>JBBGZY010000579.1:2787500-5517500 GCA_037952925.1 Lithobates clamitans
GAACGAGGCCTAAAAGTTGCCTAGGTTCCCGATCTTAGAGGATAACTGCCATGAGTTTAGCTTCCTTCTATACAAACTGTCAGCCAACACAGAACCGGTATATAAACTCCAATAGTCTGATTTCCTGTCCAGAGGCCTCAGACATGTCCTGTCAATGTGGTTTTAACCAATTCACACTAAGCAAATTTTTTTAATTTTTAAGCTTACCTTGACTTTAAAGGCCTCATGCACACTGGACGTTTTTTACAGCAGCTGTTTTTGGCTTCAGACATTTTTTTTCTACAGTCAAACTCCTTATCAAGTTATCCTATGCGTCCTTGCACACATACTCTTAGCAGTTTTTGGCTTTAAAAAAAAAAAAGCCCCAAAACTAGATGGTTCTGAGAGGAGTTTTTCAGCTGTAAAAATGCTCTATTGTCAAAAAAACGCTGATAAACACTCAAAAAGGTGGCTCGCCAGCGTTTTCTGACATTTTTGATCCATTGAAAAAAAAAAAAAAAAAAAAAACGCTATTGCTAAAACATTGAAAAACTTACTGCAAAGCTACTGGTGTTTTTATAACAATATTTTAACGCCCAGTATGCATGAGGCCTAGATTTACTGTATATACTATTAGAGGAGATATACTGTATATATTATTAGAGGAGAGATTACTGTATATATCTCTCCTCTAATAGTATATACAGTACATCTCTCCTCTAATAGTATATACAGTATATCTCTCCTCTAATAGTATATACAGTATATCTCTCCTCTAATAGTATATACAGTATATCTCTCCTCTAATTGTATATACAGTATATCTCTCCTCTAATTGTATATCTCTCCTCTAATAGTATATACAGTATATCTCTCCTCTAATAGCATATACAGTATATCTCTCCTCTAATAGTATATACAGTATATCTCTCCTCGAATAGTATATCTCTCCTCTAATAGTATATACAGTATATCTCTCCTCTAATAGTATATACAGTATATCTCTCCTCTAATAGTATGTACAGTATATCTCCTCTGATAGTATACTATCAGAGGAGATATACTGTATATACTATTAAAGGGTGAATCTGGTAAATATCAGACTCAGAGATCAAATTTTTTTTATTTGAAAAACAATGTCTTCTTTCAAAAAAAAAACAAACTTCATTTTAAGAACGTTTGTTCGATTTTCTAATTGTTAGTGGGGTCAAATCGACGTTCATTTTCAACCACAGTGACAGGAAAATTTGGAAATAGAAAACTTCTTGGTGAAAGGAATTTTCAGACAGTGTATGTGGTTTTCGTTCAGAAATTACATTTGTTTTAAAAACAGAATGTTCAAAACAAGCGAAAATTTTAAACATTCTTTCATTCAGCGCATGTACAAAGATTTTTCGTCTGAATATTCTCGTCTGAAAATTGGCCAGCATAAGGCTCGGTACACACTTATGCAGTTTGCTTTTGATGTGTTTCTGCAGTGCTTTTTGCTGTGGGTTTTGATTTTTGCACACGTGATTTTGCTGCAATTTGCGTTTTTTGCATTTTTATTTTTTTTGGCCAATTTGTTGTTGGGCAGATTAAAAAACACAAATTGCTGCAAAAACACATTACATGCTTTTCTGCAGCTTCTCCATTGAAGTATATTGAACCAAAAAAGCGCAGCCCTAAAAAAATGTACATAATTTATAAGGCTATTTGATATATTGCAACCAGTGAGATTTTATAAATCTGTGATACCTTGTCGGGGTATCATGTGAAAAATAACTGTGATTGAATAATGGTCTTAGTTACATAAACTTAGTCCATATACAAGTCACACATAAACTTAGTCCATATACAAGTGACACATAAACTTAGTTCATATAAAGGTGACACAACAAAAATGTGACACGAAAAATATATTGAAAGTGTGTTGATAGAAGATCCACCACCGCTCTTAATGGAGGCTTACCAGAAAAATTGGACCTACCTGGGTCCAATATTTCTGGTAAGCCTCCATTAAGAGCGGTGGTGGATCTTCTATCAACACACTTTCAATATATTTTTCGTGTCACATTTTTGTTGTGTCACTTGTATATGGACTAAGTTTATGTGTCACTTGTATATGGACCAAGTTTATGTGTCACTTGTATATGGACTAAGTTTATGAAACTAATACCATTATTCAATCACAGTTATTTTTCACATGATACCCCGACATGGTATCATAGATTTATAAAATATCACTGGTTGCAATATATCAAATAGCCTTATAAACTATATAATTTATAATTTTTTTAGCGCTGCACTTTTTTCTTATAGTATATTCCTTTGCAAGATTAGATCACTTGTTGCGTGTTAGCTGCTTTTTTAATTTAATTTATAGTACATAGCGCAATATATACACACCTTTTTTCTTCATTGAAGTATATTGAACCTAAAAAGCACCGTTTTACGTTAAAAAAAAAAAAAAGTCCCTGACCCTTTCCAAATACACAGCGGCTGAAAAAAGCATAGATGTGAACGTAAACCATGTAAATGAAATGTAGTGCATTTCTGCAAAAAGCATAAAAAAACTCATAGAACCAGGTCGAAGACGTTTAGTAACATAATGGTGTTAAAAAAACTAAAGTTAGCCCTTTATAGTACAAAAAAAAAAAAAAAAAATCAGATAATCACTACTGTGAGGGGTTCAATTTTTTTTACTGTAGAACTGTGAAAGTAATATTTACAGTAGTGGTTAGGCTCGGTTCACACGGGGGCGACTTGTCAGACGACCTAGCCGCCTGACAAGTCGCCTCCCGTTCTGTACAATTGAACCGTTCTAATCGGAGCGACGCAAGTCGCTCCGACTTAGAAGAAAGGCTCCTGTACTACTTTGGGGGCGACTTGCATAGACTTCTATACAGAAGTCGTCTTGCAAGTCGCCCCGGCAGTCGTGTGCAGGTCGCCTCGGTGAGGCGACCTGCAAGTCGTGCCACCTCTGGTGTGAACCGAGGCTAATTTGCTGTTTTTGTACTATAAAGGGGCTCATTTTAGATTTTTATAACCCCACTATGTTACTGGCCGATTAATCAATTATGAAAATGGTAATCAATTTCATAATTGATTGGTTGTTTCAGCCCTATCTGTCACCCCTCCTACTGAATTTATGCCCCCCCCCCCCTATTTTTACCTGCACCCCCAGATCAGATAGTCTAGATCCGGCTCTGCTTGCACAAGCGTACGCTATAGAACACTCTTGTGAATGAGGCATAAGCCCCTCTTTTGTTCATGGAAGAAGATAAAGTCTTTACCATTTTTTTAAAATGACAGCAAACACAAGGTTACAGATAAATACCTATAAATATATACAAAATCGAAAAAAAACAAAACAAAAAAAAAAAAGACTTTTTCAATAGCAGCAAGAATATAAAGAAATGCTATTAAATCTTATGAACAAAGCAATAAAAATGGTTTTATTTAAATTATCTTTTGTAAGTTTTATTCAAACCTCCTAGTATATTTGTGCAGTGTACTGAAATGAGAACTATTCTTTTTTTTTTTTTTTTTTAAATCATCATATACATTTAGGAGATGAGGGATCCAAACTGAGAAAATAAAAAGTTATTCCGAAAGTGCACTCACAGGGTAGGATAACCTAGGCCTAAAAACGCGACAAACAAGTCTTTAATTGTGCTCGCGTCTTTCAGATCAATTTTATATATTAAAAAAATACAAAACAAAAATTAGTCTTTCTGAAAAATTAAACTATTCCACACATACATAATATTAGCGACTCCTTTTCTACTGTCTCTCTTTAGTACTTGAAGAACGATTGGGTAAACCTAAAGACCCCAGGAAGCCCTTTTAAATTTTAAGTTTGTGTCTAAATTGGCTGAATGTTGAAACCCTGATATGCCAACGGTTGGTTTTTCAGAAGGCAGTTCATTCTGATAGAATAATAAAAAAAAAATAAACAAAAACAAAAAAAACCCAGCAGATATTAAGATATCAGGTGCTCTCCTTGAGCTGGACGTTTTGCACCCCCCTCTCCCGCAAAAAATCTGACCCACCCAGCTTGACACTCCAACAAAAGGCAGTGGTCCCATTATTCCATGGCTCTTCCACAAGGACTTAAATATATATGTTCTATATACACAACAAAAAGGAACAAATTAGACAACTTAGTGGTTACTAATTCTAAACAATGCAAATTTTAATAAAAAAAAAAAAAAAGAAGTTGCCATATTTAAAAATAAAAATAAAATAATAATAATTGCGTATCCAATGAATCCCACACTTGAAAGCAGTTCCAGTAAAGAGGATATGGGCAGGGGGAGTTGTACAAAGTCTGAAAGGATTTTAGTTCTTTGGCAAAAAAGAACTTTTCAGTTTTATAAACAAAAGACGAGTGCATGGACAGGAGCCTGATCCAAAAAAAAAAAACAAACAGCATGAATTCTTATTGACAGTAGGAAAATAAATCTCTGCTATAATCGTCAGTATTCATCATCTTCTCCACTTGCCCTTACACCTGGGGAAAAAAAATAATAATATTAATAATATGCAGCAAAAAAACAAAAAAAAAAACACCCCATATAAAAACACAATCTGTTTTCAATAATAAGACTTCAATCCTGATGCTTGCAATACTCCACCGGGTCAACTCCCTACCTGTAGGTTATTTTAAAGCTGAACTCCTGGCATGGAGCTGTGCCCGCACTGCATGGGTTAACTGCTCATTTTTTTTCTAGGGGTTCAAAGAGTGGAGATACACTAACTTAATCCTCTGATCCTCCCAGCACAAGACCAGTCCCTGTGGCTCCTGCCCCCCTCTGTAGTCTTGTGCGGTGGACTGTTCCTGACATCATCAGGCCCATAGACCTGCACTGGACATGAGCACGTCAGGAACAGTCCACCGCTGGATCGTGGGGGGAGTGCCCTTTGCCGCTGGGGCACAAGGATTGGGCGAGTATACAGTTTTCTTGTTGCCCCTGGGCAAAACGAAAAGTTAGTGAAAGTAAAGTCTTGTTTTTTTTTTTCTATTAAACAAACATGTTATACTTACCTGCTCTGTGTAGATGGTTTTGCACAGAGCAGCCCGGATCCTCCTCTTCTCGGGTCCCTGGCTGGAGCTCGACTGCCCTCACAGCAAGCAGCTTGCTATGGGGGCACCAGAGCCGAGCTACAGCTCTGTGTGTTCATTCAGACACGGAGCTGCCGTTCGGCCCGACCCCTCTCTCCTCCGATTGGCAGCTGCGGGAGCCAATGGCGCTGCTGCTGTGTCTCAGCCGATCAGTAGACACTCGGATGGCTGAGGGACTGGTGGACATCGCTGGATAGAGATGGGACTCAGGTTAGGGCTGGGAAAAAAATCCATTTAAATCTTGAATCGAGTTAAGAGGTCAAATCGATTCAAAATTTAAGAAAATCGATTTTTTTTAGATTTTTCCCGGTCCTGAGGCGCTGCGGGCATGAGTTTTTAGGCGAGGCCGCGGCTTCGGCCTAGTCCACGGCTAGACGCCGCGGACTAGGCCGAAGCCACGGCCTCGCCTAAAAACTCATGCCCGCAGCGCCTCCAGACCGGCGCGGACACCGCGCCGGGCCTGAAGAGCTGCGGGCAAGGAGTTTTTAGGCGAGGCCGCGGCTTCGGCCTAGTCCGCGAGGCCGGACGCCGCAAACTAGGCCGAAGACGCAGCCTCGCACTAGGGGGAGGAGTTTAGAGGTGCTGCTGTTTGGCCTGAAAGCGAGTGACAAAATGCTTGTAAAACGCTCATGTTGTGCATTTTCAGGCATTTTACTGAAGTCTACAGGGCCAAAAATCACTCCAATCTGCCCGAAAAGACGCTCATGTACATTGAGTGACAGGGGTTTTACTACCGGTGACAAAATGATGTGGACAGGGACTTTAGAAATGGGAATTTGCCTTTTCAGCGTCTTGGAGCTGCACATTTTGAGCTACAAAACGCACAGGTGTGAATGGGGCCTTATACTTAAAGCGGAGTCCCACCCAAAAATGGAACTTCCGCTTTAAGGGAAGGTGACCCGCTGACATGCCACATTTGGCATGTCTTTTTTTTTGGGGGGGGGGGGGTGCGGAAACCCTCTTTTTAGAGGGTTCCAGCTCCCACTTCTTCCTGGGGCTCCGCCGTGCCGGAAGTCAGTTCACCTCTCCCCCCCTCCCTCTCGCCAATCTGGGACACGTCACAGGTCCCAGATGATTGCCCGGCCAGTCACAGCACGCCGCGTGGCTCGCGCATGCGCAGTGCGTGCCCACAGCGACAATGCCGGCGCCGCAGAGAGGAGGGGGAGACGAGCGGGGCTTCGTTCCCCCGCATCGCTGGACCCTGGGACAGGTAAGTGTCCGATTATTAAAAGTCAGCAGCTGCAGTATTTGAGGCTGCTGACTTATTTTTTTTAAGCGGAACTCCGCTTTAACTAATAAAGATGTCATGACAGAACAAACACCATCAAAACACCCCAAGGTGATCTAATTTTTTGCCAGAGTTTTTTTTTGGGGGAAATGAACAGGCTGGTATTGAGAAGGTTAAGGCATGGAGGCTGGTAATAGTGCATTAGATACAGCACATCATTAATGTACAGATCATACACAGAGGAAGGAGGAGGTAAAGGGATTACCATACAGGTCACTTACAGTGAGAGGATGGAGATGAAGGGGTTAATGCACAGATGTGTAGGGTAAGTGAGGTGAAGGGTTAATAAACAGATCACAAAGACAGGATGGAGATGAGATGGAGGGTGAAAGGGTTAAAAAAAAATTTTTTTTGCCACAATCCCTTTAAATCATTTTCCGCTGATCCCTTCAATAGTTTTATTGAAAAAAATTCTCACTTCCTCTCAGTACATACATTTGTGATCTCTTTGGCCATCATTTATCAAAGTGCAGAGCCGCTCAGATCGGCTCTGTACATTGTGTCTGTGACCTGAGCCATCTGATGATGGCATGGATTAGAGCCATTAACGGGCATGCTGGCTGACAGACCAAGTGTGAATTATGCAATGCCATTTAACCATTTCCCAACCCAGGCGTATAGCAGATTGACGGCCGGGCGGTGGTTCGGTTATCCTGACTGGGCGTCATATGATGTCAAGCAGGATAACATGCTGGCACACGCCCGCGGGGGCGCCCGGCGATCGAGGGTGCTATGTCAGCCTGACACACTGCATCTCCGATCGTAGTAAGGAGCCTCTGACAGAGGCTTCTTACCTTGTGATCAGCTGTGACCAATCACAGCTGATCATCGCGTGAACCAGGAAGTGCCGGTAAACAGCATTGCTCGGTTCGCGAGCACAGCCCTGATCAGATGTGCCCATCAGCTGCCAATCAGTGCTCATCAGCTGCCAGTCAGTACCCCATCAATAAAGTCTGCCAGTGCGAAAGAAAGTGTCAATCAGTGCCCACTACAGTGCCAATTAGAGCCCAAAGTGCCAATCAGTAAGACCTGTCAGTACCTCATCATCAGGAGAAGATGACAATGTTTATGATTTCAATGTAGCAGAGGCAGCACTGTCAGTTCAAACAAGAAGTAAGGAGCTCACTGGATTTCGGACAGATCAACAGGTATTATTCTGCATTTGCAGCATTTTTAAAGAGAGAAAACATTGTGCAATGTGCATATACTGCAGAGATGTACTGAATATTATTTTCTCAGATGTGCACTTTAAGGCCCCTTTTACAGTGGCGGACTGTTCGGGTCCGCCTGTCAGTTTTTTTTTTAGGAGGACCTGAACGGACGCTCCATGCAGTTCTATGGAGCGACAGATATCGGTGACATGTCTGCTGACTCCAAACAGATGAAAAACCCTATTTTCGATCCGTCTGGTGGATCGGATAAAAATGGACAGGCGGATCAGTTTTCATCCGATCCCCCATAGAGGAGAGCGGAGCTCCAACAGGTCCGTTCCTGCACAGTGAGCGGAGACGGACCTGTCCTCCGCCTGCTCAGCGGAGATCAATGGAGCGATCCCTGCTGAGCAAACAGAGTCCGTCAAAAGGGACAACAATGTGTGAAAGGGGCTTAAGGCCTTATGCACACGGGATGTTTTTACAGCTGCTCCTAGGGGCGTCTGACATTTTTTTTCCTGCCTGTAAACGCTCCCCAATGTTAGCCTGTGTCCATGCACACACAGACTTTTAGCAACGTTTAGTGGCAGGAAAAAAACCCACTGCCAGTGTGTTCGGGAGCAGCAGAGTTTGGGCAGAAAAAAATGCTTAAAGCTGCTAAACCTTAGTGCTTGAGCATTAATTCATTTCAATGACCAGCAGGGTGAATAAAAATCGATTTAAAAGCATGAAAATGGAGCTTAGATATGTAGCATGCGGCTGTATATTCTGCAATATTTACATTTTCAGCAAACTCATTCCATGAATCCAAGCTCTGCAAGCTGAGACATGCACTGCATTGATATTAAAGATTCTAACTACTAGCAAGAACAAGTCCTTACATTTGAAGTTTTTAAACTGGCAGGGAGTGTACAGCAGGACAGAGATGACAGTTTCTCGTTAAAAATGATGATTTAAAATCGAATGGATTTAAATCAAGCCTTTTTAATAGGTCCCTCCAGCCAACTCCTACGTGCTGTAGTGATGAACAAGCCAGTGAAATGAACCAAAGCATAGGGAACCAGGTATTCAAAGCGGCTGGCTTCACCTACACTTGTAAGTCCAACTAGTAAAATAAAATGATTTTTAGTCTTTTTTGTTCTGCCATTCCAGATTAGGGCAGTAGGTGGCACTGCAGGCAAGAGCTAATTCCAGCTGCCTGTGTACACTGAAACTCAGGAGCCGTCACACATGGCACCTCGTGGTATAAGGGCTGACAAGAGAAACTTAAACGAATAGCTAAAAAACTTCCATAATATTAATGGACGAGCAATCTTTGCACCTTTTATGGACACAAGTGACACCATATTAAAAGTATAAGTTGACCTTTTAACAAAAAAATAATATACACATTTTTTTTGCAAGACTCCGACAGATTTCTCAGTGTATCTGTCTTTTCGTACAGACAGACAGATACACTGTCAGGAAGAATGCAGAGCGCTCAACTGCACCATGGTAGTTCATTGAAATTTCAATCAGAGAGCTTCAAAGGCTCTCAGGACTTGTAGTTTCCCATTTACAGAGGACTGTGTATGAATGACGTGGCCAGCCGGGCAGAGCCCTAAATATGGGTGGAACATGTAACATGTTCCAAATGTGAACTTATCCTTTAAAGTGTAAGCTCACTTTTACAAAATCTGTACGGTGAACTTACACTGGACCCCCTCCCCCCCGTCCCGCTGTACCCGAGTCCCGCAATCACCCGCTGTGAGATATCGGGTCACCGCTTTACTGGTCCAGGGATTTGACATCTCTGCGACTTTCTTTCCGTGCTGTAGAAGAGGAGAGGACGGGCTAGGCGGGTTCTGATTGGTCTTTGCTGTCCATGTGACGGCGCCAACCAATTAGAATGCCCCCTATACGTACGTTTACGAGGTACGTTTAAGAGATTAAGCCACAGGAATTTCAAATCCCCGGACCGGTGAAGCAGCGACCGAATGTGTCACAGCGGGTGATTGCGGGACTTCTGTATAGCGGGACCGGGAGGCGGTCCAGTGTAAGTTCACCTTACAGATTTTCTGTAAAGGTGAACCTACCCTTTAAGGAGGAGATGTTTGAATATTTAAAGTGACACACCTGTCCAGCATGCCCCCCATTGGCTGCTCTTTCCCCAAGGGACACAAAATAACCCAGTGCCTCTACTGTAGGTATTGGGTATATGTGACCTCCTCCCATATGACAGTGCGGACAAGCAAGCACTAGGCCCGAGCGATGCCAGAGGGCTGATGTCACCACTCCCTCTAGGCTCCAACAATAGCCAACACTGGGTATTTAGGTGGCCATTGCAATGGAGGAAAGGAGTGGCAGGTAAATCACTGCAAAGCTACCCATCAGTAGGGGGGGGGGGAAACACTCTCAATTTGCCCTGCAAAGGTCCAGTATCTCTTAAAATAAAACCTAAAAAGTATTACCGATTATATTTCTATCCCCCTGGACCAGTGCTTCCCAACCACTTTCCTTAAGTAGCCCCAAACAGGACACGTTTTGGAATTTCCCTTAGATAAAATACCAAGCCATTGACTTAAAGTACCTGTGCAAGTTGAACGAAATTCTGAAAACATGACTTGTTAGGGCCCTTTCACACGGGCTGTCCAATCAGGTCCGCCTGTCAGTTTTTCAGGCAGACTTGATCGGACCCTCTTTTCACGACTATGGAGCGGCGGATGTCAGGGGACACATGTATTTTTTTTTTTTACCTGCAAGCTTGATGGCAATGTTGGGTTTGACTGAACCAGTTTACGCAATGGTAGGAGGGAAGGAAAGGCACAGTGCATATACCAAAGACTGCGCTGGTTAAGCTTAGGGAATAGCACTGACTAAAAGTCCTTTAAAGTGGTTGTAAACCTCAGACATAAATTATTAACAAAGCATATTCCTCTATAGTGCTCTTATAAGTGTAATTTCCCTCTTATCCGATTTGTTCCTCTGCTATTAGCATGAATTACGTCTGTCAAGTTTTCCTGACACCATGAGAAAAAGGTGACAAGGGAGGGACTTACAGCACACAGGCTGTGATTGACAGCCTCAGCTCTGTTCCTGTGTGAAGGGGGCCACCTCCAATCAGCTATCACATCTCTCCTCACTGAGCTCTGTAGAGTGTAACTTCAGCTCTCCACCCCCTTTTTTTTCCTGACAGCACCTGTGTACTGATCTTCCTCACTGCTGCAAAGACCACCTATGTAACCCCCCTTTAGATTGCAAAGCACAAATAAGCATGTGGACACGAGTGAGGTCTATGAGGTCCTGAAGAAACGGCGTGCTGGTGACATATACTGCTCATGTGCTTCTGGGGTGGCACCATCCATCCTGTCACTACAACACCCATTCAGCATCTAATACATTACTCTTCAGACTGCAAACCAGATGCTCACATTTGAAAGCCTGATTTTAACTTCAGTTAATATGGCAATTAAGTCAGGTATTTTGGTTATCTACACTGATCACTAAATGTTTTTAGAATTTATAACCTAAACGGTTTCCTACTCTGGAAATTTTTTATGACATGGTTTATTAGTACCAATATTATCGAGAAGCAAAAGCACACAAATTTACTGGTTTCAACATATTGCTTATCCTTGTGTTAATTACCTGGTTAGAGTCCTCGTTGGGAGTATTTTCATACTCATAGTCCACCGTGTCATCTAGGGTATCCTGTCCAGTATGGCTCCAGCTGTCCCCACCATCTGAAATAATGTCCTCATCATCATGTAATGACCTGTTCCAGTCCTTGGGTTCACTCTCCGTATCGTATTTATCATCCTGATCAATGTCAAGCTGATCTTGAGCCGCTTGTTCCTGCATTTCCCCTAAACAAACCTTGACTTGCTCAGAATTCATTTTAGTCTTGAGCATAAGAAGATCAAGGTCCTCTTCGTGCAGCTGGCCATATTCCTGGAAATACTCCACTAGAATCTCTTTGCCTGCCTTTGTGGCCGACACCATTTTTATGAACCTTTTCCGCTCTTCTAAAGAACGTTCATAATTTTTGCGGTATTGCTCCATCCATCTTAAACTGCCAGTTCGGAGAACACAGCGGTGATCCTTAAACCATTTTACAATTTCCGTCCTAACGAGCCCAGTCTGTGTTGCTAGTTGGTCATACTCCTGTGGAGATGGCCACTGGGTTCTTGCAAAGGTACTTTTTAACAGGTGAAGCTGCTCCTGTCTTGATTTGATCTGTGGGGAAGAGCCCCCAGAATGCGTTGTTGCCCCGTTGATCAATCCATCATTTTCAGAGCCCATAGAGTCTAAAACTTCTTGCTCCACAGAATCTTTCATCTTCCTTCTATCGGAGAACCATAAATCGATGTCTCTTCTGGACAGTTTTGCCTCCGATCGCAAGCGATCAATTTCCGCTTGTGTGGGATACGGGCTTTTTGCAAAACTGTTTTCAAGACACTGAATTTGATCCTCTGTCGTCAGTGCAGCCTTTCGGCCCAAATCCCTGTAATGATAAGGGCGACGGGTCCGGCCAGACAGCTGGTCTTTGATTAAGGTTTCACTGGTGATGTTAACAAGACCTCTCTGGCTTCTATACCTATGGTCGCTAAACCATTTCTTAATTTCACTTCTGGGCAAGCCAGTGGCATCTATTAACCTGTAAACTTCGGCATCATCAGGGAACTGGCTTATGACAAAACTAGCTTTCAAAAGCGCTATCTGTTCATGGGTCTTTTTGCGCTCATGCCGTGAGGACACAGAATGTAACCTGTGAGTAGATGGAGATGGAACCTGTCCAGTACTCTGACGCTTTGGCTCAGGAGCCTCTTGGGGGCTCTGCATGGTGCGTTTCTGGGTTTGACTTGGAGTAGTGCCAATACTAACAGGAACGGGAGGAACCGTAACCACAGGAGCATTTGTTACTTGAGTGAAAACTAGACCGGGCTGACCGATGAATTGACACGGCACTGCAGTCTGGATGATCGGCTGTGCAACTTTAGCCGTAGTAGTTAAGGGGGCTGGTAATACTGTGAAGGTCTGGGGAACAGACTGAATAGTCCCATTGAACATTTTCTTTCTGGCCTCCTCTACCTCTTCTGGGGACCAACTTATACCATGCTTTAGTCTCTGGGTAGCAAACCAGATTCTGATTTGCTCTTCAGGATGTTTTGAAGCCGCAGTCAACCATGACAGCTCTGCCTGTGTTGGGTAAGGAAATTTGTTAAATGAACTGATCAAAGTTACATTAGTGTCAAGAGCTGAGTTATATTTGTTGCTGTTCAGGGGCACCGCAACTTTTGGAAGAAGGTGGATGTTGGGTGGAAGTTGAACAGACGGCATGACGTGAGTTAGACCGTCCCCAGAAATGCCGTTCATTTCCGGGAGAGATGCACTGATGCCAAACTGAAAGTCAAGCAAAGATTCCTCATTCCTCCTTGACGTCCTCCTTCCATCCAATCGGCTTTTTCCAAGCTTAATAATGGGCATTTTAGGCATTGATATGCCTGACGCATTATCATCAGTCTCAGTGTTGTCGTGGGTGCTAGAAACATCACCACCACCCTCGATGGATTGTTCTAAGATAGTCTGATTATTGCGCTTCATGAGTTTTAATTTGAAATTGCTCTCTCCGGGGTGATTCTTTGAATTGTGGTCGGATAGAGAATCATATTTTTTTGTTGTGAAGTTACATTCAGCACAAACATAAAGAGGATTAAGAATGACGTTTGGGTGTTGCATATCTACATGTTCAGTAAATTCATTAAGGTTCTGCGTTACGTATGGACAATACTTGCACTCGTAACCACCCTGAAGCCTTCTGGATTGATTTTCAGGAGGCTTACTTTCCACCGCTTCATTGTTCTCAGATGCTTTTTCTTTGTCCCCAGCCCAGTCTTTCTTGATTTCAGGACTGGGTGTATTAGCATTACTTACAATCTCCATATCCTGATCATCTTGGTCCACAAGCTCAGAGGCCCGGACCATGCATGGTGTTGTAGACTTTCTCTTACTAGCCATGCTGCTCCTTTACTACTTCCTTAGTAGGAGGTTGAACAAAAAAAAAAAAAAAAAAAAAAAGTTTTATAAGTTTATAATCCACAGATCATCCAGGATGAATTGTATTGTACTTCCCGAATCTGCATAGGTTTGGAATTTGTTACACCTGTGGAAAAAATGATGGAATATATTAGTATTTAGCTTCCAGTACAGATATCAGCCATCAGGTATTTGTATTCTTTCATCTATCATCTTAAAAAGAGTCAGTTCACATGAGTGTGTTCTGTGGCCTTTAAACCTGCCTGCCTTGCTCTTGCATAATCATACATTTTTTTTGATTAAGTAGACCAGTAGTTGCAAACACAGGGCCTTAACTGCAGTCCCTGACATCCCAAGGGGCACATGTATAATATTCAATTTATTTAGTGACAGGTTACATTAAACTGCTCAAGATCACATCCATTATAGCTCCTTTTTAAAATAATGCTCCCAACTGCTGGCTGCTGGGCCTGAGGGCTGTACTTTAAGACAGAGTGCGCAGAGTAGGCAACATTGGAGTACAGAATGGCTAATACCCATCAAGTGGATCCAAGGTGGGATTCAACAAAGCTGGGGACAGCTGCAGGTTGGACCCCTTAAGACATAAGAGACACTACTGGACGTTTTGATTTCCTAGACACTACTTACGAGACATGACTTTTGGGTAGACTGACCATTTACCAATTTCTAGTGGAGAAGTGTTACAGCTGAACTTCTAATAGAAGTTAACCTTACAATGCTCCATCCAATGCTTATTTGTAGTGTAGCTTTTTGGGGTTGGAGACCATGCTGGACTGACTCACGCAAGTCACTGGTCATGGGTGGGTGATGGGAGTGGGTGGTGGAGAAGAAGATTTTGCTTCCAATGGTTTATGCGGCACAATTTTTTGGGTCCTGGGCTGCTACCTCTGGGTAAAACCTCAAAGTAGTTTCCAAATGTGAGGATCAGACCAATGTATGTCTGAGTGTTCGGTGTGCTGGGTAAGGCAGCGTAGCTTACACATACATCGGTCTGATCCTTGTGCTACAGACACACCCTATTTAAGATTGTTCTTCATTAGCAATCAGGAACAGCCCTCAAGAAGGGCAAGTCTTTGTTCCCCTGAAACATGTTGGCTTGTCATACTTGTTACAATCTCCAATAAACGCCTTAAACTCACCTTCTGAATTGTATATACTTGACACCGGGCGCTCCTTTCTATGTACTCTTCCTATTTCAGGGAGATCGGAATAAACACAATACTAACCTTTAACCACCAAGCTACTCATGCCCCTCCTTGTTATCTCTTGCCTTGACTATTGCAACTCCCTTCTCATAGGGCTACCCTCTCCATGGGCTATCCCCTCATCAGTCTATCTTGAATGCTGCTGCTCAGCGTCTGCCACCCCCCCCCCCTCTGCCATCCCTACACTGGATTCCAATCGCCCAGTGAATAAAATTCAAAATACCAACATACAAAGCCATTCACATCTCTGCCCCAAGCTACATTACTAATTCGGTCTCCAAATATCACCCAAGCCATCCTCCCTGCTCCTCTCAAGTAATCTTGCTCTCAAGCTCCCCCTCTCCTCTCATGCACATCTCCAGAGCCTCTCCCATCCTCTGGAACTCCCTACCTCAATCTGTTCAGGTATCTCCTACTCTGGCTGCCTTTAGGCGATCCCTGAAAACTCATCACTTCAGGGAAGCCTATCACACCTCCAACTAATCTTATCACTTCCATCAGCTCCCACAGTTACAACTGTTTATACAAATTATACTGACACTATTAGATTGTAAGCTCTTATAAGCAAGGCCCTCATAGCCCTCTTGTATTTTATTGTATTGTAACTATACTGTCTCCCTTTTATATTGTAAAGTGCCGTGTAAACTGTTGGCGCTATATAAAGACTGTATAATAATTCCTCCCTCCCAGGGGTCTCCTCCACTAACAGGATGAAGGCAGACCCTTTTCATCCTTGTGTACAATACAGGACCACTGGCCCTGCATTGTATGTGATAATATCTGAGAGCTGCGTCGTGAAGCTCTGAGAGACCAGTCATTTGGAGAAGAGGAAGCCTATGGAGGTAAGGAATAAATGCATCAACTTATGTCCGGCTAAACAAAATGAGCCTCAAACTCCAGCAGTGCTGGCGGGTGTTTGCAACAGAAGATTAAAGTGATTGTAAAGGTTTGTTTTTGTTTTGTTTTTTTTTTTTAAACATGTTATACTTACCTGCCCTGTGCAAGGGTTTTGCACAGATCAGCCCTGATCCTCCTCTTCTGGGGTGTCTCAACAGTGCTCCCGGGCCCCTCCTCTTCATAGGGTACCCCCATGGTGAGCCACTTTGCCTGCAGGCATGCTCACGAGTCCCGCTGCTGTGTCCATTGACATAGACAGCAGGATTCTGCCCCGCTCCTGCGTCACTGGATTTGATTGACACCAGCAGGAGCCAATGGCTCCTGCTGCTATCAATCTATCCAATGAGGAAAGAAACAGCGGCTGGAGCCACTGGAACAAATGGATTCAGGTAAGTAAAAGGGGGGGTCTGGGGGGCAGCTGCAGCACAGGTGTTTTTTTTCACCTTAATGTATGGAACGCATTAAGGTGAAAAACCTTGAGGCTTTACAACCCCTTTAACTTTTACCGTAACCAGGAAAACTCTGCCCAAGTTTTTAGTTCTGTCCGTAAATTAATTTGGTAGATTTGGACCCCACTTCCTGTCCCTCTGACATCTGTACAGGAAAGGAGTGGAGCTTGTGCTTCATAATCTGTTAAAACAAAGCTGGTTCGAGCTTCTCTTCCCTGCTTGACCAGTCGTAGATGTCATCATAGTAAATGCTGTGCCGGTGGTCTTGTATCATATACAAGGATTCCAAGGGCCTACCCTCATGCTGGGAGCAAGGAATAAGGTAAGTATTGTGCTTAATCCTTAATCCTTTTCCGAAATGGACTGAGCCCACCCTTTGCCACTAAGGCCATTGTGGCTGTTATTGCTTGAATTCTGTCCTAGCAATAGTAATTTTTCTGTTTAGGAAAACCATAGATGGACAAGGCCATTCCTCACCTAAAATGGCACCAGTGTTCATGCACACAAGTTTTAATGCTATTAAAAAGTGTAACTAAAGGCAAAACTTTTTTTTTTTTAGTTTTGGATAGAGTGGAGAAGGATTAGAACCCCTGTCTGTTTTTACTGTTGCCTGTGCCCCCGTTCGGGAGATCCCCCCTCTCTATGTGTCCGGTTTACCATTATTATTGAAAGTGAAAGAAAATTCCAAATTTTGGGTTGTCCCTAGAAAAGTAAGAGGAAATATTCCAAAGGGGAAACTATGGTGACCTGGGGGTCCCAAAAAGATTCCCTTAATTTGCAGGGATTTCCTCCAACTTCCTCTTTGACTATGGGACGTGAAAGGAAAACTCAGCAATGAGACAGATAACAAAAAAATAAAATAAACAAAAACCCCTCTATCTAAAATAAATAAAAAGTTTAAATCCAAGCTGAGGGTGGCAACCACCACCTGGCTCGAGAAAACCTGAAGGAGCCAGGTAGTAAATTATTAGCCACTCAGTGACTACATCTCATCAAAATGCAGACAATGTTTTGGTATTCAAGCATCTGTAAGAGCTATGGATGCTTCAACACAATAGCCAGCAGTGCAGATCTTGCATGGATGGGGGCATCTATTGATTTTTCCATGGACTGGCATAAATCTCACCTCTACATCAGGGGTGGACAAATATTGAATTCAGTAGCCAGTCTGCCTAATCTGGAAGCAAGTTTTTTTTTTTTTTTCCTAGACAACTAGACATAACCTCAAAAAGTTAGAATTTTTGAGGTACATTGGCTATCTGGCTCCTGGGGATTTGTCCAGCTTTGCTCTACATCAGGTGTCTCCAAACGTTCCGAACAAAGGGCCAGTTTAATGTCCTTCAGGCTTTAGGGTGGCCAGTGGGAGTAGAAAATGCAATGGCATCAGTGGGAGTAAACACTGCCCCATCATTGGTGTTTGTTGGAGGAATAGAGCCTCATTGTTGGTATGAACGGGAGGAATAATGCTCCATCAATGGTGAACCATCATTGGTGTCAGCTGGAGGAAGTGTCCCAAGGCCAGGGTAAAGGCAAGCAAAGGGCCGCATGTGGCCCCCGGGCCAGTTTGGAGATCACTGCTCTACATTATGTAACTGCTGCAGGATCAGCAGTAAACAGATGGTGCACCCCTCTTTCAGATTACTATAGTTTGCAGGCACAAGTCCACATTTATTATATTATGTGAAATTCCCAAAAAAACAATATGCCTTGAATTAATCATTGTTCTGCCGCACACAAGACCAGCGTCTCTACTCCTGCACTGAAAGCTTGTTAGATATTTTAGCCGCATTTATCCTCATCAGAATAAGGAATGGGTTTGGTGCAGCGTGTACGCAATTGTAGGGCTCTGAGTTATAAATACACGACAGATGGCACTGCGACACCTTACTTGGGACCAACATCTGGATTCCTGACACCCACTGAAAACGTGTTCTGTGTGGCTGACGGATTGCGGTAGAAAGCCTCTCTCGCTTTGAAATCTTTCAGCGTTTCCAACACACTAGAGAGCTACAACTTTTAAACATCCAAGGACATCCTTTAACATGAAAATATTTTTCTTTCAAGGTCTCTTTGGTGATGGAACTGCTTTATGTGATTTAGATCCTCAAACGCACCAAATTCCTGATACGGCTATAGATAACTGCAATTATCTAGCAGACGTAGAGTCTGTAGAGGGCTGCAGTTCATGGCCAATATGTGTAAATAGGTTAGAGTTTTCTCCAATGGGTAGTCTTTTTTTTTATGTAAAGAAGCCAAGCGGTAGTAAACAGCAAAACCTTGCAAGACAATGGCATAATTTGCATACCAGCACATTATGCAAATACTTACCTTAAAATGAAGCCCTCCAGCACCGTGTTATCACCACTGAAAGGGCTTCCATCTTCACCCAGTCTTCCTTCCAGGTTCCAGCCCATACCTCTTAAAGGGCCATTTTTTTGTTGTCAATTTTTCAAATGACAATTTTTTTTTTTTTTTTAATTGTTGCTTTTTCACCCCAGATCTCATATTTAAGAGGACCTGTCATGCTTTTTTTCTATTACAAGGGATGTTTACATTGTAATAGGAATAAAAGTGACCCAATTTTTTATTTTTTTTAACAGCTTTAAAATCAATAAAATAAAGTAAAATAAATAAGAAAAAAAAAATATATATATTTTTTTTAAAGCGCCTCGTCCTGACGAGCTCAGAAGCGAACGCATACGTGAGCAGCACCCGCATATGAAAACGGTGTTCAAACCACACATGTGAGGTATTGCTGTGATCGGTAGAGCGAGAGCAATAATTCTAGCTCTAGATGACCTCTGTAACTCACAACATGCAACCTGTAGAATTTTTTAAACGTCGCCTATGGAGATTTTTAAGGGTAAAAGTTTGACGCCATTCCACAAGCAGGCGCAATTTTGAAGCGTGACAGGGGTATCAATTTACTCGGCGTAACATTATCTTTCACCATATAAAAAAAAAAAAAATGGACTAACTTTTCTGTTGTCTTATTTCATTCAAAAAAGTGATTCTTTTTCCCAAAAAAGTGCTCTTGTAAGACCTCTGCGCAAATACGGTGTGAAAAAAAGTATTGCAATGACCGCCATTTTATTCTCGAGAGTGTTAGAAAAAAAATGTATGTTTGGGGGTTTTAAACTGAGTCTGAAAAACAGGATCAGTCCTTAAGAGGTTAAAGTATAACTAAAGGCAAAAGTTTTTTAAAATTTTGGATAGAGTGGAGATGGATTAGAACATGTCAGTATTTATTGCGGTCTGTGCCTCCATTAAGGAGATTCAACATCTCTATTTCTCCCATTTACAATCATCATTGAAAGAAAAACAAAAAATTTTGGGTTCATAAGGAAATGATTCCGGGCGACTGCACTTCCAAAAAATCCTTTTATTGAAGCTTCATATGACAAGTGGTTGGCAAACGGAGCAGGGGACAAAGAAGTAGACACGTTTTGCGCAAATGTTAGCGCTTAGTCATTTGAGGTAATGACTAAGCACTATCATCTGCATGAAACGTGTCTACCTCTCTGTCCCCTGCTCCATTTGCCAACCACTTGTCATATGAAGCTTCAATAAAAGGATTTTTTGGAAGTACAGCCGCCCAGAATCATTTCCTTATGATACACAGCATGCGAGCTGGGCTATCACCTGACTAGTGTGTGTGGGGATTAACCAGAGACTCACTCAGCTGGAGCGGCTTTTTTTAATTCATTAAAATTTTGGGTTGTCTTCAGAAAAGTAATAGGGAGGAAATCTTCCAATGGAGACACCAGTTCTGGTGACCTGGGGGTCCCCAAGGAATGCCCTTAATTTGCAGGGATTTCCATTCATTTCCTGTTTGGCTATGGGACAGAAAGTGAAGGGAAATCTCTGCAATGGGACACAGCGAAAAAAAAATCTGACTGTGGTTATAACCCTTGCTTGCACTATCCAAATAAAAAAAAAAAAAGTTTTGCTTAGAGTTCTACTTTAAAAAGCCCCCCTCCATCCTCCAAACCTTAAAGAAAAAGACAGACACCGTTGCCAAGTGGTTAGCACCTCCGCTGGTAGCACTAGGGTCGTTGGTTTGAATCCCAACCACGGCACCACCTGTTTGGAGTTTGCAGGTTTCCTCCGGCACTCCAATGACATGCTGGCAGGTTAAAGCGGGATTCCTGCCGGGGAAAAAAAAAAATTTAAAGTCAGCAGCTACAAACACTGTAACTGCTGACTTTAAATAAGCACACTTGCATGTCCTGGGTGCCCACGATGTCGGCCGCCTGAGGCCGACCCGTCCCTCAGCTCCCGGCACCGCCATCCTAACTAAGGGAAACAGGCAGTGGAGCCTTATGGCTTCATTGCCTGTTTCCTACTGCGCATGCGCGAGTCGCGCAGCGCTTTGTAAATGGGACGCGATGTGTTGTGGGACACACACAGTTCCCATAACACACCGCGCCCCATTCCCCAGAAGACAACGCGGGGAGGAGAAGACTGAAGATCACCGCGGAGTAGGAAGAGGCAGATTAGGAAGACTGCCTAGAAACAGCCATTTCACGTAACTTATGCAATTTTTTTTTTCAGGGTGGACCTCCACTTTAATTGACTCCTGTCTAAATTGGCCCCCTGGTATGTGTACTGTATGTATGAATGTGAGTTAGGGACCTTAGGTTGCAAGATCCTTAAGGGCAGGGACTGATGTGAATGTACAATATAAATATGTAAAGCACTACGTAAATTGACAGCGCTATATAAGCACCTGTAATAATAAAGAAGACAACCTAAAACATAAATAAGTATACTTAGCTACCCGTAAGCTGCCTCTTCTCTTTTCATGGTGCCTCCCTGCTTCCTGTGCCCTAATGTCACCATTTTGAAAATGATGTCTGGAGTCAGCTCACAATATAGTTCTAGTACACATGCGTGAAAAAGGAGTGCATGACATTATGCGGCTCATCTTGAGCATTTGACGTACAACATTACATTTGTTTGTTTTTTTAGAAAAAAAGAGCTTGAGAGAAGGTTTTTTTTTTTTTTAACAGATGAAAGTAATGATGTGCAGCGCATGTGCCAGATGAGCCGTATATCGTCATGTGCTCCATCTCATCCATGAGCAGCACAATAATGCTGTAGATCTCACAGACTAGGTACACAATCTCCCTGAAGGCACCAATGACATTACCTTCCAAGGGGGTATCGGTGAGGCCAATACTACATCAGAACCTTCAGGAAAACCAATAGGTGGTGAACACCATTAAGAAGAAAAAAAAACAGTATTAAATGATTTCACATCAGTATACAGAGATGCTTGCGGATATGAATTTTAGTAAAAGAGGGGAAATTGAGCTTTATAAAATGTCCTATAAAGATGTAGGCAGGTTGAGAATGTGTATAGTTTAATTAGCCAACAGCTGGCCCAGACTGGGGAAAGGGTTAATTGTTTTTAGCCCAGTTCCCGGGCTTTTGGTCCTAGCCAGTCCACCCGCGTTATAAAAAGGGGGACCGTTGAGGTCCAGAGAGCGCGGGTTTCGGTGGGTCCAGTGAGTTCCAGAGGGGCAGTCATTGGTGCTACGAAGGAAGCGGAGTTAGACGGAAGACATGAAAGCCATGGACAATGCCAGTATGGACTATCACCACATGGAGGTATGCCTGGGCCACTACATTATTCTAGGTAAGATTAAGAAAAGGAGGTGGTTCATATGCTGCATTTCTCCAGTAAAGTTACGTTAACCATTCTGAGCCTGGTCTGAAGTAATTCAAGGGGTGCATGCGGGTTCTGGCGTATCAAAAGCACCTGGATCTGCACTACAGGGTATGAAGCAACACCGCTGCGAAAGGGATAACTCTGGGGTGGCACAGTGGTGTAGTGGATAGCACTTTTGCCTATCAGTAAGAAGGGTCGCTGGTTCGAATCCCAACCACGACACCACCTGCCTGGAGTTTGCATGTTCTCTCTGTGCCTGCGTGGTTTTCCTCCGGGTACTCCGGTTTCCTCCCACACTCCAAAGACATGCTGGTGGGTTAATTGGCTCCTGTCTAAATTGTCCCTAGTATGTATGAATGTGAGTTAGGGACCTTGGATTGTAAGCTCCTTGAGGGTAGGGACTGATGTGAATGTACAATGTATATGTAAAGCGCTGCGTAAATTGACGGCGCTATATAAGTAACTAAAATAAAGTCGAGGAGCATAGTTGCTATGGCTTACCAAGGAAGAAGGAAGCTACAAGCCACCAGTCGCTAAGTGCGGTAACTGGTAAGGTGACGGGTCTTCCTGTGACAAAGGCTCGATGACTGGCTCCCTCCCTAGCGGTTGGCTTTAAATAGCAACCAGAAATCTATGGCCTGGTCACGAAGTATGGAAATGAAAGAGTAAAAGAAGATCCATAAGGTTTGCGCTAGGTGCTCAGCGGGACCCCATTCTGTTACTGGGAGGTAACAGAGGTAGTGCACTGGACTGGTGGAGTGGGCGCAGGTTCCGCATGTCCCTTCTAAAGCAACATACAAATACAGTGTGTAGTGACATGGAAGAAGTCACTTTTCAGAGGAACTCAGTACTTTAATTGCTGCACGCAGTCAGGGAACTGCCTTAAATGTTGGACTATTCACAGGACCGCAGTCTCCCTCGTGTCCCAGGCACTGGTGAGCGTGCTCTGCGCGAGAGGTACCCCCACGTGCATGGGTGCAGATGACACCGCCCACAAATACATGCTGTATATCATTGCCAGTGTGAATGAGGCCCAAATATTTGACAGAGGGTCTAACCCTGCCCCCATTCAATCCAAAATCTGTCCACCGCAGATCACTGCTATTCCTTTACTCGGCAGTGCCTGTTCACTGAAGCGACCATAGCTGCCATTGACATAAGGCTTACAGACCTGGCAAGCTGGAATAGTCTTGTTAAGACTTACAGTGAGGAAAAAAAAGTATTTGATCCCCTACTGATTTGTACGTTTGCCCACTGACAAAAGAAATGATCAGTCTAGAATTTTAATGCTAGGTTTATTTTAACAGTGAGAGAGAACATCAATAACAAAAAAAAATGCCGAAAAACGCATTTCAAAAAAGTTATAAATTGATTTGCATTTTAATGAGCGAAATAGGTATTTGATCCCTTCGCAAAACATGGCTTTGTACTTGGTGACAAAACCCTTGTTGGCAATCACAGAAGTCAGATGCTTCCTGTAGTTGGCCACCAGGTTTGCACACATCTCAGGAGGGATTTTTCACACTCCTCTTTGCAGATCCTCTCCAAGTCATTAAGGTTTTGAGTCTGACGTTTGGTAACTCGAACCTTGAACTCCCTCCACAACAGGCCATGTTTTGGGAATTGCTCTTAGATAAAATAGCGGTCCAAATTACCAAGCCATTGACTTTAAAACACCTGTGCACGATAAAGGAAAACCTGTAAACATGGCCTGTTAGAGTTACTTGAGGACGGAGTTTGAGAACTAATGTTCTATGGGATGAAGTTGGCTAGGCCACTCCAGGACCTTAAGGTGCTTCTTCTTGAGTCACTCATTTGTTGCCTTGCCATTTTGTTTTGTGTCATTGCCATGCTGGAATACCCATCCACGACCCATTTTCAAAGCCCTGGTTGAGGGAAAGAGGTTCTCACCCAAGATTTGACAGTACATGGCTCCGTCCATCGTCCCTTTGATGCAGTGAAGTTGCCCTGTCCCCTTAGCAGAAAAATACCCTCAAAACATAATGTTACTACATCTAGGTTTGACAGAGGGGATGGTGTTCTTGGGGTCATAGGCAAGGCAGCATTCCTTCTCCAAACATGGCGAGTTGAGTTGATGCCAAAGAGCTTGATTTTGGTCTCATCTGACCACAACATTTTAACCCAGTTCTCCTCTGAATCATTCAGATGTTCATTAGCAAGCTTCAGACGGGCCTGTAGGTGTGTTTTCTTGAGCAGGGGGACCTTGCAGGCGCTGCAGAATTTCAGTCCTTCATGGCGTAGTGTGTTACCTATTGTTTTCTAGGGGACTATGGTCCCAGCTGCCTGGTGATTATTGACAAGATTCTTACGTGAAGTTCTGTGCTGATTCCTCACCGTTCCCATGATCATTAAAAACTCCACGAGGTGAGATCTTACATGGAACCCCCAGACAGAGGGAGATTGACAGTTATTTTAGGTTTCTTCCATTTGCGAATAATCGCACCAACTGTTGTCACCATCTCACCGATGGTCTTGGATCTGGTCTACAATCTTGTCCCCGACATCTCTGGTCTTGGCCATGGTGGAGAGATTGAAATCTGATTGCTTCTGTGGACAGTTGTCTTTTATACAGGTAACAAGCAGAGATTAGGAGCACTACCTTTAAGAGAGTGTGCCTTATCTCAGCTCGTTACCTGTATAGAAGACACCTGGGAGCCAGAAATCTTGATGATTGATAGGGGATCAAAAACTTTTTTCACTCATTAAAATGCAAATCAATTGATAACTTTTTTTAAATGCCTTTTTCTGAATTTTTTTGTTTTTATTCTGTCTCTCGCTGCTAAAATAAACCCACCATTAAAATTATAGACTGATCTTTTTTTTTTCTTTACTGGGCAAACATACAAAATCAGCAGGGGGGGATCAAATATTTTTTTTTACTCACTGTACATCCACGGCAGGGACAGGCAGCCATCTAATATGCTTAGCTTCAGCCCCACGCCCCAGCTTTTGCTGCACACATTCACAGCTAAGTCCATCTATTCCTACAGCTGGAACCGTACTCTATATGGCTGGGCCCATTAGTTCCTATGGAGCTGCCATAGGAGCTAATGGGCCAGGAGGATATGGACAGGCCTTTTTGCATAGACTGTGCATTACTGGGCAGGGCTGCACAGTACAGAACACAGAAACTGGGATAAATACAAGTATTTTGGTAGGTGGCTGCCACTCAGAGGAATACAGCAATACAGTAAACAGCAAATTTGGAGGGCTTGTGCATGCCATAAAAACAACAAGCCTTGAATTGGAAAATAAAGATTGCCAGCATCCAGGCTGTTATGCTGACCAAACGTCTTGATCTTGAACAGGCGTTTCGACATAGGGCCCATTCATATCAGCAGGCACACTTTATGCTTTGCATAAGGCACGCTCTCTTGTGTGTGTGAACCTGTAGGGACAGTGTAATGCATTGATGCTTTGTTTTTTTTAACTTTATTGAAAGATCACAAAATGGCATTTCATTCAACTCTATATGCCACACTGCAGCACACTGCTACACAAAAATTGTAACCCATCCTACTTTTTTTCAAGCGCACACCAGTGCAGGGCATTGTGTGAACTGAAATAATAATACACAAGGCAAATTGCCTGGTTTTTGCTGTAGGACTGCCTTGGGCAATGTTGAACAACATGGCTGGAGTGAATAAGCATTTACTTGCTCCCTTTCAATAAAATGCAAAGAGTTTGCTATCTGAACAATTACCCTTTAGAAGCCACAGGATGACTTTAGCTCAGAGTTCCTCTTTAAAGTGTTAATGTTTCAGTTGAGCACACAAAACTTCTTCCCTCACTGCACAGTCAATGCTGGGAATCTGGTAACATCGGTGTGGCATGGCGTAACACTTCCTCAAGCTCACAAAATGGCTGTCTCTGTTTTACGTGCAATGTGCACACTTTAACACGACCCCCCACAGGGAGAAGAGTATGGATCTACTCATCCGTACATAGCAGAACTCGGGAGCGGCTAAAGACAGTCACGTAATCGACGCACTAATAAGCCTAGCAGTAGACAAGCTGCGAGCAGAGAATGAGGTCATACTGCAGAAGAGAGCCGCCTGCAATTAAACACCACAGGGCTCAGTCACCAAATGACGCAGACTCCGGGAAAAGGACGCTACCTATGGGGAGAGGAAAGATTTATTTAAAGTAATGCTGTCCCTTTTTTTCAAGGAAAATAGATAAAATAAAAAATGATTTAAATGTTATGGTCACTAATAGACCATGGCTGACTCGGTTACTGGCTAATACTGGTGAATGCACCACAAATCGATTTTCCGCAGAAGAAGAGACAGGATAATGCATCTCTATGGAGACGGCGTAGGCTACACAAGAACGGACAGTACGGCTGAGTGAACCGCCTACCAAGCTTTGTTCCTTTCCTGAAATGTGCTCCGGTTTATGGTTTTCTATATAGTTATATTCAGGAAACAACTCAAGACTATCTCTTAGGATTTAATCACATGCATGCTGTTTTTATTGTTTTTTTTTTTTTTTATTATGATCATCTCCTAAATAATGAGGGGCACCATTGATGACCCAACAAATTATGAAATATTTGTGTTTTATAAACTCACAACACTCAGCCCTTTACAATGGCAATGTCATATTGGCGAATCTTGTAAAACATGTTTTAGTCATTATACTACTTGACCACGCACAGTGGCTGGGCCTAACTCCACTGTCATCTGTGTATTAGGTTTTATTTTTTGAGTCTTCCTGAACACAACATATTGAAAGCTAAAACTCTGGGACAAGCAAACGTGGTCTAAATAAAAAATATTCTTATTTGAATCTTGGTGTGCTTTGGGGAGAATACTCTCCGCTTCCTATCATGGAGATACAAGGTAAACAAGAGGAAATTTCTACCATAGTTTTATGGAAGATACAAAAGGGGAGCAGGAAAAAAAATCTCTACCGATGTCCCTATAGGAAGATACAAAAAGGTAAATAAGAGGACACCTCGACCGATGTCCCCATTGGAAGATACAACAGGGAAGTAAGAGGAAATCTCTGACGTCCCCTCTGGAAAATACAAGAGATAAGAAAGAGGAAATCTCTACCAATGTCCACAACGGAAGATACAAGAGGTAAGTAAGGAAATTTGTACCGATGTTCCATTGGAATATTCAAAAGGTAAGAGAAAATCTGTACCGATGTTCCATTGTAAGATACAAAAAGGTAAGAAGAAATGTCCACATAGGAAGATACAAGAGGTAAGTAAGAGGAAATCTCTACCAATGTTCCCATTGGAAGATACAACAGGTAAGAAGGAGGAAATCTGTACCGATGCCCCCATTGTACGATACAAGAGGTTTGTAAGAGCAAATCTGTATCAATCATGTCCTCATTGGAAGATACAACAAGGGGAAAACTGTACCGATGGTCCCATTGGAAGATACAACAGGTAATTAAGAGGACATCTCTACCAATATCCCCATTGGAAGACAAAACTGGTAAGTTAAAGGAAATCTGTAAGACAGTAAGAATTGTAAGCTCTAATGAGCAGGGCCCTCGGATCCCTCCTGTATGGAATTGTATTGTAACTGTACTGTCTGCCGCCATGTTGTAAAGAGCTGCGCAAACTGTTGGCACTATATAAATCCTGAATAAGAAGAAATCTCTACCAAAGTACCCATTGGAAGATCCCTTGCTTCGCTTCTTCTAGCAACAAGTTTTAGTCCCAGGGACAATAATCTCCAGGACAAATGGAGAGGAGGACACTCCCCCACTGGGGGATACAGACAGCAATAAAATCTTGACAGAGATTGTAGCCCTTCCTTACTCAATGCAAAACAAAGTTCTGGCTATATATACTGTGACATTGGGGGTGTTTAGCTGATTTGATAGATGCATTCTTCCAGTGAGTCCATGGCAGTCAGTTATCAGTTTTAAGGGTGTGGCAGCCCATTTTTATTTAAAGAAACAAAAGGGTTTATACACAGGGGTTCTTCTCCAGCAAATGCAACATTGAAAAAAAATGCCAAGCCACCTGGCTCTTAAGCCGCGTACACACGGTCGGACTTTTCGTCTACAAAAGTCCAACGGACGCTGACGGACTAAAGCTGGCTGGTAATCCGATCGTGTGTGGGCTTCTCCGGACTTTCAACGTACTTTTTTAGCCTCAAATCCGACGTACTTTAGATTTGAAACATGCTTCAAATCTTTACGTCGTAACTACGACGGACCCCGAAATCCGCTCGTCTGTGTGCTAGTCCGACGGACAAAAACCCACGCTAGGGCAGCTATTGGCTACTGGCTATGAACTTCCTTATTTTAGTCTGGTGTACGTCATCACGTACGAATCCATCGGACTTTTGTGTGGTCGTGTGTAGGCAAGTCCGTTCGTTAGAAAGTCTGCCACAAGTCCGCCGCAAGTCTGCCGAAAGTCCTCCGGAAGTCTGTTGGACAGGCTGTCGGACTTTTGTAGCTGAAAAGTCCGACCGTGTGTACGCGGCATTAGGCTTACTCTGCCTTGGTTTGCAGTTCCTTGCTGCCCAGGCCTACTCCTGGCCTTAACAGGATTCCACAGCCCCCTGGGTTAGCTCACTGTCCCCCAGACTGCAGGGCTTCCTCCAGCCCCCTTGGACTTTTGCTAGCCACCTCATCTCTCCCAGACACTCTTCTCGTCTCCTAGGCCCTTGTAGCCATCCCGACCTTCCCAGTCCTTCAGACAAGAAGTCTCCCCTCACCAGGGATATAGTCTCACACAGGGCAGACAGTTTTCCTGACAGGGGGTCCGTCTTTCAACAGCAGCCAGCTGCTCACACTCCACCTTCCAATTCCTACAGCTCTTACCAGCCCCTCGTTATATGGGCTGTGTACAGCTGGATACACACCCTGCTGGATGTCCACAACACCTGGACACAGGGTTGGAGATCCCGTCCCACCCAAGACCCTTAGAAATCTCCAAACTTCAGAGCCCCATCCGGCAATAGCAAAATCCGGAGAAAGCTGTCACGGCAGTCTACTCCTCTCAAAACGACTACGTTCTGTAGTCAGCAGACATGCAAACTCTGTATCCATTTTCAATCCCTTTCCATAGGGACAGAGCCTCGCTCTGTCACAATACCCTATTAGCTGACCGGTCATGCTGGTTTTGCAGTTCCACAGCTTTTTGAAGCGACAAAAGATGCACACAAAGCAGAGACGTACATTGCAGCAAGCACGCCGTCTTCTGTAAGGCTTTTAATATGCATCAAGTTCTTTATTACAGAGAATCCTGGCACATCATGTGCTTGCAGCCTGGTGACAAATACCAGCTCTCCACAGGCTTCTGCAGAATTTCACTGGTAAATAGAAGTTACTACCTTGTTTAGATAGGAAATTTAAGACAAAACCCAATGTTCACCCAAGGCATGGATACTACGTTAGTGCACCACAACACATGGTATATGCATGCTGTAATGTGCTCTACTAGACACTGCATTGGGAGTGCCATTCACAATAAATGGCATAGCAACACACAGAAAAGGTGCGTTGCCATAATGCAAAAGTGTGAATGGGCCCTAAAAAAAAAGACAAGGAGTGTGCCCATTCAGGGTAAAATGACAGTGTCTATAAAAAGGATTCACCTCTCCAATGATCTGATCCCCAGCTACTCAAGCCTCCACGAGTCTATGTCAACTGTTGTAAAAGAACTGGCACTTCTGGCAATGGCACCCACCTACAATGTAGTGCTTTGGTCAAGAACAGCCTAGAAGACTCATCTAATGGAGAGAGTGAGGTCTTTGCTTCCTTAAAGTATACCCAGCTTTCACATTTTTACCTACAGGTTAGCCTATAATAAGGCTGACCTGTAGGTAAAATGAATATCTCCTAAACCTGCACGGTTTAGGAGATATTCACCTTGCAAGCTGCCGCATGCGCTCTGAGGGTCCGGCGGATGCTGCCAAAAAAATCAGAGCTCCTTGCCGAAAATAGGATGTCATCACGACTCCGGCCACTCACCGCGCCAGAGCCGTGAACCCGGAAGAAACGCAGAGGGAACATGTCCCTCAGCAGTGACCAGGAGGCGATGCCAGCGCTTCGTTCTAAGGTATTTCATAATAAGCTAGCATGTGGTGCATACTAGCTCATTATGCCTTTGCCTTACAGGTAAATTATTTTTTTTTGCGGCGAAAAACAACTGCTTTAAGTCTATGAAACTAGCCTATGCTGGTTATTAGGTGCTGGCTGCAATGGAGGAACACATGGAAAGGGAGCAATAAGTTGCATTTGGTGGGGGTGCTTTTCAGAGACAATGTGACAGCATCTCCTAAAATGTCATGCCCAATGGTGACCAGAGTACTCCCTGAAGACATATGCCCACCGCTAGTCACAATGGGTACATGTCCTTTATCATAGTGATAACAGGTCCAGTATAAGTTCACTCCAGATGTCAAATATAAACCCATCAAATATCGAAAGCTCTGGAAATGAGAAGCAAAAAAGTGTCCCATTGCTCTGTTATGTGATAAAGCAAAAAGGGAAAGTAAAGTTAATTTCTCTTAAACTACTTTATATCCAAATTATCCCTAAAAAAACCCTAAAATCAGAGAGGCTCGTCAATAGTGTGCATCTTGCGGTATCTGCTCCTAACCAGGGCTTTTACTTTTTGAAGTACATCATGAACCACAGATTCACTTCATAAGGTAGAATCAAAAATCAATCACGTGTTGAAAAATATCATGCATCTTATGGTCTAGTAAAATATTGAATATACCCTCAATGGGCAGTATAGTGGCTTTGTGATTAGCAATGCTTTGAAGCACTAGGGTCATCTTTATCTGCATGGAGTTTGCATGTTCTCCCTGTGCTCCCAAAAGTTTCCTCTGGGTACTCTGGTTTCCTCCAAAGTTATGCTTGTAGGTTAATTGGCTGCAATCTAAATTGGCCGCGATCTAAATTGGCCCTGGTGAAAGTGAGATGGGGACTTTAGATTGTAAGCTCCATGGATCCAGGGACTGATGTGAATGTAAAGCACTGCATAAATTGTCAATGTTATATAAATGTCCTAGAATTATTAAATATATAATACAATCAAAACTTGATCATAGATAAAATAACAGTGTGGAATTTATCTTCGGTGCCCCTTGATAAGGTTGGTAGTGTTTGTTAACAGAAACCACATTCCAGCTGCCCTTCACACCATATGGATTGTATGTTGGAAGAGGCTGCCCAGCACAGGCTAGCTAGACAAAGCAATTTGCCTCGAGTCCTACAACTCCGTTCCCACCACTTTGCTGCAGTGATATGCACGGAATAAAGTAGGACATGCTGTACCTTTTTCAGCGCAGCGTCTTGCAATGCAGTACAATACATCGCAACCTGCTGCAGTGAATACAGATAAATGAAATATCAGTGTGCAACATTTTATTAAAGTTCAGAAAAAAAAAAAAAGTGCGATGCATCAACTACAATGCATCGCTACCGCACCCTTCACCGCTGGAATGAACGAGGCCTATAAAGAAAAAGGGGTGCCTAGTGCTTAATATGGGCAGCGACCCAACTCTGCACCTGCACACCTTTTCATCTCAGACTCCAATAATAGGACAGTAACCCATAGGCTGGGAATTACAGGAGAACAGGTGAAATAATTTGCAGCCGCAGCGAAATGAAATGAAGCAAAATGAAAAAAAAAAAGGGAGAAATCTAGGTCAGGGCCTGAGCTAGTAACTGTAGAGCAGAATATATTTCCTGACAGGTCCAGCATGCACTGACTGATAGAATCTGCCTCCAGTCCAGGCCGAGAGCTCTCTGCACACTTCCCCAGCTGGGTAGAACAGAATTGCAGGGACAGACTGTGCTGGAGTGACAACATAACCTTTCCAGCTGCTAAGGATTATGGGACAGACCCAAGTACTCAGGCATAAGTGCAACCGCCGACCTAGTGTAATACTGGATTGTGTTTAAACTGTTAAAAAGGAGTTGATAAAGTCACATTAAGCCCAGGTTCACACTGAATGCGGGTTTGAAATCGTGCGAGTTCAGCTGAAGACGCACGATTTCAAACCGGCATTTCAGTCCGACTTCGGGGGCGATTTGAGAGACATCTGTGGGGGTTCATGCACAGATCCCTATAGAAAATCGCCCCTGAAGTCACCAAAAGTAGTACAGGAACTGCTTATGGGAATCAATGCCGCGCCGCAAAGTCGCCATTGCACCGATTCGGACGGTAATGTTGCCGGCAATAGGCTCCAATTTGACATGCGATTTGACGTGTTGAATGTAGCAGGGTGGATCTGATTTGAAACACTAGTAAAAAGGCTTGATTTAAATCAACTTGATTTATATTATAATTTTTAAGCAGCCGCTCCTCCTCTGACCCGCTGGTGACTCACCGACAGTCCCATTCACTTTAATGGGACGGCTGGTGATGCGGCAGGGGCACAACAAGGTGAGGGACGTGGCGGCAGCAGGTGAGTGGATGCCCTCTAACAGGCACTGCCATGATGGATCTGAAATGACAGGTTCTCTTTAAATGTAAGGACTTATTCTTGCTGGTAGTTAGAGTCTTTAGTATTTACAAACAAAATGAGCTTGGATTCATTTAATGAGTTTACCAAAAATGTAAATATAGCAGACTATAAAGTCTCGTGCTACATAACTAAGCTCCATTTCATGCTGAATAAACTAAAATTATTAATGTATCCTAAATAGAAAACTATCTTTTACTCCAAAAGCATTTTATTAAAATAAAGTGTAATAAAAAAAAAAAATTCAATTAAAAAATCAAATCATTGATTTCTATCCACCCTGGAATGTAGGTTAAAGATTCTTTTCTAATCTTGGAACAGCTTATGTTTGAAAAACCTGATTCAGATGTACGGTTTGTCACAATACACAATACAGGGGCAGCAGCTCTAAATGCTCACTATAGCAGCAAAATTTTCTTCCACCTGATCCTGTTATCCCACCGAAGTCTCTGCAGCCTCTAACAATGTTAAATATCCACAATGCTCCTGGTGGAAAAATTGTTTTCTGAACATAAGGTACAAGTGACAAGATCAAACATCATTTGTAAGCATGCCTGTGGGAATGCTGTGGAAGCTGAATCGCTGTTCTACAATTGGAAAAGGAGCAGATCATTACGTCACCAGCCGCCATCACACACTGTCGAATTACAGAATGCCTTGTAGTAAAGCGGGGAAAAAAAAAAAAAAATGTGAATGACGCCCATGCCGAGTGAGCAACCCCCTGCATTCACTATGCAATATAGCACCACTCAGCACGGGTGTCATTTACAGAAACGCCTTGCTTTTTTTCACCCATTTAATACAAGGTGTTCTCTAATTGGATGAAGAGACAGGCAGTGACGTCATGATCTTCTCCTTGTCTGATCAGAGAACAGTGATTTTCCTCTTACATAGTGTTCCCAGGGATATGCAATATGCACGTTTTTAATGGCCCAAGCTGCAACAGAAAAACTTTTCTGAAGTAAAGCTTTAAAGTATGTAAACCTTAACAGTTAATATTTATTTTCTCACTTTTGATCTGTTAGGAATGCAACTAAAAAGGCAAAACTCCTCCATTTTGGATAAAGTTAAGAAGGGGTTATAACACCCCTGTGGTTTTTTTTTTTCAGCTGTGTTCCATTGGGTAGATTTTCCTTCACTTCCTGTCCCATAGCCATAACAGGAAGTGAGAGGAAATCCCTCCAGAGTATGGGAATCCCATGTTGTCACCAGGACTAGTGTCCTCATTGGAAGATTTCTCCTCTATTTCTGTTCCAGGGACAACCCAAAATTTGTGATTTTCTTTTACTTTCACTATTGATAACCTTAAATAAGACAAATAGAGAGGGTGAATCACCATAATAGGAAACAGCAATAAAAATTGACAGCGGTTCTAATCCCTCTCCACTCCATCCGAAACTAAAAAAAAAATAAAAAGCTTTGCCTTTAGTTACACTTTAGATATACCACTGAAAGCGTTTATTTTTTGAGAAGTGAAAAAATACTCATTGATCCTGCCAGAAATTCAGTACTGTCCTATTCTAGTGACCTCGGCCCTGCCCAATTATTCTTGGAATACAGAACACCTCCTCTGTGTGATGGGAGCTGAGGGATGGCGTTTTCTAGTCCTGATGTTTCCTGACGTACGGCGAGTGTTGTCACAGGAATTGTGTTACTGGCAGGATCACCAGAAAAAAAGAAACTGAATACAGGCACCAGATCCATGGAAAAGCTGAATAGCTTGCCAAGCAACTTGCAGGCCTGAGACCAAAGACCTATTCGTTTCATGGGATGGAAGGAAAAAAAGAAAACGTCACTGGTGAGTGAAATGGCAATAAGTGTAATGGCTAGTTGGTGTCAGAAGCCCACAGAGGTGCTACACTGTTGGGTTTCTTTATCAGCTACAGCAGTAGACTTTGGGATTTTTGTTTCGCTGAAAGGGTTAACACCGGCAAATAGATTTTCACTTCATAAATCTATTAATGATCTCGGATTTGCCCAGAGTTCTCCTTTAGGGACATGTATGTATAAAGCACACCCTGCTCTGTCTCCTGACAGTCACCGCCTCTGAGTCACTGCCTGGAAATTTCCATGACATCATCGCAGTCTGACCCAGTGATGTCAGACTGCTACTTTGAAGGGCATTCAAGACGCATTTATAAAGGTTACGACACAAGCCTTTCCTGTTATTACAGATGGTAACGCTAATGAAACCACTGACCAAGCAGGACCAAAGCCATTTTATGTGCTGCAAGCAAAGCACTGATTTAAAGGGGAAGGTTAGATTTTATGCATGAAGGTAAAAAAAAACCTGCATGCTACTACACCCCCCTCTTAATACTTACCTGAGCCCGATCTCGATACAGCAATGTGCACAAAAACAGAAGCTCTCTCGGCTCTTCTTCCCCATTGGCTAAGAGACAACAGCGGGAGCCATTGGCTCCTGCTGCTGTCAATCACCTCCAGTGAGGAGAGCGGGGGGCAGGGCTTACCCCTGAGTGTCCATGGTGGTGGGTGGGGGTTGTGGTAAGGAGCACCGGTGAGGGACCTGAGAATAGGAGGATCGGGGCTGCTCCATGCGAAACCACAGAGCAGGCACGTATAACATGTTTATTATTTTAACTTAAAAAAGTAATAATAAATGTATTATTATTTTATTATTATATTAATAAAAAAATAAAGTCGAGTCTTTAACTACTTCCCGCCCGTAGGACATTAATTAACGTCCTTGGGTTAAAGTAGTTGTATGGATTTTTTTCAATCGGCGATTCCCTTTCTAGTAGAAGTGATTAGAGTGGCTTCACTTCTGCGGGTTCTCAATCACGGAACCTGGGAGCGATGCAACTGGTGGCATTGGCTGCGCGGAACAGAGAGAGGAACGGACATTGTTCCTCTCTCTCTCTCTGTGACCCAGGGAACGGTGAATATGTCACTTCCTGTTCCGTCTCTTTGTTTACCTGGCCGTTAGGGACCAGGAAAGTAGCTGATAAGACCAATCTGTGTCTGATCAGATGCATGGGGGCCAGAGGAGAGATTTGGGGTCTAATAGACCTCAGATCTCTCCATAAAGAGGACCCTGTCATTGCACATGCTGCCACAAGGGATGATGTTCATCTCATGTGATAGCAATAAAGGTAACCCAAAAAAAAAAAAAAGTGTAGGAAAAAAAATTAATTTGTATAAAATAAATAATAAAAAAAACATTTAAAGCACCCCCTCCCCCCATGCTTACGCGGAAATGCGAATGCATACGTTACTCCCGCACACATATGTAAATGGTGATTGCACCACATATATTAGTGTATTTTTTTTAAAACAAAAAATACGTTTGAAAAAAACGCTGCACAAATACATGTAGGAGCGAAGTGTCAGTACTGGCCCGGGTAGGAAGTGGGTAATATCACTATATACATTTTGCCAGATTAACCCTTTACCTTTGCCATTTTCTCTCCTTTGAGAACCATAAACAAGGGCCAAATTTCCTCTGGTTACCAAGATCACAGAATATGAATCCAACTCCACTACTTAAAGCCCATCTCTGGGAGAACGAAAAAATGCTCACTTGCAGTGGGGGGCTGTCCTCTACCGCAAGAGGCTAAGGTCAGGGGGCAGCAAAAAGCACTTTTAGTAACCTAATCCTCTGCTCCCACCCCAGTGGGCACTTGCCTCTGCTCCCCCATGCTCTGGCCAGGTATGATCCCTTGGTGTTCTTACGACCAATGCAGGGCTCTGCACTAAACCTTATGACTTGAAAGGGCATCTAATTACCAGAGCGTAGGTGAGAAAAGAAGGTGGTGTGCTACCTTAGTGCTTCGGGTGGTATTCAAAATGAATGGCACCACAATGCACTTACATATGAATGATGCTAATCTGCACTTTACCCCAACACAAAGATGTGATCCCAGCCTTAGAGTAGAATTCCATGCTAAACCTAACTAATCATAAAATGCCCCCTCCCCCCTTCAGAAGACTCACTTAACCACCTATCCAGAACGTTTAGAAGGCACTTCCTAAGGAACCATCTTCCCAGAGAGGAGATTCTTAGAAAACACTTCATATGGAACCATCTTCCCAGAGAGGAGATTCTTAGAAAACACTTCCTAAGGAACCATCTTCCCAGAGAGGAGATTCTTAGAAAACACTTCCTAAGGAACCATCTTCCCAGAGAGGAGATTCTTAGAAAACACTTCCTAAGGAACCATCTTCCCAGAGAGGAGATTCTTAGAAAACACTTCATATGGAACCATCTTCCCAGAGAGGAGATTCTTAGAAAACACTTTATATGGAACCATCTTCCCAGAGAGGAGATTCTTAGAAAACACTTTATATGGAACCATCTTCCCAGAGAGGAGAGTTTTAGAAAACACTTCATATGGAACCATCTTCCCAGAGAGGAGAGTCTTAGAAAACACTTTATATGGAACCATCTTCCCAGAGAGGAGATTCTTAGAAAACACTTCATATGGAACCATCTTCCCAGAGAGGAGATTCTTAGAAAACACTTCATAAGGAACCATCTTCCCAGAGAGGAGATTCTTAGAAAACACTTCATATAGAACCATCTTCCCAGAATAGAGATCCTTTAGAAGACACTCCCTATGGAACCTTTTTCAGAGACTGGTCTATAAAAGTCTCTGGAGGAGATGTTTGCTTTTCAGGAGCTGCCAGTGGTGGGGTAGATTTCAGCCATGGGGTGTAAGCACTGTGTCTGGTAATGGCTGCCGAACTAAGTAAACAGCTGTAAGGATAGCCAAAGCTAGCGCAATATATACATTTTTGTCAACTCATTTAAAAGTCCTCTCTAGGACCACAAGAATGTGAAAATCCCCTTTAAAAATTACATTTTTCAATGTTGCTTTTAGTATTTCGGCTCATTGAAACAATCATCCATATTCCACACAGTACTTATCAAAAAATATCATCCAATCATGCTTGTGAACACAACACCACCATAGCATGCAGACTTACCTCAGATCATAATTTGGTTAGAATGGATCCCTATTCGATGTGTGGCACGATGCTCCATGGTCTTACCATAACCTGCAAACAAAATAAGCGAATACAATAAGTCCCATTTGTCCATGAATGAAAACTTCAGTCCACCTCAAAACAGATGTTTCAGTGTTTGTTAGATGCTGGAGAGTTGAACTACCTGATAAATTCCTCCACCTCTCGAGAACTCTACTGATGAGAACTCTGCATAGTTCCTGGACACCTGCTGTGACCATTATGGGAGTTTCACACTGTACGTAAGAGGAGGAGCTGGGACACACAATGGAGGGTGGGAACACCCCAAACAGCCAGGTGGGAAGGAAGACAATGAGGATTAATGGAAGTGGATCTTAAAATCTTAGAGGTTGAGCCTGCCAAAACTGTCCTGAGCGCCTGTGTTGAGCATACAAAGGAAGGTGCAAGTTCCATCACCCTTGCACTTTCAATAAAATTGGAGTTGGAACAAGCATGTGCATATCGGGTTTTGGGTGGTCGTTATGGGCTAGTGATCATTTAGGTAGAGAAGCAAACAAAAATAATGGACTTCCGACCAGGTTTCACCCATATTCAGGGTGTAGCATGAAACAAGCTCCGAATCCAGTGTCCTTTTCCTCAAACTGACCCCCTACCCCCTTACAGAATCTGGGGCTCTCCTCCCTGCAGTCATTTGCTTTGGAGCAGCTGTGCATGGGTTCACTTGCACAGCCTCGTCAGATGCACAGGAATCTGTGAATGAGAAAACTACAAGTCCCATCTTCCACCATGGTGAGTAGTCCTCAAGGGAGTACAAGTGCTGTGATTTCACCATACTTGTAGCCCATCGATACTTCCTTCAGTCCCATAGCTGAATGTCTGGACCTCAGTGCGGACCTGAGGCTGGAGGAATCATCTGCAGGAGACAGAGTCAGAGCATTACACCCACAATCCACTGATCTGTGTTGTAAAGCTTTGCAGGCTCCAATACAAAAAATGTATAGTTATATTATATTAATTTATGTTTTTTTTAATTTTTTTAAATGCACATTTGTTTATGAATCAATAGAAGTGCACTTAATTTTTTATTTTTTTTGCAAAAGGCAGACTATGCCTTTAAAGAGTTTTACCTGTATGAACAAGTCCGCAATCACAGCTCCAGCCCTGAGTAATCTGGCAGTGTATCTCTGCTTGGTGTTAATCCAAGATCTACACTTGTATCACCGAAATTGATGAAGAGGGAGGAGATCTTGGCTGCCAACTCCCCTCCCCCACCCCACCCCACCAACAAAACTGCACTTCAAAAGTGAACCTGTCACACCAAGACTTCCTTTTTGCGCTTAAATTTAAAAAGCTAGGGTTAAACCCTGGAGACTTTAACACCATTGTGATGCAGTAATGTATGCATTATAGGAGTTGATGAACAATTCATAAATATCAGCCCGCACTACCCACTCAGGACACTTGTATTTCAGCGCACTAGTGCAATTTGATAAAAATGCAGCAAGAGCGACCTTTAAACCATTGCGCGTTAACGTGCAAACCAATGCGCGCACGTTTAACACACCACAGTGCACTTAGCTGGTGTGAATGGGCCACAAAGGTTGCATTCACACCTCTGCGTTTCCTAAACACGTGACAAAACAACGTGCCTCAGGTTTCCGAAACGTGCTGCAATCGTACTAGCGGTGCCATTGTTAGTGGCACCCCAAGCGCAGGTAGCAGACACACATTTTGTCAAGCATTTTTCGTGCTACAAACGTGCGGTCAAAAAACGTACTGTTCAATCTGCTTTAAGTCATGCAGAGATTATACCGACCAAATTTGCGATTGCATATAAAATTGTTCAGTGTATGGTCAGCCACAACACCGTCCAAAACTCTGTCAGATCTATTATAGTGAACATACATGCTACAGTTTTTTTTTTTTTTTAACCAATCGATATACAATTCAAATGATTGAAGCTGCAAACCATTTGGGATTGATTTAGACCCAATTTTGATCAGATTCGACCAAAAGGAGTGGAATATTCTAGATTATTTTGCATCGATCAGCAGCACTTAGTTCTTCATGAGTATTTATGACGGTGGAAACAGAGATGCGGCCGATAACTTAGGCTTGAAAGTGAGGATAGTATCCCAACTACCGCTCAAAACCCACTTCCCCAAGTGTGCTATATCAATCGAATAGGATGTGGACTATTGATTGATTATTCCTATCGCATGAGATCGATAGGAAAAGAAAAATCGATAATTTATTGAAGCGTGCAAGGCCACCATTAGGTAGACAGCTTCTGAGCATTGTGCATAAACATGCTGGAAATAAAAACTGTTTGCACTACTCTGCATCTACCAATCAGATTTAATCCTTCAGTGAGGACAAGGTGTACCTGCAAAGCTTTAGACAATGGCTCATTTACATGTGCTTTGTTCTCTGAAGAGATATCTGTATTCAGATTTCTCTTCAGAGAGCGATTGATAGGCGGTATTGTACCATCTCCTACTTTAACCCTGCACTAGTGTGACAACCAAGTGCATTCCATGTGCTTGCAAATTGGCCTCATTCACTTAAATGGGTCGCACTTGCAAGGCGCTATGACCACCGACAGGGGGGTAGAATTCCTGCCATGGTCACCACGCTTTGTGGCATGTGTACACCCTGGCTGCTTCTGCAGCTGAAGAGGGTAGTGGTTGGGGGAAAGGGGGGCGTAAAAACAGGACTCAAACGCAGGGTTTTCTTCCCCTCAACTGTTAGTGTGAATAAGCGCTTAGGCCTGATGCGCACCGTGCGTTTGCTCACCTCTTCTAAATGTCTAAACGCAGCGCCAAAAAAAAAAGCAAACTTATTCGAGGCATGCTTAGGCACAGCCAGTATTTTTTGCGTTCGTTCATGCCATTGGCCAGAATATAATTTTATTCCGGCCATTGAAATTAATGAACACTCAAGCGCTAAACGTACGTTTACACATGTTTAGGTGCGTCACGCGTCAATCATTTTTTCTGACTAAAACGCTCCTCTCCTGAACGTGCAAGCAATTTTTTTTACTACCTTTAAAGTGCCTGTAAATGCCTATGTGTGTAGAGACACATAGGCTAACATAAAGCGGGGTATAGAGTCGAAAAACACCCCCAAAAAAGCGGCATTTTTGAGGTATTAGACTGCTGGTTTACAGCAGCAATTAGACTTTTTTTTTTTTTTAACTGTATTCCTCCCCCTCACAGATCTGTCAGTCAGGTATGTACAATGTTGCCCTCATCACACCCGAGCATGGCATCAACACACACACTTTACAAGGCCCAGTATTGCTGCAGACCGCCATTTTCGCATACACATTTTACCAGACAGCACCACAACACCCAAAACAGCAAAAAGGATTTATTTTTTTACATCCTAGATCACAAACGTGTTCACAAAACATCTATCCTATAAGCTGCATCAGCGCCGATTCTCTCCACATCCCCCTCCAGTCAGCCATATACGCAGAGCTCTGGTGTTTTTATTTAGCTCCTCTCCCTAATTAATCATCTTTCCAGTGATGCCGCACTCCTCAGCCTCTCTCGTGGGCTCCCGCCTGCTTCTAATTGCGCCTCAGTCCACGCATTTCATATGCAGAGCTGCAACTTTTAATTATTCATTAGCATTTAGATGAGGCTAGACGGGCGGCCATTTTGCTGGCCTGTGAAGCTATTGAAGTGGCTCCTCCGGTGTGTTTACCATACGGAACAATAGGGCAAGCCAACCTTTTACATTAAAAACAAAACAAGAAAAAAGACACCTTTGCATCTTAAAGACGTTGAAGCAGAAAAAGGCTAACCAAAAAAAAAACACCACACACAAAAAACCAAACACCACACAAGCTTTAGGCCTCATTCACACAGGATGGGTTTTTTTTCTCGCCGGGATGCCTTTGTGTCCCCTGAAGAAAAACGCAGCTTAAAAAAAAGCAGCTAAAGTCATGTTTTGCATGTGCATTTATGTGTTTGGTGTTAATGCATTCTACTTGCCAGAATATTCATTACTCTGGCCAGTAGAATGCATTACCATGCCTAAACACATCTAGCATTAAAGCACTTTTATGAACGTTTGGTGTTTTTTTTTTCTGGACAAATGCTCCTCTTCTGAACGTGCAAGTAATTTTTTTTCCTGCCCCTGCATGGATACATAGGCCAATATAGATGCGCGTTAAAAAAAAAAAGAAAAGAAAATCGAACGCCTGTAAATGTGGCGCTTTCGACATCCTGTATGCATTAGGCACAACCCACAGATCCATTTTTTCCCAGGCATTTTTGTATATTTTGGATAGGCTTTGGAACAGTAAATGATTCCATCAAGCTTTGTCAGCCATCCATGACCCCTGGGAAGATTTCACCTCACATCCTGTCCCTGTGACACCAAGGCAAGAAACGTGGGGAGCAGTTATCACCAGGATAGAAAGATATTGGCAGTTACTGGTCCCTATTTTATGGAAGAAAAGGAGATCGTGTTGCAGTTTGTGCCCCCCCTGAACTGACCACTTCCATTCCCAGTTAGAACTGAGTGGTATTCTCCCCAAATGGGACACTGCCACAAAAACCTGGCAAAACACTCCCCCTCCCCCCCCCAATGTCCAAAGCAAAGGCTTTACAGGTAAGGAAAGTAATTTTCCCTAGTAAGGGAAACCTCCAGCATCAACATTACTTGAATATATATATATATATATATATATATACACACACATATATATACACATACACTTTTTTTTAACCATTTGCTTACCGGGCCAATTCTGACACTCCTCTCATATATGTAAAAATTATTGGCTTTTTTTTGCTAGAAAATTACTTACATACTTAGAACCTATATATTTATATTTTAGAAGAGGCCCTAGAGAATAAAATAGTGGTCATTGCAATTTTTTATGTATTTGCGCATCGATTTTCCAAATGCAAGGTTTTAGAAAAAATACACTTCAGTGAATTAGAAAAAAAAAAAAAAAATATATAAAACCAAATTTTTTGTAAAATATGAAATATGTTGTTACGCTGAATAAATGTCTAACATAGAATGGCCCCAAACTACGGTACTTAAAAATCTTTATAGGCGGCGCTTTAACATGCTCTACAGGTTACCAGTTTACAGTTACAGAGGAGATCTGGCGCTGGTGATACCTCACGTGTGTGGCTTGAACACTGTTTACATATGTAGGCGTGACCTATGTATGCATTCACCACTGTGCGTAAGCACAGGGGCGGGGTTTAAAATTTATTTTATAAATTTTTTTTTTTTTTTTTTTACACTGTGCCTTCAAAACATTTTTTTATCATCCCTTTTATTCCTATTACAAGGAATGTAAACATTCCTTGAGATAAAAATAAGCAGTGACAAGTCCTCTTTATGGAGAAATCTGGGGTCAATAAGACCCTGCATCTCTCCATTACAATGTAAAGCATGAGAAAAAAAAAAAAAAAAAAAAAAAACACCACACATTGATCTCATGCTTTAAATAGAAAAAAAATGGCCTTGTTTACATTGAGCCGGAACCAGATGTGACATCACAAGGTCTCTCTGGTCCTCCTAGGCCATAGAGATGAGCAGAGGCCATCTTTCCTCCACTAATCTCCGTAACCAGCAGCGGCAACCTCCGGATCAGTTTTCGTGCTTCCCGATCTGCCAGATAAGCCTCGAAAACCCCCACTGAAAGTGGCGAATCCACCGCTAGGACCACTTTTATCAGTTAGAGAATCACCAGCTAAAAAAAACAATACTGGGGTTATTACATATTACTGTAGCCATAACCCCGGTATGCTACCTCCTCCCAATGCTGTCTTTTGATTATGGCCCGGTAAGGAAGTGGTTAAATGTAGTATTTCCTAAAGTAGAACTAAAGGCAGAATATTTTGGATATGATAAAGGGAGGGCTTTAACCCGTCAGGTTTTGTGCCCCATTGGAGAAATTTTCCTTCATTTCCTGCCTCATAGCCAAAGCAGGAAGTAGAGGAATCTCTGGCTGTCATCTAGGGCTGTGGTTCCCAACCTCAGTCCTCAAGTACCCCCAACGGGCCATGTTTTGGGAACTTCCCTTAGATAAAATAACTCTTAGGCCTCTTTCACATGAACGATCCGTTCAGGTCCGCCTGTCAGTTTTTTAGGCGGACCTGAACAGACCCTCCATAGACCTCTATGGAGCGTCGGATGTCAGCAGTGACATGTCCGCTGACATCCGACCCACTCCGAAAAAGTGTAACGGAGAAAAAACCTACTTTTCCATCCATTTTTGGATCGGATCGGGTGACCACGGACTCTACGGTCCATCATCCGATCCCCCATAGGGGAGAGCAGCACTGTGCAGCGTTGGACCTGTCATCTGCCTGCTCAGCGGGGATCCACGGAGCGATCCCCGCAGAGCAAGCTGATGTTCACGGGCGGATCATCTTGGATCCGTCCCGTGTGAAAGGACCCTTATCAATACCATGTCATTGATACTGATTTTAAGCAGCTGTGCAAAGTAAAGGAAAACCTGAAAACATGGCCCGTTGGGGGTACTTGAGGACTGAGGTTGAGAACTACTGATCTAGGTCACCAGAACTAGTATCCCCATTGGAAGATTTCATCTCCCTTTCTGTTCTGGTGACAACCCTAAATCTGGGATTTCCTTTCACTTTTAGTGATAATGGTACATCAGAGAGGGAGAGTCTCCCCAATGTGGGCACAGACAGCGGTTGTAAACGTTCAATTTCTTAAAGAAAAAAAAAACCCACATGTCTATATTTACCTGCTCTGTGTAATAGTTTTGCACAGAAGAGCCCCGGTCCTCTTCTTCTGGGGTCCCCCACCCGCGCTCCAGGCCCCTCCTCTTCATCGGGTGCCCTCACGGAAAGCTGCATTACCATGGGGGCACCCATGCAGGCTCGTCCCATCCATTGATACAGACAGTGGGGCTCGGCCGCGTCACATCTTTTGACTGACAGCTGCTATCAATCTGTCCAATGAGGAGAGAGATAGCGGCTGGAGCCACTGCGCTCGTGCACATCGCTGGATTGGGTTCAGGTAAGAAAAGGGGGTGTGGGGGAACCGCAGTACAGAAGGTTTTTCACCTTAATGCATAGAATGCAATAAAGTAAAAAACCTTAAGGCTTTACAGCCACTATAACCCCAAAAGCAAACCTTTATTCTATTGCAGATTACCATTTCTTAGATGTGATGGCTGTGTTCGTTTTCTATTTTAGGTATTCTTTTTTCTATTTTCATCTGGTGATCCAGCCAGCAAGTCTGTTTCTCAAAAGCACAAGCTCTCCAGCAGAATGTCCGTTCAGTTTACATGGATGAGACAAATTACCACTGGCAGGGGTGCTTTCAATGATCAGCTTTATTTATGTAAATCCCCTTTATCCCAAAAGGAAAACACTGTTTTAGTGTATCTAAATCTGCTAATACATTTACCACTCCCACCCCTCCCCCACAGACTGACAATGCCGCTGTCTGCTGTGCCTCATTTGCTCATTTATTCAGAGTTGTGTATTACCAATACAGGAGGTGTGTTACTGGCCAGATCACCAGGTGAAAACAGAAGGAAAAAAAAAACAAAAGAACAGAAAACTAACCACCACATCACGCTCTCCTCATTGGACAGATTGATAGCAGCTGTCAATCAAAATTTGTGACGCGGCCGAGTCCCACTGTCTGTATCAATAGATGCAGCAGTGGGACTTGGGAGCGAGCCTGCATGGGTTCCCCCATGGTAAAACGGCTTTCCCTGGGGGCACCCCATGAAGAGGAGGAGCTTGGAGCGCCGGTGGTGGAGGGCTGCATTGATGGTTGTCTTTCTCCCAACTTTCTCCCATCTCCCGACTGCATCTCCGAAGCTCAGCCACAGTGATCTTTGGGTTCTTCTTTACCTCTCTCACCAAGGCTCTTCTCCCCCGATAGCTCAGTTTGGCCAAATGGCCAGCTCTAGGAAGGGTTCTAGTCGTCCCAAACTTCTTCCATTTAAGGATCATAGAGGCCACTGTGCTCTTAGGAACCTTAAGTGCAGCAGACATTTTTTTGTAACCCTGGCCAGATCTGTGCCTTTCCACAATTCTATCTCTGAGCTCTTCAGGCAGTTCCCTTGACCTCATGATTCTCATTTGCTCTGACATGCACTGTGAGCTGTAAGGTCTTATATAGACAGGTATGTGGCTTTCCTAATCAAGTCCAATCAGTATAATCAAACACAGCTGGACTCAAATGAAGGTGTGGAACCATCTCAAGGATGATCAGAAGAAATGGACAACACCTGAGTTAAATATATGAGTGTCACAGCAAAGGGTCTGAATACTTAGGACCATGTGATATTTCAGTTTTTCATTTTTAATAAATCTGCAAAAATGTCGACAATTCTGTGTTTTTCTGTCAATATGGGGTGCTGTGTGTACATTAATGAGGAAAAAAATGAACTTAAATGATTTTAGCAAATGGCTGCAATATAACAAAGAGTGAAAAATTTAAGGGGTCTGAATACTTTCCGTCCCGTATGTATGTATGTATGTATGTATGTATGTATGTATGTATATATATATATATATATATATATATATATATATATATATATATATATATATATATATATATATATATATCTCCTGTATTATAATATAGAAGCTACAACAATGTAAGATCACCAATCCCTACAGGTACAAGAACATCCACAGGGATCCAAATATTATAAAGTGTATATGTGTGTATATATATATATATATATATATATATATATATATATATATATATATATATATATATATATATATATATATATATATATATATATATATAAAAAACGTGGTTTTCAAGCATAATTCGCTCCAGAAGCATGCTTGTAATCCAATTCAAAGCAAATTTTCCCTTAAGAAATAATGAAGGCTGAGATCATTTTTATATGAATAAATGGTTGAAGAACGAATTATCAAAATATGAGCAAAAGCTCATATTAATACTGTACAGTAGTAGGAATACTGTACCTCTGTGTTGGAAAAAAAAATGAATCAGTTTTAATGTAAAAAAAAAAAAATAAAAATAAAAAAAAGTTGCTCTTCTTTCAAAGCACTCGTATACTGAGTTACTCGTAAACCCCAAGGTATTACTGTATATGATATACAGGATCTAACTTCACTTGGGGTTAATGATCCTTTTAAAACAAAAAAAAAATACAAAACTGTTGCGGGTCTTTAAAGAAATACTTTCTGCATTCCCCCCCCCCCCCCCCTATCTCTGTATGCAGCCATTTGCTGGGGCTGTGATGTGCTAATTAGTGACTCTGCACTATAAAGCTCGGTATAGGGAGTGTCTGATTAAACACTGAAACGCCATTTCCAAAACAGCCGCCACCCCCTCAACGCCCTAAAGTGTAAAAAACACCCTCCACCCCTTGACACCCCCCCCTCCTTCCACAGTGCAAAAACCCCCCTCCACCCCTCACCCCCCCAAAACTGACGTCAACATCGCAGCCAGCCAACAATCCCTTGCCAGCCTTTGTAGTGAGCACCTCTCCCATCCCCCTCCCAGGAGCCAGGGATCGCTAAAGTCAAAAACTAGGACAGAAATAAAGCCGGGGCATACATGTGACAATTATAGCAACTGAAATTTAGTTTTTTTTTTACTCATGTGTTAAGCAAATAAAGACATACAATGGTTTTCATTGACCACAAGGAGATGAGATTGAAATTGCACTGAAGGATCTAAGCTGGCCATACATGACTCAATTTTCAGCCAATTCCTGCTGCAATAAATCAACATTTGAGCTGCTGCTGGCCCTACTGGCTCCCCCAGGGGTCATCATATTGGACTGAAAAATGAAAAAAGGTGGGTGGAAAAATGTCAGCTGAGCAGCCAGCCAATCAGCTGCAGTCACCAATCGGGTATTCAGAGGGGGATGAGTTTGCAGATAAGGGGAAATTTAATGAATTCGAGAAATCTAAATCTGTATAACTACACTACCTGCCTGGGGTTTGCATGTTCTCCCTGTGTGGATTTCCTCCGGGTACTCCGGTTTCCTCCCACACTCCAAAGACATGCTGGTGGATTAATTGGCTCCGGTATGTGTATGAATGGGAGTTGGGGACCTTAGATTGTCAGCTCCTTGAGGGTAGGGACTGATGTGAACGTATAATATAGACAGCGGTGGCCAAAAGTTTTGAAAATTACACAAATAGTATCTTTCACAAAGTCTGCTGCCTCAGTTCTTATGATGGAAATTTGTATATACTTCAGAATGTTATGAAGAGTGATCAGATGAATTGTAATGATATGGGAAGGTCCTACTTTGCCATGAAAATGAACTTAATCCCATAAAAAAACATCTCCACTGCATTTGTGAAGAAGGCTTCAGGGCACCCAAGAAAGTCCAGCAATTGCCAGGACCGTCTCCTACAGTTGATTCAGCGGCGGGATCGGGGGGCACCAAGGGGCAGAGCTTATTTAGGAATGGCAGCAGGCAGGTGTGAGGACATCTACACACACATTGAGGAGAAGACTTTTGGAGGATGACTTGGTGTAAAGAAGGGCAGCAAAGAAGCCACTTCTCTCCAGGAAAACATCAGGGACAGACCGATATTCTGAAAAGGTACAGAGATTGGAGAGCTGAGGACTGGGGGTAAAGTCATTTCCTCTGATGAATCCCCTTTCCCATTGTTTGGGGCATCCAGAAAATACCTTGTCGGGAGAAGAAAAGGTGAGCGCCACCATCAGTCATGTGTCATGCCAACATTAAAGCATCCTGAGACCATTCATGTGGGGTTACATCTCCACCAAGGAAGCGGGCTCACTCACAAATCTGCCCAAGAACACAGCCATGAATAAAGAATGGTACAAAAACCATCCTCCAAGAGCAACTTCTCCCAACCATCCAAGAACCGTTGTTTGGTGATGAACAATGTCTTTTCCAGCATGATGGAGCACCTTGTCATAAGGCAAAAGTGATAACCAAGTGGCTTGGGGAACAAAACATGGAAATTGTGGGTCCATGGCCAGGAAACTCCCCAGACCTTAATCCCATTGAGAACTTGTGGGCAATCTTCAAGAGGCGAGTGAACAAAAAAAATAAAACCACAAATTCTGACAAACTCCAAGCATTGATTATACAAGAATGGGAAATGGGCGGCCATCAGTCAGGATGTGGCCCAGACGTTGATTGACATCATGCCGGGGGGAATTGCAGAGGTCTTGAAAAAGAAGGGTCAACACTGCAAATATTGACTCTTTACATAAACTTTATGTAATTGTCAATAAAAGCCTTTGACACCTATGAAATGCTTGTGATTATACTTCAGTATAACATAGTAACATCTGACAAAAAGATCTAACAGCTTCAACTCTTCTGGGAAGGCTGTCCACAAGGTTTAGGAGTGTGTCTATGGGAATGTTTGACCATTCTTCCAGAAGTGCATTTGTGAGGTCAGGCACTGATGTTGGACGAGAAGGCCTGGCTTGCAGTCTCTGCTGTAATTCATTTCAAAGGTGTTCTATCAGGTTGAGGTCAGGACTCTGTGCAGAGCAGTCAAGTTCCTCCACCCCAAACTCGTTCATCCCTGTCTTTATGGACCTTGCTTTTTGCACTGGGGCGCAGTCATGTTGGAACAAGAAGGGGCCATCCCCAAACTGTTCCTACAAAGTTAGGAGCATGAAATTGTCCAAAAAGGTCTTGGTATGTCTTAACTGGAACTAAGGGGCCAAGCCCAACATCTGAAAGAAAAGCCCACACCATAATCCCCCCTCCACCAAATGATTTTGACCAGTGCACAAAGCAAAGTCCATAAAGACATGGATGAGCAAGTTTGGGGTGGAGGAACTTGACTGGCCTGCACAGAGTCCTGACCTCAACCCAACAGAACACCTTTAGGATGAATTACAGCAGAGACTGAGCCAGGCCATCCAACATCAATGCCTGACCTCACAAATGCGCTTCTGGAAGAATGGTCAAACATTCCCATAGACACACTCCTAAACCTTGTGGACAGCCTTCCCAGAAGAATTGAAGCTGTTATAGTGCAAAGGATGGGCCAACTCAGTATTGAACCCTATGGGCTAAGACTGGGATGCTATTAAAAAGGGGCTGCAAACCCTCATTTAAAAAAAAAAAAATAATAACAAACATGTCATACTTACCTCCACTGTGCAGTTTGTTTTGCACAAAGTGGCCCCTGTCCTTCTCTCCTGGGGTCCCTCAGCGGAGCTGGTGGCTCCTCCACGCATCGAGTGTCCACGTTGGAGAAGCGCTCTCCTTGGTGGAAACCCGTGCGGGCACGCTCCCCGAGTGATATGTGTCCATTCACAGAGAATGCAGGACTTGGCCCCACCCCGCGTCATTGGATTTGATTAACAGCAGCGGGAGCCAATGGCTGCGCTGCCATAAATCCATCCAATCAAGACACAAGACACCAGGTAGAGATGGTGTGCTTATTCCCGGATGTAGGATGACAGCGTCCAGGTAAGTAAACAGGGGGGGGGGGCTGCAGCACTACAGAAGGTTTTTCACCTTAATACATAGTATGGGGTTTACAACCCCTTTCAAGTTCATGTGTGTGTAAAGGCAGGTGTCCCAATACTATTGGTAATAAAGTGTATGTGTAAACGCTGCGTAAATTGACCGCACTATAGGAATACCTGTAATAAAAATTTTAAAAAGGCCAAGGTTGGCCATAGATGGATTGACTGATTGAAAAAGAAAAAAAAAAAAAAAAAAACGGATCAGTGTGAAAGCAGCCTCAGCCCCCCCGTTCACACCGGTGCGACTTGTCATGGGAATTGACAGTTCCAAATCACATGACAAGTTGCACCCCATTTCCAGCAATAGAACGGTTCATGTCGCAGCGATATAATGAAAAAGTTTCCTGCACTACTTTTTACCGATGTCACTGTGACTTGCATAGACTTCTGTTAAAGGAAGTCGCAAGCTGCAATGAAATTAGCAGTGCAAATCGCACTGATGTGTGGCTGTGAAACCGCACTGAAGTATCACGGATTCAAAGCTGCACCGTTGTGCACGGGGGCTTAGAGAGGGGTACACATGAACCAAAATTTGTCCGGTTCCTGCTGATTCGCCAGATTTCAATAGGCATATACCCAGCTTAAAGACAGGATGTGCGGTTCTGGCAGGATCAACAGGTGAAAAAAAAGGAAAAATAATGGTGACACCACATCTAAGGATTGTGTGTGTGTGTGTGTGTGTGTGTGTGTGTGTGTGTTAATTTAATCAGCATTGTTTTTTTTTCTAACCCCCCCCCCCCCGTACATCTCCATCCTGTGGCGGACCAGCAAATTAACCCCTTCAACTCCCCATCCTGCACATTAACCCCTTCATCTCCATCCCGCCACCGCATGGGACCTATAAATTAACCCCTTTGTTTCCTCCCTCCATGCATGACCTGTACACACTCTAGTACACCATTGCCCACGGTCCATGTTTTAACCCCTCAATAAAAGAATGAATTTTCATTTCCAAAAAAAAAAAAAAAAAAAAATTGTGCAAAAAAAAAAAACTGCCACAAAAAAAAAAAAAATTACATAACTACCAAAAATGTAATAATGTAATTTATTAAATGTATTTCTTTTACTAATTATAATTTTAAAAATATGTTTCTATTATATAGCAAAAAATGAAAAGCCAATGGTTAATACCACCAAAAAATAAAATCAAACTCTACCAGTCTCAAAAATTATATAAATTAACTGCTTCAGATCCGCACTATAGCCGAATGACAGCTTCAGTGCAGATCTGCTTTGCTGGGAGTACGCCTATTGACATCCTCCCCTTTGTGGGCACGCGCGACGTGTGCTGTGATCACCCCAATCAATGAGAAGCACAGTGTTGCGTGACTGAGTACTTTTCAGTCAAACTATCACAGCAGTGAAAACTGACAAACGGTCTGGTAATGGGCTGGCCATACATGGTGCAAATTTCTTTCCTGCAATCACAGGTTCACTCATCACCACAGACAGTGCTGCCAGCGGAATCCCTCCTGCCAGGCAATTGTCTGCTCCCATCCCCGCAGGCTGGTTGTACCCAAGTTGATCGATCAACTTGGTACATTCAGCCTGCTCATTAAAGTGCTACTACACTCACAACAGTAAAATCAGTCTGTATAGGCAGTAAAGCGTGCTTGTTAATCTCCGCTGCATTGTGTAAAAAGGCTGTTTGATCCTGTATGCACAGATCCTCCCCTTCTTCCACTGACTCCAAAACATGTCCGGAAAAGACAGAGTCTTTGGAGTCAGGCTGCACATGCTCAGTTTGGTGTGTATTGCTAGAGTGTTTTTTTTTTTTTTGGGAGGGTGCATGTGAACAGCACAGGGCCAGTTAGCACTGTCCATACAGAGGGTCAGGGAACCTGCAGCCTCATAGTACAATCAGGGGAAAATGAAAACTCCTCCTATAAGCTTCACCAGGAACTGATAGAAATCACAAGACTGCAATATATTGAGGATGAGAAAAGGTATTTAGCAGTTTATATTTACTAAAATAATTGCATTTCCATGTTTTGTGTACTGTGGAAGACCAGATATAGTGAATGCAGGGTCCGGTCCTGGGTTTAGCAACACTAAAGTCTCGTACACACGATCGGATTTTCCACAGACAAAACCTCAGACTTTTGCCCGAAGGGCGTAAGCCAGGAACTTGTCTTGCATACAAACAGCAAGGAATTGTGCAACAAACACAAACATAGTGACGTACTACGTGGTTTTCCAGCTCTTTAGCGCCACCCTTTGGGCTCCTTCTGCTAATTGCGTGTTAGTTGAAGTTTGGCGAGTGTTGATTTGCACTTTTCAGTTCATTTCTAAACGGCTGTTAATAAACCAGACATGTTGCGGAATCGGAGGAGATAACTTTTTATTTATTACTGGCCTTGGAGTTATTGATTTGATTCAAGTCCAGTCCAGGAACAGGAGGAGGAGGATTTCTTGGACCAAAAATTGGTTGCTTTATTAATCGTGACCAATTATGTCATATGCCTTTGCTGCGGGAGCTCCAGGAGAATAAGCCGGATGATTTTCGGAATTATCTCCGGATGACAGACCCCTGCTTTCACCAACTCTTGTCATTGGTGACCCCCTATATTAAGAAGCAGGACACATGCATGAGGCTTTGATTTTATTTTTTGGTTGAATAATAATTATTTGATTTGGTATATTTTCTATATTTTTGGATGCATAGAATGCACTTTTTGGTTAAGTTCTATTGGCAGATAGCATGTCTAATTTTATTTGTTTTCTTTTTTTAATGCACAATAAAAAATTGTGTAGAATAATACTTGGCTATGTGTTTTACTTCAAATGACAGTTTGGGAGTAGGCAGTTACATTTAAAAAAATACAATGTAAAATTACCAAGGGACACCAACATAGTTGTATCTTTGATCTTAAAAACTACGGGATAATGGTGTTGTGGTAACTTGCCCAAAAAATATAACAAGCATAATAATATTCTTGATATCACTAGAAAAAAAAAAAGCCTTTGAAAATTCATTTGCAATAACTCCATCAGTATCACCAGCAAAGCAGCTTCATTATTATCCCATTAAATAAGAAGAGAATTGTGCGCTGCATTTGGAGATTTCATAATTTGCCGCGTCACGAATGTTAATTTTCCATTATGAACACTAGTTTACAAGACCGACCGCTTCTGGCTCGTCCTTGCATCCGACCATGTGTGTTTGTACTTTGTACTTTTGTCCGACGGACTTGTGTACACACGATCGGAAAATCCGACAACACACATTTGTCCGCGGAAAATACGACAACAATTGTCCGATGGAGCGTACAAACGGTCGGATTTTCCGCCAACAGCCTGTCATCACACAATTCCCATCGGAAAACCCGATCGTGTGTACGAGGCTTAACGGTTCGAATCTCGGCCGGTTGAGCAAGAAGCAGATTTGAACATTGAATGGCCGGCCGGGCAGGTAATCAACTAGTTAATTGCCCGAAGGTCTGCCACTCCTATACAGGGGAAGGCTGCACAGCACGGAGCACAAACCAGCTGTGTGCATTTTACACAAAATTTCTAAAAGCATGCAGCGGAGACTTGTGTTTTTATATGAAGGTAACAGGTCCTCTTTGGTGGCCAGCAGGGCTCAGTGTTGGGGAATTATCTAAGAAGATTCTCCTCCTACTGCAGTACAGAGGAAGACGGATCAGGCTGGTTCTTTGAAAGACGGAGAGAAGAACCCCGCGGGCCGCGCCTGGCACAGACAACTGACGTGCGTTGAGATCTTAAGATTTGAAATCTCTTTGGCTTGGCAGGGAGGAGGAGTATTGCCTAATCGAAGCTTGATGGTTTCATTGACGGTTAATATGAAGCAACACTTCCAAGTCCAGAGAGATTTAATCTGTTCCGTCATCGCACTCCATTCCGTGACCTTCAAAATATCACAAGTGCTCTGACGCAGCCAGCGAGCGCGCTGCAAAATGCCTCGGCTAAATCTGTCACAATGACTCGGGCCTCGGCTAGGGCCCCGCTGTGCTCATTTCCACCGCCGAGCACCGCGCTTTCATCTGCGACCTGCCCCGGGCCGGCCGCGTCACCAAGAACGATCTGCGCCATTAACTCTATTCACTGTATTATTACAACAAACTCACACTGACGAGAATACTCTCATAGGAATACTAATAAAGGATTGGTATTTATGGATCCTTCAGTTAGCTGCTTCTTACATTATCACAGACTTTTTATTGTAATTATATTGCAATGAAGGAGCCATAGATGGGCTGAACCAAAGAATAATCAATTGATTTCCCCCCATCAATACTAAAACAACGTGGATGGAGGAAACTGAACTGATGTCCATTGTATTCAGACAGCCACAGCGCCCGCAGCTGTCCGATTACCTCGACAGTGCCCACTTCTGATAGGATATGCTCACTGCTCCAATATCCCCACCCCCTGGCTCATCCCCACCCCCCTGGCTCATCCCCACCCCCCTGGCCCATCCCCACCCCCCTGGCCCATCCCCACCCACCTGGCCCATCCCCACCCACCTGGCCCATCCCCACCCACCTGGCCCATCCCCACCCCCCTGGCTCATCCCCACCCCCCTGGCCCATCCCCACCCCCCTGGCCCATCCCCACCCCCCTGGCCCATCCCCACCCCCCTGGCTCATCCCCACCCCCCTGTCTTCCAGAAGATTTATCCCCCCCCCTTCATGACCAGGCCGTTTTTTGCTATACGGCACTTAAGGGGTTATTTACGAAAGGCAAATCCACTTTGCACTACAAGTGCAAAGTGCAGTTGAAATTGCACTGAAAGTGCACCTGGAAGTGCAGTCGCTGTAAATCTGAGGGGTAGATCTGAAATGAGGGGAAGCTCTGCTGATTTTTTTTTATCCAATCATGTGCAAGCTGAAATGCTGTTTTTTTTTTTTTCCCCTGCATGTCCCCCTCGGATCTACAGCGACTGCATTTCCAAGTGCACTTGTAGTGCATCACATCCACAGGAGAGGAGCGTTAGAACAGAAAAATTGCTTGAGATGCCTTTTGAGCATTAATGCATTAAAAAAAAAAATATTGGCCAATGGAATCCAGTAGCGCTCAACCGCTTGACACGCTTACACTAATCTAAATAGACCTAAACTTGAGTGCAAACCGCGTCTTTAAGCGCATTTTTAAGTGGCCTTTCTACTGGCAGGGGGGGATAAACAAATGCCCAGTGTGCACGAGACCCACAGCTTAGATTAGACTGCAGTGACTGGATATCAGCACATACAAGATGCAAAATTTATTTTTGCCTGCAAAAGAAAAAACACAAAAAAAAAAAAAAAAAACCACCACCACAACCCACACACATTCAACACTTGCCAGTGGCACTTTCAGTAAGAGTAAAAAAAACACAAAACAAACGAATCGCGCTCATCTTCTCCTGAAAGCCCATCCTGCTTAACAATGTTCACCACGTCAAAAAGCTGAAAGCGATATATATAAATAAAAGCTAAAACCTAAACCGCCGAGCACAAAAGGCCAGCCAGTCAGCAGGTTTAATGAGCAAACGAACAAGGATTCAGTCCAGTAAACCGTCAGAGATTCTCGGGCGCGCTGCACAGGAAGTCACTTGACCATTGAACTGCGCTTTCATGCAGCGAATGCCAGGAAGGTCCCACATGACAAATCCGTTCCCTGCCAGAGAAGCCGGCAGGACCATATGCTGCAGCGTAGTTTAAGGCTGTGGAAAAATACTGATTAAACGTTTTCTTTTTTTTTCCGCCGTCCCTCGTTAAAGAGCCGCAATGAATCTCTTCCGATTGCTGCAGTTCCAGCCTTTGCCCTCAGTTATCCTGAACGTGAATCCTCGCTATTTCCACAGACCGAGCGGCAGCCATTTTGTCTCCCGATAGAGGCCTGTTCACTATGGAGCACAGAGGTGAAGCCCTCATTGGAGTGCGGTGTGACTTTTCAAAAGGATCCTGTCACTTTGGTCAAACACCGCAGAGACCGGTTCTCTTAGAGGAGACAAATTGCCCCTTTTACGCCGATCTATACGATCTCACCCTTCTCCCCCCACAGACATATTTACCTCATTCCAATGACAACAGCCCCAAGAGTTTGTTTACATTCTGACCATCTCCCACCTCAGAACATAACCCCATAGGAGAGTGTGAGGTGAGGCACTGGATGTGATCGTCACCAGGAGGCCGCCGCCATCACATGAAGGCAAGAATGCGTCTCTGGAGGGGGAGGGGGGAGTTTGCTTAGGTTAGAACAATGGGGGAAAAATATAATAAGAGCACTTTGTCAGAAAGTTCACTTTTAATATACCCCTCCTCTGCTGATTCTCTCAGGAATACCTCCCAACGTTGGAACGTGAGAATGAGGGACACTTAGGGATGGAAAAGAAATACGGCGCGCACCGCACAATAATGGGCGTGGCTTAAATGCTTTGAATATTGAGGTGGCTTAAAGGAACATGGTTAAATAGAGTCTAAATCGGTAGTAAGGTGATTGTAAAGGATCGTTTTTTTTTTAAAATAACAAACATATCATACTGAGCTCCACTATGCAGCTCATTTTGCACAGAGTGGCCCCGAACCTGCTCTTCTGGGGTCCCCTGGCGGATCCTCCCCACATCAGATAACCCCCTAGGAGAAGCGCTCTCCCGAGGGGGTTACCTTGCGGGCACCCTCCCGAGTCCAGCATTTGGCGTCCACGGACTCGCCCCCTGGCGCCCGCGTCATTAGATTTGATTGACAGCAGCGGGAGCCAATTGCTGCACTGCTATCAATCTATCCAATCAAGAGCCGGGACCCCATGGAGAGAGGGACAGCTCATCCCCACTGAGGAGATGAGGGGGCTCAGGTAAGTAAAATGGGGGGGGCTGGTGACTGCCAGGTGTTTTTTCACCTTAATGCATAGGATGCATTAAGGTGAAAAACACGAGGGTTTACAGCCCTTTAAACCCACAAGCCAACATTTATTATTATTCAGCTTACCAATTCTTAGATGTGATGGCTGCATTAGTTTCCATTTTTTCTTTTTTAGGCTTTCTTTTATTTTCACCTGGTGAGCCAGCCAGTATGTTTTTTTGTTTTTCAAAAAGAACAAGCTGTCCTGCAGATGTAGCAGTTAAGAGTTGAGACAAACCATTTACCACCGACAGGGGTGCTTACAATGATCAGCTTTTATTTAAGTAAGACATTTATCCTGAAAGAAATAAAATATCTGTTTGCTGCAATTTCTTATGAACTGTTAGTGTATTTAAATCTGCTAGTCCATCTAACACTCCCTCCAGATTGACAATGCTGCTGTTCAAAGGCGCCCCCATTGCTCTTTTATCCAGAGTTGTGTCTCACTAATACAGGAGGTAGGTTACTGACCAGATCACCGGGTGAAAAAGCCTTAAAAAAAAAAAAAGGGGGAAGAAGGAGTTCCCACTCTGCTACTGCCTCCTGGGGCCCCACTGATGGAAGAATGGGGCCCCGGCAAATGTTATTTAATGATTGGTCAATCTAGGAGCTGCTCACAAGCGTTGAAAACTGCCTGCACTCTACAAGAGTGAGTGGCAGTGGAGGCAATGCAGGGAACAGCTCAGCTGAGCGGGACATAAGTCTGAATCCTGGGGCTGTCCCACAGAATCCGGGACTGTTGGGAGGTATGCTCAGGTATCTGGGGTACATGATCTGACCTTTCCCCTTCCTCCCAGAATGAAGTGCTTCCATCTGAATGGCCAATCAGCAGGCCCGTAAGCCTGATGTGTAAGCTCTGACACAGCAATCATTAACCCTGTGTAAGCTCCAACACAAACTGACACAGAAACAATTACCCTTCATAAGCTTGTACATGAACACCACATCAGTCATTAGCTCCTGTAAACTCTGACATGTATCCGCACAAAAACCATTGACCCCGCGTAAGCTGCGACACAGCAACCATTAACCCTGTGCAAGCTCCGATTTATGTAAAACATTTATCAAAAAAAAAAAAAAAAGAAAACAAAAAGCAGTTCCTGTAACTGCTTATAAAGTGTTAAGCTGCTTAAAGAGGAATCAGTTTTATTTATTTGTTAAACCAGCGGGTTGAGAAAAAAAAAACCCCACACAACCTAAATCACTTCCTCCATCCACACACAAAACGTGGATGGGGGAATCTCCCCACTGTGTTCTGATAGCGAGGTGACTTCCCTGCCATAAGAATACACAGGCTATAGCTTGTAGCACTGATTAAGCAGGGAGAACTCAACAAGGCGATTCAACACAAGTCGATCAGAAGATTAACTTCAGTACAACCCCAGTACCCATACATGGATCAACATCTGGTCTCTGCTTAATCAACTGCATTTCGATCCACGTTTGGCTAGCTTTAGCTGGCGTTCAGCTTTAATTTGTTAGTGTATCTAAATCTGCTAGTACATCTAGCACTCCTCTTCCCCCCAGACTGACAATGCTGCTGTCCAATGGAGGCGTTACACCAGGCAAGCAGGATCACCAAGTGAAAAAGCCTAAAGAAAACTATTGCAGCCACCACATCTAGAAGCTGCACTACATCCCCCTTTTGGTTTTGGGCTTCATACTGCTTTAAGGCCATGTGTCAGTGGGCTTTTGTTCACGTCTGGATGTCATTCTCCCTCCACACAAGTCTATGGGAATGCAAAAGCAGACTAAAGCAGGTCAGAAGAAAGTCACCAGCAGGTAAGAGCGAGGCCATCACATGTCCTGGTGGAAGAGGCTCCCTTCTCTGGATGGGGATGTAGTCTTTGGTGGGGAAATCTGACCACTCAGTGCCCCACAGAAGAGATGGACATCTGATTCAACCCTTTGGTGCCCATCCAAAATGTTGTCCATGTTTGGTAGAGCGGGCCATCAATATACAGACAACCCGATGACTTCTGGAAGTGTGGCGATATATCACACCGGCAGCTGGTGAAGCACATCTTACAAAGACGAGCAGAACCGACCTTGTCCTAAATGGTCTTCACAAGGCAGATACAGCTTAGGGAGAATTCCAGGGAAGAAACGTACCATACAGACCTGCAGGAACCACCGATGCCGAGCTCCGACACAAGGCCTCCAACAGGGCCTCCAACAGGGCCTCCAACAGGGACTCCAACAGGGCCTCCAACAGAGCCTCCAACAGAGCCTCCAACAGGACCTCCAACAAGGCCTCCAACAAGGCCTCCAACAAGGCCTCCAACAGGGCCTCCAACAGGGCCTCCAACAGGGCCTCCAACAAGGCCTCCAACAGGGCCTCCAACAGGGCCTCCAACAGGGCCTCCAACAGGGCCTCCAACAGGGCCTCCAACAGGGCCTCCAACAGGGCCTCCAACAAGGCCTCCAACAGGGCCTCCAACAAGGCCACCTAACCAAGTCATCTTCATGGTAATCGGGAAGCAACTCAAGACGATTAAAGCTGAGTTTATGTCTCACTAACATTATCGTTCATACCTTTCTATCCCAGTGACAGGGGGTCAAGGATACAGGAGGCAAACCTTCGTAGAAGTAACCACAATTCTTTGCAAATTCTTGCAAAGATGCAGATCTGGAACCTCCATCAGTTCATCATTGCTGTGCATTTTCCAAGTGAGACCAGTTCTGGCATTTGCGCACTGGTGTCAAACCAAAAGCAAAAAGAAAACCACGGAAAGCAAATCACCTACAGAGGTTCTAACCCCCATGGGCACGCGCCAGCATGTTGTCCTGCTGGACGTCATAGGATGCCCAGTCAGGATAACAGAGCCACTTCCTGGACGTCAATCTGCTATTGCCTGGGCGGGAAGTGGTTAAAAACAGATATAAAAAAAGAAAAAGGAAATATCCGAAACCCGCTTTAAAAGATTTAACATGCCAGTCAGGTTCACTTTAGGCTCTGCAGATCAGGTGAGGGCAACTAATGACCCCAGACTACGCTGTCAGCAGGTTTACGGAGACTTGTAACTCTTAGTTCCCAGACTGCGCCTGGTCGGCCCCTGGAGCTAACAATCCTATTTACTGTACATCCCATTTGTCACCTAAAGCCAAGTAGCAGTTTCCAGGACCTTTCATCAGTAACAGGACCCGGCCGGCTGGAATTCTAACACAGAAAAAGACACTCCTGGCAGCCCGCATAGAGCCGAGGAGGGGTAATATCTCTATTTCTCCGGCCCACCAATTTTCTCAGTAATCAGCTCTGGTGTACAAACACCCCACTAGATGGTCAAACGGGCAATCAACGCACACAGCGTCTCCTCCAAAGCGAAAATTGCTTTTCATAAACACCACTCACAGCAAGCAATGGAGGAAATTGTTTAACAGATTAGAGGATCTGGTGACGGGCGATTCCCGGCTTACATAAGAATGAGTGCAGACTGCGCATACGATCGCCTCTCTGTTCGGAACACCCCGGACAATCTCACACATGCAATGGAGAAAATCTGGATAGCCGCACTCCAATGAAAACGTCTGTATCGAAGAAAAATCAGTCCATACAGCATACGGAAACAGTGGAATCATACTGACGCGTTTCACATCCCTTAGACCCCTTTCACACCGAGGACGTTTTGCAGGCGCTAAAGCGTTAAAAATAGCGCCTGCAATCCGCCCTCAAACAGCTGCAGCATTGTCTCCAGTGTGAAAGCCCGAGAGTTTTCACACCGGAGCGCTGCGCTGGCAGGACGGGAAAAAAAAGTCCTACCAGTAGCTTCTTTGGAGCGGTGAAGGAGCGGTGTGTGAAGGAGCGGTGTGTTTACCGCTCCTCCACCGCTGCTCCCCATTAAAATGGGGCAGCGCTAGGATACCGCCGGCAAAACGCTGCTATTGCGGCGCATTGAGGGCGGTTTTAACTCTTTCTTGGCCGCTAGCAGGGGGTAAAAGCGCCCCGCTAGCGGCCAAAAATGCACCGCTAATCCGACGGTAAAACTCCACTAAAAATAGCGGCGTTTTACCGCTGAGGTTGCGGGCGGCCCGTTGTGTGAAAGGGCTCTTACTGGTGATTAGTCATAGCTGACAATAGCTCACAATCTCACATATGGTGTAAAAAAGGGGAACAAACAGGTACAACATAAAATAAAGAAAAAATATACATCTAATACATACTACAAAGCAGTGTTCATTTAGTTCAGGGGTCTCAAACTGGTGGCCCTCCAGCTGTTACGAAACTACAAGTCCCATGAAGCATTGCAAGGCTGACAGGTACAAGCATGACTCCCACAGGGGACTTGAGGCATTGCAAGGCTGGCAGGTACAAGCATGACTCCCACAGGCAGAGGCATGATGGGACTTGTAGTTCCGCAACAGCTGGAGGGCCACCAGTTTGAGACTCCTGATTTAGTTGAATAAAACAAGACTAAAACAACCAGCCCTTAGCACACCTTTTACTTTAATGCCCGTGAAATGAGGGTTGTACCAACACTGGATTTTTATCAGTGTGTACCGCCAATACCTTTAGGGTGCGATTTGAGGCCATACAAAATGAATGGGTTCAAAATGCGCTGCAAAGAGTTGCATGCGATTTGAATAGGAACGCAGTGGAATTCCGGTCTGCATTATATGCAGTATCCTCAGCCTGAGTTTACACAGGAGCGGTGGGAAAAACTGAATGCGATTCAGAAAGGAATCACAGCACATTCCTCTTCAAATCGCATTCGATTTGAGCCCATTCATTTTGCATGGGCTCCAATTCCACTGCAAAGGTACCGGTTTTGAAGCATTTGCACATGTACGAGTGCTAATACTCGGTATCGGCTGATACTGGTGCAACCCTACTTGAAATGCAGGGTGGATAAAAAAAAAATCTGATTTAAAAAAAAAAACAAAACAAAAACAAATAAATCAGATTTTTTTTTATTTGGATCAAAATTTTAATAAATAATGCTTTTGGAGTAAAAATCTATCTAAAGATAGCTTTCTATTTAAGATGCATTAATAATTTAGTTTATTCAGCATGAAATGGAGCTTAGTTATGTAGCATAAGGCTGTATATTCTGCAATTTTTACATTTTTGGTAAACTCATTCAATGAATCCAAGCTCTGCGAGCTGAGATAACATGCACTGCATTGATGCATTCACACAATTTCACAGTAACCATGAGATAAAACAAAGTTCAGGAATATTCCTTTATCCCATTGTTTTGCAAATCTATGTACACTACAAACTGGATGATTGAATTGGTCCTGATATCGCTGCTTTACTAACCTAACAGCTTATTATTTGAGACCGGAAACCTTCATTTTGTTTGTAAATATTAAAGATTCTAACGATCAGCAAGAATTATATTAGAGTCCTTACATTTAAAGAGAACCTGTCATCTCAGATCCATCATGGCAGCGCCTGTTAGCGGGCATCCACTCACCTGCTGCCGCCACGTCCCTCACCTTGCTGTGTCCCTGCCGCATCACCAGCCGTCCCATTAAAGTGAATGGAACTGTCAGTTAGTCAACAGCGGGTCAGAGGAGGAGCGGCTGTGGGACAGAGATGACAGTTGCTCTTTAAAAATTATGAATAAAAAAAAAAAAATCGGAGTTGATTTAAATCAAATGCACCCAGCTCCAACTGCACTGCAAAGGTACCGGTTTTGGACCATTTGCACACATATGAGTAGATACTGGTGGAACCCTACCAGAAAAGTTAAGTATATCACTTCAGGGTGGATCGACCTTTACTTCCATAGCAGGGGTCATGATGGTCCTCTGCAGAGAGACCACTGCTTCCAAACACAGAACAAGGGTCCTTCCATGCAGCATGCTGGCATGGGACAGGATTTTCTGCTCAACAGCTGGGGCTGCTTTCTAAAGAAGATAAACTAAGGCCTGGCACACCTTTTACTATGATGCACCTGAAATGTTCAGTTGGACGTGAAGTATATCACCTGGGGGGGGGGGGGGGATTTGCCAACAACTCGCTTTTATTAAAATTTCTTTATTAAATAATATTTGCATCTTGTATATGAACATTGTTGCTTGGTGTCTACTTTAAGTCCACTTCTCCGGCTATTGGTCTGATAGAACATCAAAGGACTGAGCGAGCCAGTGCCATAAAACTTAATCGCACGGAGGGAAGCCGGTTTTCATTGCGTCTCCTCCGTTCTCCCATTGATTAGAATGCCCATCCACTTTCATCTACTGCAGCATCAACTTCCCACAGCTCCACGACTGCAATGTGCCTGGAATCTAATAAGTCACTGCAGTACTACAGCCTGTGCTAATAAGCCTGAGGAGCCCTCATGGAGGACGATCGGTGTGAATGGTAGAGGAGAACGAACGATCGCACACTACACAAAGCTGGAGTTATATAGGACGGTGACAGCAGAAATAGATTCATTAAAGGGCTCCCACACATTCCAAGACAATGATAGGGGTGCCAAGGAGGGGCGCTCCCCTCCAATTATTAGGATTCTACAGGATTTGGTGTTATTAAAAGGAAGGTCACCCCCGTTTTAAAGCTAAACTTCGGTCACATTTGTCATTTCAATATATTCCTCTAAAGCCACAGAGGATATAAATCCACATTGAGTACACCAATCATCTTTGCAAACACAGATATTACCTTGTAAAAGTGGTGGTGACATCACTGTACATAGTCTGTGCAGAGGGAAGAGCTGTGGGAGGAACGCAACAGGTTCACCCAAATCGGGCCGTCTCCCCGTACTTGGCTCATGTTTTCTCTGGGTGTATTATGGATGTTCTGGAGATTGGCCTCCCTCTCAACCTTTTTACTCCACAGGGACCCTTCAAATAAATAGCTTTTTAGGTCTTAGGGAACGCTTGCAAAACCCGATTCATTGGTGATCAGTGCGTAGAACGCCCCTTGCATCGGTGGTCAGCGCAAAGAACGCCCCTTGCATTGGCAGTCAGCGCAAAGAACGCCCCTTGCATTGGCGGTCAGCGCAAAGAACGCCCCTTGCATCGGCGGTCAGCGCAAAGTACGCCCCTTGCATCGGCGGTCAGCGCAAAGTACGCCCCTTGCATCGGCGGTCAGCGCAAAGAACGCCGCTTGCATCGGCGGTCAGCGCAAAGAACGCCCCTTGCATTGGCGGTCAGTGCAAAGAACGCCCCTTGCATTGGCGGTCAGTGCAAAGAACGCCCCTTGCATTGGCGGTCAGTGCAAAGAACGCCCCTTGCATTGGCGGTCAGCGCAAAGAACGCCCCTTGCATTGGCGGTCAGCGCAAAGAACGCCCCTTGCATCGGCGGTACGTGCAAACAACGCCCCTTGCATCGGCGGTCAGCGCAAAGAACGCCCCTTGCATCGGCGGTCAGCGCAAAGAACGCCCCTTGCATTGGTGGTCAGTGAGAATAAAACTTACATTGGTGGTCAGTGGAAAGAATCCAACCTTTAGGCTAGGTTCACACTAGTGAAGCTGAGACTCGACCTAATTTTCATTGCGATTTTATAGTGCGTTTTTAATGCAGATGTGTTTTTTTTTTTTTTTTTGTTTTTTTTTTTTTAGAAGAAGACGACTATACAAAACTGCTGAAAATGCACTAAACACACATGTACCTACGTTTTTAGTGCATTGCCACTGAAGTCTATGGGGCACAAAATAGTACTGCGTTACACCAAAGTAGCGCCTGTACTTTCTCAAAATCACATCACAGTTGTGTTGCATTGATGTGAGTGGGCACCATTGAAATCAATGTTATTTCCTTTGCCATCTGATTATGTGCGACCCAGGTCACATCTGAAATCACACCAGTGTGAACCAGCCTTACAGTGGTGGTCAAAATGCAACCCCTATGGACACCAAAAAAGATCACAGACTTCATGCAACTAGCTCTACCAAGTGGCGTTGACCCCAGAAGACACCATCAGATGGGAAGTCAATCAGCCACAGCTCAAAGAACCCCTAACAACCTCTTGAGCTGGGTTTCACAATTAGGGTTCCTCCAGAGGTTGTTAGGGGGTTCCTTGAGCAATGAGCAATTTCTGCCTCTCAGAGAAGTTCCACTGACACCATTGATCTCTTTAGCTATCTGTAAGGGGGGGGGGGGGTTCTTCCCAATACCTGCAAGTGTAAGGAGCATTCTTCCCACTGACCATCACACTAATGTATCAGGAGCTGTAGATCTAGTCATTTTTAGCAGAGGTTCCCTGAGATTAGAACGTTATTTCATGGGTTCCTCTGCGTTGAAAATATTGAGAAAGGCTTCTCTGGAGGAAGCCTGGTTCAGAACGGCCGTTTTAGACTCTTGGTATGACCTTCCTCTGGATGTGTGGCTGAATATCAGTTTTATTGCAGTAACTATGGCAGGATGTGTCCGTGCCTTACAAAGACTGCGTGTAATCAACTTAGAAGCATGACAACACTGTAGCTCAACTGAGTGTTGTCAGCCTAGGGCAGTGATGGCCAACCTTGGCACCCCAGATGTTTTCGAACTACATTTCCCATGATGCTCAACTACACTGCAGAGTGCATGAGCTTTATGGGAAATGTAGTTCCCGAACGTCTGGGGTGCCAAGGTTCACCCATCACTGCCCTAGGGAAAGGACCACACCTTGAATGATTTAAGGGCCCCTTCAAACCAGAAGCATTGGGCAGCCTTGCCCAACGAATAGACAAGGCAATCTGCCATATTTCCAGGACCCACCAACGCATTGCAGTGTCGTGCACTGTACTTTTAGCACAGCATGTGGCACCGCATGTAAAATGAATAAAATTTCATTTTGTGGCATTTCAAAAAAAGTTAAATATGTCATTACAAGGAACTCTGCAACAACAGATGTGGTTTCAGTGTCTGCATTTAGATAAACTTCAAGTCCTATCAATTCATACTAAGCCATTTACATATGGCTACAGTAGAGATTTGAGTGCCGAAATGTTAGGTGCCAATCACAAACATGTTCCTAGGTGCCAAATAACCCCAGACATCTGTGCTTGTGAGAAACTAAAACCAAGAAAAAAAAAAAAATACAACACACGCCCAACTTGAAACCTCCACAATTGACTAAAACCTACACCACTGAAATACCAAACACAGCATCTGCTCCCTCTACTCCCAACCCTTCCTCTACCCCCTTACCTGTCCTTCACAGTATTTGTTTTGCTACCTGAAGTCAATTGGCAGATGAACAGAAAATTGGACAGCCCTCCCAAATGTCAACTACAAACTTTATTGGCATTACAGTGCCATGGCAGACCTCAGGCATGGTCTATAGTGAGGCATTTCCGACTACACAGGTGGAATCTATCCTGATATAACCATGATCTACATTTTAGAAGAAGGTTGGCCTCCTGCTCTTAAAGACCAAAGCTGACCACAGAGAGACTTACTTTGGCCACCAACGTACAAAAGAACATCTTGGCTGCAAGTGCAAGCTCATGGCCAGGATAGCTAAATACAGAGAAGATGGAGAACATCCCCCCCCCCCCCCCATCTCCTCTGTGACTAATGAAGCCAGAAGCGAGATTTCATTACTTCCAGTTTCAGAGGCATCATTCCTGAGCTCCTACAGCCAGGAAAGAAGCTCTAAAGTATGATCTTTGCTTGACTAGCCGCACTGGAGGGCACCAAAGACACCAGGGGTTTAGTAGACTCCTGATGTCTCAATAAAGAAGACCTGTCACCTGCCCAAAACAGTCACATAGGGGGCTTGTCCGCCATAGCAATAAAGTCCAAAAAAAAATACATTTTAATAAAATAAAAAGATCAAAACAAAAAATTTAAATGCACCCTATCCTTCCTGTGCACACAAACAAATGCAAAGATCCTACACAGTATGTAAACAGTAATTGTGTGACAAATGTGAAGTATCACCATAAATGTCGGAGTGAGAGTAAACGTTTTAGGGCCGTCATTCACAATGAAATCTACACTAATAACGGTTTTAAAGCGTCACCTATGAAAACATTTAGGTACTGTAGTTTGTTGCCATTTAGAGCAATTTTGAATCTTGACATTTTTGGTCTCAAAATTATTCGACACAAGGTCATGTTTTATAGTTTACCAAAAGTTGGGTTTTATATTGTGTTTGTGTGCACTACATTTCATTCTAGTGTATTTCTTCCTGAAAATCTGTGTGGAATAGATGGCTGTACAAGTGACAAACTGCAAGAGCCCCCCCATTTTATTCTCCAGGGCCATTGCTTTCAGAAACTATGTTTGAGGTTCGAAGACATCTCTACATAAGTTCAAGCAAAAAAATGCTTATTTTAATAAATATATATATTTTAATATTAGAGCTGGGCGATTTTCTCAAAAAATAACATCTGCGATTTCTTTTAAAAAATACGTTTCAATTTTATTTTTATTTTTTTTTGTACACCGCGCCGGTCCTGAGGAGCTGCATTTTTAAACGAAGCCTGCCCGCCAGTCCTGGTGGGGAAAAAAAAAAATCGATTCAAATCGATTTTTTTCCCCAGCCCTAATTATATTATAAAATATATATATATATATATATATATATATATATATATATATATATATATATATATATATATACACACATATACATATATATACATATATACTGAAGATTGATTTATGTTGCATATCGCTGCACATGCTAGAGTAAGAGCAATAAATTGCAACTGCCATGATTTTATTCTCCAGGATGTCGGTGTGATAGATAAAGATATATCTACCTATGACGCACGCACACACACAAATATATATATATATATATATATATATATATATATATATATATATATATATATATATATATATATATATATATATACATATACAAAATTACCAAAAAAGTGTTGGGACACCTATATTTACATACACAAACTTTAATGGTATCCCAGTGTCAGTCTGTAAGGTTCAATATTGAGTTGGCCCCCCCTTTGCAGCTATAACAGCTTCAACTCTTCTGGGAAGGCTGTCCACAAGGTTTAGTAGTGTGTCTATGGGAATGTTTGACCATTCTTCCAGAAGAGCATTTGTGAGGTCAGGCACTGATGTTGAATAAGAAGGCCTGGCTCGCAGTCTCCGCTCTAATTCATCCCAAAGGTGTTCTATCCGGTTGAGGTCAGGACTCTGTGCAGGCCAGACAAGTTCCTCCCCGCCAGACTTGCTCATCCATGTCTTTATGGACCTTGCTTTGTGCACTAGTGTGCAGTCATATTGGAACAGGAAGGGGCCGTCCCCAAACTGTTCCCACAAAGTTGGGAGCATGAAATTGTCCAAAATGTCTATGTATGCTGATGCCTTAAGAGTTCCCTTCACTGGAACTAAAGGGCCAAGCCCAACCCCTGAAAAACAACCCAACGCCGTAATCCCCCCCCCCCCCCACCAAATGATTTGGACCAGTGCACAATGCAAGGTCCATAAAGACATGAGAATATATATATATAAAATGTTTGGGGGTTTTAAGTAATCTTCCGACATAAAAAGGAGTTTAATGTTAAAAAAAAAAAAATTAAAATGGCAGTGAAAGGGTTAAAAACACTGCTAGGTTGCCCATGGCCTACAGACCCATCTATAAAAATAAGAACCCACAACCGGCCGATGCATTCACCCAACAGAATGTTTTCTCTGAAGAGGCCTAAACCAAGACAAAAAGCACAGCTGCCAGCACTCGGCAGCCGTAACCAGAGGAGCCTGAGAGCGTTCATCTGCCTGTGGACACCACGTAACGTATGTCCGGCTAATCTACAATAAAGGAGAAGTAAAATTACAGCTGCGCTCCCACGTAGATATAAATGGAAATGAAGCGCACAAATGGCATTGAACCAACCCACTGAAGCAGTGCTGTCCAAGTCACAAAACACATGCAGCCCGGATCCTGTTACATGACATCAAACAATAGACGCAGCAAACTCCTCAGCTAGCTCAGGGCCGCCAAAAGCAGCCAGCGGACACGCAGGCCTCATTGTTCAAGTCAAGCAAAACGCAGAAAGTTAGAAGAAGCTGACAGACACGGATGGCGAGCTCATCCCCTCTACACAGAGCTCAGCCCATACTAGGCCTCACCTCATGTTAGGAATCACCCGAGGCCCAGATGACCAAAATCTTCTGTGAATAGCATCTCTGAAGTGTTCAAGAGTGACATTAAAGTGTGGTCAGTTCTTCAATACAGTCACACCCATGTGTACTTTTCTTGCCTTAGGACTCAATAACACATGTGGTGCCCTCTGAAGAGCGAACACGGGTCACTCTGCATGAGGTAGTGTGGAATTTTATTGCCTCCTTACTGCCTGCATTCATTCCTTAAACTGTCACTAAGGGCAAAACTTTTGTTTGCATTTTAGATACAGTAATTCCGCGTACACGCGGTAGGATTTTCCAACAGGAAACGTTGCATGTGATCTTGTTGTCGGAAAGTCCGACCGTGTGTACGCTCCATCTAACATTTGCTGTCAGTCTTTCCGCCAACAAATGTTTGCTAGCAGGTTCTCAAATTTTCCACCAAGAAAACTTTGTTGTCGGAAAGTCCGATCGCGTGTACACAAGTCCATCGCACAAAAGTTCAGGCATGCTCGGAATCAAGCAGAAGGAGCCACACTGGCTATTGAACTTCCCTTTTCTCGGCTTGTCGTACGTCTTGTATACGTCACCGCGTTCGTAATTGTTGGCCAACATTTGTGTGACCGTGTGTATGCAAGACAAGTTCGAGCCAACAACCTTCGAACAAAAATCCACGGTTTTGTTGGCGGAAAGACCGATTGTGTATACAGGGCATAAAAGGGACCTCTGTCAGTTATTCTGTGTCCCACTGGGGAGATTTCCCTTCACTTCCTGTACCATAGCCAAAACACAGGAAGTCAGAGGAAACCCCCTCCAAAGTGAGGCAATTCCACGATGTCACTAGGACTAGAGTCCCCATTGGAAAAATGTTTGGATGTCAACCCAAAATTTGGGATTTTTTTTTTTATTCTTTCACTTTTATATAAACAAGACAAATAGAGAATCTCCCTAATGGGGACACAGACAGCAATAAAAACTGACCAGAGTTCGGTCGGTGTATATATATATATATATATATATATACACATACACACACGTTGAGGGCTTGCAAGTGGTTTACCGGAATTATGGCTGAAGATATCACCCATAACCCCGGTACCAATTTTTACAGCCGGCAGCTGCTGAAACGCTTTCAAAATCGGCGGGAGGGCACTCCTTTCCCAGTCCCGTTCCTTTTCTGCTGGTTTGCCCAAGAAACGATCCAGCGGTGCCACTGGCTGGTCACTCCGGCATTTATAGAGTACATCCACTTTGATCCCCTCTGCCCTCTATGGCCTTGGAGGACCGGAGCGAGGTCATGGCATCACTTCCAGTCCAGGCTGGAAGTAAACTGTTTTTTTTTTTTTTTATTGAAAGCAAAAGATAATTTTTTTTTTTTATATTATTTTTAATCATCTTGCTTTTAAAGAAGGAGTCCACCTAAAAAAATTGATGACTTTTAATAAATGGGCACTTACCTGTCCTGGAGTCCAGCGATGTCGGCAGCCGAAGCCGATGAATCGCTTGGCTCTCGGGGGCTGCCGCCGCCATTCTCTGTGAGGGAATCAGGAAGTGAAGCGTTGCGGCTTCACTTCCTGGTTCCCTACTGCGCATGCGCGAGTCGTAAGTGGTCCCCACTATCTCCTGGCCAGGAAGTGTATCTGCACCCCCCTCCCCCCTGAAAGGTGCCAATTGTGGCACCGGAGGGGGGGAGGAATCAGATGAACGGAAGTTCCACTTTTGGGTGGAACTCCGCTTTAAAAAGGTTAAGAGATCTGGGTTTCTTTTTGACCCCAGATCTCTCCATAAAGAGGACTTGTCATCCTTAGAGCCCTTTCACACTGAGGCAGTTTTCAGGCGTATTAGTGCTAGAAATAGCGCCTGAAAACTGCCTCCCATGCCGTCCGAGTGCTTTCACACTGGGGCGGAGCGCTTGCGGGATGTTAGAAAAAAAGTCCTACAAACAGCATCTTTGGGGCGGATTGGGAGCGCTGTATAGATCGGTCCCGAAACACCCCTGGCAATTGCAATGAATGGGCAGCGCTTTGGAAGCGTTGCAACTTGGGCGTTTTTAACCCCTTCTTCGGCCGCTAGCAGGGGTTAAAAGCACCCCGCTAGCGGGCGAAAAGCGCCGCTTAAACAGCAGTAAAAACTAGCGCCGCTTTACCCCTAAAACGCACAGTGCCAATTATTTCACACTGGGGCTATTACAAGGGATGTTTACATTTCTTGTAATAGGAATAAAAGTGATCAAAAAAATTAAAAGGGACAGTGTAAAAATAAAAAGTAAAATATAAACGATTGGAAGCGCCCCATCCCTCCATGCTCATGCGTAGCAGTGAACGCATAAGTAAGTCATATGTTAATGGTATTTGTTTTGTGAGGTATCGCCATGAACATTAGAGTGAGAGCAATAATTCTAGTGCCTAACCTCTAACTCTAAAACAGGTAACCTGTAAAGATGTTTAAAGCATGGGCTATGGAGACTTTTAAGTACTGCAGTTTGTCATAATTCCACGAGGGTGCGTAACTTTAAAGCGTGACAGGTTGGGTATCCATGTACTTGGCATAACATCATCGTTGGGGTAAATATTGTGTTTTTTTTTTGTTTTTGTTTTTTTTATTCATTAACCACTTGCTGCCTGCCCACCGTCATATGACGGCGGGACGGTACAGCTGTTATCCTGGGCCGCTGTCATATGACGGCGGCCCTTGCAGGTCCCCCAGAGGGCGCGCGTGCGCCCGCCGCGTCACTCGGGCCCCGGTGCGCGTGCCCGACGGCCGCGATGTCCGCCGGGCACCCGCGATTGCCCGGTAACCGAGCTGGACCATGGATCTGTGTGTGTAAACACACAGATCCACGTCCTGTCAGATGGGAGGAGACCGATTATGTGTTCCCAGTACAGAGGAACACCGATCGGTCTCCTCCCCTTGCGAGTCCCCTCCCCCCACAGTTAGAATCATTACCTAGCAACATGATTAACCCCTACAGCGCCCCTTCCTGGTTAACCCCTTCGTTGCCAGTCACATTTATACAGTAATCAATGCATTTTTATAGCACGGATCGCTGTATAAATGTGAATGGTCCCAAAAATGTGTCAAAAGTGTCCGATATGTCTGCCGCAATATCGCAGTCACGATAAAAAACGCAGATCGCCGCCATTACTAGTAAAAAAAAAATAATAATAATAATAATAATAAATAATAATAATAATAATAATAATAATAATAATAATAATAATAATAATAATAATAATAATAATAATGCTATAAATCTATCCCCTTATTTTGTAGACGCTATAACTTTTGCGCAAACCAATAAATATACGCTTATTGCGATATTTTTTACCAAAAATATGTAGAAGAATACGTATTGGCCTAAACTGAGGAAAAAATTTGTTTAAAAAAAAGTTTTAAAAATTGGATATTTATTATAGCAAAAAGTAAAAAATATTGTGTTTTTTTTCAAACTTGTCACTCTTGTTTTGTTTATAGCGCAAGAAATAAAAAACGCAGAGGTGATCAAATACCACCAAAAGAAAGCTCTATTAGTGGGGAAAAAATGATAAAAATTTCATATGTGTACAGTGTAGTATGACCGCGCAATTGTTAAAGTGCGACAGTGCTGAAAGCTGAAAATTGGCTTGGGCAGGAAGGGGGTGAAAATGCCCAGTATGGAAGTGGTTAAAGTGTGTTTAAAAAAACAAAAAAAAAACAAAAATTGCTTATGCAAAACTGCTGCGCAAATACCGTGACATAAAAAACAAACAATCGCCATTGTATTCCCTAGGGTCTCTGTTAAAAAAAAAAAAAAAAAAGTTCACCAGTGTGAACGGCCAATGCTTTGCAGCAAGAAGTACTGCCTGCCAAACATGACCCACTCAACTGAATGGGTCCTGCCACTGCCCATATTTATTGATTTATTTTTAACCAGTCAGGCTCTCATTACACAGTACGCAGGATTAAGTGCTCATGTGAGAGTATGAACATTAGGCCAAGCAAAACCCCACATAACATCTCCAATGGGCGGTTGTTCATTAAGGGTCCATTCACAAAAGATCAGTTGGATCAATTTTTTGCTGCATTCCAACTGCATAGCCATAGACCATCCAAAACCCAGGTTATCATATGGGCATAGTTCACACTATCACAAATGCATGCAAAGCACAGCGACCCATTACAGTGCACATAAAAGCCTGAAGAATGAAGGGAAGAAGCGACCTCACAGGGGAAACGTGAATGAATAAAACACAAATCAATTGTTTGAAAAGGCGTATCAAATCAATGCATGCAAACGTGCATGAAAAATACATAAATAATGCATGCAGCTTCTGGTGTGAATGGGCCCTAAAGCACTCCTGAACACCATTGGCAGCACACAGCACTGAGAATTCCCAACACTGACGCCCCAATGTGATCTTCTACAATCCATGCAAAACTGAAAACAAAACCTTTGGATAGAGCTGGACTAGAAGATGACTCCAGGCAGCGAAACTCTCGCTCAAATACATGAAACAAGATTCACAAAATAAAGAAATCCACTCTCTGTGCACCAATAGCCTTTGCAAACCCAGTTATTACTTTGTAAAAGTAGCAGTGACATCATCTCTGTGCTGTACTTGGCTTATGTAGAGAGCAGAGCTGTGGGAGGGGCCTAGCAGGCACCACCCACTACAGGATGACTCCAGAAAACTACAGGAGGGGGCAGAGACCAGACCAGTCATCCTGCACAAGGAGAGAGAGCAGAGCTGTGGGCGGGGAGTAGCAAGCTCCACCCACTACAGGCTGCCTACAGAATAAAGGAGGGGCGGAGACAAGACCAGTCATCCTGCACAAGGAGAGAGAGCAGAGCTGTGGGCGGGAAGTAGCAGGCTCCACCCACTACAGGCGGCCTATAGAATACAGGAGGGGCTGAGACCAGACCAGTCATCATGCACAAGGAGAGAGAGCAGAGCTGTGGGAGGGGAGTAGCAGGCTCCACACACTACAAGCTACCTGCAGAATACATCAGGGGGCGGAGACCAGACCAGTCATCCTGCACAAGGAGAGAGCAGAGCTGTGGGCGGGAAGTAGCAGGCTCCACCCACTACAGGCGGCCTATAGAATACAGGAGGGGCGGCGACCAGTCATCCTGCACAAGGAGAGAGCAGAGCTGTGGGTGGGAAGTAGCAGGCTCCACCCACTACAGGCGGCCTGCAGAATACAGAAGGGGCGGCGACCAGTCATCCTGCACAAGGAGAGAGCAGAGCTGTGGGAAGGGAGTAGCAGGCTCCACCCACTACAGGCTGCCTACAGAATACAGGAGGGGCGGAGACCAGACATCTTGCACAAGGAGAGCAGAGCTGTGGGCGGGGAGTAGCAGGCTCCACCCACTACAGGCGGCCTGCAGAATACAGAAGTGGCGGCGACCAGACCAGTCATCCTGCACAAGGAAAGAGAGCAGAGCTGTGGGAGGGAAGTAAGCAGGCTCCACACACAAGCTACCTGCAGAATACATCAGGGGGCGGAGACCAGACCAGTCATCCTGCACAAGGAGAGAGAGCAGAGCTGTGGGAGGGGAGTAGCAGGCTCCACCCACTACAGGCTGCCTACAAAATACAGGAGGGGTTGGAGACAAGACCAGTCATCCTGCACAAGGGGAGAGAGCAGAGCAAGCAGGCTCCACCCACTACAGGCTGCCTGTAGAAAACTACAGGAGGGGGCGTAGACAAGACCAGTCATCCTGCACAAGGAGAGGGCAGAGCTGTGGGAGGGGATTAAGCAGGCTCCACCCACTACAGCCTGCCTACAAAATACAGGAGGGGGCGGAGACAAGACCAGTCATCTTGCACAAGGAGAGAGAGCAGAAGTGAGCGGTCTTTATTACAGGAAGGAAAGGTCTCACACTGGATTACTGCACAGATCTGGAATACATACACAAAGCTCACCAAGATTCTAGGAGGAATACACACAACAAATGGATTTAGACAGGATTTGCTCAGTTCAGCTTTAAAAGCACACAAAATTAAAAAAAATAAAGAAACACTACTTGCTCCCCCTTTGCATCAAGCTGGACCTGACCGTTCACTTCCTGGCCTCACCATTTCTGCAGAACTTCCCATCCATTCCTGGAAATGTGGCGGCCTGCACACCACAACCGGCTCAGACCTGACGGATCGCATGAGAGATTCTGCACACATCTCCAACCTCCGCTGAGTCACCAGATCAGAGAAAACCTCCAACTGCCAAGTGAAACCCGCGGCAGATCAATGAACACAGCGCAGCGCTGGAATTAACTTGTTTATATCTCTGGCTGACGGCAGAGCGTTGGATGGGCTCAGTGTCAGCCGGCAGTCTCACACACATTGGCTGCTCCCATATCCCCGCACTGGGCTTCCTGTTACTAGGCAACAAGAAACTATCCCAACTTTCCAAACTCATCAGGTCTTTTTTCCTTTTCTGACAGTTCAGTGACACAGGATCCAGGCGCTGCGGAATGCAATCTAGCAGCAGAAGATCTGAGTGCAATGCAAGGTTTTAGGGCTCGCTGACATCTCAGCATTGCGTTTACTGCACACACGTCAATCCACACTGCGCACATTTGAATACGCGATGTATCGCCCGTGCACACAGGCCAATCAGCCATTCAGGGTGAAATACTGGCATCTTCAGGTGCAGCATACTGCCTGCTCCCAGCAGCCTGACAAAGTCAATGACAGGCTGAAATACATGGCAGCTGTGCGTTGTTCTGAGTGGAACCTGCATTTGGACTCGTTCACATGTGCGACTAACATAGCGTCTCTTCTGAAAAGCGATCTGCAGTAGATCACTTTTCAGAGGGAGTTTGAAACATTTGGTGACGAGGACTCTCAATATGCTGCACTACCGCCCCACACCTGGGTGCACCAAATTGGCCCCCGTTCGGTAGCAGTACTGCCTGAAATATGATGTGGCTGTGCATGGTCCCCAGCGGTTTCTACGTTTTCGCTCATTCACATGTGCGGGTAACAGTTGCTCCTCTGAAAAGGTATCTGTAGGCAGATCACTTTTCAGAAGGCATTGGCTAGGAGTATGCAAATGCTGCACCAATGCACTGAACAGGTGGCAGTACCGCCAGAAATATAGTGGGGGGCTGTGCGCTGTTCTGAGTGGTACCTGCAATTGCTTTTCAGAGGAGCACCTTTGTTAGCTGCATGTATGAATGAGCCCAAAATGCAGGTACTACTCGGAAACAGCACACCCCCACCAGGTATTTCAGGCGGTACTCCCAAACGTCACCTATTCAGTGCACACGGTTGCAGCGCAGTGGTGCTGCATTGCGAGGGTCCTAGTCACCGCCTGTCAAATGCCCCCTGAAAAGTGTTCCACTGCCGATTGCTTTTGAGAGGAGTGGCTTTGCTAGCTGCATGTGTAAATGAGCCAAATCTACGGCGGCTCACTTTTCAGAGGGCACGCGAGTAGGACACTCAAAAAACGCAGCACCAGTGCACTGAATCGGTTGCATTCAAACAGCAGTACCATATGCGACATGCAATATAACTTTTGCTGCAGCAACCAAGCAAAGCATCACTGACATGGCATGGGTACAGATATAGGCGACTCCATTATTTTGTTTTGGTGGGCCATTGTGGGGTGGTAAAACTGTAGCTGAACCACCTGCATTTACTACCCGTGTGAATGAGCCCTTTAGGGCTGCACATGGTCAGGGAAAAACACATTCAATGCATGCAGCCCTAAATAGCGACCAGCTGCAGCATATTCCAGCCTGGCATAGACTGACAGGCAGCGGGTTATGTGCTGCGCCCTGTACCAATCAGGAGCCCAAAAATGCCGGCATTTACGCTGCATGAGCCAAACCACCGTGTGCACAAGCTCACTAAGACGTATTGGGCAATTCTGGCAGTACTGCCATGCGGGTGTGATGGCAGGTAGCACCGGGGGTGCCTTTAAAACAAATGACAATGCAGCATGCCGACATTTATTGCGGTAACATGCGTTTTATTGCAGCGTAACAACGTGAATCTGGCTTAAGCATAATGGAGGAATACACCAGAAAATCTTCCATTGATTTTTTTGAACAGGAAGGAGCCTTTCCCTGGGCACGGGCCAAACAAGCCGTCACACTCCGAGAGAGCAAACATCTCCGCAGTGGACCGTTCCCAGGACCAGGAAAAATAAAGGGCACCTGTCATGGAGCCGCGGTCAGGCAATGACATTCTCGGTTTCCTGAGCAGCACGCTAAAATCACCGACAATATGGTTAACGTCACCGCAACAGAACTCAGCCTGGAGGTTTGACGGGCCCCCGACAGTCTCCTGTGACACAGAAAATATATATATATATATATATATATATATATATATATATATATATATATATATATATATATATATATATATATATATATATATATATATATATATATATATATATACACACACACACACACACACACACACACACACACACACCTGAATCACAGTAATATTGGGTGCCTAACATGATATCATAATGAGAACCGACTTCTGTAACCGGATCCCAAAACACAAGCTCCCACAGTGAGTGGGAAAAGTATTTGATCCCCCTGCAAATTTTGTACGTTTGCTCACTGACAAAGAAATGATCAATCTATACATTTTATTGTTTTTTTTTTTATTTTAAACAGTGTGAGACAGAATAACAACAAAAAACGCATTTCAAAAAAGTTATAAATTGATTTGCATTTTAATGAGTGAAATAAGTATGTGACCCCTTTGCAAAACATGGCTTAGTACTTGGTGGCAAAACCCTTGTTGGCCATCACAGAGGTCAGACGTTTCTTGTGGTTGGCCACCAGGTTTGCACACATCTCAGGAGGGATTTTGTCCCACTCCTCTTTTCAGATCCTCTCCAAGTCATTAAGGTTTTCAAGGCTGATGATTGGTAACTCGAACCTTCAGCTCCCTCCACATATTTTCTATGGGATTAAGGTCTGGAGACTGGCTAGGCCACTGCAGGACCTTAATGTGCTTCTTCTTGAGCCACTCCTTTGTTGCCTTGGCTGTGTGTTTTGGGTCATTGTCATGCTGGAATACCCATCCATGACCCATTTTCAATGCCCTGGCAGGAGGGAAGGAGGCTCTTGCCCAAGATTTGACATTACATGGCACCATCCATCATCCCTTTGATGTGGTGAAGTTGTCCCCTTAGCAGAAAAACACCACCAAAACATAATGTTTCCACCTCCATGTTTGATGGTGGGGATGGTGTTCTTGGGGTCATAGGCAGCATTCCTCCTCCAAACATGGCGAGTTGAGGCCAAAGAGCTTGATTTTGGTCTCATCTGACCACAACACTTTCACCCAGTTCTCCTCCGAATCATTCAGATGTTCATTAGCAAACTTCAGACAGGCCTTTACATGTGCTTTCTGGATCAAGGGGACCTTGCAGGCGCTGCAGAATTTCAGTCCTTCACGGTGTAGTGTGTTACCAATTGTTTTCTAGGGGACTATGGTCCCAGCTGCCTTGAGATCATTGACAAGATTCCCTCGTGTAGTTCTGGGCTGATTCCTCACCATTCTCATGATCATTGAAACTCCACGAGGTGAGAACTTGCATGGAGCCCCAGACCGAGGGAGATTGACAGTTATTTAGTGTTTCTTCCATTTGCAAATAATCGCACCAACTGTTGTCACCCTCTCACCAAGCTGCTTGGCGATGGTCTTGTAGCCCATTCCAGCCTTGTGTAGGTCTACAATCTTGTCCCTGACATCCTTGAACAGCTCTTTGGTCTTGGCCATGGTGGAGAGATTGGAATCTGATTGCTTCTGTGGACAGGTGTCTTTTATACAGGTAACAAGCTGAGATTAGGAGCACTTCCTTTAAGAGAGCTCCTAATCTCAGCTCGTTACCTGCATAGAAGACACCTGGGAGACAGACATCTTGCTGATTGATAGGGGATCAAATACTTATTTCACTCATTAAAATGCAAATCAATTTATAACTTTTTTGAAATGCATTTTTTTGTTGTTGTTATTCTGTCTCTCACTGTTAAAATAAACCTACCAACAAAAATTATAGACTGATCATTTCTTTGTCAGTGGGCAAACATACGAAATCAGCAGAGGACTTTTTTCCCCTCACTGTAGTTACAGAATCCGGAGCCAACAATGCAAATCCAGGGGAAAGTTGTGACCCCCCCTCAGCAACTGATCAGGCGTCGTCTGTTCTCAGTGGTTCTCAACCCTGTCCTCAAGTACCCCCAACAGGCCATGTTTGCAGGTTTTCCTTTATCTTGCACAGGGGCTTCAAATCAGAGTCAATGACTTGGTATTTTGGGCAGCTATTTTATCTAAAAGAGATTCCCAAAACATGGCCTGTAGGGAGAACTTGAGGACAGGGTTGTGAACCACTGCTCTACAAAAGCTGGAATGTATCTTGTTCTATGGGGGACACCACTTGTCTTCTGAATCATGAATATAGCCAAAGGAGTCCAGAGAGGTTGGACTAGAGGTGGCCAATTTACTTCATACAATGTGACCTCACCAAAAGGGCCACAAACAATAATATATAAATGATAAGGAATAGAAACAGCCAGACAGTGGAAGCAGTTATCTAACAGCCCGTCAGAGTCCGTGGGTCTTTGGTTTTTTTTTTCAACTTTATCAAAATGTTCCAAAGTGACATTTCATTTATTAACCTATAGCAGGTTGCGATATAGTGTACAATGTCACAACACACTGCGCTCCAAACCAGGAGGTACATACTACTAATCTATTGTTTTCAGTCCACATCAGTGGGGCATAGTGCTGTGATATGAACTCCAGGTCAACTACAATTTTTATAGCAATTAGTAACTTATTAATACAATAAAATAAAAAAATAAAACAAACTTTAGCATTTATTGAGAAACTTCTTCCACTATAGGAGGTGCAATGTTCGATGTGGCAGCAGGCATGGAGTCCATACACACAATACATACAGGATACAGCGGCCATCAAAGTGAGCATTAAAAGGAAAAAAAAAAAAAAAAGCCATAATAAGAGGAATGCTGGGATTCCCGGCAGCTCCGGCAAACAAAAGCCACCAGGAAACATTTGAGGACACCCCCCCTACACGGCTTTGAAGTCAAGTAATCAGGTGGAGCAGAACAGCAAATCACAAGTGAACTTCCCATAAACAAGTTTATCTGACACTTCAAACTCATTCCTCCGAATATGTTTAACCCCCGGCGTTCCCGGCAGCACTCATCAAACAGGTTGAAGGAAAGGGGGGGGGGGGGGAAGACAAAAGAACTGCAAGTGGGCTGGATGAGAAGAGCGTTGGCTTGTGTTTTCAGGAAGACTCGGCTTGTTTGAATGTCATTTAGGAGATTAGTGGAGGGGAACACGTGGGGGAGCGAGGACCCGGAAAGACGCGGGGGAGCGAGGACCCCGAAAGACGCGGGGGAGCGAGGACCCCAAAAGACGCGGGGGAGCAAGGACCCCAAAAGACGCGGGGGAGCAAGGACCCCAAAAGACGCGGGGGAGCAAGGACCCCAAAAGACGCGGGGGAGCAAGGGCGCCGGAAAGACGCGGGGGAGCAAGGGCGCCGGAAAGACGCGGGGGAGCAAGGGCGCCGGAAAGACGCGGGGGAGCAAGGGCGCCGGAAAGACGCGGGGGAGCAAGGGCGCCGGAAAGACGCGGGGGAGCAAGGGCGCCGGAAAGACGCGGGGGAGCAAGGGCGCCGGAAAGACGCGGGGGAGCAAGGGCGCCGGAAAGACGCGGGGGAGCAAGGGCGCCGGAAAGACGCGGGGGAGCAAGGGCGCCGGAAAGACGCGGGGGAGCAAGGGCGCCGGAAAGACGCGGGGGAGCAAGGGCGCCGGAAAGACGCGGGGGAGCAAGGGCGCCGGAAAGACGCGGGGGAGCAAGGGCGCCGGAAAGACGCGGGGGAGCAAGGGCGCCGGAAAGACGCGGGGGAGCAAGGGCGCCGGAAAGACGCGGGGGAGCAAGGGCGCCGGAAAGACGCGGGGGAGCAAGGGCGCCGGAAAGACGCGGGGGAGCAAGGGCGCCGGAAAGACGCGGGGGAGCAAGGGCGCCGGAAAGACGCGGGGGAGCAAGGGCGCCGGAAAGACGCGGGGGAGCAAGGGCGCCGGAAAGACGCGGGGGAGCAAGGGCGCCGGAAAGACGCGGGGGAGCAAGGGCGCCGGAAAGACGCGGGGGAGCAAGGGCGCCGGAAAGACGCGGGGGAGCAAGGGCGCCGGAAAGACGCGGGGGAGCAAGGGCGCCGGAAAGACGCGGGGGAGCAAGGGCGCCGGAAAGACGCGGGGGAGCAAGGGCGCCGGAAAGACGCGGGGGAGCAAGGGCGCCGGAAAGACGCGGGGGAGCAAGGGCGCCGGAAAGACGCGGGGGAGCAAGGGCGCCGGAAAGACGCGGGGGAGCAAGGGCGCCGGAAAGACGCGGGGGAGCAAGGGCGCCGGAAAGACGCGGGGGAGCAAGGGCGCCGGAAAGACGCGGGGGAGCAAGGGCGCCGGAAAGACGCGGGGGAGCAAGGGCGCCGGAAAGACGCGGGGGAGCAAGGGCGCCGGAAAGACGCGGGGGAGCAAGGGCGCCGGAAAGACGCGGGGGAGCAAGGGCGCCGGAAAGACGCGGGGGAGCAAGGGCGCCGGAAAGACGCGGGGGAGCAAGGGCGCCGGAAAGACGCGGGGGAGCAAGGGCGCCGGAAAGACGCGGGGGAGCAAGGGCGCCGGAAAGACGCGGAGGGGCAAGGACCCGGAAAGACGCGGAGGAGCAAGGACCCGGAAAGACGCGGGGGAGCAAGGACCCAGAAAGACGCGGGGGAGCAAGGACCCAGAAAGACGCAGGGGAGCAAGGATCAGACGCCCCCTAAAACGTCTCCCTACAGACCTCATCCACCACAGACGGGGCGAGATACACCTGAGACTTCCCATCAATTTAGGGATCAATCACCTACTTTAGGCTCAATTCACATACCATCAGGATAGGATTTTTATTTTTGCCAAGTGACTAATATTTTTAAATATTTAAGGTCCCTTTTAGACAGGTGGTAATGCTAACTGCCCCCAAAAACGCACATGCCTTTTTACCAATTTGTATGCGTTTTCTGGTTGCCTGACCCCCTAGGCCAGTGATGGCGAACCTTGGCACCCCAGATGTTTTGGAACTACATTTCCCATGATGCTCCTGCCTTTTGCAGTGCAGTGGAGCATCATGGGAAATGTAGTTCCAAAACATCGGGGGTGCCAAGGTTCGTCATCGCTGTCCTAGGCATACACCTGTGAAACATGAACATGTGACTCAAAAAAACGCACAAAATACACAAGCACTGGGTTTTTGATACGTTTTCTATTTATTTCAATGGGAAGGTGCGTTTTTGATGTGCTTTTTAAACATGGGCCTAAAAATGCAGCATGTGGGAATTTTAAACACGCACCGCATTGGTGTGAAGAGGTCCATAGGATTTAAAGTAGAACTATATGTAGATTTTTTTTTTTATATAATATTAGATAGAGTAAGGGAAGATTATAACCCCTGTAAATTTTCTTTTTTGCCATCTGTAGGGCTGGGAGATTTTCTGAAAAAAAAAAAAAAACACCTTAATTCACGATTCGAATAGAGGTTTTTTTTTTTTTTACCGCGCCGGTCCTGAGGAGCTGTGGGGAGGAGTTTTTAGGCGAGGCCGCGGCTTCGGCCTAGTCCGCGGTGTCCGGCCTCGCAAGCTAGGCCGAAGCCGTGGCCTCGCCTAAAAACTCCTCCCCACAGCTCCTCAGAACCGGCGCGGTGAACAAAAAAATTAATTAATTAAAAAATCGATTTGCTTAAATTTTGAATCGATTTGGCCTCTCAACTAGATTCAAGATTTAAATAGATTTTTTTCCACAGCCCTAGTTCAGAGGCAGTTGGCTGCTTTTTTCAGCTTCTCCTGAACTCATCCAATGTTATCTTATGTGTACATGTGTACATGTACACAGGTTCGTCATTTTTAGGCAGTTGCCTTTATAGGCTTTTCTTTGAAGGCAAAAAAAATGGAGTTCAGACGCCGAAGTTTCTGACGCCAAACGCTGCTAAAATGCGGCTATTTTTTGCCTATTTTGAGAAAAAAAAAAAAATAATTTTTTCAAACGCTTCTAAATGGAAACGTGGCAAAACAAACGTTTTAAACGTGGGTTACTATCTGTCAAGTTAAATCATTCAGGAGAGGTTGTAAAAACGTCCCGTGTGCATTAAGCCTAAAAGGGGAAATCTTCCAATGGGGTCACTAGTTCTGGGATTCCCGTACTTTGAAAGGATTTCCTCTCACTTCCTGTTTTGGCTATGGGACAGGAAGTGAAAGAATCTCCACAATCAGACACAGACACAAACAAAAAGCAGTGCGGTGCGATGGATTGTGGCGCACCATGCTACACTGGAAAAAAAAAAATCTTATGTGCTCATGAGATGACAAATAACACAACGCTCAGATGTGACCGGGCCCCTGGAGCATAAAAGGATTCCCCACCTTGAGAGTTGTCGTATTTTGGGAATTGCGCATTTCTGCCCCAAAAAGGCTCATGTACTTTATATAGAGCTTCAAGTGTGAACGGGCCTATAGAGGATAATAGGATTCTACATCTTGAGTGTTGTCACACTTCAGGAATCATGTGACAGGAAGTGACGGCGGCGGTGCTGTTAATTGCTGAACCATGCAGTTTGGTGCGGTGCGTTTTTGGAAAAGGGTCAGGGCTGTCCCTTTCTTGCACATAGGGTAACCCACTGAAATCAGCTGAATGCGACTCACTGGAACACGCATGAGCTAGGACGCACCTCTATGGTGTCAACCTAGCCTTAGGGCCAGTTCACACCACGAATCGCACAACGCACTGTGCGTTCCTGTACGATTTGAGCCCCCATTGGTACTTTAAAAACCGCACTGCAATTGGATCACGTGGTACTTCTGTACCACGTGACCCACTGCAGGCAAACACACAGCGTTTACGACCTGCACTTGGGGCGTCGATAACATCCACACCCGCTGCAGATCGCAACTGCAGTGCGTTTTGAACGCAGGTTTCCCGCACTGCATTCTGGTGTAAACGGGTAATTAGACAATAAACCGTTGGCGCCGAGCACAGGCAAATATGCGGTGGCCTCTCGGCGGTCGGGCTTTGGCGCAGAGCGGCCGCATATTTGCGTGCAAAAGCACCATAAGGAGCTGTGCCGAGAGAAAGCTCCCGTTCGCTGCTTGCCGCCGGCTCTAAGGGGTTAAATTGGTTGTAAACCTCAACCAGGAAAAATGAACGAAGCATATCCATCTATAGTATGTACTTATCTCAGTCCAGAGCACTAAGGCCCCTCCCACACTGGGGCCGCACTGCGTTAGCAGTAAAGCGCCGTTTTAGCGGCGCTTTTCGCCCGCTAGCGGGGCGCTTTTAACCCTTTGTTCGGCTAGCGGGGGTTAAAAGCGCACGTGTTCGGCAGCGCTGCCCATTCATATCAATGGGCAGGGGCGTTTTGGGAGCGGTGTATACAGCTCTCCCAAACCGCCCCGAAGATGCGGCTTTTTTTTCCCCCGTCCTGCAAAACGCACCACCCCAGTGTGAGAGCACTCGGGCTTTCACACTGGGGAGGCGCTTTACAGACGCTATTTTTAGCGCTAAAACGTCTGAAAAACGCCTTCATTGCGAAAGGGGTCCAAGGCCCCTTTCACACTTGTGTGCCCTGAAAATCGTGCGATTTTTTTCATGACTTGGGACGCAATTTTGTTTGCGACTTGAAGCAATGCCTGTGTAATCTTGAGGTCTTTGGACCTCAAGTCGCATCAAAGTCGGACCAAAGTAGTGCAGGGACTACTTTGAAGTTGCACAGATTTGAACGGTACTCAAAGGAAATCATGGGGTATGACTTGTTGCAGGACAAGTTGCACAAGTGTAAAAAGGGGCCTAAATGTAATTTGTGTCTGCTGTCTACTTCCTCTGCTATCAGCATGAACCACTTCTGACAAGTTTTCCTGACACCAAGAGAAAAAAGGTGACAGGGAAAGCATGTCCAGGTGATGGACAGCCTCAGCTCTGTTCCTGTGAGCGGGGGGGGGGGTCTCTTCCCTCCAATCAGATCTCCTCACTGAGCTCTGCAGAGTGCAATTTCCATCTACTCGCCCCGTTTCTGACACCTCAGGCAAGCTTTATAAATTCTGGATTTTGAACAGATGTAGAGATGACTACAGATAAATAGGTACAACTTATGTAGGAGGATTTGTTTCATCTGTGTATAGGGAAGGCTTTACAACCACTTTAAGGCTGAGCTCACACTTGCGCATCTGCATTTTTTTTTCTACATTTTTTTCTATGTGGTTTTTATGCGTTTCCCCATTGAAGTCTATGGACCTAATATCACGTATTAACGCTACAAAAAAAAAAAACAAAAAAAAAAAACACAACACTCCTGTACTTCTAAGACACACATGCGAGAAATGCACAGGTGTGATCACACTACAAAGAAACAAGTCAGCCTTTTGTTGTGTGAGGTCACACATAACACGGCACAGGTGTGAATGGGGACTAAAGAATCCCCGGGTCATGTGACCACGGCTCCGATCACACTCACATGATAATAAGCAGAGCTCTCCTGAGCAGCCAGCTGTCACTATGAGGTTCACAAAGGGGTGGAGCAATGAGCGTGTAAGCACATCACACCATGGACTTTTTTTTTTTTTTCCCTCCAACTTTATTAAAAATGTCTAAACGACATTTCATTCATTTCTACGGTGGCTCAGCAGCAGCAGTGCCTAGAAATGGACATTACATGGGGCCTTTAGGTGAGCTCCGGCCTACAAGCAGCATTCATTCTTCCTCACCGCGCTGCAGCGTGCGCAATTGTTTCCTGCGCGCCCTCGCGGTGACCCCATGCATTTTTAGAAGTCTATAGGTCCAGAAACGCAGCAAAAAGAAGCATCCGCGCCCTTTTCTTATGATTTAGCCCTTGTTCACAGTGAAGGCGAGTTTGAACTCGCACGATTTGAAACCCGCGTTTAAGTGCGATTTGACAGATGTCTGTCCGGGTTCACGCACAGATGTCTATTAAAATCGCCCCCGAAGTCGCCAAAAGTAGCACAGGAACTCTCTTTGGAAATCAGTGTCGCATCTCAAAGTCGGCATCGTACCGATTGGGCATACGACTTGACACGTCAAGCCACGCCGAAGGGAACGGGGGCTAAAGTGGAACTATAGGCACTGATGGATAGAGTAAGGGAGGGTTATAACCCCTGTCAGATTTGTTTTCACCATCTGTGTCCTATTGGGGAAATTTCCCTTCACTTCCTGTCCCATAGCCAAACAGGAAGTGAGGAAATCCCTGCAAATTAAGGGAATCACCAGAAGTAGTGTCCCCATTGGAGGATTTCCCCTTTTCTGGGGACAACTCAAAATTTGCGATTTTCTTTCACTTTCAATGAGAACGGTAAACGGGACAAATAGAGGGGGGGAGGGGGATCGCCTTAGCAGGGGCAATAAAGACTGAGAGGGGTTCTAATCCATCTGCACTCTATCCAAAACTAAAAGTTTGGCCTTCAGAAATACTTTAACCACTCGCTGAACGTGCCATATCCACATGCCGGCTACAGCTTGGCCGACCAGTTCTGGGAGGCTGTGATATGACGTCATCCCGCGATCGGGCACGGGGGTGGTGCACTCTATGTTCGCTGCGTCCCCCGGACACTGCTGATTACAAATCGGGCTGAACAGCCAATTAGCAAATCTTTACCACATGATCAGCTGTGTCCAATCACAGCTGATCACAGATGTAAACACAAGCCTGTTATCAGCACTTCCTCTTCCTGACAGGGCAAGGAGAGCAGAGCCAGTGACGGCTTGTGTGAAAGGAACATTGGCTCTGATTAATCAGTGCAGTCCCACCAGTGCCGCCAACCAGTGCCTCCCACCAGGGCCCACCAGTGCCTTCAACCAGTGCCGCCCATCAGGGCCCACCAGTGCCACCAACCAGTGCCGCCCATCAGGGCCCACCAGTGCCACCAACCAGTGCCACCCATCAGGGCCTCCCATCAGGGCCCACCAGGGCTTCCCATCAGGGCCCACCAGTGCCACCAACCAGTGCCACCCACCAGGGCCCACCAGGGCTTCCCATCAGGGCCCACCAGTGCCACCAACCAGTGCCACCCACCAGGGCCCACCAGTGCCACCCACCAGGGCCCACCAGTGCCACCAACCAGTGCCGCCCACCAGGGCTTCCCATCAGGGCCCACCAGTGCCACCAACCAGTGCCACCCACCAGTGCCACCCACCAGGGCCCACCAGGGCTTCCCATCAGGGCCCACCAGTGCCACCAACCAGTGCCGCCCACCAGGGCTTCCCATCAGGGCCCACCAGTGCCACCAACCAGTGCCACCCACCAGTGCCACCCACCAGGGCCCACCAGGGCTTCCCATCAGGGCCCACCAGTGCCACCAACCAGTGCCGCCCACCAGGGCTTCCCATCAGGGCCCACCAGTGCCACCCACCAGTGCCACCCACCAGGGCCCACCAGTGCCACCCACCAGGGCCCACCAGTGCCACCCACCAGGGCCACCCACCAGGGCCCACCAGTGCCACCCACCAGGGCTTCCCATCAGGGCCCACCAGCGCCTCCCATCAGGGCCCACCAGCGCCTCCCATCAGGGCCCACCTGCGCCACCCACCAGGGCCCACCTGCGCCACCCACCAGGGCCCACCAGTGCCTCCCATCAGGGCCCACCAGCGCCTCCCATCAGGGCCCACCAGCGCCTCCCATCAGGGCCCACCTGCGCCACCCACCAGGGCCCACCTGCGCCACCCACCAGGGCCCACCAGTGCCTCCTATCAGGGCCCACCAGCGCCTCCCATCAGGGCCCACCTGCGCCACCCACCAGGGCCCACCTGCGCCACCCACCAGGGCCCACCAGTGCCTCCTATCAGGGCCCACCAGCGCACATCAACGAAGGAGAAAAATTACCTGTTTGCAAACTAAGAAAAAAAAATGTATTTTGAATTTTCTGTCTGTTTTTTTTCTTGCTAAATAAATGAAAAAAAACAAAAAAAAAAAAACACAGTAGTAAATGAATACCACAAAAAAAAGAAAGCTTTATTTGTGTAAAAAAAAAAAAAAAAAAAAAAGGATAAAAATCTCATTTGGGCACAACTGTCAAAGAGCGGCAACGCTGAAGATTGGCCTGGGCGGGAAGGGTAAAAGTGCCCAGTAGGCAAGTGGTTACGCCCAGGTGGGGTGGGGCAAAATGTGTCAGTGGGCGTGGCCTCTAGTTAAAGACTTGTAGGCTGAAGCGGATGTGATTTCTACACCGGGTCAAATCACATGACGAGTCGCAGCCAATTGCGCTGTTCAGATCGGTGTGACGCCGACTTTGCGGTGCCGCATCAAATTTGAAAAAGTCGTCCCTGCACTACTTTTGGCGATTTTGGGTGCGACTTGCATAGACATCAGCTTTCAGATAAAGTTGTACGATTTCAAAGCCGCAGTCAACGTGAGCGAGGGGCTGGAAGCGGATTGGCTACCATGCACAGTTTTAGTAAATCAACCCCATAAGCAGCCCCTCCCCCCCGGCCACAAAAATCGATCAACTTGGGTCAAACAAACCTGTCACTAGACTCATCTCTACTCAAACTCGTTTTGGTAAATTGTATATCGATTGTTCCGTTTTATCTCAACAGCTATGGCCAAAAATCTTTTTTTTTCTGCTACACTGATCGACTTGTATTGATTGAACCCAACCCTATCTGCTGCTTGTCCGATCGTTCTGTATTATCACACCGTGTATGGCCACCATATAGTGATAGCTTTCTATTCACAAGGGTGCAGAAAAATATTGACACCGATCGACACTACACACAATCGTTTTTTGTCACAACGGATCAGGGTCTACTCATTGTGCTGACTCAGACATCGCTCAGATTTATGCCGACATGTATGGCCACTATATAGCGATCAATCTATGGGTACAAGGGGCTAAAGAAAATGCCAATCGATTGACCCCGTACAATTGATTTTTTTTTTTTTTTTTACACTATTGACAACTCAACCCATTACTATCGGTTGCTTATTGCTTGACCAATGTCCAATCAGTTTGCCCAATCAGATCATCATTCAGTTTTATCCCCCAATCGATCGATCCTGTATTTTTTTTCCCCTTGGCACGCCTGACCACCCGAGTTTATAGATCTCACGTCACTTTAGTCTCGCTCAGTAGATCTGACGGCTTTATTAATCACATTCCGCTCCGATTGGTTGTCCCGTGTATGGCCATCATATACAGGCTGATCGACATGCACAAAAGTGTGAAAAACCGCCATCAGTCAGGCCTATGTGATCGATTTTTCTGCCACAACCAGCTGGCTTAGGGTGACAGACCCCATTGCAAGTTGCTGCTCATTGCTCGACCATCGTCTGATCGTTTTGTACAGACATCGATTATTCCGTTTTTTTTCCACCATGTGCAGACCCCCCCCCCCCCCCCACACATAGATTGGCGCTGTATGGTTGATTTTGTTTTCTGCCCCAAACGATTGACTTGTGTTGATTGAACCCGTCACACTTCACTCACCCATCTCATTTGTTCGGATCGTAGAATTGAAAGAACATTGTACGGTTGTATTGCGCGGTGTATGGCCGCCAGAGAGATCCGTCTATATGTGCAAAAGGTGCATAAAAAACGCCACTGATCCACACACAACCATCTATTATTTTTCTGCCACAACCGATCGACTTTGGTCAATTGAACTCGTCACACATCACTGGCCCGGATCACTCTTGCCTCACATGACTGATTGTTTACTTGTTCAGTTGTATTGCTCTGTGTATGACCCCCACATAACTTCCTCCTGTTATACAGATCGATCGCTATCTGGGCTCTGCTTTCTAAATGCAGATCTAGGGGGATCCCTCAATGCTGATCCTGGGGATGGGGGGGGAGGAGGTGCTCTGCTCCCTCCGTGCAGATCTAGTTGGGGGGGGGGGGGTGCTCCCTCCATGCAGATCTGGTTGGGGGGGGTGCTCCCTCCATGCAGATCTAGTTGGGGGGGGTGCTCCCTCCATGCAGATCTAGTTGGGGGGGGGTGCTCCCTCCATGCAGATCTAGTTGGGGGGGGTGCTCCCTCCATGCAGATCTAGTTGGGGGGGGTGCTCCCTCCATGCAGATCTAGTTGGGGGGGGTGCTCCCTCCATGCAGATCTAGTTGGGGGGGGTGCTCCCTCCATGCAGATCTAGTTGGGGGGGGTGCTCCCTCCATGCAGATCTAGTTGGGGGGGTGCTCCCTCCATGCAGATCTAGTTTGGGGGGGTGCTCCCTCCATGCAGATCTAGTTTGGGGGGGTGCTCCCTCCATGCAGATCTAGTTTGGGGGGGTGCTCCCTCCGTGCAGATCTAGTTTGGGGGGGTGCTCCCTCCGTGCAGATCTGGTTGGGGGGGGTGCTCCCTCCGTGCAGATCTAGTTGGGGGGGGTGCTCCCTCCGTGCAGATCTAGTTGGGGGGGGGGTGCTCCCTCCATGCAGATCTAGTTGGGGGGGTGCTCCCTCCATGCAGATCTAGTTGGGGGGGGGTGCTCCCTCCATGCAGATCTAGTTGGGGGGGGGTGCTCCCTCCATGCAGATCTAGTTGGGGGGGGGGTGCTCCCTCCATGCAGATCTAGTTGGGGGGGGGGTGCTCCCTCCATGCAGATCTAGTTGGGGGGGTGCTCCCTCCATGCAGATCTAGTTGGGGGGGGGGGGTGCTCCCTCCATGCAGATCTAGTTGGGGGGGTGCTCCCTCCATGCAGATCTAGTTTGGGGGGGTGCTCCCTCCGTGCAGATCTAGTTTGGGGGGGTGCTCCCTCCGTGCAGATCTAGTTTGGGGGGGTGCTCCCTCCGTGCAGATCTGGTTGGGGGGGGTGCTCCCTCCGTGCAGATCTAGTTGGGGGGGGTGCTCCCTCCGTGCAGATCTAGTTGGGGGGGGGGGTGCTCCCTCCATGCAGATCTAGTTGGGGGGGTGCTCCCTCCATGCAGATCTAGTTGGGGGGGGGTGCTCCCTCCATGCAGATCTAGTTGGGGGGGGTGCTCCCTCCATGCAGATCTAGTTGGGGGGGGGGTGCTCCCTCCATGCAGATCTAGTTGGGGGGGGGGGTGCTCCCTCCATGCAGATCTAGTTGGGGGGGTGCTCCCTCCATGCAGATCTAGTTGGGGGGGGGGTGCTCCCTCCATGCAGATCTAGTTGGGGGGGTGCTCCCTCCATGCAGATCTAGTTGGGGGGGGGTGCTCCCTCCATGCAGATCTAGTTGGGGGGGGGGTGCTCCCTCCATGCAGATCTAGTTGGGGGGGTGCTCCCTCCATGCAGATCTAGTTGGGGGGGTGCTCCCTCCATGCAGATCTAGTTGGGGGGGGGGTGCTCCCTCCATGCAGATCTAGTTGGGGGGGGGGGGTGCTCCCTCCATGCAGATCTAGTTTGGGGGGGTGCTCCCTCCATGCAGATCTAGTTTGGGGGTGCTCCCTCCGTGCAGATCTGGTTGGGGGGGTGCTCCCTCCGTGCAGATCTAGTTTGGGGGGGGTGCTCCCTCCATGCAGATCTGGTTGGGGGGGGGGGGGTGCTCCCTCCATGCAGATCTAGTTGGGGGGGGGGGGTGCTCCCTCCATGCAGATCGGGGGGTGGGTGCTCCCTCCATGCAGATCTAGTTTGGGGGGTGCTCCCTCCATGCAGATCTAGTTGGGGGGGGGGTGCTCCCTCCATGCAGATCGGGGGGTGGGTGCTCCCTCCATGCAGATCTAGTTTGGGGGGGGTGCTCCCTCCATGCAGATCTAGTTTGGGGGGGGTGCTCCCTCCATGCAGATCTAGTTGGGGGGGGGTGCTCCCTCCATGCAGATCGGGGGGTGGGTGCTCCCTCCATGCAGATCTAGTTGGGGGGGGGGTGCTCCCTCCATGCAGATCTAGTTGGGGGGGGGTGCTCCCTCCATGCAGATCTAGTTGGGGGGGGGGTGCTCCCTCCATGCAGATCTAGTTGGGGGGGTGCTCCCTCCATGCAGATCTAGTTGGGGGGGGGTGCTCCCTCCATGCAGATCTAGTTGGGGGGGTGCTCCCTCCATGCAGATCTAGTTGGGGGGGGGTGCTCCCTCCATGCAGATCTAGTTTGGGGGGTGCTCCCTCCGTGCAGATCTGGTTGGGGGGGTGCTCCCTCCATGCAGATCTAGTTTGGGGGGGGTGCTCCCTCCATGCAGATCTGGTTGGGGGGGGGGGTGCTCCCTCCATGCAGATCGGGGGGTGGGTGCTCCCTCCATGCAGATCTAGTTTGGGGGGTGCTCCCTCCATGCAGATCTAGTTGGGGGGGGGGGGTGCTCCCTCCATGCAGATCGGGGGGTGGGTGCTCCCTCCATGCAGATCTAGTTTGGGGGGGGTGCTCCCTCCATGCAGATCTAGTTTGGGGGGGGTGCTCCCTCCATGCAGATCTAGTTGGGGGGGGGGTGCTCCCTCCATGCAGATCGGGGGGTGGGTGCTCCCTCCATGCAGATCTAGTTGGGGGGGCGGGGTGCTCCCTCCATGCAGATCTAGTTGGGGGGGGGTGCTCCCTCCATGCAGATCTGGTTGGGGGGGGGGTGCTCCCTCCATGCAGATCGGGGGGTGGGTGCTCCCTCCATGCAGATCGGGAGGTGGGTGCTCCCTCCATGCAGATCGGGAGGTGGGTGCTCCCTCCATGCAGATCGGGGGGTGGGTGCTCCCTCCATGCAGATCGGGGGGTGGGTGCCGTGTCCCGGTAGATCGGAGGGTGATCGGTGTGATCGGTGGGCGGTCGGTCGGTGGGCCCGGCTCTCTCTCCTCCTCGGACCGCCCTGTGTCGGTGTCGGTCGCCATATTTTCTGTTATGTCGACATCGGGAACGTCGATGCTCCCCCCTCCCCTCCCCCTCCCGGGGCTCATCCGCCCCCAACTTACACCCGATCGGGTGACCCTCCCCCCCCCCCCCCCGCGGTGATCCCCCCCCGTACTATGGATGACCCGATAAACATGGTGTAAAGTTGTTGATGTGAGTTGTTGTGTCGGTGGTGGGGGGAGGGGGGTGTGATCTCCGGTGGGGGGGGGGGGTGTGATCTCCGGTAGTGCCCCCCTCCCCCTCCTCCCCGGTAGAAGTTCTCTCACCTGCGGCTGTACGGAGAGCGGACACCCGGTACACAATCCTCCCTTCTCCTCCCCGGCCATCGGGAGACACAAATCCTCCGACCATCAGCGGGGAATCTACGCCAAAAGCCACATGATCTGCACGTCATCCGCCCGATTTGCATACGATCCCTCCCGCAACTCCGCACGATCTCCGCTCCGATCTTCCGCAAAGTTGCGCACTGAGATCTCCCCGGAGCGCCCATTGTCAGGGGGGCGGGGCGAGGGGCGGGGCCTACCGAGCACTTCACCCCACCCCCCTTCTATTCTACCGACCGGACATCGGGGGGGGGGGGGGGAGACCTCTATGGGGGAGAAGAAAGTTCCGGGGGTCACCGAGGAGGAGAGGAGACAACTGTTGATCCCGACCACGTGTGTGTGATGGGGGGGGATGGGATACAAACACATGGCAGGGGGGGGGGCAAACACACTGCAGAGGGGATCTGTGTGCTGGGGGGGGAGCAGAGTATACAGAATAATAGTAAAGACATGGCAGAGGGGAGGAAATGTATACAGAGGATTGGTAAAGACATGGCAGAGGGGATCAGAGTGCTGGAGAGGGGGGACTATAGGTGTGACTAGTAAAGACACGACAGAGGAGAACAATATACAGGGGGAGTATAAAGAGGGTTGGTAAAGTCCTGGCAGAGGGACGCACTTTGCTGGGGGGGAGCAGAGTACAGAAGTAAAGACATGGCAGAGGTGCGGAAATGTATAAAGAGGGCTGGTAAAGACGTGGCAGGGGAAGCAGTGTGCTGGGGGGGGGGGTAATAGATAAGACCAGTAAAGACATGGCAGAGGAGAACTATACAGGGGGGTATAAAGAGGGTTAGTAAAGTCATGGCAGCGAGAAACACTTTGCTGGGGGGATATACAGAATGCTAGTAAAGACATGGCAGGGGAGATCAGAGTACGGAAAGGGCCAGTAAAGACATGGCAGAGAGGATCAGAGTGCTGGGGGGGAGACTATAGGAGTGGTTAGTAAAGACATGGCAGAGGAAAACATTATGCAGGGGGGTATAAGAGGGCTGGTGAAGTCTTGGCAGAGGGAAGCACTTTGCTGGGGGTGTAGAGTATACAGAATACTAGTAAAGATATGGCAGAGGGGAGGAAAAGTATAGGGAGGGATGGTAAAGACATGGCAGGGGAAGCAGTGGGGGGGGTAATAGATAAGGCCAGTAAAGACACAGGAGAGGGGATCAGAGTGCTGGAGGGGGGGGGGGGAGAGACTATAGGAGTGGCTAGTAAAGACATGGCAGAGGAAAACAATATACTGGGGGAGGGGGGGTATAAAGAGGGCTGATAAAGACATGGCAGAGGGGATCTGTGTGGTGACGGGAGCAGAGTATACAGAATACTAGTAAAGACATGGCAGAGGGGATCAGAGTATGGGGGATATGCAGAGCATTAAAAAAAACTAGTAAAGACACAACAGAGGGGATTATTTGTGTTGGGGGGAGGGAGAGTATAAAGAAAAGGCCAGTAAAGACATGGCAGAGGAAAACTGTAGAGGGGGAGTATAGAGAGGGCTGGTAAAAGCATGACAGGGGGGGAAACAGTGTGCTGGAGGGGGAGGAAGACTATAGAGAGGGTTAGTAAAGACATGACAGAGGACAGAGGGGATCAGAGTAAAGAGAGGACTAGTAAAGACGTGGCAGAGGGATCACTATACTAGCGGGAAAAATAGTATAGGGATGTCTAGGAAAGACATGGCAGAGGGGATCAGAGTATGAGAGAGAGACAGAGTTTTAAGAAACAAAAACTAGTAAAGACACAACAGAGGTGATTAATGTGCTGGGGGGGAAGAAAACTAAGGAGAAGGCCAGTAAAGACATGGCAGAGGAAAACAGTATACAGGGGTAAGTATAGAGAGGGCTGGTAAAGACATGGCAGAGTGGTCAGTGTGCCAGGTGAGAGGAAGGCGGGACCTGTAAAAACATGGCAGAGGGGATGGAAGTGATGGGGAAGTGATGGGGTATAAGAGTGATTAGTAAAGGCACTGCAGAGGGAGTCAGGATTGCAGGGAAGAGGCAGTTCATGGAGATGGCCAGTAAAAGCACGGCAGAGTTATTCCAGCTTTACCGATGATCCCCCCCACAGAGGACACCCCCTGGTATAGGGTGACAACTCCCTCCCAGTGATGCCCCCCATACTGTCTCTAGCGCCCCCTGGTGGAGGACTGGCACACATTGCACAGCTCCCTCTGATGTGACATGGTAACCCCTCCCCCCATTTTCTACATTCCGCCATGTCTGTCCGGATTGGTCCCACCCCATAGACTGGCCATACATGGTGAGATTTATCGTGTTCCGGCCCTCCCCCACCCCACACAGCACAGATGGAGGATCTTCCCTGCCGGATGTTGTATGCAGACCCGGATCCTGCGGCTTTCTGAGTACCTGAACCTCCCAGCAGTGCTGACATCTGATTGGATGCAGTTGACAATATTCCACCCCACACCTTCCAACTCCTACTCTACATTTGTCAGGATGGAGCCGACAGGACCGCCCACAGCACCAATCTCCACCAATCTAAACGGAACCCTTGTTGGGTTTTTTTACTGCTATCCGGGACCCCATTGGAGAGATTTTCCGGCACTTCCTGTCCTGATGACAACTGTTCTGCCAGACAGGAAGTGCAGGAGAAAAACTGCAGCAGGACAGAAATACAGTGCAAAAGTATTCACCCCCCCAGTTCCATTTTTTTCGTGTTTTGTTGAGTCATAACCTGGAATTAACATGGATTGTTTGAGGATTTTCATCATTTAATTTACAGAATATGCCCACAACTTTGAAGATGTTTTTTATTTTTATTGTGAAGCAAACAACAAATAGGACAAAATAACAGGAAAAGTCAATGTGCAAAACTATTCACCCCCCTAAAGTCAATACTTTGTAGAGGCACCTTTTGCGGATATCACAGCTCCAAATCGCTTTGGATAAGTCTCTATGAGCTTGCCACACCTTATCACTGGGATTTTTTCCCATTCCTCCTTCCAAAACTGCTCCAGCTCCTTCAAGTTGGATGGTTTGCGCTTGAGAACAGCAATCTTTAAGTCTGACCACAGATTTTCTATTGGATTGAGGTCTGGGCTTTGACTAGGCCATTCCAACACATTTACGTGTTTCCCCTTTAAATCACTTCCGGACCGCCCGCCGTCGTTATACGGCGGTACTTTGAAGGAGGATATCATTGTTATGGCAGCAGCTACCATATACCATAACCCCGGTATCCTCTTCTTCAGTGAGCGGTCCGGTTTAAGATAAAAGTGGTCTCTGCGGCGGATTCGCCACAAGATCACTTATCGACAGGGGGAGAGGGGGCCCCTCCCACCGCGATCCGGTGCCCTCTGCCGCTTACCGGAGCCGTCAGCAGCGGCGGAGGCGATTGGATCCTTCCTGTGGCCTGACATGGAGATGAGTGAGGAGAAGATGGCCCCCACCCGTCTCCATATCATTGCAGGGCGGAAGCGACGTCAAAACTTCACTTCTGCCCATAGCTCTTAAAGGGACATTTTTTTAAATGACAATTTTTTTTTATTGCATTTTAGTGTAAATATGAGATGTGAGATCTTTTTGTCATGCTTTTTTTCTATTACAAGGGATGTTTACATTCCTTGTAATAGGAATAAAAGTGACACATTTTTTTTTTCTAAACAGTGTAAAAATAAAAGGTTAAATAAATAATAAAAACATTTTCTTTTTTTAAACACGCCCTGTCCCGCCGAGCTCGCGCGCAGTAGTGAACGCATACGTGAGTAGCGCCCGTATATGAAAACGGTGTTCAAACCACACATGTGAGGTATCGCCGCGATCGGTAGAGCGAGAGCAATAATTCTAACCCTAAACCTCCTCTGTAACTCAAAACATGCAACCTGTAGAATTTTTTTAAACGTCGCCTAATGAGATTTTTAAGGGTAAAAGTTTGTCGCCATTCCACGAGCGGACGCAATTTTGAAGCGTGACATGTTGGGTATCAATTTACTCGGCGTAACATTATCTTTCACAATATAAAAAAAAATTGGGCTAACTTTACTGTTGTCTTTTTTTTTTATTCAAAAAAGTGTATTTTTTTCCCCAAAAAAAGTGCGCTTGTAAGACTGCTGCGCAAATACGGTGTGACAGAAAGTATTGCAACGACCGCCATTTTATTCTCTAGGGTGTTAGAATAAAAAAAATGTATAACATTTGGGGGTTCTAAGTAATTTTTTAGCAAAAAAACTATTTTTAACTTGTAAACAACAAATCTCAGTTCTTAAGTGGTTAAACCACTCAAGTGTTGCTTTAGCAGTGTGTTTGGGGTCATTGTCCTGCTGGAAGGTGAACCTCCGTCCTAGCCTCAAATCACACACAGAGTGCTACAGGTTTTGCTCGAGAATATCCCTGTATTTAGCACCATCCATCTTTCCCTCAACTCTGACCAGTTTCCCAGTCCTGACTGCTGAAAAACATCCCCACACCATGATGCTGCCACCACCATGTTTCACAGTGGGGATGGTGTTCTTTGGGTGATGTGATGTGTTGGGTTTGCGCCAGACATAGCGTTTACTTTGATGGCCAAAAAGTTAAGTTTTAGTCTCATCAGACCAGAGCACCTTCCTCCATACATTTTGGGAGTCTCCCACATGTCTTTTCACAAACTCAAAACGTGACATTTTGTTTTTTGCTGAAAGTAATGGCTTTCTTCTGGCCACTCTGCCATAAAGTCCAACTCTATGGAGCGTACGGCTTATTGTCGTCCTATGTACAGATACTCCAGTCTCTGCTGACTGCTAACCCTAACTTGTACTTCTCAACAACATTGTCCCTTACTTGTTTGGAGAGTTCCTTGCTCTTCATGGCAGTGTTTGGTTAGTGGTGCCTCTTGCTTAGGTGTTGCAGCCTCTGGGGCCTTTCAGAAAGGTGTGTATATGTCAGTGTTTCTCAACTCCAGTCCTCAAGGCGCACCAACAGGTCATGTTTTCAAGATTTCCCTCAGAAGAATCAGCTGTGTTAATTATTATGGCAGTGAAACTGATCAAATCACCTGTGCAAAATAGTGGAAATCCTGAAAACATGACCTGTTGGTGCGCCTTGAGGACTGGAGTTGAGAAACACTGGTATATGTAACGACAGATCATGTGACACTTAGATTGCACACAGGTGGACATAATTTCACTAATTATGTGACTTCTGAAGGTACCGTATATACTCGAGTATAAGTCGTTCCGAGTATAAGTCGAGGCCCTAATTTACCACAAAAAAAATGGGAAAAACTTATTGACCCGAGTATAAGACGAGGGTGAGAAATGCACAGCTACTGTAAGTGGAAAAGAGGGTCAACAATGCCCATTTGCAGCATCACTGTGCCCATTTGCAGCCTCACTGTGCCTATTTGCAGCCATAGGTCCCCTGAACTTCAAACTCGGTAGTTAAGGGTTCCTAGATGCCCCCTAGCTGCAGCCAAAATTTGGGGTCTTTGAACCCAAAGGGTCCCGAAATGACATTGCTGCAGATAGACACAGTTGACCGAATTTGGGGCCCCGTATCTCGGGGCCACTTAGTGCTAAGAACCCCAAATTTGGTGTGCAAACCCAGTGGAACTAGCACCATAAAATTTCCAAAGCCAGGGTTTCTAGCACCAAGTGGCCCCGAGATACAGGGCCCCAAAAATCAGTTCAGAAAATGTCAAGCACTTTTCTGCAGTAGAGAATGACATTTTACAAACCAGGTTTGGGGCCCCGTATCTCAGGGCCACTTGGTGCTAGGAACCCCAGCTTTAGATATGTTATGGTACCAGATCCACTGGGTTTGCACTCCAAATTTGGGGTTCCTAGCACCAAGTGGCTCTGAGATATAGGGCCCCAAAGTCGGTTCAGAAAATGTCAAGCACTTTTCTGCAGCAGAGAATGACATTTTCCGAACCGATTTTGGGGCCCCGTATCTCGGGGCCACTTAGTGCTAGGAACTTCAGCTTTGGATATGTTGTGGTACCAGGTCCACTGGGTTTGCATACCAAATTTGGGGTTCCTAGCACCAAGTGGCCCTGAGATACGGGGCCCCAAAGTCGGTTCGGAAAACGAAAATTTTTGCTGCAGAAAAGTGCTTGACTCGAGTATAAGTCGAGGGGGGCACTTTCAGCACAAAAAATGTGCTGAAAAATTCGACTTATACTCGAGTATATACGGTAATTGGTTGCACCAGAGCTTTTTATGGGCTTCATAACAAAGGGGGTGAATACATACGCACGTGTCAATTATCAGTTTTTTATTTCTGAAAAATAGTTTTATGTATATATTTTTCTAATTTTACTTCATCAACTTAGACTATTGATCTTGATCAACTTAGATCCATCACATATAATTCCGATTAAAAAAACCCCATTGAACTAAAGGCTGTAATGTAACAAAATAGGTAAAAATCCAAGGGGGGTGAATACTTTTGCAAGGCACTGTAAATGCCTGACAGGGGTTCTAGTCTTCCTCTAAAGAGAAGAGACTTAAGGACCTCATGCATACAGGGTGTCTGCCCAGATCTTCCGAACGCCTTCTGTCCTGGCAGGAGAAAAGCTGCATTCTTCAAACACGTTTAGGCTTGTCCAGCATTTGGGCGATCATTCATTCCATTGGATAGTATATTAGCCACACCTCCCAACTGTCCCTGATTTGGAGCAATGTCCCTCTGTCCCTCTTACCTCCCCATTTGTCCCTCATTTTGGTCTGATCCATATAATTGTATATAAAATGCACTATTTATCAAAAAGCGTTTCCCAGAACTAAACTTTTCATCCAATTTCTAAATGGCTGCATTTGTAAATAACAAAAACTCAGTATAAAGGAATAATAGTGGTAAAAAAAAATCACTTGTGGATTTCACTAATTTTTTTTTTTTTTTTTGTATAATTCTCAATTACCCCTTTCCCTGCCAGAGCCATTTTTGCGTTTTTTGCACACGTTTAAAAAATCATTTTAGGCCTGAAGATTATGTAACATCCCGATTATATATTTTCTGCAAGCAGACACCCTAGAGCACATGTGTCAAACACAAGCCCTGCGGGCCGAATGAGGCCCTCCAGGCTATTTCATGTGGCCCTCGTACACAGGGGGAGGGTGGAAGTGAAATGTGAACAGACTGTGAAAGAGAGTGGATTCCTGCACACTATGCATAGCACACCCCCTAAACCCTGCACTCTGTACATAGCAAATCCCTAAACCCTGCACTATGTACATAGCAAATCCCTAAACCCTGCACTATGTACATAGCAAATCCCTAAACCCTGCACTCTGTACATAGCAAATCCCTAAACTCTGCACTCTGTACATAGCAAATCCCTAAACCCTGCACTATGTACATAGCAAATCCCTAAACCCTGCACTCTGTACATAGCAAATCCCTAAACTCTGCACTCTGTACATAGCAAACCCCTAAACCCTGCACACTGTACATAGCAAACCCCTAAACCCTGCACTCTGTACATAGCAAACCCCTGAACTCTGCACTCTGTACATAGCGCACTCCTGAACTTGGCATTCTGTACATAGCACACGCCTGAACTCTTCACTCTGTACATAGCGCACCCCTTAACTCTGCAGTCTGTACATAGCACACTCCTGAACTCTGCACTCTGTACATAGCAAACCCCTAAACCCTGCACTCTGTACATAGCAACCCCCTAAACTCTGCACATAGCAACCCCCTAAACACTGCACTCTGTACATAGCGCACCTCTGAACTCTGTACATAGCACACCCCTAAACTGCAATCTGTACATAGCACATCTCTGAACTCTACACTCTGTACATAGCGCACCCCTGAACTCTGCTCTCTGTACATAGCGCACCCCTGAACTCTGTACATAGCGCACACCTGAACTCTGCACTCTGTACATAGTGCACTCCTGAACTCTGCACTCTGTACATAGCACACTCCTGAACTCTGCACATAACACACTCCTAAGCGCTGAACTCTGTACATAGCACACCCCTGAATTCTGCACTCTGTACATAGCGCACCCCTGAACTCTGCACTCTGTACATAGCACACTCCTGAAATCTGCACTCTGTACATAGCACACTCATGAACTCTGCACTCTGTACATAGCACACCCCTGAACACTCCACTCTGTACATAGCTCACTCCTGAACTCTGTATATAGCTCACCCCTGAACTCTGTACATAGCGTGCTCCTGAGTTCTGCACTCTGTACATAACGCGCCCCTGAACCCTGCACTCTGTACATAGCATACCCCTGAACTCTGCACTCTGTACATAGCGCACCACTGAACTATGCAACTCTGTACATAGTGCACTACTGAACTCTGCACTCTGTACATATCACACCAATGACCTCTGCACTCTGTACATAGTGCACTCCTGCACTCTGTACATAGCGCACATCTGAACTCTGTACATAGCGCACCACTGAACTCTGCACTCTGTACATAGTGCATTCCTGAAGTCTGCACTCTGTACACAGCACACTCCTGAACTCTACACTCTGTACATAGCACACTCCTGAACTCTGCACTCTGTACACAGCACACTTCTGAACTCTACACTCTGTACATAGCGCACTCCTCAACTCTGCACTCTGTACATAGCACACTCCTGAACACTACACTCTGTACATAGTGCACTCCTGAACTTTGCACTCTGTACACCTCACACCCCTGATCTCTGCACTCTTTACACATCACACCCCTGATCTATGCACTCTGTACATGGCACACTCCTGAAATCTGCACTCTGTACATAGCTCACTCCTGAACTCTGTACATAGCTCACCTCTGAACTCTGCACATAGCATACTCCTGAACCCTGCACTCTGTACATAGCACACCCCTGAACTCTGCACTCTGTAAATAGCGCACCACTGAACTTTGCACTCTGTACATAGTGCACTCCTGAAGTCTGCACTCTGTACATAGCACACTCATGAACTCTGCACTCTGTACATAGCACACCCCTGAACACTCCACTCTGTACATAGCTCACTCCTGAACTCTGTATATAGCTCACCCCTGAACTCTGTACATAGCGTGCTCCTGAGTTCTGCACTCTGTACATAGCGCGCCCCTGAACCCTGCACTCTGTACATAGCATACCCCTGAACTCTGCACTCTGTACATAGCGCACCACTGAACTATGCAACTCTGTACATAGTGCACTCCTGAACTCTGCACTCTGTACATATCACACCAATGACCTCTGCACTCTGTACATAGTGCACTCCTGAACTCTGCACTCTGTACATAGCGCACATCTGAACTCTGTACATAGCGCACCACTGAACTCTGCACTCTGTACATAGTGCATTCCTGAAGTCTGCACTCTGTACACAGCACACTCCTGAACTCTACACTCTGTACATAGCACACTCCTGAACTCTGCACTCTGTACACAGCACACTTCTGAACTCTACACTCTGTACATAGCGCACTCCTCAACTCTGCACTCTGTACATAGCACACTCCTGAACACTACACTCTGTACATAGTGCACTCCTGAACTCTGCACTCTGTACACATCACACCCCTGATCTCTGCACTCTTTACACATCACACCCCTGATCTCTGCACTCTGTACATGGCACACTCCTGAAATCTGCACTCTGTACATAGCTCACTCCTGAACTCTGTACATAGCTCACCTCTGAACTCTGCACTCTGTAAATAGCGCACCACTGAACTTTGCACTCTGTACATAGTGCACTCCTGAAGTCTGCACTCTGTACATAGTGCACTTCTGAACTTTGCACTCTGTACATATCACACCCCTGAGCTCTGCACTCTGTACATAGCGCACGACTGAACTCTGCACTCTGTTTATAGCGCACTCCTGAAATCTGCACTCTGTACACAGCACACTCCTGAACTCTACATTCTGTACATAGCACACCCCTGAACTCTGCACTCTGTACATAGCGCACTCCTGAACTTGGCATTCTGTACATAGCACACGCCTGAACTCTTCACTCTGTACATAGCGCACCCCTGAACTCTGCAGTCTGTACATAGCACACTCCTGAACTCTGCACTCTGTACATATCACACCCCTGAGCTCTGCACTCTGTGCATAGCGCACCCCTGAACTCTGCACTCTGTACATAGCACAGTCCTGAACTCTGCACTCTATACATATCACACCCCTGAACCCTGCACTCTGTACATAGCGCACCCCTGAACTCTGCACTCTGTAAATAGCGCACCAATGAACTTTGCACTCTGTACATAGTGCACTCCTGAAGTCTGCACTCTGTACATAGTGCACTCCTGAACTCTGCACTTTGTACATATCACACCCCTGAGCTCTGCACTCTGTACATAGCGCACGCCTGAACTCTGCACTCTGTAAATAGCGCACCAATGAACTTTGCACTCTGTACATAGTGCACTACTGAAGTTTGCACTCTGTACATAGTGCACTCCTGAACTCTGCACTCTGTACATATCACACCCCTGAGCTCTGCACTCTGTACATAGCGCACGCCTGAACTCTGCACTCTGTTCATAGCGCACTCCTGAAATCTGCACTCTGTACACAGCACACTCCTGAACTCTACATTCTGTACATAGCACACGCCTGAACTCTTCACTCTGTACATAGCACACCTCTGAACTCTGCAATCTGTACATAGCACACTCCTGAACTCTGCACTCTGTACATAGCACACTCCTGAACTCTGCACTCTATACATATCACACCCCTGAGCTCTGCACTCTATACATATCACACCCCTGAGCTCTGCACTCTGTACATAGCACACTCCTGAACTTTACACTTTTTACATAGCACATTCTTCAACACTGCACTCTGTACATACTGTAGCTCACCCCTGAACTCTGCACTCTGTACATAGCATACTCTTGAACTCTGCACACTGTACATAGTGCACTCCTGAACTCTGCACTCTGTACATAGCATGCTCCTGAACTTTGCACTCTGTACCTAGTGCACTCCTGAACTCTGTACATATCACACCCCTGAGCGCTGCCCTCTGTACATAGCGCATCTCTGCACTCTGTACATAGCGCACTCCCAAACTCTGCACTCTGTACATAGCACACTCCTGAACTCTGCACGCTGTACATAGTGCACCTGTGAACTCTGCACTCTGTACCTAGTGCACTCCTGAACTCTGCAATCTGTACATAGCGCACGCCTGAACTCTGCACTCTGTAAATAGCGCACCAATGAACTTTGCACTCTGTACATAGTGCACTACTGAAGTTTGCACTCTGTACATAGTGCACTCCTGAACTCTGCACTCTGTACATATCACACCCCTGAGCTCTGCACTCTGTACATAGCGCACGCCTGAACTCTGCACTCTGTTCATAGCGCACTCCTGAAATCTGCACTCTGTACACAGCACACTCCTGAACTCTACATTCTGTACATAGCACACGCCTGAACTCTTCACTCTGTACATAGCACACCTCTGAACTCTGCAATCTGTACATAGCACACTCCTGAACTCTGCACTCTGTACATAGCACACTCCTGAACTCTGCACTCTATACATATCACACCCCTGAGCTCTGCACTCTATACATATCACACCCCTGAGCTCTGCACTCTGTACATAGCACACTCCTGAACTTTACACTTTTTACATAGCACATTCTTCAACACTGCACTCTGTACATACTGTAGCTCACCCCTGAACTCTGCACTCTGTACATAGCATACTCTTGAACTCTGCACACTGTACATAGTGCACTCCTGAACTCTGCACTCTGTACATAGCATGCTCCTGAACTTTGCACTCTGTACCTAGTGCACTCCTGAACTCTGTACATATCACACCCCTGAGCGCTGCCCTCTGTACATAGCGCATCTCTGCACTCTGTACATAGCGCACTCCCAAACTCTGCACTCTGTACATAGCACACTCCTGAACTCTGCACGCTGTACATAGTGCACCTGTGAACTCTGCACTCTGTACCTAGTGCACTCCTGAACTCTGCAATCTGTACATAGCGCACCCCTGAACTCTGCACTCTGTATATAGCACGCACCTGAACTCTGCACTCTGTACATAGCACACTCCTGAACTCTGCACTCTGTACATAGCACACTCCTGAACTCTGCACTCTGTACATAGCACACTCCTGAACTCTGCACTCTGTACATAGCGCGCTCCTGAACTCTGCACTGTGTACATAGGGCTCTCCTGAACTCTGCACTCTGTACATAGCGCGCTCCGAAACTCTGCACTCTGTACATAGCGCACTCCCAAACTCTGCACTCTGTACATAGCACACTCCTGAACTCTGCACGCTGTACATAGTGCACCTGTGAACTCTGCACTCTGTACCTAGTGCACTCCTGAACTCTGCAATCTGTACATAGCGCACCCCTGAACTCTGCACTCTGTACATAGCACGCACCTGAACTCTGCACTCTGTACATAGCACGCACCTGAACTCTGCACTCTGTACATAGCACACTCCTGAACTCTGCACTCTGTACATAGCACACTCCTGAACTCTGCACTCTGTACATAGCGCGCTCCTGAACTCTGCACTGTGTACATAGGGCTCTCCTGAACTCTGCACTCTGTACATAGCGCGCTCCTAAACTCTGCACTCTGTACATAGTGCACCTCTGAACTCTGCACTCTGTACATAGCACACTCCTGAACTCTGCGCTCCATACATAGCACACCTCTTAACACTGCACTCTGTACATAGTGCACTCCCGAACTCTGTACATAGCACACCCCTGCACTCTGTACATAGCACACCCCTGCACTCTGTACAAAGTACACTCCTGAACTCTGCACCCTGTACGTAGTGCACTCCCAAACTCTGTACATAGCATGCGTCTGAACTCTGTACATAGCACACTCCTGAACACTGCACTCCGTACATAGCGCACCTCTGAACTCTGCACTCTGTACATAGCACACTCCTGAATGCTGCACTCTGTACATAGCACACCCCAACTGTGCACTATGTACATAGCACACTCCGGAACTTTTCACTCTTTACAAAGCACACTCTTGAACTCTGCACTCTGTACATACTGTAGCTCACCCCTGAACTCTGCACTCTGTACATAGCACACTCCTGCACCCTGTACGTTGTGCACTCCCGAACTCTGTACATAGCACACCCCTGCACTCTGTACAAAGTGCACTCCTGAACTCTGCGTTTGCTTCTGCGTGCGAGCACGGAGAAATGGGGGGGGGGGGCGCTTTGAAATGTTATTTTGTACACTGACCCGTTAATATTATTTTTTTTTTTCTTGATCACTTGTATTCCTATTACAAGGAATGTAATCATCCCTTGTAGTAAAAATAAAGACGACAGGTCCTCTTTATGGAGAGATCTGAGGTCAAAAACACCCCAAATCTCTTCTTTGCCTTTAAAAGCAAAAGATCAAAAAAAAAATGTTTTTTGATCTTTTGCTTAAAAAAAAAAAAAAAAAAAATTGTTTACTTCCGCCCTAGACCAGAAGTGACGTCATGACGCTCTTTGATCGCCTCTGGGACTAGCCGGCAGCACCGTTGAATTGTTTCTCGGGCGAGCCAGCAGAAACTGTAAGCCTGAGAAACCCCAATGAGCGTCAGGAGGGGGAACATCCCCTCCCATCACTTCTGAAAGTGTTCAAACAGCTCATGAGCCCCTCGGAACACTTTCATGAGAAAACCAGGTGCTGGTTGCAAAATACAATACCAGTGTTATGGCTGATATATTCAGCCATAATCCCGGTAAGCCACTTCAAAGCCGCAACGGATATATACATATTGCGGTCTTGAAGTGGGTAATCTGCAATATATTACATACACTATATTACCACAAGTATTGGGACGCCTGACTTCACACGCACATGAACTTTAATGGCATCCCAGTCTTAGTCCATAGGGTTCAATATTGAGTTGGCCCACCCTTTGCAGCTATAACAGCTTCAACTCTTCTGGGAAGGCTGTCCACAAGGTTTAGGAGTGTGTCTATGGAAATGTTTGACCATTCTTCCAGAAGCGCATTTGTGAGGTCAGGCACTGATGTTGGGCGAGAAGGCTGCTCTAATTCATCCCAAAGGTGTTCTATCGGGTGGAGGTCAGGACTCTGTGCAGGCTAGTCAAGTTCCTCCACTCAAAACGCGCTCATCCATGTCTTTATGGACCTTGGTTTGTGCACTGGTGAACAGTCATGTTGGAACAGGAAGAGGCTGTCCCCAAACTGTTCCCACAAAGTTGGGAGCATGAAAGGGTCCAGAATGTCTAGGTATGCTGATGCCTTAAGAGTTCCCTTCACTGGAACTAAGGAGCCAAGCCAAACCCCTGAAAAACAAACCCACACCATGATCCCCCTCCACCAAGTGATTTGGACTGGTGCACAAAGCAAGGTCCATAAAGACATGGATGAGCGAATTTGGGGTGGAGGAACATGACTGGCCTGCACAGAGTCCTGACCTCAACCCGATAGAACACCTTTGGCGATGAATTAGAGTGGAGACTGCGAGCCAGGCCTTTTCATCCAACATCAGTGCCTGACCTCACAAATGCGCTTCTGGAAGAATGGTCAAACATTCCCATAGACACACTCCTAAACCTTGTGGACAGCCTTCCCAGAAGAGTTGAAGCTGTTATAGCTGCAAAGGGTGGGCCAACTCAACATTGAACCCTACAGACTTATGCCCCGTACACACGGTCGGACTTTCTGACGGAATATGTGCGATCGGAGCGTGTTGTCGGAAATTCCGACCGTGTGTAGGCTCCATCGGACTTTTTCCGTCGGAATTTCCGACACACAAAGTTTGAGAGCAGGCTATAAAATTTTCCGACAACAAAATCCGTTCGTGTAAATTCCGATCCTGTGTGGACAATTCCGACGGACAAAGTGCCACGCATGCTCAGAATAAATAAAGAGATGAAAGCTATTGGCCACTGCCCCGTTTATAGTCCCGACGTACGTGTTTTACGTCACCGCGTTCAGAACGATCGGATTTTCCGACAACTTTGTGTGACCGTGTGTATGCAAGACAAGTTTGAGCCAACATCCGTCGGAAAAAATCCATGGATTTTGTTGTTGGAATGTCCGAACAAAGTCCGACCGTGTGTACGGGGCATAAGTCTGGGATGCCATTAAAGTTCATGAGTGTGTAAAGGCAGGTGTCCCAATACTTTTGGTAATATAGTGTATTTGTTCTTAGGTTTATATACGCTTTAGGTCTGATCCTCCTAGTCTACCTGATGGTCAGCAGTGTTAGGACCAATGAAGTAAATTGGCGCAGTGGATGACCTATCACAGCTCTGCTCGCTGGTGTCTATTGATGTCACAGATCATGTGATTCTTCCTGATCAGACGATGACGTCTTGGCTGTGTACACATTATGCAATGTCACCCAGGTGCAGAGGATACAAAGACAGCCAGATCCCATAGCCATGTGTGAGAACTGCGGCCTTGTTACATATGCGCAATTCGATCCGCCATTTGTGTCTGTGGCATTTAAAGTGCATTTCTAAGAACAAAACAAACCGTCATTAGCAAAGCGGCACTTTGCACAGAAGAGTTATAAGAATTATATGTAACATTTTTTTTTGGTTCATTTTGGATACAGTAAGGGAGGGTTATAACCCCTGTCAGATTTTATTTTTTGCCATATGTGTCCTATTGCAGAGATTTCTCTTCACTTCCTGTCTCATAGCCAAACAGGAAGTGAGAGGAAATCCCTGCAAATTAAGGGAATTCTTTGGGGACCCCCATGTAACCAGAACTAGTGTCCCCCATTGGAAGATTTCCCTTCTATTACTTTTCTGGGGACAACCCAAAATGTGGGATTTTCCTTTAATTTCAATTTCAATAATAATGGTAAACAGGACAAATAGAGAGGGGGGGGATCTTCTTAACGGGGGACACAGACAGCAATAAAAACCTGAGCGCTGTTCTAATCCGTCTCCACGGACATGCAGTGCGTTTCCATCCGATTGTCATCCGATCCGACCCACTGGGCAGATGGCGAACGTATCGCCATACATCTGTTTTCAATGGATTTTGTGGGATCGGATGCCCGTTGGGTGACAGCTGCCATCCACCACCCCACAGAGGACAATAAGTGGCCTGAAAAACAGAGAGGCGGACCCAGTCTGTCCACTGGTGTCAAAGGGGCCTCATTGAACAAGCTGAGGTTAGAAGCTGATTGGTTACCAAGCACAGCTGTACCAGATTATGTTCTGCACCAGTTTTAGTAAATCCCCCCCCCCCCAATGACATATCCTGTGTGCTGTAGTCTGTCACAAGAATTAACACAACCGATTTTTTTCCCTGACTTATAACATAATGTTATTACCTGTTGATCCACTTCCTTTAATAATGTGACAACCTTGTTCATACCACAGTTAAACCATTGTAACGGTGTCACCGTGTGAACAGGGTCGTTTTTAGAACTTTAAAGCGGAGTTCTGCCGAATTTTTTTTTTTTTAAAGTCAGCAGCTACAAATACTGCAGCTGCTGACTTTTAAAATATGGACACTAACCTGTCCCAGGGCTCCCGCGATGTCCTCACCCGATCTATCACTTGGGTGGAGGCGCCGCCATCTTCGGTAAGGGAATCAGGAAGTGAAGCCTTGCGGCTTCACAGCCTGATTCCCTACTTAACATGCGCGAGTCGTGCTTAGGGTTGCCACCTGTCTGGAATTCACCCGGACAGTTCGGGTTTGGAATCATGCGTCCGGGTTTCAGACTGCCTGAAACCCGGACACATTATTCAGACCAGATTATGGCTTGCCAGCAGGGTTGCTGGTTGCAAGTGTCTAAACCGAGAGTTATGCCGCGTACACACGAGCGGACTTCTCGTCGGACCGAACTCCGAAGAACTTTTCAAAGGAGTTCCAATGAAACGGACTTGCCTACACACGATCCCACCAAAGTCCGATCGTTTCACACGTGATGACGTACGACCGGACTAGAATAAGGAAGTTCATAGCCAGTAGCCAATAGCTGCCCTAGCGTCGTTTTTGGTCCGTCAGACTAGCATGCAGACGAATGGACTTTTCAAAAGGGAATTGAGTGCATCCGAAAGATTTAAAACTTGTTCTATTTCTAAGGTCCGTCAGATTTTTAGACAGAAAAGGTCCGATGAAGCCCACACACGATCGGAATGTCCGACGGATTCGTTCCGTCAGACCTTTGATGCCAAAAAGTCCGGTCGTGTGTACGCGGCATTACACTTTCTTGCACTCTGCCTAAAGCTAGCATTAACAATTCCCCCCCCCACGCACACACAGACAGGAGAGAGGGCTCGATCTGCTCCTTTTCCTCCCACCCCTACCCCTCTGTGTCTGCCCACACTCCTCAGAAAAAAAGTGCGGGTCGGAAATTTGAAGTCCAGCATGGATGGGAGGTGCTGACTGCCAAGGGGTGAGTGAGCTTACCATCCATCCCTGTCTGTGACTGAAGTCTCCCCTCTTCTCTCTCCTGCCTCTGAGTGAGAGCACTAAGGTAAATCAGGGTTCTCAGAGCACCCCTTACATCAGAGTTTCCCTTTAAAGCAGAGGCCACAGTGTTCCCCCTTTCATCAGAGTCCTCTCTGTACATCAGAGTTCTCAGTGCTCCCCCTTAAATCAGGGTTTCCAGAGTTCTCCCTTACATCAGAGTCTGCAGAGTCCCCCCTTACAGCATAAGGGAACTCTGGGAGTTCAAATGTAAAAGGGGAATCATATGATTAGAAATGTTATTTTTATTGCAAAATATATGTAAAATTTATTTTTTAAAAAGTGCTGTGTGCCGTTAAAGTGTCCGGGTTTGCCTTGAAGGAAAGGTGGCGACCCTGGTCTCGCTGTGTGTTCTGACTGGTCCCTGCTGTCTTCTGGGACCTGTGTGTCTCCCAGAAGACAGAGGAGGGGCCGGACATGGCGAAGATATCTGCGGAGCCTGCGGTGATCCATGTCCGGAAGTGGGAGCAAATACCTGGATTATACAGGTATCTGCCCCCCCCCCTGAAAGGTGCCAAATGTGACACGGGGGGGGGGGGGGGATCCCAAAAATGGAAGTTCCATTTTTGGGGGGAACTCCGCTTTAAGGAAACACCAAATACATTGGGGGAGATTTACTAAGGCTGGCCATACACTATACAATTTTCTGATTCAATTTCCTTTAGATTTACCTTCAACTATGTAGTGCAAGGGCCTGTCTGATTGCATACAAATTGAAAAGGTTTAGGTTTGACCTCATATTATATGGTTTTGGTAAATCTAAAGGAAAGTTGAACAGGAAAATTGTATAGTGTATGGCCAGCTTAAGACTGGAGAGTGCAAAACCTGGTGCAGTTGTGCATAGTAACCAATCAACTTCCAGGTTTCAGCCCTTGTTTCCATTGGGCTGTTTTGACATGCGATTTAACATGTGAAATCGGCGCCTATTGCCGGCAACGGCAGTGTTTGAATCGGTGCGACGCCGACTTTGGTCGCCGAACCGATTCCCAAAAAGTAGTTCCTGCACTACTTGTGCTGACCTCGGGGGGAGGGGGGGCGATTTGTATAGTCATCTGTGCATTACCCCGCACAGACGTCTGTCATATCGCCCCAGAAGTCGCACTGAAATGCCGGTTTGAAATCGCGCAAGTTCTACTGAACTCACACATATTCAAACCGGCCCTCAGTGTGAAGGGGGCTAAGCCCCCATTGACATTTGCCCGATTTGACATGTCAAATCGGAGCCTATTGCCAGCAACGGGACTGTCCCAAACGGTGCAACGCCCACTTTGTGGCGTTGCGCCAGTTTTCAAAAGTAGTTCCGGCACTACTTTTGGCGACTTCAGGGGCGATTTTAATAGACATCTGTGCAGAAACCCGGACAGACGGCTTTCAAATTGCCCCTGAACTCACACTGAAATGCGGGTTTGAATTCAGCTGAACTCACATGATTTCAAACCCGCCTTCAGTGTGAACGTGGGCTCAGTATTACATCCGTATTTGATTGGTAGTGGAGGTAAAAAAAAAAAACTGATGAATACGTCATCTGTTTTGAAGTGACTGGACTGATTAAATAAACGGTCTGCATGTATGAAAAGGGCCTTAAAAGCAGGATATGAAAAGGTTAGTTTAAAAAAAAAAAAAAAACATGTCATACTCTATGCAGTTGGTTTTGCACAGAGTGGCCCCAATCCTCCTCTTCTGGGGTCCCTCAGTGGTGCTCCTGGCTCCTCCCCTTCTCGAGTGCCTCGTTGGAGAGCCGCTCTCCCTTCAGGGTGTAGTGTCACATATAGCGACCCATCACATTTCGCTACCCGCTGGACTGCGCATGCGCGACGCCGCCATATGCGTTCCAACACTTTTACGACAAAACTCCACCCCTAAGTCCAGGTTCAAGCCCCACCATCCAAGTGGACATAGAGTTAGAATATAATTATGCCGAGCGAAGCGAGGCCGTGCCCAAGGCGTGGGAAGCAAAGTGAGGCCGTGCCCGAAGCGTGACAAGCGAAGCGAGGCCGTGCCCAAGGCGTGGGGAGCAAAGTGAGGCCGTGCCCGAAGCGTGGGGAGCGAAGCGAGGCCGTGCCCGAAGCGTGGGGAGCGAAGCGAGGCCGTGCCCGAAGTGTGGCGAGCAAAGCGAGGCCGTGCCCGAAGCGTAGCGAGCGAAACGAGGCCGTGCCCGAAGCGTGGAGAGCGAACCGAGGCCGTGCCTGAAGCGTGGTGAGCGAAGCGAAGCCGTGCCCGAAGTGTGGCGAGCAAAGCGAGGCCGTGCCCGAAGCGTGGTGAGCGAAGCGAGGCCGTGCCTGAAGCGTGGCGAGCGAAGCGAGGCCGTGCCCGAAGCGTGGCGAGCAAAGCGAGGCCGTGCCCGAAGCGTAGTGAGCGAAGCGAGGCCGTGCCCGAAGTGTGGTGAGCGAAGCGAGGCCGTGCCCGAAGCGTGGTGAGCGAAGCGAGGCCGTGCCCGAAGCGTAGTGAGCGAAGCGAGGCCGTGCCCGAAGCGTGGTGAGCGAAGCGAGGCCGTGCCCGAAGCGTGGTGAGCGAAGCGAGGCCGTGCCCGAAGCGTGGTGAGCGAAGCGAGGCCGTGCCCGAAGCGTGGGGAGCGAAGCGAGGCCGTGCCCGAAGCGTGGCGAGCGAAGCGAGGCCGTGCCTGAAGCGTGGCGAGCGAAGCGAGGCCGTGCCCGAAGCGTGGCGAGCGAAGCGAGGCCGTGCCCGAAGTGTGGCGAGGGAAGCGAAGCCTTGCCCGAAGTGTGGCGAGCGAAGCGAGCCCTCAAGGGGTGTGGAGTTTTGTCAGAAAAGTGTTGGAACGCATATGGTGGCGTCTTGCATGCGCACTCCAGCGGGTAGTGAAATGTGATGGGTCACCATATGTGACGCTATAGGGGCACTTGTGCGGGCGCGCTCCCGAGTCCTGCTGCTGTGTCCATTGACACAGACAGCAGGACTCGGCCCTGCCCCCGGCTCCCGCGTCATTGGATTTAATTGACAGCAGCGGGAGCCAATGGCTGTGCTGCTTTCAGTCTATCCAATCAGGACCCGAGACACCGGCTGAAGCTGCTGTGCTCGCCCCCATCGCTGGAAAGACTGGGTTCAGGTAAGTATAAGAGGGCTGCTACATCACAGGAAGTTTTTCACCTTAATGCATAGAATGTATTAAGGTGAAAAACCTTGAGGGTTTACAATCCCTTTTTCAGGCACTTTAGCGCTAGAAATAGCGCCTGTAAAAGACCTGTAAAAAGCCTCCTATTCATTGCAATGGGTGCTTTCACACTGGGGCGGTGCGATTGCTGGACGTTAGAAAAAGTCCTGCAAGCAGCATCTTTGGGGCGGTTTGGGAGCGCTGTATTTAGCACTCCCAAAACACGTCTGCCCATTGCAATGAATGAGCAGCGCTTCCAAAGTGCCTGAAAAGCGATTTGGAAGCACCGCAACGCGGGAGTTTTTAACCCCTTTTTAAGGGTTAAAAGCGCTCTGCTAGCGGCTGAAAAGCGTTGCTTAAACAGCGGTAAAGCATCGCTAAAACAAGCGCTTTACCACCAACGCCCCAGTGTGAAAGGGGTCTAATTGAACAAGCTGATTGGCCACCATGCACAGCTGCACCAGTTTCTGAGCGCTCCAGTTTTAGTAAATCTTCCCCATTGTTTATATATAATTTTTGGATTGATTAGAGAAGATTAAAACTCTTATCTGTTTTGTTTTGTTTTTTTTGTTTGTCCAACCGGAGAAATATTTCTTCACTTCCTGCCTTGGAGGTGCAACAGGAAATAAGAGAGAAGAAATCCCATCTAATGCCGCGTACACACGGTCGGATTTTCGGACGGAAAATGTTTCGATGGGAGATTGTTGTCGGAAATTCCTACCGTGTGTAGGCTCCATCGGACATTTTCCATCGGAATTTCCGTCACACAAAATTTGAGATCTGCATCTCAAATTTTCCGACAGCAAAATCCGTTGTCGTAAATTCCGATCGCGTGTACGCAATTCAGATGCACAAAGTGCCACGCATGCTCGGAATCAAGCAGAAAGAGCCGCACTGGCTGTTGAACTTCATTTTTCTCAGCTCGTCGTACGTGTTGTACGTCACCGCGTTCTTGACGTTCGGAATTTCCGACAAGATTTGTGTGACCGTGTGTAGGCAAGACAAGTTCAGAAGCAACATCTGTCTGAAAAAAATCCATGGATTTTGTTGTCGGGATGTCCGATCGTGTGTATGGGGCATTAGATTTGGGGGGGGGGGGGTATTTATAAAAAATTTGAGTAGCTGTTTTCCATCAAAACTGCATGTAATTTTTTTTTCCAATTGAATGGAGCAAAATCAAATGTTCTTAGGCTTTATTCTCTGCAGAGTGCTGGTTATTTGTTGAAAAAAAAAGGTTGTGAATGGGGAAAATACAGTACTGCATTATAGCCATTAGATGGTGCTAAGTATCATAGGATATAAGTATGCTCCTCAGCTCCATCTAGTGGCCATAATGTGGTATTTTCCGCATCCACACTTTTTCTTTTTTTAATGAATAACATTCAGTCTGTAGGGAATCTTGCCCCGATGGGGGGGGGGGGGGGGTAAGTGTATGCGGTGAAATACACATAGCCACTACACCGAATCTGCAGATCTGTATAGGTGATGCAGTCACTGAAATATGACACAGCAAGCATGTAAAATTTGAACCTGACTTCAGAAATGACCTTAATGCCCCTTTAACGCGAATCGCACAAAAAATACCACTTTCAAAGCGATCATACGATAATTTGACTGTTGGTATGCAGCTTTCGAGAGCCTATCACAAATAATCCAATCGGGCAAGCGCAAACATTTTTCTTGTATAATAGCTGTCGTCCTAAAATACAATACAAATACATTACAACACATGACTTCACTGCTGAATTTTTTTTCCTGTTGTGCGAGAATTTTCGTTAATAACCTCTTTTACTTTCGATATGAGACTAGCATGCAAAAAAAAAAAAAAAAAAAGTACGATCATTCGTCCGATAATCTCATTGTGTGTACAGTGCATAAGAGAAACACTGCAACGATGATTTGGAATAGAACAATCCTGAAAATACAATGTACTTCCCCTTTAAATGGGTCTGGCGAGCATTGGAGGGGGTGATTTTCTGTAAATCATGCTGATGGCAGGTCGGAGCTGAAGAGGCCATAGAGCTGATTACTGCGAAGGAAGGTCTCTCTTGGATGAATCACCATCCGGTGCTGGTGGGCGGATTAAAGGCTGCTGTTTAAGGAACTAGAACTAATTGAGATTTTCCTCACTTGATTTAAAAGGGAAAAAGAAAAAAATTGTTTTTTATTACTTACAGGTTACACGGTGCTTCGTTTTTCTACTCCCTTCCCTTGTAGTACCGCTATTAAATTATAAGTAAACATCATTGATAAAATCTCATAGAAGCTTTGATATGTTAATATCACTTCAAAAGTCATTTTCAATATTTTAAAGCTACGGCATTCAATAAAGTATATTTATGCCCCCCGGTTCACGCTATAACTCGCATGTGAATCACACAGGATAACTTTAATTCACATGTGATTCAGTGCAATGCCATTCAAGCCCATTTATTTCCTTCTGTTGACACCAGTGATGGGACACTCTTCCTACCACTGACACCAACAATGGGGCACTCTTCCTACCACTGACACCAATGGTGGGGCATTATTCCTCCTACTGACACCAGTAATGGGACACTCTTCCTACCACTGACACCAATGATGGGGCACTATTCCTCCTACTGACACCAGTGATGGGATACTTTTTCTACCACTGACACCAACAATGGGGCATTATTCCTCCTACTGACACCAGTAATGGGACACTCTTTCTACCACTGACACCAATGATGGGGCACTATTCCTCCTACTGACACCAGTGATGGGATACTTTTTCTACCACTGACACCAACGATGGGGCACTATTCCTCCTGCTGACACCATTGATAGGACACTCTTCCTACCACTGACACCAATGATGGGGCATTATTCCTCCTACTGACACCAGTAATGGGACACTCTTCTACCACTGACACCAACGATGGGGCACTATTCCTCCTGCTGACATCATTGATAGGACACTCTTCCTACCACTGACACCAATGATGGGGCATTATTCCTCCTGCTGACACCAGTAATGGGACACTCTTCCTACCACTGACACCAATGATGGGGCACTATTCCTCCTACTGACACCAGTGATGGGATACTCTTCCTACCACTGACACCAACGATGGGGCACTATCCCTCCTGCTGACACCAGTGATGGGACACTCTTCCTACCACTGACACCAATGATGGGGCATTATTCCTCCTACTGACACCAGTAATGGGACACCCTACCACTGACACCAACGATGGGGCACTATTCCTCCTGCTGACACCATTGATGGGGACACTCTTCCTACCGCTGACACCAACGATGGGGCACTATTCCTCCTGCTGACACCAGTAATGGGACACTCTTCCTACTGCTGACACCAACGATGGGGCACTATTCCTCCTGCTGACACCAGTGATGGGACACTCTTCCTACCACTGACACCAACAATGGGGCACTATTCCTCCTGCTAAAACCAGTAATGGTACACTCTTCTTACCACTGACACCAACAATGGGGCACTATTCCTCCTGCTGACACCAGTAATGGTACACTGTTCCTACCACTGACACCAATGATGGGGCACTATCACTCCTGCTGACGCCAGTCATGGTACACTGTTCCTACCACTGACACCACCGATGGGGCACTATCACTCCTGCTGACACCAGTCATGGGACACTCTTCCTACCACTGACACCAATGATGGGGCACTATCACTCCTGCTGACGCCAGTCATGGGACACTCTACCTACCACTGACACCAATGATAGGGCACTATTCCTCCCACTATTATCACTGAGTACATTGTTATTATTAGATTGTAAGCTCTTCTGAGCAGGGCCCTCTTAATCCTCTTGTATTTTATTGTATTATAACTGTAATGTCTCCCTATTATATTGTAAAGCGCTGCGTAAACTGTTGGCGTAGGGTGACCACATTTCCAAACTGCCATTCAGGGACACACCCCCCCCCCCAAAAAGATGGTTTTTGATACTTTTTTTTTGCCAATTTTTGGGGAAAACGCACGGAGGGGGACAGCAGCAGAATGCAGGGGGACAGCAGCAGGATGGAGGGGGTCACGAAGGAAGAACGGAGGGGGACAGCAGTAGAACGAAGGGGGACATGGAGGAAGAACGGAGGGGGACAGCAGGACGGAGGGGGTCAGCAGCAGAATGAAGGGGGACATGGAGGAAGAACGGAGGGGGACAGCAGTAGAACGAAGGGGGACACGGAGGAAGAACGGAGGGGGACAGCAGGACGGAGGGGGACAGCAGCAGAATGAAGGGGGACATGGAGGAAGAACGGAGGGGGACAGCAGGACGGAAGGGGACACGGAGGAGGAACGGTGGGGGACAGCAGCAAAACGGAGGGGGACAGTAGCAGAACAAAGGGGGACATGGAGGAAGAACGGAGGGGGACAGCAGAACAAAGGGGGACATGGAGGAAGAACGGAGGGGGACAGCAGCAGAATGGAGGGGGACAACAGACGGTGTCAGCTGACGTCACTGGTTGCTAGACGCGGGGCGGGCGGCCCTAGCCTAGCAACCAGTTAGGCATATGATGTGTGTCATGTGTTACTCACAGTTATAATGATTATAAGGGTGGCGAGTCAAACTGGTGCCGGCGGTGTGTTTTTTTTTTCATTCCGGGACACTGTATTGTCCCGGAATGAAGGTGCCCGGGACACGGGACAAAAATCTAAAATAAGGGACAATCCCAGGCAATCCGGGACACGTGGGCACCCTATGTTGGCGCCATATAAATCCTGTATAATAATAATAATAATAATCTCCGACTGACACCAACAGTCCAGCCCCCTAAAGTTTAAAGGACAGTAAAATTGCCCTTCTTTTTTTTTAAAGAATTTGGAGATTCCTCCTTTAGATTGTCAGCTCTCATGATCAGGGCCCTCGTCGTGAATTGTACTGTAACTGTACTGCCTCTCTTTATTTTGTAAAGTTCTGCACAAACTGTTGGCGCTCTATAAATCCTGTATAATAATAATAATACAATAGGATATATTAATAATCTGGGTGTGGAGGCAAACTAATAAGAGGATCTTGGATTCTCGTGGAAAGTCCACTTTAGATAACCTTTCTCCACCTGCAGACGGAGGCTGGATGGAGGGAGCCGTCCCCTGACCCAGACTCCCCCCCACCATGTGTCTCTTCTGCTGGCGTCAGTGCTTTTAACCCAACTAGCGTGAAAACAGCTTTTCAAACTGGTCATCTGAATCGCAGCCTTGCGTGGGGGGAGGGGGGCAGGGTTGCATTCAAAGCACGCAGTCCTACCCCTTACCAATCAGCCATTGCAGATTCAAATTCTGGTCGATGGGCAGTGGCTCAAATAAACTGCACATGTATAGCAGTGAATATTCTGTAGTATATTGTTGATGCTTTCGCTGATTAGAGTTGGGTCACAGGAGACATAGGCGTCCCGAAGAGGTCTTCAGCTTTCACGTCTATTTGACAGAGTGTGCCTGCAGGTTAGACGGGTGCTCTTTGACAAAATGTGGGGCTACACATTATACAATTTTCTTGTACAATGTTCCTTTAGGCTGGGTTCACACTAATGCGAATTGGATGTGGAGGTTTCTCCGCATCCGATTCACATGACATACAAGTGTGACCGGCTCTCAATGGGGCCGCTTCACACAGCTCCAGGGTCGCCGCGGTCCATATTCCAAAAGGGTCCTGTGCATCTTTGGGTCCCGTTCAGGTGCAAATTCGGGCAAAAATTCAGACCTGATTCGCACTTTAGTCTGACACATCATACCACCGATCTCGGTAAAGAGCCGCTGGCGGAGACTCTTTACCACGTGATCAGCCGCGTCCAATCACGGCTGATCACGATGTAAACAGGAAGAGCCGGTGATCGGCTTTTTCTCACTCATGTCTGACAGACGCGAGTAGAGGAGAGCCGATCGGCTGCTCTCCTGACAGGGGGGGCCTGTGCTGATTGTTTATCAGTGCAGCCCCCCTCAGATCCCGCCCAGGACCACCAGAATGCCGCCAAGTTCACCAGGGATTGCCACCACACTGGACCACCAGTTACGCCACCCTAGACCACCAGGGAAATGCCAATCAGTGCCGAGGAGGCAGCTGCCAATCAGTGCCCTTCCCCAATGCCTGCCAGTGCCATCAGTGATGACAATCAATGCCATCTATCAATGCTGCATATCAGCGCCACGTATTAGTGCCCAGCAGTGCCGCCTATCAGTGCCACCCATAAGTACCCATCAGTGCAGCCTTTCAGTGCCCATCAGTGTCGCCTATCACTGCCACCCATGAGTGCCGCCTATCAATGTCCATCAGTGCTGCATATCAGTGCCGCCTACCAGTGCCCATCAGTGCCACCTCATCGGTGCCGCCTTACCAGGGCCCATCAGCGAAGGAGAAAACTTACTTATTTACAAAATTTTATAACAGAAACAAAAGAAAAACTTTTTTTTTCTTCAAAATTTTCAGTCTTTTTTTATTTGTTTAGCACAGAATAAAAAACGCAGAGGTGATCAAATACCACCAAATGAAAGCTCTATTTGTGGGAACAAAATGATAAAAATTCTGTTTGGGTACAATGTTGTATGACCGCGCAATTGTCATTTAAACAGCGACAGCGCTGAAAGCTGAAAATTGGAAGGGATTGTTAGCCTCGGTTCACACCAGAGGCGGCACGACCTGCACACGACTGTCCGGGCGACTTGCAAAACGACTTCTGTATAGAAGTCTATGCAAGTCGCCCCCAAAGTCGTACAGGAACCTTTTTCTAAGTCGGAGCGACTTGCGTCGCTCCCCTTAGAACGGTTCCATTGTACAGAACGGGAGGCGACTTGTCAGGCGACTAGGTCGCCTGACAAGTCGTCCCTGTGTAAACCGAGCCTAAGTGCCCGGTATTGAAGTAGTTAAGTAGCTGCCCCCCCCCCCCCCCCAGTGTGCACCAGACAGCATGTTGTGAATTGATTGAGTGGATGATCATTTTTTTTGCCATAAGGATCTCCCAGGTGGTAACAATTGAAGAGCATCGGGGACAGTCAGAAACACTCAATGGCTTTGAGTCAATTTTATTTTAGTTTCTGTTAAAGGGGACTCAGCATCAGATATATTATTCAACTTAAAGGCAAAACTTTATTTTCAATAGAGTAATGGGGGGCTATAACCCCTGTCAGATTTTTATCATTTGTGTCCTGTTAAGGAGATTTCCCTTCACTTCTTGTTCCATACCTGAAACAGGAAGTGAGAGGATTTCCATCCAAAGTGAGGGTTGTCAGATGATAAAAAAATCCGCGCCACTCCAAAAAGTTGTATTTAGCCCAAACTAAATAAAATAAAATAAAGCAGTTGTTCCGCACTTCAGTGCTAAAAAAAAACAAAATCATATACTGTATGTATAGCTGCGCTAAAAAAAAACAGTAAATATATACCAAATATGGTCACCAGAACTAGTGTCCCCATTGGAAGAATCCCCCTCTATAACTGTTCCAGTGACAACCCAAAATATATTATTTTCTTTCAGTGACAACAGTAGACAGAACAAATAGAGAGAGTGAATAAGTATGCTTATTGCTCGCACATTAAAGAGGAACTGCAGTCTGCTCACATAATTTGTAATAAAAACATATTTGCCATTCTGAAGCTTCCCTCCAACCACTTTGCATATTATTTTATATATACTGTGATTCCGTACTCGCCAAATATGCTGCAGAAATCTCCCTCCACTGAGTCTGGCTGCAGCCATTTTAACTGTGGGCAGCTGAAGCTGCTGCCTGTTCACTTCCTGGATTTACACAGACACACAGAGGCACAGCTCCAGCTCTGCAGCTCTCATTGGCCGTCTTATGACTCATCCCCCCTCCCTTCCTGACAAACTCTCATGAGAGTGGGAGAGAGGACTGTGCATGATGTCATAAGCCTAGGCTAATGACCAGACAAAAAATGACTGAAGGTCCGCTTTAAATTATTGTCTTCTTGTACTGCTTCTTCCTCCCACACTCCAGCCCTACTGAATAGGGGTTGTAAGAGACTAATCTCAGGTCAAATCCAGGTACTGTACTTACAGTAACGCATTAAAAAAAAAAGCACTTAAACCCCTTTCACACTGTGCCGCCACCGGCATCAGCGGTAAAGCGGCGCTATTTTTAGCGCCACTTTACCGTCGATTTAGTGGCGCTATTCGGCCGCTAGCTGGGTGGTTTTAATCTCCCGAAAAGGGGTTAAATCGGCCTGCAAAACGCCGCCGGAGCGGCGTTTCGCCAGCGGTATCGCAGCGCTGCCCCATTGATTTTAATGGGGAGCAGCGGTGGAGGAGCGGTGAGTCCACCGCTCCAAAGAAGCTGCTGGCAGGACTTTTCCTGACGTCCTACCAGCGCACCGCCCGAGGGCTTTCACACTGGAGTGAATGGAGCAGGTGTTTTAGGGCGGTTTGCTGGCGCTATTTTTAATGCTATAGCAGCTGCAAAACGCTCCAGTGTGAAAGGGGTGTTAAAGCGGAGTTCCACCCAATTTTGAGAGGTGGTCTTAAACGAAAGACCAGCTCTCCACCCCTCGTTTTTGCATAATTCAAAAAAATTTTTTACTTTCTAACTTACCTTCTTTGGAAGAACTAAGAGTACTTCTGATCCAGCCGGGCCGCAGCCAAGGAAGTCACATCCTCTTCTGCGGCGAGCCCCCCGTTGTCTTCTGGGGCATGTGTATGTCCCAGAAAACAAGCTGGCCAGTCACAAAGTGCCGTGGGACTTGCGCATGCGCAATCGGAAATCGGCAGTCAAGCCGCAAGGCTCCACTGCTGGTTTCTCTTAGTTGGAATGGCTGCGCCTGCACCCGATCCGATGGATGGATCAGCCTAATAAGTGTCCTTATTAAAAGTCAGAAGCTACAGTGTTTGCAGCTGCTGGCTTTTAAAAAACATAACATTTTGTCTGGAACACCGCTTTAAGGAGCTGCATTTATTTATGTCTTATATATCGGCCAAAAACTCAGCTTAAGACTGGGTTCCCCACATCCAATTTGCAATAACAGGAGATTTTGACCGGCTTTCTATGGAGCCGGTTCACATATCTCCGCTGCGGCTCCGGTGTGAATTTGCTCAGGTGTCCTGTGCGTCTTTTGGTCAGTTTCAGGTCCAAATTCAGCCAAAAATTTGAAATCGGACCTGAAACGGTGAATGGGGGGCGCACAGGACCCCTGCTGGGAGCCGCATGCAAAGATAGTGTGAACCCAGTCCAAAAGTGGCTCTGAAGGCTAAAGATTTTTTATTTCACCTTAAAGCGGAGTTCCATCCAGAAATGGAACTTCCGCGGATCGGATTCCTCCCCCCCCTCCGGTGCCACATTTGGCACCTTTCAGGTGGGAGGGGGGAGCAGATTCCCGTCCAATCCGGGTATCTGCTCTCACTTCTGCAAAAAGAAACTGAGTTCCACCAAGTTGCCCCTGAAAAAAAGCCCTGCATTTTTTTTTTTTGTAAACTAGCGTTCGTAATGGAGAATTAACATTTGTGACGTGGCAAATTATGAAATCTCCAAATGCAGCGCACAATTCTCTTCTTCTTTAATGGGATAATAATGAAGCTGCTTTGCTGGTGATACTGATGGAGTTCTGCCAAACAAATTCTCAAAGGCTTTTATTTAGTGATATCAAGAATAATATTATTATGCTTTTTTTTTATTTGGGCAAGTTACCACAACACCATTATCCCGTAGTTTTTAAGATCAAAGATACAACTATGTTGGTGTCCCTTGTTAATTTTACATTGTATTTTTTTAACTGCCTACTCCCAGACTGTCATCTGAAGTAAAACACATAGCCAAGTATTATTCTCCACATTTTATTTTATTGTGCATTAAAAAAAGAAAACAAATAAAATTAGACATGCTATCAGCCAATAGAACTTAACCAAAAAGTGAATTCTATGCATCCAAAAATATAGAAAATATAATAAATCAAATCATTATTCAACCAAAAAAACAAAATAAAAGCCTCATGCATGTGTACTGCTTCTTAATATAGGGGGTCACCAATGCCAAGAGTTGGTGGAAGCAGGGGTCCGTCATCCGGAGATAATTCCGAAAATCATCCGGATTATTCTCCTGGAGCTCCCGCAGCAAAGGCATATGACATAATTGGTCACGATTAATAAAGCAACCAATTTTTGGTCCAAGAAATCCTCCTCCTCCTGTTCCTGGACTAGACTTGGGTCAAAGCAATAACTCCAAGGCCAGTAATAAATAACACATTATCTCCTCCTATTCCGCTACATGGCTGGTTGACGAATGGCCGGTCAGAAATGAACTGAAAAGCGCAAAATGAAGAGCGCGAATCAACACTCACCAAACTTCTACTAACAGGAAATTAGCAGAAGGAGCCCAAAGGGTGGCGCCAGACAATTGAACTTCCTCTTTATCAGCTCGTAGTACGTCACTACGTTCGTGTTTGTTGGCCAACAATTACTTGCTGTTTGTATGCAAAACAAGTTTTGGACCAACGCCCTTCGGATAAAAGTCCGAGGCTTTGTCTGCGGAAAATCCGATCGTGTGTACGAGGCTTAAGGCTACTTTCACACTGAAAGGGCCAGGCAAGGGGAAACCTTCCAATGGGGTCACTAGTTCTGGTGATAACCAGTGTTAATTTTGGCAGCAAATTTCAATTCAGTCTTAGTCTTAGGACTAAAATGGCATTTTAGTTTTAGTCTTCTGCAATTGTTATAGTTTTAGCCGTATTTAGTCGACTAAAATCTCCAGTACATTTTAGTCGTCTAAAATCTAATAGGTGTAATTAAATTGTAATGCATTAGTTAACATTTCTCTACAATTTCCAAACTCATTGTATACTGCTGGAGTGAAAAATCTAATATGTTATCTATTATGGCATTGAGGTATGAACATGCACTACAGACCAATGTTAATTTTGAAGTCAAATTTCAATGTAGTTTTAGTCTTATGCCTTGTACACACGGTCGGACTTTTCGACGGAATATGCGCGATCAGAGCTTGTTGTCGGAAATTCCGATAGTGTGCAGGCTCCATCGGACTTTTTCCATCGGAATTTCCGACACACAAAGTTTGAGAGCAGGATATAACATTTTCCGACAACAAAATCCGTTCGCGTAAATTCTGACCTTGTGTGGGCAATTCCGACACGCAAAGTGCCACGCATGCTCAGAATAACTAAAGACATGAAAGCTATTGGCTACTGCCCCGTTTTTAGTCCCGACGTACGTGTTTTACGCCACCGTGTTCAGAACGATCGGATTTTCCGACAACTTTGTGCGACCGTGTGTATGCAAGACAAGTCTGAGCCAACATCCGTCAGGAAAAAAATCCATGGATTTTGTTGTCGGAATGTCCGATCGTGTGTACAGGGCATTAGTCTTTTGACTAAAATGGTATTTTAGTTTTAGTCCCATTTTAGTCTTTTGACTAAAATGCCATTTTGGTTTTAGTCGTATTTTAGTCATCTCAGTTGTTTTAGTTCTAGTCGTATTTTAGTCGACTAAAATAATATTCATTTAGTCGACTAAAATGTTTTAGTCATTTTAGTCGACGAAATTAACACTGGTGACAACATGGGATTCTCTTATTTGGAAGGATTTTCTTTCACTTCCTGTTTTGGCAATGGGACAGGAAGTGAAGGGAAATCTCCTCCCAAAAAACAAAACAAAAAAAAACAGACAGGGGTTATAACCCTCCCTTACTCTATTCAAGATGGAAAAAAAAGTTTGCCTTTACTTCTATTTTAAGTATTCATTCTGCAAATAGGGCTAAAATTGTCTCGGGTGTCGCGGGGCATTCCTGAGAGTTCCCAGGGATGTACTTTGGACAGGATAAAAATAAATCCAGCGTTTTACTTTACTATACATACATAAAGGCATGGTAGATGATCTCACGATTGCCTAGAGAGCTCCAGATCTATCTGTCATATGAAAGCACATGTAATCAGATATGTTTTCCTGCAATGTGCTGCCACGAGGCCACGAGTATAAATATGTAGTTCTGGACGGCGGTTAGGAGGGGACTGCAGTGTAAGTTAGTAACATGCAATTTGTTGGTTCATGTCTGTGAAATCTGGTTGTATCAGCTGAAATAGTTTCCACTGGAGAGTTGCTGCTTACGTCATTCCCAGACACGGCTCATTGTACCTCTGCCACAAGACGACTCCATCATTCCTCCTCTGAAAGTCGCACACAGGTCGTCTTGTTATATCATTCGGAGAAAAAAAAAAAAAGAAGAATAGCCAAAAATACATGAAAGAACTCCAAGCACAACACAAAATTCACCAATGAATATGGGAACTGTAAAACTATTTACCCAAGTTTTGTTTTTAGGATTACTGTAAGATTACTAAGGTAATCCACATTTAAAGTAGAGATCCTCCTACATAAGTTGTACCTGTTTATCTGCAGTCTTCTCTTCTACACATCCCTTCAAAATCTAGAATTTATTAAAGCTTTTCTGAGCTGTCAGAAAAAGCCGGCGGAGAGCTGAATTTACACTGTGCAGAGCTCAGTGAGGAGAGCTCTGACGGCTGATTGGAGGGAAGGGACACACCCCCTTTTCACAGGAACAGAGCTGACTGTAAGAGAACTATTAGTTCCCGTTCAGTGCGCGCGCACGCGGACATCTACAGATACCTGTGCGCATCAATGCGCGTGCGCAGGAGCGCGCCCATAACGCCAATTGGCGCCAGTCGGCCTATTTAAAGAAGTGCTCTGACCCCAGGCCGTTGCTGACTGGTCTTCAGCTGTTATCTGATATCTGAATCCTGCTATTATCCTGCTTGATACCTGTTGATGAACCTGCCTTGCCTTGCCTTGACCCTGCTTCTGGATCCTGTTCCTGCTCTGACTACCGGTTTCTGATCCTGGCTTCCCATTGGACTCTGCTTCTGCCTGCTGCTTTGTACTGCACTGCCCGCCTGTTACCAGATCCGGCTATCCTTATGACCTTGCTTCTGCCTGCTGCCTTGTATCTCGCTGCCCGCCTGTTACCGGACTCGGCTACCTTTGAGACCCCGCTCCTCTGGTGTACCTCCTCATCATTCTTCAAGTGTCTGCAACCACGGTCCTGCGACCCGCTGCGACCTCTTGCTGCAAGTCTACCAGGAACCTTACACCACCTAATGCTCCAGTACCACTGTTCCAGCGGAGTGCCTCTTTAAGCCCAGCTGATCCTTGGTGCCAGACTACCCATCCTGATCTGACAGTTCTCCTGCTCGTCCTAGATCGCATCCTCTGCCGCAAGTCTCCGGGTCTACATCTGCAGGCACTTGTGTTCCTCCTGGCCCTCGGTACCCTCTGTTCCACTTCCAGCGGGACCTGGGCTGGAGATACAAGAGAGGTCGACCTCATCATTTCAGTCTCCACTCAGGTACGTGACAATGAGGCTGTCAATCTGCTGGAGTTCCCTCCCCTGTCACCTTTTTTCTCTTGGTGTCAAGAAACCTTGTCAGAAGTGACTCTTGCTGATAGCAAATGAACGATGCAGCAGAGAGCAATGACACTTAGCGCTCTGGATTGAGTCAAAAACACACTAGAGCGGGATATGCTTTGTTCCTATTTCATGTCTGAAGTTTACAACCACTTTAAAGCGTTTGTTAAAGTGGAAGTAAACCTTCCCCTATACCCACTGAAGTGAACAGCCTCAGAGGATACACAGAGATGAAACAAATCTCCCTACATAAGTTTTTTTCATGTATATCTGCTGTCTTCAGCTTTCTACACTCTTTAGAATGTGCACATCTTGTTAGAACATTTTCTTCCTGTTTCAGCAGTGGGTGTGGATTCTGGGCATACACTGTGTGAGATCTGATTGGAGGAAAGGTACACACCCCCCTCTCCACATAGACAGAGGAACGAAGGAACATTCAAAGCTGAACTGTGAATAGACCAGTTCTCTGTTTATCTATCTCTAAGCTCCCTTCCCTGACACAAATTTTCAGCTGTTATCTCTTGTGTTGGATAACTTGTCAGAAGTGACTCTACTGATAACAGAGGAACGGAGCAGCAGAAAGACATGGGACTTAGAGCTTTGGGGAGAGATAAGTAAACACTACAGATATATGTGCCTATGTCAGATTTCATGAATGGGGTTTAAAACTACTTTAAGGTTCAGCTTTTCTTTTTTTAAAGTGATTGTGAAGCTTCGTTTATTAAAAAAAATAACAAACATGTTATACTTACCTCCACTGTGCATTTCGTTACAAATACGGTGTGACAAAAAGTATTACGCGTTTCGCACTACACAGAGTGCTTAGTCATAGCTATGACTAAGCACTCTGTGTAGTGCGAAACGTGTAAGATTTGTTCCACTCTGCTGTGACCTGTATTTTGGATGACACTTTATTGAATAAAGGCAAATATTTTTGTAGTGCGGCTGTCCAGGATTTCTTTGATGTCAAATAGAAAAAAAATGTATAATGTTTGGGGGTTCTAAGTAATTTTCTACAGAACTGCATTAATTTGTGCCACTTTAGAGCTTAGCTAAATAAAAAAAAAAGACATATATAACACATATACCATTATTGCTGCAAGCAGTTTTATACATGAATGCCCAACTCCATCGCAAACTTTTTTTCTAATTTGATAAGTCTTAAAAACGTTGATGTGGATAAATACTAAAGGTGGTGCCCAATCACTAAAAGTCCAGCGGATGATGAACATATGTTGGGTCCATTAATTGGACCTGGGTTGCTCCTGGAGGAATTGTTTGTAAGTGGGGAGTTCCAAAGGATGGGAGAGGCTCAGGAAAAGTCCTGGGAGGAGGTGACAAGGGAGCTAGAGAGCAGGAGGTCCTGGGAGGAGTGAAGAGAATGATTTGGTTGGTATTATGAGACTAGGTTAGTGATCTAGCTGAGGGGCAGAGTTGTGGATAACTTTGTTAGTATTTTGAATTTAAAGTGGTGTTCCGGCCGAAATTATACTTTTTAAATAAAAATACCCCTATAATACACAAGTTTAATGTATTCTAGTAAAGTTAGTCTGTAAACCAAGGTCTGTTTTGTTAGTTTATAGTAGTAGTTTGTTATTTTATAAACTTACAGCAGGCCGTGGCCATCTTAAGTGTGGGCATCTGAAGCCAGACTGTATTTCTTCCTGGATCTCATCCTTGCAGATCTCGCACATGCTCAGTGCAGCACAAGCAGTGTAATAGGTTTCAGGTCAGGTTTCCATAGCAACGGCAGTGTCAGAGGAAGTTGCTGGCCCTTCCCAGAAGGCATTGCAAACAGGAAATGATGCGATGGGCCACGGCCAGGGAGGAGGAAGTGAAAAATGAATACAGCAGATATACAGTAGGTGCTGAGAATTTTTTTTTTTAAATATTCAATTCGTTTACAGTGCACAGTTTAGTGAGGGATGCTGAAGAGTTGCAAAAGTGGGTGGAACTCCACTTTAATTTGTTGGGTGAGTGGAAGCCAATGAAGGGATTAGCAGTGAACTCTTAAGATTTAAGGGGGAATGCCAGGAACATTGATGTGAGGGAGGTACGGTTGCCACCTTTTCTGCAAGCCAATCCCGAACATTCCTGTACCCATAAAATATGCTTACAAGTAAGTCTCTCCCAGACATGTATAAACCTCAGCACAATAATAAAAAAAAATAAAACTCTTCCAATACATATGATTTGTAGATTGAATGAAAAAAACAGATTCCTCTACCCACACAAATTAGGTGGATGGAGGTATTACCTCCCTCCTTAGGGGGAGGGGGCCAGAGGATCTGGCCATTTTTGATTAGTGCTCTGTGTGGCGAATCAACAGATCGCCCGACTCTGTGGAGGGGGCAGAGATCCCGCTGACTGGGGGGGAGGGGGGCTAGCAGAGTGTTCCTCCTGCCCGGGATAGTTAGCCACAGTTCAGTGTTAATAAATGTGTCCAGGTTTCAAGCATGCCTGAAACCCGGACACATGGTTCAAAACCCGGACTGACCGGGTAAATTCTGGACAGGTGGCAACCCTAGAGGGAGGGGGGACTCTGGTGGCCACAGACCACCTTTCGCAGAGTGAATACACTAAGGTATGGGGGGGTTACAGATATAAGGGGGAACCCTTATATTGGTGTCCGCCTTTACCTTAGTGTATTCACCCCCCCGCCATCAGTGACCCCCCACCCACAGACTGTTTGGCCTGGCTGGAGCTGACTAACCGTTATTGCCAGTCGCCGTGCGCAGGGCACTGAGGGAAGGCTTTGATTCTTTTCTTTCTCCTTCCGAATCCTCAGAGTCCCTCCTGGGCTGTGGCGCTGCTCCCACCCCCCTTGCATTTAGATTTTGCGTTTGCATTTTGAAAAAGGGCGCCAAGTGCCATGACATCACTGTGCCTTTCCCTGAACCCGCACAAGCCTGCCATGAGCCTGAACACCATTCGGCCAGCTTCATAACTGCACATGTGTAATTCTGAATCCAACCTGTAGCCATATTTTTTATGGGCAGCAGATGCCCTTAACCATACCTCCCAACTTTTTGAGATGGGAATGAGGGACACCTATCAGCAAAAGTATGCAGGCATAGGACACACCCCTTGCCACGCCCCCTTAAAGGAGAATTGTAAAAAAAAACAAGATTGATTAAACCCATAAGTGCTTTTTTTTACCACTACTATTCCTTTATATTGGCTTTTGGAATTTACAAATGCAGCAATTTAGGAATGAGATGAAAGGTTTAGCGCTGAAAAACACTTTTTGATGGATAAAAAGTGCATTTTATATACATCTATATAGATCAGACCAAAACGAGGGACAAATGAGGAGGAATGAGGGACAGAGGGACATTGCTCCAAATCAGGGACAGTCCCTCAAAATCAGGGACATTGCTCCAAATCAGGGACAGTCCCTCAAAATCAGGGACAGTTGGGAGCTATGCCTTAACAGACATTTACGGACAGTTTGTAAACTGGCCGATTCTTACAAACTGTCCGTAAATTTACTGGCAGTTGGTCCCCTTCCTCTTTGGGAGGGGACCATTTGACACACCCCAGTGCACTTTTATGTGTTCACTTTTTGGTACACTTTGGTATTTTGTTCTTGCTGACTGTACTGCAGACTCAAAAAAAAAACCTTTAGTGCTAACACTTTCTTTTAACCCTGGCCATAAAAAATGTAAAACTTTACTGATCCCACAGACTGGTGTACAGTACCCCAGGAGGGAAGGTCTATGGCATTTTTGTGTATAAAGACTAAAGTTGGTCATGTAGGAGGGGCCCAATTCACAAAGCCTTATTTGCAGCCGTGTGACTTTCATTTTTAAATCTCATACAGCACCATACCTCCCAACTTTTTGAGATGGGAATGAGGGACACCTATCAGCAAAAGTATGCAGGTATAGGACACACCCCTTGCCACGCCCCCTTAAAGGAGAATTGTACAAAAAAACAAGATTGGTTAAACCCACGAGTGTTTTTTTTTTACCACTACTATTCCTTTATATTGGCTTTTGGAATTTACAAATGCAGAAATTTAGAAATCAGATGAAAGGTTTAGCGCTGGAAAACACTTTTTGATAGACAAAAAGTGCATTTTTAATACAGCTGTATAGATCAGACTAAAATGAGGGACAAATGAGGAGGAAAGAGGGACAGAGGGACATTGCTCCAAATCAGGGACAGTCCCTCAAAATCAGGGACAGTTGGGAGCTATGCATACACCATGCCCCCCACTTGACTTGCTGTCATCCACACTACCCATTCTTACATTGTGTATCCAGAACAAGTTACCTCCTTGCTCCTCGCTGTACAGGTTCCCGGGATTATAACTAAAACAGATGTTCCTTTTATGTTCCTCGTTCTGTTACTTGAGGAATAAAGCACCGGCAGAAGTGTTAACTGAGCCGACACAACAGATGGAAAGGCTGGAGTGAAACGAGGGTGAACTATTTTTAATGTTCTTATTGTACGAGGGTGACCTGGATGGCGTATCGTTAATCACTAGGCGCAGCGGCACCCTTCCCGTCTCTCTCCCGCCCCAGTATGTGAAAAAGATACTAATTATAATTTATGTTTTTCGGTGACTCTAGAAACTATTTTTTGCGGTCTACTTCCTAGCAACGCTTACAGGATCAGCAGCGGATCTCAAATCGATGTTCACCGATATGACCCCCAGTAAACAGAATTAGGAGTGGTCATGTTGGGAGTCGCTGTCATCTGCTTATCATAGGAAGCGGGGTCTCACATGCGCCCCCTTTTGGCATTTTTGTGTATAAAGACTAAAGGTGGTCATGTAGGAGGGGCCCAAGTCACAAAGCCTTATTTGCAGCCGCGTGACTTTCATTTTTAAATAAAACGGAGAAAAATAGAAAGTGTCACTCTCTCATAGGGTGATGGGATTTTAACAGATATGTTTATCTGTCACTGAGGTAAGCACAACCACAAAGGTATTTTGATAAAATATAGATTTATTACAAAATATACATAATATAAAATGTATGTATTAAATACATTCGGTCATATACATATTTGACCACAATTGATACTCAGCCCAAAGAGCTTGAACAGATGCCTGAATATGTGGATAGCCAACGCGTTTCGCAGACTAATTCTTTGCTTCTTCGGGGCAGCTCAACATGCATCTATATCAATGTCTAAGTTACAAAAAGGATGACATTAGCATCAATATCAAGTAGATTAACCACTTCGCATCCCGGCTATCGTCAAATGACGTCCGCAGGAGGGATCTCCTATCCTGGGCGGGCGTCATATGATGTCCTGGGCTTCCCGGCCATCTAGGGGGCGCGCCCACTCGGGAGCCGGTGCACATGCCCGGTGGCCGCGATGTCCGCCGGGCATCCGAGATTGCCGGTAACAGAGCCGGGACGTGGATCTGGGTGTGTAAACACCCAGATCCATGTCCCGTCAGGGGAGAGGAGAAGGATCGTGTGTTCCCAGTACAGAGGAACATCGATCGGTCTCCTCCCCTTACAGTTAGAATCACTCCCTAGGTAACACATTTAACCCCTTGATCGCTCCCTAGTGTTAACCCCTTCCCTGCCAATGACATTTATACAGTAATCAATGCATTTTTATAGAACTGATCGCTGTATAAATGTGAACGGTCCCAAAATAGTGTCAAAAACTCCAAAGACATGCTGGTAGGTTAATTGGATCCTGTCTAAATTGTCCCTACTATGTGTATGTATGAATGTGAGTTAGGGACCTTAGATTGTAAGCTCCTTGAGGGTAGGGACTGATGTGAATGTACAATGTATATGTAAAGCGGTGCGTAAATTGATGGCGCTATATAAGTACCTGAAATAAATAAATAAATAAATAAATAAAAGTGTCCGATGTGTCCGTTGCAATGTCACAGTCACGCTAAAAATCGCAGATCGCCGCCATTACTAGTAAAAAAAATATATATACAATAAAGATGCCATAAATCTATCCCCTATTTTGTAGACGCTATAACTTTTGTGGAAACCAATCAATATACGCTTATTGCGATTTTTTTTTACCAAAAATATGTAGAATACATATCGGCCTTACCTGGGGAAAAAAAGTGTTTTTATTTTTTTTTTAAATTGGGATATGTATTATAGCAAAAAGTAAAAAATATTGTGTTTTTTTCAAACTTGTCACTCTTCTTTTGTTTAGAGCGCAAGAAATAAAAACCGAAGAAGTGATCAAATACCACCAAAAGGAACCTCTTTTTGTGGGAAAACAAATGATAAAAATGTCATTTGGTTACAGTGTTGCATGACCGCGCAAAATGTGACAGCGCTGAAAACTGAAAATTGGCCTGGGCAGGAAGGGGGTGAAGATGCCCAGTATTGAGTTGGTTAATTTACAATATCAGCAATATTTATACAATTAGTATGGGTGCTCACCACAACTTTTTGGTACTGACAATAAAACGACCGCAACATCAGAGAGAGCAGAAGTGATAGAGCGGTGATGTCAGAATCACCAGCTTGGTGATACTAATTATAATTTATGTTAAAGTTTTTCGGTGACTCTAGAAACTATTTTTTGCGGTCTACTTCCTAGCAACGCTTACAGGATCAGCAGCCGATCTCCAATCGATGTTCACCGATATGACCCCAGTAAACAGAATTAGGAGTGGTCATGTTGGGATTCGCTATTATCTGCTTATCATAGGAAGCGGGGTCTCACATACGCCCCCTTTTGGCATTTTTGTGTATAAAGACTAAAGTTGGTCATGTAGGAGGGGCCCAAGTCACAAAGCCTTTTTTGCAGCCATGTGACTTTCATTTTTAAATCTCATACAGCACAGTTAAAAATACCGGTCACTTTTTTTTAAATAGCAGTACGGTGAAAGCTTTTATTTGGCTTTACTTCTCTTGAGTTTCATGGGAATACATTTACTTTTGTTCTCCTGTGACCCAGAGTCCCCGGGGCTGCCTGATTGACAGATGGCACCTCCTTTAAACACACAGCTGAAAGACTGAGCGAGCCGAGCTGTGCTGGCCCCCTCCCCTGCCGGCTGCTTCAGGAGCAGACCGAAAAACTGAGCGATCAGCGGCACTTTAGTGGTCATGTGATCGCTCAGTTCTCAGTCTTAGAGCCAGCGTGGGTAAGCTGCAGCATGGAGGCGAATATATACGTAGGTTTATTCCTTTGATAATCCATAAGTATCCTTATCCTTGTGTTATAGTTTTATGAATTTAAGGCCATGATTCGCACAGGAAAGTGCAGTGCGTTTCAGTGCATTTCAGTGCGATTCAGGTGCGATGCGGGTGCAGATCGATTTCAGTTCATTCATTTGAATGGGCTGAAATCACCGCACCAAAAGTAGTGTATGCACCGCTTTGAAAAATGCACAGCAACAAGATTGCATCATACTACTGTACCATGCGATCTAGTGCAGGCAAACACACTTAATTTGCGACCTGCGTTTGGGGTGTCATAAAAGTGATATTAAACTGTTTTTTTTTTTTTTTTTAAGAATAATAAACTTGTTATACTTGCCTGTTCTGTGTAGTGGTTTTGCACAGAGCAGCCCAGATCCTCCTCTTCTCGGGTCACTCACTGGTGCTCCTGGTCCCCCCCTCCTGCCGAGTGCCCCCAGAGCAAGCAGCTTGTGGCTCCCTCTCTCTCCTCTTTGGCTCACTGACTTTGATTGACAGCAGCGGGAGCCAATGGCGCCCACTGCTGTCTCAGCCAATGAGGAGGGACAGCCGAGGCTCTTGTCCAACATCGCTAGATCAAGATAGGCTCAGGTATGTATTAGGGGGGCTAAGGGGGGAGCTGCACACAGAAGGTTTTTAATCTCAAACTGATTATAAAGTCTCGTTAAAAAAAAAAAAACATGTTATACTTACCTTCTCCTTCCAGTTGGTTTTGCACTGAGCAGCCCGGATCCTCCTCTTCTCGGGGTGCCTCCTCTGTGCTCCTGGCCGCCCCCTCCTGAGGAGGGCCAACACAGCAAGAGGGGCACCCGAGCCGAGTCACAGCTCTATGTGTCCATTCAGACACAGAGCCCCGACTTGGCCCCACCCCTCTCTCTTCTGTTTGGCTAACTGACTTTGATTGACAGCCGTGGGAGCCAATGGCGCCACGGCTGTGTCTCAGCCAATCAGGAGGAGAGTCCCGGATGGCTAAGACACTCGTGGACATCACTGGAGAGAGATGAGGCTCAGGTAAGTAATTAGGGGTGCTGGGGAGGCTGCTACATATCCTAATGCATAGACTGCATTAATATAAAAAACTTATGTCTTTACAACTCCTTTAATGCATGAAATGCATTAAGATAAAAAAAACCCTCTTGCCTTTAGAGCCACCTGTTCAGAGCCAGATTTAGACCTTGGGGGGCCCGAGACACTTCAGGTTCTGGGGCTCCCCTCTTAGTTTACATTCTCAATGGCAGTCATACACTTTTAAAATGCATGACACAAAGCAGTGGCGGCCATGCATAAGGGACGCAGGGGCGTTGTCTACTTAATCCATGCACCTGTCCCCTTATCTCCATGCCTGGCGCCGGACACGTGGATTTCAATGGGGTTTTTTTTTTTTTTTTGAAGCACATGATTAGAGCCTGAGGCTCCAATTGGCTCTAAAAAAGGGTGTGACAATAGCGAGTTAGTCTTCCTGCTTCTCCTCCCGGCCAATCAGGAAGCGGGTCCTGAAACCCAATTGGCCGGGTATCCTAAGACCTGATTGGCCAGGAGGAGACCCGATTGGGCGGGATGGACATGCAGGGGGGAAGCCGCGACATGCATGGGGTAAGTGCGGGGCTGGCAGTCGACGGGTGAGCAAACCGGCGATCGAGCGGGCGATCAATCGAGCGATGGGGGGAGGGTGGTGTGTGAGCACCAGCTGCCACTAACACAGCGTAATTCTGAGGTCATGCGTGCACACACACACAGTCATAGCACTTTATGTGTGGTTCACTTAAAATGGCGAAATGCGTTTCTTTAAAATGATACAATATACCAGAGTAAAAAGTTTTACAGATGATGGTAGCAGAATATTATTTCCTAAGATATAAGCAATAAAACAAAGTATTTTATATATATATATTTTTCTCTTATTTTTCAGCATTTTTTTGATTTTCTTTTTATATTACTTTGTATAGTAGGGAGCCCCTACTATATGTCAGGGAGCCCAGGGCAGTTTCCCCTTTTGCCCCCTTATAAATCCAGCACTGCACCCATTGCAGATGGCAACTGCAGTGCATTTTGAACGCAGTGTGGGGAACATGGTTTCCCGCACCATGTTCTGTTGGTGTGTACAGGCCGTTAGTCTATGTTGCAATCAAATTGATAGATATGTGTAGAATGTCCCTTAACCTGCCCATATACTGTACAATCTGATTTTACAATCTCTGTTGAACCTTCTTTAGATTTATCAAACTAATGTAATATGAGAACTAGGAATAAGCTGGTTCCAGCAGGACTTGGAAAACTTCAAAAGTTTGGGCTGGATCCAAAGCCCATTGAAATCAATGAGAGGCAAATCTGTCAAATTAAAAATGTCCATTTTCTGAGCTAATAGGCAAGGGGGTGTCAAAAATAGCATGGGGGGGAGGGGGTTGGGTTGGAGGAATGGGGAACATGTACCACTAAATTGCCAGGAGCAGTGATTTTTCAAATGCTTACATTAAAAATGCCAAATTCCTTTAAAAACATGCCTGGGGGTGTCCTGATCCTGCCTGTAAAGCCTCGTGCACATGATCAGATTTTCGGACGAACGTTCGTCCATTTTTTGTTGCATGCTAGTCTAATATCGAGAATATCGAGAGGTTACTCAACATACGAATATTCTCGTACGACAGAATCCACCTTCAGAAGTGATGTCATGTGTTGAATTGTTTTCCATGTGTTCATTTATTTCCGAGCATGCATAGTCTTGCTCTTACGATTTTTTTCAGATGAAATTTGTACAAATTAAAGGAAAATCAGACGTGTTCACATACGATTAAAATTTTATAGCCTGTACGTTCAGTTTTTGTCGTACAAAAATTCAGAATCGAAAGCACCATACTAACGATCCGAAAATCGGCAGATCGTTTGTCATATGAAATTTAACCTCCTCACATCCACGCTATAGCCAAATGATGGCTACAGCGCGAACCTACATTGCCGGGGTGCCGTCATATGACATCCTACCCCTTTGCACGCTGCGCCCCCTGTGGGTCGCGTGCGGCGTGCTCTGTGATCACCGAGTCAATGAGACCTTACCACGTGATCAGCTGTCAGCCAATGACAGCTGATCACGTGATGTAAACAGAAGATCGGTAATCTTTTTTTTTTTCTCCTCACGCTGAAAACAAAAGCTGATCAACGCTTCTGTGAAAGGGACATCGGTCTCGAAGAGGAAGAGCCACATCCACCTCATCTGTGCCGACCAGTGCATATCAGTACCACCAATCAGTGCCCACCAGTGCATATCAGTGCAACCAAACAGTGCCACCTATCAATGCCCACCATTGCCACCTATCAATGCCCACCAGTGTTGCCAATCAGTGCCCATCAGTGCCTCATCATCAGTGCCATCTAGCAGTGCTGCCTATCAGTGCCACCTCCCAGTGCCCATCAGTGCCACCTGTCAATGCCCACCAGTGCCACCTCATTAGTGCCCACCAGTGCCACCTATCAGTGTCCATCAGTGCAACCTCATCAGCGTACATCAATGAAGGAGAAAAATTACCTGTTTGCAAAATTTTATAACAAAATATAAAACTGTTTTGTTTTTTTTTTCAAAATTTTCGGTCTTTTTTTAGTTTTTGTAACAAAAAATAAAAAACCCAGTGGTTATTAAATACCACCAAAAGAAAACTCTATTTGTGGGGAAAAAATGATAAAAATTTCATTTGGGTACAGTGTAGCGTGACTGCGCATTTGTCATTCAAAATGTGACAACACTGAAAGCTGAATATTGGCCTGGGCAGGAAGGGGGTTTAAGTGCCCAGTAAGCAAGAGGTTAACTTCCGATTTTACTTATCGTGTGTATGAGCCTTAAAGGGGTTATAAACCCTCGTGATTTTTTTCACCTTAATGCATCGTATGCATTTAGATGAAAAAACTTCTGGCAGTGAACGGCCCACCAGCCCCCCCCCCCCCCTTTACTTACCTGAGCCCCTTCATTCACTCGGCGGAGATGCGCTCTCCCTCTCTGCACGGGGTCCTGGCTCTTGATTGGATAGATTGATAGCAGTGCAGCCCTTGGCTCCAGCTGCTGTCAATCAAATCCAATGACGCGGACTGAGTCTGGCATTCATGTCTATGGACACCGAATGCTGGACTTGGGAGCGCACCCGCAAGGTAATCCCCCGAGAAGATCGCTTCACCTAGGGGGGTTATCTGAAGAAGAGGAGGCACGAGAGCCGCCAAGGGACCCCAGAAGTCAAGGATCGGGGTCACTCTGTGGAAAATGAGCTGCATAGTGGAGGTAAGTATGACATGTTTGTTATTTAAAAAAAAAAGATGAAGTCTTACAATCACTTTAAGTCTCAGTTCACACTAATGCAGTGCAGGAAATGCACAAGATTCATTGCGTTTCCCCACATTGCACCGCGTTCATGCGATCTGCTGCGGGTGTCAATGTTATCTTAACGACACACCGAAACAGGTGGCATAATTCACTGCGATTGCCAGAATCAAATTGCATGGGTGTGAACACTCATGCGATGCAATTCAGGTGCAGGAGAAAAAAAGCGTCCGGCACCGGTTTGATGCAATTTCAGCCATACAATTTGTATGGCTGAAATCGCACTGCACAGACATCGCATGTCATGTGCACAGGAATGCAGTGTGACCCTAGCCATAACCTCTTATAACTCATCCCCCCACCCCCTACAGAGAGGGCTGTGCATGATGTCATAAGCCTAGACTAATGACCAGACAAGAAACAGGAAGTGGGCTGTATAGGGATTTCCTGATTTAAAAGCCTAAATATTCTCTGCATTGAAGTAAAAAAAAAAAAAATAGGCATCAGTATCACCCCCTTAGCCCCCTTTATGCTTACCTGAGCCCTTATTTGTTCCAGCGCTGTCCCCATCAAAAATGTATCTCCAATTAAAAATGCCTGTAAACGAAACGCAGCTAAATGCGAGTTACCGCGTTTACACGCGTTTACAAGCTGTTACAGGCATTTGGTGTTTCCAATGCCTCTGAACATTCCGTCCTGAACGCTTTTTTTTGCTTTCCTAAAAATGCTTCTAAATTTAACTGCCTAGAAAGGACTACAAACTCCCCTGTGTACATGTACTGATAAGATAACATAGAGAAGAGTTCAGGGGCAGTTGAAAAAAAAATGCCTAACTGCTCCTAAACGTTTACCAGCAGCAATGTACATGAGGCCTTGCAATGGAGGAACTCCTAAAATAGGGTTCAGATCTCATAAAACTCCCGCCACAATGATTAGACCTACAGATCAGAGTAAATTAGTGTGATCAGTTGGTTGTAGGAAATTCCTTCAGTTGCAAGATGTTAGTGGGTTTCCTTCCATGATTTGCCTGATTAAAAATCTCCCTACAATATAAAATAAAGCTGGGAAAGAAACACAGACCATGAAAATTGTAGTGACAATGGTAGTCAATGAAACCTTATATTAATGGTCAGTGAAAAAGTGATCCCTTACATTGGTGGTCAGTAAAGAAGTTACACCTTACTTTGGTGGTCAGTGAAGACGTGACCCCTTACATTGGTGGCTTAGTGGAGAAGTGACCCCTTACATTGCAGGCCAGTGGAGAACTGATCCCTTACATTGCTGGCCAGTGGAGGACTGGCCCCCTACATTGGTGGTCAGTGGTGAAGTGATCCCTTACATTGCTGGCCAGTGGAGAAGTGATACCTTACACTGGTGGTAAGCGGAGAACTGATCCCTTACATTGGTGGCCAGTGTAGAAGTGACCCCTACATTGGTGGCCAGTGGAGACTTGAGGAGTGATCCCTGACATTGGTGTTCAGTGGAGAAGTAATCCCTTATATTGGTGGCCAATGGAGATTTGAGGAGTGATCTCTTACATTGGTGGTCAGTGTAGACAGGAGATCAACCTGCCACTGCTTTCTCCATAAGGAGCCCCTGGCAACCTCTGGAGGAACCCCCAAATTCTAGCGGTTAACACTGGTTGAGAAGAGCTGTACCAGACTTAACTGACCCTTAAATCAATAGAAGGTCTGTAGTGCTTTAGGCTAGTTTCACACCTTTAACTCTGCGTTTCCATACAGCTATATTGGAGATTTTGATGCACACCTTCATCGATCTTCTACTTGTTCACACCTGTTGGATTTTATGCATGTTGTCTAGTGCACAACAATGCACAACAACAGATTTACCATTATTTTCAGTGGAGCTTGTCCACACCTGTGAATTTCTCTAACAGCTGTGGTCTTATGAAAAAGTAAGTTCAACAAATAGAAATTGTTGACTTTGAAGGGCAAACTATAGTTCCTTATGAAGAAACTGCCTATAGATAGAGGAAATATACGTGAATAAAACACATAGAGGATTTACTATTTCAATCATTTATTCAACCAAAATATTAATAGACACCATTGGCTTCAGAAGCTGTTATTGCCTCTTTAGAAGAAAATACTTCTTGTAGGAATTTTGCATTGCTGCCCACCAGTCTCTGACATTAACCACTCATCCGTGCAAAATTCCTCCAGTTTCAAGATGTTAGTGGGTTTCCTTCCATGGTTTGCCTGTTTAACCTTCCTGGCGGTATGATTATTTCGGATTTTAGGTGCTGAAAGAGGTACAATCATTTTGCATGGAAATTTGGCTTTTATATTGTAGATCTGTAATTCTTAACAATAACACACTTAAATCTGTCCAAACAAGAGTCCAGTAGATATGCTGGGTATGATGAAGTTTGAAACACAAAAACATAAATTATAATATAATAAATAAATATAAATAATTAAAAAAAATAATAATATAATAATAATAAAATAAATTTCCCCACAATTCACTATCGCTCAATTCTGCAAGTGTTCTAATTTACTATCGCTGTTTTCTAGCTGGTCTAAAGCCACTTTTGACATAAAGGGACACCTTTTGGTTGCTATGGACAATCTCCAGTTTCCAGGCAGAAAGAACAGTATATATCATATAAAACTGCATGCAGGGCATGGGCCAAAGCATTGGGGACAAAAGGGATGTGAAATGATTTCTGTAAGATTACAGTACTGTATGTGTTATGGTTTGTACATTTTTTTTTAATTTGCCGCCAGGCTCCGCCCCGTGCAATGCGACGCTCGCAGGGAACGGAACCTGGCACGGAGAGGCTTCGGAGGAGACAGAGCCCGCAGACACAGCGGGGGACATCGCAGGATCCTCGGGACAAGGTAAGTAACACCTCACCTGGATCCTGCAATGTAATCCCGAGTGTGACTCGGGGTTACCGCTAATGGGACTGAAATTTAACCCCGAGCCACACTCGGAAATACCGTCAGGGAGGCTACAAATCTCCCCACAACATGTCAACAGGATTTAAATTAGGGCTTGGACTAGGCCAGTCTACAACCCTTCATCTCTACTTTTGAGCCATTCTTTGGTGGATTTGCTAGGGTGCTTCAGATCAGTCCATTGCTCCAGAAGTCCAGGTCTTTGTCTATGTGTTTAATAACAAATTGTAATTTTGCTCTAATGTTCTTTTTTGGTATCAAAGGTGTTTTACTAGCACACCTCTCACCCAGGTTAAATTGGTGCAGTCTTATTCTGATTGCAAACATATACGCTTTGAAATGACTAAAGGGTTCGTCAACCTAGGTCCTTACAAATATAGAATAAAGACGCGGACTGAGTGACATGGGTTTTATACGGCCACAGCAGCCAATTTTATTAACCAAAGAATAAAATAACAGAACATTAAGACATACCAATAAGTGCAAACTCAACAATGTAATCCCCAACAACAAGAGGTCTTTGGGTGTCCTTAAGGCACAATTTTAACTGGAATCGTCCATGTCCTCAGCCGCGTCCCAACAAGCTCGAAGACATTCTGACATCACACATGCTTCCATATTCCCCTCCCCTAATATCTAATAGTTTCTTGAAGCTATCAATGCTCCCCGCTGAAACCACCGCCTGTGGAAGGGAATTCCACATCCTTGCCGCTCTTACAGTAAAGAACCCTCTACGTAGTTTAAGGTTAAACCTCTTTTCTTCTTTGTTAGCAGCAGCTTGGCATTGCATGCCATTGCTGAGCCTATCATCTACTAGGACCCCCAGGTCCTTTTCCATCCTAGATTCCCCCAGAGGTACTCCCCCCAGTGTATAGATTGCATTCATATTTTTGCTAACTCGATCAATCAAAACTTGAGACACAAAAAACACCACCACTACGTATCCACTGCGATAACCCCTAACACCAGGACAAGCGGGTGGGAAGTTGCCACTTCTCCTGACTCCTTGGAATGTGAAAGAACTACCTTACCGCAAAGACCCTCTCATCTGAACCCTGCCCCTTCAACCTCTGCCTCCAGTCAGGTAAGGGCTACACCCCACCAAACACACTGACCTAGCTGACCGTTCCCTGACCCTGTTCCTCTCTTAGTCACGCAGCCCCTCCGTCCATTTTCTCCTCCAGGTCTCACGTTCAAGCTTAGTACACACCACTAGTTTCTTTTTGCTCTGACAGGTGGACAGCCCCCCCCCCGCCAGAACACTCCGGTCAACGCTCTCTGCTGCTGGTTTTCCATGCTCATCCGAAAGAAGATGGCCACACGGCCACCTTCTGTCGGACCGACTACCATACACACGGGCTGAATGTCGGACGGTTTTTATCGGTGTCGCCCCTTTGTGTACTAAGGTTAACTGTTGCGAGAGTTACCTGCAGATAATGTGATAACATTTTGGGGTTCTTGGAGACTACTTTGGGGATAAAACGGTGGGCTAAATTTGCTGGGTTCACCTACCCTGGACAAATTAGCACTCATTTAAAATGCCACCTGTTAATTACCGGTACATTCCTTACAGTGGAATCATTGATTTCAAATTCTTTGGTGATCTGTAAATCACTTGGCAGACTCATTGGCACCCCCAACCTTCTTTCTGAGGACCTTAGAGAGCTCTATTGATCCTGGCATAATGACACCACACACGTCAGTAGCAAAGAAAATACCAATGCAACAATTGTGTTCCTGTGTTCCAATCCACCTTGGTATCAGTCCCTATATTAAATACTAAAACCCACAGAGGGGAGAAAAATGGGAAAGGGGGACTTTGCGATACCCAAAGGATATAAAGAGTATATGTAACGTTAAAATAAAAATACAATGTTTATTAGAATAGCATTACAAAAAATACCAGACCCTAGATATCTGAGGTTTAAATAGGACAGATTCCACCTGCATACTCTCTAAGGGCTTGTTCACACATGCAGGTGAAGCAGGGTATAAATAGACAGTCAAGGTCTAGTGTTATTTCCTCCTACTACTCCCCTAAGGTGGTGCCTAACTGTAACTGAGCACCACAAACTGAAAACGCTATTTAAGTCATTTTTAATATTCAAAGCAAACTCTCCCATCCATCCATGTCTGCATGCTTTATTTTGTTGAGAAACACCTCCTAGCATTTCTAGTCGTAGCCATCTTGATTAAGGGCAGATGATTCATGTATTATTATTATTATTATACAGGATTTATATAGCGCCAACAGTTTGCGCAGCGCTTTACAACATGAGGGCAGACAGTACACTTACAATACAAATCAATACAGGAGGGATAAGAGGACCCTGCTCGTTAGAGCTTACAATCTAGAAGGGAGGGTCAAGTGGAAACAAAAGGTAATAACTGGGGGGTGAGCTGATGGAGAAAATAAAAAAACAGTTGTTGTTAGGTGTGGGTAGGGTAGGCTTCTCTGAAGAGAAGGGTTTTCAGGGGTTGTCTAAAAGCTAATAGAGTAGGAGATAAGCTGACAGATAAGAGGAAAAACACCTCCTAGCATTTCTAGTTGTGGCCATCTTGATTAAGGGCAGATGATTCATGTAGCATTTACTTCCTGAAATCCATCTACTCCTGGACACCTTTCACACAGGTGTTTTAGCGCTAGAAATAGCGCCTGAAAACTGCCTCCCGTTCTCTGCATACTTGCCAACTGTCCCGGGACTTGGACGCCATTCCTGAATTTCTGGTATTCCAGGAAATGTCCAGAGAAATCCGGTTCGCCGCCGCTAGGGTTGCCACATCATCCCTTTAATCCAGGACACGCATTAATTACACAGGTTCTGTGGCTGATTAAGGTGGTAATTAAACTCACTTGGTGCCTTATCTGCATTAAATCAGCCTCAGAACCTGTGGAATTGATATGTGTCCTGGATTAAAGGGATGATGTGGCAACCCTAGCCGCCGCCGCTAGAGGTCAGCGGCCGGCTGAGACAATGTCTCCGCCGGCCGCCATTTTGATGTAGTTCAGGAAGACGGCTGGGGGGGGGGTAGACGGAGCTCCTGCGTCGCCGCCCATCCTCCGCCCCGCTCCGCCTCACCCCGCCTCGCCCCGCCTACCCCCCGCCCCTTTCTATATCAGACTGGCAGCGGGGCGGGGGGGTAGGCGGGGTGAGGCGGAGGGTGGGCGGCGACGCAGGAGCTCCGTCTACCCCCCCAGCCGTCTTCCTGTCTGATATGGAAAGGGGCGGGGGTTCTAGCCGGACACTACTAGGACACCTCTGAGGTAGGGGGGGAGCGCACCGCTGTGGGACTCCTGATGTGAGGGGGGGGCTCCTTTGGGACACACACCTGATGCAAGGGGGGCCTCCGCCGGGGACACCTGATGTGAGGGGGAGCTCCGCCGGGGACACCTGATGTGAGGGGGGGCTCCACCGGGGACTCCTGATGTGAGGGGGGGCTCCACCGGGGACACCTGATGTGAGGGGGAGCTCCGCCGGGGACTCCTGATGTGGGGGGGAGCTCCGCCTGGGACACCTGATGTGCGGAGGAGCCCCGCCGGGGACACCTGATGTGAGGGGGAGCTCCGCCGGGGACACCTGATGTGAGGGGGAGCTCCGCCGGGGACTCCTGATGTGAGGGGGAGCTCCGCCGGGGACTCCTGATGTGAGGGGGAGCTCCGCCTGGGACACCTGATGTGCGGAGGAGCCCCGCCGGGGACACCTGATGTGAGGGGGAGCTCCGCCGGTGACACCTGATGTGAGGGGGAGCTCAGCCGGGGACTCCTGATGTGAGGGGGAGCTCCGCCGAGGACACCTGATGTGAGGGGGGCTCCGGCGGGGACACCTGATGTGAGGGGGAGCTCCGCCGGGGACACCTGATGTGAGGGGGAGCTCCGCCGGGGACACCTGATGTGAGGGGGAGCTCCGCCGGGGACACCTGATGTGAGGGGGAGCTCCGCCGGGGACTCCTGATGTGAGGGGGAGCTCCGCCGGGGACTCCTGATGTGAGGGGGAGCTCCGCCTGGGACACCTGATGTGCGGAGGAGCCCCGCCGGGGACACCTGATGTGAGGGGGAGCTCCGCCGGTGACACCTGATGTGAGGGGGAGCTCAGCCGGGGACTCCTGATGTGAGGGGGAGCTCCGCCGAGGACACCTGATGTGAGGGGGGGCTCCGGCGGGGACACCTGATGTGAGGGGGAGCTCCGCCGGGGACACCTGATGTGAGGGGGAGCTCCGCCGGGGACACCTGATGTGAGGGGGAGCTCCGCCGGGGACTCCTGATGTGAGGGGGAGCTCCGCCGGGGACTCCTGATGTGAGGGGGAGCTCCGCCGGGGACTCCTGATGTGAGGGGGAGCTCCGCCGGGGACTCCTGATGTGAGGGGGAGCTCCGCCGGGGACACCTGATGTGAGGGGGAGCTCCGCCGGGGACTCCTGATGTGAGGGGGAGCTCCGCCGGGGACTCCTGATGTGAGGGGGAGCTCCGCCGGGGACTCCTGATGTGAGGGGGAGCTCCGCCGGGGACACCTGATGTGAGGGGGAGCTCTGCCGGGGACTCCTGATGTGAAGGGGAGCTCGGCCGGGGACTCCTGATGTGAGGGGGAGCTCCGCCGGGGACACCTGATGTGAGGGGGGGCTCCGGCGGGGACACCTGATGTGAGGGGGGGCTCCGCCGGGGACACCTGATGTGAGGGGGAGCTCCGCTGGGGACACCTGATGTGAGGGAGAGCTCCGCCGGGGACACCTGATGTGAGGGGGAGCTCCGCCGGGGAAACCTGATGTGAGGGGGAGTTCCGCCGGGGACTCCTGATGTGAGGGGGGCTCCGCTGGGGACATCTGATGTAAGGGGGGCTCCGCTGGGGACACCTAATGCAAGGACGGACTCTGCTGGGACATCTGACGCAAGGAAGGACGGCTGGTGGCAGGCGACGTGGCTAGTGACACGCTCAGGGATCCCACTGATTCTGCATTATGGTGAGTTGAATGATTTCATTTTATATTACAATGTAATAATAGAAATAATGCACTTCAATCTTCCTGACACCATAACAACCATGGTGCCGGGATGATTGAAGTGCTAACACCAGGTGTTTGAAGTATCTTTATCTGCTGATTGTTAAACTTTCTAGAATACACATATTTTTATTGTGTAGGATCTGGGGCTGCTGTCCCGTCATTTCCCTCTCCCCCTCTAATCTCTCTCCCCCTCTCCCCCTCTCTCTCTCTCCATCCCTCATTCATCTCAGACTCTAACCACACCCTCTTGAGCCACGTCCATTTAAGCCACACCCACTACGACATGTAAACCACGCCCATTTTTCGCCGCGACGTGCTTCGCGCGCCGCACTTGTATATTTTCCCTAAGACACGCCTACAAACGATTGCCCCGCCCCCTAATTATTGTACGGCTCCGCCTACAGCCACAAAAGTGTCCCACATTTTTTTTTTACAATGTTGGCAACTATGTCTCTGCAATGGGTGCTTTCACACCCGGGCGGTGTGCTTGTGGGACATTCGGAAAAGTCCTGCAAGCAGCATTTTTGGGGCGGGTTGGGAGTGCTGTATACAGCGCTCCCAAAACGCCCCTGTCCATTGCAATGAATGGGCAGCGCTTCCAAAGCGCCTAAAAAGCGATTCGAAAGCACCGCATCATGGGTGTTTTTATCCCTTTCTTTGGAGTTAAAAACGGCGGAAAGGAGCCACTTAAACATCGGCCCCAGTGTGAAAGGGGTCTTACTTCAGGCAGGAAGGTGTGACTAGCTGAGAAAGCCCCTCCCCCTTCTAAATGAAAGAAAAAAAATGCCCATGAAGACAATGGGATGTATGATATCATTTTGGCCAAGGCCAGAAACCAGGAAGCAACTGAAAGTAGTAGTAAATCCTGTGCACGTTTAGGATATATTCATTTTTAAGTGGAGTTCCACCCAAAAGTGGAACTTCCCCTTATCTGATTCCTCCACCCCTCCGGGGCCACACAAAAATGAAAATGATTTTCACATTTTTTTACAAATAAATATTTGAAAAGTATGGCGTACGTTTGTATTCAGCCCCCCTGAGTCAATTCTTTATAGAACAACCTTTCTCTTCAATTACAGGTGCAAGTATTTTTGGGGATGTCTCTTTCTTTCTACAATGTCTTTCTTCTTTCCACTCTTCTATAAAGGTCAGATTTGTGGAGTACATGACTAATAGTTGTCCTGTGGACAGATTCTCCCACCTGAGTTGTGGATCTCTGCAGCTCCTCCAGAGTTACCATGGGCCTCTTGGCTCTTCTCTGATTAATACTCTCTTTGCCCGGCCTGTCAGTTTAGGTGGACGGCCATGTCTTGGTAGGTTTGTAGTTGATCCATACTCTTTCCATTTTCAGATGATGGATTGAACAGTGCTCTGTGAGATGTTCAAAGCTTGGGATATTTTTTTATAACCTAACCCTGCTTTAACTTCTCCACAACTTTATCCCTGACCTGTCTGGTGTGTTCCTTGTCCTTCATGATGCTGTTTGTTCACTAAGGTTCTCTAACAAACCTCTGAGGGCTTCACAGAACAGCTGTATTTATACAGAGAATAAATTACACACAGGTGGACTCTATTTACTAATTAGGTGACTTCTGAAGGCAATTGCTTCCACTAGATTTTAGTTAGGGTTATCAGCGTAAAGGGGGCTGAATACAAATGCACGCCACACTTTTTAGATATTTATTTGTAAAAAAAATTTGAAAACCATTTATCATTTTCCTTCCACTTCACAATTATGTGCCACTTTGTGTTGGTCTATCACATAAAATCCCAATAAAATACATTTACGTTTTTGGCTGTAACATGACAAAATGTGGAAAATTTCAAGGGGTGTGAATACTTTTTCAAGACACTGTATCTTACAGATTCCATTAGCACAGCAGTCTCTGCTCCTTTTTTTCTCAAAGTCATACATAGCCTATCTGTATTCTATGTTGTGGATAATCCATCAAGGGAGTGTGACACCTTCATTTGTCATTATAATAGAGGCGGAGCTGGGAATAGCTGTAAACGTTGAGAGAGATATTTGGAGATGGCAAACCGAAAAGATCAGAAAAGCTGGGATGTGGGTCAGATATGCACATAAATATGGAATATTAGTTCTTGGTGGAGCTAAAGTGATCGTAACCTATCACATTGTAAAATAACCCATTCCAATTAAAATATAAATAAAAGGGAAAACATTTTTGTATAGATATAAAAAAGCATTATCAATACCTTTTTTCCCTTTTTTTTAATAAGTGATCACATTCCCTCTGTTCTCAGCTGCATAAGAGCTAGGGGAGGAGAAGCAGCAGCAGCACACTGAGTTTCCCAGTGAATGGCTGTGCAGTGGGGGGCGTGTCAGGACAAGTCTGATCATTAGAGGAGAGCACACTGAGTTCCCAGCATAGCTAAGGAACTGACCACTGCGTGCGCCTCTGCTTAGTGTGGTCAGATTTTAATAGGAAAGCAAGGGGACTAACAGGATCACCAGGGAGTGCAAATAAAGGAAGCAATGCAAAGAGAACTGGATACTTTCTTATACAAGTACATGGTACAGCAGGCACACATCAGGAATATGAAGTGTTGGGGGTAACAAACATTTTAACTTTTTAACACTTTTGCAATCACCGACATCAGAAGCAGCAGCTGGGAGTGTGCGTGAATCTGACAACCCCTCCACTATGTTTTCCAGGCTCCACTGTCTAACCTGCAGGCCCGAGACCCTCATGATGGGTGCCGCTGGGTAGAGGAGAGGAAGACCAGCGAACATCCGCTCTCTGAAGTGGCATGCATTACGTCTGGGTTAGGCTGTCACTTTCCCTGGCTGCTGTGCCCAGGGAAGAATCTGAAGTCCGCCATAGCTGAAGTGTGAACAATAATTCTAGGGCCATTATTCATGGTTAAATCTAAACTAAAGACCCATAGGGGTTTAAAAGCATCGTCTTTGGAAATGCATGTGTACCAAAGCTTGTTGTTGTGTCACGTACGCACACAATTTTAAGACTTGACTTGTTTGGTATCTATGTACTCAATGCTATCTATCTTTTTTTTTTATTTTACCAAAAATTCGGTAAGACATTGTGGGTATTTTATTAACCGGTTCAATACAGGGCAATTTCACCCCTTCCTTCCCAGGCCAATTTTTAGTTTTCAGCGCTGTCGCACTTTAAACGTCAATTGCGCGGTCGTGCGACGTTGTACCCAAAAAAAATTGACGTCCTTTTTTTTACCACAAATAGAGCTTTTTTTTGGTGGTATTTGATCACCTCTGTGGTTTTTATTTTTTGCGCTATAAACAAAAGAAGAGCGACAATTTTGAAAAAAACACAATATTTTTTACTTTTTGCTATAATAAATATCCCAATTTTTTTTTTTTAAAACACATTTTTTCTCAGTTTTGGCCGATACTTATTCTTCTACATATTTTTGGTAAAAAAAATCGCAATAAGCGTATATTGATTTGCGCAAAAGTTATAGCGTCTACAAAATACGGGATAATTTATGGCATTTAAAAAAAAAAAAAAAAAATTTTTTATTTTTTTAGCGGCGATCGCGATTTTTTTTGGTGACTACGACATTATGGCGGACACATCGGACACTTTTGACACATTTTTGGGACCAATCACATTTATACAGCGATCAATGCTATAAAATTGCATTGATTACTGTGTAAATGTGACAGGCAGTGAAGGGGTTAACCACTAGGGGGCGGGGAGGGGTTAAATGTGTTTCCCAGGGAATGATTCTAACTGTAGGGGGCGGGGACGCACAAGGGGAGGAGACCGATCAGTGTTCCTCCATTCTGGGAACACAGATTGCTCTCCTCAGAGCTGACAGGCTGTGGATCTGTGTGTTTACACACACAGATCCACATGCCGGCCCGGTTAACGGGCAATCGCGGGTGCCCGGCGGACATCGCGGCCGCCGGGCACACGCACCGGGTCCCGAGGAACGCGGCGGGCGCATGCGCATGCCCTAGAGTTGCCACCTCATCCCTTTAAACCCGAACACATATGAATTACACAGGTTCTGAGGCTAATTTAATGCAGATAAAGCAGCAAGTGAGTTTAATTACCACCTTAATCAGCCACAGAACCTGTGTAATTCATATGTGTTCGGGTTTAAAGGGATGAGGTGGCAACCCTAGCATGCCCCCTAGACGGCCGGGAATCCCAGGACGTCATATGACTTCCACCCAGGATGGGAGATCCCATCTGTGGACGTCATATGACTATACGCAGGTACTGAAGTGGTTAAAACCGGAGAACGCAGGATCTGGTGCAGCTGAGCATAGTAACCAATTAGCTTCTAACTTCAGCTTGTTCAATTAAGCTCTAATAGTCAGCCCAGGTTCACGTTGAGGGCGGTTTTGAAACCGTGTGAGGTCAGCTGAACTCGCATGATTTCAATGCAGTCCCTTTTCGGAGGCGATTTGACAGACATCTGTGCGGGTCTATTCAAATCGCCCCCGAAGCCGCCAAAAGTATTTTAGGAACTACTTTTGGGATTCGGACGGTGCCGTTACTGGCATTAGCTGGCGATTTGCCATGTAAAATCGCATGTCGAAACGGCCCGTTGTGAACGTGGGCTAAATCCAAGAAGCTGATTGGTTACTAGGCACAGCTGCACCAGATTCTGTGTGCTCAGGTTTTAGTAAATCCTCCCCCAATGTGTCTGTGTGTCCTAAATTCAAAGTGGTTGTAAAGCCTCAAGGTTTTTCACCTCAATGCATTGTACACATTAAGCCCCTTTCACACTGGGGTGGAAGGTGAGTCGGCAGTAAAGCGCCGGTATACAGACCGCTGCTTCACTGTTCCAAAGATGCTGCTGGCAGGACTTTTTTCCCATCCTGCCAGCGCATCGCTCCAGTGTGAAAGCCCTCGGGGCTTGCACGTTGGAGACGAAGCAGCGGCACTTTCAGGGCGCTTTGAGGGCGCTATTTTCAGCGCTGTAGCACCTACAAAGCGCCCCAGTGTGAAAGGGGTCTTAAGTTGAAGAACCTTCTGTGCTGCAGCTTCCCCCCCCCCTTTTTCTTACCTGAGCCTGATTCGATCCAGCAATGTGCATGAGAGCAGCGGCTCCAGCCACTGTCTCTCTCCTCATTGGATATATTAATGGCAGCAGAAGCCATTGGCTCTCGCTGCTGTCAATCTAATCCAGTGACACAAGAGCGGGGGGGCGGGGCCAGGTCCCGTTTTCTGTGTCAAAGAACACAGCAGCAGGACTTGGGAGTGAGCCCACATTGGTGCCCCCAGGGAAAACTGCTTTCCCAATGGGGGGCACCCGATGAAGAGGAGGAGCCTGGAGTGCCAGTGGGGCACCCTAGAAGAGGATCGGGGCTGCTCTGTGAAAAATGATTGTACTGGCCGCCTTAGCCAGTAAATCAACCCAGTGGCGGTGCGTCCATAAGGGCGCACGGGCGCTGCCCCCTCTCTCCTGCCACCCCCTCTAGCACCAATAGATAGATTCATGCACTGCATGAATCTATCTATGGCCGCCGCTGCCACCCCCTATTCAGGCGCCTGGCCCCTTTTCGGGGGCAGGGCGCCTGAATTACAGCGGCATGGGGGGGTGGTGGTGGTTTTGAAGAACCTGATTAAAGCCATAGGCTCTAATGGGCGATAAATAAGATGACCTGCGAGCACCATGCTGGGCGCTCACAGGTCACTCAGCTGTGTTAGAAAAGAAAATGAATATTCACTTTCCTAACACTAAACCGCCTCTCCGCCAATCAGGTGCTCGTCACCTGGTTGGCTGAAACGACAGGCGCTGTGATTGGACGCCAGGCGTCCAATCATAGCAGAGGACGGGAAGAGAGGACGGGAGAAGACATCGAGGAGCTGTCCCACCGAGACAGGTAAGTGCAGCCGGCGGGCTGGCGGGGGGGCACACTGGCAGCTTTTGATATGGCACAGTGGCAGCGTTTGATGGGGCACAGTGGGAGCAATTGATGGGCACAGTGGCGGCAATTGATGAGCACAGTGGCGGCAATTGATGGGCACAGTGGGAGCAATTGATGGGCACAGTGGGAGCAATTGATGGGCACAGTGGGAGCAATTGATGGGCACAGTGGCGGCAATTGATGGGCACAGTGGCTGCATTTGATGAGGCCCAGTGGCTGCATTTGATGGCACAGTAGCTGCGTTTGATGGCACAGTGGCAGCAATTGATGGGCACAGTGGCTTCATTTTATGGGGCACAGTGGCTGCATTTGATGGCACAGTGGCTGCGTTTGATGGCACAGTGGTGGCAATTGATGGGCACATTTGCTGCATTTTATGGGGCACAGTGGCTGCGTTTGATGGCACAGTGACTGCGTTTGATGGCACAGTGGCGGCAATTGATGGGCATAGTGGCTGCGATTGATGAGCACAGTGGCGGCAATTGATGGACACAGTGGGAGCAATTGATGGGCACAGTGGTGGCAATTGATGGACACAGTGGGAGCAATTGATGGGCACAGTGGTGGCAATTGAATGGCACAGTGGCTGCATTTTATGGGGCACAGTGGCTGCATTTGATGGCACAGTAACTGCGTTTGATGGCACAGTGGCAGCATTTTATGGGGCACAGTGGCTGCATTTGATGGGCACAGTGGCTGTGTTTGATGGCACAGTGGCTGCGTTTGATGGCACAGTGCCAGCATTTTATGGGGTGCAGTGGCTGCATTTGATGGCACAGTGGCTGTGTTTGATGGGCACAGTGGCGGCAATTGATGGTGTTTTTTCAGTTTGTTTGCGCCCCCCAAAAAAATTTTGAGCACCAGCCGCCACTGAATCAACCCATCAGATCGATGAGTCATTTATGAGGAAAGGGAGGTGGGTGAGGGTGGGGTCAGTCCCTGACTTCCTATGAGGAGTCAGTATTTGCATACTAGAACTTCATGCACATGGCCACAAGAGGGCATACAGCATGCATGGAATGTAAATTATGGACCCAAAGGTGTACAGCCTCCTATTGCAATGAACGGGCTGTACACTGCACCATTCCTATGCAACATTTTATCTCATTTAAATTGAATTAAAATATTCTAAACATTTTTTTCAAACCTAAACACTAAAAATATAAGAATGCCTTTAAGCGCTCTTCTATAGGAACCCGCCTGTCATGTATGTCTAGTGGTACTTTAATTCCACGGTTTCTACTGTGTAATCTTCGTTGGAATTAAGTCTGTAATGAATGACTTGGGGTGATAGTTATAATTAATGATCAAACTTTGCATTTCATTACAGCCTGTTTATAATGTGAGCCTGAAGAGCAATTTTAAGTTTCAATCGTTCTTCTAAACAAGTGTATCATTTATTCGCTTCACGAGGTCTGCATTACGCATTGCACTTATGATGCCGGTTCATTGTCTATTTTTTTTCTTACACCACCAAATGCATCTACAGGAAACAAGGGAAATCAATTAGTCCCCTGCCAATGTTATCCAAAAGATAATAATTAGCTGGTCACAGAGGGGAAAAGAGCTCTCCGGGAACCCGGACTAGAAGGAGCACCGGGGACCAAAGCTATACCATGCTGACGGCACACACTTCATAATTTGGATCATTTACTTCTCACTATTTAAAGAATAAAGAAGAAGCTCTGCTAAGAAAAAACTCCTTGTGTGATAATGAGCGACTCATGGGCGCCCTCTGCCAACCCAGGAATTGCCAGCAATGATGGCGGCTCGGTTCATTCAATCCACTTCCTCTGAGCCCAGGCTGTCATGGACCCGCCCCCTTGCCTGTGCTGTTACTCCATCAGTCAGGGGGGCAGACAGACGGGACCTGACCATGGAACACCCCCCCATCGCTCCAGCCCACCACCATGCCAACTCCCCCCCCCCCCCCCGTCGACGGCTCTCTTACCGTGTGCTGCCAGGGATGCCAACTTGATGAGGTCAGCGGCGGGGGGGAACGATGTCGGAAAGGTGTGCGCTGACACAGGGGCGATCCATGGAGGAGCTGACAGCACTCAGCATGGAGGGGTCGGAGGATCGGACTTGGCGACTGGTGGGTCGGTCAGTCCTCGGCAGCACAGCGGCTGTGCATCTCCTCCCTCCTCCTTCCCCTAGGCCAATCGGATCGCTTCTCCTTCCGGCCAGTCGGGAAAATGGTCTCACGACCTACTTTCTGATTGGCTAAGAGGAGAATCAGTGTGACAATAGCGAATATTCATTCGCTATTGTCATACAACTGGGTGGACTCCGGGCGCAGTGCTCTGCGCCCCCCCCCCGAGCCCACCCTTTTTTTGAAGCCTCTTAGAGCCTCTGGGTCTTAACACGTGCTTAAAAAAAAAACCCATTGGAATCCATGCGCTTAGGGCCCTGCATGTAAATTAGGGGGGGCGGACGCATGGATCTGTTTCCCCTGTGCGATTGTTTTTTTGTTTTTTTTTAGTATTAGTGCATGTTCCCCATGGCAGGGAGAATCTTCTCATATTCCTATTTGACAGTAGTTTGTCCATTAGTCCTAAAAATGGGATTAGCCACCAAGTTTGGGTTTGTCAAATTTCATATACACTATATTACTGTAGCCATGATGTTGCAGCTAGTAACAGACAATCCACCAAATCACCCCACCGCCAAACTTCATACATCACTTCCTGAGACAAGGAACAGTCTTTTGCTGGTTTTGTTTTCGTTATTTAATTGGGGGGGGGGGGGGGGGGGGTGCAAATTGGATAGGGATTTGGAATATGGGATGCCCATAGGATTTATCATTGCCATCATATTTAAAGCGGGGTTCCACCCAAATTTTGAACAATATCTGTATGTATTCTCTTCCTTGCCTAGATGCTGACATGCCGTTTAAAAAAATTTAAATCGCCGTAATTACCTTTTTATTTTTCTATTTTTCTTTGCACTTCCTGGTTCTCCTCCCGTGGGAGTAGGCGTGTTTCTAGTCTCTCCCAGACTCCTGGGAGCTAGTCTCAGGCTTCCCAGGATGCCACTGAGCATGTGCGGGAACGAGCAGTGAATGCTGGGAGCACAGCATTCACCACATCCAGGAAATAAATGCTTGTGGGCTTCAAATGCCCACAATGAAGATGGAAACCGCCTGCAGTGAATAATATAAGTTATTCTTTCCAACGAAATCTGACACAGGCGGACATATTACACACAATATGTGAGTATGTAATGCTGAGAAGAAAAGTTTGTGAATTAACTCAAAAAAAACAAAACGATATATAGGTGGACCCCCGCTTTAAGATTTAAGCAAATTATTAGAGCCAGAAGATTGGATGTGCATTAACGCTGAACAAATCTCCTCCTGCATCTCCATGCAGACCGTCACTACTCCTCTGCTCAACCTCCGCAGATTATCTCTTCTTCGAACTCTCCTCCTGCACAACCGTCAGCACACCAAGACATTTTGGACAATTTCATGCTCCCAACTTTGTGGGAACAGTTTGGAGATGGCTTTAAAACGCATCAAAAACGCACTGGAACACACATGTCCTTATTTAAGGTTAAGAAAAAAAAGAGGGGGAAAAAAATGCACTGGACTGCATCAAAAATGCACCAAAAACGCATCAAAGACACACTGGAATGCGTAAAAAAAAATCATGCAGAAAAGCATCTGGAACGCATCTGGACTGCGTTTCTATGGTGTGAACTGGCCCTAAATAAGGACATATAAGTTCCGGTGCATTTTTGGTGCATTTAGGTGCGTTCCAGTGTGTTTTTGATGCATTTTACAGCGTTTCAGTACAGTCCAGTGCAGGAAAAATGCAGCACGTTCTACTTCTTTTTTCTGAAACTGGAACGCACTGGAACTGCAAGCACTGGTGTGAACTATGCCATTAAAATACCATATAACCGACTTTCCATGCGTTTGTGATGCGGAAACAAGAGGCACAAGATGGACTGCATGTGGTGTGAACTGGCCCTTAGGCTTTCTTTCCTTTATTTTCACCTGGTGATCCAGCCAATAAGTCTGTTATTTTCCAACAGAACAAGCACTCTTGCAAATGTATCAGTTAAAGCGGTGTTCCAGCCGCAATTTTTTTTTTTTAAAGTCAGCAGCTACAAACACTGTAGCTGCTGACTTTTAATAAAGACATTTACCTGTCCAGGGGATCGGGTGCCGGCGCTGCCATCTAAACGAAGGGACACAGGCAGTGGAGCCCTGCGGCTTCACTGCTTGTTTCCTACTGCGCATGCGCGAGTCGCCCGGCGCTTTGTGAATGGCCCGTTGTTTTCTGGGACACACACATGTCCCAGAATACGACGGGGCAGCTCGCCGAAGAGGAGGAAGCGCAGCGGAATAGGAAGGGGCAGATTAGGAAGACTGCCTAGCAACAGGGGTTTCTGGTAAGTAAAAAAATATTTTTTTTTTCAAATTTTTTTTTTTAAATATATTTTTTGAGAATTTTTATGTAATTTTTTTATTTTAGGGTGGACCTCCGCTTTAAGAGTGTTCAGGCAAAACAATTACCACTGACAGGGGTGCTTAAAATGACCAGCTTGTATTTATTCATGTAAAACTATTATCCTAAATGAAAAGCTGCTTGTTTAACTGCGGTTTGGGGGACTCTCTAATACAGGGGGGGTGTGCTACTGGCCAGATCACCAGGTGAAAACAGAGGGGGAAAAAAAATGAATGTAGCCGCCGCATCTAACGATTGGCAAGCACATACGTGTGCGCACAGGGTGTGCCAGGTGTGCCTGGGCACACCCTAATGACCCTGTACTAGGCAAATCCACCCTTCTGCTTGGCAGTCCCAAGTCGCAGGACAAGTCGCCCGAGTGTGAATGGGGCCTTAGGCAAACTAATGTACAGGAAGCAACATGAATATATTTGTTATTATATACTGTTCTCTAGACACGGAATCGTTTGAAGAATACATCGGCAGGAATTCATTTTATAGAGCTCAGTAGTAACTCTTTAGATTTACTGATTGTATCATTACATCTTGTTGGATAAATTCTATTGCCAGATAAAAATACTGTCCAATTATTTCTCCCATCATTATCTCTCCACCTCCCGGTCTCTCTCTCTACAATAATATATATGTGATCGGTGCAATGACAGAGCGGATCCACGGGGGAATAATTATCCTCAGACCTTGAGACTGCGAGGAGCAGCGTCTGCACACAGCTGGCTTTATTGAGAACTGACAGACTTGACACTGCAAGGATATAATTAAATCATCGTCTCATCAGCGACTCGCAATACAAAGCAGCACCAGCCTAAAAGTACGGGAGATACCGAGACGGCAGATGCTGCATCTCATATACTGTATGTAGGAGCGCTACATGTCTGGATAAAGAAAGTGGAGGATTGGTATGACTTGGGGTCACCATACATTATACAATCTCCTTGAGCCTAGGTTCACACTCAGTGGCGTCACTGGGGTTGGTGCCACCCGGTGCGGAAAAAATTGGTGTCACCCCCCCTCCCCGCCCTCCACCAACTATAGTCCTCCCTCAGTACAAACCCCCCTCCACTAACTACAGACCCCCCTCTCTCAGTATAGACCCCCCCACTAAGTACAGACCCTCCTCCCTCTGTACAGACCCCCCTCAACAAGTACAGACCCCCCTCCATCAGTATAGACCCCCTCCATCAGTGCAGACACCCTCAGTGCAGACCTCCCTCAATGCAGACCACCACCCCTCCATCAGTGCAGACCACTCCCCCTCCATCAGTGCAGACCCCCTCAGTGCAGACCACCCCCATCCATCAGTGCAGACCACCCTCAGTGCAGACCACCCCCCTCCATCAGTGCAGACCACCCCCCTCCATCAGTGCAGACCACCCCCCCTCCATCAGTGCAGACCCCCCCTCCATTAGTGCAGACCCCCCTCCATCAGTGCATACACCCCTCCATTAATGCAGACCCCACTCAGTGCAGACCCCCCTCCACCAGTGCAGACCCCCCTCAGTGCAGACCACCCCTCCATCAGTGCAGACCACCCCCCTCCATCAGTGCAAACCCCCCTCAGTGCAGACCACCCCCCTCCATCAGTGCAGACCCCCCCTCCATTAATGCAGACCCCTCTATTACTTCAGACCCCTCAGTGCAGACCCCCCTCCACCAGTGCAGACCCCCCTCAGTGCAGACCACCCCTCCATCAGTGCAGACCACCCCCCTCCATCAGTGCAAACCCCCCTCAGTGCAGACCACCCCCCTCCATCAGTGCAGACCGCCCCCCTCCATCAGTGCAGACCCCCTCAGTGCAGACCACCCCCCTCTATTACTTCAGACCCCTCAGTGCAGACCCCTCTAATTGCAGACTCCCCTGAGTGCAGACCACCCCCTCCATCAATGCAGACCCCCCTGAGTGCAGACCACCCCCCTCCATCAGTGCAGACCCCCCTTGAGTGCAAACCATCCCCCCTCCATCAATGCAGACCCCCCCTGAGTGCAGACCCTCCCCCTTCATCAGTGCATACCCCCTTCCATCAGTGCAGACCCCCTCTCCATCATTGCAGACCCCCCCATCAGTGCAGACCTCCCTTTCCATCAGTGCAGACCACCCCTCCATCAGTGCATACCCCCCTCCCCCCCCTCAAAAGCATCGCTCACCAGCGTTTTGCAGCGTTTTTGATCCATCGAAAAAAATTATATATATATATATATATATATATATATATATATATATATATATATTTTATTTATTTTTATTTTTTCTTCAAAAAAAAAAAAAAGCAGGAAAAAAGTTAAAAAACACTAATAAACGATATTGGAAAAACGTTAAAAAAAAGTTTTTATAATGTTATTATTACTTCCAGTGTGCATGAGGCCTAAAAGTTAAAGTGCCTGCAAACTACGGTATATCTATATATATCTATATATATAGATATATATACTAGAATTTAATTTTTTTTTTTTTATGCTACTAATGGCAGCGATCAGCGACTTATAACGGAACTTCAATACTGTACTGTGTCCAATCAATCTGTATCCAGACAGGCCCTTACATTATATACTGTAGTTGTTGGTAGATCTAAAGGAGATTGTATTTCCTAATTCTGGCAGAAAAATTGCATCGTTATTTTCATAGGCCGTGTGTATAAGGCCTAGGTGTGATTGACTGCCAGGGGGCGCTCGGGTTCACCTCCTGGCATGAGATGATCAGATAATCACGAGCAATACTTGAAATCAGAAGCCAGCCTTGTAATTATCCGCCCCTCAAAGCGAGGGGCTAAGGGGCAATTGCTACTGTTGGAGACTGAAAACATCCCCTTGAAAAAATCAATCCGCCATTCAGGAACAAAGCAACAGATTCTTTTGTTAGGGCCCCCCCTCCTACCGCTGATACCAGGGTTGCCGACCGCCAGTAAATTTACTGACAGTTTGTAAAAATCTGTGATTTTTTTTTACAACGGCCAGTAAATATCAGGGGCTGATAATTTCATGCTCTGTTGACTTTTTGAGTGTAAATCAAACATAATACCTTGTTATAGGTATTGTCAGTGTTTCCATATCATGTTTATATTGTTTAAATATTCACTGTGTTCGTTTACAATAGGAATTCTGTAATTTCTCAGGTCGCCAGTAAAAAAAATGTGCTCCGCCAGTAAATTTCCCATGTTTTGTCAGTAAAAAATGCTGCGGGAGGTTGGCAACCCTGGCTGATACCTACCTTCTTCCACTGGGGCAGTTTACCTTGAAGCTAAACTCCGAGCACAAAAACGTTTTATTTAAATGTATTCTTCAAATCCAAAAACGATTTACAACCACTTTGTGTGTACCAAATGCCTTTGCAAACCCAAATATTACCTTATAAAAAGTAGCTGTGACATCATCGCTGTGCTGTACATGGCCTGTGCAGAGAGCAGAGCTGTGGGAGGGGCCCAGCAGGCTCCACCCACTACAGGCTGCCTGCTGAAAACTACATGAGGGGGCGGAGACAAGACCAGTCAACCTGCATAAGGAGAGAGAGCAGCAGTGAGCGGTCTTTATTACACAGAGGGAAAGTCTCACACTGGATTACTGCAGAGATCTGGAAGAAATACACAAATCTCAACAGGATTCAAGGAAAAATACAAATGATGATGTATTTAGACAAGGTTTGCTTATCCCAGAATTCAGCTTTGTATACCTTCTGAGTCACTGACTTGGAACAATCATGCGGCAAGTGAAGGCAATGGTGTGTACACTCACTTTTGGTCATTGATTAGGAAAGCACTAAAACTAGAGGGTCATCGTAAAAAGAAGAGAAGAGCATTTTCAAGAGAGGCCAGTAATGCCAGGCCCCATATTTCTCTCAGGACAGGCTCATGTTTATGTTTTTTTTTCTTTGTTTTTATTTTATAAATACAGTTTTTGATAATATTTATCATTCTGTTTTAGTAAATTAAATGGGAAATGTTGCAAATGTACAGTATGCACAGCTGAATGATCAGAGGTGTGATTCACCCCTCCCCCTTCTTTCCCATCTCTATGGTTCAATACAGACATTCAATTAGAGAGAGATAGTCCGAAAGGGAACAGTTTGTGTTCTGTGTTCTTACTTTGGAAAACCCATTCTGCTCTGGGAATCCTGTGTCGTAGGTAAACATTTGCACGGAATACAATATGCGATATAGTGCAGTTTACAGTACTTAGATGTGGGGGTTGCATTAGTTTTAGCATCAAACAACTTAGAAACAAAATTGGCAGCACGCTATTACTTCATATATATTTCATGCATCTCCATAGGCCGAGCACTCTGCATAAAGGGTATTGTGCAAGGTAGATTTTTATCTACAGCAGCTATTCTCAAACATTTTACACCAGAAGAACCTCGAAACTAGATTTAGGTTTCAGGGAAGCCCTGCTAAAATCAATTCATCAAAGGAAGAATGCCCCTTATCCTGGAGATCAGTGGGATGAATGCTTCCTACATTGGTGGTGAGAAGAATGCCAATTACATTGGTGGTCAGTGGGAAGAATGCAACTAACATTGGTGGCCAGTGAGCAGAATGCCCCTTACATTGGTGGTCAGTGAGAATAATGCCCCTTAAATTGGTGATCAGTGAGAAGAATGCTCCCTATATTGATGGTAAGTGAGAAGAATGCCCCTTAAATTGGTGATCAGTGAGAAGAATGCCACTTACATTGGTGGTCAGTGAGAAGAATGCCCCTTAGATTGGTGATAAGTGAGAAGAATGCCCCTTTGATTGGTGATAAGTGAGAAGAATGCCACTTACATTGATGATAAGTGATAAGAATGCCACTTACATTGGTGATCAGTGGGAAGAATGCCACTTACATTGGTGGTCAGTGGGAAGAATGCTCCTTACATTGGTGGTCAATGCGAAGAACGCTCCTTACATTGCTGGTCATTTGGAAGAATGCTCCTTACATTGGTGGTCCGTGAGAAGAATGTCCCTTCCATTGGTGAGCAGTGAGAAGACCGCCCCTACTATTGGTGATCCATAGGAAGAGAAGAATGCCCCCCTTAAAGTGGTGGTCAGAATGCCACCCTTACCAGCAGCTAAAAAGATCACTGGTGCCCTGGTGCTGGCTCTGCCAAGTGGCACTGGACATGGGACTATCCAGGCACCATCAGATGGAAGGTCAATCGGCCACAGCTCAAGGAACCCATAGCGACCTCTTAAGGAACTGTAGGGTTCTGCGGACCCCTGGTTGGGAATGACTGATCTACAGAAAGATCTACAGACTGATCTACAAAAAGAAAAACCCAACAAAGGAATCAGCAAGTAAAATACATTTTTCAGGTTGTTAACTGGGAGAAAAATAACACTAAATTCAACAACAATGAAGGAAATATTGACTTGATATAAAAAACAATCTATCTTTTTTATTTATATACTTTTTTTATTTGTACATCTGTTTCACTTTGTTATATATTATGTGTGGCAAACATTTTCATAACATACATTTGTTTGTTACAATTTTATATATCTGTACCCCTTGTGTGTATAAAAGCTTCCTTTAAAACTGAAAAAAGACTTCCCATAAAGAACAGTGTCCCTATATTGCCGGACATTTGGACTGATTGCAGTAATATGCTGAGACTTTAGGCAGATGGCTCGGTGTAACTGAATGAGTAAGGTACAATTACGTTTGTATCATTATGCACACCCTGTGTAATATTTCTCCCAGTTTAAGGGTTCATTTACATTTCATGCAGTCACAAATCATAGACAAGGATATTTTTCCTATGTCCTGTTACTTCAGTTCACTGTGTTAGTATTCACTATATTAAATAAAAAATAAAAAAAATAATAAAAAAAGGCATTTTGCATTTTTACACAACACATTCTGCTGTGCTACATTGTAATTTAATAATGCACAGCGCACGCTCTTTGCCCCCAGACGTGCGCCCATTGGTGTGAATGAACCCCAAGGGCCAGTGCACACCACATGCAGTCTAGTGCATTTTCTTTTTCTGCATCAAAAACACATGGACAATAGGTTACATGAATTTCAATGGCAAAGTTCACACTATTGCAGTGTGTTCCTGTACAGTCAACAAAAAAGAGAACATGCTGCATTTATTCTGCAAGAAACTGCACTGGAACGTGTCAAAACGCATCAAAAACACAACGGAATGCATCTAAACACATGAAAAACGCTTGAATGCATTACAGCAAATAAACCCAGGAAACTCTGGAAAATAACTGAGGAAAAAAAAGCATTTTAACACATTCAAAATGCATAAAAAAAGCACCAGAAAGCATCCAGACTGTGTTTCTGTGGTGTGAACTGGCACTAAGTATATAGACATCCTGCTGCCCTAGGAGCATAAATGATAATTCCTCTTTGTACCAGCCTACCCTTTGCACCATGTGATTATTTTAATAAACATTAAAATGCACTGATGGCAGCAGAAGAGTGTCTGCATTATATGCACAGCTACTTCACTGTAAAGGCTAACAAACAATGAAAAAAAAGAAGAGGTTGTTTATTGAACGTCAGTGAGTCTTGCATAGTTGTGCACAGCCTATTGCATTAGGGTGTGCACTCCAAAGCTCAAACACCTATGCATGTGTATATACACCACCGGTGTCCATAGGGCAGTGGGCCGGTATCTGTTTTTTAATTTTTAGTATTTTATTTTTTAGAATTACATTTTTTTAGGAGCCCCGTTAGGGGGCTTTGGTGAAACAACAGGAGTCTAAACAGGGGGAATCTGCGCCGCACGGGGTGATTAGGGTGTGTCCAGGCACACCTGGCACACCCTGTGCGCACGCCTATGGAGTCTTGTGACTCCTCTGTACATCCCCAGCACACGTATCCCCTATAGTTCACTGGGTGACTTTGACCACAAATGCCAAGAGGTGGACAGAAGAGAGAAACAAAATAGGCCAGAAGGATTCCAGTTAGTATATTTTGGGGTTTGGTGCTCCCGCCCTTACACTGCTGCCCTGCCTGGGACCTGGACTGTGTATCCTGCATATCGTTTACACATTTACTATTTATTAATTATTATTACAGGTACTTATATAACGCCATCAATTTAACGCAGCGGTTTACATTTATATTGTACATTCACATCAGTCCCTGCCCTCAAGGAGCTTACAATCTAAGGTCCCTAACTCACATGCATACATACACAGGGCCAATTTATACAGGAGCCAATCAACCCACCAGCATGTCTTTGGAGTGTGGGAGGAAACTGGAGTACCCGGAGGAAACCCACTCAGGTACTGTGATACAGTCGATACATTAATACAAATATGAATTCATTTTGTTGATTACAGATGCCCATGAGATGATGGTTGACTGTAGTCCACAGTTGTCATGTCTTTGGGAAGTGGCAGTCTTCCCTGGTCAAACAAATAGGCTTGATTCTCTTAGCCTATTGCGTCCTAGAGATAAGGCCAGCACAGGCTCTCCTGTCCTCAGTTGTATGAACATGGGGGCTTGGACAATACCAGCGAGCATCTCCACTGTGGTGGCCAGTTCTGGACTGTATATCAAGCTGCCATCTACCATCCACAGTCACCATTAGCCGATGTGCGGGCACTTTGGGGGTGTATTTTTTCAGTCCGTTGATTCATTTCCGATTTACCCTTCTCATAGGCCAGCTGTAGTTTCTGTAGCCCCCTTGCCATAAATGCTGCCCGTTCATCTCCTCCGAATTCTACAATCCACTTCCTGAGCTCTGGGTCAGAGGAGTGCGAGAGCTGTACGCCAGCACGCCGTAGTCCTGAAGGATAAGGCAGAGGGAGCACGGGAGGACGGGGCATCTTTACTTCTGGAGAAAGCAAAAGAAAAAAAAAAGACCACAGTTATTGACAGAATATGGTACTGCGCAATACATCAATGTAGCTGGATTGGGTGATGGGGTGATGTGGAGATGTTCGCATTTAGTGTCGATACTTTCAGCGTCAATAATGTAATCCTGACATTTTTTGGGTTACAGTAAAAGAATAGGTATTATGGGCCTAAAGCAGAGTTCCAGGCAAAAGGCTAAAATACATATAAGACACCTGTTTTATCCACACCACACTCCAAAAGATTTGAGTTTGTGTCCATCCAGTTGTCACGCTTACCCCAAAATGCAGGTGGTCAGACACTATAGCTGGCTACTGTGTTCTTCACCTATAGTAGTTCCCTTTATCATAAGGCAAGCAGGCCTACCGGTACTTGGTTGCCTCCAGGACTTATATACAATGGTATAGTTCCTGGCCACCATGCTAGGACATACGTGAACTGAGCACAAGAAACATGTACTTGCAGTTGGCAGACAGGCAGAGTGGTTCAATGACAGTCTAGGTCAGCCTTTCTCAACCTTTTCAACACAGAGGAACCCTTGAAATAGTTCACAGGTCTCGGGGAACCCCTGCTAAAAATTTAGTACATTGAAAAAGTCAAACTTCCTCTGAGTGGGACTTTTAGAAAGGGGCAGATACCACAATGAGGTATGAAAAAGATATATAAAAAGTATATAAGATTTTATTAAGAAACATTTGTTTAAAATAATGAGCACATATGAACAATACACATATCAAAATCACAATTAGATTCTGGACAAGACTAGTCATGCAGTAACAGTTCAATAAGGACAGCTGGTAATCGCAAAGATCTGTTGGGTTGATAGTGGACACAAAAGAAAAAGCCCAACGCGTTTCAAAATTACTGTTTCTTCATCAGGGGTGTATGCGATTTTGTCGCAGAACGTACAAACGGCGTGCAAACTGTGTGGCTCTTGAATTAGTTTCCTATCCAGAATTTGTCATTTAAAAACAGAGTGTGTTGCAGCTGTCAGCCTGCGAGGCCCCCGGCCCGGCGGGGTAGGTCAATGCACTAACACAGGCAGGTAGGTCCAACGGCAGCAGGAGGGGGAAACAGAACAGAGTCCCACACAAAGGACAACCCGGGTTGGCCCTCCGAGGTATACCCCTTACTTGCTGGGAGGGAATCAAGGGGAAGGAGGGGACAGAAGCAGAAACCAACGGGCGAGGACCTGCTTGTAGATAGCTCTGCAGACAAGTGAGTCAGGGAACTTTGGTAACGCCCGAAGATGATCAAGGGATTGATCTGGTAAGTCAGAGAGCACAGTGATGCAGGTCCTGGCTTGTGTCCACCCTCACAGCTAAAAATTTGAAATCTACAACTCATGATACATTAGTGTGATGGTCAGTGGGAAGAATGGTCCTTACACTTGTGGTCATTGGGAAGAATTACCTCCTTACAGATAGTTAAAAAGATCAATGGTGTCAGTGGGAACTTATCTGAGAGGCAAAAATTGCTCAATGCTGAAGGAACCCCTAGCAACCTCTGGAGGAACCCTGGTTGAGAATCGCTGGTCTAGGTAAAAGGCAGGCAGAGTTCAGAGAATAGTTGTTATTCGATCCGAGGCCATACACAGGGAAATTGAATATAGCAGAACAGGGCAGACAGACAGACAGGGTGCTTGATTAGATATTACACACGTTATCACACTCTATCACAAGCATGAGACTGAAAGTTTGGCTGGCTTATATCAGGTTTGGCCTCCACCCAAAGACTGGCTACAGTAATCACCTTGCAGGTGGACAGACAGACAGGGACAATGCCATAGCCGAAACCAGGATGCTGGAATGGGGAGCAGGAGCGCTATACACTCCTGACACCAGTTCACAGGTTTATAAAGTCCACCCAGACAGCGCAGTCAGATTGGTGACCTGACCTTTCTCTGCGGCAGTTATGCAATCCAGCCTGGTCATCTCCCTGCCCCAGCCTGTAATTGGACAATAAAAGCATAACTAAACCCAAGAACAAAAATGTAATATATTGCAGTTTACTGCCCTTAGATGTGGTGGCTGCATTAGTTTCCTTTTTTCCAGCTAAGTGCATTTTCAGCAAGTGTAGAAAATATCTCTGACCTTATCTTCTCCTTTCCTGTGAGCTGCACTGAAAGTTATCTCCCCTCCTACCTATCTTCTGTAAACTACCAGTTGCCCGGACCAATGTAACGGCAGGGATAAAGACATGTTTTTATGTAAGCAGGTGCAGTCTGCTTCCTCCTCTGTAGGTGGTGCCCGACCGGAGCAGTGGCACAGCCTGGAAAGAAAGTCAAGGGAAACTCGGTTCTCTGTGATTTCCTGATTCCTGGAGGCAGCGTTCTGGTTGGCTATGCCGCATCCAGGTGACTCTTGGCGGCCATCTTGGGTCAGCAGAGTCTTTTTAAAGTGGGGGTCCACCTATCTATCGTTTTTTTTTTTTTAGTTCATTCACAAACTTTTCTTCTCAGCATTACATACTCACATATTGTGTGTGATATGTCCGCCTGTGTCAGATTTCGTCGGAAAGAATAACTTATATTATTCACTGCAGGCGGTTTCCATCTTCATTGTGGGCATTTGAAGCCCACAAGCATTTATTTCCTGGATGTGGTGAATGCTGTGCTCCCAGCATTCACCGCTCGTTCCCGCACATGCTCAGTGGCATCCTGGGAAGCCTGAGACTAGCTCCCAGGAGTCTGGGAGAGGCTAGAAACACGCCTACTCCCACGGGAGGAGAACCAGGAAGTGCAAAGAAGAATAGAAAAATAAAAGGTAATTACGGCGATTTAAATTTTTTTAAACGGCATGTCAGCATCTAGGCAAGGAAGAGAATACATACAGATATTTTTCAAAATTTGGGTGGAACCCCGCTTTAAGTTCCTGCTCCCCAGATTTTGTCACGCATTCATGTGTGGGTAGTGTAGGAACAGGTTCCCCGTCTGTCAGGATCAGTATTAGCGCCAGGGAGAGGTTCCAGATGAAAAGGGAAAGCCTTGGACTTCTTCCCGTTTGGGTACAAGATGGCCAGGTCGCATTCTGCCCCTCCAGGCAGACACTGTCAGTTTGGCTGATACCTTCTTCCGCTACATGCTGTTGGTATTTGTGAGTGCTCCCAGTTGGGTCCTCTCCCACTGAGTTGGTTGTGAACTGTTTGCCTTGACTATAATACAAGTTCTGCCTCTGCAATACAAGTTCTGCCTGTGCTACAATACAAATTCTACTGACTGCACCTGGACTGTGTGCGAATTATTACCGCCGCACCATGTTGCACCCACCCACATGTAGTCCATATCAGAAGAGCAGCCTAGGGTCATGACCATGGTTCTTCTGTAGACACAGTGAAGAAATAATGTACCCACCGAGCTACATTAGCCACTGTACCCAAACAAAATTGATGATCTTTTTTTCCCACAAATAGAGCTGTCCTTTGGTGGTACTTGATCACCTCTGTGATTTTTATTTTTTGCGCTTTAAACAAAAAAAAGGGTGACAATTTTGAAGAAAAAAAACCAAAACAGTATTTTTTACTTTTGGTATAATAAATATCAAAAAACGAAATATAAAAAAAAAATAATTTCTTCCTCAATTTAGGCCAATATGTATTCTGCTACATATTTTTGGTAAAAAAATAAATAAAATCCCAATAAGTGTTTATTGATTGGTTTGTGCAAAAGTTATAGCGTCTACAAACTATGGGATAGATTTATGGCATTTTTATTATTATAATTTTTTTACTAGTGATGGCGGTGATCTGCAATTTTTAGCGGGACTGCGACATTGCGGCGGACAGATCGGACACTGTTGACACTTTTTTGGGATCATTGACATTCATACAGCGATCAGAGCTAAAAATATCTACTGATTACTGTATAAATGTCACCAGCAAGGAAGGGGTTAAGTGTGTTCCCTGGGAGGTGTGCTAACTGTATGGGGGCTGGGCTGACTGGAGGAGGAGAGAGATTGCTGTTCCTAATTACTAGGAACAGACGATCTCTCTCTCCTCCCCTGACAGAACAGGGATCTGTTTGTTTACACTGACAGATCCCAGTTCTGCCTGTTTCTGGAGCGATCACGGGTGACTGGCGGACATCAAGTCCGCCAGACCCGCTGGTTGGCTCTCCCGCATGCGAATGGGCGTGCCTCCGGCGGTGCGCCCAAAAATCGCAGTGTACGCACCCAACGTACAATAACGGCAATTTTGCGCAGGGGAGCCAACCTGCCGCAGTACAACTGCGGCAGTCGGTCCGTAACTAGTTAAAGCGTTACTAAACCCACAACAGTGAAATCATTCTGTATATGCAGTAAAGCATGCTTGTTATACTCACTGTGGAACCTAAGGGGTTAATCCTCTGCACTGTGTAAAAAGGCTGTTTGAGCCTGTCTTCTCTGATCCTCCACTTCTTCCACTGTCCCCAATCCATCCCCTGATTAAGGATAATCTCCCCGGCTTGTTCGCAAGCTTTACGTGCAGAGCCCGCCGAGAACTCGGCACTGCACAGCGCGAATCACAAGCTGTGAGACATTTCCTGATGTGCGGCTGCAGAGATCGGGAAATGTCTCACTGCCTGTGATTAGCGCTGTGCGGTGCCGACTTCCTGGCGGTCTCGGCACGTGCAGCTTGTGAACACGCCGGAGCTCATCCTTACTCCTGATAGTAAAGAGCCTTGGGGACAAGCTGCAAAGTTCAGTTTGGTGTGTATTGCTAGAGAGTTTTTTTTTCTTGGGAGGGTGCATGTGATCAGCACAGGGCCAATCAGCACTGTCCAGGCAGAGGGTCAGGGGTCCTGCAGCCTCATAGGACAATCAGGGGAAAATGAAAACTCCTCCTACAAGCTGTAACCAGACACTGATAGAAGTCACAAGACTGCTATATACTGCTGATGAGAAAAGGTATTTAGCCGTTTATATTTACTAAAATAATTGCATTTCCATGTTCTGTGTACTGTGGGAGATCAGATATAGTGAATGCAGGGTCCTGGGTTTAGTAGCACATTTAAAACGAATATATCCAATCTTTCAAAATAAATTCTGAAAATACGAATCGATTCAGAGCAATGAATATGCAAAATGAATATCAGTATATACAAAACTAATTCGGAAAACAAATCATTCTAACATAATGAGTATGACAATACGAAATGGTTCACTTTTTGAATTATCCTGAAACGAAATGAAAGTCATTTTTCCGTAGTGAGCATCTCTACTCAGCCTAGCATTCTGTTATGTTTTTACTGTGCGAAACTGAAATCCCCTGTGTGGGGAACAGAGGTTTCATTTTCAATATATGTAGGCCAGAAAGTCTTTAACCACAGTTCCTGACTTGCATCTACCACACATCTACCACACGAGTCTATACAGTACATCCGACATATGACAATATGTTTAAGGCAGTCGCTATGGATATGGACCTGGGAGGATGCTGTATACAGTCAGTATGGATATGGGAGGATGCTGTATACAGTCAGTATGGATGTGGGAGGATGCTGTATACAGTCAGTATAGATATGGATGTGGGAGGATGCTGTATACAGTCAGTATGGATATGGACCTGGGAGGATGCTGTATACTGTCAGTATGGATATGGATGTGGGAGGATGCTGTATACAGTCAGTATGGATATGGACCTGGGAGGATGCTGTATACTGTCAGTATGGATATGGACCTGGAAGGATGCTGTATACAGTCAGTATGGATATGGACCTGGAAGGATGCTGTATACAGTCAGTATGGATATGGACCTGGAAGGATGCTGTATACAGTCAGTATGGATATGGACCTGGAAGGATGCTGTATACAGTCAGTATGGATGTGGACCTGGGAGGATGCTGTATACAGTCAGTATGGATATGGGAGGATGCTGTATACAGTCAGTATGGATGTGGGAGGATGCTGTATACAGTCAGTATAGATATGGATGTGGGAGGATGCTGTATACAGTCAGTATGGATATGGACCTGGGAGGATGCTGTATACTGTCAGTATGGATATGGATGTGGGAGGATGCTGTATACAGTCAGTATGGATATGGACCTGGGAGGATGCTGTATACAGTCAGTATAGATATGGACGTGGGAGGATGCTGTATACAGTCAGTATGGATATGGACGTGGGAGGATGCTGTATACAGTCAGTATGGATATGGGAGGATGCTGTATACAGTCAGTATGGATATGGGAGGATGCTGTATACAGTCAGTATGGATATGGGAGGATGCTGTATACAGTCAGTATAGATATGGGAGGATGCTGTATACAGTCAGTATGAATATGGATATGCGCTAGTGTGGGCTTTTAGACATTAAAGTGGTTGTAAAGCCTAAACATTTTTTACCTTTAATGCATTCCTTGTATTAAGGTAAAAATGTTTAGGTGTCAGCATCGCCCCCTCAGCCCCCCTTTACTTACCTGAGCCCTCATTCGATTCAGCGCCGTGTACGTCTGCAGCTCTTCTCTCCACACATTTCCGGGTCTCACTGGCTTTGCTGGGGCACCGGGAGCCATTGACTACCACTGGTGTCAATCAAAGCCAGTGACGAGGGAGGGGGGCGGGGCCGAGTCCCACTGTCTGTGTCAATGGACACAGCTGTGGGGCTCGGGTACGCACAGGTGCCCCATTGGGGAACTGGACTAGGGTTGCCACCTTTTTTTTTTTCAAGCCAAACCCGAACACTTTAGTGGCCTGGGACACCTTTGAATGCCCCAAGGAGAGTAGTAATGCGGTGCGCATAGTCAGGGAAGACACCAGACATTTTTGAGCCCCTTGCACAGCTTTAGGCCTGGGCCCCCCGGACCTGACCACTAACCTTCCCCAGGGCCCACTCACTGGCCGTCCCACTGAATCCGCCCACTGGCCATTCCACCGAGTCCTTCAGTCCACCCACTTTTGTTTGAAAACTCTTACAACTTACTATATGAAAATTAATCCAATCCATTAAAAGAAACATCCCCATGTATTCAGCAAAGAGATTGCCCAACCCAGCAAAGAGACATCCAAATCCAGCAAAGAGAGAGCCCCATATATTCAGCAAAGAGACATCCAAATCCAACAAAGAGAGAGCCCCATATTTTCAGCAAAGAGACATCCCCGTATATTCAGAAATGAGACATCCCCATCCAGCAAAGAGACATCCCCATATATTCAGCAAAGGGACATCCCAATCCAGCTAAGAGATGGCCCAATCCAACAGAGACATCACCATATAGCAAGGAGACTCCTCATATAGCAAAGAGACAGCCCAATCCAACAAAGAGACAGTCACAGCACAGGCCCACACCCAGCCACATTGTCAACCAATTTACCATTGTGGTGTCTAACAATTTGTCTCCAGACCAGTCCACAGTGAGCACTGAACAGTCCTGCAGGCTACGCGCAGTGCAGCTCTTCAACACGGCTGAACTGCAACTGGCATGGCGCCTAAACCAGCATCTGGTCTGCAGGAAGAGGCAGATTGGATTGCAGATGATATCACTCCACTTTCCCCCAGCAGCTGGACCTAAGTGAGCCGCATCGGCTCACTCGGTGGCTGCCCTGCTTTAGCAATTGCTAGTTACTACAGCAGCAACAACTCGTTGGTTGGGGCCTGGGCCCCCCGGGACACCCGGACCCCTTACATGTGTATGAGCTGTCCCCCCTTGATGGCTGCACTGCGCATAGTGTGCTGCAGCGAATGGTGGGTGTGGCCAAATCGCTCTTGCTGACATCATCACCCTGCCACCCAGTGATGCCTAAAAAACCTATAAACCATGCGCTTACTCCAAAAAAGTCATAGATGTAAGCAGCTAACACAACAAATAGAAAATTTGTAATAAATCATATGTAACCAAGTGTAGCGCTAAGTGATGTCAAACCTGCCCCCAGAGAGCTGCCCGCAGCACCCGGATGACAATAGATATGTGTGTGTGTGACTATCTTGGTTACAGCCCAGTATGAATGTGTCTGGGTTTCAGTCCACCTGAAACCCGGACACATGAGTCAAAGCCTGAACTGTCCGGGTGAATCCCGGACAGGTGGCAACCCTACACTGGACAGAGGGGAGGGGCTGGGAGCGCCAGTGGAGGACCCGAAAATAGGAGGTTCGCGGGCGCTCTATGTGATTCCATTGCACAGAGCAGGTAAGTATAGACATGTTTATTTTATTTATTTAAAAAAAGTACCGTATATACTCATGTATAAGTAGAGTTTGTCAGCACATTTTTTTGTGCTGAAAATGCCCCCCTCGGCTTATACTCCAGTCAAGCACTTTTCTGCAGCAAAAAATGTATCTCGGGGCCGCTTGGTACTTAGGAACCCCAAATTTGGTGTGCAAACCCAGTGGAACTAGTACCACAACATATCCAAAGCTGGGGTTCCTAGCTCTAAGTGGCCCTGAGATACGGGGCCCCAAAGTCGGTTCGGAAAATGTCAATCTCTGCTGCAGAAAAGTGCTTGTCATTTTCTGAACCAAATTTGGGACCTAGTATTTCGGGTCCACTTAGTACTAGGAACCCCAGCTTTGGATATGTTGTGGTGCTTGTTCAACTGGGTTTGCACACCAAATTTGGGGTGCCTAGCACTAAGTGGCCCCGAGATACGGGGCCCCAAATTTGGTCAACTGTGTCCATCTGCAGCAATGTCATTTCCGGGACCCTTTGGGTCCAGAGACCCCAAATTTTGGCTGCAGCTAGGGGGCATCTAGGAACCCTTAACTACCGAGTTTGAAGTTCGGGGGACCTATGGCTGCAAAGGGGCACAGTGAGGCATGCAAATGGGCACAGTGAGGCTGCAAATGGGCACAGTGAGGCTGCAAATGGGCATTGTTGACCCTCTTTTCCACTTACAGTAGCTGCGCATTTCTCACCCTCGGCTTATACTCGAGTCAATAAGTTTTCCCGTTTTTTTTTTGTGGTAAAATTAGGTGCCTCGGCTTATATTCGGGTCGACTTATACTCGAGTATATACGGTACCTTTACAATCACTTAAAAAACAAGCAGGGATGAGGCGACATAACACCTCCAAACTGCCTGTCCAACGTCTGTAGGAGATCGCTTTTCAGAGGGTCAACACAAATCGAAATGAGCCCCTAAGAGATTGTCTTGAGGTTCAATCAAATAGGAAGTAAATCATACAAGCTGCAGCATCTTCATGACTTTTAATGGGATTTTAATGTATTGCATATTGACTGATTATTTTAATTACTTTTTTATGCTTAACATTTTTTTTATTTATTTATTTTTTTTAATATTTTTTTAATTTCCTAATATAACCATAAAACACAGCAGCAAAAGGAGGGAAATAAAAGAAAATACTTTCAAATATGATCAAAATCTAGAAGGAGGAAGTCAGCGGGGTCCGCGCTCTATTAGCGGGTTGTGTGTTTCTTGTGTTTGAGATACAAGTTCAGAAAAAGAAAGTAAAAGCACAGCGGTGTCTCTTCAGGACGTACATCGGAAGTCGCAGGACTGCAGCATAGCTGGTGGTCTGCTGATTGCAGAGTTCACACCATCACACAGAAGTCATTATCACTCTGCCATGTCTGCATGGCTCTCCCGGGGCTCCCTACCTCCTCCTGGGTCTGCTGACATGTATTTACCACCAGCTCATTTTCTGCTTCTACCCAACAATGTTCAAGCAGCGATGGCACACTAAAGCTGAACTCCGGCCTTCCCTTCAGTCTTGCACAGTTGTAAAAGGCAACTCTTCTCTGCTGAAATGGCTTACTCTGATTTTGTTGCACACTGTAAGCTTCTCACAGTGTACATTAGAACCTGTAGCAAGGCAGAAAGACATTGCTTCATTGGCTGCATGGCGTCCAGCATCATTTAGCTTTTTCCTCCCCAGCCTTACTATCCACGGCCCCCTCCCCTTTCAATCTCTAATTTCAGTTCTTTCAATCAGAGGCATCAGCATCACATGTGGGCGTTACCTAGTGTAGTCTGCATGTAAATACAACCTGCCTAGGAATGCAAATTTGCATAACTCCTCCCAAGGGCCAGCCAACCGCTTGCATCAGGGCAGAGGGCGGGTTCTGTGATGTTTTCAAGAAGTCTGCTGGCCACTTCCACTATCTATGATCTGCCTGCATTACATAGAGAAGCAAAGAGATCCAGTGATGGATGATGTGACTGGGTGTACAAAACTGTATGTAATGCAATGAAAAGGTTTTATTAAAATGTTATTAGCATGTTGAGGGGGGACCAGGGAAGGCAAAATATAAACAGGTTGAACAAAAAAACGAAAAAAACAAAAAAAACACAGACTGGGAGTATGGCGGCTGCTATAAGTTCTCCTCCTGAAGATAACTGGCTGACTGTCATGCTGATCCAATTATTTTATTAATTTCTGAGCTAGAACAGATGAGGAGTTATGAATTCACTTCAGTGCTGCTGCATCCTTGTCTGAGGACAGTGACTGAGAAATAAATAAAAGGCAGAGACAAGCAACTAGTCTTTTCAGGAGGACACCAATGACAGTATATTTTTCTGTAGGTCAGAGGTCAGTGTTAACTAATAGGTTAGGTATAATAGTGAAGGTAAAATGTTAAGGTTGAGTTGAGGGTTTTGCCCCGTACACACGGTCCGATTTTTCAATGGGAAATGTGTGATAGGACCTTGTTGTCGGAAATTCCGACCGTGTGTGGGCTCCATCACACTTTTTCCATAGGAATTTCCGACACACAAAGTTTGAGAGCTTGCTATAAAATTTTTCGACAACAAAATCCGTTGGTGTGTACACAAATCTGACGCAAAAAGTGCCACGCATGCTCAGAATAAATAAAGAGATGAAAGTTAATGGCTACTGCCCCGTTTATAGTCCCGACGTACGTGTTTTACGTAGTTTGAGCCAACATCCGTCGGAAAAAATCAGGTTGAGGGTTAGCGTAGATTACATGTCATGAACGTTCTTCAAACCACTTTTTAATTCTCATCTGCTCTTGTTGAGAGGGTTAAGATACTATCTAGGTTGAGGGTTAGCATAGGTTACAAGTCATGGTGAGATCTGGCGTAGATTACTTTCCAGGCTGAGGGTTGGCGTAGGTGACATGTGAGGTTGAGGGTTAGTGTAGGTGACATGTGAGGTTGAGGGTTAGTGTAGGTGACATGTCAGGTTGAGGGTTAGTGTAGGTGACATGTCAGGTTGAGGGTTAGTGTAGGTGACATGTCAGGTTGAGGATTAGCGTAGGTGACATGTCAGGTTGAGGGTTAGTGTAGGTGACATGTGAGGTTGAGGGTTAGCGTAGGTGACATGTCAGGTTGAGGGTTAGTGTAGGTGACATGTCAGGTTGAGGATTAGCGTAGGTGACATGTCAGGTTGAGGGTTAGTGTAGGTGACATGTCAGGTTGAGGATTAGCGTAGGTGACATGTCAGGTTGAGGGTTAGTGTAGGTGACATGTCAGGTTGAGGGTTAGTGTAGGCGACATGTCAGGTTGAGGATTAGCGTAGGTGACATGTCAGGCTGAGGGTTATCGTAGGTGACATGTCAGGTTGAGGGTTAGTGTAGGTGACATGTCAGGTTGAGGGTTAGTGTAGGTGACATGTCAGGTTGAGGGTTAGTGTAGGTGACATGTCAGGTTGAGGGTTAGCGTAGGTGACATGTCAGGTTGAGGGTTAGTGTAGGTGACATGTCAGGTTGAGGATTAGCGTAGGTGACATGTCAGGTTGAGGGTTAGCGTAGGTGACATGTCAGGTTGAGGATTAGTGTAGGTGACATGTCAGGTTGAGGGTTAGCGTAGGTGACATGTCAGGTTGAGGGTTAGTGTAGGTGACATGTCAGGTTGAGGGTTAGTGTAGGTGACATGTCAGGTTGAGGATTAGCGTAGGTGACGTGTCAGGTTGAGGGTTAGCGTAGGTGACATGTCAGGTTGAGGGTTAGCGTAGGTGACATGTCAGGTTGAAGGTTAGCGTAGGTGACGTGTCAGGTTGAGGGTTAGCGTAGGTGACATGTCAGGTTGAAGGTTAGCGTAGGTGACATGTCAGGTTGAGGGTTAGCGTAGGTGACATGTCAGGTTGAAGGTTAGCGTAGGTGACATGTCAGGTTGAGGGTTAGTGTAGGTGACATGTCAGGTTGAAGGTTAGCGTAGGTGACATGTCAGGTTGAGGATTAGCGTAGGTGACATGTCAGGTTGAGGGTTAGTGTAGGTGACATGTCAGGTTAAGGATTAGCGTAGGTGACATGTCAGGTTGAGGATTAGCGTAGGTGACATGTCAGGTTGAGGATTAGTGTAGGTGACATGTCAGGTTGAGGGTTAGTGTAGGTGACATGTCAGGTTGAGGATTAGCGTAGGTGACATGTCAGGTTGAGGGTTAGTGTAGGTGACATGTCAGGTTGAGGATTAGCGTAGGTGACATGTCAGGTTGAGGATTAGCGTAGGTGACATGTTAGGTTGAGGATTAGTGTAGGTGACATGTCAGGTTGAGGGTTATCGTAGGTGACATGTCAGGTTGAGGATTAGCGTAGGTGACAAGTCAGGTGGAGGATTAGTGTAGGTTACATTTCAAGTTTAGGGTTAGCGCAGGTTACATATTAGATTGAGGCTAAATAAAGGTTACTTGCTGAGCTGAGGGTTAATAAAGGGTACATGCCAAGTTGGGGGACAGCATAGGTTACATGCCAGGTTGAGGGTTAGAGCAAGTTACATGCCAGGCTGAGGGTTAGCATAGGTTACACTGTAGGTTGAGGGTTAGTGTAGGTTACTTTCTAGGTCAGCATAGGTTACATGTCAGAGTGAGGCTCCATGCACACTGGGCTTAAAAAAACGTCTGTTCTCTTAGGAGTAAAAAACGCTCATATAGAGCATTTTTTGTACAAAGTTTAGACGAGTTTAGGAGAGTTTTACATTTTTTCTGCCTCCAAGCTCCAATCAGAAACGCGAACCAGAAGGTTTTTTTTTTTCTGCCTCAAAAACATTAAACACAAAATATGCCTCTGATGCCATGTACACACGAAGCGGACTTGCCTACATACGATCATACCAAAGTCTGACTGATTCGAACGTGATGAAGTTCATAGCCAGTAGCCAATAGCTGCCCTTGCGTCGTTTTTGGTCTGTCGGAATAGCATACGGATTTTTCGATAGGACTTGAGTCCATCGGAAAGATTTGAAACATGTTCTATTTCTAAAGTCCGTCCCACACACGATCGAATTTTCCGACGGATTCGTTCCGTCGGACCTTTGCTGTCGAAAAGTCCGGTCGCGTGTACACGGCATTAACGTCCTAATGTGCATGGACACATAAGAGATCATTGAGCTGCTTCTACAGGCAGAACACAAAACTCCCGGTTTTGCTGTCGGAATAAACTCCGAAGGTTTCTCCAACGGAACTCCGAAGGTTTCTCCGACGGAACTCCGACGGAAATCCATTTAAGCGGTCTTGCCTACACACGGTCAAACCAAAGTCTGACCAAAGTCCGACCGTCCAGAACGCGGTGACGTACAACACGTACGACGGGACTAGAAAAAGGAAGTTCAATAGCCAGTAGCCAATAGCTTCCATCTCGTACTTGCTTCAGACCATGCGTCGTTTTTGGTCCGTCGGAACAGCATACAGATGAGCGGTTTTACAGATAGGAATTGGTTCTGTGGGAACTATTTAGAACATGTTCTATTTCTAGGTCCATCAGAATTTTGGAAAATAAAAGTCCGATGAGGCATACACACGATCGAAATAGACGATGAAAAGACTCCGTCTGACTTTTTCTGTCGGACATTCCGCTCGTGTGTACGCGGCTTTAGTGTAGGTTACTTGCTAGGCTGAGGTTTTAGTCCCGGTTCACATGTATGCGATGCGGGAACCATTGCGGGTTCCCTCATCGCATGTCACCTGCCGGCGGTTCACACTGACATTTGCGAACTGCCAAATGGTACAGGAGTCGGATCTTATAGGTGTGAACACCCATGCGATCCGATTCCAGTGCGGACCACAAAAAAGGGTCCTGCACCATTTTGGTGCGAATGCGATGCGAATTTAGCCACACAATCTGTATGGCTGAATTCGTATCGCACAGATCTTGCTTGTGATCTGCACAGCAGTGCGGTGCGAATCACATGCGATGTCTAACATCGCACCAGTGTGAACCCAGCCTAAATGTAGGATACTGTACTTGCAAGGTTGAGAGTTAGCATAGGTTACATGTCAGGTTGAGGGTTAGCGTAGGTTACATTCTCGGTTGAGGGTTAGAGTAGGTGTCATGTCCTGAATGTTCTTCAAACCACTTTAATTCTCTTACTTCCTAGGTTGAAGGTCAGCATAGGTTACATGCCAGGGTAAGGGTCAGCATAGGTTACATGTCAGAGTGAGAGTTGGTGTAGGCTACATTCCAGGTTGAGGGTTGGGGTAGGTTACATGTCAGGTTGATGGTTAGTGTAGATTACTTAGCAAGTTGAGGGTTAGCATAGGTTACATGTTATGAACGATCTTCAAACCACTTTAAATCTTAGGGTTAGTGTAGGTGACATGTCAGGTTGAGGGTTAGTGTAGGTGACATGTCAGGTTGAAGGTTAGTGTAGGTGACATGTCAGGTTGAGGGTTAGTGTAGGTGACATGTCAGGTTGAGGGTTAGTGTAGGTGACATGTAAGGTTGAGGGTTAGTGTAGGTGACATGTCAGGTTGAGGGTTAGTGTAGGTGACATGTCAGGTTGAAGGTTAGTGTAGGTGACATGTCAGGTTGAGGGTTAGTGTAGGTGACATGACAGGTTGAAGGTTAGTGGAGGTGACATGACAGGTTGAAGGTTAGTGGAGGTGACATGTCAGGTTTAAGGTTAGTGTAGGTGACATGTCAGGTTGAAGGTTAGTGTAGGTGACATGTCAGGTTGAAGGTTAGTGTAGGATACATGTAAGGTTGAGGGTTAGTGTAGGTGACATGTCAGGTTGAGGGTTAGTGTAGGATACATGTAAGGTTGAGGGTTAGTGTAGGTGACATGTAAGGTTGAGGGTTAGTGTAGGTGACATGTCAGGTTGAGGGTTAGTGTAGGATACATGTAAGGTTGAGGGTTAGTGTAGGTGACATGTAAGGTTGAGGGTTAGTGTAGGTGACATGTCAGGTTGAAGGTTAGTGTAGGTGACATGTCAGGTTGAAGGTTAGTGTAGGTGACATGTCAGGTTGAAGGTTAGTGGAGGTGACATGTCAGGTTGAAGGTTAGTGGAGGTGACATGTCCTGAGGGTTAGTGTAGGATACATGTCGTGAACGTTCTTCAAACCACGCCAACAGCGTTAAAAAAACATGCAGTACAATAAATAATGCAAAGCAATATTTCTATTATTAGAAAGTGAATGAACACGGACATCTATACCATACCCGAGTATGTGGAGCTGTTCGATGACATGGAACCAGGAGCACTTCTGTAAGGTTTAAATTGACAAGAAATCAACTTTCTGGAATCTGGAAGCTGAAAAAGATTATTTTTTAAATAAAATATACTTCTGATCCCAACACTGCTGCATGATATGACTTCAATGCTAACGTGTGATTAGGCCCCAGTGCAAGCAAATATGTCTGACTCACTCTGGTTCCTAGAACCAAAACCTTTTCACTTACAGTATTTTCATACTAGCTCATTGCAGTAATGCACAATAAAACTCACAGTTGTACCATGCATAATCCCAGGGCACAGTAACACATGCAACACAATGAGATGCATGACTGCTGAGGTGCAATAAGCCCAGGTCCCATCCGACTTACCATGACCACTTAACATACCTTACCCCTTCTTCCCATCCAATAAAACCACATACAACCATTAACGTTGGAAAGGGCAAGGCCACAGCTTTATTTTAACTCAAACATACATTAGATATTTAAACCATGCCAGTCACAGTTGCACTGTGAGCACTCAAATTTCAAAAGTAAAAGGGAGATGAAGAAGGGGCCTGTCCTTACCATAAGTGCCGGACCGGCCGTTAATCTCCCAATTACCATCAGGGCATAAAAAAGGTTGCATATTTGCTGGCAAGGTCACCAAAACCGCCACCAGCCAGTCAGTGAACTACTGACGGGCGCCCTACCGCAGCCAGTGCTTGTTCCACCCCCCTCTGAAGTCCCAGGTTAAAGATGTCCATACCAATCTCGTTGAGATGAACACCATCCCTCCTCAGCAAGTCAGTGTTGTTCCCTTCCAGATCTCGGTGACGGACCACAACTCCCCCGATTCTCCGGACAAATTTAGACACTTGAGCATTGACCTTTCTGCGGAAATTCTCCAAACAGGGGCCAGGGACTTCCCTTGCCCATATTGAGCGAGGGACAATTTCTGACCAGACGAAAGTCATGCTGGTAAACATTGCAAGGCACTGAGCAATATCGCCCTTTATTGCGGCAATTAGATCCACAGACCGGGTGTAACCAACATTATTTCCGCCGGCGTGAACAACGAGGATAACATGACCGGACACACGGGCACGGAGCTGCCAACATTCCGTTAAGACCTGATGCCAATGCAACCCGCGCAGGCCAAGCCAGCGGATTCTTGCCACGTCGGATGAAAATCCCAGATTTTTTCCATAACTGCGAATCTCAGCACGACGGGCAGCCCAGAAGATAAAGGAATCACCCAGTATCCATATTTGAGCCGGTAAAAAACCTGAAATTTTAACACAAAAGGTGAGGGCGAACATACAGCGAGAAACGAGACGACTCCCATCTCCCCAGTCGCTGAAGTTCCGTATCAGAAAACCCCAAACCAGAAGCGGCGGTAGCAGCGCCTATACGAAACGAATGAGTAGAGAAGTTGCCCGCAGGTAAGCCTAAGGCCTTGAGGCAAAAAAGAAAAACCCTCAAAAATTGAAACCGACTCAACGAGGATGAGTCGGCATGCACAAAAAATGTGGGGGATGGGGGGCGCGCGGAAACAAACAGAAAAGCCAGGGATACTGGGCAAAATGGGGCCGCCACAGTGGTGCAGCACCACTCGGCGGCCCCTGCCAAAACTGTCGGTCTTGGATGAGCGCAACAAAACCGTGACGCTGCGCTCAGCCAAAGAAACGTCCTCCGACCTAATACCCCCGGGGGGACGACCTGGATTTTGAAACTAATTCCCCCGATACGAAAGGCCCCAAAAAACGCCCACGAAAAAGCAACCCGAAAAAGCAAGGTCTCGAACTCGGATGAGCACACCTCCGGCAACATAGCCAAAATTTCGGATAAGATATGAAGGGAAATCGGGCGCCTGGAATCGGGAAGGTGTGTGATGCGTTTCCAGCCTCGCAATATCCGACGTACCGGAAAAGCTTTTGTGACATCTTCCCACCCCAGGAGTTGGAACCAAAAGGATAGGGCTGACATGGCAGAAGATACGGTAGAACCTGACACGCCCTTTTCTTGTAGCTGGACCAGGTAAGCGAATAAGACCAGACGTCTATCATCTGGAGAAAAAACAGAGAACTCACCGCCCGACTCCTGGAACCACTCGTGCCAGACCCGACAATAAGACGCCCACGACCGCGGAGAAAGCGACGACCGAAGCAGCTCTAGCAATCCCCGGAAACGAGGTTCCATAAGTGGGCCGGACAGGGGAGGCCCTCCAGCGAAGCCGAGGGAGCCAAGGAACGAAAACGAGGAAACTGTTGGCGGGAAAGAGCATCGGCAATATCGTTAGAAACTCCCGGAACGTGTTTTGCCTTAATATAAGTATTAAAATGCAAACATCTTAGAAACTTAAAAACGCAACAGCGAAACCACCGGAGGGGAACTGGCCGATTGCTTGTTCACTACCTGCACTACACTCATATTGTCCGACCAGAAGATCACCTGATGATTGCACAACTGTTCACCCCAAAGCTCCACCGCTACAATGATCGGAAAGAGCTCCAAAAGGGTGAGATTGCATAACAAGTCCATGCGGGCCCATAAGGCCGGCCAACATTCCGCAGACCACTCCCCCCCCCGAAAGAAAGCACCGAAACCACAGGAGCCTTGTAGTACTTACCCTCTCTGTCTCCTTAGCTCTGCCCCTTCGGTTCGGCCTCTCTTCTTTGCCTTTGCCCGAGTAGTAGGGAAGGTAGTTTTTTCGGCTCAGCGGTTCAAGTTTAGGGACTGCGGTTTGTTTTACAGAGTTTTGGAGATGTGCCGTCACACAGGCCCGGCAGGCAACGCAGGTTCGGGGTCGGAGGCGCTGTTCTTCGTGGCGGGATAGAGGGGAATACGTGGCTGCGCTGGAACCACTGCAACAGAGCATAGTGAGGGGCATTAACTCCACTGAAAGGAAAATCATCGAGTCATATGTTTCAACGGAAACATGCTTTTTATTGCAATAGAGAATGTACAGTTTTTCTAGGGCTCATTCACACCGTCTGACCTCTAGATTCACACCAGACTGCGTTGCGTAGCTGTTCCAGCACGGTACCACCGCAAGTCAAGGCAAAATGAATAGTCTCCTACCTGGCTGGTTTACGCCATTACGTTGCGGTGGTGTGCGCTGAAAAAGAATACTGCATGCACTACTTTTTTTTTGGCGCAGTGTGAATCAATCCACCGCTTTGCATCATGCTGCAGCCGACAGACCTTAATGAAATGTCGCTGTGTGACATGTCAATAAAATTTGTTTAAAAAAAAAAAAAGAACAGTGGGGTGTCCCATGATTGGTGCATCAGCACTGCCGTTATCCCATTGCACATCAGCCACTGCTTTCTATAGCCGCTGCTGGTTTGAATTGACCCTAAATGCAAAGAAGACTAAAGGCCTCATTCACATGGTGGCCAGGGGGCGGTAAAAACAGGTAGTTGAGACGCAGTTTTACCAACCCCTGGCCGCTCAGCTAAAGAAAAACATGCGACCACTCAGGGTTGTATACATGGAAAAAGTAAACCCCCTGTTGCGTTCAGTGGGCAGCACCGCCGTTGAATGTGATGCATTCAAGTAATTGGGGCTGTGCCACAACTGCTTGCAATGCATGCAGTTGCGGCACGGTGGCTTAGCCTTTTCAGAGTTAAAACAGGCAATGAGGAGGCGACCTATCAAGTAAGAGCTGCCAATGATCTAAACAAAGTCTTAATCACTTTTTTTTTTTTTTTTTTTTTTTATGTAGTCGCATTTATCATACTCCCTGATGATTGAAGAGCTCTAACTCTGAGACTTGCAGAATGCTCCCTGCTGTATGTAAGAGGCAGTGCAATGTGTTATTACAATGCTTTGCCCAAATACACAGAGGTCTGTTTATTAAAAAAAAAAAATTGCAGGCCAAATGTCAAAAGTATTAGCACAACTGTAAAACATTTTCCCCATATTTTGTCTAATGTCTAATATGTCTTATTATTGTCAGCTCCATCTAGTGGCCATAATGCAGTATATTCCTAAATGAGGTATTTCAGGAAAAATTATGACTCTATAGTGTTAAAAAAAAAAAAAAAGTAAATACTTTTTTTGCAAATAAATAAATAAATAAATAAATATTTTTTTCCTAAAAAATTAATTAAAAAAAAAAAAGTATTTTCCCAAAAAACAAACAAAAAAAACAACTTGTCGACAGTCATTGAGGAAGAACACCCAATTTTATCAGGGGGCAGCGGTGAGGCGTGGTGACTTCACCGTGTGTCCTGGAAACATTAGAAGCTGCATTTTAAATTATTATTATTTTAATTAAAAAAAATAAAAAATAAAGAAAAATCCTTTTAACAGAAACTTTTTTTTAACAATATGTATCTGGGGGGGGGGGTGGGAACTATCATTTAGGCAGCCATTCAATTTTCATGTTAAAATGCTAAATTGCTAGTTGTGTTTGGAATTAGCGCTTCTGCAAAAGCCACATACAAAGCCAGGACAATATGAAATTCAGATTGAAGATAAGAGTAGAAGAGTAGACATTGTGACTTTAGCACAATTGCAGAGTTGCCTCGCCCTGGCTGTTGAAATGACAGAGAAGGGGTAGTGGAGGGATTCAGATGAGTGATCATTGAGGATTTTGGCATAGTGTGCATGGTGGGGTGGGGGTGGGGGGCAACTTCTGCAAGGGGGGGGGGGGGGTTCTGCACAGCAGCTGGAGATCCTCTGATTGCTTCGCACTTATACTATGTAATTCACAGCGCAGTGGCAGTCAGCTGTACATACACCATACCTGGATGTGTGATTTCTCGCTGGCTCAGGTTTAGTGTGTCGCCTCTTCCCAGAATTAATTGTTCCATAACACTTCAGCAACTGCTCGGCCGATGTCCGATAAGAGCCCAGCTGTGGTCTCCCGTCTCCTCTCCTTGACATTCCTACAAATGAAAAATAAATATCTGAGCAGATGGATTACTGAGTTCAATAGAACTTTACTCATTCTACTACTTTTTTTTATTACAATTTTTTTTTTATTCATTATTATTTTTTTTATTGTTTACCGCTCTTTTACTAATGGCTAAAGATTAGAATTTTAAGGGCAAAGCCAAATGCATTTTTCCTAAAAGGTCTTTATATATCTTTAAAGATATTTTAAACAACCTTTTATTAAAAATAAATAAAGTAGCAAAAAGACTGTATACCATAAGCTACCTGCTCCTACAGATGTGGGGCATTGAGGGTCCGTTAACATTTTTTGCAGTGTGTTAGCACATGTGTGTGTTATGTGCCGTTTTTGGCCCTTTTCACCCGGGGGGGCAGACTCTGCTGATCCCCGCTGAGCCTGTGAATGACTGGTCTGTGTCTGCTTGGCTTATGCAGAGTGAACACAGACACAGCCCACTCTCCTCTATGGGCATCCGGATGTAAACGGACCGCCTGTATGTTTACTCCTAACGTACGGTGACAAGACGTCCCGGTTTCTGGGGACAGTCCCCGGATCTAATAGACTGTCCCCGGAGCCCGTCTGTCCCTGCTTTTGCAGGGCCGATCTTGGGCGAGCAGTTTCCAGGTGGGCGGGGGCCACGTTGGCCGGGAGAGGAGCCAGCTCTGTGATCACTAGTGGTGCACTAATGCCGCGTACACACGACCCCGTCTGTATGCTAGTCCGACGGACTAAAACCGACGCTAGGGCAGCTATTGGCTACTGGCTATCAACTTCCTTATTTTAGTCCGGTCGTATGTCATCACGTACAAATCCGTCGGACTTTGGTGTGATCGTGTGTAGGCAAGTCCGTTCGTTTGAAAGTCCGGCGGACCTACGCTGCAAAGTCCGTCGGAAAGACTGTCGGACCTAGTCCGTCGAAAAGTCCGCTCGTGTGTACGCGGCACAACACACTGACAGAGAAGCTGGAGAATAGGAGCTGGAGCGGCTCCAGCTTGGCTGTGCTCCAGTGTTGCCAACCGTCAGTATTTTTACAGGCAGCCAGTAAAAAACGGACACTTTTCTCCTGCCAGTAAATGCCAGTAAGAGGGAAAATGTGCCAGTAAAAAATATGGCTGTGACGCTTGGCTCGGAACTGGGCATGCGTAGCTCGGGTCCAGAGCCGGCCAAGACCATCAAAGTGTCTGCTACAGTTTGTTCGGGTGGTACCGGTGGGGGGGCTGGTCTGGCAGAGGTGGTGTCTGAGCGTTTTGGGTGATGTCATAGTGCAAGGGAGCCGAGCGGCCAGAGCCTCGTGTGCAGGTCTGCGAGATGGGAGCAAGGCAAGCCGGGAGCGGGACTGTCAGTGCTGTTTGGACTGGAGGAGACTGAAGGGACCACCTGGCATGGAGAGAGACTGTCACTGTGACTCAGGAGGGGACGCGTTGTGTTGGTGATCTGTGCTGCTGCACACTGCTTTCAGTGTCACTATGAGAGTCAATTTCATGTGTGTGCCGCCCATTCTAATTTCCTGTCCCTGAGCCACTTACTTACTATATTGAAAATAAAATAAGAAATATGCTTTTTGCCTGAATAGCTACCTTAAATCACATTGCTATTTGCATATTGTACTTATTTGGAGCCCAAATACTGAAATTTGCACTTAAAACTGTAATTTTGTAACTTTTGGAAATGCCAGTAAAAACTTGGCTGTGCCAGTAAATTGTGGATGTCATGTCAGTAAATTTCAATCTGGTAGGTTGGCAACACTGCTGTGCGCTGCTTGTAGCCGCAAACTCCTCCTCCGCATTTGTGAGGAAGAACCGGCTGCGATCCTGGGCCGGGGACACATGACCGCCCTCTCCTCCTATCACTCTCCCGGTAGCGGCAGTGCATAGGGGAGGGAGCCAAGCACAGCGTTTCTCCCTCCCCCTCCCTCCTGTACTGCAAAGAATTATGGGCTATGTAGTCCAGAGGGGCGGGATTGCCTGCAGCTACAGACTGAGTGTAATGGCGAGGTGAGTTTCTGTTATATAATTTTATAAAGTATTTTTTCTCCTGCACTGATTGGCACTTATGAGATGGTACTGATAGGTGATACTGATGATAGCCTGCACTGATGGGCACTCATCAGATGGTACTGATAGGTGGCACTCATGATAGCCTGCACTGATTGGCACTCATGAGATGGCACTGATGATAGTCTGCACTGATGGACACTCATCAGATGGTACTGATAGGTGGCACTGATTATAGCCTGCACTGATGGGCATTTATGAGATGGTACTAATAGATGGCAACGATGATATCTTGCACTGATGGGCACTCATGAGATAGTACTGATAGGTGGCACTGATGATAGTCTGCACCGATGGGCATTTATGAGATGGTACTAATAGATGTCACTGATGATAGCCTGCACTGATGGGTACTCATGAGATGGTACTGATAGGTGGCACTGATGATAGGCTGCACTGATGGACACTGATGGGCTACACTGATAGGTGGCAGTGGCACTGATGAGGGGACATTGATGGGCAGCACTGATAGGCTGCACTGATGGGCACTGATAGGTGGCACTAATGGGCACTGATAGGCAAGACTAATGGGCACAGGTAGGCAAGACTAATGGGCCTGCAGTAATCACAGGCTGTGACAGCACGTGAGCAAAGTTCTGCTGATAACCAGCAAGTCGGTTTACATTTGATTAGCTGTGATTGGACACGGCTGATCACATGGTAAAGGGCCACTGTGATTGGTCCTTTACCGTGACCTGTGGGCACAGCGGTCACTAAGCATACTCGATGTGTACCCCAGCGGGCACTTAGGGGGCGTGTTTCGACTGTATAACTTACATATACTGCGGCAAGGTGGCACTGCTGCACCAGATCATGTACCTAGTACGTGATCCGGCACTTCAAGGTAGGGGGCGTGCATGCGTGCTGCCAGTGGCTCACTCCCACTGTGATTAAACAGACTCGATGTCTGCCGGCACCTGCCGATCGTTATGTAGAGAGCCAGAATGGCGATCTGCCTATGTAAACAAGGCAGATCGCCGTTCTGACAGGAGGGAATATATAGATCCTGTGTCTCTACAAAGCAGGGGCGTGGATCCATGCCTTCCCCTAGTAAAAGCACCTCCCACAATACACTAAAACACTGGCTAGGAACACAGTTAACCCTTTGAGTGCCCCTGATGTTAACCCCTTCCCAACCACTCTCATTAGTACAGTGACAGTGCATACTTTTAGCACTGATCACTGTATTAGTGTTACTGGTCCCCAGAAAGTGCCAAAATGTCTGCCGCAATATCACAGTCCCGCTATAAGTGACTAATTGCCGCCCTTATCAGTAAAAAAAAAAAAAAAGAAGAAAAATCAATAAAAATATTCCATAGTTTGCAGATGCTATAACTTTTGCGCAAACCAATTCATATACATTTATTGAGATTTTTTTTTTTTACCATAAATATGTAGCAGAATACATATATGGCCTAAGTTGATGAAGAAATTAGATTTTTTTCTATTGTTTTATTGGATGTGTTTTATAGCAGAAAGTAAAAAAAATGTTTTTTTTTATTTTTTTTCAAAATTGTCGGTCTTTTTTTGTTTATAGCGCAAAAAATAAAAATCACAGAGATGATCAAATACCACCAAAAGAAAGCTCTATTTGTGGGGGAAAAAAAAAGAGCCATATATTTTGTTTGGGTACAGCGTTGCATGACCGCGCAATTGCCAGTTAAAGTAACGTGGTGCCGCATTGCAAATAATGGTCTTATGCCGCGTACACACGAACAGACTTTCCGGCAGAAAAGGTCCGACGGAATCATTCAATCGGATATTTCGATGGTGTGTGGGTCTCATCAGACTTTTCCCTTTCGAAAATTGTGACGGACCTAGAAATAGAACATGTTTTAAATCTTTCCGACGGAATCAATTCCTATCGGGAAAACCGCTCGTCTGTATGCTAGTCCGACAGACCAAAAAACAACGCAAGGGCAGCTATTGGCTACTGGCTATTGTCCTTCCTCTTTTCTAGTCCCATCGTACATCACCGCGTTCTAAACGATCGGACTTTGGTGTGTAGGCAAGTCCGTTTCAGCGGAACTCCGTCGAAAAAAACCGTCAGAGTTTATTCTGACGGAAAAACCGGTCCTGTGTACGCGGCATAAGAAGGGGGGTAAATCTTCCGGAGGTCAAGTGGTTAAAGCGGTTTGTTGCTCAGCGATTGAGATTCAGCAGCATTTTGTGTCGGAGGTAAAATCGCTAGCGACAATCATTCCTAATCCATCGCTATGGAATGTTGCTCAAATCACTGAACGGCGACTTGTAAAGATCATAACCCAAGGTTGTAGCACCATCGCCAGCGACTCAAACTTTTCAACCGCTAGCTGCAAATCATTAGCAATTTGTACTCTACTGTAGAAGAGCTCAGCAGTTCCTGGGCATGCTGGTATCTATAGTTCTCCTGCAGTAGGTCCATGGTGCCCAGTCTGTTGATGGTCAGCCTCTCACCTGTAGAGTGTCCTCTTCAGCCATGTCCTCTCTCCTGACCCTCTCTTCCCCCCCCACCACAATATTACTGAGTTCCTGATTCTAACACTTGACTGACTGCCCAGGTTGGGAAGACCAGCCTATCAAATCCAAACTGGGGAACTTTCCAGCCAACAGCTGAGCCTGTGCGGTGGGAGGGAGCGCACCATGTAGATGATGGGACACGTGACTGGACGCTTGGCTTTACTAAGTGCAGCAGAGTAGAGGTGCAAGGGTTGGAGAGCACATGTTCCCAGCCACTGATGGTTTACCTTGTGGGATCAACAGCTTAAAAGTATAGAAAATAAGACAAAAAGTTATAAAAAATATATATCAAACATGCAGCAAAGGCAACGTAAGAGAAATGTTTTTAAAATTCAGGTTTAAATACAGATTGGAGTTTAAAATATTAAAATAAATAAATCTTCTTCATAACATGAATAACACTAAATATAAATAATAATATATTATCAAATACAGTACAGTATTATAATATATTCTGATATTATATTTTATGTCTATATATACACGATATTATCAAATATATTGGGACGCCTGCCTTTACACACTCATGAACTTTAATCGCATCCCAGTCTTAGTCCGTAGGGTTCAATATTGAGTTGGCCCACCCTTTGCAGCTATAACAGCTTCAACTCTTCTGGGAAGGCCGTCCACAAGGTTTAGGAGTGTCTATGGGAATGTTTGATCATTCTTCCAGAAGTGTATTTGTGAGGTCAGGCACTGATGTTGGACTAGAAGGTCTGGCTCACAGTCTCCGCTCTAATTCATCCCAAAGGTGTTCTATAGGGTTGAGGTCAGGACTTTTTGCAGGCCAGTCAAGTTCCTCCACCCCAAATTCACTCATCCATGTCTTTATGGACTTTGCTTTGTGCACTGGTGTGCAGTCATGTTGGAACAGGAAGGGGCCGTCCCCAAACTGTTCTCATAAAGTTAGGAGCATGAAATTGTCCAAAATATCTTGGTATGCTGATGCCTTAAAAGTTCACTTTACTGGAACTAAGGTGCCAAGCCCAACCCCTGAAAAACAACCCCACACCATAATCCCCCCTCCACCAAATGATTTGGACTGGTGCACAAAGCAAGGTCCATAAAGACATGGATGAGCAAGTTTGGGGTGGAGGAACTTGACTGACCTGCACAGAGTCCTGACCTCAACCTGATAGAACACCTTTGGGATGAATTAGAGCAGAGACTGCGAGCCAGACCTTCTCGTCCAACATCAGTCCCTGACCTCACTAATGCGCTTCTGGAAGAATGGTCAAACATTCTCAATACCTCAATATTGAACCCTACAGACTAAGACTGGGATACCATTAAAGTTCATGTGTGTGTGTAAAGGCGTCCCAATACTTTGGTATATATATATATATATATATATATATATATATATATATATATATATATATATATATATTGAAAATACGCCCTCTAAGTCAACACTGTTTTTAATCCTTATGCTGTTGAATAGGTAAATAGATAGGATTTTTTTTTTTTTACATTTCTCTAGTTACTTCCTGGTTTCTTGCCTAGGCAAATGATGTCATACATCCCAGGAGTCTTCAGGAGGTGAGGAGAGGTTTTCTTAGCTAAGCACACCCTCCTGCCTGCATGCCTGTGATAAAGGCAGATAGATTCCAGGAAGTCCATGCTACATGAATCAGCTGCCCTTACTCAAGATGGCCAGAAATGCTAGGAGGTATTTTTCAACATGATTTCTCTGCAAAATAAAGCACAGAGGGGCTGATTTACTAAATCCAGAGAGTGCAATATCTGGTGCAGCTGTACATGGTAGCCAGTTTCTAACTTCAGCTTGTTCATTAAATAAAACCTGGAAGCTGATTGGTTTCTATGCAGATTTTGCACTCTACAGTTTTAGTAAATCAGCCCCGAGACATGGATGGGAGAGTTTGCTTTGAATATTAAAAATGAATTAAACAGCATTTTTGGTTTGTGGTGCTCAGATGCAGTGAAGTTCCACTTTAATGATATAAAATAAGACATTTTTAAATAATACATGTATACTATAATATATATATATATATATATATATATATATATATATATATATATATATAATTTAAAATATTAATAATATATGTAGCGCAGGTAGATTTTTATCTACTGCTGATAGGTAAATTTAGTGGGTCATTTATTATAGGAAGTTAGATTTGCTTCTGTTCCAGCTTGGCTGACGTTGCATGCAGTTCCACATTGTGGGTGTCGTTGTCACCATCGGCAGGTGTTGGAAAAGCAACGTGCTGAAGTGCATGAGTGCTCCTCTGTCCCGGAGATAACTCAGTGGAGGTGGTCCTCCGAGTTGCATTCTGGAAGAGGGTATTTATGGGACAAGCGCCATGTTTTAGGGTTCGTTTTCAGCCACCTGCTGGCCCTCCTGGCTGACAGGTATGCATTAGGAATACCACCTTGTGGTCCTCCGTTCCGGAGCGCCGCATCGCTGCGGCGTGTGGGTGGGCCCAGAAGCCTGTCTGGGGCTTACCACAGCAGCGGAGGAATGGTCCTGGGCTGTCTATCCTGAGTGAAGAAGCTGGACAATCGAGAAGATCCCAGGGGAGGACCCGTCATGGAAGGATCATGCAGAGTGCTGGTCTGGAGAGGGGCCTGGTGACTCGGTTGGAGGATGCATTCCGAAGTAATCTTACTGCATAGTACTGCCGGGTTGGCCTAAAGGTTCAAGTACTGTATGTGACATTCATCACAAACCAATACACCCTGTGGCAGAGGATCGTACAGGTTTTATTCCAGATAAGTCTGTGGCAGAGACTTTTGTTCGTGCTACGTGCTGGCTGCTAGGCAAGTGAGAGATGTCTATCCAGGCGGGCAAAGATTGAATCCTACGAAAGGGGGACTATTCAATTACAAGTGTTCAATTACAAAGAATGTTCTGAAGAAATACAACAGAAAGGTATTTGAGCTTCCCTGCAGCTTTCCTACTCCTCTTTCCTGCTACTTCCCTTGTTCGTTTTATTAAAGCATTGGAAAACCTACTCAAGTGTTTGGTGCTTATATCGTCCAGAGGTAAACTCAACGGAACCCTAGATCCGGTGCCGGTGAAACAGAGGTGTGGAGAGTGAAGGTAACAAGCCCGCTTAAACCAGCAGCTCCACCGAGAGTTATTGCTACATATAAAATAATATTATCAATGAAAAAAATATTATTGTTATTTTTGATAATAATAATAATTATTATTATTATTAATAATAAAAATCAGCTTTTAGAAAATAACGTAAACATTTAAATCAATATCTATAAACATTTTTATTTTTTTAACATCTGGTTTTATTAGAAAACATTTATATTGTGTAATGGGATAGCAGCAATACAGTTACCCATGTGAATGCATTCTCAACATCAGCCGACTTGACAAGGGGAATGGTATGTATTGGCTTTTACAAAAAAATACATATTTTATAGACTGTTCTCACTAAGGTGTTGTTTTGTAAAAAAAAGTCTACATTCTGCATTTTAGGTATGCTGCAGAGGCATAACTAGAACCCTCAGGGCTCCAATGCAAGAAACCATGATGGGCCCCCCTGACCCCCTAACCCCCCAACCCCCCCACCCCCTTCCATTCGAGCCCCGGGCTTCACATTTTGGGAGGGCGTCCATGGACATCCTCCCAGAACCCTGCCTCCCACGTGTCCCCTGGGACGTGCATCCAGAGCAATCACAGCGGCCCTTTACCATGTGATCAGCTGATCACATGTAAACAGACTTGCTAGTTATTATATTTATTATTATTATTATTATACAAGATTTATATAGCGCCAACAGTTTACGCAGCGCTTTACAATGTAGAGGGGGGACAGCACAATTACAGTACAGTTCAATACAGAAGGGACAGGAGCGCCCGGCTCATAGAGCTTACATTCTAAAGGGAGGGGGTGGTGGTACAAAAGGTAATAGATGCAGGGAAATGATTTGATGGGGTTGTTAGGTTGACATCCTTGACTTTGAGCGGGGATAGCTGAATGATGCCTGAAGCTACAGGCATCATTCAGATAATTTGCTGTTGCAAAACTACACGTCCCATCATGCCTCTGCCTCTGAGTGTCATGCTTGTGGCTGTCAGGGTCTTGCTATGCCTCATGGGACTTGTAGTTCTGCAACAGCTGCAAGTCCGCTAATTGCATATTCCTGCTCTAGGGTCTCTGCTAAAAAAATGTTTGGGGTTCTATGTAATTTTCTAGCAAAAAAAAAATATTATTTTTACATGTAGGAGAGAAATGTCTCTAACTTTAGTAAATAAACCCCATAGTGTTACCATACAGCATAGCAACACATGCATTATGGTACAGCATTATTCATTTAACACAGCACTTACCTGCATGGAGTTTGCATGTCCTCCCTGTGCCTGTGTGGGTTTCCTCTGGGTATTTCAGTTTCCTCCCACACTCCAAAGACATGCTGATAGGGTTATTGGCTCCTATCTAATTTGGCCCTAGTATGTGTATGTATGGATGTGAGTTAAGGATCTTAGATTGTGAGCTCCTTGAGGGTAGGGACTGATGTGAATGTACAATATATATGTAAAGCGCTGCGTAAATTGATGGCGCTATATAAGTACTTAGTAATAAATAAAAATACATTTAACACCTCAACATACTATAACAGTAGTGGGTAATGCACCCGCACTGCAATGCACATGCCATGCATTCTGGTGTGTTGTGTTAAAGTAGAAGGGTTGGGTCTGGTTTTCTCACTAAAGAAGAGCTTCTAAAACCACCCCCCCCCCCCACCTTACTTGTCATGCATCACTGTGCTCATTTCACATACCCACTTGGCAGAGAAAAGCCTTGTCCTGCTGTGATCCACTGAGATGCCAAAGTCCAGGGCCCATGCCGCCATCTTCGGTTCTGACATCATTGGGTGCTGGATGCCTTTTTCGGGTTCAGGCAGCCAGATCCCCCGATGACGCACCATCAGATCCACCCAGCTCCAGCCGCATGAATGGAACCTGAGGCATCTTGGGATATGTGACATGCATTTTCCAGGAGGTTTCAGGGCGCTGAAAATGCCATTCCCACAAGAATGGTGGCTGGGGGACAGGCCAACCAAAAAAAAGAAAAAAAAATACAAAAGCAAAAAAAAATGTTTTCTGTTTTTTTTAATGTTTGTCATTGTAGAGTGAGGAGGAGTGACATGAAGCCTAGTGCATCAGACGGGTGAAGGTCCACTTTAAGGCGCGCTCGCTGCCAAACTATTTAAAATGAATCAAAATGTATGGTCTGCCTTAATGCAGTGGACTTTATCACACGATAACCCGCTGTGCACTGAAATGCAAAATAAGGAAGAAAAAAAAGGAAAACGCTTGGAAATTGTTTATGATGCACAGTGCTTTAGGAAACCAAATGTCATCCGGGTAGGTTATAGATCTACCTCAATCTGGAACAGTTTACGCACATATGCTATATTAACGCCATCCGCTTATAAACACGTGCAAATATACACCAAAACAAGTATTGTTGATGGATTTTCTGCCTGTGTGCATGAGGCCTTAGACATGTCTAAAATACCCTAAAAATGTGTAAATTAGGTGAGAACAAGACCTAAGGAGAGGTAACTGTGTTTTACAGAATGCTTTTTGATGGCAATTGACATTTTGTAACATTACTGCCCTCTAGTGTTCAAAATAAGGAATGTGGCTTAAGCTTGCTTGGATGAACAGGTGCTGATAAAGGGCCAGTATACATACATCTTAAAGGATTTTTCTGCAAAACTGCTAATAGAGGCATCCTGGTAAAAATGTTTAAACATTTCCTAAAATTATTAGCATTTAAGATATTTAGGATTATGGTGTCTTTCTGATGCACGCTGTTTGAAAGCTCCCTTAGGCAGGTTTGGCTGTGAAATGCATGTGCAGACAAATCAGTAAGACCCATGGAAAAAAATTGACCAGAGGGCAGCTGGCCGGAACACAGAAACACACAGTAGGCTATAAGCGAGGTCTGGACACTCCGTGGTCAGTAACCAAGGAGATGGTCAGCAGTTGTGATTGGAAGGCAAGCCAAGGTTACAGAAGGTCAGCACAGATAAGCCATGGTCAGGAACTAGCCAAGGTCAAATCAAGAATCTGCTTCAGATAAGCCGTGGGCAGGAACTAGCCAAGGTCAAACCAAGAATCTGCTTCAGATAAGCTGTGATTAGGAACTAGCCAAGGTCAAACCAATAATCTGCTTCAGATAAGCCGTGATCAGGAACTAGCCAAGGTCAAACCAAGAATCTGCTTCAGATAAGCCGTGATCAGGAACTAGCCAAGGTCAAACCAAGAATCTGCTTCAGATAAGCCGTGATCAGGAACTAGCCAAGGTCAAACCAAGAATCTGCTTCAGATAAGCCGTGATCAGGAACTAGCCAAGGTCAAACCAAGAATCTGCTTCAGATAAGCCGTGATCAGGAACTAGCCAAGGTCAAACCAAGAATCTGCTTCAGATAAGCCGTGATCAGGAACTAGCCAAGGTCAAACCAAGAATCTGCTTCAGATAAGCCGTGATCAGGAACTAGCCAAAGTCGAACCAAGAATCTGCTTCAGATAAGCCGTGATCAGGAACTAGCCAAGGTCGAACCAAGGATTGGCACAGATAAGCTGGATCAGCATTAAAAAGCAGAACTCAGGAGCAGGTTCAGGTTCAATCTCAGGGTAACAAAAGACCACCCAGCAACTTCTTAACTCAGTTATGTTCCCTAGATAGGCCACCTGGTGCCAAGATTGTCAGTTGGTGAAAAAAAAATTACTGATGGTGTCAGTAGAAACAAAATTAAACCCCATCATTGGTGTCAGGGAGCAACAATATACATTTGCCAGCACAGCTTGGATCCTCAAGTAACATCCAAATGCATTTATTCAAAGAGATCACATCACAGTGGGGATATTCTGGGCTGCGTAGGACCCCTTTTTCAGGCATGTGATGTCATCTCTTTGAATAAAAGCGTTTGGACATTGGTTGAGGATCCTTTGGGAGCGTCCCATTGGATGACACACGTGAGGGTGGAGTCTGTGCTGACATCATCATGCTCGCCGAGTCAGCAGCGGTGCTGGAGATGCGTGTTATGCCTGAAGTGCTTATATGTTTATGAGTAGATGCCAACACACAAGGCATAGATGCCTTTTATTTTCTCTTGCCGGATGCATCTAATTGATGCGAGAGAGGTGTTCTGTGCAGCCCTGTGGCGTACTTGGCCCCCAGTTCTTAAAGGCACCCTGCTACCACAGTCCCTGCTGATGTGCTGTGAGATTTTCAATGCATATGATGACTACTGTTGGTACATATGGCATGGATGCCTATGACAAACTACCTGTTCACACCGAGAGGGCATTTCTAAGGGGGGGAACTGTCACAGTTCCTACCCTGCCATGCAGATGGCCAGGCATGGTCACACCTCAAGTGGCTCAAGGAGGTATTGAACCCAAGACTTTCTGTTTACTGCTCCTGTTGCTTTGCCTCTGAGCCACACCTCAATGCATATGATGACTGCTGAACCTGCATAGATGAGAGCATACTAAGACCACCTATAATTTGGGGTCTTACGAGTCGGTGAGAGGCTCTGTGTGGTGGTGGAACTTACTGGGAGACACTGGATTCCATTTAAATAGATTATTTTTGTTTTATTTTGCTTTATCACTTAAGTCAGAGCATAGTGATTTGTGTGAATAATGTGTTATTTATATGCACAGTATTATTTAGCAGTAACTTTGGTGTAGTGATCTCCGTGCGGTTATTTAAAGGCACGGTACATATTAATAAGGAGCATATACTGTAATTAACACGTTATTCAAGGTAATGATATTGGCTAATTAAAGGTACAGCAACATGTTTTGAAGGTGTTAACACTGCAAATGTTGTGTTAGTTTTTTTGCATATGTAAAGACACAATGCAACAATATATACTTTGTTATACACGTCTATTTAGTGTTTGAGTGCAGCTGTGGTAAGTATTAGGTGGAGCACTAAGTGCAGTTTTTTATTAGTTCATTGCAGTTCCAGTAAAATATTAAAATCATTTTTAAGAAAAAGAGACTTGTCTCATACCAATTATATGCTATTGGAGAATTTTTATCAAACTTTATTGCAGCTGCTTACCTCCTTCTGTTCTGTAGATAATCAGGGGCTACTGTCCTATCTTCCTGGAGCTGAGTGCTAGATAGAAGTGTATGCCTGCTATTATCATAGAGATAAAAGCATCCAAATAGCATCCTCTGTCAGTATAATGCAATACATGAAAGATAAAATTGCAGTTATAACAATGCTGGAGATCTAAGAACCACAAACCTAAAACACTATTCAATTAATTTTTAATATGCAAAGAAAACTCCTCCATCCATCCGGTTTATTTTGCAGAGAAATCACTTCTGGCTGTGGCCATCTGGAGTAAGGGAGATGATTCATGTAGCATTTACTTCATGGAATCCATCTGCCCTTAGCTCAAGCATGCAGGCAGGAGGATGTGCTTAGCAGAGAAAGCCCCTCCTTCCCTCCTGAAGACTCTTGGAATGTATGAAATAATTTGCCTAGGCATGGAAACCAGGAAGTAAGTACTAAAGAAATGAAAAAACATTTAAAAAAAATAAATATAATACACCATCTAATGTACTAATGTACTAATGCTAGCAGCATAAGAATTGAAATAGTCATTGTTGATTTAGAGAGTGAAGTTCCACTTTAAAGTTAAAGCGTATGCATAGCTATAGCATTTAGTTTCGTGTAGCACATACCCCTGAAAAAAGTCCTGTATATGTGTGTGTATGAGTGTATGTGTGTGTGTGTATATATATATATATATATATATATATATATATATAGATATAGATATATATAGATAGATATATAGATATATATATATATATATATATATATATATATATATATATATATATATATATATATAGAGATAGATAGATATATATATATATATATCTATCTATCTATATATATATATATATATATATATATATTATAGTATCTCACAAAAGTGAGTACGCCCCTCACATTTTTGTAAATATTTTATTTTATCTTTTCATGTGACAACACTGAAGAAATGACACTTTGCTACAATGTAAAGTAGTGAATGTACAGCTTGTATAACAGTGTAAATTTGCTGTCCCCTCAAAATAACTCAACACACAGCCATTAATGTCTAAACCGCTGACAACAGTGAGTACACCCCTAAGTGAAAATGTCCAAATTGGGCCCAAAGTGTCAATATTTTATGTGGCCACCATTATTTTCCTGCACTGCCTTAACCCTCTTGGGCATGGAGTTCACCAGAGCTTCACAGGTTGCCACTGGGGGCCTCTTCCACTCCTCCATGACGACATCACAGAGCTGGTGGATGTTAGAGACCTTGCGCTCCTACAACTTCCATTTGGGGATGCTCCACAGATGCTCAATAGGGTTTAGGTCTGGAGACATACTTGGCCAGTCCATCACCTTTACCCTCAGCTTCTTTAGCAAGGCAGTGGTCGTCTTGGAGGTGTGTTTGGGGTCATTATCATGTTGGAATACTGCTCTGCAGCCCAGTTTCTGAAGGGAGGGGATCATTCTCTGCTTCAGTGCCGGCAGCACTCATGCAGCCCCAGACCATGACACTCCCACCACCACGCTTGACTGTAGGCAAGACACACTTGTCTTTGTACTCCTCACCTGGTTGCCGCCACACACGCTTGACACCATCTGAACCAAATAAGTTTATCTTGGTCTCATCAGTCCACAGGACATGGTTCCAGGAATCCATGTCCTTAGTCTGCTTGTCTTCAGCAAACTATTTGGGGGCTTTCTTGTGCATCATATTTAGAAGAGGCTTCCTTCTGGGACGACAGCCATGCAGACCAATTTGATGCAGTGTGCAGCGTATGGTCTGAGCACTGACAGGCTGACCCCCCACCCCTTCAACCTCTGCAGCAATGCTGGCAGCACTCCTACGTCTATTTCCCAAAGACAACCTCTGGATATGATGCTGATCACGTGCACTCAACTTCTTTGGTTGACCATGGTGAGGCCTGTTCTGAGTGGAACCTGTCCTGTTAAACCGCTGTATGGTCTTGGCCAATGTGCTGCAGCTCAGTTTCAGGGTCTTGGCAATCTTCTTATAGCCTAGGCCATCTTTATGTAGAGCAAGAATTATTTTTTTAAGATCCTCAGAGAGTACTTTGCCATGAGGTGCCATGCTTCCTCCCAGATTGTAAGCTCTAAACGAGCAGAGCTCTCTGATTCCTCCTGTATTGAATTGTATTGTAATTGTACTGTCTGCCCTAAGCGCTGTGTAAACTGTCGGCGCTATATACTTTCTGTATAATAACAATAATAATGATGTTGAACTTTCAGTGACCAGTATGAGAGAGTGAGAGTGATAACACCAAATTTAACACACCTGCTCCCCGTTCACACCTGAGATCCTGTAACACTAACGAGTCACATGACACTGCGGAGGGAAAATGGCTAATTAAGCCCAATTTGGACATTTTCACTTAGGGGTGTACTCACTTTTGCTGCCAGCGGTTTAGACATTAATGGCTGTGTGTTGAGTTATTTTGAGGGGACAGCAAATTTACACTGTTATACAAGCTGTACACTCACTACTTTACATTGTAGCAAAGTGTCATTTCTTCAGTGTTGTCACATGATAATAATAATAAAATATTTACAAAAATGTGAGGGGTGTACTCACTTTTGTGAGATACTGTATATATATATATATATATATAAAAATATATATTAGCGCTGCACAATTAATCATTAAAATATCGCAATTCAACCCCTTCATGATCTTATTCCGGCTTTTACACGATTCTGTGTAAACAGTGCAGAGCCATTCTCTGCTCACTCACAGCTGTCAAAAATTTTTAAAAAAAGAGCCTTCGGCAAATGTTTATCAACATTGGAGAGGACTATAAACATTGTATCATTTTGTTATTTTAGAATAGGGGTCTCCAAACTTTCAAAACAAAGAGCTAGTTTACTGTCTTCCACCCAGGGGCTCCATTAAAAAAAAAAAAAAATTAAAAGTCAGCAGCTACAAATACTGCAGCTGCTGACTTTTAATTGGACACTTACCTGTCCCTGGGTCCAGCGATGCGGGGGATCGAAGCCCCGCTCATCCCCCCCCTCCGCTCGTCGGCGCCGGCATTTCAACTGTGGGTGCCGGGCTGTGGCTTCACAGCCTGGCACGCACTGCGCATGCGCGAGTGGCGCTGCGCGCCGTGATTGGCCGCTCAATCACCTGGGACCTGTAATGGGTCCCAGATGATTGACAGGAGGGAGGGAGCAGAGCCGAGCCCTTCCTGTGCCGAGGGGGAATTGATGTCACCAGCCCAGGCAAAGGAAGAGGCAGCCTATGAGGGACCACCTAGCAACAGGCATTTAGAGGTAAGTTAAAAAAAAAAATATTCAATTGTTTTTTTGTTTTGTTTTTTTACAATTTTTCAGGTATTTTTGTTTTTTTGGGTGGAACCCCACTTTAAAGAGGGCCAGACTAGGGACAGTGGGAGGACTAGTGCCCCATCATTGGTATCAGTGGAAAGAACAGTGCACCATTGCTGGTATCAGTTGGAGGAATAGTGCCTTATCGTTGGTGTCAGTAGAAGGAATTCTGCCCCATTGTTGGTGTCAGTGGGAGGAATAGTGACCCATTGTTGGTGTCAGCAACAGGATTTAGGCCCCATTGTTGGTGTCAGTTAATGGAATAGTGCCTTAAGGGCCGAATAAAGGCAAGCAAAGGGCCTCTCACTCTCACTATTGTTTTTAGTGGGCTCCTTTCCACACTGGCATACTTGCATGTGCACACCTTCATGGATGGCTACTGTGTTTTTCACCTTCACTATGTTTTACACCTTGGTTCTTTATTATTCTTTCTGGCAGCTTCCCTGACGGTCTTAATTCATCATCATTCTCCCTTATTGGCACATTTTTCCTGCCTTTCTCCCCCTCTCTCCCCTTCATCCCCACTCTCAGTAACTGTTGTTACTCCTTCACTCCAATTCATTCACTTTCACTTGGTTACAGTGATTCCTCAGGGTTCCATGTACACCCTGTTGGCGGCCTATGTGGGTTGTCTGCCGGTGGACCATCCACTACGGCTCCCGGTTGGAGGTCTTTCCGGATGCCTTGGCACCTCGTCGCCGCACCATCAGCTTGCTGATCTCAATGAGTAAGTATGCACTTATGTGCTACTGGTGGTGTCATCTCACCCCTATCTATGGTTATTTTTTTTATTTCAGGTACTTATATAGCGCCGTCAATTTACGCAGCGCTTTACATATATAATATACATTCACATCAGTCCCTACACCCTCAAGGAGCTTACAATCTAAGGTCCCTAACTCACATTCATACCTATACTAGGGCCAATTTAGACAGGATCCAATTAACCTACCAGCATGTCTTTGGAGTGTGGGAGGAAACCGGAGTACCCGGAGGAAACCCACGCAGGCACAGGGAGAACATGCAAACTCCAGGCAGGTAGTGTCATGGTCGGGATTCGAACCAGCAACCCTTCTTACTGCTAGGCGAGAGTGCTACCCACTACACCACTGTGCCGCCCGTTTATAATGATTACTGCATGATTACGTGCATGCTCCTGACGAGTGGCGTATCAGCCACGAAACGCGTAGAGCTACATGATGCTGTGTTTCTACCTATTCACACCTGTTTTAAGTTTCTATACAATAATTATCCCTACAGGTTCAGTGGGGCCATAGGTCCTGCAGGTTTTACCTTACCATTATGATTTTATCTAATCATGTTCTTGTGGAACTTTGGAATTTGTTATAGAATTTATCATGCTCTTAATTGAGATCTTGTTATCATTTTATTGTCTATTGTGTACTACCATGTCTACCTTTTTTATCTTTGACATAAGTGGTTATTATTCAAGACACTTTTGTTATCACCATATTACTGTGATCGTGTATCAACATTATATGTACATTTATATTGTATAATGAATAAAATTCCTTTGTTCCACTTAATCATCCTCTCGCTTCCATGTGCTTCATAAAAAGTCCCATTTTCCTTGTCCCCCCTTCTTTTGAGCCAATAGGGATGGAAATATGTGACCCTACTGTGCCATAATTTCACTAAAAGTCCCATAGGGATGGAAATACATAACCTTACCAGGTATAGGCTTCCTGAAAGTCCCTAACTAATCCCCTTCCTTTCAATTAACACCAGATGTAAGGAGGAACTCTGCTGACTGGGGACACTGATGTAAGGAGGGACTCCGCTGACTGGGGACACTGATGTAAGGAGGGACTCCGCTGACTGGGGACACTGATGTAAGGAGGGACTCCGCTGACTGGGACACTGATGTAATATCGGGGACACAGTAGCGGCTTGTGAAGTTTTTGGATGGGGGGCGCCAGACCCAGCCCTTCCTTTTTGACCCCTCCCACTTCTCATAAACCACACCCCTAGCATCCACCCACTCCGTCCCCTGTATTCCACTTGCTTCCACCCATAGTGTCAGGAGTATACAGCTCAGATCACAGGACAAAGTATATAGACCCAGCATCACAGGACAGAAAATATATCTCAGCATCACAGGACAGAGTAAATATCTCAGCATCATAGATCAGGGTATATAGCTCAGCATCGCAGGACAGAGTGTACAGATCATGGTATATAGCGCAGCCACAAGCTATGGTGCCAATCTCTGAAAATTGATCACACCTGAAGTACTGACGGCCTAGCTCATTTTTTGAGACCCTAACAAGCCAGGAAAGTACAAATACCCCCCAAATGACTCCTTTTTGGAAAGTAGACATTCCAAGGTATTTAGTTAGAGGCATGGTGAGTTTTTTGAAGTTGTCATTTTTTTCCCACAATTCTTTGCAAAATCAAGATTTTTTTTTTTCCTTTTTTCCACAAAATTGTTACAGGTTATTTCTCACACACACATTGCACAAATTACACCCCAAAACACATTCTACTATTCCTCCTGAGTCTGGCGATACCACATGTGTGAGACATTTACGCAGCCTGGCCACATACAGAGGCTCAACATGCAGGGAGCACCGTCAGGCGTTCTTGGAGCATAAATTACACATATAATTTCTTGACTACCTCTTACACTTTTGAAGGCCTTGGAGCACCAGGACAATGGAAACGCCCCAAAAATTATCCCATTTTGGAAAGAAAACAACCCAATGTATAATCTATGAGGCATAATGAGTCTTTTGAACATGTCATTTTTTTTCTACAAGTTTCTGGAAAATGTGTAAAGAAAATAAAAACACATTTTTTTTTTTACATAAAGTTGTCTATTTATACAATATTTCTAACACATAGCATATACATACCAAAAATGACACCCCAAAATAGATTCTCCTACTCCTCCCGAGCACAGTGATACCACATGTTAGAGACTTTTACACTTTTACAAAGCCTGGCCACATAGAGAGGCCCAACAAGCAGGGAGCACCATCAGGTGTTCTAGGGGCATAAATGTCAAATCTAATTTGACTACCTACCTTTTGTGAGGCACTCTAGTGGCATGTATGTGGCATGGATGAGCATGAATGGGGTACGGATGGGATGGCTGGGTACGGCTGAGTAAGGCTGAGTATGGATGGGGGTGGATGGGATGGCTGAGCATGGATGGATGGATGAGTATGGATGGATGGATGAGCATGGATGAGTATTGCTGATTAGGGATGGATGGCTGAGCATGGATGAGTATTGCTGAGTATAGATGGCTGGCTGAGTATGGATGGATGGATGAGTATTGCTGAGTATGGATGGCTGGCTGAGTATGGATGGATGAGTATTGCTGAGTATGGATGGCTGGCTGAGTATGGATGGATGGATGAGTATTGCTGAGTATGGATGGCTGGCTGAGTATGGATGGATGAGTATTGCTGAGTATGGATGGCTGGCTGAGTATGGATGGATGGATGGATGAGTATTGCTGAGTATATATGGGTGGCTGAGCAAGGATGGATGGATGAGTATTGCCAATGCTGAGTATGGATGGCTTTGCTGAGTATGGATGGATGGATGGCTGAGCATGGATGGATGGATGGATGGCTGGCTGGCTGAGCATGGATAGATGGCTGGCTGAGTATGGATAGATGGATGGCTTTGCTGAGTATGGATGGATGGATGGCTGAGCATGGATGGATGGATGGATGACTGGCTGAGTATGGATGGATGGCTGGCTGGCTGAGTATGGATGGATGGATGGCTGACCAGGCTGAGTATGGATGGATGGATGGATGGCTGGCCAGGCTGAGTATGGATGGATGGATGGCTGGCTGAGTATGGATGGATGGATGGCTGGCTGAGTATGAATGGATGGATGGCTCCGCTGCTGGGGACATCTGATGTAAGGAGGGGCTCCGCTGATGGGGACACCTGATGTAAAGAGGGGCTCTGCTGATGGGGACACTGATTTAAAGAAGGTTCTGCTGCTGGGGACACCTGATGTAAGGAGGGGCTCCGCTGACGGGGACACTGATTTAAGGAGGGCTCCGCTGCTGGGGGCACCTGATGTAAGGAGGGACTCCACTGGGGGCACCTGATGTAAGGAGAGACTCCGCTGGGGGCACCTGATGTAAGGAGGGACTCCACTGGGGGCACCTGATGTAAGGAGGGACTCCGCTGGGGGGCACCTGATGTAAGGAGTGACTCTGCTGGGGGCACCTGATGTAAGGAGGGACTCCGCTGGGGGGCACCTGATGTAAGGAGTGACTCCGCTGGGGGCACCTGGTGTAAGGAGGGACTCTGCTGGGGGCACCTGATGGCATCTGGTGGCAGGCGATGTGGCAGGTGACATGCTCGGGGCTCCCACTGATTTGGCATTATGGTGAGTTGAACAATTTCATTTTATATTACAATGTAATAATAAAAAAAATGGCATTAAATCATCCTGACAGCATAACAACCATGGTGCCAGGATGATTGAAGCGCTAACACCAGGCGTTTGGAGTATAATCTGCTGATTGTTAAACTTTCTTGAATACACCTATTTCCATTGCTGTCTGTCTGTCCCTCTCCCTCTCTCTTTCTCCCTCCAACCCTTGTTCATCTCAGACACCCCATTTGAGCCACGCTCCTAGCCACAACCAATATTTTACTGAAACCACGCCCATTTTTTGCTGTGGCATGCTTCGCGCGGTGCATTTTTCTTTCCCCGCTTTGTTACGCCTACAAATGGATGCCCCGCCCCCTAATTATAACAAGTCTCCACCTACATGCAAAAAAGTGTCCCTATACATTTTTTTACATTGGCAACTATGGTATTCCAGTCAGGCTTCATAAGGTATGTAAATGGCCTACACCTATAACAAGGGTATTATTCATTTGTAGGCAGAGCTGCACAGTTTGTTTTAATCTACAAACATCCCTTACCCGCACAGGCAGGTTTTTTTGTAAAGGTGAACTATCCTTTTAAACACTTCCATAAACTGAAATAAATAATAAAAGGACAGTTAAATGGCGGCCGTCTCGCTCCGACGTTATAAAAGTACTTCTGGTATTTGGAGACCACGTTGGAGCCAAGCAGCGATTTGGCCAGCGTGAGATTCATTTTAGAATTGTTTGAGACGATTAGGGTGGCTTCCCCGGTGCCAAGAAAACAAATGTGATTTCGCTGTGCTGGCGCGGACTTTCTTTCCACTGTTTTTTGTTATTTGATTTGTTTTTAATTTAAATTAGGTTTACGCCAATTTTTCAGGCCCGTAGCACAGGACGTGGAGTGTTGTGACAACAAATGTCAGTTTTCTTTTCACTGAGCGTTGACTGCTAGATGCTAAAACCAAGAACGGGGAGTTGTAAAGACTCCGTTACTACGGCAACCGCAATGGACGCAGCAAACGTGCAAATTCTCCGATTTACCACCAGCATTGTTGTGGAATCACACTGCCAGAATCAGATTTGCTCTGGGCCGCTGCCTCCTTTTTGCTGTAGACATATGGGGGGGGGGGGGGGGCGGGGGTGAAAGAGGCAACAGATGTTGTTTCAATTCAGCGGGAAGATATTCCGAGCTCGCCACGGAGTGCTGCGTTCTTCTTCATTCTGCCAATCTCTGAAAACCTGAACAGATACGTACAGCCAACTGTTGTGAAAGTAGAACACTTTCTCACCCCCAGCAGAGAATTTAACATCCACGGCCTTTGTTTTTATGTCCATCCAATCCCTTGCAGATTAAATTAACCACTTCAGCCCCGGAAGATTTGGCTGCTGAATGACCGGGCCATTTTTTTGCAATTCGGAACTACGTCGCTTTAAGTGACAATTACGCGGTTGTGCGACGCTCCACCCAAACAAAATTGTCGTCTTTTTTTCTCCACAAATAGAGATTTCTTTTGGTGGTATTTGATCGCCTCTGCGGTTTTTATTTTTTTGCGCTATAAACAAAAAAAAGAGCGACATTTTTGAAAAAAGTGATTTTTTTCTCAGTTTAGGCCGATATGTATAGAATATGTATAGAATATGTAAAGAATAAAGTGAGTACACCCCTCACATTTTTAAAATTTTTTTATTATACCTTTTCATGTCAAAACACTGAGGAAATTACACTTTTACACTTTTCTACAATGTAAAGTAGTGAGTATACAACTTGTATAACAGTGTAGATTTGCTGTCCCCTTAAAATAGCTCAAAACACAGCCATTAATGTCTAAATCGCTGGCAACAAAAGTAAGTACATACCTAAGTGAAAATGTCCAAATTGGGCCCAATTAGCCATTTTCCCTCCCTGGTGTCATGTGACTCATTAGTGTTACAAGGTCTCAGGTGTGAATGGAGAGCAGGTGTATTAAATTTGGTGTTATCGCTCTCACTCTCTCGTACTGGTCACTGGAAGTTCAGCATGGCACCTCATGGCAAAGAAGTCTCTGAGGATCTGAAAAAAAGAATTGCTGCTCTACATAAAGACGACCTAGGCTATAAGAAGATTGCCAAGACCCTGAAACTGAGTTGCAGCACGGTGGCCAAGACCATATAGCGATTTAACAGGACAGGTTCCACTCAGAACAGGCCTCGCCATGGTTGACCAATGTGAGTGAGTGCACGTGCTCAGCCTCATATCCAGAGGTTGTCTTTGGGAAATAGACGTAGGAGTGCTGTCAACAATGCTGCAGAGGTTGAAGAAGTGAGGGGTCAGCCTGTCAGTGCTCAGACCATACGCTGCACACTGAATCAAATTGGTCTGCATGGCTGTCATCCCAGAAGGAAGCCTCTTCTAAAGATGATGCACAAGAATGTCTGCAGTTTGCTGAAGACAAGCAGACTAAGGACATGGATTACTGGAACCATGTCCCGTGGTCTGATGAGACCAAGATAAACTTATTTGGTTCAGATGGTGTCAAGCGTGTGTGGCTGCAACCAGGTGAGGAGTACAAAGACAAGTGTGTCTTGCCTACAGTCAACCATGGTGGTGGGAGTGTCATGGTCTTGGGCTGCATGAATGCTGCCGGCACTGGGGAGCTACAGTTTATTGAGGGAACCATGAATGCCAACATGTACTGTGACATACTGAAGCAGAGCATGATCCCCTCCCTTCAGAGACTGGGCCACAGGGCAGTATTCCAACGACCCCAAGCACACCCCCGAGACAACTACTGCCTTGCTAAAGAAGCTGAGGGTAAAGGTGATGGACTGGCCAAAGATGTCTCCAGACCTAAACCCTATTGAGCATCTGTGGGGCATCCTCAAACGGAATGTGGAGGAGCGCAAGGTCTCTAACATCCACCAGCTTTGTGATGTTGTCATGGAGGAGTGGAAGATGACTCCAGTGGCAACCTGTGAAGCTCTGGTGATGTCCATGCCCAAGAGTAACCCTCTTGGAAAATAACGGTGATCACACAAAATATTGATACTTTGGGCCCAATTTAGACATTAATGGATGTGTGTTGAGTTATTTTGAGGGGACAGCAAGTTTACACTTTTATACAAGCTGTACACTCACTACTTTACATTGTAGCAAAGTGTCATTTCTTCAGTGCTGTCACATGAAAAGATATAATAAAATATTCACAAAAATGTTAGGGGTGTACTCACTTTTGTGAAATATGGTATATATATTTATACACTGCATCCAGTGTAGCCTATATCTACAGTGCATTCTGTGGTGTACTGTTTCTAATACACTTCAGGCAGTGTATATATTCAAACCGTTGTTTTACAAGTGAATCCGCCTATACCCGTAATACCACCACTGCGCTCTTGAAAATACATCAGGACAATCCTACAGCTGCCACTTAAAAAAGCAAATATGTGAACTGAATTCAAACCTCTAATAAAGTAAAAGAATGAATAGTGGCACTAACGTGATACTAATAAACTGTAAGTAAAAATATGAAAAAAGTATTGCTAATGATGTGACTATGATGCCATAGTGTAATGAATATTAAAAATAGAGAATGTGTGTAAATACATTCAAAACCTAAATAAAGTGACTAAACAAATAGTTAACACCCTGTGATAAGTGTGAACTTCATATATCACTCCTGAAAAAAATATATGATGCATAAAAAAAGTCCATGTACAGTGTGAACGAAAGTCCAAATAGTGATAAGAACTTCGGTATGAGAAAAGAAGTGATTCCTGTAATCATCCACCACACCTCAGTGCCGTGATTCCACTCCCCTCAAAGAAATGCACTCACCAGCTGCTATAGCCTCACACTCTCGTGTTTGGCCAGAATCGCCTCAACCCTCTCAAATGGGGGTTAAAATCAGATCTCCAATATCCAATGGTGTGTATTTCAAGCACTCTTCATGAAGTAATTGCTCCACATGTGAATGAAAAAAGGCGCTCCAATAGTGTGATACCATTCAGACAATTTATTAATTTCAGTAATCCATCACCATTGTACTCACATAAAAACATTTCACAGCAGGCAAAAAGGCAAATCACATCAAGGCAATCCATGCAGTGGTTAGAACATTTAACTACGGTCACGGCGGACCCAGGGAGTATGAATGCTGGTGATACTCTCACCCGCTCCTAGAACCAATCCTCCACTTCCCAATGCACCGTGTCTCGTCAGAACGTCTTACGTCACACGTGCTAGATTGCCATATAGCCACGTCTCGACATGTTTCGTCACTAGGACTTAATCATGGGATTCGTGTATTAATATAAACAGTCTCGTGTGTGTGTGTGTGTGTATGTATATATATATATACTCTGCATTCAGTGTAGCCTATATCTACAGTGCATTCAGTGGTGTACAGTTGCTAATAAAGTGCAGGCGGTGTACACAGTACCTAATACAGTGTGTACAGTTTCTACTACACTTCTGGTGGTGTACACAGTATGCAATACAGTGCAGCCGTTGTACAGTTGCTAATACAGTGCAGGCGTGTACACAGTATCTAATACAGTGTAGTGTGGTGTTGAAAAACAAAAATACATCATGTCCGCCATCGAGAAGAGGCAGACGCTCACAGGCCACTAAAAGAGGACAAGCAGCCTCTGTGTCTACAGTCAACAGTGCTGGTCGTGGACACGGTGCATCCTCTGCAGGTGGCCGTGGGACACGCTTGTCCTTTTTTGCTGCTGCTGGCTGTGTTATTGAGCCACAACATGCAGAAGAGTTGGTGGAGTGGATAACGAAACCGCCCTCATCCTCCTCATCCTCTGTCACCCAGGCTCAGAGTAGTTTGTCTTCCAACACAGCTGCCAAAGCGGCCTATTCCACTGGCTCCTTGTCCACAGTTGCTTCTTCCATAGCCCCACCATCATGCATGGAGGAGTCCCCAGAATTATTCGTCCACAGCGTCGGTTATATGCTGCTGGAGGATGCGCAGCTATTTGAAGGCTCTGATGTTGGTTCCCAGGTTGAGGAAGGGAGTAGGAAAGAACAAAGCGAAGCACACCGCTCCAGGCAAATTCAGGTACAGGATGGATCGCAGGTGCAGACCTTGGCTCACCACCGTGGAAGACGAACAAAACAAGGAATTGGTTGCACACTGGAACCAGTGTTGCCAATCTACCAGTTTGAAATTTACTGATACACACCCACAATTTACTGGCACAGCAACGTTTTTACTGGCATTTACAAAAGTTACAAAAATACAAGGGTATTTTCAGTATTTAGGCTACAAATAAGTACAATATGCAATTAGCAATGTGATTTAAGTAGATATTCAGGCAAAAAGCATATTTCTTATTTTACTCTCAATATAGTAAGTACCGTATATACTCGAGTATAAGTCGTTCCGAGTATAAGTCGAGGCCCTAATTTACCACAAAAAAATGGGAAAAACTTATTGACCCGAGTATAAGACGAGGGTGAGAAATGCACAGCTACTGTAAGTGGAAAAGAGGGTCAACAATGCCCATTTGCAGCCTCACTGTGCCCATTTGCAGCCATAGGTCCCCTGAACTTCAAACTTGGTAGTTAAGGGTTCCTAGATGCCCCCTAGCTGCAGCCAAAATTTGGAGTCTCTGAACCCAAAGGGTCCCGAAATGACATTGCAGCAGATGGACACAGTTGACCAAATTTGGGGCCCTGTATCTTAGGGCCACTTAGTGCTAAGAACCCCAAATTTGGTGTGCAAACCCAGTGGAACTAGCACCATAAACTTTCCAAAGCTGGGGTTTCTAGCACCAAGTGGCCCCGAGATACAGGGCCCCAAATATCAGTTCAGAAAATGTCAAGCACTTTTCTACAGCAGAGAATGACATTTTCCGAACCAGTTTGGGGGCCCTGTATCTCAGGGCCACTTAGTGCTAGGGACTTCAGCTTTGGATATGTTATGGTACCAGGTCCACTGGGTTTGCACACCAAATTTGGGGTTCCTAGCACTAAGTGGCCCTGAGATATGGGGCCTCAAACTCGGTTCAGAAAATGTCAAGCACTTTTCTGCAGCAGAGAATGACATTTTCCGAACCGATTTTGTGGCCCCGTATCTCGGGGCCACTTAGTGCTAGGAACTTCAGCTTTGGATATGTTATGGTACCAGGTCCACTGGGTTTGCACACCAAATTTGGAGTTCCTAGCACCAAGTGGCCCTGAGATACGGGGCCCCAAAGTCGGTTCGGAAAATGAAATTTTTTGCTGCAGAAAAGTGCTTGACTCGAGTATAAGTCGAGGGGGGCACTTTCAGCACTAAATAATGTGCTGAAAAATTCGACTTATACTCGAGTATATACGGTAAGTGGCTCAGGGACAGGACTCAGGGACAGGAAATTAGAATGGGCGACACACGCACATGAAATGGACTCACAGTGACACTGACAGCAGTGTGCAGAAGCACAGATCACTGACACATCCCATCCTGAGTCACAGTGACAGTCTCTTTCCATGCCAGGTGGTCCTCTCAGTCCCCTCCAGTCCAAACAGCACTGACAGTCCCACTCCAGGCTTGCCTTGCTCCCGTCCCACAGACCCACACATGAGGCTCTGGCCACTCCACTCGGCTCCCCTGCACCATGACATCACACAACATGCTCAGGCACCATCTCCGCCAGACCCCCCCCCCCCGCCGGTACCCCCTGAACACACTGTAGCAGGCACTTGGATGGTCCTGTCTAGCTCCGGACTCAAGCTGCACATGCCCATTTCCGAGCCAAACATCACAGCCATATTTTTTACTGGCAACCTTTTCCTCTTACTGGCATTTACTGGCAGGAGAAAAGTGCCTGTTTTTTACTGGCTGCCAGTAAAAATACTGACGGTTGGCAACACTGACTGGAACTCCAAATTATCTTGATGTCATCTTTATTGTCAAAAGGGTCAGACAAATACAGGCAATGGTAAACCTACCTACCATTGCCTGTATATGTCTGACCTCTTTGACAATAAAGATGACATCGAGATAATTTGGAGTTCCAGTGTGCAACCAATTCCTTGCTTTGAAGAAGGGAGTAACGTGAGCCTAGAGAGAGGGGGTGCACAGAAGGACAAGAAACTGGCAGTCATGTTTCACAGCAGGGCCTGTTCCTGCGCCCAACAAGAGTATCTGTGAGGGGTTACAGTGTTGTGGCACCCCCACCCAAGGCCCAATTTATTTGCCCCTGTTCAACAGGGGCATGTAATTACAACTTTTGATATAATATTTCACAACAGGGCCCTTTCCAGCACCCAACACGATTATCTGTGAGAGGTTACAGTGTTGTGGCACCACCACCACCCAAGGCCCAATTTTCTGCCCCTGTTTAACAGGGGCATGTAATTACAGTTCCTGATATAATATTTCACAGCAGGGCCCGTTCCTGCGCCCAACAAGGGTAACTGCGAGGGCTTACAGTGTTATGGTACCACCAACACCTAAGGCCCAATTTTCTGCAGAGTATATAGGTGTCAGATCACCTGAGGCCAGGTGACAGATGCACACCGTTGGGATCAAGAGTGCACCGCGAAGGTAGTGGACCCTACGGCTGACTGCTGCGGATGTGAGTCTGGGTTGTAAAGGAAGGCAGGCCCGCTGGAACACCAAGATGGATCCCACCGGGGCTAGAGCGTAAGATTCCCTAGGGCGCGGAGTCTAAGAGCCAGCAGGTGTTCACCAAAGCCTCTAGTGGTAAGGATGAACTGGGCTGCAACTGGCTGCAGGTCGCGACCCCCAGGGTCTCCCAGCTCACGCCCACAGTAGGCTACAGGAGGATAGAGATAGTAAGGGAATAAGCCAAAGGTTGGGGCGACTAGCAGGCAAGGATAAACATAGAACACGCCAAAGGTCAGGGTCACAAGCAGACAGGGATAGTCGAGAACAAGCCAAGATCGATAACTGGAATCAGACATAGAAGACACAGCAAGATGCACACGGAAGCTAAACACACAAAGTTGATCAGCAATTGATTGCAGTGCACAGGTTAATATAGAGTTCTCTGATAGGGGCTGGGGTGGAGCCATGCTAGAGGAGAGATTATAAAAGCAGTCAGGTGAGAGTGGCTGGTTTCTAGAGGTGAACACATGAAGGAAAGGTAAGCTGACAGACAAACACTACTGCATAACCATGACAATAGGGCAGGCTGTATAGTATATATACTGCTGTTCAGAGTATATAGTGCCTGAGGGCCTGGGGGACCCCCACACTATTTTTTAAAACATCTGGCTGCGGGGTTCCCCTTAATATCCATATCAGACCTGAAGACATCCACGCCATTTTTTTTTGGTATTTTTGGTATTTTTATCTATATTGCCAGGACCCGACAATACATTACAGCCGTGAGCAGTTTTAAATGCCATTTTTTCCTTTTAGAAATGTAATTTTGCTGTGGCACTGTTATAAACATGGGAAAGATGCGCTACTTTACAGGCATACTTAGCCTCGGTTCACACTGGGACGACTTGTCAGGCGACCTAGGTCGCCTGACAAGTAGCGTCCCGTTCAGTACAATGGAACCGTTCTAAGGGGAGCGACGCAAGTCGCTCCGACTTAGAAAAAGGTTCCTGTACGACTTCGGGGGCGACTTGGGTTGACTTGCATAGTCTTCTATACAGAAGTCATTTTGCAAGTCGCCCGGGCAGTCGTGTGCAGGTCGCCTCGGTGAGGCGACCTGCAAGTCGTGCCGCCTCTGGTGTGAACCGAGGCTAAGGACACCACCCAGGCACGATATTTACATTTCATTTTTATTGTTTCACTTTAAGCATTAATAAAATCACTGCTCCCAAAAAACAGCCATTTTTAAACTTTTTTTGCATTGATACATGTCCCCTGGGGCAGGACCCGGGTCCCCAAACACTTTTTATGGCAATAACTTGCATATAAGCCTTTAAAATGAGCACTTTAGATTTTTCACATTCGTGTCCCATAGACTTTAACGGTGTTCACTTGTTTGAACAAAGTTTTTGCCTGTTCGCCTGTTCTGCTGCGAACCAAACCGGGGGGTGTTCGGCTCATCCATAGTCAGTAAAAATCGACAAAACCAGACTTTCAGGTCTACTTCTGGGTGGCTGTCCTGGTGACGGTTAGATGGTGGTTCTCCCAACCACGTGACAACCTAGCAGGGACCTTGGAGGCCGCTATCATGGGTTCCTACTCCTCTCTCAGCAACGTGGTGTTCAGAGGGATGAAATCCCACCCTGGCATTACGGAGCTGATGAGCACTACAATCGCAGTTTGGAACAGGGCTAGGACCCGCTTTAACACCCCAGGGACATTCTCCCCCCACATTCCCCTGTGGGGCAACCCTAGACTACTGCACATGGAATCAGTTCCAGATCCTCAAATCTGGGCAAAGAAGGGAATTGTTAAGCTAAAACATATCGTTGTAAGCGGTAAACTATGAACCTTCTCTGACCTCAAGAATGCTTATTCACTACCGGACTGGATGCTGTTTAGATACTACCAGCTCCTACATGCTTATAAGAAACAGTTTCCATCACTCCTTAAGTTAGAGTCAGACCCTGTGGAGGGACTACTTACCGCTAAGCTCATAGATAATTCATTATCCTCTATATATTTCCATTTGTCCATACCCCCTACAAAGAAACTTGAGAAAACTCTGGACAAATAGAAAATAGACATTCCCGATTTGTCAGAGGATGAATGGGAAACATGTGTATCCCCCTTTGTTGCGATTCAATGCGATTTCGGCTAGAGATCGATTCATGCAGGTCAAGTTCCTCCACAGGGCCTATTACACCCCGAAACTATTCACAATTATGGCACCTAACACTCCGGCGGCCTGTTCCAGGTGTGGTCTGGGGTCCATCTCCTTTCTTCACACGGTGTGGTCTCGGGGACTATTGGTCGGAAATAGTTAACACTCTCGATCAGGTTACTTCATTAGATGTGGGGGCTCACCCCAAAGCGATGCTATTGAATATTTTCAATCCCAGTGTACGGGGCAAATATACCAAATTATTGTGTTGAGTTATGCTACATTTTATGCCCGGAAAGAGATATTCCTCCACTGGAAGGACGCTTTACCCCCTAAGGTATTTTCATGGCTCCTAGCAATGAACTCTGTACTCCCATTATACAAACTCACATATGTTAATCGTAACTGCCCTAAAAAATTCGACAAGATATGGTCGGGATGGATAGATGCATGGGGTGCTGAGGCTGTGGACGATATCCGCAGTGATGCTGATGTACCAGCTCCATGATTATACATCACGGCTAAGATCTCTTAAATGAACACCTATTGTTTATGCTAAATTAAACTAATAAGGTACTTGTGGTTCCTCCCTTTATCCCCCCTTCCACCCCCGCTCCTCCCCACAAGACCTCCTTGGTTAATTCGCTTTAACCTGTTGCCTCTACACCCATATTTTGCTGTAGTATCATGCTCTCAAATATCTTTCTACTGTCTATGTGAACAAACTAATTATCTACCCTGTAACTACATATGTAATAATACTACTATATCTAACTCTGTCTATGCATCGCTTGTACTGTTAAATATCTGGAATAAACATTTTTTTTTGTGAAAAAAAAAAAAACAAAATCGACAAAACACATGAAATATTGAAACATCTGTATTCCCCTTTGGATACTGGATATTGTAGTATAGTATCCTCCCAACCATAGGGAATCTATGTTAGTAAGAATCCAGTTTTTCACTTGACAGGTTTTGCTGGAAAAACGATTCTTCAGGGAATTTTAATAGAGGGCATGTTAATCTGCAGAAAAATAAACATTGTTTTAATAGTATACAGAAAATAATACCAAATGTTGTTTTTATTTTTATATATATGAGCATGCATGCATGCTTGCAGTAAAAGGACGGCGGCAACATACATGCTCTTAGATAGTAAGATAGATAGAGAAACATCATAACCAATACAAACAACATAGAAAGAGACTATGACATTCCCGAAATCGTGTGGATCAGTCATAGGCCAGTAAAAGAGGTGGGGAAGAAGGGAAAAGGGGGGGGGGGGCATACTTACCGTTCCACTTACACCAGCCAGCCAGTTTTAATATTTCATGTGTTTTGTCGATTGTTACTGAAAAACAAATATGTGAAAGGATGTTTTAACACAAATGGTGTAATAAATACTATGATTTTAACAGTAATTTAGTGTTGTGAGTTCGGTTGTACCATGAAAGTCCTGAGTGCCTTTTTATAGCTCCAAATTTCGATTACCCGATCTATAGGACATCATTAATCCCAATTTCTTTCTACCCTCCATGCAGTTGTGTAGCAACAGATCACTCTAATAGTTATCGATTGCTTGAAACAATCTGCCAGCAATAACTCACTATAGCAGTGACCCATTGCTGCAGAGAAGGGCTGGAAAGAGCTAAACTGTACTCAAAGGAAGTACATTGATTTCACTTGTGACATCATCAGCCTTCTCAATTTAAACATGATGTGGGAAGCATTGTGTTCACAACGGTCTGCTATGGAGTGCTGTATAACATGATTGCTAGCCCAGGAGCTGATTACTTCACAGACAGAAAGCAGTTCCAGTTCCAGCACTTAATCTGAAAGAGTGCTGCAGAACAGTTGAGAGCCATCACCATGTTAAAAGGGTACTGGGATGGCTCTGGGATTAATAGCCTCCATCCCTGCCCCATTTTAAAACAGTGGCTAGGACTCTAGTGGTTAAAAAAATTCCATAATGGGGGGGGGGTGTGGTCAGTCGGCGCTGAAGATGGACGCTTAGCTCTGCAGCTCCATAGTGAGGGTGAACACCGGAACGAACCAGGCCCACCAGCAGCAACACAGCCTCACCATCTTCACCCCAGAGTGCCATCTCGACCCCACCAGAAGATGGGGCATTGCAGGCCCAAAAAGCTGACCACCTTCATGTTCCCTCCGGAGGATGAGGTCAGTAAACATCAAGATGGCGGCAGCGGCCTAGCTGCACCGCAGGAGGCCTACACGGCCCTTCCCGATGCAATCCAGGATGAAATGAGCTTCTCGGCTATCCCTTCCTCCCCCACACATATGACCTGGGTGCGGAACCCCTCACCAGCAGCCCTGCCAAAGCCCGGATGGATGCACCGCTACCGTGGCCGTCAATGGCGCTAATCGAGGCCCAGGCCTTTAATCCACTAAGCTCCTATCAGGCCTTACACAACTCGATGGCATCCTTCCCCACCACAGGGCAACCAGTAATAGATACCACTTTAAAGGATATGCTCATGTCACTAGAGTCATCGCTGATGACAGACCTATCTTCCCTTTTCCATAAAATCTCCACTGACATGCGCTGTATGGAGCACAGGGTCACTACCATTGAAACTGGCATGGCCAAATGCACAACAACTGTAAATTATCTGATTGATACCTATGAGGAAGTAAAGGAAGAGCAAGAGTGGGTCCGGGGCCAAGCTGGCCGATTTGGAAGACCGCTCCAGATGCAATAATGTTAAGTTGAAGGGGTCCCCAAAGCAGTCCCACCAGCAGACCTACCTAAATATGCCAGAGACCTCATACATACAATCCTACTTGATGCATCTTCCAGAGATATCATTATCGATAGGATCAACGGAATTGCGAAACCCCCTCACCTGGCAGCGTCTGTTCCGAGAGACGTACTCATGCGGGTACATTTCTTCTACATTAAATAAAAACTGATGACAGAAGCAAAGTCCAAATCCCCATTACCCCGGCCCTATGAGGGAATCCAGCTTTTCCCGAATCTCTCCAAATTCACACTGCAACTCAGGAAAAATCTAAATCCTGTAACGAAAGAACTACACAACTATAAAATTCCATATAAATGGCAACACCCCGTGACTCTACTCATTACCAGGAATGGTACCACGCACACAGTTAGCGTACTACAGAAACGCATGCACCTTCTCCAAGAATGAGGTATCATCTTAGTACCTCCCAAAGGCGAAGACCCACCTTTGCAGCAAAGCAGACCTTCACATTCACGCCGCTCCCAAGGGCCAGAAAGTTCCTAAACCAGAGTTTGACACCTGCCTAGCCACTTCAAGACTAGCCTCGTTTTGGATTTTAGGTGTTTACAAGTTTAAAACAGGTTTTTTTGCTAGAAAATTACTTAGAACCCCAAACATTATATATTGTTTTTTTTCTAACATCCTAGAGAATACAATAGCGGTCATTGCAATACTTTTTTTTGCACCGTATTTGCGCAGCGGTCTTCTAAGCGCACTTTTTTTGGAAAAAATTCACTTTTTTGAAAAAAAAAATAAGACAACAGTAAAGTTAGCCCAATTTTTTTTTATATTGTGAAATATAATGTTACGCCAAGTAAATTGATACCCGACATGTCACGCTTCAAAATTGCGCCCGCTCGTGGAATAGCGTCAAACTTTTACCCTTAAAAATCTCCATAGGCGACGTTTAAAAAATTCTACAGATTGCATGTTTTGCGTTACAGAGGAGGTCTAGGGCTAGAATTATTGCTCTCACTCTACCGGTCGCAGCGATACCTCACATGTGTGGTTTGACCACCGTTTTCATATGCGGGCGCTACTCACGTATGCGTTCGCTTCTGCGCGCGAGCTCGTCGGGACAGGGCGCTTTAAAAAATTTTTTTTTTATTATTATTTATTTTATTTTATTTTATTTATTTTTTCACTGTTTTAAAAAAAAAAAAAAATTTGGATCACTTTTATTCCTATTACAAGGAATGTAAACATCCCTTGTAATAGAAAAAAGCATGACAGGTCCTCTTAAATATGAGATCTGGGATCAAAAAGACTTTAGATCTCATATTTAGACTAAAAAAAAAAAAAAAAAGTCGTTTAAAAAAATGACACAAAAAAAATTGTGCCTTTAAGAAAAGTAGGCGGAGCCGACGTAATGACGTCGCTCCGGCCGTCACATGGTATAGAGACGGGTGGGGGCCATCTTGGCCTCACTCGTCTCAGTACCTCAGCGGTGACAGGTCCCGATCTCCTCCGCCGCTACCGACGGCTCCGGTAAGCGGCGGAGGGCGCGGGAGAGCGGCGGGAGGGGGGGTGGCACCTCTCCCGCCGCCGATAACGGTTATCTCGCCGCAGAGACCACCATTATCGTGTACAGAAACGCCGGCCATAAAGATGGATACCTCGGTTGTGGCAGCAGCTGCTGCCGTTACCGAGATATCCATCTTTAAAAAAATGACGTATATATACAGTGGCCGGTCGTGAAGTGGCTAGACAGGCCTTATAATGCAACAAAGTTCTCTCCCTCACTGCACACTGTTAACTGCACAGTTCTACTCAGTTAATAACTGTTTTCCCCCCACAATGGCATAGTTGACTTCAGCTTCTGTTTTGATACGCCGCACTTGAACCCTTATTCTGGGTTCCTCTCTTTTTTTTTTTTGTGAGTGACCAACGAATAACAGAAAAGTTTCTTTAAGTTTTACTTGTTTCAAGCTAACCTGACTTATTGTTTACCTAGCAGTTTTAGAATCAAAGCACAGCACCACGAACTTCAACTCTCCGTTGGATCCCCGGTTTCTGGTAATACCCACCCAGTCTACCAAGGATCTCTTACCAACTAACTGCAAGTGTTTACCTAACTTTCCACCACTTCCTACACACCTGGCAACCAGTCATGCCACTTAACATCCTATCTCTAAACTCCAAGGGACTGAACCTCCTGGCTAAGCGCCACTCCTTATGGTCGTTTCATAATACTAATCTACCCCATCAACAAAATTGCCTACACAATGCTCAATGTGTAAGCCCCCAACACTCATCAGATGAGTTTCCTGAGGAAAACATTACACAAAATTCAAGAAATCCGACAGGGACATCTACTCCTCTGCGGAGACTTTAATTTAAGTACAATGTAAGATTAAAGCCACCTCTTATTCTACATCAAACAAGGCAGGGAAAAAAACGGCACAACGCCTCAAAGGGAAAAGGACCAAATCCAAAATAAGCCATTTATTCCATCCCCGCACCAAAGAACGCCTGACTAACCCACAAGACATATTGAATGCATTTAGTGACTACTATAGTGTCCTTTATCATATACACCAAGACCCTTCCATATTTCATCCCTCCAATGACAACATCCATACATTTCTATGACAGATTACACTTCCTACTCTAACTGAAACACAACTACAATATTTAAATAAGCCCTTCACGGACATAGAAATCCTCTCCACGATAAACTCTTTTCCCGCAGGGAAAGCACCAGGTCCTGACGGATTGACTGGAGAGTACTATAAAAAAATTCCATTAAATTAACCCCATACTTATCACAACTCTTCAACAACGCTGCCTCCTCTTCTAGATTCGCTAAGGAATCCTTAAATGCAATTATTATTACACTCCCGAAGCCGGGAAAGGAACCAACAGCTCCCCAAAACTTTCACCCCATATCCCTGCTAAACCTAGATTTAAAAATCTGTGCCAAGACCATTGCCAGACATTTGCTAGAAGTTATGCCAGGCTTCATCCACACAGACCAATCAGGGTTCACTAAAGGGAGACAAGCACCTGATGCTACAAGACGTATGATCAGCTTAATACACCATGCTGAATCCAGCGGAAAGCCTTTTCTGCTGCTTTCCTTAGACACAGAGAAGGCGTTCGCCAGGGTGCATTGGAACTACCTTCAAAAGGTAAAAACGGTAAAGTTCCTTCAATCGAACATACACTTGAATTGGTTAACTTACAGTTATGAATTAGCAATGGCCTCTAGCGGAGGTAGTCAGGATAAAGAGAAGAAAGCATGGTTACCGTGTAAACAGTTGTCTGGAGCTGTGAAATTCCTATAAAGTAGGAAAATTACCTTTAAAGTTTTGTCATGATATAGCAATAAGTTAGTCTAAGCATCCTGATAAAGATTACGACATACGGTGTGGCGGGAGCATCTGACTTAGCTCTCCAAAGGAGGTCCCAAAGGAGGTCCCATTGGGGGTTCTTGGGGGAGCGGGAACCACGATCTCCTGGTAGCCATGTTTCCTTCTTTCCATGACATACAAGTTTTATACATGAAAGTTTCTGTTTGACATATACTCAAGACAATTTCTATTGTGTCTTAAACTGTACCAACCCCTTTGTAACTCGAGGTACATTGTATACATTGTTTGCCTCTGAATTACCATAAAACAATAAAAATTATTGATTCCATAATATCCTTTTTTCCGTCGTCTTTGGTCTGGTGACATCACAGGTTCTCTTCCCCTACATCTTCCTCCAGTGAAGAGCAGATCATGCTGCAGAGAGGGGGTACATCTAATGTGATGCTGCTTTCTCCAGCATTCTCCTATGAGCCCAGGGCGGAAGAGAGGAGCTGCATTGCTAGATTGGTGAGTCTGCAGGAGACAGCACTGGAGATCAGGTGTGTTTAGCAGCCAGAGCTGTTTTTTTTAAATGCTGGGGGCCAATAACCCTTTTTGGAAGCAATGTACTAAATCTGCTAGAACCAACTGCCATGGAAGATGTTTCCACATGTTTACAACTCTTATGCCGCGTACACACGACCGGACTTTGTGCGGCGGACTTTTCGACTAGCTTTACGATGGACTTTCCGAATGAACGGACTTGCCTACACACGATCAACCAAAGTCCGACGGATTGGTACGTGATGACGTACGACCGGACTAAAATAAGGAAGTTCATAGCCAGTAGCCAATAGCTGCCCTAGCGTCGGTTTTTGTCCGTCGGACTAGCATACAGAGGAGCGGACTTTTCAACTGGACTCGAGTCCGTCGGATAGATTTGAAACATGTTTCAAATCTAAGTCCGTCAAACTTTTGAGAAAACAAAGTCCACTGGAGCCCACACACGATCGAATTGTCCGACGAAATCCGGTACGCCGGACCAAGTATGCCGTAAAGTCCGATCGTGTGTACGCGGCATTACAATAAAGAACCCCTTCTGTATACAGAGGATACATCTTTTTTTTTCTTGCAGTCGCTGGAGTGTAGGGTTGCCACCTGTCTGGGATTCACCCGGACAGTTCGGGTTTGGAATCATGCGTCCGGGTTTCAGACTGCCTGAAACCCGGACACATTATTCAGACTGGACTATGGCTTCCCAGCAGGATTGCTGGCTGCAGTTGTCTAAGCTGGGAATGTCTGTTACACTCTCTTTCATGCTGCCCAAAGCCAGCACTAACAATCCCCCGCCCGCCCAAACACACACAGATGGGAGAGGAGAGAGGGCTTGATCTGCACCTCTTCCTCCCGCCCCTACTCCTCTGCGTCTGCCCACACTCCAATCCCTAGGGCTGTGCCTCAGAAAAGGAAAGTTGGGGCTGGGAATTTGAAGTCCAGCATCCTCAAATACATCTGGATGAGAGGTGCTGACTGCCAAGGGGTGAGTGAGCTCACCATCCATCCCTGCCTGTGACTGAAGTCTCCCCCTTCTCTCTCCTGCCTCTGAGTAAGTACACTAAGGTAAATCAGGGTTTTTAGAGCACCCCTTACATCAGAGTTCCCCTTTACACCAGAGGCCACAGTGTTCCCCCTTACATTAGAGTCCTCTCCGTACATCAAAGTTCTCAGTGTTTCTCCCCTAAAATCAGGGTTCCCAGAGCATCCCTTATATTAGAGTCCCCAGAGTTCTCCCTTACATCAGAGTCTGCAGAGTCCCCCCTTAGAGTGAAAGGGAACTCTGCGAGTTCAGATGTAAAAGGGGAACTCTGTGGACTCGGATGTAAAGGGGGACTCTTTATATTAACTTCATATGATTAGAAATCTTATTTAATAGATAAAAATAATTAAAAAAAATATATATATATTTTTTTATAAAAACCTAACCTAACAAGCCTTTAGGACTTTGGTGGTATACGCCTCTCCAAGTCATTGCGATCTGGTAAGCCTCCTCCTATCTATGGTGGTGGTGCTTCTGGCTATTTTCCCATCTTAAGGGTCACACTGGTGGTCGGATGTCACATATGTTTTCTGGATCACATATATATTTGGACTTTTACAGTTCTGTTTTATGTTTTGGACTTTTCATTCAATTTACTATGGTGTAGGCACTAGCACAGTGACATTCAATTCACTCCCACAAGGTGGATTTTACATTAATGTTTGTTTTGAGTTAATATCATTTATAGGTGTTTATTAGGGATGAGCTTCGTGTTCGAGTCGAACCCATGTTCGACTCGAACATCGGCTGTTCGACCGTCCGTCGAATTGCGAACGTTATGGGCCGTTCGCGCCAAATTCGTGTGGCGCGTCACGGCCCATAATTCACTGCGGCATCGCAGTGCATTGCTGGCTGATGATTGGCCAAGCATGCACTATGACCCGCATGCTTGGCCAATCACAGCGCCGTCAGTAGAGAGAGCTGTAATTGGCCAAAGCCAGGGTGGCTTTGGCCAATTATGGCTCAGGGGATTTAGTACACGCCCCACACTATATAAGGCCGCCTGCACGGCGGCCCTGTGTAGTGTGTTCCGGTGTGCTGATAGAGAGAGAGACAGACAGTGTCATTTGATTTGAGTTAGCTAGATTAGGCTAGATCTGTTCCTGCTATTTACATTTAGTGCAGTGCGTCCTGCTCACAGTGTTCAGCTAGATCCGTTCCTGCTATTTACATTTAGTGCAGTCAGTGCGTCCTGCTCACAGTGTTCAGCTAGATCCGTTCCTGCTATTTACATTTAGTGCAGTGCGTCCTGCTTACAGTGTTCAGCTAGATCTGTTCCTGCTATTTACATTTAGTGCAGTTCGTCCTGCTCACAGTGTTCAGCTAGATCCGTTCCTGCTATTTACATTGAGTGCAGTGCGTCCTGCTCACAGTGTTCAGCTAGATCTGTTCCTGCTATTTACATTTAGTGCAGTCAGTGCGTCCTGCTCACAGTGTTCAGCTAGATCTGTTCCTGCTATTTACATTTAGTGCAGTCAGTGCGTCCTGCTCACAGTGTTCAGCTAGATCCGTTCCTGCTATTTACATTTAGTGCAGTGCGTCCTGCTCACAGTGTTCAGCTAGATCTGTTCCTGCTATTTACATTTAGTGCAGTGCGTCCTGCTCACAGTGTTCAGCTAGATCCGTTCCTGCTATTTACATTTAGTGCAGTGCGTCCTGCTCACAGTGTTCAGCTAGATCTGTTCCTGCTATTTACATTTAGTGCAGTGCGTCCTGCTCACAGTGTTCAGCTAGATCCGTTCCTGCTATTTACATTTAGTGCAGTGCGTCCTGCTCACAGTGTTCAGCTAGATCTGTTCCTGCTATTTACATTTAGTGCAGTTCGTCCTGCTCACAGTGTTCAGCTAGATCCGTTCCTGCTATTTACATTTAGTGCAGTGCGTCCTGCTCACAGTGTTCAGCTAGATCTGTTCCTGCTATTTACATTTAGTGCAGTGCGTCCTGCTCACAGTGTTCAGCTAGATCTGTTCCTGCTATTTACATTTAGTGCAGTCAGTGCGTCCTGCTCACAGTGTTCAGCTAGATCTGTTCCTGCTATTTACATTTAGTGCAGTGCGTCCTGCTCACAGTGTTCAGCTAGATCCGTTCCTGCTATTTACATTTAGTGCAGTGCGTCCTGCTCACAGTGTTCAGCTAGATCTGTTCCTGCTATTTACATTTAGTGCAGTTCGTCCTGCTCACAGTGTTCAGCTAGATCTGTTCCTGCTATTTACATTTAGTGCAGTTCGTCCTGCTCACAGTGTTCAGCTAGATCCGTTCCTGCTATTTACATTTAGTGCAGTGCGTCCTGCTCACAGTGTTCAGCTAGATCCGTTCCTGCTATTTACATTTAGTGCAGTGCGTCCTGCTCACAGTGTTCAGCTAGATCTGTTCCTGCTATTTACATTTAGTGCAGTGCGTCCTGCTCACAGTGTTCAGCTAGATCCGTTCCTGCTATTTACATTTAGTGCAGTGCGTCCTGCTCACAGTGTTCAGCTAGATCTGTTCCTGCTATTTACATTTAGTGCAGTGCGTCCTGCTCACAGTGTTCAGCTAGATCCGTTCCTGCTATTTACATTTAGTGCAGTCAGTGCGTCCTGCTCACAGTGTTCAGCTAGATCCGTTCCTGCTATTTACATTTAGTGCAGTCAGTGCGTCCTGCTCACAGTGTTCAGCTAGATCTGTTCCTGCTATTTACATTTAGTGCAGTCAGTGCGTCCTGCTCACAGTGTTCAGCTAGATCCGTTCCTGTTATCTTCCTACTGACAGGCAGGCTTGTCTGGTTACAGTATATAAAGCTACCTGAAGAAAATTACAGGTGTTCTATCCCAGCTTAGTGCAGCTACAGGCCATTAGTATGTCTGGAAGGCCAAGAAGGAGAGGCAGACAGTCACAAGCCAATAAGAGAGGGCAAGCAGGCTCTGTGTCTAGTGCTGGTCGTGGAGACGGTGCATCCTCATCAGCCCGTGGCCATGGGACACGCTTGGCCTTTTTTTCGGCAGCTGGCCGTGTTGAGCCGCAACATGCAGAAAACTTGGTCGAGTGGATGACCAAGCCGTCCTCATCCTCCTCATCCTCTCTCACCCATGCCCAGGGTGCTTTGTCTGGCAAAGCAGCGGCCTCTTCCCTCAGCTCAATGTCATCAGTGACTCCTTCCCTAGCTCCACCATGTCCTCCTGAGGATTCCCTCGAACTGTTTGACCACAGTGTTGGGTACATGCTCCAGGAGGATGCCCAGCGTTTGGAAGGCTCTGATGATGATACTGAGCTCGATGAAGGCAGTAACATGAGCACGGACAGAGGGGGTGCCCAAGAAGGACAGCAATCTGGCAGTCATGCTCCCCCTGCTGCAGCATACTGCCAGGTTTGCTCCAGTGATGAGGAGGGAGGGGATGATGAGGTCACTGACTCAACGTGGGTGCCTGATAGGAGAGAGGAGGAGGAGGAGGAGGAGGCGGCACATCACCAACGAGGCAGGATGCCCTCCAGGGGCCAGCCTAAGGGCAGCACATTGACTGCATCACACCCCAAAGCTCCACATGTGCAGGGCGCTGCAGTCTCTGCGCGTTATTCAAAAAGTTCTTTGGTGTGGGCCTTTTTTGAGACGAGTGCATCAGATCGCACCGCTGCTATTTGCAACATATGTCTCAAGCGTATCTCGCGTGGCCAAAACATCTCCCGCTTGGGTACCACATGCTTGACCAGACATATGTTGACCTGCCATGCAGTTCGTTGGCAAGCATATCTAAAAGACCCACACCAAAGAACAAAGAGGATCTCTCCTTGCTCCTCATCAGCTGAGATTTCCAACCCCACTAGACCTTCAGTCCTCTCTGAGACCTGCAGTGAGAGGAATGAAGGTGTAGAATTAGGTGTGTCACAGCCAAGTACTTGTGGGCAATCTGCTTTTGGTACACCGACGTCAGATTGTACCAGGCAAATTTCCCTGCCCCAGCTGCTGCACCGCCGAAAGAAGTTTGCTCCCAGCCATCCACATGCCCAGCGGTTGAATGCTAGCTTGGCAAAATTGCTAGCACTTCAACTGCTGCCTTTTCAGTTGGTAGACTCTGCCCCCTTCCGTGAGTTTGTGGAATGTGCGGTTCCTCAGTGGCAGGTACCCAAACGCCACTTTTTCTCACGGAAGGCGATTCCGGCTCTCTACCGGCATGTGGAAGGCAATGTCCATGCCTCGCTGGACAGGGCGGTCAGCGGTAAGGTGCATATTACCGCTGACTCATGGTCCAGCAGGCATGGACAGGGACGTTACTTAAGTTTCACGGCGCATTGGGTGACTCTGCTGGCAGCTGGGAAGGATGCAGGACAAGGTGCAGTAGTGTTGGAGGTTGTTCCGCCACCACGCCTCCAAAATGCTGATTGTGACACACCTCTCTCCTCCACCCCCTCCTCTTCTTCTTCCTCCATGGCCTCTTCCTCGGAACCAGCGGTGCTCCGTAGGCGTTCAAGGGGCTACGCAAGTACGCAGGCCAAAAGATGCCATGCGGTGCTTGAGCTGGTGTGCTTGGGGGACAGGAGCCACACTGGGGCAGAGGTTCTGTCAGCTCTGCAGGGGCAGGTTCAGAGGTGGTTGACGCCACGCCAACTTAAGGCAGGAATGGTGGTTTGCGACAATGGCACCAACCTCCTCTCTGCCCTCCGACAGGGACAACTGACCCATGTGCCCTGTTTGGCTCACGTCCTTAACTTGGTGGTGCAGCGGTTCTTGGGCAGGTACCCGGGCTTACAGGATGTCCTGAGGCAGGCCAGGAAAGTCTGTGTGCATTTCCGCCGGTCATATAATGCCAGTGCTCGGCTGACGGACCTCCAAAAGGAGTTTAACCTGCCCAAGAACCGCCTAATCTGTGACATGCCCACCAGGTGGAACTCGACATTGGCCATGCTGCAGCGGCTGCACACGCAGCAGAGGGCCATCAATGAGTACCTGTGCGACTATGGCACCAGGACAGGGTCAGGGGACCTTGGTTTTTTTTCCCCACGCCAGTGGGCCATGATCAGGGATGCATGCACTGTCCTGTCACCATTCGAGGAGGCCACGAGGATGGTGAGCACTGACAGTGCATGCATCAGTGACACTGTCCCCCTTGTCCACCTGTTGGAGCACACGCTGCGTGGAATAATGGACAGGGCACTTGAGGCAGAACAGAGGCAGGAAGAGGAGGACTTCCTTAGCTCTCAAGGCCCCCTTTATCCAGACAGTGTTCCTGTGTGCCCGCCGATCACACAGGAAGAGGACGAGGAGGAGGAGGAGGAGGAGGAGGAGGAGGAGGAGGAAGATTGTGTCAGTATGGAGGTGGAGCCTGGCACTCAGCATCAGCAGTCTTTAAGGGATCAGTCCCAAGGAACACATGGGCTTGTACGTGGCTGGGAGGAGGTGGCTGCGGACGTTGTTGTCCTTAGTGACCCAGAGGACTCCGGACCGAATGCCTCAGCAAACCTACGCTGCATGGCCTCCCTGATCCTGCAAAGCCTGCGTAAGGATCCTCGTATTCGTGGTATCAAGGAGAAGGACCAATACTGGCTGGCAACCCTCCTTGATCCACGTTACAAGGGTAAGGTTGCGGACCTTATCTTGCCATCGCAGAGGGAGCAGAGGATGAAACATCTTCGGGAGGCCTTGCAGAAAGGTCTGTGCAACGCGTTCCCAGAGACTGGGAGGTTACAAACTCCTGTTTCTGGACAACGTGTTGCTGAGGCTTCGGTCAGTCAAAGAAGGAGCGGTGGAGAAGGTGGCCGTCTGACCGATGCGTTCAGACAATTTTTTGGTCCGCAGCCCCAAGGTATGATCGGTTCCAGCAACCATCGCCAGCGTCTGTTTTACATGGTGCAGGAATACCTAGGGGCAAGATCAGACTTGGACACCTTTCCCACCGAAAATCCTCTGGGTTACTGGGTCTTGAGGATGGATCACTGGCCAGAGCTTGCACAGTATGCAATTGAGCTACTGGCCTGTCCTGCATCCAGCGTTCTTTCGGAACGCACATTCAGTGCTGCTGGAGGCGTGGTAACCGATCACAGGGTGCGTCTGTCCACTGACTCGGTCGATCGGCTGACCTTCATAAAAATGAATCAGTCTTGGATCACCACCAGCTACCAAGCACCTGATGCTGATGTAACTGAATAATTTTTTTCAGATCCCTTCAAAGACTGCCTATGCTGATGCTGAGTGACTATCCCTGAGTAATTATCCTCTTCCTCCTCAATCATCACGCTGATAGCTTGTAAGAACATTTTTGGTTCTGGGCGCCACCACCAGTGCCTAAGGCACAATTTTTCAGCCCCTGTTTAACAGGGGCGTGTAATTACAATTTTTGATGTAATACTTTGCAGCAGGGCTCGTTCCTGCATTCCAACTAGAGTGTCTGTGAGGGGTTGCAGTGTTGTGGCACCAGCACCAGTGCCTAAGGCCCAATTTTTCTGCCCCTGTCTAACAGGGGCGTGTAATTACAATTTTTGATGCAATACTTTGCAGCAGGGCTCGTTCCTGCGTTCCAACTAGAGTGTCTGTGAGGGGTTGCAGTGTTGTGGCACCAGCACCAGTGCCTAAGACCCAATTTTTCTGCCCCTGTCTAACAGGGGCGTGTAATTACAATTTTTGATGCAATTCTTTGCAGCAGGGCTCGTTCCTGCGTTCCAACTAGAGTGTCTGTGAGGGGTTGCAGTGTTGTGGCACCAGCACCAGTGCCTAAGGCCCAATTTTTCTGCCCCTGTCTAACAGGGGCGTGTAATTACAATTTTTGATGCAATACTTTGCAGCAGGGCTCGTTCCTGCGTTCCAACTAGAGTGTCTGTGAGGGGTTGCAGTGTTGTGGCACCAGCACCAGTGCCTAAGGCCTAATTTTTCAGCTCCTGTTCAACAGGGGCATGTAATTACAATTCTTGATCTAATATTTCACAGCAGGGCCCTGTGAGGGCTTACAGTGTTTTGGCCACAGCAACACCTAAGGCCCAAATTTCTGCTGAGTATATAGGGCAGGACCCTACTTTCAAACATCTAACTTACAAACGACTCCTACTTGCAAACGGAAGGAGACAACAGGAAGTGAGATGAAATCTACCCCTAGGAAGGGAAATTCTCTCCTGTAAGAGTTAATATGGGAAAACAATTTCTCCTTTCCACTGATGCTTTCCAATCCTTGTTCCACAAAAAAACCCAAATTTTCAAAAAACATTTTTCATTGGGACAAAAAAGTGAGGTGAAATCTTCTGAAGAGGAGGAAAGACGCAAAACAAATGTCACAGGGGTGATAACCCTTCCCTATGTTTTCCAAAAAGCTTAGAAAAGATTTTTTGGCTGGAGCTAAACACGTTAAAAATGTTCAAAATTACAAACAGATTCTACTTAACAACAAACCTACAGTCCCTGTCTTGTTTGCACCGCCTGTATACTGCTGTTCAGAGTATATAGGGACCTTTCCTTATTTTAATTTGGGTGCGGGGTTCCCCTTAATATCCATACAAGACCCAAAGGGCCTGGTAATGGACTGGGGGGTACCCATGCCGTTTGTCTCACTGATTTTCATCCATATTGCCATGACCCGACATGACATTAAACCCGCAAGCAGTTTTAAATGAGATTTTTTCCTTTAAAAATGACATTTGGTGCAGGGACTGTTCTAAACATGGGAAACACGCGTCACTTTACAGGCATACTATAGACACCCCCCAGGTACGATATTTAAAGGAATATTTCACTTTTTTTTTTTTACTTTAAGCATCATTAAAATCACTGCTCCCGAAAAAACGTCCGTTTTTAAAAGTTTTTTTTGCATTGATACATGTCCCCTGGGGTAGGACCCGGGTCCCCACACCCTTTTTAGGACAACACCATGCAAATTAGCCTTTAAAATGAGCACTTTTGATTTCGAACGTTCGAGTCCCATAGACGTCAATGGGGTTCTAACGTTCGTGCGAACTTGCGGTCCGTTCGCGGGTTCTGGTGCGAACCGAACCGGGGGGTGTTCGGCTCATCCCTAGTGTTTATGTATAGTATTACACTTTGACTTGTTTTGTATAATTAGCGCTGCACTTTTCCATATCCAGGTCCTATGTCATACTTCACTGTACTCTGTTCTTTTTTGGATGGAACATTACCGGTGTGTTACTAAGAGGAAATGATTCATGCTTGATGGTGGAGTTGGTGGTCCCTTAAAGTTGCCTAAAGGTTGTCCTTCATGGAGTGGTTATGGAACCATCCCTCTACTGATGTATATTCACCTTTGCCTGTTTGACCCAACACCGTAGGTTGATTGGGTCCACGAGCTTCGGTAAGTGTATTCAATCTTAGGCTCCATTCACACTAGCGCGTTTTTTGATGCATTTTGCATTTTGCAGAAATGCACGGGAATTTTTTAACATGGGTTCCTATGGAACATGTTCACATCAATGCCTTTTTGTTTCTCTGCATTTTTGGAAAGGGTCAGGGACTTTTTTTCATGCAAAATGCAGCGTTTTGCATGTAATAGAATTCAATGGACAAGCATCAAAAACGCAAGTGCACCGTTTTTGCAGCAGTTTTGGTGCGTTTTTGCCGTTTTTTTTCTTTTTTTTAAATTTTTTTTAAGACTGTAAAAAAAAACTGAAAAAAAAACCCCAAAAAAACGCAAAACGCAAATCGCGGCAAAAACGCGGCAAAAACGCTGCTCAAAAATGTGGCAAGCATGAAAAAAAACCCTCCAAAAACGCTCAAAAGCAACATGCATAGGTGTGAATGGAGCCTTAGGCTCCATTCACACTAGCGCATTTTTTGATGCATTTTGCATTTTGCAGAAATGCATGGGAATTTTTTAACATGGGTTCCTATGGAACATGTTCACATCAATGCCTTTTTGTACCTCTGCATTTTTGGAAAGGGTCAGGGACTTTTTTTCATGCAAAATGCAGCGTTTTGCATATAATACAATTCAATGGACAAGCATCAAAAACGCATGTGCACCGTTTTTGCAGCGTTTTTACAGCATATTTGATGCGTTTTTGCCGGGTTTTTTTTGTTTGTTTTTTATAAATAATTTTTAATTTTTTTTTAAACTGTAAAAAACAAAACAAAAAAAAAAACCGCAAAACGCGGCAAAAACGCTGTAAAAACGCTACAAAAACGCTGCTCAAAAACGTGGCAAGCATGACAGAAAAAACTCCAAAAACGCTCAAAAGCAACATGCATAGATGTGAATCGAGCCTTATAAGGTGGTGGATATCTCTCACAGTGGTGACTTATCTATGGGGATTGGAATTACCAGCCATTAGGCTCGATTCACACCTATGCATGTTGCTTTTGAGCGTTTTTGGAGGTTTTTTTTTCATGCTTGCCACGTTTTTGAGCCGCGTTTTTGCCGCGATTTTGCCGCGATTTGCGTTTTTTTTTTTTTTTTTTTTACATTTTTTTTTACAGTCTTCAAAAAAATTAAAAAAAAAAAAAAAAAAACAAAAAACGGCAAAAACGCATCAAAACGCACCAAAAACGCATCAAAAACGCTGCAAAAAAGGTGCACTTGCGTTTTTGATGCTTGTCCATTGAAAACCATTACATGCAAAACGCTGCATTTTGCATGAAAAAAAGTCCCCGACCCTTTCCAAAAACGCAAAGAAACAAAAAAGCATTGATGTGAACATGTTCCATAGGAACCCATGTTAAAAAATTCCCGTGCATTTCTGCAAAATGCAAAATGCATCAAAAAACGCGCTAGTGTGAATGGGGCCTCATCATTGGAATACTGTCTCTTTAATATTGGGACTTTTCTACAACACTACTGTGGACTTTCCTCTTCAATTATATATGTTATGATTATTGTTTTTTTTATAAGATTTTTTTGCTATATGGCTTTATATGATGACATTGTGTTGTACATAGTATATTCGTTTTGTCATATTTGGACTTTATTGCACGTAACACTTTACTTATGTTATAACTTCAGATATCAATTTCTTCCACCATTATATTTGAACTGGTATTTTGTTTTAGTTTTTGTACTCAGATGTACACAAGCCACATCAATCAATGATCTGTGTGGGTCACCTATTAATAAGGGTCTGCCTATATCACTCTTGTCACTTTATTAGCGCAGCAGAATTACACTATATGATTTTCAATACAAATTCTTTTGTCCCTTTGTGGTGCTAGCAGCTTTCTATTACTTAGAGACTATCAGCGCGGTATCTTTTTATACACAGTTCAAATTTAGTGTGCTGTCTTTATTGTGAGCTTAATAGCTGACCAGCTTTCTCATGCTCCTAACCAGCGGTAGTTAGCGATCAACAGCAAGAAAATGGGCAAGAAGCCAAAGGCAGGTGTGAACAATTTGTAGAAGCCAAACTAGCTGATAAAGACTGAATAATTGTCAGTGAATGCAAAAAAAGCAATTATCAGGTTATAAAAGGGTCATTTCCTCCGAGGGCTTGATGACACCATAGCACTTGTATTCATTTACATGTAATGCACACGTACGGTACTGGCATGTGTTTTTGGGTTGTGCTGTGTTGTAGTGCATTTTTTTTTCTGCATGATTTTGCTATGTGCTGCAGTGCATTGCAACGTGTTACAGTGGGGTGGATTTACTAAACCTGGTGCGCACAGAATCTGGTGAAGCTGTGCATAGTAACCAATCAGCTTCCAGGTTTTATTGTCAAAGCATAATTCATTAAAGTGGTTGTAAACCCTAGGACAAAAAAAAAACCTGCAAGACAAAGGCATAATGAGCTAGTATACGTAGCATACTAGCTCATTATGAATTACTTACGTGAGATCAAAACCCCTGCAGCCATCCTCGTACACTGCTCCTGTGGCCGACATTGCTCCCGGATAGGGATGGACTGGTCGTCGGGACTACCGGGAATTTCCCGGTGGGTCGATGGCTCAGTGGGCCGGTTTACAGTGACAGCACGAGTCTCTGCGCTCCTCTGCTTATGAGAGTAAAAGCAAGGACCTGCTCCACTCCTCCCACACATCCACAGCCAATCAGTGTAACCCTCCCCAGCCCGCCACATTTGAATACACAGGTGCTGGAGTGGGGCTGAATGGGAGCACGAGGAAGGAGAAACACACAATATCTGAAGTCATGAGATACAAGAAGGTATGACCACAGCTACAGAAAAATCAGTCCTGCAGCACACAGAGCGCTAGCTGAATGGGAACAAGATCCTGGGACTCGGGAGCAATGTCACATATACACTGGCTGCAGTGTCTTCCAGAAATTTATGTACTTTTTTTTTATAGCTGCCTTTCCTGCACACTGATAAGATCAGCATTCTCTGTCTAGTGATAGTGAGACACATGGCTGGCTGTTAACCATTTCAGCTTCTTTTCAGTTATTTAGCCAGAGATCTGTGTGTGCTGCATGGTTTCTGTGATGTTTTTTGGAAGGATTTACTGCTAGTTCAGGCTAGAAGCTAAACACACCCATTAACTGTTTATTGTCCTCCATTAATACTGACCTGTTCACTGTTTGTAAGACAATTTGTATTTTGGAAATTGGATGTGCTGCTGTCTTCTGTCACATGGGTGTACTTTTAAAGGAAGATTACTAACTTGATCTTGCAGCGCTGGTTTAAATAGAGTGGAGCAACCCTGTGATACATTACACTTTTGCACTGGGTTCAGCCATAAATGCAGTCTCTGACCATCTCCTGTAGTATGTCTGCAGTCTCTGACCATCTCCTGTAGTATGTCTGCAGTCTATGACCATCTCTGGTAGTATGTCTGCAGTCTCTGCCCATCTCCTGTAGTATGTCTGCAGTCCCTGACCGTCTCCTGTACTATGTCTGCAGTCTCTGACCATCTCCTGTAGTATGTCTGCAGTCTCTGACCGTCTCCTGTACTATGTCTGCAGTCTCTGACCATCTCTGGTAGTATGTCTGCAGTCTCTGACCATCTCCTGTAGTATGTCTGCAGTCTCTGACCGTCTCCTGTAGTATGTCTGCAGTCTCTGACCATCTCCTGTACTATGTCTGCAGTCTCTGACCATCTCCTGTAGTAAGTCTGCAGTCTCTGCGCATCTCCTGTAGTATATCTGCAGTCTCTGACCATCTCCAGTATTATGTCTGCAGTCTCTGACCATCTCCTGTATTATGTCTGCAGTCTCTGACCATCTCCTGTATCATGTCTGCAGTCTCTGATCGTCTCTTGTATCATGTCTGCAGTCTCTGACCATCTCCTGTATCATGTCTGCAGTCTCTGACCATCTCCTGTAGTATGTCCACAGTCTCTGACCATTTCTTGTAGTATGTCCTCAGTCTCTGACCATCTCCTGTACCATGTCTAGCTTATATACTGTTTTTGTGCGTGTTCAAAAAAAAGTGGGCCAGTGTGGATAAAGTCCAGGGCCGAATTTTTGTCCCAGTCCAGCCCTGCTCCCGGAGTTATTTCTGGGTATCACGGGCTCCGGCGCTGTGATTGGCCGGAGCCGCGATGACGTCACTCCCGCGCATGCGTGCGGGAACCGCCGGTAACAGCACACTCACTAAAGCAATGGCACGTCAGTTTACTTCAGTGCGCATGTCTCGATAACGTTGGCACATGCAAATACAGAGGATATCTCCTGAACTGTTCAGGGTTTAGGATATATCCAGGGTAGCTACAGGTAAGCTTTATTATAGGCTTACCCATAGCAAAAAGTGTGTTGTAAGGGTTTACAACCACTTTAGGCTGAAGTTAGACGCTGATTGGGTACTATGCACAGCTGCACCAGATTCTGTGTGCACCAGTTTTAGTAAATCTCCCCCAGTGTGTTGGAATGCACTGTGCAAGAGTGCAACTGTCCTTTTCTTTGTAGTGCACACAATAGGAAATATCGTTATTCGCCTTGTCCTTGTGTTGGTGAGAAAGGATAATTTCAGCTATAAGTATTTTCTATTTTAGTCACTAGAGGGAACCAAAGTCATTTACAGAGACCAGTAACATCTAAAACTAGTCATGTAAAATACTAGAAAAAATCTTCAGCATGTAAATTGTGAAACTTGATGAGAAATCACAAACGGGGTCCCCTGCAAAGTGTCAGAACAGGAAAGCAAAGTCTGAAATATTTGGAGTAAAACTGATGTTTAGTGGCACTCTATATTGTATTTTTAGTGAACATCCATATATTAGTATAATATTTACCGTAAAGAGACCCTGTCACCAAACTAAAAAATGCAGGTAAGGCCCCTTTCACACTTGTGCAACTTGTCATGCGACTTGGGGTGCCAAAGTCTCATGTTAAGTCGTACCCCGTGATTTACACTGAGTTTCATTCATATCTGTGCGACTTCAAGTCGCAGTGACTTTAAAAGTAATCCCTGTACCACTTTGATGGTCCGACTTTGATATGACTTGAGGTCCATAGACCTCAAGATCACAAAGTCGTGCCAAAGTCGCGGCAAAAATCTTGGCAAAATCGTGTGACTTTTAGGTCGCACAAGTGTCAGAGGCGCCTACAAGCACACACGCTATGTCTCTTTGAACATGATGGAAAATTTAATTTTGTGGTGCATGCAAAGTGAATTTTTTAACCTTTGTGGCTGCTGAGCAATATATTCAAATGAAATGTTTTTGAGCACAAAATTCAGCTTTAACTGCTTCCCAGAGGATCCACTTGCCGACCGGCCCATAGTAAAAATACATCATTACTTCTATGTTAAATGCTGGTGTTATGGCAGCAACTAGCTGCCATAACCCAGTATTGTTTTTCTACTATGGGCGATTCCACGTCAGATAAAAGTGGTCCCGCGGGCACATTAGCTGTGGGATCACTTTTAGAGGACGGCGTTAAGGCCAGAAGAGAATCCAAAGCGGGCGTTTGCTGGGCAGGAAGTCGAGTGAGGGTAAGATGGGCCCCCCGCTTGTCTCTATGCCCTTGGTGGACCTAAACGACCTTTGACATCATTTCCGCTTCTTGGTTAAAAACAATTTTTTTTTTTTTTTTTTACGTCAAAATTATTTTTTTTTTAAATTTGCTTTTAAATGTAAATGAGAGATCTGGGGTCTTTTTGACCTCAGATCTCTCAAAAAAGAGGACCTGTCATGCTCATTTCTAGGAACCACGGTCTGTCATTTCCTCTAGATCAGCCCCCTCCGCCTACAGTTAGAAACACACACAGGGAACACAGTTAAACCCTTGATCGCACCCTAGTGTTAACCCCTTCCCTGCCAGTGACATTTTTACAGTAATCAGTGCATTTTTATAGCACTGATCGCTGTATAAATGCCAATGGTCCCAAAAATGTGTCAAAAGTGTCCGATGTGTCTGCCATAATGTCGCAGTCCCGATAAAAATCACAGATCGCTGCCATTACTAGTAAAAAAAAAAGAAGAATAAAAATGCTAAAAATCTATCCCCTATTTTGTAGACGCTATAATTCTTGCACAAACCAAGCAATATACGCTTATTGCGTTTTTTTTTTTTTACCAAAAATATGTAGAAGAATACATATCGGCCTAAACTGAGAAAAAATGTACTTTTTTAAAAAAAAAAAAGGGGGATATTTATTATAGCAAAAAATACAAAATATTGTTTTTTTTAAAAAATTGTGGTTCTTTTTTTGTTTAAAGCGCAAAAAATAAAAATCGCAGAGGTGATCAAATACCACCAAAAGAAAGCTCTATTTGTGGGGAAAAAAGGACGTCAATTTTGTTTGGGTGCAGTGTTGCACGACCGCGCAATTGTCAGTTAAAATGACGCAGTGCCGAATCGCAAAAAATGGCCTGGTCATTCAGCAGACAAATTTTTCGGGGCTGAACTGGTTTAAGTGCCCCATTCCTCCATGCTCATGTGCAGAAGCAAACGCATATGTACGTCATGCCCGCATATGTAAACGGTGTTCAAACCACACATGTGAGATATCGCCGCGTTCATTATAGTGAGAGCAATGATTCTAGCATTAGACCTCCTCTGTAACTCTAAATAGGTACCCTGTAAAAAAATTTAAAGCGTCTCCTATGGAGATTTTTAAGTACCGTAGTTTGTTGGCATTTTACCAGCGTGTGCAATTTTAAAGCATGACATGTTAGGTATCTGTTTACTCGGCGTAACATTATCGTTCACATTATACAAAAAAATTGGGGTAACTATTGTGTTACTTCTGGTGTCTCTGAGGGACGGAAGTATCATAGTGAGGAGGAGATTTACTGTCCCAAGGATTGTGTTTTCTACATGCGTTTTGGCATGTACTCAAATTGTAAGTGTTCTCAATCTTATTAAACGATCCGTTTTTAAAGAGGTACAACGCTATAAGCCTATTCTTTCATGTCTTGAGTACCCACTCCCCAGCAGAGTATTATCCAGGGGAGGAGGAGTTAACATCTTGAGGGGAACCACACCAGTCTATAACTATACAAAGGGTGCAATATAACATGTAATGGGTTAATATCCAAGGTGAGCAGGCATTGCACACAGAGGTGTTTGGTGATGGCTTCCTGACACAAGGTTTCTGACCTACGGATGGACTCTATCTGGTATATCCAATACAGGAAGTTCACTCCAGGAACACCAGTTTTTTCACCAGTGTCTAAGGTGTTGGTCATAAGTGAAGATGTGCTCTGAGGAGCTCCAGGAGGGATCCATGCTGGATTTAAATAGCCTCCATAGACCAGATCCATCCAAAGTGCCACTGAGGCCAAAGTGGGTGGTACCTGGGCCTTGTATCCGAAGCACAAGGTTTTGCCTGTAATGCCTCTCTTTGTAGGGCTGAACCCCGGGACCCAGAACTTTGGTCATGCTACATTATCTAAAGCTTTCCTGGTAGGGTGCTTTTACAGGTCTAAGGGAGTGGAACCCCTAAAGGGACCCGATCCTTGAAGGTTTGCTAAACGCAGCACGCCATGATGGGTGAAGGTTGGATTGTCTGTTAATTCAACAAATCCTGCGGCGGGGATAAGGTGAGGGAAGAAACTTAGGAACTGAAAAGTCCACCTATGCTTTCTTCCTTAAGGGAAAAAATGTTGTCATGCCTTAATTCTCCACTAGAGGGACTCTATGCACATACCTTAAAAGGGTTGTAAAGGTTTGCATTTTTTCACCTTAATGCATCCTATGCATTATGGTGAAAAAACATCCGAAAATACTGCCCCCCCATTTTACTTACCTGAGCCGTTCACCTGCTGCGCTCGCCCCCGATGTCCTCTTTGCCGCTCAGCCTGGCCGTTGATTGGCTAGAGTGGATGGATTGAAACCCAGCGCAGCCATTGGCTTGTGCTGCTGTCAATCACATTCAATGACGCGGCGCGCCGGGGGCGGTGCCGAGTGATACAGTGAGCGGCTATAGCAGCCGGCTGTATCACGGGAGCGCGCCCGCAAGAACTAACCGCCATGTGAGAGAGCTCGCATGAAGGTGGTTAGTTCTTGCGGGGAGGAGCTGAGACAGCCGCCAAGGGACCCCAGAAGACCAGGTTCGGGGCCACTCTGTGCAAAACGAGCTGTACAGTGGAGGTAAGTATAACATGTTTGTAATTTTTTTTTTTAAATAAATTGCCTTTACAACCCATTTTTTTTTCACAAGAAAAAGAAACTTTACAACCAATTTAATCTGTTGTCGATTTCCAGTGTGAATAAAAGCCTAACTTGTCCAGTAAACAATGCACAAATGCTTAAGGATCCAACAGATAAAAGGTTGGAATTCCTGTTAAAATCGACTTTTTCCTTGGCAGGTACCATTACTCAACCTGCAGTTGCTGCAATAGGAGTATGTCAATCCCTAAAGGACCAATTTAGACAGGCCCTTAAAGAGGTTCCTGCACAACAAACCTGGGAATTGGCGGAACTACCAAAAGCATTATGCTTTGCTATAGATGCCATTAAAGATTCTATTCACCACGCATCTTGTAGTTAAAAAATTGGTCAGCCGAAGCACCATGTAAAAACCTCCTAACTGGGTTCCATTTTCATGAGAATCGGCTATTTGGGGAAGATTTGGACAAATATATCCAAACAATTTCTAGTGGGAAAAGTACTCTTTTGCCAGTCAAAAGAAAGTATAAACACCCTTCATTTAAACGGGCTCTTTTCCCTACTCCAGGAGCTTCTGCCTCTAGGCAGTGGCGACGGCCTCCGCCGTCAGACTCTAGAGGAAAACCTCAGGGTCAGACCCAGGCACAAAAGAAGTCCTGGGGCTGGAAACCTGCAAAGCACAATCCTAAGGCCTCATCATGAAGAGGCAACCCCCCTCACCAAGGTGGGGGGAAGACTTCTTCAGTTTTCAGAAGTCTGGCAAGAGGAAAGGACAAATGGGTCATCTCCACGGTAACGCTGGGGTACAACCTGGAATTTCAGGACTTTCCAACGTGTTGTTTCCTGAGGTCAGGCGTTCCCAAAGATCCAGAGAAAACACAATCTCTGTTTCAGGCACTAGACCGATTAATATCTCAAGGGGTGATCATACAGATCCCCACAAGAGAGCAATGTTTGGGATTTTATTCAAATCTTTTTATGGTACCAAAACCAAATGGAGATGTCAGACCCATTCTAGATCTAAAAAATCTAAATCAGTTCCTGAAGATCCGCTCCTTTCGCATGGAGACGATCAGGTCAGTAGTTTCTATCCTTCTAGGAGGAAAACTTCTGGCATCTTTCGACATCAGGGATGCATATCTGCATGTTCCTATATTTCCCGCTCACCAAAGGTTTCTGCGGTTCGAGTTAGAACAGCAGCATTTACAGTTTGTAGCCCTACCCTTCGGGCTAGCTACAACACCCCGGGTGTTCATAAAAGTGCTGGCCCCCCTCTAGCCAGGTAAGGGCACAGGGCATAACAGTCGTGGCGTACCTGGACGATCTATTGCTAATATTGCTAATATTTCTATTGCTAATATTGCTAATATTTTTTAGGTTCAACATGAAGTTAGTCAACTCTGTGGCCAGAACAAAGGATCTACCCGAATGCGAACTGGATGCGTTGGTGACCCCGTGGGATCAGTTCTCACTGATCTATGCATTCCCCCCTATTCAGTTGCTACCACAACTTCTTTGCATGATCAAGCTGGAAAGAAAGCAGGTAATTCTGGTAGCACCAGCATGGCCCAGAAGGTCATGGTATGCAGAAATCGTAAAGATGGCAGTGGAGGGTTCATGGTCCCTCCCACTTCGGCCAGATCTACTCTCACAGGGACCGATATTCCATCCTACCTTATGGTCTTTAAATTTAACGGCTTGGCTATTGAAACCCATGTTCTGAAGAAACGCAAGGAAGCCAGCTTCCAGAACTATATATTATAGGGATGATGGCAAACCTTGGCACCCCAGATGTTTTGGAACTACACTTCCCATGATGCTCAACTACACTGTAGAGTGCATGAGCATCATGGGAAATGTAGTTCCAAAACATCTGGGGTGCCAAGGTTCGCCATCACTGTTATAGGGTCTGGAGGGCTTATGTTTCCTGGTGTGTGTTGGCACCCTCGGAGATATATCATAGGCAGAATTTTTGCCTTTCTACAACTAGGGTTAGAAATAAAATTGACCTTGAGTACTATTAAAGGCCAAATCTTTATCGGTCTATTTTCAAAGACCACTTGCTACACATTCTTTAGTCCGGGGTTTTATGCAAGGGGTGATGCGGCTTAATCTGCCAGGCAAACCTCCCTTGAACCCTTGGGACTTGAACTTAGTTTTGTCTGTGTTACAAAAACAGCCATTTGAACAAATATAACATATTCCCTTAGTCCTTCTGACAAAGAAATTGGTATTTTTGAAAGCTATATCCTCAGCAAGGAGGGTTTCAGATTTGGCTGCTCTTTCTTGTAAAGAGCCATATTTGATTATTCATGAGGACAGAGTGGTGTTACGCCCTCGTCCAGACTTTTTGCCAAAAGGGGTTTTAGGTTTTCACCTGAACCAAGATATTGTCCTGCCATCGTTTTTTCCAAAACCATGTTCCAGGGAAGAAAAGTCACTACATTGTCTTTATGTGGTGAGAGCAGTGAAAATCTATTTAAAGACAACTGCTCAGATTCGTAAGACTGATGTCTTATTTATTCTGCCAGAGGGTCCTAAGAAAGGACAGGCAGCGTCGAAATCCACTGTCGCTAAGTGTATTCGGCAAGTTATAAATCAAACTTATAATTTAGGGGTAAGATTCCCCCTTTTCAAGTTAAGGCGCACTCTACCTGGGCGGTTAGTGCTTCTTGGGCAGTGCGTCACCAGGCCTCCATGGCTCAGATCTGTAAGGCTGCAACTTGGTCTTCAGTGCATACATTCACCAAGTTTTATCAAGTGGACGTAAGGAGGTATGAGGATATCGCCTTTGGGCGCAGTGTGCTGCAGACAGCAGTATAGGTCCTCAAGTCTGGGGGTACCCTCTGGGTTGTGTCTCCCTCCCCTCAAGTAGCTTTGGTATGGGACGTCCCATTAAGTAATTACTTAAGGCTCTGTGTCCCATGATGTACGATAAAGAAAATAGGATTTTTATAACAGCTTACCTGTAAAATCCTTTTCTTGGAGTACATCATGGGACACAGAGGTCCCTCCCCTCTTTTGGGATTTAAGTATATTGCTTTGCTACAAAAACTGATGTGCTCCTGGAAGGAGGAGGGGTTATATAGGGAGTGAACTTCCTGTATATACCAGTGTCCATCACCTGAAGGTGGCCTATAACCCATTAAGTAATTACTTAAGGCTCTGTATCCCATGATGTACTCCAAGAAAAGGATTTTACAGGTAAGCTATTATAAAAATCCTATTTTTCTTATTGTCTCTGGAAGGTTTTGGGGTTTGTGTTGATTTTAAGTTCATGTTTGTGCACCATTTTCAAATCTAGACACTATTGTTTTTTCTTTTTTTGGTACAATAAATTATTATATTTTTTGACACGCATTAATATTTTTTCTCAGCAATGCACATAGCAGTGCATTAGTATCTGCACAAATATTTTAAACTATTGTATGTTTGCGAAATCACTTACCTATACATGTCAAATAATAACAAATACTAGTGCGCAAACCACAAAGTATGGCACAAAGGATTCCTTTAAGTAAAACTAAAAAAGCTAGTAAGTGTAGCTGCCAACATAAGGGTGTTCACACACCAATCAAAGAAAATGTATAAAATGATATTTAGTAAGCGCCACATATTTTACCATTTTATACATTACCTGTACATGATCACCTCTTCGCTCCACCAGTGATTGGACAAAGCGGGAGCCAATCAGCCGGTCTGGTGGACCCGATGTCTGCCGGGACCTGCTAATTGTTCATGAGAGAAGCAAGCAGAACGGTGGTCTGCCTATGTAAACAAGGCAGATCAGCGTTCTGCTAGTAGGGGAGACCGAAAGCTAAGCAGGAACACAGATCTCTGCTTTCCCACAGTACAAGCACACCCCCCACACAGCTAGAAAGCACCCCCTAGGAACACATTTAACCCTTTGATCACCCCTGATGTTAACCCCTTTCCTGCCAGTGTCATTAGTACAAAGACAGTGCATTGTCCGTCGCAATGTCACAGTCCCACTAAAAATCGCTGATCGCCGCCATTACTAGTAAAAAAAATATAAAAATTCCAAAGATCTTTCCCATAGTTTGTAGACTCTAACTTTTGCAATTCAATATACGCTTATTGGGATTTTTTTTATTGGGTGTGTTTTATAGCAGAAAATAAGATTTTTATTTTTTTTTAATCTTTGTTCTTTTTTTGTTTTACAGCTTAAAAAATAAAAACCGCAGAGGTGATCAAATGCCACCAAAGGAAAAGCTCTATTTGTGGAGAAAAAAGGACATTAATATTATTTGGGTACACGATCGCACGACTGCGCAATTGTCAGTTAAAATAACGCAATGCGGTATTGCAAATAAAGGCCTAGTCATGAAGGGGGGTAAACCTTCTGGAGCTAAAGTGGTAAAACCGCACAGTGCTTGTGCTGTCTAATCTGCCCCTTTCTAAGCTGTAAAAAACCTATCTGATCCTGCCTGTTCCTGTGTCCCCTTCTGTGTGCTGACCACGGTAAGCCATGGCTGCTGGTCCCTGATTACCTTGGTCAGTTTACGTGCCTCCGTCATCCGCAGCTCTCGTCTCTCCCTCCCTGCCTGTCAGCTCCTGTGTGTCTCTCCCTATCTCACCCCCCTAGCTGGCAATAAAGGTAAAGCACAATTACAGCCAGCTCCTCTGCAGGGGCGGACTGACAACTCATGGGGCAATAGGAGATTATGGGGCCCCCAGGCAATAGGAGATTATGGGGCCCCCAGGCAATAGATTATGGGGCCACACAGTATACACACACACACACATACAGTATACACACAGACACACAATATACATTCACAGTATACACACACAGAATACACATACACACACTGAAAAGGTACTGGAGAGGCGGGGCAGCTATAATCTTGGGATTTAAAAAAAAACAGATTTTTACACACTGTCCCTGGTTTTATTGAGGCTGGCAACCCTGAAGGGGCCCCTTAGTGGCATAGGGCCCTCAGGCAGTGCCCCAGTGCCCGAATGGTCAGTCCGCCCCTGCTCCTCTGTTATAATTGTTTTTGTGAAACGAAGCCTGCAAATACGTTATCTTTCTCCTGGCCAGTCACGTGACCTTCCCGGCTGACGTCAGAGGGGAAACTCGCCCCCCCCCCTGCAGCCATAGATTGGAGGAGTACAGAAGCCGGAGGGCACGGAGGACACGTGACCAGCCATAAAAGAGCAAAGATAAGGTATTTACAGGCATTGTTTAAAGAAAGCAATTACACAGTGTAGGATAGATTAAAAGAACAGGCGTGCTGGCTGTAATTTGTTCTTTGCCTTTTACAACCCCTTTAAGTTACTTCCTGGTTTCCAGGCCTAGGCAAATGATGTCATACATCCCAGGAGTCTTCAGGAGGGGAGGAGCGATTTTCTCAACTAAGCACATGTCATGTCTGCTTGGCTGAGCTAAGGTCAGATGTATTACAGTAAGGAAATGCTACATGAATCATCTCCCCCAGGGGCGTACCGAAGGGGGGGGGGTGTCGGTGGCGTCGCTATGGGGGTGCGCTCCAGAGGTGACACCATCCCGAGGGCGGCGAGAGCTATGGCTGCTCCCTTTGGCAGTTTTCTTTTGGCCAGAACACACCCGTCACCGCACTAGCGTGGCCTGGTCTGTGTTTTCCTCCTCACTCCTCCCACCACTGCTGTGCTACAGAGTCAGGCCTGTCACTATTCTCAGCCTGGGCGGCGCGGCTGCCGCTGTGTCCTCCGGAGACCGGCCCTCGTTAGCTGCCATCCGTGTGTACCTGAGGCTGAGCCAACCGCCTGCCCTGGGTGGAAGGGGGTTGCGGATTGCGATGGCTATGTCCTCCACCACCTGAGATAAGCTTGTGGTAAGGGTGTAGGGGGTGTGGGTTGGAATTGTCTGCCACCCAGTCACTTTAGCCAAACTGAGCTGGTGTGAGAAGATGGAGGGGTGTTTGTGTCTGCCACCCTGAGCTGGTCTGCTGAGGCTGCACTGATTGGCACTGGTGAGCCTGCTCTGATGGGCACTGATTTGCACTGGTGAGCCTGCACTGATGGGCACTGATTAACACTGGTGAGCCTGCACTAATGGGCACTGATTGACACTGGTGAGCCTGCACTGATGGGCACTGATTGGCACAAGTGAGCCTGCACTGATGGGCACTGGCACCAGTGAGGCTGCACTGATGGGCACCGTGTGGCACTCATGAGCCTGCACTGATGGGCACTGACTGGAACTGGTTAGCCTGCACTGATGGGCACTGGTGAGCCTGTACTGATTGGCACTGGTGAGCCAGCACTAATGGGCACTGGTGAGCCTGCACTGATGGGCACTGGTGAGCCTGCACTGATTGGCACTGGTGAGCACTGATTGGTACTGTGAGCCTGCACTGATGGGCACTGGTGAGCCTGCACTGATTGGCACTGGTGAGCCTGCACTGATTGGCACTAGTGAGCCTGCACTGATGGGCACTGATGAGCCTGCACTGATGGGCACCACCTGAGATAAGCTTGTGGTAAGGGTGTAGGGGGTGTGGGTTGGCATTGTCTGCCACCCAGTCACTTTAGCCACCCTGAGCTGGTGTGAGAAGATGGAGGGGTGTTTGTGTCTGCCACCCTGAGCTGGTCTGCTGAGGCTGCACTGATTGGCACTGGTGAGCCTGCTCTGATGGGCACTGATTTGCACTGGTGAGCCTGCACTGATGGGCACTGATTAACACTGGTGAGCCTGCACTAATGGGCACTGATTGACACTGGTGAGCCTGCACTGATGGGCACTGATTGGCACTAGTGAGCCTGCACTGATGGGCACTGGCACCAGTGAGGCTGCACTGATGGGCACCGTGTGGCACTCATGAGCCTACACTGATGGGCACTGACTGGCACTGGTTAGCCTGCACTGATGGGCACTGGTGAGCCTGCACTGATTGGCACCGGTGAGCCGGCACTAATGGGCACTGGTGAGCCTGCACTGATGGGCACTGATTGGCACTGGTGAGCCTGCACTGATTGGCACTGGTGAGCACTGATTGGTACTGTGAGCCTGCACTGATGGGCACTGGTGAGCCTGCACTGATTGGCACTGGTGAGCCTGCACTGATTGGCACTAGTGAGCCTGCACTGATGGGCACTGATGAGCCTGCACTGATGGGCACTGATTGGCACTGGTGAGCCTGCACTGATGAGCCGGCACTGATGAGCCAGCACTGATAGGCACTGGTGAGCCTGAACTGATGAGCCGGCACTGGTGAGCCTGCACTGGTGAGCCGGCACTGGTGAGCTTCCACTGATGAGCCTGCACTGGTGAGCCTGCACTAGTGAGCCTGCACTGATGGGCACTGATTGGCACTAGTGAGCCTGCATTGATGGGCACTGATGAGCCTGCACTGATGGGCACTGATTGGCACTGGTGAGCCTGCACTGATGAGCCGGCACTGATGAGCCAGCACTGATAGGCACTGGTGAGCCTGAACTGATGAGCCGGCACTGGTGAGCCTGCACTGGTGAGCCTGCACTGGTGAGCCGGCACTGGTGAGCTTCCACTGATGAGCCTGCACTGGTGAGCCTGCACTGGTGAGCCTGCACTGATGGGCACTGATTGACACTAGTGAGCCTGCACTGATGTGCACTGATTGGCATTGGTGAGCCTGCACTGATGGGCACTGATTGGCACTGGTGAGCCTGCACTGATGAGCCGGCACTGATGGGCACTGGTGAGCCTGCACTGATTGGCACTTCTGAGTCGGTACTGGTGAGCCGGCGCTGGTGAGCTTCCACTGATGAGCCTGCACTAATGGGCACTGGTGAGCCTGCACTAATGGCCAATTATTGGCATTGGTGAGCCTGCACTGATGGGCACTGATTGGCCTGCACTGGTGAGCCTGTACTGATGGGCACTGGTGAGCCTGCACTGATTTTGAACTGATGAATTTGTGCAATACATATTCTTGAAAACATTACAAATCTTTGTGGGTGTTTTTACCTTTTAAAGTTGTAAGATATAGGATCCGCCCCGGGTGCCAAATGCTCTAGGTATGCCCCTGATCTGCCCTTACTCAAGATGGCCACACTCAGAATTGTTAGGGGGGGCATTTTTAGGCTGGATTCACACCTATGCAGTTTTAGTGCTTTTTGCATTTTGCAGATTTGCACTACAGTCCATTTCACATGGTTTCCTATGGAACACGTTCTGTAGTGCAAAATGCAAAAAGCACTAAAAATGCATAGCTATGAATCCAGCCTTAAAAGCGATTTCTCAACAAAATGAAGCATAGAGACATGGATAGATGGGTGAGTTTGCAATGAATATTAATAATTAATTAAATAGCATGTTTGGTTTGCAGTGTTCATGGTTCTGCTTTAAATAAAGGATTTTTTATGCTGTTTGGTAACAGTGTAGCTGACTATTTTTTATTTGATTGATACTACATGCAGCTTGTGGAGGCTGAGAGTCAAGCACTGGTACAGATTTCCTCTCCCTTGATTGAAAGGATAGAAGCACTACATGTCTTTTGTTTTGGACTTGCCAAACTGTACAGCCAGAATCCATAAAGATCCTCACAGAGGACTTTCAGTACCAGCTCTTCCTATTCCAGTTCCAGCTCTGAGAACAGGTCTGGACTGAGAAAAGGTCTGGGCAGAAATGAAATGTTGCAATGATCTGATTCGATCAGTATGCTACGGTTATCCTGTGATTCTGTATATATGAAAAAGTTTGGAATAAAAAGAGCTAGAATTGGAAGAGCTCTGTGTTGATCTTTGTTGATTTACTGGATTGGGCTTCTGGATGTTTCAGATGGGGCAGATCATGGCACGAGGTTTGACTTTTTTCTCTACCGCAGTTAAGCAGAACATATAGTCTCTAACGCAGTTAAGCACCCCCTAGTCTGTGAGTGTCAGCAAGTTCCTTGTCAGCATATGTGCATGCAGGACATCTGAATGGTCCTAATTAGGGATGAACTAAGGTTCTGTCCAAACTCACAAGAAACTGTCATATGACAGCAGGCTGCAGATCAATCAGCTGCAGCTGTGAAATTCCCTGCTGTGGGATGCTGTTGACATAATTACCCTTATATTGCTACATGGCCATATTTGGACTATGTCATTGACCAAATATGGACATATTAGATCAATGATGTCACCAGCATTCCTGCCATTTGTTGCGGCTGTGGGGTGGACAATTCCATGGTGGCAGCTGTTTAGGATATTTAAATGATCCTGGCTAGGGATGAACTGAGGAAAGGGGGAGGGAGGAACTCAACTCAAAAATCATAGTGTAGTATTATCAATCAAATGCTTGATTAGGAACAAGGTGTCCTACTCATAGGGTAAAAAACATCACCGGTGGAAGAACATGGGAAGATTCTGGGAAGATGAGAATGGGGCGACCTAAGATGTCCTTCAAGTGCCCTGGTCAAGGGCATGGGTAAGGATAGAAAATCAGCGTCCAGACAATTGGTAACCTGGAAAACTTGGTATGAATACAGATGAGCCACGCTCATACCCAGTTTCAACAGTTTCAACACAGCCCCCTGTGTAATGTCACTGCTGGAGCATGCACAGGACACGTTAGGAGACAACTTCCCCTCGTCATCTTTAGTTACTGTGAATTTGATTTTCGTTCGGTCTGAGTGCCTTTGGCATCAAGCAGGGATGAACTAAGGCTCTTGCCAAACTCAGTTTGGACAAAACCCACAGGAGACTGGCACATGACAGCAGGCAACCAGCCCAATGCTGGGATGCTGGTTACATCATTGACCTCATATGGCCCTATTTCGACAATATCATTGACCAAATAGGGCTATGTGGCCATATTACGTCAATGGTGTCACCAGAATCCCTACCCCTTTATTGGGTGTGGCTGTTGAATTCCATGGCCACAGCTGGTTGGACCAGCGGACTGCTATCATGTGAAAATTCCCTGCAGGTTTGGCCAAACTGACTTTGGCTTGTACCTTAGCTCATCCTTAATCTTAAGTGCTATTCCACCCTCTCCCACTCTGAGCTTTGCTGTAGAGAGGATTAAAAATGACTGAGATCAAGTCATATTTGAGTATTTGCACAAATGGCATGTTTTAGGATTTGATAATAAACACACAACTGCCTGGAAATTAGCTATACAATTTATTAAATGGTGGGTACATATACATATTTTATAGTTAATAGTGCAGTTTTATAATAATTTTAATACTAAATGTTCAGATTCTTGCAAGAGCCAAATGATGACTGGTTCTCTTTAAAGTGCTGGTCTATGCCTGTGTATGACTGTAAGGAGAATTATCTTATACATACAAAATCTGCTTTTCATTTCCAGTCTTCACCAGCAAGGTCTCCCTCATCATTTGTCTTTACCTGTGGTAAAAATGTCTTCTTTTTGTAAGCCTTCTGACCTCACCATACTCACGATTCTGTAGTCTGGAGTACCAACATATTTCCCCCCAATGTAAAAAGGCAATGAAACAAAGACGGCATTGTCTGAATCGCTGTTGATATGATCATGATATTTAAGATGTAGCTGGACTGAATAATTATCTGTTGGAAACACCGAAGGTAAGATCTAAATGCTAAACTTGGTGTCTCCACACCCTTCCAAAAGACGATAATGAAGGTGTTGCTCTTTTGCAACTTATTTATTCTACATTACAGAGAATAAATTATGTTGGTGTGACACCATCATTTGGATTTGTAATGGCTACGGTTTAAAACTTCCTATAGGTTTTTATGCTGCAGAAGTCTCTGAAAAAGAGAAGATGGCATGAAATCTGAATAGACATAAAAAACACTTCTAAACATAAACATACAGATACGTATGTTGTGACCAGGCTCTGGACATTTAAATACTCTTAACAAGCAGTAAATAGGTTTTAGAATACCCATTACCAACCTCTGTAGTCACATCCCACTGTGGAGAAATTCATTCTCAAAGTTCACAATAACCATTGGATAATCAAATATAGATTCTTAACAATCAGTAAGTAAGCCCTCTCTGACCTCTGAACTGCTAAGCCCTTTAATAAACCACTGTGGAAGGATTATTTTCAGAGTTCACAAGAGTAGCAGTAAAGTTGGTTAAGTCAAAATTTGCTCTCTCCCGTTTTCTGTGCAATAAAATAATAAAGCAATAAAATGAAACTAAGAAGCTTCCACAGCAACATTGAGAATGAATTATCTACAAAAGTTGAAGCTCAAGAGATCAGTGAGGGCTTGTTTAAAATTTACTGAGAGTTTCCCCCTTGGTTGAAATCATTAAAGTGGTTGTAAACCCTGTGACGGAACTGTCCCACACTCTGCTTAAGTGCTTCTGTCAGTACAGGCGGTCCCATAGTTACAAACATCCAACTTACAAACAACTTCTACTTACAAACCGAGGGAGACAACAGGAAGTGAGAGGAAGGGAAATTCACACCCCTAGGAAGGGAAATTCACACCTGTAATGCCCCGTACACACGGTCGGATTTTCCGATGGAAAATGTCCGATCGGAGCGTTTTGTCGGAAATTCCGACCATGTGTGGGCTCCATCGGACATTTTCCATCGGATTTTCTGACACACAAAGTTTGAGAGCAGGCTATGAAATTTTCCGACAACAAAATCCGTTGTCGGAAATTCCGATCGTGTGTACACAAATCCGACGGACAAAGTGCCACGCATGCTCAGAATAAATAAAGAGATGAAAGCTATTGGCCACTGCCCCGTTTATAGTCCCGACGTACGTGTTTTACGTCACCGTGTTTAGAACGATCGGATTTTCCGAAAACTTTGTGTGACCGTGTGTATGCAAGACAAGTTTGAGCCAACATCCGTCGGAAAAAATCCTAGGATTTTGTTGTCGGAATGTCCGAACAAAGTGCGACCGTGTGTACGGGGCATAAGAGTTATGGGAAAAAGGTGCATCCACTGATGCTTTATCACCAAGGCTTGTTTCCACAACAACCCAAAATTTTCATAATCCAATTGTCACAGGGAGAGAAAGTGAGATGAAATCTTATGAACAGGGGCACAGACAGCAAAACAAACATTACAGGGGTGTTAACCCTTCCCTATGTTATCCAAAAAGCTTAACAATAGTTTTTTTGGCTGGAGCTGCACTTAAAAAAATTTACCTTTTTCCGACTTACAAACAGATTCAACTTAAGAACAAACCTACAGACCCTATCTTATTTGTAACCCGGGGGCCGCCTGTATACCGCTTCCTCCTGTCTGAACATAGATATCAGATATTATAGCCAAATATTGGAACCAAGAACTAGACAGGACTAGCTCAGCTGCAAAACTGAAACTGTTTATTTGAAACTCAGACACATACTTTATACCCCACTGGAGAACATTCCCCTCCTGATCATATTACCCTAACAATACAAATTGTAACCAGAAAATAAAAATTAGCTAATTAACTAGTCACCTAAACCAGCCTAGGTGACTCAATGCCCACCCAGACAATGTTGTGATTAATCAGACAATAGGTGACCCAATTAACAATGGGACAGACATGTGTAGCCATAGTGTAACAAACTAGTAACAAACAATCCGCCAAAACACCCCACTGCCAGACTTCATACATCACATCCAGAGACAATGAACAGTCTTTTGCAAGCTTTGTTTTTGTTGTTTTATTGGGGGATACAACTTGGATAGGGATAGGAATATGAGAGGCCCATAGTATAAGTATTTGTCATCATATTTAAGGATTTAGTACACTTTGATAAAGTTAGAGCCAGAAGCTAGAATGTGCATAGTACATTAGATATGAATCTCCTCCTGAATCTCCATGCAGATTGTTGCTCCTCCTGAAGCTCGACCTCCGCAGACTACTACCTCTAAGACTTCTCCATCCATCACCGTGTAAAGGATAGAGACCCCACTTTTGACCGTGTAAAAGCAGAGTTCTTAGATCTCTTTTACCTCCTGCCCATAACTTGTTTCCTCCTGTACACTTGGTTCCTCCTGCACAAACTTGAAGTTACTACTTGAAATATGACACATCCTCTTCTATTGCATAGTAGGGGCCCACTCTGAATAAGCCTCCCTACTGTGGCTCTGGTTGCTGGCTGTCACTAGGCCTGAGGCCTATAGAACCTCTTCCCGGAGGCCTAGTGGGTTAAAAGCATATCTTCTAGGAAATATGGACTACTGTTCCCAGCCAGCCCAACTTGCAAATCATGTGGCCGCATGTGGCCACATCGACTTGACACAGATCCCCACAGTCTCTTTTCTGATTCAGGACTCCCCATCATCCACCGTGTGTTTGATGAAGACTCCGCTAGTGACCGTGTACTAGCAGAGTTCCCTCACAGACTCCTTGGCACCTCCAGCCCTCCACTGTGGTAACACTCACCGACCTTCCAACAGCTCTGAGTCCTTGATGAGGAACTTTGACTAGACCATGCTTACCAACAGTTTCACCTGCCCCTCTGCTCCAGGAGTTCCCTGCCATCCGACCGTGTGGTGGCAGAGACATTGCCAATGACCGCGTAGAGGCAACGTTCCCTCACAGCTCTCCCCGGGCCTTCTCCTGTGATCGGCGCACCCCCCCCAGATGGGGATGGCCTCCTGCGACTGTCGAACATGCCATTCCTCACTTCACTCAGCTGACTTCTCCTCCCCAGTGGCATATCACCTCAGCTTATATATGAGGCCCGCCCCCTGCCAATACCAGTTGGGGATTGGTCAGGGCTCACACACAAGCTGCCTACCACTCCACTTCCAGGCCCAGCCCCTCTTCCAGAAAATTCTCCCTGGAAGCAGGGGAGGCACACACACTGAACTGAAGTGCAGGTGGTCACACCCACTGCTACTCTGACCACTCCCAGCCCCCAGATCAAAACAGACAGGGCTAGCTTGCAGCATAAGCCTGCCTAAATTTGCCTGTGCTGGATTAACCTAGTAAAAATACCTTACTAGTTCCTACCTACTGGTAAAGGGTGCTACACATGCTTAGCAGAAAACACATACCACCTTAATAAACAAACAATAGCAGGAGACCACCAGTAACAGACTGTTCGGATCCTACATTGAAGAACATGGAACAGAGGCCAATGTGACCAGATCTTTCAATGAACCTGTATAGTTCAGAATCAAACTAACCAGGAATAGTGTTCATATTATTCTTGAGGGATATTGTTAATAAACATTACTGTCCCATTTAAAGTAATCCAAACCACATTCTCTGTGTCCATTAAGTAGTTGTCTATCATTTTCTCGGTCACACTGTGCCCCTAATAGACACAGGGTGACTTACACATAAGAGGGGCCTGTGGAGCTGAACAAGGAGTTTCCCAACCTCTCTAAAGTAAGCTGGGTTCCCCGAGCCCCCTGCCCAAAGTGACTCCCATCACATATCTCCCCTTTCGACAGGAGACTAACACAGGAGGAGACCCCAGACAGGTTGACCTCGAAGTTAGTCTGTAGTTCCAGTCCCACAATGCCTGTGCCCACACCGTACCCCAAACAAATTGTCCCGAACAGAGCATTACTCACCCAGCCAACCTCTGTGGCTAGACTCACTCCGTCATGCTGTTGGGGATCTGGGCCGACTACCCAGCATCCCTGGCGTATACAGGTGGAGACTGTAGTCCCATCCACTACCACAGGAAATCCATCTTTTGTTTGTTGAGGGCAGAGTGAACTCACATAGTCAGTCAACCTGATTTCCATTCCTTGCCACAGGAAATGGTTGTCATCAGTAGGTGTGGGGCAGAGGTAGTTGACTCTCTGTCAAGCTGCCAGCGCTTCAGCTGGGTGTAGTAGCTTCACTACATCACCTTGTCACTGGGGAGAGGGGTCGACCGCACCGGCTCCCTGGAACTTCGTTGTTGCCAGTGCTGGGCAGAGGTTGGTATCACTCTGCCCTGTTGCCAGCACTTCTGCTGGGGACTCCACATAATTGGCTCTGGCTAACTGTTGGGGACAGAGGACGACAAACACCTCTCCCTTTCCCCCTCGTATCCTAATCTGCTGCTGGGGAGTGACCGACACCTTCTCACCCTGGGCCTTCAGAACTGCCGCAGGTGTGCGGCAGAGGACTTGGACCCTCTGTCCGGTCATCAGCGCTTCAACTGGAGAAGTTTCTTGTAACTCCACAGATACTGCTGGCAGAAAATCCCACGTCCCCGTCAGTAGTGTGGGAGAAAGGCTGGCTGCTTCTTCTCTCAGGAAGGCTGAAGCTGCTGTTGATGCTGGGCAGAGCTCAGTAATGTCCGGCCCAATGCCAGCTCTTCTGTTGGAGGCTCACCAGGTTGTTCTTCCTCAGCAGAAAAGTCTATTTAATCCCCAGTCTCTGGAATTGCGGAATGTCCAGGGCAGGGGCTGGTCGCACTTGGGCCCAGTGCCGACACTTTGGCAGGTGACTCATCATCCATAACATCCTCTGATTAAGGTCAATAAAACCCATATTTTCTGTGATCTGTGTCTGGGGAGATGAGCCGACTGCTCCATCGCCCATACCCTTATCCCGCCATTGGACAGACGCATTTCTCCATCCAAGCTCATCCTGTGTAGAAACAGAATCGTCAAGGTGAGTCAACACTTGCTTCATCCGCCATAAGACCTCCGCTTCCATAGCTGTGGGTGAAGATGGGCAAAGCACATTGTTACTCTGCCCCATTGCTGACACTTCAGCCGAGATTTAATAACTGTTGGCCATTACATCTGCAAAGTCCCAGGCAAAGGGAGCCCAGCCCTGGCGCTGAGCAGAGTCTAGCAGTGTCAGGGAAATGGCCGTGTTGTGGGCAATTCCGCCAGTAACCGTCATGGTGGCAGGCGAGTCTAGTGAGCACGCCCTGATCTTGTGGGAACACCCCCCGGCCTATTTAAACCTGCCATTGACACTTGCAGTTTGCTGGATTATGAAACAGCTCCTGTGTTCCTGTGCCTTGTATACTCTGAAGACCCCTGATTGACCTCTGCTCGGCTTGACCTGTGTTCCTGTTTATCTCCTCGCTCTGACCCCGACTTGGCTGACTACTCTCCGATCTTCTGCCCTCTGTGTATGACCCGGCTTGTTCCTGTACCTTTCTCGGACTGTCTTTGGGTATCTGACCCCTGGCCTGGCTGTGGACCGTTCAAGACTTCTCTCCGCACGGCTGCCACTACGCACTCTAGCTACTTACAGCCAACCAGCCAGCTTGCAGTAACCCTGGCAACCCGTGCACCTCTGTGCATCGCATTCCCTGTACCCAAATCCAGGGACACGCTGCACTCAGCCACAAGGGGCGCCCTCTCAGCAACCCGGCCTCACACTACAGACTTGACAAGCAGCCTTCTGTAGGCGATATCCAGCTACCATTCCTGAGCGGCCAGAAACTCCATATCTTCCAGTGCCCAGAGCACTTCCGAGATGTTCAGCATCTCTTCTATGTCATCCATGATTTCTTCCAACCACCACTCCAGATAACTCCCAAAGTTAAGGTCCCCTGACAGCTTCTCGTACAACAGTCCCAGCCTGCTGTAGCCAAAGCTTACCGTTGGGCTTTCATCTGCTATCCAAGGAAATGCTTGGGTTACATGCCACCGGAGGCCTCTGTAGCTCTCGTCCAGCCACATCTCTGCCCAGACCAGCCTGTTTACTCAGCTGTCTGCTTCATCCCAGCAGGACCTGTATTGACACTGGTCCCTTGTGCTGTATCCGCATCTCTCGCAACCTCCTTCCGAATTCCTCTTCCATGGTGGCTGGTATCTGTACCTCTCCTTTTCTGCTATTTGGACATTGGATCCCAGTGGAGGTTTGGATGTCCCAGACTGCAGGAAGCACCCCACTTCTGCCACCAAATGTGACGGAACCGTCCCACACTCCGCTTAAGTGCTTCCGTCAGTATAGCGCTTCCTCCAGTCTGAACATAGATATCAGATATTATAGCCATATATTGCAACCAAGAACCAGATAGGATTAGCTCAGCTGCAAAACTGGAACTGTTTATTTGAAACTCCGACTTACTTTATAACGCACAGGAGAACAGTTCCCTCCTGATCATATTACCCTAACAATACAAACTGTAACAAGAAACATAATTAACATGAGCTAATTAACTAGTCACTTAAACCAGCTTAGGTGACTCAATGCCCACCCAGACAATGTTGTCATTAATCAGACAATAGGCGACCAAATTAACAATTAACAATGGGACAGACATGCTTAGCAGAAAACACATACATCTTATTAAATAGACAATAGCAGGAGACCACCAGTAACAGACTATCCGGCTCCTACATTTGCAGTGACCAGCTCTTTTGATGAACATGTATAATTCATAATTAAACAAACCAGGAATAGTCTTCATATTTTTCTTGAGGGATATTGTTGATAAATATTACTGTCCCATTTGGAGTAATCTGCCCCTAATAGACACAGGGTGACGTACACATAAGAGGGGCCTGTGGAGCTGAACAAGGAGTTCCCCAACCTCTCTAAGTAAGCTGGGTTCCATGAGCCCCCCGCCTAAAGTGAATCCAGTCACAAACCTCATTCATGAAATTTGAACTAAGCACATAAATCTGCAGTGTTTGCTTGTCTCTCTCCAAAGCTCTAAGTGCCGTTTCTCTCTGGTGCTCCGTTCTTCTGTTATCAGCACGAGTCACTGACAAGTTCTCTGACGCATGAGATAACGGTAGCTGAAAATTTGTGTTGGGGGGAGATAAGCAGGGAGCTGGTCTATTCACAGTACAGCTCTGCATGTTCCTTCCTTCCTGCCTATGTGGAGGGGGGGTGTGCCCCTTTTGAATCAGCTCACACACAGTGTATGTCCAGACTCCCCACCCACCCTTATGTGCTGCTGAAAGAGGAAGAAAGATTTTTAACACAATCTGCACTTCCAAAGAGTGTAGAAAGCAGAACTTGTGTAGGAGGATTTGTTTCATCTCTTTGTATCATCTGAGGCTGTTCACTACACTGGGTATATGTGAGAGTTTACAACCACTTAAATCACCAACAAAAAGGGGAAGACTGGTGCTCTGCTATAAAAAAGGTGTAGAAATTGCGCCAACTCCTAAGAAAAACAAAAACAAAATGAAGCAGCTGATACAGCAATCTGACCGTTGCGAATGTAAAAATAATAAAAAGTGTGGCGCTAGTGAATAGTGGGACACATGTTATTAATCAAGTGGTAGTGATCCCTATAAAGGAGTGTTAAAGTTTAAATTGTAACCTTATTAAGTGAGTGGTATTGTTTTATAAAACATCCCAAAAAAAGGAATATATGACAATATATAGTGATAGTGAGTACTTAGATATGTAGGGGAGTGAATACTCAATAACAACCTGTAGGTTAATTAAGAAACAATCGTGCATGCAATACCATATTCAAAGAAACAATACAGCAAAATACTAATGCAAAGTATCTTAATATACTGAGTGTGCAGCTCGGCAAAAATAATGTTCATTTGGGCAAAAACCAAGAGAAAGGACGTCCAAGTCCCTAAAAAGGGTAAACATATATGGATACTGGAAGTCTATTAATGGGTGGATGGGGTACTTCTAGTTAACCCCACAGCCATCTGGGCGTAGGCCGTCTTCATATAAGGTGATTAAGGGTTGTTTTAAAGGAATCTTTAGATACAGGCAGATTCTTCACTCATGTGGGTGGTCTCAACAAAGAGAAAGAAAAGCAAAAGGATGCCCTTACCAGATAAGGTGGACTCACAGGCCGTTGGCGGTGAGTCAAACGAGCTTGCACCGTCAAGCGGTATGGGGTGACGATCTGTAGGAAGACTTGTGTAGAATCTTGTCAGAAGTCCTCAGATGGTGTACCAATATGGGATCGGGAACCCCCGGGATCCGGTTTCGGTCGCCAAATGACCGTTTCCTCAAAAGCCCGTCATATGAACGAATAGACAAAGAAAAGAAAAAAACTTCCACATAGTGTAAATCCTTATTTGTAAAAAGCGTTAGAGCACTTTATTCAGGAGTACACTCCAAAAAGTTACAAGCGAGGGCAGTAAAAACTCGGCTCAAAATAAAATTGGTATCAAAAAGGCATAAAAAGTAATGTAAAAACAGCGTATGTTCACTTTACGTGTCTAAATAGTGACTGTTAAATGCTGAACATAATGCACTTTTAAAGTCTCTAGGGAAAATCTTTTTTTTAAGGATAAGTTCACCTTTTGAAAAAAAAAATAATGCACATTGTTTTACAGGCAAAAAAATGTGCATTTATTTTTTCTAAGGAGCCTGCTGAGTATTGCACCCGCGATCAGCACCCTAAATACAGGTGTAACCTGTATTATGTTCAGAAAGTGAAAAAGTGAAACTTATGCCGTGTACACACGAGCGGAGTTTCCAGCAGACTTGGTCCGGCTGACCGGAATCCGTCGGACAATTCTATCGTGTGTGGGCTCCAGCGGACTTTTTTTTCCCAAAAGTCCAACGGACCTAGAAATAAAACATGTTTCAAATCTTTCCGACGGTCTTGAGTCCGGTCGAAAAATCCACTCGTCTGTATGCTAGTCCGACGGACTAAAACTGACGCTAGGGCAGATATTGGGTACTGGCTATCAACTTCCTTATTTTAGTCCGGTCGTACGTCATCGCGTAAGAATCCGTCGGACTTTGGTGTGATCGTGTGTGTTCAAGTTCGTTCGTTTGAAAGTCTGGCAGGCGTACGCTGCAAAGTCCGTCGGAAAGACTATCGGACCTAGTCCGTCGAAAAGTCCGCTCGTGTGTACGCGGCATTAGCCTTAGGTCTGGATAGAGTGGGAAAGAGTTAGACTTTCTGTCAAGTTTTTGTTCAAGTTTTTATTGTAGTCATCCCCATTTGGGAGACTCATCAGTTTATACTGGTGACCACTGACACCAAGAAACTTCAGGGTAAATCCAAAAATGTTGTTATCCTCAGAATAGGTGGTTTTGGGCAATTATCCAATGGGGACACCTGTTCTGGAGACAACTGTCTACTAGGGGGATTTCTCTCACTTTGAGGGATTTCCTATAAGTTGTTGTGTCTCTGGGACAGGAAGCATACAGAAATTTCCTCACAGGTACACAGAAGGCAAAAACATATCCTGCCCTGGGTTTTTACCATTTCCTCCTCTAATCCAAAAATAAAATAATGGTGTTCTTAGGGTCATAGTCAGCATTTTTCTTCCTCCAAACACGGCGAGTCGAGTTAATGCCAAAGAGCTCAATTTTGGTCTCATCTGACCACAGCACTTTCTCCCAATCCTTCTCTGAACCATTTAGATGTTTATTGGCATGACTGCACATGTGCCTTCCTGAGGTGAGGGACTCGCCGTGTTTGGAGGAAGAAAAATGCTGACTATGACCCGAAGAACACCATCCCTACAGTCAATCAGGGAGGCGAAAACATTATGCTTTGGGGCTGTTTTTCTGGTAAAGATACAATGTCTTGAAAAAGTATTCATACCCCTTGAAATTTTTTTCAATATTTTTCTAATTTTTTAACCACTTGCTTACCGGGCACCTAAACCCCCCTCCTGCCCAGATCAATTTTCAACTTTTAGCGCTGTCACTCTTTGAATGACAACGGTCAAAAAATACTGTACCCAAATGAAATTTTTATGTTTTTTCCACAAATAGAGCTTTCTTTTGGTGGTATTTGATCACCTCTGGGTTTTTAATTTTTTGTTAAAATTTTTTTAAAAAGACCGATTTAAAAAAAAAAAAAATACAAAAACATTTTATATTTTGTTAATAAATTTTGCAAACAGGTAATTTTTCTCCTTCATTGATGTACGCTGATGAGGCTATACTGATGGGCACTGTTAGGCTGCACTGATGGGCACTGATAGGCTGCAATGATGGGCACTGATAAAGCGACACTGATGGGCATTGATAAGGCGACACTGATGGGCACGGATAAGGTGGCACTGATGGGCACTGATAAGGCGACACTGATGGGCACTAATAGGCGACACTGGTGGGCACTGATGGGTGGCACTGATGGGCGGCACTGAAGGGCATTGATAGGTGGCACTGAAGGGCACTAATAGGTGGCACTGATAGGTGGCACTGATGGGCACTGATGGGTGGCAGTGATGGGCACTGATAGTCGACACTGATAGGCAGCACGGCTAGGGGGCACTGATGAGGCACTGATTGGCACCACTGGTGGGCACTGATTGGTGGGCACTGTGGGCACTGATTGGTGGGCACATATGAGGCGGCTTCACCTCTCCCTGCTCAGGACCGATGTCCCTTTAACAGAAGCCGGTGATCAGCTTTTTTTTCTCCTCACGCTCTCAACGTGAGAAGAAAAAAAAAACGATTACTGATCCTCTGTTTATATTACGTGATCAGCTGTCATTGGCTGACAGCCGATCGTGTGGTAAGGGGTTGGGATCGACTCCTTACTCCGATCTGTGATCACCTGAGTCTCATTGACTCGGGTGATTACAGCGCACGCGGCCTGCACGGGGGCGTGGCCAGCTTTGAAAGGGGAGGATATCCATAGACGTACTCCCGGTAAAGCAGATCCGCGCTGTAGCCGTCATTCGGCTATAGCGCGGATCTGAAGTGGTTAATAAAGTAGACGAGAGATTGTGATTTGTCCTATAATGAATTTGCAGTGATTTTCCAAGGTTTCCAAGGATTTCCAAGGTTTCCAAGGATATTTTTTTTTGGGGGGGGGGGAAGGGGGGGTTTTCAAGGTTTCCAAGGATATTTTTTCTGGGGGGGGGGTTTAGCACCCACTTCATGTTTTGTGTTTGGTATTACCCTATTCGGCAGCCCTCCGAGGGGCCACAACTGTCCAAAATTTGCCTCTCAAAATTTGACTTTGATGCGGTTTGCTGAATTGTAGGAGAAGCAAATTAAAACTGATGCACTCATTACAATCAAAGTTCTACTGCTTTAAAGATTTGTTCATTTTGTTGTCTGGGTGAGAGGAGACATAATTGGCTGTATTATCAAGTGTGGGTTTCTGTATATTCTGGTGAATGGATGCTTTGTATTGCTGATGGTCCAACATACCTTGAGTGTTGTACGGTTTATTTTGCACTACTGGTGTACGTATGCTCTGGAATTCGTACTGTTTGTACACAATGGGGGTTATTTACGAAATGCGACTCCACTTTGCACTACAAGTGCAAACTACAAGTGCAAAGTGCACTTGAAATTGCACTGAAAGTGCACTTGGAAGTGCAGTCGCTGTAAATCTGAGGGGTAGATCTGAAATGAGGGGAAGCTCTGCTGATTTTATTATCCAATCATGTGCAAGCTAAAATGCTGTTTTTTACTTTCCTTGCATGTCCCCCTCGCATCTACAGCGACTTTACTTCCAAGTGCACTTTCAGTGCAATTTCAAGTGCACTTTATAGTTTAACATAAGTAGTTTGCACTTGTAGTGCAAAGTTGATTTGCCTTTAGTAAATAACCCCCAATGTTTAATAAAGTTCTTTGAGATTAAAAAAAAAATGTATACTGCTGCCTTAAAGCGGAGGTTCAAACAAAAATTGATCCTCCGCTTTTCGGAACCCTCCCCCCCTCCGGTGTCACATTTGGCACCTTTCGGGGGGGAGGGGGGTACAGATACCTGTCCAAGACAGGTATTTGCACCCACTTCTACACCACTTCCCGTCCCCCCGCGCTGTCTGCTGGGACACACACGGGTCCCAGAGACAGCACGGACCATTCGGATTGCGCAGCACAACTCGCGCATGGGCAGTAGGGAACCGGGAAGTGAAGCCGCAAAGCTTCATTTCCTGATTCCCTTACCGAAGATGGCGGCGGCAGCATCCGAGGACCGAAGGACGGTTCGGTCTCGGGTGCCGACATCGCTGGACCCTGGGACAGGTAAGTGTCCTTATTTTAAAAGTCAGCAGCTGCAGTATTTGTAGCTGCTGACTTTAAAAAAAAAAAAAAAATTTGCGGGACGCTTTAAAATCCCAGCTCAGCACTACACTTGACAACAAGAAAAAATTGTTCTAAAAATAAAATGACCAGCTGAATGCAGTAGGCAAACCTGTCTTCCGGTACAACCATGCCAGTCTCCCCCACTCCACAGTCGTGCCATAAATACCATCTTCAGTGACACATTACTTTCCCTACTTAAAATTCAGCAGCCTTAGTCACAAGTGTAGTATGTAATGGATCTCTCTAATTGCAGCGTTCCTTACAAGCATCATTTTATGGAAACCTTGGAAAGAATTGCAGAGAAAACATGTTGTATGAATTTCCTAAGAAACTTGCAATTTTTACATTTTCTTACCTTTAGGCATACACCATCAGTGAACGAGTCTTTGTCATTTCTCCATTTAGAGTTTTTTTCCTTGAATATAAGTGAATGACTTAATTACTGTTGTAATTGAAATTGCCATAATATTTAGCAGTTTAGCTTTGTTAGTGTCTGTATAAGAAAGGCATAGCGGCTCAGTGGACCGTAAATTTTGAAGCTATAGGTTTCTGGGTTCAATTTCCTCTATGGTTAGAACTTTTGATGTTCTGTGTTTGTGAAAGTTTTATCCCATAACCACTGGTAGGTTAACAGGATTTTCATTAAATTGATCGTTGGGTGTGTGTTTGTATACACTATATGGTCAAACATAGTTACATAGTTAGTCAGGTTGAAAAAAAAAACAGTCCATCTAGTTCAACCAAAAAAAAATAAAAAAGAGAATAATAATAATATTAATGCAATCCCGCAGTTGATCCAGAGGAAGGCAAAAAACACAGCAAAGCTTTCTCCAATTTGCTACAGCAGGGGAAAAAATTCCTTCCTGATCCCCGATCGGATTTTTCCTGGATCAACTTTACCTATAATTGTTAGTACCCGGTTATATTCTGTACATTTAGGAAAGAATCCAGGTCTTTTTTAAAGCAATCTACTGAGCTGGACAGAACCACCTCTGGAGGCAGTCTATTCCACATTTTCACAGCTCTTATGCCGCGTACACACGATTGGAAATTCGGCCAGCAAAAGACCGATAAGAACTTTTGGTCGGAAAATGCAACCGTGTGTATGCTCCATCGGACTTTTGCTGGCCGAATTCCAGCCAGCAAAAGATTGAGAGCATGCTCTCAATTTTTCGGCCAGATCGTCTGTGGCAATTCTGACGCACAAAATTCCTACGCATGCTCGGAAACAATTCGACGCATGCTCGGAAGCATTGAACTTCATTTTCTCGGCTCGCCGTAGTGTTGTACGTCACCGCGTTCTTGACGGTCGAAAGTTCAGCGACATTTTGTGTGACTGCGTGTACGCAAGCAAGCTTGAGCGGAATTCCGTCAGAAAAGCCATCATATCTTTTTCCGACCAAAATCCCGATCATGTGTACGCGGCATTACTATGAAGAAACTTTTCCGTATTTGGAGATGACGTCTTTTTTCCTCTAGAGGTAAAGAGTGCCCCCTTGTCCTCTGTGATGACATTAAAGTGAATAACTCAACACCAAGTTCACTATTTGGACCCCTTATGTATTTGTACATGTTGATCATATCCCCCCTTAATCTCCTCTTCTCAAGAGAGAATAAATTTAGTTCCTCTAATCTTTCCTCATAGCTGAGCTCCTCCATGTCTCTTATCAGTTTGGTTGCCCTTCTCTGCACTTTCTCCAGTTCCCCGATATCCTTTTTGAGAACTGGTGCCCAAAACTGAACTGCTTTTTTCAGATGAGGTCTTACTAATGATTTGTACAGGGGGGGCAAAATGGTATCTCTCTCTCTGGAGTCCATACCTCTCCTAATACAAGAAAGGACTTTGCTCGCTTTGGAAACCACAGTTTGGCATTGCATGTTATTATTGAGCTTATGATCTACCAAAACCCCCAGATCCTTCTCCACTATGGATTCCCCCAGTTGTACTTTCCCTAGTATATATGATGCATGCATATTCTTAGCCCCCAAGTGCAAAACTTTACATTTATCAACATTAAACCTCATTTGCCACTTAGTTGCCCAATTAGATAGAGCATTGAGGTCGGCTTGTAAATTGGAGACATCCTGTAAGGACGTTATTCCACTGCATAGCTTGGTGTCATCTGCAAAGACTGAAATGTTACTTTTAAACCCAGACCGTATATCAATTGTATATTCACATATGCGGCCTCGGCTTTAAGGGGTTATACCGAGATGATGCATGCAGCTGAATATCATCCTGGTACCGTTTTTTTAGAGCGGGCGGTCGGCTCTTCAGGGATAACGAAAAGCCGCTTGCCTGTTTTACCGGAGGAGCAAGAGGGGATGTCCCCCCTCTCGCTGCCTTCCGCCGCTCTTCCCGGGACACGATCCGGCACTTCTGCTGGCTAGAGTAAGACTGGAACGAATCGGGAAACGGCTTTATTCCAGTCTTCTTTCTGTAAACATGGAAGCAATGTCACTTCCTGTTCACTCGGCTACCAATGGCACCGTTTAAAAAAAAATGACAGTAACTAACCTGGTAACTGTTATTTAAATTAAAGCACCGCCTATGGAGATTTTTAAGTACTGTATTTTGTGCCCATTCCATGAGTGTGCGCAATTTCAAAGCGTGACATGTTGGGTATCTATTTACTCGGCGTAACATCATCTTTCACATTATATAAAAAATTAGGCTGACTTTACTGTTTAGTTTTTTTTTTTTTTTTAATTCATGAAAGTATCTTTTTTCCTAAAAAATTTAATTTGAAAGACCGCTGCGCAAATACAGTGTGACATAAAATATTGCAGTGATCGTAATTTTATTCTCTAGATTCTCTGCTAAAAAAAGATATATAATGTTTGGGGGTTCTAAGTAATTTTCTAGCAAAAAATACAGATTTTAACTTGCAAGCAACAAATGTCAGAAATAGGCTTATGCCGCATACACACAATCGGTTTTCTTGTCGGAAAAAGATATGACGGCTTTTCCAATGGGATTCCGCTCAAGTTTGCCTTGCATACACACGGTCACGCAAAAGTTTGCTGAAATTACGACCGTCAAGAACGCGTGACGTACTACACTAAGACGAGCCGAGAAAATGAAGTTCAATGCTTCCGAGCATGCGTCAAATTGTTTCCGAGCATGCATAGGGATTTTGCGCGTCGGAATTGCCACAGACGATCGCATTTTCGGCGATAGGAACTTTTCCGACCGAAAAATTAGGAGCATGCTCTCAGTCTTTTGCTGGCTGGAATTCGGCCAGCAAAAGCCTGATGGAGCATACACACGTCGCATTTTCCGAAGAGAAACTCTCATCTGTCTTTTGTGGGCTGAAATTCCGATCGTGTGTACGCGGCATTAGTCGTTGAAAGGGTTAAAAAGTAAGGGTTCCAGCACTGAACCTTGGGGTACACCACTCCACTGATAACCTTAGACCATTCAGAGTAAGAGTCATTAACCACTACTCTCTGAATTCTCTCTTTTAGCCAGTTTTCATTCACTATATTGTCAAAGGTATTGGGACGCCTGTCTTTACACACACATGAACTTTAATGGCTTCCCAGTCTTAGTCCGTAGGGTTCAATATTTACATCTATAATAGTTTCAACTCTTCTTGGAAGGCTGTCCACAAGGTTTTAGGAGTGTCTCTATGGTAATGTTTAACCATTCTTCCAGAAGTGCATTTGTGAGGTCAGTAATGTTGGACGAGAAGGCCTGGCTTACAGTCTCCGCTCTAATTTATCCCAAAGATGTTCTATTGGGTTGAGGTCAGGACTCTGTGCAGGCCAGTCAAGTTCCTCCACCCCAAACTCGCTTAGAGTGGAGACTGCAAGCCAGCCCTTCTCGGCCAACATCAGTGTCTGACCTAACAAATGTGCTTCTGGAAGAATGGTCAAACATTCCCATAGACACACTCCTAAACCTTGTGGACAGCCTTCCCAGAAGAGTTGAAGCTGTTTATAGCCACAAAGGGTGGGCCAACTCAATATTGAACCCTACAGACTAAGACTGGGATGCCATTAAATTTCATGTGCGTGTAAAGGCAGGCGTCACAATACTTTTGGTAATATAGTGTATGTGGATACCCCTCCATATTATTGCATTAAGGTGTTGCCAATAAAGAATACTGTTAATGCTATAACATACATAAGGCATTTTGACCCCTTAGTGGTGACGGTAAAATAAGTGATATTAAAGTCTTGTTTTTTTTTGTTTAAAAATAACAAACATGTTATACTTCTCTGCTCTGTGTTATAGTTTTGCACAGAGCAGCCCCGATTCCTCCTCTTCTTGTGTCCCTCACCGGGGGCTTCTGGCCCCTCCTTTATGACTAGTGCCCACACAGTAAGCAGCTTGCTATGAGATTACCCAAGCCGAGCTGCTGCTCTGTGTGTCCATTCAGACACGGAGCCATGGCTCAGCCCCGCCCCCCTCTCCTCATTGGCTCACTGACTTTGATTGACAACAGCAGGAGCCAATGGCTCCTGTTGCTGCATCTGAGCCAATGAGGAGTGTGAGACCAGGGAGAGCCTCAGCTCTCATGCACATCGCTGGATGGAGATTGGGCTCAGGTAAGTATTGGGGGGGGGGTCTGCTGCACACTGAAGGTTTTTTACCTTCATGCATAAAATGCATAAAGGTAAAAAACCTTCAGCCTTTACAACCGCTTTAATGCATGAACACAATTTTGCAACTTTGACATGTGTCAGTAAAAGTGTGCATATCATCACAACGACTTTGTGTATACAGGTGGCTCATACCTTGTTTTTTCAGGATAAATTGGGCTTTCTTTTGGTGGTTAATAGTAATGGTTATTTCCTGTTTTTTTTTTTTAGTATTTTAGCTGTATATTTCTTGCTATTGACATAATTTACCACCAAAGAACAACCCAAAATAAATTCTCCAGGTCCTGATGATCGTAGTAATACCACATATGTGTATGTTATATGTTGTTTGTACCCGTAGTAGGGTCCAGAAAAAATAGTGTGCATTTTGCTTTTTTTTTTATCCTACCTTAAACATACTGACACCAACTGACACGGATATTAGTTTAAAAAAAAAATGCTACCCTAAATATACTGACTCAACCTTTGACCGTGACCTTGACCCTAACTCTAACCCTGACACTGACCTTGATCAAACCTTGAGCTAGCTATTTTTTTCTTTATATTTTTATTATTATTTTTTTACACACTTGTTTGTTTACATATTCCTCTACTGCAAGGAAATAAATATACAATGCGTCTTTCTCTCCATTCAGAAGAGAAAGAAAACACATGGGCAGGCTGCAAAGTGCCTGATCACTGTGATAGCCAATCAGAGGCTGTCACAGCAAACCGGTGACTGGGAACCTGGGAGTCCCGGGTCCCGATCTTTAGTATAAGTGTAAGAGTCCAGGGCTTACTACGCATGCACCAATGGCGCGTTGCCGCAAGAGAAAATCCGTGCCAACTGAACATGCGCCAAAGACCCTTCAGGGCGCCAACCCGCACTTGCACAGAAGACTTAATGGAAAAGGGCAGGAAAATGCCCAGGACGTGCACAGGAAATGACCTCAACCTGATGGAAAAAGGCAGGAAAATCCCCAGGAGGCGCACAGGAAGTGACCTCAAACTTCCCTATATAAGCCCAGCCCAGACACTGCCAAATTGCTGGATTATCTTCAGTCCCCCTGTGTTCCTGTGCTAGTGTGTGATCTGTCTGAACCTGTTGTGACCTGGAAACCTATTTGACTACTCTTGATTGCTGCTTGCCATTGACCTCAGATTTGTACCTTAACCATTCTACTTCTTTGCCCCTTTTGTACTCAGCTGCCAGATTGGAACCGACCCCGGCTTGGATCTCGACCATTCTTCTTCGGATCAACCCTTTTATGCTTCATTGCCCAACTGGACTTGACCTCGGCTCGGATCTCGGACTAAGGCTTGCACAGTGCTCCGCACCGCTGGCACCCCAGCCACTCGGTGTCCGCCAAGTCTCTGTCTTCATCTCTAGAGGCTTTAAGGACCCGAGGTGCAAGGGAGGCCTCCCCACTACTTCGGTCTCACATCAGGTACGTGGCCCCCGTGACAATAAGACCCAAAACTCTTGGTGAGAGCCCAGTCTCTGTGCTGGGAGTGCACTGTACAGCTCACCCCCAGCACAAAAACAGTTATGCAGCTATGCGGCCTTACGGATAAAGGCTCACATATCTGTGTACTTTCAGCGGGAAAGGGGTTAAAAAATTGTGCACTCCTAATCTTATAAAACATAGAAAACCATCAGTGCTAAAGGTGATTGTGAGTCTCAAAGCTATTGAAGTTTATAACAGTCGTGAGTTGTACTCCTCTTCCAATCTCAACAGAGAACAGATAAGTCCATGAAGAACTCTGCAATGAATATGCCTTGCTGCCTTCTTAAGATATGGGAAATTTTATACCATAAAATTGGAAGAAAGACAAAAATGAGAGGGTACACCGTCCTAGTGAATTACCATAGCAACACTTTAGTAAAAAATATACCAATATACTCAAAAAAAGTGTATAACTTCAGGCTTGTAAAATCAATCCAGTGCAGATATACAAATGCTGCTCATCCACACGGGTGTGGGTTACGCGTTTCAAGGGCAGTCCCCTCTTTCTCAGAGCTCACATAAGGAGGGCACTGTTCTACTCCTAATCTTGTGATAACAGTTTAGGGATGATCCTTTTTTATTCCAGCCTGACTATGCCCCTGTGCACAAAGCCAGCTCCATAAAGACATGGTTTGGCCAGTTTGGTGTGGAGGACCTTAAGTGGCCTGCACAGAGCTCTGACCTCAACCCTACTGAACACCTTGAGGATGAATTGGAAAGCTGATGGTAAGCCAGATCTTATTATCCAACATCAGTACCTTACTTCACAAATTCTCTTTTGGCTGAAGGGTTGAAGGAACACAAATTCCCACAGACACACATTTCAAATCTCATGGAAAGTCTTCCCAGAAGAGCGGAGGTTGTTAGATCTCCAAAGAGGTTGGGTGGTGAGGGACAACTTCATATTAATGCCCATGGTTTTGGAATGGGATTCCAACAAACTCATGTAGTGGAGATGATAAGGTGTCTATCTACCAACTTTCGCCCGTCTACTGTACAGTATTTTAGGGGCATTATACGAGGTGGTATAAAAAAAGTTTTGAGAAAAGTTTTTGTAACAGCTCATTGAATGTCTTCCTGATCTCTTCCTGATCTCTCGGAAGAACATCTTCCAGTGATGTTCTTCCGCTCTTGAAGCGCAGGTGCAACTCAAAACACCTTGAACGACTCATTGCAGCATCGCCGTAAACTTGCCAAATCATGTCAAACATCTCTGTGGCAGATTTGCCCAGTTTCACGCAAAATTTCATGTTTGCACTTTGTTCTAACTTGCTGTCCATGAAGAAATATCAGACATAGTAATGCACATGGTCAGAATAGCACCAGTCGCACAGCTCCCAATGTACATAGGATGATGTCTTTTGGCACACTGACTTATGAAGGTCAGTGCTCTCTATAACTGTGCATGAACCCTTGTGCTGTCATCTGTTGCTGTGTTACAAGACTAGTCTCGAAACTTTTTGATACCATCTGGTATTGTAGGCTCTTCTATTTATGAACTTTTACAGTGGTAAATGAATAAACGAAAAACCTTACTTGAAGAAAAAACCTTTGTCATCAAGTTGAGAGTTAAATGTAACTCTATTTTTGGTCATTTTTTAGAGCCTTACATGGATCAATTTTTTTGTTTTTGTGTAGATCCTGGAGTAAGAGGTCAACAGAGTAACCACTATGACTTGTAGTAGTAACTTTCCTTCCAGGGGCGTAAGAGTTATGCAAGACAATTTCCCTATAAAAGTTAAATGTCATTATTGACTGGTCTCAAGTATGGGTAGGGGCATCATGCTGTACAGACAGGAAAGTGTGATTGCTGTTTTGATTGAGTGAGTCACTTTTTAAACATGTCTGAAAATTAACACGATCATATAGCTCCTTATATTCTTACAAGTCATATAACGTCTTATGAAGAACAAAAAATGCAAGTCATTCATAAGGACATGATTGGATTGACTAAAATGTAACAAGTTTCGTCACTTGGCTTTCTGCGTGGCTGGCATGTTCTGCAAGCTCCCGACATTTACTAGTCCTAATTACAAAGGTTATATCTGCCTTTTTTCCAGGACAGGGTGGAGACGGTAATTGCCAAGTCTTAATGGAAAGGGTCAGCAAACGTCTGCCGGGATTGCTGTTCTTAACAATTTGCTGAGTGTGTGTGTTCCCATTTAGGCCTTCTCATCCACTTCTGCCCACTGGGATGCCCATTATTGAACCTAATGGTAGATGGCACAAATAGACTTAAAGACACATGGGGGTTAATTTATTAAAGGCAAGTAGGCCTTTGCAAGGGAAATTGCACTTTGCATGGCAATCACCCTTGCAGCTTAGTGAGTGTGTTGAAATTTCACTTTGCAAACAATACCCAATGACGCTGAGGTGGTTGACCTGCATTTTTCCTGCACCCAACCACCCACCTTTAAACCGTGAAGGCAACCTGACAGGGGTGTACACATGCAGCAGGCAAGAATCATTGCTTTGTGTCAAAAATGATCTCTATGACACGTTTAGTGGGCAATATTGCCGCATGCGACATAATCAAGTGAATGGGGCTGCGCTACAACTATGAGCCAAACACTAGGCACTTAGGAGGTGGAAGTTTCACCTCCTGAATGTCTATCAGCCACACCTGCCCCACTCTTCACTTAGTGACGCAAGTCTAAACAAGTCCTTATCATTTAGATCTACTTGCCGACTGTATGACTTACATGTACGCTGGCAAGGCAGCTCTAGGTACACGATCCAGCACTTCAGATTAGGGGACGCGTAAGCACCGCCAACGACCTGGCTGTGCTGTGATTATACACAGCAGATGCCGATCAGCGTATGCGGGCCAAAGGATGACCGTCAGCACCCACCGATCGTGGGAAGACACGCAAGACAGCGCTCTGCCTATGTAAACAAGGCAGAGCTCTGTCCTGTCAGTGGGAAAGTAATGGATTTTTTTCCCCTGGAAAATCCATCACTTACCTTAATAAAAGCACCATGCAGTACACCCAAACACTGGCTAGGCACACATTTAACCCATTGACTGCCCTAGATGTTTAACCCCTTCCCGGCCAGCAACATTAGTACAGTGACAGTGCATATTTTTAGCACTGATCACTGTATTGGTGTCACTGGCTCCCAAAAAGTGTCAAAATGTCAGTGTCGGATTGTCCGCCTCAATATGGCAATCCCGCTATAAGTTGCTAATCGCCGCTATTACTAGTAAATAATAATAAAAAAATTCCAGTATATATACCATAGTTTGTAGATGCTATAACTTTTGCGCAAACCAATCAATATACACTTATTGGGATTTTGTTTACCAAAAATATGTAGCAGAATACACATTGGCCTAAATTTATGAAGAAATAAGATTTCTTACATTTTTTTTTATTGGCTATGTTTTGTAGCAGAAAGTAAAAAATATTGTTTTTTTTTTTCAAAATTGTTGGCCTTTTTTTGTTTATAGTGCAAGAAAATAAAAAACGCAGTGGTATAAACAAATACCACCAAAAGAAAGCTCTATTTGTGGGAAAAAAACCATAAATTTCACTTATGTACAGAATTGCATGACCGCACAATTGTCAGTTAAAGTAACGCAGTGCCGTATCACAAAAAATGGCCTGGTCATGAAAGGGGTAAATCTTCCGGAGGTCAAGTGAACCTGTCGGACATTAAAACTTTGAACTGTTAAAAACAATAAACAAAATTCTATGCCTAAGCGTCTATGTGAAACATGTTAGAAGTCTGTGCTCATCTCCTCCTGTACAACTGTTTTTTTTGGGTCAATAGTGTGCCACTATGCATTTTTCATGCCTTTCCTAAGAGTCAGGGAAATTGGAATTCCAGTAACACAGTGAAACTAGTTTCAGGTGGGGCACATTGAGTATTTTATTTTTTTACCTAATAAAAATATTAGCAGGCATCTGGTGGTCTTTGCTCCTACACAGTACTCACATGTAATTACACAGATAAAAACAGACAGCAATACATCCCTATGGGTGGGTGAATATCAGCGGACTTGTGTCCACCTATGTTCCCCCTGCTTCGGGCCCCTTCTGGTCTGTTGTGTTTGGGTTAACTTTTACTGACCAGATCGGAGGTGGGCGGATATAGGTAGATGCAAGCCCACTTACATCCACCCACCCATAAGGATTACATGGGTCCTTGTTTCCATGGAGGAAAAAAATCTGAGCAAAGTTCTGATCCGACTCACCAGGTAAGTGGTCTAGGTCAGTATGAAAAGGGTCTAACAGCTCAGAAACACCTACTGTGTGCTTACATTAAGAGGCTGGCAGACTGCCAAGATTCTGCTGCAATAGAAAGTTATAGGAATAGAGCTAGGTTTTAAGTGCCTCTGTTATAGCTAAATATCTCCAAAATGCGTATAGCTTCGAAGGTGAATAAGGGGTTGTTGTAAAGTCTGGAAACAGGTTTACTTTAGGGTCTCCAAATGGGCAGGATTGTGAAATACAGATGTGATTTTCCCCAAATGTAGGCAAGGTATGATGAACCTAATTGGAGTCTGGACGAACCCAGGTTGCCCCCATTTGTTTTCAAACATGCAAGGCTAATTCTAAAACCTATGCATTTGCCAAATACCCTACCCTGTTCTCAAAGTTGGTGTGTTGTAAAATGATCTGGCTGTTCTTTACAAGTAATTGTCACAAAACCTCTGTGTGTGGCCAGCTCAACTCAATATATTTAAACAAAAAATAAAAAAAATAATTATATCTACTTATAATGGTTTTTTTCCCACTTCACCCAATCCTTAAAAGGGTTGCAATGTGTGAGTCCTACACCAAAGGCTTGAGTAAATATTTTGTTGTATCTATGTTATAAATGAGTGTTTTCTGGATATCCCCATAGTTTGGTTTTGTAAGAAAATGTTATTTTTCAGGAGGCACATCATTTACATACAGAGAAAGGCTTGTTGGTTCATTTTAGATAATTGCACAGTTAAAAAAAGACCCCCCACATCACCCAAGCAATAAATGGGGTGATTTAATTAAAAAATGAACATTTGCAGCATGGAGTTGACACAGCCCAATAGCATATTATCTCTTTTTTGTCCTAGTGCTAATTCTGTGGACTGAAGACCAAACTCCCATCTCCTGGAACTTCTTGTACCTAGACCTGCAAATATAGAATATGGGAGTTCTAGATTTCCAACTGTCTGTCTAAAAACACAGGATAGAATGTATTTGTAAGTACAGTCAGGTCCATAAATATTAGGACATCGACACAATTCCAATCTTTTTGGCTCTATACACCACCACAATGGATTTGAAATGAAATGAACAAGATGTGCTTTAACTGCAGACTTTCAGCTTGAACAGTGTAGGAATGTTCAGGTGAACAGTGTAGGAATTACAACAGTTTGTACATGTGCCTCACACTTTTTAAGGGACCAAAAGTAATGGGACAATTGGCTGCTCAGCTGTTCCATGGCCAGGTGTGTGTTATTCCCTCATTATCCCATTTACAAGGAGCAGATAAAAGGTCCAGAATTCATTTCAAGTGTGTGCTGTCAACTCTCAATATGAGATCCAAAGAGCTGTCACTATCAGTGAAGCAAGCCATCATTAGGCTGAAAAAACAAAACAAACTCATCAGAGAGATAGCAAAAACATTAGGTGTGGCCAAACCAACTGTTTGGAACATCCTTAAAAAGAAAGAACGCACCGGTGAGCTCAGCAACATCAAAAGACCCGGAAGACCATGGAAAACAACTGTGGTGACAACAATTAAGAGAAGACTTCACCAGAGTGAATAGAGAGTTTCACACAAGATGTAAACCATTGGTGAGCCTCAAAAACAGGAAGGCCAGATTACAGTTTGCCAAACAACATCTAAAAAAGCCTTCACTGTTCTGGAACAACATCCTATGGACAGATGAGACCAAGATCAACTTGTACCAGAGTGATGGGAAGAGAAGAGTATGGAGAAAGGAACTGCTCATGATCCAAAGCATACCATCTCATCAGTGAAGCATGGTGGTGGTAGTGTCATGGCGTGGGCATGTATGGCTGCCAATGGAACTGGTTCTCTTGTATTTATTGATGATGTGACTGCTGACAAAAGGAGCAGGATGAATTCTGAAGTGTTTCGGGCAATATTATCTGCTCATATTCAGCAAAATGCTTCAGAACTCATTGGACAGCGCTTCACAGTGCAGATGTGAAAGCAACCAAAGAGTTTTTTAAGGGAAAGAAGTGGAATGTTATGCAATGGCCAAGTCAATCACCTGATCTGAACAAATACAAACTGTTGAAATTCCTACACCGTTCACCTGATTTGTATGTAAATATCCTCAAATTAAAGCTGAAAGGCTGCAGTTAAAGCACATCTTGTTTGTTTCATTTCAAATCCATTGTGGTGGTGTATAGAGCCAAAAAGATGAGAATTGTGTCGATGTCCCAATATTTATAGACCTGACTGTATATGAACAGGTAATCTAATATGAATACCTAAGACTTCCTCTTTCTAAATATACATACCCCTGATCATATTCTTTTTTGCCTTTTATGTTAGAGCTGGATTATTTGTGGTGGTCGCACATTATCCCCTGAGGAAGCCATCTCTGGCGAAACATGTTGGGATTTATGACCACCTTTCTCTCTTGGGACACCAGGAACCCATTACATGTGTTATATTTATGCTCTACATTGATTTTAATTGTTTCAAATTTTCCTTGTTCCCTGTTTTTTCCTTTTTCTACTAATAAAGAAACTAATATATTTTTTTTCTATTCAACTTGTTATGTACCATTTGTTTCAGCACCGTTATAATCCCATTCCTTCTTACTCTTTATCTTTGCTAAACAGGATGAGGTGGATAATACAATAGAGCCACTCAGATTATATTTTATAACCCCTGATCATATAAATAATGATAACATCCATTTATTATCATCTTTAGATTCAGCCAGCCCCAAAAGTAACGATGTGCTCACAATTACTGTCCTTATAGGATTTAAAAAGACCAGGCTCTAAAGGCAGACCTAAAATTTGCTTAATGTGTTATCGTGTTGTATTTAAACAGATACTAAAATTGTGTGAGAAATGGTGTTCTGTAGTTTTATAAAGCAGAACTCCAGTCAAAAATAGTGAATCGTTCATTAAAAAATAAAAAAAACAGCTTTCGCACAATATGGACAATCCATAGCTGATACATGCAGTACTTATTTTCTGCCACTGGATGTCCTCAGTCTTCATGGTTGATTGACGGGCAGTGCCATTTAACCCATTTCCACTGAGCCTAGGTTGTCATGGACCTCGGAGCCATGTCTGTGCTGCCTATGCTCAAAGTATTACACATGTCATGACACAAGTGCCATTCAATGCAGCAGTAGTGTCTTACTGCAGTTCAACAGGGGAATGCCTTGCTGAACAGTCTGGGCACAGCACATGTGAAATGACCCTTAATGACTCTGCATCTAAGACCTCTAAGTGCAATTCCTGCCTGCTGGCTGCCAATGACCTCTGACTGCCTTTCAATGATCACTCTTAACCACCTGCCTTGATCTCTTGCTTTTTTTACTTTGAGGTAATCTCCCGATTTGGTACCACCCCTCATTGCTGTCAGCTGTTGTCACTTCGAGTTTAGTCTGGCACTACCAGGGCCCTGTCCTTAGGAAAACTCATCACCCCTTACAGGATGCTCTGATGAATACCAGACATGCTCTTATATGCTGCACCTTGAATGATTTTAGGGCCTACATTTGTCTTGTGATGTAGAGGTTCCACTACCACCATGACACCTAATGACCCTCTATGGAACTGTACAGTGGATTACAGATTACTAGATATCTGTACTTCTAGAACAGGTATCCCTAAAAAAGAAGTATGGCTTTTTAAGAAAAATTAAAAATCATGCTCACCTAGATTGCTGCAGCACCGATCCCAGCTGTTCCCCGCTGCCTCTAAGACCGACAACTGAGAGAGCTGATGACTATCATTCAGCCGCTCTCTGCTCTGCCCCTCCAGTGCTCACTGGAGTTCTGTAGAGGGGGCAGGAGCAGCTGGCTTAGGCTCTCAGCGGCTCCCTGAGAGTCTGACCAAGCTGCAGGTCCAGGCTCTTGGGCAGATCCCAACCATATGGCCGGGATCTTTTCCGAGCCTGACCGGGTCTGTGACAGGTCTAAAAAAAGGGTCACAGGAGTGCAGAACTAACTGCACTCCTGTGATCCATAGGAGAAGTATAGCCAAAAAAGCTTTCTCTTTTAAAATGCCTCCCTGCAACAACCCTTTTCCCAGATCGTAAACTCCGCTCCTCTAAGATCTGGGAGCCACACAGCCTTTCCCCAAAAGTCTCCTAACAGCAGACCTTTGCTTAGGAGTGAAGGGCTGTTCACATAACAATGAAAGGTAATTAGTTAATGAGTGATGAAGATGTGCAACCTACATAATTAAGTGCAGATTAACTTTAAAGCAAAATTATTAAACCTTACACCCACCCTCTCCAAGGCCCCCTGCCCATAAAAAATAGAAATACACACTGTACATTTTTCTGGCTGTTCCAATGATGTCATTGGTCATTTCTCTTCTCCTCCAGAGTCATACACGACGGGTGTCACTTTTGTGACATCTGTGCCCATTCAGTTTTTTTCTGTATTTTGGCAGTGGACCCTTCTGGACCAATGTGTAATCTACAATGCGGCCAGATAAAAACAGATATGCGTCCGTTTACATCAGAGTGCATCTGATCCATCATGTTTAGGTCCAGAAAAACATAAAAAGATGCAGTTCTTTTCCATTTTTTTTCTGTATCTGGATGAACTTGAAGGTAAGTGCACATCCGTTTACATCCACCTGCCCACTGATTTAGTTGGATCTTCGATCACTTCTTCCTAAAAAACTAACCGGACCTAACTGGAAAGGCTAAGTGAAAGGACCATAAAATGTATCAGAGATGGAAAATAAAATCAGGAGAACAAGACAATCTCAGAGAGGTCTTTCTGGCATCTTGCGGGAGTTGATCCTTTTCTATATAGTAAATATAGTAAACAATCCCTGTTTTAAAAGCTATGGACCCACTGGCTCTCTTATCTACAGGTCCCGGATACTTAAAGAGAAGGTAAACTCTGCTAAAAAAAAATAATAATTCTTCCTTCCCCGCAAAGTAAAGGCATAATGTGCTAGTATGCATTACATATCCATCTTTGCCCGTCTTCCTTCCGGGGCCGCAGACTCCGGCTGTGTGACTGGTGGCCGTTTCTTCAGAGTGCATGCGCCAATGACATCATCGGTGCAGTATACAGTACATATCTCCTAAACGGCACACATATATTTACAGTACCTAAAGGTAAGCCTTGTTCTAGGCTTACCTATAGGTACAAATTACACAGGGGGGTTTACAACCTCTTTAAGGTCGACATTGGCTTCTGTTGGTCGGACTCCCGGGTGGGCATTCTCTTTTACCCTCTCTTCCTTTCACCCTGTTTTCTTTATTCTTTATTTTCTTTTTATTTATGAGCTTGGTTTACCTTTTTACTCCAGTACATTTTGGGTCCTTTAGCCAGACCTTTATATTTGGATGAAGGCTTCTGTTTAGGTTCTATATGTGACAAATTACCCCATAGGATATGTAGCTGATATATTTGATATTCTGTCTATTCTCAATGTTCACTTCACAGCTAAATGAGTCAATGGCTTGGCCCATAATGGTTGCTTTATTAGATACAGTTTATTCTTATATTACTATGGTTCTCACTTGCCCAGTCAAGGGATTGGGGGGGGGGGGTAGTCCTGCTTGACCCTTCTGCTGGGCCTTACTTGTTGTCCTGAAATAAGGCCCATTTGTTGGTCTAGTATTTTCTAGAAATACAGCTGCATATGTTCTGCTACATGATACCCACATTGATGTAGTTTCTCATACCTGCTTATGGAATTTTTATGGGTCCATGGTTGGACCAATTCATTTGTTCTATATGTTATGGTTGTCACTGTCCGTATACTGCCTATGCTGACAATTCTATTTTTGTACTTGACTTTGTCTACCTACAATGTTCTACTACTGTTTGAAAACCTAATAAAAAGATTGAAACAGAAAGCACCAGATGTTGAATGTCTGTCTACTGACACCTGAGATCAAAGCCTGTGAATTCCAGAAGAAGAGTCATGAATAACAATAGGATCTGGTCGAACAGCAACAGGACCTTGTACTATTTGGAAAAGCAGTAAGAGTGTACTTACTGTACCTACTAATGTAATAAACAGAGACCACCCACTATCCATGTTAACTGTGATTTTGTAGACCAGATGCCTGCTCCAGCTCAGTCTATGTTCCATAAGCTGACACATTTCACTCAGATTGGGCTTAGTCATAGAGATCCTCCGAGACTAAATCCAATCCAGGTGAAATACATCAGAGAGAATATAGGAGGGACTGAGCTGAAGCTGGCATAAAGAATCATGGTTACCACAGATAATGTGCAGTCTCTGTTTGATATGTCAGTGAGCATATGGCACGGAAGATGCTCCTTCGGAAGACTGGAACCCGGAGAAGTTATTGAAGCTGAATTAAGGTATACCCAGTGGGCTTTTAGCAGTACTGCCAACATTTACTTACTGTACTTATGCAAACTATCCACTCCTCTCCTCCCAAGGCCTCTTGTTTTCTGGCTCCCTTGTCACATCCTGTTATGGTCATCTCTGGGACTTCTCCAGAGCTTCTTCTATACTATGGATCTCCTACACTAATCTGCCCTGACTGTCTCCAAATCTGTCCAACTTTTGGGAATCCCAGAAAATTCATCTCTTTAGGAAAGCTACCTCAACCTGTACTTCTACGTTCTCCATCAGCCCATCCCTCAAAGTTATTGCTTGTTGAATAACTTTGCCCCTCACTTTTAGATTGTAAGCTCCCATGAGTAGGGCCCATCATAACCCTCTTGTATCCAATTGTATTGTACCTATACTGTCTCCCTTTATTTTGTAAAGTACTGCACAAACTGGTGGTATTATATAAATCCTTTATAATAATACTTCCTGAAGCATGTGCTGTGTAACCTCTTCACTTTCTACTTCCTGGATCACCCATCACATGCAGATTCCCAGTGCAGAGTTTAATCTGATTGGTGATTGTGAAAAACGTCTTAAATTCTGACATTTTACATCACGCTTTGTGTGTAAGTGACAGCAGGGAAGAGTGTTCCAGTATCACCAGCAGTTGTGCTCCAGGATCATCAGCTTACTAGACACTAAGGAATGGGACGGGCTGGTGCAGAACAGGAACACCTGGAAAACAAACAGAAACAGCAGGGGACACCACAAGGGGGCAGAAAAACACAGTAAGAAACAATTTAATGAAATTGGGCCATTGAGTAGTGGATGTGTATGAATTATTTTTTGGAGAATAAGGATATTTTTTAGTGTCACTTTAAGGAAGGTATATATCAAAACACTATGTACCATAACTCAAAGGAAGAATGGAATTTATTTTCCTTCCTTTGGGAGCTCTTGCTGTGTCCAGAATATGATTGTTTGTCATAAAATACTATAAGTAAAATGTATCGTCAATGGAAGAAATTAAAGATGGCATGCTGTGGGAGAAACATGGATACAAAGCACTTAACCTTTTACGTTTTTAAAGTGGTAAGGTCTCTCACCCCAAATCAGAATCCTCACGGGCAATGGTGGGATTGAAACCAGGTGATAATCTGCCGAGAACAATATGTGATTGAGTTACCATCATATTGCAAAAATGAGGCACTAATACCTAATACAATGGATATCATACACTTACTGTATGTATTTCATTCTACACTTCAAAAATGATTTATGTCACTTTGCCTTTTCAAGCTATTTTGACACGCAAATGCAGGCCAGTGATATAATGAATTTTATAAATGATAAATGAAATGCTTGTCCTTTCTGATTCCTGTGCAGGCTTGGGGTGTATTTTTTGTATTCTGGAGATTCCGGCACAAATTTTTATATGCTGATAATTTTGCCAGATTGTAAATAGCCACCTTGCAACACAAAAACTGTCCATGATCCTTTTTTTATTTGCACTAACATTTATGCAGTGTTTATCCCTGAAGGAGCCAATGTTTCTTCAGGTCCCTGTTCCCTCCTTGTAACCATACAAGCAGCACCCAGACAGAAGAGGGGATGTTTATTGTAACAACATAGAGGAATATACAGTCAGGGGTTTTTTTCAGCGGGAACGCGGGGAAACGCAGTTCTAGCACCTCCTGGACTGACTGTATGTAATGGTGCTAGGGTGTGCTGCGGGGTATTGATGCTCACTGCTGGGGGATCTATTCTAGCTGGAGGGGATATATTTTTGCAGGGTGGGTCTATTGTTGCTAAGGAGGTCTATTGTTGCTGGTGGGGGACCTATTGTTGCTGGGGGTGGGTCTTATGTTACTGGGGGGGGGGGGGTCAGTTGTTGCTGAAAGAGATCTACTGTTGGGGGGAGGGGTCTATTGTTGATGGCTGCTGGAGAGTCTATTAATGCTGGCTGTGCAGAGATCTGTTGATGCTGCCGGGAGTCTATTGTTGCTGGGGGGGAAATTTTGTTGTGGGTTGCTCCATTGCTGTTAGGGGGATCTATTGTTTCTGGCTGCAGGGGATCTATTTTACTGCTTTTCTTGATACCATTACCAAATTCCATACAAATTACTTAGCAACACAAAATGATATTTGGTTCTGTATTGTCTATAAGGGGCGGTACTGGGAGGTGGGTAGGGGATAGAACCAAGGGACGTGCTCAGAGGTGGGTAGGGACGGAGAAAAGGGGTGACTCGGAAAGGGGGAGTTCCTGCACCTATTGTCTGAGAAAGAAAGCCCTGTATACAGTATATGTGTATAATACATATGTGGCAGGCAGAGAATTGGAAATGGCAACAACCCCTCCAACAAATAGGATTCACAGTTGGCAAACAAATATATAAAGAGTAGCAATTAGGGTACTGTATACAGTTGGTAGTAAGCCAATGGTCCAGAGAAGAACACCTAAACTCTATACTAGGGAGGGTCCTGCCTAAGGGAAAATGCAATGCCGCGTACACACGATTGGACTTTACGGCATACTTGGTTCGGCGTACTGGATTCCGTCGGACAATTCGATCATGTGTGGGCTCCAGCGGACTTTGTTTTCTCAAAAGTTTGACGGACTTAGATTTGAAACATGTTTCAAATCTATCCGACGGACTGGAGTCTGGTCGAAAAGTCCGCTCGTCTGTATGGTAGTCCGATGGACAAAAAACGCTGCTGGGGCAGCTATTGGCTACTGGCTATGAACTTCTCTGTTTTAGTCCGGTCGTACGTCATCACGTACGAATCCGTCGGACTTTGGTTGATCGTGTGTAGGCAAGTACGTTCATTCGGAAAGTCCGTCGTAAAGTCCGTCGAAAAGTCCGCCGGGCAAAGTCTGCCGTAAAGTCCGGTCGTGTGTACGCGGCATTAGAATAAAAGACTGTCAGTCTATATTAAATATCTTTCCCTGCTGGCCAGCACGTTGGGACCCAGATCCGGCGTTGAATCACTGGTCTCCCTCTGTACTCCTTCGGGAAGCTCTGTGAAGTTAGTTCTCCCCAATGATCAGGCGGCAGCACCTGTCAGCGACAGTGGAGTTCTCACCAACGAACAGGCAGCAGCACCGGTCAGTTACAATGGCGTTCTCATGCACCAGGACATTTCCACTACTCTGCCTCTCTGTGTCCCTGATGCAATGGAGAAACGTTCTGCTAACAGCTTGCAGCATGGTCTGTCTACCAAAAGTGTCTTTACCTCATCTGCCTCGAGCCCAGGCACAGACCTTCCCTTACCACTGCACAGAGCCCCAGTCATGCTGGGATGTGTAGTTCCATTGCCAATCTGTAATACAGGCACAGTCTGTCTGGGGACCTCATCTCCCACAAGTCATAGTTGCACCCAGCATGCTTTGACCTTCCAACAAGCAACAGCAGCTCAATTTTCTCTTACTTATTAACCACTTGCTTACTGGGCATTTATACCCCCTTCCTGCCCAGGCCAATTTTCAGCTTTCAGTCCTGTCGCAATTTGAATGACAATTGCGTGATAAAGAAACACTGCATCCATATGAAATTTTTATCATTCTTCTGAGACAGGGATTTCTTTTGGTGGCATTTTATCACCACTGGGTATTATTGGTAAAACAAATGAATAAAGGTGGAAAATGTTGGGAAAAAAAACCTTCCTTAAGCCTCGTACACACGTTCGGATTTTCTGACGGGAATTGTGTGTTGACAGACTGTTGGCCTAAAATCCGACCGTTTGTACGCTCCATCGGACAATTGCTGTCGGATTTTTTTTGTTGGATGGCAGGCCTATAAATTTTACGCGGACAGCATTCTTTTGTTAGATTTTAGGATCGTGTGTACACAAGTCCGTCAGACAAAAGTCCAAAGTACAAACACGCATGCTCAGAATCAGTGCTCACCAAACACAACATTAGCAGAAGGTGCCCAAAGGGTGGCGCTAAAGAGCTGAAAAGCCACGTAGTACGTCACTATGTTCATGTTTGTTGGCCAACAATTTTGTGGCGTTTGTATGAAAGACAAGTTCGAGGCCAACGCCCTTTGGACAAAAGTCTGACACTTTGTCTGCGGAAAATCTGATCGTGTGTACAAGGCTTTAGTTTCTATTATAAAATTTTGCAAATAAGTAATTTTTCTCCTTCACTGATGGGCACTGATAGGCGGAACTGATGGGCACTGATGCGGAGGCACTGATAAGGCAGCACTGATAGGCAGTACAGATGGTCACTAATAGGCGGTACTGATAAGGAGGCACTGATGGGCACTGATTGACAGCACTAATGGGGCAGCATCCATTGGCGCCCTCCTGGAACAACAGAGCAGTGCTGTAGCTGTCTTTCGACTTTGACATGGTAAGAAGTTTGTGCTACAAGTTGTTTTTGTTCTATATATATATATATATATATATAAAAATATATCTACAGTGTGACAGACTCACCCAGGACAGAGGGGACTGAATGCTAGCCTCTTGCCTACCGACTATGGGCCCTGGCATTTGAGGGAGCTACAAGCATTTAGGAAGATATTCTGTTATGCAGGGTTTTTTCTCAGAGAATAGGTGCAGGAACTCAACCATGCCCGCCACACACACATACCTGCCAAAAGGTAGTTCTTCCCTCTGCATACAACCCCCTCCCTCCACTGCCCTCATCTTCTCCCCCATCCTTAAAAGCTCCACCATCTGTCATATGGCTTACCTTTGTTGCAATATTAAGCTGAAACACCTATCCGGCTGTAGTACCTCCCAGCATACTATACACTTGCAAGGGAGATTATGCAGTAGGAGCATCTGGTCACCAGGGAAAAAATGGAGACCACAGAGGGTGCAGCCTACCACGCACCCTCTCCTGCCCATGACTGCACTGAACCCTGGACACTTGTTCTGTATCTCCCTTGTCCCTGTCCGGCACTCAGTGGGATCTGCGCAGGGGATCTGACCTGTGGGAGCTACTGGGTGATAAGCTATCACTTGTAAACGCAGAAGCTGGACTTCAGGTGTTACCAAGTGGTAGTGGTGAGCAGGGAGCAGAAGACCTGAGCCAGAGGTGGTGGAACTGAGTTCCCTCTAGTTCCTGTTGAAAAAAAGCCCTGCTGTTAGGTAATGCAAAAGGACATTATTAAGGAGGCCATCATGGTCTCTGACAGCTTGGGACTCAGTGGACAGATGTATGTGAAAGGAATGCTGATTAATGAGATCTGGAAAGCCAGGGTCTTTCACCAAATAGTTTATTGTGCTCATTAACACACCTTTGTCTCCTAGCAAACTATTGGGGGATGTGCTTATACTTATGTGTATTGTAAGTTGTGAGTAGGAGACAGCAAGTCTACCCTGAAAGGTCATATCTCTGAGTCACCTAGTCTGGGTTAATGATTAGATAACTAGCTCATGTTAATTAGGTTTCTGGTTACAGTTTGTATTGTCAGCATGCTGTATATGTTTGTGTGTCTTCTCTAATAAATTGGTTCCTGTTCAGCAACCAAACGAGTATTGCCTTGTTTGTTGTTGTCAGCGGTTGGAATATCTGATATCTATATTCAGACTGGGAGGAAGCGGTATATGACAAAAGCACTCAGGCGGAGTATGGAACATTTTGTTACATACAGTATCTCACCAAAGTGAGTACACCCCTTACATTTTTGTAAATATTTTATTCTATCTTTTCATGTGACAACACTGAAGAAATGACACTTTGCTACAATGTAAAGTAGTGAGTGTACAGCTTGTATAACAGTGTAAATTTGCTGTCCCCTCAAAATAACTCAACATACAGCCATTAATTTCTAAACCGCTGGGAACAAAAGTGAGTACACCCCTAAGTGAAAATGTCTAAATTGGGCCCAAAGTGTCAATATTTTGTGTGGTCACCATTATTTTCCAGAACTGCCTTAACCCTCTTGGGCATGGCATTCACAGGTCACCATTGGAGTCCTCTTCCACTCCTCCATGACGACAACATGAAGCTGGTGCTCCACAGATTCTCAATAGGGTTTAGGTCTGCAGACATGCTTGGCCAGTCCATCACCTTTACCCTCAGCTTCTTCAGCAAGGCAGTGGTCGTCTTGGAGGTGTGTTTGGGGTCGTTGTCATGTTGTAATTCTGCCCTGCAGCCCAGTCTCTGAAGGGAGGGGGTCATGCTCTGCTTCAGTATGTCACAGTACATGTTGGCATTCATGGTTCCCTCAATGAACTGTAGCACCCCAGTGCCGGCAGCACTCATGCAGCCCCAGACCATGACAATCCCACCACCATGCTTGACTGTAGACAAGACACACTTGTCTTTGTACTCTTCACCTGGTTGATACCATACATGCTTGACACCATCTGAACCAAATAAGTTTATCTTGGTCTCATCAGACCACAGGACAGAGTTCCAGTAATCCACATCCTTAAGCTGCTTGTCTTCAACAAACTATTTTCAGGCTTTCTTGTGCATCATCTTTAGAAGAGGCTTCCTTCTGGGACGACAGCCATTCTGACCAATTTGATGCAGTGTGCGGTGTATGGTCTGAGCATTGACAAGCTGATCCCCCACCCCTTCAACCTCTGCAGCAATGCTGGCAGCACTCATATGTCTATTTCCCAAAGACAACCTCTGGATATGACGCTGACCACGTGCATTCAACTTCTTTGGTTGACCATGGCGAGGCCTGTTCTGAGTGGAACCTGTCCTGTTAAACTGCTGTATGGTCTTGCCCACCATGCTGCAGCTCAGTTTCAGGATCCTGGCAATCTTCTTATAGGCCATCTTTATATAAAGCAACAATTCTTTTTTTCAGATTTTCAGAGAGTTATTTGCCATAAGGTGCCATGTTGAACTTCCAGTGACCCGTATGGGAGACTGAGAGCAATAACTAGGGTTGCCACCTCATCCCTTTAAACCCAAACACATATGAATTACACAGGTTCTGAGGCTAATTAAATGCAGATAAGGCAACAAGTGAGTTTAATTACCACCTTAATCAGCCACAGAACCTGTGTAATTAATATGTGTTCAGGTTTAAAGGGATGAGGTGGAAACTCTAGCGATAACACCAAATTTAACACACCTGCTCCCCATTCACACCTGAGACCTTGTAACACTAATGCCCTGTACACACGGTCGGACTTTCTGACGGAATATGTGGGATCGGAGCTTGTTGTCGGAAGTTCCGAGCGTGTGTGGGCTCCATCGGACTTTTTCTATCAGCATTTCTGACACACAAAGTTTGAGAGCAGGCTAAAAAAAATTTCCGACAACAAAATCTGTTTGCGTAAATTCCGACCGTGTGTGGACAATTCCGACGCACAAAGTGCCACGCATGCTCAGAATAAATTAAGAGACGAAAGCTATTGGCTACTGCCCAATTTATAGTCCCGACGTACTTGTTTTATGCCACCGCGTTCAGAACAAATGAAATTTCTGACAACAGGGCATAACGAGTCACATGACACCGGGGAGGAAAAATGGCTAATTGGGCCAATTTGGACATTTTCACTTTGGGGTGTACTCACTTTTGTTAGATACTGTGTATATATATATATATATATATATATATATATATATATATATATATATATATATATACTGTATTCAGTTAATTGACTGGTAGCAGGTGGCTTTAAAGTGGTATTAAACCTAAAAGCAAACATTTATTATATTGCAGCTTACCAATTCTTAGATGTGTTGGCTGCATTCATTTTTTTTTTTTTTTTAGGCTTTCTTTCTTCTATTTTCACCTGTGATGCAGCAAACAAGTCTGTTTTTCAAAAGCTCAAGCTCTACAGCAGAATGTATCAGTTTACATGGATGAAACAAAGCACTTAAGACTGGCAGGGGTGCTTCAAATGATCAGCTTTGATTTATTTATTCAAAACCTTTATCCCAAAAGGAAAAAACTGCTTGCTGTAAATGATTATAAAGTGTGAGCTGGAGTTTGGCTTCAGTTTGTTAGTGTAAATACATCTGCTAACACATTTAACCCCCCCCAACTGAGAATGCTGCTGGTCCTCCTGTGCTCATTCCTCCAGAGTCGTGTCTCACTAATACAGGAGGTGTGTTACTGGCCAGATCACCAGGGGTAAACAGAGGGGAAAAAGCCAAAGAAAATAAAACTAATGCAGCCACCACATCCAATGAGTGGTAAGCTGCAATATAATACATTTTTTTGGTTTGGGGTTTCAAACTGCTGTAATAGTGAAGGAACCCACAAAGAGTATGCAAAGCCTGTTCACTGCACTGTACAATGAATCTACTAAACAGCAGTCAATTAGGAAAACAAAAATTGGGCATGGGTTAAGGGTATTCTACAAGTGTGAAAAATAGTACATTAGACGAAAGGCATTCTAGGCCTAGAATAAGACTCTGAACAGCAGTGGGTATCCTAGGAATTGTACGGCAGAAGGATTGATGTTCAGAGCCACACTCTGTTTATCTTTGACACTCCGGGTTCCAGTAGAATCCAAGTAAAACAAATATACATCCCGTCATTATGAAAGATTGGGATTAATGTAAATACAGGCCTTATACACTGCGCATATTTTATGTCCTGATACCAACTCACAAATCAGCGCTTGGCTGTGGACTAAAGCAAAACCAAGTCGTAATTATTTGTATAATTGGAAAAGTGTGTTGACTGCAGAAGCAACATAAGCAGCGAGTTTCCTTCCACCACCCGGACTGGAGAATTCATGGACGGCGGAAGGTTCGCACAATGGGGGCAGTGACATTCTATCATGGCACTGGAAAAACTTCAATGGAATAAGAGATGATTAGAGAAATTAACATTTATTTCCCTGTATTCTATTATTCTGCTGAAAAGACATAATATACATAGATAATTACAACCAGTTCTTCTGAAAGCATGCCTATAGTCAAATTAAAGTGTATGTACAGCATAGCCAATTTTTTGGGGGATAGAATAGTAAATGGTTAAAACCCCTCTCAGTGTATTTCTACCACTGTGGAGAGTTCCCTTCACTTCTTGTATGGAGATGCAACATGAAGTGAGAATAAAGTTGGCCATAGACTGATCGAAATTTGTCTGACTTTTGTTAACCACTTCACGCCCGCACTATAGCTGAAAGACGGCTACAGCACGGGCTTAAAATGCGGGGAGGGCGTACATGGACATCCTCCAGTTCTCGCGCTGCCTGCACACCCCCTGGGGTGCGCTCTGTGATCGCTGAGTCCTTGGGACTTGGCTGGTCACTGGTCGAGGTAAAGGGCCAATCACAGCAGGCCCCTTACCACGTGATCAGCTGTCAGCCAATGACAGCTGATCGCAGAAGTAAACAGAAGCTGGTTATCGTCTCATTTTCCCCTCATGCTGTCAGCGTTAAGAAAGGAAGAAAGAGTTAAGGTAAACAAAACAAGGTTGAGCTACTTTACCATACGCAATGGCACCCGACAGGGTTGTTCTCTGTCTCCGGTAATCTTTATACTCACATTGGAGCCCTTCCTTTGCAGGATAAGGGCGAACTCAGGCATTATCGGCTACCACAAATCTTCCGGGGCACATAAGGTAGCCGCTTTTGCCGATGACCTCATCTTTTTCCTGGCAGACCCACTGGCCTCACTTCCTACTTTACTTCACTCCCTCCGAATCTATGGAGATCTCTCCCAGTTCCGAATTAATTTAACAAAATCCTCCTTACTTAACATCACGGTGGGCACAGACATAGTACGCCGTCTGCGCGCAGAGTACCAGTTACATTGGGCAACCGATACTATCCTATATCTGGGAGTTGACATTACCCCTGACCCTGCCAATGTATATCAGGCGAATTTCGCTCCTCTACTCCTTCGTCTCAAGACGGATTTGCTCTACTGGCATTCCCTGACCCTGACGTGGTTTGGTCGATGTAATGCCATCAAGATGACAGCCTTGCCAAGGGTGCTCTATCTGCTACAGGCCCTCCCCATTCGTCTCCCTCCTCCCTTCTTCAAGCGGATCCATTCACTGTTCCGCGACTTTATCTGATCACACCGAAAACCGTGTATTAAACTGCAACTTCTCCACATGGCAAAACACAAAGGTGGGGTTGGTCTTCCTGATGTGAAAGCGTACTATAGAGCAACTCACCTCACCAGGGTAGTGGATTGGCACTGTCATGCGGAGGCAAAGCAGTGGGTGACGATGGAGTTCGAGGACTCCGAAGGCACGGCCAAGAGCTGGCCTTGGACCACCACTCCCATACCGAAGGCCATCGCTGCCCACCCCACTCTAGGAAGCACGATTCAGGTGGCGAGAGATGCCTTCAGGCATTCCTCGATATCCCCAATACCCTCACCTATGGTGCCAATTCCGGGCAACCCTGATTTTCCACCCGGTTGCGGGGGTCCTGTATTCCGTCATTTGACGAAGGAGGGCAGGTGGCCACACCTCCACGATTTTCTAGGCCCAACTTGCCAGCTCACGGCGGACGCCGGGATGGCAGGTTCTGACCCTCCATTAGACTTTTTGAGCGACCTCCAACTTCGCAACTTCCTACGCCGTTGTGCACGGACTCCGGGTATATCGCGCCAGCTTACAGAGCTGGAACAAATCTGCCATCGCAAAGAACCGACCCGCCATTGTCTATCATTGATATACTCTTCACTGATATCACCAGCAGAAGGATTCGAACCCCCTTTCTCTCTAAGTGGGAAGAAGAACTAGGCGTACAATTCACTCAACCACAAAGAGAAAAGATCCTACATTTTGCCCAGAAATCATCCCTGGCCACCAGGGTTTAAGAGACATGCTATAAGATTGTGACTCGCTGGTACAGAGTACCTTCTACTCTGCACCGTTTTTTCCCACAGGTTTCTAGCTCATGTTGGCGGTGTGGGGAGGGAGAGGGAACGATGCTCCATGTTTTCTGGGATTGTCCCAAAATCAAACCCTACTGGTTGGAGGTGGCACGCACAGTTGAGCACCTGACTGGTGTTGCTTTGGAGGGGGACCCTGGGGCCTGCTTGCTGCATCTCTCTAAACGTCCGATCAAGAAATATAAAGCCTCTCTAACCATTCAATTATTGAATGCAGCCAAGGCATGTATACCCTTATGTTGGAGATTGGAGTCCCCACCAACAAAAACGCAGTGGTATGCTAAAGTGAACGAACTTTGAAATATGGAGGATCTAACTGCCACGCTGTACGACAGGGAGGAGGCCTTTCGGGAGACTTGGAGACCTTGGCAACACTTTATTTACTCTGAATCGTACCTCCAGGAGGTGGCTCAGGATGAATAATTCCGGGGCCCGGGCTGCCTGCCTGGCCGGGGGGCGCCACCGCCGCTGTCTTCTCTTCCTCTTCCTCCTATCCCCCTCTTTCCTCCTTTTCTGCCCTCCCCCTCTGTTTCCCCCTCAATCCCTTCCAGTTGTGGGGAAAGTTTAGCCAGATACTGAGAATATCTTGATACATATTACCTATCTATGCTCCCACGACTGGACCCAGCTGGTCGCATGGGAGGTATCCCTTCCAACCAGCTAGGGAATTAAGATGATACTTGAGAAGTTTTTTTTCTGTCTATCTCAGGCTGGGTTCTCAGACTGCCCCACCAAAAGGTTATAACCCTCCATACGCTACACTGAACATATAATTAAGGGGCATGTTCGTTTGCCACTTCTGATTCGGTCTATAACCCTTTATGTGACATGCCTATGACTCAATCATCTCTGTATATGCTGTCATTTGTTACATCCGTATCTGTTAATTAACATGTGATGTCTTTGAAAGAAATAAAAGAATTACAAAAAAAAGAAAAGGAAGAAAGCCGTTAACTGGCTTCTGTTAGAGGCGAGGGACATCGGTCCCTTTAGTGCCCACCAGTGCTGCTAATCAGTGCCCACCGGTGCCATCTATCAGTGCCCATCAGTATTGCTAATCAGTGCCCATCAGTGCTGCCAATCAGTACCCATCTCTGCCCCATCATCGGTGTCACTTATCAATGTGGCCTATCAGTGCCCATCAGTGCCGCCTATCGGTGCCCATCACTGCCACCTATCAGTGACCATCAGTGCACCTATTACTGCCACCTTTCTGTGCCACCTATCAGTGCCCATCAGTGCAACCTATCAGTGCCACCCATCAGTGCAGCCTCATCAGTACCTCCTAATCAGTGCCCACCAGTGCCGCCTCATCAGTGCCACCTCATCAGTGCCCATCAGTGAAGAAAAAATTACCTGTTTGCAAATCTTTATAACAAAATATGAAAAGCGTTTTGTTACTCATGTGGGTTGCACAGATAAGAAAAAGGAGGAAATGAAGAGCTTAGAAGGGGACTGAAATTGAGCATGCTCCATGCTCAATCTACAAAATCTCAGGCTGCGGTGAGGACACAGAGAAGATTTGGAGGAACAGCTGAAGGCAGGATCAATCGGGTATATTTCACTCTACACAAAACGAATGCTTTAGTGGCTTTGTGAGTATGAACACTCTGTAATATAGCATATAATGAGAGTTTAATGAGGGTTTATTGACACTTTAACTCTTATTCTCGCCTTCAGCTGAGATCATGTGACTAAATGCCCAGGCATGTGACAGGCCCCTGTGGGATACTAAAGCATGTAATATTTTGGAGGCAGGTAGGGCTGGAGGAGGTGAAGTTTTTTTTCGGCTTCAGGCCCTTTTGAAACTAGTTTTGTGTATTTCTTTTACCTATAACCTATTTTCTACAATATTTTTATTTTCTGATTTCTATTTTATTACCATTTATTTCCCCTTTTCACAGTTCCCCACTGTGGGGTGTTGAACTGGCCTCATCTCTTTATTTAACCACTTCCCACCCGGCCTATAGCAGAATGACGGCCGGGTGATGGTTGTGTTATCCTGACTGGACGTCATATGATGTCTTTCAGGATAACCTCTAGCGCGTGCCCTCGGACACAGCGCTTTCCCAATCACGGTAAACAACCAATGAAATTGTCTATTTACCACGTGATCGGCTGTGTGTCCAATCACAGCCGATCACATGTGTCACCAGAATCAGAGGCGCATAGCGCGGCGATCGGGGACGGCGTGTCCCTCGGGCACATCGCTTCCCCGATCAAGGTAAACAGCCAATTAAATTGTCTGTTTAACACGTGACCCGCTGTGTCCAATAACAGCCGGTCACAAATGTAAACATTGAGGAGCAGTTACTACCTGATCCCTGCTCTGTCCTCACACACCGATCGTGTGAGGAGAGAGCGGGGATCAGTGAGTGAAATCAGTGTCTGTCTACTGTATTACTGTGCACAACACGCCCCCTCCCCCAATAAAGAGGACCTGTCAGAACTTCTGTTCGTTTGGACCTGTCAGTCAAGCAGCCCATCTGTCACAGGCCCACCACCAGTACCGCCATCAGTATCGCCATCAGGCCGCCACTAGTACCGCATAGTATTTTTATTTTTCCCACAAGATTTGTTGCAGAATATAGTCGACCAAACCAATCTGTATGCAGAGCAATTTATTGCTGCCAACCCCAATTCATCCTAAGCCCGCATGTTCCAGTGGCGATGTCTCACACTGGACGAATTAAAATAGTTTTTGGGCCTTACGTTCAATATGGGGCTTACAAAAAAAGACGAACTCCATGACTATTGGTCCATCAACCCCAATCACCCCATGCCGATATATTCTGCTGTCATGTCCAAGACACGCTGCAACATGATTATGCGTTTTCTAGACTTTAACGATAAATGGCAATGCCCTCCCTGAGATCATCCCAACCACGACAAATTGTACAAGATACGTCCCCTAATAAATTCATTTTCCCATCGATTTGCTGAAGTGTTTATCCCAGACCAAAACATTTGTGTTGACGAATCCCTTATACATTTTACTGGCCGACTGCACTTCAAGCAGTATATCCCAAATAAGAGAGCCAGGTATGGGTTGAAATTGAATAAATTGTGTGATCGAGCCACTGGATATGTGTACACATTCCATATCTATGAAGACAATGACTCCCAGCTCCAGCCCTGTGAGTGCCCCACATATATTGGAACCAGTGGGAAAATTGTCTGGAAGCTAGCCTACCCCCTGTTCAAAAAAGGATACCATTTATATGTGGACATCTATTATACCAGTCTGGCCCTTTTTCGTCACCTTTACAGTAAACAAACCCTGGCCTGTGGTACCTTCAAAAAAAAAAAAACGGAAGGGCTTCCCACAAAATCTATTAACAAATAAATTGCAAAACAGGGAATCGGCATTCATGAGAAATGAGGAGGTGTTGGCCATGAAGTGGAGGGACAAGAAAGATGTCCACATCCTCTCTACCATACACAATGACACTTTGGTGGAGATTCAGAGAAGATGTGGCCCCGTTGTAAAGCCTGAATGTGTCCATGACTACAATCTGTACAAGGGGGGTGGATTTAAACGATCAGATGATACAACCTTATTTGTCAACCCGAAAGTCCCGTTATTGGTATAAGAAAGTTGCATTTCATCTATTTCATATGGCCATGTTTAATTTGCTTGTCTGCTTCCAAAAATCAACTGAAAACCAACAAATCACCTACCTCAAGTATATTGAAGACATTGTCACTGCCCTAATTTACCAACAAGGACCCGCCCCAGGAAGCATTCGCTCTGATAGTGTGAGTCGACTTCATGGGCAACATTTTCCCTATAACATTCCCCCCACAGAATCTGGAAGAAGACGCCAAAAAAGATGCCGTGTATGCAGCAAAGGAGGAGTTAGAAGAGATACCAGCTATTATTGTCCCCAATGTCCCTCCCAACCTGGCCTGTGCATCAGAGATTGCATCAAAAATTATCACACATTCATCAGATATTAGGTCCCCTTATTATTACCAGACTGCCATTTCCCCATTTCAAATACCTGTGTGGATTATTTGCCTGCTACCATGTTTCTACCTTCTATGTTAATTAACTGACCCTGGCCTGTTTACAGACGATGTCCTTGCCTGCCGATTTAAACCAAGTTTCTGACTTCCACGTGCACCAACCTCGGCCTGTTAAATGACTATGTTTTTGCCTGCAACTTGGACTGATCTTTTGCCCTTTCACTTTAGTACACAGGGGTCTAACATATGCGGGAGGCTTCTGAATAGCGTTCTGAGTAGAAAAAAAATGTTTTTGGTTTTCTGTGCTCCCAGAACAGGGTCTGGTTGCCCGGAGGCTCTAAAGAGATTTGGGTGGGAGAAGCCTCCACCCCTGTCCCCCTGGCCCTAAGCTTGATGGTCCTTCCTGCTGCCTGGACCAATACTTTGGCTGTGCTGACCATATTGCTGCCTGTAATGACCCAGGACATTATGGACCACGTTTCTTCCTGCTGCTTAGCCCAATTCTTTGGCTGTGTTGACCATATATCTGCCTGCTGCCTCTACTGACTATGGACAGTATTTCTGCCTGGACACCTATGCCTGCTACCTGGACCAATGCTTTGGCTGTGCTTTGCTGTGCTGACAGTATCTCTGCCTGTATTAACTGTGGACAGTATTCCTGCTGTCTGGACGATTGCTTTTGCTGTTGCTGACCACATCCCTGCCTGCTGCCTGGACCAACACTCTTCTCTGTGGACCACTGCACTTCTAAAACCACAGGTAATCTTTTGTTATTTGGTATGGACCTGCTATGTGTTAGAAATATGAAGGACCTTCAAAAATGTGATCGGTGGTCAAAAAATTATATATATAATTTATGCTCCTAGAGCGCCTGGAGGTGCTACTTGGATGTTGGGCCTCTGTATGTGACCAGGCTGGGTAAAAGTCTCAAACTAGTGTTATTGCCATACTCAGGAGGACTAGCAGAATATATTTTGGGGTGCAATTTTTGTTATGTACATGCTATATGTTAGAAATATCTTATAAATCGACAACTTTGTGTAAATAAAATGCGTTTTCATTTTTTTTCACACATTTTCCCAAAACTTCTGGAAAAAAATGAACCGTTTAAAAGACTCATCAGGCCTCATAGATTGTATGTTGGGGTGTTTTCTTTCCAAAATGGGGTCATTTTGTGGGCAATTTCATTGTCCTGGTGCTCCAGGGCCTTCAAAAGTGTAATAGGTGGTTGAGAAATGAGATGTGCAATTTATGCTCGTAGAACGCCTGAAGGTGCTACTTCAATGTTGGGCCTCTGTATGCGGCCAGGCTGTGTAAAAGTCTCACACATGTGGTATCGCCATACTCAGGATGAATAGCAGAATGTATTTTGGGGTTTAGTTGCAAGTATGCATATGCTGTGTGTGAGAAATAACCTGTTAATATGACAAGTTTGTGTAAAAAAATAAAAACATAAATAAATAAATAAATAAATAAATGTCTTAATTTTTTTCTCACAGTTTTTGGGAAAATTAAACTTCAAAAAACTCACCATGCCTCCTACTAAATACCTTAGGCTGTCTACTTTCCAAAAAGGGGTCATTTGGGGGGTATTTGTACTTTCCTGGCTTGTTAGGGTCTCAAGAAATGAGATAGGCCGTCAGTTCATCAGGTGTGATCAATTTTCAGTGATTGGCACCATAGCTTGTGGACTCTATAACTTTCACACAGACTAATTAATATCCAACAATTTGGGTTGTTTTTCACCAAAGATATGTAGCAGTATAAATTGTGGCCCAAATTTATGAAGAAAAATGACTTATTTGCAAAACATTTTTGCTCTTTTTTCACTTATATCGCATAAAATAGAAAAACCAGTGGTGATTAAATACCACCAAAAGAAAGATCTATTTCTGAAAATGCACTGGCCCATTTTACATCTAGTGCTTAAAGCAGAGGTCCGTCTACCTGCAAAAATTAAAAGCCAGCATCTACACATACTGCATCTGCTGACTTTTAATAATAGGACACTTACCTGTCCTGGAGTCCAGCGATGTCGGTCCCACAGCTGATGTTTGGCGGTAAGGGAACCTGGCAGTGCAGCACTACGGCTTCACATCGGGTCCCTACTGCACACGCGCGAGGCACCAATGCACTCTCCTACTGCCCCGGTGGCAGGGGAAGGAGGAAGGAGGAGGGGGGAGCCCAGTCGCTGACATAATTCACCAAGGCTCGTTCTCCCGAAAGTGTGGACAGGCTACCTACAGGCTATCCGCTCCCCCCTCCCCCCTGGAAGGTACGAAATGTGGCACCAGAGTGGGGGGGGGACAAATGAGCGGAAGTTCCACTTTTGGGTGGAACTCTGCTTTTAAGTATAACTAAAGGCAAATTATTTTTCGTTATGGAAAAGGATAATAACCCCCGTCAGTTTTTTTTTTTGCTGTCTGTGCCTCCATTAGGCAGATTTACCCTTTCTATTTGTCCTGCTTACCATTATCACCAAGTGTTAAAAGTAAAAGAAAATCCCAAAGTTAGCGTTTCATAGTTGTAACCAGAACAGGAATAGATGGGAAACCTTCCAATGGGGACACTAGTTCTTGTGACCCTGGTGGCAACCAGGGAAGGATTTCCTCTCGTTTCCTGTTTTGGGTACAGGACAGGAAGTGAAGGGTTAGCTCATCAAAGGGACACGGATTTCTTACTCTATTCAAAATAAATGTGTCTTTAGTTCTACTTTATGTCATTGTAGTGGAAATTCTGCACCTATACATGCCAGTGAACGGACACAAACATATGCGTGTGCCGGATGTGCCTGGGCACACCCTAATCCCGATCCCCCTGCTTTCTGGCGCCCCCTGTCTCCCTCCTGCAATGCTTTCAGCTTCCCCCCTCTCCTCTCCTGCCGGCTGCTGCGGGAGATGTTTCAGGATGGAGAGCAGGAGAAGGGGACAGTAAATATTTCATTTATCGACCCCTTCCTTTTCTACATAAACAAAGTGAGTGATCTGTACCGATCGCTCCTGTGTTCATTCTTAACTGAGCATAGTAAACTAAGTTTACTATGCTTCAGTTTGTGAATGGACAGGAAGCACTTCTCATTCATTCACTGTCCAGTGCACCTGAGGCTGCAGAGCAAGGGACTGGGGAATCTCTGTCCTCAGTTCCTTTCTCTGTCTCAAAAGTGAGACATCAAGGCTCTGTTAGGCCCTTGACATTTCACCAAAACCCCTCAATGGGGCTCCTAAAAAAAAATAAAAAATAAAATAGAAAAAAAAATATAATAAAAAATATTGTAAAAAATAAAATTGTAAAACATAATACAAATTAAAAAACGACTGACACTGTCCACTGCCCTACTAACACCAACCTCTGCTCAACTGACACCATCCACTGCTCTGCTGATATACACACGTGTGTTTGTGCTCTGGTATACACACTGTAATGCAATAGGCTGTGCACACCAATGGACACACGGCTATACAATGGGTTCTTGTTTGCAGTTGATATATACTGACTATAAGCTTGTTTTATATGTTTCTAAGGTAATAGACATAATAGAGAAAATGTTCTTCATCAGCAGAGGAGAATTTGACATGGAAGAAATAATTTGAATCTGAAATCCCACAATCAAGGCATCCCTGTAGCATTCACAAGAATGAACACTAAATTACTCTATTAAGGCTGGACCCGGGTACATGGTAAGCTGATTCAGCTCTCTGTTCCCAGATGCTTTCTATGGAATTACAGAAAATTGAATTGTTTTGTGTTTTATATCTTGTTTGTGTATATAAGATGTAATACGTTTAAGTCACATTTTTACAAATCTGTTGGGCCTCAATTAGGGTTGCCAGCTTTTCTTCAAGTCAAACCCGAACACTTTACCGGTGCACATTTTTTTTTTTTTTTAATAGTATAAACTATACATATATTTTGCAATAAATAACATTTCTAAATTAATTTCTAAATTAATTTAATTTTTTAAAATTTAAATTAAATACATTTCTAAATTATTCACAAGAGTTCCCCTTTTACATTTGAACTCGCAGTTTCCTTACACTGTAAGGGGGGACTCTGCAGACTCTGATGTAAGGGGGAACTCTGGGGACTCTAACATAAGAGATGCTCTGGGAACCCTGATTTCAGGGGGGACACTGAGAACACTGATGTAAGGAGAGGACTCTGATGTAAGGAGGAACACTTTGGCCTCTGGTGTAAAGAGGAACTCTGATGTAAGGGGTGCTCTAAGAACCCTGATTTACCTTAGTGTAGAGACAGGAGAGAGAAGGAGGGAGGGGGGAGACTTCAGTCACAGACAGGGATGGATGGTGAGCTCATTCACCCCTTGGCAGTGGGCACCTCTCATCCAGATGTATCCGAGGCTACTGGACTTCAAATTTCCCACCCCCACTTTTCTGAGCCACAGAGCCAGGGATTGGAGTGTGGGCAGACAAAGAGGGGTAGGGGTGTGTGGAAGAGATGCAGAAGGAGCCCTCTCTTCTCTCCTATCTGTGTGTGTGTGTGTGGGGGGGGGGGGGGATTGTTAGTGTTGGCTTTGGGCTGTGTGAAAGAGCATAACACAAACTCTCGGCTTACACAACTGCAGCCAGCAACCCTACTGGAAAGCCATAGTCTGGTCTGAATAATGTGTCTGGGTTTTAGGCGGTCTGAAACCCGGACGCATGATTCCAAACCTGAACTGTCCGGGCGAATCCCAGACATGTGGCAACCCTAGCCACAATAGATCCCGGTATGAAAAGGGAAATTTTAGTGATAACCTGATCACCTGATACTTTTGTTGACCAACAAGATAAGTAGGAATCTTTAGGGGTTATGGTGTATCGAGGATCATGTTAGGGGTGCTCTTCTCAGACCAGGAGTATTGTGAGCCCTTTCTGCATGATAATTAACCCCAAGAGCATTCCCTGGATAGCCTGGGCTCATAGAAAATGGGTTGGGTGACACTGATCTTTATTCAGACTGGAAAAAGAACCATAACTGGTACTGGGTACGGTAAGTCTGTACACAACGTGATGATGTCACTCCTGTGCATGCGCACAAGAGTCATATCACCACAGCACAGAGAAGTGCTATAAACGTATGCCTAGGATGCACGACTCAATGTACATTAAGACTGGGCTCCACCCAAAAGGAGAAGCTCCGTTTGTCTGCCTCCTCCCCCTCTCCACTGCCACATTTGGCATCTTTTGTGGGGGAGAGAGACAGACACCCAACTTTGCTGCAAAGTTTTGGCCCCTCCTCCTTCCCCCGCAGCTGGCTTATTCACAAAGTGTTTTGCGCATGCACAATAGGAAACCAGCTGTGAAGCCGCAAGGTTTCACAGCCGGTTTCCCTTAGTCAAGATGACAGCGGGAGCATAGGGTTGCCACCTGTACGGGAATGACCCGGACAGTCCGGGTTTTGACAGCTGCGCCCAGGTTTGTATCCTCCTGCGAACCGGACACCACAGCATAAGCTCCAGTCCCAGCCAGTGTGGAAAGTACCTGCAGCCCTCCACCAGCACCATGCCCTCACAACCCGCCTCCCCCCCGAATTTGGCATCTCCCGAATCCCGCCAGCAGCACTCCCCCAGCTCCTGTGGCTCATCCTGCTCCCCCGTTCCGATGTGCCATCTCCCACCAGCAGCAACCCCCCCTTCCCCCACGCCTTCAGTCGTGAGCAGCGTTCCCGAGTGAGTCCCTCATCGCCCCCCCCCCCCGTCAATGTGCCGATCAGCAAATGCAGGATGCTCTCTCCCACCAGCAGCACGCTCTCCCCTTCTTCCCCCACTCCAGCCTCCAGCAGAGCTAATCATAGTTTGTGAAATTGTGACAGGTAAGTTACAGACTAGTCCGGTCAGTCACCCTCCTCGCCCCTGTCAATGCAGCGCTAATTGCAGGAGCCCAGCAGAGGGAGCAGCCAGTGTAGCGATCAGCCTTAGTACAGGGAGTAAGTGCAACCCACAGCTTACAGAACGGGACAGCAGGAGAGAGGTATATACAATACAGTCCACCACTGAGCACCACTGTCCCCCTGTCCATCCCACGGTCCCCATGTCCATCCCAATGTCCCTGTCCATCCCACGGTCCCCCTGTCCATCCCACGGTCCCCCTGTCCATCCCACGGTCCCCCTGCCCATCCCAATATGCCCGTCTATCCCACTGTCCCCCCCATCCATCCCACAGTCCCCCTGTCCATCCCACAGTCCCCCTGTCTATCCCACTGTCCCCCCATCCAGCCTACCCCACTGTCCCCCCGTCCAGCCCACCCCACTGTCCCCCTGTCCATCCCACAGTCACCCTGTCCGTCCCACTGTTCCCCCATCCATCCCAATGTCCCCCTGTCCATCCCACTGCCCCTCTACTACTCTGCAGCCCCCCTGACCACTCTGCAGCCCCCCTGACCACTCTGCAGCCCCCCTCCCCCTCCACACCGCTGCCTGCCCCTGTGCATCCCACTGGTGTAGGGTTCTTTGGGGTGCTGTTGTTATGGTGGTCCACTTTGGGGTGCCTTAGTTATGATGGACTGATTTGGAGTGTTGAGATAGAATGGGCCACTTTGGTGTGGTGTTGATAGTGTGGGTTGCTATAGGTAGGATGGGCTACTTTGTCAGTGGAAGGTTGGGGTGCAGTGGATAGTAAGGGATGTTGTAGGTAGGGTGGGTTAATTTAGGCCCCTTCCATGGTTAATGCAATGTGGCTACACCCTCTGTTCGCCGTGCCTACACAGCACACTGTGGTACTACTCACTTCAAGCCACCCAAAGGTGTCCAAGGTCTTTTACAATCCTATTGTCTATAGTGTATACTACATAAAAAAAAAATGCTGTGCACCAGAAAAGTGTTCAGGTTTGGCTTAAAGAAAACATGGCAACCCTACGGGAGCACTCAACAGCCAATTGAAAAATCGGCTTGGGTGAGGACACCGCTGGATTACTGGACAGGTACAGTATCTCACAAAAGTGAGTACACCCCTCACATTTTTGTAAATATTTTATTATATCTTTTCATGTGACAACACTGAAGAAATTACACTTTGCTACAATGTAAAGTAGTGAGACATGTGACATCAGGGGGGATTGGTCCAGCATTATTACACAGGGGTTAGGAAAACTCCCCCAAGCAGAGAACAGGAATGGTGTTCAGTTGGGGAGGGGCATGGACAAAGTACAGGTTCACCTAAAGTTTATGATTACGATGGAGTAAACCCGGGCGATGCAGGATAAGCATATGATGAAAAAAAACACTGGTCAACAAAAATTTTGCTTCCTGAACACTTTTTGGTGTATCTTACAGATACTTGACTGCTAATCACAAAGATAACCATTTTATAGCAATCTTCGGTTTTTGCAATTTGTAATACCTGTTGGCTATACATGAAAAAAGCATACCAAAACAAAATTGAACTGTTGAAGCACATCTAGTAGACCAAGTACAACTGGAAAGTCTATGGAGATCTGAGATTGATGATTGCTGCTTGGCATCCGGCTCGGATATACCAAGTACCGTTGTTACATTCGTGAATGGGTCAGTTATGCAAGAGTCACGTTACATTAAAAAGAAACTCTGTTTCGGGAAAAAAATTGGTTCTAGGATACAAATATGTGGCACATAAACAATTTGTTGACCCAACAAAAATATTTATTACTTTCTCTTCACATTAAACTTGGACTGAAGAAAAATTTTGTGAAAGTGATGAACGAGGAACGTGAAAGTTTTCGCTATTTGAGACAGATGTTTCCAAAAATAACTCATGCAAAGATTAAGGAAGGCATTTTTTTTTATTGTATTCTTATTTGGTTTTAGAAAAAAAAAACAATACAAAAAGGCGTCTGCCCCTGAGGGGTTTCAGGAATCAAAAGTAGACAAAGAAGGCATTTTTGTTGGTCCACAGAGCAGATATTTCATCAAAGACAAGTGGTTCAGAGATCTGTTAGTGGGACAAGAGAAAATTGCCTGGCAAGCATTTAAGGATGTCGTTGAGAATTTCCTTGGCAACTGCAGAGCACCAACCTACATTCAGCTGGTAGACAAACTTCATACAGCATACAAGACCATGAAGTGCCTGAAGTGCAGCACGTCACTGAGGATTCATTTTCTGCATTCACACTTGGACTTTTTTTCTGAAAATCTCAATGCAGTCAGTGATGCCAGTGACGAACATGGTGAAAGGTTTCCCCCAGACACTGCCACAAAGGAAAAATGGTATCAGGACAACTGGAAGCCATCAATGCTGGTTGACTTTTATTAGGCATTGCAGCGAGATAAGGACAAGGAGTACAAACCAAAATTAGCAGCAAAACACTTTTGGTCCCGTTGAACTCATGCAGCATGTTGTAATGTAATTAAAAACATATGGTCAGCAAAAGTTTGTTTCATATTTCCCAATATTCCTACATGATACCGTCTTTCTGATATTAGATTTGTGTTCAGTTTAAAGAGGTCTATCATAATCACCACACATTTCTCAGGAAACAAAACTTTTGAAAAAATGTGTTTGATTCTCATTGGATCCCACTTGGGGTAGTCGAAGTTCAGTAGGGGCCATGGAGCCCACACTTGCTTGCAGAGCAGGCCTTATTTGGGGGCTCACGGCATACGTGTTTGGAATGGACTTAGTAGGTGGTTTTTAGGACAGCTTTACTAGGTCACTGAGCGATCCAGTGCTTGCAGACCACTAATCATTAAGGTTTGTCTGGACTTATGTTCAGAGTAATATGGGCCAAACTTATGTTTAGAGTAACATGGGCCGATCTGACTCCTGCAAACCAATTTTATCAGTCTTTTGGCTTGACAGCTGCCAGTGTTGTATCTCTGTCTCTAGTTTAGTATTATTGTTCTGATGAAACTATTGCCTGTTCCAGTTTACAAGTTGCTATTAGAAATGTGCAATTCGTTTCATTACAAATTTGTTTTTTTAACGAATTTTGACAAATTTATTAATTTGAAATGAAAACCCGTTTAAATTTTTCTGATTATTCGTAAATTGGAAAATTCGTAAATTCGTAATTCTAAAACCCGAAAATTCAAAAATCTGAAATAATAACTAACTAATAATAATAACTTGACTACTACTAACTATTAAGTTATAGGTATTGGAAGTTCCTTTCAAATTTGGCTGTTAGTGAACCTAACGAATACAAATGTATCAGAAGTTACAAATTATCCACAATAACGAATGCCATGTTTAAACGAATGGAACGCAAACAAAATGAAAACCTTTTTTTTTGTATTATTATTATTATTATTTATTATTTATTATTAATTTGTTCCGATCCATTTAGATGCTGCATTCGTTATTTCGGATATATGGTAACTTCAGGATAAATTCGTATTCGTTACGTTCACTAACAGCCAAATTTGAAAGGAAATTCCAGTACCTATAATTTATTAGTTAGTTATTTTTTCTAATTTTCAATTTTTTTTTCTTATTTTCGGATTTTTGAATCTAAGAATGAAAAGAAAGCGAAAACGAACACATTTTTCGGCAGTGCACATGTCTAGTTGCTATCATTTGCACCTCTGATATTACACATCTACAGTAAACCCTCTATATTTTTAATACATACTCCACATTAAGATGTCTGTTTATGCAACTGGTGACTATCACAGCCAGGGCAGGACTTAGGGTGGTGGGGCCCCTGGGCTTGAGTCACTTTGGGGCCCTACCTTCTATACATTACTTTAAATAGAACAAAATGTTGACTGGTACCGTAGACAGTGTTACATGTTAAAAAAAGTAATAATCTATTTATATGACCACTGATTGAAGCTTGAAAAACGTGACACTGATGACAGATGACACTAATATGTGGCACTAATGACACGTGACACTGATGACAGATGGCACTAATACATGGCACTGATGACAGATGACACTAATACGTGGCACTGATGACAGATGGCACTAATACGTGGCACTGATGACACGTGGCACTAATGACAGATGACACTAATATGTGGCACTGATGACACGTGGCACTTATACGTGGCGATGATGACAGATGGCACTAATTTGTGGCACTGATGACACGTGACACTGATAACAGATGGCGCGTGACACTGACAGGTGGCACTGATGACACGTGACATTGACAGGTGGCACTGGGGAGAGGTGGCACTGGGGGCAGGCGGCACTGGAGGCAGGTGGCACTGATAGGTGGCACTGGGGACAGATGGCACTGGGGACAGATGGCAATGGGGACATTTGACACTGATAGGTGGCACTGGGGCCAGATGACGATGGGGACATTTGGCACTGATAGGTGGCACTGGGGACAGATGGCACTATGTTGTGTAGTGTAACTGTAACCAGTGTGAGTGTTCACTCACCGCTGCAGCATGGAAGCTCTCCCTCCTCACACGCTGTCTCTGTGTGAGGAGGGAGAGCCGGCGATGAAAGATGATCTCATATGTAAAGAGATCACCTCGCATTGGACACTCCGATCGAGTGCTAAATGGCCGCTGTAATTGGCCGTTTAGCATGATCTGTGATTGGCTGTGTCCAAGGGACATGGCCAACACAGAACTTCCCTGATGTGCGCCCGCGGCAGCTCGCAGAGGGGAAGTAAACAGGAGGACATCCAGGGACGTCCTCCCAGCAATTGGCGTCCGTGCTGTAGCCGTCTTTCGGCTATATCGCAGGCGTCGCGGGCCCCCTATTGGGCGGGGCCCATGGGCTTGAGCCCAGTCAAGCCCAATAGTAAGTCTGGCCCTGATCACAGCTTATCTTCCCTGTGCAGCTTTTTATGTAGCTGTGATGAAGAACAGATGTCCTCTGCTTCCCATCATAGCAAAGTGAGAGGTGATAGTGATTCCAGTGCAAATGGCCAGTTTTAATAAGGTGCGATGAAAGCACCTGATTGGCTGTTTGTGCAAATTATCTCCTTCCATGCTTCACCACTTCAGAGGAGGTGATAGTAAGGAGAGAAGCGAGAAACAGCTGTAATGTGAAGAGGAAGCAGAGGAAATATGTTGCAACTCCAGGCCCTATACACAGTACAGGGCCACTCTAAGATATCACCATGCCCTTATGGCCTCTAAAAGTGGATTACCAGTACCCTTCACTGGAGATGCCTGAACTTCAGGGGGTTCACATACCTTCACCAATATAGTAGGTGTACAAACTTTTGGTTATATAGTATTTTTTCAATACAGGAGGGATCAGAGGGCCCTGCACGTTAGAGCTTACAATCTAGAAGAGAGGGCCTAGTGATACAAAAGGTAATAACAGTGGAGGATGAGCTGATGGAGAAAATAAATGTACAGTTGTTAGGTGGAGGTAGGATAGGCTTCTCTGAAGAGAAAATTTAGTCGGACAGATTGAGGTAGGGAATTCCAAAGGATGGGAGAGGCTCTTGAGAAGTCCTGGAGGTGAGCATGGGCAGGGATTACAAGGGAACTAGAAAGCAGGAGGCCTTGGGAGGAACAAAGAGAACAATTTGGTCGGTATTTTGAGACTACGTTTGTGATGTAGCTGCGGGCAGAGTTGTGGATGGCTTTGAAAGTTATTTTTAGTATTTTGAATGTCATTTGTTGGGTGAGTGGCAGCCAATGGAGGGATTGGCAGAGAGGGGTAGCAGATGTTAAGCGGTTTGTAAGATGGATAAGTCTGCTAACAGCATTCATGATGGACTGAATATTGGTTTTTAATCCAAGAGAGGCCAGTCTTAAGCTGACTACTCTGACTCCAACTGTTGTATTAGTGACGTATCCCTTGCTGAGACCTCTATGCCTGGCCTGTATAAGCAGATACAATTATCGGACAGTCTTTATCAGATAGCTCAACTCACAAAATACCCTTTCCCATCCACAAAGATCTTTGTTGAATATAGCAGGTTGAAGCAGACAACAGGATGTGGCAGAATATTGAAAAGACAGTATTTGCAGGTCAAAACATGCAAGCAGATTAACATGTAGCCATGAGAAAAGTGGGAATTATACTAACGGCAGTATACTAACTAACTATACTGAGGCCAATAAACAATGGCTTAAAGGAATATTACCCACTTAAGGACTAGCCGCCGTCATTATACTGCGGCAGGTTGGTTCTCCTGCACGAATCACCGTAGGTGTATGTCGGCTGCTTTAAGAGCGATAGGGGGCATGCGCGTGCCAGCGGCGCAACGCCAGAGCCGATGCGCGTGGCTGGCGGCTGCAATGTCTGCCGGCCACCCGCGATCACTCCACAGAGAGCCAGAATGGGAATCTGTCAATGTAAACAGACAGATCCCTGTTCTGACAGGGGAGTAGAGAGAGATCTGCTGTTCCTAGTGATTAGTAGCAGCAATCTCCCTCCTCCTCCAGTCAGTCCCATCCCTCCACGGTTAGAAACACCTCCCAGGGAACACATTTAACCCCTTGATCGCCCCCTAGTGTTAACCCCTTCCCTGCCATTGACATTTACACAGTAATCAGTACATTTTTATAGCACTGATCGTTGTATAAATGTCAATGGTCCCAAAAAAGTGTCAAAAGTGTCCGATCTGTCCGCCGCAATGACGCAGTCCCGCTAAAAATCGCCATTACTAGTAAAAAAATAAAAGTAAAATAAAAATGCCATAAATCTATCCCCTATTTTGTAGGCACTATAACTTTTGTGCAAACCAATCAATATACGCTTATTGTGATTTTTTTTTTTTTTACAGAAATATGTAGAAGAATACATATTGGCCTAAACGGATGAAGACATTTATTTTTTTCAATATTTATTATAGCAAAAAGTAAAAAAATAGTTTTTTTTCTAAATTGTCGCTTTTTTGTTTATAGCGCAAAAAATAAAAACTGCAGAACTCCACAAAAATAAAGCTCTATTTGTGGGAAAAAAAAGGACGTCAATTTTGTTTGGGTACAACATCGCACGACCGCACAATTGTCAGTTAAAATGACGTAGTGCCGTATCTCAAAAAATGGCCTGGTTATGAAGGGGGCAAATCCTTCTGTTCCTTAAGTGGTTAAAGGCAAAATTAAAAAAAATTAAAAATAACAAACATGTTATACTTACCTGATCTGTGCAGAGGTTTTGCACAGAGCAGCACCAATCCTCCTCTTCTCGGGTTCCCCGCCAGTGCTCCTGGCCCCTCCCTCCTGCACTAACCGAGTGAAAATATACTGACAGTCCTGTTCAGGAAGAGTTGATCACTAGATCAATTCCTCTTGAATGGGAACACCTATACATGGATCGAAATTTGTCCCTACTGATTGTCAAATTTCGATCTTGCAAAAGTATTCACCCCTCTTGGCTTTTTGTTACATTACAGCCTTTAGTTAAATGTTTTTTAAAAATCTGAATTATATGTGATGGATCAGAATACAATAGTCTAAGTTGGTGAAGCAAAATTAGAAAACATATATACATAAAACAATTTTTTAGAAATAAAAAACTGCTAATTGGCATGTGCGCATGTATTCACCCCCTTTTGTTATGAAGCCCATAAAAAGCTCCGGTGCAACCAATTACCTTCAGAAGTCCCATAATTAGTGAAATGATGTCCACCTGTGTGCAATCTAAGCGTCACGTGATCTGTCATTACATATACACACCTTTTGGAAAGGCCCCAGAGGCTGCAACACCCAAGCAAGAGGCACCACTAACCAAAGACTGCCATGAAGACCAAGGAACTCTCCAAACAAGTAAGGGACAATGTTGTTGAAAAGTACAAGTCAGGGTTAGGTTATAAAGAAATATCCAATTCTTTGATGATCCCTAGGAGCACCATCAAATCTATCATAGCCAAATGGAAAGAACATGGCACAACAGCAAACCTGCCAAGAGATGGTTGCACACCAAAATTCACGGACCGGGCAAGGAGGGCATTAATCAGAGAGGAGCACAGAGACCTAAGGTAACCCTGGAGGAGCTGCAGAGTTCCACAGCAGAGACTGAAGTATCTGTACATAGGACGACAATAAGCCATACGCTCCATAGAGTTGGGCTTTATGGCAGAGTGGCCAGAAGAAAGTCATTACTTTCAGCAAAAAACAAAATGCCACGTTTTTGAGTTTGCGAAAAGGCATGTGGGAGACTCCCAAAATGTACAGAGGAAGGTGCTCTGGTCTGATGAGACTAAAATTTAACTTTTTGTCCATCAAAGAAAACGCTATGTCTGGCGCAATTCCAACACGTCACATCACCCAAAGAACACCATCCCCACTGTGAAACATGGTGGTGGCAGCATCATGCTGTGGGGATGTTTTTCAGCAGTCGGGACTGGGAAACTGGTCAGAGTTGAGGGAAAGATGGATGGTGCTAAATGCAGGGATATTCTTGGGCAAAACCTGTACCACTGTGTGTGATTTGAGACTAGGACGGAGGTTCACCTTCCAGCAGGACAATGACCCCAAACACACTGCTAAAGCAACACTTGAGTGGTTTAAGGGGAAACATGTAAATGTGTTGGAATGGCCTAGTCAAAGCCCAGACCTCAATCCAATAGAAAATCTGTGATCAGACAGATTGCTATTCACAAGCGCAAACCATCCAACTTAAGGTAGCTGGTTGCAAGCAGGAATGGGCAAAAATCCCAGTGGTAAGATGTGGCAAGCTCATAGAGACTTATCCAAAGCGACTTGGAGCTGTGATAGCCGCAAAAGGTGGCTCTACAAAGTATTAACTTTAGGAAGGTGAATAGTTATACACATTGACTTTTTCTGTTATTTTGTCCTATTTTTTGTTTGCTCCACAATAAAAATTTTAAAAAAATCTTCAAAGTTGTGGGCATGTTCTGTGAATTAAATGATGCAAATCCTCAAACAATCCATGTTAATTCCAGGTTCTGAGGCAACAAAACACGAAAAATGCCAAGGGGGGTGAATACTTTTGCAAGGCACTGTATGTATGGCCAGCTTTAGTACAGACCCTGTGGTTGGGACCAGATCCATTGTGAAGCCTTTCCACTGGCAGGCTGTACAGTGCTGAATACCTCTCACTGCTGAAACTGATGTTTTCAATTTGCGATTCACGTGCATTGCAGCAGTTTTACATAATCACAAACCTACATTGCTTAGCGGAGGCACAAGTGGGAATTTATTTGCAAACCGCGAGGACTGAATACACTAAAACATGATAAGCAATATGTGCCCCATAAAACATTATAGATGTTCTTGTTCTCATAATCATTTCTCTCTGTGTCCATTGTTACGACAACCTCGTATTCCACAGATTATTTCAACATTGAAGCGGAGTGCCAGTCTCTGGACCTCTGGGGCTTCCTCTTAGTTATACCAACCACACACGTATCTGCTTTTTTTAAATGTTTTTATCAATCTAATCTAATTGTGATTCAATCTGGGATTCCTGTTTCTTTACCATGATGCTGTAAAAAATCCTTTGAAATGACCTTTCTATGGACTATACCAGGGGTAGGCAAACTTATTGAGGTGGAGATCTACCTGAACAACATGGGAAGTCAAAGATCACCGGGCACAGTGTCGCCTCCCTACACCTGATTTAAACCTCTAATTGCCGTACTACCAAGTGGCAATCATGGATTTAAATCAGGTGGGTGAGGAGGCAGCATATCGCCTCCCCACCACTCGGATCGCTTTTCAAGGGAGCAGCAGTGCCTGCTGCACTTGTGAATGTGCCTTGAGTTGCATTCGGCAGCGGCACCCTTAGTGCACCCTTAGTGCTCATTCACACGTAAAGTTGGGGGGTGGTAAAACTGTGACTCAACCGCAGGGTTTTATCACCCCCCCCCCAACTTTACACGTGAATGAGCACCTGGGGTGCCGCTGCCAATGAGCCAGCAGCCAAAGTTGTACACATGCCGCAGCAGTAATTAGGCCCCCTGTTGCTTTTGGTGGGTACTACCGCATGCCAATCATGACCCATTCAAGTACATAGGGCCACTCTGCAAGTGCCCCCGCAACTGTATGCTTCTGTGGGATCCAAGGGGTTAAAGCAGGTGGTTATAAAGCAACACAACACTGCCTGATTTGAGTCTAGGTTCACATCTATGCTGTTGCGGTTGATGCGTTTTTCAGGAACCTTTTGCCTTTTTAAACCCGTGTTTTTTATGCATTTTTGCATGCAGTTTTCATGCATTTTACGTTTTGTGCTTTTTTTTTCTTCCTTTATTATTATTATTATTATTAAGGTACTTATATAGCGCCGTCAATTTACGCAGCGCTTTACATATACATTGTACATTCACATCAATCCCTACCCTCAAGGAGCTTACAATCTAAGGTCCCTAACTCACATTCATATACTAGGGCTAATTTAGACAGGAGTCAATTAACTTACCATTAAAAACATTGTATATAGCTGGTTGCTAAGGAGTGGGCCAGGAAGCCGGCCGCCGTGTCCTTAAAAACAGATGTCATCAGCTGTCAGCGGGTTCCCTGCTGACAGCTAAATGTAAAAAAAGAATTGTCAGCAAAAAGAAAAAATTGTGAAAAAAAAAAAGGCGTGCCCCCCACCCCCAGATTTATAGCAGACCCTTAGAGTCTGGTATGTGGTATGGATTTGGAGGGGAACCCCACACCAAAATAAAAAAAAATGCCATGGGGTCCATCTACAAATCCATTCCAGACCCTTATCTGAGCATGCAGCCCCGCAGGTCAGGAAAGGGAAGGGACCACCGAGCGCCCCCTCTTGAACCATACCAGGCCACATGCCCTCAACATGGGGGTGCTTTGGGGCAGGGGATGTGAGTTCCCGTTATGCAGAGATGTAAATGGGGCTTGACAGCTGAGTGTTTCTGTCCACTCCCTCCTATATACTTGTATAAAGATGGCCATATACTATGCAATCTGATTGTACAATTTAGTTTAGATTTACCAGAACTATGGATTAGGAGTACCCACCTATCTATCTATTCACTCTGTATCCAATCAGAGGCCCTTGCACTACATAGCTGATGGTAGATCTAAAGGAAATTGTACAATCAGATTGTATATTAGGCTGTTATCTCTCATTTCCTGCACACTTCAAAATGCCAAATGAACGATTTATGCAAGATTAGAGTTAAGGTAGGAAAAAAAATTGATGCCTGTGTATTTAGTGAGAAGGGTGATCACTGATTGATTGTATTTCCTTTAAAAAACGTGCACCTGGAAATGTGTAGGTAGGTAGGAGAATGGATGATGCAGGGTGTGTGCTAATGAGGTCAGCTGGTCAACTCCTTCCTGTGTCCATAATGAATGCCGCTGCAAGACTCATCCACCTTACCAACTATTCAGTGTTCTCCACCCCTCTCTGCCAATCCCTCCACTGGCTTCCACTCACCCAACGAATAAAACTCAAAGTACTAACAATAATTTACAAAGCCGTCAATAACTCTGCCCACAGCTACATCACTAACCTAGTCCCAAAATACCAACCAAGCCGCTCTCTTGGGTCATCCCAAGACCTCCTGCTCTCTAGCTCCCTTATCACCTCCTCCCATGCTCCCCTCCAGGATTTCTCCAGAGCTTCTCCCATCCTTTGGAACTCCTTACCCCAATCTGTCTGACTGTCCCCTAATCTATCCATCTTTAGGCGATCCCTGAAAACCATTCTCTTCAAAGAAGCTTATCCTGCTTCTAACTAAAGCCTCATACACACGATAGGACTTTGTACAAACGTCCCGTGGATTTTTGTACAAAGGGCGGTGGCCTTAAACTTATTAAGCATACAAGCGGCAGGACTTTTTCATCCAACTTTCACCGAATCACGTTTTTCAGTTTTTTACTGCCACTTTTTGGTCAACTTCTGTATCGGCGAGATTTGACACCTGCGAGCCCCGTTGCGGGAGCCAGGGCCGAGCTGGCTCACTCATCGGGAAAGGAAGAATGTGTTTTTTCCTTTCGCGATGAGCGACAAGCATTACCGACAGGTGTTTGGTATGAATCATGAAGGGGAACTCCACGCCAAATTTTAAATAAAAAAAACGGCATGGGTTCCCCTCCAGGGGCATACCAGGCCCTTGGGTCTGGTATGGATTTTAAGGGGAACCCCCTACACCGAAAAAATGGCGTGGCGGTCCCCCCCAAAATCCATACCAGACCCTTATCCGAGCATGCAGCCCGGCCAGTCAGGATAGGGGGTGGGGAAGAGCGAGCGCCCCCCCCTCTTGAGCCGTACCAAGCCGCATGCCCTCAACATAGGAGGTGGGCGCTTTGGGGCAGGGGGGTGCCCTGAGGCCCCACCACCCCAAAGCACCTTGTCCCCATGTTGATGAGGACAAGGGCCTCTTCCCGACAACCCTTGGCGTTGATTGTCGGGGTGTGCGGGCGGACGGCTTATCGGAATCCGGGAGTCCCCTTTAATAAGGTGGCCCCCAGATCCCGGCCCCCCACCCTATCTGAATGAGTATGAGGTACATTGTACCCCTACCCATTCACCTAGGAAAAAAGTGTCAATAAAAAAACACACTACACAAGTTTTTAAAGTAATTTATTAGGCAGCTCCGGGGGTCTTCTTCCCACTTCGGGGGTTTTCTTTCGACTTCTCTGCTCTCTCCGGCCTCTTCTCCCGGTGTCCGGTTCTTCTCCCACTCTCTGGCCTCTTCTCCCGGTGTCTGGTTCTTTTCACGCTCTCCGGTTCTTCTGCTGGGCTCCTCCGCTATCTCCTGCTCTTTTGCCGCTCTTTTGGCCCAGTGTTCTCCGTCGTCTTCTATCCTCTTCTCTTCTTCCTATGTTGACACGACGCTCTCTCCCGCTGTAATGCTGTGTGAACGGTGCGCAATGACTTATATAGGCATGGGGCGTGGTCACCGAGTGATGTCACCCGGTGACCCCGCCCCCTTATGACGTCACAGTCCCGGGGCATGAGGTGTGGGGCATACACACGGTCGGATGTTGCCCCAAAACAGCTCATTTGCATGTTTGTTGTCAAAAAGTCTGATCGTGTGTACGGGCCTTAACACTGTTTTACTTCCTCCATCAGCTCATCCCCCCCACAGCTATTACCTTTTGTATCAATTGACCCTTCCTTTTTAGATTGTAAGCTCTAATGAGCAGGATAACAGAGTTCATGAACTCAGAAGTCCAGAGAGTCTTCTATGGCGGTGGGAAGAATCCCCCCCTTAGTTAACCATGTAAGCCAGTGTTGAAAGGTAGGAAAAAACACCCCTCGTAGTGATCCTCCACCATCAAAAATATGCGCTTACCAGATAGCAAGCATAACAGGCACGTCTGTAAGTCAAGCAATCCTCTAAACAGCGTCACAGATGATGAGCATCCCAAACATATGTCAGACTATGTAGACTGTGTCCCGGTATCCCGCTAGCAATGGGGCGTCTCACTATGAAGCGTACTCCAAGCATGTGAAAGGATATTGCAGCACCCAATATCAAGGACATAAGGACAAAGAAGAGGTGGCCATAGCGTGAATCCAATAAAACAGTTTAATAAAATAAAGTAGAACACTTACAAAATGTTGGTATAAAAAGAGCAGTTCACTGGCCGGCAAGCGAGCGCCCGTTCTTGGCAAGGTGCGATAACGTCAAAGCGTCGACCTCCTGTCATACGTTTCGTCTATAACTGACGTCGTCTGGGGAACGGGCGACGCTCTAACTCATCGCACTAAATAGACAAGTAAAATCACGCCATATGATATGTGACATATCAGAGGCGTCAGATGTAAACAGCCAATCAGCTGGGAAGACTGAACCAGGAAGAGCCCAGGCAACAGGGAGTCTATCGGAAAACAAAAAAATCAAACTCGAATGCAAATAGAACAATGAAAGGTCTAAACTTTAAATGTATATATGTGAAACCCCACAGGTGTTCTATAAAATAAAATTAAAATTAAATTGGCCACATGGGTAGTCAGTCTTTAGATGAGAACGCACAATGACATAAACCCATATCAACCTAAAATAAATTATTCTTAAGTTACCATACTCCATCTTAGGGGAAGAGAAAGCCAAAATTATGCTAAAGACGGCTTAGCGCCATCTTGTGGGAAAAAAAGAAAGAAAAAATACCACCCAGAGGGGAAATATAAAAAATGCCACTCAACCGAGATGACAAAAAGAGGGGGGGGGGGGGGGTGAGTAGACATAACAAAAATGAGCATGTCAAAAAAGTCTAAATCAAACCCTCAACGATACACATCTGGGCATAAAGCATATGGGAAACAAAACCATGCCATCTCCCCTGAACAATAATCAGACAGTGATAGACAGATGAATATACACTAAATATAGAAAGTGGTAGAATATGCTCATAGAAGGGTGAATGCTGTCTATAGGGCATTAAAAATATGTAGGCAGGACAAAAAATATGTATATGTATGATAGCATTAGCCCTATAAAGGGGTGCCTAGATACATATAAAAATTGTCACATACGTCACTGAGATGTCACAACAAGTTCACATCGACATATAGGATGGCCTGAAAATATGCAATCAGTGGAACGTGCAATATGAGGAATATGAGGAATAGCATAACTAAGCATGATCAATATTCGCATTCAAGTCTATCTCCACGTTTAACCCAAACGGTGTGTAACACTTAATTCTATGTATCCAAGCCATTTCCAGGCATGAGATACCTCGCACCAAGGAACCACCCCTCCAAGAACAAGTAGACTTATCTATCCCCAGGTAGTGCCTAGACACAGGATGTTTGGGGAAGAAATTGAGGATGTTTGTCACATGCTCATTGAGTCTAACCATTAGGGGTCATTTAGTCCTGCCCACATACTGCAGCCCACAAGGGCATTGAAGTAATTTGAAAGTATATTTAATTGGCATATTGGGTGTAACAATACATAACAATAATGCACATAGTAAAAGTTATTTCATATATATATATATATATACACACACACACATACATGGTGTGGATATATACGTATCAATTTGACGGCATATAGAATTGACAAAATTTGAATGGATAAAAAATAAACTCAAATTCATATATAAACATGTCATCTAACCAGCACTATGCAGTGTGGTAAATAATAGTAGTAGTAGTAAAGAAGACAGTATGATTGTTTTTGGTTGTAGATGATGAGTCTAGATAGGTTCCTATTAACAGGCATGCATCCTAAAAGTCTGATGCGTTTTGTGTATGTAAACACTTCCTCAGGGAGGGATGCTTAAATTTAATCTACAATAAGCAAAATAGGATTAATCTAGTGGGGCACTAGGCATAACAAGAAAAAGCAGTTGCCAATTCTGATTACTTACATAGAGTAGAATGCAATGGTATGTAGTAGACGTGGGGCCAGTGTCAGAAACCATGAATCAGACCGAGACAGAAGTACAGTTAAATCACACTTGTAGGCAGGACTGACAAGCAGGATATCATCAACAAGTAACTGTGGAGAGATGGGAACTGGCACTTAGCTGACAGCTGAGTGGCCAGCTCAATGAAGGAAGGGCTGAGCCCAGCCCCTCCTCAAAGACCCCTCCCCCTTGGAGGACCACCAGGCATGAGGGGAAAACGTCTATGGAAATCATGAATGTCACGGTGCTACTTACAGTGAGCCCACAGGCGAGCAGGTTACACAGGATCCCCCAGGGCGTGGAGTCTAAGGGCCAGCCGGTATTCTGCCAGGGACCCCCTCACAAGGGTTTGGGCTTAGCTGCGTGCTGACCCCAGGTCACGACCCCTGGGTTCACCCTACTCGCTATGGAAGTACCAGGAGACACCGTCAGACAAGGATGGATGGATGAAGCAAAAGGAGAGCCGGATAGCGAGCCAAGGTCAGGGCGGGCTGCAGACAACGTAATTAGAACAAGCCGAGTCGGTACACAAGAGATCAGTTCACGAGAGGTCAGGTTTAAGGCAGGTTACACGAAGGGAGCTCCGAAAAACAAATGTTGCTCAAGCAACCAGCAGCTGATCTGTGACAGTACCCCCCTCTTACGAGGTCCCCCTACACGTCTGGGGGCTGGCTTGGAGGGAAATTTCCGATGGAATCTGGTCACCAAACGTGGGGCTGGGTCATCGGTGGCAGGAACCCAAGACCTCTCCTCCGGACCATAGCCCTTCCAATCAGTGAGACAGAGTAGCCTCCCCCAGGAGTACTTGGAGTCCAATATTTCTTTAATCTCATACTGATCTGAGGTATCAGGCACAGGAGCGGGGTGAGAAGAAGGGCAAGAGAAGCGATTGAGGACCAGTGGCCTGAGCAGGGAGACATGGAATGCGTTGGGTATACTGAGATGAGAGGGCAGACAGAGCTTGAAAGCAACTGGATTGATCTGACGGAGAATGGGAAATGGACCAATGAAGCAAAGGGCACCCAGAGTCGGATTCATTGAGAGCACCCGGAGTCGGATGTGCTTGGTAGAGAGCCAAATTCTATCGCCAGGCAGGAACTTAGGAGCCGGACGGCAATGACGATCTGCTGCCGTTTTATGCCTGGAAGCAGCTAGATGAAGATTCCCAGAGACTTCTTTCCAGATTGAGTTGAAGGACCTTTGGGTCTCAGCTGCTGCTGGTACAAGAGGAGAAATAGGAACAGGAAAGGGAACTGATGGATGCTGCCCGTAAAAAGTGAAGAAGGGAGATTTTCCAGAACTGGCATCGGAGTGATGGTTTAAGGCAAACTCTGCCCAGGGCAAAAGGTCCACCCAGTCATCTTGGTGGGCTGAGATGAAGGCACGGAGAAAACGTTCTATATTTTGATTGACACGTTCCATTTGCCCATTGGACTGGGGATGAAAGGCAGATAAAAAATTCCAATTTAATCCCAAAGGAGCTGGCCAAGGCTCTCCAAAACCAAGCAGTAAATTGAACTCCTCTGTCAGAGACGATATGAGAAGGCATCCCATGAAGACGAAAAATCTCCTTAATGAAAGTTGTGGCAAGACTGGGAGCAGAAGGCAGACCTGGGAGAGGAATCAAGTGACACATTTTGGAGAACCGATCCACCACTACCCAATTGACTGTAGACGCGGTTAAGGGAGACAGATCTGAGATAAAATCCATGGAAATACAACTCCAAGGTATATTGGGCACTGGTAAGGGCAACAGCAACCCAGCAGGGGCAAACGTGGAAGATTTGGAAAGTACACAAACCGTACAAACTTGAACGTATTCCTTGACATCCTTACGAAGAGAAGGCCACCAATAATGATGCTGAAGGAGATCACAAGTACAAGGTATGCCAGGATGTCCAGAGAACTTGAAGTCATGTGCCCAAGCAAGGCGGTTGGGACAAAGTGCGGGAATTACAAAAGTTTTACCTGGACTGGATCTGAGTAGTGGCTAGAATACGATGTGGAGGGATGATGGGACCAGGATCTAAGTGATTCTCAGAATTATTGACATCAAACGACCTGGACAAGGCATCGGCTCGAAGGTTTGTGGCACGTGGACGAAAAGTAATGTTAAAATTGAAGCAGGCGAAAAAGAGGGCCCAGCAAGCTTGACATGGGTTCAAGCGTTTCGAGGATTGTAAATACTGCAGATTTTTATGATCAGTATAGATGGTAATACAATGGGGAGAACCCTCTAGAAGATGTCGCCATTCTTGAAGAGCTAGTTTAATAGCGAGTAGCTCACGGTCCCCAATGGTGTCATTCTTCTCCGCATCAGAAAACTTCTTGGAAAAGAATCAGCAAGGCTGAGATTTGCCACTCTGAGCTTGGAGCAGGATGGCACCGACTCCTACTGAAGAGGCATCTACCTCCAACGAAAAGGGTTTAGTAACGTCCAGACGTAGGAGAATAGGGGCTGAGAGGAAGGCTGCCTTGAGTTTGAGGAAAGCATCAATGGCTTCAGGGGACCAGAGCTGAGCATTGACACTCTTGCGGGTGAGAGATGTAATAGGGGCCACCAAGGAGGAGTAGTTACGAGTGAACTGACGATAGTAATTGGTGAAGCCCAAAAAGCCCTGGGTGGCTTTAAGACCAGAGGGCTGGGGCCATTCGGAGATGGCCCAAAGTTTGGCTGGATCCATGAGGAGACCCTGAGACGAGATTATGTAGCCCAGATATGGAACTTGTGTTTGTTCAAATAGACATTTCTCCAATTTTGCATATAGACAATTGTCCCGTAGACGCTGTAGCACAGCTTTCACATGAAGACGATGGGTAAGTAAGTCTGGTGAGAAAATAAGAATGTCATCCAGATATACAATAACACAGACATACAGAAGGTCGCGGAAGATCTCATTAAACAAAATTTTGGAAGACCACTGGGGCATTGCATAAGCCTAAGGGCATCACAAGATACTCATAATGTCCGTCCCTGGTGTTAAAGGCAGTCATCCATTCGTCTCCTTCCTGGATTCTTATTAAATTATAGGCCCCTCTAAGATCCAGTTTAGTAAAAACATGAGAACCTCGCAGTCTGTCAAAGAGTTCTGAAATTAAAGGAAGAGGATATCAGTTCTTCACAGTGATGGCGTTAAGACCCCTGAAGTCGATGCAAGGATGGAGTGAACCATCTTTTTTCACTACAAAGAGGAACCCAGCTCCGGCAGGTGAGTTAGATTACCTGATGAAACCCTTTTGTAGGTTTTCCCGAATGTATTCAGACATGGCTTGTGTCTCGGTGATAGATAGAGGGTAGATTCGGCCTCCTGGAGGAGAGGTCCCAGGTAAGAGATCAATGGAGCAGTCAAAGTCTCTGTGAGGGGGAAGGCGATCAGCAGACTTTTTGCAGAAAACATCTCGGAAGGACTGATATTGGGCAGGCAACATGGGAGTTGTGGAGGTCTCAGCCAAAGGAATAGAAGGAGGAGGTAGCACCTTGGAAATACATCGTTGCTGACACGGAGAACCCCAAGCCAATACTTGTCCAGAATTCCAGTCAAGATGCTGGGAGTGTTTCTGCAACTATGGAAGGCCCAGGATGATGGGACTGGAGGATTTAGGCAGAATTAGGAAAGAGATCTCCTCACCATGAAAAACCCCAATGCGTAACTCAATAGGAGGGGTTTTAAACCGGATGGGACTCATAGGCAAGAAGGAGCCATCTACTGCAGTCACAGAGAGGGGTATAGCCAAGGCAACAAAGGCAATGCCCAACTCGGAAGCTTAAGACTGTTCAATGAAATTTCCGGCAGCACCAGAGTCTACGTATGCAGAGAGGCATTTTGAGCCCAGTGGAGAGCCACGGGAAGAGTGAAGGGTGAGGGAAGCGAACAAAATTAACGGATCGGTCTAGATCACCTCCCTCCGAGTGAGCTAGACCCTGGAGTTTCCTGGACGGACTGGACAGAAGTTCAAAAGATGTCCTTTTCGCCACAGTAAAGGCACAAACCAAATCCTATGCGTCGGGCACGTTCCTCAGGAGTGAGGCGGGTTCACCCAAGCTGCATAGGTTCTTCCAACGTGTGAGAGGTTGAAGACGGAGAGGATTCCACAGGTCTTTGGACTACCTGTGCTGGATGGCCAGCAGGGGGATGACTGGTTCTGGATTTCTCCAGGGCCCGCTCATGGAAGCGAATGTCTATTTGTATGCTTAATGCGATTAAGTCATCCAATGTGGTAGGAATTATGCGTCCAGTGAGTTCATCCTTGACACGCTCAGATAGGCCTTGCCAGAAGGTAGCAGTAAGGGCCTCATTATTCCATTTGAGTTCAGCGGCCAGCGTACGGAATTGAACTGCGTGTTGGCCGACTGTCATTCCTTGCTGACGAAGACGAAGGAGGGCCCCAGCAGCCAAAGACACTCTGCCGGGCTCATCAAAAGTTTTCCAAAATGCATCCAAAAAAAAACTGGAGGTCGGAGGTGATAGAATCATGTGATTCCCAGAGTGGGGAGGCCCAAGCTAAAGCATCACCGGAGAGGAGAGAGATGATATATGCGACTTTGGTGCGATCAGTTGGAAAATGGTGGATGGAAAGTTCAAAGTGGATGGAACACTGATTAATGAAGCCCCGACAAGCCTTAGGGTCGCCAGAAAAACGAGGTGGCGATGGCAGATGCAGGCAGGGATTGCCAGGTGTAGCAGGTAACACAGGAGCAGCTGAAGCAGAAGCAGGAATGGGAGGAGCTGAAGTTGCAGCGAGTTGCAGAGGATCCAGACGGGAGGCAAGATCCTGAAGAACCAGCATTATTTGCTCTTGATTTGCTTGCTGGGAGTTAAGTCTCTGAACTAGGTGTTGCATTTGATCCTCGGTCAGTAGCCGATTCTCAGAGGCGCTCATGGCTTGAGCAAACTGTCACGGTACTAGTTACAGTGAGCCCACAGGCGAGCAGGTGACACGGGATCCCCCAGGGCGTGGAGTCTAAGGGCCAGCTGGGACCCTCTCATGAGGGTTTGGGCTTAGCTGCGTGTTGACTCCAGGTCACGACCCCCGGGTTCATCCTACTCGCTAGGGAAGTACCAGGAGACACTGTCAGACAAGGATGTATGGATGAAGCAAAAGGAGAGCCAGATAGCGAGCCAAGGTCAGGGCGCGCTGCAGACAACGTAATTAGAACAAGTCGAGTCGGTACACAAGAGATCAGTTCACAAGAGGTCAGGTTTAAGGCAGGTTACACGAAGGGAGCTCCGAAACAAATGTTGCTCAAGCAACCAGTAGCTGGTTTGAAAGGGATTTAAATAGGGAAGCACACGAGGGGTTGGACAGGAAGTAGCAGGAAGGAATCATATATTAAGCAACAGGTGTGGCCGGCGACACCCATAGCTGCAGAGTGCACAGAGCAGAACACAAGCTAGTGGAACAACAGGTGCCAGCCGGCCTACAGCAGTAAAGGTGAGACACAGATCAGCTCCTAAGCTGTGACAATGGAGGAGGACAGGGGTATATGACAGGAGTCATCTTTCATTCCTACTTGTCTGTCTACAAAGTCCACACACTCACTAAAGGGTGGAAAAAGCACATTGTGTTTTCGTTTGTAGTTACAGCAATGAGTAATCCATCTTTCGTGTAACTCATAAGGAAGTTTTTGTGCTAAGGAGTTAATACCTCTAGCAGAGTCAAGATAAGAAAGGCCAGGTAAGTCTCCTTCTGCTTTAGCAACTTGTAACTCCATACACAGGTCACTGAAATCTCTGAGTCTTTGGTATTTTTGGGAAGTCTTTTATCCTTATAAACAGTGTACTCTATAGCCTCTGGTGAGCCATAACATCTATCCAGTCTGTTCCAGAAGTTTGCAAGGCCTATCTCAGGGTGGTTTATGTTAATGTCTCTGATCCTTTTGGCATGTTCAGCAGAATCATTGCCAAGCCACTTTACGAGGAGTTCTATCTGTTCCCTGCAGGATAGATCTAGACCTTGAATGACACTCTGGAAAGCGGATCGCCATGCCCTGTAGTGTTGTGAGCGATCACTAAATTTGACAAGTCCTTGGGTAACTAACTCTCTTTTGGCCAGGAACTTGGCAAAGTCTACGGTAGCCTGATTGGCATTGGGGTAGGCTGCTGGTGTATTGTGGTGCGGTGTAAAGGCATACCTGGTAAAACTCTCTTCTTTAGGCGCGCTGGGTTCAAACTTGCTTAAGGTTGGCAGTTCGTACCTGTTCGTTGCATACACCTTTGGAGTGAAGACTGATGCTTGTATGAAGGCTGGGTACCTTGTAGAGTAGAAGGTTTGGTTGGAACTGGAAAGTCTGGAACTCTGTCAGATTTTTCTTGCTTGTAGCAGTGGGTTCCTGGATCGTCTTGAAACTTGACAAGAAAAGAGCCCATTGCGCCCTTCAGGGAAAGAGGCTTTTAGCCTCAGACAAGAATGTGAGATTCTTATGGTCAGTAAGAATGAGACCTGCCACAGTGGCATCTTCGAGGAGATGTCTCCATTCTTTCAGGGCTAAAATGATCGCTAATAGCTCTCTGTCACCAATCTCGTAATTGCACTCCGCAGGTGACAATTTCTTGGAAAAGTAGCCACAAGGATGCATAGCGCTCTCAGAGGTAGGACATTGAGACAGAAGGGCGTCAACACCAGTCTCAGAAGCATCAACCTCAAGGATAAAAGGTGACATTGGATCAGGATGTGCCAACACAGGAGCAGAAACAAAGGCAGCCTTGAGACTCTCAAATGTCTTACTGGACTCCGGAGACCAACTCTATGGGTTACCATCCTTTCTGGTCATATCAGTCAGGGGCTTGAGAGGAGAAGTTACGAATAAACTTCGCATAATAGTTGGCAAAGCACAGAAAATGCTGCAGAAGACCCAAACCCACGGGTCGGGGCCACTGTAGGACTGCTGAAAGTTTCTCTGGGTCCAACAAAAAAACAGCAGTGGAAATGCCCACGAATTTAACCTGTTCACGATGGAATTCCCACTTCTCCAATTTACAATAGAGATTGTTCTCTCTTAGTTTCTGAAGCACACGACAGACATCTGTGTGGTGGCTCTCTAGGGACTTGGAAAATATGAGGATATCTTCGAGATAAACCACCACACATAACTGTTACAAATCTTGGAGGACATCGTTAATAGCCTCCTGGAAAACTGCCGGGACGTTACTAAGGCCAAAAGGCATTACGAGGTACTCATATATTAAACGCTATTAAAAACTGGTATTAAACGCAGTTTTCCACTGGTCGCCCTCCTTAATCCCCACAAGATTGTATGCCCCTCTCAAATCAAGCTTCGTGAAAACCGTTGCTCCCTTGAGCCAGTCAAATAACTCCGTAATCAACGGAATCGGATAGGCATTCTTAATCGTGAAATGATTGAGACTCCTATAATCAATACATGGTCTCAGTTCACCACTCTTGTTCTTCACAAAGAAGAAACCAGCACCAGCAGGAGACAAGGTTTTGAAACCCCGAGAAAGTGCGTCTGCAACATACTCCTCCATGGCCTTATCCTCCAAGACCGACAAAGGGTAAACCCGGCCACAAGGGGATATGGCACCAGGTTGAAGGTCAATTGCGCAATCATATGACTGGTGTGGAGGAAAACTACCGGCTTGACCTTTGTCAAAGACATCGCTAAAATCGTGGTATTCCTCCGGCAGGGAGGAGAGTGAAGAGGTGCACAGGACCTTGGCTACCTTCTGGAAGCATGTCTTACTGCATTGTGGCGACCAGGAGAGAACCTCCGCATGCAGCCAATCAAAAGAGGGGTTGTGCCTCTGTAACCAGGGATAACCAATAACCAGAAGAAACATAGGTGAGGAAATAACAAAGGCAGCATCAATGAACAGGCCTGCAGCCCCAGAGCTGATTAGAGCCTGTATCTTGACGGATGACTCAGCCCAAGACAGGGTGACCGAAACCAGGGGCTTATCCTTCTTGATTACTTCGGACGAAACAAAGCCACCTAAGGTCTTTTTCCATGACAGGACTTCAAGGTTCGGGTGTTCCCTGGATGGGTAGTACAAGACTTTAAAAAGTGACCTGCCTGGCCACAATAAAGGCACAATCTCTCCCTCCTCCTAAAGGTTCTCTCATCTGCAGAGAGACGCATAAGACCCAAGTGCATGGGTTCACCTTCACTGACCGACTCGGTACCAGGAGGCATGGTCGTGAGGGAGGCAATTGTGGGACTGCAAAGCTCGGAGACAAATGTACAGGAGGCTTCCGCAAGAGCTCCTTAAAAGAGAGTCTTTCTCTGAGTCTGGAGTCAATGAGGATGAATCTCTTACAAGTAACAAGTATGCAAATCAAGTCTTCTGACTTTCTTATTTCTCTGAGCTCTGGAACAGTTATCGAGAAAGTATTGAAACCAGAGGGTGGACACGAAAAACCTGAAATTATGTTTGCTTGACCACTCCATGGAAGCATACGTATGGGTAGTCTCCACCCACACGAATGATGCCATGGAGCTTAGTCAGGAAAGGAAAATTACGGTAAGTGTCTGGCACCCCTTCTTGGAAACAGGTCATAAACAACCAAAGGAACAAACAAAATTCACTAATAGATGAATGATGGACAACCTCCTAAATTTAGGGGGCCTCAGCTGAAACTCTGTAACATCCCTAGGGGGCTTCATATAATATTCATCACATGTAATGCTACAGAAAGTTGTTAGATATATACAATAGTGGTTGGAAACTGAGGTCATGCTGCAGAAGACCATTAGAGACTGGGAACATAAAACATGAGCTAGAGATCACTGCCATTACAGCCTCCAATCATCAATCACACTCCCCTAATGGCTGCTGGAGCCCAAGGGCCCACAATATGTGCCAATGGGTCATAATATTGGCCACCAGTCCTTACACATTTTATTAGAGCGCCCATAAATGTTCTTATTCTGAAGCTGTTGTGAGCAGCGCCACTTCATAACTGGACGTTGTAGTCAGGTTGGGTCGATTACAGCAACCATTCTGTCCTGTATACCCAGAGGCTCCATGGTAACCAGTAACATGAAGTGTGTCAGGCTGAATGACAGAGGGAGAAAGAAAAGTAATTGAAATTATCTGGAGGCTGAAAATGACTCCAAGATAAGATTGGCAGAGAACATTTTGTCTCCCACCGTAAAATAGAAGGCCCCCTGCGCTTTAATGAGTTCGTTTTGATGAGAACAGTAGTAAAAAGTTATTTTCTTTCTTTGGTTTGTAACGTTAATGTTGCAGGAAATACAATTCACACTACCAACTGAGGCAGTAAAACCAATAGCAGATGTCATTCAGTGAAATATTACATCCGTGCAGTTCCTAGAAGTTGCCTCATGTGTGATAATGCAAGGAAACAGAATATTGACCAACATATTGTCAACGCTATATTGAGTTGTCTTTAGTATGTCACCTCCTCTGTGTCACAAATAAAACTATGACGGGTTTGTCTCTTACAGTCTGCTAGGGACGGGAGGCACCTTCTTTGGTTGTGGGCAACTAACCCTACATTTCCATTGTATCTATAGAGGGATCCATGTTTGTCACCCAGGCTGGACTTCAACATACAAAAAAACAGAAGATGGCCAGCACTCCAAGTGATGTCAAAGTTTAATGAAGATCCATGTTAAACAGAGTCCCAACCACCAATGTTTCGAAGGCACAATCGTCCCCTTTCTCAAGGTTACAAACAAAGCTTGGGGTGGTGGCCATCTTTTGTATTTTATTATAGTTGGTTTCACTATAGACCATGCATCAGCTTCTCACTAAAGGTGTATAAGGTATTGGTGAAGGATGGGTGAAAAATGTGTTGACTTCAAGCATTTCTTCCTTTCATAATTTTTCTAATCTTTCTTCATAAATGTAGGGCAAAATGTATACTGCTAAATTTCTTTGGAGTAATAACCCAAATAAGTATATATTATTTAGTGTGCATGAAAGTTATACCAGTCTACAATATTGTGAATATATTTGAAAATCGATCAGTCCCCATGTACTGACTGCCCATCTAATTTCTTGAGGCCCTAAAATGCCAGGGCAATACAAATACCTTCCCAAATTACCCCTTTTTTGGAAAGTAGACAGTCCAAGGTATTTAGTAAGAGGTATGGCGAGTTTTTTTGAAGTTATAATTTTTTGTCACAATTTTTGGGAAAATTAAGAACTTTAAAAAAAAAATCATTTTTTATTTTTTTACATACTGTCAATAGTACAGTACAGCATCATCATATAAACTGGTGTGGTGGTGATCAGTATCACTGACTGGTGACAGTATGTAAAAAAAAATAAAAAAAAAAAAATATTTTTTTTAAAACATTTTTTCTTTTTTATTACACTTTTTTCTTTTTTATGATTTTTTTTTTACGTACTGCGACCAGAACAGTACAGTGTTACCATAGTGACACTGTACGGCTCTGGGGGGTGATCAGGATTACATTTTTTTGCACAGTGTGATTGCTTATAACAGTGATAATAACTATTATAAGCAACCCTTTTTTCAAAGAATATTTGATTGAATATTAAATGAATATTATTTCATGTATGTAGTTCAATGTATTTCAAATACATGTTTTATGTTTGCCCTTATTGGGCTAATTTCAATTTATTTTCTTTCATTTTTTAATAATTTCATGATGATCAATTTGTGATTACTCTTCATAATCATTGTAGCGGGCGGCCCCAGACCTTGAGTAAATAACGAGAGGAGAGCTTCTGACGGGTGCAGTACTTTTATTCTTTTGCCTCAAATGTGTGCATTAAGGTTGAACACCACAGAGGTTAATCTTTTTGACTCCTTAAACACCTTAAGCACCATTTGCACCATAAGCACCGTGAAAACTGTAAAATGACATACAATACATTCGTTTACAGAGATCACCAAACAGGGGGTTACAAAGTGGTGTTCCATTATCTACACACATATATCTAAATTAACATTAAACATTTAAGAAAGCATGACTATATGTTCAGACATGTGGATTGTCTACAGCATATCTTTTAACTAACAGTATGGACTCAATTTATGCCTAAAAACATATATACTGACAATGACAATGCACCTTTACTGCATACCTTGCTCCGCTTGCCAAGGGGTGCAAACTTTAAACTTTAGAAAACTTCCATAAACAATCACCTTCCCACGAGGTACTGTTGGCTTGCCTGTGAATGCTGAATTAATGAGAGCCCCTTTCTCCAAGACTAGAGGAAGGAGGAAGTGTCTGGTGATTAAAACATTCCCCAGAGAAACAAGAGGAAGGCAATAAAGGTTCCACCTGTCAGTCAGTGCTGAACAAAGGTTTAAAGTGACAAGCGGACAGTTAGACTCCCACCAAATTATGTTATGACGAATAGGACTTAGAGTCATACATTATTTACAGAACATAACCATGGCCATTATAAAAAAATGAGTCTTTACACAATTTAGCTTATAGGTACCTCTGTGACTGGCTACTGTATTGCGTGGTGGTATGCTAGTGTATCACTAAACTGGCAACTCATTTACTTTCTATGATAACTACTAGCTTTTGAATAGGACGTGCAATAATTGAGGGTTTTGATACATAGTCTTTCTTATCTTGCAATCTTCTGTCACCCACTAACACCTTGACTCGACAGACTAGACCGTATTTTTCTATTGTAGTTTCAATCACACGTCCTAGTTGCCACTGGCATCTCAAAGACATATCTTGCTTGATTATAACTATGTCACCGTAGTCAGGATGGTAGCATCTGGGTATTTTGATTTTCCTTATAGCTTGCAGACTACCCTTCCAGGCCTCCCACCATGGACTTAAACTCTCAGAAAGTGCTTCATCCCAACTGATGCCCCTGCGACAATGCTCCTGGAGAATGCACTTGCCACTCAGTATGAAGGGAGCTATGAAGCCTAGAGGATCATAAAGAGAAGCTACGACTGACAGGATACCACGACGAGTTGAGGGTCGATCCTTTATGTCAATGCTGAAACTGAAGGTGTCGTTTTCAATTGACCACTGAATGCCAAGTACTTGTCCTTCTGAAGTTGAGTCTGGGTTGAATTTGAGAGGTTCACTAGTTGTTGCTCTTTCTGATGGAGCTACACAAGACAGGACGTCCCTTTTACTAGAGTTGAACTTATGTAGTCTTAAGCCAGCATTTTTACATAATCCTTGCGCTTCGAGGATTAGATTTGTAGCTTCACTGATTGTTGAAACACTGGTTAGGCCGTTGTCGACATAAAAGTTCTTCTCAATGAAAGCTGATGCTGAAGGATATTCTGCCTTGTGTTGTCGTGCAAGATACTTGAGGCCAAAGTTGGCACCTAAGAGGTGAACTGCAATTCTGTATTCTTTTGGTTCTGTTTCTAACTGGCCGTTCTCCCACCAAAGGAACCTTAAGTAATTGCGCATTTCTGGGGGGATGTAGAACTGGTGGAACATCCTTTCAATGCCGCATATCACAGCAACTGCTTCTTTCCTGAAGCGACAGAGGACTCCCACTAGAGAATTTATCAGGTTGGGACCTGTCATTAAGGTGTCGTTTAGGAAGATGCCTTGAAACTTTGCTGAACAATCAAAGACGCCTCTTAACTTGTCTGGCTTCTTGGGGTGATAAACCCCGTGATGTGGGATGTACCACACTGTTTCTTCCTCTGATAATGAAAGGACTGGTTCTGCATCACCTTTTCTGTTCGTTTCTTCCATGAATGCAGTGTAGTGTTCGTAGTACCGTTTATTGGCCTTTAGCCTTTTCTTTAGATGTTGAAGTCGAGTAATGGCCAGCCTCTTATTGTTTGGTAGTGTTGGTTTACTGTTGTCTTTGAAGGGTAACGGCATCTCATAGTGTCGATCTTTCTTTTTCATTATGGTTTCAGAGAGAAGCTGCACAAAACGAACGTCATCTTGAGATATGTACTTATCTTCATAATTTCTTTCAGAGAAGTCCATTTCTAGAGCCTTAAATACATCAGTGACCGGGGGGGCAATGGCATTTCTTTTACTGCGACTATGTGTACGAAGCTCTGGCTACCCTGTCTATCAAGATGTGGATTTGCTGATCCTTTGATGCTCCAGCCGAGCATAGTTTTTTGAGCAAAGGGTTCATCTTCGGAGCCCGTAATGACCTCCAATGGAGCCAATGCTGATGGGCAATCGTAACTGATCAGCAGTCCGACCTCGCAGTCTTGAAGTGGCTGTAACTTGTTTGCCAAATGCTTGAGGTGTGGCCACTGAAGTGCAGTCTCCTTGGTGGGGATGTGAGACTTATCTACTGGAATGAAGTCTCTCGTATAGGCTTGACGGAGTTGGACTATAGCTTTAGAGTTGAAACCATGCACTTGCAGACCATGAGCAATTTGGCTTGATATAACTGTATCAATGGCTGTTATGTTGCTGAGCTTTAGCGGTAAAAGCTTAGTGCTCACATTTAGCTTAGATACCAGGTCTGCCAAAATAAAGGTTGAATCACTCTGCTTGTCAAGTAAGGCAAAAGTGAGGATTTCTCTATGAGGTTCCGCTGCAGCTGACAACAGAACTGGAACAATGCAGGAGGTGGCAAGAGTTTGCCTTGTCAATGTATAGGATGTAACTTTGGGAACGTTGTCGTTTACCTTATCTCTCGTAGCTACTGAATCATCATTTGGTGTTTTGACAGGCTTAGTGTTTCTCTATATGTGCAAACAGGTTGGATGACGACGACTACATATGCTACATGTGTGTCTTCCTTTGCAGTCTTTTAAAGTATAGCCCTTTCTCAAGCAACCAAAGGTGGTTTTCATAAATGAAGGCCTTCTTTTCATTGATGGTCCTTGCTGCAAAAGTCAGACATTTAGCGACACTGTGCGTTTTGTCTTTGCAGACTAGGCATGGTGGTTTTGATCCTGAAGCTGAGATCTCTGGAACACTGGAGGTGGAGGGCTTCATTTGAGTGCTTGTGTTGAGCGCCTTGGCTCTTTTAGGAATTCCCTCATCTGTGGTCTTGGTACTGAGGAGGAAGGGGGAGGCAATGGGGTTGCATACTATCTTGGCTTCCTTCTGCAGGAACTCTGTGAAACGAGCAGAGGTTGGGTATTCTTGAGACTTTGGAATATCAAGAGAAGATGGGACTTTTTAGGCACAGTCAACAAATATTAAATACAACAAATATAATTTTATTTAAATATAACGCATAAAAGATACATGATCTAAAAAATCCACATTGATAGTTCAATACATAATATACAATACCGCTACTGTACAGAGGAGTATGGTTCAAAGACAGATATGCGGTGTATACTTTAACTACCAGAAAAATGGAGGAACAGAACATATATGAATATAACATTACAAGATCATCAAAATATCAATAACATATATGCATAAAAGTAAGCTGTGATATCTGTAACCAGGGTGGCCAATAACTGACCGTCTATAATGCGGGCAGAGAAGCGACAAACCAGAATGCCATGGGGGTGTGCATAATATAGTGACACATGTAGAAAAGAATAGATAAAGGTGCAGCCCAATACCTGCAACCTTGATGCAATTAATCATACATCTGTTAGCGCCCAAGACAAGTAAGTATAAATGTGAGAGTTATAGGGCCCTTGAGGGGGACCGACCTCCCAGGTATATCTAATTTGATTAACATTCATAAAACAAAGGTAGAGACTTAGTATTGATGCGACTCCATCTACACACGACCCATTCGGTCAGTTTCTTGAGAAGCTTGTGGTTTTCTTCATGAAGCGCACTACTCCGGTAGGAGCTGCTAATAGTTTGTTCCTTTTCGCCAGTTGGTTCCATTACCCCCCACTTCCCTGCATTGATGACTCCGCAAACAGTCTTGAACAAAGAACTTGAACTTTATTCTTTCCATGATGTGTTACAGAAAGAACATGAACCAAATCTTCTAGAAATATGAGCTGCCTTATTCACTTGGTTCCTGTAATGGTCTGCAAATCTTCTCCCTCCTGTTTACCACTACTTCCCAACCACACAGAATCTCCAATTTAAGTCCCAAGAACAATACTCTGAATAGAGTTCCTGGACAGACTGTTAGGATTTCTCCCAGGTGATCCTCAGCACCCTCAGCCTTTGGAAATACTGTCCCTACTGGGTCTGCACTCACGTGTACATTTGAGCGACCGTCCATGATTGCCATACTCGGGTCCTCTCCCAGCTCTTTTCTTCTGTTGGTGGTAGCAGCCTCTCCTTTTTAGATATTTCAGATCCCCACAGTTATTTCCTCCATCTTTCCTCCTGTTAAGGCAGGTTCCTCTCCCCGGAAGGGAGAGTTCTTAAGCTGAACCAGCTTCTACATTATGTCTTCCTTTGCTGTCCTCTTCCCATCCGCAAGCCACCCCGGAGCATGTGACCTACAGTTTATATAGGCCTGTAAACCCCTGCCCATACAAATTAAGGATAGGCTCAGGGTGACCCATACAACTAACTACATCCTGTGTCACATCAACCTGTCCTCCAGCACCTCTCACTGGTCAAACAAGGTGTCACTTTTTACAGGATACAGGCAGGGCTGGACTGGGAAAAAATTTGGCCCTGGAATTCATCCAGACCAGCCCACTTTAGTTGTGCAAACAAGCACAAAAACAGTATATAAACTATACGCAATTGTGCAAAAAAACATAAGAGGCATAACTTAAGGAGTCCTCACTAACCTCTTTTATTATTTCACTTATTCTCCTCTGTATTTTTCTCATCTTTCTCACATCACTGCGTGAAGTTGAGGGCGAACCAAGAAAGACATTACTTTGACAGGCTGCCACTGAAACCGGCCCACAGAGCCATCAGCCCACCGGGAAACTCCCTGTAGTCCCAATGGCCAGTACATGCCTGGATACAGGTGGTCACATCCCCTACCTCTACTCTATTATTCCTCCCCAACAAATCAAACCCAGCCAGGCTTAACCACTTGCCTACTGGGCACTTAAACCCCCCTCCTGCCCAGACCAATTTTCAGCTTTCGGTGCTCTCACACTTTGAATGACAATTACTCAGTCATGTAATACTGTACCCAAATTAATTTTTTGTCCTTTTTTTCATACAAATAGAGCTTTCTTTTGGTGGTATTTGATCACCTCTGAGTTTTTTATTTTTTGCGCTATAAAATTTTGAAAAAAAACGCATTTTTCTTAGTTTCTGTGATAACATTTTGCAAATTATTAATTTTTCTTTATAAATTTTGGCCAAAATTCATACTGCTACATATCTTTGGTAAAAATAACCCAAATTAGTGGATATTATTTGGTCTTTGTGAAAGTTGTGAAAGTTAGAGAGTCTACAAACTATGGTGCAAATCATAAAAATTTGATCACACCTGATGTACTGGTGGCCTATCTCATTTCTTGCGACCCGAACAAGCCAGAAAAGTACAAATACCCCCAAAATGACCCCTTTTTTGAAAGTAGACATTCCAAGGTGTTTAGTAAGATGCATGGTGAGCTTTTTGATGTTGTCATTTTTTCCCACAATTCTTTGCAAAATGAAGATTTTTTTTTTCCCCACAAAATTGTCATTTTAATAGGTTTTTTCTCTCACATGGCATGTATATACCACAAATAACACCCCAAAATACATTATGCTACTCCTCCTGAGTATGGGGATACCACATGTGTGGACTTTTTCACAGCCTGGCCACATACAGAGACCCAACATGCAGGGAGCACCATCACGTGTTCTAGGAGCATAAATTACACATCTAACTTGTTGACCACCTATTACACTTTTGAAGGCCCTGGAGCACCAGGACAATGGCATGTGACACTGATGACAGATGGCACTGATACGTGGCACTGATGACACTGACGTGGCACTGATGACAGATGGCACTGATACGTGGCACTGATGACACTGATGTGGCATTGATGACAGATGGCACTAATATGTGGCACTGATGACACTGATGACAGATGGCACTAATACGTGGCACTGATGACATTTGGCACTAATACGTGGCACCGACAGATGGCACTAATATGTGGCACTGATTACACTTGACACTGATGACAGATGGCACTGATATGTGGCACTAATGACACGTGGCAGTGATAACAGATGGCACTGATGACAGATGGCACTAATACGTGGCACTGATGACACGTGGCACTGATGACAGATGCACTAATACATGGCACTGATGACAGATGGCACTAATAGGTGGCACTCATGACAGATGGCACTAATTCGTGGCACTCATGACACGTGACACTGATGACACGTGACACTGATGACACGTGACACTGATACGTGGCACTGGGGACGGATGGCAGTGGAGAGGGATGGTACTGGGGACAGATGGCACTGGGGAGGGATGGCAGTGGGGAGGGATGGCACTGGGGACAGATGGCACTGGGGAGGGATGGCAGTGGGGAGGGATGGCACTGGGGATGGATGGCACTGGGGACGGATGGCAGTGGGGAGGGATGGCAGTGGGGAGGGATGGCACTGGGGACAGATGGCACTGGGGAGGGATGGCAGTGGGGAGGGATGGCACTGGGGATGGATGGCACTGGGGACGGATGGCACTGGGGAGGGATGGCACTGGGGATGGATGGCACTGGGGAGGGATGGCACTGGGGAGGGATGGCACTGGGGAGGGATGACAGTGGGGAGGGATGGCACTGGCGACAGATGACAGTGGGGAGGGATGACAGGAGACACTGACGACTTTTTATTCAGTTTTTTTTTTATTTTTTACACACACCGCTGCAGCGGTTCGCTCTCCCTCCTCACACGCTGTCTCTGTGTGAGGAGGGAGAGCCGGCGATGAGAGAGGATCTCATATGTTTACATATGAGATCCTCTCTCATTGGCACCGCCGATCGCACTGTAAACGGCCGCTGTCATTGGCCGTTTACGGCGATCTGTGACTGGCTGTGTCCGAGGGACACGGCCAGCACAGAACTTCCACGATGTGTCCCCGAGGGAGCGCGCATTGTGGAAGTAAACAGCTGGACGTCCAGGGACGGCCGCCCGGCAGATAGTGTCCGTGCTGCAGCCGTCTTTCGGCTATAGCGCGGGCGCGAAGTGGTTAAACCAAACAGGATAATGCCTGGAATTTTCACCTAACTCTAATCCTCACTACCTATATAGCACACACCTAAGTAGGTGGGCGCTACATTCACAATCATTTAGAATAGCTAGGCCTTTAACGTGGGGAATGGCCTCCACACAGCCTTGAAGGAAATACGCAAACTCTCTTAATGCTACAGGGTTGTTTGCTGATATCTTTGGCCATTTAGTCAGCCTTTCTCTGAAAGCTTTTTGCACTATGAATGGACCTCCATACCTGTCCTGTAGGATTCCCCAGACACCCAGATAAGCGTCTTCTGAATTCCGATAGAAGAAACCTTCCACTGCCTTATGAGCTTCACCACCTCTTCAAGTGCAGCATTTTTTTGCACACAGGGATTGGTTTTTGATCACACAGCGCCATAAAGGATATCTTCCAATCTATGAACTTTTAAGGATCACCTGTAAATACAGTTGGTATAGGTAGACGGTTGGCGATGCTCATGCACTCTGCAGTATAGTTGAGCATCAAGGGAATGTAGTTCCAAAACATCTGGGGTGTCAGGGTTCGCCATCACTAATCTATGTTATACATTCATATTGATTTCCAGTCCGACTTGATACTCAGATCTAGGCTTAAGGATTAAGATTGTTGGGCTGTTTGTATTTAGTAGTTTAACATCCACAGGCTGTCCCATTGGTCGCCATGTATATCAGAATGAGGCTTGGGTTCAGCCCAATGGCACAATGTTTGTATGTAAAAGCAAGGTTTGGCCTCAGTATGGAAATGAGGCTTGGTTTTATTGGACTGCGCTCTTAAGGTGATGGAAAATGTCTTTTGATGACGAAATTCATCGGGTGGAGCCTCTTGCTAATGTCATCACCTTCCAGGAAGTGAAAATGAGATGCTGGCCAAGTTTTTTCTTCATGTGCATTCGTTTTTATTAGGGATGCACCGATACCATTTTTTTTTTCAATGAGTACAGGGTACTGATACTTTTTTTGTATTACTCGCTGATACCAATTACCGATACTTACCACAACTGTATTATTTTAACTTCAGCTGTCAGCAATGGTACAAAGCATTGAAAAGTTATTCACAAATGAAATAAATAGATTTTTTTTAAATTTAGTGCTTTTTCAGTGTGAAATGTGTAAATATATGTTAATATATATGTGTAAAAATATTCACTAACAAAGCAAACAAAAAAGTTTTAATTGTTTATCGTTTATAAAATAGATGTGAACAAAAGAAAAAAACAGGAAAATAATAATTAAATGGAGGAGAATAGGGAGTTAATTATGGCTGATTAGAGTAAATTAAGGGTTATTAACCACTAGGCGCCCGCGCTATAGCCAAAAGACGGCTACAGCGCGGACTCCAATTGCCGGGAGGGCGTCCCTGGACGTCCTCCTGTTTACTTCCCCATTGCGAGCTCCCGCGGGCGCGCATCGCGGAAGTTTTGTGCTGGCCGTGTCCCTCGGACACAGCCAGTCACAGATCGCCGTAAACGGCCAATGACAGCGGCCGTTTACAGTGCGATCGCTCTACCAATGAGAGAGGATCTCATATATAAACATATGAGATCATCTCTCATCGCCGGCTCTCCCTCCTCACACAGAGACAGCGTGTGAGGAGGGAGAGCGAACCGCTGCGGCGGTAAGTGTAAAAAAAAAAAAAAAAGAAAAAAGAAAAATATAAGTGTCCCCACTGTTATCTGTCCTGCCATCTGTCCCTGCCAACTGTCCTGCCATCTGCCCCTGCCAACTGTCCTGCCATCTGCCCCTGCCAACTGTCCTGCCATCTGCCCCTGCCAACTGTCCTGCCATCTGCCCCTGCCATCTGTCCTGCCATCTGTCCTGCCATCTGTCCCTGCCATCTGACCCTGCCATCTGTCCCCAGTGCCATCTGTCCCCAGTGCCATGTATAAGTGCCATCTGTCATCAGTGCCACATAGTGCCATTTGTCATCAGTGCCACCTGTCAGTGTCACGTGCCATCTGTCATCAGTGTCACGTGTCATCAGTGCCACGTATCAGTGCCATCTGTCATCAGTGTCATCAGTGCCACGTATCAGTGCCATCTGTCATCAGTGTCATCAGTGCCATGTATTAGTGCCATCTGTCATCAGTGCCACGTATTAGTGCCATCTGTCATCAGTGCCATGTATTAGTGCCATCTTTCATCAGTGCCACGTGTCATCAGTGCCACATATTAGTGCCATCTGTCATCAGTGCCATTTGTCATCAGCGCCACATGTCATCAGTGCCACATATTAGTGCCATCTGTCATCAGTGTCACGTGTCATCAGTGCCACGTATTAGTGCCATCTGTCAGTGCCACGTATTAGTGCCATCTGTCATCAGTGTCACGTATTAGTGCCATCTGTCATCAGTGCCATGTATTAGTGCCATCTGTCATCAATGCCACATCAGTGTCAGTGCCACGTATCAGTGCCATCTGTCATCAGTGCCACATCAGTGCCACGTATCAGTGCCATTTGTCATCAGTGCCACGTCAGTGTCACATGTCATTGTCCTGGTGCTCCAGGGCCTTCAAAAGTGTAATAGGTAGTCAACAAGTCAGATGTGTAATTTATGCTCCTAGAACACGTGATGGCGCTCCCTGCATGTTGGGCCTTTCTATGTGGCCAGGCTGTGAAAAAGTCTCACACATGTGGTATCGTAATACTCAGGAGGAGTAGCAGAATGTATTTTGGGGTGTCATTTGTGGTATACACATGCCATGTGAGAGAAATAACCTATTGCAATGACAATTTTGTGAGGGAAAAAAAAAAAAAAAATTCATTTTGCAAAGAATTGTGGGAAAAAATGACAACATCAAAAACCTCACCATGCATCTTACTAAATACCTTAGAATGTCTACTTTCAAAAAAGGGGTCATTTGGGGGGTAATTGTACTTTCCTGACTTGTTCGGGTCGCAAGAAATGAGATAGGCCACCAGTACTTCAGATGTGATCAATTTTTTATGATTTGCACCATAACTTGTAGACTCTCTAACTTTCACAAAGACCAAATAATATCCACTAATTTGGGTTATTTTTACCAAAGATATGTAGCAGTATAAATTGTGGCCAAAATTTATGAAAAAAAATTACTAATTTGCAAAATTTTATCACAGAAACAAAGAAAAATGCGTTTTATAGCGCAAAAAATAAAAAAAAACAGAGGTGATCAAATACCACCAAAATAAAGCTCTATTTGTATGAAAAAAAAGGACAAAAAATTCATTTGGGTACAGTATTACATGACTGAGTAATTGTCATTCAAAGTGTGAGAGCGCTGAAAGCTGAAAATTGGTCTGGTCACGAGGGGCGTTTAAATGCCCAGTTGTCAAGTGGTTAAGGGGTTAAACAGAGGAACAAAAACAGAAAACAGAAGAAACAGAAATATACAAAAAGAAACAATGTTTCCTTTTATTTTAGTGTTTCAGGGCTGAGCAATGTTGGTAATAAACATTGCAGGCTGCTTTTTTTTTTTTTTGACAGCTCCAATTACCAAACTTCTTTAACACAGGGGAGACCCACAGACAGCTCAAAGAGCCGAGCCTGAATGTATCGGTTTCAGGTATCAGTGCATTTGAACGAGTACCGATACTTGTGTAAATACTCAGAATTAGTTTAGTTTCGTTTCATTTTCATTAAATTTAGTTTTGTTTTTATTAAAATGTGTTTCATTTATTAATTTTCTAACAAATTCCAACTTTTCAGAATGATTAGAATTCAGATCAGACGAAAAACTATCGACCAATCCGAATCCTGTGTGAAGAAATAGCTGGTTGTTGAGCAGCAGGCCAGAAAGCCGGCCGCCCGCCTCCTTAACAACCATGAGTCATTATCTGTCAGTGGGCTTCCCCACTGACAGATGAATGTGAAGAAAAGAATACCCGCAATTGCCCAGCAATAGAAAAATGTAAACAAAAACGGCGTGAGGCCCTCCCCCCAGTCCATACCAGACTCGTATGAAATCGAGACTCGTCAGACCAGACAACATTTTTCCAATCTTCTATTGTCTAATTTTGATGAGCCTGTGCAAATTGTAGCCTCAGTTTCCTGTTCTTAGGTGAAAAGAGTGACCCAGACCCAGTGTGGTCTGCTGCTGCTGTAGCCGATTTGCTTCAAGGATTGATGTGTTGTGCGTTCAGAGATGGTATTCTGCATACCTTGGTTGTAATGAGTGGTTATTTGAGTTGCTGTTGCCTTTCTGTCATCTTGAACCAGTCTGCCCATTCTCCTCTGACCTTCACAAGGCATTTTCCTCCACACAACAGCCGCTCACTGGATATTTTCTCTTTTTCGGACCAGTCTCTAATCCCTAGAGATGGTTGTGCGTGTAAGTCCCAGTAGAAGAGCAGTTTTTTAAAAATAATCAGACCAGCCAGTCTGGCACCAACAACCATGCCACGTTCAAAGTCACTTAAATCCTCTTTTTTCCCCATTCTGATGCTCGGTTTGAACTTCTGCATGTTTTCTTCACCATGTCCAGATGCCTAAATGCATTGAGTCTCTGCCATGTAATTGGCTAATTAGCAATTTGTGTTACCAAGCAATTGAACAGGTGTACCTAATTAAGTGGCAGGTGCATGTACTGTATATACACTATATTACCAAAATTATTGGGACACCTGCCTTTACACGCGCATGAATTTTAATGGCATCCCAGTCCTAGTCCGTAGGGTTCAATATTGAGTTGGCTCACCCTTTGCAGCCATAACAGCTTCAACTCTTCTGGGAAGGCTGTCCACAAGGTTTAGGAGTGTGTCTATGGGAATGTTTAAGGAGTGTGGAGAATGGGGCACTATGGATACAATGGCGTCCCTAGGGGGGGCAGAGGGGGCCCTGACCCCCCCAACATTATGCTGTGCCCCACCATGTGCCCCCCCAATAATTTTTTTTTTTTTTTTTACAAAAGAGGCAATGTCTAAGAGGGAGAGAGTCCCCAGTCAGCTCCTGCGGGTGATTCCTCCCCTCTCCCTCTGCTCGCTGATACTGCATATTGCGAGCGCTCACACAACCACGGCCGCCCGATCTGCTCATTACCCTGCATCCTTATTGGCAGGGAGAAGAGCGAGTTGCAGGAAGGACTCCACCAGGACTCTCAGTTACTGAAAAAACAGACTGAATTCTCCCATCCTTAGGACAGGAGAACCAGCCTGTAAATTCCAAGAGATGTCAGACCAGCGCTGTCAACAGCAGGGGCAGGACAGCAAGAGGAGGCTGGGGAACCCCACAGTGGCAGAACACCAGGGCCTGGTGGCAAGACAACCTTTGCAACCCTGATAGTTCTCCCACTGCTTTGGACCCTTATATTTTCTTAGTATGCTGGTGACATATATCTATTGTTTTCTGCCACCCTGGGGGGGCCCCAATACAGTAGGAAGGGTGCTCACTGCAGAACACGTGAAAGGGTCGTTGTGGGATTGTAGTAAAGGGCCCCAGTATATATATATATATATAATTGCATTTTATAGTTGTCCCCCCATGTGCCCCCCTAAATATGAAAGCTGGAGACGCCACTGTATGGATAACAAGGAGACTTTAACAAACAGTACATAACTGGCTCTTGAAATGTGATTAATGCACCACAGCAGCACTGCAGAAGAGGGAAATACACTCTATATAGGAAAAACAAAGCATAGAAGAAGGCGCTTCTAAGTGCAGTAATAAAACACTTTAAGGACAAGGAAGGTTCACCAAGACTGGACTATTGCGATTGCACTAGCTGCTACTAACATTTCAAAGATGTGATTGAGCAACCTGCCAAGCTAGCACGATTAGTCCTTGCTATACCTTGCCTCTGGCTGTGGCTTCTTCCGGTGAATATCACCTGGCCCCTCCAGCAGTAACTGGAGTAATCAGTGCATTTTTGTAGCACTGATTGCTGTATAATTGTCAATGGTTTCAAAAATGTGTCAAAAGTGTCAGATGTGCCCGCCATAATCTCGCAGTCCCGATAAAAATCGCAGATCACCGCCATTACTAGTAAAATAAAAAAAAAAATAATAAAAATGCCATAAATTTATCCCCTATTTTGTATATGCTATATAACTTTTGCGCAAACCAATCAATATTTTTTTTTTTTTTTACCAAAAATATGTAGAATACATATTGGTTTATCCAATCAATATACGCTTATTGCGATTTTTTTTTTTTACCAAAAATATGTAGAAGAATACATATTGACCTAAACTGAGGAAAAAAAATATTTTTTTGGATAAAAAATGTGGAACATTTACTATTGCACGTAAAAGATATTGGGGCAGATTTACTAAAGCTGGTGCACACAGAATCTGGTGAAGCATAGTAACCAATCAGCTTCTAGGTTTTATTGTCAAAGCTTAATTGAACAAGCTGAAGTTAGAAGCTGATTGGTTACTATGCGCAGCTGCACCAGATTCTGTGTGCTCCGTGTTTAGTAAATCCCCCCCATTGTGTTTTTTTTCAAAATTGTCGCTCTTCTTTTGTTTATAGCGCAAAAAAAAAAAAAAAAAACGCAGAGGTGATCAAATGCCACCAAAAGAAAGCTCTATTTGTGGTAAAAAGAGGACGTCAATTTTGTGTGGGTACAGCGTCGCACGACCGCGCAATTGTCAGTTAAAGCGACGCAAAAAATGGCCTGGTCATTGAGCAGCCAAATCTTCCGGGGCTGAAGCGGTTAATGTTCTGTCCTACAATGCTGGTATTGAGTTCCATTTCTAATGGCGTGTACACACGAGCGGACTTTACAGCAGACTTTGCCCGGCGGACAGGATTTCGTCGGACAATTCGATCGTGTGTGGGCTCCAGCGGACTTTGTTTTCTCAAAAGTTGGACGGACTTAGATTTGAAACATGTTTTAAATCTATCCGATGGACTCGAGTCCAGTCGAAAAGTCCGCCGTCTGTAAGCTAGTTCGACGGACAAAAAGCCACGCTAGGGCAGCTATTGGCTACTGGCTATGAACTTCCTTGTCCGGTCGTACGTCATCACGTACAAATTCGACGGACTTTGGTGTATTGTGTGTAGGCAAGTCCGTTCATTAAGAAAGTCCGTCGTAAAGTCCGTCGAAAAGTCCGCCGGGCAAAGTCTGCCGTAAAGTCCGACCGTGTGTACGCGGCATAACCCGTATAATATCACAATTCTGGATTCTGCTACAAAAATATGAGCAGCCAGGAATCCCCCCCGGAGATTATGATGTGTTTTCCTTTAGTATGTAATTGAACAAACAGGAGTTCACACTTCAGTGCATTTCAATCAATGTATAAGATTACAGGTATCTCCTGGAGAATGGTCTCTGCTGAGAGATGTATACAGTGTTCTGTCACTAATGATCATAGATGAGCAGCTGAATTTATTCAAAGGATCTCTCCTCTCCTGTACCGGATAATTAAAGCCGCACATGTCAGATTAGCATAACCCACATATGGTTCATATCTGGACAGGTAAGTGGAAGTGACTGTGGATGTAATACAGACATTTCAAATATGCAATCCATATGTGTATGACTTATCTCCCTGTATGTTTTACCCAGAACAAAATATATTGGGAAAGAATATATTTCCATGAATTGGATTTGATCCTAGGTCATTTTATGGCTTCACAAAGGATATCATTTCTTATCATTTTTAGGTTGATACCATTTAAAGGGACCCTGTCCCCAGACCATTCATCGCAACAGCAATTTTTCCATTCGATTTTATTTACATTTATTGTATTTTAGGAATGATATTTATTTGTAAGGGTTTGTTCACATTAGCTTTGTCCCTCTGAAGAGTGCTTTGCGTTCAGATCATTTTTTAAAGAGCATTTGACAACATCGATCTTCAACCTGCTTTAACCCCTTCAAGCCTGCACTAGCTCACCACGGCCTCATTTTCTTCAATGGGCGTTTGGCAGGCTGTAGTACCTGCCGAAAGCAACATGGGGTATAATTTCGTGGCCATGAAGAAGAGGATCACAGCCATGGCATGTGTACACCCCCAGCCATTGCCTCTGGCGCTAAAGGGGGTACTGCCCCCCAAACACTAGTGTGAACGAGCCCCTAATGTCTCCAAAAGACATCCAAAAGTCCAGAGAATGCAGCATTTTAAAGTTTGGGCCAGGGTCTCTTTAACCACCTCAGCCCCGGAAGAATTTACCCCCTTCCTGACCAGAGCGTTTTTTGTGATTCGGTCGTGCGACGTGGCTCCCATACAAAATTGACGTCCTTTTTTTCCCACAAATAGAGCTTTCTTATGGTGGTATTTGATCGCCTCTGCGTTTTTTATGTTTTGCGCTATAAACCAAAAAAATAGCGACAATTTTGAAAAAAAAAGGAATTATTTTGTACTTTTTGCTATAATAAATATCCCCAAAAATATTTTAAAAAACATTTTTTTTCCTCAGTTTAGGCCGATACGTATTCTTCTACATATTTTTGGTAAAAAAAAAATAGCAATAAGCGTTTATTGATTGGTTTGCGCAAAAGTAATAGCGTTTACAAAATAGGGGATAGTTTTATGGCATTTTTATTATTAATTTTTTTTTTTTACTAGTAATGGCGGCGATCAGCGATTTTTATCGTGACTGCGACATTATGGCGGACACATCGGATATTTTTGACACATTTTTGGGACAATTGTCATTTATACAGCAATCAGTGCTATACAAATGCACTGATTCCTGTGTAAATGACACTGGCAGTGAAGGGGTTAACCACTAGGGGGCTAGGGAGTGGTTAACCACTTTAAGACCAGCCTCGTTTTGGATTTTAGGTGTTTACAAGTTTAAAACAGGTTTTTTTGCTAGAAAATTACTTAGAACCCCCAAACATTATATATTGTTTTTTTTCTAACATCCTAGAGAATACAATGGCGGTCATTGCAATACTTTTTTTTGCACCGTATTTGCGCAGCGGTCTTCTAAGCGCACTTTTTTTGGAAAAAATTCACTTTTTGGAAAAAAAAAATAAGACAACAGTAAAGTTAGCCCAATTTTTTTTTATATTGTGAAATATAATGTTACGCCGAGTAAATTGATACCCAACATGTCACGCTTCAAAATTGCGCCCGCTCGTGGAATAGCGTCAAACTTTTACCCTTAAAAATCTCCATAGGCGACGTTTAAAAAATTCTACAGATTGCATGTTTTGCGTTACAGAGGAGGTCTAGGGCTAGAATTATTGCTCTCACTCTACCGGTCGCGGCGATACCTCACATGTGTGGTTTGACTACCGTGTTCATATGCGGGCGCTACTCACGTATGCGTTCGCTTCTGCGTGCGAGCTCGTCGGGACAGGGCGCTTTAAAATTTTTTTTTTTTTTTTTATTATTTATTTTATTTTATTTTATTTATTTTTTCACTGTTTTAAAAAAAAAAAAAATTTGGATCACTTTTATTCCTATTACAAGGAATGTAAACATCCCTTGTAATAGAAAAAAGCATGACAGGTCCTCTTAAATATGAGATCTGGGGTCAAAAAGTCCTCAGATCTCATATTTAGACTAAAATGCAAAAAAAAAAAAAAAAAAAAAAAAAAGTCGTTTAAAAAAATGACATTTAAAAAATTTGTGCCTTTAAGAGAGTGGGCGGAGCCATCGTTATGACGCCGCTCCGGCCGTCACATGGTATGGAGACGGGTGGGCGCCATCTTGGCCTCACTCGTCTCTATACCGAAGCACTGACAGGACCCGATCTCCTCCGCCGTTACCGACGGCTCCGGTAAGCGGCGGAGGGTGCGGGAGAGCGGCGGGAGGGGGGGTGGCACCTCTCCCGCCGCCGATAACGGTGATCTCGCGGCGAACCCGCCGCTGAGACCACCATTATCTTGTAGAGAATCGCTCACTGTAAAGATGGATATCTCGGTTGTGGCAGCAGCTGCTGCCATTACCGAGATATCCATCTTCAAAAAAAGGACGTATATATACAGTGAGCGGTCGGGAAGTGGTTAAGTATGACCTAGGGAGTGTTATTAACTGTGGGGGGGCGTGGCTACATGTGACACGTCACTGATCTCCGCTCCCGATCACAGGGAGCAGAGATCAGTGACAATGTCACTAGGCAGAATGGGGAGATGCTTGTTTACATCAGCATCTCCCCGTTTGTCCTCTGCGTGAGATGATCGCGGGTATCCCTGCGGTGATCGAGTCCGCAGGGACTCACGGAGCTCCCAGCCAGCGCGCGCACGCAATGGCATGGCGGCAAATTCAAAGCGATGTACGGGTACGCCCATTTGCCCAGTCGTGCCATTCTGCCGACGTACATCGCCGTGGGCCGGTCGGGAACTGGTTAAAGTAAATCTCTTCAATAATTTAAACGTTAAATGTCTTGCTTAAAGAATATCTAAGGCCTCATTCTTACCGGCATACTGCAGCATACACCCATGCGAGCAGGGCTGCCGCTACCGCTGGGCGAACTAGGCAGCTGCCTAGGGCACACTGCTGCCTGGGGTAAAGCCACGGCCGCTGGTTTCCCTATTCTCTGCCACAGGGATGTAAATAAGGGTGCCCCCCACCCCCCCAAGGACCCTGCCCAAATGCCCAGTTAGTCCCTGCTGCCGTATGGAGCTGTGCTGCTCAGCCTCAGCAATCATATCTGTCAGAGAATATAGGCTGAGTGGCATTTGTGGTGTGGTCCCCAGCCTTCCCCCGCCTCCGTTCTTGCCCTTCTCCTTCTCTGAAAGTCAGGGCCTGGGGGCAGAGCAAGCATGCGATTGTATGCTAGGAAATTGGCAGTCCTAGTAACCAATCATGTGCTTGCCCCGTCCCCAGGTCCCGACATTCAGAGAAGGAGGGGGGCAAAGACGGAAAATTATTTCTCCAGACCTACCCAGCCAGGGAGTGACATCCCTTCAGGCAGGAAACTGGGATACGGGGCGAGCTCTGCACAAATGTTCCAGGCTGACCAGCGGCACTGAGGGACTGAGCTGAATATGTGCTGGTGATACCTGTAAAAATGTCTTCCCACCCTCATACTGCCTCACCCACCCCCATACTGCCTCACCTACACCTCATATTGCCTCACCTACTCCTCATATTGCCTCACCTACTCCTTATACTGCCTCACCTACTCCTTATACTGCCTCACCTACTCCTCATACTGCCTCACCCACCCCCATACTGCCTCACCTACTCCTCATATTGCCTCACCTACTCCTCATACTGCCTCACCTACTCCTCATACTGCCTCACCCACCCCCATACTGCCTCACCTACTCCTCATTTTGCCTCACCTACTCCTCATATTGCCTCACCTACTCCTCATACTGCCTCACCTACCCCTCATACTGCCTCACCCACCCCCATACTACCTCACCTGCTTCTCATATTGCCTCACCCACCCCCATACTGCCTCACCTACTCCTCATATTGCATCACCTACCCCTATACAGCCTCACCCACCCTCTCCATACTGCCTCACCTTCCACTCCATACTGCCTCACCTACTCCTCATATTGCCTTACCTACCCCTCACCATACTGCCTCACCCACCCTCATATTGCCTCACCTACTCCTCATATTGCCTCACCTACTCCTCACACTGCCTCACCCACCCCCATACTGCCTCACCTACCCCTCATACTGCCTCACCCACCCCTATACTGCCTCACCTACTCCTCATATTGCCTCACCTACTCCTCATTTTTTCCTCACCCACCCCCATACTGCCTCACCCACCCCCATACTGCCTCACCCACCATCATACTGCCTCACCTACCCCTCATACTGCCTCACCCACCCCCATACTGCCGCACCCACCCCCAAACTGCCTCACCTACTCCTCACCTCACCCACCCCCATACTGCCTCACCCACCCCCATACTGCCTCACCCACCCCATACTGCCTCACCTACTCCTCATATTGCCTCACCTACTCCTCATACTGCCTCACCTACTCCTCATACTGCCTCACCCACCCCCATACTGCCTCACCTACTCCTCATATTGCCTCACCTACTCCTCATACTGCCTCACCTACTCCTCATACTGCCTCACCCACCCCCATACTGCCTCACCTACTCCTCATTTTGCCTCACCTACTCCTCATTTTGCCTCACCTACTCCTCATATCGCCTCACCTTCTCCTCATACTGCCTCACCTACTCCTCATACTGCCTCACCCACCCCCATACTGCCTCACCTACTCCTCATTTTGCCTCACCTACCCCTCATACTGCCTCACCTACTCCTCATATTGCCTCACCTACTCCTCATACTGCCTCACCTACCCCTCATACTGCCTCACCTACCCCTCATACTGCCTCACCCACCCCCATACTGCCTCACCTACCCCTCATACTGCCTCACCTACCCCTCATACTGCCTCACCCACCCCCATACTACCTCACCTGCTTCTCATATTGCCTCACCCACCCCCATACTGCCTCACCTACTCCTCATATTGCATCACCTACCCCTATACAGCCTCACCCACCCTCTCCATACTGCCTCACCTTCCACTCCATACTGCCTCACCTACTCCTCATATTGCCTTACCTACCCCTCACCATACTGCCTCACCCACCCTCATATTGCCTCACCTACTCCTCATATTGCCTCACCTACTCCTCACACTGCCTCACCCACCCCCATACTGCCTCACCTACCCCTCATACTGCCTCACCCACCCCTATACTGCCTCACCTACTCCTCATATTGCCTCACCTACTCCTCATTTTTTCCTCACCCACCCCCATACTGCCTCACCCACCCCCATACTGCCTCACCCACCATCATACTGCCTCACCTACCCCTCATACTGCCTTACCCACCCCCATACTGCCGCACCCACCCCCAAACTGCCTCACCTACTCCTCACCTCACCCACCCCAATACTGCCTCACCCACCCCCATACTGCCTCACCCACCCCATACTGCCTCACCTACTCCTCATATTGCCTTACCTACTCCTCATACTGCCTCACCCACCCCCATACTGCCTCACCTACTCCTCATATTGCGTCACCTACCCCTCATACTGCCTCACCCACCCCCATACTGCCTCACCTACTCCTCATATTGCCTCACCTACTCCTCATACTGCCTCACCTACTCCTCATACTGCCTCACCCACCCCCATACTGCCTCACCTACTCCTCATATTGCCTCACCTACTCCTCATACTGCCTCACCTACTCCTCATACTGCCTCACCCACCCCCATACTGCCTCACCTACTCCTCATTTTGCCTCACCTACTCCTCATATTGCCTCACCTACTCCTCATACTGCCTCACCTACCCCTCATACTGCCTCACCCACCCCCATACTACCTCACCTGCTTCTCATATTGCCTCACCCACCCCCATACTGCCTCACCTACTCCTCATATTGCATCACCTACCCCTATACAGCCTCACCCACCCTCTCCATACTGCCTCACCTTCCACTCCATACTGCCTCACCTACTCCTCATATTGCCTCACCTACTCCTCATTTTGCCTCACCTACTCCTCATATTGCCTCACCTACTCCTCATACTGCCTCACCTACCCCTCATACTGCCTCACCCACCCCCATACTACCTCACCTGCTTCTCATATTGCCTCACCCACCCCCATACTGCCTCACCTACTCCTCATATTGCATCACCTACCCCTATACAGCCTCACCCACCCTCTCCATACTGCCTCACCTTCCACTCCATACTGCCTCACCTACTCCTCATATTGCCTTACCTACCCCTCACCATACTGCCTCACCCACCCTCATATTGCCTCACCTACTCCTCATATTGCCTCACCTACTCCTCACACTGCCTCACCCACCCCCATACTGCCTCACCTACCCCTCATACTGCCTCACCCACCCCTATACTGCCTCACCTACTCCTCATATTGCCTCACCTACTCCTCATTTTTTCCTCACCCACCCCCATACTGCCTCACCCACCCCCATACTGCCTCACCCACCATCATACTGCCTCACCTACCCCTCATACTGCCTCACCCACCCCCATACTGCCGCACCCACCCCCAAACTGCCTCACCTACTCCTCACCTCACCCACCCCCATACTGCCTCACCCACCCCCATACTGCCTCACCCACCCCATACTGCCTCACCTACTCCTCATATTGCCTCACCTACTCCTCATACTGCCTCACCTACTCCTCATACTGCCTCACCTACCCCTCATACTGCCTCACCTACCCCTCATACTGCCTCACCCACCCCCATACTACCTCACCTGCTTCTCATATTGCCTCACCCACCCCCATACTGCCTCACCTACTCCTCATATTGCATCACCTACCCCTATACAGCCTCACCCACCCTCTCCATACTGCCTCACCTTCCACTCCATACTGCCTCACCTACTCCTCATATTGCCTTACCTACCCCTCACCATACTGCCTCACCCACCCTCATATTGCCTCACCTACTCCTCATATTGCCTCACCTACTCCTCACACTGCCTCACCCACCCCCATACTGCCTCACCTACCCCTCATACTGCCTCACCCACCCCTATACTGCCTCACCTACTCCTCATATTGCCTCACCTACTCCTCATTTTTTCCTCACCCACCCCCATACTGCCTCACCCACCCCCATACTGCCTCACCCACCATCATACTGCCTCACCTACCCCTCATACTGCCTTACCCACCCCCATACTGCCGCACCCACCCCCAAACTGCCTCACCTACTCCTCACCTCACCCACCCCCATACTGCCTCACCCACCCCCATACTGCCTCACCCACCCCATACTGCCTCACCTACTCCTCATATTGCCTTACCTACTCCTCATACTGCCTCACCCACCCCCATACTGCCTCACCTACTCCTCATATTGCGTCACCTACCCCTCATACTGCCTCACCCACCCCCATACTGCCTCACCTACTCCTCATATTGCGTCACCTACCCCTCATACTGCCTCACCCACCCCCATACTGCCTCACCCACCCCCATACTGCCTCACCTACTCCTCATATTGCCTCACCTACTCCTCATACTGCCTCACCCACCCCCATACTGCCTCACCCACCCCCATACTGCCTCACCTACTCCTCATATTGCCTCACCTACTCCTCATACTGCCTCACCCACCCCCATACTGCCTCACCTACTCCTCATATTGCCTCACCTACTCCTCATATTGCTTCACCCACCCCCATACTGCCTCACCTACCCCTCATACTGCCTCACCCACCCCCATACTGCCTCACCTACCCCTCATACTGCCTCACCCACCCCCATACTGCCTCACCTACCCCTCATACTGCCTCACCCACCCCATAATGCCTCACCTACTCCTCATATTGCCTCACCTACTCCTCATACTGCCTCACCCACCCCCATACTGCCTCACCTACTCCTCATATTGCCTCATCTACTCCTCATATTGTCTCACCTACCCCTCATACTGCCTCACCCACCCCCGTACTGCCTCACCTACTCCTCATATTGCCTCACCTACCCCTCATACTGCCTCACCCACCCCCATACTACCTCACCTGCTTCTCATATTGCCTCACCCACCCCCATACTGCCTCACCTACTCCTCATAATGCATCACCTACCCCCATACAGCCTCACCCACCCTCTCCATACTGCCTCACCTTCCACTCCATACTGCCTCACCCACCCCCATACATCCTCACCTACCCCTCATACTGCCTCACCCACCCCCATACAGCCCCCCCCCCCCAGAATTTTTTTTATTCATGGCCCTGCTCCACCGGCTTCCTTACACTCTGCTGGCTTTCCCACTGGGATTGCCACCTGTCCAGGATTCACCCGGACAGTTCGGGTTTGAAATCTTGTGTCCAGGTTTCAGACTGTCTGAGACCCGGACACATTATTTAGACTGGATTATGGCTTCCCAGCAGGGCTGCTGGCTGCAGCTGTCTGTTACACTCTTTCACACTGCCCAAAGCCAGCACTAACAACCCCCCCTCCCAAAAAAAAACACACAGACGGGAAACCTCTTCCCCTAAACCCTACCCCTCTTTGTCTGCCCACACTCCAATCCCCATCTGTGCCCCAGAAAAGGAAAGTTGGGGCTGGAAATTTGAAGTCGAGCAGCCTCAGATACATCTGGATGGGAGGTGCTGAGTGCCAAAGGGTGAGTGAGCTCACCATCCATCCCTGCCTGTGATTGAAGTCTCCCCCCTTCTCTCTCCTGCCCCTGAGTAAAGTACACTAAGGCAAATTAGGGTTCTCAGAGCACCCCTTACATCAGAGTTCCCCTTTACACCAGAGGCCACAGTGTTTCCCCTTACATCAGAGTCCTCTTCGTACATCAGAGTTCTCAGTGTCCCCCCTTAAATCAGGGTTCCCAGAGCATCCCTTATGTCAGAGTCCCCAGAGTTCACCCTTACATCAGAGTCTGCGGAGTCCCCCCCTTACAGTGAAAGGGAACTCTGCGAGTTCAGACGTAAAAGGGGAACTCTGCGGATCCAGATGTAAAGGGGGACTCTTGTGGTTAACTTCATATGATTAGAAATGTTATTTAATAGCAAAATATATGTATAGTTTATACTATTAAAAAAAAAAAATTGCCGTGCACCGCTAAAGTGTTCGGGTTTCACTTGAAGAAAAGGTGGCAACCCTATTTCCCACACAGGTCGCCAATGTTCCGCATAACGCTGCAGGCTTGGACCAGGGGAAGACTGATAACTCATGGGGCCCCCGGGCAATAGGAGATTATGGGGCCCCCAAAGGCAATCAGAGATTATGGGGCCACACAGTATACACACACACAGTATACAATCACACAGTATACACATACATGTACATACAGTATACACAGACAGATGTAAAGAAAAACACAGATTTTTACATACTGTCCCTGGTTTTACTGAGGCTGGCAACCCTGATGGGGCCCCCCAGTGGCCCAGGGCCCTCGGGCAGTGCCCGAGCGGCTCAATGGTCAGTTCGACCTTGGCTTGGACTATGTTAGCTGGAGATAAACCCATCTCCTGCAAACTTCAGCCAATCCGTGAGGAAGAGATATCCAGCAAATGAGGTGCTGCCGCTGCGCAAGCCGTGCTGTGCACTACATCACTTCCTCCAAGCTCCCCACACAGAGCTAACGTTGGCATATGTTAAAGTGGTGTTCCGGCCGAAATGATACTTTTTAGATAAAAATACCCCTATAATACACAAGCTTAATGTATTCTAGTAAAGTTAGTCTGTAAACTAAGGTCTGTTTTGTTAGTTTATAGCAGTAGTTTGTTATTTTGTAAACTTACAGCAGGCCGTGGCCATCTTAAGTGTGGGCATCTGAAGCCAGACTGTATTTCTTCCTGGATCTAATCCTTGCAGATCTCGCACATGCTCAGTGCAGCACAAGCAGTGTAATAGGTTTCAGGTCAGGTTTCCATAGCAATGGCAGTGTCAGAGGAAGTTGCCGCCCCTTCCCAGAAGGCATTGCAAACAGGAAATGATGCAATGGGCCGCGGCCAGGGAGGAGGAAGTGAAAAATGAATACAGCAGATATACAGTAGGTGCTGAGAAAAAAAAAATATCCAATTCGTTTACAGTTCACAGTTTAGCGAGGGATGCTGAGTTGTAAAAGTGGGTGGAACTTCACTTTAAGTAATTTATCAGTAGTTGGATTTGGACTGCAAATTATATGCTTTTTTAATATAATGGTATCATCGTTGGGGGGGAGGGGGCGGGGGGGGATGCAAGTAGGTAGCCTTGCCTAGGGCGCAAAAAAGTCTAGCACTCGTCCTGCATGCGAGGGCCATGTTTGCCCACACAGGGATGCACAGAACACTTGTACAGCTGAGCACCTGCCCCATACTGCTGTCAAATTGGGAGCAGTGGCTGTGTCTGTGCAGCTGCTGTGTCCCAATTGACACATGCATTAGCAGCACCCCAAGGCAAGGTTCTCCAAACTTTGAAGTACAAGGTTTACATTATGTATTTTACAAATATTTGGAGGCTGTAAAAAAAAAAAAAAAAAAGTGTTTTATATATGAACGAATCAAATTTAACCACTTGACCTCTGGAAGATTTACCTCCCTGTATGACCAGGCCATTTTTTGCGATATGGCATTGCGTTAATTTTAACTGACAATTGCGTGGCGGCTGTACCCAAATAAAATGTATGTCCTTTATTTCCCACAAATAGAGCTTTCCTTTGGTAGTATTTGATCACCTGTGCGGTTATTATTTTTTGTGCTATAAACAAAAAAAGACTGTCATTTAAAAAAAAATAATTTTTTTTTCCTTTCTGCTATAAACACATCCAATAAAAAAATGTAAAAAATCAGATTTCTTCATACATTTAGGCCAATATGATTCTGCTACATATTTTTGGTAAAAAAAGTCCCAATAAGCGTATATTGATTGGTTTGCACAAAAGTTACAGCGTCTACAAACTGTGGGATATTTTTATTTATTTTTTTACTAGTAATAGCTGCGATCAGCGACTTATAGTGGGAATGCGATATTGCAGAGGACATTCGGAAACTGACACTTTTGACATTTTTAGAGACCAGTGACACTAATACAGTGATCAGTTCTAAAAATATAAACGGTCACTGTACTGATGACACTGGCTGGGAAGGGGTTAACATCAGGGATGATCAAAGGGTTAACTGTGTGCCTAACCAATGTTTTTACTACATTGTGGGAGGTGCTTTTACTAGGGGAAAAAATGGAATTTATTCCCTGCTTTGCAGAGACACAGGATCCATGTGTAGCACCCTGGTGCTTAGGCAGGGTTGCTACTTGCTAGTAAATTTAGTTTGCCAGGCAGTAGTTGTCCTGGTTAATTGTTAGTAGATCCACTGATTCCTCTCTAGTTCTGGACTTGCTGTACCTTCTCTTTTCTGTGGCTAGGTAGTGTTATGCTGGTGACATTAGATAGACAAGGGCTTAGCAAGGTCAGGTTATGAATGGATGGTGTGTCTCAGCCAATGGGCAGGGGTTTCTTTAAGCCCCTTGGGCTGCTGGTAGAGCCTATTTATTTGAGTGGAGTCAGGTGATTGGTGTTCTGTGCCACCCGGAGGGCTGTCTGGGTGGACCGGTGTTATGCTGCCTTGGGCTGCTAGGCCGTAATCCTGAGGCCTATCCCAGGTACAGGGGCGGACTGACAACACTCAGGGCCCCAAATAAAGCAAGGGCCCCCTGTCAGGCCCCACCCATGACCCACCCCTAACCCCTCCCATGGCCCACCCCTGACCTCGCCCCTACATTTTGCACAAAGTACAACTTGTGCCATTTTTTTTAATGGGACCTGGAGGGGGGTCTCTTGCTAACAGTGTCCATTAGAGAGTCTCTGTTAGATAGAGAGAGACCCCCCTCCAGGACCTATTAGAGACTACAAAGGAGTATAATGGGACCTGGAGGGGGGCCTCTTTCTACCAGAGTGTACAGTGAACACCTTCATTCACTCTGGTCCTTACAGGACCCCCTCCTTTTGCCATGACTCTCACCCCTGCCCAAACCTCTCACAAAGTAGAAATAAAATTGGCACTGTGTAGCACTCCTCTTACCTTAACTATGGGTACTGTAGCTGTGGCTGGTTCCCGCGTCCTCTGTGGCTAGCTGGTTCCCACGTCCTCTGTGGTTGGCTGGCTCCCTGGTTTGGGTGGGTCACCGTGGGTGGCTAGCTGGCACCCTGGCCCTGCTGTGGGTGGGTCACCGTGAGTGGGTGGCTGGCACCCTGGACTTGCTGTGGGTGGGTCACCGTGGGTGGTTGGGTGGCACGCACCCTGGCGCTGCTGTGGGTGGGTGGCTGGCTGGCACCCTGGCTGGTGTGTCCTCTCCTCTTCCACCATTTTGGGCACTGTTTGCTGAGTTGAGGGAGGTGCTTGGAGGGAAGTGGTGATCTTTTCCCTATCCGGGACAGTAAATCTAGAAGGTTTGCAGCAGGCCCTGTGCAGGGAGACATGTGGCGCAAAAACATAATGACGTTGCCTGCGTGTGCGGGTCCCCTCTGTGCCCATTTTGAGAGTCTATGTTAGAAAAAGCCCCCATCAGTACCCATCAATGCAGCCTCTCCAGTGCCTCTCAGTGCAGCCTCACCAGTGCCAATCAGCGCAGACTCAGCAGTGCCAATCAGTGCAGCCTCACCAGTGCCCATGAATGCAGCTTCACCAGTGCCTATGAATGCAGCCTGATCAGTGCACATCAATGCAGCCTCACCAGTGCCCCTCAATGCAGCCTCAACAGTGCCCCTCAATGCAGTCCCACCAGTGCCCCTCAATACAGCTTTACCAGTGTGCCCCTTAATGCATCCTCACCAGAGTGCCCCCTCCATGCAGCCTCACCAGAGTGCCCACTCCATGCAGCTTCACCAGAGTGCCCCCTCCATGCAGCCTGATCAGTGCATGGGGGATAGCCGCCGGATCACACAGAGTGGGTAACTCCCGCTGTAAAACCTGGCGACCGCTGTCATCGGATGTCCCGCCTCCTTTGTTAGACATCACATGTCCCGGCATTGGTCCAGTGAGACATCTATCAAAGGAGGCGGGACATCGGGTGACAGCGGTAAGCACAGGGCCACTGTTAGAAATCATGGGGCCCCATACAGCTTACCTGACATGACCCCATCCTAGACTCCTCCCCTGATCCAACCCCTTTAGATTTGTCCATGTTTACATATGCACGCATACTGTGTCCTAGGAACTGGATGTTGCTGCTCACATCCTTAATGGGACCCCTGATGGCACGGGAGAGCCCAGTAAAAAGGTAATGGCGGGACGGTGGTGGAACCCCCTTCCCCTGCCTGTAACAGTAATCCAGGAGTTTCTTAGCAACTAGGATTACTTTTACTTTGTGCAGACTTGTTGGGGCTAAAAAATGATATCTTGATCATTGCTGCAGCGATGACCAAGATATCACCCTTCCAATCAAGCAATGTACCAGTATGTTGCTGGACAGGAAGTGGTTAAGGGGGGTGGTTGGGGGGCACATGTTTACTGCCCCCCCAAACGTAAGTGTAAAGTAACATCACACTGCTTATGATTATCAGCATTATGAAAATTGCGCAGGCAGCACAGTCAGCATGTGCTCTGTCATGGATCTGTCACAGTGTTGCATGGCTTTTGGGTGCTGACTTTGTTAATTTATGCCTGTACTGTATATTACAAACTTTAACCCAGTACAGGCATAACAAAATCAGCACCAAACAACAATATGACACACTGTGACAGATCCGTGACAGAACACATGCTGACTGTGCTGCCTGCCTGAGTATCATAATGCTGATAATCATGACCTGCTGCTATGCTGTGTAAGCCCAAGTGAGACAGTGCAGGTGCAGCCACGCTGTCCCCCAGGTTCTTGCTCTCTCTCGTCCACTGAGCCGCCTGTCGCCTCACCTCAGTCTTGGCAGTCGGCACCTGACAACGGGAGGCGGAGCTTTGTCGTATCACTCCGCCAGGGAAGGTAGTGGGCAGCGGCAGCCGGAACTTATTAACTAGCAGAGCAATGTGCGGTGCATTTTTTTTTGTTGCGCCCGAAAAAGGAGAAATAGTCCGACTGCTGCGCTCACCTCCTGGGGCCCTCTGTAGACATGATGGGGCCCAGGAAAATGTCATTACAACCCCTCTTAGTACTAGCGGGGGTATGGTTTTGAAATCCCTCGATTTTAATATGCATAAATTAACTGGAAAGTGATCACCAGCCCTAAAGGGTCCAGAAGGTGGCACTGGCGGGCCCCCTTTAGCGGCCGGGCCCTCGGTCCATGTCCGAATGGACCGACTGGTCATTCCGCCCCTGCCCAGGTACATCTGGCTGCTAGGCTAGTCTGTGGGCCTATCCAGAAGCAGGAGAAGCAGCACAGGGTTGGGAATGCAGGATTGGAGTCCAAACGAGAGTAACGGTTCAGCCGGGAACCAGTTGTGGTCGGAGGTAGAGGGGAAGCAGTCGCCACTAAGGGACCATCCACCTTGTTACCAGAGACCACTGTGCGTAAGCTGTAGCCAGTGCCAGAGCAGTCTTCTCACCAGCCGGGGAAGGTGTAGAAGTGGGAAAACTTCAGCAATTTCCAAGCCAGGGACCTAGCAGAACAGCAGAGATGACGCTTGAGGAGCATTAGCGAGTGCCAAGCCAGGGACCTAGCAGGTCAGCAGGGGTGATGCTTGAGGGGTATCTGTGAGTGCCAACCCAGGGAGCCAGCAGGGAAGTGGGGGGTGATGCTTGAGGTAGATACCGAGTTATGGAAGCGGAAGAGCTCAGGAGATTCAGTGGCTATTGAATCTGGAAGTCTAGTGAGAGACTGGGAGCTCTTTGAGTAAAAGTCTACAGTGAGAGACTGTAGTGTAAGAGAAGAACTATTCTGTGTTGCCAATAGTTAAAGACAAGTGACTTTTACAAGATTTGTTGCCATAGGAGACAGCGGTCCTACCTTTATAGAAGTGGTATCCGGTGGGAGGCCTTTACCTGTATAGAAGTCTTGGAGTCTGCCAATTATCATTGCATCTACTTAAGGGTGTCCTGGCCCTAACACATTCTCCCACAGTTCTGTTAAGAGACAATAAATCTCTTTTGCATTCAAAAAGTGTCTGGTGCCCATCACTTCATCTTGCATCACACCCACCATGCCTTGTAACCCACTCAACAAAGATGGATGTCAGCTATCCCTGACTCTGGAGGTCATCATTAGGCCTTTGGAGGTCCGGGACCTTGCTACACATGCCTTCCCTCCTGTCAGAACGGCGATCTGCCTTGTTTACATAGGCAGACCACCATGCTGTCTCTCTGCAGGATGATCATCGGGTGCCGGTGGACATCGAGTAATCACAGCAGAAGTGAGCCAGCGGCGGCACGTATATATCGCGCTGTGATAGAGCAGAATTTAAGTGGCTAAATAAATGATTACGTTTTGCTTGGAGATTTTTTTGTAATTAACGTGATATGATTTAGAACAACAGAGAGAAAACTTCAGTAAGGCCCCTTTCACACTGGGGCGGTTTGCAGGCGCTATTGCGCTAATAATAGCGCCTGCAAACCGACCCGAAAGTGCCGCTGCTTTCATTCCAGTGTGAAAGCCCCGAGGGCTTTCACACTGGAGCGATGCGCTGGCAGGACGGTAAAAAAAGTCCTGCCAGCAGCATCTTCAGAGCGGTGAAGGAGCGGAGTATATACCGCTCCTTTACCGCTCCTGCCCATTGAAATCAATGGGACGGCGCGGCTATACCGCCGGCAAAGCGCCTCTGCAGAGGCGCTTTGCGGTGGTTTTAACCCTTTCTCGGCCGCCAGCAGGGGGGTAAAACCGCCCCGCTAGCAGCCGCATACCGACGGTAAAGCGCTGCTTACAATAGCGGCGCTTTACTGCTGACAACGCCCCCGCCCCAGTGTGAAAGGACCCTAAATAAAGCAAATAAATTCCAAATAAACCTGAAGCCCCCACTTACATCAGAGTCCCCATCAGAGCCTTCTTATATCAGAGTCCTCATCAGAGCCCACCCTTACATCAGAATCCCCCCTTACATTAAGGTTCCCATCAGAGTCCCCTCCTACATCAGAGCACCAGATAAAATCTTGCAGCCAGCCAGATTAGGCCTGGGGGCCCCTTCTCTAAGGCAATGCAGTTCCGTGCATTGCAGCATACCACAACCAATGGTAACGCACTACCATGTGGTGTACTGCATCTAAAAAATGTTGCATATGCATTTTTTGGTCCATTATTATTATTTATTTATTTTTTTTTTTTCAAATTGTAAGTTTTTTAACATTTTCAATTAAAAATACAGGTTAACTTTTACAATACACATAGTAGATTGGGTAGACGTAAAAGAAAAATATAGTAGTGTTTAAATTATATTATTTATCACTTGTATGACAGGGGTATATATTCCTCAGATATTGTACAGTAAGTACCTATTTTAGTATTCACACAAGTCGAGAAAAAAAAAAGTAAGTTAACTTTAACCGTGTATTCTGCTTTGTTACATCTTTATGTATAATATTCATAGTATATATATATATATATATATATATATATATATATATATATATATATATATATATATATATATATTTAATACAATAAAGAGAAAGGGGAAAAAAGGAAAAAAGAAAAAAAAGATGCAAAGGAAAAAAAGAAGAAAAAAAAAAAGAAAAAGAAAGGGGGGGGGGGTGAGAACGGGAGCGGGATGGGGAGGGTCCAAGGTTGGTTTGCCTAGGTACTCCATCATGTCTCATTAGGCCTAATGGCCGAGTTCAGGTCAGAAACTCAGGTGATTCTCTAAACCTGATCCAGTCATCCCAGGTATGGGAAAAATTTTCTTCTACTCCCAATTCTTATGCCAACAGCCACTCCAGTTTTCGAATAGAGTCTAGTTCAATTGCCCAGTCCCCCAGGGATGGTACGGAAGTCGATTTCCAATGTCGAGGAATAACTGTTCTGGCTGCATTGAGAAAGTGTCTAAGAGTATCTTTTTTGGCTGACTGAGGAGAACCTGGTAACATGGACAGGAGAGCCACTCTGGGCGATGGTTGGATAAAGATATCAGTTAGTTTGCAGTGTAGATCGAATATTTGTTTCCAAAACATGCGTAAAGGTGGGCATTCCCACCAAATATGAAGCATGTTTCATTTAGCGGTACGGCATTGCCAGCATGTATGAGATACATTATGGTTGAAGTGGTGTAAGACAGAGGGACATCTGTACCATCTAGATATCAATTTGTACCCCTTTTCTTGGCTTTTCGTATCAAGTGATATTTTATGGGTAAGGGTAAAGCATTTCTGCCAATCCGAAAGAGAGATAGTCTGCTGAAGATCTTTTTCCCACTTCTGTGTGAACAGAGGAATGTCTGGATGTGCCAATGTCCTGAGAATAGAGTACATTCTTAGCGTAATTCGTGTTAACACAACACACAAGAACAGAGGTGTTCCTTATGCTACCTTAAAGTGGTTATAAAGCCTAAACATGTTTTTACCTTAATGCACTCCTTGCATTAAGGTAAAAATGTTTAGGCAGTAGTATCCCCCTCACCCCTCTTACATTTACCTGAGCCCTCATTTGATGTAGCTCTGTGCCCATCTGCAGCAGCTCTCTCCCCTTACTTCCTGGTCTCACAGTCTTTGCTGAGGCAGCGGGAGCCTCAGCAAAGACTGAAAAAAAGAATTGTTGCTCTACATAAAGATGACCTAGGCTATAGGAAAATTGCCAAGATCCTGAAACTGAGCTGACGCAAGGTGGCCAAGACCATACAGCAGTTTAACAGGACAGGTTCCACTCAGAACAGGCCTTGCCATGGTCGACCAAAGAAGTTGAGTGCATGTGCTCAGCATCATATCCAGAGGTTGTCTTTGGGAAATGGATGTATGATTGCTGCCGGCATTGCTGCAGAGGTTGAAGGGGTAGAGGGTCAGCCTGTCAGTGCTCAGACCATACACCGCACACTGCTTTAAATTGGTCTGCATGGCTGTTGTCCCAGAAGGAAGCCTCTCCTCAAGATGATGCACAATAAAGGCTGCAAACAGTTTGCTGAAGACAAGCAAACTAAGGACATGGATTACTGGAACCATGTCTTGTGGTCTGATGAGACCAAGGTAAACGTATTTGGTTCAGATGGTGTCAAGCGTGTGTGGCGGCAACCAGGTGAGGAATACAAAGACAAGTGTGTCTTGCCTACAGTCAAGCATGGTGGTGGGAGTGTCGTGGTCTGGGGCTGCATGAGTGCTGCCGGGACTGGGGAGCTACAGTTCATTGAGGGAACTATAAATGCCAACATGTACTGTGACATACTGAAGCCGAGCATGATCCCCTCCCTTCTGAGACTGGTCCGCAGTGCAGCATTTCAACATGATAACAAACCCAAACACACCTCCAAGGCGACCACTGCCTTGCTAAAGAAGCTGAGGGTAAAGGTGATGGACTGGCCAAGCATGTCTCCAGACCTAAACCCTAATAAGCACCTGTGGGGCATCCTCAAACAGAAGGTGGAGGAGCGCAAGGTCTCTAACATCCACAAGCTCCGTGATGTCGTCATGGAGGAGTGGAAGAGGACTCTAGTGGCAACCTGTGAAGCTCTGGTGAAGTCCATGCCCAAGAGGGTTAAGGCATTGCTGGAAAATAATGGTGGCCATACAAAATATTGACACTTTGGGTCCAATTTGGACATTTTCACTTAGGGGTGTACTCATTTTTGTTGCCAGCGGTTTAGACATTAATGGCTGTGTGTTGAGTCATTTTGAGGGTACAGCAAATTTACACTGTTATACAAGCTGTACACTCACTACTTTACATTGTAGCAAAGTGTAATTTCTTCAGTGTTGTCACATGAAAAGATATAATAAAATATTTACAAAAATGTGAGAGGTGTACTTACTTTCATGAGATACTGTAAGTATAAACCTGTTTGTTATTTAAAGAAATGCATTTACACCCTCTGCATGTTGGGAACACATGCAAAATTACTTGGTTTCCTGACATGCGATTATATGTCAATGGCACCCTCATGCATTTGCTAACGTGCTCGTCCTCATGCACACCAAACCATATGGTGCCATAGCACCATGCATTTGGGTGCAGAGTATTTTTGGAAAAGGGGGGGGCTTCTTTCCTGTATTTCTCGCACATAGGCAGGTCGCACATATCACACAGGAGTGTGTGGAAATGCACGTACACTTTGTCACACCTAGGGTGGGAGCCTAGTCTAACCTTAAAGCATATGTACACCCTCACCTTGTAAAACAACCCATTCAGTTTAAAATAGAAATTAAAGGTAAATCATTTGTGTATATATATATTTTAGTAAAGTGATCACATTCCCCCTGTTCTCAGCTGCATAAGAGCTGGGGGAGCATAAGAAACAGTACACTGAGCTTCCCAGGGAATGGCTTGGGGGGGGGGGTGTCAGGACAAGTCTGATCATTGGAGGAGAGCGGGCTGAGTTCCTAGCATAGCTAGAGAACTGACCACACTGTGCTCTCATGCTTAGTGTGGTCAGTTTTTTGATAGGAAAGCAGAAGGACTGGCATGAGCACCAGGGATTTCACATAAAGGAAGTAATACAAAGAGAACAGGAGACATACAAGTACATAGTACAGCGGGCACATATCAGGAATATGAAATGTTGGGGTAACATATATTCTTTAACCTTTAAGAATGGAGACCAAAAGATTACAAATTGATTATTTGCGCCTTCTACTGGATAATCTAACATTTTAATTTAAGCCTAAGTTTAGTTAAAATATATATATTTTTAAAAATCAGCATACCTGGTGGTACTCTGATCCTCTTCTCTGGAAAGGCCATCAACCTGTTAGCTTTCAAGTATATGGCTTTATGAAGTGCCACTCTGCTAGCTGTAATAAGGATCAAATGATGTCCTGGGGGGCGTTGGCTGTAGCGCATGGACTGGGTCAACTGATCTAGGGTAAGTAAAAGGGGTATAGCTACAATAAGAAGAGTGGGCAATTAAAACGGAGTTCCACCCTGAAAAAAGTTTTTTTTTAAAAGTTAGCAGCTACAAACACTGCTGACTTTTAATAAGGACACTAAACTGTCGAGGGAGCCCGTGATATCGGCCCCCCGAGGCCGTTCGGTCCATCGGATTGGGTGCAGGTGCTGCCTTAGTAGCTAAGGGAAACCGGCATGGCGCTTTCTGAATGGCCCTGTCGTCTTCTGGGACACACACAGGTCCCAGAAGGCAGCAGGGGGGTAGGAGGAGGGGCAGTGCCAGAAAAGGACATGACTTACCTCGCTGCGGCAAGGCTAGGACGGAAGTTCATCGTTAAACTACTAAGGTAAATGAAAAAAACTATCCAAAAACGAGGGGTGTGGTCTTTCCTTTTGAGAGCAAAGTCTAAAGTTGGGTGGAATGTCGCTTTGTATATTAATACAATTATCCTTTAGCAGTCACCAAATAGGTTATTGGGATTGTTTTTAGTACTTTAAACAATTCATAGGTTTAAATAATGAGAAGTAGCGCAACTTTTGTGTAGGAGTACAAACCAGGAAACAAAGTTTATGTATTGAATGAGCAAATATGGCTGCCCCTGTATTTGTGGTTTGTGGAGTGGTTAAAGCGGAGTTCTGCCGAAAAAAATTAAACGTCAGCAGCTACAAATACTGCAGCTGCTGAATTTTAATAATCGGACACTTACCTGTCCCAGGGTCCAGCAATGCGGGGGAATAAAGCCCTGCTAGTCTCCCCCTCCTTTCTGCGACATTGTCACTGTGGGCGCCCGGCTATGGCCTCACAGCCGGGCACGCTCTGCGCATGAGCGAGCCGCGCTGCGCGCTGTGATTGGCCGGGCAACCATTTGGGACCTGTGACGTGTCCCAGATGATTGCCGAGAGGGAGGGGGGAGAGGTGATCTTCCTTCAGGTGCCGCGGTGCGCCGGAAGATAGTGGGAACTGGAACCCTCTAAAAAGAGGGATCACCCCCCAAAAGAATGACATGCTAAATGTGGCATGTCGGGGGTCACCTTCCCTTAAAGTGGAAGTTCCATTTTTGGGTGGAACGCCCCTTTAATTATATCTAGCTGATCTTTTTTCTTATGCATATCTGAACAAAAAAGTCATAAAAGCTTTACATTGTCTTTAGTATACAAAACTCCTTTGTTGTCAGTATGTTTTCCTCCAAGGCTTCCATTACTTGTTCTTATATGTTTTCCCATCAGGGTTGGTGTCCTGGGCGCGTTCCTTTACTCTCTGCTTGACTAAGTTCCATGCTTCATTGAGAAGGGAGGGAGCTCTATAAAATGATTGAGGATAATAAGCAAAATACTTCCTTATAGCAACACATCTCATCACTTTCCATTGTACAGGTTTACATGATGCAAACACAGAGGGAACAGTTAATGCTGGGAGTTCTTCTACAGCAGAAAACAAGTACTCGGATCTCTCTCAAGTTATTTAGAAAATGAAATTACACTTCATTGTCACTTTTCCCAAGTAACTGTGTTTGTGTAAAGACTACTCCCTGACCGGGTGTCCCTTTGTCCTGAATAGGCTAGGTGTCAGGGTTTCCTTAAAGCCTCCAGGTTTCTTGAGACTTTAAATATTTAATTTGGACCAAGCTTGTCCAAATGAACTATTTGCTTCACTAACAGGTGTGCCCGTTCTGCTCCCGAAACAAAATCAAGTCGGGCGAAGAGCTGCTTAGCCATTCACAAGAGGCCCTGTATTTCATCAATGGGATGGAGAGTGGTGGTGGATATTGTGACGTCATCTACCCGCCTCTCCACCTCAGCCAATCAGAGGAAGCCCTGTGTTCATTGATGAAATCCACTTTAAAAAAAAAAAAATTAAGTAACACTTTTTAAGCACTTAAGGACTGAGCCTCTTTCTGAAATTTGGTGTTTACAAGTTAAAAACAGTTTTTTTTTTGCTAGAAAATTACTTCGAACCCCCAAACATTAGATATATTTCTTTTTCTAACACCCTAGAGAAACAAATGGCAGTCGTTGCAATACTTTCTGTCACACCGTGTTTGTGCAGAGGTCTTACAAGCTCACATTTTTTGGAAAATATACACTTTTTTGAATTAAAAAATAGGACAACAGTAAAGTTAGCCCAATTTTTTTTATAGTGCGAAAGATAATGTTATGCCAAGTCAATTGATACCCAACATGTCATACTTCAAACAAAATATAGGTGTCTTGCGAGCCACAGATGGACTAATGCCTCTAAGGAGTAAACTATTTAAGCTGCAAGCACTGAACCACGTTTCATTGCGTGTAAATAGATATAAAATAGTAAATGTGCCCGCGCTAGTATAGTGTCACATATAAAATATATAATATATAATATATTATATATATAATATATAATATATAAAAAATATTTTCACATATAAAACACATATAATGTGATAAATAAAACCATACAGGTAAAATATAATGCAAATAACTATAAATAATAAACCACCAAGTGCATATAAAGGTGCAATCGTGGTAATAACTAATAAAAGTGCAACGTGCTGAAATATAAATATCAAAACACTTTCCAGTGACAAATGAGTGTATATCCCAATTATTAAATACAAATCACAAAAAACGTGAATAAATAGTGTCCATAAAATGAATATACATCATGCTTTTTCTGATGGGTGTATAAATCACAACACGTGAAAACTTTGCTCTCCCGTGACACCCCACATGTGCCTGCGCTCACCTTCAGTCGTGTGACACAGTAATTAAACGGTGTCAAAATAAGCATTGGGGCCACTGCTTGGCTCACTCAGGTTACAATGATGCAAAAACACTCCTCTCAGGTAAAATCAAGATCCAAAATCATAGAAGAAACAAACAGAGGGACTCCATAGTGTAATATAGCCAGGACATTTATTAAAAGAATATAGCCCTCCAAGAGGGTACTCACATTAGATGGGTGCTGGAGTGCACCAGACTGTACAGGTAAAATAATAAGCAGCTGATCGTATGGCGTGCGGTATGGCATGTGCAATCCTCCTCCTCTGCTGACAGCTCCGTCCTACCCCTCCCCGACGCGTATTCGGCACAGGGGTTTCGTGCCTTCCTCTGGGGGATAACATTGGACGGATGCACAGTGTGAGATATATATGCTGTAGGCGGCCATTTTGCCGAGGACCGCCGACCGCCGTATTAAGAAACGAATCACTAAAGCAGACATTTTGCCTGTGCCCACCAGTCTATAGTGTGACTCCAATACTGTGTAATGATTGGAAAGTGAAACCTAATCACATGTCGCCTATCATCCAATCGGATTGTGTCGGCGGCCATTTTGCCTAGGCCCGAGGACAGCTCTAGTGATGGGCTACACCTTAAGGTAAACAACAATAGTTATCATCAAGTGACAGCAATTACCAGCTTCCTGAAAATTTATAAAAATAGTAATAAATAGAGTGGTCTTCATTAATTGTAGTGTAGTGACATAATATATATAGATAAATCAGGATAGAGCTGTACAAATAGGAGCCATGCCATACCGCACCTCATCTAACTTTAAACATTATAGATAAAAACAACCCTAATACGTCATCTTTATTAAAACGAATAATAATTTACATCGAATTCTCCCCCTCAGAGACTCCTGAAAATCAATGGATCATAAAGGACATCCACGTATCAGATCCCCATATTGGAGTATAATTAATTAGAATAGGTTAAAATATGAATATAAATATATAATTAATCCCAAATCTTCCTGTCAAATCAGTTGTATATTATATTATATAAAAATATATATTTTAATACTAAAAACGCCCGAATAAATTAATAAGACATTAACAATAACGGTACTATTAAAATAATGTGTAAAAACCAACGTAAAACTCGATTTGTGTAAAAACCATCTAAAAGGTACAATAATCTAAGGTTAACTCTTATATCATTAGAAATTACTGAGGAAACATGTTAAGTCAAAGTCCCTATTGAGCCCCCCAGGGAAAAGAGAACCCAATTGGTGTATCCACCAAGATTCCCGTTTACTGATATCTCTCGTGAAATTGGAACCTCTCCAATGTCGTTTAGGGGCCTCTATCCCCCAAAATTTCATCCCCACCTTACTCTTATTATGCATTTTCTCAAAATGGATATATAAATGATGTTTGTCTGACCCTTTATGGATGTTGCGTACGTGTTCCTCTAATCTGTCTTTTAGGGCTCTGGTGGTACGCCCCACATAGATAAAATCACATGGGCACTTTAGAGCGTATACGACCCCAATAGTGTCACACGATATGAATTCCCTGATAGTATAGGATTGATGGGTTCTGGGATCATGGAATTCCTTTAACCTTCTATCATTCCCTGGAACTCTCACACAGCTGTAGCATCTACCACATCCATAGAAGCCCTTAAGATCCCAAAACATTCTAGGATACTTCAAAATTGTGCCCCCTCATGGAATGGCGACAAACTTTTACCCTTAAAAATCTCCATAGGCGACGTTTAAAAAATTCTACAGGTTGCATGTTTTGAGTTACAGAGGAGGTCTAGGGCTAGAACTATTGCTCTTGCTCTGTCGATCACGGCGATACCTCATATGTGTGGTTTGAACACTGTTTTCATATGCGGGTGCTGCTCATGTATGTGTTTGCTTCTGCACGTGAGCTCGGTGGCACGGGGCGCGTTTAAAACATTTTTTTCTTATTTATTTTACCTTTCTATTTTTTATTTTTACAATGTTCTTTTAAAAAAAAATGGTGTCACTTTTATTCCTATTGCAAGGAATGTGAACATCCCTTGTAAGCAAGAAAGCATGACAGGACCTTTTATATATGAGATCTGGGGTCAAAAAAACCTCAGATCTCTTATTGGTACACTAAAATGCAATAAAAATAAATTAATTAATTAAATGTCATTTGAAAAAAATAAAAATAAATAAATGTCGATTTAGGAACTATGGGCGGAAGTGACGTTTTGACGTCGCTTCCGTGCTGCAATGGTATGGAAACCACACACGGAAGAGGACCCGATCGCCTCCTTTGATTTTGATCTGGTCAGTTAAGTAGCAGATGGGGTTTTTAATCAGTTTCAGCTGCGTTGGTGTTAATGAAATTAACAACAGGCGCATTAGATGGGCAACAATGAGACCTCCAAAAAAGGAATGGTTTTACATGTGGAGGCCACTGACATTTTTTTCCCTACTCATCTTTTCTGACTGTTTTTCACTAATTTTACATTTGGCTAGGGTCAGTGTCATTACTGGTAGCATGAAGCGATACCTAGACCCTATAGAGGTTGCACAGACAGTCCAACTCCTCCAGGAAGGCACATCAATACGTGCATCAATGGGGGGGTTTGTTTTTTTTTGAAGCACTTGATTAAAGCCAGAGGCTCTAAGGCCCCTTTCACACGATCGGACCTGTCAGTTTTGACGACGGACCTGAACGCTCCATGTTAGTCTATGGAGCGTCAGATGGAGAGACTGCCAGACGTAGCATACTTTCCACGGACAGCGTTGTGCTAAATCCCAATCCCTTGCCCTGGGGCATTCTTCATTAGAGCAGTGATAATTTCGTCAACTAAAACATTTTACAGTGTCGAAAACTAAACAAAAAGTACAGCACATTTTCGTCCTCTGACGAAAATCGATTCAGTTATCGTTAACGAACAAAAACTAAACGAAAATGTGAGGCAGGGACATTTACCCTCAGGACTTCCAGTTTTCACGGAGCCCCTGCTTCCTCTAGATGGAGCCCTGTGTTTGTAGATAGGAGGCTGTCCATGGAAGGTTAGACTATCAATGTCTGTTATCTGCAGCCTGAAGGGGGGTGTTCTATTAGGATGACGGGGGCTTGGCTGTGTAGTTAACCCTCTCACACACTGTCACACACTCACACTTCATACTGATATATCGAGGCCCCCTGAAGGAGACCCGCTCCTTGTCAATAGGCTTCACAGTGTGTCTACTACGGGGGAGCAGCACACCGCATTATAGTGATACTAAAGTCTCCTTTTTTTTTAATTTAAAAATAACAAACATGCTATACGTATCTGCTCTGTGTAGTGGTTTTGCACAAAGCAGCTTCTCAGGTCTCTCGCTGACGCTACTGTCCCCTCTCTCCTGCCGAGTGCCCCCACAGCAAGCAACTTGCTATGGGGGCACCAGAGCCAAGCCACTGCTCTGTGTGGCCCCGCCCCCCCTCTCTCCTTACTGGCTTACTGACTTTGATTGACAGCCAACGGCGCCCCGCTGCTGTCTAAGCCAATGAGGAGGGAGAGTCCTGGACAGCCAAGACTCTTGTGAACCATCACTGGATCGAGTTAAGGATGAGGGGCTGAGGGGGGCTGCTGCACACAGAAGGATTTTTAATCTTAAAACGGAGTTCCACCCACTTTTCGATCTCCACATCATCCACTTCAGACCTTGCCATATTTACTGCAATGGGCAATCCCCCCCCCCCCCCCACTGTCTTTATCTTGTTTATAAGGCATTCTTCAGCACTTCCTGTGTCTCCCATCCGCGGCTATGTGCACAATATCCAGCTGCACACTGGCTCCTGGGAGAAGTTTATCTTAGTTCCCAGGAGTCAGTGGGCATTGCCAATTCTCATCATCGCGAGGTTACTTTGGTTGCCATAACAACGGGTTGGCATTTCCTACGCCCCCGCCCGTTGCGATGGAAACCAGAGAAGGTTCCTGCGCTGCGAGTTATGGATAATGTGTGAGATCCGGCGGTGCATGTTGGTTATTTAGCAGCATTGTATCCGGAAGATTATCCTAATGGGTTTCACATGATCACAAGCAGGATGGAACAGCATAGAATGCATTAAGATAAAGCACCTTCTGACTTTAGAAACACTTTAAAGGGCTCCCGGTTCATAAAGAATTTTGCCACTGATCTATAGAGACTGCGATTATTCTGGAGAGAGTACAGTTCAGGATCTTCATTTTTGTGTACATAGAGAAGGAAGTTTGTCCTCATCAAGTCAAGTTGAGCATCCCATAATCCCTAATTGTTTCCTCTAATAGAACAACAAAAACAAGCCCATGGACTGATTTCTTGTTCCTGGATGCAAGTTGGAAATGCATGTTGCCTGGCTGTGCAGGGGTTAGTGCTACATATAAAACCGTGAACATTTCTCTAATAACTATATAAGCAGAGTGGCATTGTGTATAATGCTACTGAACACAAGTACATCCAGAAAAATTGTGAGCAAGTAGTGGGTGGTATAGTGTGTGGTCCAACTGAATGCAGTGACATCCACCAAAATTGTCAGCATTTACCGTAAATGTTATCTATACAATCTGGTATTCCCTCATCTGTGTCTGATGTAATAAATTACCTGTCCCCTTTAGGAGCTGACCTATCCCCCCCTCCCCGCTATCAGAAAGAAGACATGAAAGAACGCTGTAGGGTCCCATGTCCGACCAATAAAAGTAGAAACAACCAATTTCTCACAAATGTAAATGTCAAAATGTTACCTAAATGCTATGTATTGTTTTACCATTGTTTATTGTTTATGAGTTTGCAGTTGAGCGGTCACATACTTTTACTGTAACAATGGAATTTTACAGTGTTTCTGTTTTGGTGTTAAAGACAATCCCTGAATAGAGTTTGGAGAAATAAGCATTAATGTGATTTTAAGCTGAAGACCCTGGAGAGTGAGAGCATCCATCAGGCGGTGGGGTACAGAGGTTCACGATCCCGATGCTTTACTACCAGTCAGGAGCTTCGGGAATAGCTCGTACTACCAAATGATGCATTTCATCTGAGCACAGAGATTAATGACTTCGAGGAATTAACTTCAACCACGTTTTTGAGCTTGCTGATTCCCCTTCCCATGTATTTCACATCTAAAAGTGTATATTACTTTGTACCATGTGGTTTATGACTTAAAGTGGACTTCCAGGAAAACTGGTTAAACAATGTTAAACATTACAGTATTACAGTTACCTATTGATGACTGGTTCTCTCTAAGGGTGGCCATACACAGTCCCATAATAAAACAAAACTTTCAACAAGTATGCATCAATCTTACCGTGTGGCCACATCGGGAAGCATAGCTTCCAACTGTCCCTGATTTGGAGCAATGTCCCTCTTTCCTCCTCATTTGTCCTTTATTTTGGTCTGATCTATATAGTTGTATATAAAATGCACTTTTTATCTTTAAAAAAGTGTTTCCCAGTGCTAACCCTTTCATCCAATTTCTAAATTGTTGCATTTGTCAATTTTAAAAACCAATTTAAAGAAATATTAGTGGTGAAAAAAAAGCACTTGTGGATTTAAAGCGGGGGGTCCACCTATCTATCGTTTTTTTTTTTTTTTAGTTCATTCACAAACTTTTCTTCTCAGCATTACATACTCACATATTGTGTGTAATATGTCCGCCTGTGTCAGATTTCGTCGGAAAGAATAACTTATATTATTCACTGCAGGCGGTTTCCATCTTCATTGTGGGCATTTGAAGCCCACAAGCATTTATTTCCTGGATGTGGTGAATGCTGTGCTCCCAGCATTCACTGCTCGTTCCCGCACATGCTCAGTGGCATCCTGGGAAGCCTGAGACTAGCTCCCAGGAGTCTGGGAGAGGCTAGAAACACGCCTACTCCCACGGGAGGAGAACCAGGAAGTGCAAAGAAGAATAGAAAAATAAAAGGTAATTACGGCGATTTCAATTTTTTTAAACGGCATGTCAGCATCTAGGCAAGGAAGAGAATACATACAGATATTGTTCAAAATTTGGGTGGAACCCCGCTTTAATTAACATTTTTTGGGTCATAAAAATACAGAAGGCCTTCGCGCTACTAAGATGTGTTCAAAATAATCTCTTAGTCATTAAAAGAGGGAAACCCTCGTAAACTACACATTTTGTAAGTAAACAATTAAGTAACCAAAGTGCATACAATCATATAGTGATTCCGCGCTACAGCAATAATGTGCAAAGAGTACTCAATAAATAAAGTAAATAAACACTGTGTAAATGGTGCCCAATGAATTGGGATAATAAAAGTGCAAAAGTGATTAGTCCATAAGTTTGTATATCAATCTAAGGGCATTAGATTCAATATGATGATGGTCTCTTAATTTAACATTTTTCAGTAAATGTCCAAAAAAAGGTTTTTGCAAAGATGTGTTTAAATAAATTGCACAGCAAACAGGCGAGAAGTTTATAATCCCATAAATGAGCTCACAGAACCCTCACCTTCATATCTTGAAATGTCAGCATAAGGTAATAAACAGGGATCTATTCCATTATTCCAACTTCCACCACCAGGGGGTCCTCCGTTCCATTAAGTGTAAAACCTTGATATCTTGAAATGTCAGCATAAATAATGTACAGGAATCTATTCCGCTATTTTAACATCCACCACCAGGGGGTCCTCCGTTCCACTAAGTATATAACCTGAATGGATACTCCACATCCGCTTCCTGATGTAACCTCGTGCCCACAGCAGGGGGGGGGGATGGGGTGGGGGCAAATGGGTAAGGATGGGAGAGATAAAACTCCAATGGTGTAGTATGTTAGCGATAAATAAAATTTGTATTAGAAGATTAAAGGCATAAACAGCTAATATGGCGTCTGGGCATCCCCTGATGAAGTCACGTGATGACGTAATGCGTAGGGAGAAGGTCGGAGGTTGAAGTATACCGGAAGTGATGTGAGAACGGCGTCCAGATGCCATATTAGCTGTTTATGCCTGTTTTTTTAATCTTTTAATGTAAGAGTCCAGCTTTATCTTCTAATAAAAATTTTTTTTTATTGCTAACATACTACACCATTGGAGTTTTATATCTCCCATCCTTACCCATTTCTCCCCCCCATCCCCCCCCCCCCTGCTGCGGGCATGAGATTACATGAGGACGCGGATGTGGAGTATCCATTCAGGTTATATACTTAGTGGAACGGAGGACCCCCTGGTGTTGGATGTTAAAATAGCGGAATAAATTCCTGTAGATTATTTATGCTGACATTTCAAGATATCAAGGTTTTACACTTAATGGAACGGAGGACCCCCTGGTGGTGGAAGTTGGAATAATGGAATAGATCCCTGTTTATTACCTTATGCTGACATTTCAAGATATGAAGGTGAGTGTTCTGTGAGCTCATTTATGGGATTATAAACTTCTCGCCTGTTTGCTGTGCGATTTATTTAAACACATCTTTGCAAAAACCTTTTTTTGGACATTTACTGAAAAATGTTAAATTAAGAGACCATCATCATATTGAATCTAATGCCCCTAGATTGATATACCAACTTATGGACTAATCACTTTTGCACTTTTATTATCCCAATTCATTGGGCACCATTTACACAGTGTTTATTTACTTTATTTATTGAGCACTCTTTGCACATTATTGTACCGTAGCGCGGAATCACTATATGATTGTATATTTTTTGGGTTATGTCCCCTTTAAGGGTCATGGCAGGGGGTGTGTCCTATGCCTACATACGTTTGCTATTAGGTGTCCCTCATTCCCAGCTCAAAATGTTGGGAGGTATGGGGAAGATAGTGGGTTTTTGTGGCTCATGATTTGAAATTAAACTTGAAAATACGCAACTATCCGTATCCCTGGAAGAATGGCAAAAGAATATGCGTGCAGCTAATTCCACAAACCTTACTGAGTGCCCAGGACACCTAAAATACAGTTATGGCTAGCTGGCTCCCACTTGCACTTCACTATTGGTCTTTTACTAGGATAAGTAACCTCACTGACCAATCATTCAGGCCCCAATTCACATATTGGTGCTAAAATGCAGATGTTAGTATTCACATCAACATATCTGCATGACTTTGGCATTGTTTTTAATGGTGCTAGGCACATTTGCCTGCTGTGTCAACATAAATTGGCCAACAAAAATTGCAGGTCTTTTTTTTAGTGTGCATTGTAGACCCTACTGATGGCAATGGCAGTGCATAAAAAATGCAAGTAACATGATTTTGTTTGTTTCCAGTGCATGAACCAGCCCCTCCCATAGCAAACTACAACATTTCATTGGGTTGCAGAACCCAACAAAGCAGTGCACATAAATGTTTAAGAACATAAAAGAATTTTTTTTGGTACACTGTTTTAATAGAAAACAGTTGTTTATAGGCTGACAAATACATACAACTGTAAAAAAATGAAAAATAGTACATTCTATGGTACATTCTATAGTTTAATCAATTTATTTTATATTTTTTGCTACCCTGTTTCCCCGAAAATAAGACCTAGCGTGATTGTCAGTGATGGCTGAAATATAAGCCCTACCCCCCAAATAAGCCCTACCCTGTTTCCCTGAAAATAAGCCCTACCCTGAAAATACGACCTACATCGATTTTGACTAGGGCTTATTTGGGGGGTAGGGCTTATATTGCAGCCATCACCGACAATCACGCTAGGCCTTATTTTCGGGGAAACAGGGTAATACTGTACAAGCAGGAGTCTCCAAACGTTCTAAACAAAGTGCCAGCTTACTGTCCTTCAGACTTCAGGGGAGCCAGAATGTGGCACCAAGAGTAAAAAACGCCCCAGCGTCAGTAAGCGTAAACAATACCTTGGTGGTCAGTGAGAGTAAAAACTACTTGTAATTAGTAGGAGGAGGAATAGTGTCTCATCATTGGTATTAGTTGGAGGAAGTGTCTCTTCGTTGATATCAATGGAAGGAATAGTGTCTCATCATTGGTATTAGTGGGAAGAATTATGTCCCACTGTTGGTGTCAGTGGGAGGAATGGTGTCTCAACGTTGGTATTAGTAGAAGGAATAGCGTCCACTCCTGACATTGGTATTAGTGGAAGGAATAGCGTCCACTCCTGACATTGGTATTAGTTGGAGGAAGTGTCTCTTCGTTGATATCAATGGAAGGAATAGTGTCTCATCATTGGTATTAGTTGGAAGAATTATGTCCCACTGTTGTTGTCAGTGGGAGGAATGGTGTCTCAACGTTGGTATTAGTGGAAGGAATAGCGTCCACTCCTGACATTGGTATTAGTGGGAGGAATAGTGTCCTGACATTGGTATTAGTGGGAGGAATAGTGGTCCATTGTTAGTGTCAGTCGGAGGAATAGTGCCTCACTATTGGTGTCAGTGGAAGGAATGGTGTCTCATCGTTGGTATTAGTGGAAGTAATGCCGCGTACACACGGTCGGACTTTCCGGCATACTTGGTCCGGCGGACCAGAGTGTGCCGGACAATCCGCCCGTGTGTGGGGGGCGGCGGACTTTTCCGGCGGACTTCTTCCCAAAAGCCCGCCGGACCTAGATTTGAAGAAAGTTTCAAATCTTTCCGTCGGACTCAGTTTCGGGCGGAAAGTCCGCTCGTGTGTGTGCTGGTCCGACAGAAAGCCCGCTCGTGTGTAGGCTGGTCCGACAGACCAAATACGACACGAGGGCAGGGTATTGCATCTCGCGCTCGCTGCAATAGGAAAAACAAATCTTCCTATTGCGGCGAGCGCGGGGCATACCAGGCCCTTAGGTCTGGTATGGATTATAAAGGGAACCCCGCTACGCCGAAAAAACGGCGTGGGGTCCCCCTAAAATCCATACCAGACCCCGATCCGAGCACGCAGCCTGGCCGGTCAGGAAAGGGGGTGGGGACGAGCGAGCGCCCCCCCCCCTCCTGAACCGTACCAGGCCGCATGCCCTCAACATGGGGGGTGGGTGCTTTGGGGGAGGGGGGCGCCCTGCGCCTCCCCCCCCAAAGCACCTTGTCCCCATGTTGATGAGGACAAGGGCCTCTTCCCGACAACCCTGGCCGTTGGTTGTCGGGGTCTGCGGGCGGGGGCTTATCGGATTCTGGGAGCCCCCTTTAATAAGGGGGCCCCCAGATCCCGGCCCCCCACCCTATGTAAATGAGTATGGGGTACATGGTACCCCTACCCATTTACCTAGGAAAAAAGTGTAAGTAATAAAACACACTACACAGGTTTTTAAAATATTTTATTAAACAGCTCCGGGGGGGGGGAATCTTCCTCCGGCTTCGGGGGTCTTCTTCCGGCTTCGGGGGTCCCTCCGCTTCATCTTCTCCCGGCGTCCGGTTGGTTCTTCTCCGCTCTCCGGCCTCTTCTCCCGGTGTCGCAGGTCTTCGGCCGGCCCCTCCGCTGTCTTCATGTAGCTCTATTGCCAGCGGAGGTCCGGACTTCTTGGCTTCTTGGCTTCTTGGCTTCTCTTCTCTTCTCTTCCCCCAGATGTTGACACGACGCTCTCTCCGGCTGGACTGGTCTCTGAGGGCTGCGTTGTGACTTATATAGGCGGAGACCCCGCCCCCATATGATGTCACAGTCCTTGGGCATGCTGGGACTGTGACGTTTTAGGGGGCGTGGTCGACCACGCCCCCTAAAACGTCACAGTCCCAGCATGCCCAAGGACTGTGACATCATATGGGGGCGGGGTCTCCGCCTATATAAGTCACAACGCAGCCCTCAGAGACCAGTCCAGCCGGAGAGAGCGTCGTGTCAACATCTGGGGGAAGATAAGAGAAGAGAAGCCAAGAAGCCAAGAAGCCAAGAAGTCCGGACCTCCGCTGGCAATAGAGCTACATGAAGACAGCGGAGGGGCCGGCCGAAGACCTGCGACACCGGGAGAAGAGGCCGGAGAGCGGAGAAGAACCAACCGGACGCCGGGAGAAGATGAAGCGGAGGGACCCCCGAAGCCGGAAGAAGACCCCCGAAGCCGGAGGAAGATTCCCCCCCCCGGAGCTGTTTAATAAAATATTTTAAAAACCTGTGTAGTGTGTTTTATTACTTACACTTTTTTCCTAGGTAAATGGGTAGGGGTACCATGTACGCCATACTCATTTACATAGGGTGGGGGGCCGGGATCTGGGGGCCCCCTTATTAAAGGGGGCTCCCAGATTCCGATAAGCCCCCGCCCGCAGACCCCGACAACCAACGGCCAGGGTTGTCGGGAAGAGGCCCTTGTCCTCATCAACATGGGGACAAGGTGCTTTGGGGGGGGGAGGCGCAGGGCGCCCCCCTCCCCCAAAGCACCCACCCCCATGTTGAGGGCATGCGGCCTGGTACGGTTCAGGAGGGGGGGGCGCTCGCTCGTCCCCACCCCCTTTCCTGACCGGCCAGGCTGCGTGCTCGGATCGGGGTCTGGTATGGATTTTAGGGGGGACCCCACGCCGTTTTTTCGGCGTAGGGGTTCCCCATTATAATCCATACCAGACCTAAGGGCCTGGTATGCCCCGCGACGGGGCTCGCAAGGTGTCAATCTCGCCGATAAAAGCGGCAAGATTGACATCCTTTTCTAGTCCCGTCGCACCTGAGTCACGTTCAAAATGAACGGACTTGGCCGTGTGTGGGCAAGTCCGTTCATTCTGAAAGTCCGCCGGAACTCCGGCGAAAGTCCGTCGGAAAGACGGGCGGACTTAGCCCGCCGGAAAGTCCCGGCGTGTGTGGGCAAGTCCGTCCGTTTTAAAGTCCGGCGCACCTGGCGGACAAAGTCCGTCGGAAAGTGTGCCGGACCAAGTAGGATAGAAAGTCCGACCGTGTGTACGCGGCATAATAGTGTCCCATCATTGGTATTAGTGGGAGGAATAGTGCTCCATCTCTGGTGTCAGTGGGAGGAATAATGCCTCATCATTGGTGTCAGTGGGAGTAATTATGCCTCACTGTTGGTGTCGGTGGAAGGAATGGTGTCCCATCTTTGGTGTTAGTGAGAGGAATAATACCCCAAGGGCAAGATAGAGCCAAGAAAAGGACAGCATCTGGCCTCACTTTGGAGCCCACTGCTGTACAGCATTGAATCTATGGAACTTCAGGTAGTTTTTGCAGCCCTAAGATGGCAGCGCTCATCTACAGACTAAAGGATTCCATTTCTTCAACAAAGTCTCCAAACTGCATTTGATCTCGTTATTGGGAACCACACTGATTGGTTTTTGTTTTGCCAGTATAGACCTGAAGTTTCAGTGACAATCGGGATTGAGAGACATCAGATGCACTAAGTGTCAGCTGATGACTCTCAAAGAGGTGCGTTTTTTTAAATGTATCTCTAGCACTGGGCTTCATGCTAGGTTACATTTATATGCATATGATGGGCAGGAAATAGTTTAGCTAATCATTTTTACATGTATACAAATAATATTAAAATGACCACAATTTCCCTTGAAAAAGAGTGCTATTTATCTTTACATTCAATTTATAATCTGTGTATAATATATAAAAAGACTACTTTGTACCCAGTTCTTGTAAATTTGGAAGAAGTTCTCGCAAAGTGTTCTCACTAATATATAACACAGACAGTGGAATATTTGTTCTATAGAACAGCTGGGGCCAATGGCCGACTACTTAAGTGTGGAGGATTAGAATAAACAAACTCATTTTGATCTCAATATGGATATTAGGAAAAACTTAGTGTAAAATGCTTCTATATGCATAATGTATGACAGCCTTGAGCTACTCTTGTTCTGAATGTGAGCATGATTATATGAGGTTCTTAGTGTATATGCATATAGAACAGGTAATTATAAAGAGACCCTGTCACCAACCTAAAAAGTGCATACAAAGGCACACAAAATCAAGCATTTTTTAATGCTTATTCACAGTGTTTTTCCTTTCTAGCAATATTTTTTATACACATTCTATATGACTTTGAACTTCCAGGAGAGTTTGGCTACTCCTTTCGGAGTCTTCCTTTTGCATCATAGCCCATTTCAAATCTATTTACTGTCTATGCTGGCCCAGCTCCTCTCTCTCCCATTCCACCACATCCCAATGGTGCTCTATTGGATTGAGATCTGGTGACTGTGGAGGCCATTGGAGTACAGTGAACTCATTGTCATGTTCAAGAAACCAGTGGTGAGATGATCGGGTCTTTGTGACATGGTGCATTATCCTGCCGGAAGGAGCCATCAGAAGATGGGTACACTGTAGTCATAAAGGGATGGACATGGTCAGCAACAAAGCTCAGGGAGGCCGTGGAATTAAATATTCCCCACACCATTACACCACCAGCCTGAACCGTTGATACAAGGCAGGATGGATCCATGCTTTCATGTTGTTTATGACAAATTTTGGCCCTACTATCTGAATGTTGCAGCTGAAATCGAGACTCATTAGACCAGGCAAAGTTTTTCTAATCCTCTATTGTCCAATTTTGGTGATCCTGTGCAAATTGTAGCCTCAGTTTCCTGTTCTTAGCTGACAGGAGTGGCACCCGGTGTGGTCTTCTGCTGCTGTAGCCCATAGTCAAGGTTTGATGTGTTGTGCATTCAGAGATGGTATTCTGTATACCTCGGTTGTAATGAGTGGTTATTTGAGTTACTGTTGCCTTTCAATCATCTAAATCCAGTCTGCCCATTCTCCTCTGACCTCAACAAGGCATTTTCGTCCACACAACTGCCACTCACTGGATATTTTCTCTTTTTCAGGCCATTCTCTGTAAACCCTAGAGATGGTTGTGTGTGAAAATCCCAGTAGATCGGCAGTTTTTGAAATACCCAGACCAGCCAGTCTGGTACCAACAACCACTTGAAGAAGATTGAGTTGCTGCCATGTGATTGGCTGATTAACAATTTGTGTTACCAAGCAATTCAACAGATACATAATACAGGTACATAATAGAGTTGTTAGTGAGTATATGCTAAATGCACTTCTCTATAAAGAGTACCCATCTACAGTCACTGCAATTAGGCGTAAGGACATCAGTGCTGCCTTGTTAGAACCAGAAGGGCAGAAAGGGATGGTAACCAGACCACTCACCCTACATCCATAAGCAGAGAGAGCAGCTGTGACTGATGGTTGTTACTGGAAATGCTTGCACTCAGGGCCGGATTAACATAGGGGCTTGTGGAGCTGCAGCTCCAGGCCCCTCCCTCAATATAGGCCCATGCCAGTGGCTTATCAATATCTGTGTGCCTTCCTGAAGGAAGAGGAGCCCTCTGTGCACACATGGAGGAGACAAGAGTTAGTGCAGCCGAGTCCTGTCTCTGTCCATGCCTGACTCCTATCACAGGATCTGTTCACTCACACAGTTACTCAGTGTCTGGGAGCTGTCTGGGGGAGGGGTGCTGATGTTCTCCTAACCAGCAGGAGCCCGGGAGGAAGGACATCTCCCATGCTGTTATGATAAGGTCAGTACATTTGTTAGGGAGATGTTGTGTAATTATTGTGCTAGGGGACAGACTGCTGCTCCACCTCCTTGTAATGTGCTCTCTTGTGCCCATCATGTCATGTGCTGTACATTGCAGTGCCCCCCATGTAATGTGCTGTGTCCAGTATGTCATGTGCTGTACATTGCAGTGCCCTCCTGTAATGTGCAGTGCCCACCATGTCATGTGCTGTGCATTGCCCTTCATGTGATGTGCAGTGCCCCCTATGTCATGCTGTGCCTTGCAGTGACCACCATGTAATGTGCAGTGCCCACCATGTCATGTGATGTGCCATCCAGTGCCCACCATGTCATGTGCAATGCCCACCATGTCATGGGCTGTGCCATTCAGTGCCCCCCATGTAATGTGCAGTGCCCACCATGTCATGTGGTGTGCCTTGCAATGCCCGCTATGTAATGTGTAGTGCCCACCATGTCATGTGCTGTGCCATGCAGTGATCCCACCATGTAATGTGCAGTGCCCACCATGTCATGTGCTGTGCTGTGCCCACCCTGCCATGTGTTTTGCCCAGCATGTAGTATGTTGTGCCCACTGTGTAATGTACTGTGCTGTTCAGCAGTGCCCACCATGTCATGTGCAGTTCCTAACATGTAATGTGCAGTCGCATTGCCCACCATGAAATCTGCTATGCCATGCAGTGCCCACCATGTGCTGTGTTGTGCCCACCATGTCATGTGCTGTGTTATGCCCACCATGTCATGTGCTGCACCATGCAGTGCCTACCATCTAATGTGCTGTACTCACCATGTAATGTGCTGTACATTGTCCACCATGGCATGTGCCGTGCAGTACCCACAATGGAATGGGCTGTGTGGGGCTCACCATGTCATGTGCTGTGTCCACCATTTAATGGGCTGTGCTCACAATGTAATGTGCTGTGTCGTGCAGTGCCCACCAATGTGCCCAATGGAATGTGGTGTGCAGGGCTCACCATGTCATGTGTGGTGTCCACCATTTAATGTGCTGTGCTCACAATGTAATGTGCAGTGCCCACCATGTCATGTGGTGTCATGCAGTACCCACCTTGTCATGTGCTGTGCAGTGCCCACCATGCCATGTGCAGTGCCCACCATATAATATGCTGTGCCCACCATATAATGTGCTGTTCAGTGACCACTTGTAATGTGCAGTGTCCACCATGTAATGTGCTCAGCTGTGCCCGCCATGTCATGTGCTGTGCTCATCATATAAGGTCCTGTGCCCACCGTGTGCATATGCTGTGTTGTGCCCACCATGCAATGTGCTGTGTTGTGCAGTACCAACCATGTCATGTGCTGTGCCCACCATATAATGAACTGTGCCTACCTTGTAATGTGCTGTATTGGGCAGTGCCAACCGTGTAATGTGCTGTGTTGTGCAGTACCAACCATGTCATGTGCTGTGCCCACCATATAATGAACTGTGCCTACCTTGTAATGTGCTGTATTAGGCAGTGCCAACTGTGTAATGTGCTGTGCCCACCATGTAATGTACTGTGCTTTCCTTACCATTAAATGTGCTGTATCCATGTATCCACCATGTAATGTGTTGTGCCAATCATGTAATGTACTGTGCTATCCCCCCCCCCCCCGTGTTATGTACTATGCTGTGCCTCCCACAGACTCACCCCCCTCTCTCTTTCACCCCCCTCACCCCCTCTCTCTCTCATCCCCTCTCTTTCACCCTGTTCTCACTCTCACCCCCTTCACCCCTTACCACCCTCTCTCTCTTTCACCCTCTCTCTCTTCCCCTTTTTCTCACCCCCTCTCTCACCCCCTCTCTCTCACTCCCTCTCTCTCACCCCCTCTCTCTTACCCCCTCTCTCGTCCCCTCTCTCTCGTCCCCTCTCTCTCACCCCCTCTCTCTCATCCCCTCTTTCTCACCCCCTCTCTCTCGTCCCCTCTCTCTCACCCCCTCTCTCTCGCCCCCTCTCTCTCGTCCCCTCTCTCTCACCCCCTCTCTCTCGTCCCCTCTCTCTCACCCCCTCTCTCTCACCCCCTCTCTCTCGTCCCCTCTCTCTCACCCCCTCTCTCTCGTCCCCTCTCTCTTGTCCCCTCTCTCTTGTCCCCTCTCTCTTGTCCCCTCTCTCTTGTCCCCTCTCTCTCGTCCCCTCTCTCTCGTCCCCTCTCTCTCACCCCCTCTCTCTTGTCCCCTCTCTCTCACCCCCCTCTCTTGTCCCCTCTCTCTCGTCCCCTCTCTCTTGTCCCCTCTCTCTCACACCCTCTCTCTCTCTCATTCACCCCCTTTCTCTCTCTTTCCCCCTCCCTCTCATCCCCTCTCTTTCAACCCCCCATCTTGCTATCACCCCCCCCTCTCTCTCTCTCTTAACCACTCTCTTACACCCCTCTCTCTCTTTAATTTAAATTTAACAAAAATTATTTGCATTTTCATTTTATTTATTTCCATAAAAAGGCCCACCAAAATCCTTAGCACCAGGCCCATGTTGCTCTTAATCTGGCCCTGCTTGCACTGAAACGTTGGGGTGCACATCTTTAGAAGGCCCCTCTACAGGCTTCACAGTTAAGAAAACATGTACAAGATTGTGGTAAGGTAGTACTTTTGCAACAGCTACGTGGTTGTTATGACCAAAGTTCAGTTTTAATGTATCAAAGAATAGTACTACTACCAGTACTACATTCTGTTGCTGTTTTTTTATACTACAGCTATGATGCGCTCTTTGCATTATGGATGACTGCTCACCGCTGGGTGAAAACCAAAGAGAAATAAAAAAAAAAAATTGCATGAAACACTGCTGTGAGAACTTCCAGGGGGGAGCATTAGGAAGCATTACATAGCTATTGCAAAAGTACTGCCTTACCACAATCTTGTGCATGTTTTCTTAATTGTGAAGCCTGTAGAGGGGCCTCATGAAGATGAGCCTCAATACTTTCTGAGTCACTGACTGATGGCAAGTATGCTTGTCTGAAGTGCTGATATCACTCTAATTCCACTCCCTGCACGATTTGTATGGCTGAATTATATGGCCAGGCAATTAGCATTTTCAGAAGGTCAGTAATGGCATTCACAATACTTCTTCCAGCACAGGTTCCCTTGAAATAATTTAAAGTTGCTAGGAATATTTTATTTTCATGTTTTAATATTCGTCTTGAAGGACGTCTGGGAAAACGGCATTTTGCCTTAATAAGCTTAGACATTATGGAGTACAGCCCACAGGGTCTCCTCTTTGCGGTGGCCGTGTGAGATTAGCTAATGCTTGTCTGTGTTTACACATTACTATACAGCGTGGCAAAACTGCAATCAAGACAAATTAACATGGACGTCTCCAAACAAGACATTTCCCGTACTCCCCAAAAGCGAGCGGTGTGAATATGCACCCTTTCATATGTTGGAGCGCTAATCTCATAAAAAAAGAGACTTCTTACTAAAAAATGGATGAAGATATCTTGTCGGCGCTGCCCATAATAACCAGGGTTTGTCTGTTCCTGGAGTGCAGAGAAAATAACGAGGACAAGAAATCTAACTGCTTATTATTTTTCTAGTTTTTACAAATCGAACCTTGAAATTCAATTTCCTTGGTCAGGGCTAGTGATGAGCTAAGGTTTAGCTCAAAACCTGCAGGTAACTGTCACATAATAGCAGGCTGCTAGCCCAATTAATTTCAGCCTGGGAGTTCCTCATACCGCAGCCACACAAAACAAAAGGGTGTGGATGATGATGACATCATTGACCTAATATGGTCACAAGCCCACCCATGACCACCTTATACTCACCTCTCACCTCCACACTGCTTCATGAAAGCCACCTCCAAAATACCCATTATTGACTAGTGTCAAGTTGTAAGAGAGCAGCGGTGACAACACCCCCTTCATCATGTGACAGTGCTTAGGCCTAGCAGCTAATTGCTAGCGTGCTACATTATGGGAGAAGGTCATGTGCTCCTCCAAGCCTTGAAGCACTGGATATTTTTTAGTGCCAGGCACAAAAGACGGAGTGGCAGAGGAGCACTGGAGAGGTGAATCTAAAATAGTCAGGGTTCTTTACAAATTGGATTGGACATATACTGTGGTCACTTTAAACCTTTTGTTCAGCACTGACTGAGAGGTGGAACCTATATTGCCTTCCTCTTGTTTCTCTGGGGAATGTTTTAATCACCAGACACTTCCTCCTTCCTCTAGTCTTGGAGAAAGGGGCTCTCATTAATTCAGCATTCACAGGCAAGCCCAGCAGTACCTCGTGGGAAGGTGATTGTTTATGTAAGTTTTCTAAAGTTTAAAGTTTGCACCTTTGGCAAGCGGAGCAAGGTATGCAGTAAAGGTGCATTGTCATTGTCAGTATATATTGTGACAGTACAGTTCCATGTCCTGGTAATTGTCGCCCAGGGTTCTCAAATAGACAGGTTGAGGGGCTCCAGGGGTATTTAATGTTGAGGAATCTGTTTTATCAGTTTCCTCCAAAGTTTGTAAAATCCAGTTGGGGACCTGGTGCCCGAAGATTCCATAGCGTTATGGGTGGGATGGAATCTCCAATCCTGGGACGGGGTTTTGGGAACAGCCAGGAGTCTGGCTGGTTGATTGAGCAGGTGGGTCCTGGGATTATAGCAAAGTCAGGACTAGGGTTTTGGCCTCCACCCTCCTGAGGAGTCCAGGCAAGCAAGGGAGAAGTGTGCATGTCTGCACAGGTCTGTCTGTCAGAGCAGACAGAGGGTCCAAGCCTGTGGGCTGGAACAGCAAGGAAGCTGGAAAAAAGTGCTGAGGCACAGGGTATACAGGAACTCCATTATAGAGCCAAGAGGGCTGAAGCATAAGCCTGAGCAGCAGTGGCCAAGTGAGCCAGGTGGCTTGGTATTTTCTGTTTAACTTACAGTGTTGCTGTGGAAAGCTGAAACCCCTGGGTGGGCAACTCTTCTGTTATTGGACTTGTTTTCTTTTTCCTTTTAATAAACATGTACCAACAAGCCCTTGAACGGCATATCTGGTGTGGACTCAACTCACTGGTAGAGTCTACACTAAGCTAAACAACCCCCAATGTTAAAATATGTTTTTAGGCATAATTTGAGTCCATGCTGTTAGTTAAAAGATATGCTGTAGGCAATCCACATGTTTGAACATATAGTCATGCTTTCTTAAATGTTTAATGTTAATTTAGATATATGTGTGTAGATAATGGAACACCACTTTGTAACCCCCGTTTTGGTGATTTCTGTAAACTAATGTATTGTATGTCAATTTACAATTTTCACGGTGCTTAAGGTGTTTAAGGAGTCAAAAGGATTAACCTCTGTGGTGTTCAACCTTAATGCACACCTTTGAGGCAAAAGAATAAAGGTACTGCACCCATCAGAAGCTCTCCTCTCATTATTTACTCAAAGCCAATGGGGCCGCTACACCTTAAAATCAACATTATAACAACAAATTCATATACTACGTACAATAAAACACCAGACATAAGAATGCAGAAAAGTTTTCTGCTGTGGCCCTTTATGATTAGATGCCAATCTGATGACGACTCTTGGTGACCACATGGAGAATAGTGTTTCTCCAGAGTGATATGTCTTGTGCTTGGGTCTTCAATCTTCGTACGTCATGTTTATAATTTCTGTTACTGTATCCATCCATCTGATCGCTGGTCTTCCTTTTTTTCTTTTCCCTTCAACTTTTGGAAGCAAAATTTTCTTTTTCAGTGATTTGGTTATTCTCATACTGTATGTCCAATATAAGACAGCTTCAGCTTACTCACCTGGACTTCAGTGAAAAGTTTGTCTTGTTATGTTGTAAGATCTATACTATTTTTTATTTTTTTTTGCTGTCTGTTGTCTTTAGGTTTTCGTTTGGTAGATTCCATTCTTTTCAAAATTAAATGTAAAAGGCAAACTACATTTTGAAGTACTTTCGAATGTCGTTCGTCAAGTCTCTGATCGTATTTTTGAATGTACCGATGAACGTTTGCATGAAAATCTACCAATGTATGGCCAGCTTAAGTCTTCAAGACACAAGCACCATAAATGAAATAGATTTAACCATCGAAAATCTTGCAAATCATTATCCACCCACTAAGTAGGAGATATTACCCAAACATTGTCTACCTACAAAGTGAATGGCCTCAACAAAAATGGGTGGGTGGGAACTTGCAACTTGCTGTCGTAGAAAAAATGCTACAAGCCCGTACTGGTAGCTCTATATAAAAGGGAACTTTATTATTGGATGTTGATTTTCCTGAATTACCATAATGTGAATTACCATATCGGTGATCAGCTGTGCCTCACTTGGTGCAGTACCAGTGTTCATCCTGGAAAAAATAAAAATAAAGTCAACCGACCAGCCCAAAAGCCTAGCCATCCTATATACTGTATTTATTTTTGGGCTCTTATGCCGCATACACACGGTCAGACTTTTCAGCTACAAAAGTCCGACAGCCCGTCCGACAGACTTTTGGTGGACTTTCAACAGACTTTCTAATGACCGGACTTGCCTACACACGATCACACCAAAGTCAGACAGATTTGTACGTGATGACGTACACCGGACTAAAATAAGGAAGTTGATAGCCAGTAGCCAATAGCTGCCCTAGCGTGGGTTTTTGTCCGTCGGACTAGCATACAGACGAGCGGATTTCTGGGTCCGGCCGAGTTTCGTCGTAAAGATTTGAAGCATGTTCCAAATCTAAAGTCAGTCAGATTTGCAACTGGAAAAATCCGCTGAAGGTCCGGTGAAGCCCACACATGATTGGATTGTCCGCCGGATTTGGTCCGTCGGAGTCCGTCGGACAAGTCCGGTCGAAAGGTCCGACCATGTGTACGTGGCATAACAGACAACTTTGTCCCAAATGGGCAAGGTGAAGGTATCTCCACAAATAGAAACTATAGAAGTTTGGAGACCAATGTATGTACGGTATTTATTTTTGATTGTGTAAATTCTTTAATTAGACCAATAAAAAGACAGGGCAGACACCCAGTTGAACAAATCAAATTACATTACAGCTGGGCAGTACATGGACACCAAATGCAATCCATGTTTCAAAGCCAGTGTCTAGTAAACTAGCAAATGGTGGATATAGTAAGTAGTGCAACCAGAACCATACAAAGTTACTAGTGTCTTTCCTGTCATGGTCAGATTTCTGCTATGTACACACGATAGGATTTTCCGACAACAAAACCGTGGATTTATTTCTGACAGATGTTGGCTGAAACTTGTCTTACATACACACGGTCGCACAAATGTTGTCGGAAATTCTGAACGTCAAGAACGCGGTGACGTACAACACGTATGACGAGTCCAGAAAGATAACGTTCAATAGCCAGTGTGGCTCTTCTGCTTGATTCCGAGCATGCGTGGAATTTTGTACGTCGGAATTGTGTACACAAGATCGGAATTTCTGACAACGGATTTTGTTGTTGGAAAATTTGAGAACCAGCTCTCAAATTTTTGTTGTCGGAAATTCTGACAAAAAATGTCCGATGGAGCCTACACGCGGTCAGAATTTCTGACAACAAGTTCACATCGAACATTTATTGTCGGAAAATCAGATCATGTGTACGCAGCATTAGAGTTTACGGGGGAACGATAAAGGTGGAATACAGGGAGAAAAAGGGAGAAAAAGGGAGAAAAAAAGGGGGGGGGGGGTGTACAGTAATTCTTGCAAAATTAAGTGAAAAAAAACCACACACAAACACACACACACACACAACCCCACTCTACACATTCTCCCCAGGAAAGGGTTTAAAGCAGCCCAAAAAGAGTATTTCCAGTCTAATAAACTGCAATTAGAGAATCCTTATATCATAGCCAGGGAGTGCAAATTTTGAGATTCTTTTTGGGTTTAATTTGTAATAAAAGCTGTACTTTTAAACTAGTTTTCACCCAACCCATTAAATCTATCCACTGAACTAGACTACACTGACTTCACTGCTGCAGCTTACTTATCTTTCCAACAAAAAAAATGGATCCAATAAAGTAACATTTTGTGGTTTTACTCCTGTTTTAAAGGTCTGGAGTAACACTGTGTCTCAGGAGGACAAAAGGTGGACCAGAGTATGGGAATTATGCAGGTCTTGTTTGCTATTCCCCATAAGAAATATCTTCCAGTAACTACAGACGTTTATATTAAAATGGATGTAAAGACTTGGTTGAGTAACATTTTTCCTATGTATATATTACTTTACGTATTTTCTTATTTTGGATAATAATCTTGCTCTAACAACTTCCCTCCTATTAATCTAATGTAACAAATAAGCTGACCCTCCCTTCCCTTGCTCAATCATTTTCTTATGCGGCAATATTTGGTTTATATTATGGGTCTGGTCAGTTGCTCATTAGGCCTGTCAGAGCAATTACCCCTGATCCCTAATTACAGCTCCAACCTTTCACTAGATGACCGGTTCCCCCCAGAGAATGTGCTCATGACACAGCATAATGCCAAGGTCATCTTTCTTTCTGCTGTCTGGGGACGAAGGACGCCTAGCATGACGTTACTTGTACCATTTTGCTGTTTGCTTTTCAAACCGCGTCATGTCAGGATGACGGAGGGTATGTCTGAGAAAAAAAAGAATGAAACGCATTGGCCCAGCAGACATAATGCTAGGATATGACTTAACATATCCCGCGTTTTGATATTTTTATAGGGCAAAATTACAGCAAAAGATTACAAAATTATAAATTATACTTACATAGGAGCAGTAGGATTAATTACCGAATTAAAATATATTAAACATTTTGCCCTTCCGAGAAGGCCCAGACTGTGATAGCTGTGCCTAAAAAAATGAAGGCAGAAGGTTGAGGGCTACTCTTCTATGTTATGTCTATAAGATGCTTTTAGCTGATGTTTTCTCCATTACTGACTTTCCATACCTTATTCAGGGTCTCTGTGTAGAGGCGGCCATCTTGGTTCAGGTGTTCCCCATGTGCATTGGATGGTTATGGCCTCTGTGTAACTGCAGTCACCTGGGCTGGGGGAATAGACCAGCAGGTGCTTTTCTAGCAGTTGGTGAAGCAGCTGTTGTGGCACAGGGTAGTCCCGGAAGTGAATGTCGAGATGTTCTAGCAGCAGCTGGTACTGAGGCTTATCCAACAAAGCCATGTCTGCTTATATAGGGGAACATGTGGCTTCTACCATGGAATGAGCCCCTGGGATACAGTGATGGGGCAATACGTACAGGTCTGCTAGGGTGGCAGGGTTGTGAAGTGAAATTGAGGTCAACCCCAGGTTGATGAACTGCACCAGGACCTTCCCCTTGTAGACCTTGCACAAAGTGCAAGCAACCTGACACTCCCCTGACTCCACTGAGTCCTTGTGGGATTCCACCATTATGGTGACCCCTTAAAGTTTTTCTTCCAATAGGAAGAGACCAGACTACCTCTTGGAGGGGTGTCAAGAGGAACTTTTGCTTTGGAGGTGTGTGGATAACTCCTACCTGTTCAGGCTGTTTCCTTGCTGCTCTTTATTGGGCCTCATAGGCCTGTATTACGGTAAGCCACACAGGTTGCAGACACAGCCCCTCGCACGCTAGTTTAAATGCTTGAATTTGACCAGAAAGTGGGGTAAGTCCTCAAAATGTTCATGTCCATAACAATAGACACCACTGTACTTAGTGGGCCATGACTTATTACTACCCCTATTCGATCCACCACTTGGTCATCAATCTGGATCTTCTACCAGGATAGGCAAGAGATTGACTGCCTTGAGGGATAGCCATGAGGGGTCAAACTGGTCTTGTGTCCTGAACTGCCGGGCATAGAAGTCATACTCCATGAGAGTGACCTCGGAACTGTTGTTGATCAGGCACAGGACCTCTTGTCCAAAAGGGTGATCACCACTGGACTAGGTGCGATCATGGTTTGCTGGGACCTTGTGCTGACCGTCTCTGCCCTGGAAGCTATTAGTTTACCAGTAGCCTGTGTGTGTGCTTTCGGATTCAGGCCGGCCACGGTTCTTGGCTATATGTACAAAGCGGCCACACCACCAGCACTTCCAGTCCTCCTCTGGGTCCCTCCGTAATAGATTCTCATCCTTAGAGGGAGGGGTCAAATCCTGTTTAATTGAGGACATTTCTTGTTTTATTAGACCACGTCTAGGGTGAGTTCCCTTCACCCTGTGTATATGGTTGACAGAGGTGAAGGAGCCAAGGCCTCCTCTTTCAGGTGCAACTGGTCCTACCTATTTGTAACCGCCACAGTTGCCTCCGCATCTTCCTGTTCCCATGCAACCAAGTTTACCAATATGTCATGAAAAGAGATGGCTGCTTACTAATTCGCTCCTGTAGGGCTCTCCCTACTGGGCCAGCCTTCATTCCCACCACAAACTGGTCCCTTAGTAGATTATCTGAGGCAGTGATATTGGCACAACCATGCACATCCCTCTTCTCCAGACACTTCCAGAGATTCTGGAGTGTTACCACACAGTGAGTGAGGCTCTCGTTCTTCTGCTGCCTTCATAAAAAAGGATCTCTGCCTCTTCTCTGGGACTGTCACATTTTCTCCAAACAGACTTTCCAGGCGTGTCACAATTTGTTCCAGGATGACTCGATCCTCTTTAGGCAGTGCCATTACCGCTCGGCAGTCGTCATCCTCCAAGGTGTTAATAGCCAGTTCCACAATTAGCCGGACAGGAACCTGATGCAGGGACGCAGCACTTTCTAGTCTCTCCTTCCACTTGGCCAGAGGAATACTGGAGCCACTAAACTTGGGCACCAGAGCTGATCCTAGTAGTGCCACGATGGTTCCTTCTCCTCCTTCCGCATCCACTGCAAGAATGAGACATATCTCGCCAATTGCTGCCAAATGTAGGGAGGTGCAGCGTTGTGCAGTAAACACTCAGAGTCCAGATGCAGTAACAGAACTGAATTGTAATTAAAGTCCAAACAAGCACAATTACCTGACGAGAAGACAACCCAACCAGGTACACTCACAGAATATTGCAGAGAACAGTGTACAGCAGGTCTCAGATGCTCCAACAGCATCTGTCTCGAGGGATAGCTGGTCCGTCTCTGCCTAAATGAAAAAAGACTTGCAGGAAGGTCAGTGAGTCCCTGCTCTTTCCCTACTTTTTTGGAACCTCTCCCTACCGCTAGTACTGTCCCTGTCAGATGGGTGACCTGTCCCTACCCTACACATGCGCGAAATGTGCGCCAAGCCTGGGAGCCAGAGTCTTAAACAGACTCTGCCTGGCCAAAGATGGCTGGTAGATTAACACCGGGCAGCAGCATCCAATTAAATAGCTCTCCCAGTGACCCAGGAAACCATAGAGGAACCATGTTCCTCCTAACTTTCTCTCCCTCTGCAATGCCACTGCGGTTGAGCACCACCTGCAGTGGAGAAAGTAGACTGCACCTGCCTACAAGAAGTCAAAAGCTTCACCCACACCACAGAAATAGAGCTATGAAGCTGTAGGTAGTGGAAGCTGTTTTTCTTGGGGGTAATGAAAAGGCATAAATAGAATATAACTACAGCCTCCCGCTCCCTTTAAAAAAAAGTGCTGCAACACTTGCATCTGCAGATTTTTCTTTGTCCCCCTGTACCTATTTGGAGCTTCCTGTGGTGGTGTGGCAATCTTAGGTTTACTTCTACCTTTCATGAAAGGACTGTGAATTTTTTGGACATTGAGATCTATAGAAATGAGGATGGGAGCTTAGGCTCCACCATTTATAGAAAATCATCATCAGGTAACACCATTCTCAGTGCCAAAAGTTCACAACCCTCTAATATCAAGAATACCATACAGTCAGTACCTGCGCTTGAAGCATAACTGCTCAAAACAGGAATACTTTGTAAGAGAGTCTAGGGCATTACAGTATCGTCTTAAAAAGAGAGGATACAGTAAGAACCTATTGAAGAGGGCTTATCAGCGGGCCAATGGGCAGGATAGGAATTCCTTGATACATGGATCTAAATTAAAAACAGAGGAAAGTACTGTAAGACTAATTACATGCTACTCTGGGCAGCAAAGTCAAGTCCGTAAAATAATGGACACATTTTGGTACCTATTAAGGGCAGACAAAATCACTTTTAGGAGATCAGAACCTCTGAGGGATAAGCTAGTCCACAGTCCCCATACACACTCCAAGGCCAAAAACCTCTCAGGATAGGCGGTACTGGCAAATGTGGCAGGTGCAACTTCTGCAAATTTATTTGGGAGGCACAGGAGATGCCCGCTAGCAAGATGTACAAACCTTATTTCTTTGCTAATTGCCAGTCAATAGGCATTGTATACTATATGGAATGACAATGTGGTATGTTTTACGTAGGTAAGACTAAAAGGCCCTTTTTTCATAGAATCAGGGACCATGTAAAATTGATCAATGCAAAGAAATTTGAGAGTCCAATTAGTTGCCACATGGGACTGTATCACCATTTTGATGCTACCAAGATGAGGTTTTTCGCCTTGGAGTACATTCCCCTGAATGAGAGGGGGTGATGTGGATAGGCTGTTTCTACAGAGAGAAACTAAATGGATCTTCAATTTGTCTGCCACAAAGTATCCAGGGCTTAATGATGCATTAAGCTTTAAGCCATTCCTCTAGGGCAGATTGTGCCCTTGAGGATGATGTATCATCTCTATGTTTCTTTTTGCTACCTCCTATCTTACATTCTAGATTTAGGGGAGTTAAATGAAAATGCAAGGGTCGTCATATGTTTCTTATGTACAGAAATGTTCTTCTTTTCTTTTAATTTGATTTTTTGTAAAGTTAGTCCGATGGCATAACAATTTGACCTTTGACATGGTCTGGTTTCTAAGTGCTCACTCCTGAGTCAGCTTTGGCTCAGATGAGTGAATGTCTTTTGCCTCTATGAGGGACAATTGCGTTAATAAATGGAATATGTTCCCAACTGTGTGTTGACACAGTTCCCCATAAACGTTTACTGTGCAAAATAAGGTCCGTTGGCATGGACCATAGGGTGAGTACATGGATTGAAAACTGGCTACAAGGGCGAGTTCAGAGGGTGGTGATAAATGGGGAGTACTCAGAATGCTCAGGGGTGGGTAGTGGGGTTCCCCAGGGTTCTGTGCTGGGACCAATCCTAATTAATTTTTTCATAAACGATCTGGAGGATGGGATAAACAGTTCAATCTCTGTATTTGCAGACGATACTAAGCTAAGCAGGGCAATAACTTCTCCGCAGGATGTGGAAACCTTGCAAAAAGACCTGAACAAATTAATGGGGTGGGCGACTACATGGCAAATGAGGTTCAATGTACAAAAATGTAAAATAATGCATTTGGGTGGCAAAAATATGAATGCAATCTATACACTGGGGGGGGAAAACCTCTGGGGGAATCTAGGATGGAAAAGGACCTGGGGGTCCTAGTAGATGATAGGCTCAGCAATGGCATGCAATGCCAAGCTGCTGCTAACAAAGCAAACAGAATATTGGCATGCATTAAAAAGGCAATCAACTCCAGAAATAAAACGATAATTCTCCCACTCTACAAGACTCTGGTCCGGCCGCACCTGGAGTATGCTGTCCAGTTCTGGGCACCAGTCCTCAGGAAGGATGTACTGGAAATGGAGCGAGTACAAAGAAGGGCAACAAAGCTAATAAAGGGTCTGGAGGATATTAGTTATGAGGAAAGGTTGCGAGCGCTGAACTTATTCTCTCTGGAGAAGAGACGCTTGAGAGGGGATATGATTTCAATATACAAATACCGTACTGGTGACCCCACAATAGGGATAAAACTTTTTCGCAGAAGAGAGTTTAACAAGACTCGTGGCCACTCATTAAAATTAGAAGAAAAGAGGTTTAACCTTAAACTACATAGAGGGTTCTTTACTGTAAGAGCGGCAAGGATGTGGAATTCCCTTCCACAGGCGGTGGTCTCAGCGGGGAGCATTGATAGCTTCAAGAAACTATTAGATAAGCACCTGAATGACCGCAACATACAGGGATATATAATGTAATACTGACACATAATCACACACATAGGTTGGACTTGATGGACTTGTGTCTTTTTTCAACCTCACCTACTATGTAACTATGTAACTATGTTAGGGATGTGTGTTCCCCACACGGGGGCGTCACGCCCTTATAAAATAGCCTAAATTCATTGAGTGCCAATCCAGTTACTTAAGCAGTCTGCCTTAATGGATCTGCTGAACCTTAGTAATAGCAATTTGTAGCAATAGCAATTTATGCTGCAACATTATAGTTTGATGTTTTGCGTTATTTGCCTTATAAATAACCTTTTTGGTTTAGGTTTCTTGTGATTTTTTGTTAAGGTAGGGGTGGTAAAGGCTAATTAGCCAATTTAATTTTCCAATAGCGAAATTGGGGGGGTTCGTGATTACCTCCCAGGTTAAATACTTGTGGGAATATCAGCCCTTTAATTCCCCCTTGAAGCCTCTAAATAAAATCAATTTACCCCTTCTTTTGTCCCCCTGAGACAGGTGGCAAATTCAGAAATGTTTGGCATTTCCTGAGATTTCTACAGTAGGGGAAAAGGGGAATTCCCAGATGACCGTGTCACTGTGGGGGAATGATGAGCTCCATGGAACTGTAAAGATGGCCGAGGTGGCTTTGCGCATTCAGGTACGGCGCGGTGTGGCTGGCTTTAAGCTGGCATGGTCTTGTTATCCTGCTGGTGGTGGTCACTGTGGGGACAGAGAGGACACATGTGGGTGTCCACTGTGGTCCCTACGGTCTGCCAACTTTTGGAGCCGCAAAGTAAGGGCACATGGATTTTCCAAGATGGCCACGGCGGGTTCGCACATGCGCGGTAGGGCGCTGCAAACGGCCCTGCACACACCAGCCACAAATTAACATTAGATTGCTCCTTCCCAGCAGTGACGTCAGACGCTGCTGGGTTTAGGAGAGTATTTAGGAGCCCTCCCAATAGACCCTATTGCTGTGGCCATTCATCCTGTTACCAGTGAGACTCCAAAGCCTGTTCAAAAGTAAGTGGTTCTTTTATCCCACTCTAACAGTGAGATTTCTGCTATTTGTGGGTGACAAACTATCCATGTAATCCCTCTGTTATTTCTTCTGGGGGTCAATCCCTTGGCATAGATTAAGTAAGAGTTTTGATCTTCCCTGGTTAAAAGGTATCAGATTGATACTGAGCTAAGGAACAGTGGCAAGCAGGGAGTGCTCAGGTAAGAAATGCCTGGTAGCTTATTATAATTACCATAAGATATCTATTTGTTTAATTGGGAAAAGTTTCAGCACAATTAATTATATTTTAGATGGCACAAGTACCTTAAAATTTGCCTTCACCAGAGGAAGTTTGCATTTCGGAAAAGGACATGAATATTGGTCGAACAATTTGCTAAACTTCTTGAGATAACAGGTCAGGCACATAATTAATTTGGACTGGACTCTAAATGATTCAGGTGACACCAATAATGATCAATCCTACTTATGTGATTTTTCAGGTGTGACTGTAGGGCAATTGTTCTTCCCTCACTCTTTGTGGCACAGATGTCCTCCATTGGACCTCTTGGTGGGTCTTGGGGATTATTTGGAACCGTGATCATTTTGAAAGGGTGAAAGTGTATCTATCAGACGATCTATATGTGATGTTAATTATGTAAATTATGTTTGAGTTAATAGGGACCTTCTGGGGTCCCTATATGGATGTATTGTTGGGTATTAAAATTTGAAATAGATTTTATTATTTTTTTCTGTTTTGGTGGTAATGTATTAAAAAAGGTCCTACAAAAGTTCCAGAAGAAGCCACGTTTGTGGTGAAACATGTAGAGGCAACCATTCTTTGTATTTTGACCATTGGGCTGTTTTGGCCCTAATTTTATAAATAGTATTATACTATCTATGTAATAAAAATAAAATTATATTTTTTTAAATTTGATTTTGATTGATTTTCTTGCACCTTAAAACTCCATTCTTTGCTCTTTGGGTATATACTTTTTTTGTCTTATAGATCAGCACTATGGAAGTAATTTAGAAATGATGAGAGTGGGTTTACATCCACTTTAACCACTTCAGTACAAGGCACTTATACACCTTAATGCCCAAGCCAATTTTCAGCTTTGAGCGCTGTCGCAATTTGAATGACAATTGCGCAGTCATGCAACAATTTTTTATCATTTTGTTCCCACAAATAGAGCTTTCTTTTGGTGGTATTTGATCACCTCTGCGATTTTTATTTTTTGCGCAACAAATAAAAAAAGACCGAAAATTTTGAAAAAATAAGTTTTTCTTTGTTTCTGTTAAATATTTTTGTAAATAAGTAAGTTTTCTTCTTCAAAGACTGTCACTGATATGGCTGCACTGATAAGGCGGCACAGATGGGCACTGATGAGGGGGCACTGATGAGGAGGCACTGATGGGCACTGATAGGCGGCACTGATGGGCACTGATAGGTGGCACTGGTATGCGGCACAGGTGGGCACTCATAGGCAGCACTGATGTGCACTCGTAGGCGGCACTGATGGGTACTTATGGGGGGAACTGATGGGTACTTATTGGTGGCACTGATAGGTGGCACGGATGGGCACTGATGGTCACTGTTAGGTGGGCACTGGGCATGGATGAGCACTGAGAGGTGGCATTGCTGGGCATCACTTGTCTGTACTGATCCATAATGTTGCCAGACACTGCCCATTTGTGGGCACTGATTGGCATGTATTGGACATATTTTTTTATATGTGGATGGCCACGGGGTACATACCTAGCCATCCACATGCTGGGGGCCTCCCTGGTGGTCCTGGCGGCTTCCCTAGTGGTCCAGTGTGGGCATCCATGGGGGGGCTGCGCTGATAAACAATCAGTGCAGACCCCCCCCTGTCAGGAGAGCTGCCGATCGGCTCTCCTCTACTTGCGTCTGTCAGACACGAGTGAGGAAAAGCCAATCAATGGCTCTTCTTGTTTACATCGTGATCAGCCATGTTTGGACACGGCTGATCATGTGGTAAAGTGCCTCCATTGGAGGCTCTTTACCGAGATCGACGTAGCGGTGTGTCACATTGACACACTGCACCACCGATCGCCGGGATTGTCATATGACGCCCAGTCAGGATAACTGAACCACCGCCCGGCCGTCATTTTGCTATAGGCCAGGCAGGAAGTGGTTAAGGATACTGGTTAAAGGGGTGCATTCATGCATGGGGTTTCACACATTTGGTTCACATCAGGGGACAAGACAAAACAAGAGAAGATGCTGTACATATGTCTAATGTGCAGTGGAGCTAAGCAGAGAAGGCTATATTGCTGTTGCCGATGACTACAGTCAGTACTATTGTCTTTGTGCAGATAGCCAGCCAGTCAGGAAGTGGAGGTGACCTGGCATAGGTGATGGAAGGTTCCCGGAAGTAGCTGATGTGCTTGAGCTCCTTCCCTAGCGTTTGGTACTCCAGTCTTGGGTCTGACAAACGGTACTGGGCAAATGGAGTGAGGCCTCAAAGCGAATAAGCACAGGTTATGTACAGATTCAAGCTTTCTGGGAATCAAGTTTAACCTCTTGCTGACCGCGCTATAGCAGAATGATGGCTACAGCAAGGTCGCCCATTTCCGGGAGGGCGTCTGTTGACGGCCTCCCAGAACCCTGATTCTGGGAGCGCTCTCACAGCTGATCACAGATCAGGGTAAAGGGTCAATCACAGCAGCCCTTTGCCATGTAATCAGCTGTGTCCAATTATAGCTGATTACAATGTAAACAGGATTTGCCAGTTATCACCATTTCTCTCCTACCGCTGACCGCACATGAGGAAAAAAAAAGCTGGTAAGCGGCAATCGACACAGGGGACATCTACACCGATTATCAGGGCAGCCCCATCAGTGCTGCCTTTCAATGCCCATCAGTGCAGCCTCATCAGCGCACATCAGTGAAGGAGGAAAATGACTTATTTACAAAATTTTATAACAGAAACTAAGAGAAACTTATTTTTTCAACATTTCTGGTCTTTTTTCGTTTGGCAAGAAATAAAAAAACCCAGTGGTGATTAAATACCACCAAAAGAAAGCTCTATCTGTATAAAAAAAATGAGCGCTGAAAATTGGCCTGGTCAGGAAGAGGGTGAAAGTGGCCAGTAGGCAAGTGGTTAACATACAGATCAGTGTCACTGGGATGAGGTGATGGGTAGCTGGGCTGGTGGAGTCCGATGCTATCTCCACGGTACTGGCTCAAATATACTGCACGGAAAGAGAGAGAAGTGTAATAGGAACTGTGTCCATGGTGTACAGTAGGGATGAGCCGAACACCCCCCTGTTCGGTTCGCACCAGAACATGCGAACAGGAAAAAAATTCGTTCGAACACGCGAACGCCGTTAAAGTCTATGGGACACGAACATGAATAATCAAAAGTGCTAATTTTAAAGGCTAATATGCAAGTTATTGTCATAAAAAGTGTTTGGGGACCCGGGTCCTCCCCCAGGGGACATGAATCAATGCAAAAAAAAGTTTTAAAAACTGCCGTTTTTTCAGGAGCAGTGATTTTAATAATGCTTAAAGTCAAACAATAAAAGTGTAATATCCCTTTAAATTTCATACCTGGGGGGTGTCTATAGTATGCCTGTAAAGGGGCGCATGTTTCCCGTGTTTAGAACAGTCTGACAGCAAAGTGACATTTTGAAGGAAAAAACACATTTAAATCTACCGCGGCTATTGCATTGCCGACAATACACATAGAAGTTCATTGATAAAAACGGCATGGGAATTCCCCACAGGGCAACCCCGAACCAAAATTAAAAAAAAAAAATGATGTGGGAGTCCCCCTAAATTCCATACAAGGCCCTTCAGGTCTGGTATGGATATTAAGGGGAACCCCAGCCAAAATTTTAAAAAAAAATTGACGTGGGGTTCCCCCTAAATTCCATACCAGACCCTTCAGGTCTGGTATGGATTTTAAGGGGAACCCCGCGCCAAAAAAAAAAAAAAAACGGCGTGGGGTCCCCCTAAAAATCCATACCAGACCCTTATCCGAGCACGCAACCTGGCAGGCCGCAGGAAAAGAGGGGGGGACGAGAGTGCGGCCCCCCCCCTCCTGAACCGTACTAGGCCACATGCCCTCAACATTGGGAGGGTGCTTTGGGGTAGCCCCCCAAAACACCTTGTCCCCATGTTGATGAAGACAAGGGCCTCATCCCCACAACCCTGGCCGGTGGTTGTGGGGGTCTGCGGGCGGGGGGCTTATCGGAATTTGGAAGCCCCCTTTAACAAGGGGACCCCCAGATCCCGGCCCCCCCCCTGTGTGAAATGGTAAGGGGGTACTTACCCCTACCATTTCACTAAAAAACTGTCAAAAATGTTAAAAATGACAAGAGACAGTTTTTGACAATTCCTTTATTTAAATGCTTCTTCTTTCTTCTTTCTTCCTTCATCTTCTTCTTCTTCTGGTTCTTCTGGCTCTTCTGGTTCTTCCTCCGGCGTTCTCGTCCAGCATCTTCTCCGCGGCGTCTTCTATCTTCTTCTCCTCGGGCCGCTCCGCACCCATGGCATGAGGGGGGAGGCTCCCGCTCTTCTCTTCATCTTCTTCTCTTCTTCATCTTCTTCTTCATCTTCTTCTTCTTCTTCTTCTTCTTCCTTCTTCTCTTCTTCTCTTCTTCCTGTCTTCTCCGGGCCGCTCCGCAGCCATGCTGTGGCATGGAGGGAGGCTCCCGCTGTGTGACGGCGTCTCTTCGTCTGACGGTTCTTAAATAACGGGGGGCGGGGCCACCCGGTGACCCCGCCCCCCTCTGACGCACGGTGACATGACGGGACTTCCCTGTGGCATTCCCCGTGACGTCACAGGGAAGTCCCTCAAGTCACCGTGCGTCAGAGGGGGGCGGGGTCACCGGATGGCCCCGCCCCCCGTTATTTAAGAACCGTCAGACGAAGAGACGCCGTCACACAGCGGGAGCCTCCCTCCATGCCACAGCATGGCTGCGGAGCGGCCCGGAGAAGACAGGAAGAAGAGAAGAAGGAGGAAGAAGAAGAAGAAGAAGATGAAGAAGAAGATGAAGAAGAGAAGAAGATGAAGAGAAGAGCGGGAGCCTCCCCCCTCATGCCATGGGTGCAGAGCGGCCCGAGGAGAAGAAGATAGAAGACGCCGCGGAGAAGATGCTGGACGAGAACGCCGGAGGAAGAACCAGAAGAGCCAGAAGAACCAGAAGAAGAAGAAGATGAAGGAAGAAAGAAGAAGCATTTAAATAAAGGAATTGTCAAAAACTGTCTCTTGTCATTTTTAACATTTTTGACAGTTTTTTAGTGAAATGGTAGGGGTAAGTACCCCCTTACCATTTCACACAGGGGGGGGGCCGGGATCTGGGGGTCCCCTTGTTAAAGGGGGCTTCCAGATTCCGATAAGCCCCCCGCCCGCAGACCCCCACAACCACCGGCCACGGTTGTGAGGATGAGGCCCTTGTCCTCATCAACATGGGGACAAGGTGTTTTGGGGGGCTACCCCAAAGCACCCTCCCAATGTTGAGGGCATGTGGCCTGGTACGGTTCAGGAGGGGGGGGGGGCCGCACTCTCGTCCCCCCCTCTTTTCCTGCGGCCTGCCAGGTTGCGTGCTCGGATAAGGGTCTGGTATGGATTTTTAGGGGGACCCCACGCCGTTTTTTTTTTTTTTTGGCGCGGGGTTCCCCTTAAAATCCATACCAGACCTGAAGGGTCTGGTATGGAATTTAGGGGGAACCCCACGTCAATTTTTTTTTAAAATTTTGGCTGGGGTTTCCCTTAATATCCATACCAGACCTGAAGGGCCTTGTATGGAATTTAGGGGGACCCCCACATCATTTTTTTTTTTTTTTTTTGGTTCGGGGTTCCCCTGTGGGGAATTCCCATGCCGTTTTTATCAATGAACTTCTATGTGTATTGTCGGCAATGCAATAGCCGCGGGTAGTTTTAAATGAGTTTTTTCCTTCCAAATGTCATTTTGCTGTCAGACTGTTCTAAACACAGGAAACATGCGCCCCTTTACAGGCATACTATAGACACCCCCCAGGTACGAAATTTAAAGGGATATTACACTTTTATTGTTTGACTTTAAGCATTAATAAAATCACTGCTCCTGAAAAAACGTCCGTTTTTAAAACTTTTTTTTGCATTGATCCATGTCCCCTGGGGCAGGACCCGGGTCCCCAAACACTTTTTATGACAATAACTTGCATATAAGCCTTTAAAATTAGCACTTTTGATTTCTCCCATAGACTTTTAAAGGGTGTTCCGCGGCATTCCAATTTGCCGCGAACACCCCAAATTGTTCGCTGTTCGGCGAACTTGCGAACAGCCAATGTTCGAGTAGAACATGAGTTCGACTCGAACTCGAAGCTCATCCCTAGTGTACAGTGTGAAGAGTACAGAACTGTGCCACAGATTGCAAAGAGTTCATTGATTTTCTGTGTGGGGAAATGCTGCTTTTACAGAGCTGCGCTGCCTGACCTGCTCAGTCAGTCTCTAGGGGCAGTAGTGAGCACTCCTACCTGTCCCCAACATGTGCACAGCCCATATGCAAATCTGTCTCTCTGATAGTAGCTGCAGTGTATGGTTGGCCAGTGGCTGCTCACCAGTCCTGTGTACACAGCGTGTGCTGTTGCACTGGTGAGAATTTACATAATTGATTTCCTAGCCATTGTTTATTTGGCCTCTGTATAGTTGGTTAATATACTGACATCTTGTATTTATTTTGGTTACTGCACCATCTTTTTCTGTGTTCCTTCCTGTGTTCCCGCCCATCTTGTGATGTATTTCCTGTTCCTTCACATTGTATGCTTGTGGGGATGAAGGGGACCATTTATTTCAAGAACACATGCTATCTGCTTGCATCCCAGGACACATTACCATGTTTTGACCTGCAAATACCATCTTTTCAATCATCTACCATATCCTGTTGTCTGGTGTAACTGCTTTAGTTAATAAAGATCTTGTGGATGGAAAAAAAAGGTGTTTGGTGAGTTCAGCTATCTGTTAAAGACTGTCCGCGGTGATTGTATCTGCTTTTACAGGCCAGGCATAGAGGTCTCAGCAAAGGGTTACGTCACTATTACAACAGTTGGAGTCAGAATCAGTGTTAATTTTTGGCAGCAAATTTCGATTTAGTTTTAGTCTAATGCCCCGTACACACGGTCAGATTTTCCGACGGAAAATGTGTGATAGGACCTTGTTGTCGGAAATTCTGACCGTGTGTAGGCTCCATCACATATTTTCCATCGGATTTTCCGACACACAAAGTTTGAGAGCAGGCTATAAAATTTTCCGACAACAAAATCTGTTGTCGGAATTTCCGATCGTGTGTACACAAATCTGACGCACAAAGTGCCACGCATGCTCAGAATAAATAAAGAGATGAAAGCTATTGGCTACTGCCCCGTTTATAGTCCCGACGTACGTGTTTTACGTCACCGCGTTCAGAACGATCGGATTTTCTGACAACTTTGTGTGACCGTGTGTATGCAAGACAAGTTTGAGCCAACATCCGTCGGAAAAAATCCTAGGATTTTGTTGTCGGAATGTCCGATCAATGTCCGACCGTGTGTACGGGGCATTAGTCTTAGGGCTAAAATGGCATTTTAGTTTTAGTCCCATTTTAGTCTTCTGTGATTGTTTTAGTTATTATTGTTATTATACAGGATTTATATAGCGCCAACAGTTTACACAGCGCTTTACAACATTAGGGAGGACAGTACAAGTACAATACAATTCAATACAGGAGGAATCAGAGGGCCCTGCTTGTTAGAGCTTACAATCTAGGAGGGAGGGTCAAGTTATACAAAAGGGTAATAGCTGTGGGGGATGAGCTAAGTTTTAGTCGTATTTAGTCGTCTAAATCTCCAGGACATTTTAGTCGACTAAAAGGTCCTACGTTTTAGCCGACTTAAATCTCCAGTACATTTTAGTCGACTAAAACTAATTTTAGGCGTCAAAAAAAATGTAGGGTGCAATTAAATTGTAATGCATTAGTGAACATTTCTCTACAATTTCCAAACTTATTATATACTGCTGGAGTGAAAAATCTCATATATTATTATTTATGGTGTAAAAAGGTACCCCCGCGCTGCCCAAACTGATAGCAGCTAACACAACAATAATTATGTTGAAATAACAAAAGTGCATAAGTGTAGTGCTTAGATGATTGGGTTGGTTGACACCAACTATTAACTGGAAATGGAAAGTGAATGGTAAAATATCAGTGGATCAAATAAAATCTAAAAACAATAATACAGTAGCTATTAAAATAAACAGAAAATCACAAAAATACCACATATAACATGTGCCTTGTGAATTAAACGATTAAATACAAAAAAAGTCATATATAGAAAAAGTCTGTGAAAATATTCTGTAAAGTCCACAGAGTGTAGTGAAGAAAGTGAAGATTCTATTCACCACATTGGCATAAAAAATGGAATGGATAAAAAACTGAAAACACCAGTGCAATGAAGCTCCCACCAGGGCAGATGTAGGCTTATCAGATAGTTTGAACTCAAAAGAACATACGTTCTATGAGTCAAACAGGCTTAAATCATAAACCAGCAGCAGGAAAGACAAAAGCAAGATATTGGCTGGAGAGAGCACAATAATGTGGCAAAGTGGAAGTGCAGAGACATGGCTTAAATCAGGAAGTTCATGGGAGGAGCAAAGAGTTCAAGGTTCAAGACAAACAAGGTTCAAGGCAGGATCATTTAAGGAATTTTCCAGGGCACTGTCCAGCATTTCAGGTGGCTCACCAAGAAGAGTCATTGCCAGACACAGTTAGAGGTCCCAGGTTCAAGTCCGGGACCTGACACTTAGTTCCTATTGGCTTATTCCCCCCGTACTACATCTCCCAAGGACCCCTTCCCTGCCCACAGTGTGGGGGCAGGACCTTGGGAGTCAAGGCAGCATTATTTTTCTGGGAAATAAATCAATGTATGCATCATAGGTGTACGCAGCCTATTGCATTAGGGTGTGCACCTCAAAGCTCCAACACACATGCGTGTGTGACATATTTACTGGTCTATTCCCAGCTCTCCTTCCTGAAGCAATGGGGGGGGAGGGGCGAGCAAGGGAGCTCACAGGGGGACCCAGGCAGCAGAAAGAATAGGGGCGGGGGGTGGCATATATTGGTATGGTATTGTTATTTTCCTTCTGTGGCAGATGAATGTCAGTGAGGGGGAGAAGAGGAGAAGCCTAATTTCAGCTGCTGCAGGAGGAAAATATAGATTGATTCCACTAAATTGCACCTCCTCTCCAGGTTCTTGGGGTCAGCAAGGAAAGATTGCAGTTTACCTGTCACCTGCCCATGATCACCGGGGAGATCGCCATTGATGGGTTGCCAACCCCAGGATTAGGGTGTGCCCAGGCACACCTGGCACATCCCTTGCACACGCCGATGGTATGCATGTAGAAAGGGACAGAGAGGGGTAGGGAAAACGTGAGGTTCTGTAGTCTAGTAGGCAGGGCTGGCAACAGTAGTTAGGATTTCACTGCAGCAAAGGCACTGTGTGGAAAAGTTAGGAGCTCACTGGATTTTTGGCAGATCAATGGCCATTTTTATGCACTTGCAGCACTTTAAAAGGCTAAAACACATGTAAATATACAGTATATGTATTGCAGAGATGTACTGATTTTTTTAATTAATTTTTTATTTGACCTTTAGTGCACTTTGAAGCACTGACTTGCAGTCCATAGACAGAGGTTCTTCATTCTTGTGGCATTTCAGAAATAAACATTCCCAACACAGAGAGGCCATGAACATAATAAGTACAATTTACCGTTGATATCATTTAGGAACAAAGCTGAGATTGTTGCTGGGAAGGACTGCAAGCAGCCAATTTCACTCCCTACAAAGGAAAAATTGTGTTAAGGTTTTGTTGACTGGCAAAAAAAAAAAAAAAAAAAAGGCCATATAGATATAAAAAGATATTTTGGACAATTGTTTGTTTTTGCATGTATTATATTCGAAGAGCGGGGTCCTTTCTCCAAACAAGTACTATCCACCTTTGTTCTCAGGCAAGAAGCGATGACTAATTGTTTAATATGCATGTTTAATCTGTACAGCCATTTACTGGTGGTCGGGAACATCTGCTTTTTCGGCACCTTGAAACAATGCAGCATTTCTGTGATGTTCTGTGAAATGCTGATTGTTTCCTTCAAGTCTGGCAGAACGCGGTTGACGGAGACTTTGAGTAAAGGTACAGAGGGAGCCCCCTCTATGTGGTCATGAATCGGTTTCCTGGCATAAATTTGTCTACGTAAAGTGATATTGGAACCAGCTGTGGCTGTGATAAAATGTTACAGCGTGCATGGCAGCTTTTGTTAACTAGACGGATCTTGTACAACAATGTGCTGTACATTTCCAAGTGTTTCATTTCAAAGGGGACTTTTCATAGGGAACAAGTTGCTGTAAAGCAAACCTTTCAGATTATAGCAGTGACACAGAAAGTGACTCTAATGCCCCGTACACACGGTCGGATTTTCCGACGGAAAATGTGTGATAGGACCTTGTTGTCGGAAATTCCGACCGTGTGTAGGCTCCATCACACATTTTCCATCGGATTTTCCGACACATAAAGTTTGAGAGCAGGATATAAAATTTTCCGACAACAAAATCCGTTGTCGGAAATTCCAATCGTGTGTACACAAATCCGACGCACAAAGTGCCACGCATGCTCAGAATAAATAAAGAGATGAAAGCTATTGGCCACTGCCCCGTTTATAGTCCCGACGTACGTGTTTTACGTCACCGCGTTCAGAACGATCGGATTTTCCGACAACTTTGTGTGACCGTGTGTATGCAAGACAAGTTTGAGCCAACATCCGTCGGAAAAAATCCTAGGATTTTGTTGTCGGAATGTCCGAACAAAGTGTGTACGGGGCATATAAGTGGACATCTGGGTGTCTCTGTGTGTACTTATTTGCCTGTCTTATTGTCTCCAGAAGAATTTCACGCCAGCAATATTCTCCTCCTGCCATTCCAGGCTGCCATCTCTAAATATTCAGCGGTGCACAAATGTGCTGCAGGTCTCTGCCAAGTCATGAAGTGTTGATTCCAGCACAGGCTCACACATGCAGCTGGTTTCTGGTATCTGGGACCTTGTAGAGTCCTTTGGCATGTATACATATGTGCGGGAATCCCCATAGAAGCAGACATGCTGTGGGTCTCTTCCAGTTCCCAAATATCTGTCTGAGAGCAGCATCATCATTGGTGTGTGCAGCCTGTTGCATTAGGGTGTGCACACCAGAGCACAATCACACATGCATGTATATCAGCAGAGCAGTGGACGGTGTCAGTAGAGCAAAGATTGGTGTCAGTAGGGCAGTGGACGTTGTCAGTAGTTTTTCATTTTTATTATTTTTTTTCAATTTGATTTTTTTATTATTTTTTACAATATTTTTTACAATATTATTTTAATAAAAACATTTTAAGGAGCCCTGTTATGGGGCTTTGGTGAAATATCAAGGGTCTAAACAGACCCCTGGTGTCTCACTTTTGAGACAGAGGAAGACACTGAGTACAGAGATTCCCCAGTCCCTTTCTCTGCAGCCTGCAGTAAACATAGTTTACTATGCTTCAGTTGAGAATGAAGACAGGAGCGATCAGTACAGATCACTTGCTGTGTTCATTCAGAAAAGGAAGAAAAGGAGAGAGGAGGGAAGCTGGCAGCACTGCAGGGGGAGAGAGGAAGCAGGGGGAGTCAGGACCACACAGGATGATTAGGGTGTGCCCAGGCACACCCAGCACACCCTGTGCGCACGCCTATGAGCATCATATCTGCACATGTGTGGAATCTCACGGCATACATGGTATGTCACACAGGTACTCATTGATGGCCCTCTGCTGTGTGTGCAGCCACTGCAGCATGGCCAACATTGAGTTCCACCTGGTGGGCATGTCACAGATTAGGCGGTTCTTGGGCAGGTTAAATTCCTTTTGGAGGTCAGCCAGCCGAAAAGGCAGCAGTTGAAGTGCTAGCAATTTAGCCAAGCTAGCATTCAACCACTGGGCATGTGGATGGCTGGCAGCGAACTTCTTTCGGCGGTGCAGCAGCTGGGGCAGGGAAATTTGCCTGGTACAATCTGACGTCGGTGTACCGATAGCAGATTGCCCACAAGTACTTGTCTGTGAAACACCTAATTCTACACCTTCATTCCTCTCAGTGCAGGTTTCAGAGAGGACTGAAGGTATAGTGGGGTTGGAGATCCCAGCTGATGAGGAGCAAGGAGAGGTCTGCTTTGTTCTTTGGTGTGGGTCTTTTAGGTTCGCTTGCCAATGAACTGCATGGCAGGTCGACATATGTCTGGTCAAGCATGTGGTGCCCAAGTGGGTGATGTTTTGCTCACGCGAGATACGCTTGAGACATATGTTGCAAATAGCAGCGGTGCAATCTGACGCACCCGTCTCAAAAAAGGCCCACACCAAAGAACTTTTGGAATAACGCACAGAGACAGCAGCGCCCTGCACATGCGGGGCTCTGCGCTGTGAGACAGTCGGTGTGCTGCCCTTAAGCTGGCCCCTGGAGGGCATCCTGTCTCGTTGGAGATGTGCCTCCTCCTCCTCCTCTCTCCTAACAGGCACCTTGTGGAGTCAGTGACTTCCTCATCATCCCCTGCCTCCTCATCGCTGGAGCAAACCTGGCAGTATGCTGCAGCTGGGGGAACATGACTGCCAGATTGCTGTCCTTCTTGGGCACCCCCTCTCTCTGGGCTCACGTTACTGCCTTCCTCTAGCTGGATACCATCATTGGAGCCTTCAAAACGCTGGGCATCCTCCTGAAGCATGTACCCAACACTGTGATCAAACAGTTCGGGGGACTCCTCAGAAGGACATGGTGGGGCTAGGGAAGGAGTGACTGATGCCATTGAGCCAAGGGAAAAGGCCGCGTTGGCAGCTGCTTTGCCAGACAAAGTACCCTGGGCATGGGTGAGAGAGGATGAGGAGGATGAGGACGGCTTGGTCATGCACTCTACCAAGTCTTCGGCATGTTGCGGCTCAACACGGCCAGCTGCCGAAAAAAAGGACAAGTGTGTCCCACGGCCACGTGCTGATGAGGATGCACCGTGTCGATGACTAGCACTGTTGCCTCTAGACACAGAGCCTGCTTGCCCTCTTTTATTGGCTTGTGACTGTCTGCCTCTCCTTGTTGGCCTTCCAGACATACTAATAGCCTGCAGTGAGATGTGGCTGCACAAAGCTGGGATGTATATATATATATACTGATTATACTGCAGCTAGCAGAATCAACTGCCTGCCTGTAGTATTATAGGTATGAGAACACCAGCAATTGTCTTCAGGTAGCTTTAGGTACACACTGTGCAGAGGACACAGTACACTAACTGTAAATACTGCAGCTGCCTGCCTGTGGTATTAATAGGATCAGAAGAACACCAGCAATTGTCTTCAGGTAGCTTTAGGTGCACACTGTGCAGAGGACACAGTACACTAACTGTAAATACTGCAGCTGTCTGCCTGTGGTATTAATAGGATCAGAAGAACACCAGCAATTGTCTTCAGGTAGCTTTAGGTGCACACTGTGCAGAGGACACAGTACACTAACTGTAAATACTGCAGCTGCCTGCCTGTGGTATTAATAGGATCAGAAGAACACCAACAATTTTCTTCAGGTAGCTTTAGGTGCACACTGTGCAGAGCACACAGTACACTAACTGTAAATACTGTAAAAACACCTGCCTGCCTGTCAGTATATTAGGAGGAGAATAACAGGAATGGATCTAGCTAAACTGAATACAGTATATATATATATATATATATATATATACATATATACAACACCTAGGATGCATATATATACACAATACACTGTAAGCGCAGCTAACAAGGCTGACTTGCCTGCCTACTCTATCTAACTTAAATCAAATGACGCTGTCTCTCTGTCTATCTCTCTCCGCTGCCGCAACACGCTACACAAGGCCGCCACGCAGGCAGCCTTTTATAGTGTGGGGCATGTACTAAACCCCCTGAGCCATAATTGGCCAAAGCCACCCTGGCTTTAGCCAATTACGGCTCTCTGTACAGATGGCGCTGTGATTGGCCAAGCATGCGGGTCATAGTGCAAGCTTGGCAAATCATCAGCCAGCAATGCACTGCGATGCCGCAGTGAATTATGGGCCGTGATGTGCCAGTCGAGTTTGGCGCGAACGGCCCATAATGTTCGCAATTTGACGAACAACCGAACAGGCGATGTTCGAGTCGAACATGGGTTCGACACGAACTCGAAGCTCATCCCTACTACAATACTAGACATTTTCACTCTGTTGCTGCCCAGTGCATTTTTCAGTTTTCAGCACTGTAACACTTTGAATGACAATTACTTAGTCAAGCTCAGTCAAGCAACACTGATATTAAATTAAATGTTTATCATTTTTTAGTCAGATAGAGCTTTCATTTGGTGGTTCTTAATTGCCACTGTTTTTTTTTTTTTTTTTTTTTTACTTTTTTCTATATAAACAAAATAAATACCTAAAACTTTGAAAAGAAATGTGTTTTTCTTTGTTTCTATTATAAAAGTTTGCAAATAAATAATATTTCTTCAAAAAATTTAGGCCAAAATTTATTCTACATTTCTTTGATAAAAATAACCCAAATCAGTGTATAGTATTTAGTCTGTAGGAAAGTTTAATGCCCCGTACACACGGTCGGATTTTCCGACGGAAAATGTTCGATGGGAGCTTGTTGTCGGAAATTCTGACCGTGTGTAGGCTCCATCGGACATTTTCCATCGGAATTTCCATCACACAAAATTTGAGATCTGGATCTCAAGTTTTCCGACAACAAAATCCGTTGTCGTAAATTCCGATCGCACAAAGTTCCACGCATGCTCGGAATCAAGCAGAAGAGACGCACTGGCTATTGAACTTCATTTTTCTCGGCTCATCATACGTGTTGTACGTCACCGCGTTCTTGACGTTCGGAATTTCTGATAAGATTTGTGTGACCGTGTATGTGCAAGATAAGTTTGAGCCAACATCCGTCGGAAAAAATCCATGGATTTTGTTGTCGGAATGTCCGATCATGTGTACGGGGCAATAGAATCTACAAACTATGGTATATGCATTTTAAAACTACTCAGTCCTGATGTACTGACTGCCTATTTCATTTCTTGAGGCCCCATAATGCCAGGACAGAACAGATATCCCTCAAATGACACCTTTTTGGAAAGTAGACAGTCTAAGGTATTTAGTAGGAAGCATTGCAAGCTTTTTAAAGTTGTAACTTTTTTGTCACAATTTTTTTGGAAAATTATGAATTTTAAAATTCCTTTTTCACAATTTTTTTCCTGATCACATGATGGCTGTGTCCATTCACAGCCATCTTGTAATGTAAACAGAGAGCCATTGCCAGGAGATCGGCTCTGCTTCTCCTCACACAGAGTCAATGAGAAGGAGAGCGGATCTGCGAGCTGGGGATCAGTGTGTATTTACACACTGATTACCCAGCTAGTGTCCCCAAACAGTGAAAAACACCAACACCTGTCACACATCTGTCCCAGTAAACATCTGTCCCACTGAACATCTGTCCCACATCTGTCCCAGTAAACACCTGTCCCACTGAACACCTGTCCACATCTGTCCCAGTAAACATCTGTCCCACTGAACATCTGTCAACATATGTCCGAGTAAACATCTGTCCCACTGAACATCTGTCCACAACTGTCAGCGATCATCTGGCACCTCTGTCACATCTTCCGTGATCTTCTGGCGCACATCTGTCCGTGATCTTCTGCACGTGATCATCTGACACATCTGTCCACGATCATTTGGCACATCTGTCCATGATCTGCGCACATCTGTCTGTGATCATCTGGCACATCTGTTTGTGATCATCAGCGCACATCTGGCACAATCTGTCGGTGATCATCTGCCACATCTGTCCGTGATTATCTCCCACAACTGTCACATCTAATTCCATTAGCCTGGTGTTCCAGGGCCTTCAAACATGTGATAGGTACTGAGGAATGAAATGTGTAATTTATGCCTTTAGAACGCCTGACGGTGCTCCCTGCATGTTGGGCCTCTGTATGTGGCCAGGCTGTGTAAAAGTCTCACACATGTAGTATCGCCATACTTAGGAGGAGTAGCAGAATATACTTTGGGGGGTAATTTTTGCTATGTACATGATATGTGTTAGAAATATCTTATAAATTGACAACTTTGTGTAAAAAAAAAAAAATGTTTTCTTTCTACATTTTCCAAAAACTTGTGGAAAAAAATGATACTTTCAAAAGACTCATTATGCCTCATAGATTATACGTTGGGGGGTTTCCTTTCCAAAATGGGTTCATTTCGTGGCCATTTCTATTGTCCTGGTGCTCCAGGGCCTTCAAAAATGTGATAGGTATTGAGGAAACTAAATGTGTAATTTATGCTCCTAGAACGCCTTATGGTGCTCCCTGCATATTGGGCTTTTGTATGTGGCCAGGCTGTGAAAAAGTCCCACACATGTGGTATCGCCATACTCAGGAGGAGTAGCAGAATGTATTTTGGGGTGTATTTGCAAGTTTATCTATGCCATGTGTGAGAAATAACTTGTTAATATGACAATTTTGTGGAAGAAAATAAAAAATAAAAACTTTTTCATTTTCCAAAATATTGAGGGCAAAACATTGTAACTTCAAAAAACTCACTATGCCTCCTACTAAATACCCTGGACTGTCATCTTTACAAAAAGCGGCCATTTGAGGGGTATCTGTACTGTCCTGATATTTTAGGGCCTCAAGAAATTAGATAGGCCGTCAGTACATCAGGATTGATCCATTTCAATGATACGCAGCATAGCTTGTAGACTCTATAACTTTCACACAAACCTATTATCATACACTTATCTGGATTTTTTTTTTTTTTTACCAAAGACATGTAGCGGAATACATTCTGGCACAAATTTATGATGGAATTTGATTTTATTGGATTTCTTTTAAAACAAAGTAGAAAATATTGTTTTTTTCCCCAAGATTTTCGCTCTTTTTTCGCTTATATCACAAAAAATAAAAAACCCAGTGGTGAATAAATACCACCAAAAGAAAGCTCTATTTGTGTGAACAAAATGATAAACATTTCATTTGGGTACAGTGTAGCATGACTGAGTAATTGTCATTGAAATTGTGAGAGCACCGAAAGCTGAAAATTGGAAGGAAGGGGGTGAAATTGCCCAGGATTGAGGTGGTTAAACAACATTTTTTTTACAATTTATTTTTCATTTTTTATGTTTTTTTGTTGCACATACTGTCACCAGAGCAGTGCGGTGTTACCATAGTGACACTGTACTACTCTGAGGAAGTGATCAGGATTTTTATTTCTACACACTATGATTGCTTAAAACAGTGATGATCACTGTTAAAAGCATTCATTTTTATGAATGACATTCATTCACTCATTCTGTACTATTGTGAAGCTGTGGTTGGCCACAGCTATCACATCTTACAGATGCACTGTGATTGGCCCTGTCTTTACCATGTGACCAATTACAGCGATCACAATCACAAAGAACACAATAGTACACAATGAATGGCTATGAATGAAAGCCATCGATTGTGTACAACTGTCATGTGACCACTGTGATTGGTTACATGGTACCGGCACCGGCCTGGTGTAGTGATCTGTCATTTGTCAGCGGGTGACAGACTGCGCTGTAGCACGGTACATAAGGCACACACAAGGTGAGTGACTGGGAGGAGGTCATATGATGTTCACTAAGGATGGAAGAGCTCCTGCTCAGTCACCATTTAACAATAGGCTTGGCAGGGGGCAGTTAAAATCCAGCACCAAGAAACCTAAAAATCCTGCTTCTTTATGTATGGAGATGGGAAAAGCAGTTTTACTTACTTGATTCTCTGCTCTCCTGGAAGATGGCCCTCCCCCATGCTCTGGTGGTGGACTGTTCCTCAGGATCCTTACGCAATGCAGGATTATGGTCCTTGTATCCGTCTTGATGATGCCAGAGGATCTTAAAGCTGCAAGTTTGTATTTTTAGATTTCTTGCTTTTTAGCTTTAAAATGTATAAAAACCCTAACAATTACTTTTTTTTATTTTCTCCCTTTTGGTCTGCTCCAGTGTACCTTTAGGCAAATCCTTTTTTGGATAGAGAGGGAAAGAGTTAAAGCCTCTGTCAAATTTTGATTGCTGTCTGTTTCCCCATTCGGGAGATTTACCCCTCTATTTGTACTGGTCACTATTGTCACCAAGATAGAAAATAGAAATGCAAAATTTTAGAGTCCCCAAAACAAGAGGTGAGTAAAAATCTTCAAATGGGACACCTGTACCAAGGACAGCTGTCTAAGCTTGGAATTCTCCTCACTTATTTTTACAAAAATATTATATGATGCAATAGGCATAGCTTGTACAAAAGCGTCATCATTTAATGTACAAAGGACAGCATGAAGTATAAAATATATGGTCTAGCCCTAGAGCCTACCAAATCCAAGGTATTAAGTTTACAAATGTCAACTTTTCACTTCAAGCTTTACTCCTCCTCAGGAGTAGTAAACAGGCTTTGTGCTCTGCTTTTTTGTTAATCAAAAAATGTTTCATTTTATGAATCGTAAACTTAAGAGTCAAAAGGACTGGCTCCATACTGGTTTGGGTTGAAAATTTGTCTCAGAATTGTTAATCCTGGGATGGGTCTAAATCCCTATCAATTTTTTTCATCCTATTGGGAAGCTTGCCCTGTAGACAAGAAAGGAAATATAGGGAAATCCCATGTTGGACAGTTGTTACAGCAACAAGTGTCTACATTGGAACCCTTCTATTCTATTCTTGTTTTGATGACAACTCAAGTGTTTGGATTTTCCTTTGATTTCAGTCCCAGAGACAATAGTCACAAGGACAAATAGAGAGGGTGGAACTCTGCAATGGGGAGATAGCAATAAAAATCTAAAAAGGGTTTTAAGCAGATCCTGTTTAAAGGATTTAACTTACCTAAGCTGATTGTGAGGGGAGTGTCGTTCTTGATCTTTCAATCACTTCTTTATGTAGCCCATGAACCAATGCTTACATTGTCATGGTTCAGTCGTTTAGTCATGTCCGACTCTTCATGACCTCATGGACCATAGTGCGCCAGGCTTTTCTGTCTTCTACTGCCTCCCAGGGCTTACTTATTTTGATTTTTATTGTTTCAGTTTTCATTATGCTATCTATCGATCTTGTTTTCTGTCATCCTCTGCTCCTTTTTCCTTCCATGTTTCCCAGCATCAGGGTCTTTTCCAATAAGTCCTCTCTTCGCATTAAGTGGCCAAAGTATTTGAGTTTCAGCTTCAGGATCTGTCTTTCCAGTGAATATTCAGAGTTGATTTCCTTCAGGATTGACTGGTTTGATCTTCTTGCCATCCAAGGGACTTTTAAGAATCTTTTACAACACTATAGTTCAAAACTATAACTTCTTCGGGGTTCAGCCTTCCTTTTGGTCAAACTTTCACAACCATAGGTTACTACTGGGAATACCATAGCTTTGACTATATGGCACTTTATCCATAGGGTGATGTCTCTGCTTTTTATAATGTTGTCTAGGTTTGCCATTGCTTTCTCCCCAAGAAGCAAAAGTCTCTTAATTTCATGGCTACAGTCACCGTCTGCTGTGATCTTGGAGCCTAGGAAGATAAAATCTGTTACTGTTTTCATTTCTTCTCCTTCTATTTGCCAAGGATGATGGGCCCGGTTGCCATGATCTTAGTTTTCTTGATGTTCAAGAATCTCTCAGAAGAAATGGTGTAGCCCTCAGTCAACAAAAGAGTGAGGAAAGCAGTACTGGAGTACAATCCCAAAAATGCCAGGATGATCTCAGTCCATATCCAAGGCAAACCACTCAACATCACAGTAATCCAAGTTTATGCACCAACCTCTAATGTTGAAGAAGCTGATGTTGACCACTTTCATGAAGAATTACAACAAATTTTAGAACTAACTCCAAAAAAAGATATCCTTCTCATAATGGGAGATTGGAATGCTAAAGTAGGAGGTCAAAGCATATCCCGAACAACAGGTAAATATGGCCTTGGAGTACAAAATGAAGCAGGACAAAGGCCAATATAGTTTTGTCAAGAGAACACACTGGTAATAACAAACACTATTTTCCAACAACCAAAGAGGCGACTCTATACATGGACATCACCGGATGGTCAATACAGAAATCAGATTGATTATATTCTCTGCAGCCAAAGATAGAGAAGCTCTATACAGTCAGTCAAAACAAGACCATGAGCTTCCTATGGCAAAATTCAGGCTTAAATTGAAGAGGTAAACACCAGATAAGATATGATCTAAATCGGATCCCTTGTGAATACTCAGTGGAGGTGACAAACAGATTTAAAGGATTAGATGTGATAGACAGAGTGCCTGAGTGTCAGAAACCATGAACCAGACCGAGTAGAATCACACTTGTTTATTAATGAAAATAAAAAGGTAAATAGAGTAAGTGTAGTCAAAGCATAGCCAGAGTCCAGTAACCGGATCGGGTAGTCAGCCAAGCCAGAGTTCAGGATAAGGAGCCAGAAGGGATGTCAGCAAAGCCAGTCTTTAAACAGGAACGCAGGAGATGGTTTCTTGTGATGTGACCAAGGCGAAGACAGGAATGAAGTGATCTGGAGATCTTTAAGTAGGTGGGAATGACGAGCAGATCCACAACAGCTGGTTAACTGTGGAGAGAGATGAGAGCTGGCAATTAGCCGACAGCTGAGCAGCCAGCTCAGAGAAGGAAGGGCTAAGCCAGCCCTGACACTGAGGAACTGTGGAAGGAAGTGTGTAACATCGTACATAACGCAGCAATGAAAACTATCCCAAAGAAGAAGAAATGCAGGAAAGCAAAGTGGCTATTTGATGAGGCCATACAAATAGCTGAACAAAGAAGGAAGGCAAAAGGCAATGGAGAAAAGGGAAATGCTTACATATCCTGTGATAAAAAAATAGGAGGATGTTGGATTGACACCAATTGGCCTTTGCCCATTTAACTTGGAACATAGAGAGAACAAGAGAGAGTTCCTCTCTTGAGAGACTAGGAAGTACCAGGAAATGCCTGTATGTATCTATATGCTGCCAGGGCTTGTCTTGGGGGTTGGAACTTCCCCTCTTGTTGTTGTTTTTTGGGGGGAGGGGCCGCAAACAGTGCACCCACAGCCACCCCGGTCAGTCGGGTAACACGCAACACCCACCCGATTCGGTCGGTCGAGTCACGAGCACTTACCCCATCTATGGCGGGTAGCGCTTCACCGGGGGGGACAGGAGCCGGGCATCACAGGCAGTTTCCCCTTGCCCTGCGGCTGCCAATCAGAATGCTTTTTCTTTCGGCCAATCGGTAAACGGGATTGGCCAGGAAGAGAATCAGTGTGAAAATAGCGAATATTCATTCGCTATTGTCACACAACTGGGTGGGCTCAGTTTGCAGTGCTCTGCACCCTGAGCCCACCCTTTTTTGAAGCCTATTAGAGCCTCTGGCTCTAATCACGTGCTTCAAATCCCCCCCCCCATTGGAATTCAAAAAGGCTTTTATTTAAAGTTTGCTAACAAAAATTATTGCCAAACAGTGTTTTAAGTAAGGAGGTGGAGGTAGTCTAATGATCTGTTAGTTTAGTCCGGAGTTCTGCTTCAACCCTTTCATGTTCTTTCTAAAAGTTAGAAAAATGGCTTTAGATAACTTTTTAAATTTTACCAACAACACATTCTAAAAACTTCTTAAACCCTGAATAAATAACACTTTCCATTAGAGATCATTGAAGAATAAAAGTTGTTTTTTGATTTCATTGACACTATTGTTAGAATGTTGTTAGAATGTTAACCAATCATAGCAATCTACTCTTCTACTGTATACATTAACATAATTATCTTTACTAGTAAAGCTTATGTAATGCCTTTTTCTTGACATATATCACTTTTTGTACCACTATTTTGTAGCTAATAAAAATAGTTTGTAAACAAAAAAAGTAGTTAATATTCAAGAACTGTGCCATATGTTACACAGTGAGTAAGCTTATGTTTAACCATCTCCCATCCGCGCTATAGCCGAAAGACGGCGGCATCGCTGACCTAATTTGCTGGGAGGGCGTCCATGGACGTCCTTCCGTGCTCGAGCGGCCTGTGCGCCCTGTGATCATGAGACTCAGCTGATCACAGATCGGAGTAAGGGGTCGAACCCGACCCCTTACCACATGATCAGCTGTCAGCAAATGACAGCTGATCATGTGATGTAAACAGAGACAGTAATCGGCTATTTTTTCTCCTCACGCTGAGCAGAAAAAAAAAAGTAGATCACCGGCGGCTGTGATAGGGACATCAGTCCCGATCGTGAAGAGCCTCTGCAGAGGCTTCTGTGCCACCTACCAGTGCCCACCAGCACCACCTACCAGTGCCCACAGTACCACTCATCAGTGCCCAAAGTGTCACCTATAAAAGTCACCACCAAAGTGCCTCCTCACCAGTGCTGCCTATCAATACCACCTATCAGTGCCCTCTATCAGTGCCACCCATCAGTGCCACCCATCAGGGCCCATCAGTGCAGTCTTATCAGTGCCCATCAGTGCCCCTCAGTGTCGCCTTATCTGTGCCTATCAGTGTCGCCTTATCTGTGCCTATCAGTGCAGCCCATCAGTGCCCATCAGTGCAGCCTCATCAGCGAATATCAATAAAGGAGAAAAATGACCCGTTTGCAAAATTTTATAACAAACCATGAAACATGTTTTTTTTTTTCAAAAATTTCTGTCTTTTTTTGTTTGTTTAGCAAAAAATAAAAACCCAAGTGGTGATCAAATACCACCAAAAGAAAGCTCCATTTGTGTGAAAAAAATTATAAAAATTTCATTTGAGTACAGTGTAGCATGGCCGCGCAATTGTCAGTCAAAGTATGACAGCGCTGAAAGCTAAAAATTGGTCTGGGCGGGAGGAGGGTTTATGTGCCCAGTAAGCAAGAGGTTAAAGTGCCTCCCACTGTTAGTGCAATTTTTCCACATTCATATTTGGCTGTGGTGTGCCGTGCACCACCTCATAGTTCTCTGGGTGCCCAAGGTTTAATCCCCCCCAGGAGAAAAAATGCTTTCAGTCCTGGATGCTGGGAAAAGCCAGCAACAAAGCTATCCGTGAATCTAAGTCAGCAACATATAGGTGATCATCAGAATCAGAAAGCTGGAGGACAAGAAGCTGGTCAGGGATACCAATGGGTGAGAGTGAGTGTAGGAACCAGGATTAAGCTGGGTCATGGACACTATAGGACAGTGGTCTCCAAACTACCTTTATCTGGCCCTTGGGGCACTATTCCACCAACTGACACCAATGATGGAGTACCATTCCATCTACCGACACCATCAATGGGCCAAAATTCTTCTCATTGACATCAACAATAAGGCAATATTCCTTTAAAACCTATGATGTGCCGGGACATTTTCTACTTCCACTGGCCACAGTCTGCCCCCCCCCCAAAAGCCTGAAGGACAGTAAACTGGCCCTTTGCTTGGAGATCCTGCTAAAGGAGGTGAGAGTGAGTGTAGGAACCAGGATTAAGCTGGGTCATGGACATTATAGGACAGTGGTCTCCAAACTACCTTTATCTGGCCCTTGGGGCACTATTCCACCAACTGACACCAATGATGGAATACCATTCCGTCTACCGACACCATCAATGGGCCAAAATTCTTCTCATTGACATCAACAATAAGGCAGAATTCCTTTAAAACCTATGATGTGCCGGGACATTTTCTACTTCCACTGGCCACAGTCTGCCCCCCCCCCAAAAAAAGCCTGAAGGACAGTAAACTGGCCCTTTGCTTGGAGATCCTGCTAAAGGAGGTGAGGTGAGGTGAGGTCAGCATGAGCAAGGCATCAGAAAACATGAATCAGACCCAAGAGCTTGGTTAGGTCAGTTCAAGTATGGTGTGTGTTTGAGTATCTCACAAGCACATCAGTGCAGTTTTGTATGTATACTGTCCCATGTCCGGGCACAGTCATGGTGTAGCATTGAAATGACTTTCTGCAGTAAGTTCATACAAATGTAGCACCCCCCTGACATTTTACCTCAGGGTGTAGGTTGCTAGGCATAGTGGGTTGCAGATAACTGTAGAAAATTGGGTGCCAGCCACTTTTAATGCTGAACAAAAGTTAGTTTATTGCTCACACGAAGGGAATTCAGGGATGGAGGGGTAAGGGCACAGGACACCCGAGGACAAGCAGACAAGCGGACCAGCAGACTCCTAACAAAAGAAAACCCCAAAAAATAGAAAAAGGTAGGCAGAAGTACAGAAAAGAGTCTTTAAAATGGGCAGAAGATTTTTTTTTTATCTTAATGCATTCTATGCATTAAGCACTTGCCGACCAGCTGCCATCAATATACTGCGGCATGTCGGCACGATCCCGCTAACGTCAGTCCCTTTAAGCGGGATAGCAGGCGCGCGCACCCGCTGCACAGCGGGGGTGCCGATGCTCGTGACCTGTGGTCACGATGACCGCCGGCCATGATCGATCGCAGGTAACGAGAGGCAGAACAGGGACGTGTGTGTGTGTAAACACACACATCCCAGTTCTGTGAGGAGAGGAGAGACAGATTGAGAGTTCCTACGAGCTGGGAACCGCAATCTCTCATCTCCTATAGTCAGTCCCATTCCCCCACAGTTAGAACACACACATAGGGAACGCATTTAACCCCTTGATCGCCCCCTAGTGTTAACCCCTTCCCTGCCAGTGACATTTATACAGCAATCAGTGCATTTTTATAGCACTGATCGCTGTATAATTGTCAATCGATCCAAAAATGTGTCAAAAGTGTCCGATGTGTCCGCCATAATGTCGCAGTCTCGATAAAAATCGCAGATCGCCGCCATTACTAGTAAAAAAAAAAAATAATAATAAAAATGCCATAAATCTATCCCCTATTTTGTAGACGCTATAACTTTTGCGCAAACCAATCAATATACGCTTATTGCGATTTTAATTACCAAAAAAGTAGAAGAATACATATCGGCCTAAACTGAGGAAAAAATTCGCTTTTTTTAAAAAAAATTGGGGCTATTTATTACAGCAAAAAGTACAAAATATTGTGTTTTTTTTTTTCAAAATTGTCGCTCTTTTTTGTTTATAGCACAAAAAATAAAAACCGCAGAGGCGATCAAATACCAACAAAAGAAAGCTCTATTTGTGGGAAAAAAAGGACGTCAATTTTGTTTGGGTACAGCGTCGCACAGCCGCGCAATTGTCAGTTAAAGCGACGCAGTGCCGTATCGCAAAAAAATGGCCTGGTCATTCAGCAGCCAATTCTTCCGGGGCTGAAGTAGTTAAGATAAAATAAACCTTCTGTGTGCAGCAGCCACCCTAATACTTACCTGAGCCCCATCTCGATCCAGCGATGCTGCACCAGAGACTCGGCTGTCCGGGACATTCCCTCCTCTCTGACTGAGACAGCAGTGGGGCGTCATTGGCTCCCACTGCTGTCAATCAAAGTCATTGAGCCAATGAGGAGAGAGAGAGGGGGGACGTGTCTGAATGGACACACAGAGCAGCGGCTCGGCTCGGGCGCCCCCTGTTTAGGATAGGGTGGCTACACAAATATGCCTTCTGTTGATGTTGTTTCCTTGATAGTGGAATCTGCTTTTAATAACTCTTATGACAACTTTTCTATCACATCTAGTTCTCATTCATACAGGGTACGGATGATTAAAGCCACCTGAGAACCGCTTATCTTCACCACACTAAATTGATTTTGATCATCCCAACACTCTTTTTACATTATTCTGCTCATCACTGAGACCACTTCTGAGTGTTTGAATTTCCCTATTGCATGAAAGCCCTGGAATCCATTTTATGTCTCTTTTGCGGTGAGGAACAAGAGGGAAATATGACATTTTGTTAGTTAATGACTCTCGATATTTGTATATTAGGAGGGGGGAAACACACAGCTGTTGTCAAGATGCTTGAACCGATATTTAGCTAACATGTGCTTCTTGTTAATGTTTTAACTGTGCAGTGTATATTGAAGGGGTTGTAAACCCTCGAGGTTTTTCACCTTAATACATTCTATGCATTAAGGTGAAAAACCTCATGTGATGCAGCTGCCCCCCTTTTACTTCCCTGAACCCGGTCTTTCCAGCGATGGGGCAAGCACAGCAGCTCCAGCCGGTGTCTCGGGTCCTGATTGGATATATTTATAGCAGCACAGCCATTGGCTCCCACTGCTATCAATCAAATCCAATGACGTGGGGGGCGGGGCCGAGTCCTGCTGTCCGTGTCAATGGATGCAGCAGCAGGATACGGGAGCGCGCCCGCACAAGTGCCCCCGAGGGGAGGTCGGCTCTCCAACGGGGCACTCGAGAAGAGGAGGAGCCAGGAGGATCACCGAGGGACCCCAGAAGAGGAGGATCGGGGCCACTCGGTGCAAAACCAACTATAGAGAGGAGGTAAGTACATGTTTGTTTTTTTGTTTTTTTAAAACATGAACTTTTACATATTCTTTAATGACACAGGTTGATGGGAATTTAGCGCTTTGTGACACCGATCTCATGCCCATGCATGTAACCACAGATCATGGGGTCCCATAAGAAAGTTATGATGGGTGCCCCCCCCGATGAGCTCTCTACTGTCATTGAGCTTAAAATAAGCCTGAAGGAAAGATAGCAGGAGAGCTGTCATCATAGTCAGTACACAGTGGCGGAATTATCAGGGTCGCAGCAGTCGCACTTGCGACTGGGCCCTGCAGTTCCGCCACTTCAGGGAGGCCCGTCCGTATTTTTGGTAAAAAAAAAAAAAAAAATCGCAATAAACGTCTATTGATTGGTTTGCGCAAAAGTTATAGAGTCTACAAAATAGGGGATATATTTATGGCATTTTTATTATTTTTTTTTTTCTAGTAATGGCGGCGATCTGTGATTTTTAGTGGGACTGTGACATATCGGGGGACAGTTCGGAGACTTTTGACACTTTTTTGGGACCACTGACATTTATACAGCTATCAGAACTTAAAATAGCCACTGATTACTGTATAAATGTCACTGGCAGGGAAGGGGATAACACTAGGGGGAGATCAAGGGGTTTAATGTTCCCTAGGGAGGTGTTTCTAACTGTGGGGGGAGTGTAGTAACTGGAGGAGGAGAGAGAGAGATGTTCCTGATCACTAGGAACAGCAGATCTCTCTCTCTACTTCCTTGTCAGAATTGGGATCTGTCTGTTTACATTGACAAGAACCCCATTTTGGCCCTCTGTGGAGCAATCGTGGGTGGACATCGCGGCCGCCGGCCACACGCATCAGCTCTGGCGTCGCGCCCTCTATCGCTCTTAAAGTGGCCGACGCACACCTACGGCAATTCACGCAGGGGAGTCAACCTGCCACAGTATGATGGCGGCCGGTCGGCAAGCGGTTAAATTGCCTCAACAGCCCCTAATGTGGCCACCTTCCACCCCTGGGTCCTCTAGAAGTCGAGAGGGCTGCTATGGCTATTGTTACACCACTGTAGTACAGGCTGTTAAGAGTATTACAATGAGAGTGGGGACTTCAGAAATGTTTCACAGACATCCTCAAAATCTACTCAGAGTGGAGCTAGTAATGATTTCTTCAAAATAAATCCACTTTTTCTGATTTTTTTTTTAATTAAAGCTGAGCTTCAACTTTCCTTTTAGTCTTGCACAGATATAGGCTCCTTTCCTGGAGTGAAATTACTTACTCTGATTTATCTGCATACTATGATCTTCTCACAGTGTGCGTTAGAAACTGCAGCAAGTCAAATAGAGCCCGCCTCATTTGCTGGCTGGTGGGCGTCCAGCATCATCTGGCCCCTTTTCTCCCCAACCTTACTTTCCCCTGGCCTGCCCCTTTTATTTATTAGGTTTTAGCACCCTGGTGTTTAGACAGAGTCACTAGTAAATTTAGTTTGCCAGGCAGTATTTGGCCTGCTGGGAGAGCCTATTTATTTGGGAGGAGTCAGGTGATCTAGGTTCTGTGCCACTGGGACGGCTGTCTGGGTGGACGTGTGTTATACTGCCCTGGCTGCTAGGCCGGAAGCCTGAGGCCTATCCCAGGGACATCTGGCTGCTAGGCTGTCTGAGGGCCTATCCAGAAGCAGGAGAAACAGCGCAGGGTTGAGACTGCAGGATTGGAGTCCAACCAAGAGTAACGGTTCAGCCAGATGGGGAAACAGTTGTGGTCGGAGGTAGAGGGGAAGCTGTCACCACTGAGGGACCATCCACCTTGTTACCGGAGACCACTGTGAGTAAGCTGGAGCCAGTACCAGAGCAGTCTTCTCACCAACCGGGGATGGTGAAGAAGTGGGAAAATTTCAGCAGGTGCAAAGCCAGGGACCTGGCAGGACAGCAGAGTTGACGCTTGAGGAGCATCAGTGAGTGCCAAGCCAGGGACCTAGTGGGTCAGCAGGGGTGACGCTTGAGGAGTACCTGTGAGTGCCAAGCCAGGGACCTAGCATGGAAGCGGGGGTGACGCTTGAGGAAGATACTGAGTTATGGAAGTGGAAGAGCTCAGGGGTCTGAACCCAGGGTCTGAGAGTCTAGTGAGAGACTGGGAGCTCCGTGAGTGAAGACCTACAGTGAGAGACTGTAGAGTGTGAGGAGAACTATTCTGTGTTGCCAATAGTTAATTACAAATACCGTTAGTAACGGTTCAGCCAGATGGGGAAACAGTTGTGGTCGGAGGTAGAGGGGAAGCTGTCACCACTGAGGGACCATCCACCTTGTTACCGGAGACCACTGTGAGTAAGCTGGAGCCAGTACCAGAGCAGTCTTCTCACCAACCGGGGATGGTGAAGAAGTGGGAAAATTTCAGCAGGTGCAAAGCCAGGGACCTGGCAGGACAGCAGAGGTGACGCTTGAGGAGCATCAGTGAGTGCCAAGCCAGGGACCTAGTGGGTCAGCAGGGGTGACGCTTGAGGAGTACCTGTAAGTGCCAAGCCAGGGACCTAGCATGGAAGCGGGGGTGACGCTTGAGGAAGATACTGAGTTATGGAAGTGGAAGAGCTCAGGGGTCTGAACCCAGGGTCTGAGAGTCTAGTGAGAGACTGGGAGCTCCGTGAGTGAAGACCTACAGTGAGAGACTGTAGAGTGTGAGGAGAACTATTCTGTGTTGCCAATAGTTAATTACAAATACCGTTAGTGACTGTTACAAGATTTGTTCCCATAGGGGACAGCAGTCCTACCTATACAGAAGTGGTATCTGGCTGGAGGCCTTCCCCTGTAAATTGGTCTACCTATAGAAGTCTCCGAGTCTACCAATTATCATTGCATCTACTCAAGGGTGTCCTGGCTCTAACCCGCTCTCCCACAGTTCTGTTAAGAGACAATAAATCTCTTTTGCATTCAAAAAGTGTCTGGCGCCCATCACTCCATCTTGCATCACACCCACCATGCCTTGCAACCCACTCTACAAAGACGGATGTCAGCTATTCCTGACTCTGGAGGTCACCATTAGGCCTTTGGAGGTCCGGGACCTTACTACACAATCATAAAGGCTCAGCATCATATGCAAGCATTTCCTAGGATGGTCTGGATGCAAATACAGCCTAACTAGGAACGCCCATACCTTCAGACCATCCATCTCCATCTCATAGTATTTTGTTTTGCATAACTCCTCTGAACAGCCAGCTCACCATTTGCACCAGGGGTGAAGGCTCTTGAAAGGAGTACTGAGGCATGGTGTAATGTGTTTTTAGGAAGCTATGTATAGCACTTTGCTGGCCCCTCCCACCAGCCATGATCTGCCTGCAGGCAGGTGCAGTCTATTTTCTCCACTGCAGGTGGCGCTCCATAGCAGCGGCAGTGCAGAGGGAGAAGAAGTCAAACAGAACATGGTTCCTCTATGCAGTGTTGCCAACCATCAATATTTTTACTGGCAGCCAGTAAAGAACAGGCAATTTCCTCCTGCCAGTAAATGCCAGTAAAAAGAAAAGGTTGTCAGTAAAAAATGGCCCAGAGCCAGCGGAGACCATACAAGTGCCTGCTACAGTGTGTTCGGGCAGCTCTGGTGGAGGCGGTGCCTGAACATGTCCTGTGATGTCATGGTGCAAGGGAGCCAAGCAGAGCGGCCAGAGCCTTGTGTGTGGGTCTGCGGGATGGGAGCAAGGCTGGTCAGGAGGGGGACCATCGGTGCTGTTTGGACTGGAGGGGCTACCTGGCTTGGAGAGAGACTGTCACTGTGACACTACTTACTTACTATATCAAAAATAAAATAAGAAATATATTTTTTTGCCTTATTATCTACCTTAAATCACATTGCTAATTACATATTGTACTTGTTTGTAGCCTAAATAGAGAAATTTGTACTTAAAACTGTAATTTTGTAACTTTTGGAAATGCCAGTAAAAACTTGGCTGTGCCAGTAAATTTTGGGTGTCGTGTCAGTAAATTTCAATCTGGTAGGTTGGCAACACTGCCTCTATGGGAGAAACAAACTCCCCTAACATGTGGAACTTTTTGGGCTTAGAGGAATATGCAAACGACAAAAAAATAATGTAAGCTTACATTATTTTTTGTCGTTTGCACATTGCTCTGAGCACAAAAAGTCCCACAGGTTAGGGGCGTTCGTTTCTCTCAATCTATCAGGGATGTGGTCTAATTTATAGCAGAAATTCAACCTCTCCTTTTTTCTATGGTTTCCAGGGTCACTTGGACAGCGATATGGTTGGATGCTGACAGGTCCTGTGACTCTGGCAGCCATCTTGGGTCAGGCAGAGTCTATTTGAGATCCTCCTCTTCTCTTACAAACCTCCCCGCTTGGGCTCAGATCAGCCAGGCCCCATTCCACCCCTCAAGACAGATGCGGATGTGCTCTGCTACAACCTGCTGTTCACCTGTGTGACGAACCCCTGTCCTCTACAGGTCTATGTCTGCCGTAAATACTTCCTCTGTCCAGAACCAGCACTATCCAAGACCCCTTAGCTCACCCAGTCACCAGCCGTAACACAGTGTAGGGTTGAACAACAACATTAAAAACTCCTTTATTCAAGCACATGTTACCACAGATATACAACTCAGAGACACTCCCCCCCCCCGCCCTTGGATTCAGGGCGGGGTAAACTGTCCAATCACAATAGACACACAGGTCAGGTGTATTCAAATTTCTCATCAGTAAACAGTCTTATCAGCAGGGAGAGCTGTTGGAGGAATTCGCCCCCACCAATCTCACAGCTAATCTACATACACATCCCATAATATCCAACACAGACAGACACAATAGAACATTGGAATACAACCCCACCCCAAACGATCACAGCAAAGAGTCCACAACAGCATGAGACAACACACAAGATGTACATATATACAACATTCCAGTGTGGCTGTACAGTGTGTCTAAATAGCACAGATCATAGTGGGGTTCTCAGTCACCCTGTGCCCCTAATGGACGCAAGGTGATCTCCACATAAGAGAGGCCAGGGGAGCTGGACACGGAGTCTCCAGAGCTCCCCAAGGTAAGCTGAGTTCCACAAACCCCCCACCCAAAGTGACTCCTGTCACAACCTGTGTTCCCGTTTGGCCTGCCTTCTGCCGGGCTTGTTGTGAATTATTGTATTCTGACTACAATACAAGTTTTCTATTTGCAACTGGACTGCGTGTGAGTTACTGCTGCTGCACCACCCTGCACTCTCCCACATGCCTGCACTGCATAGAGAAGCACAGAGACCCAATGATGACATCACTGCATCTAAGATAAAGTGTGTAATATAAACTGAACAGTTTTATTTACAACCAGGGAAGGCAAAATATAAGCAGATTACATTTCAATTTTAAATGTCTGCAGCTAACGTGGTATGAGCATAGACAGGTACTCTTTACATGCACACTCCTCCATGCAATGCTTGCATCATTTTATCTGAAATCTGTAAATTTTTATTTTTAGCTAATTAAATCTTGTTACCTATCGCCAATGATTATGTGTAAAAGAGTTTGTTTAGTTTTTCCATGTCTTTTATTACAGTGAGCAAGCATGCTGCATCTCCAGTTTGTTTTTCCACCTAAACTGAGATGTGATAAGTACAGATAGTGAAGATAGGATCCATTGTGTCAGCCGGCTGTTCGCAGTGTGTGGGAGGGGGTTGCCATGGGCGATGGTCTTGGGTCAAAATTGATTGTTCTTTAGAGATTTCACTTTCCTGTATTTTGTTTTTACTGAAATCTGTGCAAGTAGAGCCAGTCTAAATTAGAGCATCACAACATCTTATTGGGTTTACTTAAAACCCAACTGAGCTTTCAGTTTAAATCAACTAAATATATCCCGGGTGTGTCAAAACAAAAGGTGTGCGCAGTCTCACAGACTTACCTATAGAGATCGATCCTTGCTCTCTATGTGGAAACTGTGGCCTCTCTGCAGAGGTCCACCATGCCCCCTGTTGAATCAGACCTTTTACTCTGCAGTCAGCAAGCTCATTCTCCCTTCCTGATTGCAGAGTTCCAGCTCTGACTCATAGGAATCATGTTGGATCTCTGCAGAAGGTTATGTCAAAAGGTGAGAAGAAGTGTGAAAGAGCTGGGCCAGCACAGACAGTAATTATACACTCTCAAAATAACAGGCGAAATACAAGGAAGGAAGGGCTGTGCTAAGTAAATTACACTTTCTGGAGTGTCAATTCCCCAGCAAATTCAGAGGCTCATTTTTTTAACCACATAGTAAAATGACGCCGGCAGGAACATCTCCTCCCTCCGGGTGGGCGTCATATGACGTCCTCCAGCTCTTGCCCCTCCTGCGGGCCCCCGGGGGCACGCTTCATGGCGATCGGGGATGAGATATGTCCCTCAGGACACAGTCCATCCCCCATCAGTGTAAAGAGCCAATAAAAATGTCTCTTTACCACTTGGCCGGCTGTGTCTAATCACAGCCGGTCACATTCACTGTCCTCGTGCACGGCGCTCGTGCACGCCCCTAGCGGTGCGGAGATCGGGGACGAGGCGTGTCACCCTGACACAGCCCATCCCCGATTAGGGTAAAGAGCCAATGAAATTGGCTCTTTACCACGTGGCCCGGCTATGTCCAATCACAGCTGGTCACAGAATGTAAATAAGCCGCGGTAACGGCTTTTGGCATAAATATGTCTGTATGGAAAGAAAAACTGCTAATGCTCTAAAATACTAGATTTTTTCTGTGCTATCACCTGCAATTTTCAGGTTGGTGACAGGGCCTCTTTAAATATGACTGAAAGTACTTTTTAAACCCCTTAGGGCTGACCGTATGCACATATGCATCCTCGTCTTTCAGGGGTTATACCGGGGTGATGCCTCACCCTGGTACCGTTTTTTAGAGCGGCGGTCAGCTCTTCAGGCATAACAAGCGATCTGGCTAAAAGCCTTCTCGGCTGTTATCCCGGAGGAGTGGTAGGGGACATCCCCCCCTCACGCCTTCCGCCACTCTTCCCAGGCCTCCCCTCCCACTGGGAGACCCGATCCAGGATCCGGCACTTCCAACGGCTAGAGAGAGACTGGAAGGAAGCCAGAAACGGCTTCCTTCCGGTTACCTATGTGTAATCATGGAAGCGACGTCACAACGTCACCTCCGGTTTACTCGGCTGCTAATGGTGGCGATTTAAAAACAAAATGACAGTATTCAGAATCGCCGTTTTTGGCATTCTGGATACTTTGAAGTGCAAAGGAGAGATTTGGGGTCTTTTAGACCCCCGATCCCTCCATAAAGAATACCTGTCACCACCTATTACTGTCACAAGGGATATTTACATTCCTTATGACAGCAATAAAAGTGATCACATTTTTTTTTTAAAGAGACAATGTAAAAAAATAAATAAAATAAGTAAAATTTTTTTTTTTTAAAGCGCCCCCGTGAGCTCGCGCCACAAATAAAATGCACGCGTAAGTCGCGCCTGCATATATAAACAGTGTTCAAATCACACATGTGAGGTATCGCCACGATCGTCAGAGCGAGAAAAATGATTCTAGCACTAGGCCTCCTCTGTAGCTCTAACCTGGTAACCAAAAAAAAATTTAATGCGTCGCCTATGGAGATTTTTAGGTACCATAGTTTGTTGCCATTCCACGAGTGTGCGCAATTTCAAAGCATAACATGTTAAGTATCTATTTACTCAGCGTAACATTATCTTTCACATTATACAAAACGATTGGGCTAACTTTACTGTTTAGTTTTTTTTTTAATTCGTGAAAGTGTCTTTTTTCTAAAAAAATTGCGTTTGAAAGACCGCTGCGCAAATACAGTGTGATATAAAATATTGCAATGATCGCCATTTCATTCTCTAGATTCTCTGCTAAAAAATATATATAATGTTTGGGGGTTCTAAGTAATTTTTTAGCAAAAGATACGAATTTTAACTAAGCAACAAATGTCAGAAATAGGCTTGGGCATGAAAGGGTTAATGTGACATTTTCATTTATGGCTTGATGTTTATAGATCTCAAAAGATTTGTAAATACTCTTTTTTTTTCCAAATAACAGTTTTATTGGTTATTTCAGAAGAGAAACAGTACAAAAAAAAGGGAAAAAAAAAGAAATAAAGCTATTTTAATGGCTCTGTATATCTGGAAGTGTAAACTCAAACCACCAGCATTGCTGATTCACTACTATGTTGCAAAAAGCTCCAAATATCAGGAGATCAAATTACACAGATGTAGCTTAGTAAATTTCAGGAGATACATGTCCCCCTCCTTATGGCCCGTACACACGATCCGAATATCGTACGACCTTTTTCACTTAATAGTCACAAGTAGAAATTGAATAGGTAAATAAAGTCACAAATTCTCGTACGACAGTAAAACAAATTGGAAGTGATGTCATGTGTTGTAATGTATTTGTATTGTATTTTCGGACGACAACTATACTGACTAAACGAAAATCGTACAATCTGGTATTGTACGAGGACAATTTTTGTGCTTGTCCGATCGAATAATATCGGATGAACTGTCGTGATTGGCTCTTAAAAGTAGTGTACACACAATCCGAAAATCGTACGATTCTTCCTTGGACGGCAGTTTTCGTACGATATTCGGATCGTGTGTACGGGCCATTACTCCTCGCAGGCATGGAACCCATCTGGGTTTTCAATCTGCAGAAGTGGTCAACAGGTGCACAATTAGGGCTGGGCTTTCTTATTAGAGAGGCCAACCAACATTTTCTGCAAACTGTGTCAAGAATGGAAAAGGAAATGTTCAGGAAGGTGGGAAAATATTGGGTGGAATTGTAGTGTGTGTGTGTGACGTCTCTAGTAACCCTTTTGTGAAGTTATCGCTGTGTACAGTTTGCAGAGAATGTTGGTTTTGCTGGGTTTGAACCCAACCGGGGTAGGCTGGACTAGGCCATAAAGGTTTATATCAGTACTATACTTTATGCCTTCTCAGTTTTTGTATTACAAACGTTGTATAATATATGCAGCAACTTCAATTGATTTGTATTTGTTTGATAAAATAAATAAAAATTATTGTTAAAAAAAAAAAGAAAACCCAGATGGGTTTACATCTCTGCTAGGAGTGAGGAAGGGAGTATGTATTTTCTGTAACCTATTCAGCTACAGCAGTAGTGTATTTAGGTTTTGTGCTGCCCTAGGCCTGACTAAACTCGTGCACCCCCTAATTTGCATAGATTTCCTCTCACTTCCTGTTTGGCTATGGGGCAGGAAGTGAAGGGAAATCTCTGCAATGGGACAGGGATGGTATAAAATAAACTGACAGGGGCTATAACCCTCCCTTACTCTATCCAAAATGAAAAAAAAAAGTGTTGCCTGTAGTTCTACTTTAAGCACAAATTTCTGATAATTTTATGGAAAGGACTAAGAAGATATAACCATGCCAATAGCAGAAAACATATAGCACAGTGAGGAAGGTTTGTGGTCAAGGACAGTCAAAATTAGAAGCGGCGCCCCCCCCCCCAACCGACAGTTGGGGAATGCTGGCCGCCCGCATACCAGAAGCAGTGGGGCTGCTTTATGGGGCATCTAGACTAGTTTGCCTTTCAGCCCAGTCCACCCCATGAACCATGAACCAGACCGAGACAGAAGTACAGTAAAATCACACTTGTTTATTAATAAAAATAAAAAGGTAAATGGAGTAAGCATAGTCAAAGCATAGCCAGAGTCCAGTAACTGGATTGGGTAGTCAGCCAAGCCAGAGTTCAGTAACCAGATCGGGTAATCAGCCAGGCCAGAAGTCAGGGATCCAAGTAGAGGAACAGCAAGCAGGATAAGGAGCCAGAAGGGATGTCAGCAAAGCCAGTCTTAAAACAGGAACGCAGGAGATGGTTTCTTGAGCTGTGACCAGGGCGAAGGCAGGAATGAAGTGAGCTGGAGATCTTTAAGTAGGCGGGACTGACAAGCAGATCCAGAACAGCTGGGTAACTGTAGAGAGATGAGAGCTGGCAATTAGCCGACAGCTGAGAGGCCAGCTCAGAGAAGGAAGGGTCGAGCCAGCCCCGACAGCGCTACACTAACAATGTATCGCAAGCCGGCAGGGACGGGATGCCTCCCTGCAAAGTGCTGCCCAAGTCGGCCTGGGCCAGGATACAGCATTGAGCTACAGTACGCCTGCGTAATGTGATTATAGTGAAACCTTGTTTTGTGAGCATAATTCGAAGCATGCTTGTAATCCAAAGCACTCTTATATTAAAGCGAATTTCCCCATAGGAAATAACTGAAACTCCGATGATTCGTTCCACAAGCATTTATTCATATAAAGATGATTAGGACAAAAAAATACAATATAAAGTGTAGTGTAAACATAAAACAAATACAACTGGACTTCAAAATACAGTACTGTACAGTGGTAGGAACACTGTACTGTACCTCTGTGTTGCAAAAGTTTAAAAAAAAAAGAATGTGCACAGTGACAATGTTAAGGAGTCTGGTGCTCACCTATTTAAAGCTGCTGTGTATACTGTATGTAGAGTAAAGCCACTGGTGTACACAGCTTTGTATGTGGCCAGAGATTGGTGCTCATCTATTTAAAGCTGCTCTGTATACAGTACTGTATGTTCAGTAAAGCTGCTGATGTACAATACAACGCTGTATGTGGCCACAGGTTCAGCTCACAGTGCTTCCTAGAGAACTGTTGACATCACTTCCGGGTACGTCCGCTCCTGCTGGGAGTGTCTGAGTGTCTCCAGGAAGCGCTGGGAGCCACCATCACCCGCAAATCTCTGGCCACATACAAAGCTGTACTGTATGCTGTACACCAGCGGCTTCACTGTACATATACACAGCGGCTTTACAAGGAGGAGCAGCAGACTCCTTCACATTGTGAGTGTAAATCTTTATTTTTACATTAAAAAAAATAACTAAAAATGCTTGTATATCAAGACAGCGCTTGCAGATCAAAGCAAATTAAAAAAAAAAAAAAAAGTTGTTCGTCTTTCAAAACGCTCGTAAACGGCGTTACTCGTAAACCAAGGTTTCACTGTACTTGATGTTCAGAGTTATTTGCAACATAGTAGTAAATCAACTTTCAGAAATGTTAGTGGATTGTTTGAAATTACACTTCCTGATATGCAGAGCCATTAAAAGGAATATTTACAAATCTGTATAAGATCTACATCAGGGGTCTCCAAACTGATGCGGCCCTTTGCTAGCCTTTATCTGGCCCTTGGGGCACTATTCCTTCCACTGACACCAATAATGGGGCACTATTCCTCCCACTGATACCAATGAAGGGGCAATATTTCTCCCACTGATACCAATGATGGGGCATTATTTCTCCCACTGATACTAATGATGGGGCACTATTCCTCCCACTGATACCGATGATGGAGGAATATTCCTCCCACTGATAATAAAAATGGAGCACCATTGTTGGGGTACTGATCCAAATGATGGGACACTATTCCTCCCACTGATACCAATGATGGGGCACTCTTCCTCCCAGTGATACAAAAGATGGGGCACTATTCTCCCTACTGACACCAATGATGGGGCACCAGGGCCATCTTTAATATTGATTTGACCCTGGGCAAACATTTTCTTTGGCCCTCTCAAATCCACTTATCAACTTATTGCAGGCAGTGTGGGCTCAAAAGGGCTGCTGCTTTGGGCCCCACAACAATGACTGGGCCCACTGCAGCTGCCCCCTTTTGTCCTGTGTTAAAGATGGCCCTGTGGGGCACTATTCCTCCCACTGATACCAGTGATGGGGCACTATTCCTCCCACTGATACCAATGATGGGGCACTCTTCCTCCCAGTGATACAAAAGATGGGGCACTATTCCCCCTACTGACACCAATGATGGGGCACCAGGGCCATCTTTAATATTGATTTGACCCTGGGCAAACATTTTCTTTGGCCCTCTCAAATCCACTTATTAACTTATTGCAGGCAGTGTGGGCTCAAAGGGCTGCTGCTTTGGGCCCCACAACAATGACTGGGCCCAGGGCAGCTGCCCCCTTTTGTCCTGTGTTAAAGATGGCCCTGTGGGGCACTATTCCTCCCACTGATACCAGTGATGGGGCACTATTCCTCCCACTGATACCAGTGATGGGGCACTATTCCTCCCACTGATACCAGGGATGGGGCACTATTGCTCCCACTGATACCAACAATGGGACTCTATTCCTCCCACTGATAACAACAATGGGGCACTATTCCTCCCACTGATAACAACAATGGGGCACTATTTCTCCCACTGATACCAACAATGGGGCACTATTCCTCCCACTGATACCAGTGATGGGACACTATTCCTCCCACTGATACCAATGATGGGGTACTATTCCTCCCACTGATACAAATGATGGGGCACTATTCCTCCCACTGATACCAATGATGGGGCACTATTTCTCCTACTGACCACCAACCCTGAGGCCATATTTATTTTTATTGGCGCTGGGCCCGGGACATTTTTTACCCCCGATGGCCACAATCCGGCCCTCCTAAGGTCTGACAGTAGACTGGCCGTTTGTTTGAAAAGTTTGGAGACCCCGATCTATATTAATTAAAATATGGAGCATCAAGCCACAAATCTATTTGTCACATTAAAAAATACTTTCAGCCATATTTAAAGAGACCCTGTTCACCAGCTAATAAGAAAGCCCAACACTATTTGTGTATCTTGTGACTGCTTCTGCAGACTGAAAACTTAGATGGGTGACATCTCTTCCAGGAGAGAGGGAGGGGATGTGTCATTAGGAGCAGGACTTTCAATTCTACAATGAAGCCAGGAGCGCATTTCTGCCAGAGCTTTACTTAGAGCGTTACTGCTATATCCTACCATGTAGCTGAAAAAGAATTGTTGCAATGGATGGAGCTGGCTAGAGGATTATTGCTACAATTCAAAGGCATCTGGGCCAAAGCACCAGTTTCCAGTCCGGTCCCCCCCTTCCCCGTCCTCCTCTGCCGCCCCCCCCCCCCCCTAGATCTGTCAGGATGGAGAGTGGAGGAAGGAGCCGGTATATCTGTAATTTATCGCCTCCTTCCTTTTCTGAATGCACAGAGTCAGTGATCACTGACACTGTTCATTCATAACTGTCACTGAGCATCGTAAACTGTGTTTACGATGCTTCAGTTTATGAATGGAGAGGTGCCGCTGTCTCCTGTCCATTCATCTTCATTGCAGCTGAGTCTACTGAGAAAGAGACTGAGGAATTTCTATCCTCAGTCCCTTTCCATGTCTCAAAGGGGAGGTGTCAGGGGTCTGTTTAGACCCCTGACATCTCACCAAAGCCCCCCTACTACCCAACAGGGTTGAATAAAAAAAAAAAAAAAAAAAAAAAAAAAAAAGAAACATTGTAATAAATAAATTGTAAAAAATAATAAAAAAATGTAATTGTAAAAAATAAAATTGTAAAAAATCCATGTCTCAAAGGGGAGATGTCAGGGGTCTGTTTAGACCCCTGACATCTCACCAACGCCCCCCTACTCCCCAGCAGGGCTGAATAAAAAAGAAATAAAAAAACAGAAACATTGTAATAAATAAATATTTAAAAATAAAATTGTAAAAATAATAAAAAATGTAATAAAAAAGCACTGACACTGACTGTCCACCCCCCCCCCCCCCCAAAAAAAGAAAGCATTGTAATATATATATATATATATATATATATATATATATATATATATATATATATTTATATATATTTATATTTATATATATTATAAATAATAATAAAAAAATTTAATTGTAAAAAATTAAATTTGAAAAAATAAATAAAATAAAAAACTACTGACACAGTCCATGCCTCATCAGTGCCCATCAGTGCTGCATATTAGTGCCACTGTCACATGACATTAAAAAAAAGTATCAGTAATTGGTATCGGCGAGTACTTGAAAAAAAGTATCGGTACTTGTACTCGGTCTTAAAAAAGTGGTGTCAGGACAACCCTAGTCCCCAGCATATGAATGCATAATATATTGTGATTGTTGCTGCGTCTTCAGCATGTGGAGCCAATAGTAATGACCAAAGTGTTAAAAGTGATGGCAGTACCTCGGTGGGTCATACTGACATGTTATTCATCATCTAATTCTCTTCCTCTGTATGCTTTGTGATCAGGATCTTTACTACTGTATCCTCTGCCTCTTGTTATGGTGATAAAGTGTTTCCAGGTGTTAACTCATTCCCTGGGGGTTTGCGAAAAGTCCTGCTGGGGTCTTAATTCCATCCTGCGGTGCACATATCCACAAATCACTCACCTCTGGCCAATGAAAAATTACTGTCTTCGTATCCGTCTTCCAGATGCTCTGTGGCCTTCCATATGCACAAAGACACTCTGAGCCCATTTATATAGCACAGTATATTGGGACAGCTCACAAAGCGACCTTTAAAAAAAAAGTGGAAGGCTTGCTAGTTTAGTCCTAGGGGTCATTCATATCATCTGTGTAAAGATGATAATACAGTTATTTCTCTTGTGTATTTCACACTTCTGCTATCTCCTTTTGTACCAAGGGGTACACATAATTCAATTAAATAAAGAGCAGTATGGTCCTTGCATAGATGTGTGCAGCCTATTGCATTAGGGTGTGCACAGCAAAGCTCAAACACACGTGGGTCTGTGTTTGCCATTGATAATGTCAGTAGAGCAGTGGAACTGTCAGTAGGACAGTGAATGGTGTCAGTAGAGCAGTGAATGGTGTCAGTAGGACAGTGGATGGTGTCAGTAGAGCAGTGGAAGTGTCAGTAGAGCAGTGGATGGTGTCAGTAGGACAGTGGATGGTGTCAGTAGGACAGTGGATGGTGTCAGTAGGACAGTGGATGGTGTCAGTAGGACAGTGGATGGTGTCAGTAGGACAGTGGATGGTGTCAGTAGAGTGGTGGATGGTGTCAGTAGGACAGTGGATGGTGTCAGTAGGACAGTGGATGGTGTCAGTAGAGTGGTGGATGGTGTCAGTTGGACAGAGATTGGTGTCAGTAGGATAGCGGATGGCGTCAGTAATTTTTTATTTTTAATATATAATTTTGTTAATATTTTCTACATTTATTTTGTTCTTTTTTTACAATTTTTTTTAGCAGTCCTATTGGGGGGCTTTGGTGAATAATAAAGGATCTAAACACACCCCTCATTTTGAGACAGTTGAAAGGGAATGATGACAGAGATTCCCTAGTCCCTTTATCTGCAGCCTCAGCCGCACTGGACAGCGAATGAATTGGAAGTGCTTTGTGCTGAGCAGATTCCTGTTGTTCAATCATACAATTTACTATGCTTCAGTTATGAATGAACACACTGAGTGATTGGTATCAATCACTCACTTTGTTCAATCAGAAAAGGAAGGGGCCTGTAAATGACATATTTACTGGCCCCTTTCCTCGCTCTCCTCCCTGAAACATCCACCTGTGTGCCCTGTAGCAGCAGCTGACAGACGTGGGGGGAAGGTTAGAGAATATGTGCTGCATGGGGTGATAAGGGTGTGCCCAGGCCAATGGGTCCTTGCGTTTTAGTATAGTATCACTGAAGTGAAATTCTGTTCCAGGGTAACACAGGATTGGAACTGTAGGTGGTGGCTTGGTGGTTATAAGGGTCATTTCACTAAGATGAATGAGTTATTTTAAATGAATGCTCTTTTACCTTATGATAATTTTCTAATGATCATGTTCAGTACACAAACATAGATATTATAAAGGTGCAGACTCTGAAATAGCTATACTATTAAAAGCGTAGTGCTTACCCCCCAAAGAAGCGGCTGTTTTCTTGGGTCCCCTGTTCCCACAGCCCACGACTCACCAGGACTGATGGCTGGATATTTTTTGCAACAACATTCACAATACAACTGTAACCAAAGAAATGGAAAATGGCAATAATCACTTACACAAATATGTGAAACATGGGAAAAATAAAGTTTTCAATTGGTAATAAACAAGTGGACCAGAGAATAACCCCAATCTTTATTTGTGGGAGGTTTTGCCTAAGGGGCAACGCTATGACAATGGTCCAGTCTTTGTCAAACCCTCCCATACTGGCAAGTACTTTGGGGCCCAAATCCACTAAATTAAGACCTTAAGAACCCATGTATAGGTGCCACTGGTGTCCCACTGTTCCTTTTAAGTTAGGTGTGGTAGGGTATGGCCAGCACCCTCTCACCAGCATCTAGGATAGTGACTTACCTCCTCTCACTCTACAACTAGGGCTCGGTGGTGTCAGCTGCAGTGACACGCTCCCCATGGTCAGGTGATGACACCAGGCTTGACAGTGGCATTCCCATAAACCGGGGGATGACCCTTAGTCAGCCTCCCTGCATCCGAAACACAACCAGCCCAACAGCAGCCTCTTACACAATGTGTGTTTTTTGCTGTGGCGATCTGACCAGAAGTAGGGGAGTGGGTACCTGTCAAAATCAGGTACCCACTCCCCCCCCAAATAATATAATGTGCCAAATATAAAGGAGGTGTGCGGAGGAGGAGGAAGAGCGTAACTTCCCCTTTTGAATTAAACTTTAAGCCTTACCTGAAGATGCTTCCTTTCCTGTTCTTTTCTAGAGAATACAAGGTGCGGGTTTGTCTTAAAGATCTTTTCTTCTGTATTGACTGTGTCAGAGTCTGTATTTTTGTGGTCTTTCTAGATATCATGTGCCCTAACTTCTCTTTCTTTGGGTTAATTGGTCCTATAAAAAACACTGCTGCCCTAACATAGTGACTAGCACCCAATTTCTTTGACCCCCACAAAGAGTCAAGAGCTCTGAAGGTAAAATGCTAGCCCATTAACCACCTGGGGGTCCTCCACCACTGCCTAGGGGTAAGGGGGGTGATAAACATCTCTTGAAGGGTTAGAACCCTTTTCTGGTTTATACTGCTATCTGTGAAAAGGTTAGGGAGATTAGCCTTTCACTTGCCTTGCTAACCATTGACACCAAGGAAATTAAACCAGTTTACTTTCACTTTCTGCTGGTATGCTGAATGTTGTGTGGCACTATCCCCTCCAGTCAGCAGCAGAACTACAGTCGGAAAAGCTTATGGATTCCTATGCAGAATGCTGAGGATCATGGGGTTTGGAGTCCAGGAAGTTATATTGTGGAGCTTATGGACCCTTTGAACTATAATTCCCAAGAGACAGTGGGAAAAGGAGGAGCAGTTGAGCTGCTTTTCTGAGACTGTTCAGCTAGGCTCTCTCTCTTGGCACAGAGGGAACCGATGAGAACACCTCTCCTGCATACTGACCACACTGCTGTGAGGCCAGGGCAACAGGAACTAAGCCTGGAAGTGGAGACAACTCTGCAACGTTACTGTACCATAGCCACAGGGAGAACAGAGTAACCTCTCACCCTCTACTTCTCACCACTGATCACTGGAAAAGTTCTGTGGAGAGGCTGAGGAGACCCCCCTTTATACTGTGAGAGTTCACACCTGCACTGTAGGGACTTGTAAGAGGGGACTGGTAAGGGGGCTTACTTCCCATTGTTCACTCTGCTAGCAGGACCTGAGTTACCAGAGGCAAGTCATTGTCTTAAGTATACTGCACTTATACTACATATTTACTGCACCTATGCTGCATTCTGATTCATTGAAACTGTTGTTAGGTACACCAACGCTTCCTAAAGGCCCCCGACTGATACACTACATATATATATACTCTGAATCCAGTGTAACCTATATCTACAGTGCATTCCGTGGTGTACTGTTTCTAATACACTTCAGGCGGTGTACACAGTATCTAATACAGTGTGTACAGTGTCTACTACACTTCTGGTGGTGTAGTATAAAATACAGTGCAGCCATAGTACAGTTGCTAATACAGTGCAGGCGGTGTAAACAGTATCTAATACAGTGTCTACTACACTTCTGGTGGTGTACACAGCATAAAATACAGTGCACCTGTAGCACAGTTGCTAATACAGTGCAGGCGGTGTACACAGTATCTAATATAGTGTGTACAGTTTCTACTACACTTCTGGTGGTGTACACAGTACACAATACAGTGCAGCCGTAGTACAGTTTCTACTACTTTTCTGGTGGTGTACACAGTATCTAATACAGTGTGCACAGTTTCTACTACACTTCTGGTGGTGTACACAGTATCTAATACAGTGTAGTGTGGTGTTGCAAAACAAAATATACAGTACATCATGCCTGGAAGGCCACCAAGGAGAGGCAGACACTCACAGCTTGTGAGATGATCTCCGTTCCCAGTTGATGCCTTCTATGGGGAAACATGTCGGATGGAGCATAACTTGTGACGTCATCACGCTGAACAGCCAGCTGGCTTGAGCTGCAGCTGTTTCAATCTGTCTTATTTCGCTGTGCTTTGGATGTAAAGCCTGTGTTATCCGTTTGAAAATACATTTTTCTTTGGAACATACTACACCATAAAGCCTTCCTCTGTTCTCCACTAAATGAGACATTTTAGATTCCTCCAAATCTGAGAGCTATCTTTTGGATGAGCTTTCCTTCTGATGGTCTATCTGCAGCTCGTGGAAATCCATTCCATCAGAATGTTGGAATACTCTATCAACGACTTTTTATTTCTTATGGTTTAATACAATGTTTTCCAACCGTTTCTCAGTCGAGGCACACTTTAAAATTATGGACAGTCCCGAGGCACCCCATTCTAAAATGTAAAAAACTATTCTAAGAGCTTTACATAACACATGTAGGACCCCCAATGTTAGAGGTGATTTATTCTTCCAAAGCAAATGCGCTTTTGCACACTGGGTACTGACTAGTATTCCAATATTTCTCTTCTCCCTCAAATTCTCTCCATCAGTCAACTAATGTCACCCCAGTGCTGAGGGAGAGGGGCACAGGAGGATGCAACAGACATGCTCCTTATTAACAGATGATGTCATTGGTTTTTAGGATGCCCGTGTCTAGAAAGTTGTAATGGTGTACAATGAAAACCCGTGGCTCTGTGTAACTAAAAAACACGCTTCATCCACCTGCTGGCTTGTATACAATTTTTGATCAATTTTTAAACATTTTGCCAAGGCACCCCTGAAGAAACCTCAAGGCACCCCAGGATGCCTGGGCACCCTGGTTGAAAAAAGCTGTTTTAATATATTTTTATATACACATATTTTTCATTCACACATTGAAGGACTCTATTAATTTTGATTTTTTTTTTAATATTTTTTATCACATGCACTACAGGGTTTGTATTATCTTATATGCACAGATTTATCTATATATTTTTTATATATGTGCCCTTTGTATGCGCGCTCTTTTTCTTTTTACAATGCATTTGTAGACCCTAGGAGGTTACAATTTCCTGATGCTGGACAACGTGTTGCTGAGGCTTCATTCAGTCAAAGGAAGAGCGGTGGAGAAGGTGGCCAGCTGACCGATGCCTTTAAACAATTTTTCAGTACTCAGGGCCAAAGTCTGATCGGTTCAAGCAACCATCTCCAGCATCTGCTTTACATGGCGCAGGAATATCTAGGGGCAAGAGCAGACATGGAGACCTGTCAAACAGTGCATCCACTGGGTTACTGGGACTTGAGGATGGACCACTGGTCAGGACTTGCTCAATATGCAATTGAGCTCCTGGCCTGTCCTGCATCCTACGTTTTTTCTCACATTCAGTGCTGCTGGAGGGTTTGTAATGGATCACAGAGTGTGCCTGTCCACAGACTCAATTGATAAGCTCACATTCATAAAAATGAATCAGTCTTGGATTAGCAGCTATCAAGCACCTGATGCTGATGTAACTGATTAAATTTTCTATGGATGTGGAATCCCTTGAAGACTGCCTATGCTGGCTATCCTATTCCTCCTCAATCTTGATGATGCTAGCTTCCAACAATATTTTTGGTTTAGGGCACCACCACTACCCCCCAAGGCCCAATTTTTCTGCCCCTGTTTAACCAGGGCATGTAATTAAAGATTTTGATCTAATATTTCACATCAGGGCCTGTTCCTGCGCCCAACAAGAGTATCTGTGAGGGGTTAGAGTGTTGTGGCACCACCACCTAAGGCCCAATTTTTCTGCCCCTGTTTAACAGGTGCATGTAATTACAATTCTTGATTCAATATTTCATAGCAGGTCCCGTTCCTGCGTCCAACAAGCGTAACTGTGAGGGCTTACAGTGTTCTGGTATCACCACCACCACCAAAGGCCCAATTTTTCTGCCCCTGTTTAACAGGGGCATGTAATTACAATTTTTGATATAGTATTTCACAGCAGGGCCCATTCCTGCGCTCACCAAGAGTAACTGTGAGGGCTTACAGTGTTCTAGTACCACCAACACCTAAGGCCCAATTTTCTGCAGAGTATATACGGCAGGCTGTGTAGTATATATACCGCTGTTCAGAGTATATAGTGCCTCGGGGACCCCCACGCCATTTTTTTTCTAGATTTGGGTGCGGGGTTCCCCTTAATATCCATACCAGTCCCAAAGGGCCTGGTAATGGACTGGGGGGGAACCCATGCTGTTTTTTTCAATGATTTTCATCTATATTGCCGGGACCCAACAATACATTACAGTCACAAGCAGTTTTAAATTACTTTTTTTCCTTTATAAATGTCATTTTGCTGTGGTATTGTTCTAAACACGGGAAAACTGTGGCACTTTACAGGCATACTATAGACACCCCCTAGGCACCATATTTAAAGGAATATTTAATTTTTATTGTTTCACCTAAAGCATTATTAAAATCACTGCTCCCGAAAAAACGTCCGTTTTTAAAACATTTTTTTTGCATTGATACATGTCCCCTTTAACGGTGTTCACGTGTTTGAACAATTTTTTTGCCTGTTTGCATGTTCTGCTGCGAATCGAACCGGGGGGGGGGGGGGGGGGATTGTTCGGCTCATCCTTAGTATCAAGGACTACTTTCAGGGATTTCCTAAGATATTGTATGTTGGTAAACTCATCCTGAGATTTTTGAGGAGGTTGGGGCAAAGAACAGAGGGCCCATCCTATCCTGCAGCTCCTACTGTGGTAGCTCTACAGCAGTAAGTGATGGAAAGTCAAAAGGTTTCAAGTTGTCATCAATATACAAAGTGAGGGTATGTCTTCCAATGCAGCAACCTCTTCACTGACAATTGTCTAAGAGGGAATTTTTGCTCACTTTGGAAAGATTTTCATGCTTCTGTTGTGTCTTCAGCACAGGAAGTGAAGGGAAATCTCCCCAACAAGACACAGACAGCAAAAAACAAAACAAAAGAAAAAAAAACCCAAAGACATAAACCTGACAGAAGTTTTACTTTGCCAAGAAGAATAACTCTCAAGAAGAATAACCTCATAGGTATACTGCTGCTATTTCACTGTCCATTCATTCAGGTTATAGGTGTGTTTTGATCAGGCCGTTCTGCTTCTTAAGTAGTTGGGGGTTAAAAATCTAGCTATGCCACCTTTCCAGGGTTGCCTGAACCACAAAACTGGCTGAACACAAGTTGCACAAGTGTTCTCTGTAGGGTGATGAAGGAGAAAGGGGAGCCATGCATAGATAGCTATAGCGCAAGGAAAAATAATAGAAACCGGCAAGGTTTTCTAACCTGGAAAATCCAAAAGTCTAAAGTTGTCAACAAGGCTTAACTGATAACAGTTAGCAAAGACAGAAAGTACAGTATTTTATCAACTCACAAGATTCAGTTCGGGGGGCCACGTTCCCACACAGATGTCAAATTGGGAGCAGGGCTCTATCCTTGCAGCCACTATGTCCCAATTGACACACATGGGACTGTCTGCACAGGGATACACAGAACACCTGTCCATTGTTGTGTGGGCAAACTTGGCCCTCGCACAGGCATATGCATGTGTCAACAAGGTCTAAGCATTGTTCCCAGCTATGTGGACTACAAAACACCCCTCGCTGTTATGTATTCTGTGAATGGCCAAGGGCAGAGGGGGGAAAGCAGAAAATTACTCTATGAGACCTGAAGCTCTCATATCAGGAGCTATTCTATCTGGCAGAAAGAAAATCATTGATCTTAATGTACAGTTAAGTGTAGCACTCTCTACTTAGGTAGTGTGTTAAAGTTGAGATTTTTGTCAATGCAGATAAATTTAAGCAGGTCTAGCCAAAAGCTAGGCCTGTTAGTTTTTCGTGGGCTGGGAGTGGCTTAGTGTAGGCTGGTGACTCACAGTTAGTTTCCACTTTTGGTTATCTCCCTTCTGCTTCTAGGGGCTTCTAGAAGGAAGGTGGGGAAGAAGGGTGGAGCTATCTGGGGTGGTTTAGGGAGCTCTGACCAATCCCCAATCTGGATTGGCAGGGGGCAGGCCTCCTTAAGTACCTAGAGTCAGCCCAGCTGGTGAGGGGTTGTTATACAGGTGGAAGAAGTTAGGCTGTCGGAGCCTTTGAGGAAGCTCCCTACTCTGGGTGGGTGACCTTGGGCCAGGGGCTCAGAGCTGAACAGGAACCCCACTGAACAGGAGCAGGAGAGGACAGCGGGGAATACTGCTGGGAAAGTCTCCAGGAGGGATCCATCAGGTGTCGGTGAGTGACAGGCACAGTTGGGAGAGCTGGAAGAGGCATGCCGGAGCAGAGGACTAGTGTGTGGAGTCTGAGATGGATGTAGAGCCAGGGGGAGAGACTGATGTTACTGGCAGCTGCAGCTGGGAGGGCTGTCAGGGTCTGTAAAGGGCTGACTCGGATCAGTAGTCCACCAAAAAGGACAGCTAGCACCAGAACTTTCTTTTGCTACACTATAGGGGCCCACAGTCCCTGCCTGTAATAAGGAACTTTACTAAGGCCTGGCTGAAACCAGAATCAGGCCTAACCATTGAAGAAGAATTGTGCTTGACGGAGAAGGAGAGATAGTCTGCAGCAAGTGTTGTGCAGAAGGGGAATATCTAAATTGTCCCAAACCATGCAAGAATCTTTGTCCTGGGCATCCCATGAATTCCTTAACCCCATCGAAGTTCTAATCCCTCAATAAAAATACAAAAAACAAAGCTGATGGACTTGTTCTTTGTCTTGGAGTGTCTAGAAGTGAATCCTGGGTTGGGCAGGGTGACAGGTGGGCCATAATCACTCAGAAGCCCCAGGGGGGTACCGCTACATAAGCAATCTGGAAATGTGTTACAAATGTGGACAGGTAACATTTGTTTGCACATCAAAACTTCCAAAATCTCTGTACTTGGAGTTGGGCCTGCACAGATGTGTGAATGAATAAACTACAGGTCCTATCTTCCACCACGGTAGACAGGCTTATTGTTCTCACTGGAATACAAGTCTGGTGATTAAGGATGAGCCTAGGCATGTTCGCAACTAGCACGTGCAGAGCCCGCCAGGAAGTCGGCACTGCACATCGCTAATCACAGCCAGTGAGACATTTGCCCGATGCGCAGCTGCAGAGATCGAGGAATGTCTCACTGCCTGTGCAGTGCCGACTTACTGGCGGGCTCTGCATGTGCTAGTTGCGAACACGCCTGAGCTCATCCTTAGGGGTGATTAAGGATGAGCTCCGACGTGTTCGCACACCCCACGTGCAGAGCCCGCCAGGAAGTCGGCACTGCACTGCGCTAATCACAGCCAGCGGGACATTTACCCATCTCTGCAGCATCGGGTCTCACTGCCTGTGATTAGCGCTGTGCAGTGCCGACTTCCTGGCGGGCTCTGCACGTGGGGTGTGCGAACACGCCAGAGCTCATCCTTAGTGATGATCATAGTTCACTGACTTCATCCTCTAGCTCTCTAACTAAAAGCCTTTACCTCTGTACATACAAGGAGCTGGAGGAAGAGTCTGCAGGCTCTTGGCATTGCACCTACGATCCAGGCACGATTTGAAGACTCATTTGCAAAAAAAATAATAAATGCACATTTTTTTTCCTGAAAAAATATGTGCATTTATTATTTTTGTTTTAAAGGATGGACTTATCCTTTAAATGCATTATTATGCCCAGTGATTTTAATGTGCATTACCTCCTTCTTCCTGTTGAGGTCACTGTTGCTTCACCATCAACGGGACAGCTTGAGCGTTTCAAAACCTACTATGATAACAAATACTGACAATCATTACCGCCAAATTAAATGTGCAATTTTCTAATCCTGCTTTCAAAGAATTATATCTATTGCCTTGGAAAGGATATTCATTAAAAGATCATTTATTTTTTGTAAACTCGCTACGGATAAAATAGGAGTTTACAATGAAATGTTACAGCTCAGTTTGCTTGTATGGCCTAGACAAGTAGGCTAATTAGTGATAATTGAAATCACCCCCTGTCCAGGCATATCTGAAGTGACTGGAGGCCGGATAGGGAGCCATCGAGGTTCATTAAAAGATTTCACCCAGTGATAAGACACCAAGACATAAGAGTGGATAATCGTGACTATCCCGTAATGTGCATCATGTACCTCATTACTGCTGCTCAGTTGCAGAGGAGCAACTCCAGTAAAGAACAAAAGGACATCTTTGGTTACATTTAAAATAAACTGTAATGTAGGAGAACTGCAAGCAAAGTCCTTATTTGTGTCTAGGTTTTACACTGTTTGGCATAAAGCTAAAGACAAAGATTTTGGCCTACTAGAGCCTTGGGACTTATGGCTCAAAAGCTTATGTGATTGTTACAAAATAAGTCTACCCAAAACTATTATTTTATTATGTAGCACTACCCCCATAGGAGCTGTTAGAGTATACAGATATTCCCCTCTTCTGTACTGACAGCCAGGCACAAGGTATTTCCGAAGCCAGGTGCACACACACACACATCAGCTCGTTGGAGTCAAAGACCAGTCTAGGGGTGTTGTTTTGTAGTTTTATTTTGGAGGAACTTGGATAGGGTAAGGGGTTTGCAGTAGGATACTCCAAAACAAAACTATGCACAACTAGCTGATCTAAGATAGAGCATTAGGTGAAGTCCCTTGCTGGGAGCAGATGGGAGACCTCTCCTGATTTAGCAGTGTAGAAATAAAGAAGCTTGAGCAAAGTCCCTTGCCGTAAATGGCAGGTAGACAGAGCTCTTCAGATCACTAGCCAGGGATCCCCTTAGCTGGACTAGAGAACAGCAGAGGGGGGTTAACAGCTCTTGTCCCTGAGATCCCACAAATGTCTGTACTCACAAGCCTTTGTAGAGCAACTAGCAGATTCTCTAAAGCCTTGTAGTACGATTATTGGCAGGGGATTGTCTGTTTACAGACTGTTGTCCTAAAATCTTACTGTTAGTATGCTCCTTTTGACAATTGTCCAATTTTCTGCCAACAAATGTTGGCTGGCAGGCTAGTAATGTTTCGGTGGACAACGGTTTGACGTCAGGTTTTCTGATGGTCAGTACACAAATCTGTCACACAAAAGTCGAAAGTACAAAGACGCATGCTCGGAATCAATGCTCACCAAACACTAAATTAGCAGAAGGGGCCCTAAGGGTCGGTTCACACTAGGACGACTTGTCAGGCAACCTAGCTGCCTGACAAGTAGCGTCCCGTTCTGAACAATGGAACCGTTCTAATTGGAGCGACGCAAGTCGCTCCGACTTAGAAAAAGGTTCCTGTACTACTTTGGGGGCGACTTGAGGCGACTTGCATAGACTTCTATATAGAAGTCGTTTTGCAAGTCGCCGCCCCTGTCGTGTCCAGGTCGCCTGAGGCAGTCGCGCTGCAAGTCGCGCTGCTTCAGTGTGAACCGGGGCAAAGGGTGGCGCTCAAGAGGTGAAATTCCTTGTAGTACCTCACTACATTTGTGTTTGTGGCACGACAATTGTGTACCGTTAGTATGCAAGACAAGATCCTGGCACACGCCTTTTTGACATAAATCAGATGTTTGGTTGCCCAACAATCGTACCGTGTGTACGAGGCTTTAGTGATACCAGATGGATTGTCGGCAAACTTCCCCTCTCAGTCAGCTTAAAGAACCAGGGCCACTCTTCCGTTCCAGTTTCAGGCCCTCAGGTCACCCACCTGAGGTTGCATGGCAGCAAGTGCCAGGGGAGGCAAGCCTGCAAGCCTGGTGCAATCTACTATGGGAAGGATCCAGAGCCCATGTGTTCCCAGAATGTATATGCCAGCCCCAGCATGCTCAGGGGCACCCTTCCCTGTAATTGGCCAGAGCTGCATACATATTCATGCTGCCCATTTGCCTAGCTTCCACCTATGTTCTAGAAAGCTCTGCTAGTTTCCAGAAGGCAGGAGGAGCCCAGGCAAACCTAAAAGCACCAAAACATCATGAGCAGTCCTGACTAGTAAATTGCAGCACTCTGTTAGGCAGAAGCCTAAAGATACATTTTCCCTGTAGCTCCCCCGTTAGCGCAAATTACACTAACCTATTTACATCCTAGCACATATACTAGGAGGGTGCTACAATTATAGGTGAAGTCAGCCCCCGGCTTCATTCTTCATTCATGTGTCAGATACCCCTGATAGGTCTCCTTGCTGTCACTCTACTCTTGTCCACCTGGGAATTTTGGGCATTTTATCGCAATTTTGCATTTAGGGTGAAGGTTTAAGAACCTTCTGGTGCATTTTCCATGATTTGCATTTTCCATGACAAGCCACGCTTGTTTGCCCCCTCCCCCCCCCTCGGCTGCCACAATTAGCACCTTTCAGGGGGGGAGCAGGTACCTGGTCTTGACAGGTACCTGTTTCCACTTGCAGCTGACTTCGCCGAGGCGAGATTCACCCCCCCCCCCTACTGCAAGGGTAGCGGCCAGGTGTGTACACGTATCAGCTGTGGCGGGAATGATAGTCCCTGATGTGTTCAGCGGGCACTACCGCTCACCAAATAGGAAATGAGTACAGCGCTGCCCCAATAATCGTGTGAGAAAAAAGGTTACACAGTAAGCAGCTGACACTCCTCTTAGACAAAGGAAAATAAAATTAGGAACCATATACAGTGTAGCGCTATGAGTGTAAATATAATGAAAATACTAACAAAATAAACTAGGCCTAAACCATTACTGGGGGGCCACAACAAACAATTCATCAAATTCAAAATTGCATGTAGAAATCTGAATACAGTACAAATTAAACAAAGTGCCACGTACTATCAAAATAAATTGATATAGTGTGAAAACAATGTGAAGAAATATGGAAGTGCTAAAAAGTGAAACAAAATTGTTTTTTATGACAAAAATGTTCAAAAATGCTAAAGATTATAATCTGAATGGAATTCAACACCCACCACCCAAAACCGCTCACCAAACACAACCGATTCAAGTGAATGGGGCCACGCATACAGCTGTCCCACAGCTGCAAGCAATGCGCATTGTTTGAAGCCCAGTGGTGAGGCATTTTGTGGGCTAAAACAGGTGGCTGGGAGGGGATATATTGCCTTCTCACTGCCAATTAAACACCTCTTAAAGTGTTACTAAACCCAGGACCCTGCATGCACTATATCTGATTTCCCACAGTACACAGAACATGGAAATGCATTTATTTTAGTAAATATAAACTGATAAATACCTTTTCTCATCAGCAGTATATAGCAGTCTTGTGACTTCCATCAGTGTCTGGTAAAGCTTGTAGGGGGAGTTTTCATTCTCCTCTGACTGTCCTATGAGGCTGCATAACCCCTGAGCCTCTGTCTGGACAGTGCTGATTGGCCCTGTGCTGATCAAAAAAAAAAAAAAACTCTCTAGCAATACACACCAAACTGAGCATGTGTAGAGTGACTCCAAAGGCCGATTTTGCAGTGCAACTTTGAATTAACTTTGTTGAAACATTGATGCAACTTTGGATGGGTGCGACTTGGATACAACCTTGGCTTTGACCAGTGATAATGGACAACTGTTTCACGACTGTTGCATTGTATAACATTCAAGTACGACTTTCATGCAACTTTTGAGGGTTAACATTGAAGTCTATGGCCCTCAAGTTGCATTAAAGTCGGACCAAAGTAGGGCATGAACTACTCTGAAGTCGCTGCAACTTTAGGTTGCACATATATGAATGGTTATCATTGAAAATCATGGGGAATGACTTGTCACGCGACTTTGATGTCCAAAGTTGCATGACAAGTCTCACAAGTGTGAATGGAGCCTAATGTTCCATTCACACTACTGCGATTCCAAAGTGGCGCAATTTCATGCGCGACTTTGGAGTGTGGCTTTGATGCAACTTTCATACGACTTTACACGACACTCAAGTCATATTACTTTTCTCCGACACTCAAGTCAAAAAAAAGTTGCATTAAAGTAGTACAGCAACAGGAACCTTTTCAAAGTTGCTGCTACTTTAAGCTGCCTAGATTGGAACAGGTGCCATGAAAATCAATGGGCTGTGACGTGTTATTGGACACATAAAGTCGCATTGCATGTCACACTAGTGTAAACGGAGCCGAACACATTTAGAAAAAAAAAAGTGTAGGAACCTAGAAGAGAGTCAAAAGCCTTCAGATGTGGCCAAATGCAGGTCATTGTGACAGCTTGGGTACTTCTGCGTAGTGCATTTGGAAGCAGCGGCAGGTATAAGCAGGTAGCTCTAGGTCGCTCTACTTTATACCAGGAGCATTTTTTTTATTTTTTGTTTCCAGAATCAGAATCTCTTTGAATGAAACTAAGCTGTTTTGAAAGTACCTTTCTTCTTCAAACCCTAGCTTTGCCACTCCAAGGACCAGACAACAACTTCTGCTTCTACTGTGCCACTGGGTGGTCTTACATGAAAAAGAGATGTGAAAGAAGGGTCTGCTAACTTGGCCAATGCAACCTTTCAAGAACCTCACAGCTGTGTAAGACAAGCTCAGATGAAGAATATGACACTGTGTCATTGAAAGGAGAGAAGCAGAGGCGTCAGGATGACCTTATTTATCACTTACCAGCCACCTCTTCATTGTTTACATGTTCCAGCATCAGGACCACCTCGGAGCTCTCAGGGGAGATGGTTGTGATTCACACCTCACTTTAAGGTAATTAACTGATAGCAACTGTCTCCCACTCCGTCTAATGAGTCAGAGGGTCTGGTTTACTCAGGTCATCAGTGCAATCTCCGCTTGATGCTTTACCACAATTTACTAAATGCCTTGTGCATTCATGTGAAATGTACAGGTGTGATTGCTTTGGAAGTATGCACACGTAAAGTGTGAAGTCAGACACATGTCCACGTGGCCCCTTCCTAACTATATTTAGGAGTAGGCCTCACTGCATAGAAAACAAATAGGAATTCTATGGATGAACAAAGTTATTTCAGAAGTGTTTTCAAGTAGAACTATTGCTCTAGAACAGAGGTCTCCAAACCTTCTAAACAAAGGGGCAGTTGACTGTCCTTCGGACTTTTGGAGGGTCCGGACTGTGGCTATTTGGAGTAGAAAAGGTCCCAACATCAGTGGGAAAAAAAAACAATGCCCCTCTTTGGTGTCAGTGGAAGGAATTGTGCCATCATTGGGAGGAATATTGCCCCATCATTGGTGTCATTGGGCCCAATTGTTTGTGTGATTAGGATGAATTGTGCCCCATCATTGGTGCCATTTGGCCCAATTGTTGGTGTCTTTAGGAGGAATTGTGTCCCATTATTGGTGTTATTAGGATGAATTTTGCCCCTTCATTGGGTCAGTGGAGAGGGGTGATATGTCCCATTGTTGGTATCAGTAGATGAAATTGTGCTTCAAGGGCTGAATAAAAGCAAGCAAAGGGCCGCATCTGGCCCCCGGGCCACTGTTTGGTGACCACTGCTCTAGAATAAAACATTAACACTTTTACTGTATAAGAGATTCTGTATGGTCGTAAATCCCAAATATTAGTACTAAAAAGCCATTACCTTTGTTCTGACTCAAATGTCAACTTATGCACAGAGACATGTAGGCAGGAGCAGTCTATATTCTCCACTGCAGGTGGCACTCAATCGCAGCAGCAATGCAGATGAGGAAGGAAGTTGTGAGGAACTCAGTTCCTTTATGATTTTCTCAATCACAGGGAGATAGTGATCTGATTGGATGTTAATGCCCCATGTGACTTCGGTGGCTATCTTGGGTATGGCATAGCCTATTTAAGGCCCTGGCTCCAGGGCTTGGCGCGCTTTGGGCGAGTGTACTGGATAGGGATAGGAACCCCTTCTGTCAGGGACAGTGGAAGCTATAGGGAAAGATTCTGATGAAGTTGGGAGGGAGCAGGGCCTACACCTACCTCTACAAGAAGCCTCTGTTTAGGCCGAACCGGGCAAGCCCCACTTCACTCCTGGTGACAGATGCTGTTGGCATGTAGGAGGCTTCTGTCTGCTGATTATCTGGTGCTCAGTTGTAAGTGGCCCTGGATGGGTAAGCTTTTTGCCAGGCTTGTTTGTGCTGCTGATTTGGGTGTGACAATACAAAACTTCTTTGGAAATCGGGACTCGGTTGTTTTTATTGCCTACTACACCATGCTTCACCTACCCAGCAGACATATCTCTTGAGACCCAAAAGAAGGTCTATGCAAACACTTACCCACCCTAACCTACTGTAAAACCACCCTTCCCAACCCCAGATGTTTAATTACCTGCTTCCCAAAGATGTGGCCTAGCACAGTGTTGACAACCTTCAGTGAAATCTATTATGCATTGGCTGTTCCTGTGGGGTCTATTCCTGTAGACATTCTATGGTGCTGTCTCCAGAGTCTGGAGGCTTTTGGAGATGGTCCCAAAGAAGTTTATTCTACAGGTGAGGCCAGTGCAAAGGAGATCTGTAACAGATCCCCATCGCACTCTGCTTGAGTGCTTCCGTCAGTACACTGCTTCCTCCAATCTGGAACTTCAGATATCAGATTTTACAGCCGAATACTGTAAGAACCAGATGAGACTAGCTCAGTTACAAAGCTGGACAAGAACTGTTTATTGAAACACATGTACCAAAAGATGTACCAAAACACATGTACTCAGGAACATTGCCCCTCCCTTGAATTCAGGGCAGGGTAAACTGTCCAATCAGCAATAAGGAACACAAATACAAAAATCTATGCCATAATACATTTCTCACAAGGCAGACACAAACAATAGAACAATGGAATACAGTCACACCCCAAACGACCCAGCAAAGAGTACACAACAGTATGAGACAATATGCAATGTATATATATATATATATATATATATATATATATATATATATATATATACACACACACACAACATTCCAGTGTGGTTGTACAGTGAGTCCGATTAGTAAAGATCAGACTGGTGTTCTCAGTCACCCTGTGCCCCTATTAGGGACACAGGGTGACTTAGACAACCTCTCCAAAAGATTCTGGGTTCCACAACCCCCCTGCCCCCAAAGTGACTCCTGTCACATCTCTCCTCTTTCGACAGCAGACTAACACAGGAGGGGACCCCATGCGGGTTGACTCCGAAGTTAGTCCATAGTTCCAGTCCCCCAATGCCGGTATCCACATAGTACCCCAAATAAATTGTCCCAAACTGAGCATTACTTACCCAGCCAACCTCTGCCTCTCTCAGAGAACATATCCACCGCTGGGGAAAAGCGTGGACTGGCCCTTCTCCCTAGAGTCCTTTCAGATGCTGGAGAGAAGACAGGGTGGCTGGGCTCACTACCTCTTGGTGTGGGGGATCTGGACCGACTGCATAGCACCCTTGGAGTATACAGGTGGAGATTGAAAACTCATCCAATTTTTCTGCATGAAAATCCCCCAGTGCTCGCAAAGCATGGCTGACATCCTCCTGTCTCAGTGCTGCACCATTTTCTGGGGTTGTGTCAGTGGAGGCCCTAGTCCCATCTACTTTCACAGGAAACAAACAAACAGGTGGGGTTCTTGCGAGCCACAAGTGGACCAATGCCTCTAAGGAGTAAAACAACTATATTTAAAGCAGCAAACACTTCACCACGTTTCATTCCGTGTATTTGAATATAAATAAAATCAATTGTGCTCGCGCTAAAAATGTGAATTTAAAAAAATATGAATATATATAAACTGAGTATAAAATATAAACTAATTGTGCAGAAATATTAAACCATAATAAGTATGCTAATAAAAACATACATGTAAATATATATATATATAATGTGCAATCCTTATATATAAAATTAACAAAGTGCATCTACATAAAAGTGCAATCCTTATATAAAATGCTGAAAGTGCATCATGCATGAATATAGACCTAGTTAATAAGTGCAAATTCTGTGACAATCAAGTGTCCAAACAAAATACGATCAGCAGATTCAAACTGAAACAAAGAAGTGCAAGAAAACAGTGTCCATGAATTGAGTGTTCATCATGCTTCTCCTGAAAAGTGTCCAAATCACAACAAGCTGGATGTGCTCTCCCGTGATCCCCCACTTGTGCTTGCGCTCACCTCTATTCGTGTGACACGGTAGTTAAACAGTGTCAAAACACGCATTGGGGCCACTCCTGGGCTCACTCAGGATGCAATGATGTATGTCCAATCCTCACAGGTAAAACATAATTCATAAAAGAGAAAAAGAAAGCTCCATGGTGTAATATAGTAAGGGATTTATTTAAAGTAAAAGAAGTTCCTCCAGGAGGGTACTCACAGTATGCAGGTGCTACAGTGCACCAAACTATACAGGTGTATTTCGTTTAGCAGCGGCTCGTATGGCGTGCGGTGTGGTGTATATTCCTCTCCTTCCCTGCTGACAGCTCCGTCCTACCCCTCCCCGACGCGTATTCGGCACAGGGATCACGTGCCTTCCTCTGGGGGATATCATTTGGACGGACTCTCAATGTGAATTTTATATGCTGCCAGCGGCCATTTTGCCGAGGACCGCAGACAGTACTAGTGTGGAACTGCAGCTGAAATGAGCGGTCAGCTGGAGAGGTCTCTTGTAACTCCACAGATGTTGGTGCTGGGCAGAGCTCAGTGAAGTTCGGTTCTGATACCAGCTCTTATGCTGGAGGCTCACCAGGTTATCCCTCCTCAGCAGAGAAGTCTATTAAATCCCCAGTCTCTATAACTGGTGTCTGGGGATAGAGGTTCACCATCTCCTGTCCGTAGAACCCAGAAGATGTTATTGGTGCTGGGCAGAGGTTAGCAGAGCTCTGCCCCCTTTTGTCAGCACTTTAGCTTTGGGGAAGGCAATCTCTGGAGTTTCCACTGCCAATTCTCTGGCATGCTGAACGTGTTCTAGCAGTTTCCTGTATGCCCTTTCCAGATTCTGTTCTTTCCTTAGCAAATAGTCCAGATCAGTTTTAAGCTCTGAGACCCCTGCAAGACCGAGCATAGCCTCTCTTTAATCTCGCAGGTCCTCAAGGGTAGGTTCTCCATCATCGCCAAACACAAAACCATCTGTAAGGCTCTCCCACAGCAATCGAAGGCTGCTAAAGTCATATCCCTCCGGAGAGCATTCTGTTGTCTCCCCTAAATATTCCTGCTCTGCGTGCCATTGCAGAGACCGATAACGATTGTCCAGCTCTATCCCCTGCTGGACCAGCCTGTCCAACTCAGTCAACCATTGCTCCTGGTGCCGCTCTCCCAGGAATGGCATTCGTAACTCCCGTTGGTCACTGGCTCTTTGCTCTGGAGTTGGAAAGCACTTGCCCTGTTGCATACCAGCGACGTGGAGGGCTCCAATCCAGAGCTCCACCTGAATCTGCTGCCTGAGCTCCAGGTATTCATCAGCAGACACAGTCCTGGAGTATGCTGAAAGGACGATCTGCAGCAGCCCCGAGAACTCTGATGCCAGATCCATATCTCCGCTTGGGTGACTGAAGTCTGCTATCCTGATCTTGGATCCAGGTGGAGGTTTGGATGTCCCAGACTGCAGGAAGCATCCCACTGCCTGCCACCAATGTATCCCCGTCGGATCCACGTCACACTCCGCTTGAGTGCTTCCGTCGGTACACTGCTTCCTCCAATCTGGAACTTCAGATATCAGATTTTACAGCCGAATATTGTAAGAACATGACGAGACTAGCTCAGTTACAAAGCTGGACATGAACTTTTTATTGAAACACATGTAACACCAGATATCCACTCAGGGACAATGCTCCCTCCCTTGGATTCAGGGCAGGGTAAACTGTCCAATCAGCAATAAGGAACACAAATACAAACAAATATCCATCCCATAATACATTTCTCACAAGGCAGACACAAACAATAGAACAATGGAATACAGCCACACCCCAAATGACCCAGCAAAGAGTACACAACAGTATGAGACAATACACAATATACAGTGGGGACAGAAAGTATTCAGACCCCCTTAAATTTTTCACTCTTTGTTATATTGCAGCCATTTGCTAAAATCATTTAAGTTCATTTTTTTCCTCATTAATGTACACACAGCACCCCATATTGACAGAAAAACACAGAATTGTTGACATTTTTGCAGATTTATTAAAAAAGAAAAACTGAAATATCACATGGTCCTAAGTATTCAGACCCTTTGCTGTGACACTCATATTTAACTCAGGTGCTGTCCATTTCTTCTGATCATCCTTGAGATGGTTCTACACCTTCATTTGAGTCCAACTGTGTTTGATTATACTGATTGGACTTGATTAGGAAAGCCACACACCTGTTTATATAAGACCTTACAGCTTACAGTGCATGTCAGAGCAAATGAGAATCATGAGGTCAAAGGAACTGCCTGAAGAGCTCAGAGACAGAATTGTGGCAAGGCACAGATCTGGCCAAGGTTAAAAAAACATTTCTGCTGCACTTAAGGTTCCTAAGAGCACAGTGGCCTGCATAATCCTTAAATGGAAGACATTTGGGACGACCAGAACCCTTCCTAGAGCTGGCCATCTGGCCAAACTGAGCTATCGGGGAAGAAGAACCTTGGTGAGAGAGGTAAAGAAGAACCCAAAGATCACTGTGGCTGAGCTCCAGAGATGCAGTCGAGAGATGGGAGAAAGTTGTAGAAAGTCAACCATCACTGCAGCCCTCCACCAGTCGGGGTTTTATGGCAGAGTGGTCCGACGGAAGAGTCTCCTCAGTGCAAGACACATGAAAGCCTGCATGGAGTTTGCTAAAAAAACACCCGAAGGACTCGAAGATGGTGAGAAATAAGATTCTTTGGTCTGATGAGTCCAAGATAGAACTTTTTGGCCTTAATTCTAAGCGATATGTGTGGAGAAAACCAGGCTTTACTCATCACCTGTCCAATACAGTCCCAACAGCGAAGCATGGTGGTGGCAGCATCATGCTGTGGGGGTGTTTTTCAGCTGCAGGGACAGGACGACTGGTTGCAATCGAGGGAATGCGGCCAAGTACAGGGATATCCTGGACGAAAACCTTCTCCAGAGTGCTCAGGACCTCAGACTGGGCCGAAGATTTACCTTCCAACAAGATAATGACCCTAAGCACACAGCTAAAATAACGAAGAAGTGGCTTCACAACAACTCCGTGAATGTTCTTGAATGGCCCAGCCAGAGCCCTGACTTAAACCCAATTGAGCATCTCTGGAGAGACCTAAAATTGGCTGTCCACCAACGTTTACCATCCAACCTGACAGAACTGGAGAGGATCTGCAAGGAGGAATGGCAGAGGATCCCCAAATCCAGGTGTGAAAAACTTGTTGCATCTTTCCCAAAAAGACTCATGGCTGTATTAGATCAAAATGGTGCTTCTACTAAATACTGAGCAAAGGGTCTGAATACTTAGGACCATGTGATATTTCAGTTTTTCTTTTTTAATAAATCTGCAAAAATGTCAACAATTCTGTGTTTTTCTGTCAATATGGGGTGCTGTGTGTACATTAATGAGGAAAAAAAAAAAACTTAAATGATTTTAGCAAATGGCCGCAATATAACAAACAGTGAAAAATTTAAGGGGGTCTGAATGCTTTCCGTCCCCACTGTATATATGTATACATATATATATATATATATATATATATATATATATATATATATATATATATATATATATTATACACACACAACATTCCAGTGTGGTTGTACAGTGAGTCCAATTAGTACAGATCAGACTGGTGTTCTCAGTCCTATTAGGGACTTAAGGACACAGGGTGACTTGGACATAGAAGGTGCATGTAGAGCTGAAACAAGGGTTTCCCAACCTCTCCAAGGGATTCTGGATTCCACAGGCCCCCTGCCCAAAGTGACTCCCGTCACAAGATCTCAATGCAGGATGTCAGGTAATATTTGGAAGGGACAGTCACTGTGGTTGAGGGGATGAAAGATAAATGCTCTTGCTTTTTATATCCATTTTATAATGGATACGTTTTACTTGTCTGAAGCGGCTTTTCGAAAAATCAGAGGCAAAAAAAAGATAATTTTATGAATGATTTTAAAAAGGAGAGACGTATCCTAGCCCATATTCTGTACTTAGCTCAGGACACTACTTGACTGATAAGGACTGGACAGGTTGCACTTTGGGTCACATTTGCAGTATCTGTTATTCAACAAATCTTGCAGTTGTGTTAGGCCCCTTTCACAAGAGGCAGATTCCGCTCCGATCAGTAGGGGATCTGTGAGCTGATCCCTTGCTGATTAGAGCAGAGCAGGCAGATGTCACATCTGTGTCCGCTCAGTTTCTGCAGAGCATACACAGGCAGAGTCTATTCTGCTCTATGGGGGGGGGGGGGGTCGGGATTAAACGGACTCCTCTGTCTGCTTACATCCAGCTACCTCCGATCTGCTACACCTAAATGAACGAAGACAGAGTGCTCTTTAATTTTTTTAGCAGGCCTGATTGGAGATCTCCCTTCACTTCCTGTGTCAAAGCAGGAAATCAGAGCAAATCTCTCTAAAGTGAGAGAAGTATTCCCAGAAATAGTGTTCCCTACTAGAAGATTTCCCATCTATTACGGTACTGGTGTCAACCCAAAATTTGGGATTTTCTTTTACTTTAACTTTTGATGATAATGGTAAACAAGTAAAATAGAGAGGGTAAATATTAACAGGAAACACAGAAGCTTTGAAATTAACTAAATGCTGAGGCTGTGTACAAGGGGTGGGTACAACATTTAGTTCACTAAGTTTAATAGATGGTGGGAATGAGCCAGGACTGCATACTGTACTGCATATGTGCCCTAACCCAAAGTAGCACAAAACAGATACACAATTTGACCCTAAATATTTAAATATACAGATGCAGTAGTAAGAGGTACCACTCAAGGTGTACAAAAAGACCCACCACCTAATCGGGTGCCATGGCTACAGATGACTTGTCCTCATTCCAAACTCACCTCCATGATTATGCCCTTCGCAGGGTGAAACGTGTTGGTGGTGGAGGAGCAGGGTCTGGCGAACAATGTTGTTCGTAATGTAATGATTCCCTATGGAATACAGTTATTTGAAAAAGAAAGGAATTGGCAGTGGTGCAGCTTCTTTCACTTTCGGTTTAAATATTCATATTCATGCATTTGTCTAATTAGGACTCTTTCTTCCTAAGCCCCTTTCAGTTGTTAGTATCGGAGAGCTACTTTATCCCCAAAGTTATGTCTCATTGCATCATGGTTCATTAAATGAGGTTGTAAGCTAGATTTATGTAAAGAAAGAAAATTTTACTGCAAATGTCTACAAAAGTGCTATAAAAATTTAGACCACGTCATAAGTAAAACAGAGAATAGCCAAATGTTATTTCACTGTCCTCTGAGAGGTAGGGCCGGTCATAATATAAGCAATAACTGCACAGAAATACATCTACTTATTTTTATTAATGATATTCCAAATATACTTAGCCCTAGCTATGGGTCGAATTTTGTCTCTCGAGCCTGTGAATGTGGTGGGCCGCTCAGCACTCCAGGCCAAAATAGGCCAGCAACTGACAAATGCGCATAAACATGTCCGTATAGTGGGAGAGCAGAGCCCGCACTTTGTCTGCATAACCCCACATGATGGAAAATGACTCGTCTCTGCTTAGAAACATTTTCTCCAAGGAGAGAGAGGATCAACAAATCTGTTAGCAAGGGTCCAGTGATTATTTTTTTGCTGGAAAAAGTGATGAAAATATGTAGAAGACATAGTTTTTGTTCCTTTTCCTGATAAACGTGGCCATGATGTGTCATTCACCTGAAGGCTTTTTGGCAAATTTTGTGTTAGAAGCGATGCTATCTGGTTCAGAGTCATATGGGGTAATGGTGCCCATAAAGCAGCTTTTCAGCCAGAGGAATGTGTATCCAAACCTCCCAACCTTCTGAAGTTCACAAAATGGAAGTGGTAATAGAATTTGGTCAATTTTTCTCTACATTAAAAACTGATATAAAAAAATGTAACTAAAGCCCTTATTTTAGTTTTGGATAGACAACTGAAAGTGAGGAAAATCCAATATTTTGATTTGTCATGCAATAGAAGGGAGATCTTCCAAAGTGCACAGTTGTACCGGTGAAAAATGTCCCGTACACACGATCGGACTTTTTGACAACAAACATGCAAATTAAGCCTCATACACACAACAAACTTTCCCATGGATTTTTGTACAAAGGGCGTTGGCCTTTAACTAATTATGCATACACACGGCAGGACTTTTTCATCCAACTTTTACCAAATCAAGTGGCTTTTCAACTCTTTATTGCCACCCTTTGATCAACCTTCTGTATCGGCGAGATTTGACACCTGCGAGCCCCGTCGCGGGAGCCAGCGCCGAGCTGCCTCGCTCATGGGAAAGGAAAAATGTGTTTCCACAGAGGAACAAACAGAATAACTAAAGCTATCCTGTAGAGAAGAGATGCTGTCCAGTTGGATAATGTAGAAAAATAAGGGCCATACCCTGAGTAACCGAGATATACCGGACATCCACGGCAGTAGGGGGTTGTGGTACACAGATGGTTCATCTGGGTATATCAGTCTGGACATTCCTTTACCCAAGCAAAGGCCGTGGCTGGGCAATAGCCATCTGCATGCTTTTGCTTGCCATCTGGTAAGCAAGTTTTTTATTAGGTGGTGGCACTTAAATTTGGATCAAGCTCACCTGGGTGTCTGTTTTTTTGGACTCTGTTTATGCATATTAACATCTTGTTAATTTAAGCCATTGCTGGTTTGGACTTTATATAGCACAGCTTTTCTTTTCTACTCATCACCCAATGCCAGTTAAACCTCGGTTAACTGGCATCACCCGAGGATCCCATACTATGATGGTTTCCCACTTATGCCATCTTGTTCTTACTTTTTAATGCCTCCAAAGATCCCCAACCGATACCCCTTACCCCCAAACCAGCATATATACATTACAACGAAATGAATAGGGTGGGAGGGTGGGAGCTCCTTCTTCATCCGGTGACCAGAGACTGACCACCAGACCCTGGCCCCTCCTACCCTAGGACTAAACTTCTTAGACCACCCCCTAACCTAGCTAGCTACACTCCCTTAATTTTTAACCCCTCTCAATGCCGGTTTGCCCTGCTGCCTAGTCATGCCAGCCCTACGCCTAGCCTACGTCTTACTCCGGGCTTCTCTTTCCTGGCTGGGAACTTCCCCTTCTGGACAAGAACCCTGCTCTCAGGGGCTCTGAACTATTTACTGGGCAGCACCTTCCAAGGTAATGCAAAGCTCTGAATAGGAGAATCGGGATGCCGCACACCGGATGAAGTAGAAAAATTAGCTTTATTGTAAAAATAGGATCACCAAAAATACAAGACAGTATGGCAGAATGTACAGGCTCAGCTGACGCGTTTCGCACTCCTGATTGAGTGCTTACTCATAGCTGACAAGCACGTTCCAAGGGATTGGCTGGAGTTACATAAATATTCAGGCTGCTCATCTGCCTCTCCCACCCAATATGTTCTGGAAAGCTCCAGGAAACAGGGGGAGGTAAGTAGACCTACAGCTTGCAGAGCCCAGAGCAGCCCAAAGCAATCACACACAGATCTGCTGGTTACAGGAGAGCAAAAACATATTTTCCATTCTGAAGCTTCCCTCCAACAACTTTGCATAATATTTAATATATAATGTGCTTCTATACTTGCCAAATATGCTACAGCAATCTCCCTCTACTAAAACTGGCTGCATGCATTTTAACTGTGGGCAGCTGAAGCTGCTGCCTGTTCACTTCCTGGATCTACACAGACACACAGAGGCACATCTGCAGCTCTGCAGCTCTCATTGGCCCTTTTATGACTCACCCCCACCTTCCTGGCAAACTCTTACAAGAGTGAGAGAGAGAGCTGTACATGATGTCATAAGCCTAGACTAATAACTAGACAAGAAACAGGAAATGGGCTGTATAAGGTATTTACTGGCAGAAAAAAGAAATGTTTTACTATCCAAAGTTAAAAAACAAGGGCAGAAGATTTAATAGATGGAAAGCCGAAAAAATGACTGAAGGTCCGCTTTAACTTAAAAAAGTCTATTGCTCTCAGTCTGCTTCAAATTCCTTTTTTTTCTGCTGTGATCAAACTTCCTGTTAGAGGGTGGTTACGTTCTTTCTAAAGGTCCCACAGAGCCATCCTCTCTTGCTTGCTCCCAAGATGGACTATGGACTATGAGTGCACACAGTAGGGATGCACTGATATATCAGCCGCTGAAAATTATTGGCTCAAGATAAAGTTGTCTGCGTTTTGCCGATAGAAAAAAAAGTACAGATAATGACATGCCGCGTCCCACTGACTTCAATGTGAAATTGCAACCCCTTGACTTCAATGCAAAATCATGTCCCATTGACTTCAATGCAAAAACACTCCCTAGTGACTTCAATGCAAAATCGCATCCCATTGATTTCAATGCAAAATCATGTCCCATTGACTTCAATGCAAATAAGCCCCCTATTAGACCCCTTTAACACTGGGGTGCAGGCCCCGTTAGTGGTAAAATTTTAGTAAAGAGAAGTTATAGTTTTAGCGTCGCTTTACCGCTGTTTAAGTGGCGCTTTTCAGCCGCTAGCGGGGTGCTTTTAACCCCAGCTAGCGGCCGAAGAAAAGGTTAAAAGCGCCCGTGTTGCGGCGCTGCCAAAACGCTTTGCAGGCACTTCGGCAGCACTGCCCATTCATTTCAATGGGCAGGGGCGGTTTAGGAGTGGTGTATACACTGCTCCCAAAATGCCCCAAAGATGCGGCTTGCGGGACTTTTTCTAACATCCTGCAATCGCACCGCCCCAGTCTGAAAGCTTTCACACTGGGGTGGCATGGGAGGCGTTTTCAGGCACTTTACAGGCACTATTTTTAGCGCTAAAACGCCTGAAAAAGGCCTCAGTGTGAAAGGGGTCTTAATGCGTCCCATTGACTTCAATACAAAATCATGCCCCATTAACTTAAATGCAAAAATGCCAGCCACATTAATTAAATTGAAAAAAAAAATTAAAAAACTGTCCGTTTTGGTTTTCGCACAAGCTCATCCTGAATTTTTGGTTTCAATTTCAGAACCAGAATTTCCATTTCCATAAAGTATATAGAGCAGTGAGCATGACTACAACTATTGTACACTGCTTGTTCCAAACAAAGGGAAGTGAGGGGGAAAAGAAAGGGTTGAGCTGCATTGTGGAGGATGCTACAAGGAGGCAGGAAAAACACAGTAAGAACTGGTTTCATGAATATTAGATTACAGGTCCATAAAAGTGGTAGTAAACTCTCTCTCTTTATTTTTATCTACAGGTAAGCTTACAATAAGGCTTACCTGTAGGTAACATGAATATCTCCTATGCACCATTTCAAAAATATTCTAGCGAGCAGTGGCGGCTGGTGGTTTTTTGTTTGGGGGGGGTCGGCAAACAACTGAACCCCCCCCGCACGGCAACTCAAACCCCTCCACGCTGTCTGCCGGTCGGTCCACCAGCACTTACCCCATCTAGGCGGCGGACATCAGCGGGGATTGGGCATGGACGGGCATCCGAGGAGTGGCGGGGATTGGGGAACCAAGCAGCGGCGGGGATCGGGCATCCAAGGAGTGGCGGGGATCGGGGCACCAAGCAGTGCCGGGGATCAGGCATCTGAGGAGCGCCGTGGATAAGGGCACCAGGCAGCAATGGGGATCGGGCACCAGGCATCAGCCAGTGGCTCTTCTCCTCCTCGCTTCCGACCTTGCGTCTCCTCCCCTCCTCCTAGGCATCCAATATGATTGCCTGTCCTTTCAGCCAATCAAGTGACGGGTATCAGACCTGCTTCCCGATTGGCCGTGAGGAGGATCAGTGTTGCAAGAGCGAATATTCATTTGCTCTTGCAACACAACTGGGTGGGCTCCAGACGCAATGCTCTGCGTCCTGAGCACACGCTATTTTGAAGCCTATTAGACCCCGCTGTAATTCATGCGCCCGGCATCCTGAAAGGGGCCGGGTGCATGGATAGGGAGGACGACCTGGATGGGGGGGGGGGGGGGTGGCACCCATGTGCCCAGAATGGACGGGCTGCCTCTGCTAGCGAGCAACAGCCGGTGATGTCACCGGCGCATGCGCTCTGAAGGAACGTTCCTTCAGAGCTCTGTGCATACTGGCACATTATGATATTGCCTTTTTTTTTTTAACGAGAGTTTACTACCGCTTTAAGTAGTGGATGTGTATAGATTATGTTTGAAAATGTTTGAAAATAAGAATATCATTTATTGTCACTTTAACTTTTAATGCCCCTTTAAAGAGGCATCACCCCATAACGCAGTGCAAGAAATCAATGAATCTGAGCGCTGATTTAATAATTCAGCTGGTAGATGCGCCTTCCTTTCAGAGGCCTCCTTCTCTGGGACTTCTCCAGGAATCGGCTGTCCTGTAATCAGGGAACTGTTTGAGATCTCTTTCAATATGTTGGCAAAATAAACGGAATTGCATGTAACTACTGTAATGATCAGCACATGGTAACCAGAGTTTGCAGTTGAGGTTTGAAACATAAACAAAAGCGTGGTTACATGTATATATTGTGGGGTTCTGCTAATCCTTTAAGGATATACAGCAAATGTCTTCAAAGGTCTACGGGATGCGTTGAGTGCGCCCCAGGGAGTTACTTAATAATTATGCAGCTTCTTGAGTCTGTGGTCTCCTCCATAGGCCCCTCGTTCACATATACATCATACGTGCAGTACAATGTCATTAATCTATAGAGTAGATGAGCGTGATTTCAAGCAATCAGAGGAAGGTTTGCTTAAATCTCACCGGCTCATCTATCTCATGGCTTGGTTGCCGTGATTGATCAGTAGCTGTTCTTCTGACACCTAGTAGACTGCTTTAGCTCAGCCTGGAATTTGCCTTTCATCAAGGGCTTTGGCTATCATAGTCCTCTGCAGGGTTCAGATATGTTTGTGATCTGTTTTTTTAGATTGTCATTAAAAGATGAAATGTCAATTACAAGTAGGCCAAGACGACTATTTAATCCAGTTGTGTGGTCATTAATCCCTTTGTGACCAGTCCAGAGGTCATTGAAACCTACATGTCCAGGCCAAATTTAGCAGTATTGGCATTCATCGGTTAATTTGATAATAACTCTAAGATTCATCTTATTCATTATATATATATATATACCAGGAGCGTAACTAGAAATAGCAGGGCCCCATAGCAAAATGTTGTATGGGGCCCCCCTGCAAACAGCCCTCCCCCCCCACAGCTGCCCTAGTGTCAATGCAGCGTGAGCTGTGCCACATACAGCGTGACCTGTGCACAATGCAGCGTGACCTGTGCCCAATACAGCGTGACCTGTGCCCCATACAGCATGACCTGTGCCCCATACAGCATGACCTGTGCCCCATACAGCATGACCTGTGCCCCATACAGCGGTACCTGTGCCCCATACAGCATGACCTATGCCCCATGCAGCATGACCTGTGCCCCATGCAGCGTGACCTGTGCCCCATACAGCATTATGTGCCCAATACAGCGTGACCTGTGCCCCATACAGCATGACCTGTGCCCCATACAGCGTGACCTGTGCCCCATGCAGCGTGACCTGTGCCCAATCAGTGTGACCTGTGCCCCATACAGCGTGACCTGTGCCCCATGCAGCGTGACCTGTGCCCCATGCAGCGTGACCTGTGCCCAATACAGCGTGACCTGTGCTCCATGGAGCGTGACTTGTGCCCCATACAGCGGTACCTGTGCCCAATATAGCGTGACCTGTGCCCCATACAGCGTGACCTGTGCCCAATGCAGCATGACCTGTGCCCCATACAGCGTGACCTGTGCTCCATACAGTGTGACCTTTGCCCCATACAGCGTGACCTCTGCCCCATACAGCGTGACCTCTGCCCCATACAGCCTGGTCTGCCTGTGCCCCATACAGCCTCACCTATGCAGAGGAAGAGGCAAGCCACCTCTGGGTTCGCCCGGGGGCGTTTCTGGTCAGTAGTGTAGCATGTCTGTACCCTGGCAGTGGCTCAGTCTGTCTCTCTCTGGTGGTGCTGGGTAGCGTGGCTCTCTCTGGCGCTGGGTTGCATGGCTCTCTCTGGCGCTCGGTAGTATGGCTGTCTCTCTGGCACTGGGTAGCATGGCTCTCTGGTGCTAGGTAGCGTGGCTCTCTCTCTGGTGGAGCTGGGTAGTGTGGCTCTCTCTCTGGTGGCGCTGGGTAGCGAAGCTCTCTCTCTGGTGGCGCTGCTTAGCGTGGCTCTCTCTGGTGGCACTGGGTAGCGTAGCTCTCTCTGGTGGCGCTGGGTAGCGTGGCTCTCTCTCTCATGACACTGGGCAGTGTGGCTCTCTATCTGGCTTCCGCCCAGCACATGCCTCTTTCTTTGTCCTGTAGCACTCACTCCTTCAGCTTTTTTCCAGGCTGCAGTTTCTCAATCTCTCTCTTGATCGAGCTGTAGCCTCCTTCCTGTGGAAAATGGGGCCACCAATCTTTGGGACTACTTGTCCCATGATGCTCTCCTCTCCTAGTCTCCTTTGATTGGCCTTCAGTTATGGCAAATGGGGAAGGAACGGAGCGGCCAGGAAGCTGGTCAGGGAATCTGGTGAGAGCCGCTGTCTCTTCTCCCTGACAGGAGGAAAGGGGGGGGGGGCGAGCGGGGGAAACCTCTAACAGCACACAGCTCTCCTTTCTCCTGACACAGCCCTGCCAAGCTCTCTGCTGGACTGAGCAGGGAAAAGAGCCTGCAGTCACACTACACTGATGGGGGGGCTTGACAGCACCTTATTGGTGTCTCCCCGCTGGCTGCCCGCACCCACATAGCGACGCCACTGTGCTGAATGTGCCGATCCGATCCCTGATTCCAGGGGGGGGCACTTGACCCCCCTTGCCCCTACCTGCAGACACCCATGCACAAGAAAGATGAAGGGGGCTGTATAAGGTATTTACTGGCAGAATTTTTTTTTTATTAACAATCCAAAGTTAAAACAACAAGGGCAGAAGATTTAATAGATGGAAAAATTAAAAAATGACTGACGGTCTGCTTTAGATAGATTCACACAGGGAGAGTGGAAAGAATTGCCAAGGGGTACACCTTGAGGTAAATAGTTTGAATAAAGGATAGAGGTTGAGTTCCAAGTAGTTAGGACTCTCCCCACCAACTGCCACCCCTAGGTAGGTGAATTCTTCGACCCAACAAAGAGGAGTGCTGGTATGATTTAGCAGAAAGACTACTAATTTGTCCCAGGAAATTCTACTACCAGAGTAGGAGCCAAACTCATCTAAAATAGTAAGGGCCTGATGTAGAGAGGAAGAGGCATCAGTAAGATACAAAAGGATATCATCAATGTACAACAAGAGTTTTTCTTGCGGTCCAACAGTAGTTAAGATTGCAAGGGGGTAGCCCTGCCTTGTAGCCCTTGTAGAGTGGAAATGGGACTGATATAGTATCATTCGTTCTTACTCAAGCAGTAGGAGCTGAATAAAGAAGCTGTGCCCACAAAATAAATTGGGGGCCAAAACCAAATTTCTGTAGGCCCGCCCAGAGGTACTGTATGTCTACTTCACAGAGTCAAAAGCTTTTTTAGTATCCAGAGAAGCCACCACTCCCGGGCAGCCTGAGGAAGCCAAGGCCATCTACAAATATTGATATCGGTATCCCTCCCTGACTATGAACCCATACTGGTCAGTAAGCACCAATGCTGTAATACCAACATTTAACTGACGAGCTAGAATTTTAGTGAGAAGTTTGGCATCCACATTAAGCAGAGAGATTATTATACAGGACTTCTATAGCCCGAACAGTTTGTGCAGTGTTTTACAAGAGATTGGAAGATATGAGGAACAAAGATCCAGGTTCTTACAGAGATCCAAGGATCCACCTACACCCACGTCACTAATGCCGCGTACACACGACCGGACTTTACGGCATACTTGGTCCGGCGTCTGTCAGACAATTCAATCGTGTGTGGGCTCAAGCGGACTTTTTTTCCCCAAAAGTTTGACGGACCCAGAAATGAAACATGTTTCAAATCTTTTTGACGGACTCGAGTCCGGTCGAAAAGTCCGCTCGTCTGTATGCTAGTCCGACGGACAAAAACCGAGGCTAGGGCAGCTATTGGCTACTGGCTATGAACTTCCTTGTTTTAGTCCGGTCGTACGTCAACACGTACGAATCCATCGGACTTTTGTTGATCGTGTGTAGGCAAGTCCATTCATTTGGAAAGTCCGTCAAAGTCCGCAGGACAAAGTATGCCGTAAAGTTCGGTCGTGTGTACGTGGCATAAGGTGTCCTGAGTGCAGTCTACGAGTGCAGGGAGAGGAAATTACCAATAACCTGCCTATAAGGATGATGCCAATTGTGGAAATGGTATTCCTAAACAAAATGAAATGTTTCCATAGGAAAAAAAATAATCATTAACACGTGTTAAAAAAATGATGTACATTTCGGGAAGCTATATATTTGCCCCTGACATATCCCTGGAAGGCTTAGATTGATTGTTTGACATAAACTGTCCAAATCTATCTACAAACATACATCATCTATTTACAGGCCAGCAGAAGGCCTGGCACCCCAATCGGGTCTGTGGTGCACGTTTCCCTATGCTGGCTTGTTTTATTTTTCAGATACTATATACAATGAATGTTAGGAAAAACACAACATGGAGCTGCAACAAAGGAAAATGAAAGGAAAAGATGAAGGGAGAAGAACATTTGATTACATCACCATCTATCTGATTGATGCCTGCTTACCTTAATGGACCACTGTTGTACAGTTCCATTGTAACCAGATGACCATATGACCTACACAAAGGAAAGTGTGCTACAAACTCTGGTGACAGATTTGGCCAATTTTCTTGTATCTTTGTGATGTTTTCTGATGTATAGCCACTTAAGCTATGGAAGTTTTTAGCCCCTTCATGACCAGGGCATTTTTTGCTATTCAGCACTGTGCTACTTTAATTGGCAATTGGGCGGTGATGCAATACTGTACACCAATTATTTTTTTTGCATGTTTTTCACACAAATAGAGCTTTCCTTTGGTGGTATTTGGTCACTACTGGGTTTTTTATTTTGTGACAGCATGTTAAAAAATAAATTAAAAAACTACAAAAAAAATTGAAATACGTTTTTATTCAATATTATAAATATTGTTTTTCTTTTTTTAACATCATTTTTTATTTTATTTTTATAATTTTATATAAATACTTTAATCAGAGTAGTTTATTGTTACTATAGTAACATTGTACTACTCTAAGGGGGTGGGGTTGTTAAGGGATTTTGTACATTTTTTTTTATTTACACTTTAAATGCTGGTACAATGAAGATCATTGTGCCAGCAATGCTTTCAACTGTCATGAATGGGTTATGTTCATGACAGCTGTGAATACTAGTGATTTGCTACAGCTATTCACATGGTACAGGGTGCTGTGATTGGCCCAGGTACCATGTGATAGCTGTGGGCCAATCAGAGCTCATTAGCAAAGGCAGCAAAGCTGCCATGTATGAAATCACATGACCACTGGGCCCCAAATATTGAGTTCCAATTCCCCGCCCCCTTGTGTCTGTACAGTCAAATTGACATATGGGTACGTCGCTTTGCCTGCGCATGCCACCCACCGGCACTAATTGTACTGTGGGCAGCCAACAAGTGGATAGCAACATTTTTGATGATTTTATTAATTTACATAGTGTAGACCTAATTAATGCCTGAACTTAGTCTTACAGATAAAAATAAGATCTGGTCACCAACTCATCTCTATAGGAACCTTAATGCGTATCTAAATCTCAAAACAAAAGAGTAATATATTACGAGCCACTTCTTGTCTCCGCCTCCTACCTACCTCCGAGCAACGCTCCTTGGTTCCACCCCCTACCCACCTCTGAGCACCGCCCCATTTAGAGAATACAGAGCCAAGTATCATTCTGTTGTGCTAAGTAAGTTGTATGGAATTTGGGAATGATAACAAGAAAAGTAGTGAAATAGATCCTCTGCAACCAGCAGCAATATACACCCCCCCCCCCCAGCACCAATAGACCTCCCCCAGCAACATAGGACCCCTTCAACAAAATATCACCCCAGCAACAAGAACAGATCTCCCAGCAGCCAGCATCAATAGACTCTCCAGCAGCCAAGAACAATAGACCCCTCTCTCAACAGTATATCCCTTCCAGCAACAATTGACCCTCTCAGCAACATGAGCTCCCCCAGTAACAAAAGATTCCTCACCAGTAACAATAGAGCTCCCCAGCAACAATAGGCCACTACACAAAAATAGATCCCCTACAGCGACACCCCCTCCAGCAACAATAGATCCCCCAGCAGCCAGCATCAATAGACCCTTCATTACAGCCCAGCACCCCTTACCATTACATACATTCAGTGCTGGAAGTGCCGGAACTATGTTCCCCCTCATTCCCGCTGAAAACAGGCCTCGCATAAATGTATAAAGGCTGAAAATTGTAAGCACTCCTGGCAGTGGTAAATGATTTGTCTCAACCCTCCAACTGCCATTTTTTCTGAACAGCTTGGTCTGTTAAAGGAAGTTGAAAAATAACCAATTTACTAAACAGAAATATAATATTTTTTTGCTTTTGGGTTTAGATATACTTTAAGAGATCCTGTTGCCAGACCTTTCATGTCAACACAATCTTCCTATAATGTTATATTTCCTAAATGTTTTTTTACCTGTAAAAGGCATCCAAAAGCCCTAAGGCTACTTTCACACTGAGGCGCTTTACAGGTGCTACATCGCTAAAAATAGCGCCTGCATAGCGCCTGTAAAGAGCCTTTCCTGTCTCTCCAGTGTGAAAGCCCGAGTGCTTTCACACTGGAGCGGTGCGCTTGCAGGATGGTAAAAAAAGTCCTCCAAGCAGCATCTAGTGGTGTGTACACCACTCCTAAAGCGCCCCTCTGCCCATGGAAATCAATGGGGCAGCGCCGCCAAATCGGCGCTGCAGCGGCGCTTTGCTGGAAGTTTTAACCCTTTTTAGTCCGCTAGCGGGGGTTAAAACCGCTAGCCGCCGAATAGCGCCGCTAAAACGACGGTAAAGCGCTGCTAAAGATAGCGCCACTTTACCGCCGAAGCCTGCCCCAGTGTGAAAGTAGCCTTATGCCGCGTACACACGAGCGGACTTTTACGGCAGACTTTGCCCGGCGGACGGGATTTCGTCGGACAATTCGATCGTGTGTGAACTCCAGTGGACTTTGTTTTCTCAAAAGTTGGACGGACTTAGATTTGAAACATGTTTCAAATCTATCCGACGGACCCGAGTCTGGTCGAAAAGTCCGCTCGTCTGTATGCTAGTTCGACGGACAAAAAGCCACGCTAGGGCAGCTATTGGCTACTGGCTATGAACTTCCTTGTTTTAGTCCGGTCGTATGTTATCACGTACGAATTCGACGGACTTTGGTTGATTGTGTGTAGGCAAGTCTGTTCATTCAGAAAGTCCGTCGTAAAGTCAGTCGGAAAGTCCGCCGGGCAAAGTCTGCTGTAAAGTCTGCTCGTGTGTACGCGGCATTAGACTACTTCTGGGTGCTGCCACATGGATGTGGATGTGGTGGAGGTGATGTCAGCAGTCCCAGGAGACACAGAGCTAGTGCCACTCTATAGTATTTCTCTGCATTCCTTCTCTGGCAGCTACATAAAAGGTTATGTAGGGAAATGAGGGGCAGAATTGACAGTTCATCATCATTAAGATGACACAATACAGACACAGATAGACACCCAGCCTGCAGCACAGACACTCCTGGTGGCACTCTGCTCTGATCCTTTATGACAGCGGAGTACACAGAGGATGAGGATAATGAAGAGAGGGATGAAAGTGGCAGTGCAGCAATCAGCTGTCACTCTCTGTTGCTCTACAAGCTCACTTTTGATTGGCTGTCGTCTCTTTGTGTTTACTCTCTCTGCCCCCCTGATTGGCTTCTGCAGTCTCTGTGTGCCACGACCTCTCTTGGTCTCTCTTTGACCTTGTCCTTTTTTCATATTGCCATTGATTCCCCAGAGTTTACCTACACCGTATCCTCCTGTCATGATTGGCTATCTAGGTCTGAGTGACCACTGTGCTATCTCTTAGGCCGGATTCACACCTATGCATTTTTAGTGCTTTTTGCATTTTGCAGATTTGCACTACAGAACATGTTCCATAGGAAACCATGTTAAATGGACTGTAGTACAAATCTGCAAAATGCAAAAAGCACTAAAAATGCATAGGTGTGAACCAGGCCTAAAAGGGTAACCTCATTCCTGGGTCTCCCATGTGATGGAGCTGTAATGGCTAGTGTGAGGAATGTGTCTCTGCTAGGGATGAGCCGAACACCCCCCGGTTCGGTTCGCACCAGAACCCGCGAACGGACCGCAAGTTCGCACGAACGTTAGAACCCCATTGACATCTATGGGACTCGAACGTTCGAAATCAAAAGTGCTCATTTTAAAGGCTAATTTGCATGGTATTGTCCTAAAAAGGGTTTGGGGACCCGGGTCCTACCCCAGGGGACATGTATCAATGCAAAAAAAACTTTTAAAAACGGCCGTTTTTTCGGGAGCAGTGATTTTAATGATGCTTAAAGTAAAAAAAAAAAAGTGAAATATTCCTTTAAATATCGTACCTGGGGGGTGTCTATAGTATGCCTGTAAAGTGACGCGTGTTTCCCATGTTTAGAACAGTCCCTGCACCAAATGTCATTTTTAAAGGAAAAAATCTCATTTAAAACTGCTTGCGGGTTTAATGTCATGTCGGGTCATGGCAATATGGATGAAAATCAGTGAGACAAACGGCATGGGTACCCCCCAGTCCATTACCAGGCCCTTTGGGTCTTGTATGGATATTAAGGGGAACCCCGCACCCAAATTAAAATAAGGAAAGGTCCCTATATACTCTGAACAGCAGTATACAGGCGGTGCAAACAAGACAGGGACTGTAGGTTTGTTGTTAAGTAGAATCTGTTTGTAATTTTGAACATTTTTAATGTGTTTAGCTCCAGCCAAAAAATCTTTTCTAAGCTTTTTGGAAAACATAGGGAAGGGTTATCACCCCTGTGACATTTGTTTTGCGTCTTTCCTCCTCTTCAGAAGATTTCACCTCACTTTTTTGTCCCAATGAAAAATGTTTTTTGAAAATTTGTGTTTTTTTGTGGAACAAGGATTGGAAAGCATCAGTGGAAAGGAAAAATTGTTTTCCCATATTAACTCTTACAGGAGAGAATTTCCCTTCCTTAGGGGTAGATTTCATCTCACTTCCTGTTGTCTCCTTCCGTTTGCAAGTAGGAGTCGTTTGTAAGTTAGATGTTTGAAAGTAGGGTCCTACCCTATATACTCAGCAGAAATTTGGGCCTTAGGTGTTGCTGTGGCCAAAACACTGTAAGCCCTCACAGGGCCCTGCTGTGAAATATTAGATCAAGAATTGTAATTACATGCCCCTGTTGAACAGGAGCTGAAAAATTAGGCCTTAGGCACTGGTGCTGGTGCCACAACACTGCAACCCCTCACAGACACTCTAGTTGGAACGCAGGAACGAGCCCTTCTGCAAAGTATTGCATCAAAAATTGTAATTACACGCCCCTGTTAGACAGGGGCAGAAAAATTGGGTCTTAGGCACTGGTGCTGGTGCCACAACACTGCAACCCCTCACAGACACTCTAGTTGAAACGCAGGAACAAGCCCTGCTGCAAAGTATTGCATCAAAAATTGTAATTACACGCCCCTGTTAGACAGGGGCTGAAAAATTGGGTCTTAGGCACTGGTGCTGGTGCCACAACACTGCAACCCCTCACAGACACTCTAGTTGAAACGCAGGAACAAGCCCTGCTGCAAAGTATTGCATCAAAAATTGTAATTACACGCCCCTGTTAGACAGGGGCAGAAAAATTGGGTCTTAGGCACTGGTGCTGGTGCCACAACACTGCAACCCCTCACAGACACTCTAGTTGGAATGCAGGAACAAGCCCTGCTGCAAAGTATTGCATCAAAAATTGTAATTACACGCCCCTGTTAGACAGGGGCTGAAAAATTGGGTCTTAGGCACTGGTGCTGGTGCCACAACACTGCAACCCCTCACAGACACTCTAGTTGGAATGCAGGAACGAGCCCTGCTGCAAAGTATTGCATCAAAAATTGTAATTACACGCCCCTGTTAGACAGGGGCTGAAAAATTGGGTCTTAGGCACTGGTGCTGGTGCCACAACACTGCAACCCCTCACAGACACTCTAGTTGGAATGCAGGAACGAGCCCTGCTGCAAAGTATTACATCAAAAATTGTAATTACACGCCCCTGTTAAACAGGGGCTGAAAAATTGTGCCTTAGGCACTGGTGGTGGCGCCCAGAACCAAAAATGTTCTTACAAGCTATCAGCGTGATGATTGAGGAGGAAGAGGATAATTACTCAGGGATAGTCACTCAGCATCAGCATAGGCAGTCTTTGAAGGGATCTGAGATTTCAAAAAAAATTATTCGGTTACATCTGCATCAGGTGCTTGGTAGCTGGTGGTGATCCAAGACTGATTCATTTTTATGAAGGTCAGCCGATCGACCGAGTCGGTGGACAGACGCACCCTGTGATCGGTTACCACGCCTCCAGCAGCACTGAATGTGCGTTCCGAAAGAACGCTGGATGCAGGACAGGCCAGTAGCTCAATTGCATACTGTGCAAGCTCTGGCCAGTGATCCATCCTCAAGACCCAGTAACCCAGAGGATTTTCGGTGGGAAAGGTGTCCAAGTCTGATCTTGCCCCTAGGTATTCCTGCACCATGTAAAACAGACGCTGGCGATGGTTGCTGGAACCGATCATACCTTGGGGCTGCGGACCAAAAAATTGTCTGAACGCATCGGTCAGACGGCCACCTTCTCCACCGCTCCTTCTTTGACTGACCGAAGCCTCAGCAACACGTTGTCCAGAAACAGGAGTTTGTAACCTCCCAGTCTCTGGGAACGCGTTGCACAGACCTTTCTGCAAGGCCTCCCGAAGATGTTTCATCCTCTGCTCCCTCTGCGATGGCAAGATAAGGTCCGCAACCTTACCCTTGTAACGTGGATCAAGGAGGGTTGCCAGCCAGTATTGGTCCTTCTCCTTGATACCACGAATACGAGGATCCTTACGCAGGCTTTGCAGGATCAGGGAGGCCATGCAGCGTAGGTTTGCTGAGGCATTCGGTCCGGAGTCCTCTGGGTCACTAAGGACAACAACGTCCGCAGCCACCTCCTCCCAGCCACGTACAAGTCCATGTGTTCCTTGGGACTGATCCCTTAAAGACTGCTGATGCTGAGTGCCAGGCTCCACCTCCATACTGACACAATCTTCCTCCTCCTCCTCCTCCTCCTCCTCCTCGTCCTCTTCCTGTGTGATCGGCGGGCACGCAGGAACACTGTCTGGATAAAGGGGGCCTTGAGAGCTAAGGAAGTCCTCCTCTTCCTGCCTCTGTTCTGCCTCAAGTGCCCTGTCCATTATCCCACGCAGCGTGTGCTCCAACAGGTGGACAAGGGGGACAGTGTCACTGATGCATGCACTGTCAGTGCTCACCATCCTCGTGGCCTCCTCGAATGGTGACAGGACAGTGCATGCATCCCTGATCATGGCCCACTGGCGTGGGGAAAAAAAACCAAGGTCCCCTGACCCTGTCCTGGTGCCATAGTCGCACAGGTACTCATTGATGGCCCTCTGCTGCGTGTGCAGCCGCTGCAGCATGGCCAACGTCGAGTTCCACCTGGTGGGCATGTCACAGATTAGGCGGTTCTTGGGCAGGTTAAACTCCTTTTGGAGGTCCGTCAGCCGAGCACTGGCATTATATGACCGGCGGAAATGCACACAGACTTTCCTGGCCTGCCTCAGGACATCCTGTAAGCCCGGGTACCTGCCCAAGAACCGCTGCACCACCAAGTTAAGGACGTGAGCCAAACAGGGCACATGGGTCAGTTGTCCCTGTCGGAGGGCAGAGAGGAGGTTGGTGCCATTGTCGCAAACCACCATTCCTGCCTTAAGTTGGCGTGGCGTCAACCACCTCTGAACCTGCCCCTGCAGAGCTGACAGAACCTCTGCCCCAGTGTGGCTCCTGTCCCCCAAGCACACCAGCTCAAGCACCGCATGGCATCTTTTGGCCTGCGTACTTGCGTAGCCCCTTGAACGCCTACGGAGCACCGCTGGTTCCGAGGAAGAGGCCATGGAGGAAGAAGAAGAGGAGGGGGTGGAGGAGAGAGGTGTGTCACAATCAGCATTTTGGAGGCGTGGTGGCGGAACAACCTCCAACACTACTGCACCTTGTCCTGCATCCTTCCCAGCTGCCAGCAGAGTCACCCAATGCGCCGTGAAACTTAAGTAACGTCCCTGTCCATGCCTGCTGGACCATGAGTCAGCGGTAATATGCACCTTACCGCTGACCGCCCTGTCCAGCGAGGCATGGACATTGCCTTCCACATGCCGGTAGAGAGCCGGAATCGCCTTCCGTGAGAAAAAGTGGCGTTTGGGTACCTGCCACTGAGGAACCGCACATTCCACAAACTCACGGAAGGGGGCAGAGTCTACCAACTGAAAAGGCAGCAGTTGAAGTGCTAGCAATTTTGCCAAGCTAGCATTCAACCGCTGGGCATGTGGATGGCTGGGAGCAAACTTCTTTCGGCGGTGCAGCAGCTGGGGCAGGGAAATTTGCCTGGTACAATCTGACGTCGGTGTACCAAAAGCAGATTGCCCATAAGTACTTGGCTGTGACACACCTAATTCTACACCTTCATTCCTCTCACTGCAGGTCGCAGAGAGGACTGAAGGTCTAGTGGGGTTGGAAATCTCAGCTGATGAGGAGCAAGGAGAGATCGTCTTTGTTCTTTGGTGTGGGTCTTTTAGATACGCTTGCCAACGAACTGCATGGCAGGTCAACATATGTCTGGTCAAGCATGTGGTACCCAAGCGGGAGATGTTTTGGCCACGCGAGATACGCTTGAGACATATATTGCAAATAGCAGCGGTGCGATCTGATGCACTCGTCTCAAAAAAGGCCCACACCAAAGAACTTTTTGAATAACGCGCAGAGACTGCAGCGCCCTGCACATGTGGAGCTTTGGGGTGTGATGCAGTCAATGTGCTGCCCTTAGGCTGGCCCCTGGAGGGCATCCTGCCTAGTTGGTGATGTGCCACCTCCTCCTCCTCCTCCTCCTCCTCCTCCTCCTCTCTCCTATCAGGCACCCACGTTGAGTCAGTGACCTCATCATCCCCTCCCTCCTCATCACTGGAGCAAACCTGGCAGTATGCTGCAGCAGGGGGAGCATGACTGCCAGATTGCTGTCCTTCTTGGGCACCCCCTCTGTCCGTGCTCATGTTACTGCCTTCATTGAGCTCAGTATCATCATCAGAGCCTTCCAAACGCTGGGCATCCTCCTGGAGCATGTACCCAACACTGTGGTCAAACAGTTCGAGGGAATCCTCAGGAGGACATGGTGGGGCTAGGGAAGGAGTCACTGATGACATTGAGCTGAGGGAAGAGGCCGCTGCTTTGCCAGACAAAGCACCCTGGGCATGGGTGAGAGAGGATGAGGAGGATGAGGACGGCTTGGTCATCCACTCGACCAAGTCTTCCGCATGTTGCGGCTCAACACGGCCAGCTGCCGAAAAAAAGGCCAAGCGTGTCCCATGGCCACGTGCTGATGAGGATGCACCGTCTCCACGACCAGCACTAGACACAGAGCCTGCTTGCCCTCTCTTATTGGCTTGTGACTGTCTGCCTCTCCTTCTTGGCCTTCCAGACATACTAATGGCCTGTAGCTGCACTAAGCTGGGATAGAACACCTGTAATTTTCTTCAGGTAGCTTTATATACTGTAACCAGACAAGCCTGCCTGTCAGTAGGAAGATAACAGGAACGGATCTAGCTGAACACTGTGAGCAGGACGTACTGCACTAAATGTATATAGCAGGAACGGATCTAGCTGAACACTGTGAGCAGGACGCACTGCACTGAATGTAAATAGCAGGAACGGATCTAGCTGAACACTGTGAGCAGGACGCACTGCACTGAATGTAAATAGCAGGAACGGATCTAGCTAAACACTGTGAGCAGGACGCACTGCACTGAATGTAAATAGCAGGAACGGATCTAGCTGAACACTGTGAGCAGGACGCACTGCACTGAATGTAAATAGCAGGAACGGATCTAGCTGAACACTGTGAGCAGCACGCACTGCACTGAATGTAAATAGCAGGAACGGATCTAGCTGAACACTGTGAGCAGGACGCACTGCACTGAATGTAAATAGCAGGAACGGATCTAGCTGAACACTGTGAGCAGGACGCACTGCACTGAATGTAAATAGCAGGAACGGATCTAGCTGAACACTGTGAGCAGGACGCACTGCACTGAATGTAAATAACAGGAACGGATCTAGCTGAACACTGTGAGCAGGACACACTGTACTAAATGTAAATAGTCTAGCTGCCTGACCGTGGTACTAATAGGATCAAAAAGAACACCTGTAATTTTCTTCAGGTAGCTTTATATACTGTAACCAGACAAGCCTGCCTGTCAGTAGGAAGATAACAGGAACGGATCTAGCTGAACACTGTGAGCAGGACGTACTGCACTAAATGTATATAGCAGGAACGGATCTAGCTGAACACTGTGAGCAGGACGCACTGCACTGAATGTAAATAGCAGGAACGGATCTAGCTGAACACTGTGAGCAGGACGCACTGCACTGAATGTAAATAGCAGGAACGGATCTAGCTGAACACTGTGAGCAGGACGCACTGCACTGAATGTAAATAACAGGAACGGATCTAGCTGAACACTGTGAGCAGGACACACTGTACTAAATGTAAATAGTCTAGCTGCCTGACCGTGGTACTAATAGGATCAAAAAGAACACCTGTAATTTTCTTCAGGTAGCTTTATATACTGTAACCAGACAAGCCTGCCTGTCAGTAGGAAGATAACAGGAACGGATCTAGCTGAACACTGTGAGCAGGACGTACTGCACTAAATGTATATAGCAGGAACGGATCTAGCTGAACACTGTGAGCAGGACGCACTGCACTGAATGTAAATAGCAGGAACGGATCTAGCTGAACACTGTGAGCAGGACGCACTGCACTGAATGTAAATAGCAGGAACGGATCTAGCTGAACACTGTGAGCAGGACGCACTGCACTGAATGTAAATAACAGGAACGGATCTAGCTGAACACTGTGAGCAGGACACACTGTACTAAATGTAAATAGTCTAGCTGCCTGACCGTGGTACTAATAGGATCAAAAAGAACACCTGTAATTTTCTTCAGGTAGCTTTATATACTGTAACCAGACAAGCCTGCCTGTCAGTAGGAAGATAACAGGAACGGATCTAGCTGAACACTGTGAGCAGGACGTACTGCACTAAATGTATATAGCAGGAACGGATCTAGCTGAACACTGTGAGCAGGACGCACTGCACTGAATGTAAATAGCAGGAACGGATCTAGCTGAACACTGTGAGCAGGACGCACTGCACTGAATGTAAATAGCAGGAACGGATCTAGCTGAACACTGTGAGCAGGACGCACTGCACTGAATGTAAACAGCAGGAACGGATGTAGCTAAACACTGTGAGCAGCACGCACTGCACTGAATGTAAATAGCAGGAACGGATCTAGCTGAACACTGTGAGCAGGACACACTGTACTAAATGTAAATAGTCTAGCTGCCTGACCGTGGTACTAATAGGATCAAAAAGAACACCTGTAATTTTCTTCAGGTAGCTTTATATACTGTAACCAGACAAGCCTGCCTGTCAGTAGGAAGATAACAGGAACGGATCTAGCTGAACACTGTGAGCAGGACGTACTGCACTAAATGTATATAGCAGGAACGGATCTAGCTGAACACTGTGAGCAGGACGCACTGCACTGAATGTAAATAGCAGGAACGGATCTAGCTGAACACTGTGAGCAGCACGCACTGCACTGAATGTAAATAGCAGGAACGGATCTAGCTGAACACTGTGAGCAGGAAGCACTGTACTGAATGTAAATAGCAGGAACGGATCTAGCTGAACACTGTGAGCAGGACACACTGCACTGAATGTAAATAGTCTAGATAGAAGATAACAGGAACGGATCTAGCTAAACTGAATACAGTGTATATATATATATGCAACACCTGGGATGCATATATATACACAATACACTGTAAGTGCAGCTAACTGACTGACTGTTCTGCCTAATCTATCTAACTCAAATCAAATGACACTGTCTCTCTCTCTCTCTATCGCTCAGCACACCGGAACACACACTACACAGGGCCGCCGTGCAGGCGGCCTTATATAGTGTGGGGTGTGTACTAAATCCCCTGAGCCATAATTGGCCAAAGCCACCCTGGCTTTGGCCAATTACAGCTCTCTCTACTGACGGCGCTGTGATTGGCCAAGCATGCGGGTCATAGTGCATGCTTGGCCAATCATCAGCCAGCAATGCACTGCGATGCCGCAGTGAATTATGGGCCGTGACGCGCCACACGAATTTGGCGCGAACGGCCCATATCGTTCGCAATTCGACGGACGGTCGAACAGCCGATGTTCGAGTCGAACATGGGTTCGACTCGAACACGAAGCTCATCCCTAGTCTCTGCAACTCCTCATAAAGAAATCCCTGTCCTGCCTCTGCCACACCTCCATCCCACCCCATTCTAAAAAGGAAAGTATATGAAATATGCAACAGGCCAGAAATGTTCTCACGTTAGGATGCTTAGACATGAAAATACTCCACCCTAAGCCCCTCCTCCTCACCATCACCCGAGTGCCAGGGGTTACAAAAGCTATCCCCGCTCACCATAGGTGTGCGCAGAGGGTGTGCCAAGTGTGACTGGGCACACCCTAATCCCTACCTGCAGTGCCAATTCCCCCTACTGCCCGTGCTTCCTCCGTGTTATTCCCCCCCACACCCCGCAGTGCTGCTGGCTTCCCTCCTTTCCTCTCCCTCCCAGCTTCTGCAGGTGATGTTTAAGGGTGGAGAGGGGAGGAAGGGGCTAGTAAATATGTCATTTACCAGCGCCTTCCTTTTCTAAATGAACACAGTGAACACACTCACTCACTATGTTCATTTATAACTATGTTTACTATGCTTCAGTTTGTGAATGAACAGGAAGTCGCTCAGCACAGAGCACTTCCCGTTCATTCACTGTCCAGTGCTGCTGAGGCAGCAGAGAAAGGCGTGTGTGTTAAAGTGGTTGTAAACCCCCAATGCAGAAGTTGTTCCTACAGGTAAGCCTATAATAAGGCTTATCTATAGGTACAGTAAATATCTCCTAACGCGCGTAGTTTAGGAGATATTTACCTTGTAGTGCGCCAGTGATGTCATTGGCACATGCGCTGTGAAGAAAATACCCTCCGTGCTGTTTCTTCACTAGCAAGTGCCGTGACTGGCGACTCCAGCGCTCAAGCACATTATCCTTTTACTTTGCAGGGAACTAAATAGGAAGTAAAACCCATCAGAAGAGACCTTCCATCAGCTGACTTACCAAAAATACATACTGCGCATGTGTTCCACCGCTAGCACATGTGCATTGCTGCGTCCAACAATCTGACAGGCGCTGAGCAGTGCGGGGTGTACCAAGATGGTCGTTGTCACCTTCTGACTGCAGGCTTGCAAAAAGTCTCACAGGTTTGAACTTACTGTATATAAGCAAATATGCTCACTTTATTGCTATAATGAGTCTGAAATTCAAGACTTGGCTGGGTGTAACAAGATGTCCACTGCCACCTTCTGACTGCAGGCGTTCTGTCAGATTAAAAACCTGCTAGCGGTGGAACGCATGCGCAGTAAGTATCTTGGTAAGTCAACTGACGGAACGTCACTTCCGCTGATCTGACAAGTTTGAAAATCTGACAGACCATCTGATCAAAAACTGTGAAATGGCGTTCAAAGCCAAATGGAACAGCAAGGGGAGCAAAGAGAAGATGAACCAGTGAAACTGAGGAGGTCAGCAACTAAGTGGACCTGTTGCTTTGCCCCACATGGGCATAATGCAGGTCAACTTTAAACTGTAGTGAAAATTGTTGTAAACCTCTTATGGGATTTTGTCGGCAACCAGGCATATACATAGAAATTTATATAAAAATCATTTTTTATTAATAACATTGGATAAAGTTGGCCAGTGACATTGGCCTCATCTTAAAAGGACAACATTACACGTTTTACAAAAGAGCAAACGGGATCAATAATATCAGAGTTATACTGAACAGATAGTGGTACAACAAGTTGTGATCTGCAGACTGAAATGGCATCACCACAGCCCGTTTCAACTGGAAGAATCCAATGCGTTTCAAACATGCATTATACAATGTTCTTCGTCAGGAGAGTACCACAATCATGAAAATCTGAAGGTTCACCTGTAATCCCTTGAGGAGTCCACTAGAGACCCATTGTGCATCCAGGAGAAAGGGAAATGACTACACCCAATTGTAACAAAGCCAAATAGAGACACATATCAAATTATTAATATGTGGTAGGCACAACTCCTTCACATTCCTGTGGATAGGTCTTTCCTCCAGGACAGCAGCATTGTCCTCATAAGCCACCTGGGAGACCAATAATTTCAGGCAATGGTAGCTTGGCTGACAACAATTTGAAGTTCGATTTATTAGGGATGGTGGCAACCTTCACCCACATTTAAGAGATAAAATACCTGTTGATTCATTTTAAACTGTACGACCTATTTATGCAAACAATCATTCTCTGTAGGTACTTTCAGTAAGTGACCTCTGCTGTAGCGCTGCATCAGAACAGTAAAAAAGAACAGTATATCTTTTTCATACGTGTCCTCCTGAGGTTATGAATAGTAGCTGTAAATTACTTTAAAATCTCTTGAAACTAAGTCATTCTGACACTTCTCCTTTTCCAGATGACCATATCAGCCCCATCAGGAAACAGAAGATCATTTAAATAACTCCCTGAAATAATATAAATTTTGTACCAAGCTATCTCCCTTGTATCAGGGGGCTGCTGGTAAAATTACATTATTTGCACATTAGCAGTCACTTAAGGACACCGATGTTGGACAGCTGAGTAACTCTGGAAAACAAAACTTTATCAAATCAATTTCAGTATGTAAAATACGGATCCCACAGCATAATCCAATTTATTCTATCAGAAGTTTGTTGTTTAAGATATTATAAGGATCCAGAGTTTATTATAAATTCGAACTCCAGGGAAAATCTGAATTTACTCCTGCAGTGGGGCTCCCATTGCATTGATAGGATAAATGGTCATTTTTGTCTAGGGTACCTTTATAAAGCTGTTTAACTTACCTTACCCCTCGCTTCCCCAGCAGATGGTGCTTACAATTCTATTTATTTTTTGTTTTGGATAGAGCAGGGAATGGCTAAAACTAGGGATGGGGTTCAGGTTTCAACCTAATGCAGCTACCCACCCACAGACCCCCACAACCACCGGGCCAGGGTGGTGGGGAAGAGGCCTCAATACAATGGAGACAAGGTGCTTTGCCAGAAAGGTCTTCCCAGGCAAGGTACCCTTCTTATGTTCAGGGCATATGACCTGGTATGATTTGGTACAGGGGAGGGAAGGGGGTGCATGCTCATTGACCCCTCTTCCCAGGCCAACCAGACTGCACGCTCAGATAAAAGTCTGGTGTTGGGGGACACTACTTGTTTTTTTGCTTGGGGTCTTTCTTACAATCCAAGCCAGACATGAATCAAGGATATCCATTTTTAGGGGAAACCTGGATCCTTATCTAGGATAAGGGTCTGGTATACATGATCAGAGCAAGGCTGACAGGGAAATGTAATATACCGGCAATTTAAATGGAAATTTTGTTGTTGTTGTAGCACATTGTATCCATCGTACAGGTGCACCATTTCACAAGAAGGTTTAGGGTTTCCCCTAATTTATGGTTCAATTAGGTTTTTATTAATTTTAGACAGGTTTATAACAAATGTAAAAATAACAACAAAACAAGAGACCTGACATCAAGTCTCTTGGTTTACCCAAATACAAAAATATATAAAATTCAAACTAGTGCAATCAATTGACCAAACATTGATCCTTTACATTGTTTCATTGTCTGTGGGTCATATGTATGAGATATTAGTCTGTAAGGCGTTGAGTACCCTGGTCTAGGAAGCCCCAATGGGGATCTTCTGCTTCCTTGGACTCAGAGGTACTGGGAAGGATAACTAAGGAGCAAATGTGCAAACATAACATCTGCCATAAAGTGCACTAACTTGTAAAGAGTAAGGAGTGAAAGGCATAAATAATCCTCCACTGAGGGAGGGACAGTTATTGGAATAGATTGCATTTGTACAGGTCTTGAAAAATCTGGAAAAAGAGGTTAGAAGTAAGAAGGGAAAAGAGAAAGAGGAAAGAACAGGTATGTTCAATAGGAGAACAAGAGGGGGGGGGGGGGGGACAGCGAACCTCGATCTCTAAAACCAACCATGGGGTACAACCCACGTTTTACTAGTATACCGTGTGTGACCATTAGGGGGAATTCGTATTCTTCAATCTCTGTTTAAGTTTGTCTGAAGTGGAGTAATGCCTCCAAACACTCCAGACATATGAAAATTTAGCTTGTTTATCAAGGACATTGGCCTGCATTTCCTCCATTAACATTATATTATTTACTTCATTGACCCATTCCAATATAGAGGGGGGAGTGGTAGATTTCCAGTGTCTGGGAATGAGCTGTCTGCCTGCACTCATGAAAAACTTCAAGAGACTGTTTTTCTGTGATTTTACGGCCCCAGGTAAAATAGAGAGGAGGGCAATGGTGGGAGAAGGTATCAGGGGTTTATCATAAATCTCTGAATAAATGTGAAAAATCTGCGTCCAAAATGGTAAAAGCCTATCACATTCCCACCAGATGTGTAAATAAGTACCTTTCTTGAAGTTGCATCTCCAGCACGTGTCCGAATTGGCAGGGAACATCATCCTAAGTGTGGTGGGGACTCGATACCACCTTGATAGGACTTTATAATTCTTCTCCTGCATGTAGCTCGAGATCGAGGTCTTGCTTGTGAAGAGAAAGGCCTTACTCCAGTCTGCCTCGGATATATCAGTTCCAACCTCCGCTGACCATTTTGTTGTGTAAATAGGAAGGACACCGTGAATGTGTTCTAAGATTTGTTTGTGTATAAGTGATAAAGGGTGTCGTGGAGTCTCCGATAGAATGCAGAGTTGTTCAAATCCAGTTAAAGGTCTGTGAATTAGGCTAGAGTCGTGTAGTCGTTTGCAGTATTCGCTCAAATGTCTACGGGTGAGCCAAGTCACTCTAGAGGCTGTGGGCCAAAACTCTCTATAATAGTTGTCTATGGAGTTTATGGAGTGGCCCTCCGGAAGTTTAGGGTTGTCAAACAAAGGGGTGAGTGGGCTGGGTTCCGAGGATAGAGCATAGGTAAGTTTCCTACGATACCAGATCGTCAAAGCGTCTCTTGTAAGGGGGGACAATGCCGCTATCGATTTAAATGAATGGTCGTATCCCCAGAGAAGAGCTCTGAGATCATATGTGGATAGGTCTTGCTCCACAAATGTGGTAGCCTTGGTTATGGGTCGAGGAAACCATTCAAGGATACGGGAGATAACTGTAGATGTATGATATAGCTCAAAGTCAGGTAAACCCAACCCACCTTTTGTAATGGGGGAGCACAGAAGTTTATGTTTCAGCCTTGGGTGTCTGCCCTTCCAAACGAAACGGATAGCCATTGATCGTAGGGAGCGGAAAAAGGCAGGGGGGAGGGCTATGGGGAGGGCCTGAAACAAGTATAGGAGTTTGGGGAGGATGTCCATTTTTAGTGCATTAATACGGCCCACCCAGGATACCGCTAACTCCATTCGTTCTTCCATTAAATGTCTGAGTTTTAGAAGGAGAAGAGGACTAAAGTTCAGGGCGTAAATATCCAAGAAGTTTTTCGGGATAGCCGTACCTAGGTAGGAGATGGAGTTCGGGTTTCCCCTAATTTAAACGAATTTTAAAAATTTTTAATTATTCACTTTAAAGTAATATGAACAAAGCATGTCCTTCTAACTGTGTACTTGCCTCTATCCAAAGCATTGAGTGTGATTTCTCTGTGCTGCTCATTCCTCTGCTATCAGCATGAGTCATTTCTGATGGTGGAAGAGAGCTCCAGCACAAAGCCTGTGATTAACAGCCACAGCTGTCATAGCTCCCAACACTCCCTGATTTTGAGGGACTGTCCCTAATTTAAAGGGGTTGTAAAGGTTTGTGTTTGTTCACCTTAATGCATCCTATGCATTAAGGTGAAAAAACACCTTGCAGTGTCCGGCCCCCCAGCCCCCCTCCCCATTTTACTTACCTGAGCCCCGAATTTCCGTGGGCGCGATCCCGCATCGATCTCTCCACGGCTTCTCGGCTCTTCATTGGATAGATTGATAGCAGTGCAGCCATTGGCTCCCGCTGCTGTCAATCAAATCCAATGATGCGGGCGCCAAGGGGCCGGGATGAGTCATACACTCGGCGGCTATGGACGAGCTTCCCAGAGGGGGTTATCTATTGTGGGGAGGAGCAGCGAGAGCCGCCTTGGGACCCCAGAACAGGTGGATTGGGGCCACTCTGTGCAAAATGAACTGCACAGTGGATGTAAGTATGACATGTTTGTTATTTTAAAAAAAAAAACTGTACCTTTAGTGTCACTTTAAATCAATGTCCCTCTGTCCCTCTTTCCTCCTCATTTGTCCCTTATTTTGGTCTGATCTTTATAGTTGTAAATAAAATGCAGTACTTATCTTCTTAAAAGTGTTTCCCAGTGCTAAACCTTTCATCCAATTTCTAAATGACTGCATTTGCAAATTTCAAAGGCCAGTATAAAGGAAGAATAGTAGTAAAAAAAAAGCACTCATGGGTTTAACATGAGTCCCTCATTCCCATATCAAAATGTTGGAAGGTATGCAGTTGTGCATGTACCCATGACCTGTGTGAAGGGGGGGGGGGTGTCCCTTCCTTTCATTCAGGGCTCAGAGCTGTCTTCACTGAGATTGGCACTGAGAGATTTCAGATCCCCCCCCCGCCCCGCCCCCCGCTGCTGGAGCTGAAAAGAAATCCTTACCTATAAAAAAGAGTATTTAACAAAACAAAAAACAACAAGAAAATACATATACAGTGCATCCGTAAAGTATTCACAGTGCTTCACTATTTCCACATTTTGAGACAGAGAAAGAGATTGAGGACAGAGATTCTTCAGTTCTTCCTCTACAGCCTCAGCTGCACTGCAGAATGAATGAGAAGTACATTGTTTACTATGCCACCTGCGCTTTGCTATCACATAGGGGGCTGCCTAGCCCATTTATGTAATCAATAAAATAAAAAAAAAGAGAGACGTGTTTTAAAAATTAAAGTTTGATAGATTAAAAAAAAAAAGTCTGGCCTAAAATGTTAAAGCCCCCATGCACATTAATGCAAATGTATGCCTCTGATGTGCCCACATATGATTGAGCAACACGTATTAGGCACACACCAGGGTTAGAGGAATAATTGTAGGGCCAACATTTAGGATTATCTCTAAACTGAGGATCTCTAAACGCATTTAAAGGGGTTGTAAAGTCTCAGTTTTTTTTTTAAAAAACCTTTTGTGGTGCAGCTGCCCCCCAGAGCCCCCCTTTTACTTACCTGAACCTGATCGTTCCAGCTACGGGGATGAGCACATCAGCTCCAGACGCTGCCTCGGGTCTTCATTTGATAGCTTGATAGCAGCAGGAGCCATTGGCTCCCGCTGCTGTCAATCAAATCCAGTGACACTGACCCCGGGGGCGGGGCTAAGTCCTGCTGTCTGTGTCAATGGCAGGACTCGGGAGCGCGCCCGCACGAGCGCCCCTATGGAAAGCGTCTCTCTGTGGGGGCACTTGAGAAGAGGAGGAGCCAGGAGCGCCACTGGGGGACCCCAGAAAAGCAGGAAAAGGAGGAACGGGGCCACTCTGTGCAAAACCCTTGCACAGAGGAGGTAAGTATAACATGTTTGTTATTTTAAAGAAAAAAAACCCGAACCTTTACAATCACTTTAAAGTGTCGCCTCGCCTATGGACAGTTTTGGGATCCCCAGTTTGTTTCAGTTTCATGGGTGCACACATTTTTGAGGCTTGACATATTTGTTATCTATTTACTCAACACAACCGCATCTTTTATATTGTGCAAAAAATAGGGCGTATATTGTGTTTGTGTGTACACTAAAATTTACTTTAAAGGGCTTGTAAAGGTTCGTGTTTTTTTTTTAAAATAGTAAACATGTCATACTTACCTCCTCTGTGCAAGGGTTTTGCACAGAGGGGTCCCAGTCCTTCTCTTCTGGTGTCCCCCAGCGGCGCTCCTGGCCCCTTCTCTTCTCGAGTCCCCTCCACGGAGATCCGCATTCCCTGGGGGCACTCTTGCGAGCACGCTCCCGAGTCCTGCTGCTGCGTCCATTGATACAGACAGCAGGACTTGGCCCCGACTTCCGTGTCACTGGCTTTGATTGACAGCAGCGGGGGGCAATGCTCCTGCTGCTCTCAATCCAGCCAATGAGGACCCGAGGCAGCGGCTGGAGCTGCTCTGCTCATCCCCATCGCTGGAACGATCGGGTTCAGGTAACTAAAAGGAGGGCTCTGAGGGGCTGCTGTACTACAAAAGGTTTTTTACCTAGAAATGGTGAAAAACCTTCAGGGTTTACAACACCTTTAAGGTATTTTTTTAAAATAAAAATATAGATCTAAAAAACTGTATTGCAAATATCCTGCAACTGTAGCGCTACCCCGCAGGAGCCGCTTGAATATTGTTGGTCCCTTACTCTGCTTCTTCAACCCCAAGAGCAGGCTCAACCCCTCTGACACACCTGGCAACAATGTAGTGTAAAACACTACAGAAAATGGACACAGGTTATAGTAAACACAAAGAGTATCTTTACTGTGCACTTGCTTAAAGCGGAGTTTCACACAAAAATGGAACTTCCGCTTTTCAGGACCCTATCCCCCTCCGGTGTCACATTTGGCACCTTTCAGGGGGGAGGGGGGTGCAGATACCTGTCTAAGACAGGTATTTGCACCCACTTCCGGCATAGACTCCCATGGGAGTCTACGCCTCTTCCCGTCCCCACCACGCTGTCTCCTGGGAACACACAGCTCCCAGGAGAGAGCGGGGACCACTTGGGACGCGCAGCGCCGACATCGCTGGACCCTGGGACAGGTAAGTGGCCATGTATTAAAAGTCAGCAGCTGCAGGATTTGTAGCTGCTGGATTTTAATATTTTTTTTTTTTTGGCGGTGTGGGTGGACCCCCGCTTTAAAGAAAATGAAACAAACAATAACAGTAATATTGAGTAGTAAGCAAACACACAAGAATAACAGATTATAGATGGGGTGTTACTTCAATGAATTATCTGCCAACTCTACTTAAATTGGGCTATATGAGTCCAGGCAGGAGGTGGGCAGAAGAATGACTTTGTTCTCTATGCCAATTCTCTCTCTTTTTCACCCCAGCACCACAGTTCCAGCAGGCCTGCTTAAACACAATACTTGACTCAGTGCACTGAATTAACCCACAGCCTATATCCACTAGTATGGTGACCTGCATCCTGAGTATAGATGGAGCTCTTAAGACCTTGGGTGACTTTAAGATGGTGCACTTGTTGATGTCCTCAAGTGGAGTGAAACAAAATACATTTAAAGAGGGATGGTAAACAGCAGGACTACAATGGTATTGGTAGTCTTAGTTACATTGGACAGATGCTTTCACTGCCAGGCAGAATGCAACAACGTCACAGTTCCTTATAATTAAGTTAAGCAGAGTAACAACGGCAATTCAATGTTCTGGCTGAGTGAGGATAGGGCATATGCCCGCTCACCAAATCCTGTGTACAGAGGTCCAAGGGGAGAATATTGTGGTACCGGTCCTTACGAGGGCCCAACTGGCCACTTCCTCATGGAAACACCACACGCTGGCAATGATGCCGCCGACCTTCGAGCTGTAACAGGAATGATCTCACAAACTTAGAACCTAAACACCATTCCCCAGTGTCCAGTCTCTCCCCCACCCCGTGGTGCCTCTAATTTCTCCCAGGAAGCCTCTAGGGGTAAGATCCCTTCTCTCCCGCAAAGGCTGCTGGAATCTGTAGTTCTCACTGTATGAATTACAATGAAACAGCCTGTGTTGAGGACTCCATTTCCACGAGTTCCTCGTTGCACCGACAGCCCTCCCTTGATCGGCCAGCTTCCCTCTGCCAATGAAGAAACAGCAAAAAGAAGGGTGGGCTGTCCTGCCTGCGAAGGCCTCTGACTCATCCTCAGTGAGGAGAAACATGGTGGAGGAAAATTGCTCCCAGCTGCAGACACTTAGACACTCTGAACTTGACTCTGTCAGCTTGCCTGTGTTAATGTAAATCTCAAGCTGCAGCACCCGCTACAAAACATAAAATATTGCCAACTACCGTCATCTTATCTAAGAACTATAAGAAACCAGGCAGTGCCTTAGCACAACATAGTCCACCTAAAACTGAAATATTCTTTATTAGTGCACTGACCCTTACGTATAATAGCTGGTTCCTAAAATATAGTAGATAATATGGCAGATAAGGATGGATTTGCTCAATCCATTCTGCTTGTATTATATACAACATATTACAGTTACAAATCAGTTCCACATCGCAGAGAAGTGGTTGTACTGAACTTGCCCAAGTCAGATAACAGAGCTGTGCCTATACCAGTAATCATGCATGCCATCCTTGTCATGTGTTTGCCATGGCAGCTGCTCAGGAAGTGATAAATATAGAACATGCCAGGCTCCCTGCGCCAAGTAGGGGACTTTTTTTTTCTTTAGATTATTTGATAGGAAATTGTTCCAGACCTTTTGGGGTTGATTTACCAAAACTGGAGAGTGCAAAATCTGATGCCGCACTGCATAGAAACCAATCAGCTTCTAGGTTTTTTTTTGTCAAAGATTAATTGAACAAGCTGAAGTTAGAAGCTGATTGGCTGCCATGCACAACTGCACCAGATTTTGCACTCTCCAGTTTTAGTACATCTGCCCCTTTGTGTGGAATTGCTTAAAGAATTGCAGGCATGGCTATGTAATACATAGTTACATTGGTCCAACTTGACAGTGTAATTCCCAGAATGCCCGTGGCGTAGCACTATGGTGGTGAGTTACACAGCCATTCATACTGGAGCGTGTTCTGGCATGTATTAACTTGCACTCGCCTGGTTGGCAACCAGTTGGCTCAGTCTTTAGTAGAATAAATAACACGTGTGAGCTTCGTGCTGTTGGCGCAAAAGGAGTGACAGTAATTCTGGAGCAGCGGATTAAAATCAAATTTTGCATGAAGACTTGCGAAAGTGCAAGTGAAACTTTAGCTCTGTTACAACAGGCTTATGGTAAACATTCCATGAAGAAATCAAGTGTTTTGGGATGGCATAGGTGGTATAAGGAGAGGCAGGAATATGTCCACGATTCCACGATAAGAAGTGGGCAGCCAAAAATGCAAAGGACACATGTAAAGGTGGACAGAGTTCGGATTTTTATGCTGGTGTATTTTTTATTTTATTTTATTTTTTTTAGTTAAATCTTATTAAATTTCACATTATACAAAATATAAAATACTTTGTTAAAAATTCTCATTCATAAAAATATAGTTTCCCCCTATCCCCCTCCCCTCGCCTTCCCCATCCCACATTCCTTAAACGTGTTATAATCTTCCTTCATTTATTCCCTCTACCTCTCTTTTTTCAGATTCACATTATCTCAGAGTATTTCTTTGTATTTTTGAAACAAAAAAGAAGGACAGATTCCCCAAGTGGGGTTTTTAGGCAGCAAAAAAGAAAGGGTAGAAGGTCAATATGTAAAAATATATCTTTATTGTACAAAAAGTGGCTTCAACACACTGGTTAAAAAGAATGAGCTCCAATAGGGTGTTTACCAATACATGACACTCAATACATACACTGTATATATATGTTCATAACAACATAGCATATGCGTTGACGTATAACAAAATTAGCGGAACTGACGCGTTTCGACCTATATATTCCAGGTCTTCTTCAAAGGTCAATCTGCTAAAATTATACCATAAAAATGCATGTGCCAAAAATTGTATATTAGAAAACAGGTACATCACATATCAATACAGCATATTTACCTAATAATGAGTGTCCTAAACACAGGAGCTTTCAGTTGGGTAGATCCCTTTAAAATCGAAAGATTGCCCGTTCACCTTCCCCCAGAGGTCCCATGGCATCACCGCCGCAGCCCCTATTCCCAGGGGGAGATCCCAAAAGAAATGTGGCTTACAAGAGATCACACTATGAGACGCCCCCTAAGCGCAGACCACCCAGCCGGTCAATTAGGGAGGACACCTGCAGCAACAACCCAGGAAGGAGAAAAAACAACAGAAATCGGAATATTGTATATTATATATTAGTATGCACTCCAACATAAAATCTAAAAGTTATTATATGTGTGTTTGTATATGCTTAGTTTTAAAATACCATGGATACACATGTATACCCATTGCATTGGCCTTGGCCCGTGCATAATGGGTGTGTGTGTCTGTGCGTAGAAGAATGTCACTTGCCACGCTGCCTGCCACCAGATGGGGATGTCACTTGCCACGCTGCCTGCCACCAGATGGAGATGTCACTTGCCACCAGATGGAGATGTCACTAGCCACGCTGCCTGCCACCAGATTGAGATGTCACTAGCCACGCTGCCTGCCACCAGATGGAGATGTCACTTGCCACGCTGCCTGCCACCAGATGAAGCTGGACAAGAAGCAGTTGTACCTTAAACTGTGTAGGGGGTTCTTTACTGTTAAAGCAGTAAGGATGTGAAACTCCCTTCCACAGTTGGTGATGCCAGCAAAGATTGTCCTTAATTTAAAAAACGTTTAGATGGGCATCTAAGTAAACAGAATATACAGGGATATGGGAAATGGTAGAGACAGGTTTGATTGTTACCTTGATCCCATCCTTCAAAAATACCAAACATTTTTTAAACTAAATTGGTTATGAAATTCTAATTTCATAGATTAGTGTAGTGTGGTGCTGTTGGGTGTTGTGACCTCCATGTCATTACTGTGTACTAAATTGACATGGAGGTCAGCAACAGGAACTGACATAAATGGGAGTTAATTTTTACTTGCACAAGCATGGTGAGATTTACACTGAGCTGTTTATGCATTGAAAGGCTACATGCATTCTGGAGGCACGTGTGCAGTGTCCAGCCCTGCTGCCAGCAGTCTGTCAAAATCAATAACTGGGCTGAAATATGCTGTTTCTGGGCATGTCTAAACACTGTACTGAGTGGAGCCATATGCATTCAGGGACGTATCCCCTGTATGCAGATTTCATGTGTTCTGAGCATAAGCCTCTGAAGGCATATGGCCCTTAACGCAAGTACAGCATCCAGCAGACAACTCTGTCCCTACATAGTTACATAGTAGACGAGGTTGAAAAAAGAAACAAGTCCATCAAGTCTCACCTATGTGTGTGATTATATGTCAGTATTACATTGTATGTCTCTGTATGTTGTGGTTGTTCAGGTGCTTATCTAATAGTTTTTGAAATTATCGATGCTTTCCGCTGAAACCACTGCCTGTGGAAGGGAATTCCACATCCTAACCGCTCTTACAGGAAAAGAACCCTCTACACAGTTTAAGGTTAAACCGCTTTTCTTCTAATGTTAGTGAATGGCCATGTGCCTTATTAAATTCCCTTTCACAGAAAAGTTTTATCCCTATTGTGGGGTCACCAGTACGGTATTTGTACATTGAAATTACGGTATATCCCCTCTCAAGCGTCTCTTCTCCAGAGAAAACAAGTTCAGTGCTCGTAGCCTTTCCTCATAACTAATGTCCTCCAGACCCTTTATTAGTTTTGTTGCCCAGTTGCAGCACATCCTTCCTGAGGACGGGGGCCCAGAACTGGACAGCATACTCCAGGTGGAGTGCAGGGTTGTCAGCGGCCTCTCACCACTCTCTCAGTAGGGGATCTCTCCTTCTGCTCACTGACTATGTGAGTGTTCTCAGTGCCTGGCTCTCCAATTAAATCAACATCCAGGACTTTCCCGTATGTTCTGGAATGGATGCTGCTGTTGTGTCTCTCTTTTACTCAGGTTCAGCAGTCTGCTCGCAACCTCAGTTCCTCTACAGATTGTCCCCTCTTCCTCTCCTTAGTCAGGGAAAGTTATAACATGCCTCCTCCTCTCTACCACAGCGCCACTAGGATTCTTTTCCTATTAGAATCTAAAACTAATTCAGTCTGTAGAAACTAAACTTCCCACAATTCTGCACACTTCTCTTCAGAGTCTTTAGCAGTCTATATCCCTAGTGCACCCTCTAGTGGATGGAGGGAGGACTTTAGGTGCCCTATGATTTGTAATTGAAGCCCCTCCTGCAGCCGTACCGGTGTAAAAGTCTCCTCTGCAGCGCAGACACAGAGTCCTTTTCATGCCAGACCTGCAGACTGCGCTACATACTCCCCCCATCAAAAACCTTTGGTCCCTAAAGAAATAACAGGGCCTGACAGCTAACATAAAATAACAGACCACAATAAGAGATTGATAAGCTAAGCAATAAATCACACAGATGTATTGTAAATGGGTTTATCTTATAATACATTTTCTATCAAACATTTCAGCCAATGTAATTTCCCACAAAGGAGTGTCAGGAAGTGGGTTAAAGCCACTTTCCACCAAAGCTGTGGCTCCTCCTGTCTTTTTATCTCTTGTGTCAGACACGTGTGCACTGACTGAAACAGGGGGTGTACTCTCTGCAGCAAAGAATCACATGTGGAGGAAAGAAGGAGCCAACAATTTTCTCACCAGACCTGTGTTCGTCCCAACAATCAGTTAACTTCTTGTGGACCCTGGTGGTTGAGAACACATCATGGCCAGTGTGCCAAAGGTCTTGGGCTGTCACAGAGATGCTTCTCTGCTCTGATCCCTTGTTCATCTAAGTCTTCCAACTTTTTCCGAGGCAAGTGCTTCAAATTCTTGTTGTAGAAGTCTCGAGTCAGCAAAGTCACTTGAGCGCCTTCATTGGAAGTAGGGTGCCCACGTGTCCCGGATTGCCTGGGACATTCCTGGGCAATCATTCCGGGACACTGTATTGTCCCAGAATGAAATTGACAAAGCGAGCAAACACCCCAATAGCGCTGGCGCTCACTCTGCTTCCATCTGAGACTCTGATCACAGTTGGCTAGAGCCGCCTGGTGTCTAGCAAACGTGTGACGTCCCAGCTGCGACTCATGCCCAGCATGCAAAGCGGAGGAGAAGATAACTTTCTCCTTCTCCGCGCCACTGCTCTCCATGCTGGGCGCCCTGTCAGCATCTGCAGCACCAAACACACTGATGCTGGCGCTGCATGATCGGGTCACCACGATCTCCACCCCCGGCTGTGTCTCCCTGCCTCTATCAGCAGAGCTGACCGAAGCCGCCTCCCCCTCCTCGGCTGTTTACATCAGTACACAGGAGCCAAAGGAGGGGACACCGCTATGCATTTCCCACGCTGAGGTCTGTTCTAAGATTATCGTATTGTAGGTGGATGGACAGATGAGGGGGACAGTGATCAGTAAAAAATCGCCCCCCCAGCACATATCCGACCCCCCCACCTCCCTACTAGCACAAATGGAGAGGGGGGGTCTGTACTGAGGGAGGGGGATCTATATTGACAGGGGGTCTGTACTTATTGGGGGGCTATACTTGGTGGGGGGGGTCTGTACTGAGGAGGGGTCTGTATTGAGAGAGGGGGGTCTATACTTAATAAAAGGGGGATCTTTACTGAGGGGGGACTATACTTGGCAGGGGGTGACACCATGTTTTACCGCACCGGTGGGGTGACGCCAACCCTAGCGAAGCCACTGACACCCACTTCTCTCTTCTCCGGGCCCACTCCAGCATGCTCTAAAACAGGGGTCCCTGGGCTGCACTGCCACTGGGAGGAACCACATCAGTAGCCAGTGGCGGGAGGTGCATTCACCTTCTTGGGACTCCGGTGTGTCGGACTGGTGGCAAGCTATGGGTGGCAAATGGCACTGCATCTGGTGGCAGGTGACAGTGGCAAGTGACACACTGCATATGGTGACAAGTGATGGTGGCAAGTGACACACTGCATCTGGTGGCAGGCGACGGAGGCAAGTGACACGCTTTATCTGGTGGCAGGCGACAGTGGCAAGAGACATACTGAATCTGGCGGCAGGCTACGGTGGCACGCTGCATCTGGTGGCAAGTGACAAGCTCAGGGTTCCCAATGATTCGGCATTATGGTGAGTTCATTATATATTACAATGTAGTAATAGAAATAATATGGTTTGATCATCCTGGCACCATATCAAGCATGGTATTGGGATGATATAAGTGCTAAAAGCAGCCATTCACCTGACAAATCACTTGCGCCTGAAATCCCCGTCAACCCAGAGACTACATTAACCCCCCCCCCCCCGGTTCTTGGCAAAATTGACGCTTAATGGCAATTTGGAAATGTGGGCACCCTAATTAGAAGTGGTATGTGCTTTCCATTTGAACACTGCAATAGACCTTGTCTTGTATATAGCATCCAAAGGATCAGTGAGTAGCGATGCATGTGATATGCCTTTCCCTTCTGCAGCAACGAAGCCTTGTCGCTTCTAAATGCATCCGAAGTCATGTGTCAGACCATGTGCCTATTTGGAATCAGTGTAAATGTTGACATCTTGTCCCTCAAAAATCATACTTGTTTATATAAGAGCAATCAGCTTGGTTGCTTGAACCGGAGGGGCTTAGCACTATGTTAGGGAGCTGAACAATGGCATATCCTGACAAATATGTGTTATCAGCTTCTGGCATTCTCAGCTGAAGAGCAGACATGGTTGCAATGGTAATGGCCAAGAAAAGGAGGCTTGACTAAAAAAATGATGCGCATGTGCAAGATTACAGCCTGGACAAGAAGAAAGGGCGGAAGTAGAATGCACTGTAGACTGACATGGCACTGTCTTCTCACAGACAGGAAGATTTTACAAAACACTAAAAGTAAGAGACAAACGAAGGGGTTTAACATTAAAGTGGAGTTCCACCCTGAAAACATTTTTTGAAAAAGTCAGCAGCTACAGTGTTTGTAGCTGCTGACTTTTAATAAGGACACTTACCTGTCCAGGGAGCCCGCGAGGTCGGCCCCCCCGAGGTCGATCCGTTCATCGCATGGGGCACAGGTGCCACCATAGTAGCTAAGGCTTCACAGCCGGTTAGCAAATGTGCATGTGCGAGTCGCATGTCGCTTTCTGAATAGCCCTGTTGTCTTCTGGGACACACACATGTCCCAGAAGACAGAGGGAAAAGGAGGAGGGGCAGAGCCAGAAGAGGACATGACGTACCTCACCGCGGTGAGGCTGGGATGGAAGTTCACTGTTAAACTACTAGGGTAAGTGAAAAAAAAAAAAAAACTATCCAAAAACGAGGGGTGGAGGGGTGGTCTTTCCTTTAAGAAGAAGTTCCAAAGTTGGATGGAACTCCGCTTTAATGCAGAATGTTTTCTAAAGTCTTATGCCGTGTACACACGATCTGACTTTCCGACAACAAAACCGTGGATTTTTGTTCAAAGGTTGTTGGCTCAAACTTGTCTTGCGTACACACGGTCACACAAATGTTGGCCAACAATTACGAACGTGAGAACGCGCTGACGTACAACACATACGACGAGACTATAAAAAGGAAGTTCAATAGCCAGTGCGCCACACTTTGGGCTCCTTCTGCTAATCTCGTGCTTATCTCGTGTTAGTAGAAGTTTGGTGAGAGACGATTTGTGCTTTTCAGCCTCATGCTTTTCAGTTTTTTCTGCTTTTCAGTTTGTACTTGTGGGTTTGTATCTGTTCTTCAGTGCCTGTTGTCAGTTCGTTACTGTCTTTCAGTGCGTTCTATTTATAGTTCGCTTCTGTTTTTCAGTGCGTTCTTGTCTGCTCGTTTCTGATTTTCAGCTTGTTCTTCTCAGGTCTTTTCTGATTTTCAGTGCATTCTGTCAGTTCGTTCTGACCAGCCGACCGTTTTCTAGCCATGTTGTAGGTACGTACTCGTCGTAGAGTTTGTGCTGTTCTTGGGCTTGGTGTTGGAGTTCTTGCTTTTACCCAAGTCCAGTCCATGAACAGGGGAAGGAGGAGTTCATGGACCAAGAATTGGTTACTTAATCGTGACCAATTTTCTCATATGCCTTTGCTGCGGGAGCTCCAGGAGAATAATCCTGACGATTTCAAGAATTATCTCTGAAACGGACCCCGTTTTTCACCGTCTTTTGGCTTTGCCGTCCCCCTATATTACCAAGCAAGACACCTGCATGCAGCAAGCCATCAGTCCTGAGCAAAGGCTCGTGGCCACCTTGCCCTACTTGGCGATGGGGAGAAGTCTCCAGGATATTGAGTTTACGACTGGGATCTCCCCCCAGGCTCTGGGAATCATGATTCGAGAGACCTTTTCTGCCATTATTCAGGTCCTGCAGAAGGACTATACTAAGTTAAGTTTTATCCTTTAACATCACATTCTATGTATTTAATGTTTGATAATGTATTGTATTTTTTTCAACATTACATAATTACCATGATTGTGATATGCTGTGAATGTCCTCTTTGTCCTTATGCATGCTGTAAGCTTTTAATGCTCCTTTTTTGTCCTTCATGCATATTTGCCTTCACTAACCTCCCCAGCATGCTATCCTGGGCCCATACACACATAGCCTAGTAGCTCAACAATGTATTTTGTCAGCTACATTTTAGTGCTTACCCTGAACGCCCCCTAAAATGTGTCCAAATGTTATTGTTGTCCTTAAATTCAGGCAGAGTGCAAGATTCTTTTTTTGGGGGGGCCAAAACTCATTTTGAATTCTCCCTCCCCCCAACCGCTAAGTCAACCGATACCAATACTCTATCTGCTGACTTTGCCAAACCCATACACACTATACCTACCTCTTTTGTGGTGAGATTTATGGATGAATTCACCAAAGCATGTAGTGTAAGTGCCTGCCTGAATACTTTCAAACTGTACTGTTTCAAGTTTTGTTATCCTATTATCTTGATAGGTAATTGCAGAATGTAAACATGTGCTTCAATTTGGACAGTGTGTATTCATATTTTTGGATTATGACACTTCTTACCTGTCCAGTGGGCTGCCAATAGTGTAAGTAAAGAGGGGCTGGCCAAAGTAACACACATTATTTATGCATTCAGCTCTCAATGAAGTGGAGATGGTTACCTGTCCAAAACATCTCCCCCCACCCTAAAATTTTTAGAATGGGCCATCAGAGGGGGTGAGGAATCTGATAAGTACACCTTATACTTTTGACTTTAAATACTCATTTAAATAAATGTTATACTTATGTTGGCCAAGAATGTTTGTGTCTAATCTACTTGCAATGTTATGTGCAAAAGTACTAATTTTTTTTTTTGTTTGACTCCACAGTTTCCTTCCAACCCACAGGAATGGCAGACTGTGGCCTCCCAATTCGCCCAGCAGTGGGACTTTCCCAACTGCGGTGGTGCGATAGATGGGAAACACGTCCAGATCATCCCACCCCCCAACCCGGGGTCATACTACTACAACTACAAGGGTTACAGTAGTATTGTGTTATTGGCGGTGGTGTCGGCGATTTATTAGTTTCTGTATCTGGACGTGGGGAAGAATGGCCATATGTCGGATGGAGGAGTCATCACCTAGACTGAATTCTACAGGCATCTCCATAATGGCAGCTTGGGATTGCCTCCTCCAGCGTATAATGTGGCAGGCCTCCCATTTGTCTTTGTTGCGGATGAGGCCTTTGCATTGGGGGAGCAATTGATGAGGCCGTTCCCCGTGAGAACCCTGACCCCAGACCAGAGGGTTCTTAATTGCCGGCTGGCCCATGCCAGAAGAGTGGAAAATGCCTTTGGCCAGTCGGTTCCGTCTTTTTCGAACGGCCATAAATATGGCCGAATACAAACTGAACCATATAATTTTATGCTGCTGCATTTTACATAATTTTATGCGTAAAAATCCAGCCAACTATCTGGCCTCAGTTGCGACTGAGGCCGGCTTACTGGAAGAAATAATGACTGGCCGTCCTAGCTTGCCTCCCCCCAAAGCGCCCGCAAAGTACGGCAAAGCTATCTGGAAAGGGGGTGGGTAGGGGGGCAATTGATATGCTAGATAATCTGTAAGATCTTTCTAATATTTTTTTGTGAAAAACTAAACTCATATTTCATCTGATTTACTGCTTGTGTATCTTATCTGTCTCCTAGGTTCTCCATTGGCTTTTTATTTTTGGCCATTTTCTTCAATAGTGCAAACACCACTTAATTCATACATGAGGTGATAATCTCTTCTTCAGCTAACTATTATGTTCTGTTGTGCTATGGGTCTGCTACACACACACAATGCTATGGTTGTTAATGTATGTAATGCATTTGTGATAAAAAGAATCATCCTTTTAAACTCCATGAATTAATAGTCCCTAAAATGGCCTGATTTTGGCAAATTTAACAGCACAGTGGGGGTGTTACTAAAGGCAAATCCACTTTGCACTGCAAGTGCACTTTAAAGTGCACTGAAAGTGCACTTGTAGTGCAAAGTGGATTTGCCTTTAGTAAATAACCCCCATTGTCCGTGTAACTACACCAACTTACTCATAAAAATAGTATTGAGCATTTAAAGAAGAAGCCACACATTGTTCTACCTAACGGGATCTCCCCATTACATAAGAGGAAGGTACATAGTTTGCACTGTACGGTTTCGTTTCTTAAACTTACCAAGGCTGCATTGTTATATCACCTATGTAAGAATTATTTTATTTATCCAATCTTTCTCCTCCCATTGGCTGCCATGGTCATTGAGGAGTATTTTGTTGTATGATATCTATACATTGTCATTGTTACATTCACCTTGCAAAAATTCAATAAAAATATTGAACTAGAAACATTTTACTCCAAGCACATTCACATGTGCGTTAAAAAATGTTTTTTAAACAAACCAACATCTTTGGTGTATAACATGTATGTTTGACAGTAGATATAGCCTTTTTTGAAGCTAAACAGGCATGTTTTGATAAAGTGAAGGCCATATGAAACATTAGTATGTCAAAACTGTGTTGATTTTGCCTTCATGAGATGGGGTGATCTCACACCTGTAAAAGCCAAATTGTGAAGATGCACACAAATTGGGACTCCACAAAATGTGGATTTCCATCATGATCCCATGCCTAAAATGTGTGTCTTTTCCCTACATCTATTTTGATAAAGCCACAAAACACACAGTGTGTCAACATGTGCTATCTGCCATCATGGGATATCAATGTACGCATCTAAAGTAGGTGAGAGGAAGGGGTTGCACCCCCGAAACACATCCATTGATCCCCCATGATGGGAGCTAGCACATTTTGACAAACTGGGCCTTATTTCAGAAAGGACAATCCACTTTGCCCTACAAGTGCACTTTCAAGTGCATTTGCATTGCACTTGTAGTGCAAAGTGGTTTTGCTTTTTTGAAATAAGCCACAGTGTGGCAACATGTGCTAGCTCCCATCACGGGGGATCAATGGACGTGTTTCGAGGGTGCAACCCACAAAACGCGTACATTGATATCCTATGATGGCAGATAGCACATGTTGACACACTGTGTGCATCATTAAAATTTGGCTTTGCAATTTCTTTAAAACTTTTTTAAAACTTTAAACAATAACGAGAACATTTACATTTTTGTGTGGTTTTAGATTTTGGCTAAAACATCAATAATGTTGGTCAGTCTTTTTTTGTACATCGTTGATGTTTTGCTTGACCTTTTCTAAATCCCGATTGCACACCATTATTTCACTGATGAGGACTTGTGCACTTGCACTGTTGAAGTGAGTTTCTTCTTCCACAACATCCACATCACCTAAAAAGAATAAAACACAACATGTATTATAAATATGCAGGCATACATCTATTACCTGATGCTGTGGTCTCAGACACTGACCTGTTGTGGTCACCATTTCAACCACTTCCGGAATCTCAGAATCCACATCCTCAGGTTGTGTGCTGACTTCCTCTCCTTTAGGAGGTGTGGGGTTCCTGGTGTCCTCAGATCTCCCAATTCTTTTCTCCTCTATGTGAATACAAAAAAGGTATACTTAGCAGACAGATATTTGAGGCAAGAAATAGTAGAATGAAACATTGCTTGGAAGTGTCTTCCAATTGTCTGTTTTGGCAGAGTTCCAAGCTGAAGACATGATTTTTTTCCCTTTCAAAAGCTGGAATACTTACCTTTTTTGTTAAAGCTTCACACATGGAAAGACCCCTGGTATCCACTGGAGCACCTGCATGGGACACCATAAAAAAGTTGTTCTGGTGTCCCACACTAGTGCTCCTGTGTCCAGATATGTAAACAGCTGCTGAGTGTCCTCTCCTTACACTGAATCGAGTTTGCATTTCATTATACTTACAAACACATCTAGACAACAACATAATAAAATTATTTGAATAAAAATAGAAATTAACAAATGTACCTAACCTGCATCTGTCAAAAATGTTGTATTAGTGGTCGAACGAACGATGTTTAATAATAATAGGAACGCGCAAAAAATACTTACTTTTTTGAAGCACTTTCCTGATCTTTCTATACTGATTGTGCTCCCTGAATTTCAGGTCTGACCAGCATTTCCTCAATTGCTCCTTGGATCGTCGTACCCCAAAATTCCTGTGCAGATTTCTCACAACTTTAGTCATGATTTTGGCCTTTCTCACATTAGGGTTGCTGTACGGTCCATACTTCCCATCATAGTCTGCCTTTTTCACGATGTCCACCATCTCCACCATCTCTACAAAGAACCTATTTGAGGCCTTATATCTCCTCCTGGATGTGGAACTGCCTTGCTCTGGGATTTCCTTGTTGTTGCTGCTCTCTGCACGCACGTGCTATATCTCCGCCATGTGCTCTCCCTCTCCCCCGAAAGAGAAGAGGTGGGGAATGCACTAGAAAGAAGGACGGGGCGGAGTTTCACGCATGCACAGTGTATATAAAGCATAACACGCGGGTATCGTACATATGATCTATGAGTGGAGGACGGAGGATCGTAAGCGCCGATCGTGCAAACGAAGGCACAATTTTAACTTGGGGCATCAGTGGTTAGTGGCCTATACTGCTTAGAGATTGAGGCCTATATTGGGACAAGATTAGGAGAGTTTAGCCTGACATTAGGGTTTGTCTTGTGTTGTGTCTTGCAGCTAAAATGGTGGATAAATTCACTGACCCGGACTTCCTGCCCAAATTCCTCAACATGCACAGGGAGCTGCCATATCTCTGGCAAGTGACGTGCAGAGAATACCCCAACAAGCAAAAGAGGAAGGCGGCACTGGAGAAACTGTTGGAGAAGCTGGTGTATCCCACGGCAGACATCAATTATTTGAAGGCCGAAATTGGTAGCCTCAGGAGCACATGTAATAGGGAGCGCAAAAAGGTCCAGGATTTCATGAGATCAAGAGTAGCAGCAGATGACGTATATGTACCCAGGCTCTGGTACTACGACAGACTACGTTTTTTGTCCGACCAGAGTGAACCCAGGCCATCACTATCTACACTTCCTTCCTTCTACACTTCCTTCCACATGAGATGAAGCTCCCGTAGTCCAACCTGGGCCTTCCACCTAGGAAGATGTGGAGGAGCCCAGCTTGAGCCAGGTATAGCATTGTTGAACATATTTCTTGTCAAAAATGTAATGATGTTAACTAGATGCTATTATTGATCATTAATTTATGATTTAACAAAGTTGTTTACATATCAATAGACAAAAGTAGCAAAAAATGATTGGGACAAGAATGAAAAATGCTGGGGTCAGAATGATAATCTTTTCTATTTGTTAATATTCAATTTGCAACAGTCTGGAGCTCAAAATTGTGTGTGATTGGTGACCAAAAAACTAAAACTATGTACCATTTTCATACACAGGAAAGTCTCAGCCAGGAGGAGGCCATGGCAAGCAGCCTGACAGAATCCCAGGTTCCTCCTCTCCGCCCTCCAGCCAAAAGGGCCAGGAAGGCGAGGAACCTGGAGGAGTCAGCGACTGCTTTAATTCGCCAGGTTACTGCGGTACTTACAATGACCCCTGGTGTCCACAACTCGTTTGGATGTGTGACAGCAAGTAAACTGGAACACATGGAGGAGGGCCAACGTCTCATCTGTGAGGAAATCATTCTTCAGGCCCTAAACAAGGGGAGGAGGGGCCAACTCACAAATAAAAGCCACCTGTGTGAGTTGGACCATACTCCTCCACCACCTTCAGCAACACCACCAACACCACAGTCACCCAACCCACCACAGCAGCATGGAGGGAAGCATGGAAGGAAGTGTTGAGAGTGATGGCCTGGGTTTGGTGTAATCTGGCAAAAGACGCAGGCTGTTGTAAGACCACAGCCTCGGTACATATATGTCATCTGCTGCTGCTCCCGATCTCTTGGAGTCCTGGACCGTATTGTGCTCCCTATTAAACGGACTCCTCAGGTTACCAATTTTGACAGTCAAATAATTGATGTCTTCCCTGGGGTACAAAGGCTTCACCAATTCCAACTGTTTTTCCACCGTTGCCTTCCTCTTTATTTTGTTATGACCCCTATTAAATTCCTAATTTTTGTTTTGACAAATACTTGTCTATGTGTTTTACTTCAAAAAGGACAATTTGTTTGTGAGTAGGCAGGTACATTACAAAAATACAATGTCAAATTAACAAGGGACACCAACATAGTTGTATCTCTTTGAGGTTAAAAAATACAAGATAATAATGGTGTTGTGGTAACTTGACACATAAAATGACAAAAAAAAATATGGATATCACTAGAAAAAAAAAAGATTATTCTGGAGATCACGAGAACAAAAATAAAAGATAAAAAAAAGATTATTCTGGAAATCACGAGAAAAAAAAAAAAGATTATTCAGGAGATCACGAGAAATAAAAAATCCGTTTATCAGAACTTTATGAATATTAGCAGCAAAGCAACTTCATTATTCTAGCATTATAAAGAAAAAGAGAATGCGCTGCATTGAGAGATTTAAAAATTTGGCACGTAACGAATCTGCTATCTCCATTACGAACGCTAGTTTTACAAGACCGAGCGCTTTTGGCTTGTATATGATTCCGAGCATGCGTGAACTTTTGTGCGTGGACTTGTGTACACACGATCGGACTTTCCGACAACAAAGTTTTGTTGGCAGAAAATTTGAGAACCTGCTAGCAAACATTTGTTGGTAGAAAGTCCGACAGCAAATGTTCGATGGAGCATACACACGGTCGGACTTTCCGACAACAAGCTCACATCCAACATTTCCCGTCGGAAAATCCGACCGTGTGTACGCGGCATTACTGTACTACCTTTATTAAGAAGGAGCTTTTTATGGGCAGAGTTTACTTCCTCTCTAAATCAGTAAAAAATCATATTTAAATGTTCTCAGCCTTGGTTTAGAACTCACAGCCATAGGCTGAGGCTTATATTTTATAACTAAACAACTCTATCTTCTCTTTTGGCTGTTTCTCTTTCTTAAACAAAATTATTTTAATAAGAATACAATGTAAGGGTTAAAAAAAGTTGCAAGTTGCACACTCAAAAATACTCTTGTTCTCAACCTTGAGAACATTCCATGCCTTCACCCTTAAGGCCCCTTTCACACGGTCGGACCGTTCAGGTCCGTCTGTCAGTACACTACCTAGAACTCACTGAAATCTATAACAAGTTAATGGTACCTACCTATAACCATCTAGCTCTTTAATTATTATCGTTTCCTTATTTCATTCCCATGTGTACTGATGTAATTCCCCTACTTGTTCCCCGACATACAGCTACATGGAAATCCTTACCAATATGGGGTATATTTATATTTTATACATGTAATTTATAAGTGCGGTAAATGTGTATAGGCATGTAATACAAACATATCACACAAGGGATTCCCTCTTTTATGTTTTATTATACCGTTACCCTGAATGCTTCCTGAATGTTCATTCTTTTTATGAACTGTTTGCCAGTTTTTTCTCTCCTGAGATTCCTGACAGTCAGTAAGACTATAAATATCTGTTCCTAGCCCTATCTTAGAATGCACCACTGTTGATTGAGGCTGAGGAACTATAACTAAAGAACTTTCCTCTTCCGTAAACCCTATTATTTCCCTATGGATTCTGGCTGTCATGCTCTATAGCAATTTACCTATTCGCTTTTGTATGTTAGTTAAAGCTTTAATTCTAGATCACACAGCTAATACCCCAGCCTTTCGTATGCAACATACCACTACATACCACTAAAAGTTTTCTTAGTTTTCTTAGTTTCTTAGTTTTTTTTTAACACCTTACGTGATGCTATAGATAAATGGGAGATCTCCCCCTTACTTTTGGAGTCATTCATGGAAGGAAAACTAGCAGATTATGCGAATGTACATACAGAAGCACTTACCATTCTCACTATATCTGGGTATGTAGAAGGGGGATTCCTAACTTACTTTTGTCCCTATTTCTGACTTAGTCCCTACCTGCCCAGGCTCCTCAATCTTCCCACGAGCATCTATGCTACCAGCGGGCGTGTACACTAAAGCCGTGTACACATGAACGGACTTTTCAGCATCAAACGTCCGACGGTCTTTCCGACGGACTTTCGACGGTCTTTCCGACGGACTTTTGGACAACCGGACTTGCCCACACACAAACGGACTAAAGTCCGTTCGAAAGTCCATTGGTATAAACATGATGACGTATGAAGGGACTAGAATAAGGAAGTTCATAGCCAGTAGCCAATAGCTGCCCTTGCATCCTTTTTTTGTCCGTTGGACTAGCATACAGACGAACAGATTTTTCGGATTTGAAACATGTTCACCCGAACGGACTTCTACCAAGGTTCATACATTTACATAAATGTTTTTAACAGTTCCAAATCTAAAGTCTGTCTGATTTTCGACAGAAAAAGTCAGCTGAAGGTCCGATGAAGCTCACACACGGTCAGATTGTCTGACGAATTCGTTCTGTCGGACCAGTCCGGTCGAAAAGTCCGCCCGTGTGTACACGGCATTACACTTCTCACAGCGTTACCCCAATGCTAGAGGCTTCTACTCTAGAAGGTAGGGCAATCAGGGATGAGAATATGAGCAAACAGCTTCCCGCCTAACTCCCAATGGCCAGCTCCTGCTACTGAAACAGGGCAATCTGGGTTTGACATTATACAAGTCCCAGGCCACCACGCCAAACAGTATGCAACTTCTTTGGAGGTGTCTGCCCTAGCGGGGGGGTAGCCCTGGTGCAATTTAGTGGTTAAACAATTTAGTCACCATGGCGAGCATGCCCCCTCCGAAAATACTCCAGCAAGATTTTTTTTTGAGTATATTCTGACACCATACTGATGGTGTTCGTCCCAACAATCACTTGTCTTGCATACACACGGTCACACAAAGTTGATGGAAAATCCGTTTGTTCTGAACTCAGTGACGTAAAACACGTACGTCGGGACTATAAACTGGGCAGTAGCCAATAGCTTTTGTCTCTTAATATATTCTGAGCATGCGTGGCACTTTGTGCGTCGGATTTGTGTACACACGTTCGGAATTTCCGACAACGGAAAATTTTATAGCAAGCTCTCGAGCTTTGTGTGTCGGAAATTCCGATGGAAAATGTGTGATGGAGCCTACACACTGTCAGAATTTCCGACAACAAGGTCCTATCACACATTTTTCGTCGGAAAATCCGACCGTGTGTACAGGGCATAAGTCTTCCAACTTTTGCAGAGGCATGTGCTTCAAATTCTTGTTGTAGAAGTCTTGAGTCAGCAAAGTCACTTGAGCACCTGAGTCAAGGAGAGCCTATGAAATTGTCAGAGACTCTGGTAGTATTGATGGATGTAGCAGATCTTGCCAATAGGTCTTGTTTCCTTCTTTCAGTGATACCTTTTTTTTGTCATTTCACGTCCTGTGTTTTGTAGGGATAAAAAGTAGAAGGAATCTCCCCAGTGGAGTAATTGTTACAGAGTGAAATAAAAACTCGGCAGAGGTTCTAACCTTTCCCCATTTTTTTCAAAACAAAAAAAAGTTTTAGCATTGGATTTTAAGATTCCTTTGTAGGTAGCTTTTCTTTCAACAAATAATAGATTTCAAGTTTTTTCAATTTGAACATCTCAAATATCTCCCAGTTTAAGCCTTGTAGTTAAAGCGGTACTAAACCCAAAACCAAAACTGATATATATTGCAGCTTACCAATCATTACATGTGGTGGATGCATTTGTTTTCTTTTTTTAGGCCTTTTCTCTGTTTTCACCTGGTGATCTGGGCAGTAACACGCCTCCTGTAATAGAGTGCCCCCACTCTGGATGAAAGACAGGGGGGCACCTTTGGGCAGCAGCATTGTCAGTCTGGGGGGAGAGGAGTGTTAGATGTAATAAGTGTACTAAGATACACTAACAAATTGAAGCCAAACTCCAGCTTACACTTTATAAGCAGTTACAGTAACAGTTTTTTTTTCCCTTTTTGGATAACGGTTTTACATAAATAAATGAAAGTGGATCATTGAAAGCACCCCTGTCAGTGGAAAATGGTTAGTCTCAACCCTCTAACTGCTACATCTGCAGAGGAGCTTGTTCTGTTGAAAAACAACAGATGTACTGGACAGATCACCAGGTGAAAATAAAGGAGATAAATCATAAAAATGAAAGCTAATGCAGCCATCACATCTAAGAATTGGTAATCTGCAATATAATAAAAGTTTGTTTTTGGGTTTAATACCGCTTTAACTAGCACATTGCATCTCCTTTCTTAATTGTCATTCGCTGACTGGAAACCACTAGGAACTGTTTACCAGAACCATAATGAAAACCGTTAGCTTAGATATCAGGAGATGGTTCTAATTCAGACACCAAACTAATAATTTCATCCCTCGTTGTCTTCCAAGGCTTCTGACTAATTCTTCGAAAACAGTTCTGGACATCATGCCATTGTTAAGTAAATAATAAATTCCAACGTGTCTTGGCACAGTGTTGTCTACAAAACTGGGAAATGCGAGACTCGTACTTTTAGCCTAATCAAGAAGATGTCCACGATTAGTGGGCCATACAATTCCCATCCTCATAACATTTGTAAGGAAGCAGTTACGCCCATTATTATTATTATTATTATAATACAGGATTTATATAGCGCCAATAGTTCGTGTTGCGCTGTACAACATGAGGGCAGACAGTACAGTTACAATACAATTCAATACAAGAGGGATCAGAGCGCCCCTCTAGTTAGAGCTTACAATCTAGAAGACCTTTCAATGTCATATGACTAAAAATGACATCATGAGCCTATCTATTTAAATAAACACACAGCAGACATACCTTTAGGGTCAGATTAGTAACATAAGAAACTGTTATGTTTCTGGCTAACCCAATTAAAGTCACATCACAGAGCAGTGAGATAGACATACTAACAGCCTAATACAGTAGTAGTGCAAAGAGGCTAAATATGACTGTACAGTCCAATCAGGACCAAGAGAAGATTCGGGGAGGGGGTTTGTGTTGGCAGGAGAAATTTTGGGGGCAGTAGGGCGTAAGAATTGTTCTAGGAGGGGAAATTTAGGGTGGATGTTGGGAGGTGTTTTAGTGGTGTTTTAGGGACGATTTGTGTTGGGAAGGGGGATGGGTGAAGAGAATTTGTGCAGGAGGGGGAATTTGGGGGGGGGATATGTGCTAGTAGAATGAAATATGGGGGGTATTTGTGGTAAGATGGGAAATTTGTTGGGGGGGATTTGTGCAAAGAAGGCGATATGGGGGAGATTTGTGCTGGGAGTGGAGATTTGGAGTGTGGGGGGGAGAGGTTGTGTACTTGAAGAGATAATTTGAGGTATTTGAAGGGTAGAGGATCTGTACTAGGAGAGGTGTTTCTGGGGATGACGACATTTGTGCTGAAGGATTACAGCAAGAGAAGCAGATTTGTACTGGGAGAAGGGGCAATTTAAACTTAGAGGGAATGCATGCAGATAAGTGCTATTTTCTTTGGGGGGGCATTGGGGTTTGCTGGCACATGATGCTTTTATATCTTGGGGGTAGGGAGGCACAGTTTGGCATGTTCACCCTGGGCTCTGGATGACCTTGTCCCAACACTGAGTCCAATAGGCACCAAGCTTAGACCCAGTGCACTCAATCAGCAACCAGTAACAGACCTATCAGAAATTATGCAAAAAAATGTATCAGCTGCACTCCACTCTTAGCTCCTCTTGCCATATTTATTAGTTGTCAACAAAGTGACTGCATACAACAATGTCTCCACTTGGCAACCAACCTTCCTTGATGTGTTTCACCACTCCTAGCTTGCACACTATCCTTGTGAGCAAGCCAAGAGTGGTGAAACGCGTCGAGGAAAATTGATTTGCAGGTGGAGACATTGTTGTATGCAGTCACTTTGTTGGCAAATAATAAATACTACAAGAGGAACTAAGAGTGTAGTGCAGCTGATACATTTTTTTTTTCATATATTCGTCGGGGAGTGGAGACGGACTACAGTGGCTGGAATCCAAGTTGTCCATGTACAAGAGGGGCAAGTCATGAGCTGAGCTATGCATTTCAGTAACACACCTAGTCTCACATTCTCCCACCTATTTAACTTCCTCTCCAATACAAGGACACTTGTGATGAGGGGTGTGGCTGTTAATCAGCTCTGCCAGTGTAGAGCACTGGAAAGAAGCACACTGTTTTTATTAAAAAAAAAAAAAAAACTTCTGTTATTGTTATAGGCTGACAAGTGCAGATAAGAGTAACCTTTTTTTGTTATATAATTTTATATTTTATAATAAATGTATCATTTTTATAGTGCAACTGTATCTGACAGTTACACTATTAAATAGCAGGCACAGCAGATGAACACATTACAGCCTGAAGGTCAATGTGAACCCTTGCAGGTGGGGACGGTAATGTACATACTGTAGAGTGAAAAGGGTTAAAGGACAAGTCTAAGGCCCCTTTCTGTCCGCCGGCTCAGCGGGAGATCATTCCGTTGATCTCCGCTGAGCCGGCGGATGACAGGTCCCTCTCTGCTCACTGAGCGGGGAGGGGCTTGTCAGGCGCCGCTGCCGCCTATGGAGGGATCGGACGAAAACGGACAGCGTGTCCGTTTTCGTCAGATCTCACCCGATCCGCCAGCGACGGATCTGGACGTAGAGCCCATACGTCTGCTTTTAGCGGATCGGACGGGGTCGGATGTCAGCGGACATGTCTCCGCTGGCATCCGACGGTCCATAGGCTAACATGGATCGCCCGTTCAGGTCCGCCGTCAAAACTGACAGGCGGATCTGAACGGTCCGATCGTGTGAAAGGGGCCTAAAACCAAAAAAATTACTGTTTAAAGTGGGACATCAAAACAATTCCCTCCAGGTCAGATACATTTATTGGAATGATTTTGGTAAACACTTTTTGCCTGTTTTTGGCAGCTAATCCCAATATTCATAAAAAAAAGAGAAGGTCTACATTCTTTAGTTATACAATCAGCCCCCATATTGTAATAAGAGAAAACTTACTGGTACAAGCAGTCAGCCAACCACATACAGGTAATAACATCACTGGGGGTGTTCTATACACAATATACAGATGTAAAGTTGCAAGTTTTTTTTTTTCGGTTTGCCCAGTCAATCCAGTGTCTCAACCTTTTGAACTTACCTTAAAGGTTAGGTGCATGTGAAAAATTTATGAAGATATTTATGAAGATAACTTTTGCATTTGGTCAGCTCTAATATTCTATCGCAAGTGAACTGTTTTTGCATTCAGGTGGGCACCCATTTTTGGGTTTCAGTTCTTGGCCTGCAAATCAGCTATTTCAAAGAAAGATGGTTAAATGGTGACAGGCCTGAGGGATAAATTATATTAGGAGAGGCTTCAGGAATTTAATATCAACAGTCTTGAGAAAAGAAAGGAAAAGGGGAGACATGATTAAAACCTTTTAGACATTAAGGGTGTAAATAAGGTTCAGGGGCAGTATTTTCAATATGAAGCTCAAGATCAAGAATATGGGGACATGACCTCAAACTAGCATAAAGTTCAAAACTAATCTTAGAAAGTATTATTTTACTGAAAGAGTATTTTATTTTTGGGATAGACTTCCAGCAGACGTACTGTAGTGAAAAGTCAGTCAACAGTAAGTGGATTCAAATATGGTCGGGACAAACACTCTGTAGATCTGTTCTCAGGCAAAAAGTTTAACCACTTCAGCCCCGGAGGATTTGGCTGGCTAAAGACCAGAAGCACTTTTTGCGATTCGGCACTGCGTCGCTTTAACTGACAATTGCGTGGTCGTGCGACGTGGCTCTCAAACAAAATTGACGTCCTTTTTTTCCCACAAATAGAGCTTTCTTTTGGTGGTGTTTGATCACTTCTGCGATTTTTATTTTTTGCGCTATGAACAAAATAACAGCGACAATTTTGAAAAAAACGCATTATTTTTTACTTTTTGCTATAATAAATATCCCCCAAAAATATATAAAAAAACAATTTTTTTTCCTCAGTTTAGGCCGATACGTATTCTTCTACATATTTTTGGTTAAAAAAAATCGCAATAAGTGATTATTGATTGGTTTGCGCAAAAGTTATAGCGTTTACAAAATAGGGGATAGTTTTATGGCATTTTTATTAATAATTTTTTTTACTAGTTTTGGCGGCGATCAGCGATTTTTATTGTGACTGCGACATTTTGGCGGACATGTCGGAAATTTTTGACACATTTTTGGGACCATTGTCATTTATACAGCGATCAGTGCTATAAAAATGCATTGATTCCTGTGTAAATGACACTGGCAATGAAGGGGCTAACCACTAGGGGGCGGGGAGGGGTTAAGTCAGTACTAGGGAGTGTTATCTAACTGTAGGGGGGTTGGGCTGTGTGTGTCAGTACACTGATCTCTGCTCCCGATGACAGGGAGCAGAGATCGAGTGACACTGTCACGTACCTTACAGCGGAGCCCGAAATGATGAGGGTGGCCTCTTGCACGGTTCCTGTCCAAGCACCCCTGGTGGTGGGTACAGGGAGTGCGAGGGCAACGAAAGGGTGCAGGTGCCTGCAGGCAGGAGGCTGGAACTTGGAGATATAGGAACCTCTGCTGAGGAGATGTGGAAACTGATCACCAAACTTGTTCAGCGGGAGCCAGATCAGGGTCAACTGCAGAATCAGGAACAGGCAGGAGTCGGCAACAGGTTGGCAGCGGGGTACCAAGTCAGAAGGCAAAACCGTAGTCAGGAACAGGCAGGGGTTGGCAACAGACGGGCAGCAGGGTACAGAATCAGGAGGCAGAGCCGTAATCATAAGTTCAAGCCAAGGTCAGTATTGCAAGTAGAGGCAGGTTCAGCAGGAAGGGGAGATCCAAGAGAATGGTCAGAAGATAGCCGGGTTTTCAGGAACAAGGTCAATCAGGCAGAGTAACAACAGGTACACAGGAACAAGCTGAAGACAATCCAGCACTGATGCTAGGCAGACTCTCTGTTTATATAGGGTGCTGTGTGCCAGGATTGGCGCCAGCGTACGTGCGTACGCACATGCGCATTAGCAACTTAGCACATTGGCACATGCGCGTTAGCACATTAGCACTTTGGCACATTGGCGCATGCGCATTAGCATATTAGCGATTTGGCACTCGCAGACGCGTGTTATCGCGCGTGCGCATTCGCATAGAGGTGCCATTGTGCATGCCCACCCTGGATCTCATTTGCCTCTGGCTATGGTTCCGTGCATGCACCTTGGCATTAGCAGAACGAGGATTGCCAGCTGCATGGAGACGGGTGCTTGCTGTGTGAGTTCTCTGACAGACACTGTCACTAGCCAGAACGGGGAGTTGCTGTTTACATCAGCATCTCCCCGTTCTTGCTCTCCGTGAGACGATCGCGGGTATCCCCGCGGCGATCGAGTCTGCGGGACCCGCGACCCGACTCACGGAGCTCCCGGCCGGCGCACGCGTGCGCCGCCGGCAGCGCGCACGGAATGACACAGCGGGAAATTCAAATGGACGTATATATACGCCCATTTGCCCAGCCGTGCCATTTTGCCAACGTACATAGTCGTGCGCCGGTCCTTAAGTGGTTAAAAAAATGTTATCGAAAAAATGGGCCAGACTTAATGGACGACTTGGTCTTCTTTCAGCCATCACTCTTCTATGTTTCTTCTAAATTGTTTCCTGGTTATACTTAGTAATTCCAGTAGCTCCTTATCTTAAAATGATATTTCATTTTTCTGTTAGATTCTTTTAAATGTAAGTGTGTTTAAACCAAAGAGTAAACATGTAATGTATTACAGATTACCAGTCTTAAGATGCATTAGCTATGCTAATTTTCAGGGTTTTTCCCCTTTATTTTCACCAGGTGATCCTGCCAGTAACACATTTTCTTACCTAGGGTGGCAACACTCACTTACACCAATGTATGTATGGTTGAGCAAAATGGTCACATTACAGAAGAGAAGAGGGAAAAAGAGACTTAACCTCCACATATGGAAAGACAGTAAGAGCTGTGAAAGGGTGGAATGGACTGCCTCAGAAACTAGTTTTAGCCGGCTCCAAAGATTATTTTAAAATGAGCTGGATACATTCCTAAATGTACAAAATAATATTTATAACATGTATAACAAATATCATGGATAATAACATTTATAGGTAATAACACCAGAGACTGTTAATTTAGGGAACATCCGACTGCCTTCTGAGGGATCAGGAAGGAATTTATTCCTTGCTTTATAGGGTTTATTGGCGTCTTTTGGATCAACTGTGGGTAACTGTAAGTATAGGATTCTGTATATACAAAATTCCATTCTATTTATTCTAATTACCGTATTTTTTTTATACCAGTTGAACTATGTTGTAGATGGACTTCAACCTAACAAACTTTGTAACAGGTATTTTCTATATTTACAGAAAATGTATTTAGCCTGAAAAATAGAAACTAATGTAGCCACCATATATAAGGCCTGGTAAGTTGAAATACATTTAATTTTGCTTATGGATATAGATATACTTGATTGGATTGATGGAAATAATATGTCTTCATTAAGTCCCATCTATCCTAAGCAATACCTTGTCTCACAGCACCGTACAGGAGAAGCAGCAGAGTGATATAATAAGGTAACAGAACATTCAATAAGTGGTCCATTGAGAAACAGTATCTTGCATATAGGCAGAAGTCATAAGGGAAAATGAGAGAAACACAAGAAAGGTTGACAGAACAAATAACACATGTGGCCATAGTCAGGCCTGTTTCTTAGGGTACCCTTGTGTAGGTGACTCATTTGTCAGTACTAGAAAGCACGGAGATGAAGTTTGGATACAATAAAAAGGTCCTTTCCTGGGGTCAACAGGCATAATTTAATTCTTACGCGGCTGGATCAGGGGAGCCATATTTCCAACCCTTCTTCAACATGTGTTTCACCACCTATCTGTTTCAATTAGATAGTAAACTCATATTTACACTTTACAGTGCAAAGGACCTCCCTAGGGCCTATTTTCCAATGCAGAATGGAACAATATACAGAGATTCACTGGCTTTGCAAAAATGCAAGCAAAGGAAAATTCACTGGACTTTGTAAATGCTGAGATGTAGGAGGCTACAGACTTCTAGAATCTCTGAATGTGCAGTTAACTGTTAATATTAAATATTGCTATCTAAACTAAAAGGCACTTATGTACCTGCACCTAGGATAGTACTGCAATGTACAGTTTAAAGCAAACAGAAAACACAAAACTCTAGTGCTAGTCATGGTGAAATGTTCTAACCTCAAAAGGTGCAACTGGATGGAAACATTTCATAGTGAGCATTACTGGTCATGAAAGACTAAATTTAAGGTGACACAGTGACTCCCTGAGCAGGAACCCAGAAACATTGGCTGAACAACCTATGTGAAATTATGTGTTCACAAGAAATTGTCAAAATTTATCTTTTATTGTTTTGTTGGTGGTTTCCTGTTCTAATGCTTGGTCTATGCACAACACCTGTCACTTCAAATACTCTATTGGCTATATTAGTTCTGATTCTGAAACTGCAACGGAAGTGCAGCTAAAAACAAGGACTTTTTGTAATGCTCATGAGACTTTGAGTGTCTACATGAGCACTGTGAGGGCTTTCTGGAGGGGAAGCTGTACCAGGGGACCTGTAGTGCAAGGAACTGCCTGCTCCGTTTTCATTCATTCTGTGGATCTCTGTTTCTCCACTGCTGATACCCCACCAGTATTTAGATCACCAGTCATCACCAGTCAAGGGGACAGAACTGATATTAGGAAGCTAGAATACAGCATGAAACAAAGCATGGAAAGCCACTTGGTAAGTCCAGCTGCAGGCAGACTTTAGTCCATGCAAATGACTATTCTTTGGCTCTCTGCTTCCTGTTCTTTGAGTTTCACAACCACAGTATTGGTCCTCAATAATGTTTTAAAAAACTTGTTTTTGGTATGTTTTGGACCTTATTTATTATATACATAGATTCTACTCCCTGATCAGTAGTTCTGCTGAGTTGATGATTCCCTCATTTCACTTCAAGCATATCAGTCATGGTCTATCTGTTTAAAGGAGAAGTACAACCAAAGCTTGTTTGGCTGTACTTCTCCTAGGGATTAGGATGAACTGCACTCCTGTGGCCCATTTTTAGCAGACAGCAGGCCAAAGCCCACAGTTGGCTGATGTCACAGAGCCGGTCCAGCCTGGGAAAGGATCACAACCATGTGGTTGAGATCCACCCACATGCCTGGACCAGCACCTGGCTCAGCCTCTCAGCGAGCTGCTGAGAGGCTGAGCCAGCCGCTCCTGCCCCCCTCCACAGCCCAGCACTCAAGTGAACGCGGTCGGTGAGGGGGGGACAGACAGTGGTGACTGAGAGTCACCAGAGAGCACTGAGAACCAAGCAATAAGTGGTGTTGGATCGCTCGGTTCTGAGTCTTGGAGACAGTGGGGGACAGATGCAGCACCAGACCGATGCTGCATCCTCCTAGGTACGTATAATTCTTAAAAGATGTTTTTCCCATACTTCTCTTTTAAAAATAAACTCTTTACAGTTCCTAACGACATATAAAATACCTGCTAGTCATGACCAAGTGATCCCTAGGCTAGGCTTGAGGGATCAAGTTTTTATTGATAGTAAGGAAAGTTTTGATTAATGAAAATAATAATCAGATTTTGTAATGCTGACATGTGATCTGTTGATTTATGTAAATTTTGTTGATATCTCTACTTTAACATGTTGAGCAATTTATTATAGGGACTTTGTCATCTCAGTTCTTACTTTTCTGGGGAGTTATTTCTGTAGCTATGCTCAAACCTTAATAAGCAAGGTAGAAAACTGCTGCTCCAAATTTAATTCTCTCCCTAACTGTATAGGTATTTGGGTACCATTAGACTGATGCATTGAGAACATTGTGCTCTTTTGGGATCTCAAGTGATTATGCTGTGAAGTCTCTGGCAAAAGATGTAAAAGTAACACACTTATAATAATGTATATGGGAACTCTTCCAGGAAGAGATTACATCATTCACCAAACACATGGAACTTCAAAACAACAGAAGACAATTCAAAGATTGATAAAGTCCAGCTTCCCGTCTTCAGTCTTTACACATTTATCGATGTCGGAGACGTTCTACCAGACTTCATTGGGTGGAGGCGTCCTTGTCCTATTCATAATAAAACTGATATACGTGAGAATGCAAGCACCTCATAAAGGGAAACATCACATCTTAAAAAGGGCTCTTATAAATCACATCTCTTTATGGGAAAATGTATTTTTAAGCTCAGCGCTTTGGCGGACACATTGTAAAGTGTGGCCAACTTTGGGTGGACTTTGACGCACACTATTTGTGTATGTTTCATGTATCCTGAAAAAAGGAAAGGGAGAGTGAGAGGTGAATCAATGGCAATGGGAAATAAACTCATTTTGTGGCTTTGATTTTGAATTATTGCATAGAGCGCAAACCACAGCAAAGTATAACAGTTTTATAAAAATCAAATGTACATGATTATTGGCAAGGATGAAGTCTTAAATTAAGTTTTGATGGCATCTGCTTTGACTTTGCTCATGATCACCTCCATGGACATTGAGGAGGATCTCATAGCTTGGATATCATTTGGACAATAAATATGCAGTATATTTAATAAGTACTGTTGTAGTTTAAATATCACCCAAAACCACAACATACCTCAAAACACAAAAGAAATCAAACCTTTCACAAGTTCTCTGTTGGTAATTTACCAGTTCTGATAGGTCCAACAATCCCCGGCCATTCATCAACTCAACGTAGTAATCGGTTCCAGAACAGAAGGTTTTGTTTCCTTCTATATCAATATTTTCCAAGTGTAATAAATAGTCTGTGTCACACTGGTCTTGGCTTCCAAGAATTGTAAGATCGTGCCAATATGTAGTTGAAAATTCTCTTTATAATTTTGAGTTTATGAAGCCGTTATGTTTTAAGAATACTTTTTGTTAATATGATCTTGAAATCTTTATTCACTAGGTTTATTTTTATTATCTAGGTTTATATCTGCCTGTGATTGTTCTTATTTACAGGTCATGGTATATCTAGTAATAGTTCAGCTCGACTTCTGTAATAGCGAAGATGATTCTTAGCTTATTCAAGACACTTCTTCAGTTCTAATGAGTGTCAGGAAAATACCACAGCATTTATATCCATGGCAGGTCTCTCATCACATGGCTTGTTTAAATCTTCCTCTCCTCCCCCTAATTCCTGTAGCATAATTTCCTATCCAGAAATCATGAAGCAGTCCAACAGGTTTGTTAGCAAATGAACATGGGAATCATGGTAACATGGGAATCTTATCTTAGCATCCAAACAATACATGGTCTTAACCACTAGCCTACTTTTACCCCCTTCCTACCTAGGCCAATTTTCAGCTTTCACTGCTGTCACACTTAGAATGACAATGCAACACTTTACCCAAACGACATTTCCATCATTTTTTTGAGACAGATAGAGGTTTCTTTTGGTGATATTTAATCGCCACTGGGTTTCATTTTTTTTTTTGCTAAACAAACAAAAAAGGCTAAAACTTTAAAGTTTCTGTGATAAAATTTTGTAAATAAGTAATTTTTCTCCTTCACTGATATGCGTTGATGAGACTGCAATGATTGGCACTGATGAGGCAGCACTGATGGGTGCTGCTAAGAAGGCACTAATGAGGCTGCACTGATAAGGTGGCACTGATGGGCAGTGATAGGCACCACTGACTGGCACTGATAGGCGGCACTGACTGGCACTGATAGGCAGCACTGACTGGCACTGATAGGCGGCACTGATTGGCATTGACTGGCAGCATTGATGGTCCCTAATTAGCAGTGGTTGGCACTGATTGGCAGCCCTGGTGGGCACTGTTGGGGCTGCACTGATAATTGGGGGGCAGCACTAATATGATACATGTTACATACCGAATGCGAGTGTATCATGTTAGAAAAGGTCAACTTATCCTTTAAAGTGGTATTAAAGCAAAACATTTTTTTATTAAAATAAAAAAGATGTTATACTTACCTGCTCTGTGCAACGATATTGCACAGAGCTTTCCCTTTCCTCCTCTTCTGGAGTCCCCCGCCGCAACCTTCTGCTCCTCCTTCCTACAGGTACCCCCTCAGTGAGGGGACACACACAGCACCAGTAATCCTCACCCCCTCTCACTCCTCACATGACTTTGACTGACAGCAGCAGGACCTTATTTTTAAGTAAAATGCTATAACAGTAAAATACACTAAACATTTTTATTTTTTACATGTTATACACGTTATATTTATTTTAGAATTGTTTTATTTGTTTTTATCATCATTTTAAAAAATGAATATTCCAAAACATGATTTTTTTTAAATGTTTGTAATTTTTACATATTTTGTTGTACTCTTTCTAGGTTGGACCCCTTTTGCCTTCAGAACTGCCTTAATTCTTTGTGGCATAGATTAACCACTTCAGCCCTGGAAGGATTTGCCCCCTTCCTGACCAGAGCACTTTTTGCGATTTGGCACTGCGTCGCTTTAACTGACAATTGCGTGGTCGTGCGACGTTGCACCCCCAAACAAAATTGCAGACATCTCAAGTCTCCCACGAGGTGCGGGAGCCTCCTGCATTTTGGGGGGAGGCTCCCAGATTCCCGCAAGTGCTGCCCGATATCCCGGCTGCGGGGCTGATCCTGGATTGTCCCCTGGTTCACAGTCGGGGATGATTGGTACAGCAGGAAGGACAGCTGTGAACACTGATCCACCTGTATAGCTGACATCCACTTCTCCTTCTCTCCCTCCCGCGGCTGTCAGCTAAAAAGCTATACAGGGAGATTGGTGATCACAGCTGTCCCTCCTGCTGCACCGATCATCCTTGACTGTTCCCTGTATCCTCCTCCTCCAGCCCCCCTCCGTGTCTTCTACGGCTCCCCTCCTGTCCTTCTCCCGGCTCCCTGTCCTCCCCCAGCCCCCCTTCGTGTCCTTCAACCCCCCTTCTTCACCGGCTCCCTGTCCTCCTCCTCCGCCTCCATCCCCCGCAGCCGGCTTCCCTTCTCTCCCGCCAGCTGTGGGGATCTGTCAGGATGGTGAGCGGAGGAAGGGACCAGTCATTTACCAGCCCCTGCCTTTTCTGAATCAGACACAGTGAGCGAGATCGCTTCTGTGTCCTGTGAAAACTGAGCAGAGTAACCTGTGTGTCTATGAATGAACAGGAGCCGCTGTCTTCTGTCCATTCATCTTCAATGCTGAGAAAGGGACTGGGGAATCAATGTCCTCAGTCCCTTTCCATGTCTTAAAGAGGAGATGTCAGGGGTCTGTTTAGACCCCTGATATCTCACCAAATATCTCACCAAAGCCCCCCCCCCCCCCAACAGAGATAAGAAAAAAATGCTAAAAAATATTTAAGAATATTTAAATTTTTATTTAAAAATAAATAAAATTATAAACAAAAATTATACAAAATTAAATTATAAAAAATATATAAAATAAAAAACTACTGACACCACCCTACCTATATAAAACTTACGGCATGGGCATTCAAGCATATATAGGACCCTTGTGGTGTTGCAATTAATAAATTGCTTGCTTTTGTATGTCTTTTGTCTATTGGGATCCGTAAAGACATTAGTTCTATCCACCAAACAGCAGATATATTTCAGTTTCCACAAGGAAACATTCCTTTAATCTCCGGAAGACCTTTCAGTAATGTTTAGGTGTGGAGTAGTTTTTATAAATTCGGAGTTCACCAGCTCATCTGCCAGGTTCCTGGCTCTCTTTGCCACTATAAGGGGTCTAGTGACTACAATATCTATTAAACCGGGTGATCGAGTTAACAGATGCCAGTGTTTGGTAAGTACATTTCTATCGGTCTCCCACTGTGTTCCATAGAGAGTGATAATCCTGACTGTATCTTGTTGGTTGCTTTGGGGCTGATCATCACTTCCCTTCACTTGTAGTAGGTCAATTTGTGGCTTTTGTGATGCCTTTCATTTTGATCTTCTTAGCGTCCTATAAGGATACTTCCTTTCTCTAAAACGTTCATAGAGCTGTATCATTTCAGCTCTATAATCCGACTCCAAGCTACAGTTTTCCAAAGGAACTGTCCAGTGGGTATGCCGTTGATTAGGGACTTAGGGTGATGACTGGTTGCTTCAAGAAGTGTGTTGGCTACTGATTCCTTTCTATATGTGCTTGTGATAAGATACTTTGTTCCGCTTTGATCAGGAGGTCAAGGAAAGAGATTAGTTGAGTGTCACAGTTAAAGGTAACCTTTATATTCCTGGTATTTAGATTCAACTCCTCAATGAAAATTCCCATATTCTCTGGGGTGCCATTCCGAATCAATGAGCACATCATCAATATACCTCAGCCAAATCAATGCATGGCCGAAGTATATTTCTGAGTAGTATACCACCTCCTCTTCCCACCACCCTAGATTAAGGCATGCATAGGCCGGCACCCAAGAGGCGCCCATGGAGGTGCCTGAAATTTGTTTATAGTTTAAGCCCAAGAATTGGAAATAGTTGTGGGTTAGGGCAAACTGCAGGAGCTATAGAAGAAACTCCTTTTTGGCACCCATCATGGGATAGTTTTGATCTAAGACTTGTGTGCTTGCAGCTCGACCCCTTGAATGAGGGATTGAGGTGTACAGGGATTCAACATGAATGCTCGCCAGGATAGCATCACGTGGTATAGATAAATGATCAATTTGCATTTGGACATGTCTTGTATCCTGCACATATGATGGTAATTTTATTACTATTTCTTTTGCAAGATATTTTCCTGTTTTCTCAAGGGGTACTTTAATTGCCAAAATTATCGGTCTCCCTGGTGGGTCCTATGGTGACTTATGGATCTTTGGGATAGTGTAAATAGTTGGTGTATTGAATTCAGTCACTGTAAGGTGTTCACATTTTTTATTGGAAAGCAGGTTGACTTCCAGGGCCAAATTCAGCTTGTAGTTAAGTTCTTGCACCAATTAGGGAAATGGATTATAGTCTAGTCTTTCGTATGTAGATTTATCATTGAGTTGTCTTCTTACTTCCCTTTCATATTTTTCCTCAAAATTATTCATTGGGCTTGTTGGGGAGAAAGACAGTCCCCTTCTCAGTAATTTGATGTGTCTACTTTGTAGGTTAAAATCCGACAAATTGATAATGGTGTTGTTAGTTGAATTGGCCCTTTCAGGTGGTATATCATTTTTTGCAATTTCCATGGTTGTGTTTAGCTCTTCTGTTGGCTGCGTTTTGTTCCTCTTGTCTTTTCTGCTTTCTGTGTTTCTTCCTCCATTTTTTAGAAATCCCTATATTGGTGCATTTATTTCTTGTAACGACTGCTCCTCTTCTAAAAAAAAAACCACAGTGCAATCGTCATCTTCCTCAGTTCGAGACGCGTTAAGGCGGTTCCTTGATATTGATCTTGCGCCTCTTCTGGGTTTCCTCGATCTATTGCGGCCTCTTGTGTTCGAGAGGTCAAAGATTTCCCTTTCTCCCAGTCTTCAACACCCCTCTGGAACTTATATTGTTTTGTTAATTTAACGTTTCTCTGTACCTTATTGACTTCCTTCTTTAGTATATCATTATATTTAGCAAATTCCTGCTTGCCATTAAATGGTTCCAGTTGTTTCAGGCTTTCATCTATTTGAATTTGTAGTTCTACTAGTTGTAATTTCTCTTCTTCCACTATCAGCTTAATCACTTCTATACCATGGTCAATACAGGTTTGTTTCCATTTGATGAGGAATCTTTTGCTGTGTAGGTGTTCCACAGGGATCACCCATTCGCGTAATCCTCATGGAATTACCTTCCTTTCAATATACGTTTTCAGGGACAAAATGTCCAATTTCTGATTCAACTGTTTAACCGCTTGCAGACCAGCCACCGCAGTTGTACTGCGGCAACATGGCTCAGCTGCGCGAATTGCCATCATGAGTCGATGCGAGTGCCCGGCGGTTGCGATCACCGCCGGGCTCCCGCGATTGCTCCGGGCACACCAAGAACCGAGATCTGTGTGTGTAAACACACAGTTTCCGGTTCTCTGAGGGGAGAACAGACAGATCGTCTGTTCATACAGAGTATGAACAGCGATCTGTCATCTCCCCTGCACAGTCCCATCCCCCCTTCAGTTAGAACACACACTAGGACACACTTAACTCCTTTACTGCCCCCTAATGGTTAACCCCTTCACTGCCAGTGACATTTTTACAGTAATCAATGCAATTTTATAGCATTGATCGCTGTAAAAATGCCAATGGTCCCAAAAATGTGTCAAAATTGTCCAACGTGTCCACCATAATGTCGCAGTCATGATAAAAATCGCAGATCGCCGCCATTATTAGTAAAAATAAATTAATAATAAAAAAGCCATAAAACTATCCCCTGTTTTGTAGACCCTATAACTTTTGCGCAAACCAATCAATATACGCTTATTGTGATTTTTTTTTACCAAAAATATGTAGAAGAATACATATCGGCCTAAACTGAGGAAAAAAAATATTTTTTTATATATTTTTGGGGGATATCTATTATAGAAAAAAGTAAAAAATATTGTTTTTTTTTTCAAAATTGTCGCTCTATTTTTGTTTATAGCACAAAAAATAATAACCACAGAAGCAATCAAATGCCACCAAAAGAAAGCTCTATTAGTGGGAAAAAAAGTACGGCAATTTTGTGTGGGTGCAACGTCACACGACCGCGCAATTGTCAGTTAAAACGACGCAGTGCCGAATCGCAAAAAGTGCTCTGGTCAGGAAGGGGGTAAAATCTTCCGGGGCTGAAGCGGTTAATAGTTAACTTTGGATGTTGTTTAAACAATGTTTTGATAGCATCATCATCTGATGGTATCTGTTCTTGTAAGTTACTTGTGAAGGTTAGTCTAATTTCCTTCTCAATATCCTCACCAATTACATAAGCCATATGTGCTTTTAATAGCCGACTGGAGTAAAGAGCCCCCTACATGCACACAGCCACTCAAGGGATAAATGTAGTCTGCCAACTTCCTGTGTGGTAATGAATAGAATAGGTCCTAGAAAATACGATGTGATCCAAAGGGGATCAGGAGACAGTTATAATTAAATTAGACTTAAGATCATCTCATAGGACCAAAGTATTGAGTAGATACCCCACTCAGTAAATTGGGGGGTACTGACTCACCCGGGAGGGGTGGCACCCTTTCCCTTAGTTCCGAAGTCAAAAAAAAAAAAAAAAACACGTGGAAAGAAATATATTATGTTCTAAATGCTTTCATGTCTATCAATGTCTGCCCATTCCTCTGACATCAACAAGGCATTTTCCTCCACACAACTGCCGCTCCCTGGATATTTTCTCTTTTTCGGACCATTCTCTGTAAACTCTAGAGATGGTTGTGCGTGAAAATCCCAGTAGGACAGCAGTTTTTGAAATACTCAGACCAGCCCGTCTGGCACCAACAACCATGCCATGTTCAATGTCACTTAAATCCCCTTTCTTCCCCATTTTGAGGCTCGTTTTGAACTTCAGCAAATCTTCACCACGTCTAGATGCCTAACTGAATTGAGTTGCTGCCATGTGATTGGCTGATTAGCAATTTGTGTTACCAAGCAATTGAACAGGTGTATCTATTAAAGTGGCCAGCGAGTGTATATTTTTTATTTACCATTTTCTGTCATTTCCAATTTCTGCTTTCATGTTTTTTAAAGCTCTTTAGACTTATACCTCAAAATATATCAGGAATACCTTCTGAATACATGCACTTCACATGAGTGTAATTTTTATGTAAGTTGGTGGATAGCTCAAAGTTAGGGATGCAATAAAGACAACCCAGTTTTTGTCTTCTGGATCACAAGAGCAGGTTGGGAACATAGATGCACTGAATTCACTGATCCTGGTGCAATTGCATTCTTAGGCACTAGTGTATCAGTATGGTAACTAGGGAAGAGAGAAATTCCGGATACCATAAAATCGTAGATTTAAACCAAAATTTTATATGAAATAGAAATTATCAATATCATTTATTGATCTGTTTGAAAAAAAAAAGATGACTTTTTTTTTATTTAGACAATGTGTTTTTTTATTTAGACAATGTGTTTTTGTGGGGTGTATTTTGTGTAGTTGCACATTATGGCACACTTGCCTTCTAAGATGCCTTCTCCAGTAATGCTATCCCTCATTGCTCCATTACAATCTTCTTCTTTGTCTGTAGACATGTGCACAACCAAAAAAATTTGTTCATTTTTGTTTTCGTTTCATTAGTTTATTATTTTTTTCGTTCTTCGGGTCATTCGTTATGATCGCGATTCGTAAATTCGTTCATTCGTAAATTCGTAAATGCGTTCATTCGTACATTCGTTCATTCGTAATTCGAACATTCGTTCATTCGTACATTCGTACATTTTTACATTTGTACATTCGTAAATTCATACATTCCTAAAATCGTACATTTGTAAATTAGAAAATTCGGAAATTTGTAATTTCGAAGTTTGAAAATCCAAAAACCCGAAAATTCAAAAATCTGAAATAGTAACTAACTATTAAATTATAGGTATTGTAATTTCCTTTCAAACTTGACTGTCAATGAACGTAACAAATACAAATTTAACCGAAGTTACAAATTATCCAAAACGAATGCTGCATCTAAACAAATGGAACGGAACAAATTAATAATCAATAATAATAATAAAACTTTGTTATTATTATTATTATTGTGATTTATTATTATTAATTCATTACGTTCCATTCCGTTTTTTTCGGATCATTCATAACTTAGGATAAATTTGTATGTGTTACGTTCACTAACAGCCAAATTTAAAAGGAAATTACAATACCTATAAATTAAAAGTTACTAGTAATTACTAATAGTTGTTATTATTAGTTAACTATTATTTCAGATTTCCGAATTTTCGAATTTACAAATTTACAAATTCACTAATTTACTAATGAACGAATGTACGAATGTAAATTGCAAATGTACGAATGTACAAATGGCCGAATTTACGAATGTCCAATTTTATCGAATTTACGAATATTCGGAAAAAATTTGTTAAACGGGTTTTCGTTAATTCGGATATTCCCGAATTAACGAATTTGTCGAAATTCGTTAAAAAACGAATTCGGAACGAAACGAATTGCACATGCCTATTTGTCTGTTCCCAGCCATTGGTCTTCCAAGCAGTGGCGGTTGTTGGTATACTTTTTTGGGGAGGGCGGCAAACAATCCAACGAAATTAATGATATAACATTTTTAGAAAGGGAAAAAGAGTTTGACAGGTGAGACATACAGAGTATATTCCGACCTTATTTTGTGTAGTGTAAGTTTAGTTCCTTGTTAATTTTACCAGCCCCAAAGACTCCAATGCATTTTGGCAAAATTGTGAAATTCGACTGAAATCTACCAATTTTCATGAAAAAAATCAAGGAATTTTTTGCTCATCCCTAAAGGTAAGAGGTGTAAGAATAAAGATGTGGTGGCCAGGGAACAGGTTAAAGAGCAAAGATGTGGAGGACCAGGGTAAAGCGTCATGCACAGGGGCAACTTTTTATGTTAGCTTCATAGGTGTGCGCAGCCTATTGCATTAGGGTGTGCACCCCAAAGCTCAAACACACATGCTTTTCTCTGCTGTATCAGCTCCACTGGACAGTGAATGAATTGGATATGCTCTGTGCTGAGCGGCTTCCTGTTCATTCACAAACTAAAGCATAGTAAACACAGTTTACTATACCTGAATTTTGAATGAACGCAATGAGTGAGCATGTTCACTGTGTTCATTTAGAAAAGGAAGGTGCTGGCTAGGGATGAGCCTGAATCAACTCGAACATCGGGTGTTCGCCTGTTCGCCGAATAGCGAACAATTTGGGGTGTTTGCAGCAAATTCAAAAAGTCATACCAGACCCAAAGGGCCTGGTATGGATTTTTGGGGGGACCCCATGCCGTTTTTTTTTTAATGTGTTTTATCTGTATTGCCGAGACCCGACAATTCATTATAGCTGCGAGTAGTTTTAAATGACTTTTTTTCCTTTAGAAATGTCATTTTGTGCAGGGACTGTTCTAAACACGGGAAAAATGCGCCCCTTTACAGGCATACTATAGACACCCCCCAGGTACGAAATTTAAATGAATATTTCACTTTTATTGTTTCACTTTAAGCATTATTAAAATCACTGCTCCCGAAAAAACGGCCGTTTTTAAAACTTTTTTTTGCATTGATACATGTCCCCTGGGGCAGGACCCAGGTCCCCAAACACTTTTTATGACAATACCATGCATACAAGCCTTTTAAATTAGCATTTTTTATTTCTCCCATAGACAATTCATTATAGCCGCGAGTAGTTTAAAATTACTTTTTTTCCTTTAGAAATGTCATTTTGTGCAGGGATTGTTCTAAACACGGGAAAAAGGCACCAATTTACAGGCATACTATAGACACCCCCCAGGTACGAAATTTAAAAGAATATTTCACTTTTATTGTTTCACTTTAAGCATTACTAAAATCACTGCTCCCGAAAAAAACGCAGTTTTTAAAACTTTTTTTTGCATTGATACATGTCCCCTTTGGGCAGGACCCAAACACTTTTTATGAAAATAACTTACGTATTAACACTTAAGATTAGCACTTTTGATTTTTCACGTTCGTGTCCCATAGACTTTAACGGTGTTCGCGTGTTCGAACAAATTTTTTGCCTGTTCGCATGTTCTGCTGCGAACCGAACCGGGGGGGGATGTTCGGCTCATCCCTAGTGCTGGCCTATCCCGGGCAGTAGAAGGAATTGGCACTACACGTAGTGATTAGGTTGTGTCCACCCCCTGCGCATGCCTATGGTTAGCTTTAATGACAATAAGAGAGTGGAATCAGTGGATAGATATTAGAGAATCCCTGAGAGCTTTCCTATTTACTTTTCATGTCTGGGAACTGGGTTGGTGACTTCTACACAACAAAAGGCTTCCATGATCTCCTTGGGCTGTGACTGATATGAGAAAATCTAGAATTGAAATGCCACGCCATAATTTTATAGTCCAAATACGACTTTTTTTCAATGCAAAATGAGATATAAGTTTACATATCTACTCGACGACCAATGACGCATCGGTACGTCACTGGACTTCAAGCGGTTAAACCGGGATGATGCCTGCAGCTGCTGAGGGGGACATCCCCCCTTCCGCCACCATATGTTGCTTTCCTGGGCTCTCCCATTCCACTGGGAGACTCAAGTGATCAGCCGGAAGATGGGTTAAAAAAAAAAGCATGGGATCATACCGATCTTGGTATGATCCCAAGCTTTTAAGGACAGAGGAGGAATCTGGGGTCTAATAGACCCCAGATCTCACAAAAAAGAGTACCTGTGGCTGCCTATTACTATCACAGGGGATATTTATATTCTCTGTGCATAGGTGTGCGCAGCGTACTGCATTAGGGTGTGCACCCCAAATCTCAAAACACACATGAACACCACCTGCTGTCTCAGAAAGGAGGCTCTGGTGTTGGGAGACAGTTGATTGGGAGCATATTACATTACGCCCTAAATACGGGTGTAACGTGTTCCTGCTGTTGAACCTAGCCTTTAATATAATGGGGGCATTTACACTGGCCACTAGCACCCCCAACCACCCACCTGGTGCTGTCCCTGGATAATGCTAATGCACATGGGGTGATTAGGGTGTGCCCAGGCACACCTGGCACACCCTGTGCGCACGCCTATGTCTCTGTGGTAACAATAAAAGTGATTAGAAAAAATAAAAGTGTAAAGCAACAGTGTAAAAATAAAAAAATAAGATAAATATTAAAAAAATAATCATTTTAAAGCACCCCCACCCCTCACCGTGAATGTCAGATCAAGGGCAGTAATTCTAGCACCAGACCTCCTGTGTGAATTTAAAGTGGTAACCTGTAAAAGCTTTTAAAAAGACAGTTTAAAAATGATAAAATAAAATAAATAATAAAAAAAGATCATTTTAAAGCGCCCCTATCCCCCACCGTGAATGTCAGATCAAGGGCAATAATTCTAGCACCAGACATCCTGTGTAAAGTGGTAACCTGCAAAAGCTTTTAAAGTTCCGCCTATAGATCATAAAATGTATATCATTTGTCGCAGGCATGCATAATTTTAAGGCGTGACAATGTAAAAATTGTGTTTTTGTGCATTAAAATTTAAAAAAGCAAAGCATTGCGCTTAAAAAAACACTACGCAAATACGGTGTGACATACAAAATTGCAACACCCATGCTGTTGCACAGGCATGCACAATTTTAAAGTGTGACATGTTTGGTATCTATTTACTCAGTGTAACATCATCTTTTTCATTTTACCAAACAATTGGGTATTATATTGTGTTTTTGTGCATTAAAATTTTAAAAAGTGTATTTTTTCCCAAAACATTGCATTTGAAAAACTTCTGCACAAATACAGTGTAACATAAAAAATTGCAACACCCACCATTTGATTCTCTAGGGCCTCTGTTGTATATAATGTTTGGGGGTTCCAGGTAATTTTGTATAAAAAATACAGATTTTTGCATGTAAACAATAAGTGGCCTGGTCCTAAAGTGGATATGGTCAGAGTTGTAGAGATGAAGCCTTACTTTCTTCATCTGGGCTTGAAAAGCAGGGAACAATGTATGTGGACTGGATTGAAAAGGCTTCAACCCTGAAATGTATTGGATTTTGTACCATCTTCCATCTGATTTTACATTGCAATCAATTTGTATCTAAACTATGACATCATGGGTGGCATTTGAATTCTAGTTTTACTCAATGAAACAAAGAAGCAAGATGAGTACAGTGCTTACATTTTGCACACTCAACCATATAACCTAAAATCGGCCCTGCCAGAATCCCTATAAATTTTCAATATATTGCAACAATTTGTCAAAACTGTGTAAATCTAAAAAAAAACCAACATTATAGCTACACTCCTATGATATTGCCTTCTTGCATCTGAAGTAGAAAACTGCGTCCAACATGCCACATCTGTATTTTCATTCTACATGTTTATTATCCCATGTAGTTTGCCCTTAAAATAAAATGTTATAATATTGTGTGATATATTGTATCTCGTATGACTGATGTCATTTTCAAAACACAAGATTATGAGTTTGGTATGTTGCGCAGTCAAGACTCAAGCTTGCTTTAACCCAGAGACATGCAAAAGTCTCAGTCTGGGGGATACCCAACTTAATTCTTCCATAATTTATATAGTTTTGCAGCTGAACCAATCTATTCTGAGTCTTGGCCAGGTGGGATGTTAATGTAGTGAGAATTATGATTACCACTGTATGTTTTTTTTTTCCATTTAGCTCCTCACAGAGACTAGCCAGTTTAAAAATGTAAGTAGAGTTTTCTTAGTTTTGTACAAAAGGGCAAAAAAGGTTAAAGCCGTCTGCCAAAAAATTGTGCAAATAAATGGAAATCTGGCCAGATCTCTTACTACATAGCCAGATTTTTCTTATAAGCATTTAATGTACAGAACAACTGTGTGTGTTCTCGTTTTTTAAGATTGCAGCAACTAGAAATAACGTGAGGAGCGGAGAAGAGGCAAATGTATTCCTTAACTTCGTAGCCATAAATGGACAACATACTAATGTGTGGACCAATTAGTCACAGGTTTATTACGACATGTCCTTGCCAGCAAAACCTATGCACATGTTAGTGTATGCTAACATGTATGAGGAGGAACAGTTTCATTATTTTAATGCACTGGGCAAAAATGCATGATGTATGTTCATTATTATTCATTCTTAAAGGCCACCAATGAACATACACTATATTGCCAAAAGTATTGGGATGCCTGCTTTTACACACACATGAACTTTAATGGTATCCCAGTCTTAGTCAGTAGCGTTCAATATTGAGTTGGCCCACCCTTTGCAGCTATAACAGCTTCAACTCTTCTGGGAAGGCTTTCCACAAGGTTTAGGAGTGTGTCTATGGGAATGTTTGACCATTCTTCCAGAAGTGCATTTGTGAGGTCAGGCACTGATGTTGGACAAGAAGGCCTGGCTTCCGGGTCAAGTTCCTCCACCCCAAACTCACTTATCCATCTCTTTATGGACCTTGCTTTTTGCACTGAGCCAAATAATTTGGTGGAGGGGGGATTATGGTGTGGGGTTGTTCTTCAGGGGTTGGGCTTGGCCCCTTTGTTCCAGTGAAGGGAACTCTTAACGCGTCAGCATACCAAGACAATTTCATGCTCCTAACTTTGTAGGAACAGTTTGGAGATGGCCCCTTCCTGTTCTAACATGACTGCGCACCAGTTCAGAAAGCAAGGTCCATAAAGACATGGATGAGTGAGTTTGGGGTGGAGGAACTTGACTGGCCTGCACAGAGTCTTGACTTCAACCCGATAGAACACCTTTGGGATGAATTAGATCAAAGACTGCAAGCCAAGCCTTCTTGTCCAACATCAGTGCCTGAATTCACAAATGCTTTTCTGGAAGAATGGTCAAACATTCCCATAGACACACTCCCAAACATTTTGAGTCAAAGCTGTTATAGTTGCGAAGGGTGGGCCAACTCAATATTGAACCCTACGGACTAATACTGGGATGCCATTAAAGTTCCTGTGCGTGTAAAGACAGGCATCCCAATACTTTTGGCAATATAGTGTACATGTTATAAACAAATACACCTGCCCCTGTAGCAAGTCACAATACACTGATGTGAGTACACATGTATTGTGATACACTATGTCATCGAGGCTTGTTAAGGGGTCATTCAAAGTGAATAGGTTGCCATAATGCAATGCACATTAACTCACCAAACAATATGTGTTAACTTACTCAGACAAGCCTGAATCAACTCTAATGCCTCGTACACACGAGCGGACTTTTCGACCTGACTGGTCCGACGGTCTATCCGACGGACTTTCGGCGGACTTCCGACGGACTTTCTGAACAAACGGACTTGCCTACACACGATCACACCAAAGTCCGACGGATTCGTACGTGATGACCGGACTAAAATAAGGAAGTTGATAGCCAGTAGCCAATAGCTGCCCTAGGGTCGGTTTTCGTCCGTCGGACTAGCATACAGACGAGCAGACTTTTCGATAGGAACTAGGTCCGGCGGAGTTCCGACGTAAAGATTTGAAACATGTTCCAAATCTAAAGTTCATCAGATTTTCGACCTAAAAAGTCCGCTGCAGGTCCAATGAAGCCCACACATGGTCGAATTGTCTGCCGGACTAGGTCTGTCGGACCAGTCCGGTCGAAAAGTCCGCTCGTGTGTACGCCGCATTAGGGTTTATTGTACATCAGACAAAACTGACCATAATTGTTATTCGGTAAATATGGCAAATAAATGACCAAGGCTAGATGTCAGTGCCACGCCATCGAGTCTCAAAAGGGGGTAGGGACAGGACTGTGTATTTAAATGTGACCTGACATTACAATAACATGTTGGGACTGGAGGACAGATGTTGAGACTTTCTCTCTATGGAAGGAACTCCCTAAGCATTTTATCTGTTTTCCTAGCAGGTCCCTTCAGAATAAGAGGTCTGAATACCACAGAACCACCAATGTCCCCAGGTTTGAATGTAGGATGGGGGGGGGGAGTGATTTGGCCTACACCAATAAACTACCAATGTCCCTATGTTTGAAAAGGTTTAAATATGGGGATTGAGCTACCCCACTAATCCTACAACATTCCCATGTCTTAATGGGTTGATTGGGCTACACCACTAAACCACCCATCTTTCCAGGTCCGAATAGGGGATTGGGCAACAGCACTAAAACACCAATGTGCCCAGGTTGAAATATGGGGATTGTGCTACACCACTAATCTTCCAACATTGCCATGGCTTAATTGGGTGATTGGGCTACACCACTAAATCACCAATATTTCCAGGTTTGAATATAGGATTTGGCTACACCACTAAAGCACCAATATTCTCAGGTTAAAATAGGGTGATTGGCCTACACCCCTACACTACCAATTTTTCCAGGTCTACATATGGGTATTGGACTACACCATGGAACCACCAATGTTTCCAGGTGTAAATAGGAGAATTTTGATACACCAATAAACCACCAATGTTCTCAGGTTTGAATCAGAAAATTGGTCTACAGCACAGAAGCACCAATTTTCCCAGGCCCAAATGAGGAATTGTGGCTACTTCAACAGAACCACCAGTTTGTCCAGGTATAAATGACAGAATTGGGCTACACTATGAAACGACTAATGTTTCCAAGTCTGAAAGGAAGAACTGATCTACATCACTGAAAATTTTATAACTTTTTTTAAGGCCACTTGCACATGAGGAAATCTAGGTGCAGGGCATCTCTCCTGGTGTTTTAGTGCATCTTTGAGTGCAGGTAAAGCGTCCAGCCCCAATGCCTGCAGCCTGTCAAATGCTATGACTGGGTGCGACTAGATTGGGTTGAACAATGTACTAAGTGCTACTCACGTTTAGGGCCCTATTTGTTTAGAGATGAAGGTCCAGAGTGTAGTATACCTGCATGCTGAGCCTTTGTCCTTGAGCACACAAGGCCCGAAACTCTGGTACCACTTGGTACAGTGTTCAGCTTCATCCAGCCACAGCCTGCAGAAGACAGGAAAGCTGCAGGCAGTGGGACTGGACCCTGTGCCAGGTGGGATACAATACACATAGACAGCCCCACCACAGCATTCTAATGCCCCGTACACACGGTCGGACTTTGTTCGGACATTCCGACAACAAGATCCTAGGATTTTTTCCGATGGATGTTGGCTCAAACTTGTCTTGCATACACACGGTCACACAAAGTTGTCGGAAAATCCGATCGTTCTGAACGCGGTGACGTACAACACGTACGTCGGGACTATAAACGGGGCAGTGGCCAATAGCTTTCATCTCTTTATTTATTCTGAGCATGCGTGGCACTTTGTCCGTCGGATTTGTGTACACACGATCTGAATTTCCGACAACGGATTTTGTTGTCGGAAAATTTTAGATCCTGCTCTCAAACTTTGTGTGTCGGAAAATCCGATGGAAAATGTCCGATGGAGCCCACACACGGTCGGAATTTCCGACAACACGCTCCGATCGGACATTTTCCATCGGAAAATCCGACCGTGTGTACGGGGCATAAGGCTTAAGGCTAAACTCCAGGTAGATATAAAAGACACAAATTATTGTAGCTCTGCATCCATAAATATATAATAAAATGTTTGTTTTAAATGAAAATATTGTAAATAACTGCAATTTATTTGGTATCAGCCCCTTGCAATTCCCTTTACAGCAGAGCTCAGAAGAGGGAGAAACAGCACGAGGAAACAATCAGTTGTACTCCAATGCTCATGTGTTAACAGGAAGAGAGCAGAGTGACAGAAAAATTAGCTCATCAGTTTACTGCTTCTTCTTTCAGTGTCCAGTCACTGGCTGGGGGGGATCGACAAGACCTGTAAATGTTACTGATCTTTTAAGCAGAGAAAAATCATGTTTTTTGCAAGACAGGACTGTACTGTGTGGCACAGCTGTGTAAATCTCAGGACTGGTTAGACAGAAATATAAATTCTTTGGCAGGAAAAACAGCTTATTTAAGTGTATTTCATCTGTGTGTTTGAATGTTTACCTGGAGTTCGTCTTAAAGATGCTGGTTTTATGGTGCTGCATTCTTCTGAATAGCAATGTGAGAAATACATTTTTTTTCCTTTAACCGCTTACCGTAGTTCACTGTCATACCTGCTAAAGTAACTGCTTGATTTTACCTAAATAGCCAAACTGAATGCAATTGTAGTATAATCTCACTTTCTATTACTGAAGTGTAAACAGATTTGCGCTGATTGAGGGTTTACTACAATGTTGAGGGAGAGGTTGTAAAAAGCTGAGCACTGTAAATCAACATCCATAAATAATGGCAATGATCTCACCCCAGACTGATGTGCTATGTTGGTCTCTCAGATCTCCTGCATCCCTCTACTCTGTGGTCCTGTTGTGGCTTGGCTTTATGTCAGCATCTATCTTATTCTCTCTTCTATTCTAAAAAGCTTTCAGTTTTGTATAGCTTATTTTTCTCATGTCCTTCAAATGAATTATTCAGACTTTTTTTCCCGCTTTACATTCTGTCCCTTTGTTAAACTGTTAACATGTTTAACTGTCTTTAGCACCTCACCTTTATTGCCTTCATCCTCAGGTCTCACTCTCTCACTCTCCCAACACTAGAGTCCCCTTTGCTTAAGATGACACACTAGATCTAGTCCTCTTACTCAACCTGAAATGACCTTCTGCTCCCTTTTTTCTCCTGCACCCAATTCTAAAACTGTTACAACATCTGTGATTCTGGATTCTGTGGATTCCAAGTTTGATAGATGTTTTGAATAAATCAAATGATTGCTATAGTTTGCACAGCTCTCTGCTGCCTGATGGAGCCTCAACAGGGTACCTAGGAGAATCAACTTGTATGTGGTGAAAGGATGAACGCGCTTCGCTGTTGGTTGTCAACTCTTAATAGACTCTATTATTATGACAAATAAAAATTCATATCCGGACCAATCCTCTAATCGGTTGGGGCTCAAATCTTTTTACTCCATACAGCAACTATAATGTTTCTGAGTACATACCTGTGCAGGACTTACCCCCACAGGAGCCACTGGTGATGTTGGGTTCTCTCTTCTGCCATGATGATCCTTGAAGCTGCTCAGTTCCCACTGACACACCTAGTTATAGGTTGCTCACACCTGTGTAACTATTAGATAAGCACCTGAACGACCAAAACATACAGGGATATACAAGGTAATACAGATATATAATCACACACATAGGTTGGACTTGATGAACTTGATGTTTTGTTTTTTTCGACCTCACCTACTATGTAACTATGTAACTTAAAGTGGGCTCCACCCAAAAGGGGAAGCTCTGCTTGTCTGCTTCCTTGCCCCCCTCTGCTGCCACATTTGGCACCTTTTGGGGGGGAGGGGGGAGCAGGTACCTGGTTTTGACAGGTACCCGCTCCCACTTCCAGCTCAGTGCGCCGTGCCGATCTGAGCCGGAGGTTTGGCCCCCCCTCCTTCCCTCGCAGCCTTCTGGGACACTTCACAGGTTGCGATGCATACTAGCTCATTATGAAATACTTACCTTAGAACGATGCCCTGCAGTGCTGCCCGCACTCCCCTCCCATGGCCAACATCTTTCACCGAAGTTACTTCCGGGTTCGTGGGCTCCGGCGCTGTGATTGGCCGGAGCCGTGATGACATCTCTCCCACGCATGTGCAGTTGAGCCACTGGTCACGGCACGGGTCCTGAAGAAACGGCACCAGCGAAATGTTTCTTCAGTGCGCTTTGCACCGATGACATCAGCAGCAGCGTATATATAGTGAATATTTCCTAAACCGTGCAAGTTTGGGAGATATGTACAGTACCTACAGGTAAGCCTTATTATAGGCTTACCTGTAGGTAAAAGTGGTGTATCAGAGTTTACAACCAATGTTCCTAGGCGCACTCTACACACATGGCCCCAAGAGTGGGTGGGCGTATGCCTTGCTGGCAAAAGGAGTACCTTTTGGTTGTGTCTTAAGTACCAGGGGTCTAATTTTTTCAACGTTAGCCAGCCGTTTTTGGGACACTTCTGTAAGGTGGTGCACATGTAGCTGTTTCTTTAAGGCTATCTGCAATAGGAGGCTAATGGGCTGTTAGGTAAGGAGCTGTCTCTATGGCATTAACTGTGGGCAGTAAGGAGTTAAGCTCTGTAGTTCCAATCACCACTCCCAGTATGCAACAGATCAGGTCCAGTACGCTTGTCGATCAGTGGTCCCAGAAGTCTCAGTCCACACCATCAGTCCGCCGCTCCTCTTGGTCGTGGCAGCAAGTGGTGGGGGGAAAGCGAGCAGAGGCTTCCCAATTTCAGCAGACACCCGGCTACACTTGGGATCACTTATTCATCCTGTGGTGTGTCACTGGAAGTCACTCATCCACCTAAGGGACTAATATTACTGGATAAAACCTTACGTTTAACTTACCTTAAAGTATACCTAAGCCCAACTGTTTTTTTTTTGTTTTGGATAACGTAGGGAATGAGTCTAATGCCGCGTACACACGACCGGACTTTACGGCAGACTTTGTCCGGCGGACTTTTCGATGGACTTTACGACAGACTTTCCAAATGAACGGACTTGCCTACACCCGATCAACCAAAGTCTGACGGATTCGTACGTGATGACGTACGACCGGACTAAAACAAGGAAGTTCATAGCCAGTAGCCAATAGCTGCCCTAGCGTCGGTTTTTGTCCGTCGGACTAGCATACAGACGAGCGGACTTTTCGACTGGACTCGAGTCCATCGGACAGATTTGAAACCTGTTTCAAATCTAAGCCCGTCAAACTTTTGAGAAAACAAAGCCCGCTGGAGCCCACACACGATCGAATTGTCCGCCGGACTCCGGTACGCCGGACCAAGTATACCGGAAAGTCCGATCGTGTATACGCGGCATTAGAGTATTTAACCAGGTCATGGTATATCTAATAGCAGTTATTCACATTAAACTGGACTTGTTCTGTAATGTTGAAGATATTTCATAGCTTATCCATGTCACTTCTGCAGCTCATCTGTTCAAAAAGTGGCTTGTATATGCTACAGAATGTCTCCAACAGAACAAGTCCAATTGAATGTGAATATGAAAGATAAATGTGTAGCGCTAAGGAATGTATCCAAGATGTAAATCTGAGGGATATATAAACTGCAAATACAATCACATATCATTCAGAGAGGGAGTATATATGGTGACAATGTAACAAAACATGTGTATGGGTAAATTAAAGAAAAAAAGAGAAAATTTTGCTTAAGGAAATCGCATAAAATCACATGGATTTATAAATGAATATAAATCACAAAATGTGAAGTGAATACTTCAATGATGACAAGAAGTGAATGTCAACAATCTATATGACTCTGGGAGAGGTGAAAAAATCTTATTTTCAAGTTATCAAACTGAATATGAATCCCGTGAGTATATACTGAGGTGTATGATACAAAATGCAAATATAGGGAATGTCAGTGATCAAGAATGTGCCGCTGCAGGTAATAAATCAATGATATAAATTCATGATGCAGCAATAAACAAATCACACAAAATCGCATTTACAGTTCCATGTAAATCAAAGCGATTGTGAAATCGCACAAAATCGTATAAACTTATCGACGAATATAAATCACAAACTGTGAAGTAAACACTTCAATAATAAAAAATAATAAGTGTAAACACTGTATGACTCTGGGAGAGACAGGGAAATATTACATACAAGCTATACAAACTAGATATAGATATCGTGAGTGTGACCTGAGGTATATAATATAAAGTGCAAATATAGTGAGTGCAAATAATCAAAGGTATATCACTGCAGATAGTAAATCAATGGCATAAATGCATCACATATAGATAAAAGCAGTTATATGAGTCCATGATTTTAAGATGCTATAACGTGCATGCAAAGTAAAATAGGACCACAATATTTCCTCTTATCTTCTGTGCAATATAAACACATGATCAGTGGTTATAACACCCGGGATAGTGCCTCCACCTTCTGGGGATGGGGGAGGTGGGGTACTCTTATCCTAAATGGTGGACCCACTCACCAGTGGCGGTGAATCAATCAGGCATAGACCGGAATACGGTAGATCTGGATGGATTCCAGGGACAGGGTGTGCAGTCTTCCACCTTGCTGATCAGCTGTGAATCCCAGACTCAATTCACCACAGAAATGTGATAGGCATGGTTTAGGTTCCAGAGATAGAGTGACCAATCTTCTCCTCTATTGGTCAATGGGCAACTCAAAGGCACCACACATTCACCAGGATCCTCCAGATAATGATGGTGGTTTCAAAGTATAAAAAGAAGAGAGAGAACACCTTCACATAGTGTAAATCCAAAGACGTTGAAATTTATTGTAGTATAAAAAGGACCAACATTTCAAACAGATGAGGACTTGTAAAACGGTTCAATTGAACAGATAAAAATGTGCAGTAAAATGTGGCTTGGCAAGCGTACTAACCCTATGCGTTTCGTCCGCAAAGACTTCAACTGGGGTGTATGCTTGCCGGCCACAAATGCACTTATATAGACAGATATCAATTATTACATTAAACACCTGTGTGGCCGCCATGAGGTCTAACTTTTAGGTATGGCCAGCGTGCGTTTCAAGCATTAAATTCCGGTTATGTCTGGCTTGCGATCCAACCGTCATCACGCTAAGAACGTGGGGAGAGGAGAAATGCTAATACGGAAAAGCATACAGATAAGCCAAACCTCTGTTTGGAAATCCAATCACCATCAAGCGTGTCCAACACGTGACAGCGATGTCACGTGTATTGAGCGGGAGGGGCTAGCATCATCAACGTGTCAAGCAACCAAAACGTCGCCAACAACAGCAGCGACGCCAGGACTACGTATGAGCATCAAAGCGCAAAAGGCAGGAAATGGGCAGGCCAGAAAACAAAGCAATCAGTGAAGCGCAATGCGCTCCAGGGCTTTAAATGAGTGCTGGCACTAAGTAAGTGTGATAGACATCCTGAATATGGATGAGCATTGATAATGGCCGAATATGAAATTATACAAAAGGGGCCTAATATAAGAGAACCTGAGAAGTGAGATTTCATGCGGCCAAACAATACAGAACAATAATACATGTATAAATATATATATATAAACGAGAACATCAATGGTCACAATACATATACATCATGATAATATGTTTATGAGAATATAATGAACCAGTGTCGTGAAGACCCAGATATTGATGAATGGCCTTTTAGGAGGATATGGATATTGCCTTCATTGCTGGGTGACATAATTCCCATACGGAAGTGATTGCATCAGGGCTTTAGACGCATATAATAGCTTTCAGGACCTGAGATAAAAGTACCAGGGCAGTCAGTTTAAACCAAATCCTATAAAGGTCACTTCAAAAAGTGCCAGAGAATGGTATGGAGTCATTGAGTGGAACAAAGGTATAGAAAATGTGGAATAATATGATGTAATGTACTATCCCACAAAAAATAAAATGAATAGAACAAATCGAAATTATATAATACTAGAGAGTGAATTTACAGGGAAAATTGAACCATGGTAGGTATCACCTATATGGATAACTACAAATATGCACACAGATATCTTAACGGAATGAACCCACAACTGTCTCCCTTGCTCAGTGAATTGGAATGTGGGTATCATTATGTTATGATTGAATGTGAATAACTACTGCTAGAAAAAGTAGGGAATGGTTTAAAGCATAACTAAAGGTAAACTTTTTTCTATGTAGAGGGGTTAGAACACATTTGTTTTTGTTTTTTGCTGTTTATGCCCCCCGTTAGGAAGAACTGTTTACAATTCACTGAGAGTTAAAATTAAATAAAATCATAAAATTTTCACCAGACAAGAAATAGATGGCAACTCTGCCAATGGTGACCCTGATGAGAACCAGAGATTCTCTCACATTGGAACAGGAAGTAAAGGGAAATCTTCCTGGAACACAGATTGGCAAAAAAATGACAGGGGTTATAGCCTCCTCTTACTATATCCACATTTTTTAAAAAAAGTGTTGCCTTTAGTTCTACCTTAAATCTGTCCATTTCTTTTGGCTGTCTGTGTCCCATTGGGAAGATTTCCCTTCATATGCTATCCTAGGGGGCACAACAGGATATGAGAGGAAATTTCTTCAACATGAGGGAAATTCCTCCCTTAGACAGATGTCTCCAGAATGACGGAATGGGTATCTCCATTGGGAGATTTCCCCTCATCTTCTGTTCCGGAGATTACCTTAAAATTCTTTATTTCCCATCGCTTTCTTTCCGGATGACAAAGGGCATCACAACACCAGGTTTCAGTGCTTTTAACTATCCATAGGGCCTTTAAGCTTCATTGCACTGCTACCATTGATGAACAGTTTTGGGCTTGTGATCTTTGGCCAGAGTAAACAAGCAACCAAGACCTTGTGTCTAGCAAAAAGTTTGTTTGACTGATGTTTTTTACATCCACTGGTTTCTTACTGATAGTCCAATTTAAAGCTAATCTCTAGGAATGTACCCTCACTACCCCTTATCTTGACTCTAACTAATTGCTGGGTTAAAAAAAAGCGACCTAATAACCCCTTTGCCACCGCCCAGGATCAGCCCTGCTGTTAGTGATAGAATGGGGCCCCAATGAGCACACAATGCGGACCCCATCACTTAACTCTCCTATTTCTGTACCAAGTGACCAGGTCATAGATCTCTGTACTGTAAGTCCACTCCCAGTGACCGATGAAGATGGACAGCTAGGGAGGGAGTTCAAGTACTGACCCTCACGCTACCATAGAACCCGTCACCCATCAGGTACCATGCTGTTTCTCCTTGTAGTTTCTGGTTGCTGTTTCTCCTTGTGGTTACTCATGAACCTCTACCGTAGTGATGTTACATATACTCCATACTGTGGTTAAGGATCCAAGTTCTTTGATAATATGTCAAATCCTCACATGCACCCCTTGAATAACTTCAGACCAGGCTCTATGCAGTTGAATCAATGTTTACTGTAACGTGGCAAACATGTATAACATACAATAACATTCCTTTCCTAACTGAACCTAAGACCCGGTTCACACAGGAGCGGCACGACTTGCAGGTCGCCTCAGCGAGGCGACCTGCAAACGACTTCTGTATAGAAGTCTATGCAAGTCGCCCCAAGTCGCCCCCAAAGTCGTACAGGAACCTTTTTCTAAGTCGGAGCAACTTGCGTCGCTCCGATTAGAACGGTTCCATTGTACAGAACGGGAGGCGACTTGTCAGGCGACTAGGTCGTCTGACAAGTCGTCCCTGTGTGAACCGAGTCTTACTGTCGCTGCCCCAGGTTACCTGCACACGTGAAGTCTCTTAGAGGAAAGGCCAAGCTGGGCAGTGCTCTAACAGAGAAGTCCCTGTTCCAGGGTTCTTTCGGTGGATCACTGTTTCAAGGCAGACATAGGTCCCAGCAAGTCTTTAACGTAGGTTTCCCGTGTGTTTCCCCAAGTGTTCCCCGGAGCCCCCCCCTAGGATCCCGACCTCTTCCCTTTTATAGAACACGGAAAGAAGGCAGGACTCCAGCGAAATACTCCAGCGATACTGGGGAAAAGGGGGCAAAATATTAGCCCCTTCCTCCTGACCTGGACAGCCAGGTGCTAACTGCACCCACACAGTAGTCTACCTGCCTTCAGGTGTGTTTGGGAATAGTTCTTCTTCCACTAAGAATGTTCATTATCTACATGAAATTTCTAAATACGCATAATAGTTGGATGGGAGTTCTGCAATGAAAAAAAAAGTACACTAATTGGGCTTCACCTAAAATTGGCTCTAAAATTTGTTTGTATGATATTTATGCATCAGATTTTCAGTTCCCTTAGGAAGAGGCTGAAGTGCTCACCAGCCAAAAGCCCAAGGAGGTCTACTGCTCTTTGGAATATGTTGGTTCTTCTGCTATATACAAGAGTAAGATAAAACCTTAAAACTTTTTCATTTACTGCAAGAAGAAAAAAAAAGGCAGGGGAACAAAAAATAATACAAGTGGATAATGGTAAAACCATAGTTACGACATACAACAATATATTTCAGGCGTGCTAGCTCTGGCTGAACTCTCAAGATTCAACCTGACTTGAGTCCAGTTTATCCACCCCAGGAACAACTGCGATAAAACCAAACCAGATATTAACTGTCTTACTTATCAGACCTACAGAAGATATATACCATTCATATATTTACAACAAAGTAGTATTAGGCAATGTAATACAGGATAGGATTTCTCGCCAAACTATCAGGGTCACATTAGAAGTGTGTGTAAGTGAGGACAGAAAAATAAAAAATATTAATCTCGCTATGGGATTCAATTATATTGTGATTATAATGCCAAGTGGGAACACAGTTAAAGCTGATGTATTATTGGACTGTTGCTTGAAAAACAAGTTGAGATTTTTAATGTGTGTCTTTATTACCACTATTATTCTTCTTCACATTCAGTAGTACCGTATGTTTTCACATTTAAAGGACAACTCCAACCAAACAGCTAAACATTTTTTCTGCCAGAAGAATAATAAAATAAGGGAAATCTTAGTCTCTAGTGATTTCATCCCTGCTTGGTGTGCTATGTTTATTTTTTGGTTTCTGAAAATTGTAATCTCGGCGTGGGGGCATAGGCGCAATGTTTTCAAAACATGATGTATCACTACCAATACTTTCCAGATGAATCCATTTTCTTTGCCCATATGAATTGTTATAGCACAAATGACTTTTCATTATATCAAAGTTCAAATCCCAAATCCTACTCAACAATTTACCTAAATGTTGGCCTCTATCCTTATACTCCAATTAACCCCCTAAACCTTAAGCGCAATCATAAACCTGGCCATGCAAGTATCGATATGAACGATTGTTCTGATGTTTTGATTGAGTCTAGCAACTGGCTGTGCAGGATCAGATTGAAAATGAAAATGGTTGGAAAATTTATTCTGCAACAATGATTATTTATTTTAATTTTTATATTTTTTTCAGTCAACTTTTGACCCTGAATGTGACTGGTACGATGTATTTGAATTTACTGCTTGCATCAATGAATTGTTTGAGACTTGCTATTGAATAAAATGATTGGATTGATCGTATTCCATAAAAAATGTATATGTGTATGGCCAGCATAGCCAAGATAATAAAGCCTAACCATAAACTGAAGCCTAAATTGTAATGCTAACTTTATATATAGCAATACAATCATTCAATAAGTCATGAGAGGTAGTTCTTCACCATTAGTGGGCAGACTGGTTAACCGGGATTTGGTTATAACAGTTGGGGCAGGTTTAAGCCATGAAGGAGACCCTGAGAGTTAGAGCTCAAAATGCCCACTTGTTCAGTGAAGGTGAGAGTTTAAAAGGACAAAGGTGGAGAATCTAAGATGTTAACCTAGCCACCTGCGCCAACGCAGCTGCACTTTTCACATGCTGACCTGTCTATGACTTTCAGCCTGCGTCCCTGCCCTTTCCATATCTATACCATATCTAGCAGAGCTGAAGGGATTTTTAGTACTCATTATACCTTCATTGCTTGCACAAAATGTAATGTTTTCTACATTTTCAGCCTACGTTCTTCTGATATCTGCATTGCTATCATTGCTAGTTATATCCCTGGTCCTGGTTTTATGTTTTGGACATTGTCCTTCTGAACTGTTCACTGAACTGAGTATATGTCTAGACCTCCTTGTTCCAGGATTCTTGACAAGGGTAATAAAGATGATTTGTCACGGTTACTGCTTGATCACCACTCCACTACTCATCAATACCTAAGTAACCCAGACATGACACAAATTGGAGTTTAATGGCCATAGCAACCCTTTATTAACAAAATGTATAAATAAAATCTTGCCATTCAATACAATATGAATGGAGCCCCATGGTCCCTGTAGGCATCTCTGCTTAACAGTGTACCTGCGTAAACCTGTAAGGTAACCTCCAGCAGCAAAACACTGACACGAAGACCATAACACCAACAACTACAGATAAAACCATGAAGAACCCCCAGTTTAGTGTTACTGAACCATACAAAATAAGAGGAGCTGTACCTAAAAGGGGCCCCTACCAATTTACATGTGCCCATAATGACCACCTTCATGGACCTGTCAGCTACTATGACATATCCGTACCAACCAGTAACTGTCCCTCTGGCAGCAGCTTTGGTAAAGAGGAGAGAATGCCGACCACAGCTACAAATGCCTGTGCGGTGATGTCACCCTTTGGCTTACTATGGGACATCCATTGTCGGCTGCCTGTATTCTTCATTAAAGCCGGCGCTCAGACCTGATCATGTAACCAGTCCAGAGCAGCTTCAGAATAGGTACTTATAAGCATCTTTTCTTTCACAAGAGAGATAAAATAGTTTTAGAATGGGGGTGGGTTTAGCCTTAGTTAGATTTTGACTGAAATTCCACTTTAAAGAAGAGAAGGAGGGTGGGAAGTTTTCCCAACGCCAGCTCTCTTCTGACTAATAAACTAATGAGGGCAGAGATAGTCAACAGAAAGCACCACATCCCATATTTGAATGTAGATAGAAAGGAAGGCAAATTTGCCAGGGGAGGGGTTTAGAACATGTACCCCAGGGACTTTTAAGGTGCTATTTAAATAAACAATATAACCGAAAGTCGATAGATCTGTACAATCATTTTATATAAAATCTATGATTTTTATTAGAAAGGTCATGCATTAAAAACACCTATGCCTCAAACAGATGAGACATCATCGTAAAAAAAGGGTTATACACATATAATAAAACCACCAAAAAAACACATTAAAAGATACAACAGAGTAGAGCTACTTAATTGATTCCATGACAATCTGCCGCTCGACATGTTTCGCTCTAATACGAGCTTCTTCAGGACTTTTATGGCAATGATTGTAGTAGACTCTAAACAGTGAAAAAATGACAACGATAAATACATACATCATTGTGGAGAGTTTTTTGGCATATTGGTTGGCAATACACAGTATAAGTCTAACAATGTTTAATTCAGATGATAACATAAAGATTGTACAGAGAATAATTATTCATTACACAAAAAGATATGTTATAGGAAAGAAAACCATATAGAGAGTTTTTGCTTTGTAAATCTTACCAGGCTGTAGTGCACCAACACTGCATAAACGTTGAAATAGCTGATAAACTGCATAACCTCACTTCTGGGACTTATATATTTTTTCGGCAGTATTATAATTATTTAAAATCGACCTCTGGGTCATCCCTTTATAGGTTTGATCAACAGCTATTATATTGTGTTTATTTTGATAGCCTCTCGTACACACATTTGTTTGCATTCATATTATCACCTGTTCCATCACATGTCCCTTTGGATGCGTCCTTCAGACGCATGACACAAACAGCCAAAATACTTTTCCTTGCTTGGTAATATGTTTTGTTGTTTGATATATGCTCCATATATTTTTCATATGTTTTTGCTTACAGTGTCTCTTCTGTAGATAACAGTGTAGTTTATACACACGCATTGGCTCCATCGTCGCGCTTCCTAGTGGTCTTAAAGCAGCTGACGTATAGCAACTGCGATTTGCCCAGGAGAGCCAACCTGCCGCAGTATAACTGCGGCGGCTGGTCCTCTAGTGGTTAATGATGTGGGTCTAATGACACTTTACAGTGATACTAAAGTCTTGTTTTTTTTTTTTTAAATAAAAATACAGTAGCAAACATATTATACTTACCTGTCCTGCGTAATGGTTTTGCACAGAGCAGCTGAGATCCTCCTCTTCTTCGGCCCCCCCTTCGGTGTTCCTGTACCCTCCCTTCTGTTGAGTGCCCCCACAGCAAGCAGCTTGCTATGGAGGCACCTGAGCCAAGCCACAGCTCCCTGTGTCCATTCAGACATGGAGCCGTTGCCCGGGCCCCCTTTCTCTCTTCATTGGCTGACTGAATTTGATTGACAGCAGCTGGAGCCAATGGTGCCGCACTGCTGTCTCAGCTAATGAGGAGGGGAGTCCGAGGAGTCACTCCTGCAACATTGCTGGATCTAGATGGACCTAGGTAAGTATTAGGGGGCTGAGGGGGGCTGCTGCACATAAAAGGCTTTTTATCTTAAGGCAGAGAATGCATTAGGATAAAAAAACCTTCTGTCTTTACAACCACTTTAACCACTTCGCGCCCGCGCTATAGCCGAAAGACGGCTGCATCGCGGACGCTATCTGCCGGGCGGCCGTCCCTGGACGTCCTGGTGTTTACTTCCGCGTTGCGCGCTCCCGCGGGCGCGCATCGGGGAAGTTCTGTGCTGGCCGTGTCCCTCGGACACAGCCAGTCACAGATCGCTGAAAACGGCCAATGACAGCGGCCGTTTTCAGCGCGATCGGCTGTGCCAATGAGAGAGGATCTCATATGTTTACATATGAGATCATCTCTCATCGCCGGTGTTCTGCGGCTCTCCCTCCTCACACAGACAGCGTGTGAGGAGGGAGAACGAACCGCTGCGGTGGTAAGTGAAAAAAAAACAAAACAAAAAAAAAACGAAAATAAAGTTTTAAATTGCCATCTGTCCCAACTATCATGCCCATTCCATCTATCCCCAGTGCCATCTGTCCCTGTCATCTGTCATCAGTGCCACATAGTGCCATCTGTCATCAGTGCCACATAGTGCCATCTGTCATCAGTGCCACATAGTGCCATCTGTCATCAGTGCCATCTGTCATCAGTGCCATCTGTCATCAGTGCCACATACTGCCATCTGTCATCAGTGCCATCTGTCATCAGTGCCACCTGTCAGTGTCACGTGCCATCTGTCATCAGTGCCATGTATCAGTGCCATCTGTCATCAGTGCCATTTGTCATCAGTGCCATCTGTGCCACGTATTAGTGCCATCTATCAGTGCCACGTATTAGTGCCATCTGTCATCAGTGCCACGTATTAGTGCCATCTGTCATCAGTGCCACGTGTCATCAGTGCCACCTGTCATCAGTGCCACGTATTAGTGCCACCTGTCATCAGTGCCACCTGTCATCAGTGTCACGTGTCATCAGTGCCACGTATTAGTGCATCTATCATCAGTGCCACGTATTAGTGCCATCTGTCATCAGTGCCACGTATTAGTGCCATCTGTCATCAGTGCCACGTATTAGTGCCATCTGTCATCAGTGCCACATCAGTGTCAGTGCCACCTATCAGTGCCATCTGTCATCAGTGCCACGTATCGGTGCCATCTGTCATCAGTGCCACGTATCAGTGCCATCTGTCATCAGTGCCACGTATCAGTGCCATCTGTCATCAGTGCCACGTCAGTGTCACGTGTCATTATCCTGGTGCTCCAGGGCCTTCAAAAGTGTAATAGGTAGTTAGATGTATAATTTATGCTCCTATAACACCTAATGGTACTCCCTGCATGTTGGGCCTCTCTATGTGGCCAGGCTGTGAAAAAGTCCCACACATGTGGTATCGTAATACTCAGGAGGAGTAGCAGAATGTATTTTGGGGTGTTATTTGTGGTATACACATGCCATGTGAGAGAAATAACCTATTACAATGACAATTTTGTGGGAAAAAAAAAATCTTCATTTTGCAAAGAATTGTGGGAAAAAATGACCACATCAAAAAGCTCACCATGCATCTTACTAAATACCTTGGAATGTCTACTTTCAAAAAAGGGGTCATTTGGGGGGTATTTGTACTTTTCTGACTTGTTCGGGTCCCAAGAAATGAGATGAGGCTGTCAGTACATCAGGTGTGATCAATTTTTTATGATTTGCACTATAACTTGTAAACTCTCTAACTTTCACAGAGACCAAATAATATTCACTAATTTGGGTTATTTTTACCAAAGATATGTAGCAGTAGAAATTGTGGCCAAAATTTATAAAGAAAAATTTGCAAAATTTTATCACAGAAACTAAGAAAAATGCGTTTTTTTTTCAAAATTTTCGGTCTTTTTTCATTTATAGCGCAAAAAATAAAAAACCCAGAGGTGATCAAATACCACCAAAAGAAAGCTCTATTTGTATGAAAAAAAGGACAAAAAATTCATTTGGGTACAGTGTTGCATGACTGAGTAATTGTCATTCAAAGTGTGACAGCGCTGAAAGCTGAAAATTGGTCTGGGCAGGAGGGGGGTTTAAGTGCCCAGTAAGCAAGTGGTTAAGCTTTGACAATAAAACTTAGAAGCTGTGCACAGCTGCACCAGATTCTGTGTGCACCAGTTTTAGCAAATTTTAGCAAATCTTGCAACTACTGACTTTTTGTAACATAAACTAGAAAATTTAAGGATGTTTTTCCCCCTGTTTAAAGTCCCTCCCATTTAAAAGTCAGCAGCTACAAAAAGTCTAGCTGCTGACTTTTAATAAACAGACACTCACCTGTCCCACAGTCCAGCGATGCGGGCGCATGCAGCCTCGCTCCTCTTCCCCTCCGCTCCGCCGGCATTGTAACTGTGGGCGCCCGGCTGTGGCTTCAAAGCCAGGCATGCACTGCGCATTCGCAAGGCCAGGCAATTTTCTGGGACCTGTGACGTGTCCCAGAAGATTGCAGGGAGGGAGGGGGAAGAGTTGAACTTCCTACCGGTGCAGTGGCGCCAGGGGAGGAAGTGAGAGCTGGGTACCTTTTTAAAGCTGGGTACCCGCTCCCCCCCCCCAAAAAAAAATGACATGCCAAATGTGGCATGTCAGGCGGTCACCAGTACTTACAGCAGAAGTACCATTTTTGGGTGGAACTCTTTAAGCCACAGTTCCATGGCTAGTCCAATCCACAAGTTTCCCTTACTGACCCAGATACAGGAAGAGGATAACTAACTGATAAGTCCTGAGGACAACCATGTAGTAGTGGATACACAGAGTTCCAGGGTATAGGGTTACTCTAGGCAGGAAATCTTATTTAATCCACTGACCCCTCCCTATAAATGTGGTAGGGTACCCAGTCCATCCCCAATCCCTCTATTTCTGTACAAAAACAAAATTCCTCAAGAATGGGACTTTGGAGGACCATGAACACTCAAACAGTAGATATTATATATAAAATAATACAAATTTATTACAAATAGTAAATAAATAACATCATACAACATGAGTAAAACTGAAACACATGATATACAGAAACAGTCCACAAATGGATAAATGGAAGACGCCCAAACCAACTGTCAGGGAGACAGATTAAATCCAACACATTTCAACTAGTGAGGTAAGGGTCTTCTTCAGGGAAAAAGAATGGGATGAGGACTTCCAGGTGAATACAAACCATCTACAATGTTTATATATATATAATTACACATAGAATTCAAAGTACAACATATTTGGTAGACTAATCAACTTGATCATTGTCAATAGATATAGAACAGAAAGAATATTGATATCAGTACTGACCTCATGTGTTACGTGTTTCAAACAATTGAGATCATACACTCAATATAGAAGAGGAGAACAGAGATGCCTAAAAGGGCGTTGAGCAAGCCAGAGCAGGATGGAAATAAATCATGTCCAGGTGGAGCCCTCCCGTATCTGAGAATTATCACCCAAAAGGGGGGCCAGAGCACTCACAGATGACAGACCAGCACGGATCTGGATGTAAAACTGAAGGATGAGAACAGGGGAGTAATGTAATAGACTAATGCACAAAAGAAACTAATGCACACAGTAAAAGGACACTCATTAGAGTTAACCATATATATCTAAATGCACATACCTATCACTTAATGCCCTGTACACATGACCGGTTTTGCCCTCGGAATAAACTCCGAAGGTCTTTCCGACGGAACTCCGACGGAATTCCATTAAAGCGGTCTTGCCTACACACGGTCACGCCAAATCCCAACCGTCCAGAATGCGGTGACGTACAACACGTACGACGGGACTAGATAAAGGGAAGTTCAATAGCCAGTAGCCAATAGCTTCCGTCTCGTACTTGCTCCAGAGCATGCGCCGTTTTTGGTCCGTCGGAACAGCATAGAGACGAGCGGTTTTCCCAATGGGAATTGGTTTCCGTCGGAAATATTTAGAACATGTTCTATTTCTAGGTCCGTCAGAATATTCGAAAAAATAAGTCCGATGAGGCATACACACGATCGGAATAAAAGGTGAAAAGCTTGCGTCTGACTTTTCCTATTGGACATTCCACTCGTGTGTACGCGGCATTAGAGTTTGTAGATTGAATTTTGCAGAGAAAAAGTTCTTTCACAGACCTACATGACCTAAAAATGGCCACTAGTGTTGAACTGAAGCTCCGCCGCATATGGAACCATACAGACCTCCCATACTTCAAGGTTACTACCCCCAATATGGAGGAGCTGGCTAGATAGATAACCAGCAGTGAACCTAGGACCAAAAAAACAAATATAGTGTTCATTTGCATAATGCAAGGAAATTTATCCCAGCATTATTGTTACAAAGAGGGGAAAACTACCCCATTGTTGTACAAAGGTGTCACAAAATACGCTGGCCCTAGATCTTACCTAGAGGGTGTTGCAGGTGCAGCGATGTCCTATGTCTCCAAAGTGAAGCCAGGACCGTACTAAACTGCCAGGTTTATTCAAGGGCCAAGATGAGAGAAAAGGTGTAGTGAATATAGCGCCAGAGGCGCACCATGCCACGTCGCCAACACAGGTGTATGTGTTCGTGGTGGCGCAGAGTTGCGGCACCACCCACTATTTCTGTACTAGTGTCTTGCCTTGTTCTGGTCTGGTCTCCTGTCTTAAGCCTTGACTTCAGATACTAGCTGTGTTTATGAAGGTTACCCTCTGTGTCCCTAATTGAACTCCCTCAGAAAACCTTGGAGTCTATCCCTTTCCTTGTCTCGACTGGCCCCTTTTTTTAAAACACTATATAAGGCTATAGACACTATAACTATTTTGCTTTAATGAATGTACATAATACAAACTACGATGGGAAAAAAATAAAATATTAATGAAATGACTTTGATTGAACTAATTTTGTGGATGCGGTTTCCTCTCAAATGTAAAAAAAAAAAAATATTTTTCTCGCTGAACCCTTATTAAGAAATGTAAAAATAAAAGAAAGCTAAAATGATTCATAGTAAGCAAATCAAAGTGTAAATAGTAAGTGAATATATCTCAGCCTTGCCAGGACTTAGGTTTCATTAATTCCTATTGGCGTAAACAGCAAACAAGAATAATTTTAGGCAATTGGAACCAGAGTTTTGCATATTTTATTGTTTCCATGGAATTAGAAGAGTCACATGTCTACAACTTCATACTAAGATGAAAGATTTATAGACCTATTACCAATATTAAAGAAAACATAGAGTAAAAACAACTAATACAATCCAGTTAAACGCCCCGCTGCTGTGAGCGAACTGACACATATCCAAAACAGTCGTTTGTCTTTGCACAAAATTCGAGTGTAAACTTTTTGTCTTATTTCTTCTGGCCTGGCCTCCCACACACAGGGCTGCCATGTCTGAAGACAGCTGTGCGCTTTGAAACACAACATTTATTAAATGCTTATGCCCGGGGGAAGACAGGTCACCACTTTTAAGTTTAAACTATTTTTGTGCTCCACCTAATACTCACACTGCCCTCATTATTTTAACTGAAAGAACACTTGTAGCAAACAAAATATAAATGTTTTCAAGCAGTTACAATGACTGGCCTACCTGCAAAGTATTTTCTCTTCCTTCTTTTCCACACCTTGGTTTTGTCAATATCCCAGTTCATTAGTGTTACCAACTGTTCTTGATTAAGGTTCCTTGGGATCCTAGGGTTCCTCCAGAGGTTGATAGGGGTTTCTTCAGAGGTTGCTGTTTATCACGTACCTAGTAGCAGGGCCTGAAATGATGAGGAAGGCCTATCTTACGCCTCTGACTTAGGGCCCCTGGTAGTGTGAACAGAAGGCGCAGGAGTGCAGAGTGGCACGAGTGCCTGTAGGTCTTGCCAGTAGCAGAGCAGGTATCCACGCCAGGCAGGAGAGGACTTCAATAGTCTTCAGAGAAGCAGGTGGGCTGGTAGACATCTGGAGAATGGCAGACTGAAGCAGGCTGGTATTGGCAACAGCAGACAGGTGAGGCCTGCATGGCAAGCCAGGTCATATACTGGGTGGACGGATTGGTACAGAGGAGCCGGCAATAGCGTGGTCTGGGTACAAACTGGGTCAGGACCCAATCAGTGGAAAAGAAGCAAATGGAGCAGACAGAAGTGGAGGTAAAGGACAATCCGGGGTCATTGCAGGCAGAGTTTAGAGAGTGGTCAGACAAGCTGGGTCAGCAACTGGAATCAGAATGGCAGGAACACAGGATACAGAGAAGGATGAAAGACAAAGCAGTACTGATCTTGAGCACTGGCCGAGTTTAAATATCCCGATGATGGCTCCAACATCTGTCACAGGTGCACGCGTGTGCCGGCACGCATGAGCATGTGCGACGGCTCATGTGTGCGCACGAGTATGTGCATGTCCATATGCATTAGCCAGCTCCCAATTCTTGCAAGCATAAAAGGCAACATGTTTTAGCTTGTGCGCACAGAAGGCCTTTCCTTTCACTGTTTGTGTACAGGCTTTTTTTTTCTCAGGGAGCAGGTACTCCCCACTTCTGAGTCACCCCTTGTCTCCACCCTCTACCCATCCCCCAGTACCACACCTTTTAGAGAACATAGAACCAAGTGTCATTTTGTGCTGCTAAGTAATTTGTATAGAATGTGATGATACCAAGAAAAACAGTAAAATAGATGCCCTGCAGCCAGCAACAATAGACCCCCCCATCCTCAGCAAAATAATAACCCCTACCCAGAAACAGTAGATCCCCCTCAGCAACAATAGACCCCCCAGAAAGAATAAATCTCCCAACAGCCAGCATCAGTTCATCCCCCTCTCAACAGTAGATCTCTACCAGCAACAATAGACCCCCACCAGCAATGATAGACCTGCACCAGCAACAATAGATCTTCCCCAGGACCATAGATTCCCCAGCAGCCAGCATCAATAGACCCTCTAGCACACCACACCACACGTTGCTATTACATTCATTCAGTGCTGGAGGTGCCGGAACTGCGTTCCCTCACGTTCCTGCTAAAAAAAAAAGCCCTGCCAACTCTATGTGGCAAAACAAGCAACATGAAACAATTATCTCTTTAATTGTAAGAGTAGCATTCTGACCACCACCAAAAAAAGAGTACCATTTTTTCCTACTGACCACCAATGTGAAGTGCAATTTCCCCATTGAGCTCCAATTAACTGGTTTTAGCAAAGGTTCCCGGAAACCTAAAAATTATTTTATTTGTCTCTTGTGGGGTTAAAAGGTTGAGAAAGGCTGCTGTAGTGGGTATTTATTTTATTTTTATTTATTTATTTCAGGTACTTATATAGCGCCGTCAATTTACGCAGCGCTTTACATATACATTGTACATTCACATCAGTCCCTACCCTCAAGGAGCTTACAATCTAAGGTCCCTAACTCACATTCATACATACTAGGGACAATTTAGACAGGAGCCAATTAACCTACCAGCATGTCTTTGGAGTGTGGGAGGAAACCGGAGTACCCGGAGGAAAACCACGCAGGCACAGAGAGAACATGCAAACTCCAGGCAGGTAGTGACGTGGTTGGGATTCGAACCAGCAACCCTTCTTACTGCTAGGCGAGAGTGCTACCCACTACACCACTGTGCCGCTTTTTTTTGATTTTGCAATTGTTTCTCTAGAATAGAGTTTCACCTCCAACTCCTTATATACAGTAGGTATGGTGATAATTAAAAGGTAATTCGCCTCTACACATCTTTCTCGAAAAGGTCCCTATGCACCACAATGCTAAAAATGGTTCTAAATCCTCATCTTTTTGTACAAGTTGTAAGTTTCAGTGGTATAAACATACTATATCAGTGTTTATTTTTGCCCAAACACTTTTTTTTCCATGTTTTTTTTTAATAACATATAGAAATTTACAGAAAGAGAAAGAAAAAGAAAAGGAGAAAACAAAACACAATACAGTTCACAACATGGAAATATATTTCATAGGAGAAAAGGAAAGAGATAAACAGTGGGACTTTAACCACTTCAATACTGGGCATTTTCACCCCCTTCCTGCCCAGACTAATTTTCAGCTTTCAGCACTGTTACACTTAAAATGACAATTGCGCGGTCATGCAACACTGTACCCATATGAAATTTTGACATTTTTTTCCCCACAAGTAGAGCTTTCTTTTGGTGGTATTTGATCACCTCTGCGTTTTTTATTTTTTGCACTATAAACACAAAAAGACCAACGTTTTGAAAAAAACACAATATTTTTCACTTTTTGCTATAATAAATATCTCATAAAAAAAAAAAAATTTCCTCAGTTTAGGCCGATATGTATTCTTCTACATGTTTTTGGTAAAAAAAATTGCAATAAGCGTATATTGATTGGTTTGCGCAAAAGTTTATAGCATCTACAAAATAGGGGATACATTTATGGCATTTTTATTGTTTTTTTTTTACTAGTAATAGTGGCGATCTGCGATTTTTTATCGTGACTGCGATATTGCAGCGGACACTTCGGACACTTTTGACACTATTTTGGGACCATTCACATTTATACAGTGATCAGTGCGATTAAAAATGCACTGATTACTGTGTAAATGTGACTGGCAGGGAAGAGGTTAACACTAGGGGGCGAGGAAGGGGTTAAATGTGTATCCTAGGGAGTGATTCTAACTGTAGGGGGAGGGGACTTGGAAGGGGAGGAGACCGATCGGTGTTCCTCTGTACTGGGAACACACCATCGGTCTCCTCTGACAGGACGTGGATCCACGGTCCTGCTGTGTTCACGGGCACTCGCAGGTGCCCGTCAGACATCGCGTCCGGCGGGCACGCGCATTGGATGCCCAGTGACACGGCGGGCACGCGCCCCCTAGAGGCTCAGAAAGTGAAAGACGTCATATGACGGCAGCCCGGAGGGACAAAGGGTTCCTGCCGCTCTCATATGACTATGCGCGGTAGGGAAGTGGTTAAATGAGATTTGTTGCTGCAAACAAATAATATGTGTATATACATATAATTAAAACTTTTATTTATCAAACGCAGTTCCGTGATCTAGAGGTGCGTGATGCAGTTTACAACACATATATATAAAACACAGCCATATACAATGAGTTGACATCTTGATAAAATTACCATAAGGATATGCAAAAATGAATGCATGATTGTATATACACATTTTTTAATGGATGATATATAGAGACTGAAAAGCCAAACTGTCTTAGCACCCTAAGGGTCAGAACTCTATGCATTTCGTGAATCACGTTCACTCATCAAGAGTATGGATGCAAAAACATACCACTGTAAGTACAGAAAAATTGGTAGGTAGATTACTTGGAACAAAATACATGAAATGTGCTCTTCAAAGGAGGGAGGAAATTCATAAAGATCTATATGCTGTTACTTACAGGTAAGCTCATGTGGTTTACCTGCTCATAAGAGCCCTAAGTATATATAATAATATACTTATGGATCGTGACATAAATTGCCCAAAAATATTAAAATAGCATTGCAAATATAGATTAGGAAATTAGGAAATTATTTCCATGTTTTTTAACATACGATCTGAGGCTCTTCCTGATTTACTTCCTTTCCCCCATTGCGCTCCCAGCCACTACGCCACATAGATTTCGGGACTACATGTTCCGACATGCTTAGGAGCGTCAGAGTCCTCCGTGGCCAGGGGAACCCATGTGCGTGGACGCAGGCAGCGTTCCTACGCAAGGCTGTAATCCCATAGATGTGAGAGCGCATACACGGGTGTCCCCATGAGACTGGCAATACAAAGGGGGCACTGATCAAAAGGACAGCTGGAAATAGGGAGAACTGAACCAGAAAACCACCACTTTGCAGCAAACATGAAACAAAAGGTTAGACTCTTTATGTAATGCTATTATTGAGGAACAAAATTAGATTAAAAAACTTAGGGACTCAATATCACTTTAAAGTGCACCTTTGCACATGTTTCCCAAAAAGGTCTCCATGCACCACAGTGTCCCCAATATATTAAAATGCTCTTCTTCATTCACCAAAGAAATGCCAACCTCTTCAGCTGCTGCTACGCTCATCCTTACCAATGCATCCTGCAATAGGGTGGGTGTTTGGTGTGCTTCTGTACCTTTAAGAAGGGACGGGCTTCCCTTCAGTCCACCTGCCAGCATTTATCCATTAGAATGCATGTGCCTCCACTGTGGGAACGCTCATATTTTAGTGTTAGGACCACAGATATCAGGGTGCCGTGAAGTGGCTCTGTGGATTACGCATGCATTTGCAAATGCGTGCGGACTAAACCCCTGTTTTTAACGCGTACTGTTAGACAGGTCAATTTGGTTGTCTGCGAGCTGGTGGTAAGTAGGCTTTGGTTTTTTCCTGGGCATTCCCCAGGCTTTGTTTGCATCCTGCAATAGATGCCTGGCCCTGGAAATATATCAATGAGCACTCCCTGCCTCCCTCCCTGCACAGTCCTCTCACTTACAGGTCAGCATTTTTGAATGTGTGGGCAGAGAGGCAAACTATGGGAGACTATCCATCATTTCATATAGAAATAGGAAGTTTTTATTTCCTTTGCAGTGCAGATCCAGGCAGATATACAGTATATAAAATTAATGCAGTTAAGTATTCATTAGAGAATAGTGGCTGAATCTGACTCACCATTATTCTCTAATCCTCCTCAGCACTACCCCTGCAGGAGCAGGGGTAGTGCTGTTAAGCATTTGTTAACCCCCCCCCAAAAAAAACCTGATTCAGTTCCCTTAAAGCATGTTATACAGCACAGTGCTTGTGCTGTGTGATTTGGCCTCCCTGTATACCCTAAAAAACCTGGCTGATCCTGCCTGGCTATACCCCCCCTGCAAACAGACCACGATAATCATGGGTGCTAAGCCCTGACATCGTGGTCGTTTTGCGTGATTCCGTCAGCCGCAGCCCTGCTCTCTGCAGCTCTCCTGTGTCTGTGGCTCCTCTGTCCTCCTCCCTCCTCCCCTCATACCTATCATAAATCTTCTTATCCCCTCTGTATCATTAGAGCATCTGTACCCGTGCCTGTGTAATGTAAAAACTCTGCCGATCTGTACCTGTATAAACGGTTCCCGGCGGCCCAGCTGATTGTCATCGCTCTCTCTCTCTCTCTCTCCTCTCTCCCCCTTCTCGCTGGCTGACATCAGCAGGACAGCTTGGCCCCGCCCACTGCAGCTGTGAGCCAGAGAAACAAGGAAGCTGACAGCTTTTACAGGTACAGATCGGCGGATTTTTTTACATTACACAGGCACAGGGACACATGTTCTTATGATACAGAAAGCATAAGAAGATTTTGCAACTGTGGCTTAACAACCACTTTAAGGACTAGGAACTCTCAGTTCCTTAGAAAGTAGCACAAAGTGTTGTAGGCTGCGTTCCAGGGTAAGTCCCACTCCACTGTAGACACTGATTCCAGCTCCACTATCTGCAGAAACTACTCGCCCATCTGGCTACTTCTTCATGAGCCTGCCCAGCTGCTCTGAAGATCTCCCATGGCAAGGTAGAAGAAAGATAAAGCACAACGCTGTCTTCCAGAATGGCTTTCTACACATGGCAGTCTTGCCCCTTGTGAATCCCTAGGTGTGCTGATAAACTCATACTGTCCTCCTTGCTCGCGCTGCTTCTTAGGCAAGATTCCTTTCAAACCGCACTACTGTCAAGATCCTCTCAAGCCAGCCTGAGCTCCAGCCTGAGGCAGAACCCCCCCCCAACCAGGGGCTCCTCTCTAAGGCCAACACTCTCCTCCGCACTCCCTCTTTCCCCCAACCACCTTCCTGAATTGACTTATCCATATTTTAGGGCTGACTCAGCCACCTTGCCAAGCCCACTGCCTGGGGAATGGCCAAGTATGCAAATCAACCCTCCTGGCCTCCGCCCACTAGCTTCTAGAAATATCTCCAAACTTCCAGAAGCAGGGGGACGCACCAGAGACCTGTCTGTTTGAGTCATCCAGCCTGACCTGCAATAAACCCTTGACCCAGATTCAAGACTCATTCTACCATGAGCCAATACGTTTGCCTGCACTATTCTAGTAGTACACTAAGTGGGTGCTACACTTCTATACAGCTACTCTCTAGGAGAGGGACTAGGCAGCAATACCACACAAATAGGCTCTGTTCCATGCACTTGTGCTGACAGGATGAAAGAGCAGAGAGGTGTGCAGACACTGCTCCTTCACTGTCCAAACATAGGCTGGGAGCATGGTGGTGACCAAGCTTTATTGCTTAACTGCAGCAGAGAAAAGGCAGACCATTAGCCTTGCAGTGCTGTCTGGAAGGGCTGTGTAAATGTCAGGACTGGATGGACAAAAATTTTAACCCTTTAATAGGTAAAACAACTCTCTTACATGTATCACAGGAGATTATTTAGCTGTAATCTGGAGTTTAGCTATAAAATATCTGTTGTGAAAATTCCCACATATGAAGCATTCCCCATCATTAAATTGACTCATTAGAATCTGGTTAAGCAGGCCTGGCATGAGTTGCATGGCTGGATACGTGTAAATGTGATTAATTACATGCTCTTCCGACCTAATCAATTCTAAGCAGCCTTTACTGAAGTAGGTAGTTGAGCTTTCCTTCATATACAACCCACTCTGTCAGCATAAACAGCACATTGGTTTATGAGGAACATATTGCAGTTCCTGGCAGCCCTTCTTGTTTATGTGTGATGTCACTTTTCATATTACAAAACCATCTCTTGGGCTTAATATCACTATTGTAGCCATTGTTACCATTGTATTATTGCTGGAAGAGCTGCACTGGGCTCTGTTGATGAAAGATAAAACCATTTCGTTTTCTAGGATGGAGGACCACTACCCCCCTCCCAGGCTGGCTAAAACAATAAGGATTTCAATCATTTTACAGTAATAGTCATTAAAGCTTGAAGAGTATAGTATATGTTACAAAAGTCAGAAATCTCAAATGACAAATGAGGAAAACAAATGAATTCTCTTTAGGGACTCATACATGTTATTGCTTGCTCGCCAAATTTCCTATTTTTATAATCAGATCGTTGATACCATTCTAAATGGTCAAACATTTGCAGACACTTGACTATCACACCTTTATGAGCTTGTTGAACATTCTATTTAAAATCCGCAAGCATTAATATGGAATTGCCTTCCCTTTTTTGGTTTAACAGCCTCTACTCTTCTAGGGAGGCGTTCCAAAAGATTTTGGAATGCATCTTGTGTGAATTTGTGTCCATTCAGTCAAAAGAGCATTTGTGAGGTCAGATACTAGAAGATCTGGCTTGCAAAGGCATTCCAATTCATCCCAAAAGTGTTTATTAAGGATGAGCTTGTGGGCAGGTTGAAACAGTTAGTTAGGTGCTGTCCGGGAAGGTGGAAGTTAATTTAATGTCCGGTTTCTTTATTTTTTTTTTTGGTGGGTCCTGCTCTGGGTCCGTTCCACTTGTCCTTTATCATATAAATTGGGATGGTGGTTTGGAGCAGAGAAGTCCCCCAGAATTAGTTGGGGAACAGAGAATCCCGGAGCGTTCAATGGAGTTCCAGTGCAGCCGTGGGTTTGCGAGTGGGAGGGGATGGAAGATGAGACCTGTAGGAGCAGGAGAATGTCGCTCACAATGGCCCACATGTAGAGACTTCTAACTTGGGATTTGCCCTCAAGACACCAGCACTGCAGAGTGCCTCTGAAGGACTATGACAACTGGAGAACACTTCTGCAGGTATGCTGGGGAAGCATACAAGCCCTTAGTTATATAGAAAAAAATTCAATACGGATGGGCGCACTCCAACAACGATTTCTTTATTGGTTAAAAACCATACAGCAAAGGATGAAATCAACAGCTGACATGTTTCACACCATAACTACTGGTGCTTACTCACAGCTGACTCTTTAGGCAATAGACATGAATTTATATCCGCATGCCAATACAATTTTTACAGAGTGAACGAGGTGGGCTTAATTGAATAATTAAAGAGCTAGTGAATTAGTGGATACTCACTACACATGGAAGCTCGGCTCGGATTAAATCAATATCAGAACTGTCGACGCCCGTGTCTCACATGATGCTGCCACTTTGATGTGACTTTAAATGATAAAGCCCAAATCGCTACCACAATATGTATACATTCCATTGTTTTTACAATTGCTGATGACAAATCTATACATCTAAAAACATAGATGGGAAGTAAAAAAAGCAAAAATAAAACGTGAAAACCAAATACATGTATTAACATAAGTATATAGTTTCATTATTGCTGGAGGAAAAACATGTTTATAGGAACACCTACAAAAATTGGCATCAACACCAAAGAATTCAATATATATAAATATAAATATATATATATGTATACTGTATATATATGTCATGTGTCATTAAATGCAGTATTCCATACATATATATATAAAAAAAGAGCTTTGTTTAATTATGTTAAAACTTCAAAGCAATCCTTCCAGCAAAAAATATATAGAACACTTATTGGCCCCTTATTGACCCTTATGCCGTGTACACACGACCGGACAAGGTCCGACGGACCGAATTCGCTGGACAATTCGATCGTGTGTGGGCTTCAACGGACCTTTGCTGTCGAAAAATCAGACGGACTTTAGAAATAAAACATGTTTCAAATCTCTCCGACGGACTTGAGTCCGGTCCAAAAATCCATTCGTCTGTATGCTAGTCCGACGGACAAAAAACAATGCAAGGGCAGCTATTGGCTACTGGCTATGAACTTCCTTATTCTAGTCTCTTCGTACGTCATCACGTTCAAACAAACAGACTTTAGTCCGTTCGTGTGGGCAAGTCCGTTCGTTCGAAAGTCCATCGTAACTCAGTCGAAAGTCCGTCAGAAAGACCGTTGGACCTTTGATGCTGAAAAGTCCGCTTGTGTGTACACGGCATAAGAATTCTCACATAAGGTTACTTTTCTACTTATCTTTTCTAGATTTCAAAATATTAATAATTCAAATGATTGCATTAAAAAGAACAGGTATGTATATGTACATAAGAAAGTGAAATGATGGTAAAAAATGGAAAGAGTACTGGAATGGATGTTAAGAAAAATGCAGGCTTAACCACTTGCCGACCAGTCGGCGCAGTTTTACTGCGGAAGAATGGCACGGCTGGGTGAAACGACGTTATGTAACATTGCTTCGCCCTGTGGCCACTAGGCCCGCTGCTTGCCCCCGGAGCCGATGCAAGTGCCCGGCAGTCGCGATCACCGCCGGGCTCCTGCGATCGCTGGTGACACACCGAGAACTGGGATCTGTGTGTGTAAACATAGTTTACGGTTCTCTGAGGGGAGAATAGACTGATCATACAAAGTTTGAACAGTGATCTGTCATCTCCCCTAGACAGTCCCATCCCCCCTTAAGTTAGAACACAGAGAGGGAACACAATTAACCCCTTGATCGCTCCCTAATGTTAACCCCTTCACTGGCAGTGACATTTTTCAGTAATAAGTGCATTTAGCACTGATCGCTGCATAAATGCCAATGGTCCCAAAAATGTGTCAGAAGTGTCCGATGTGTCCGTCATAATGTCACAGTCTTGATAAAAATCGCAGATTGCCGTCATTACTAGTAAAAAAAATTATAATAAAAATGCTATAGATCTATCCCCTATTTTGTAGACGCTATAATTTTTGTGCAAACCAATCAATATACACTTATTGCAAGTTTTATAACCAAAAATATGTAGAAGAATACATATCGGCCTAAACAGAGAAAAAAATTAGCTTTTTTTAAAAAAAAATGGGGATATTTATTATAGCAAAAAGTACAAAATATTGCGTTTTGTTTCCAAAATTGTCGCTCTTTTTTTGTTTATAGCGCAAAAAATAAAACCTACAGAGGTGATCAAATACCACCAAAAGAAAGCTCTATTTGTGAGGAAAAAAGGACATGAATTTTGTTTGGGTTCAGTGCCGCACGTCCGCGCACTTGTCAGTTAAAGCGACGCAGTGCCGAATCGCAAAAAATGGCCTGGTCATTCAGCAGCCAAAACTTCTGGGTCTGAAGCGGTTAATAAAAAGACAATAGATATCAGCAGAGAAAACAGTGTGTATGACACAGATTCCATATGGATGTAATATGGGTGTATACACATCCATATATGTGAACGTGTGTGAAAACACACACACTTCTCTGTGTGTCGAGTGCCTTCCCGAAAAATCTATTTTATCTTGTAGTAAAAAAGTCTGTTTTATTTTATGGTGAAAAGAGGGGGGAGGGACTGACACTGACATACACACATGATGAATAACAAAAGAGAAAACAATTGTTGCTATTAATGAGCAAACGATTGCATACTATGAAACTTTTTGTATGTTAGAGAGGCTGATGTTATTGTATATAAAGTAAAAGAAAAGGAAGAAGATACAGTTGGTAATGAACACGGGTGTCGTCACTCATAATAATGAGTGACATCCCACTCAAAATTCATACCCACTGGTATCCTAGTGTTAAAGAAAAAAATCCAATAAACCTCACGTTTACATAAAGCCCTAAATGTATCTCCTCCTCTGATAGGTAACACTATTTTCTCTACACCTTGGATGGCTAAACTGGAGACATCTTTCTGATGTGTGTTGTTCCAGTGTCTGGCCACGTTGGTGTTATGATCTTTATGTATGTCATATAGATGGTCTTGAAACCGATCATGCAACCTGCGTGTCGTTTGACCTACATACTGTATGTGGCATGACTTACAGGTAATGATGTATACCTAAATACTTGTGTTGCAGTTTATAAAGGATGTAATTCTTGAAAGTTTGTTTGAGGCCATTGCTTGTATGGTATCTCCCTTTAGAATATGTTTACAGCACAGACACCTGTTTGATCCACAGCAGAAGGTGCCTTTAAATTGCAAGCAATGCTGTTGTGGGCGCTTACTTGTATATAAACTAGGTGACAGGGTCCTTACCCAAAGTGGGGGCTCTGCGTCATACAGTTTTTACTCCTTTAGGCTCCATTCCCACGAGGCAGATACGCGGCCACGGAGTCCGCCAGAGTCCGCCAGCTCAGCGGGAGATCTCTCCATTGAGCAGAGCCGGCGGATGACAGGTCCCTCTCTGCTCACTGAGCGGGGAGGGGCTTGTCAAGCGCCGCTGGCTGCTATGGAGAGATCGAATGAAAATGGACAGACTGTTCGTTTTCATCAGATCTCACCCGATCCGCCAGGGACGGATGTGAACGTAGGGCCATCCGTCTGATTTTAGCGGATCGGACGGGGTCGGATGTCAGCGGACATGTCACCATAGTCCTCCATAGACTAACATGGAGTGCCCGCTCAGGTCTGCCGACAAAACTGACAGGCGGACCTGAACGGTCCGACAGTGTGAAAGGGGCCTTAGAGAAAATTTCAGTGAAAATGGGGTCATTGGATAAGATTGGTAAATATTTCAAAACTATATTTTTTATCTTGTTGTACTCGCTACTATAAGGAGTAGTGAAAACGGGGTTTTGGAGAGTAAAATTAGTGCATGATCGATTCCTTTTTCTATTGCCTATTTTATCTTTCAATAGATGTTCTCGTGGGGTGTTTGCAGCAATACTCATAGCTCTATGCAAGATAGTACTAGGGTAACCCCTGTCTTTGAAAAGTCTAAACAAAGCCTCTGCTTCATGTCTGTGATCTGTGTCCTCACTGCAAATTGTTTTCACTCTCAAAAATTGTCCCACAGGAATTCCTCTCAGGGTATGTTTCGGGTGACTCGAGTCTGCATGTAAAAGCGTGTTGCCTGTTATGGGTTTCCTAAAAATGCTTGTTTTCACCTTACCATCTCTACCTTCTAAATAGACATCAAGCTGCTGTCGCCAGTGAATCTTAGATTTAAATTGTTGTCGTTTAGGTATGACAACCAATTATCCAAGCTACCAGCCCTATCCGAGGCTATGAAAAGCAGATCATCTATATAGTGACAGTAGAAGAAGGTATCAGTGCGACAGGGGCTATCACATGAAAAAATGCGGGACCTCTCCTACCATCCCATGTAGAGATTGGCGAGGGAGGGGGAAAATTTGGCTTCCATCGAGGCCCCGCATTTCTGCAGGCAATAGTCACCGTTAAACATAAACTATAAAAACCATGAAATGTATACATATTGTAGTAGCAATTTGGGCTTTATCGTTTAAAGTTGCATGAAAGTGGCAATAGCATGTGAGACACAGGCGTGATGGGCAGATCTGATATTGATTTAATCAGAGCCGAGCTTCCATGTGTAGTGAGTATCCACTAATTCACCACCTCTTCACCTATTCAATTAAGCCCACCTCGTTCACTCTGTAAAAATTGTATTGGCATGTGGATATAAATTCCTGTCTATTGCCTAAAGAGTCAGCTATGAGTAAGCACCAGTAGTTATGGTGTGAAACATGTCAGCCGTTGATTTCATCTTTTGCTGTATGTTTTTTTTACCAATAAATAAATCGTTGTTGGAGTGCACCCATCCTGATCAAATTTTTTTCTATATGCTACTTTAGATTCTGAGCCAGCACCATTATTTGAGGAGGAGAAGATTTTTTGTGACCCAGACACCTGAGGCAGGTTCTTTTCCCTGTTTAAGCCCTTAGTTATAGTTAGGGAATGAGGAAAGTATCATGCCTTACCTGTTCGATTGTGAAATGTCTGTTTTGCACTCTTCTAAGTAAAGTATTGAACCATGGTCCATGCCTGGTCTGAAGTTATCAAAGCGGTGTATCACAAGTAAACCACACAGATACTATTAACAAGTGGGTCTTAATACATTGGGGTATGAATACATCAGCGTGGTGGAGTTGGAGAGTGGAGTAATGTGAAGACACACGTGGTTACCTAGAGTAACAGAAGTGTAATAAGCGGCCTGCCGATAGAGTGTACCTGTTATAGGTGGATCGGCCTCTAGTAGCGAGGGAAATGTTGTAGGCACTCTTTCCGCCAATGGTCTTCCTCTCATAGCAACAGGAGCGGATTGCGCCACAGAGGTTCCCATTCTGTACAGAGGTACGTAGGCTTAAGAGGTAAGTTGAGTGCACGTGTGGAGCCTACGCAGAGTGCGCGGTAGGGCCCACTCTGCTACTGGGGAATTGTAGTGGAAAACGCTTGTCAGGTGGTTGTGAAAATTGGCTCGGCGTGTCCCTCCAGAATACGGGTTGCTGTGAGTGTGTGCATTGTTGCAGGGAACCAAGGTTTGACTGGAGAACAGTTTCAGCCGGTGCAGGTGTACATGGTGTAGGTTTGATCTGGGAGTGGGGGTCTGCTGTGGGGTCAAGCCTTCCCCCACTGCAGCCTCAGCCTGGTTCCTAGGCATCAGTGAAGACCGCACAAAGTAAAGGTACCCCATGTGTGTGTGTGTGTGTGTGTAAAGTGACCCTGTAACAAAATGCCTAACATAGCTCAGTAGAATCCATCCCCGGGGTAGGCCTTCCATGTGATCCAGCACTTTGCACCCAATGAGTTAATGGGAAACATGGAGGAAGTGACAAACAACAACCACACTACTGTCCTGCCTGCCCACGAGCTTAGTGTTTGGTCCAAGCTTTAGTTTGGGCCGAACAATGGCTGTTTGGACATTCCTATGAAGGCTAAACATATAGGGCAGCCTATCTCAAGCTTTTTAACACAGAGAAACCCTTGAAATAACTTTCCGGTCTTAGGGAACCCCTGCTAAAAATTATTAAATCTACAACTTCTGATACATTAGTGTGATGGTCAGTGGGAACAATGCTCTTTACACTTGTGGTCCGTGGGAAGAATCCCCTCCCCCTTACAGATAGCTAAAAAGATCAATGGTGTCAGTGGGAACTTATCTGAGAGGCAGAAATTGCTCATAAATGGTTTAAAAGTGCTTGTGCATCCCCACCATGCTCTAAAACAGAACAGTTGGTCGCTTACCAGACAAATTTATCCCACTTAAGGGATCATGTGCACATAAACAGAATCACATCTACCTCAGAAGTGTAAGGATAGATTCAAGCTTATGTCACTCACAGCGTGTTATAATAAAAGTAATGGAGAGGGCTTATAGTGCATTAGCAAATATATCATAATTTATTAAAAACCAAAATGCACTTACAAAACATCAGTAGTGCACAGCCGCCTCCAATGAGGTCCGTGCGTGTTGATGTCACACTATTGGCTCCTTGTCACGTACCTGGTCTGAGGCCGATTTGACGAGAGGTCTTCCCTTGCGGCTAAGTGCCAAGTACCCCTGAAGGTGGGAACAGGGAGTGATAGACTCAAAGAAGCTAGGTAGATCCACTGGAAGTGGTTTGCAGCGTAGAGGAATTGTATAGCTGTCAGCTGGTCTGTCAGGGCAGATGGCAGGACCTCCGTAGCCCCAGGTGTGTTATTGAACCAGTGCAGAGACCGCAGGCAAGGTGGCACCAGAGAAACAAGCAGGAGCAGGCTGGCAGGACAGGACTGAAGAGACAAAGTCAGGATGAGAGCCAAAGTCATACAGGAAGGCAAGCAAGGGAGTATGCAGAAGGGTAGTTAGGAGCAAGCCAGGGTCATACACAGTAGAACAAGAGAAACAGAGTCCTTAGAGCAAGCCGGGGTCAAAACCAGGGATCAGGCAGCAGAGAAGTCCTGAGGAAAGCCAGGTCAGTAACGGATAATCCACGAATACAAGAAACACAGGAGCAAGGAGTACTGGTAACTGAAGATCATCCAGCTAAGTCTAAGTGCAGCCACTGACCTTATATAGGGCGTTTGGTGCCAGTTCTGGCAGCAGGTGTGCCTGAACGTGCACATTTCTATGCAAATCAGCACCTGCTCATTCTTATTCTGAATAGCACCCTGACACTCCTACCCAATGCATTTCCTCTCAGAAAGCATCGACTGGGAACAGAGGCTCCCAGTCGATGCCTTCTGAGAAGAAACGCACCGGGTTGAATGATGCTCAATGTCAGACTGAGGACATTATTATTATTATTATTATTATACAGGATTTATATAGCGCCGACAGTTTACGCAGCGCTTTACAACATTAGGGCAGACAGTACAAGTACAATATAATTCAATACAGGAGGAATCAGAGGGCCCTGCTCGTTAGAGCTTACAATCTAGGAGGACACTAAAAAAACAAGTATTGTGGGAGGGAGCTTTGCATTTAGGGTGACTATTGCAGCAAAATCTGTTTTTGTATGGAGTTCTGTTTTAAATATCTATCAGTGAATGTTATTTCTTTTCCTTTGTTTACAGAATATCAGGCCTTTAAGTAGCTGCTGTTTTTAAGATAGCAGTTATGTCACAGCCCCTTGGGACCCATCCTAGCTGTCTTCTAAGGATAACTATGGCTGTTTTACATCAGTCTGCTCTATTTGATGTTGAGACTGTCTCGCTTGGGGACACAGATTATTTTCTGGGACATGTGAAGGATAGACACGGCTTGAAAACTGTTTACAAGAGCAAACACTTCACAACGGGAGACTGAGACCACCTAATCTGGAGGAACCAATATAGTTTGGTGTGACTGTGCCCTGAAATCCAAGTGAAATAGAGTTTTTAGAAATCCTGTTGACTTGCATATTTTGCCTCTGCAGACAATTTGTTAGATTAATAAACACATGCATGTTTAACAAACTTCCCAGAATGGGGCCTCTGAGTATTATTTCTATGCAATTTGATGATACCAAATTACTGGACACTAGATTTGTTATGATGACTGTTTCTATTGTAAACTGAAATCTTTGCTGCTTATGATGTTTATACCATTTTCATAGATATTGGATTTCTCCTTTTGTCATAAATGTCTGGGACTCAAGTTCCACAAACTTTTCCTCTTCGTAGATGACAAGATAATATCCAGGTCTAGTAGAACAGGAGAGGAAAACAAGAAGTTTAATGCCAAAAAGTTGTCTCCTGGGCACTGGCTAAATGGACAAACAGCATTGATAGCCAAGAACTGGAACACAACTAAAGACTTAGGGTGAGTCAACGGGACATGGAAGAGCCCCTTGTAACATGCAGGTTTTGGCAACTTTTTTCATTGTTTAATAGAACCCCATGGAAGTCTTTACATTTTGGTGATTTCACTTTTGTACACGGTCTCCTGAAACATTTTCATATGGACATAATCAGTACCATGTTAGTGTCAAGGAAATTGTATGCATAATCGTGCAAGATGTGCACTCGCTCATGATAATTCTCAAGTGACAACTAGAGGTCCCCTAACTCGCGCACGTGCGCATTATAATTCTCGAGTGACAAGTAGACATGCCCTAACTCGCACGTGTTCCCATGCACGTGCGCATGCGCATTAGCGTGAGCGTGCGTGAATACTTGACACTCACTTGCCTATTTAAAGTGGCTCCAGAGACCAGAAGATTGCAGAGGTGAACAATCCTGTGTTTGTTCCTGTGTATACCTGGCCTGTTTGACTCTGCTCGTTCCTGATACCTTGTTGCTGACCCTGATTGTGACCCGACTCTGTCTTTTGCCTGCTGTTGCGGTGCCTTTTTTGCTCACCTGATACCGACCCTGGCTTAGCCCTGACTCTGGATCCAATTCTGTATCTCTACTGCTTGGTTATTACCAACTTCTGCCTGCCTGACATCCAAGATGACATCCAACTTCTGCCTGCCTGACGTCCATCTGCTCACTAGCTTGGCTGCTGTCTGCTGTTCTGGACATGCTGCTGTGTACCTGCACCTGCCAGTCCACCAGTCTGCCTGCTGTCCTGGGGGTCTTTTTCCAATCATGGACTTTATCACAGTGTGTGTGTTTATTTACTGTACTTTGTATAACATCATTCCTTTTCGTCAATGAGTTACCAAGGATTTTACTTCCTTTTTTTGCATGGTGGTTCCCCCTCATCAAGGACAAGGGTCTGATATGTATTTTGCCTTTATTAAAAAAAAAAGCACAAGCAGGCAGGAAAATGTCATTTAGTGCCATTTTTTTTTCCTTTCTAAATGATACTTTTGCTGTAGTACATCGAACAGACGTGATTTTTGGGGGTGTTAAACAAATGTACCTTTGAACTGGACTCAATGAAATTTGCCCATTACTCTTCATGACGCTTAATACATCCATTTTTTTTTATGTGACAAAATTTAAGGACGTTTGAAAATTCTTCTACTGAATTGCAAGTAGATTGAAGAAAGGTGTTCCCACATTACTGGAATTCATCAATTTATGATATGCATCAGCTTGCATTTGAGAATAGTGTGACGTGCTTCCAAGTTGCTACATATGTGCATCTGACCTGCAGTTGACTTGCATCAACCTATTTTTGCATTTCTTGTGTAGCACCCCCTGGCCCTTAAGGCGAGAGGGACTCTCAGGGACAGGGCAGGCTAGGATTTCATTCAAAGTGTAATTTTCAGCCATAATGGAGCAATGTGTACAGATGGGCAACAGTCACTTTTATATGCAATCAAAAGAAGTTTATTGGCTCTCACTCAAAATTCCAGGGAGATAACCGAAGGGGGACAGGACATCCATGGACTACCAGACTCCAGAATAGGGGAACAAAAGCACTTACAGTCTTCACGGATGGAGGACCTCTAAGCTGACCTGATAGTCTGTGACTGTGGCTCCTGATTGCAAAGCACTTATTAAATTCATCTGCCAACCCACTGTGGAGAGGACACCATACTCCAGTGAGGTCCAAGCTTCCGATCTAAGCTTCTCTGGACTAGGGATGAGCCGAACACCCCCCTGTTCGGTTCGCACCAGAACATGTGAACAGGCAAAAAATTTGTTCGAACACGCGAACACTGTTAAAGTCTATGGGACACGAACATGAATAATCAAAAGTACTAATTTTAAAGGCTTATATGCAAGTTATTGTCATAAAAAGTGTTTGGGGACCTGGGTCCTGCCCCAGGGGACATGGATCAATGCAAAAAAAAGTTTTAAAAACGTCCGTTTTTTTTCGGGAGCAGTGATTTTAACAATGCTTAAAGTAAAACAATAAAAGTGTAATATTCCTTTAAATTTCCTACCTGGGGGGTGTCTCTAGTATGCCTGTAAAGGGGCGCATGTTTCCCGTGTTTAGAACAGTCTGACAGCAAAATGACATTTCAAAGGAAAAAAAGTCATTTAAAACTACTCGCGGCTATTAGTGAATTGCCGGTCCGACAATACACATAAAAGTTCATTGATAAAAACGGCATGGGAATTCCCCACAGGGGAACCTCGAACCAAAATTTTTTTTAAAATGGCGTGGGGGGTCTCCCTAAATTTCATACCAGGCCCTTCAAGTCTGGTATGGATATTAAGGGGAACCCCGGCCAAAATTTTTTTAAAAAATGGTGTGGGGTCCCCCTCAAAATCTATACCAGACCCTTCAGGTCTGGTATGGATTTTAAGGGGAACCCCGCGCCAAAATATTTTTAAAAAATGGCGTGGGGTCCCCCCAAAAATCCATACCAGACCCTTATCCGAGCATGCAACCTGGCAGACCGCCGGAAAAGAGAGGGGGACGAGAGAGCGCCCCCCTTCCTGAACCGTACCAGGCCACATGCCCTCAACATTGGGAGGGTGCTTTGGGGTAGCCCCCCAAAGCAACTTGCCCCCATGTTGATGGGGACAAGGGCCTCATCCCCACAACCCTTGCCCGGTGGTTGTGGGGGTCTGCGGGCGGGGGGCTTATCGGAATCTGGAAGCCCCCTTTAACAGGGGACCCCTAGATCCCGGCCCCCCCCTGTGTGAAATGCTAAGGGGGTACCTACCCCTACCATTTCACAAAAAAGGGTCAAAAATGTTAAAAATGACAAGAGACAGTTTTTGACAATTCCTTTATTTAAATGTTTCTTCTTTCTTCTATCTTCTTTCTTCTATCTTCCTTCAGTTTCTTCCTCCATCTTCTTCTTCTTCTGGTTCTTCCTCCGGTGTTCTCGTCCGGCATCTTCCTCCATGGCGTCTTCTTCCCTTCTTCTTCTCGGGCCGCTCCGCATCCACCATGATGGGAGGCTCCCGCTGTGTGACGCTTTTCGTCTTCTGACACTTCTTAAATAATGGAGGGCGGGGCCACCCGGTGACCCCGCCCCCCTCTGACGCACAGGGACTTGACAGGGACTTCCCTGTGGCATTCCCTGTGACGTCAAAGGGGGCGGGGTCACCCGTGATCCATTATTTAAGAACCATCAGAAGATGAGAAGCGTCATACAGCGGGAGCCTCCCTACATACAGGCGTCCCTGTATGTAGATCAGGGTGCCGGACACAAGGGTAGGGGGGGCAGCGCCCCTGCGCCCTCTATTTACGGGCCGCCACTGCTCTGGACCCTCAAGACATCTGGAGGTACTTCATGGCTCCTTAATTCCTAGGTTACACAAGCTAGGTCTTAAATACAGGCATTTGCCCAGCCACAGGGTCACCCTCTCAGGCAGCAGGATTCAACAACCAAATATATTCCTCCGCTAGGGGAGAACTTCCCAAAGTTGCTCCCTGAAAATTTATACCCTCTCCCAGCCTGCACCAAAGGCAATAACCCTCCAATATGTTGGCCAGGGAGAGATAAATATCCCTAGCTCCTATAAATGCAGTCTCTCATACTATTGCCAGAGGCACCAGCGACACCTATTGGCAGCAGACAGAAACAGTAACCAGAGCCTAGGAGAAACCTAAGAAAGCTTAAAGCAGAACTTCACCCTAAAAGGGAAGTTCCACCATATATCCTCCTCCCACCCACCTCTAACACTTTTAGACTTTTTTTTTTGGGCGGGGGTACCTAGTTTTGGTAGGTACCCGTGTCCACTTCCGGTCAGATTGCCTAGGTGATTCCACTGGAAGTTTGGTACCCACCTCGCTACCTTCTGGGAAAAGTCACAGGTCTCAGCAGGCTGTGGCACCATTCACACAGTGCAGTGCAGCTTCACAGCCGGCTTCCCACACTAAACATACCGACACAAGCGTCCCGAAAAATGGTGAAGAACTGGCTCAGGTGAGGACGCCGCTGGATCCTTGGACAGGTAAGTGTCTTTTTATTAAAAGTCAGCAGCTACAACATTTGTAGCAGCTGAATTTTAATACTTTTTCAAAAAGGCTGAAGAACCTTTTTAACAATCCAGCTAAACAGCTTAGCACCACTAAATTGAAATAGTCACACCTGTTTAGGATAGGGTGGCTACACTTGTTTGGAGACGAAACATTTCTAATGTGAGCAAAAGCCTGTGTGCACAAACCCTAAAGTAGACCTGCCTCCTCCTGTGTATACAGTCACCAGTGAGCTTGCCAATCCATTATAAATTAGAAAAAAGAACAATCTAAAAAATAAATAAAAATATTAAACTAAACAAAAACCCATTCACACACATATAACTTACATATACTATATGCATCACTAAGACATACAGGTGGAATTTGAGAAAAAAAAGTACATTTTCTTTTCCTTTTGTATAAATTCAGCACTTCTGTGTCATTTTTTTCAGGTAAAACCTTTTCTGAGAGTTTTTCTTTTAATTCTGCATTTTCATCCTCGATTTACCAGGACCATGTCGACTTTTTCCTAGTCCAGCAGTTAGCTGATCACTATTTTTATAATGGAAAATGGTTTGGTGCACACTGCCAAAAATCTGACAAACCAAAACATTGAAAATTTCAATTCCCCACTTCTATATTAGTGGCCCCCACAGTGTTTGGCTGTGTGATACCCCCTTGTACTTCCCAGCTCGGCACTTTCATCAATCCTCCATGGCACTCATTGAAAAAAAGGATGGAAAGATGGGAAGTGAATCAATGTGTTGAACCTTCGAAAGTGTTCCCCAAGACGGTATGATAAGCCATCTCTGACTGTGACACAAAGGATTAATTACACCACTGCATCCATAAAAGAGTAGTCCATCTAACAAAATTCAATACCCCTGCTGACTTATAGAAGTGATGTCAAACCAGGCAGTGACAATCAAAACAAAAACTAATGAGTGTATATGTTTTGCCTGACACCTGAGCCCCTCTCGAGTGAACTCCTAGTCCTGGAAGGAGGTCTAATTAAAAAGAAGTCATGCAGATGGCTAGAAGAAGGATCCTTGTTAACTATTTTTTGGAGACTTTGTGAACATTTCAGTGCTCTTTAGCTTTTGCAAAAATTCTGACATGAATGGCATAGTGAAAACTTGCTTGCGTTGTTCGTGTTTTATTCTCTCTCTCTTTTTTTTTTTTTTTAATGAACAATACCAAGAGACAGACAAGACAGCCTCCTCTATTCAGTAATGCAAGAATAAGGCTCCCAGTATTTAAAAATGAGTTCCAAGTATGGATATTTTTACACAGTTACATATGTCCAGCTTAGACCCATGTAACTGTACTATACATACCATACCTAGCCGATATCCATGGGAGCAGTAGACAACGCTACTCCAGTGATCTCCATTTGTTTCCAGGTCTCATGGTGAGCAGCTGCCCCGCTCAGCACAGGTGCCATTTAGAGAATGGTTTGCATTTCCTGAATGAATGCAAAACGTTCTCTGATTGGATGAGGTGCAGAGCATGATATCGCCACCCCACCTCTTTAACTCATCCAATCAGAGAATGCTTTGCATTAATTTAGAAAATTCAAGGCATTCTCTGAATGGCGCCCGTGCCAAACGGGAGACCTCCAGTGTTCAGAATGCGGTAGGGCAGCTGCTCAGCACGGGACCCGAAAGCTAGTGGAGATCACCGGAGTAGCGTTGTGTCTAGCCAAGCTTGACCAATATAACTATGTATAAAATATCCATAACTGGAATTCATTTTTAAAACTGAACCCCAGGCGGATAATCAAATTATTTTAAATACAACTACTACATACTTACCTGAATTTGACTTGATTTCAGTTTCTTATGATCTGCTGCACAACAGATTTGGAAAGGTAGGGGTAGTACGAAGAGCCAATCTAATTGCATTGACATGTGAAGACAAGCAACATGCTGACCTGACATGGCCATATTTTGGCAATGATGTCACCACTATCCCTCCTTTATATAACCAATGACAGCTTGGGATGCTGTCATCCTGCTAGTGTTAGCATGGGGGATAGGTTGTGTGTGGTGGGTTATGAGTTTTTTCTTTTCAGCAAATCGACGGCAGTGGACATTGTAATTGACTATGGGTTTACAATGACGGGCATATTTTAGGATTTTTATTTTTTTTAAAAAAGGACTTGTCAAATGTTTAGGTGTCTTTATTCTAACTGACATATTTTTTGGTGAATGAGTAGGGGTATCCCATTATCATTCACATGAGGGGAGTGTCAGTTGGGGGGGGGGGGGCTTATTATTAACACACATAACATTCCTATTGCACAGGTTCTTGTGTTAGGCTACCAAGTAAGTGGGTGATGCAACAGCTGCCTGCTGGAAATGTGTAACTTCATGCAACGTACATATTGCTAGTACACCAGATCTTCAAATAATGTCCAAATGTTTTTTGAACATGATCACATGACAGTGGAAGAATACAGTGTTTCGGGGCCACACAGGACCCCTTAGTTGGACATTTGTCCGCTGAGATGCTATCATTTTCAATAAAACATTTGGAGGTTATTTGAAGATCCCTGGTGTGCTGGCAAATTGTATGTTGTTCCATTCTATTATTATAGGCAGTTTCTAGATTCAGATAAGAGTAGAGAGTCCCCACATTCCATTGTGAGAGGAAATATGGGAAAAAGGGGATTTTTAAGTGCCATTTTTTCTTCAAAGTTTTATTTGTACAAAAAGTATTTAAAACCACGTGTATGATAACGTAAATATAAGTAACACCACTTTGGACAATATACGACCATTCTAGGCAGACAATGCCTAAGAAGTTAGTAGATAATGGATCAACAGGTTTCACCCACATTGAATGAGAGGGCTTCTTCAGGATCCAGTTTGCAAAATTGGCAAAATCTGATAACTTATATAATGATCAAAATGCCCATATCAGCAATTCACTATGGCTGACATGGGAGAATCCAGTCAAAGATGTCTGTCCAAGATTATATTCATAAATAAAAACGGTGAAGAACAATGAGGATTCACTCGCATATGCGCATCATCACTAGTATAAAGGTAATAGGACTCAAATGGATAGTGAGCCCGTGTAAAGGACTGAAGAAACATTCATCCAAAAATAATTGAAATATGATTATAAAGCCCATCCACAAATTGGAAGCTGGGAGCGGAGCTATACAAGAGGGTGACAACATATTCCAGATATGCACATAGGATGATGCATATACCGCCGTGCTAGCGGGTTGCATTTGCGACATGGTGTGGCTAACCGCTAGCCAATTTTGCAAACTGGATCCTGAAGAAGCCCTCTCTTTTATTGTGGGTGAAACGCGTTGATCCATGATCCACTAACTTCTTACTCTTTGTCTGCCTAGAATGGTTGTATATTGTCCAATGTGGTGTCACTTATATTTACGTTATCATACATGTGGTTTTAAATACTTTTTGTACAAATAAAACTTTGAAGAAAAAAAAATATATATATAATGTGGTAGTTGACATTGTTCTTTGGCACTTAAAAATCCCCTTTTCCCACTTTCCCCCTTACAAGGGAATGTGGGGACTCCTCTTCTATCTCACTTGCTATAGGGGATCATGCCAGTGATTGTTGAGAGGTTCCCCTCCCATCCAACCATACTCTAGATTCAGATAACCTCCATGCCAACAGACCCCCACAACCACCAAGCAAGGGTTGTGAGGATGAGCCGCTTGTCTTCATTAAAACGGGGACAAGATGCTTTGCCAGGAGGGATCCCTAAGTTTTGAGGGCATGTGGCTTGGTATGATTCAAGAGGGGGGGGGGGGGCACACACTCATCCCCCCTCTTTCCTGACCAGCTAGACTGCATGCTCAGATTAAGGGTCTTGTATGGATTTTTAGGGGAACCTCATGCATTTATTTTGCTTTTTCACGAGGAGCCCCCTTAAAAACTTTATCAGGCCTAGAAGCTCTGATATGAAATTAGTGCATTCTTTTGTTTTTGTTTGCGTGGGGTACCCCCTAAAAATCCTGAATTGCCTGCTTCTTTCACATAAAAACAAAATCATACGGTCCCCTCCAATGTTACTTAGTGGTCTGCCATGTATTTTAAGGGACCTTCGGGGGCTATGTGTCATTTTTTCTTTCAAAAATAAAAGAAGCAAGAGGGAGTCGTCATTTAATGGCAATTTAAAACTCTCTTTTCCACACAGAATTGTCACCAGCTTTTAGCATTGGCCTACTGTATGTTAATCAAGGTAGCCCCCCCATCCCCTCCCCATGCTATTTTTTTTACACCCTCTGGCCTATTAGCCTAGAAAATGGGCATTTTAAATTCAACACTGATTTCAATGGGGTTCAGGTTCCACATCTGAACTTCTTTGAAGTTAGTCAAACCCTTGCTGAACCAATCCCAGCGCAGTATGGCTCAACACTAGTCACAGGTACAGGAAGTGGAGGAACATTCTCCCTAAAGAAGTCATAGAAGGAAATAAAAATACTCTCCCCACTCTATTGAAAGCTAAAAAAAAAAATTTGCCTGGAGGTTTACTTAACCACCTTCCCGCCGACCATACACATATATGCGACCTTACTGAAGTGGGCTTTTCTCCAAGGGGGCCGCATCTATGCATATCTCCCTTTGTGCTGGGAGCACACCAGAATAAAATAAATAAATAAATAACAAGATCAGGGTTTGCCAGGGTTAGTGTTAGGGTCAAGTTTGGGGTCAAAGGTCAAGGTCAACGGTCCCAGTCAGCATATTTGGGTACAGTAAAAAACCTTCAGTGTGCTCCCCCCTCAGCTCCCCCCCCCAAAACTTACCTAAGCCCCATCCTAATCCAGTGATGTGCATGAGACTCGAGGCTCTCCTGGGTCTCTCCCTCCTGATTGGCTAAGATGCAGTAGCAAGAGGTATTGGCTCCTGCTGCTGTCACTGACAGCCAGTGAGGCCGGGGTGGGGCTGAGCTGCACTCACTGTGTCTTATGGATGCAGAGAGCCAGCTTGAACATGAGTGCCCCCAGAGCGCCAGCGGGGAACCCGAGAAGAGGAGGATCGGGGCTGCTCTGTGCAAAATCACTGCATAGAGCAGGTAAGCATAACGTGTTTGTTATTTTTTCCTTTACAATCACTTTAAATTAGTATAGAGTGTCAGGTAGTGTCAGCGTGTTTTTAGGCAGGATAAAAAAAAAAAAAAAGCAAAATGTGCACTATTGTTTCTGGGCTGTACTACGGGTACAGACAACAACTAACATACACATATACTATATTACCAAAAGTATTGGGATGCCATTAAAGTAATGCCCCGTACACACGGTCGGACATTGATCGGACATTCCGACAACAAAATCCTAGGATTTTTTCCGACGGATGCTGGCTCAAACTTGTCTTGCATACACACGGTCACACAAAGTTGTCGGAAAATCCGATCGTTCTGAACGCGGTGACGTAAAACACGTACGTCAGGACTATAAACAGGGCAGTAGCCAATAGCTTTCATCTCTTTATTTATTCTGAGCATGCGTGGCACTTTGTGCGTCGGATTTGTGTACACACGATCGGAAATTCCGACAACGGATTTTGTTGTCGGAAAATTTTATAGCAAGCTCTCAAACTTTTAGAGAAATTATATGCAACAAAGTGCATGTAGGGGGACGCCCCTTTGGATTTTAAAGGCAGCATATAAGTAAGAAAAATAGACAATGATAAAAGGCAAAATCAATGCCAACTTTATTGTTGTACAAATATGAATAAAATTGTCTGAGAGACAGAACAAACATACAAAAAATGTTCAATATCTTTACAAATACTTGATTTTAAACCATACAGAGCATAAATAAATAATATCAGCTCTCAAACTTTGTGTGTCGGAAAAACCGATGGAAAATGTGTGATGGAGCCCACACACGGTCGGAATTTCCGACAACAAGGTCCTATCACACATTTTCCGTTGGAAAATCCGACCGTGTGTACAGGGCATTAATGTGCGTGTAAAGGCAGGCATCCCAATACTTCTGGTAATATAGTGTATGTGGAATCGTCAGGAGCAGACTACATTTTGGGTTGTTCTTTGGTAGTAAATTATGACATTAGCAAGAAATATACTGCTAAATTGTGAAAAAAAAATGTTTTTGACTACGGTACATTGGGCTAGTTTTCCTTTGACAATAACAAAAATAAAATAAATAAATCAAGAGACATCCTTTATCATTTACCACCAAAAGAAAGCCCAATTTGTCCTGAAAAAAAACAAGGTTTAATCCATCTAGATATACAAGTAGTTGTAATGATATATACAATTTTACTAACACATGTCAAAGTTGCAAAATTGTTCTTAGGTATTTACATTTGTTTTACCCTTAGGCGTGAATAGGCTAAGATAAGGCACAGGACACATGTAAAATATAATATTTTTTGGAAACCTTTTACACTTACAGTTCATATTTAATCCCTATTGAAAGTCTAAACTACTTGCCCTTTAACATGTTTGTCTTGTTTGTGATTTTTCGACATTACAAATAAAGTAGAAGGGATTATGATGTTGTGTGCAAGGGATTTATTCCAGATAAGTGGAGACAGAGCGATAAGAACTCTCCAATACTGTCTGAAAAGATACAGATGATCCAGAACACTGAGATGAAACATCGAGGAAGGGCCGAGCACAGAGGACAAAGATAAAGTCAATCTTCAACCACATAACTCTGGAAACACTTCAGTCACCCAAGGGTGTGCCGCGTACTCCACTACTGGATGAGTGGTGTACCAGATGTCCCTTGTCTAATTAAGATCTCTGTTTACACGTCTGGATAGCGAGTTACTAGTTGTTTCCCAAACCTTACACAATAGAGGCCGTAGTTTACAAATCCCGAAATAATGAGGGCGGATTCTGTCTACAGCCTGAGAAGTATGAACAATTGTACAGATATAAATACAGGCATAGACTCTTGTCCCTTCTGCAATTAAACCTTTTTACCGTCCTCCCAAGATGCTTTCTCCCTGTTGTTCTGGGTAAACTATGAGACTACTTGGGTGCCTATATGTTTTTTTGCAGAGAGATTGTGCATCTGCTCCTGTGGAAGTGGAGCGAATCCACGAAGCGCGTTGAGCTTTTGGGAAGTTGTTCTGCTGTTATTCTATGATACCTGTCTATTAAAACAATTTTGCAACACCCATTTTTTCCCATGACATGGAGAACATTTGGGCTCACATTATTTTGGTACATACAGTATCGCATAAAAGTGAGTAAACTCCTCACATTTTTGTAAATATTTTATTATATCTTTTCTTGTGACCACACAGAAGAAATTCCTGTACACTTTGCTACAATATAGTAGTGAGTGTACAGCTTGTACAACAGTGTTAATTTGCTGTCCCCTCAAAATAACTCAACACACAACCATTAATGTCTAAACTGCTGGCAACAAAAGTGAGTACACCCCAAGTGAAAAAGTCCTAATTGGGGCCAATTAGCCATTTTCCCAATTTGGTGTTATCCCTCTCACTCTCTCATACTGGTCACTGAAAGTTCAACATGGCACCTCATGGCAAAGAACTCTCTGAGGATCTGAAAAAAATGATTTTTACTCTACATGAAGATGGATTAGGCTATAAGAAGATCGCCAAGACCCTGAAACTGAGCTGCAGCATGGCGGCCAAAACCATACAGCGGTTTAACAGGACAGGTTCCACTCAGAACAGGCCTCGCCATGATCGATCAAAGAAGTTAAGTGCACGTGCTCAGCGTCATATCCAGAGGTTATCTGTGGAAAAAAGACGTATGAGTGCTGCCAGCATTGCTGCAGAGGTTAAAGGGGTGGGGGGACAGCCTGTCAGTGCTCAGACCATACGCCGCACGCTGCATCAAACTTGTCTGCATGATTGTCATCCCAGATTGAAGCCTCTTCTAAAGATGATGCACTAGAAAGCCTGCAAACAGTTTGCTGAAGACAATCAGAGTAAGGACATGGATTATTGGAACCGTGTCCTGTGGTCTGATGACACCAAGATAAACATATTTGGTTCAGATTTTGTCAAGCGTGTGTGGCGGCAACCAGGTGAGGAGTACAAAGACAAGTGTGTCTTGCCTACAGTCAAGCATGGTGGTTGGAGTGTCATGGTCTGGGGCTGCATGAGTGCTGCCGGCACTGGGGAGCTACAGTTCATTGAAGGAACCATGAATGCCAACATGTACTGTGACATACTGAAGCAGAGCATTATCCCCTCCCTACAGAGACTGGGCCGCAAGACAGTATTCCAACATGATAATGACCCCAAACACACCTCCAAGACGACCATTGCCTTGCTAAAGAAGCTGAGGGTAAAAGTGATGGACTGGCCAAGCATGTCTCCAGACCTAAACCATATTGAGCATCTGTGGGGCATCCTCAAATAGAAGGTGGAGGAGCGCAAGGCCTCTAACCTCCACCAGCTCTGTGATGTCATCATGGAGGAGTGGAAGAGGACTCCAGTGGCAACCTGTGAAGCTCTGGTGAGCTCCATGCCCAAAAAGGTTAAAGCAGTGCTGGAAAATAATGGTGGCCATGCAAAATATTGACACTTTGGGCCCAGTTTGTACATTTTCACTTAGGGGTGTACTCACTTTTGTTGCCAGCGGTTTAGACATTAATGGCTGTGTGTTGAGTTATTTTGAGGGGACAACAAATTTACACTGAAGCTGTTCACTCACTACTTTACATTGTAGAAAAGTGTCATTTCTTCAGTGTTGTCACATGAAAAGATATAATAAAATATTTACAAAAATGTGAAGGGTTACTCACTTTTGTGCGATACTGTATATGAATTGGTTCCTTTTTTGTGTTATGTGTATGAAATTACCAATGTCAATGCATAATTTTCAGACCCACTGTGCTTTTCATTGAATTCATCATGTCATCATGTGGAGTACATTTTGCTCATATTATTACTATATATATATATATATATATATATATATATATATATATATAAATTACAGTTGGTTTATTGTGTATAGTATGTATTAATCAATACCTATGAATGTATTTAATATAATGTCATACTACAGAAATAAAATATTTTAATATGTTTTTTACAAGTTATCTGTCACTCACCTCATTTAAAGGTCCAAATCCTTTCTCCTATCTCTAAGATGCTCTAGAATGTACATTGAGCTGTGAATGTGTAGCTCAGTCTATGTTCTTGGCACACTTTGGTGCTAAGATGAACACATTTCTGTGTGCATGTATGAGGGTTATGTTATTCCAGCCCGGCCAGTCAAGATAGCCAAAGACCCCATACTGAGAAGAAGCCTGGGAGAAGATGTCAACACCTGCAAGGGAGCTTATGGATGTTACATTGCTAGAGGTGAGGTGAGTATTGGATGGTTTAGTTCAGTTTTCAAGTGTTACTAAACCCACAACAGTAAAATCAGTCTGTATATGCAGTAAAGCATCCTTGTTATAATCACTGTGGAACCTATGGGGTTAATCCTCTGCATAGTGTAAAAATCTGTTTGATCCTGTATGCACAGATCCTCCCCTTCTTGCATTGTCTCCAAAACATGTCTGGATAAGACAGAGTTACTGGAGTCAGGCTGTGCATGCTCAGTTTAATGTGTATTGCTAGAGTTTGCTAGAGAGTTTTTTTTTCCTTGGAGGGTGCATGTGATTAGCACAGGGCCAATCAGCACTGTCCAGACAGAGGGTCATGGGTCCTGCTTCCTGATAGGACAGCTAGTGCAGTATGAAAACTCCTCCTACAAGCTTTAACCAGACACTGATAGAAGTCACAAGACTTCTGATGAGAAAAGTTATTTAGCAGTTTATATTTACTAAAATAATTGAATTTCCATGTTCTATGTACTGTGGGAGACCAGATATAGTGAATGCAGGGTCCTGGGTTTAGGAACACTTCCCCATTCACCTCTCGTGTAGCAGGAACTTGTGTTCCTGCTTGAGATTTTTTTGTGTGATTTACATGAGTTTTCACGTGTTGCGCATAGGGCAGCACATTCATTTCAAATGACTGTCCTATGCGTGTTTGTCGTGGCAATGAAGCTCAGTGGCCAAATTTAGGCCCAGAGCCAGGGAGCAAAGTAACAGAGAGATGACTGCATCAGTCTGCTGCTTCTACTTTCATTGTCCAATCACAGGCTGGGGTAAGGAAAAGACCTGCAAGTTTTGGCCCCCATTCGTACTTTAGTGATTTGGGGCATGATTCTGCCCACTTTTCCAAATCTCGGAAAAATTGCAGCAAAATCTCGCCACCTTGGGGCACCATTAAGAATGAATGGCACCCAAATGCATGTTGAACGTTTTTCCGAAATTTCAGTGCACTTTGGAAACGTGGGGAAAATCACGCCAATTCTTTCGCAATTCAAAACTGCTAAAGTGTGAACATTGCCTAAAACACTTGCAGGTCTTGTCCCTACCCCAGCCTGTGATTGGACAATAAAAGTAGAAGCAGCAGACTGATGCGTTCATCTCTCTGTTAGGCCAGCCATACATGGTTCGAATTTCGGTCGGTTCAGCAGAAATCGGCCGAGATTCCAGCTGTTAATGGGCAGGCTGAATGTACCAAGCTGATATCGATCAAATTATCGTTAGCGACTGCTATAGCCGTTAGCGATAATCACTCAATTTCCCAACGGGGAAGCCATCAATGGCCAATGACAATAAACTGGCAAGAGGGATTCCCGCATCAGCACTGTCTGTGTTGATGGGTTAATCGAGCAAATTTTCGTTCCTGCAACCCGTGGTTGCAGGAATGAAATTTGCTCCATGTATGGCCAGCCTTATTCTGCTCTCTCTTCCTATCAGCATGTTTCTTGTTGGTTCCTTGTGTTGCGTCTGCCTGCCCAGTCTGAGCTCTGCTGTACAGGGGCTGGGAAAGGATGATACCAAGTAAGACTCAGGTACCCACACTGCTAGTATTAAAAAAAAAAAGCAATGATGTGACAATGAATACAGAGCTGTATGAATTTGTGATACTATGTACTGATTGGACAGTGAAAGAGAAGCAAGAAGATGATGAGTCATCAACTTTACTCACTTTACTCTCTCTTGATTGGCTCATAGGGCTGTTCCTTCCTCTTCCACACTGAGTGCTGCTCTGCAATGAATGACAGAAGATTGATCTCAAGACTAATGAAGATAATTCTTCTAGCAGTATGAAATATTGTGTATTATTAATATTTTTAAAGGAAGGCTCAACTGCACTAAATGGTGTTTTTAAAACCAGCCTGGAGTGCAGTTTCAAATAGCTTTCGTGTTTCTTTCTCGATATTAGTTTGTCTAGTTTTACTTTTACAGTTGTTTCTATTTTTGTAAAACATTTATAAGTTAAATTTACTGTATGGCTACATTTCGCTCCCCATTTATCTTTTGCCCAGAGTTGTTCCAGAAATTGATTTTCGGAAGTGTAAAGCAGCACCATGCTGTGGTCAATTTCCAGGCTATAAACTGACGTGTCAGCTAGTAAAACACAAACCAGCCGATGTCCATTTAAAGTACATTAGTGAGTACATTTGCACCTTGTAATGTGAAACCGGAGCGGGTACAGCCAGGTCCATCTGCCAAGACTGGTGCGAGAATATATAGACTGCAGACCGCTCTGTGCATAACATTATAGGTGCGGTCACTGCTCACTCTGATTAAACCAGGAACCCCGCATCCCCCCCCAAACAATACTCCCAACTTCTATTTAACTAATTGCTGCAGCAATAAAGAAAAGACAAATCAGAAGCCTTAAATACCTAAATCCATGTTTATGTGACACATTGGGTTCCAATCTTCTACTTCTTTGGGTGCACGGGGCACTGCCTAGGTGGACATAGTCACTTCCCATTAGGTGTCCAGTGGTGGAATCTCCCCTTCAATGATGAAGGTCATTAGATAGTGGATTCAGGCAAGCTGAATAGGGATTTTTTTTTTTTAACGTAAATAGATGGGAACGGGTTGGGAGTAAGAATAGCATAGAGGGGTGTACAGTATACAATGTCCCTGGAGATGAGCTTTAAAGGCGTTAACTTCAGAGATGTCAACCCCATCCTAGCCTCATTATCTCATAACTCCCTATTTTTGACCCATTTCTCCCTCTTTCCTCCATAACTTGCTATCTTTTCTGTCTGATGTACAGATCTGTAGCAAAATTGTGCTAATGAAATAGTACTTGGACCACCGTCATTATAAGTATTAACAACGGTCTAAATCAGTGGTCATCAACCCTGTCCTCAGGGCCCACTAACAGGCCAGGTTTTATGTATTACCTTGGGGAGATACAGACTAGAATACTGCTATCACTGAGCAGCAAAATGATATCACCTGTGATGTATTTCAGTTATCTTGCAAACCTGGCCTGTTAGTGGGCCCTGAGGACAGGAGTTGATGACCACTGCTCTAAATTATACTGCACACTCTTTCCTTAAATTTTAACACATATTTAACTTTTGACATAAGGAAAAATATCGATGAAAAAAAGAAAAACACCAATGTATGTGATTTGTATTTTTTCAATATCATTTATTGCTGATTTTGACATCGATAAGTGCAGAAATTTGTGTCTGCATGGCTGTATACAGAACAATGGCATCTTTTTTGCCTAATATAGATTTACACTAAAAATGTTTCCCTCGCTCCCAGATTAGTATGCTGTGATATATGTTACATAGTAAGTTATTGACCTGGAACAATTCTCATTAAAATGAAGTGTTGCACTGTCACATACATAAATGACACTAAATCACATAAATTATAAATCTGTGTGAATATAGCAATATCCCATCCTAGGCAAGCTATAAAACTCAATGCAGACTTTAAATGGTTAATGATAGCAGCACTCATTAATATTGCACACTACAGTTGGGCAAAAGGTTCAGGCAGAGCAAAAGTTCGGGCCGAACATCGCCTGTTTGGCAAGCATCCAAATTTGCAATTCGTTTGGCGGGTGTTCTCGCTGCACAGTGAATTCTAAGCCCTGACTGGTCAAGGCTTTGCCCAATCAGGGAGCAGTGAATAGCTGGTTGTTAAGAAGTGGGGTCGGCTGCCGTGTCCTTGACAACCGATGAGTCATCAGCTGTAAAAAATTTGGGCTTCCCCGCTTACACCTGAATAAAAAGAAAAAACATTGCCGGCACAATAAAAGTAAAAAAAAAAAAACAGCGTTGGGGTCCTCCCAATCCATACAAAGCCCTTCGGGTCTGGTATGGCTTTTTAAGGGGAACCCCACACCAAAATGTTTTTTTAAAATAGGGCGGGGTCCACCCTAAAATCCATACCAGACCCGGTTTTCTTTAGTTAACGGCAGAGCATTTTCTTTTCTCTTGTTCGGGTCTGGCGGTGAAGCTGGCGTCGAGACAATGGATTTACATCTGGGGACACTGTTTTTTTATTTTTAATAAAGGAACTGTCAAAAACTGCCTCCTGTTTTTATTTATTTTTACACCCATACTCATTTACATAGGGGGGGGCAGGATCTGAAGGGCCGGGGCCTCCAGGGTCCGATAAGCCTCCTGCCTGTGGCCTGGTATGGTTCAGGAGGGGGGGCACTCACTTGTCCCCCCTTCCCTGATCTGCCGGTCTGCATGCTCGGGTAAGGGTCTGGTATGGATTTTTGGGGGGACCCCAGGGTTCAGTAGCATGTGGTCCCCCTTAAAATCCATACCAGACCCGAAGGGCCTGGTATGGATTGGGGGGGCCCCCACACCATTTTTGTAAAGATTTTTCTATTGCCAGCAAGATGCGCCAAATTACAGTCAGACTAAGGGGGTTCGCCAGGCACTATATTTAAAGGAATTTACATTCGGTCACATAGACTTAGGGTTGCCGCTCGGGTCAGAACTTTTTCTCTGTTTGGGAGTTCTGGTGCGAACCGAACAGGGGGGGGGGGTGTTCGGTCTATCTCTATTGCACACAAATATCAAAACCAATCTCATAAAAAAAATGTTTGGGCTGTCAAACGATAAAAACGATATTAAATCACAACAGACACATAAATTAATAAAAGTCTCAGTACCGGTTATATGAAATCCACTGTGCTAAATCTTGATGCACCAGCCACCATGTGCTTACCAGAAGTTTAGACATCACATTATAAGAGGTCTAAACCACTAAAACAGCATTTGGATGAAACAGGATCCCATATGGATGGATAGATGGCTCCAGAATGCTTGATCATTCAGCTGTCAATGCCTCAAATATCTCTCATAAAGATACTAAACCACAGGATAACTCAGTACAATCTCACCACCAGAGGTACATACCAAGGAAAGGACAAAAACATACGATAGTGAAGTACTGTATGTTAATTTATTAAAAGCAAAAGTAAAAAGGTACTCACAAACATATAAGTGATAAAAAAATGCACTTAGGGCGACCGTGTTAACGTCACCGCTCTGCCCGGCGTATGTTTTGTTCGATGGGGCATCAGAAACCTGGAACAAGAATGCAGCCAGTAAAATTTCCAAAAGTTTGAAGGTTGTGTTGTTCTAGAGTCAGTGGAGGTTATATACTAAAGGTTATATACTAAAGGCAACTCCACTTTGCACTGCAAGTGCAAACTACAAGTGCAAAGTGCACTTGAAATTGCATTGAAAGTGCACTTGGGAGTACAGTTGCTGTAGATCCGAGGGGGACATGCAAGGAACATAAAAAACAGCATTTTAGCTCTTGCACATGATAGGATAATAAAATCAGCAGAGCAGAGTTTTTTTTATTTTCCTTGCATGTCCCCCTCGGATCTACAGCGACTGCACTTCCAAGTACACTTTCAGTGCAATTTCAAGTGCACTTTGCACTTATAGTTTGCACTTGTAGTGCAAAGTGGATATGCCTTTCGTAAATAGGGAAAAGCCCGATGTTTGAGTCGAACTTAAGTTTGACTTGAACATCGGGTGTTCGCCTGTTCGCCGAATTTGGGGTATTCGCAGCAAATTCAAAAGCCGCGGATCACCCCTTAAAAGTCTATGGGAGAAATCAAAAGTGCTAATTTTAAAGGCTTATATGCATGGTATTGTCATAAAAAGTGTTTGGGGACCTGGGTCCTGCCCCAGGGGACATGTATCAATGCAAAAAAAAGTTTTAAAAATGGCAGTTTTTTCAGGAGCAGTGATTTTAAAAATGCTTAACGTGAAACAATAAAAGTGAAATATTCATTTAAATACCTGGGGGGTGTCTATAGTATGCCTGTAAAGTGGAGCATTTTTCCCGTGTTTAGAACAGTCCCTGCACAAAATGACATTTCTAAAGGAAAAAAAGTCATTTAAACCTACTCGCGGCTATAATGAAATGTCAGGTCCCAGCAATACAGATAAAAATCGTTGAAAAAAACGGCATGGAATCCCTCCCCCTGTCCATTACCAGGCCCTTTGGGTCTGATATGAATATTAAGGAGAACCCCGAACAAAAATTTAAAAAAAATTGCGTGGGGGTCCCCCCAACTTCCATACCAGGCCCTTCAGGTCTGGTATGGATATTAAAGGGAAACCTGCGCCAATTTTTTTTTAAATGGCGTGGGGGTCCCCCTCAAAATCCATACCAGACCCTTCAGGTCTGGTATGGATTTTAAGGGGAACCCCGTGCCAAAATTAAAAAAAAATGGTGTGGGGGTCACCCCAAAAATCCATACCAGACCCTTATCTGAGCACGCAACATGGCAGGCCATAGGAAAAGAGTAGAGACGAGAGAGCAGCCCCCATCCTGAACCCCACCAGGCCACATGCCCTCAACATGGGGAGGGTGCTTTGGGGTAGCCCCCAAAGCACTTTGTCCCCATGTTGATGGGGACAAGGGCCTCATCCCCACAACCTTTGCCTGGTGGTTGTGGGAATCTGTGGGTGGGGGGCTTATCGGAATCTGGAAGCCCCCTTTAACAAGGGGACCCCCAGATCCCGCCCCCGTTTGCGATGGTAACGGGTACATTGTACCCATACCATTTCACAAAAAAGTGTCAAAATGTTAACCACAAGACACACCTTGGGACAAGTCCTTTATTAAGAAATAAAAAAAATTAAAATATCCCACGCAGTCCATTCATCTTCATCTATGGCTCCGCCAAGGGACAGAAAAATAAAATAAATAAGATCCGCCCCCATGGGGGGGCACCCAGCTTATGACGCTTCAACGCGATTACAGTTCTTTTATAACTGAGGGCAGGGCCACATGGTGACGTACCCAGGTGATCCCGCCACCCTCTGACACACGAGGACTTCCCAATGGCTTCCACCGTGGCGTCAGAGGGGGGCAGGGCCACCCAGGTACATAAATGAGGTGAAGGGTCTGGTATGGATTTTGAGGGGGACCCCTACATCATTTTTTTTTAAAAAATTGGCGCAGGCTTCCTCTTAATATCCATACCAGACCTGAAGGGCCTGGTATGAAAATTAGGGGGACCCCCATGCAATTTTTCTTTTAAATTTTGGTTCGGGGTTCCCCTTAATATTCGTAGCCAGACCCAAAGGGCCTGGTAATGGACTGGGGGGATCCCATGCCATTTTTTTCAATGACTTTTATCTGTATTGCTGGACCCGACAATTCATTATAGCCGTGAGTAGTTTTAAATTACTTTTTTCCTTTAGAAATGTCATTTTGTGCAGGGACTGTTCTAAACATGGGGAAAATGCGCCACTTTACAGGCATACTATAGACACCCCCCAGGTACGAAATTTAAAGGAACATTTCAATTTTTATTGTTTCACTTTAAGCATTATTAAAATCACTGCTCACAAAAAAACGTCAGTTTATAAAACTTTTTTTTGCATTGATACATGTCCCCCTGGGGGAGGGGCCAGGTTATGACAACAACTTGTATATTAACCCTTAAAATTCCCATAGTGTCCCATAGACTTTAACGGTGTTTGCGTGTTCGAACAAATTTTTTGCCTGTTCGCATGTTCTGCTGTGAACGGAACTGGGGGGGGGGTTCGGCTCATCCCTATTCGTAAATAACCCCCAGTGACAGCTTTGCAGCGTGCTCCTTTAGAAGCATTGTCCCTACCTTCACAGGGTTGCTGTAAACTGATTTAGCAAGCTCCAATCCTTAAAGTGACACTGAATTAAAGAAATAACCATGTCATTTAAATGATATGCTTTTACTGAAAGCTAATCCTGTCCCTTGTAATTTCCACATTTAATGTTTGATTTAATGCTCTCTATGTCTTTAGCTTCCTTTATGAGGGTGACTACTTTCAATTTATATGGACCTACTGTATGTGGGAACATAGCCAATTTCCAATACTCACTCCTGATGAGGACCACAGGATTACATGCCAATGCATCCAGTGAAAGCACATTAAAGCAGAGGAAACTCACATCCCTAAAAGCTCTTAACAAATGGTTTATGCATGCACAGTGTGAGCAGCAGGTGCAAAGAGCAGATATATAGTTACATAGTAGGTGAGGTTGAAAAAAGACACAAGTTCATCAAGTCCAACCTATGTGTGTGATTATATGTCAGTATTACATTGTATATTCCTGTATATTGTGGTCGTTCAGGTGCTTATCTAATAGTTTTTTGAAACTATCGATGCTCCCCGCTGACGTTTTGTACAGTAAACGTTTATGCGGAAGTATGTCCAATGCTTTTGCAAAATCCAGATACACCATGTCTACGGGCCTTCCTTTATCTAGATGGCAATTCACCTCCTCATAGAAGGTTAATAGATTGGTTTGGCAAGAACAATTCTTCATGAATCCATGCTGATTACTGCTAATGATACCGTTCTCATTACTAAAATCTTGTATATAGTCCCTTATCACCCCCTCCAAGAGCTTGCATACTATTGATGTTAGGCTAACTGGTCTGTAATTCCCAGGGATGTATTTTGAGCCTTTTTAAAATATTGATGCTACATTGGCTTTTCTCCAATCAGCTGGTACCATTTCAGTCAGTAAAAATTAGGAACAATGGTCTGGCAATTACTTGACTGAGTTCCCTAAGTACTCTTGGATGCAAGCCACCTGGTCCCCGTGATTTATTAATGTTGAGTTTCCCAAGTCTAATTTTAATTCTGTCCTCTGTTAACCATGGAGATTGTTATGGTGGATACACCTCAAAATATCATATTTTTAATTTAGACTTTTAAAGTCTGAGTCAGCGCTCCCCCCAGACAATGGCTGAGAGACGAGTTAATATTACACCAAATTACACACAGACTTAAATCTCTGAACCGTATCTGACTAAATTGTTTGACAGGAGAGATGGTTTGAACATTTAAAACATGTACATATGTGATATAATATATATATATGATCATAAGTGATATAAATGCTATAGATCAAACATTTTAAGAAAACACTGATAACCTGTTATACATGTTGCATTATAAATACATGTGATATTAAAAGTAGGAATATGATATTTTAATATAGAATAAGGGAAGAACTGTGTTAGATAACAGCATGGTTGTAAAGACATAGAAACCATAATTGCATCTACATAAAATTACATGTACGTTTTTATAGGATTGGCAGGAGTCATGCATCTGTCCATATAAGTATCAATTGTGTGTATATTATTCAAGTTCTTACTAAATGATTCTATTTTATACCAATTGCTGGGGGTTCATAAACAATATATACATATATTTATAGCCCCAATATATAGATAAATACCCTTTATAAAAGAAAACATATTTTCTTTTAACAAATAAGTTTAAAACATATTTTTTTGTCCTCAGACACACCCAGTGGCTGAAGATGATATTACCTAATTGTACCGGTAAATCATTAGAATTCCCCAACCAATGGAGAGTGAGCCAAACTTTCTGGGCTGAGCTTATGATAATTTTATGAGCTTATTGTCCCAAAATGGTATCAAGGTTGTGAGGGCCCTAAGGAAGGGATCACAGACCCATACACCAGATGCACCCCTAGATGATCAAGAAGTCTGCTGATATATGACCACTCCCCATCTTGCTGGACCTTGTGACTGGAACCACTTGATGTGCTTAGATATTGGTGGACAACTTCCCCTTTTAAGCTGATTGGTAAGATACAGATCATATAGATTCTATTTCATATTCTCTCTCAAAATTGTAGGGATTATATTTTATAGTTTATGTATTGACATTTATTGACTGTCTAGGTTGTACATCATTGTAGCCGTGTTTAGGGGAATTCAGACAAACTTATTTACATCAATTTATATTCGGTGGTCCAAGGGAGAGTTCTATTGCTCCATTTAATTTTAGCAGCTCTGTTGGTTTAATACTTATTTCAAAATGGCAATATTGTTCTGTTGACTTTGTGAGACATACTTTGGTTTCCTTCCGGACGGAAAAATTCAGAGGACTGTTTCCCTGAGCGACAGGGGATATTGTGTTCTTGAATATAAAGCGTAGATTACCGCACATATTTTCCCAACAGATCAATTTGGGCTCCCCTGAGTAAATTGAAATATTTAGATATATCGTTTCATTGCTGTGTTGATGTTTTGATAATGCATGTGTGAATGCATGTGTGAAATATCAATCACCAGAAAATCTAGTTTCTGTATGAAATTGTATTAATATACTCGTTAATTAATAAAGTCAAATTATTTACTTATTAATTTTGTTGGGAGATATTTATATCTTGGTAAGAAAATCCCATAAATTAACAAACTCAGGAAAGGATTGTGGTATGCACTAATTTACCGTAAGGTTGGAGGCACTGAAAAATAAAACATCTTAAAAAAAAAAAAAAAATCTTAATTAAGATTCCATACCACATTCACAACAAGGTGCTTCCTGTGTTGTGTCATGAGGATAAACACTGCAGTTTTGGTTACTGAAGCCCCCCAATTCCCTTGTGAAGACTGAGGAGAAGAATAAATTCAATACCTTCGCCATCTCCCCATCCTTTGTAACCAGATGTCCTTTCTCATTCTTTATGGGGCCAATATGGTCTTTCCTCCCTTTTTTACTGTTTACATACGTAAAGAATTTCTTGGGATTTTTTTTGCTCTCCTCCACTATGTGTCTTTCATGTTCTATTTTAGCCGCCCTAATTGCACCCTTACATTTCTTGTTGCATTCTTTATAAAGGCAAAATGCTGATGATGATCCCTCAACCTTGTATTTTTTGAAGGCCTTCTCCTTTGCTTTTATATGCAATTTTACATTGGCATTAAGCCACCCAGGACTTTTGTTCGCTCTTTAAAATGTATTACCCAATGGGATGCATTGGCGAATGCCCTTATTTAATATGCTCTTAAAGCAAACCCATCTCTCCTCCGTGTTCTTTGTTCCTAAGATTTTATCCCAATTCATACTTTCTAGCAAGGTTCATAGTTTAGGGAAGTTGGCTCTTTTGAAATTCAGTGTCTTTGTATTCCCCTTATGTTTCCTATTTGTGTGTTTTATACTGAAGCCAATTGACCTGTGATTGCTGTTTCCTAAATTGCCCTGTATTTCCACATCCGTGATCAGGTCTGTATAGTTGGTAATCAGTAGATACAGTAACACTTTATTTCTAGTTGGTACGTCTACCATTCGAACCATGAATTTGTCCTGCAAAACATTTAGGACCTGGCGAGCCTTAGACGAATGCATGGTTCCCTCAGCCCAGTCTATGTCTGGATAATTAACCCCTTCCCGCCGAGCATACACAGATGTGCGGCCTCGGCTTTCGGGGGTTATCCCGGGATGATGCCCGCAGCTGCAGGCATCATCCCAGTACTGTTTTTTAGAGCCGGCAATCGGCTTTCCAGGGATAACAACCGATGTGGCTAAAAGTTGCTCGGCTGTTATACCGGAGGAGTGGGAGGGGACGCCCCCCCCTCCCGCCACCTCCTGCTGCTCTTAACCGGCCTCCCGTTCCACTGGGAGGCCCGATCAACAATCCACCACCTCCAGCGGCTAGGGACAGACTGGAACAAAGCCAAAAGTGGCTTTGTTCCAGTCTCCTAATTGTAAGCACGGTTTAAAAAAAATATACAGTATTCAGAAACAGCGATCTGAATACTTTGAAGTGCAAAGGAGGGATCGGGGGTCTTTTAGACCCCCGATCCCTCCATAAAGAGTACCTGTCACCACCTATTACTGTCACAAGGGATGTTTACATTCCTTGTGACAGAAATAAAAGTGATCAAAAAATGTTTTTTTAAACACAATTTATTAATATAAAAAAAAATAAAATAAATAAGAAAATTTTTTTTTAAAGCGCCCCGTCGCACACGGCAAAGGAAACGACTACAGAAATCGCGCCCACATATGTAAAAGCTGTTCAAATCACACATGTGAGGTATTGCCACGATCATCAGAGCGAGAGCAATAATTCTAGCACTAGACCTCCTTTGTAACTCTAACCTGGTAACCATAAAAAAAATTTAAAGCGTCGCCTATGGAGATTTTTAGGTACCGTAGTTTTCGCCACTCCACAAGTGCGTGCAATTATAAAGCGTGACATGTTTGGTATCTATTTAGTCAGCGTAACATCATCTTTCACATCATACAAAAAAATTGGGCTAACTTTACTGTTTGGTTTTTTTTAAATTCATGAAAGTGTCCCTTTTCCCAAAAAGTTGCGTTTAAAACACCGCTGCACAAATACCGTGTGACATAAAATATTGCAACAGTCGCCATTTTATTCTGTAGATTCTCTGCTAAAAAAATATATATAATTTTTGGGGGCTTTAAGTAATTTTCTAGCAAAAAAAATACGGATTTTAACTTGTAAACATCAAATGTCAAAAATAGGCTTAGTCATGAATGGGTTAAAATCCCCCATTATGATAACACTTCTCATCCTTGCTGCTAATCCAACATGTGATAGGAGATCCGTCTCCCCTCCTCCCTCAGGTTAAAGGGCCTATAGCATACTCCCAGTATTATTTTCCCCTTAGCTTCATCCCTCTGGAGCTCTACCCATAAGGATTCCACCTCCTCTCTAGCTCCCTTAGTGATGTCGTCTGTCACATTTACTTGTACATTATTCTTGATATATAGGCACACCCCTCCCCCTTTTTACCTTCTCTATCCCTGCAATAAAGGGTATACCCTTGAATGTTTGCCAGCCAATCATGAGAGCTGTTGAACCAGGTCTCTGAAATTCCCACAAAATCCAAATCCTCTTTGTACAACAGTATCTCTAGTTCACCCATCTTGTCCGCCAGGCTCCTGGCATTGGTGAACATGCCACGCAGTTTAGACCGGTCGCATATTATCCTCTTATTGGGTGTTCCAAGATTGCAACTAGGACTTGTTACTATACTTACCTTGGGTTTATGTGCTTTAGTCAACCTACCACTAATGCCCCCAATACTACCCTCTGGAATATGTTCCATGCTGACTATCTCTACCTCTGGGCCCTTCCCCTTTTCATCTAGTTTAAAAACCCCTCTAACTTTTTGGCAATCTTCACTCCCAGCAGACCTGCACCCTCCTCATTTAGGTGCAGTCCGTTCTTTCTATAGAACTGGTGACTGACTGAGAAGTCGTCCCAGTCCTCCAGGAACCCAAACCCCTCCTTACTACACCAGCTCCTCAGCCACTTGTTTACTTCCCTAATTTCCCTCTGCCTTTCTGGTGTGGCCCGAGGTACCGGTAGTATTTCTGAGAATACTACCTTTGAGGTCCCTCTCCTCAATTTAGCTCCCAAGTCCCTAAAATCAATCTTTAGGACATTCCATCTGCCTCTGACTTTGTCATTGGTGCCAACGTGCGAAATCTGGGATTAGTTTTAATGGTGGCTGGAGAGGTGTATCTGGCCGCAATGTACATGCACTGCTCTCAGCCACAGGCAGGTAGTAAGGGTTATAGAGCCACTGTTGGGAGAGTGTGAAGAATTTGTTGGAACATAAAAAAATGCTATGTGAAGTGTTTGGGCTGTCATGTACAGCAGCCCTCAAAAATTCCACTCGCCTGCTCGCATTTTGTGAGCGGATATTGAGGGCTGGCGAGTGTTGGCTGCCTGGGAGCATGGTAGCGAGCACCGCCTGCAGGTGGGTTGTATGGGAGTCTTTCACCTAGCGATCGGATAGGAAGAGAGAGGAGAGCCCCCGCCCAGATGATCAGAGCGCTGGGAACATAACAGCTTTCATTTCAATAGCTGTGTGTTCCCCACTGCGCACCATCATATGCAGCCCCTCCTCTTTGGCTGCAATAGTGACACAGGCTGCATTAGTGACACACTGGCTGCATTAGTGACACAGGCTGCATTAGGGACACAGGCTGCATTGGTGGCACAGGATGCATTGGGGACACAGGCTGCATTGGTGGCACAGGCTGCATAGGGGACACAGGCTGCATTGGTGGCACAGGCTGCATTGGGGACACAGGGTGCATTAGTGACAAAGGCTGCATTGGGGACACAGGCTGCACTGGTGGACACAGGCTGCACTGGCAGACACAGGCTGCATCGAGGACACAGGCTGCATTGGGGACACAGGCTACATTGGTGGACACAGGCTGCACTGGTGGACACAGGCTGCACTGGTGGACACAGGCTGCATTGGGGACACAGGCTGCATTGGTGGCACAGGCTGCATTGGGGACACAGGCTGCATTGGTGGACACAGGCTGCACTGGCAGACACAGGCTGCATTGGGGATACAGGCTGCACTGGCAGACACAGGCTGCATTTGTAGCATGGGCTGCATTGAGTACACAGGCTACATTAGAGTTGCATTTAAAGAAACAAATCATCCATAACAGGCTGCACTGGCAGACACAGGCTGTATTGCGGTCACAGTCTGCACTGGCAGACACAGGCTGCATTGGTAACACAGGCCGCACTGGCAGACACAGGCCGCACTGGCAACACAGGCTGCACTGGCGGACACAGGCTGCACTGGCGGACACAGGCTGCACTGGCAGACACAGGCTGCATTGGGGACACGGGCTGCACTGGCGGACATAGGCTGCATTGGTGGACATGGGCAGGCTGCATTGGTGGACATGGGCAGGGTGCATTGTTGGGCATGAATAAAGTTGTTGTTAATATTTATTTTTTCTAACTTAATTCTGCAAAAAACATTTAGGTGTCATTTCATGAGATAATTTATGAGGGCATATTTAGGGGCGGAATTAGGGGCGTGGGCAGGGTAGGAGTTGGGTGGGGCAACTGGGGGCGAGTAACCCTTGAGACACAAGTCAAAGATCATCAACAGCCGGGCAATGAGGCAGGGTCAGTGTTAGGATACAGAGCAAGGTCTGCAACATTCAAGCAAGGATGCACAGGAACATAAGGCAGAGGCAGTGTTAGGATACAGGTCAAGGTCAGTTAACAGCTTGACAGCAAAGTACCAAGCAGGATGCACAGTATGAAACGCAGAAGCAAGCAGAAAAGAACCAGAGACAGGTCATAGGCGAAGCACAGGAAGACAGAAGTAGCAGGTCAGGTTGCAGGTAATTTGGGAAATAGATGGAGGCCACTCAGCCAGGGCCTGAAAAAGAGAGGGGGGGGGTTAGAGGGGGCAGGAGCTCCGGGCACCAGAGTTAAATGGGGAGGGGTACAGTGTGACTGGAATCACCTACCATCAAACTGCTGCTAAAGTCTACCCTGATAATGGCCAATACATCATTGGGGCAGACTTTAGCAGTACCGAAGAGTGTCAGTGGGTTGCCGAGTGCTGAAGCACTCCCTGTGCTCCTGCACTCTGCACAAAGAAACAGCACTTCTGTCAGGCGCAGTGATATTTCCGTCAGACAGGGGAAAGTTAGTCCTGGTCTGCTGCTTTGACATGATGTCTTTTTTCTAGGCTGGGAAATGAGCCAAACAGGTCGGAGGTGGGTAAAGCGTGAGAGCAGCAGCTGAGGATAGCGTCAGCTTTGTACAACCCCTTGGAAGCGAGGGGGTTCATTAACATTGCCAGTAGGCAGTAATTCAAGGCTTTAAGTAACACTGCACTGCCCATTGCTGCATTAGTGGTCAGTGGCAGTGTTTATTATCCCCCTTGCATTACTGGCTAGTGGAAATGTTGATTAGAAATGTTGATTAACCCCCTCACTCCCCCAAGGAGGTAACTACTTCTTTGGAAAAAGCTGCATTAGTGGCCATTGGCATTGTTATTAACCCCTTATATTACTGGATAGTGCCAATGGTAATGAACCCCCAAGGTGTTAACAATTTGTCTGTACAAAGTTGTTTTAGTGGCCAATGACAGTGCTTATTAATCCATTCATGCTGCACCATGGAGGGGTTAATTAAAACTCCCACTGACCGCCAATAGGGAGGAGTGTTTTAAATACCACCACCACTGACCATAAATGCAGGAAGGTTAAGGGGTTACCAATGAAGGGCTTTTACATAGCATGAAACCACTGACCAACAATGTATATGTTATTATTACATAAACTAGCACAGATTCTGGGGGTTATTATTGTGTAAACTGGCACTAATTTGGGGGGTTATAACTGCATAAACAGGCACCAATGCTAGGGGTTATTACTGCATAAATTGGCACCAGTGCTGGGGGTTAATATTGAGTACACTGGCACCAATGCTGTTTTTTTTATTATGTACACCGGCACCAATGCTGGGGGTTATTTCTGTGTAAACTGGCACGAATGCTGGGGGTTATTTCTGTGTAAACTGGCACGAATGCTGGGGGTGTTTATTGTATGAGCTGACACTAATACAGGGGATTATTACTGCATGGGGGTTGGTATTGTGGCTTTTTTTTTTTTTTTTACTGATACTAACACCAATGCAGAGAGTTATTGTTGAAATAACTGACATCAATGCTGGGGGTTATTATTGCTGTAACAATGAGGCCTATTTTGCTTCTGCTTTCTCTTCAGAAAGAATGATATTTTGCAGCATCAAATGTATCTACACAAGTAGAACAGGATTAAAGAAAATTGTGGGGGCACTTAAACTACTAAAATAAATACCGTTAACATGTGTGAGTGAATTCTGTTGAATTAATTAAACCTGATTTAATGTATAATGTTTTAAAATTGTTGTCTTGAAAAGACACTGACTAATTATCTGTTTGTGGTTTTCGCCCTGGGCACCGGATGACCTTGTTCCGGCACTGCACTCAGCAATTTGTCCGTGTCACAATCCAGCTTTTACAGGCCATTTGGCACAAATTGCAGTGCTGAACATGCATGTGCGCTTATACACACGCTCCTCACACTAATACATGAATTGTAGTTAGCTTATGCCCAAAAAACACACACATGCACTGGTCTTCTCGTACTGGAACACACTGAAGTTTCCTTACATGGGCACAGTGTTAGAAGTAATTATGTAATTGTATGATGTAGCGATTCATTAATTCTACAAGTATAGCTTACTGTCATTTAAAAGCCCATTTCTGAGCAAAAGCTCCCTCCCTCCACTCTCTCCCACAACACTCTCCCGTACCCATTCATAAATAAAAAAATAAATACATCGATGTCATGTGTTCCTCTGCAGCACCTCTTCCAGGAATGAAAAATGGTAAGTCCTAGCCTGCCATCCTCTCTTGTTCCTCAATGAGATCCAGGAAGCAACATGGGCAAGATGGGATGAATCAATTACTTTGAATAAACTCTGACTTCTGCTGCATCTTTTTTGTTGGCTACTGACGTTGAAAAGTATTGAAGCCAGAGACAGCCAGGCAACTAGCAGTTTTGGAAGGAGGTCACATTTCCTTCTGTAGAGGTTTCCTGCTGGCGCATTTTCCATCTGCCCCTATTGACAAGGCAGAACTTAATTTTCATAGCCATGTTCATCTTAAACTTTCCATCAACCAAATAATACAAAACGTTGGCTGTTTGGTCTATGCAGAAATTGCTTGATGATGGATTATAAAAATGAGCAATTTAGGAAAATTTGGGAAATAAAAGAAAGGAACAAAAGCAGATTTTGGTATGTAGTGAGTGACCAATCAGGTTTCATTTGTTATTCATTCTCTGGGGAAATGAAATAAAGCAAGTTATTTTGTTCATTTTATATATATATATATATATATATATGTGTGTATATATGTATATATATATATATATATATATATATATATATATATATATATATATATATATATATATATATCATGAATAAAATGGACCTAGCATCAGATATATTTTTGAAAGTTGAGACCTAATAAGGTAAGCTTAAAGTGTTTGTTACCCCATTTCATATTACTGATATGTGCCTGCTGTACCATGTACTTGTATTAGAAAGTATCCTGTTTTCTTTGTATTGCTTCCTTTGTTTGAAATCCCCGATGTTCCTGCCAGTCCCTCTGCTTTCCTATTAAAAACTGACCACACTAAGCAGGAGAACACACTGTGGTCAGTTCTCTAGCTATGCTGGGAACGCAGTTTACTCTCCTCCAATGATCAGACTTGTCCTGACACCCTCCCGCTGCACAGCCAGTCACTGGGAAGCTCTGTGTGCTGCTCTTTCTTCTCCCCCCAGCTCTTATGCAGCTGGGAACAGAGGGAATGTGATCACTTATAAAAAATGGAAAAAAAGGTATTTATAATGTTTTTTTATATCTGTACAAAAATGTTTTGCCTTTCATTTCTATTTTAAACTGAATGGGTTGTTTTACGAGTTCATCGTTTACAATCACTTTAACTAAGCCTACAATAGTATATGCAATATATTGATCAACAATACTTCAATCAACTCCCATCCTTTGAGCTGTGTGTATGTCTGATTGTGTGGATATATGTGCAGCTGTGATCCCTCATTTTAAATGACAAAGTTGTCTTTTTTTAATGTTTTGGAAGGTTATACTCAGACCGCTATTTTTGGTATCTTGTCATATTTGATATTATGGTGTGTTTTTTCAAAATAAAAGTTAATTAAAAGTTAATTAAACTCAACCGTAGTATTCAGTTACTGCGACCCCTTTGGAAGGCCTTGTCCTTTCTTTTTTTCTTATATGCAGTTTTTATGGACTGTGCCATGTGTTTGATACTACATGGTGAAAGGCTGAAGTAATTACTATATTATCTAAGTATTTATCGGCGCATAACACACACTTTTTTCCTCTTAAAATCAGGGGAAAATTGAGGGTGCGTGTTATACGCCGGACTGCTGCCTCGAAGGGGACAAGCACCGCCGAAACAGACCGAGCCGAGTGTACTATGTACTCGGCTCTGCTCTCAGTCCCGCCCAGTCCCGCCTTTGGACCCGTGTTATGTCCATCATAGAAGCCGGGCCAAGGGGCGAGACTGTGAGACGAGCCGAGAGGAGCCGAGTACACAGGACATCCGATTCTGTCTATCTCGGCGGCAGTAATTTAAACGATCATGCTGCAGATGACACTTGGGTAAGGCTGAAGATGACACTTGGGCAAGGCTGCAGATGACACTTGGGCAAGGCTGCAGATGACACTTGGGCAAGGCTGCAGATGGACACTTGGGCAAGGCTGCAGATGGACACTGGGCAAGGCTGCAGATGGACCCTGATCATTCTGCAATGATGGGCAAGGCTGCAGATGGACACTGATAAGGCTGCATTGAAGGGCATTTAAATGTAAGTTTTTTTCCTTAAACTTCCCCCCTAAAAGTTTTTTTTCCTTAAACTTCCCTCCTAAACTTGGGGTGCGTGTTATGCGCAGCCACGTGTTATACGCCAATAAATACGGTAGTTGTATACTAATAGTGTGGTAGATATTGGCACCACAATATTTTTTCACAACTGAAAACCTACCAAGACATGGCTGTCCACCTAAACTGACAGGCCGGGCAAGGAGAGCATTAATCAGAGAAGCAGCCAAGAGGTCCATGGTAACTCTGGAGGAGCTGCAGAGATCCACAGCTCAGGTGGGAGAATCTGTCCACAGGACAACTATTGGTCGTGCACTCCACAAATCTGACCTTTATAGAAGAGTGACAAGAAGAAAGACATTGTTGAAAGAAAGCCATAAAAAGTCCCGCTTGCAGTTTGCGAGAAGCCATGTGGGGGACACATCAAATGTGGAAGAAGGTGCTCTGGTCAGATGAGACCAAAATTTAACTTTTTGGCCTAAAAGCAAAACGTTATGTGTGGTGGAAAATGAACACTGCACATCCCCCTGAACACACCATCCCCACAATGAAACATGGTGGTGGCAGCATCATGTTGTGGGGATGCTTTTCTTCAGCAGGGACCGGGAAGCTGGTCAGAGTTGATGGGAAGATGGATGGAGCCAAATACAGGGCGATCTTAGAAGAAAACCTCCTAGAGTCTGCAAAAGACTTGAGACTGGGGCGAAGGTTGATCTTCCAGCAGGACAACGACCCTAAACATACAGCCAGAGCTACAATGGAATGGTTAGAATGGCCCGGTCAAAGTCCAGACCTTAATCCAATTGAAAATCTATGGCAAGACTTGAAAATTGCTGTTCACAGACGCTCTCCATCCAATCTGACAGAACTTGAGCTATTTTGCAAAGAAGAATGGGCAAAAATGTCACTCTCTAGATGTGCAAAGCTGGTAGAGATATACCCAAAAAAGACTTGCAGCTGTAAATGACTCAGGGGGCTGAATACAAATGCACGCCACACTTTTCAGATATTTATTTGTAAAAAATCTGGAAAACCATTTATCATTTTCCTTCCACTTCATAATTATGTGCCACTTTGTGTTGGCCTATCACATAAAATCCCATTAAAATACATTTAAATTTTTGGTTGTAACATGAAAAAATTTGGAAAATTTTAAGGGGGTGTGAATACTTTTTCAAGGCACTGTAATTTTTTCTCCCACCTCTCCTTCTGTCCCACTGACAACACTCACCAGATGAAATAGGGGCTGAATTTCCCTAGTCCCTAGAAACACAGGCATCAATAAACAAGGTTTATGACAAAATCCCTGCTGTCTGTTGTAGATTTTTGTTAAATGGAGGGCACATTAATAAAATAAGCAATTAAAACCTGACCAGGGTTCTAACCCCTTACCAATTTTAGTTTTAAATACACATGCAAGTGCATGCTTTCTAAGCAATGTGTGAGTGTAATTATTACCAGCTGTACATCCTAGGTGGTTCTTTTATCCACTCTGCTGCTGGTAGAGGCCACTTAATGGTCAAGGGGAAACTGGCACTTTATTCCGACCCTGCATACAAGTTCAGAAAAACAGTTCACATTTTTTTTTTGAAGGATAAAGTATTGCATAACTAGCCCAAGGAGAAATATTTATCTTGATGTTTAAAGGTAAATTAATTTGTTTAGTGAATCTTAGATACGTGCACACCCTTGGAGACAACAGTTGGGCCGTACGTTTCCCACACCACGCTGGGGGGCATTTTATAAAATGTTTTTCTCTAATTAGCTTGTTGATAGATAGGCAACACCTAATAACTGCTGTAAACATCTTCTTGTATTCATATATACAATCATATATTGGTATAAACATCCGTATTCTGTTGTGTTAATGTGTGGGGTGGGTTGATCACAATGAACTTGGCTCCAGGCAGACCTTTGCTAACATCCTCTTGTGTTCAGGTCAACAGTCTCATCACTGGGGTCCCATTTTGCCACAAAATAGAATTATTTGTTTTTGCAAACCTGAAAGTGGTCTAATGTTAGGAAAAGTATAAGCATTCATTATTATTTTTTATTCTGGCTCATCTAGCAAATAAATGGAGGTCTACTTGCACAAAAACAAAATGCTACATGGTTGTGAATACTATTTTGTGTCTGACTCTGAATAATAAATCATCTTTTATCTTGAATTAAAAGAGCTGAATTCCTGGTAGATATAAAAGAAAACACAATTTAATGCATTTACATATACCTGTATTGTAACAGATTTGTAGGCTTCGCTACATGCCTATTTGGGACACTGTAAAGGAGAAATAGGGGAGCATGTATGCTTTTTAACCCTTTTGCTTGTTGACCCTTCTACGATGATCCAGACCAGAGGGATACTTTAGCATGGGTCCTGCTGGGTTTCCTAACACGCATTGCCTATTGCAGGATACCTGGCATGGCACCCAACCTTACCAGCACCCCTATGGTTGTGCAGTCCATACATGGTAGAAGTCCCGAACAACAGACCCCCTTTTGCCACCAACCAAGCACCAGTCCCTTCACAGGAGACGTTTCCATCTGTGGTATAATGGAATGTCCACACAAGAAATGCCATTGCCATTTGCTTTACTAAACAGAACACAAGAATATTTACAAGCTGTTCATTTGGCATTCCAGACTGAGGGGTAACGTCCCTTAGGTTACAAACTCTTTTAAGGGCAAAGCATTTTAGTAGGGGAGGAGAGAATTTCAAGACTTCAGGAGGGCTGTCCAGGAGACCTATCATCCTACTAGGGAATGAGGATAGTCCCAAAAATATAGTCCTTTTGCATGTGGTAGCCCACCTGGCTTCTCCCGGCTTCCTCTTAGGGGGGAAGCTTGTAGGCAGATGCAATCTGTACTCCCTTCTGCAGGTGGCACTCGACCAAACTGGCAATGCATATGGGGAAGGAAGTATTGAGGAACTTGGTCCCTCTATGACTTATTGCAGTCACAAGGAGATAGCTGTCGATTGGACACTTATCGATTGGACACTTGCGACTCATATGACTCAAGCGGCTATCTTGGGTCAAGCAGAGTGTATTTCAGACTTTGGCTCACAGGTTTGGCACGCTTTATGCGAGGGGCTAGAGTAGGGACAGGTTCCTCTTCTGGCAGGAACAGTAGAAGTGTGGAAAAAATCCTGAGGTGTGGGGACAGTGCAGGGACTACATCCTTCACTTTCTAGGAAGCCTCCCCTTTGGGTGTGGACCAGTCAGGCCGCATTCCGCTCCACATTACAGACACTCTCAGCATCTTCATGTCTTCAAACAGCTGTCCCAGTTGGTAAGTGGCTCTAGATGGGTGTGCCTACCCACCGGGCCTGAAAAGTTGTGTTGAACCTTTCTACAATATAACTCTACTGCCTAACTTGGACTCTGTAGGGTTGATTTACTAAAACTGGAGCACTCAGAATCTGGTGCAGCTGTGCATAGTAGCCAATCAGCTTCTAACTTTAACTTGTTCAATTAAGCTTTTGCAATAAAACCTGGAAGCTGATTGGTTACTATGCACAGCTGCACTAGATTCTGTATGCTCCAGTTTTAGTAAATCAACCCCTGTGTGTTCACTGTCCATCACAACAGGCTGCACCTTGCTCACAGGCTTCATACCTTCCACCTACTTGATGTGTCCTATCTGAAGTACCTCAGAGAATCCTGTACCTCCTGTTGAGTGTGGCTACATAAACCTCAGGGAGCTTCCCACCAAACTATATGTAGAGTGTTCTTCTAGTGGTAGTGGCCTCCTTTACCCATTAGGATCCTTGGGACTAGCTCACTGCTTACTAAAGTGACATCTAGTGAGGTTCCAAGGCAGGCCTGTGCTGGCCATCGGGACTACCGGGAGATTCCCGGTGGGCCGATTGGCAGCGGGCCACTACACCAATGACTCTCTCTGACTGTGTCAGACAGTGACTGTGTCACTGTCTCTCTCCGTCCGAGCGTCGCCGGGCGCCGGGCGGCTCCGCTTCTGCACTCGGCGGGCGGGCCGGCCGCCGGCGTCACAAAAGAACAGGCATTGACACTCCCCCAGGCACTCCCCCTAACAGCTATCAATATAGCCATTTGGGCGGCCTCTTTGTCCCGGCGCCGTGACGTCACTCACGGACGGAGGGCGGAGGCGGCCCGGGGACATAGGAGGAGGCGGAGCCAGGGCGATGTCACAAGCAAATGGAGATGGACAAGAAAAGAGGAGGAGGAGGGGCCGCCGGGGGGAGCAGCAGCAGCGTGACATGAGAAAGAACTTACTACAGAGGCTGCCTGTGCTACTCTGCATGTGAAGAAAACAACAAGTAAACGCTGTGCCCTGATTGTACCCCATGTGCCCTGATGTGCCCTGATTGTACCCCATGTGCCCTGATTGTACCCCATGTGCCCTGAATGTACCCCATGTGCCCTGATGTTCCCTGAATGTGCCCTGATGTTCCCTGAATGTGCCCTGATTGTACCCCATGTGCCCTGAATGTGCCCTCATGTGCCCTGATGTTCCCTGATGTTCCCTGAATGTGCCCCGATGTACCCCATGTGCCCTGATGTTCCCTGAATGTACCCCATGTGCCCTGATGTTCCCTGAATGTGCCCTGATGTGCCCTGAATATGCCCTGATGTACCCTATGTGCCTGATGTGCCCTGAATGTACCCTGATGTTCCCTGAATGTGCCCTGATGTTCCCTGAATGTGCCCTGATGTTCCCTGAATGTGCCTGATGTGCCCTGATGTGCCCTGAATGTGCCCTGATGTGCCCCATGTGCCCGAATGTGCCCTGAATCTGCTCTGATGTGCCCTGCATGTGCCCTGATGTGCCCCATGTACCCTGAATGTGCCCTGATGTGCCCCATGTGCCCTATGTACCCTCATGTGCCCCATGTACCCTCATGTGCCCCATGTACCCTGATGTGCTGTACCCTGATCTTGCTGTGTTGTGTTGCCCCGATGTGCGCTGTGCCCCGATGTGTGATGTACCCTGATGTGCTGTGCGCTAATGTGCTGTGTTGTGCTGCCCCGAAGTGCCCTGTGCCCCGATGTGCGATGTACCCTGATGTGCTGTGCCCTCATGTGCTTTTACCCTGATGTGCACTGTGCCCTGATGTGCTGTGCCCTGGGCCATTCTGGATAAAGTCCAGGGCCACATTTTTGTCCCAGTCCAGCCCTGTTCCAAGGAACCACAACATGGCACAACAAAGCATTTTTACATACAGCTACCATAAGTCCCCTTCAAAGGCGCATTCAGACTAGGCGGGGGAATAGCAGAACTGGGGCCAATCAAGCTCTTCTGCAGACACATGTGCTGACAAAGAACATGATGACAAGACGAGTAAGCAGAATGAGCAGAGTCAATGACTTATCAGTGATTTTGTTTTTTCATTGTCCAATCAGCAGGCTGTGGTCTGGCAGGGGTGTATGAACCACAAAAGTGGCTGAACAAAATTACCTTTTCCATAAGTAATGTGAAGAGGCTATGCTGCGGTGAGCAGGCCACACAGCTAAGATTTTATTTTATCAGGAACAGGTAGAGACAAAGATGGTGTGCTGGAGAATGGCCTCAAAACTAAAAAGCATCTGTGTACTTTATAAGTACAGTAATCCTTTATAATTATTTTTTAAAGTAGAGGGTAGAAGCACCTCCACCACTCTGTTTACCTGTGAAAGCATTAAAGAATAACTAAAGGCAAAACTTTTTTAAACATTTTTTGGATAGAGTGGAGAGGGATTAGAACAAATATTATGTTTTTATTGCTGTCTGTATCCCCCTTAGGGAGATTCACCCTTTCTATTTGTCCTATTTACCATTAGCATTGAAAGTGAACTTAAAAGAAAATCCCACATTTTGGGTTGTCCCCAAAACAGTAATAGAGTGTACATCTTCCAAAGGGGACTGGGGGGCCCCAATTTGCAGGGATTTCCTCTATTCCTATTTTGGCTACTGGACAGGAATTGAAGGTAACTCTCCTCAATGGGACACAGATGGCAAAGAAACCCTGCCCTTCTACTTTAAGTCTAATCCCTGTGTAAGCGCTCGGCCTATGTCAGAGCTTACACAGGGCTAGTGACCTCCTTCCATCCCCCATGTGACAGTTTTCAGACCTGGTGATTGGCTGCACAGGCTAGCGCAGGGGTCTACAAATGTTTCAGTATGAAGGCCACATTGTGCCCTCATTTCTCTTGTGTTGCCTTTAGGAACTTGTAGCAATTTGTTACAATATCTACAATATGTGGCAGCAATCTTAGACCTAAGCAACAGAACAGAACTAAGCTCTGCTAGCTCCATTCTCTCCAAGGAAAGTGTGCTTATTGGCCACTGACACAATCCCATTGGACAGGAGAATAGGAGCTGTGGAAAGTCCTAATAGGACTTAGAATAGGAGCTGCAGAAAGACCTAAAATCTCAAATTTTCAGTGGGCACTGGAAACAGAATAGAAAGAAAAATTTCCAGTGAGGACACATATTTCATTGACAGCTGTCTAGGAGGGAATTTTAATAACTTTTGGAGAGATATTTTTTTTACTTTTTGTAGTGTCTAGAGGACAAGCAAAGAAAGGAAATCTCCCCATGAGAAAAAGATGGCAAAAAATCCTAATGGGGATTTTACTATACCCTACCTTATCCAAAATAATGAAAACAGTTTTGGGTTTTGATATACATAAACCTATACATTTAACCTAAACATATCACTTAACATCCAAGCATAAAATGACCCCTAACCCCAACAGTAATTTAAACCCTAAGGGCCCATATTTGCCTTGCAAACTGCCCCAGAACGGCCTTGCCTTTTACAATTTACTGATGGTAACATCTTGATTTCGAAAAAAACACAGACTCGAGGAAAACCCCTTTAAGACAGATGGCTAAGAAAAACAATGGCGATGTTAGAATTTCCAGGAATATTCCTGAATAGAGAAGTTATTTATTTCCTTGGTCGTTATTTCTAATTATAAGTCTTCCAAGGTCTTTAAGCTTTCGTCCAAGAAACCTGAATAAATCACTCACCATCTAGCTAGCAATGTACTGCTTGCCCTGTTCTCTGCCACGCATTCTAAAAATGTACCTAAATCACCAACTGTCATAAAGACAATGTTTAGGGAAAAAATGTATATTTCTGTGAAAAGTCACAGGTCCTGCAGAGATTGGGAAATGATTGAATGCACCCTTGGGTAGAAGGGCTTTTCTTTATGTCCTTGGAAAGTAAAATTGAAGAATAATACACTGTCTAAAGCCATCTCGAGTTTCTTCATGTTGCATAAACGGAGAACGACTCTGTAGGATGGAGCCCTAGCTAAATCATATTACGTTTCGAAGTTTAAGGGTCTCTAAAGGGTTTGAATTTTAATACAGTAGTTATACTTGCCTTTGATGTTTCTTTGAGATGTTTGGTTGCATAACTATCCTTGAGGGATTGGGGGAGATATCGTATTTTGCTAATGACATAAGCAGATAACTGTATTTTGTGTTTGGCCTTTTGGAATTAAGCTGAAAATGTGCATATGGCTTGTATGGAAAGTGAGACTATGCAAGGTCTGGGCTGTAAGCCACAAAATTGCTTAAAGGGTAACTGTGGATAGTGCATAAACACTGGTCTAAAACTGCTGGGTTTTCAGGCATGGCCACCATATGTGGTACATGGTACCCTCGCGTGAACATACCTGCATTTGTTTCAAAGCAATCACATGCTGCTCTGTTGATTACAGCAGAGCCATAGAACTAAATTTGCCTAACCAAACCTAGCTGCCTATCTGGGAGGGTACTACACAGCAACAATGAGCTTTTTCAAAAAGGCTGTGTTTTATCCCTAAAACTCCCTAAAGTTCCAGTCAAATGACTTTGCCTAGGCTGGGATGATGTCATCAGTCTACTGCAAGCAGGAGTAAGCATTACTTCAGTCTCATCTTCCCCAGCTATCAGGCGGCAACATTGTAACTTGTAGCAAGCCAAGGCTGCAGTAGGGGCTGATATGTGTTAGACATTTGTCAACACAGCCAAGAACTGCGCCAAGAACTGCGTGCGTGCCCGAAAGGCGGCAAATTTAAAGGGGCGTACAGGTACGCCCATTTGCCTGCCTGTGCTATTCTGCCGACGTACATCTGTGTGCAGCGGCTGGCAAGCGGTTAACCACTTCAGCCCCAGAAGATCTGGCTGCTCAATGACCAGGCCATTTTTTGCGATTCGGCACTGCGTTGCTTTAACTGACAATTGCGCGGTCGTACGACGTTGCACCCAAACAAAACTGACGTCCTTTTTTCCGCACAAATAGAGCTTTCTTTTGGTGGTATTTGATCATCTCTGCGTTTTTTACTTTTTGCGCTATAAACAAAAAAAAGAGTAATTTTTGAAAAAAAAAGCACAATATTTTTACTTTTTACTATAATAAATATCCCAAATTTTTATTAAAATAAGCAAATTTTTTCCTCAGTTTAGGCCGATATGTATTCTTCTACATATTTTTTAAGCGTATATTGATTGGTTTGCGCAAAAGTTATTGCGCCTACAAAATAGGGGATTGGCATTTTTATTATTATTATTTTTTTTTTACTAGTAATCTGAGATTTTCAGCAGGACTGCGACATTATGGAGGGCACATCGGATACTTTTGACACATTTTTGAAACCATTGACAATTATGCAGCGATCAGTACTATAAAAATGCACTGATTACTGTAAAATGTCACTGGCAGGGAAGGGGTTAACACTAGGGGGCGATCAAGGGGTTAACTGTGTTCCCTGTGTGTGTTTCTAACTGTGGGGGGAGCGGACTGACCTAGAGGAAATGACAGATTGTGGATCCTAGCTATTAGGAACACACAATCTGTCACTGCTCACAGAACAGGGATTTATGTGTTTACACACACACGTCCCTGTTCTGCCTCTCGTGCCCGCGATCGCCCCTGGTCGGCGGTCATCGCGACGTCGGCCATGAGAATCTGCACCCCCACAAGGCAGCGACCATAGGGGCCGAGACGTCACTTCCGGGTCTTTCCCTTACATTGGTGGATAAATTGTAGCGCTGGTATGAAAGCAACATAAAACACACTGTGAGGTGATATATAAATGTCTCTCAAAATATATAACTGTACATCCCAAAAGAAACAAGTGTACTCCAAATGTTTCTAAATAAAGTCCGTGCCAAAGTGGTAAGATGCAGTGAATCAGAGGGGGAATTCCATCAACAATCTGAATGTTCAATATGGGACCATCAAAACATTGGATAGATGTAGGTACGCTTACCGGAACCGGTGGACTCTAGTGCCAGCAGCATAGAGTCTATCGAGCAGTTTGCCACCACAGGCAGATGGAAAGATGGTCACAGGAAGGATGGATGGTTTCCGGATCGTCACAAGCCACACGATTGGATCTCCAGGGGGAACAGGAAAGATCTCAAAATGCAGACGTCATCTCACGGCAAGGAGATATGTGGAAAAAATAAAGTGCCTCCACATAGTGCAAATCAGGTTTGTTTATTTACTAAAAAACCACAATGCATAAAAGTGATCACAGAGTAAAAACAAAATGGCAATGTAGAGAGTGGTAGGCGCCTCTCTACATTGCCATTTTGTTTTTGTTTTTACTCTGTGATCACTTTTATGCATTGTGGTTTTTTAGTAAATAAACAAACCTGATTTGCACTATGTGGAGGCACTTTATTTTTTCCACATATCTCCTTGCCAGCACAGACCCCCCCCTGTCAGGAGAGCAGCCGATCAGCTCTCCTCTACTCGCGTCTGTCAGACGCGAGTGAGGAAAAGCCGATCACCGGCTCTTCCTATTTACATTGTGATCAGCTGTGATTGGACATGGCTGATCACTTGGTAAAGAGTCTCCGTCAGACTGACACCCCACAACAACGATCGCCGCGATGCGCGCCCCCGGGGGCGCGCAGCAGCTCAATATCCTGCGGACATCATATGACGCCCAGTCAGGATATTGAAACCACTTTGCCGCCGTCATTCTGCTACATGGCGGGCGGCAAGTGGTTAAAAATCAAAAAATAACTGCTCATTAAAAAATTACGTTTTTCACAAACTTTTTTTTATTGATATATGTCCCCCAGGGCAGGACCCAGACCCCTATAACCATTGTATGCCCAATTACTTGCATATAGGCCTTCAAAATGGGCACTTTTGATTTTTGACATTCGGGTCCCATTGACTTTAATGGGGTTCGTTACTCGGGTCCAAACTTTCATGGTGTTCGGAAGTTCTGGTGTCAACTGAACAGGGGTCTGTTCGGCCCATCCCAAGTGACAAATCCTTTGTTCTCTTTCACAGTACAGGTTCTCCTTAACCTTGATAAATGTGAAGGGTACACAGCCTGCCTACCTGCTTCCGTTTTTTTTTTTTTATTCAAACAAAATAGTAGTATTACCTTAGTCCACTGCTCTGCGTCTGAAACTGCAACCTCTGCTGTGTCTGGTGATTTCGCTGCTTGCTGAGCTACATGGGATGCTAGACAGCTCCCTGGACAATTCCTTGAACGATCTTGCTTTAAAGCTTGTTTCTCGTGAACCTTGAACATTTTGCTCCTCACATAAACTTCCTATTTTAGACTTGCCTTTGCACTTCCAGTTTGCCAGATTATTGTGCTCTCTCCAGCCAATATATTGCTTTTGTTATTCATTCCTGCTGCTGTCCAAATCTCCACTACTACTTGTAATTGACCTTTGACGTGTTTACTGACTATGCTTTTGCTTGAACCCTACCTGGTGGATCTGCTACTGGACCCTGGCTTTTTCACCTTCTGGTGGGGGTGATCTTGATGACCGTGACCTGGTGCTAATATGCAGCAAAATCCATCTCCGTCATCTGGAGCTCTAGTGAACACCTCGGGTGAGCCTGTGTCATCTGTCAGGGTGACCTACTGCTGCACTTATCCAGCTTGTTGGTGGGAGCCTCTCTACTGCTATAGCTACTGATCTCCGAGCCTGACCATGACAACTGTATTGCCTATAATCTAATGATTTAGGAACCCTCTTGGTTTTGTAAGAGACCTGTTCCCAAAATCAATCACTGTGTGCTCCTTGCTGTTGCTCACATAGAGAAAGCCTCATCTGTCTAATTGTTAGTACTAAAAATGTTTCCAATCCACCAAGGCATGCTTTCAAATGGTAAATATGATTGAAAACTCAAATTAGGAAATTAGATCAATTGAACAGCATGGGCTTCAGGAAGAAATCCCACCCAACTCACATGTGAGGAGCTTACTAGAATCTGGCTGCATTGCATTACCTATAACTAATGTTGAAATAAATTTGTAGCAAGGTCTTTTACCTCTTTTGGTCTAATGAGGACCTCCAAGGCCAAAAATAGCTGAAATCCTTCAATATGTGATGGGTTGTGAGGCATAGTGTGTGCAAAGATGGTGAAAGTCATTGGGTGCCAGACACTTCATGGATGTAAAGGAGGTTTTATTTCTTTTGACAGTCCTTTTTATATATTTTTGGGGGAAAGAGGGTTAGGGCCAGGACACCCTCAGATAGTTGCAAACTCAATTGGCAGACTCTGAGACTTCAATAGAAGGACAGCCATGCAGGGAAAGGCCCCAGCAAGAAGCCACATCTGCACTTGCAGGATTGCTGTCTCCTATGGTAACAGTCCTTTAACAGTTCCTAACTCAAACATAACAGTTCTTTCAGCTCCTACTACAACTGATCCTTGTAGTTCTTCAATCCTGATGTCCAAATCTCCACTACCACTTGTAATTGACCTTTGACGTGTTTACTGACTATGCTTTTGCTTGAACCCTACCTGGTGGATCTGCTACTGGACCCTGGCTTTTTCACCTTCTGGTGGGGGTGATCTTGATGACCGTGACCTGGTGCTAATATGCAGCAAAATCCATCTCCGTCATCTGGAGCTCTAGTGAACACCTCGGGTGAGCCTGTGTCATCTGTCAGGGTGACCTACTGCTGCACTTATCCAGCTTGTTGGTGGGAGCCTCTCTACTGCTATAGCTACTGACCTCCGAGCCTGGCCATGACAACTGTATTGCCTATAATCTAATGATTTAGGAACCCTCTTGGTTTTGTAAGAGACCTGTTCCCAAAATCAATCACTGTGTGCTCCTTGCTGTTGCTCACATAGAGAAAGCCTCATCTGTCTAATTGTTAGTACTAAAAATGTTTCCAATCCACCAAGGCATGCTTTCAAATGGTAAATATGATTGAAAACTCAAATTAGGAAATTAGATCAATTGAACAGCATGGGCTTCAGGAAGAAATCCCACCCAACTCACATGTGAGGAGCTTACTAGAATCTGGCTGCATTGCATTACCTATAACTAATGTTGAAATAAATTTGTAGCAAGGTCTTTTACCTCTTTTGGTCTAATGAGGACCTCCAAGGCCAAAAATAGCTGAAATCCTTCAATATGTGATGGGTTGTGAGGCATAGTGTGTGCAAAGATGGTGAAAGTCATTGGGTGCCAGACACTTCATGGATGTAAAGGAGGTTTTATTTCTTTTGACAGTCCTTTTTATATATTTTTGGGGGAAAGAGGGTTAGGGCCAGGACACCCTCAGATAGTTGCAAACTCAATTGGCAGACTCTGAGACTTCAATAGAAGGACAGCCATGCAGGGAAAGGCCCCAGCAAGAAGCCACATCTGCACTTGCAGGATTGCTGTCTCCTATGGTAACAGTCCTTTAACAGTTCCTAACTCAAACATAACAGTTCTTTCAGCTCCTACTACAACTGATCCTTGTAGTTCTTCAATCCTGAGCTCCTGGTCTCTCACTATACCCTCTGATTCACTGATGCTGAATCCTGTGAGCTCCTCAAGGCTTTTAGGCTGGTATCTCCCTCAAGTGTCACCCACGCTTCCCTGCTGGGTCCCTAGCTTGGCACTCTGGATACCTTCAAGCTTCACCGCTGCTGACCAGCTCGGTCCCTAGCTTGCCACACAAGGCTGCTCTGCAAGCGTCACCTCCGCTGGTTGGGTCCCTGACTTGATCACCGCCTAAAGTTTCCCGATTCTCCACTGTGCCCTTTCGGTGAGAATATTGTTCCGGTACTTGCTTCAGTTACTCACTGTGGTCCCTGGTAAAGGCGATTGGTCCCTTCATGGCGACAGTTTACCTTCTACCTCTGACCACTGACAGGTTCTCCGGCCGGCAGAATCGTCACTTCTGGTTGGACTGCAAGCCGCAGTCCCAACCCTGCGCTGCTCTCTCACTTTTGGATAGGCCCTCACACAGCCTAGCAGCCAGATGCCCCCGGGATAGGCCCCACCAATTACCCATCCACCTAGTGGTAGAAGAGAAAAGTGCAACAAGGCCAAACATAGGGAGAAATCAATAGATCCCTATTAATCGACCAAGATAACTACTCTTGGCAAGTAAATTTGTGCGGAGCTCCCTGCCTAAACTACAGGGTGCTACAAATTAATGAGATCTTTCTGTCTTGAGCACAGCTGCAGTGTTTACTAGTGAGAAAGAACAGTTAACTGACTGATTTTACTTGCTTGGTATTACTCCCTAAAGCCACTCTGACGTAACGTGGGTTAACATGGGCTGGAGGGCGAGGGATCAGCGATGTGGAGAATTAGGTAAAACATACTGGGTCACCGAATTCAGCTTTGCCACAGTTAAGTAACACTTTGAAGTTGCTGCCAGAAGATTTTTGTGACAGTGAAGGGTACTGCTAATAGGTGGTAATTGGATGCAGATTTATTAAACCAAGCAGGAAGGATGCCTAGTGCCGAGGGGGCGAATCAAAGTAGCAATCCAGCTGCCGCGATGAGTCAGCAAAGCTCCCCTACATTGGCACGTATCTCTGAGGGTCCTAGAGTCTGCAATCACAAGTAATCCAGCAAGATGGTGTTCCCCCTGAACTCTGGGCTACATTAAACTCATCAATCAGTAACACAAGCAGAGCAAACAATGTTCTATACTTTAGATTAAATCTGGGATTTGTGTTCAACCGTTTTAACATTATGCCAGTAATGCATTAAGGTCGAAACAAGAAATACTACTCCTCGTTAACAAGTACCAGTTGTGGCCTCTCTTCAGTAAATTTTATGTTCCAGGGAAGAACTCTGGAGACATCAACATTAAAGAGACCCTGTCACCAGACCTATTACCGGTATTTTACCAAAACTCTTACCATAAGATAATAGGTGCTTTTAACTTATTTTAGCCATATTATTTACCTGTAAAAGCCTCCCTTGTCTAGACATCAAAAGGCCTGAGATGCTGCTGGGTGTTGCCATATTGAATGGGATGTCAGCAGCCCTAGTAGTCACTTAAGACTTTGGTCTGCAGCTGAGTAAAACTAAGAGGAGGGCCAGCATGACTGGGGCATGTAGGCAGGTTGCCTACAGGAGTATGGTTTTAGCTAGTGGCTGGTCCAGGCTGGGCGTAAAGCGTTAATGTATGTGCTGCGGTTCCCAGGCTTTTGGTTTCGGGGAGCAGGAGAACACATTGAGCAGGACATGTGGTGACTGCTGTGGAGGAAGACTGCTGCGCCTGGAAGTCTGTTGGAGGCACCAGAGATCCAGAGTTTGGCCACCACCTAGAGGACACCAGTATGGACTACTACCTTGTAGAGGTATGCCTGGGTACCCAATCAATTGTAGTTAGGGTCAGGATGTGGATACTGTTCATGTTAAACTGTATTGCCCAAAATTCTTTAAGTAAATATGCATCAACTGCTCTAAGCCTGGTCGGAAGTTATTCAAAAAGGTGTACATGGGTTTTGGCATATCAAAAGAACCAGGGTCATTAAATTATATGTAAAGTATGAAATTCAGCTGCTACAAATGGTCTACTTGACATGTCAAGCAAGAGTAGGAGTGCAGTATGGGTAACCAAGTACTATAACAAGTTACAAAGCGACCAGTCGTGAAGGGTGGTACCTGGTATAGGTGACACGTCCTTCAGTAGCAAGGGGGGTCGGTGATCTGGTCCCCTCCCCAGCAGTCAGTTTCTAATAGCAACTGGAATGTGTGTTACAGAGATCCATGGCCTGGTCACGTAGGTATGGGAAGCAAGGTGTTAAGCAAGTGTACACATGAGGTCCACGCTAGGTGCACGGTGGGACCCCATTCTGTCACTGGGAGTGAGGTGGCAGAGGTACGCTGGACCTGTGGAGAGGGCATAGGCTCAGCAGTGTCCTTCCTAATGCAATGCATACATCAAATTGTGTAATGTAATGGGGCAGTACTTTTGCAGAGGACCTCTGTACTTAGATTAGTACACATAGTGAAGGCTCATCTGTAAGTGAGAGAACTGCCTTAAAGCGTTTGTAAAGGTAATTTAAAAAAAAAAAAAAATAGCAAACATGTTATACTTACCTTCACTGTGCAGCTCGTTCTGCACAGAGTGGCCCCGAACCTGGTCTTCTGGGGTCCCTCGGCGGCTGTTTCAGCTCCTCCCCGCAAGCATTCACCACCTTAATGCGAGCTCCCTCGCATGGTGGTGAGTGCTTGCGGGCGCGCTCCCGTGATACAGCCGGCGGCTATAGCCGCTCGCTGTATCACTCGGCCCCGCCCCCCGGCGCGCCGCGTCATCGGATGTGATTGACAGCAGCGCGAGCCAATGGCTGCGCTGCTTTCAATCCATCCACTGCAGCCAATCAGCGACCAGGCTGAGCTGCAGCGAAGATGACCAGAACGAGCAGCGTAGATTCGAGGCGTCAGGTAAGTAAAACGGGGGGGCTGGGGGCGGCGGTTCTGTCAGAAGTTTTTTCACCTTAATGCATAGAATGCATTAAGGTGAAAAAATTTTTACCTTTACAACCCCTTTAATGTTTTCACATGAACGCGGTCTCTGCCTGGTCCTGGGCATTGGTGAGAATGTGCACAGGAGAAAGTTACCCCCCAGATAGCAGAAATAACTTGCCATAAATTTGTGGCAGTGTTAAATTGTAAGTCTTGTTACCTTGCTGCACATTTGCACTGGCAAGTTTTACACTTGCAGAGCACTTGAAGTTCTAGTTATCACTTTTCCAATTTGTAGCAAATTTGTGTGCAAGTCTCTACCAAGAGCAAAGTTGCAGTGGTGAGTCTACAGTAAGAGCTCTGCAAGTCACAATGACCCCTGTGGTGGGATGACTTACATACATAACTGAACCAAAACTTGCAGCAGACCTGCCGAATGTTGGCAAAGAAAGTTGATCTGGAGTCATGCAATGCAGACTTGCAGCAATTGTGCAACAAATTTATGAACCCTGGCAAGTCTAGCAATAACTCAGTAAGTCATTTCAAACTTGCAGCTCAATTACTTGCTAGCTGGGCCCATATACAGAGCGAGGTGGCCCCGCTCAACAGGCCGGCAGAAGAAGTTGAAATGGACAGGGTTTTTGTGGGTTTATTTTTTTAATATAAAATTACACTTACCTGATTGGAGGGTTTGGGGGCTCGGGAGTGGTACTTGGTGTGAGGAGAGGAGAGAGAACCTTGTAGGAGAATTAGTCGACTGTTGCCAGCATTGGACAGGTTTCTCCCACCCTCCATCCCCCTGGACACCTTTTCTTTGGTGCTCTTATGACTTATGGTAGACAAATGTGAAAAGGAAGAAATATTGTTTGGAAATCATTGATGCATTGACCACATGGGTAGAGATATTCCCCACAGGAAGTGCTGACGCCTTAACAGTATCCAAAGCCTTACTAAAAGATATAATTTCACAATTTGGGATACCAGAGAAGATTTATAGCGATAATGGTTCACATTTTGTAAATCAGACTATAAAACACCTAACAGAAGTGATGGGTATAGGAGTAAAGAATCACTGTGCATATCACCCTCAGTCAGCAGGGCTCGTAGAAAGACATAATGGGATATTGAAGAGCAAGCTTAAAAAGGCTATGGAGGAGACAGGAAAAAATTGGATGTACTGTCTCCCACTAGCTATTTTAAGCATGCACATCACGCCCACTAAGGAGGGGCTGAGTCCATTTGAAATGATGTATGGTAGACCTTATAAAATATCTTTATTACCAAATGAAACCCACACAGAGGAAGGGGAGAGAACCCTAGCAGAATACATGTCAAGGTTATTAAAACAGAAACAAATTAACCAAGAGTGTTCCATTCCAGAAGGAGAGCCCATAGGAGAAGACAAAGTACAAATCGGGTGCTCATCTAGGTGATCAAAAAGAAGCATTGGCACTCCCCTAAGTGGGACGGGCCATATCAAGTACTCCTTACTACTCCCACTGCAGTAAGAATTGCTGAAAGGACTATCTGGATTCACCAATCCCACTGTAAAAAGGTAAATATAGGCAGAGTAGGGACAGAACGACTGAAGGAGGGGAAAGTCCAAATACAAAGGGAGGCAGATAAAAGGTCTGCTTGTCTCAACCTTGGTGAAGAAAAGGCCCTATCTAGGCCCCCCTCACTTCAGATAGGATGGTAGGGATTTTGTTCCTCGTGGGAGCATTGGTGACTCTAGGAGAGGCCTCTATACGGGGAGGTAGGAGACACGGGAGGATAGTGGAACCAATCAATTGGGAAGAGACAGGAAGAGCATTGAACCTCACCTTTGTTGAAGGAACCACCAGTACAGGTGGATTTCTGCCAGATGACAGATTGTGAAGATAAGGTAGAAGCAAGTAAGCTGACCTGGGCAGATAAATACGTGTGCTACCTGGCTGGAACTACCGGGTGTACTACTTAGGATTCAGTCATGTGGACAACTGCAGCCCAGGATTGGGGATATGAGATCCCAGCAGCAGGAGATTTAAAGAATAGATTAACCATAACTAAAGCGGCCCACTCTCCCTGTACAGAACCAAAGAATTTCAATATATTATTGATTTCCCTGAAGGACCCCAAACTAGAAGATCAGAGGTTATACCGTGTAGGAGCTGGGATATCAGGAACTGACCCTTTGGAAAAAATTCTTCCTTGAAGTCAAATAAGAAGAAAGAATTAGATAATGAGGACCGACTTAAAGTAGAGGTATTAGGACCCATAGTGAGATTCACCAATCTCACAGTGGAAGAAGCTATAACATTAGAAACAGGATACCAGGATAAGAATAAATGGCTTGAATGGTTAATATATACTGCTAACACCCTTAAAAAAGAGAACTGCTTGGTCTGTGCAGGGGCCAGACCCCAGCTGGCTACAGTGCCTTTTCCCTTAAATAACAATATAGATCCTGATGGTTTAGGGTGTATGCTAAAGCTATATCAAAAAACATACAAACCTGACACCAACACTCCCTGTCACTTGTTAAGTTTGTTGTTTCCCCAGGTTCAGAGACCTCAGATACCCCCTGCTGTCACGGCATACCCTGACAACTTTACTTGTTTTGCACTTCCGGGGAATGAGAGTGGCAAAGATTTGGGGTCTTTACCGGATGACTACTGCATGGAGAGGATTAACAAAATAGTAAAGGGAGAGAGTGACAACTGGGTTGAGCACGACACCCAGAGGGCGGACGTCTGGTGGTTATGCGGAGACAAGAGGCTCAGAGCGAGCATCCCAGCCAATTCCCGAGGGGATTGTGCCCTGGTACAGCTGGCAATGCCTCTGTGCTTACTGTCAGAGTCCCCTTGGAAGAAGGGTCACCTCGCCTGCGGGGTTTTTTGACCCCCAGATCTATATAGATGAGATTGTTCCGCGTGGAGTGCCGAGCGAGTTCAAAGCTAGGAATCAAGTGGCAGCTGGATTTGTGTCTCTTCTCTGGTGGGTGACAGTAAACAAAAATGTTGACTGGATTAACTATATATACTATAACCAAAAAAGGTTTGTAAACTACACCAGGGATGCAGTTAAGGGATTGGCAGAGCAATTAGCCCCTACCTCTCTGACGGCATGGCAGAATAGGATGGCATTAGATATGGTCCTAGCAGAAAGAGGAGGGGTCTGAAAAATGTTTAGTGGTATGTGTTGCACCTTTATTTCTAACATTACAGCCCCTGGAGGAACCGTGAGTAGAGCCCTCGAAGGATTGACAGCTTTATCGAATGAATTAGCGGAAAACTCGGGTATTGATGATCCATTCAGAAATTGGCTTGAAGGTTGGTTTGGGAAATGGACTGGACTTGCCAAGGTCAAGAACTTGCTAAGGTCTGAAAACCCAGTTGTGGAACGGACCTGCACTGAAGTAATAAACTGAGGAAGCAAATATAGATATCAGAGGAGGGAATGATAAGAAATATGTAAAGAATTACAAGTGATATCAACATTTGCCTTGTTCCTTATATGCTTTTTCTAGCTAAAATGGCGCTGACTTGTTGTTTATGCAACCTGCTTATTTCCGACTAACGCCTTAAACCATACTTAAAAGAACTAGCAAAAGTTTACCATATTAGGACATATTGTGAAAGGACACTGGTTTTTTTGACAATAAAGCTGACGATGCACCATGAGTCACCAGTGTGCCTTAGCCAATGGCAGCTTGCCAAATACTGCTATAAACTGACATGTGCAAAAGGGTTCCTGTGTGACTCTGCTGGAACTCCTTGCTGTGAACAGAGTTCACCCCTATGTATCGATACATTTGTAATAAATCTGTCTTCTAATCAACATGACCGGAGTTGACTGATCAGTGAGAGAATGGAATTTTATTGACATAAGCGTTATTATAGGCTTACCTGCAGGTAAAAATAATAAAGCAAGGTTTACAACTTCTTTAATATATAAAGCTTGTTGTTCACAGAGGCCCTGTCCTGGGTGGAGGCACTGACAACTTTATAATCAAACCCGCTGTTCCACCTAGCATAGGTTATGGTTCTCTTATTTACTTACAGATTTAGCACAATATTCTGTTTGGTGAGGGTCATTTCTCAAACCCTCCCCAAATAGGGCTACAAAGGTTTCATCTGGCGTTCCACTTTAAGCAATCCTGCATAGTCATCACACCACCCTCAGGCTATGATTGGACAATGAACAAGAAGCTAGACAATGTTTAAGTCATCTCTGTGTTCTTCTATAAGCATGATCGAGGTTGTGATCAGGGGCCGGTCTGGATGACAGTGTGGTCGTCTCTTCCTCCATGTTTCCCTCCTTGTTGGGTGCCAAGCAAGGGTCACATGAGAGGACTATCCTGGGGTGGGTTCATTTGGGCTATGCTTGGCACCTGTGACAGGCTCACTTTATTACAAGTAGAGTGCTTTGTGTCATTTTCATCAATGCCCTGGGACAAGGCTAAGGTTGCCGTGGGGGAATACTTGACCTTAAGGCGAACCTCTGTTGTTAGAGATGAACGCCATGTACACTTGCACTGCAACTTTTCTACAGTAAACTTTTGTGTCCTTGTGACAATGTACACCTTCTCTGTAACTTGCATTTAGGAGGGGCATGCTGAGCCTTGTCCACAACCACCTGTTCAGCTTTTTCCATCACTATTCCCCAGAAGTGGAATGGGCCTTCGCCATGCACCTTGTGTGGGCTCCACACGTGCACTTGACTTAACTCTAGAACTTCTGAACCTGTGTACAGGATGGGGGCTTCATGCAGGTTGAATCTGCTTCCGTTGCTTGGGGAGACAGACCGCTGGTGGAAGGAGTGCTGACAACATCTCCCTCACTGCTGAAGGCCGTTCCACCTTCAACAAGCACACGCTACTGATAGGCTGCTCATTAAACCTCCATTACCCCAGGTAACCACTTGTGTCTTCACACTGTATTATTACCTCACTGACGTCTTCATACCCCAAGTACTTTAGTGACCTGAGCCATGGGATGGTGCCGGTTACCTGCAATACACCCTCTTTGAGTAACTTCAGACCAGGCGAGAACAAGGTTTCCAAAACTGTACTTGGAAAAGTGTAAAGGGCAATACAAAATTCAGCATTCAAAGAAATAATTCTTCCCTAAATCCCTAACTCTAACTACAGTCTATGTGCTGCCTCAGCATAGCTGTAAAGATAATGCCCATGTAAAGAAAGAGTTCATTAGAGGCATTCTCCAGGAGCTGGTGTCTGAGTTGCAAACCCCAACCTCTGATGACTTTACAAAAAAATTAAAAATACCTGATGATTCGTGTGTTCTTCATATCAGTTATATTGTACTGAGCTATCTCAGACTACAGAACCCCTCCCCTCTAGGTTATGGAGAAGAGGAGGGGTTGGCCCTGCCCTGGAGTGACAATACTACTCCTCCATTGATGTAGTGCAGTCAGTGAAGGTTGTCACCTTAGAAAGTAAATGTGTTACTGGCAGGATCACTACGTGCAAATAAAGGGGGAAAACCCTGAAAAAAGTGAATGCAGCCACCACATCTAGCTAATAAGCTGCAATATATTACATTTTTGTTTTTGTGTTTAGATATATTCTTTAAACACATCCAACCTGTGTCCTGTGCAGCCACAACATACAAGTCTCACCAAGGACACAAACTGCAGGGATTAAAGGCCATCAATAAACGGCACTGTTTATTTTCAGTGCTGATTGAAACTCTCTGTGCCCACAATTATAAAGTGATTAAGCGCTGTCTTCAAAAAGGGATGATGTAGTCTCCTGCACTAATTGCAAATTATATCCTATGCTTTGTATGTTTTAATTATATAACAACATGTCCGTAATTGGCTTCTTTGTATACTGCACGCACACGGGTATGATCAAAATGACTTCCTTTTACGCAGCGCTGATAAATGTCCACTCATTGGTTTTGGAATTGTTGTATTTCAAGGCAGAATGTTCTCCCTTTTGTTTCTTATTCAGCTTGGACATTTTCTAAGAAATGCTTATTAGTATCAAATTGATAACTGCCAATGGCGTTATGCTCCAGTGATCTTGCCAGTTACATTGTAATTTGGGCTAATTGTATAAATATCTAATGAGCTAACATCTATATTCATTGCATTGCTTCTCCGCACAGCTGGAATTGAATTAGAAATAATAGGCTGGCAGACATATTGACTCCATCAGGATGATGTGTTTCCTAATTGATAGCATTAACACAACATGAAGAAATTATGAAAGAGTTGGGGAATGTTACGTGCAAACCTTTTGAATCCAGATACAGAGCTCCTGGATGTACCTAAGGGTTATGTTGCATGAATACATATTGGGAAAAAATCCCAGCCCGTTAAAACATTTTTTATATACAGTAATATATATATATATATATATATATATATATATATATACTGAAATATCACATGGTCCTAAGTATTCAGACCCTTTGCTCAGTAATTAGTAGAAGCACCCCTTTGATCTAATACAGCCATGAGTCTTTTTGGGAAAGATGCAACAAGTTTTTCACACCTGGATTTAGGGATCCTCTGCCATTCCTCCTTGCCGATCCTTTCCAGTTCGGTCAGGTTGGATGGTAAACGTTGGTGGACGATATGGATGAGCTGAACACCCCCCCCCCCCCGGTTTGGTTCGCATCCAGAACATGCAAACAGGCAAAAAATGTGTTCGAACACGCGAACACCGTTAAAGTCTATGGGACACGAACATGAATAATCAAAAGTGCTTATTTTAAAGGCTTATATGCAAGTTATTGTCATAAAAAGTGTTTGGGGACCTGCGTCCTGCCCCAGGGGACATGTATCAATGCAAAAAGAAGTTTTAAAAACGGCCATTTTTTTGGGAGCAGTGATTTTAATAATGCTTTCAATTTCCTACCTGGGTGTCTATAGTATGCCTGTAAAAGGGCGCATGTTTCCTGTGTTTAGAACTGACAGCAAAATGACATTTCTAAAGGAAAAAAAGTCACGTAAAACTACTATCACTAGCGCTGGCTATAATGAATTGTTGGTCCGGCAATACACATAAAAGTTAATTGATAAAAACGGCATGGAATTTCCCCACAGGGGAACCCCGAACCAAAATTTAAAAAAACATGTGTGGGGGTCCCCCTGAACTCCATACCAGGCCCTTCAGGTCTGGTATGGATTTTAAGGGGAACCCCGTGCCAAAATGTAAAAAAAAATGGCGTGGGGTCCCCCCAAAATCCATACCAGACCCTTATCCGAGCACACAACCTGGCAGGCCGCAGGAAAAGAGGGGGGGACAAGAGAGCACCCCCCCTTCCTGAACCATACCAGGCCACATGCCCTCAACATTGGGAGGGTGCTTTGGGGTAGCCCCCCAAAGCACCTTGTCCCCATGTTGATGGGGAGAAGGGCCTCATCCCCACAACCCTTGCCCAGTGGTTGTGGAGGTCTGCAGGCAGGGGGGCTTATTAGAATCTGGAAGCCCCCTTTAACAAGCGGGACCCCCAGATCCCACCCCCCCTGTGTGAATTGGTAATGGGGTATAAATGTACCCATACCATTTCGAAAAAAAACATGGGGAAAACCACAGGAAAGTCCCTGTGAAGTCCCCGTGTGTCAGAGGAGAGCGGGGTCGCCGGGTGGCCCTTCCCTCCGTTATATAAGAAGTGTCAGAAGAACTGAATCGTCACACGGTGAAAGGCTCCCACTGAGGTGGACAGGGTGGAGAAGAAGCCGGAGGAAGATGCGGGACGAGAAGAGCGGAGGAAGAAGAAGATGGAGAAGAAGAAGATGGAGGAAGAAGAAAAACACCGAAGGAAGAACAGAAGAAAGAAGACTTAGACTTTTAAAGGGTGTTCCGCGGCTTTGGAAATTGCCACGAACACCCCAAATTGTTTGCTGTTTGGCGAATGGGCGAACAGCCAATGTTCGAGTCGAACTCATGTTCGACCCCAATATAAAGCCCTTCCTAGTGGACAGCCATTTTTAGGTCTCTCCAGAGATGCTCAATTTGGTTTAAGTCAGGGCTCTGGCTGGGCCATTCAAGAACAGTCACAGAGTTGTTGTGAAGCCACTCCTTCGTTATTTTAGCTGTGTGCTTAGGGTCATTGCCTTGTTGGAAGGTAAACCTTCGGCCCAGTCTGAGGTCCTGAGCACTCTGGAGAAGGTTTTTTGTCCAGGATATCCCTGTACTTGGCTGCATTAATCTTTCCCTCGATTGCAACCAGTCATCCTGTCCCTGCAGCTGAAAAAAATGAACTTAAATGATTTTAGCAAATGGCTGCAATATAACAAAGAAAATTTAAGGGGGTCTGAATGCTTTCCATCCCCACTGTATATATATATATATATATATATATATATATATATATATATATATATATATGTATATATATATATATACACAATGCTGTGAATAAGTATTTGCCCCCTTTCTGATTTTTTATTTTTGTATATTTGTCACATTTAAATGACTCAGATCATCAAACAAATTTTATTACTACACAAAGATAACCCAAGTAAATACAAAATGCAGTTTTTAAATGATGGTTTCATTTATTAAGACAAAAAAGCTGTCCAAACCTGCATAGCTTTATGTGAAAAAGTAATTGCCCCCTAAACCTAATAACTGGTTGTGCCACCCTTGACGGCAACAACCTCAATCAAGCTTTTGCGATAACTGGCAATGAGTCTTTCACATTGCTGTGGAGCAATTTTGGTCCACTCTTCTTTGCAGAAATGTTTTAATTCAGCCACATTGGAGGGTTTTTCAGCATGAACGGCCTGTGTAAGGTCATGATACAGCATCTCAATTGGATTTAAGTCCGGGCTTTGACTAGGCCACTCCAAAACCTAAATTTTGCGTTGTTTGAACCATTTGGAGGTGGACTAGCTGTTGTGTTTCAGATCATTGTCCTGCTGCATAACCCAAGTGCACTTGAGGTCAGGAACTGATGGCCGGACTTTCTCCTTTAGGATTTTCTGGTAGAGCTCAGAATTCATGGTTCCATCAATTATGGTATATCATCCAGGTCCTGAAGCTGCAAAGCAGCCCCAGGTCTTCCCGCTACTACCACCATATCTGACTGTTGGTATGATGTTCTTGTTACGAAATGTATTCATTTTATGCCAGATAATGGGATGTACGCCTTCCAAAAAGTTAGATTTTTGTCTCATCAGTCCACAGAATATTTGCCTAAAGCCTTAGAAATTGCTTTGCAATCCTTTCCAGACTGATACATGTCAATGACTTTGTTTCTCATCTGTTCTTGAATTTATTTAGATCACGGTATGATGTGTTGCTTTTTGAGATCTTTTAGCGTGCTTCACTTTGTCAGACAGCTTCTATTTAAGTTATTTTTTGATTCAGCAGGTCTGGAAGTAATCAGGCCTGTGTGTGACAAGTGAAATTTAACTCAACTTTCCAAAAAATTGTGGTTAATCACAGTTCATTCATCATTTAGCATGGGAGGTGGCAATTACCTTTTCACATAGGGCCAGGCAGGTTTGAACAGCTTTTTTACCTTAATAAATTAAATAACAATATAAAAACTGCATCTTGGATTTACTCGGGTTATCTTTGTGTAATATTAAATTTTTTTTGATGATCTGAATCATTTAAGTGTAATAAATATGCAAAAAGAATACAAAATCAGGAAGGGGAAAATACTTTTTCACAGCACTGTATATACACACACACACACACACACACACACACACACACACACACACACACACACACACACACACACACACACACACACACACACACACACACACACACACTATATTGTCAAAAGTATTGGGACGCCTGCCTTTATACATGAACTTTAATGGCATCCGAATCTTAGTCCGTAGGGTTAAATATTGAGTTGGCCCACCCTTTGCAGCTATAGCAGCTTCAGCTCTTTTGGGAAGGCTGTCCACAAGGTTTAGGAGTTTGTCTATGGGAATGTTTGACCATTCTTCCAGAAGCGCATTTGTGAGGTCAGGCACTGATGTTGGACGAGGCCTGGCTCGCAGTCTCTGCTATAATTCATCCCAAAGGTGTTCTATTGGGTTGAGGTCAGGAATCTGTGCAGGCGAGTCAGGTTCCTCCACACCAAACTCGCTTATCCTTGCTTTGTGCACTGGTGTACAGTCATGTTGGAACAGTAAGGGGCCGTCCCCAAAATTTTCCCACAAAGTTGGCAGCATGAAATTGTCCAAAATGTCTTGGTATGCTGACGCCTTAGGAGTTTGCTTCACTGGAACTAAGGGGTTCCCAACACCTGAAAAACAATCCCACACTATAAGCCCCCTTCCACCAATCGATTTGGACCAGTGGACAAAGCAAGGTCCATAAATACATGGATGAGCGACTTTGGGGTGGAGAAACTTGACTGGCCTGCAGAGAGTCCTGACCTCAACCCGATAGAACACCTTTGTGATAAATTAGAACTGAGGCTGTGAGCCAGGCCTTCTCGTCTGACCTCACAAATACGCTTCTAGGAGAATGGTTAAACATTCCCATAGACACACTCCTAAACCTTGTGGACAGCCTTCACAGAAGCCTTGAAGCTGTTATAGCTGCAAAGGGTGGGCCAACTCAATATTGATCCTTACAGACTAAGACTGGGATGCCATTAAAGTTCATGTGCGTGTAAAGGCAGGCGTTGCAATACTTTTGACAATATAGTGTGTATATATATATATTTATTTATTTATTTTTTCACCCTCCTAGGCAGGGTGATATATGTATATCACCCTCCTAGACAGGTGCTAGGTTAAGTAAATTTAGTTATTAGCTCTACTGTGAACAGTTGAACTGCTTGTGATTATTTTAGGCTGTTCTGTGTCTCACTAATTGCAGGATTGACTGCTACCCCCTGCCTTCTGGAGGGTTTTGGAAAGTAGTGGATTGGGAGAGTAAAATCAGCAGCTAAATATTTATGCAATCCCAGTCAACCCCTAGGGGAGGAGGCACAAATGATGGCAGGGAGGGAACAAAAATAGTTTGGGGCCTGGAACAGAGGGGTTTTTCTCCAGGAAGAGGAGATCCCAGCCCAAAGGGCTGCTGCTCTTCTGGGTCTTCCAGCTATGCTTTTCTACTGTGCTCGCTAAGGGGCCTTTTCTGCATGACTCATTACACATGGACATTAAAATCTTTAGATTTACCAAGAACCATAAGAGAAAAGAGAACAGGGAGGCGGGACTACTCCTTGACAGGTAGTATAGATATGTCAATTATATGTGAAGTATATCAATTTTTTATCGAAAATAAATTATGAGACAAATGTCCTACTCCTTTATATATATATATATAAATAAATTATAGATATGTCAATTATAATGCCGCACAACACTTGACCCTCCGCGAACTTCATTTAAAGTCCCGCCTCCCTGTTCTCTTTTCTCTTGTGTACACAATAATAGGGATGGAGGCTGATGACAATGTCAACTCCTCATATAAGGTCCCACAGACCTCTCTTTTTTAGAAACTCAATTTAGGGATGGAAGTACGCGTATTGAGCTGCCTAATGTAACCATCATGTTCCTGCTTTGTAATTATTTTATGCTGTATTTATATTTTTTATTCCTTTTTATGACAATTTTAAATATCTATGGCCCTTAATATATACCATAAACAATTTTTGTTATCCCCTTTTCCCCTACAGGATCCTCCAGGGCTGTGTGTGCTTTGGCGGCCGTCTTGATGTGGTTTATGCTGTCCCTGTCTTGGTTTTCCTCTGGTCCGGGAGCTGCGACACGCACTGCGGGCGTTCCCTCCCCCTGGCTTTTTTTGCGGGGGGTGGGTGCGCACGCACTTTTTGTTTTATTTTCACACACCTTCTTTCACTTTATTTTCCTATTCAGTTTATTCAATACTCCTCACTCACATTCATAATTCTATTTACTTTCTACAGCCCCAAATTGTTTTTTGTGCTCACACATGCTTACTCACACATCACAGCCTGATGCATGGCCGTCCCTTGGAGGGTTGCCTGTTGGGCAGGCTGTCGCTTAACATACCATCTCAGCTCCCGGAGGAGATGTTTCCCATGTGGGGATATTCATGACCCTCAATGCCGTACCAATTGCCTGCGTTGTCTGCGAACTGGTGGTTAGTAGGCTTGGATTTTTTCCTGGACATTCCCCAGGCTTTGTTGGTATCTGTTTGTAGCCTTCCAATGCTGCTTACTGTGATAGCCAGCTATAAATTGAGGGTGGTGGCAAGTTTTTTGTGATGACGTTGGTGTGTTGGTGTGTTGGTCCAGCACCGCACCAGCACCTTTGCAGCCATTGTGCTACCTGCTGGGTGTTTGGTGTGCTCCTGTGCCTTTAAGAAGGGGTGGGCTCCCCTTCAGTCCACCTGCCCGCATTTATCCATCAGAATGCATGTGCCTCCACTGTGGGGACACTCATATTTTAGTGTTAGGACCACAGATATCAGGGTGCCGTGACGAGGTTCTGTGGCTTACCCATGTGTTTGCAAATTTGCGCGGACTAAACCCCTGTTTTTAACGAGTACTGCTAGATAGGTTAATTGGTTGTCTGCGAGCTGGTGGTAAGTAGGATTTTTTCCTGGGCATTCCCCAGGCTTTGTTGGTAGCCGTACCAATTGCACATGGATGCCCTGTATGTATCATATAGGGTGTTTTACCCCCCACGCGTTGAGCCAACAGATGCCGTGTTCAAATCGCATACTTCATCCTACCACGTCATTGTGGATTCTGTTAATGCATTATGTATCTGACTATATTCTAACCATGTGCTATCCAATTTTGGGTTTTCCATATGTATCATGTGCCATTCATTTTTTGGATTGTTCATGTATTATGTATTGCTGTATGAAATAAAGTCTTTTATTATCTTACTCCATATAGGTATTTAATTATATGTGTAGTATATAAATTTTCTATCGAATATGCATTATGAGACAAATGTCCTACTCCTTGACATGTCGTATAGATATGTCAATTATATGTGTAGTATAACATTTTTTTTTCGAAAATGTATTAGGAGACAAATGTCCTATATATATTTATATATTTATATAGATATGTCAATTATAATGCCACACAACACATGACCCTCCGCATACTTCATTTAAAGTCCCACCTCCCTGTTCTCTTTTCTCTTGTGTACACAATAATAGGAATGGAGGCTGATGACAACGTCATCTCCTCATATAAAGTCCCACAGACCTCTTTTTTTAGATTACCAAGAACCATGTAGTGTAGGGGCCTCTCTGGTTGGATGCAATTTAATTGTATAGTTTCCGTGGGTCCTCACAGTACATCTGGCAGGATCACCAAGGTAAATTTAAAGGGACATGAAGAATACCAGTGTTCTCCTTTCAACAGAGTGGACTAAGCATACAATATATTAAATTATGACTTCTGCCTGGATCATAACCGAACGACAGATCAACCGCACATAAAATAACATTTTTCCGTTACTCTTAATCATCACCAATTAATGAAGTCAGAGCTTTCTGAGGGAGCTTCCTCCATTCTGATTCTTATCTTCCTTACATCCTTATTGCTTTCTATCAACCTTGGAGACATGTGTTGGCCAATATATTTCTTTCCACCTAATCTTGCTTCCTGGATTTTCTTTGGCATGTGATCTTAAGTCATCCATGTAATATAATCAGTCCATTTTAGAAGAAGTTTAGAAGCCCATTTTGGACACTGCCGCTGTCATTACATTTCGCAAACCATACACTATTAACTCTGTATCACTCTACAGTTCCATACGAAAACACATTGTATCTGTTCTGCCATCACAGAAGCAATTGAATTTATTAGATAAAAAAGAGCCTGTTGCTAACATGTGATTTGCTTTATGCATGCATATTAAGACGTGGAACCTTTTTTTTATTGAAAATCACTGAGGCGAAAATAAGGAAATTAAAAAGAGACTTTTTTTGTGCCCTGGAACCCGTGGTCAAAACAAAATCAGCCATACAGTCACGGGATGAAAAATATCCAATTCTTAGAAACTGATCTTTGGGGAAATTTCTCTATACGTGGGCCAAATTTCCAAATAACTGACTTAAATCGTATTTTCTTAACCTCCGAGAAATAAATTGAGACACTAGATATCAAAATGGACCTTGTTTTTAGGACCCAAAGCATCTCTTTTCAATTTCATGACTTGAGGCACTACACATGCTTTGTATAATTATTCCAGTAATTGAAAGATGATATTTGGAAGTCATCATTTTGTTGCTGATTTTTTTTGAGAAGCCATTGGTTACAGTAGTTTGCATTTTAACTTTATCCTCATAAACTAAGCCTGTAAATTAACATGTTATTTAAATGTTAAATGAATTTGCTTAAATTGTTGCAAATTGGTAGCTTTTTGTTGCCCTGCTGCTATGCTGTGTCTTACCTAAAAAGGACACTACTTGTATTGAGTTTGTACACTTCTTCCAGCACACATCTTCCAGCTGCTTCAAGTTCCCTCAGGATCAAAATTATAGATACAGAGACTCACAACATTCTGAAATATAAAATCGAGGCAAACCCCCATCAAGCAAAAGCAAACTCAATTATGCTTGCCCATGCCCTTAAAGTAGAACTCTAGCATTTCCTGTGCAAGCTTCAACTAACCCCTGGTCAGGTAAGGTCATTAAAATGTCATAAGTGTACTGTGTAGAAGACCTCAAGTTGGGTGAAGGAATGTGGAAACCTGGAAGGTCCACCAACCCCCTACATATACCACCACACATTAACCATACTGGATACTGAAGGTGTCAGGTTGCCCATATTACCCTAGAATAATGATGGTAATAGTATAAAATAAACTCTAGAATATTCCCTATGCCTCAGCGAGGAACATATGAAATTTTTCATTAAAAAAAAAAATTAAAAAATAAAACATTTTAGAAATAAAGAATTTGATATCTAGGAATTGAACATTTTTAATTTTAAACTTTCAGTTTCATGCCTCTAAATACATACCAGGTGTGCCAAAACAAAATGTGTTCAATGTCTTTACTTATTTCTAACACAGCTACAGTCTAAAGCTGGCCATATACTGCTCAATTTTTGTACAGTTCAGCACGAAAAACAGAAACCTGAGACGCGAGTGGCCCTGTGGTCACCATCTGGGTCGCCAAAGTCAATTTTTCAATTGACTTTTATAAAAGGAGGTAGGTGCAAAATAGTTGACCAAATAGTGAATGCATCCAATCAGATGTGTGTATTAACTTGTACCACCAATGTCGTACCTGTAATATTGAAATTGCTGAATAAAGGATCTAAAAATAATATTGAAAATTGCTTTTGAAATGACGTTAACATAATAAATCTGACATGAGATTTTAATTATTGGTTTTTTTATAAACCACATACTAAAGTCAAAACTTTTTTTTGCTTTCATTTTGTATGCGTACAGATTAGTTAAGCACTTTGTGAGATAATATATATATATATATATACACACAGAAATGTGTGTTTGAGCTTACGGCTGCAAACCCCAATGCAATAGGCTGCGCACACCTATGCCTCCAGATAAGCCTGAAGCAAAAAAAAAATTAGTGTAGAGCTGGCATGACTAGGTAGCAGGGCTAACAAGCATACATAGGGTTAATTAAATTGCAGAAAGTCACATACCAGTATGGGTAGTTTGTGCAGAATTAGAAGGGGCTTTGGTGTGGTATAGGTGCAGAGACATTCGATTCTGAGTCCTCTCGGTCACTAAGGATCACATGATCCGTAACTACCTCCTCCCAGCTACGTACAACTTCTTGGATTTCTGGGGACTGAAAACCATCCCTTGAAGACTGCTGCTGAGTGTTATCCTCTACATCCATGCTAACACAATCCTCCTCCTCCTCTTCTTCTTCCTGTGTGTTTGGCGGGCCCGCAGGAATGCTATCTGGATAAAGGGGGCCTTGGGAGGTAAGGAAGTCCTCCTCTTCCTCCTGCTGTTCTGCCTCAAGTGCCTTGTCCATGATTCCACAAAGCGTGTGCTCTAACAGAAAGACTAGAGGGACAGTGTCACTGATGAATGCATTGTCGCTGCTCACCATCCTCGTGGCCTCCACAAATGGTGACAGGACAGTGCATGCATCCTTGACCAGTAGCCACTGGCGCGGTGAAAAGGAGCCAAGCACCCCTGACCCTCTCCTGGTGCCATACAGGTACTCATTGATGGGCCTCTGCTGTGTGTGCAGCCACTGCAGCATTGCTAACTTTGAGTTCCACCTGGTGGGCATGTCACAAATGAGGCAGTTGGTGGGCAGGTTGCATTCCCTTTGAATGTCAGCCAGCCGAGCACTGGCATTGTATGACTGGCGGAAATGACCACAGACTTTTCTGGCCTGCCTCAGGAGATCCTGTAAGCCTGGGTACCTGCTCAAGAACCGCTGCACGACCAAATTCAGGGCGGGTGCCAAACATGGAACATGGGTCAAGTGTCCCCCGTCGGAGGGTGGAGAGAAGGTTGGTGCCATTGTCGCATACAACCATTCCTGGCTGAGGCTGGCGTGGTGTCAACCACCTCTGAGTCTGCCCCTGCAGAGCTGAAAGAATCTCTGCCCTAATGTGGCTCCTGTCCCCTAGGCAGACCAACTCAAGCACCGCTTGGCATCTTTTAGCCTGCTTGCGTAGCCCCTTGAACGCTTACGGAGCACTGCTGGTTCAGAGGTCAAATCTGCAGAAGAGGCCATAGAGGAAGAAGAAGAGGAGGGGGTGGAGGAGAGAGCTATGGCAGAATCACCACTAGCATTTTGGAGGCGTGGTAGTGGAACAAGCTCCAACAATGCTGAACCCTGTCCTGCATCCTTCCCAGCTGCCAGAAGAGTTACCCAGTGCGCTGTGAAGGAAAGGTAACATCCCTGTCCATGCCTGCTGGATCATGAGTCAGTGGTAATATTAACCTTACTGCTGACCGCCCTGTCCAACAAGGCCAAATCATTGCCTTCCACATCCTGGTAGAGAGCCGGAATGGCCCTTCGTGAAAAGAAATGATGTTTTGGAACCTGCCACTGAGGTACAGCACATTCCACAAATTCAGGAAAGGGGGCAGAGTCTACCAGCTGAAAAGGTAGCAGTTGCAGTGCTAGCAATTTGGTCAAGCTATCATTCAGACGCTAAGCATGTGGATGGCTGGGAACGAATTTCTTTTTACTGTTTAGCAACTCGGGTAGGGAAATTTGCCTGCTAAAATCAGATGGTGGTGTACTGCTAGCAGATTGGCTGCAAGTACTTGGCACACCTATTGCTATACCTTCATTTCTCTCAGTTTAGGTTTTTGAGAGGACTGAAGGTATAGTAGGATTGGAGATCCCAGATGAGGAGAAATAAGAAGTCCGCCTTTTTCTTTGATGTGGGTCTTTCAAGTGCTATTGCCAATGGACTGCATGGCAGGTCGTCATATGTCTGGTCAAGCATGTGCTGCCCAAGCGGCTGCTGTTCTGGCCATGCTTGATCAACTTCAGACATAGGTTGCAAACATCAATGGTGCGATCTGCTGCACGCGTGTCGAAAGAGGCCCACACCAATGAACTTTTAAAAGTAAGTGGGAAGTCAGCAGCGCCCTGCACCTGCGGAGCTCTGCGGTGTGATGCAAAAGGATCGCTGCCCTTAAGCTGCCCCCTAGAGGACATCCTGCTTTGGAGTTGTGCCTCCTCCTCCTCTCTTCTCTCAGGCACCCAAGTAGAGTCAGTGACCTCATCATCCCCTCCCTCCTCGTCACTGGAGCAAACATGGCAGTATGCTGCAGCTGGGGAAACATGACACATCCTGCACTGCATTAGCAATTGTACTATGGCTGCACTGTATTGTGTACTGTGTACACCACCAGAAGTGTAGTAGGAACTGTACACACTGTATTAGATACTGTGTACACCGCCTGCACTGTACTATAAACTGTACAATGGCTGCACTGTATTTTATGCTGTGTACACCACCAGAAGTTTAGTAGACACTGTACACACTGTATTAGATACTGTGTACACCACCTGAAGTTTATTACAAACAGTACACCACAGAATGCACTGTAGATATAGTCTACACTGGATGCATAGTATAAATATATATATATGAGACTGTAATAGAAATATATCAAATACACTGCCACTAACTGAATAACCTGCCTGCTTAATCTAAATCATGCTATCTCTCTGTCCGCCGTGTAAACAGCCTTATATAGTGTGGGGCCTGATCCCCCTGAGCCATGATTGCCCAAAGGCACCTTTGGCAAATTATGGCTCTATTAGCAGAGGGCGCTGTGATTGGCCAAAGCATGCAGGTCAGGTGCATGCTTTGGCCAATCATCATACAGCAATGCACTGCGATCTCTTACGGGCGAACACCCAATGCTCGAGTCAAACTTATGTTCGACCTGGACAGCAAGCTCATCCCTAGTTATTTGTTAACCACTTGCCGACCGCCTCACGCCTATATACGTGAGCAGAGCGGCACGGGCAGGCAAAATCACGTACCTGAAACGTGATTGCCTTCCCGCGGGTGGGGGGTCCGATCAGACCCCCCCCCGGTGCCAGCTGCGGTCGGCATTTGGTTGGGAGCGATGACAGACGAGGGGGAGGCCATCCGATCGTGGCCCCCCCCTCGCGATTGCTCCCAGCCAATGACAAACATCCCCTGCCTCTGTATAGTACACAGAGGCAGAGGATGTGATGTCATCTCTCCTCGGTCTGGCAGTTTCCGTTCCAGCGCCGAGGAGAGATGACATGTAAGTGCACCAAACACACACACACACACAGTAGAACATGCCAGGCATACATTACACCCCCGATCCCCCCCCGATCGCCCCCCGATCCCCCCCCAATCACCCCCCCCCCCCCTGTCACAAACTGACACCAAGCAGGTTTTTTTTTTTTTTTTTTTTTTTTTTTCCTGATTACTGCATAGTGTCAGTTTGTGACAGTTAGCAGTGGTGGGACAGTTAGTATTACCCCCCTGTAGGTCTAGGGTACCCCCCTTACCCCCCCTAATAAAGTTTTAACCCCTTGATCACCCCTCCTCACCAGTGTCGCTAAGCGATCATTTTTCTGATCGCTGTATTAGTGTCGCTGGTGACGCTAGTTAGGGACGTAAATATTTAGGTTCGCCGTCAGTGTTTTATAGCGACAGGGACCCCCATATACTACCTAATAAATGTTTTAACCCCTTGATGGCCCCCTAGTTAACCCTTTCACCACTGAGCACCGTATAACTGTTACGGGTGACGCTGGTTAGTTCGTTTATTTTTTATAGTGTCAGGGCACCCGCCGTTTATTACCGAATAAAGGTTTAGCCCCCTGTAGGTCTAGGGTACCCCCCTTACCCCCCTAATAAAGTTTTAACCCCTTGATCACCCCCTGTCGCCAGTGTCGCTAAGCGATCATTTTTCTGATCGCTGTATTAGTGTCGCTGGTGACGCTAGTTAGGGACGTAAATATTTAGGTTCGCCGTCAGCGTTTTATAGCGACAGGGACCCCCATATACTATCTAATAAATGTTTTAACCCCTTGATGGCCCCCTAGTTAACCCTTTCACCACTGATCACCGTATAACCGTTACGGGTGACGCTGGTTAGTTCGTTTATTTTTTATAGTGTCAGGGCACCCGCCGTTTTTTTACCGAATAAAGGTTTAGCCCCCTGATCGCCCGGCGGTGATATGCGTCGCCCTAGGCAGCGTCAGATTAGCGCCAGTACCGCGAACACCCACGCACGCACCGTACACGCACCGTACACCTCCCTTAGTGGTATAGTATCTGAACGCATCAATATCTGATCCGATCAGATCTATACTAGCGTCCCCAGCAGTTTAGGGTTCCCAAAAACGCAGTGTTAGCGGGATCAGCCCAGATACCTGCTAGCACCTGCGTTTTGCCCCTCCGCCCGGCCCAGCCCAGTCCAGCCCACCCAAGTGCAGTATCGATCGATCACTGACACTTTTCTTTGTAGCGTTTTGGTGAACTGGCAAGCACCAGCGGCGTAGTACACCCCGGTCGTAGTCAAACCAGCACTGCAGTAACACTTGGTGAATGTTTTGAACGCTACCATGCACTAGTTGAGTATTAGCGTAGCGTACAGCATTGCACAGACTAGGCACACTTTCACAGGGTCTCCCAAGATGCCACCGCATTTTGAGAGACTCGAACCTGGAACCGGTTACAGTTATAAAAGTTACAGTTACAAAAAAAAAAGTGTAAAAAAAAAAAAAAACACAAACAAAAATTTAAAAAAAAGTTGTCGTTTTATTGTTCTCTCTCTCTCTATTCTCTCTCTATTGTTCTGCTCTTTTTTACTGTATTCTATTCTGCAATGTTTTACTGTTATTGTTATTGTTATTATGTTTTATCATGTTTGTTTTTCAGGTATGTAATTATTTATACTTTACCGTTTACTGTGCTTTATTGTTAACCATTTTTTTGTCTTCAGGTACGCCATTCACGACTTTGAGTGGTTATACCAGAATGATGCCTGCAGGTTTAGGTATCATCTTGGTATCATTCTTTTTAGCCAGCGGTCAGCTTTCATGTAAAAGCAATCCTAGCGGCTAATTAGCCTCTAGACTGCTTTTACAAGCAGTGGGAGGGAATGCCCCCCCCCCCACCGTCTTCCGTGTTTTTCTCTGGCTCTCCTGTCTCAACAGGGAACCTGAGAATGCAGCCGGTGATTCAGCCAGCTGACCATAGAGCTGATCAGAGACCAGAGTGGCTCCAAACATCTCTATGGCCTAAGAAACCGGAAGCTACGAGCATTTTATGACTTAGATTTCGCCGGATGTAAATAGCGCCATTGGGAAATTGGGGAAGCATTTTATCACACCGATCTTGGTGTGGTCAGATGCTTTGAGGGCAGAGGAGAGATCTAGGGTCTAATAGACCCCAATTTTTTCAAAAAAGAGTACCTGTCACTACCTATTGCTATCATAGGGGATATTTACATTCCCTGAGATAACAATAAAAATGATTTAAAAAAAAAAAAATGAAAGGAACAGTTTAAAAATAAGATAAAAAAGCAAAAAAAAATAAAGAAAAAAAATAAATAAAAAAAAGCACCCCTGTCGCCCCCTGCTCTCGCGCTAAGGCGAACGCAAGCGGCGGTCTGGCGTCAAACGTAAACAGCAATTGCACCATGCATGTGAGGTATCACCGCGAAGGTCAGATCGAGGGCAGTAATTTTAGCAGTAGACCTCCTCTGTAAATCTAAAGTGGTAACCTGTAAAGGCTTTTAAAGGCTTTTAAAAATGTAGTAATTTTGTTGCCACTGCACGTTTGTGCGCAATTTTAAAGCATGTCATGTTTGGTATCCATGTACTCGGCCTAAGATCATCTTTTTTATTTCATCAAACATTTGGGCAATATAGTGTGTTTTAGTGCATTAAAATTTAAAAAAGTGTGTTTTTTCCCCAAAAAATGCGTTTGAAAATCGCTGCGCAAATACTGTGTGAAAAAAAAAAATGAAACACCCACCATTTTAATCTGTAGGGCAATTGCTTTAAAATAATATATAATGTTTGGGGGTTCAAAGTAATTTTCTTGCAAAAAAAAATAATTTTTTCATGTAAACAATAAGTGTCAGAAAGGGTTTTGTCTTCAAGTGGTTAGAAGAGTGGGTGATGTGTGACATAAGCTTCTAAATGTTGTGCATAAAATGCCAGGACAGTTCAAACCCCCCCCAAATGACCCCATTTTGGAAAGTAGACACCCCAAGCTATTTGCTGAGAGGCATGTCGAGTCCATGGAATATTTTATATTGTGACACAAGTTGCGGGAAAGAGACAATTTTTTTTTTTTTTTTGCACAAAGTTGTCACTAAATTTTATATTGCTCAAACATGCCATGGGAATATGTGAAATTACACCCCAAAATAAATTCTGTTGCTTCTCCTGAGTACGGGGATACCACATGTGTGGGACTTTTTGGGAGCCTAGCCGCGCACGGGACCCCGAAAACCAAGCACCGCCTTCAGGCTTTCTAAGGCCGTAAATTTTTGATTTCACTCCTCACTACCTATCACAGTTTCGGAGGCCATGGAATGCCCAGGTGGCACAAACCCCCCCCCAAATTACCCCATTTTGGAAAGTAGACACCCCAAGCTATTTGCTGAGAGGTATAGTGAGTATTTTGCAGACCTCACTTTTTGTCACAAAGTTTTGAAAATTGAAAAAAGAAAAAAAAAAATTTTTTTTCTGGTCTTTCTTCATTTTCAAAAACAAATGACAGCTGCAAAATACTCACCATGCCTCTCAGCAAATAGCTTGGGGTGTCTACTTTCCAAAATGGGGTCATTTGGGGGGGTTTTGTGCCATCTTGGCATTTTATGGCCTTCAAAACTGTGATAGGTAGTGAGGAGTAAAATCAAAAATGTATGCCCTTAGAAATCCTGAAGGTGGTGCTGGGTTTTCGGGGCCCCGTACGCGGCTAGGCTCCCAAAAAGTGCCACACATGTGGTATCCCCGTACTCAGGAGAAGCAGCTGAATGTATTTTGGGGTGCAATTCCACATATGCCCATGGCCTGTGTGAGCAATATATCATTTAGTGACAACTTTTTGTAATTTTTTTTTTTTTCTTTTTTTTGTCATTATTCAATCACTTGGGACAAAAAAAATAAATATTCAATGGGCTCAACATGCCTCTCAGCAATTTCCTTGGGGTGTCTACTTTCCAAAATGGGGTCATTTGGGGGGGTTTTGTACTGCCCTGCCATTTTAGCACCTCAAGAAATGACATAGGCAGTCAGAAACTAAAAGCTGTGTAAATTCCAGAAAATGTACCCTAGTTTGTAGACGCTATAACTTTTGCGCAAACCAATAAATATACACTTATTGACATTTTTTTTACCAAAGACATGTGGCCGAATACATTTTGGCCTAAATGTATGACTAAAATTTAGTTTATTGGATTTTTTTTATAACAAAAAGTAGAAAATATCATTTTTTTTCAAAATTTTCAGTCTTTTTCCGTTTATAGCGCAAAAAATAAAAACGGCAGAGGTGATCAAATATCATCAAAAGAAAGCTCTATTTGTGGGAAGAAAAGGACGCAAATTTCGTTTGGGTAGAGCATTGCATGACCGCACAATTAGCAGTTAAAGCGACGCAGTGCCGAATTGTAAAAAGTGCTCTGGTCAGGAAGGGGGTAAATCCTTCCGGGGCTGAAGTGGTTAATACATGGCTGCTACGGCTAATTTTACTCCAAAAAGTGTGTTGGCTATTTATTCTCTAATTGTGGGTAACAATAAAGTGGGGAGGACGTAGTGCAAAAAGGAATTTGGGTGTTTGCATCTGTCTTACCATAGTCATGTATAATCCAATGCTGCATGTTTTAAAATATTTCATTTAGCCATTAAAAGGTATCATATCAACAATCCTTTTACCTTTCTTCCCCATTACACGTCTGTACCGTGTACATGTTTCTAAAAGTTCAACAGTTATTTCCATCTTTAGGAATTGCAATGTAGCCTGACATACTTTCCAGGATACTGTAACACATTGAGAAGATGTATAGCTTGACAAGCTCTCTCTCTCTCGAGGATTGTAATCTTTGTACAGAGCCTTAGACTGCATGTGGCTAATGATGTGCGCCAATTGCCCAGAACTCTACTTGTCTGGAAGGAGCACTTAGCGATCTCTGGATAAGCAGCTTGACTCTCAGCAAATGGTCTTTATAGCTGTAATTTTGTTTCTGAAAATATAAAAAGAGAGCATTCTGCCATCTGTCATGTGTCAGCAGATAATACCAAGAATATCCAAGCATCCAAGAAAACTCATGCACCCTGGAGCAGCAGACAGAAAATTATGTATTTCACCAGCTGCCCTTATACAATCTTGGTTTAAATGCTTGCTTTCAATGAGATGATGTAACATTGACGTCATAGGATCCCATGGGAGCAGTCATCAAACTACCCACCCTTTTGGCAATAATAGACATTAGTTAAATCACAATTACAGTAGCCTACAGGTCACATGCTGTGGCGTAGTGATTAGGGCGTCCTATTACTGGTAGTGTCATACATACCAAATTCCTTGGCTTTGACTGAACAGCCCATATTGTCAAACTTAGCTCAGAATAATATTAAAGTTCAGTATATTTCAAATGTTAGTTGTTCACGATCTATATGGTGTAGCACACAGACCCTTGATGAGTCCCACTGTTTGTACCAAGTTCTATTCCTGAGTGAGTACAAGCAGGCAGCCACAAGTTAGCTTCCCAGGCTCTCTACACAACAACCAGGCAGGAAGTGTCTTTTTTTTTCTTTTTAGATTTATTGATGGAAAATTGGGATAGGATATGGAGTGAGCCTTGGAATCAGAGGCAGCTCTCTAATTAGGCAAATTAGGCGGTCGCCTAAGGCCTCGCACTCACAAGGGCCTCGCGGCCGCTTAATTTGCCTGTGATCAATCACTGATGTCACCGCCTCATCACGGAGCTTCCCAGTCCGGTGGCAGCAGGTGTGGGGAGCGGGACAGTAGAGGCCTCTAGGTGGCGGCAGCGGCTATGTGATAGCACCCGGCTCCAAGTGTCATCTCTACTAGGCTTGCGGGCAGCATGTCCATGTGGGACCCACAGCTGAGCAGCTCCTTCAGCCTGCGCTGCTCACCTGACCTCTCTGCACCTGCCTCCTATTCAGTTCAGCAGTCGGGGCCAGGGGGGGTCACTGAAACTATCCAGCTGAGCTGCCCCATGACTGTGAAAAGGAAGGATATCCGCCTTTAATGTCCTTGTGCTGCTTGGCCCACTGGAGAGAACGTGAGTGCCCGTGCAGCCTCCCTGTGTGCCTGAATAGGAGGAGCAGTGGGGAGACTGCCCATAGTGGAATAGATTTTTCCATATTCCTCCTGCAGCCGCTGAATGTCTGCAGGATCGAGAGGAGGAGAAGTGATCATTTAGCGGCTGTATGGAGGAATATGGAAAACTCAATTCCACTATATGCAGTCTCCCCACCGCTCGTTCTATCTAACTTCTTCTGCATCCCATGCTCTCAGGCCCCTCCTTGTGCTTGCTGGCTCTGCCCCTCCTGGTATCCAGCACCTCCTTGTGCTCCCTGGCTCCTCCCCCAGTGCTTTCCAGTACCCCTTGCTCTCCATTCCAATTCTTTCTGTCCCCCCTGCTCTCAAACTGCCCCCCAGTGCTCTCCAGCCCCCACCCCTCCTGTGCTCTCCCCCCCAGCACTCTCCAGCTCCCCCCTGCTCTTTGCCCCCCGTGCTCTCACAGACTGGGACATAGGGTACAGGAGGGGCTGCAGACAGGCACAGGGCTAGGGATCTCTCTCACCTCCTTTTCCCTCACCCCTCTCTCTCTCTCTCTCCCCTTTCTCTCTCTTACCCCGTCACTCCTCTCCCCCTTCCTCTCTCCACCTCCCCCCTCTCTCTCTCTCCCTCCCTCCCCCTCTCTTCCTCCTTCCTCTCGCCACCTCCCCCCTCTCTCCCCCCTCCGCCTCACTCCCTCTCTTCCCCCTTCCTCTCTCCACTGCCCCTCTCTCCCTCTCTTCCCCATCCCCCCTCTCTCCTTCTCTATCCTTCCCTCCTCTTTCTCCCCTCCCTCTGTCACCCTCCTTTCTCTCACCCCCTGTCTCTCTCTCTCACCACCCTTCTCTCCCTCAACCCTTCTCTCTCTCTCCCACCTCCCTCTCTCTCACTCCCCTCCCCCTCTGTCACCCTCCTCTCTGTCACCCCCTTCTCTTTCTCTCTCACCACACTCCTCCACTTACCCCTTCCCACCACCCCCTCCCTCTCCTCTCCACCACTCCCTCCTTTCTCTCTCTTCCCCTCACTCTCCCCACCTCTCCCCTTTCTCTCCCCCCACCTCTCCTCCCTTCCTCCTCCTCTCTCCCTCTCTCCCCTCACTCTCCCCCCCCCTCTAGCTCACCTTCTCTCTCCCACATTTGTGCACCCTCTCTCTCTCCCTCTCTTGCCCACCCCCCCTCTCCCTCCACCTCTCCCCGTTTGGCTCACCTTCTCCCCCCCCCCCCTCACAATCTCTTGCTCCCTCTCACTCCTGCTTTCTCTCTCCCTTCCCCCTCTCTCTTTCCCACTCTCTCTCCCCATATTTCTCTCCCTCCCTCCTCTCTCCCCCCCTCCTCTCTCTCCCTCCTCTCTCCCCCTCTCCCCCCCTCCTCTCTCTCCCTCCCCATCTCTCTCCCTCTTCCGCTCTCTATCTCTCCCCCTCCCACCACCCCCGCTCTCTATCCCTCCCCCCTATCTCTCTACCCCCTCTCCCCCCCTGCTCTGTGCTGGGATCCCCCACTCTACTTCCTCTGTGAATGTGGAATGACTCAGTGACATACCCTACCCATTCTCCCAAGACACAGGAAATTCTTAGAGGGGTTGCCATCTTGCTGGGTCCCAGATGTTTTATTGGCTGCATAAGTCTGGTGGGTGAGGAGGGTGCCCTGGAAGTGGTGCTGATGAACGGTGTGCTAGATCCGTGCATCTTGAATTTGTTTCCCCCCCATTATGAGCGTGATTGGCGCCTCATGTATAAGTTTTCGCCTAAGGCCTCACAAAGCCTAGAGCCGCCTCTGCTTGGAATACTCCAAATTTAGTGCAAAATGCAGTGGAGGACGTTCTGAGTGTAACTGTATCATCAGCATGAAACCTCGCTTATTGTATTTATTTATTACAGGTACTTATATAACACCATCAATTGATGCAGTGCTTTACACATATATTGTACAGTTACATCAGTTTCTACCCTCAAGGAGCCAACAATCTAAGGTCCCTATCTCACAATCATGCCTCTTCCACTAAATTCTAGAACTCACTGGAAACCAAGGAACAGCAGTTGAGCCTGCAACCAGCAGAACCCAGAACAGCCAAAAGCAATCAAATTTTGCATCACTAGATTGGTCTCAATGCTACTAGCAACCTAACTAGGAGGGTGCTATAATAGCTTTCATGATTTCTAAGTGCCAGTTGGAGTTAGGTCTTTGTGGTGTATACACCATTTGCTTTAACCTTATAATAATGCCACTCCTAAATCTGCAGTCTGTAATTTCCATGCCCTTGGATCTCATCCACAACCATCATGAAGTGCACACTATTTTGTGAGACATATGCCACTTAATTTGGACTATCCAAAATGACCCCTGGTGACGGGACAGTGAAAGGAGATGCAGCAGACTGATAAGTTCCTCTCTCTGTCACCCTGATGTCTCCTCCTAGCAGCATGCTCCTTGCACTGCAGCACAAAAAATTGGCTTTTTGTGCTGACCCCCCCCCCCCCTAGTCTGAGTACTGTTGTACAAAGGACTGCAATAAGCTAATACCAGGTTTACCAGGTCAGTTTGAAATCACTATGTCCTTGACACCTGGCTGACTGTAGTGATTGTACTCTCACAAATAAGAATGAAAAACCTCTGTGAGAGATGCTAGGCGCGCAGGGCAGCGGTCTGTGTCCCTGGGACACAGCGTGCCCTTCGATCTCAGTAAAGAGCCGATGATGCGGCTCTTTACCCATGCGATCAGCTGTGTCCAATCACAGCTGATCACATGTAAACAAGGAGATGCCATTTATCGACTCTCCTCGCCTCACACTGACAGAGTGTATGGAGAGGAGAGCCAATCAGCTGCATCCCCTCACATGGGAGACCTGTACAGATAATCAGTGCCCTGATTAACAGTGCCCAGCAGTGATGCCAGTCTATGCCCATCAGTGATGCTAATTTGTGCCCATCAGTGAGGCCAATCTGTGCCTATCAATGCTGCCAGTCAGTGCTGCCTTTCAGTGCCCATCAGAGCCTGCTTATCAGTGCCGCTCATCAGTTCCGCCCATCAATGCCACCCATCAGTGCCACCTATCATTGTCCATAAGTGCTGCCTATTGGTGCCCATCAGTGTCACCTATCAGTGCTTAGTGCCGTCTATCAGTGCTCATTAGTGCTGTATATTAGTGCCGCCTCATCAGTGCAGGCTATCAGTGCCCATCAGTGCAGCCCCATCTACGCACATTACTGAAGGAGAAAAATTGCTTTTTTACAAAATTTTCTTTACATTTTTTTTTAGCAAAAAATTAAAAAAACAGCTGCGATTAAATGCCACCAAAAGTAAGCTGTATTGGTGGGAAAAAATGAAAAATGATTAAAAATGATTTGGGTACAGTGTTGCATGACTGCACAATTGTCATTTAAAGTGTGACAGCACTGAAAGCTGAAAATTGGCCTGGGCAGGAAAGGGGTAAAAGTGCCCAGTAGGCAAGTGGTTAAACTACACCTTTTTGCATATTTTAACGGCCAGTCTCATTTTTCAGCTTTGCCACAAATTGTCTACCTTGAGCAAGCAATTCAACATACAAAAGAAAGAAAATGGAAATCACGGGGAAAGTGATGAAGGTGTTTTAAAGCAAAAAAAACCCAGATGCATACCTCCCAGATGCATACCTTTTGAGATGGGAATGAGGGACACCTATCAGCAAAAGTAGGCAGGCATAGGACACACCCCTTGCCACGCCCCCTTAAAGGGAAATTGTACAAAAAACAAGATTGGTTAAACCCACAAGTTCTTTTTTTTTACCACTACTATTCCTTTATATTGGCTTTTGGAATTTACAAATGCAGCAATTTAGAAATTAGATGAAAGGTTTAGCGCTGGAAAACACTTTTTGATAGATAAAAAGTGCATTTTTTATACAGATCAGACCAAAATGAGGGATAAATGAGGAGCAATGAGGGACAGAGGGACATTGTTCCAAATCAGGGACAGTCCCTCAAAATCAGGGACAGTTGGGAGCTATGCAGATGTTTTCATCTTTAGCAATTGCAATGTAGCCTGACATACTTTCCAGGATACTGTAACACATTGAGAAGATGTATAGCTTGACAAGCTCTTTCAAGGATTGCAATTTTTTTAAAGAAAAGTCTTATATCACTGGTGCTAGGATTGGTCTTTTATTGCTCCCACTGACCACCAACACAGGGGCATTTTATTAATCCTGCTGATCACAGTCCAGTCCCCAAAAATTTTGGGATGGTAAACTGGTCCATTGCTTGAAAAGTCTAGGGACTCATTTTCTATCCTTTTGTTATGCAAAGCTTTTAGAGAAAAATGATCCTGTTGATATATAATATGACAGCAATGTATTTAAAGTTGAATTAAACCTCTGCGTAAAATTTTAAAAATTGGCCCCTGGAGCTTTATGCCGTTATGTTCTAGTATGCACCTAACATAAACACATTACGGCAGACTTCCATGCCAAGCAATCCCTTTCAGCACTGCGATGTCAGCTCACTCAACTGTCACGGGTGCTTTCATCTTCTCCCAGTCTTCCTATCAGGTTCCGACTGTTTGGCTGTTTGATTGGCCAGACTGCGATGATGTCACTCCAGCGCATTCCCATGGTTGTCACATCATCACAGCACAGAATGGTGTCATAAATGTGCACTGAGCTGCTCATGAGTGGCTCAGTGAATATAAACACTGACAGGCAGAGAGAAGCAGTTATGACAGAATAGACCAATAGGGTCGCTTTTGCCATAAAATCCCCACCTATCGGCATTTTCTTTTAAATTAAAGTGATTGTAAACCCTTAAACATGAAATAAGAACAAAGTATATCCCTCTATAGCAGGGGTCGGCAACTCCCGCCACGCGTGGCAAATATGGCACCCAGCTGTGTGCAGGGTTGGGAGGAGCAGCTGAGTGGCTTGTCAGCAGTGACACCATCCTCTGCCCTGCTGATGCCTGTCCTCTGCCCTGCTGACCCCTGTCCCCTACCCTGCTGATGCCCATCCCCTGCCCTTTCTGATGCCCATCCTCTGCCTATCCTCTGCTGATATCCCTCCTCTGCCCTGCTGATGCCCATCCCCTGCCCTTTCTGACGCCCATCCTCTGCCTATCCTCTGCTCTGCTGACATCCTTCCTCTGCCCTGCTGATGCCCGTCCTCTGGCCTGCTGAAATACATCCTTTGCCCTGCTGACACCCATCCTCTGCCCTGCTGACGCTCATCCTATGCCTTTCTGAACCCAGTCCTCTGCCCTGCTATCCCCAGTCCTCTGCCCTGCTGACCCTAGTCCTCTGCCCTGCTGAGCCCTGCTGAGCCCTGCCGAGCCCTGCCGACCCCATCTTATGCCCTGCTGACTCCTGCCCTATGCCGTGCTGACCCCAGTCCTGTGCCCTGCTGACCCCTGTCCGCTGCCCTGCTGACCCCGTCCTATGCCCTGCTGAACTCTGTGTTCCAACCTGCTGACCCCTGTACACTGCCCTGCTAACTCCTGTCCCCTGCACTGCTGGCGCCCTGTCCTCTGCCCTACTGACCTCTGCCCTCTTCCCTGCTGACCCCTGCCCTCTTCCCTGCTGACCCTGTCCTATGCCCCGCTGACCCCATTTTCTGCCCTGCTGAACCCTGTACACTGCCCTAATAACTCCTGTTCCCTGCACTGCTGACTGCCTGTCCTCTGCCCTACTGACTCTCTGTCTTCTGCTTTGCTGACCCCTGTCCTCTGCCCTGCTGATCTAATCCTGTGCCCCCATGACATTTTTTACTGCACCCCCACATCAGACAGACTAGATCTGGTCCTGGTGTTGAGTCAGACACTTCAAGCTGCCTGCTCTCATTTTGGACTGGTAATTAACCAGCTTTTTGGGAACTACTAATTTAGAGGTGCAAGAATTGGACTGATCTGAGGTGTGAAGGTGCAGGAATTGGGATGAGCTGACATGTGAAAGTTCAGGAATTGGGGTGATCTGACATGTGACAATGCAAGAATTTAGACTGATATTAGGTGTGATGGTGCAGAATTTGGGGATGATCTGAGGTGTGAAGGTGCGGGAATTAAGGCTGATCTGAGGTGTGAAGATAAGGGAACTGGGGCGATCTGAGGTGTGATGGCTCAGAAATTGGGACTGATCTTTGGTGTGAAGGTGCAGGAACTGGGGTGATCTGAAGTGTGATGGTGCAAGAATTGGGATGATCTGAGGTGTTATGATCTAAGGTATGAAGGTACAAGAGTAAGGACTGATCTGAGGTGTGAAGGTGCAGGAATTGGGGTGATGCGAGGTGTGATGGTGCAAGAATTGGGGTGATCTGAGGCGTGAAGGTTCAGGAATTGCTGCTGATCTGAAGTGTGAATCTGCAGGAATTGGGGTGTTCTGAGGTCTAAAGTGCAGCAATTGGGCTGATTTGAGGCATAAAGGTGCAGGAGTTAGGACTGATCTGAGGTGGGAAGGTGCAGGATTTGGGGTGATCTGAGGTGTGAAGGTGCAGAAATTGGAGCTAATGTGAGTTGTGAATGTGCAGAGATTGGGATCTTCTGAGGTGTGATGGTGCAAGAATTGGGGGTGATTTAAGGCGTGAAGGTACAGAAATTGTGATGATCTGAGGTGTGATGGGGCAGGAATTGGGACTGATCTGAGATGTGAGGGTTCAGGAATTTGGGTGATTTGAGGTGTGATGGGGCAGGAATTTGGGTAATCTAAGGTGTGATGTGCAGGAATTGGGGTGATCTGAGATGTAAAGATTCAGGAGTTGGGGCTGACCTGTGGTGTGAAGGTGCACAAATTGGGCTGATCTGAGGTGTGATGGGGAAGGAATTGGGGCTGATCTGAGGAGTGAATGTTCAGGAATTGGGCTGATCTGAGGTGTGAAGGTTCAGGAATTGGGCTGATCTGAGGCGCAATGGGGCAGGAATTGGGCTGATCTGAGATGTGAAGGTTCAGGAATTGGGCTGATCTGAGGTCTGAAGGTTCAGGAATTGGGCTGATCTGAGGTCTGAAGGTTCAGGAATTGGGCTGATCTGAGGTGTGATCTGGCAGGAATTGGGCTGATCTGAGGTGTGATGGGGAAGGAATTGGGCTGATCTGAGGCGCAATGGGGCAGGAATTGGGCTGATCTGAGATGTGAAGGTTCAGGAATTGGGCTGATCTGAGGTCTGAAGGTTCAGGAATTGGGCTGATCTGAGGTGCGATGGGGCAGGAATTGAGCTGATCTGAGGTCTGAAGCTTCAGGAATTGGGCTGATCTGAGGTGTTTAGATTTGTCATCCATGTGACGAAATGAAAAGTATGCGGTTTGCAATAAACTTTGCATAAAATAGTTAATTTGTATTTAATTTTAATAGTTCAAAGAATGTAAGTCAAAATGGTCGGCCCTCATGCATGTTCACTTCATCAAATTTTGCCCTCTTTGAAAAAAGTTTGGACACCCCTGATTTAGTTTATACAAAATCATTTTCATGACTGAGTGTGGGAAGTTGGCTTTTTTTAATGTAGCCGGCACTCTCAATTTCTTTAAAAATATTTTTCACCACACTATGCTCAAAAAGTTGCCTACTTTTTGACAAGTGTGCACTTGTCTCAATTCAGAGCTCTAAGTGTCATTTCTGTCCGTTGTTTCCTTCCTCTGCTATCAGCATGAGTCACTTCTGACAAATTTTGCTGACACAAAAAAAAATGGTGACAGGGGAGGGACCTCCAGCTGATTGACAGCCTCAACTCTGTTTCTGTGTGCTGTGAGAAGGGGGGTGTGTCTCTTCCCTCCAATCAGCACTCAGAGCTTTCCTCGATGATGTAGCTTCAGCTCTCCACCACCCTTCTTTTCAGAGCTCGGAGATCCTATGTAAATTCTGCACTACATAGATGTAGGAGAAGGACGGCTATGAATAAACAGGTACAACTTATGTAGAAGGATTTTTTTTAACCTCTGTATCACCTGAGGCTATTCACTTCACTGGGTATATGTGAGGGTTATCAACCGCTTTAATTTTGCTTTAAGCAAATTTGTACGATTACTCAGAATGAGCAGGCCCATCGGCTGTGCTGTGATTTGTCACAGCACAAGCCAATCAGCAGGTGCCGGCCAATGATTGACCTGCAGCACCCCCTGATCTGCAAAGAGGATGAAAGGACAGAGCTCTGTGAACGTAAACAATACAGAGCTTTGTCCTGCAGCGGGGATGTGCTGCTTTTTATTTCCCTCCAAAGCAGGAAAAAAAAACCTGGCACATCCCTTAGTAAAATCAGCACACAGTGAATGCACCAAGAACTCTTAGACACACATTTAACCCTTTGATCGCCCTAGATGTTTAACCCCTTCCCAGCCAGTGTCATATTTTAAGCACTGATCACTGTATTAGCGTCATTGGTCCCCACAAAGTGTCAAAAGTGTCAGTTAGTGTCAGATTGTCCACCATACTATGACAGTCCCGCTATAAGTTGCTGATCGTCGCCATTACTAGTATACAAAAAATAAATAAATGTAGCACATCCCCCTTGAGGGCTGCTTGGATTTATCTGTTCATCTGCAGCACCTTGACCCTGTGAACATTCCAACCCACCTGGGATAGACGTCCTGCAGGAAGGTGAAACAGCAAGGACCCGCAGCTGTGTGTAAATAATAGTGTTGCGCTGTGTTAGTGTGCAAATATGTGCCAGAAGACTGACTAATTATAAAATACCATGTGAAAATTAAAATAAGCAAAACTTAAGCTAGAAACAAACATAAGCTAGAAACAAATGGTTGAATATGCATAAACATGATGGCTGATTAGCAAAATGTGACATAAAGTGAAACAAAATGATAAAAGTGTGCACAACTGAATGTGCAGTGAAAATAACGCAATCCAAATGAATAAAAGATGATGGTCCAACGATTAAAGTGTGATCCAAAAAATTATTTCACTATAACAGTCTAAACTATTTTCCACATAAATAATGAATCCCTCCACCATGAAACAGCAAAACAACCGGTGCCTAGCCAATCTTCTAATAGTGGCACCTCTGTGTGTACAAGCCTCCCACCTTACTGCTGTAAGGTTTACAGCATGAATTAGTCACAGGTGGTAATCCTAAAATGTTCCCTCTTGGTCAAATTGAATGAACCTTCTTTCGATCGTGATCTTGGTATGCGGGGTTTAAATATAGAAGAGAAAACAGCCCATAGCGTGATCCCGTATAGGAGGGTTTGTTGTGACAGACAAAATTAATGAACTCACTTTTTAAATGTGATAACAACAATCCACAAGCGCCGAGCTCGTATGCTACTGTCCAATCCTAGTAGTGTTTAATGTTCCAATCCCTCTACTAGTAACCTTGGTATACGGGGCTTAAGCACATAAAAGAAAGATGCCCATAGCGTAATCCCGTTGGGAGATTTTATTATGATAAACAAAGTAAATTAAAATTCCCTTTTTAAAAACAGCAAACAGCGGCAACCCACGAGCGCTAAGCTTGTATACTTCCGTCTGTTCCCAGTGACACCTATCTCTCCAATCCTGACGCGTATCATCACATCACGTGACTTCATCAGGGGTGAACTGCAGCTACTGAGTGAGGCGAGCATTGTGTTTATCGGATGGGTTGGTGCAGCGTGGATGTCTGACAAACAGCATGCAGAGTTAGGCCCTCCTTAGGCGGATTGGAATCACTTGATCACTGCGTGTAGGCCACAGCCCTCTCTCTCAGCCACAGAGAGTTGTGTACTCGGCGCACCCCAGGAAGAAGAGAGCGCGGGGCGTATCCGCTGGCTTTTTTATAGTTCCTCTCAGAGATCTCTTCTGTCGTACCAAGGATCCCTGGGATGTGTAGCCCAGGTGTGATATCACATAACGGAATTGCCAAGCTGAAAAATTATCCATCCCACAATCCTTTTTGCTTGGGCTCACAGATATGACAACAGCTACTGGCGCCCAGCACTAGAAGGACACCACGATAGATGAAGAAAGACGGGGGTGGTCTGCATAATAGCGTAACTGTAGTCCACTGTCGCTACATCAATACAAATTCCAGTATACTGTATATCCATAGTTTGCAGACGCTAAAACCTTTGTGCAAACCATTCAATATACGCTTATTGGGATTTTTGATTCTACCAAAAACATGTAGCAGAATACATATTGGCCTAATTTATGAAGAAATTTGATTTTTTTTTTCGAAAAATTTATTGGATATGTTTTATAGTAAAGTAAGTAAAAAATATATTTTTTTTTTCAAAATATTCATTCTTTTTCCGTTTAAAGCGCAAAAAAAAAATACAAAACCCAGTGGTGAACAAATATCACTAAAAGAAAGCCCTATTTAATGGAACAAAATGATATAAATTATATTTGTGTAGAGCGTTGCATGACCAGTTAAGGTTATGCGGTGCCAAAAAAGCAAAAAAAAAATGGCCTGATTGCGAAGGGAGGTCAAGTGGATAGAAGAAAGAAAGCCTAAAAAAGAAAGTAAATGCAGCCATTACATCTAAGAATTGGTAAGCTGCAATATAATAAATGTTTGCTTTTGGGTTTAATACTGCTTTAAACAAGTCATGGCTTATCTCAAATATCTCTGAATAATTTCTACAGCATAACGTAATACGTCCTTTACGCCACTAAGCTGCCTTTTTATTGAGCGCTGTGGATTAGCACTTAATTCCAACACAGGATTTGTAGTCAGAGCATCAATGAATTGAACCGGGCTTCCAAGTAACAGCATCACATCTAAAGGAGCCATGAGCTCCAATTATCTTTACATTCAGTGTATAACCAGCAGGGGGAAAAATTAGCATAATTTGAGCCACTTTTAGCTAATTACTACATTTACCTAAAACTATGTCACATTAGAAACCAACAACTCTACACCAGCTCGCTGGAGGAACATAATTGCCCCTTTACGGAGGATACTTTTCTGGAATGCTTCGAATGCCAACACAACAAACACTAACTTGTATTAAATGCAAAAACCACAACTGGAATCCTGGTCCAGGAAATATAACCTTTGTTTGAACCTGTGTAAATGTATTTTTTGTCACATTAGGAGATTATTGTGGCCTGGGGTACTTTACACAGTTGGTAACAACAGTTTAGAGATCCTTTTGGAGCTTTCTAAGAAAATCTCCCATGGTTCAAGGTACAAAATAATATTCCTTTACAGGGAAAATATGAATACATCACTTTTATTGCCAAAGTTGCTGGCAGGTGACCGCAGATAATTGTTCCTGAAGAGATGTTGTGAAGCGGGGTCTGTGTGGATAGTACAGCTGCGTAGTTGGTAGTCAAGGAAAATGCTGCAACTGTAAGAATGGTCGATCTCTGTATTTTGTTAGGAGTCGGCTGGAAGTTTTATTGAGTTTGGTCAGTGCTGCACTTTAATTACAACTCTGAATGGATTGATTATGCTGATGGTCCCTGCTAGGAAGGCAGTTTCAGTAAAACATTACCCAACAGGTTTCTTGCATTGGGGGGGGCTGAAGGGAACAATTGCAAGGTTGTGTTTTTATTGATCATTAATATAATCAATAGTTCTTAACAGTGGAATAGGTGCAGGAACTCCCCCCTTCTAAGTCACTTTGTGTCTCCGCCCCTTACCCACCTCTGAGCACTGACCCTTGGTTCCACCCCTTCCCACCTTCGAGCACCAACCCTTGGTTCCACCCCTATCCATCTCCAAGCACCGACCCTTGGTTCCACCCCTATCCATCTCCGAGCACCGACCCTTGGTTCCACCCCTATCCATCTCCGAGCACCGACCCTTGGTTCCACCCCTATCCATCTCCGAGCACCGACCCTTGGTTCCACCCCTACCCACCTCTGAGCACCGACCCTTGGTTCCACCCCTACCCACCCCTGAGCACCGACCCTTGGTTCCATCCCTACCCACCTCCAAGTACTGACCCTTGGTTCCACCCCTACCCACCCCCGAGCACCAACAATTGGTTCCACCCCCTACCCAGCTTCCAGTACAGTCCTTTTAGAGAATTTAGTGCCAAGTATCATTTTGCAGTGCTAAGTAATTAGTATGGAATTTGGTAATGATAACAAGAAAATATATAAAATAGATTTCTCACAGCCAGTAACAATAGACCCCCAGCAGCAACAACAGATCTCCCAGCAGCCAGCATCAATAGACTCTCCAGCAGACAGCAACAGTAGACCCCTCCCTAAACAGAAGATCCCTTCCAGCAACAATTGACCCTCCAGTAACAATAGATTACAGTGCAAAAATAGATCGCCTCCAGCACAGCCAGTAACAATAGACCCCCAGCAGCAACAACAGATCTCCCAGCAGCCAGCATCAATAGACTCTCCAGCAGACAGCAACAGTAGACCCCTCCCTAAACAGAAGATCCCTTCCAGCAACAATTGACCCTCCAGTAACAATAGATTACAGTGCAAAAATAGATCCCCTCCAGCAACAATAGATCCCCCAGCAGCCAGCACCAGTAGACCCTCCATAACACCCCAGCACCCCTTACAATTGCATACATTCAGTGCTGAAGGTGCCAGAACTGCGTTCCCGCTGAAAAAAAAAGCCCTGGTTCTTAAAAATACCTTGGGCTTTAGGTCATTACTTGGAATGGTGAAGAACAAAAATAAGCTCATGCAAACAAGAACATGATCAATATTGGTTAAAGGGTCATTCCATTTAGGACCTACAAGGGCCATTCAGCTACAGCACGTCCCTCCTGGCATTGTAGTGCACCTGGAAGAGACAAGTTCAGTGCCCAGCCCCACTGAAGGCAGTGCTACCCCTGGAACCTGCTTGTGTTGCTACAAGTGAAGCAGTGAGTTAAATGAGAGAGGTGGTTGTGGCCAATCATTGTGCTACTAGGCCTTAGACCACCCACAATGAACCTGTCTCCAATGGACACCAAGATGGTGGTGTGTGGCCTTGCCCTTATGCTACATGCACATCTACTGTGGCCATTTTGAGGTACTCCCATTCTCTCTGCTGGATTATATACCAGAGAAAATTTAACAGGAGAAGCTGGAACACACAAAACTCCCAAATGGACAGGAACACAGTAAGGAATTATGGCAGGGAGATTTCACTGTTGGAGTATCCAAGATATATAAGAAGCAGGAGCTGAGCAAGCTCATACCAACATAAATATTAAAAAAGTTTGCAGAAATACCAAATATAAAATGTTTCTGAAAGGTTGCAAAAAAAATGTCATGACTTTGCCAAAACATTTACAGGTCTGCCGAATACAAACCTTTATTTTGTATTATCAGTCATTTCTGGTGAGAAATAAGCTGAAAGTAGCTATTTTGAGCACTTCAAATAGATTACAATCAGAATGTTTGCCTATAGCCGGTGACATGTCAGAGTGTCCATCAAAACACGCAGAGCACGAAAAACAGACGTTAAAAGCCTTTGACGATGTCCAGCCCTATGTGAAGTGCCAGGATTAAAGAGGATCTCCTGGAAATATTTTCGTTTTGAAGTGCCTGCTGCATTAATTATACTTGTAGCGCTTACCCTCTGAGGAGCCGCTGGATATGACCCAGGTCTCCTTTACCTGTTCAGAGGCTGCCAGACCCAGACACCAGTTCCAAGCACAATGACAAACACAGGCTAAGTCTAGGGGATATCTTTTAATAAATGTATTGCAGTGCTTAAATAGGAGAGAGGGATGAGAGTGCAGGATACGCCAAAATGCAAAACAAATACAGGAGGACAGATTCTTCAAAAATCCTTTAACAGCAGTTTTGATGGAGATAGAGGGGCTAGCCAGCTAATCTGAGACTCTATGTGTGTAATTCCAGTTCAAACCTCTGGTATTCACTCCCTGAAAGCACAAGCACACCTGGAATCCTAGATCAGGTTCTACTCACAATGGTCTGCCACCCATCCGCCATGCAACTACAGTGAGGGAGGAAAGTACCCTTCTTCAGACCAGACTCCACAGGTGATACCCTCTAGCAAATATCCTTTGGGCAAACTTCCTTCGGGCCCTCAACCAAGAACATGAAGAGGTCCAACAGGAGCTCTTCTCAGTAGCTCCAGAAGAATAACATATTCTGAACAAGCTCCCCAAACATTTATCCTCTCCCCGGCCACCTCCTAGCTGCCTCCTTCCAGGGATTGGCTAAGGTCAGATAAATATTAATAACTCAGTGGCTGACCCTCCTACCAGGGGCGTAACTACCACCATAGCGACCCATGCGGGCGCTATGGGGCCCGCAGCCGAGTGGGGCCCAGTGAAGTTAAGAGCACCACCGGCACAGTCTCCAAGCCAGGGGAAGAGAGAGGAAAGGAAGAGGCGAGCTGTCCGTATCAGCAGAGAGCTGAATTGCCCGATGTAAGAGCTTTCATTAGAACTTCCAGTGTTCCCGGGGCTCACATCACATAGCTCCACCTTTTGGCCCAGTGCCTTTGATAGACAGAACGCGGGACATTTAACGTCATCAAAGGCATCGGGCCAAGAGGTGGGGCTATGTGACGATGAGTCCCGGGAATATGGGAAATTCAAATGAAAGCTATTACAGCGGGCAATCCCGCTTTCTACTGATCCGGGTGGCTTGCCTCTTACTCTGCATAGGTGGGGCTGTACGGGGCACAGGCAGACCAGGCTGTATTGGGCACAGGTCACGCTGTATGGGGCACAGGTCACGCTGTATTGGGCACAGGTCACGCTGTATTGGGCACAGGTCACGCTGTATTGGGCACAGGTCATGCTGTATGAGGCACAGGTCATGCTGTATTGGGTACAGGTCACGCTGTATGTGGCACAGGTCACGCTGCATTGACACTAGGGCAGCTGTGGGGGGGGGCTGTTTGGAAGGGGGCCCCATACAACATTTTGCTATGGGGCCCTGCTATTTCTAGTTACGCCCCTGCCTCCTACTCTATTTCTGGAAACATCTTTCAGAGGCAGATAGGAACAATCAACCATCAAGGTTTGAGAGATCTGTCCAGACCTAGAAAATAGATTGCTGCTCCACTGAGTACAGCAGAGCCAAAAACTAAATTTAGCAAGTCTAGGGCATGGCACTACATACTTCTGCTTCAGTAGAGCACTTCTAACCTCAGTGTTTGGGGAGCAGTTCACCATTGTTGGCTGGCTACGTTTGCTGGAAATTTTTTTTGCTTCATGGCCCGTGCCTAAATGGTCCACTTTCCTGCTGGTTAGGGGCATATGTACAGGGGTAGCAGGGGTTTTGCAACCCGGCCCCATGCTCTAGGGAGCATGTGCGGCCTCCTGTACACCTGGATAGGAGGGGTGGCGGTGATGGCATATAGAGGGACCAATCTCCTCCATTTTATTCCTGCAGCCTTTGAGCCGCTGCAGGAGAAAAACAGAGGGGATCATTTCCGCTACATGCCACCCTGCCACCCCTTCTATCCATCTCCCGCTGTGATTGGGCCCCTGTGTGATCCCTGGCCCCCTTCATCATAAAGTCAGTGATCCATACTGTTTATTTATAACTGAAGCATAGTAAACTGTGTTTATTATGCTTCAGTCTGTGAATTAACAGGAAGCTCTGCACAGAGGTATTTCTGTCTATTCATTCTGCTCTGCTGAGGCTGCAGAGATGGAGATTGAGGGCTGTGTCCTCAATCTTCTTTCTCTATCTATAGACCCCTGATATTTCACCAAAACCCCCCAACGGGGCTCCTGAAAAATAATAAAACATATAATTGTAAAAATAATTAATATATTAAATGAAATGGTAAAAATAATAAAGAAAATAAAATAACAAAAATAAAAAACTATTGGCACCAGTGATGGAACAAACAGGGTTGCAAAGGTTGCACTTGTGACCGGGCCCTGGCGTTCTGCCGCTGTGGAGGGGCACTGACCGGGGGTTCAGAGATGGCCTTTTATGGTTTCTTGCACCGGGGCCCTTAAAGTTCTAGTTATGCCTCTGCTACAGGTCATCACTGAATATGAATTAATCAAACTATGCAGTTCAAACAGTTGATCACCAACACTATGGTGGCCTTCAACACCAGTACCTAGGTGAATGGAGGCATTCTACACAGTAACATATAACCTCAATAATAAAAAATAAATACTATAGATCCAGGAGAACTTCATTAAGGTGTCATTAAACGCAAATATTAAAAAACTGTCAATACATGCTGTATTACATTGTGTTCATACTCACTCATCCACTAGAGCCTTTGATTTTTGTAAACTGCAAAAATCCTGGTTGATCCTGCTTTTTAATGTCCCTCCTTGTCTGTGTCCCCGCTGCAGCTAGAGATTGTGTAGACTAGCTGTTGACATCTACTGAGCATGCTCCAACTTCAGTTCCCTGCTAAGCTGTTATTCTCCTCCTCTTTCTTATCTGAGGAGCCCATGTAACTATATAGTCACACATGTGGGCATATACACAGTAGTCTTCATATTGCTAAACGCTATGGGGGTGGTATATAAGATGGTGATTGATGAGGCTAGATGGTAATTAATTTGTATGAAGCTTTAAACACTTTCTTGCTATTAATTATTTATTTTATTGCTCTATATATTCCATATATATTTTACATATATTTATATGTGGGGCACTGGTCACTAGAGAGGAATTTAAGCTCACAAACCCTCTCAGTACTAGGGTCTTCCGCCACCCATGTCAGGTCACCACCACTTCCAAATGGCTGGCTGATTTAGCTCTTGATATCACTCCAGCTACCCTTGGGTAATATTGTAATTTCCACTCCACTCCGCTACAGCTAGGCCTTTGTTATGTGTTCACTCTGACTCCTCTTCATCCCCATTCTAGGCCCTGGTCATTTGATATGCCATGTAAGCTTTCTTAGGATTTTAGAACTTTTACTGGAAACTTGCAGGTGCAGAGCAATATAAAACAGTCTCTCACTGATTCCTCCATACACAACTCTAGTTCATCCTAACTTCAGGCTGCCCTGGTTCATACCTCTTTTATAGAGCAAAGTTCTTTAAGCAAAGTCCATGAACCCATCTTAGGTACCCGCCTGGGTACCCACCAGGGGGGAGCTCCCCATAAGTTAAAGCAAAGCTCCATGTGGCTACAATCCTCCTTGCAATTCCCATCCAAGGATCTCACTAGGTTGCCCCCCCTTGTATTTATAGCCCGCCAAAGGGGGCAGAGCCATGAACACCTCGGAGCCAGCATCTTAACTCCTATGGCTGACTGATAGAGCAAAGAAAACCTGACAGGCTATGACCAGCTTAAAGCAGAGTTCAACCCAAAAGTGGAACTTCCGCTCGTTGTACTCCTTCCTCCCCTCTGGTGCCACATTTGGCCCCTTTTGGGGGGGGGGGGACAGGATACCTGTCTTTCACAGGTATCCTGTCCCCACTTCCAAGAGCCTCAGCCGCGGGTAATGGAGTCATTGCTGGGTCTCCCTCCTCCTCCCTTCTCCTTCCCCGGGCCAGTAGGAGAGAGGAGCAGAGCCTGGCGCATGCGCAGTAGAGCTCCCAGCGTGAATCAGGATACAGATTAGGATACAATGACAGGAACATTTCTAAGAATAAATAGTCACCAATGTTTGGAACTGTCCCCATGCCCAGAACTTAACACAACCAAACTGTAACACTAGATCCTTACCTGGGTGATTATATGGCTAGAAGAAGGAATGAAGGATGACATGGGAGCCAGCTACATACACAGGCGACCAATGCCTGCCCAGAGGAGGTAAGTGGTTATCACATGCTCTTACAAACACTTTGTTTTCAGATGGCTGGGGGACTGACTAATAAATCAACTTGTAGACGGGTGCGGTCTACTTTCTCCACTGCAGGTGGCGCTCATCCGCAGTGGCCCTGTAGCTGGAGAGGAAGTCAAGAGGAACACATTCCCACTATGGTTTCCTGGGACTCTGGGAAAGCAATTCATTTGGATGTTGCCACCCCATGTGACTCTGGCAGCCATCTTAGGTCAGACAGAGCCTTAAGGCCCAGGCTCCCAGGTTTTGGCGTGCATTTGGGAGTTGGCAGAGTAGGGACAGGTACCCCACCTGTTAGGGACAGAACTAGCGGTAGGGAAAGGTTCCAGGAGGAAAAGAGTAGAATCGCAACTCTTTTGGTCAACATCCGCTTGGGCGTGAGATGGCCAGGCCGCATTCTGTTCTCTTTACAGATGCTGTCAGTCTGGCTGATACCCATTCTCTTCTCATTACTGGAAATCGTGAGGGCAGCTTTCCCACCAGATGTCTTGTGAACTGTTGCTGTACTATTTCAATACAAGTCTTCCTTTGCACCTGGCTGTGTGAATTATTGCCGCCACACCACGCTGCACCCCACCTACAAACTTACATTGTATATCATGACTAGATTGGGTCCTGCATACACTCAACAAAAAAAAAAAACTATTGTTGCAGATAAGCTTAAAACACTGCTAGTGTTTGATTTTCGTGTGTGTCCCTGCTGGGAAAATGTCACTTCACTTCCTGTTCTGTTGACTGTACAGGAAAGTAGAAGATCTCCCCAACTGGGACAGAGACAGCAACTGAAACCTGCCAGAGATTTTTCTCCTTCCTCATTCTACTTAAAAAAAAGTATTATGCCCCGTACACACGATCGGACTTTCCACCAACAAAGCTATGGATTTTGGCCAACAATTCCGAACGCGGTGACGTACAAGACGTAAGACGAGCCGAGAAAAAGGAAGTTCAGTAGCCAGTGCCGCTCCTTCTGCTTGATTCCGAGCGTGCGTGAACATTTGGGCGACGGACTTGTGTACACACGATCGGACTTTCCGACAACAAAGTTTTGTTGGCGGAAAATTTGAAAACCTGCTATCAAACATTTGTTGGCGGAAAGTCCGACAGCAAATGTTCGATGGAGCGTACACACGGTCGGACTTTCCGACAACGAGATCACACATCCAACATTTCCCGTCGGAAAATCCAAGCAAGTGTACGCGGCATTAACTGTCTGTGTCTCTATTGAAATTGTTTTGATCAGTTCCTATCCTGGTTGTCAAACAAAATTTGGGTAAAATTTCCTCAACGGTCATAATAACAGCAATAAGAACCTGACAGAGATACCAACCCTTATTCACGTTGTCCAAAACAAAACAAAAAAAAACAAGTTTGATTTGGAGTGAACTTTTCATTTCCTGTACAGTCCAAAAACTTTATAAAACATCCTTTATCTTCCAGACTGTGCGGTCAAAAACAAAACACAGACACACGAAAATAACTTTTGACTTTACGTATTTATTACTATTTTTTGGGTCTTGCCTGCAGTTTCACGTGAACCCAACATAGTGTAATTATAAAGATGTTACCGTTATGGCTTTATGACACGTTAAAACCCTTTTTGGCAGATGATGGATACCATGCATAGAAAGACTTGGACCCTACAGAGCACTTTTCTTTCTATGCCCATTCATCATGTTAAAGAATCACAGGAGCCCGAGCATTGCTGGAGATGTGTATGGAACGGATCATTAATACAATATAACACGAGCCGAACAATTGAGGGAAAGTAAGACATCGTTAATGTTCCATACACCGTTCACCACAAAGCAATTATTGAAATTACGTTCTGAATAAAGACCTAATACCTTTGGCGCTGAACCAGCGTGCATGGAGAGAGCCAGCAAAAAAATGTTCCACAGGAACACTGGAATCAACCTTTGAACATACATTAACCGTGGAGGTGTCTCTTCTGACGTAAGTGAAACAAGAAAGGATACAGGAATCTATAGACATAAGAGGTATCACTGGCAGTTGGTTCTACCACAGGCAAGAGGCAGCAGGATTTGCATCGGGTTACTTAAAGTGTATTTAAAATGAAAAGCAAAAAAACTGATACGTGCAACCTACCAGTAGTTACACGGTGGCTGCATTAGTTTTCTTTTTTCAGGCTAAGAATATTTTCAGCAATTACAGAAAATATACACTATAGTACCAAAAGTATTGTGAAGCCTGTCTTTACACTCACATGAATTTTAATGGCATCCCAGTTTTAGTCTGTAGGGTTTAATATTGAGTTGGCCCACGTTTGCAGCTATAGCAGCTTCAACTCTTCTGGGAAGGCTGTCCACAAGGTTTAGGATTGTGTCTATGGGAATGTTTGAGCATTCTTCCAGAAGCGCATTTGTGAGGTCAGGCACTAATGTTGGACGAGAAGGCCTGGCTTGCAGTCTCCGCTTGAATTCATCCCAAAGGTGTTCTGTCGGGTTAAGCTCAGGACTCTGTGCAGGCCATTCAAGTTTCCCCCCTCCAAACTCGCTCATAAATGTCTTTATGAACCTTGCTTTGTGCACTGGTCCAAATCATTTGGTGGAGGGGGGATTATGGTGTGGGGGTTGTTTTTCAGGGGTTGGGCTTGGCCCCTTAGTTGCAGTGAAGGTGTCAGTGAATGACAGAAGAGAGCCCTCTACAGAATGCAGCCACAGAGCTGTTTGTTTTTCTCCCTGCAAAGCAGGGAGTAAAAACAGACACATATTAGTAAAAGCAGCACCGAGTACACACTTTACACTCCGTTAACCCTTAGAATGCCCCTAGATGTTAACCCCTTCCAAGCCTGTGTCAATAGCACAGTGCCATTGTATATTATTAGCACTGATCACTGTATTAGTGTCACTGGTGATGTCATGTATCACCATGCTAAGAAAAGTGAAGATGCTGCTGGAGAGGGCATGATGGGAAATGTAGAAGTGATGGTGGCGCCAGGAAAAGGAAGAGTGCCCAACTCTAAATAGCGTGTTCAGCCATCAGGGGTTTCAACTGTAAACATAGCTTGTGTGTCATCCATTGTCAGCAGGAATAGGGGTATAGTCACACTCACGGCTTCACCGGTTCCAGCCTACCCGACAGAGGGGCAAGTGGGATTGCTCTTCTTCATCATTTTCACCTGAACTTAAGCCAATGATTGATGAGGGGCCCCTCCTCCATTGGCAGCTACGCTGAGGTGCAGGACTAGTGACAGGGTTATGAACCCATTATGCACACTGTAAGGCAGGAACTGAGTTCTGCAATCATCCATTATTGCCATACACTTTCTGTCTCTACAATCTAATACCTACCACAAGTAGCTTACCATAGACTTTAACCTAATCCTGCTCCTTTGAACTGATCCTATATTGGATCTTCTACCATGTTTCTTTTGCCCTCCTGCTCAATGCATCATTATAAAGTACACCTTCACCTCATTATACTTTAATTAAACACAGGTTATGTTTCTCACATACCACTACAAGTGCACCATCATTAAAGGGCCCCAACGATAGCCAGCATAAAAAAAAACACAGAGACTGCACCTTCTACTTATTTTGCCCAAGTCTCACCTTATGCGACCTCTCTCTGGCTATTTTGGCTTGTTAAACTCCTCGGGCAGCCTTGGATCTAGCATAGCCACCCCAGTGCTATAGTGGACAGTATAGTTCTAGGGGTTTAGACATATTAATTCTCTGACTGCCCCTTGCTGCATCTTGGGTGACAGTGTTACTGTTGAAGCTGACCAGGGTGGCTGGTAAAGGTATGGGCCCTATATCATCATCAACCGCTGTATATAAGTAATCCAGTATATATTTTAAGCTTTGCAGGGAGAAGTCTAGACATGAAACAGTTTCCCACCTACCCTCCCTGTTTTTTTTTACATATAGTTACATAGTTACATAGTAGGTGAGGTTGACAAAAGACACACGTCCATCTTGTCCAACTCATGTGTGTGAGTATATGTCAGTATTACATTGTATATCCCTGTATGTTGTGGTCGTTTAGGTGCTTATCTAATAGTTTCTGGAAACTATCGATGCTCCCCGCTGAGAGCACCACCTGTGGAAGGGAAGTCCACATCTTTGCCGCTCTTACAGTAAAGAACCCTCTACGTAGTTTAAGGTTAAACCTCCTTTCTTCTAATTTTAATGAGTGTTGTGTGTATATTTTGCTTTATTTCAGGTGCAGTGCAAGAAGGACATGTCATGGCAACAATGGAATTGGCAGTGGTGGTCTTTGATGGTGGCAAGATAACCTACGAGATGGAGGTGTGAGGGACTCATTGGTGGTATGGGCCCTCTGGTGTATTCCAGATAACATCGTTTAGCTGGATGATGGTAATGGTTGCACTGCGGGTAATGGGTTGTCTCCGAGCTGGTGTTACATGGCTGGAGGCCTAGTACAGAAAAAGGCCTGCAGTGTAGAAGTGGAACAGAGCGAAGTTGGGAAGTGCCATCAAAGACCACCGGGGGGGAGCAACTGATAGTTGGAGTTGTGTTATGTAAAAAGATTGTTATATATTTTATTTTTGAATAAAAAGGCTGCTATGGCCAGTTAAAATAATAAAAAAGTCGCTGCTATGGCCAATTATACTCCATCTCAAGTGTGGTCTCGTTAATTGTAGGTAAAGTTAAGTGGGGTTAAGGGTGGAGTATACAATGGTTGGCAGTCACAAGAAGGTGGAACATCTTATCTACCCTGGTCAAGCAATATCCCACTTTTTACTTAGGCCAGACTTCTTTACTGCAAGAAGCCATCATCCCCAGCTTGATTCCATATACAATGATAATATATTTTAGTTTATACCATTTACAGCAGCTTTTAAGAGTTGTGAGTGCCGGTTCAGTGAGTATTTCCTGTTCTGCGGTGAATCAGTAGGCATTTTGTGCTACTTAGAACATGTGTTGTATAATTATGATCATGGATGATCCTGTCCAGTCTCTTGCCGTTACAATGTGTTTCCTATCCAGAGGGGTATTTGTGATCTGGCACAGTTACCCAGGGAATACTGCCTATCTTTTGATGCTGTGTGACTAAGCCGATTTAATATAGGTTATAAAGGTACGGCAGTTAAAAATGCACAGCATATTGTTTTGCAATGAGAAGCAGATCCCCCCAGTGAATGGAACAATCCGCCTCATGTAGAGGAATTCCCAGCATGCAACAATTACCTGTTTATGGATGCAAAAAGACTGTACCCTGTAATCCTGGACATTTATGGCCTTTTTATGACTTATTTTAAGAAACTTCTTTTTAATATGCTTGGAGTGCTGCAGAAGACTGTAAACTTTCTCTGCTGACAAGCATATAAAAAAAAAACTTACAGATGATATGCACAGAAATCAACAGAGAGCCAGTCAAGGGGGCATGTGCGCCCCCCATTCCCAGTCAATGGGGTTTCTTTAATGGTGGACCAACACAGATAGAGGGCTCTTTTGCTAGTGCTGAACATAATCACTATTACTAAGGCAGTATTACTCAAAGTTATTTTTTATTATAAAAAGGGATATTTGCTTATTTGAATGTTGTGAAAAGAATTGTTGTAAAAAATACCCAATCATGTGCAAGCAAAATTAATAAAGAAATCCAGATATGAATATTTTACATATTGCATTGGTCTGGCTTGGACCAATGTAATTATGTATTTACCGAACTCTTGGTACCCCTCTAGAAGCTGTAAATCACTGTAGTAGACACGGCTACTTCAGTGATGTCCACTTGCTTCCAGATCTCATGCCAAGCAGCTGCCATTGTACTCTTTCTGGGCATCCAGTGTGTCCCAATGCCTTTGAGGAGGAGCAGGCTCCCTCCAGGCAAACCTGCCCTTAATTTATCCACTGCTCTACAGTAGGGTAGATTTACTAAAACCGAAGAGTGCGAAATCTGGTACAACTCTGCATAGGAACATGCATCAGGGCATCAGATCTGCATCAGCTTGCATGTTTTATTGCCAAAGCTTAATTGAACAAGCCATTTCCTGTTGGCGTTTCTTTCGTGGACGGTCAATAGGTGTCATCTCCAGGGCGACTTGCTGACGTCACGTCCGGGTTTTCAGATCAACATGGAGGTCGTGCAGCTGCAGCAGGCGTCGCTTCTCCCCGCTTTCTCGCTCAGGGTTACAGGTATCGGGTGGGGGGACTATGGCCAGGGGAGGGGCCACAGTATCTTGATGTGCCATTGGGGTGGCCGGGGGGCAGAACAAGGTCTGCTCCACATGGCATCAGGGGGGAGGGGTGGGTACTGTTGGGGGTTCCTCTGCCGGTGGGTGGTTTGTGGCATCGGAATGTCACACACCTTGTTTCCATGAGGGATGGTGTCATCCGTTGCATGCTTCCCTTACTGTGACTGTCATAGACAAGTAGGGAGAGGACACTAGGTACTCATGTGAAGTTGGTCAGTTGGGGCTTTGTGTCATTCTTGGCCACGGGTGGTTGTGGTTCCCCTCCTTTGTCACACTGGCCATCGGTGGTCCCTGGTACGATGGCCGCGTTGCTGGTGCGGGGGTTTCTGCTGGACCTTGGCACTTCATCAGGTTTTTGGGCTCAGAGAGGGCTGATGCACATTAGTGGGCATCTGGGGAAGAAGGGTTGTATCGAGTCCAGCTGCTTTCTTCCAATGAGAGGTGACCAGTTCTTATACATTTCTTTGGTTTATGTTGGGCGTTTATTTCTTCTGAGCATCGGTTAAGTCAGGGCTTGACAAATTTGCTTGGAATCTAGGAGCCAGGTAAAAAAGTTAGGAGCCAGGTTTTTTTTTAACGACCGACAAAGCTTTATTTTCAATATGAAAGTTAACCAATCTTAAAATTTACACAGAAAGACGACTAGAACCAAACATTATATATAGGCATTTAACTTGTGTAGGTAATGAATATATTCTGATGTGACACCAAGTGTTTAATGCAATGTCATTTTTTTTCACTTGGCTTTTTGTGGCCATGAATATACCTTGTACTTTTGTAATTGAAGTACCAATGGTCAACAGCCTTTGCAGCAGAGGCGGCTCTAGGCTTTGTGAGGCCTTAGGCAAAACTTAGACATGAGGCCCCACTCACACCCATAATGGGAAAAAAATTCAAACAATAAAAATGGCTGCAGAAAGATGCACGGATCTAGCACACAGTTCATCTGCACCACTTCCAGGGCACCCTCCTCACCCATCAAACATATGCAGGCAATAAAACATCTGGGACCCAGCAAGGTGACAACCCCTGTAGGAATTTTCCATGTGCCTAGGGAGAATGAGGAAGGGTGTCACCGCGTCATTCTACATCCACAGGGGAAGGAGGGGGGGGGAGAGTAAGAGAGAGAGAAGGGGGGGAGAAAGAAAGAGGAGGGGAGAGAGAGAGAGAGGAGGGCAGAGAGAGTGAGAGAGGAAGACAGAGAGAGAGGAGGGCCAGAAAGAACAGGGGTGGAGAGCATGGGGGGGCTGGAGAGCACTGGGGGGGGCAAAGAGCAGGGGGGAGCAGAGAGTACTGAGGGGGGGCGGAGAGCAATGGGGAGAACTGGAGAGCACTGGGGGTGCCAGAAAGAACAGGGCTGGAGAGTACTGGGGGGACTAAGAGCAGGGGGGAGCATGACGAGGCGGCGCGGGGTCCCAGTGGCGGTAGGGTGTGCCGCCGGAATCGGTGCTTGATCAAATAGGCGGCCGCGAGGCCCCTGTAAGTGCGGGGCCTTAGGCGACCGCCTAATTTGCCTAATTAGAGAGCCGCCTCTGCTTTGCAGGATCAAAATCCTTCACTGATGGTCCATTCATGTTGGTCATCAACAAATCACCTAAACTTTCTTGCTGCATTAAAGATCTGAACTTATTTTTTACAAAGTTCATCAAGCTGAATCCTCTCTCACAACATGCGGTTGAAACAGGTAAAACAGACACTATAGACAACAAGTTTCCCCAAACTGGAAATCTGTCTGTGTTGGAGAGTGCCAAATACAGAAGTTCACAGAGTTTCTTTCCTTTTCCAAGAACTTTAAATTCATACCACTCATTGTGGATTGCATGCATGCATTTATCATGCATTTCAGGCATTGAGAGTTGTTTCTGGAAATGCCGAGCCAATGTTGTAATGTCATCAACACCATAGTCCTGTAGTGCTTTTCCCGATGGCCAGGCAAATGTATCAAACACTGCAATGGAACGTTCAATATTCCTTTGAATGAGAAATCGCTCTTCTAGATATTTTACACCATACTGAATCAATTTGTCCTTTTCATTTTGGATCAAATAAATTGCAGTATTGCTGAGTCCATGCAACTGTACATCTTGATACTGTCCTTTGAGTGATGTTCCAGTTAGCAATCTCTCATCATACTGTTTTGGCACATCTTTGAGTGATTTTAAAGAAGAAATTGTGTTTTTCACATGCAACTCAATTGTGCTTAAGAAAAGCTCTTCCCTTTGAAATAAAAGGGACAGGTTCTTAATAATTTCTAGATAGTCAAGCAGAAAATGGAGCATGTGAACAAATTTAAAATCGGTTCCTTTTTTCAACAAACCATGTGCAACTGCAGGAGCACTGTCTTTTTCTGCAGCAACACTTTCAAGGTGGACTGTCACACATTTCAAATCTTTGACAAGTGCAGAAAGAGCACTGACTTTGCTTGACACCCATCTTATGTTATGCAAGTACTGAAATTTCTGGATTTTTTCATGAAAACTTTCAGCTACCTGCTTTAGCTGTCGCATTCTCTTGGGTGAATGCTGGTAAAATTGGTCGAGGTCATCAATGCATTTTCCCTCTTTCACAGAGCTTAATACACTTAAATTTAATCTGTGTGCAACACAGTGAATTCCAATTACATGGCTGAAATTTTGACGTACTTTCTGTACCAGTCCATTTTCAGCTCCAATCATGCTTGCAGCACCATCTGTACCAATTCCAATCAGCTGGTTTGAAAAAAGCCAGTCTAAAAGACCATGTGTCTTCAGCTCTTTAGTGATGGTTTCTAAGTACCCATCTGCAGTTGCCATTTCAAGAGGTAGGACTGATAGAAATACTTCTTTGATCCTATTGTTCTTGATGTATCTGACATACAATATTAATTCTTCTACTCCTCCTTTGTCAGTCCATCTAGCATTAAACTAACATATTTGGCCTCCTTTAGCTCGCAGATGAGTTCTTTCCGGATTACAGTTGCAATATGTGGGATGAATTCCTTGCATCTCTGGTCGTTTGCATACTCCTCTCTCACAGCAACCCCTAGTTTCCCTGTCAGCTCTAACAAACTTTTAAAGTCTGTATATGGCTGTTGTTTTTTGCAATATAATAGGCCACATTAAATAGAACTTTCATGTGGTTGAACATCCCTTGTTCCATTTTCTTAACGCATGCAGCCAATGGCGTAGCTTCTGGAGCCAACAGGGCCTGTTTGGCTTTTATACATTTGTCATGCTGGAGTGACTTTCCATGTTTTTTGAAGGTCTCCAGTTTAAATGGTCCTGAAAACCCTTTCACAATCTTGGATGTGTGGTCAGCAATGCCAGCGAAGGAGGCACAAATCTCACATATGCCTATGCCTGTATTATGATCAAATTTAAGCCATGTGAGTTCCTTGGACCAATGTTGTTTAAACTTCCTTCTTCCTTAATTTTGAGGGTGACTTGTTGAAGGGGACTTCTCTGCTGGTTGTTCTTCTCTTGAAGGCCTCTTGAACCCTTTGGGAAAGAGATCCCTGACTGATGGGGTGGGGGCATGGCCAGGGCGGAGTAAGGTGACTATGGGGTCACTGGGGATTGGTGCTAAGACGGGATGGGGTTGGGCCTGAGTTCACTAGAGTGGCACCCCAGGGGATTCTGGGTCTTTTCGGAAGCAGAATTGGAAGAGCTGGACCTGACCCTGTCCCTCCAACCATGGACACGGATCTCCTTCTGGCCAAGGTCCGTGAGCTGGCTCTTCAGGGTCAGGCTGACTGGCTCTTTGCCCTCCTGTCTCCTGAGGCGCCTTCTCCTGTCCCTCCTTCCGACCCCCCCCCAGGATATCCCCCGGCACAGGGCCCGAAGACGGGCCCGCCCGCCTTCCCGCCTCCCTCTAGGGCCTTACAGCATCCCCTCTCCTTCCTCCCCCTCCGCTCTCCATGCGGCGGCAGGTGTCAGTGCTTCCCCGGCCGGGAAGCGTGTCGCCTCTTCCCGCGTTCGTCGGGCCCCCCCTCGGCGGTCTCCCTCCCCGATCACTAAGGCCGCGCCTCGGGCCTCTTCTCGCTGCCCCCGCTCCCGTAGCCCCCGTTCCGTCACCCGTGCGGCCCCCTCCCCTGCCTGTAGCGATGATCAGGGCCGGAGCCGTAGCGCTCCCCGGCTCCGTTCCAACTGACAGTACGATGGCGGTACCTGTGCCTGCTCCCGTGGCTGGAGGTCCTCCGGGAGGTCGGCGCATAGGGGACGGCTCCGCTCGCTTGAGCCCTTAGCATCCTCCACGACTGCCAGTCCTGGTCCCCTCGATGGTGGTTTCGCCGGGGACTCGGAGCCAGCTCGGCTCCCCCTGGTGGACCTTTCGCTCCCTGCGCCAGGCTGGGCGGGAGATTTAAACGCTGCAGCATACCTGGCCCAACCTTGTAATTGTGTGCAGCATCTCCCAGCGCCCTGCAGTGCAGGGGGTCGCAGTGCGCCTGGCAGCGCAGCCACTGCCTCTAGGCCTGTAAAGACTCTCCCTGCGCCCTCCCGGGAGGGAGCACAGCCGGCCCCAACGCCATCCCATGAGCAGGTTTACCTATAGGGACTCCCCATGCACCCGAACGGGTGGGGGACCAGTTCCCTCCCCCACCATTTCAGTTTGGTGTTGCGTCCCTGGCAGGATATGGCCCCTCTGCGCCCGGCAGGGCGGGCGATTTTCGGCTGCGCTCGTAACCCCTCCTCCTCCTCCACTCCGTGTCCACCGACATCCTCCTGCGCCCGGGCGGAGGATGGTCGTGCGTCTTTGACCTCCATCCCTTCGCTGGGGCATACGCTCCCCTACGCGCCTGGCCAGGCCGGAGGTCCAAGTGGGATGCCTGCCACAGTTACCCGGCCTCGTCTCCCCGTGCTCGGCAGGGTGGGAGATTTCGGCTCCAGACCCGGGCTGGCGACAGCACCCGCCCCGGGTCAGCCAGTTGGAGCCGGTAGGTATTCATGTCGTTGCTCAGCCGCTGTCCTTGGCCAGTTGGACTCTTCCGGGTCGTTGGTTGGACCCCCACCCCTGGATCTCTCCGTGGGTCGTGACAGTCCTGCGGAACACGGCCCCGCCGGTCTTCAAGGTGCTGGCCGCCTCAGTCTTCAGCCTTCCAGAGTCGTTCCTGAATCGGATTCTCCGCCGGGCCCGGCGGCTGGTCGTCCATCATCAGTGATGCCTCCGGGAATAAGTGAGTATGACTGCGAGTTAATTTGGGGTAGGTCAGCTGATGCTTCCGTATCGGGCCCAGATGATCGCATAGTGTCGGTCGTCAAAACGTTTTTTTCCAGTATGGGAGTTTCGGGCTCGGCGCCCAACCCCACCTCCGTCTCTGGTGGTGCTTTGTGGGCGGTTGCACCTACTGGTACCCACCTAACGGAGGGGATGAAATAAAAGATATGGCGACGCGAATTCGTCGACTTCCTCGCCCTCGTGCCGCCGAACAGGGAGACTATTGACAAATCTCGGCGGGTCGACGTATCGGCTCAGGGTGACAAACCTAAACAGCTTCCTAGGACTTTTGGGAACTGGCTGCAAGGGTTCTGCGTCTACAGTATCTGACCGAGAGATTGTGTTTCAAGTGGCTAAGTTCGTTCGTCAGATCGGGGGGGTTGTGGTCCGCCACAAAAATCTAGAAGGTGACAATACTGACTTGTTGAGAAGGGATGGAGTCCATCTCAATGATATTGGTTTGGACATCTTTAATCTGGGCCTTCAGCGGGGCGTGGAACAAGCGCTGGCTGCGGTGGGGCGCCCGTCAGTAGCTTACTGACAGGCGGGTGGCAGTTTTTGGTGACCTTGCCAGCAAACATGGCTGTAATAGGTATGCCCTTGATGTTAATTGGGAGATAGACGGCCGGTCCGGCACTTATGGTAAGGACAGTCCCCTCCTCCCTTTCCCCATTTGGAATTGTGTGCTCACAGTGCAACTGTGACTGGCACTGTTGAAATGTTTGATGTTATGTGTTTGAGTTAATAAAAGCTGTGGCCTTGCCCTTTCCAACATTAATGGTTGTAAGTGTTTTTTATTGGTTGGGAATAAGGGGTAAGGTTTAAAAGTTAGCTATAGAAATGTTATGATATGGGACCTGGGCTCATTGCACCTCAGCAGTCATGTGCCATGTGATTCTGCAGTAACATGTTGCACTGCACTTTCTGAACAAGAAGTCTTCGCAAAGAAATTTGTCATCCGCAGTTGCTTGGCATCTTCTGGTGTCACAGCTTTTGCGGCACGTTTCATTTTTTCTGAATTCCCAAACAAAGATGTTTTTGTATACATTATTACTTAATGGCATAGTCTCCAAAATTTTAATTTTTAACATAAATTTTTTTCTTTAAAAGCAAAGCACCCCTTCTCTTATGTAGCCCTGATGTGTATCTTTACAGATGCACAACACAGGTTTACACACAGTTTTGCCTCTCAGCTTTTGCCCATTAACCTTCTTATTATCCGTAAGAACTTTTAGCCACTTGTCCTCCAGAAGGTTTTACCCCCCTTTATGACTAGGCCATTTTTTGCTTTTGGACACTGCGCTACTTTGACTGACAATTGCGCCATGCAACACTGTATAGAAATGAAATTTATATAATTTACCACAGATAGAGCTTTTTATATTTTGCACAAGACCCCAAATGTTGAAAGCAAAAAAACAATATTTTTACTTTTTGCAATAAAACATATCCAATAAATGTTGGCCAAAACGCATTCTGCTACATGTCTTTGGTTAAAAAAAAAATCACAATAAGTATATATTATTATTAGGTTTGTGTGAAAGTTAGTCTACAGATTATGGTATATATACTGGAGTTTTTCTTTTATTTTTTAATAATAGTAATGGCGGCGATCAGCAACTTAGAGCGAGACTGTGATAGTGCGCCATACAGTCTGACACTGGGTCGGAACTAACTGCTACTGACATCTCAAGTGACACTAATACAGTGATTAGTGATGATAATATACACTGTCACTGTAATAATGGCACTGGGTAGGAAGGGGTTAACACCAAGGGCAATCAAAGGGTTAACTATGTGTTCCTAGTAGCGTGTGTTTGACTATGTGGTGCCTTAACTAAGGAATGTGACTGCTTTTATTGCAGGGACACAAGACCGCCATATCCCTGCTAAGACCTCTTTCACACTGCCAGCGTTTTTCAGGTGCTACACCACTAAAAATAGCGCATGTATAGCGTCTGAAAAAAGCGTCTCTATTCACTCCAGTGTGAAAGCCTGAGGGCTTTGACACTGGAGCGGTGCGCTGGCAGGGCGTCAGAAAAAGTCCTGCCAGCAGCTTCTTTGGAGCGGTAAACTCACCGCTTCTCCACCACTGCTCCCCATTGAAATCAATGGGGCAGCACTGCGATACCGCCGGCATAACACCGCCCCGGCAACATTTTGCGGGTGTATTTAACCCCTTTTCGGGAGCTAGCGGGGGGTCAAAATCGCCCCGCTAGCGGCCGAATAGCGCCGCTAAAACGAAGGTAACCGCCGACGCCCCCCCGCGTTTGAAAGGGCTCTTAAGGTCCAATCAGGTCCGCCTGAAAAACTGACAGGCGAACCTGATCAGACAGCCCATGTGAAAGGGGCCAAGCAGGGAGATGACAAATAATACATTCATTTTAATTTTAGGAAAAAAATAAATGAACAGTTTTTACTTAAAAAAAATAAAAAATAAATAAAAGCTATTACGAAAAAAAAAAGGCTATCCCCACACTCACCATGAGGCAAAAGGCGCCAGATGACGCCCGCAAACACTTCCTTCTCTTCTCTTCCTTCTCTTCTCCACTTTGGGAAGGAGATGGGCGGGCAGTGAAAACAGGCAGGTTTCTCCATTAGCACTGCATTAGCATTGCATTTAGCATTGCTGGTTGTAATACCAACAGCCACCAGAAGATGGCACCAGATTCCAGAAGGACCGAAGAAGGCTGCAAAGCCGCGGCCTCAATTACCGGCCGGCGCGTCCCGACGCGATCGCACGGGGGGGAGTTCGGAGTCCGCACAAAAGCAGGATACCCCCAGCTGTGCCGCCCCAGGCACCAGGTCGCTAATTCTAGTCGCAAATGTGACCTGGCGCCCGGGGTTTGTTGAACCCCGGGTTAAGTTATCGGGGCAGCTCTGTGTTACCACCTTGTTTTACTTGTACCGGGACGAGCACTGCTATCGGGGCACGACTCAGGAGCAGCCCACATCCGGCCACGGGATACCTGGGGGTGGGTAAGCTAGGGTACCTCCCAGTACTTGGCACCCAAACACCCCACACACCTAGCATGGTTTAGGGGGTCACATGTGCACGCACTGTATCCGGATCATCCCCATCCAAGCTCACACTATCTACCACTTCTCCTTTTTCATCTGTGGTTTAAAAAAAAAAAAATCATATCCTCATGCTGTAGGTAGATTGTTTTAGGTGTTAAGTGGGGAGTCATGCTATCGGCCTCATACGGTCTATATCCCCCTGTTTCGGGTACTCTTATGCCCTGTAAACACAACCAGTTTTCCCGTCGGAAGGTTTTTCCGACGAGGTTCCGACGCAATTCCTCTCAGGCTGTCTTACATACACACGGTCACACCAAATTCTGACTGTCCAGAACGCGGTGACGTACAACACGTACAACGGGACTAGAAATCGGAAGTTCAATAGCCAGTAGTCAATAGCTTCCGTCTCATACTTGCTTCAGAGCATGCGTTGTTTTTGGTACGTCAGAACAGCATACAGACGAGCGGTTTTCCCGATAGGAATTGGTTCTGTTGGAAAAATTCAGAACATGCTCTCTTTCTAGGTCCGTCAGAATTTTCGACGTAAAAAGTCAGATGGGGCATACACACGATCGGAATATACGATGAAAAGCTCCTGTCGGACTTTTTCTGTCTGACATTCCGCTTGTGTGTACACGGCATTACCGCAGTTCATGGCTCTAGTGGTATCTAAGCGTATTATATGGCTGAATCTCACACATATTTGTTTATACTTCAGGTTTCTGGTGTGTATGTGATCAGACAATCGGTGTTCAGTTTAGGGAGCTCTGTGAGTGTCATGTATTCTGTCATACACGGTTCAGGTTTCACAGATCCACATTTCTTGTGTGTTTGCGTTAGACCACATGCTTCCCCACTATGACGGTCGCATGGGTGTTAGGGGGAGGCAGGACACTGGCGTGGTTTGGTATGGGTCATTGGAGGTTGTTGTGAGGTTGTGTTGATAGAGCCTTATTGGGTCACAGTGTCTAGGTCCACAGTGTCTAGGTCCACACGTGACGTGGGTGTCATTGCAGCGTGGGTTTATATTTATCAGGTCCTCAGCGCATGGCTCGTTGCTGCAGTTATTGGTCGGTTGATTGAGCCTCAGTTTAGCATGTGGGATTTTGGGGCAGCGCGGCCTACCACCTTGTTCCTACTGTCGGCACGGCTCGCATCCCGCTACGTCACTGGGGAGTAGCTAATTAGGGCAGCTGCCAGTTGTACCTAGTCATCTCACAGGTTGGTAGGCAGGGGTCACATAGTGCACGTGTTATCCGGACCTTCTCCGCTCAGAGGTCACTCACTGTGTCCACTATCCCACTAGTCATTGTATAGTTCATTACGATAATGATTTTGTGTTCAAACCTGATTTTGACAATCCATGCATCGTTCGGGTGGTAGCTTAGTTCAGCTCAGGTAGGTGTTGTTTGTTTCACCTTATGCCGGTTGCTAGGCTCATACATATCACGTGATAATTTCTTTATGTTTTAAGCCTTACAGAGTTCTAACACTGCGGGGTCACCCATCATTTTTATGGGTGCTAACGGTTTGAGATGTTTGTTTTTATTTGGCTTGTGCGGTTTAAAGTCTCCTCATCAGTTTCTCTTACGGTTCATGTTATGCTTTCATCATAACATTTCACCACTCATATGCCCTGTACACACGGTCGGATTTTCCGACGGAAAATGTGTGATAGGACCTTGTTTTCAGAAATTCCGACCGTGTGTGGGCTCCATCACACATTTTCCAGAGCTTGCTATAAAATTTTCCGACAACAAAATGCGTTGTCGGAAATTCCGATCGTGTGTACACAAATCCGACACACAGAGTGTCGGCTACTGCCCCATTTATAGTCCCGACGTACGTGTTTTACAGCACCGCGTTTAGAACGATCGGATTTTCCAAAACGTTTGTGTGACTTTGTGTATGCAAGACAAGTTTGAGCCAACATCCGCGGATTTTGTTGTCGGAATGTGCGATCAATGTACGACTGTGTGTACAGGGCAATATAGTTACCTGACACGTCTTCAGGTTTTCCTTAGGCCTGAGCTACGTTTTAATTTGCCTGCCATGCTTCAGGTTGCTTGGCCTCTGTATTTCAGGGGGTTGACACGTTTTTAGTCCTACTCATACGTTGTATTTCAGGGTTGGCCCCGGTCACCAGGTGCAAGCCTTAAAGGATAAGAGAGGAAATCTAGGTCGAAGGTAAGTTATGGTTGCTTTTGATGTCCTATTCAGATATCGGTACTTTTGGTGTCTCCGTTACGTGATCATTTCTAATTGGCTTGTGCAGTGGCAAGTCTCCTCACCCGTTTCTCATACAGTAGATTTTAGACTGTTTTCATATGTTGTTGTCGTTGCACTACTCACCACATTTGACCTGACACTCCTTCAGGTTCCGCAGGCCTGAGTTTACATTTTTAATTGGCCTGCTTCACCTCAGGTTACGCGGCCTCTGTAATTCATATGGTGAGCACTTTCTTAGTCTTATAACGCATACTTAATTTTCCCCTTACATCAGGTTCATTGTCATGGCATACACGGTACATGATCATAGCCTCACACTGTAGGTATTACGGCAACACTCCACTGCAGGTTTACCTATCACGTCTATAGGTACTAACGGATTGAGATGATCGTTTCTAATTGACTTGTACGGTGGCAAGTCTACTCATCCTTTAATCATACCACTTACGTTTCATACATCATGACATCTCACTACTCATATCACTTGCCTGACACGTCTTCAGGTTTCATAGGCCTGAGTTTACGTTTTTAATTTGCCTGACACACCTCAGGTAACTCGGCATTGGTAGTTCTTGAGAATGACACGTTTTCAGTCCTGCACAATGTATTCTTTGTCATTAACCACGATCACTTTTGGGAGCTTGTAGAAAAAAAAAAGTAGAGATTTTCCTTTCCTTAGAGTAAGTTGTTAGGTACATTAGGTTATAATTCTTGTTAATGACGGTTTTGTTCTCGGTTGCATAGGTCATGTCACAGGCAGCCAATATCGAAGACTTAGCCTCTATCCCTCCTTCACCGGCCAGGGGTTTGGAACAGGGTAGCACGCCCTCCTTAAAGAACCTGGACTGTCCCGAGACTCATGGCGGAACTGTGATGCAGGGGTAGTTGGTATCCGGTTTCAGCTCGCAAAGCGGAACTATTAGGATTATTATTTCCCTGTACTTCAGGCTCTCATGCTGAGCAGGTTACCCCATGGACTGTCGCCTCATCCTTTTCACAGATTCATGCCACCCTGAGCTTACTAGCAATCTCCTGTCAGGAGTTGTGGGCCAGGGTTGAGGCTTTGGAGAGCCATTCAAGTCTGGCCCCGGTGAATCCTGCCATTCCAGGCACATCAGCAGGTTCCAGGACCCCCTTGGTACCAAGCCCCGGGCCTTCAGCTTTAGGTAAAAGTGCAAGTGCTCCCTCCATTCCCTGGCTCACTTCATTCCTGGGAATATCAAAAAAACATATATTTCAGACAGGAAAGATGTTAATTTGGCGTCCCTCTTAATTGCCGCCCACGATGTAGCCGACAAGTCGTACGCTTGCAGGGACTTTCCAGGGGCCACAGGCTCAACCATAAGCTTTCCGTACCAGAGTTTTATCTGGCCCTGACTCAGACTTTCAGGTCAAGTTAGATTCTGCAGCTCTATATGACTTGCGTATGTGGGACGAGTTCCTTCAACACTGGAACAGGTTCACCATGTTCATCCTTGCAGAGTCGGTTTTTCTCCTCAAGGTTTTGAGTGATGCAGCAGCCACTAAAGGCTATGCGGCTATTTTTTGGCACTCACTGACAGCTGGGACATGGCCAGATGAGATCTTGGCTATTCCAGGCTTTGCAGATATATCAGCTTTAATAGAGATTTACCCCATAGTGTCGGCAGCGCAGGCTGAGGGTCGCTTTTGGATAGACGAAACAGTGATTTTCTCCACGGATAATTAGGCTACCTCAGAGTTGTTTAACAAGGCAGATCCAGATCTTTACTCATTATAACCTGTTGCATTTTGACCATGTATGAAGCCATATAAATAAAAAAGCCCTGGTGATCATCCCACAAGTACTAACCTCAAACCACAAATATTACCACACACTACGGAACTTCTGCCATATTACCAGTCCTAGCCTGTAAATAGGTTACTAGACTTCTGGATTCCAGGTAACAAAATATGCATCTATGCTAGTGAATGGAACTTCATCAGCTCCTTGAGGGTAGGGACTGATGTGAATGTACAATGTATATGTAAAGCGCTGCGTAAATTGATGGCGCTATATAAGTACCTGAAATAAATAAAATAAATAATAAAATAAATCAGAGACTCTGCAAATATCTGAGCATATAACCTGCATTTGGGTTTTTACTTGTTAAAGTAAAACTCCAGTACAAAAAAAAAAAAGCCTATTTAAAGATAAAAGTAAAAATAAATATGTATAGTTTTTGCTGCAATACTCACCTTTGAACCAGAGTTTTACCTTGCAGTACTTCTAGATGTCCACTAGATGCCCTCATTCTTCAGAGTTGATAGATGTCCAGCACCATTCAACTCACATTCTCTGTGCCCAGGCTGTCATGGATCCTCCCCCAGCATGTGATTGGACAGTGAAAGAAGAAGAAGCACAGTGATGAGCTAATCTCTCTGTCAATCTGTCATATAGTGGATTGCTAAAGATTAATACCAGGTCAAATTCACTGCTTGAATTTAAAAACTACATTTAATGATATATTTATGATTACAAAGCTGCATTAATGTGTGTCTTATATCTGCCTGGAATTCAGCTTTAATTCATGACTGTGAAATACTGTCCAGTAAGCAGATCTCATTCGAGTCATGCTTCCAAAATGTTGAGAAATACGAGCAAGCAAGGAAGACCTTGTAACCATTCATAGGATTGTGTGTCAGCAGCAGTACAGAGAATCCTCCTTCCCCTTGTTCCAAGCCTGTACAGCCTGTCCTGATTAGGCCGCAGTGTAAACTGAGCTCCTGTGCCTCATTATCCTGAATGAAAAGCAGAGCCCAAGCGAAGAACAGAGCATCGCTCTGGCACGTAGGGCCTGTGTGTGATCCCTTGATGTATTTGGGGGTCTATATGATGTATACCTCCATTGTTCTCCACATCCTTCCCAGCATCTGAGGTGTATGGTAGACCTTTCTTTCCTGTTAATAAGTTAAACAACTTCCAGCAGCCACATATAAACACAGAGCGCACATCATGTACTGTAAAATAAAGCGGCCAAGGATCATAAACCGTATTTGCCAAAAAAGAACAAAAAAGTTATGACCTCTGAGAGGTTTTTTCATAAAAATATTTGTGTCATGTCTCAAATCCTTCAAGCCTTATGTATTCCATCACAATGTAATTACACTAAATTAAAAATTTTTTGTAAAGTATGGCACTGCTTGATTTATCTTAAATGGCCAGTTATACTCACTTCACCAACTTCTACCTTTCCCCGTCCAGGGGTTGCTGCCTCCATCTGTTCAGCATTTGACTATTCCAAGGGTGTTGGACAACTGTGTCCCCTGCCATGTGTTGTGGTTCCATCCTCTGAATCCTACAATACTGCTGAGCCCTCTAACCAAATAGGATCGGAGGTTGGAACCACGGCACGTGGTGGGGGATATCGGTATTGGACACTTCCGGAAGTGTCAGATGACAAAGGCATGGATGGAGGCTGCAGTGCTGAAGTAGAAGGAAGGGAAGAAACATGGGCTGCAGGAGTGGTGAGAACAGATTTTCTTTTGCAGGGTGCTGGTGTTAACCACTTCAGCCCCGGAAGGATTTGCCCCCTTAATGACCAGGCCATTTTTTGCGATATGGCACTGCGTCACTTTAACTGACAATTGAATAAACAATTTTCCGACAACAAAATCCGTTTGCGTAAATTCCGGTCGTGTGTACAAAGTGCCACGCATGCTCGGAATCAAGCAGAAGAGCAGCACTGGCTATTGAACTTAATTTTTCTCGGCTCCTTGTACGTGTTGTATGTCACCGCGTTCTTGACGTTTCAGAATTTCCGACCAACTTTGTGTGACCGTGTGTATGCAAGACAAGTTTGAGCCAACGTATGTCGGAAAAAAAACCATGGATTTTGTTGTCGGAATGTCCGATCGTGTGTACGAGGCATAACAGTTTTACAGCAGCTCTGAAGCAATGCTGTTTTGGTGGGAGCAAAAAAGTAAAAATAAGGCTGAAAGTGCTTCAGAACTAGATCGAGTGACAGTAATATTATGGAGTATTCCAATACACCAGTGTTTCTCAACCAGGGTTTTGTGGAACCCTAAGGTTCCTCCAGAGGTTGCTAGGGGTTCCTTCTGCATTGGGCCATTTCTGCCTCTCAAATAAGTTCCCACCGACACCATTGATCTTTTTAGCTATCTGTAAGGAGGTAATTCTTCCCAATGACCACAAGTGTAAGGAGCATTCTTCCAACTGACCATCACATTAATGTATCATGAGTTATAGATTTTTTATTTTTAACAGGGGTTCTCCGAGACTGGAGAACTATTTCAAGGGTTCCTCTGTGTTGAAAAGGTTGAGAAAGGCTGCAATACACTGTAGATAGGCTTATAATTCAGTCTAACAATATTCTTTTTTCTCCTAATTTTCATATTTATTTCTGTGCATTTCTGTACGTTCATGTTCAGATAACAATTTAGCACCTCATAAATGAGGGATACCTGGCTTTGCAGGGTATCTAAGCCCAGTGGGATTTTGGGGTTTGAATGGTGTACAGATTTGTATTCCAAATGACTGGATATTACAGTATTGTGGATCTGACTTCCAACGTTCGTAAGACAACTGTTCTTAATTATCTTTCTTTCCCAGAAGGCTTCTGGCCACGCAAGAAGGCATAATTGAATCTTTCAAATTTGGAAAAGACTGTGAACAAGAAGCTTTTCATGCTTCCATTGATAATAAACAAATATGGCATGTGTCAGATTACCAATCCGTTTACTGGTAGGTGCACACGTCGGTTTACCAGACGGTTTACTGGTAAGGGATAAGTATTGGTACAGTAACATCAGTGGTTTGGAACTATGTGGTTAATTAGTTTCGGTTTTCCTTTACTGAGTATCACTTATCTAAGACCTGCCCTGAATGTGAAGACTGGTCTATCTAATTTTAATGGTAGATCACGCATCAAATATCGATCCATGCACTCGTTACACACACTTTTTGGCATGTAATATACTGCAGCTTACCAGTTAGGTGATGTGACTGTATAGTTTTTTTTTTTACAATTATTATTACAGGTTCTTACAGTGAGGGAAAAAAGTTTTTGATCCCCGCTGATTTTGTATGTTTGCCCACTGACAAATAAATGACCAGTCTATAATTTTAATGGCAAGTTTATTTTAACAGTGAGAGACAGAATAACAACAAAAACATCCAGAAAAACGCATTTCAAAAAAGTTATAAATTGATTTGCATTTTAATGAGTGAAATAAGTATTTGATCCCGTATCAATCAGCAAGATTTCTGTCTCCCAGGTGTCTTCTATATATCTCTCTTAAAGGGAGAGCTCCTAATCTCAGCGTGTTACCTATAAAAAAGACACCTATAGACAGAGGCAATCAATCAATCAGATTCCAATCTCTCCACCATGGCCAAGACCAAAGAGCTGTCCAAGGATGTCAGGGACTAGACTGTAGACCTACACAAGGCTGGAATGGACTACAAGACCATCGCCGAGCAGCTTGGTGAGAGGGTGACAACAGTTGGTGCGATTATTCATGCAAATGCAAGAAACACAAAATGACTGCTGTCAATCTCCCTCGGCTGGGGCTCCACCCAAGATCTCACCTCATGGAGTTTCAATGATTATGAGAACGGTGAGGAATCAGCCCAGAACTACACGGGAGAATCTTGTCAATGATCTCAAGGCAGCTGGGACCATAGTCACCAAGAAAACAATTGTTAACACGTTACGCCGTGAAGGACTGAAATCCTGCAGCGTTCGCCAAGGTTCCCCTGCTCAAGAAAGCCCATGTACAGGCCCGTCTGAAGTCTGCAAATGAACATCTGAATGATTCAGAGGAGAACTGGGTAAAAATGTCGTGGGCAGACGAGACCAAAATCCTGCTCTTTGGCATTAAATCAACCCGCTGTGTTTAGGGGAGGAGGAATGCTGCCTATGACCCCAAGAACACCATCCCCACTGTCAAACATGGAGGTGGAAACATTATGCTTTGGGGGTGTTTTTCTGCTAAGGGGACAGGACAACTTCACCACATCAAAGTTACGATGGACGGGGCCATGTACTGTCAAATCTTCGGTGAGAACCTCCTTCCCTCAGCCATGGCATTGAAAATGGGTCGTGTATGGGTATTCCTGCATGACAATGACCCAAAACACACAGCCAAGGCAACAAAGTAGTGGCTCAAGAAGAAGCACATTAAGGTCCTGGAGTGGCCTAGCAAGTCTCCAGACCTTAATAGCATAGAAAATATGTGGAGGGAGCTGAAGGTTCAAGTTACCGAAGTTACCAAACATCAGCCTCGAAACCTTAATGAGTTGGAAAAGATCTGCAAAGAGGAGTGGGACAAAATCCCCCCTGAGATGTGTGCAATCCTGGTGGCCAACTACAAGAAACGTCTGACCTCTGTGATTGCCAACAAGGGTTTTGCCACCAAGTACTAAGTCATGTTTTGCGAAGGGGTCAAATACTTATTTCACTCATTAAAATGCAAATCAATTTATAACTTTTTTTTAAAATGCTTTATTCTGGATTTTTTGTTGTTATTCTGTCTCTCACTGCTAAAATTAAAATTAAAATGATAGACTGATCATTTGTTTGTCAGTGGGTAAACATATATATAGAGACTGCAAGATGATGTTATGCCAATTAAATAGATACCAAACATGTCATGCTTTAAAATTGTGAACACTCGTGGAATAGCGACAAACTATGGTACTTAAAAATCTCCATAGAGCTTTAAAAATTTCTACAGGTTAGCAGTTTAGAGTTACAGAAGTCTCTTGCGATACCTCACATGTGTAGTTTGAACACTGTTTACATTTGTGGGCATGACTTACGTATGTGTTCGCTTCTGCGCTCCAGCATGGAGGGATGGGGCGCTTTAAATTTTTTTTTTCTTATTTATTTATTTATTTTACACTGTCCTATTAAATTTCTTTTTCTGATCACCTTTATTGCTGTCACAAGGAATGTAAATATCCCTTGTGACAGTAATAGGCAGTGACAGGTTCTCTTTATAGAAAGATCTGGGGTCTATAAGACCCCAAATCCCTCCTTTGCACTTAAAAGCATTCAAAACGCCAAGTTTGGCTGTTTTAAATACTGTCATTTTTTTTTTTTTTGGCGCCTTTAAGTCTTCAGTAAACTGGAAGTGATGTCCTGACATCGCTTCCAGATTACTAGATCTGAGACCTGATTGAAGCCAATTCCGGCTCTGTTCGGGTCTCCAGCCAGCTGGCGGATGTGGCGGTTGGTCGCTTGGGCCTCCCATTGGTCGCTCTGGCCTCCCGTCCCCTTCCGCTGCTTGGGGTAACAGCCCAGCTGCTGCTTAGCTGCATTGCTTGTCATCATAAAAAAGCTGACCGTCGGCTCTAAAAAATGGTACCGGGTGATGCCTGCAGCTGCAGGCATCACCCGGTACAACCACTTCAAGTCGAAGACCGCATATTTGCGTTATGTCGGCATGAAGGGGTTAAGCAACTGTCATTTGAATGGGACTTATTGATACATTGGACATTAATTAGTATTTTTTGGTGCTGTTCATTTTTTTTTTTTTGCACTTTACTATATGTGGCAAACTGTTTAGTAATCTTGATTCGTGATCTTGAAACCCACACAGGCATGAAAACTCCAGGCAGGTTATGCCGTCATTGGGCTTCAAGCTTTTTCCCTTTATTTTTTAACAATATATTATTATTTAGGGTGCTTAAACCTCTGCACGGTGTCTGGCATTGATTTTAAGGGGAACTCCCTGCCAAAATGTAAGCAGGAAAGGGGGGTAACGGGCAAGCACCCCCCCCCTCCTGAACCATGCTCTGCTGGGGTTTTTTGCCTTCCTCTGGATCAACTATGGGTATAAAATTGGGTATATTGGATTGTACGATATTTTTTATTTTACTTATTTATTGTTTTTAAGGTTGAAATGGATGGACTTGTGTTTTTTTTCAACCTAACTATGTAACTATATGTAACCATACCAGGCCGCTTGCCCTCAACATGGGGAGGGTGCTTTGGGGTCCCCCCCCAAAGCACCTTGTCACCACAACCCTGGCCCGGTGGTTGTAGGGGTCTGCGGGTGGGGGGCTTATCGAGAACATTGTACCCCTACCCATTCACCAAAAAAAAGTGTCCAAAAGTAAAAACCACAATAGACAGTTTTTGACAATTCCTTTATTAACAAAGACGTCAGAGGGGGCGGGGTAATCCGGTTATGTCAGTGGGTGGCCTCGCCCTTGCCTTTACAACAACTGCCACAGCCAAGAGACAGTAGTCGCTGGGGGGCCTCCCGTGGAGGCGGAGTATTTTTCTTTGTTTTTTCTGCTTTTCAGGTCTGTCGGGCAGGGTGATTAAAGATGGGTGGACATCGCGGGACACAATTTATTTATTTTTTAATAAAGGAATTGTCAAAAACTGTCTATTGTGGTTTTTACTTTTTGACACTTTTTTTGGTGAATGGGTAGGGGTACAATGTACCCCATACGCATTCACATACGCATTCACATGGTGGGGCCGTGATCTGGGAGCCCCCTTGTTAAAGGGAGCTTCCAGATTCTGTTAAGCCCCCGCCCGCTGACCCCCACAGCCAGGGTTGTGGGGACGAGTCCCTTGTCCCCATCAACATGGGGACAAGGTGCTTTGGGGGGGAGTCCATAGCACCCTCCACATGTTGAGGGCAAGCGGCCTGGTATGGTTCAGGAGGGGCGGGGTGCTTGGTCAGGGTCTGGTATGGATTTTGGGGGGACCCCAAGCCAATTTTTGTTAACATTTGGTTGTGGAGTTCCCCTTAAAATCCATACTAGACCTAAAGGGCCTGGTATGGACTAGGGGAGGGGGAACCCACGCCGATTTTTTTCCTTGATTTTTCATCTATATTGCCGGGAGCCAGCAATACATTACAGCCGCAAGCAAGTTTAAATTACATTTTTTTCTTTAGAAATAAAATTTTTCACTGTTGTACACATCACACAGATGCGCCACTTTACAAGCAGACTAAGGGGACCCCCCCCCCAGGCATGATATTTAAAGGATTTTTTTATTTTTATTGTTTCACTTTAGGCATGATTAAAATCACTGCTCTTGAAAAAACGGTATTTTTAAAAACTTTTTTTTGCATTGATGCATGTCCCCTAGGGCAGTACCCGGGTCTCCATACACTTTTTATGGCAATAACTTGCATATAAGCCTTTTGAAATGAGCACTTTTGATTTCTCATGTTCATGTCCCATAGACTTTAATAGGGTTTGCATACATTTTTTTGCCTGCTTGCATGTTCTGGTGCGAACTGAACCGGGGGGGTGTTCGGCCCATCCCTAGTGACATGCTGCATCTGGTGGCAAGTGAAAAGCTGCATCTGGTGGCAGGCGACGTGGCAAGTGACACGCTCAGGGCTCCCACTGATTCTGCATTATGGTGAGTTGAACTATTTCATTGTATATTACAATGTAATAATAGAAATAATGCACTTCAATCATCCTGACACCATAACAACCATGGTGCCATGATCATTGAAGCACTAACACTAGGTGTTTGGAGTATCTTTATCTGCTGAATGTTAAACTTTCTGAAATACACATATTGCTATTGTGGTGTAGGATCTGGGCCTGCTGTCCCCCCATCCCTCTTTCTTTCCTTCCTTCTCTCTCCTTCCCTCCATCTCTCTTTCTCCCTTTCTTTCTCAGTCCATCCCTCATTGGCCACGCCCAATATTTAGTTTAAACAACTCCCTTTTTTTGCACCAACTGCACCACGCCTACAAACAAATGCCCCACCCCCTCATTATAATAAGACCACGCCTACAGACAAAAAAGTGTCCCTGTACATTTTTTGATAATGTTGGCAACTATGTTCAGTCTGATACCGCTAACTAAAATCTAGTGAAACCAATTGCCTTCAGAAGTCACCTAATTAATAAATAGAGTCCACTTGTGTGTAATCTAATCTCAGTAAAAATACAGCTGTTCTGTAAAGCCTTCAGAAGTTTGTTAGAGAACCTTAGTGAACAAACAGCATCATGAAGCCCAAGGAACACACCAGACAGGTCGGGGATAAAGTTGTGGAGAAGTTTAAAGCAGGGTTAGGTTATAAAAAAATATCCCAAGCTTTGAACATCTCATGGTGCACTTATCTACCCATCATACGAAAATGGAAAGAGTATAGCACAACTACAGACCTAGTTGGAAGAATCTATCCACAGGACAACTATTAGTTGTGCATGCCACAAATCTGGCCTTTATGGAAGAGTGGCAAGAAGAAAGCCAATGTTAAAAGAAAGCCATAAAAAGTCCCGTTTGCAGTTTGCGAGAAGCCATGGGACACAGCAAACATGTGGAAGAAGGTGCTCTGATCAGTTGAGACCAAAATTCAACTTTTTGGCCTAAAAGCAAAACGCTATGTGTGTCGGAAAACGAACACTTCACATCACCCAGAACACATCATCCCCCCCCCGTGAAACATGGTGGTGGCAGCATTATGTTGTGGGGATGCTTTTCTTCAGCATGGACATGGAAGCTGGTCAGAGTTGATGGGAAGATGGATGGATCAAATACAGAGCAATCTTAGAAGAAAACCTACAAAAGACTTGCCACTGGGGCAGAGGTTCACAGACACTCTCCATCCAATCTGACAGAGCCTGAGCTATTTTGCTAAGAAGAATGAGCAAAAATTTCACTCTCTAGATGTACTAAGCTGGTAGAGACATCCCCAAAAAGACTTGCAGCTGTAATTGCAGAAAAAGGTGCTTCTACAAAGTATTGACTCAGGGGGACTGAATACAAATGCACGCCACACTTTTCACAAGAAATGACACTTTGCTACAATGTAAAGTAGTGAGTGTACAGCTTGTATAACAGTGTAAATTTGCTGTCCCCTCAAAATAACTCAACACACAGCCATTAATGTCTAAACCGCTAGCAACAAGAGTGAGTACACCTCTCAGTGAAAAAGTCAAAATCTGACCCAACTAGCCATTTTCCCTTCCCGGTGTCATGTGACTTGTTGGTGTTACAAGGTCTCATGTGTGAATGGGGAGCAGGTGTGTTAAATTTGGTGTTATCACTCTCACTCTCTCATACTGGTCACTGGAAGTTCAATATGGCAAAGAACTCTCTGAGATCTGAAAAAAGGAATTGTTGCTCTACATAAAGATGTCCTAGGCTATAAGAAGATTGGCAGGATTCTGAAACTGAGCTGCAGCACAGTGGCCAAGACCATACAGCGGTTTAACAGGACAGGTTCCACTCAGAACAGGCCTCGCCATAGTCGACCAAAGAAGTTGAGTGCTGTAAACTCACTACTTTACATTGTAGCCAAGTGTCATTTGGCGTGCATTTGTATTCAGCCCCCCGAGTCAATACTTTGTAGAAGCACCTTTTTCTGCAATTACAGCTGCAAGTCTTTTTGGGGATGTCTCTACCAGCTCTACATTGTAGCAAAGTGTCATTTCTTCAGTGTTGTCACATGAAAAGATATTAAAAAATATTTACAAAACTGTGAAGGGTATACTCACTTTTGTGGGATACTGTATATATATATATATATATATATATACATATATATATATATATACACAAGTATACAATAAGTACAAATACAAGTATGTCATATCACATCAAGCATAATACAGTAAAGATATTTGCTCCACTAATCACAGCAACTAAAAAATACTGGCCTGCGCAGCGTCCTGACCGTCCGACCGTGTGTGGGCTCCATCGGACATTTTCCATAGGATTTTCCAACACACAAAGTTTGAGAGCAGGCTATAAAATTTTCCGACAACAAAATCCGATCGCGTCAATTCCGACCGTGTGTGGCCAGTTCCGACGCACAAAGTGCCACGCATGCTCAGAAGAAATTCCGAGACGGAACAGTTTGGTCTGGTAAAATTAGCGTTCGCAATGGATACAGCACTTTCGTCACGCTGCAATGTAAAAAATGGTTTAATACAGCGCACTCTCTTCTTCTTTATAATGTGAGAAGAATGAAGTCGTTTTGCTGCTCATATTCACACAGACTTCTCACAAACTTCTTTCTTTATTATTTATCGGGATTCCCTCAATATTATTTGATTTGTCACATCTGACCAATTTTTTTTTTCGTTTGATTTTAATTGTAAAAAATTTTTTTTTAAGGCTGTTTTTTTTTTTTTTACTTTTTTTTGCTTTTTATTCCAGAATATTTTTGTGTGTGTTTTGTGTGTCAAGTTACCACAACACCATTATTATCTTGTATTATTTAATCTCAATGAGATTGTTTGGTGTTGGTGTCTCTTGTTAATTTCACATTGTATTTTGAAATGTACCTGCCTCCTCACCAACAATCAGTTTTTTTTGAAGGAAAACACACATAGGCGAGTATAATTGAACCAAAAATTCCTTTATTAAGGGCTCACAACCAAACAAAGAGGGAGGCAACACTGGAGAAACAGCTGAAATTGGCGAAGCCTTTGGCCCCCAGGGCACACATCAATTATTTTACTGCAAAATTGGTGGCCTGAGGAGTCCATATCAAAGGGAGTGCAGTCTGGTCCAGAAGTCACAGAGATCCGGAAAGCAGCAGATGACATCTGTGTCCCCAGGCTGTGGTCATACAAGAGACTGCATCTTTTGTCAGACCAGACTGAACCAAGGGTCATCACTCTCTGGTCTTCCTTCCATGCTTCTTTCCACACTGTGGCTCTGGTGGTGGAGTTGTGGCAGGAGGAGGAGGAGGATGGTCCAACTCAATCACCTCGGTCTTGGGTGTGATTTCGCCACTCACCCCCTTAGTTAGGACTTTATAAATAAGTTTCTCACACATGAGGCGTTGACCCTCCTGCATGCCCTTCAGTTTGGTGGCAGCCATGCAGGCAAAGGCCTCTTCAGGAGTGGGTAAGGCTCTAAGGGACGCAGAAGCCTCCTGAATGAGCTTGAGTGCTGAATCCTGAACGTGACTCCCCTTCCTAGGTCTTTTGTATGGTAGGCGGAGGGGAGGGACCTGCGATTCTGTCAGGCTCCTACTGGGCCCAGGCTTCTCCTGGCTGCCACTTAGCCCCGCCTCCTCCTGGCTGCCACTAACCCCCGCCTCCTCCTGGCTGCCACATTCCACAGCCTCCTCCTGTGTGGCACATTCCACAGCCTCGTCCTGGCTGAGGTCTTCCTGTGTATAAAAAAGTGACATAGTTTGAGTTTTTGATTCATCAATCACACAATTTTCATCTTATGACTGTTGCAAATTGAATGTTAACAAATATAACAGACTATAATTCTGAGCCCAGCATTTTTCATTCTTGTCCCAATTTTTTGTGCCCACTACTGTCTATTGATATGTAAAACACTTTATGAAATCAGCAATTAGTGATCAATAATAACATCTAGTAAAGATCATTTATTTATTGACCAGAAATCTGTAGAACAATGCTATACCTGACTCCATCTGAGCTCTTCCACTTCTTCCTGGCTGGAAGTCCCAGGTTGGACATCGGAAGCCTCAGCTGGGGTGGAAGATAGGGTGGAAGGAAGAATGAAAGGAAGGGTTGAGAGGGATTTCCTGACTCCAGTGTGGTCTGACAGAAATCGCAGTCTCTCATAGTACCACAGCCTGGGGACATAAACGTCATCTGCTGCAGCTCCGGATCTCTGGGAATCTGTGACCTTCTTGTGCTCCCTAAGATAAGTGCTCCTCAGGCCACCAATTTTGGTTTTTAAATAAGGGATGGTTGCCGTGGGGACCACCAGCTTCACCAACTCCAGCAGTTTCTCCAGCGCTGTCTGCCTCTTTTGTTTATTATTGTAACGTGGATGTTTCACCTGCCACAGACAAGGCAGCTCCCTGTACTTTTCTATGAACAGGGGGAGGAAGTTGTGGTCATTGAAGCCATCCATTTTATCAGCAAAACACAACACGAGACAAACCCTAATGTCAAGCAAAACTCTCCTAATCTTGTTACAATATAGGCCTCAATCTAGAAGCAGTATAGGCCCAAGTTTAGATCTTACCTTCGTTATCACGATCGGTGCCTCCGATACTCCTTCCTCCGCTCACAGATCGTACGTATTACGCACGCGTGTTACGCTTTATACACACTGCGCATGCGTGTAACTCCGCCCGCCCCTGACGTTCTTTCTAGTCTATTACACGCCCCTTTTCGTTCGGCGCAGTGGGGGAAGAGCACATGGCGGAGACACAGCAGGTGCGTGCTAATTATAGCAACGAGGAGGAGGGGGAGGAAAGCCCGGAGCCGGAAACGTCTGGATCCAGAAGGAGAAGATTCAAGGCCTCAAATATGTCCTTTGGGGAGATGTTGGAGATGGTTGACATCCTGAAGAAGGCCGACTAAGATGGAAAGTATGGACCTTACCCCAACCCCAATGTCAGAAAGGCCAAGATCATGGCGAAAGTGGTCAAGAGTCTGCACCGGAATTTCGGGGTACGACGATCGAAAGATCAGCTCAGGAAGCGGTGGTCGGACCTAAAATTAGGAGAGCATGAGCAGTACCGAAAGATCTGGAGAGTGCTGCAAAAAAGTAAGTAGTTGTGCTGTGTTCCTATTCTTTTTGTGTTTATTACGTTCGTGCTGCTCCATGTGCTTTTCTTAACTGTTATCCAGTTTAAAATGTCAACCTTCATGTTCATGGGCACATTATTCATTCGTATCAAACATCTTTCTTTCGGCCTATAAAACACCATTGTTTTGGCCATATGCATTTGACCACATTTTTTAGGGCCTACTTGTATGAAAATAATTTGGTTGTGTAGATGGGTTTGTTACTAGAATGAAATGCAAACTCGATTCTGTGTAAGGAGAGGACACTCAGCAGCAGTTTTCACATCTGGACGCTGGAGCACCAGTGTGGGACACAAGAACACCCTTTTTATTAGGGGGCCCACACAGGTGCTCCAGCGTATACTATAGGGGTGTCTCCATCTGTGAAGCTTGGACAAAACAGGTAAAGTATTGAAGCTTGACAAAGGACACTAAAAATTCTACATCTTGGAACTCTGCCAAAACAGACAATTGTACCCCACTTCCAAGCAATGTTTCATATTTATAGTTCTGCCATCAAATATCTGTGTGCTAAGGATACCATTTTTTATTTACATAGGGGAGAAAAGACTCGGAGGACACCCCTCATCCGAGGAGACCAGAGACCCCCCACCTCTGGAAGAAGGGGAAATCCCCCAAAGACAAGAAGAGCAGGAGGAGGAAGACGTGGTGGAACTAGTCACCACAATAGGTAAGTGTCTCGGGACCACAGGCTCAGGTAAGAGATGTATTCCGGCATATTTATAATACATGTTTTTTTTTTTTCTATCTTTTTAGGTGATCGTGATGTTGTGGATCCAGGGTATTTCACCTCGGAAAGTGCACAGATCCTGATTGGGGAGATCATGGGGTGTAATAGGGACTTGGAAAACATCAAGAAAAACATCAATGATGTTATTCAAAAAAATAAGAACATCATTGATGTTTTGGGGAGAGTTTAAAACCCCTCCAAATCCCTTTCTTTTATGGTGTGCTACAATTTTAACATTTTTTGTCTAATTGGAGAAAAGCCAAATTTTGAGGATGCACACAGTGTGTCAACATGTGCTATCTGCCATCACGAGAGATCAATTGATGCATTTTGGGGGTGCAACCCCTTCCTCAATAATATAGTAGCTGTAAGGAAGGGGTGGCTCCCCCAAAACATGTCCCTTGATCCCCCATGATGGCAGCTAACACATGTTGACATTCGGCTATTTGTGTGCATCTTCAAAATTTGGCTTTTCCGGGGGTGACTTCACCCCATCTGAACGCAATATCAAACACAGTTCCTAAATACTCATGTCTGATATTGCCTTCAAGTTCTACCAAATGTGAACTTTGTAAGTTCAAGATTTGTGTCTTTCTTGTGCGTTTTAAACATGCCTGTTTTCTCTTAAATGGACATTTCTACTTTTTCTAATGTGACCCCAAAAATTGTTATACAACAAACATGTTGGTTTGTTTTAAAAACCTTTTCTAAATGCACATGTGATTGTGCAGGTATTAAAAAGATTGTTAATCGGAGAATGTGTGGATTATTGTCTCAACGCTACAACACTTTTGGAGTGCTCTAATTGGTGTTTTCTGTGACAATGGGTATTATTTCCTAAGGGCAAATCCACTTTGCACTCCAAGTGCAGTTTCAAGCGCACTTGTAGTGCAAAGTGTCTTTGCCTTTAGTAAATAACACCAAACAGTGCTTTGTATAAGGTTACACAATCACGCCATTTTCAGGACTCACCACATTTCTGTCAGGGTCAGCTAAAACAAACACAAGCAGTAAATGTCACCAAAGATTTGCTTAATGTTTTTTTTTATTTGATAAAGGTTTCACACATTGTCTGGCATATTGATAGCCCCCCTACCTGCAAAGAATTCCAGGTATCTTAGCCGGACATCACGGGCACTCAGGGAGGGCAAGCCAGAACGGCCACTTTCAAGCGCTGTCAGGGTTGGTTCATTTTGAATTCCGGCCTCAGGCATAACTGAGCTAGCATAGTTGGCAGAATGTTGCCGTAAAAAGTTGTGTAGAACACAGCACGCCAGGATAATATGATTCAGTTTATACTTCGCCATATGTATGAGTGTAAGAAATAGGCGGAACCGGCTGGCCATGATTCCAAACGTGTTCTCCACCACTCTTCTGGCTCTGGCCAACCGGTAATTAAAAACCCTCTGGTCCGGGGTGAGGGTCCTCATCGGGAATGGCCGCATAAGATGGTCCCCCAGCGCAAAGGCTTCATCCGCAATGAAGACGAATGGGAGTCCTTCCACATTGTCTTTTGGAGGTGGCAAGTCCAAGCTGCCATTCTGAAGACGCCTGTAGAACTCCGCCTGGGCGATGACTCCACCATCGGACATCCGGCCATTCTTCCCCATGTCCACATACAGGAACTCATAAGTAGCCGACACCACAGCCAACATCACAATACTATTGAACCCCTTATAATTATAATAGTACGACCCTGAGTTGGGTGGTGGGATGATGTGGACGTGTTTGCCATCAATTGCCCCTCCGCAGTTAGGAAAGTCCCACCGCTGGGCAAAGTGGGAGGCCACAGTCTGCCATTCCTGTGGAGTGGAAGGAAACTGTTGAGGAAAACAAAAAAAAATTAGTCTTTTTGCACATAAACATGGAAAGCAGATTAGACACAAACATTCTTGGCCAACATCAAGATAACATTTATTTATGGGAATTTTTAAACACCAAAGTATAAGGTAAACCTATCAGATTCCCCCTCCCTCCCCTCTCATGGGCCATTTCTAACATTATAGGGGGGGGGGGGGGCTCTTGAACAGGTAACCCTCTCCACTTCATTGAGAGATGAATGCATAAATAATGTGTATTACATTGAACAGCCCTTCCTTAGTTACACTATTGGCAGCCCACTGGACAGGTAAGAAGTGTCATAATACAAAGATATAAATACACACTGTACACATTTGAGCACATTTGGACATTCTGCTATTACCTATCAAGATAATAATAGGATAAAAAAACTTTAAATAGTACCATTTGAAAGTATACAGGCAGGCTGTTGCACTACATGCTTTGGGGAATTCATCCATAAATCTGACCACTAAAGAGATGGGTATAGTGTGTATGGGTTTGGCAAAGTCAGCAGATGGATGATTGAGGATAGATAGAGAATTGGTATCAGCTGACTTAGCAGTTGGGGGGAGGGAGGGTTCAAAATGATTTGGGGACCCCCCAAAAAAAGCCTCTGGCACTCTGCCTGAATTTAAAGCACAAATCACATTTCAAAACATTTTAGGGGGTGTTTGGGGTAAAGCACTACTATGGAGCTGATAAAATACATTGTTACGTGACTACATGGAGGTGAATATAGGGCCAGGAGACCATGCTGGGGAGGTAAGTGAAGGCAAATCTGTATGAAGGACAACAAAAATAATTACAGAAAAATCCAGCATGCATGAGGACAAAGGAGACATTCACAGCATAGTACAATCATGGTAATTAGGGAATGAGGAAAGAAATAAAATATATTAGCTAACATTATATACAATAAAATGTGATATTAAAGGATAAAAATCTTACCTTAATATACTCCTTCTGCAGGAGCTGAATGATGGCAGAACAGGTCTCCGGGATAATGATCCCCAGAGCCTGGGGGGAGATGCCTGTCGAGAACTTGAGGTCCTGCAGGCTTCTCCCTGTGGCCAAGTACCACAGGGTGGCGACGAGCCTCTGCTCCAGGGTGATGGCTTGCCTCATACAGGTATCCTGACTGCTGATATAGGGGGTCAGCAAAGCCAACAAACGGTGAAAAACGGGATCCGTCATCCGGAGAAAGTTCCTGAAATCATCAGGATTATTCTCACGGATCTCACGGAGCAAAGGCATATGACAGAACTGGTCACGCTGAAGCAACCAATTCTTGGTCCATGAATTCCTCCCCACCCTGTTCATGGACTGGACTTGTGTCAAGGTCAGGACCCCAACACCAAGCCCCCGCACAGCACGAACTCTACGATGAGTACGCATAAGAAACATGGCTATAAAACGGTCGGCTGCTCAGAACGAAGTAACAGAACGCACTGAAGAACAGCAAGGCCTGTGAAGAGCGACCTGAAAAACAGTAACGAAAGAACAAGAACACAATGACAAAGTCACGCGTAGCTTGCTTGCACGCACTGAAGACCAGATACAAACCCACAAGCACAAACTGAACAGCAGAAAACGATCTGAAAACCACGAGTCTGAAAAAGCGCGAATCGTCTCTCACCAAACTTTTACTAACACGAGATTAGCGAAAAGAGCCCAAAGGGTGCCGCGCTTGGTTCTGAACTGGCCTTTTCTAGTCTCCTCGTACGTGGTGTACATCACCGCGTTCTTGGCGATCGGAAATTCCGACAACTTTGTGCGACCGTGTGTACGCGAAACAAGTATGAGCCAACATCCGTTGGAAAAAATCCTAGGATTTTGTTGTCGGAATGTCCGATCAATGTCCGACCGTGTGTACGGGGCATAAGACTGGGATGCCATTAAGGTTCATGTGTGTGTAAAGGCAGGCGTCCCAATACATTTGCTAATATGTATTTATTCTATCAGGTTATTTTTCCTTCTTCCATTCGTCTTCTTCTATCCCACTGTCTCAATGCTAATTTATCACTGTAGAGAATGGTATATCCATGGATAAAGGTATGTAAATGGAAGTATATTTTGAAATCTGTTCTTTTTCTGTGTTAGGGAGCTGTCTCCAGTGAAATAAGACTATCCCTCTACAGATAAGAGAAGTTCTGCTCTACAGAGATAAGATAAATCCAGTAGCCTGGAAGAAGGGGTTAGCTCTCTGAGCTCTCTCTAACCTGGGCAAGCAGTGAAGTGATAATAACTTTCTCTGCACTGACAGAAAGGGATTTCTGCTGCCATCCATTATGCTGATATAAATAGAGGAAACAGTCATTACATTCTCCTTGGGGAGTAAATTCCTAGAGATCACTAATGGCAAAAAATACTCATCCAACACCGTTTAGTCTTCTCACACAAAGCAGATACATCAATAGCAATAATCATGCAGAATATACACTAAACCTAATTCGACTGGCAAATAGCCCGTTGTATTTATTTCCTGTAGTAATTCTCACATTTACCTAGTGTGAACATATTTTGCATTGCTTTAGAGAATCCCTGTTTAGCACCTCATCAGTTTCTCTCTGGGGGAGCTTACAGTTCAATGTCCTCACTTGCCCACCTACACTTTCTCCAGGGACAGTTTTGGGTGCAAGCCTACAACCTATATTTTAAATATAGAAGAAATGTAATAGATGCCTTTAAGTGTATCTAAACCTCAAAACAAAACTATTTTGGATGGCAGTTTACCAATAATTAGATGAGACGTCTGCATTAGCTTTCTTTTTTTCAGGCCTGTTTCCGCTTTAATTTAACTGTGTAATCCTGCAAATACACTCCATGGCTATGCCCACTTCTCCACATTTATGATGGGAACCAGGGTTGGACTTTAATTTATGTCTGCCTTTGTTCATCTCTATTGCATGTGAAATGGAAAGATAAGTATTTTACAGAATGATTGAGTCCCTAGCACTAAGCAATAACCCCATGGGATAGCGCAAAAGGGTGCTATGTTCTCCTCCTCTCCCCTCCTTCTTTGTTCACAGGTTGCAATAAGAGTATACAGGAAGAATCTCCCCAACAACAGTTTATTATTTATAGTTTTTATTATGCCGCTAACTATAATGACCTCATCTGGAGTCCCCGCCCTCTTGTGACATCACTGCCCCATCATGCCTCGGGATGTGATGTCACAAGGGGGCCCCGCCCAATAGCTATATAAGTAATGGCACACGGTGGACCAGCATTACAGCGGGAGGGAGCGTCGGGAGAACATCGGAGGAAGAACAGAGGGAGAAGTCAGCGGAGAGAGGAAATCCGGAGGTGGGAGAAGACAACAGGAGAGGAGAACCCGGCGCCGGGAAAAGATAGCAGAGAGAGGAGAACCGGCTGCGAGAGAAGACAGCGGAGAGAAGAGAACCGGTGCTGGAAGAAGACATCAGCGGAGAGGGAAGAACTGGAGGATGAAGACATCACCGGAGGGAGAAGAAATCGGAAGGAGAAGAGATGCCGGAGCTACTTTAATTAATTACTGTGTACTGTTTTTATTTTTGACACTTTTTTAGGGGTAAATGTTTTGGGGTACAATGTACCCCATACTCATTCACATAGGGTGGTGGGCGGGACCTGGGGGCCCCCCCGTCCACAGACCCCGACAACCACCGGCAAGGGTTGTCGGGAAGAGGCCCTTGCCCCATCAACATGGGGACAAGGTGCTTTGGGGTGGGGGGGTGCATGATCGTTAGTAAGTAATCCTAGTAAGTAGGAACAGCAATATGTCTCCTCTCTTACTCAGTCCTATCCCCATACAGTTAGAACACACTGAGGGAACACAAATTTTACCTCTAGCTACCTAGTGTTAACCCCTTCCCTGCCAGTGACATTTGCACAGTAATCAGTGCATTTTTATAGCACTGATCGCTGTATAACGATCAATGGTCCCAAAAATGTGTCAAAAGTGTCCGATCTGTCCATAGCAATGTCGCAATACCGCTAAAAATCGCAGATCACCGCCATTACTAGTAAAAAAAAAATTAATAAAAATGCCATAAATCTTTCCCATAGTTTGTAGACGCTATTATCTTTGCGCAAACCAATCAATATACTCTTATTGCGATTTTTTTTACCAAAAATATGTAGAAGAATACATATTGGTCTAAACTGATGAAGAAATTTGTTTTGTTTTTTTTAAATTTGGGGGATATTTATTAAAGCAAAAAGTAAAAAATATTGTTTTTTTTTCAAAATTGTCGCTCTTTTTTTGTTTATAGCGCAAAAAATAAAAACTGCAGAGGTGATCAAATACCACCAAAAGAAAGCTCTATTTGTGGGGAAAAAAGGATGCAAATTTAGTTTGGGTATGACAGGACCGCGCAATAATCAGTTAAAGCAGCGCAGTGCCAAATTGTAAAAAGTGCTCTGGTCAGGAAGGGGGTAAAATCTTCCGGGGCTGAAGTGGTTAAAGATTATGTGAGATTTTTGTTATTAGGTTTACATTAAAGTATTTACATACTTTACCAAAAGTAGAGTTTTCATTTAACTGCAGTAAAACAAAGTGAGGTCATTGTTAGTAGAGGAAAAAAACCATCAATAGTTTGTATGGCAAAGGCACCCTTGTTAGTATGAGGTAATGGTCATGGAAGGGTTGACGCAGACATGTGCCTAGGATTGTGCCAGCAACCAGGAGGCACTGAACCTCTGTATCACACCAACAAAACTGATGGTTTATCAGCCACAAAACACATATTTTGGTGTAACCAATACGTTTGCTCAGTTATTACTTGATGACTTTGACCCCTCCATGATCATCGCAAGCTGCTGATGTTTTTTTTTTTTTCTTCCACTAAGACGTTCTCCTCACCATCCTAACATTCCCCCTGAGGACCTGAGGCTGGGTTCCCCTGTGGCATTGAGTGTGACCACCTACTTCATGTGTACACTTGAAGGTTGGGTTTACCATAAACCAAAACGTAAATATTTTTACCTTTGTTAAACCATCGCACATCCAGCAACACTGTAAACTCACTACACTAGACGGCAGCCTTTCTCAGCCTTTTCACCCCCGAGGAACCCATGACATCATTTTTAGTTCTTGAGGAACCCCTGGTAAAAATAGGATTTTTTATAACAGCTTACCTGTAAAATCCTTTTCTTTCGATGGACATCACGGGACACAGAGCCACAGTAATAACTGATGGGTTATGTAGGTACCACTAGGTATTGGACACTGGTCACACCCTAAGCAGGAAGTTCAACCCCCTATATAATCCCTCCCCTTACAGGGATACCTCAGTTTTGTAGCAAAGCAATATAAGTGTATTAGAAGAGGGGCAGGACCTCTGTGTCCCGTGATGTCCATCGAAAGAAAAGGATTTTACAGGTAAGCTGTTATAAAAATCCTATTTTCTTTCTCGGACATCACGGGACACAGAGCCACAGTAATAACTGATGGGAAGTCCCAAAGCAATGCCAACTGAGGGGGGGGGGGGGTGAATCACAACCAAGTAGGGTGCAATCAGACCTGAGGAACCTGTACCGCTGTCTGCAGCACACTACGCCCAAAGGCGATATCGTCATGCCTTTTCACATCCACCTGATAAAATCTGGTGAATGTATGGACTGAAGACCAGGTTGCGGCCTTGTAGATCTGAGCCATAGAGGCCTGGTGATGCACTGCCCAAGAAGCACTAATAGCTCTTGTGGAATGTGCCTTGATCTGAAACGGAGGAATCTTTTGTTTCAAACCATAAGCCTGAATAATTAATTGTCTAATTCATTTAGAAATGGTAGCTTTTGACGCTGCCTGTCCTCTACTGGGACCCTCTGGCAGCACGAACAAAACGTCCGTTTTGCGAATTTGAGCAGTTGCTTCCAGATAGGCCTTGACTGCTCTTACTACATCCAAAGAATGTAGTGATCTTTCTTCCGGAGAACGAGGATCTGGAAAAAAAGGAAGGCAGAACAATGTCTTGGTTTAGATGAAAATCTGAAACCACCTTCGGTAAAAAACTAGGATGAGGGCGCAATACCACTCTATCCTTGTGTACAATCAAATAAGGCTCTTTACAAGAAAGAGCTGCTAATTCTGATACTCTTCTAGCGGAAGAGATGGCCACTAGAAAAATTAGTTTCCTTGTCAGCAAGATCAAAGGAATCTGACGTATTGGTTCAAAAGGTTGTTTCTGTAACACCGACAGAACCAAGTTCAAGTCCCAGGGGTTTAGGGGAGCCTTAACCGGAGGATTAAGACGCATCACCCCCTGCATAAAGTTTCGGACCAAAGAATGCGAAGCAAGTGGCCGTTGAAACAATACTGATGGTACTCAACACTGGACCTTGAGATAACAGGTCTGGGCGTACCGGTATGGTCCACGGGGAACCCACCGTCATCCTTACTATTTCTGCATACCAAGTCCTTCTGGGCCAAGCGGGGGCCACCAGAAGTACTGACCTCCTTTCCTGCCTGATCCTGCAAAGGAGTCGAGGCAGTAGCAGAATAGGCGGGAATGCATAAATCAGTGAGAACCATATGCCACGGAATCACCAACGCATCCGTCCCGCATGCAAGAGGATCCCTTGTCCTTGCCACAAATCTGTCTATCTTTTTGTTGAATCTGGATGCAAAGAGATCTACATCTGGAACCCCCCCATCTTTGGCATATGGCCCAAAAGACGTCGGGATGCAGAGACCATTCCCCTGGGAGTAACTGCTGGTGACTTAGATAGTCCGCCTGCCAGTTCTCTATCCCTGGAATGAAAACTGCCGATATGCATGGCACATGCATCTCTGCCCAGACTAAGATCTGGTTCACCTCCTTTTGAGCAGCCCGGCTCCGGGTGCCTCCCTGATGATTGACATAAGCCACTGCTGTGGCATTGTCAGACTGAATCCTGACCGGGCAACCCTGTAGCCTGATAGTCCAGGCCTTTAGGGCTAGATATACCGATCTCCAGAATGTTGATGGGTAAGGTCCTCTTGGTCTTGGACCATAGCCCCTGGATCGCAGACTGTTCCAGAACTGCTCCCCAACCTGACAGACTGGCATCTGTTGTTACCACCATCCATGTAACTGGTAAAAAGGATTTCCCCTTCTGCAGGTTTTCGGGTATTAGCCACCAATTGAGGCTCTGATTCACCGCCTGAGACAGGTGCATCGGAAAGTCTAATGCCTGAACCTTCTTGTTCCAGGCCAACAGAATACTGTGTTGCAACAGTCTTGAATGAAACTGAGCATAGGGAAATGCTTCGAATGAAGACACTATCTTTCCTAGCAGCCTCATACAAAGGCGGACAAAAGGACCCTTCTTGGTCCTGGCTGTCAGAATCAGTTCCCTTAAAGCAGTAATCTTTGCCTGAGGAAGAAATACTTTCTCCTGGCTTGTATCTATGATCAGACCCAAATACTCTAGTCTTCTTACTGGTTTTAGGAAAGATTTTTCTAGGTTGAGGATCCAACCTAGGTGTTCGAGATACTTGACCGTGGTCCTCAAGTTCCTGTTCAAGGAGGCTACCGACCGGTCTATCAAGAGCAGGTCGTCTAGGTATGCTATGACAGTTATACCCTGAGCCCTTAATCTGGACAGAGGAGGAGCCAAGAAATTTGTGAACACTCGAGGTGCAGTGGCTATCCTGAAAGGCAGAGCCACAAACTGGAAATGGCGCCCTCCTATCTCGAAGCGCAGAAACTTCTGATGAGCAAGAAAAATGGGCACATGTAGGTATGCATCTCTGATGTCTATTGATGCCAAAAATTCTCCTCCCTGCAGGATGGAGACTACTGTCCGAATTGATTCCATGCGGAAGGACTGTATCCTTAGGAATCGATTCAGATCCCTTAAATTCAGAATGGGTCTGACATCCCCATTTGGTTTTTGGACCATAAAAAGGTTGGAATAGAAGCCCAATCCTTGATCCTTTGTGGGAACCACCATAATGACCTCTTGCGACAAAAGTCGCTCTAATGCTAGAAGGAGCGACTGCTTCTTCTCTGGGTCTCTGGGAACACTTGATCTGAGGAAACGAGGAGAGGGAAATTCTTGGAACTCCAGCTTGTACCCTAAGGTTACCGTGGAGATTACCCATCTGTCCTAGAAGTCCTCCTACCAGAGCCTTGAGAACTGTAGCAGTCTTCCCCCCACTCGAGCGAGCGGGGAACCCCTTTTATGAAGAGGCCTTAGTGTCTTGTCTAGAAGACTTCTTTCCCAGGACTTCTTTTGTCCCTGGGGTTGACTCTTGTTTCTTGCCCCAGACGGAGCAGGCCGTCATGACTGCCTGGAGGCTGATGCCCCTGGCGCTGGGGAAAGAGTCCGTTTGAAAGAGGGACGCTTACTCTTCTTCTTAAGAGGTAAGAGAGTGCTTTTCCCACAAGAGATTCTCTTGATATAGTTATCCAAGTCTTCTCCAAACAACCTTGCACCACGAAAAGGAAACCCAGCCAAGAGCTTCTTACATGGTGCTTCGGCTGACCAATTTTTCAACCATAAGATTCTACGCATATGCACCAACCCAAGTGAAAGACGAGAGGTTTGCATGATAGAATCTCTGATGGCGTCAACAACAAAACATAAGGCCGCTGGAAGGTTAGCGAACCCCTGGGCCTGTTGTTCAGGTAAAACTTTGATGACCTGCTTAACATGGTCTGTTAAGTATTGACAGACTCCAATCGCTGCTACTGCAGGTTGAGCCACTGATCCTGCTAAGGAAAAAACATCCTTTAATAAGGATTCCATCTTTTTATCCACAGGATCCCTGACCATCTGAGCGTTGTCTACAGGACAAGTCAGACTATTATTTATAGAGGAAATGGCCGCATCAATTCCCCACATCTTAATACATTTTTCTTCCATAGGATAAAGTGTTGAAAACTTTTTCGGCGGAAGAAAACGCTTATCTGGGTGATCCCACTCAGAATAAAGGAGCTTTTCAAGCAAATTATGAACAGGAAAAGCATGTGCTGTTTGAGAAGGTTTCAGCGACCCCAAAGAAGAAGAGGGTTCCCTAACTGATTCAGATACGGGCAACTTAAATGTGGAGCGGACCAATCCAGTAAGGATCTGTACTAAGACTTTCTCCTCTTGGGAAGTCGAAGAGGGTCCCTCTCCACCTGATTCCTCCGAAGAGGAATCATCCGTCCCATCCTGATCCTCTGAAAGGGAGTCTTCTCCTTTATCCCAGAGCTCCTCTGCCTGAGGGTCTTGGGAAACAGAGGAAGGCCTAGTACGTTTTCTTCCATTGAGTGAAGATGTAATCACGGCCATTAATCTTTCCTCTAAACCAGCAATGGTTGAGGAAAAAACCTCTTGTGTAATGTATACAGGGGCTGAAGTGCCAGAAGCAGGTACAGCCCCTGACCCCAATGGTTCTCCCTGGCCAGCCGTCCCTGGCCCCTCAGGGTCGGAGGATGCTGCAGACAGGGGGTCCTCAGAACCTGAATGTGATCCCCTAGTGTCTCTGGTTCTGGGGGTATTTTAATCTCTTCTACCCATAGTGCAAAGCCACAAGGTGGAGGTATCCAAAAATGAACACTGACTGCTGAGCGATGTAGTCTGGCAAAGCCTTGCTACCAAATGCCCAGTCTGGTGTTACCTTAGTAAATGCAGTCTAGGAGAATGCCTGTGTCCCACCTTACATGCGACTGTCAGCTCTGTGTCCCTCCAAAGGCTCAGAGCACCTGTAAAGTGTGCTTTAAATAGCCCTGCTTCTGGCAATGTGGGCATCTAAGCACGCTGACGCTGTGCTGACGCCCCGCCCCCCCCCTTAGTTTTTTTCGAAAAACGTGTGCTTCCCGCGCGAGCTGACCCTTTCGGGACAAGCATGGAGGAATGCTGGGGGTGGAGGAGGAAGGAGAGAGGCCGGCAGAGATGGAGCCTTGCACGTGCAATGGCGGTCTGGCGGCGGTGGCGGCAGTGGCGTGACAGTGTGGTGTAAAACCGCCTTACAGCCCTCCCGCGGCCTCCCCCTAGCCTGGGGGGGGAATATCCCAGGGGAGAAAACCCCCCATCCCATCCTACCTGGAGCCGGTCGGAGGAGCTTGTACAGCGTCGATAGCTGAGACAGAAATCAGCATGAGAAGGTATGTGCTCTTGGCAGCCCCCCCCGGTGGTCACAATAGGCATAGCATGCATTTACCTTAAAGGAGAAAAGCTACTAGAATTCAAAAATTCTGTGGAATCTCCTCTTACCTTATCCAGCCGCAGGATTCTGTATATACAGACCCAATCTTCACCTTTCACGGTGGGCTCCGTTTGAAAAAACCTTCAGAGACTGGGGCCCCCTACGAATAGGGGGATCCACAGTTCTGGCCCTGTAAAGCACCCAGCCAGAAATAAGGTGTTAAAGACCCTTTTCTGATATGCGGGGTCCAGCTCTCTAAAAAGAGAAGCGTTACAGGTAAAACCTCGTTTCTTTGGACACGAGGTCCGGGTACCATCCAATTCGGCCATGAAAAGACACTTTGAATGGATCCGGTTCGCCTTGTTTGCCCCAGTATAGGATATCAGGATATTCCCTTTGGAGCTTCAGCACAGGACATCTTTACACGTCCAACACCTAAGACACTGGCGTAAAAACTGAGGTATCCCTGTAGGGAGAGGGATTATATAGGGGGTTGAACTTCCTGCTTAGGGTGTGACCAGTGTCCAATACCTAGTGGTACCTACATAACCCATCAGTTATTACTGTGGCTCTGTGTCCCGTGATGTCCGAGAAAGAAAAACACTTCATTGGTCAGTGGGAAAAATGCCACTTACATTGGTGGTCAGTGGGAAGAATCCCCTCCTTGTAGTGGTGGTCAGAATGCCGCCATTAAAGTAAAAAAGATCACTGATGTAATCTTTCAATTAGCTCTGCCAATTAGTGTTGGTTCTGGAACTAGGTAGGCACCATCAAATCTAAGGTCAATCAGCCACACCTAAAGGAACCCTTAGCAACTTCTGGAGGAACCCCAAGGCCATGGAACCTTGGTTGAAAATGGCTGCTATAGAGGCTTCCCCGTGTCTCCTTTTATATTCATTTTTTTGGATATCACAGAGTTTTTCACTGCCACATCTCCTGCCGGGGACCACCACCCCACAAATACTATATTGAGGTCATGAACTTTGCTGACCTGTCTGGAAGAAGTGCCTGGACCACCAAACTGATTGAACAGAATTACAAAATCTTTGGCAAAAACTCTGTTCGCATTTATACATTTAGCTGTTTGCTTGGAGTTCAGCTCCAGTGCTCTCATGGGTTCTTAATAAACTATGCAATAGAACTTGACTGACATTTTCAGAATGTCGACTTTACAGAGCAAGTAGCTGCCCCAGGAGCCTGAATACTGTGCTATGAAAGCAGCACGCAGCATTTTACCTTTTCCTCCTCAGGCTGGGGTTATGTACATAACGGTAAATCACAATACCACATTTAGTCTACATCTCATTTATTTATACACCGGAGGCTGAAATGGCTTTGACGCTGAAAAATCACACATCAGGAAATCACTTCTCCCAAACTCTATGAATCCACGGTCATTTTTCAGTAAGTCACACCATTATAAGTCTTCTGGGAACGTAGAGAAACGAGGTTCACTTTCGGCCAAGGGGGACACCACTGCTCTGCACATGTAATTTTTCCTCTGTAACCCAACAGTGCCCCAGGAAACGGAAATAAGTGAATTCATATTAAGGCCAACTGGGTTAGGCTCAAAAAGTGTACTTGGGTAAAAAAATACTTTTTTTTACAATTGTAAAAGTCAGAGGCGCTACTAAAAGCCAATGGATTCACTTATATCACAATTAATTCTTACTTGGCATGGCCAAAGAAGTTTTTCATTCTTTAAAGTGATATTAAACCTTAATTTTTTTAAAAACTAAAATAACAAACATGTTATACTCTCCTGCACTGTGTAATGGTTTTGCAGAGCAGCTCTGATACTCCCCTTCTAGGGTCCCCGGCTGCACTCCAGGCCCCTCCTCTTCGCCCAGTACCCCCAGGGAAAGCCGCTTTCTTTGGGGGCACTCATGTCTGTCTCTTGACACAGGCCGGGTGACTTGGCCCTGCCCCCTGCTTCCTTGTAACAGCATATCATTGACAGCAGCGGGAGCCAATGGCTGCCGCTGCTATCAATCTGTTCAGTGAAGAAGGAGACAGCCGCTGCTCTTGTACACATTGCTGGATCAGATCGGGCTCAGGTAAGAATAAGGGGGGGGGGGTTGGGGGGTTACTGCAGCACAGAAGGTTTTTACCTTAATATATAGAATGCATTAAGGTAAAAAACTTTAACATTTTATTAAACCCTTGATTTTTTTTTACTTTAAAATAACAAAAATGTTATACTTACCTGCTTGATGCAAAACCATTGGGTCCGGATCCTCTTCTTCTCGGTTCCCATGCCGGTGCTCCTGGCCCCTCCCTCCTGACGGGTGCCCCCACAGCAAACAGCTTGCTCTGGAGGATCTAGAGAATAAATTGGTGGGTTTTGCAGTTTTTTATGGCACACTGTATTTGCGCAGTGGTTTTTCAAAATGTAATGCAAAAAATACAATACATAACCAAAGTTTTTTGTAAAATATAAAAGATGGTGTTACGCTGCGTAAATGGATACCAAATATGTCAAGCTTTAAAATTGTGCACGCCCGCGCAACAGCGACAAACGCCGTAAATTTTACCATCCATAGGCACCGCTTTGAAAGCCTTTACAGGTCGGTTAACACTTTAGATTTACAGAGGAGGTCTAGTACTAGAATTACCCATGATCTGACGTTCACGGTGATATCTTGCATGTGTGGGATGAAGCTGTTTGCATGCGTGCGGGACTGACAAGTGGGAGCACGGGGGGCGGGGGGACAGGGAAACTTTTTTTTTTTTACACTCGCTTTAATTTTTTTTTTTTTACTTTTTTTGCTGTCACAAGGAATGTAAACATCCTTTGTGACAGCAATAGACATGTGACAGGTACTCTTTATGGAAAGATCTGCGATCTATAAAACCCCAGATCCCTCCTCTGCCCTTAAAAGCATTTATTTATTTATTTATTTATTTATTTCAGGTACTTATATAGCACCGTCAATTTACGCAGCACTTTACATATACGTTGTACATTCACATCAGTCCCTACCCTCAAGGAGCTTACAATCTAAGGTCCCTAACTCACATTCATACATACTAGGGACAATTTAGACAGGATCCAATTAACCTACCAGCATGTCTTTGGAGTGTGGGAGGAAACCGGAGTACCCGGAGGAAACCCACGCAGGCACAGGGAGAACATGCAAACTCCAAGCAGGTAGTGTCGCGGTTGGGATTCGAACCAGTGACCCTTCTTACTGCTAGGCGAGAGTGCTACCACTACACCACTGTGCCGCCCCATTTGATCAAGATCGGCGTGATCTGATGCTTCAGATTTTTTAAAATGGCACCATTTACATCCAGGTAAACAGGAAATGATGTCAGGTCATCGCTTCCAGGTTACTACATCACTGACCCCAACAAAGCCAGTCCAGTCTTTAATCGGCTCTGTGATCAGCCGGTGGAAGTGCCAGCTGGTTGATCAGGATTCCCGGTGTGATGGGAGATCCCGGTAAAGCCGCTGAGGGCCACTAGGATTGCTTTTACAAGAGAGTCGACCGCCAGCTCCAAAAATCAGTACGAAGATTATGCTGGCAGCTGCAGGCATCATCCCGGTATAACCACTTGAAGTCCAGCGATGTACGGGTACGTCGCTGGTTGGCAAGTGATGTTGACAGTAAAGGAGTTAGGAGGAGTTGTGAGAACTGGAACAATGGCATAACATACTCAAATCATTTTTAGGTGCATTTCTCAAGTTACTGGATCAGTGAGGTTTGGAACAATCTGTATGACCCCCAGCCAAAGGATAGAAAAACAAAAGGAAAAGAATAAATGTATTGTAACTGGTTAGAAATTCAATAAGGTTCCGCAATACTCTGTAATAATGTCTGCCGTCTCACCGTCCGGTGTATGTGGAGGTTTCAAAGTTTGTGAAATTGGCCTCCAGTTCTAATCACTGACCATACTTCATTATCAGTTGATGCGTCACTTTTTTGAAATTACGCTTATGCGTAATGCAGCTGAGGTATCACCCTACTAGATGCTGAACTGTAAGTGGAAACACATTGATATGAAATGACTCACTGGCTTCTACTTTACTCGAAAGTCATAGAATGTGGACGTCACTGTATATCATGTTTAGATCACCGTCTGTTCTTTCTTCTCGCTGTGCCTGCTGCGATTAAAGAGGCTGCCGATATTTAATGTGAATCAGCAAGTTTTACATTTCACAACTTCAAGAAGTAGGTCTAGTAGGTGTTAGTCACATACAACTAGACTTGTTTTGTAATGTTGGAAATGTTTCATAGCTTCTGCAAGTCACTTCTTCAGTACTAATGACATAGCTCCCAACTGTCCCTGATTTAGAGGGACTGTCCCTGATTTAGAGGGACTGTCCCTGATTTAGAGGGACTGTCCCTGATTTAGAGGGGCTGTCCCTGATTTAGAGAGACTGTCCCTGATTTGGAGCAAAGTCCCTCTGTACCTCTTTCCTCCCCATTTGTCCCTCATTTTGGTCTGATCTATATAGATGTATATAAAATGCACTTTTTATCTTTCGAAAAGTGTTTCCAAGTGCTAAACCTTTCATCCAAATTCTAAATTGCTGCATTTGTAAATTTTAAATGCCAATATAAAGGAAAAGTAGTGGTAAAAAAAAACCCCTTGTGGATTTAATTAACATTTTTTTTTTCAGTTAAGTCTCTTTTAAGAGGGTGTGGCAGGGGGCGTGTCCTATGCCTACATACGTTTGCTAGTAGATGTCCCTCATTCCCATCTCAAAATGTTGGGAAGTATGCTAATGAGTGTCCAGATCAGCCAGGTATAACCTTTTTACCCTAGAGGAACCCTTGCAATATTTTTTTAGGTTTCGGGGGTACCCCTAATATGGCCCCTTACATTTGGGGTCAGTAAGAACAATGAGGTTGATTTACTAAAGGCAAAAAGACTGTGCTCTTTCCAAAGTGCAGTTGCTCCAGAGCTTGGTAAATGAGCAGAAGCTTTGCTGACTTCCATCATCCTATCATGTGCTAGCAAAAATGCGTTTTTTTAAATTTGCCTTGCATGTAATTGGGTTTTCTTTGCAAAGTGAAGCCTTAGATCATTTACTAAGCTCTGGCGCAACTGCAATTGCAGAGGGCAACTGAACTTTTCAAAGTACACAGTCTATGGGATTTATTTATTAAAGACAAATAGGCACTTTGCAAAGTGAGGTTGCTCCAGAGCTTAGTAAATGAGGTAAAGATTTCACTTTGCAAAGAACACCCAATCACACGCAAGGAAAATAAAAAAAAAAAACACTTTTTGCTTGCACATGATTGGATGACGAAAGTCAGCAGAGCTTTTGTGTATTTACTAAGCTCTGGAGCAACTGCTCTTGCAGATGGACAGTCTATTTGCCATTAGTAAATCAACCCCTATAAGTTTCACACAAACCAATCAATATACACATATTGGGGGTTATTTACGAAAGGAAAATCCACTTTGCACTACAAGTGCACTTGGAAGTACAGTCACTGTAAATCTGAGGGGGACATGCAAGGAAAGTAAAAAACAGCATTTTAGCTTGCACATGATTGGATGATAAAATCAGCAGAGCTTCCCCTCATTTCAGATCTAACCCTCAGATTTACAGAGATTGCACTTCCAAGTGCACTTGTAGTGCAAAGTGGATTTGCCTTTCGTAAATAACCCCCATTGTTTTTCATTCTTTTACCAAAGACATGTAGCGAATACATTTTGGCCTAAATTTATGAAGAAATTCTTATTAATTATTACTTATTAAATATTTTTATTGGATATATTTTAGCAGAAAGTAGAGCTGCACAATTCTGGAAAAAATGAGAATCACAATTTTTTTGCTTAGAATAAAGATAACGATTCTCGGCGTAACATTATCTTTTACATTATACCAAAAATTGGGCTCACTTTACTGTTTAGTTTTTTTTTTAATTCAAGTGTATTTTTTTCCCCAAAAATTGCTTTTGAAAGACCGCTGCGTAAATACAGTGTGACATAAAATATTGCGATGACGTTTTATTCTCTAGGGTCTCTGCTAAAAAAATATATATAATGTTTGGAGGTTCTAAGTAATTTTCTAGGAAAAAAATACAGATTTTAACTTGTAAGTGTAGCAAGGTTCCATGCCTCTTTCAGTCTAATGAGAACCTCCAGACCCAAGAGCTGCTGACATCCTTCCGAATAGAGTGGGTTGTAAGGCATAGTGGGTGTAGTGTAAAGTAAATTCATGGGCACCAGACACTTCTTGAATGCAAAGAGATTTTATTTCTCTTGAACAGAACTGTGGGAGAGAGGGTTTAGGGCTAGGACACCCTTATGTAGTTGCAATGTTAACAACTTCAGCCCCCGGACCATTTGACTGTCCAAATGACCACGCCACTTTTTGCGATTCGGCACTGCGTCGCTTTAACTGACAATTGCGCGGTCGTGCAACGTTGCTCCCAAAAAAAATTGGCGTCCTTTTTTTTCCCCACAAATAGAGCTTTCTTTTGGTGGCATTTGATCACCTCTGCGTTTTTTATTTTTTGCGCTATAAACAAAAATAGAGCCACAATTTAAAAAAAAAAGCTATATTTTGTACTTTTTGCTATAATAAATATCCCGGGGTCCAGTGGGCAGGGTCACGGAGGGTCACGGAGACCGCGGAGGGCACGCGCGCCCGCCAGGTGCAGGTTCAAAGCAACGTATACATATGTTGCTTTGCCTGCCTGTGCCATTCTGCCAACGTAAATGTGCGTGAGGCAGTCGGCAAGCGATTTATTGTCAGCCTTCGAGACTTCTACTGGTAGACAGCCATGCAGGGAAAAGCATCCAGCAAGACACCACATCTGCATGTGTAGGAATGCTGTCTCCTATGGCAATAGTCTTAGAACAGTTCCTAACACAAATTGTAATGAGCTCCTTTACTTTCTCTACAGTCACTTCTCATAGGTAATCAACCCACTGAGCTCCCAGTCTCTCTCTCACTAGACTTGCTGATTCACTGCCACTGAATCCCTTGAGCTCCTCCAATCTTCACTTCAGTATCTTCCTCAAGCGTCACCCACACTTCTCTGCTGGGTCCCTAGCTTGGCACACCAAATACTTCTCAAGCTTCCCCCCACTGGCCTGCTCGGTCCCTGGCTTGACACACAAGGCTGCTCTGCAAGCATCACCTCCGCTGGCTGGGTCCCTGGCTTGACACCTGCTGAAGTTTTCCCGATTCTTCACCGTCCCCGGTTGGTGAGAATACTGCTCCGGTACTTGCTTCAGCTACTCACTGTGGTTCCTGGTAATAAGGTGAAAGATAAAAATCGCGCTAAGGATGTGAAATATAAAAGTGCTCTAGTGCACCAATTAGATGACAAAGGCAGGTCATACAACTGATATTGTAAGACCCTATGTTAAACAAAAGAAATATGAAAATCATAAATTGCAAAACACTTGAACAGTTAGTGTAATGAAGTATAAAAAAAATATAAAAAATATAAAAAATGTCCATATATAACAAAGTGAATGGACCAGGTGAATTGATATCCAAAGGCCCACACAATAAGAACACCCGTGAAGTAGAACAATTATTAGTGTCCATCCATAAGAAGCGTATTCTTCACAGTTGAATGAAGGACTAGTGCGGAAATCCACCACCAAAATGTAAGGGGTTACTGCTTACCAGAAGCCCGTGATCCCCCGTTACAGAGGATCAAGGGAAGCCTGTATGTAATAAACCCTCCAGAGCGTGTGCGGTGCACCAACTATCTTCGATGTATTAGGGGTGATGCAGGGTCTCCAGAACCGCCCAAAGGTCCTCGTGACATTTCAACACTCCTCATTTCATTCCAAACTCATGAGTGGATGTATATGGCATGGAAAGATAGAAAGTGCCACAATGACACAAACACATGACCTTCAGACTGATAGACTGGGTAGCAACTGCTATTGTGCAACATTGTGCAATAGACATTTTTTATATATTTTTTATTTCATTACACTAACTGTTCAGGTGTTTTGCAATTTATGATTTTCATATTTCTTTTGTTTAACATAGGGTCTTACAATATCAGTTGTATGACCTGCCTTTGTCATCTAATTGGTTCACAAGAGCACTTTTATATTTCACATGCTTAGCGCGATTTTATGTTTTTCCAATTTGATTACTATTATTATGTTGTGCAGGAGAATTGCTGCTTTGCATATTTGTCATTTCACTTAAACCATCGGGTTTTGGCACATCATTTTTGCAATTTTTGACCTTAGCGCAGTTTGTTTTCTTTTTTTCGGAATAAAGTGAAAGGTCCCTTAGTGGCAACAGCTTGCCCTCTACATCCGACCACGACAGGTTCTCTCCGGCCGGCAGAACCGTCACTTCTGGTTGGACTGCAAGACGCAGTCCCAACCCTGCGCTGCTCTCTTGGTTCTGGATAGGCCCCTCAGACAGCCTAGCAGCCAGATGTGCCCGGGATAGACCCAAACTCCGGCCTAGCAGCCTGGGCAATACAACCCATGTCCACCCAGACAGCCATCCAGGTGGCACAGAACCAGTGGCGTCTCCAGCTTTCATATTTAGGGGGGGCACATGGGGGGACAGGGACAAAAGTAGGGGGGCAACTATAAAATGCATATATATATATATCTATATATATATATATATATATAGATATGTATAGATATATATATATATATATATATGATAGATAGATAGATAGATAGATAGATAGATAGATAGATAGATAGATAGATAGATAGATAGATAGATAGATAGATAGATAGATATAGATATATATATATAAATATATACTGGGGCCCTTTACTACGACCCCACAACGTCCCTTTCACATGTTCTGCAGTGAGCTCCCTTCCTACTGTATTGGGTCCCCCCAGGGTGGCAGAAAACAAGATATATATGTCACCAGCATACCAAGAAAATATAAGGGTCCAAAGCAGTGGGAGAACTATCAGGGTTGCAAAGGTTGTCCTTCCTCCGGGCCCTGGTGTTCTGCCACTGTGGGGTTTCCCAGCCTCCTCTTGCTGTCCTGCCCCTGCTATTGACTGCTCTGATCTGGCATCTCTTGTAATTTACAGGCTGGTTCTCCTGTCCTAAAGTTGGGAGAAATCAGTCTGTTTTTTTCAGTAACTGAGAGTCCTGGTGGAGTCCTTCCTGCAACTCGCTCTTCTCCCTGCCAATGAGGATGCAGAGGAAGGAGCAGATCGGGCGGCTGTGGTTGTGTGAGCGCTCGCATTATGCAGTGTCAGCAAGCAGAGGGAGGGGGGAGAAATCACCCGCAGGAGCTGACTGGGGACTCTCTCCCTCTTAGACATTGATTTTTTGTAAAAAAAAAAAAAAATTTCTTATTGGGGGGGGGGGTCACATGGTGGGGCACAACATACTGTTGGGGGGTCAGGGCCCCCTCTGGCCCCCCCATTGCACAGAACACTGATCACCTGACTCTATCTGAATATATATGGGCTCTCCCAGCAGGCCGAGGGATCCAAGAAAACCCCTGCCCATAGGCTGAGATACCTAATATATCCATACTCTGACTTTGCATTGCCCTTCTCTTATCTAATGCCACCAGGTACCCATCCACCTAGTGGCAGAAGAGAAAAGTGCAGCAGTGCAAGACTTAGGAAGAAATCAGATGATCCCTAACAATTAGCTAAGGTAGCTACTCCTGGCTGGTAAATTTAGGAGCAACCCTTCCTAAACTCCAGGGTGCTACACGAGGGTACCGCTACATAATAAAAAAGACCCAGTGGTGATCAAATATCACCAAAAGAAAGCTCTGTTTGAGTAAAGAAATGACATAAATTTTTATTTGGGTACAGAGTTGCATGACCGCGTACTTACCAGTTAAAGTAGCACAGTGCTAAATCGCAAAAAACGGTCAAAAAAAGGGGGTAAAACTTTCCAAAACTCAAGTGGTCAATTTTTTTTTCTTCACAAAAGGGGAGATACCCAAAAAAGGGAACAGGTCAATGGCTGCCACGGCTCCACGGAAGGAGCTGCCAATATTGCCTCCCCCCTTTTACATTCTAGATTGCTTATAGGGTGGTTTGAAAAAAAAAGGCCATGTCACTTTAAGTATATAACTATGAATACAGTACATAAGAAGGGAAATGTGTGTTTAGGCTTAGCAGCCTGCTGTGATAATCATTGTCATGACTTGTTCCTTCCTCCTCACTTGTAATTGAACAGAGAGTTTGCGTTATCACTGTTTGTTAGTCACTTTTGTGTAATCGAAGGCACATGTTTTATATGGGGCTCTCATTTTTGGTTTTGATTAAATGGCGGGTTAAGGGCAGGTGCTGCGGTCATCATTGAGCCGCTTCTCTCTATACATCTAAAGGGGCAGAGAAGAGTCAGCGTGCACCTCAGTTACCTAAGAGTGGCTTTCATTAAATGTGGACCTGTTACAGAAGACGTCATCTCATCTTTTCCCCGTAGACAATAACATACAATAATAACGCCTTGGCCCGTGTGACAGATAATTCAGTTCTTCTATATATCACTCTCCTTTATTTCCACTCATTTACTAACAGGGAAACTATAATGCTTTCTGGACACTTTCATTTTTATTATTCTTTTTAGTTATGAATGTGTAAACTGATGCTTTATATCATTTTATCTAAAAAAAACAAAACCTTAAAGAAGAAGTACAGCCAAAGCTCGTGTGGCTGTACTTCTCCTGTGGATGACAGGAGAGCAGGTCACTCTGCAGTCCTGTGACCCGTTCTCAGCAGACAGCTGTCAGCTAACGTCACCGAGATGGTGCAGGCTGGGGAAAGATTGCAACAATAAAGTCGGGATCCGCCCACAACCCTGGATCGGCACCTGGCTCAGCCTCTCAGTGAGCCGCTGAGAGCCTGAGCCTTCCGCTTCCGTCCCTCTCCACTGCCCAGCGCTCCAGTGAGTGTGGGGGGAGGGGGCAGAGCAGAGAGCGGTGAGTGACAGTCACCAGCTCTCTGCTCACGGAGCTCTGAGAACTGAGCAATCAGTGTTCTTTGATTGCTCGGTTCTCAGTCAACCACTTTCACACTGGGGCCGCAGCCACGTTTGCGGTAAAGCACTGCCTGCTTTAGGAGCGCTTTACCGCTGTTTATGCAGCACTTTTGTGATGCTATTTGGCTGCTAGCGGGGCGCTTTTAACCCCAAAGAAGGGATTAAAATCTCTCGTGTTGCGCCGCTTCATCCTGAGAAAGTTCCTGAAATCATCAGGATTATTCTCACCGATCTCACGGAGCAAAGGCATATGAGAGAACTGGTCACGCTGAAGCAAGCAGTTCTTGGTCCATGAACTCCTCCTCACCCTGTTCATGGACTGAGCTTCGGAAGCGCTTTTCAGGCGCTTTAGAGGCACTGCTCATTCATTGCAATGGGCAGGGGCCTTTTGGGAGAGCTGTATACAGCGCTCCCAAGACGCCCAAAAGATGCTGCTTGCGGAACTTTTCCGAACATCCCGCAAAAATGGGAGGCAGTTTTCAGGCGCTTTACAGGCGCTATTTCTAGCGCTAAAACGCCTGAAAACATTCAGGCTGATGCAGCATTGGGCTGATGCAGCATCCAACTAGGTAAGTAACTTCTCTTTTAATTTTACAAATAAACATTCAGGCACTGATGTTGGATGAGAAGGCCTGGCTCGCAGTCTCCGCAGGCCTGGCTCGCAGTCTCCGCTCTAATTCATCCCAAAAGTGTTCTATCAGTTTGAGGTCAAGACTCAATATGGAGTTGGCCCACCCTTTGCAGCTATAACAGCTTCAACTCTTCTGGGAAGGCTGTCCACAAGGTTTAGGAGTGTGTCTATGGGAATGTTTGACCATTCTTCCAGAAGCGCATTTGTGAGGTCAAACACTGATGTTGGACTAGAAGGCCTGGCTCCCAGTCTCCGCTCTAATTCATCCCAAAAGTGTTCTATCTAGCAGGACTCTGTGCAGGCCAGTCAAGTTCCTCCACCCCAAACTCACTCATCCATGTCTTTATGGACCTTGCTTTGTGTACTGGTCCAAATCATTTGGTGGAGGAGGGATTATGATGTGGGGTTGTTTTTCCAGGGGTTGGATTTGGCCCCTTAGTTCCAGTGAAGGGAACTCTTACCAGGACATTTTTGACAGTTTCATGCTCCCAACTTTGTGGGAACAGTTTGGCGATGGCCCCTTCTTGTTCCAACATGACTGTGCACCAGTGCACAAGGTATGCTCCATAAAGACATAGATGAGTGAGTTTGGGACGCTCCTAAACCTTGTGGACAGCCTTCCCAAAAGAGTTGAAGCTGTTATAGCTGCAAAGGGTGGGCCAACTCAATATTGAACCCTATGGACTAAGACTGGGATGCCATTAAAATTCATGTGTGTGTAAAGGCAGGCGCCCCAATACTTTTGGTAATATAGTGTATCCTGCTGTGCAGGATCACGAACCTAGCGTGTGATCCTGCACTTCCGAGGCTGTGGCACGCATGCGCACTGCCGGTGACCCACTCCCGCTGTGTTTATATACACTGGGAGCTGATCTGCGGGTACTACAGGCTCGATGTCCACTGGCACCCGCTGATCATTAGGCAGAGAGCCAGAACGGCTGTCTGTCTATGTAAACAAGGCTGATTGATGTTCTGTCAGTAGGAAATGCATGGACCCTGTGTTCCTGCAAAGCAGGGACATGGTTCAATACATTTCCCTAGTAAAAGCATCTCCCACACAGTACACAAGCACGGGCTAGTTAACCCATTCACCGGCCCTGATATTAACCCATTCCCAGCCAGTGTCATTAATACAATGACAGTGCATTTTTTTTAGCACTGGTCACTGCATTAGTATCAATGGTCCCCAAAAAGTGTCAAAAGTGTCAGTTGATGTCCACCATTACAAGTAAAAAAAGAAATAAATAAATAAAAATTCCATAAATATTTCCCATAGTTTGTAGACGCTATAACTTTTGTGAGAACCAATCAATATACGCTTATTTTAACCAAAAATATGTAGCAGAATACATATTGGCCTAAATTGATGAAGAAATTAGATTTTTTACATTTTTTTTTATTGGATATGTTTTATAGCAGAAAGTAAAAGAATATTGTTTTTTTTTCAAAATTGGCAGGTTTTTTTTTTTTTTTTTATAGTGCAAAAAATAAAAAACGCAGAGGTGATCAAATACCGTCAGGACATACATTCTATTTGGGTACAGTGGCGCACGACTGTGCAATTGTCAGTTAGAGTAACGCAAAAAATGGCCTGGTCATGAAGGGAGTAAATCTTCCGGAGGTCAAGTGGTTAAAAATAAGATTTGACAGATGGAAAAAGTAAAAAATGCCCCCTATATTTACCACCAACTTAAATCTATGAAATTTTAATCCAGAGTTGTCCTCTTTGCAATTGTCATGTGGGGTGTTATCATGCCAAGATCAATAGAGTGATCTAAGGCCCTCAGAAAAAGGTTGTGGATGTCTATGAGTCTGCCAAGGGATTTAAAAAGATTGCCAAATTATATGAAATCAATCATTCCACTGTAAGGGAAAAAAAATCAACAAGTGGTATAGATTTCAAATAAGCCCCCTCAAGCTTCTTACCTGGGAGATCCTCAATTGCATTTTCCAGACGAGAAGAATTTGCCTGGTGGATATCATATAAAATAACCTCCTGGTCTCTTTTTTAGGACAAATCCTCATTTGTTTCCTTTTCCCACCTTGTATTTACTGTCAGATCAAACATTTCTATTCTACATATTATTCTTTGACAAGGTCCTCTTCTCCTACCTTATACAAAACTATTTGTTATAGAAACCCATGTGGTAAAGGCCTTATCTCTGACCTGTATAATCACATCCAGGAGATGACCCCTAAGCAAAATTAGACTATATGTTAAAATGGGGAAAAGATTGTGATTTACACTTTACTCCTTCTGAATGGAAAGACTCTATTACTAATCTCCATAGATGCACAATATCCCTTACAATGTGAGAAGCTGCCATGCAATTACTCACCAGGTGGTATATGACTCCAACTAAACTACATGCCATGTAGCCTATGGAATCCCCCAACTGTTTTGGAGGTTGCACTCTTATAGATGTGTTTTGGTCTTGTGAAACAATGGCGCCAGTCTGCAGTTGACGAAATGAGTTATCCTCCAAATTTGTTGGTAAACTCGTTAGTAAACTCTTCACTACAATTCAAGGGGTGCCTCGTTTTGCTGAGAGACTTATTCATCTAATCCGTGTGGCCATTCATCGGGTAGTAACACTACACTGGAAATCCCCTGATATCCCTAGCATGCAAATTGAAGATACAGTATATACCAGCGGCCCTTTACTCTCCTTTATCTGGCCCTTGTCCCTGTTTCCATACCCGCTACACCCCAATGTACTGACTATATGTAAGTACCTAGGGTGGGCTTGCCTGCCCTTCCCTAGCAAGACATGCCACACTTAGACTAATCACTTCTTACCATATTTTCCAGACGTCCCCATGTTATCGCCCCTGATGAGTGTCCTTGACACGAAACGCGTTGGGCATTTTTGGATGCAGACATATGTCTATAGTAAATTAGACCTTCACTTCAGAATATTTTCCATGTTTTTATTTACATTTTATTGTCTATACCTCCATCTCCAGTGCAAGTGCTGCTGTAACATCACATGTATACATATAAGATTTTTGTTTTGGTTGTATAATTTCATCAATTGTGACCGCTATATGGCACCATGTGGGTATATATTTGATGTACTCTTGATGTCTGTATTACGTGTGCACATACATATGTGCTTGTAAATACACCTCCCCCCCAGTACAATTCAGTACTTTCAGGCCAAAATCCTTGTTCAATCCCACACATTCAAAGGGACCCTATCTCCAAACTTTTTATCAGGTGGTGTTCTCCGACATAAAAAAACTTTGCCAACAGACACATGACAGTCTTTCCAATCATTCCAATTATTCCAATCTTACTCCTTTAGAAAAATCAGCCCTTAAAAATCTGACTAACAATCACAACATAGTCATCAAGATGGCAGACAAAGGTGGAGGCATCGTGGTCCAAGATCACAGTGAATATCTGGCTGAAGCCCGCCGTCTCCTCTCCGATGACAGCACATACCGTAGACTACGCTGTGACCCTTTGTCAAGCTTCACCATGGAAGCCAAAATACTCACAGATAGAGCAAAAAGTAATGACATCATCTCTAAACATGAGCATGCTTTCTTTAATCGGCCATACTTCTCCACTCCTTATTTCTATCATATCCCCAAAATCCATAAGAGTATCCAGAATCCACCAGGTCGACCCATAGTTGCGGCAATGGATAGTATCACCAGCTCTTTTTCCCAGTATATAGACCAGTTTCTACAGCCACTCGCCACCAGTCTCCCCTCTTATATTCGGGATGGATTCCATCTCATGCAACAATTAGACCATTATGCATGGGAGCCCACTTACTCTTGGGCCTCCCTAGATGTAAGTTCGTTGTATACCTCCATTCCACACCACATAGGTCTCAGAGCCATTGCCAGCTTCCTTTCCGCCGATCCCATGCTCAATCCAGGTCAGGCAGAGTTCATCCTAGAGGCCACCGAATTCTGTCTGACCCATAACAATTTGATGGTGATTTCTACCTCCAAACAAAGGGCACAGCAATGGGTGCCAACTTTGCACCCAGGTATGCTAACCTAACCATGGGGTACTGGGAGGCCAATTACATCTGGCTCAACAATCCCTTTACCTCCCATATAGTTTTCTATGGGAGGTATATTGACGACATCATCGTCATTTGGGATGGCCCAGAGCCCCTCTTCACAGATTTCATTACACATTGTAACAACAATGAGTATGGCCTTACTTTTACTTCAGAACATGATCGGTCCCAACTTGCATTCTTGGATTTGTTACTTTTCCACCATGAAGGCAAAATACTGGCCAAAAACTACACCAAGCCGACAGCTGGCAACTCTGTTTTGCACCATCAGAGCTGCCACCATCCTAGATGGATTGCAAACATTCCCAAGAGCCAGTTTTGTCGCCTACGTAGAAATTGCACCAGACAATCAGACTATATCATAGAAGGGTCCCTTCTAAAACAAAAGTTTATGGATAAAGCTTTTCAACCTGAACTTGTAAATGAAGCTTTCGATTTCTATCTGTCAGAATCACCCACATCTGCTAATGACACTACCCAACCTGAAGCACAGCCCGTCCGTTTCGTGACTCAGTTTCATTCCAGACATAAAGCCATGGAACGTATTTTCACCAAACACTGGTCGATCCTTTGTCAGGATCCATATTTAAAATCTACCATCACTTCCAAACCAATGTTTACGTATCGGAAGACTAGGAACATTAAAAACCTGGTAGCGCCCAGCAAATACAAAGGCCAAAAAAGTTCCAAAACAATATCACCCTGTCTCATTCCCCTAATTGGAATGTACCAGTGCCGCAAAAAATTGTGCCTCACTTGTAGTCATGTTCACCACGGTCAAAAAGAATTCACTAACAAAGGTCAGACATACCAGATCAGCAACTTTTATAACTGCTCGACAGAATTTGTCATTTATTGCTTGACTTGTCCTTGTGGGTTATATTATGTAGGCCGCACCATACGCACTTTGAGAAAGAGGTTTGGTGAGCACCGCCGCCTCGTAGAGGCAGGAGACGACCATCACAGTGTTCCCCTCCATTTTCTCAAAAAACATGATCATTCCTCATTGGGCCTCAGGGTCTGGATTATTGAGTCTATCCCCGGTACGTTCCCACTGGCAGAGCGTTTTAAACGTCTCTGTCAGAGGGAAACGTACTGAATATATACCCTTGACTCTCTGGCCCCTGGAGGGCTCAACGAGGAAATAGAGACGAGTAGTCTCATTTGACTTCTCCTTCTGCTTCTTCTATTGATTGTCTGATACCTTCAACACACTTGTATTTCTCATGGTTTGGGTTTGTGTCGGGTATTTTGTTATTGCCGCATTGCATGTTTCTTCCTATTGTGATGCTGCTACTATGTTTTATTTGAATATCACCTCCGAGCTAGCTAGTACATTATTCTTTATTGTAATTATTACTTATTATTACTTTTTATTATTATTTTTTACCAATTATCCAACTTTCATTAGGTAACACACAAGTATGTTCATATATTTGGGTGTGTGCGCATGCGCGTGTGTATGTGGCTGCATACACACCTGCATGTGTGCGTGTCCGTGTGTATATGTATACATACACATATATATGTATTACGCCTTCATCTTTCTCAAATACATTTTCAACCTATAAACATGATCCCAAAATCATACAACAGTTAGTATAACTCCACTCAGCAATCTTCAGGGTACTCCTGATTTGTATGGCTATAATTTTACATAAACATATATAGTTCTTTAAACACATATTTTTATTTTTTCGCATGATCCTGCGCATATTTAATGTCATCTGACTATTTGTTTCACCTTTGTACCCACTCTTCACCCTCCATCTTATTATTCTTATTTTTTCTTCCATTCTCTATTTCATTTATTATTATTATTATTTTTTATTTTCAATTTTATTATTTATTATTTATTATTTATTATTTATCATATATATTTTTTGATTTTTTATTATTTATTATTTTTTATTATTTATTTTTTATTTATTTTTTCAATATCCATTTCTCTTATACCATTTCACATTTTCATTTGTATCTAAATTTATTTTTATTTTTATTTCTATTTATTTCTAATTATTTCATTTTTATTTTTTTTTATTTATTTATTTATTTTTTTTAATTATTTTAATTTTAATTTTAATTTGATCTATTCCTCTATTGACCTAATACATTTACTCTCTCTCTTTCCCAACCATAAAACATTTCTATGATGACTTTTTTCATTGTCAGCAATACTCTCATCACCAATATTGTTCTTTTATTCTTCACTCCAGCATTTCTCTTTCATTTGCACGCTTATCTATACATTATCTTTTCCCTTCCTCTGTTTCTCCTGTCTTATTCTAGTATATCAGCTACTATTGCTCACAACATCTCCTTTACTTCCTTATTTGACACTGCAGCACGTAGCTGCAGTACACAGCTCTTTGTCCGAGTTTGATAGACCTCTCCCCCCTCCAATCAGGGCTCGCCCTAGACTACATATGTCTCGACCTATCACAGGTCACGTTAGGCCTGAGGAAGGAGCGTAGCTCCGCAAACGCGTCGCCTATCCCAACACAGACCCGGAAGTGACCCTGCTCCCCGGATTGTACACAGCGCGTTCCAGCGACAGGACACAGCGAGTATCCAGCAGCGCACCCTGTCAGAAGAATAGAACGCCACCGCACGATGTGACTCTACACCTCATCTGGGACACCTGGCATGATTATCTCACCCTTTGTACGCCTGTTTTACTTGTACCCTTGTGAGTACTTGATTTTAAAGATACATTAAATCTGTTTTTAATACTGCACTTAGAGTGGCGCCATTGTTGTTTCTCTTCTTCAGTACCCAGAGGATTGCTTCATCCTGATCTACAGGGCTGCCTTCTACAGTAGCTTATCATGGACTAATTCAGTTTCAGTTTTAGTTTCATTTTGGACTTTAGCATTTCAGTTTCAAGCTGATCAGCACAAATTCACAATTTTTATTGTTTATTATATGTTTTATTTTAGTTTTGAAACCACCCTTCATTCATTCTCTCTGTATTAGAAGCAATATATGCATTTTTCAGGGGGCTCCAGCTGTTTCATACTGGTTGAATGTTAGCGCTCACATGTATATGTTGTAAATCCCCTGATATCCCTATCATGCAAATTGAAGATACAGTATATACCAGCGGCCCTTTGCTCTCCTTTATCTGGCCCTTGTCCCTGTTTCCATACCCGCTACACCCCAATGTACTGACTATATGTAAGTACCTAGGGTGGGCTTGCCTGCCCTCCCCTAGCAAGACATGCCACACTTAGACTAATCACTTCTTACCATATTTTCCAGACGTCCCCATGTTATCACCCCTGATGAGTGTCCTTCACACGAAACGCGTCGGTCATTTTTGGATGCAGACATATGTCTATAGTAAATAAGACCTTCACTTCAGAATATTTTCCATGTTTTTATTTACATTTTATTGTCTATACCTCCATCTCCAGTGCAAGTGCTGCTGTAACATCACATGTATACATATAAGATTTTTGTTTTGGTTGTATAATTTCATCAATTGTGACCGCTATATGGCACCATGTGGGTATATATTTGATGTACTCTTGATGTCTGTATTACGTGTGCACATACATATGTGCTTGTAAATACTTTATGAAATGATATTTATTGCAATGTCTTTTATATATGTGGTCTATCATGTTGATATGATTGTGCATTCGATCACGAATAAATATGCAATTTTCTAATCAGTCGTTTCCACGGTGTCCATGACCTCATTTTAAAGTCCCAACTTTCCCAATTTAGCCTATCTGGCCCTTGGGGCACTATTCCTTCCAATGACACCAACAATGGGACATAATTCCTATTGATGATACCAACAGTGGGGCAATATTCCTCCTACTGACACCATTGAAAGGGCACAATTCCTCCCACTGACACCAACGATGGGACATAACTTCTTCCATTGACATCGATGATGGCACAGAATTCCTTCCACTGATGCCGACAATGGGACACAATTCTTTCCGTTGATGTCAACGATGGGGCAGAATTCCTTTAGTTGACGCCAACGATGGCGCAGAATTCCTTCCATTGACACTGACAATGGGGCAGAATTCCTTCCATTGACACCAACGTTGGGGCAGAATTCCTTCCACTGACATCAACAATGGGGCAGAATTCCTCCCACTGACACTAATGATGGGGCAGAATTCTTCTCCCTGACACCAACAATTGGGGACTATTCCTTCCACTGACACCAAAGATAGGGCTTTGTTTACTCCCTCTGTACTCCAGGACATTTTCTACTCTCACTGGCCCTAGTCTGGCCCCCCTAAAGTCTGAAGGATAGTAACCTGGCCCTTTGTTTAGAAAATTTGAAGACCCCTGATACACACCATACTTTATACTATTCCATGCCGTTCTTTAATAAAAAATGGGACACTTGGTATGAACATAGACAACTGAGACACCTGATTTTTGTGAACCTCTATACTGTAGGTATACCTTACTACTAACCATTCATTATTACTGTACATACACTTTCTTTTTATGCCTGTTCTTGTATTGCTGCCTTCATCAACTGTAATGTAAACGTGTTCTTTTGATTATTCTCTCATGTTAGCCTATCTGATGCTGTATTACCTGGATTTTGTTTGAAACCCAATAAAAGTCTGTAAACAAATAATGCTAATTTGTCCAGGACTGGTCAGCCCAGCAAAATCAGCCCAAGAGCTCATCGTTTAAATACTAGAAGAAGTTTCCAAGAACCTCAACATTTCATCATGGGATCAGCAGTTAACTTTTGCAACATTTGGGATCAAAGTGCACGCATCTACCATTAGATAGAGATTACACCGAAGTAAAAAAGGAAAAAGCCTTTGCTGACCAAAAAGAACATTAGAGCATTTTGTCAATGAACATATGGCCAAAGAGCAGGCCTTTGTGAACGATGTACTGTGCTCTGATAAATCAAAGGCAGAGTTGTTTAGCCACAGTAACACTAGACATGTTTGGCACAAATCGAAGAAAGCATTGCAGTAGAACCTCACATCTACTGTGATGTTGCCATTTTGTCAACTATGGTTCTTCATCATATCAAACTGTGCTTGATAAGAATGTGAGGCCATATATCCAGGCTATATGTTAAGAAATTGAACTGAAAATAATGTAGAGCACACTTGAAAATCCACCAAGGCATGGCTCAAAAATAAAACATGGAGAGTTATGAACTGGTCTAGTCTAATGCCCCTTACACATGGTCGGATTTTCCGACGGAAAATGTGTGATAGGACCTTGTTGTCGTAAATTCCGACCGTGTGTAGGCTCCATCACACATTTTCCATCGGATTTTCCGACACACAAAGTTTGAGAGCAAGCTATAAAATTTTGCGACAACAAAATCCGTTGTCGGAAATTCCGATCATGTGTACACAAATCCGACGGACAAAGTGCCACGCATGCTCAGAATAAATAAAGAGATGAAAGCTATTGGCCACTGCCCCGTTTATAGTCCCGACGTACGTGTTTTACGTCACCGCGTTTAGAACGATCGGATTTTCCGACAACTTTGTGTGACCGTGTGTATGCAAGACAAGTTTGAGCCAACATCCGTCAGAAAAAATCCTAGGATTTTGTTGTTGGAATGTCCGAACAAAGTCCAACCGTGTGTACAGGGCATAAGTCATATATTTAACCCCGTTGGAATGTTGTACGGATGGGGGTGAAGAGGGGGGAGGTGTGTTTAAAATGGGCACTTCATGCAAGGAAACCCTCAAATACCTTTCAACTAAAGGAACTTTAGTTGAAAGTGGTAAAAAAACCGGCAAATTTTCCATGTGCTTTTGATTAAATTTAGCACCTTTACCAGTAAGTAAAGTCTGAATAAAGATTTATTATTTGCCTGTTTAAACATGTGGAAAAAGTCAACAAAATACATATACATACCTTTTCATATTCTTATTGGGAAGTAATTTACGGTAACTTTAAAGTAAGCCCTCCCCAGGCTTTGTAGCTTCAGGCTCTGTGGAGAAATGTATACTCAAAACTCACACTATAAACACTAAAGTCAATCAAGTTGCTTTCTTGGCAGCTCAGCTCATCCCCATGAGGCAATGATCAAAAAGCAGCAGGAGGGGTGCAGAAATCCACAGAATGTATGAAGCTGAACAGGCAGATCCTTGCACTGCAGATCCTCAGGTACAGCTTCCTCTTCAGCAAGGAGAACTGTGCAAAACACAGTCATGGTAGCACCAAAACTCACTCCATTTTTGGTGAGTCCAAATCTAGCAGTCAGATACACAGCGTCTTAGATGATACCCCACTGCAGATATACAGCTATGAGGCTCAAGGCACGGGAGTGCCAAGGCACATTAAAGCGGAGTTCCACCCAAAAGTTGAACTTCCGCTTTAAGCACTCTTCACCCCCTTACATGCCACATTTTGCATGTAAATTTTTTTTTTGGGGGGGGGGGGGAGTTGGTACCTGGTTTTGACAGGTACTTCTTGTCCCACTTCCTTATTCCGCCGTCTCGCCGCCTAGGCGACTCCTCTTCTCCCCCTAGGCGGCCCCCCTCTCTCTGCAATCTTCTGGGACACGTCACAGGTCCCAGAAGATTTCCTGGCCACTAGGAGAGTGCAGCACGACTCACGCATGTGCAGTGCACACCCGGCTGTGAACCTGCAAGCTGTCATAGCTGGGTGCCCACAGTAGTAATGACGGCGCCGCGCAGAGAAGGGGGAGAGGAGCGAGGCTTCGGCCGGCCGCATCGCTGGTCCATGGGACAGGTGAGTATCTGTTTATTAACAACTTTTTGTAGCTGCTGACTTTTAATAAACTTACAAAACAGTGGAACTCCACTTTAAGTATACTGCTATTTTGTTATGGGAAAATTCAGGACATGAAGCAAATCTTTCAGGACACTGCTTAGGCAAAATTAACATTAAAGATTTTCCCTATAAGATAGAAAATCTACATTTTTTTGGGTTAAAGTTTACATTTGAGATAAAATATCAGCCAGGCAGAGTGCATTGTTTTCAATCAGTTTGTCAACATACAGATTTGTGAGAAGGTGCAGTAAAGAACAACCATAGTGCAGAACTGGAAAGGAGAACACAGAGCTTGTATATGTGATGAGTATGTATTGCTGCTTACATTTACATATACAATTACAGTATACACATATAAACATGATTTTTTTTTTTTTTTTTTAAAGATTGACAGAAAGTAATAAGATATTTTTTCATCAGGCTGATCTTTTTTCTATTTATGAAAGAAAAAAAGTTTTTACATTCCCTTTAACCACTTCAATACCAGGCACCTAGACACCTTCCTGCCTAGGCCAGTTTTCATCTTTCAGCGCTGTCGCAATTTGAATGACATTTGCGCGGTCATGCAACGCTGTACCCAAACAATTTTTTTATCATTTTGTTCCCACAAATAGAGCTTTCTTTTGGTGGTATTTGATCACCGTGGTTTTTATTTTTTGCGCAACAAATAAAAAAAGACCGAAAAAGTTTTTCTTTGTTTCTGTTAAAAATTTTTGTAAATAAGTACGTTTTCTTCAATGACGGGCACTGATATAGCTGCACTGACGGGCACTGATGCGCAACAATGAGGTGGCACCAATGAGGAGGCACTGATGAGGTGGCACTGAGGGGCACTGATGATGGGCACTGACAGGCGGCACTGATGGGCGCTGATAAGTGGCATTGATGGGCACTGATAGGTGGCACTGGTGTGCGGCACTGATGGGCACTCGTAGGCAGCACTGATGGGCGCTCATAGGCGGCACTGATGGGCACTTGTAGGTGGCATTGATGGGCAATTGTAGGTGGCATTGATGGGTACTTATGGGTGGCACTGATGGGTACTTATGGGTGGCACTGATAGGTGGCACGGATGGGCAATGAAGGGCACTGATAGGTGGGCACTGATGGGCACAGATGGCACTGACAGGTGGCACCGATGGACACTGATGGGTGGCACTGATGACACTGGTGGCACTGATGACACTAATGGGTGGCATTGCTGGGCATTACTAAAATATAATGGTACCAGTCAGTGCCTATTTGTGGGCACTGATTGGCACAGATTGGGCACAGACTGGGCACATTGGGCACATGGCCATGGGGTACATACCTGGCCATCCACATGTTGCCCCCTTCCCTGGTGGTCCTGGTGACTTCCCTGATGGTCTAGTGTGGGCATCCGAGGGGGGCTGCGCTGATAAACAATCAGCGCAGACCCCCCCCTGTCAGGAGAGCCGCCGAAACGGCTCTTCTCTATTTGCGTCTGTCAGACGCGAGTGAGGAAAAGCCGATCAACGGCTTTTCCTATTGACATCGTGATCAGCAGTGGTTGGACACGACTGATCGCGTGGTAAAGAGCCTCCGCCGGAGGCTCTTTACCAAGATCAGTGGAGTGGTGTGTCAGACTGATACACAGCTCCACCGATCGCCGCGATGCGTGCCCCCACGAGTGCGCGCCCCCACGAGTGCGTGGCAGCATGTTATCCTGCTGGACGTCATATGACGCCCAGTCAGGATAACGGAACCACCGACAGGCCGTCAATCTGCTATAGGCCGGGTGGGAAGTGGTTAAACACTTTTACTGCCACCGCATACATTGGTGGCGGCGAGTGGTTTTTCACACATAGGGAACTTTTTAAAATTAATTAATTCAATTTTGAGCCTCTCACCCTCACATGCATGCATGTACAAACATAAATACAGGTGTCAGAGGCCCCTATGTACGAAAATGTTGATTGCAATGCACATTACATATTGCAATCCAGGCTGGAATAAGAGCAATAATTCTACACCCATTATTAAGTATCAACTGTTAACTCTAAACTGATGACCTTTAGGGGCTTTTAAAGCATCACATATGGAAAATATAGGGTACCGAAGATTGTTGCCATTTCACAGGCACATGTAATTTTAAGCCTTGACATGTTGGGTACTTATTTACTCGGCGCAACCCCATCTTTTATGTTTTACCAAAAACTGGGTAAAATATGGGTAAAATATTGAGTTTGTGTGTCCTTAAAGTGACTGTAAAGTCTAATTTAAAAATAAAAAATATAAAAATAATAAACATGTCATACTTATCTGCTCTGTTGCAGTGGTTTTGCACAGGGCAGCCCAGATTGTCCTTTTCTCAGGTCCCTCTTCACTGCTCCTGGTCCCTCCCTCTTGTTGAGTGCCCAAACAGCTTGCTATGGGGTCACCCGAGCTGAGTCACAGCTCCCTGTGTCCATTCAGTGACGGAGCTGCCGTTCGGCCCTGCCCACTCTCTCTCCTGATTGGCTAACTGACTTTGATTGACAGCAGTGGGAGCCATTGGCTGTGTCTCAGCCAATCAGGAGGGAGAGTCCCGTACGGCTGAGGGACTCGTGGACATTGCTGGATATAGATGGGGCTCAGGTAAGTATTAGTGGGGCTGAGGGGGGGCGCTGCACACTGAAGGCTTTTTATCTTAATGCGTACAATGCATTAAAGCGGCGTTCCACCCAAAAATAGAACTTCCGCTTTAAGTGATGGTGACCCCCTGACATGCCACATTTGGCATGTCATTTTTTTGGGGGGGGGGGGGAGCCGGTACCCTCTTTTCAGAGGGTCCCAGCTCCCACTTCCTCCCAGCACACCGCAGCACCGGAAGGGAGATCACCTCTCCCCCCTCCCTCTCGGCAATAATCTGGGACACGTCACAAGTCCCAGATGATTGCCTGGCCAGTCAAGGCGCGCGGCGCGGCTCGCTTATGGGCAGTGGGTGCCCGGCTGTGAAGCCACAGCCGGACACCCACAGTTACAATGCCGGCACCGCAGAGAGGAGGAGGAGATGAGCGGGGCTTTGTGCGCCTGCATCGCTGGACCCTGGGACAGGTAAGTGTCCGATTATTAAAAGTCAGCAGGTGCAGTATTTGTAGCTGCTGACTTTTATTTTATTTTTTTTAAGCAGAACTCAGCATTAAGATAAAAAACCTTCTGACTTTACAACTCCTTTGTAGAGTATTTTTTACAAAAATTTTGCTTTTCAAAAACCATTGCACTTATAATTTGTGACATAAAAATTTGGAGCTACCACTCATTTATTCCCTAGGGGGTCTGCATTCAGAAAATATATACTGTTTGGGGGTTTTAAAGCGGGGGTCCACCTATCTATCGTTTTTTTTTTTTTTGAGTTCATTCACAAACTTTTCTTCTCAGCATTACATACTCACATATTGTGTGTAATATGTCCGCCTGTGTCAGATTTCGTCGGAAAGAATAACTTATATTATTCACTGCAGGCGGTTTCCATCTTCATTGTGGGCATTTGAAGCCCACAAGCATTTATTTCCTGGATGTGGTGAATGCTGTGCTCCCAGCATTCACTGCTCGTTCCCGCACATGCTCAGTGGCATCCTGGGAAGCCTGAGACTAGCTCCCAGGAGTTTGGGAGAGGCTAGAAACACACCTACTCCCACGGGAGGAGAACCAGGAAGTGCAAAGAAGAATAGAAAAATAAAAGGTAATTACGGCGATTTAAATTTTTTTAAACGGCATGTTTAAACAGCATCTAGGCAAGGAAGAGAATACATACAGATATTGTTCAAAATTTGGGTGGAACTCCGCTTTAACTAATCTTCAGGCCCAAAAAATGATTTTCTAAACATCTGTGCAAAAAAAAAAAAGGCTCTGACAGTAAAAGGGTTAAAGCGTACAAGTACCCAAAATCTGGGTTATATGATACGAGCATACAGCTTGGTATAATTTGGGTTCTGGAGTTGATGATGGTGTATGAAGTAAGAAAACAGTCGTCTTCATGTGTGAATTGTACACATGTGCTGGAGGTGAGAAGAACGCATGCTTTTTTTTTTTTTTAGTGGCAGCACTGTGAGTTGTATGATGTCATGTGGGAACATATTTAGTGAGCACTTAAGATCACAGCTGGCGAGGAGCTAAACACCGCTGTCCCCTTGGAATTGGCGCACATTTAGATGCTGAACAGATAAAGCACATGTGCTCTGAAATGGTCTGTTTGCATTAAAGGCTGCTGTAAGCATGAAATACAACAGTTGTGTCAGCTCTCACTTTGATATTAACCTGCACTGGTAATATGCAGTGGAAGAAACAAGGAGACCTGAAAACCAATCTGCAAATAATGACCGTTATCTACTGTTTCTTGGCATAACTCCATCAACTTGGATTATATGCCAGTCTGTGCCCCCAGGCTAAGCATCTTGCCCCCCTCCCTTCTGCCCAACTCTAACATTAGAATCACACTATATAAACATAAGCATCCTAGCTAGATATGGCACACCATAACGAAGGCTGAAAGAAATCGCTCTATACTAGTACACCTAGAATTGCCAACTAGGGGATTGAGCAAACTCTCATCCTATTTTTCTAGCAGCTTGGTTCTAGGTATAGGAACATAACCACTTAAAGTGGTGTTCCGGCCGAAATTATACTTTTTGAATGAAAATACCCCTATGATACACAAGCTTAATGTATTCTAGTAAAAGTCTGTAAACTAAGGTGTGTTTTGTTAGTTTATAGCAGTAGTTTGTTATTGTATAAACTTACAGCAGGCCGTGGCCATTTTAAGTGTGGGCATCTGAAGCCAGACTGTATTTCTTCCTGGATCTCATCCTTGCAGATCTCGCACATGCTCAGTGCAGCACAAGCAGCGTAATGGGTTTCAGGTCAGGTTTCCATAGCAACGGCAGTTTCAGAGGAAGTTGCCGCCCCTTCCCAGAAGGCTCGGTTCACACATGGGCGGCACGACTTGCAGGTCGCCTCAGCGAGGCGACCTGCAAACGACTGCCGGGGCGACTTGCGAGACGACTTCTGCATAGAAGTCTATGCAAGTCGCCCCAAGTCGCCCCCAAAGTAATACAGGAACCTTTTTCTAAGTCGGAGCGACTTGCGTCGCTCCGATTAGAACGGTTCCATAGCACAGAACGGGAGGCGACTTGTCAGGCGACTAGGTCGCCTGACAAGTCGCCCCAGTGTGAACCGAGCCGAAGGCATTGCAAACAGGAAATGAAGCGATGGGCCGCAGCCAGGGAGGAGGAAGTGAAAAATGAATACAGCAGATATACAGTAGGTGCTGAGAAAAAAAAATTAAAAATATCCAATTCGTTTACAGTGCACAGTTTAGTGAGGGATGCTGAAGAGTTGTAAAAGTGGGTGGAACTCCACATTAAGGACTAGCCTCGTTTTGAGATTTTGGTGTTTACATGTTTAAAACAGTTTTTTTTGCTAGAAAATGACTTAGAACCCGCAAACATTATATATTGTTTCTTTTCTAACACCTTAGAGAATAAAATGGCGGTCATTGCAATACTTTTTTTCTCACCGTATTTGCGCAGTGGTCTTACAAGCGCACTTTGTTTGGAAAAAATTCACTCTTTTGAATAAAAAAATAAGACAGCAGTAAAGTTAGTCCAATTTTTTTTTTTATATTGTGAAAGATAATGTTACGCCAAGTAAATTGATACCTAACATGTCACGCTTCAAAACTGCGCCCGCTCGTGGAATGGCGTCAAATTTTTACCCTCAAAAATCTCCATAGGTGATGTTTAAAAAATTCTACAGGTTGCATGTTTTGCGTTACAGAGGAGGTCTAGGGCTAGAATTATTGCTCTTGCTCTACCGATCGTGGCAATACCTCACATGTGTGGTTTGACCGCCGTTTTCATATGCGAGCGCTACTCACGTATACGTCGGGACTGGGGGCTTTAAAAAAAATAATTTTTTTTCTTGTTTATTTTACTTGATTTTATTTATTTTTTCACTGTTTTAAAAAAAAAAATTGGGTCACTTTTATTCCTATTACAAGGAATGTAAACATCCCTTGTAATAGAAAAAAAGCATGACAGGACCTCCTAAATATGAGATCTGGGGTCAAAAAGTCCTCAGATCTCATATTTGGACTAGAATGCAAAAAAAAAAAAAAAAAAATTTGTCATTTGAAAAAATTACAACAGAAAAATGTGCCTTTAAGACGTATGGGCGAAAGTGATGTTTTGACGTCGCTTCCGCCCTCCTATGGTATGGAGACGGGTGGGGTCCATCTTAGCCTCCCCTCACTCATCTCCATACCACAGACGTGAAAGGACCCCATCGCCTCCGCCACTAACGGCGGCTCCGGTAAGCGGCGGAGGGCACAGGAGAGCGGCGGGAGGGGGGTGGCACTTCTCCCGCAGCCGATAACAGCGATCTCACGGTGAATCTGCTGCAGAGACCACCGTTATCGTAAACAGAACCGCCAGCTCTAAAGATGGATATCACGGTTGTGGCAGCAGCTGCTGCTGTTACCGAGATACCCATCTTCAAACTGCCGACGTATATGTACAGGAGCCGGTCAGTAAGTGGTTTTAAAGTAGGTTAAAAAGGAACTGCAGTCTGCTCACATAATTTGTAATAAAAACATCCTTGCCATTCTGAAGCTTCCCTCCAACCACTTTGCATATTATTTTATATATACTATGATTCTGTACTTGCCATGTATGCTGCAGAAATCTCCCTCCACTAAGTCTGGCTGCAGCCATTTTAACTGTGGGCAGCTGAAGCTGCTGCCTGTTCACTTCCTGGATTTACACAGACACACAGAGGCACACCTCCAGCTCTGCAACCCTGCAGCTCTTATTGGCCCTCTTATGACTCATCCCCCTCCCTTCCTGGCAAACTCTCACAAGAGTGAGAGAGAGAGCTGTGGATGATGTCATAAGCCTAGGCTAATGAACAGACAAGAAACAGGCAGTGGTCTGTATAAGGTATAAGAAATAAGAATGTTTTACTATCTAAAGTTAAAACAACAAGGGCAGAAGATTTAATAGATGCAAAGTTGAAAAAATGACCGAAGGTTCGCTTTAACTGTAAGTACATAGAATACTGGGCAAAGAGAAGACTCTGGATATCCTGACTCATCGTAGGTTTAATAACAACCTGCAATGGCAATCCACAGGTTCTAGAGTGAGCAAGATATTTTCTTGTACTAAAAAAAGCATAAGACTTAAAGAGGAAGTAAATCCTGATGGGTTTTACTTCCTTCCTTTGCTCCTGCAAACTAAAAGCATAATGTGCTAGTATGCATCGCATACTAGCACATTATGTGACACTTACCTGCAAACGAAGCCGGCGCCGTCCCCACTGCAAGCCGCATCCATGTTCACCCCTCTTCCTTCCGGGGCCTCGGATTCCAGCTCTGTGAATGGCCGGAGCCGCGTGACGTCACTCCCATGCATGCGCGCGGGAGCCGCCAGTCACGGCACTCGCTCATGAAGAAACGGCACGGGGACCATTTCTTCACAGCGCATGCGTCGATGACATTATTGCCGCTGATGTTTTACGCCGATAATGTCACCTAAATGGCGCATGATATTTACAGTACCTATAGGTAAGCTTTACTATAGGCTTACCTATAGGTACAACTTCCACAGAGCGGTTTACAACCTCTTTAAAGGAGAATTCCAAGTATGGATATTTTTACATACTTATATTGGTCTTCAACCAATGTAACTATGCCAACCCCAAACTTGGCCAATGCCCCTGAAAGCTAGAAATCACTGAAGTAGACAGTACTACTGCAGTGATCTCTGTTTGTTTCTGAAACCTAGGCCAAGCAGCTGCCCTGCTGCATTCTGAACACAGGAGGTTGCCCACTCAGCACGGCCACCATTCAGAGATTGCTTTGCATTTTCTCAATGAATGCAAAGCTTTCATTTATCGGATGAGCTGGAGATGTGGGGTGGTGATGTCACAATCTCCACCTCATCCAACTCGAGAATGCTTTACATTCATTGAGAAAATGCAAACCATTCTCTAAATGGTATCCGTGCCAAGCTATTGAATTTCTGTGTTCCGTAAATAGCCGGGTAGTCGCTCAGCATGGGACCTGGAAGTTAGTGGAGATCACTCGAGTAGCGATGCCTACTTCAGTGATATCCAGCTTCCAGGGGATCGACCATGTATGATATATACAGTATATAGTTACATTGGTCTAAGATGGAGGCGGTGGATTGGTGGTGGTGTGGTCTACACTTTCAGGGTCCCTATGTGAGGACCAGCTGCCTAAAGGAACCCTTCTATGGACTGGGCCTGGACCAGGGGTGTGCAAGGTCTCACAAGTATACAGCAGCTTCCCCTCATGGTGTCACTAGCAAGTGAAAAGACGTTATCCTTTAAGTATGGAACCCTGTGCAATAATTGGGCCTCCCACAATAAAGGGGTGCTAACACACATTGGCAATTCCACCATGCTTATGCTTGTCCTTGTACAAATCATTTGCCCCTGTACAAATCACTAGTAGGACCTCATCTGCAATATGCAGTTCAGTTTTGGGAACCAGTTCTCAAAAAGGATATCGGGGAACTGAAGAAGGTGCAGAGATGGGCAACCAAACTGATAAGAGGCAAGGAGGAACTCGACTATAAGGAAAGATTAGAGGAACTGAATGTATTCTCCGTCGAGAAGAGGAGATTAGAGGTGGATACGATCAACATGTACAAATACATAAGGGGTGCTTATAGTGAACTTGGTGTTGAGTTATTCACTATAAGGTCAGCACAGAGGACAAGGGGACACTTTTTACATCTAGAGGAAAGGAGATTTAATCTCCAAATACGGAAAGGTTTCTTCACAGTAAGAGCTGTGAAAATGTGGAATAGACTCCCTCCAGAGGTGGTTCTGGCCAGCTCAGTAGATTTCTTAAAAAAAGACCTGGATTCTTTTCTAAATGTGTTAAATATAATTGGATACTAACATTTATAGGTAAAATTGATCCAGTGATTATCTGATTGCCCCTTGGGGGATCAGGAAGAATTTTTTTTTCACTTGATGGATCAAATTGGACCATGCTTTGCTGGAGTTTTTTGCATTCCTTTGGATCAACGTTGGGTATAGGATTGTGTATATAGAATTGTATGCTTTATTTATTTTTGTATTTTTTGTTTTCCTATTTATTGGTTGAACATAAGTCTTTTTTTAACCAGACTAACTGTGTAACTATGCAACTATGTCATCTAAGTAATCATAGAAAACAGCACACCAGACTGTCATCATCATACCATAGAAATCAGTATGGTTTTAAAAGATATTAGTAGCTTGAATTTAACGTTGTATATGCCTAGCTAGGTACAGAACAGCTGAAAGAAAAGAATAAAGATTTTATCACATTTATTTATAAAAAACGGAAACCACAAATACACAAGTTAGCAACCGCTTGTGAGAATTTGTGTTATATGTTAGAGTCAAGGTCCATTTACTGAAAATGTTACTTGCATGTCATCTGATGCATCAAGTCCACTTATCCATTTGGATTTCATGTTCAGTAATGCAGAAAACCCTGTTCCATAGAGATAAGTAGTTGTGAAGGGAACCAGAACGTTTATTGCCAAGTTATGGTAAGCTGCAATCTGTTCACAAGGAAATTGCTTGATTTGACATCCAGTCCAGCTTTAAAAAAAAGGAATAAAATAACTTTCTCTTTCTAGAGTCTTCTTAGAAGCCACTGAAATCACCTGTAAATGGACAGGCTGTCCATTCACACCCGACTACCCATAGAGGAGAATGTAGTGTCCGATAGGACTCTTCCTGTAAAAGGGGCCTTACTGAATCGTTTTCCTCATGGTAGATGTGTCATGTAGAAAGGGGTTTGTGATCCAAACAACATTTGTTCATTCCAATTAGATTATTAGATTCTATTTTTAGAATTCTTCAGATATTCAGTCTCTTAAGCCTCGTACACACGGTCGGATTTTCCGACAGGAAATGTGTGATGACAGGCCGTTTGTACGCTCAATCGGACAATTGTTGTCGGATTTTCCACGGACAAATGTTGGATGGCAGGTTTTAAAATTTTCTGTGGACAAATGTCTGTTTTCCGATCGTGTGTACAAAAGTCCGTCGGACAAAAGTCCAAAGTACAAACACGCATGCTCGGAAGCAAAGACGAGTCTTGTAAACTAGTGTTTGTAATGGAGCATTAACATTTATGACGTGGCAAATGATGAAATCTCTAAATGTAGTGCACATTCTCTTCTTCTTTAATGGGATAATAATGAAGCTGCTTTGCTGGTGATACTGATGGAGTTATTGCAAACACATTTTCACAGGCTTTTTTTTCTAGTGATATCAAGAATAATATTATTATGCTTTTTTTTTTTTTTTGGGCAAGTTACCACAACATCATTATCCCGTAGTTTTTAAGATCAAATATACAACTATGTTGGTGTCCCTTGTCAATTTTACATGTATTTTTTTAAATCTAACTGCCTACTCCCAAACTGTCATTTAAAAAAAAAGCCAAGTATTATTCTCCACAATTTTTTTTATTGTGCATTAAAAAAAGAAAACAAATAAAATTAGACATGCTATCTGCCAATAGAACTTATCCAAAAAGTGCATTCTATGCATCCAAAAATATAGACCAAATATACCAAATCAAATCATTATTATTCAACCAAAAAATAAAATAAAAGCCTCATGCATGTGTCCTGCTTCCGGGAGTTGGTGAAAGCAGGGGTCCGTCATACGGAGATAATTCCAAAAATCATCTGGATTATTCTCCTGGAGCTCCCGCAGCAAAGGCATATGACATAATTGGTCACAATTATTAAAGCAACCAATTTTTGGTCCAAGAACTACTCCTCCTATTGTTCCTGGACTGGACTTGGGTCAAAGCAATAACTCCAAGGCCAATAATAAATAACACGCTGTCTCCTCCGATTCTGCAACATGTCTGGTTGACGAACGGCCGTTCAGAAACAAACTGAAAAGCACGAAATGAAAAGGGGCGAACTGAAAAGTGCTAAATGAATAGCGTGAAATGAAAAGCACGGAGCAACACCCACCAAACTTCTACTAACACGAAATTAGCAGAAGGAGCCCAAAGGGTGGTGCTAAAGAGCTGAAAAAACACGTAGTACGTCACTACGTTCGTGTTTGTTGGCCGACAATTCCTTGCCATTTGTATGCAAGACAAAATCCAGGCACACGCCTTCGGACAAAAGTCTGAGGTTTTGTCTGCGGAAAACCCAATTGTGTGTACGAGGCTTTATTTCCATTGTTTGATTCCCATACTCCCCCCCCAAGAGCAAAGAGCCCCAGCTGTAGAATGTTGATCCAGGAGGTAACAGTTTGTCTGTAGAGAGCAGGAAGGACTTCCTTACCTGGCCTGGGTAAAGCAGAGAAACATTTAAGCTTCTCTCAGGTTTGAATGCCGTCTGTGTCACTATTACTTTTTTTCCTCTCACTTCCCTTTAAGATATGAATGATGTGAATTTTTTTCCATTGGGGATACAAACAAAAAAACACAAATCGATGTGGAGAAGGCTAAGAACATCTGACAATGTTTTTATAGCTGCACCTTCGAGTCCCAGTGAAGACCATTCGCCCAATTTCTTGTACAGATGTTCCAAGGACAGGAGTAAGGAAAAAATCTTCTCAACAGGGTCACAAGGTAGACCTTTTAACTTTTTACCACTTATGCTAAACTAAGAAAAAAAAAATGGCTGAATTCACAATTTAAGAAAAATTTTTAAAATTTCATTTTTTTTTTGGAATGCGTTAAAATGTAGAAAACATTTTGTAATACTTTTTATCCACGTTACTATTATTACCTCAGTATCACAGAAGAAATTATGCTGGATCTTTGTATTTTTGTATTGCAGTGAAGCGGAATGATGTGAACAGCAGATATAGAAATAAATTGGAATTATCTGCATAGTGCGGCTTCCATGTGGAACAGACTTCCATTGTACAGCTAGTCATATCCAATGTGGGGCTTCATACAGATAGCCAAGCTCTCTACATGTATAATTGATTATTTATTGCCAATTTACAGTGAGATGACAGGCACCATAGGATGTAAAAGTACCATTACCCTACAGTGAGCTATTCTGTTACTCCCCACTTTCATATTCTTCTCCATGTCAAGTAGTTTGACAGAAGATTTAAACATTTCCTGCATGCAAACTCATATAATAAATCAAAAGCTCGTTGACAGCTCAGTTTCCTGGTGAGGTGTCTTGCTGACCAACAAATCCTGGAAATTTATGTGGATTGCTTTGAGGTCTGAGGCCAAGCTCCATGCTGGGACTCATATAGAGTCTTCTAGATGGTGCAACTTGTCTCTATCTCACATAGATCATTCCTAAAGCTGAATATATTTTTTAAAAGATGCAAAGAATATGGACTGTGTGATAGTTTTAAGACAATGCTCAAAGCTAATTCAAAAGTAGGATATTACTTTAAATTAGGAGAAAGATAGACAGTAGAACCTATAGGCAGTGCTGTCCACGAAGGATTTTAAAGGAGATCTACACCCTCAAATACATTATCCCTCCACCTCTCCTCTTGTTCTCTACAAGCATAACACTGTTTTTTTTCTTCTTTACCTTTTTTTTTTTTTACTAAATCGTCCGTCTCTGACACCCCCCCCCCCCCTTTCCCTTGACTATCACTTCACTCACACTTAAATAACCACACAGGACAACAACGTGGAGTTTAATGGCCACAGCAGTCCTTTATTAACAAATTGTATAAATTACGCATAAATAACACGTCAACAATAAACCCTGTATTAATGAAGCTCCAAAGTCCTAGGGGGAACCTTCCAATGAGGACAATAGTTCTGGAGACCTGGGAACCAAGAAATTCCCTTAATTATCTGTTTTAGCTATGGGAGAGGAAGTGAAGGTAAATCTCCCCAATGGGACACAGATAGCAAAAAAAAAACTGATGGGGTTATAACTCTCCCTTAGTCTATCCAAAATGAAAAAAAAAAAGTTTGCTTATAAGTCCACTTTAATAATAACAAAATAACTTTTATTGCAATACTTACCTTCAGTCTGGTCACGGTATACCCCTTTGATAGTTTACTCCTCCACCAGATAGTTCTCTTCTTCCTGGATGAATGGTGGGCAGTGACATTCAGCCAACTTCTTGTGAGTCTAAGCTGTGATGGACAGAAGCCGTAGGGTGGTGTCATCTTGCTGCCCTGGGTTCACAATACTGCTGCACTAAGGAACTCACATGCCATTACAAGAACACCAATGCAGCAGTAAAGACCACCTACTGTTGTTACTGCCATACCTCCCAACATTTTGAGATGGGAATGAGGGACACCTACTAGCAAATGTATGTAGGCATAGGACTTGTCCCCTGCCATACCCCCTTAAAGGAGAATTAACAAAAAAAAGGGTTAATTAAATCCACAAATGCTCTTTTTTACCACTACTATTCCTTTATATGGGCTTTTAAAATTTACAAATGCAGCAATTTATAAATTGGAATAAATTGGATGAAAGGTTTAGCACTGGGAAACACTATTTGAAAGGTAAATCAGGGACAGTTGGGAGCTATGGTTACTGCACAAAAAAAGGATGTAGGGTTCTTTAAAAAGTTAAAGTGGTGTTCCGGCCGAAATTATACTTTTTAAATAAAAATACCCCTATAATACACAAGCTTAATGTATTCTAGTAAAGTTAGTCTGTAAACTAAGGTCTGTTTTGTTAGTTTATATCAGTAGTTTGTTATTTTATAAACTTACAGCAGGCCGTGACCATCTTAAGTGTGGACATCTGAAGCCAGACTGTATTTCTTCCTGGATCTCATCCTTGCAGATCTCGCACATGCTCAGTGCAGCACAAGCAGTGTAATAGGTTTCAGGTCAGGTTTCCATAGCAACGGCAGTTTCAGAGGAAGTTGCCGCCCCTTCCCAGAAGGCATTGCAAACAGGAAATGATGCGATGGGCCGCGGCCAGGGAGGAGGAAGTGAAAAATGAATACAGCAGATATACAGTAGGTGCTGAGAAAAAAAATTAAAAAATATCCAATTTGTTTACAGTGCACAGTTTAGTGAGGGATGCTGAAGAGTTGTAAAAGAGGGTGGAACTCCACTTTAAGTTGGACTTTCACACTTGCAGATTTGTGGCACTAACATCTATAGGCCCTGATCATCTCTAAAATGTTCACATTCATCTCCTTATCAGTCGAAGTTTCTGTGAATGCATGACCATAGAAATCATGGTGAGGCAGATCAGCTGAAAAGTTTCCTGTGTATATTTCTCCTTCAGTTAGTCCTACGCCAGTTTTCCTAAGTGAGTGACAACTGCAAATCTTTTCATGAAATCTAGTTTTTAAAGGTTTTTGAATCTCCATGGGAGAACACTAGAACACCAACAATATGACCAGAAGTCCAAGAGAAAGACTTTCCAGAAAGGTAGGGTCCAAATATTTGTCACTTCCCCAGCTTACACCATTGAACTACATTCCTCAATAATTGGCCAGGCAAGCGATAAATATTCATAACTCATTATGCTAATCCCCAGAAGCGTGCCTAAATAATGTTGCTCTCCTTCCCAATGTTCAAAAACCTGATCAATCTCCAACTGGTGTTCCTATCTCTTTTTTGCTTCCTCCCCCTTTGGTTGGCAGGACACTGGCACAGCAACCAATAGCACTGTGGCCCAACTGTCAATGTCCAAGCAAGCAATTATGCTGTGTGGCTGTGCGTCATTAGTTGCTAGAATGCTGGCCTTGGGCTTCAGAGCAACATGAGTTGCTAGAATGCAGGCAGCCGGGACATACATCATCATTGGTTGTTATGGTGCAAGTAGCCATCTTCACTAAGAACCGATGACGCTCTGTAGCCCAGCCACGAGCATCCTAGCAACCAGTGTACTGAGCTGCAGTGAGGACAGAGTGTCCATTATGGACATTGCAGCTTTAGTGCCGCCAAACCCCTACAAAGTGCCATCTAAGGAGGTCACCTCACTTTGCCTTATTGCCAACCCCTCTATTGGAGGATGCTTAACAGCATCTGGCAGAAGCAATTAACCATGTGAGCTATGAAACAATCATGCAACTTCTATGAGTAAAAGGTACATTTAAGCACACTGCAATCTAACTGCTCAATGTAAGCACACAAAGCCAATAAAACATAGCTGCTTGAAGAAGATCCCTGTACTTATATGGGAGGCCTGGTTTTATTGCTGCCTGTTCCTTACTGTCCCTGTGGAACCTATTTCCTCCACTTCTTGTCCTGATATCACAGGGGCAGGAAATGAGGGAAAATCTCTCAAGTGAGGTCATCATCATAAATAATATACAGTTGTGTGAAAAAGTATTTGCCCCCTTTCTGATTTTTTATTTTTTTGCATATTTCTCACACTTAAATGATTCAGATCATCAAACAAATTTTAATATTACACAAATATAAGTAAATCCAAGATGCAGTTTTTAAATTATTATTTAATTTATTAAGGGAAAAAAGCTGTTCAAACCTGCCTGGCCCTGTGTGAAAAAGTAATTGCCCCCTCCCATGCTAAATCATGAATGAACTGTGATTAACCAAAATTTTTTGGAGAACTGAGTTAAATTTCACTTGCTACTCACAGGCCTGATTACTGCCAGACCTGTTGAATTAAGAAATCACATAAATAGAATCTTTCTGACAAAGTGAAGCATGCTAACAGATCATAAAACGCCACACACCATGCCACAATCTAAAAAAAATAAAGAACAGATTAGATTCAAAGTAATGTACATGTATCAGTCGAGGAAGGGTTTCAAAGCCATTTCTAAGGTTTTGGAACGCCAGTGAACCATGGGGAGAGCCATTATCCACAAATGGAGATAACTTGGAACAGTGGTGAACATGACTCCAAGAGCATAGTGACGACTCATCCAGGAGGTCATGAACCCAGAACAACATCTAAAGAACTGCAGGCCTCACTTGCCTCAGGTAAGATCAGTGTTCATGATTCAACAATAAGAAAGAGACTGGGCAAAAATGGCATCTATGGGAGAGTTCCAAGGCCAAAGAAACTGCTGACCAAAAAGAACACAAAGGCTCATCTCACATTTACCAAAGAACATCTTGATTATCCCCAAGACTTTTAGACATATATTCTGTAAACTGATGAGACAAAAATTGTACTTTTTGGAAGCTGTGCGTCCTGTTACATCTGGCATAAAACTAATACAGCATTTCATAACAAGAACATCATACTAACAGTCAGACATGGTGGTGGTAGCATGATGGTCTGGGGCTGCTTTGCAGCTTCAGGACCTGGATGACTTACCATAATTGATGGAACCATGAATTCTGAGCTCTACCAGAAAATCCTAAAGGAGAATGTCCGGCCAATCAGTTTGTGACCTCAAGTGCACTTGGGTTATGCAGCAGGACAATGATCCGAAACACAACAGCAAGTCCACCTCCAAATGGTTCAAACAAAGCAAAATTAAGGTTTTGGAGTGGCCTAGTCAAAGCCCGGACTTAAATCCAATTGAGATGCTGTATCATGACCTTACACAGGCCGTTCATGCTGGAAAACCCTTCAGTGTGGCTGAATTAAGACAATTCTGCAAAGAAGAGTGGGCCAAAATTGCTCCACAGCAATGTGAAAGACTCATTGCCAGTTATCGCAAACGCTTGATTGCAGTTGTTGCCACTAAGAGTGGCACAACCAGTTTGGGTTTAGGGGGCAATTACTTTTTCACATAAAGCCAGGCAGGTTTGGACAGATTTTTTGCCTTAATAAATTAAACCATCATTTAAAAACTGCATTTTATATTTACTCGGGTTATCTTTGTGTAATAAAGTTTGCTTGATGATCTGAGTCATTTAAGTGTAACAAATTAGGAAAAATATTAAAAAAAGGGGGAAAATACTTTTTCACACAACTGTAGCTGGAGTTACGCTTTTTAGTTCAGCAATGTAATTTCCTGTGGCACCTCTTTGTCTTCAGTCTGAACACTGAATCAGTATCATTACATCTGTCCAGTGAACAAGGAGTTGGCCCAGAAAGTAGAATAATGAACCTAGTCAAGATGTTTCACAAGAATGGCTCTACAAAGTTTTTTTATGCCTTTTAGGCAGGTACAACAGTAAACATACGGTATATGTATTTAATTTCTGTATCTAGCCTGGAGTCCCGCTATAAGAACTCGTTCATACCACTAGACTTGGTTTGCATTGCTCAGTGCAGTTCCAACACGGGGACAAGGCAAATAACTTTATTTTCTATGGTGTCAGTTCACACCAATGTGCAGATTTTGTGAGTGCTGAAAAAAAACATTGGACAGGTTGCATTTTTACGAAGTGTGTGGTGAAAGGATAGAAGTAAGAAAAAAAAAAGAAAAGGAACGTATGCCAGTATCTGTGCATTATGCACAGGCTAACAGATGTGCTGCAGTGTGAATGAGACCATGAGGTCCACTATAGAGAAAAATATTGTATTCGGAAATCTGTTAGAGTTAACACCTGTAGTGATAGAATATGAATTCATTTTTTTATTTCACATGTTTTTATTACTATTTTTTTTCCACAGGAAGCTCATTACAGGAAGCTCCTGCGTAAAGGTAAAGTCTCACATTACTGTACAGATCTGGAAGAAATACCGTGCATCCGGAAAGTATTCACGGCGCTTCACTTTTTCCACATTTTGTTATGTTACAGCCTTATTCCAAAATGGATTAATCTCATTATTTTCCTAAAAATTCTACAAACAATAACCCATAATGACAATGTGAGAGAAGTTTGTTTGAAATCTTAGCAAATGTATTAAAAAGAAAAAAAAAAAATCCATGTACATAAGTATTCACAGCCTTTGCTCAATACTTTGTTGAAGCACCTTTGGCACCAATTACAGCCTCAAGTCTTTTTGAGCCTGATGATATAAGCTTAGCACAACCATTTTTGGTCAGTTTCTCCCAATCTTCTTTGCAGGACATTTCACGCTCCATTAGGTTGAATGAGGAAGGTAGGCACACAGCCATTTCCAGATCTCTCCAGAGATGATCAATCAGGTTCAAACCTGGGCTCTGGCTGGGCCACTCAAGGACATTCACAGAGTTGTCCTGTAGCCACTCCTTTGTTATCTTGGCTGTGTGCTTAGGGTTGTTGTCCTGTTGGATGATGAACATCTCCCCAGTCTGAGGTTCAGAGTCCTCTGGAGCAGGTTTTCATCAAGGATGTTTCTGTACATTGCTGCATTCATTTTTCTCTCAATCCTGAATAGTTTTCTGGTTCCTGCCGCTGAAAAGCATCCCCACCGCATGATGCTGCCACCACCATGCTTCACTGAAGGGATGGTTTTTGCCAGGTGATGAGCGATGCCTGGTTTCCTCCAGACATGACGCTTGGCACTCAGGCCAAAGAATTCAATCTTTGTTTCATCAGACCAGAGAATTTTGTTTCTCATGGTCAGAGAGTCCTTCAGGTGCCTTTTACTGAGGAGTGGCTTCCGTCTGGCCTCTCTACCATACAGGCCTGATTAGTGGAGTGCTGCAGAGATGGTTGTTCTTCTGGAAGGTTCTCCTCTCTCCACAGAGAAACGCTGGAGCTCTGTCAGAGTGAAAATTGGGTTCTTGGTCACCTGCCTGACTAAGGCCCTTCTCCCCCCAATTGCTCAGTTTGGCCTGGGCAGCCCACTCTAGGAAGAGTCCTGGTGGTTCCAAACTTCTCTATCCAGATGATGGAGGCCACTGTGCTCATTGGGACCTTCAATGCTGCAGAAATTTTTCTGCACCCTTCCCCAGATCTGGGCCTCGATACAATCCTGTCTTGGAGGTATTCAGACAATTCTTTGGACTTCATGGCTTGGTTTGTGCTTTGATATGCACTGTAAACCGTGGGACCTTATATAGGTGTGTCCCTTTTCAAATCATGTCCAATCAACTGAATTTACCACAGATGGACTCCAATCAAGTTGTAGAAGCATCTTAAGTATGATCAGTGGAAACAGGATGCACCTGAGCTCAATTTTGAGTGTCCGTGAATGCTTATGTACATAATTTCTTTCTCGTTGTCATTATGGGGTATTGTTTGTGGAATTTTGAGGAAAATAATGGATTTAATCCATTTTAGAATAAGGCTATAACATAACAAAATGTGGAAAAGTGAAGCGCTGTGAATACTTTCCGAATGCACTGTACACAAAGCATATCAAGTGTAGCAATAACTCACAGTGGAGCTGGTGGTTTATTACTGGGCCTGTCCTCTGATCTTTTTACCCCTCTTAAAACTTGTTCTTCTCCCCTTGACACAACTGTAGTGCAGTGTTGTAATGACACTAATGCCAACTTTAGCCCACAATATACACTTATACATATATTTACCTTTACCTGATTGCTTGTAGCTCCACCTGCAGGAGAAATAACAACACTGCACACCGACTTCTGTAATAACCAAAATAACTTATTTTTACTGAAATGATATATGTATATAAAAGTTACTACAATGGCTACACTATCACACCAATGTAGTGTGACAGTATAGTGAATAATTATGACAGTCTTTGTAACATACACAAATATACCAATATATATATATATATATATATATATATATATATATATATATATATATATATATATATATATATATATATATATATATATATATATATACACTACTGAGCTCCCCCTGCTTTAAACCGTAAAGTCACTATCCTTTATAATTAGATGCAGGGCCCTGCAATAAAAAAAAAATAGTCCTGACATCTTGAATCTTTGTTAGCTATGAATCAGTAATTGTAATTCACAGAGAGTTCTTCTGGAGTGTTGCGCAGTGCAAGGTGATACACAAAGGCAATTATAATCCAGCAAATTGAGTAAGTGTTCTTATTTGAAGAAGACAGACATCCAGTATCAGTTCTTGGATATTGAAGTCTGTGTAAATGTAATGTTTCCCAACTCACTTGTTCCGTGGGACTATCAGTCCCAGCAACACTCTGTAACAGTTTTAAATGCGTGTAGTGTTAAATAAACTTCTGGGTGTTAACCCTCTCACCGCACCGGATCCGGACAGATGGGTGTCTCCGTTTCAGCAGTTCTCAGTCTATGTGGAGCCCCAACCTCGCTGTCACGCACGCTGTTCCGTTTTCTAATGACCAGGAGTCCTCAGTTACCTCCTCCACGGGTCTCCTGGAACAATCACTTCTGTTACTTCAGCACACTGTGATACGATGACGGGTCCTTGCTGCTGCTCTGCTCCTTCACAAGGTAGGCCGCAACCCTGTTGGACACACCCACAGAGTTCTGCTGGCAGGCCACGTGTCTCAGGAACAAGAGACCTAAGATGGCCGCTCCCAGCCCTTTTATATCCTCCCCACAATGCAGTTCAGTTTTCTTCTGGTCCTTGAGCATTGTGGGTAGGTCATAGCTGATGTCCAGAAGTAAACAATCAATCACTTCCATGTCACTTCTCAAAATAATGAAAAATAAAACAGATTGCATCCTTATAATTAGCCACTAGATGGCACTATATCAACTTATTACCTTTACAACAATGCATATGACTAGAAAAAAAAGTTGTCAGCGCTACACAAGATTCAAGAAAGAATACACATGACTCTTGTATTAGGAAAATATTTGCTCAACCTAGAGTTCAGCTTTAAAATGTGTTAGCTGGTGTTGAGCTGTTTGTGGCTTACTGAAAGTCGATTAAACACTACATGTCCATCTAGGACTACCCCAGTTTGTTCTGCTTTGAAATCCCACAGCAGTGTTGCCCCCCTGTGGGTAGTCCTAGATGGATCCTGTTAACGGAAGTGGAAAAACATACCTACTGGCAGGATCAAAAGGTAATAAACCTTTGTTAAAAGAGCCTATGAACAAGAAACACAAAAGCTGCTATGTCTGTGCATCATATATGTCATTTTTGATTTCGCCCATAGTTCCACTTTAAGTCTATATTATCATAATAAATTGACTCTAGCTTAGTTCTAGCATAACAAAAATAAATCTAAAATGCATGTTTGGGAAAGCAGGGCCATATCGCTGGGTTGATCTCATCAAGCAACAGTTAAAGAGATCCACGTGTCACTTCAGTAAATATTTAATCCCCATGTATTCAGTGATTTAGTTACGTTATTCTTAATGCCAAGCTTTCCACAGAACGTTCTGAGTATGTATTTCCTCTATAAAATAATATGAACCATATCTACAAGCCTGGGATCTATAGAATTTATTTTTCATTGTAATGTGTTTAACCGCAAACATTTAGCTTTTCAATCCCGTGTTTTGTGAAGCATTACTAATTCCTTTAATGCTCTTTACTGTTTCCCCCATGTTTGTGGTACACTTGGTCCAATTGTAACAGCTTTCCCCTGTATAAAAATGCATATAAAAATTAAAGTTTATTTTTTCTCCCTTGGGATTACTGACACCACAATTTCACTGTTAGATTGGACTATGAATTAAAACGTTTGTGAAAGTATGATTACGCCTTTTAGGGTGAAACCCACCAGAGGGAGGAGCTTGTGCGGTTATGGTTTGAGCAATAAAGTTTAGTGGAGATTATATCTTGGTGTGCGGCTGCCATACTTCAGATGGTAATTAGTCTGGTATGAAAATGAGGGGAGAAAGTCTGAAGAGTTAATGAACTGATGTCATGTGGTAGGGTTAAGAATTTTAAAAAAGTATACAGTAAGTAAAAGCAAAACTTTTTTTTAGGGAGTGTATCCAGGTGCTGGGCTACAACAACATGGGGAAGGAGACATTGCTCTTTATTTGCCTCTTTCCCTCCACTGCAGGGGCAGAATGGGTTGGGGGGCAATTGCCCCCCTGGGCCGCTCTGATACATCGTAAAAAGGCCACACAGATTCCACCACAGACATGCCTATAGGCTTCCTGGTGAAGAGGAGTAAATAGTCCCTGCTGGTGTTCTACTAAGTGTGGGATGAGGAGGAAGATAGAGTGCGTGTGCTGAAGTTGTCCTAAAGCTGTCCTACCTGGTCTGGAGGAAGCTGTGCCAAGAAGGAGAACCAGGGGTGGCCCCTTGCTGGAGAGTCACCAGACCTCAGAAGGGTCTGGTGAATCACATAAAGGAAGCACTGAAATTTGGGAACGTGCTTACAGTGTTGCCTTTTCGGGCTTAAAGGTCCTGACATTGTGAAGCTGGACATTGATCTGGAAAGTCTGTAAGTGATCTGTAATGGTATCTGGGACCCCACCCCTCACCTCCTTAACCATTCTGCAAAAAAACTTTTAAAAGATGTAGCACTCTGATGTTTAGGCAGGGTTGCTATTAAATTTATTTGCCAAGTAATAGTTGTCTTGGCCAATTGTTAAGTGGTCAATTGATTTTGCCCTAATTCTGGAATTGCTGCACTTCTCTCTTCTGTCGCTAAATGGCCGGGTATCTGGTGACATTAGATAAGACAAGGGCATTGCAAGGACAGATTCGGAATGAATGGGTTGTCTCAGCCAATGGGCAGGGATTTTCTTGGGTCCCTTGGCCTGCTGGGAGAACCTATTCATTTAGGTGGAGTCAGGTGATGGAGATTCTGTGCCACCTGGGTGGCTGTCTGGGTGGACGTGTGTTGTATTGCCCCGGTCTGCTAGGCCAGAAACCTAAGGCCTATTCCGGGGACATCTGGCTGCTAGGCTGTCTGAGGGCCTATCCAGAAGCAGGAAAGCAGCGTAGGGTTGGGACTGCAGACTTGTAGTTAAACCAGAGTTAACGGTTCTGCTGGCCGGGGAACCAGTTGTGGTCGGAGGTAGAGGGGAAGCTGTCGCTGCTAAGGGACCATCCACCTTGCTACCAAAGATCACTGTGAGTAAGCTGAGGCCAATACCAGAGCAGACTTCTGAAGAAGTGGGAAACCTTCAGCAAGTGCCAAGTCAGGGACCCAGCGGGACAGCAGAGGTGACGATTGTGGAGTGCCAAGCCAGGGACCTAACGTGTCAGCAGGGGTGAAGCTTGAAAAATATCTGTGAGTGCCAAGCCAGTGACCCAGCAGTGAAGTGGGGGTGACGCTTGAGGAAGATACTGAGTGCTACAGCGGAGGAGCTCAGGGATCTAGTGGCTAGTGGATCTGAAGTCTAGTGAGAGAGACTGGAAGCTCGGTGAGTGAAGGTCCACAGTGAGTCTGGGGTAAAGAGAAGTGTTCATGTTGCAGATAGTTGAATATCTTTACCGTTAGTAACAGCTACAAGATTGTTACCATAGGAGACAGCTGTCCTACCTATACAGAGGTGGTGTCCGGCTGGGGGCCTTCACCTACATAGCTGTCTACCTATAGAGGTCTCGGAGTCTGCTAATTATCTTTGCATCTACCTAAGGGTGTCCTGGCCCTAACCCTCTTTCCCACAGTTCTGTTTAAGAGACATAAAATCTCTTTGCATTCAAAAACTGTCTGGCGCCCACCATTTCATCTTGCATTACACCCACCATGCCTTGTAGCCCACTCTACACTGAATGATGTCAGCTGTCCCTAACTCTGGAGGTCACCATTAGGCCTCAGGGGCCCCGGGACTTTGCTACAAAGACAAAAGTGACTAAGCCCAATATCCTTTCTCTGTCCCCCCATTTTATCCATGGACTGGGGTGAAATGCTAGTCTGCCCCTGCCTCTGGAGGTGCTATCCTGCTTTTGGGGTATCAGATGGGGTGCTACATATGCTTTAGACATCATGTTGTTCTATACAGACTGAATGTTGATGCCCTTTAGAGTAAGCATTGTAATATGTGATTATTTTTGTAAAAAAAATATGCTAGCAACTTCTTTACTGCTGAGAAGCATACAAATTATACCTCATAGGCTTGATTTATAGGCAGTTTTAGACAAAGAAGATTTTTCAAATCTCATTGTATCCATTGGATTGAAGCTTTGTGATCTGAGCTTCATCTAGCTGAAGAAGGACCTTGCCCAAATAACACCTAACTGCTTACTTTTCTTCTAATTCCTCTTGTCAGACCTACACTGGACAGATGGAACTGGACAGAAAGTTCTGATTGCATTGGAGGCAATGATAAGTGAGGGTCACTACATCATTCCTATGACCAGGGGTCTCCAAACTTTCTAAACAAGGGGCCAGTTTACAGTCCTTCAGACTAAAGGGCCAGACTGTGGCCAGTGGGGGTAAACAATGCTTAAAGTGATTGTAAAGTCAGAAGGTTTTTTATCTTAATGCATTCTATGCATTAGGATAAAAAGCCTTCTGTGTGCAGCTGCCCCCCTAATACTTACCTGAGGTCCATCTAGGAGTGTCTTAGCTGCCCGGGACTTCCCTCCTTATTGGCTGAGACAGCAGCATGGCACCATTGGTTCCCGCTGATGTCAATCAAAGTCAGTCAGCCGATGAGGAGAGAAAGGTAGCGGCCCACACCACGGCTTCATGTCTGAATGCACACACGAAGCTGTGGCTTGGCTCGGGTGCCCCCATAGCAATCTGTTTGCTGTGGGGGCACTCAACAGGAGGGAGGGTCCAGGAGCACCTAAGAGGGACCCGTGAAGAGGAGGATCGGGGCTGCTCTGTGCAAATCCCTGCACAGAGGAGGTAAGTATAACATGTTTATTATTTTTAACTAAAAAAAATAGACTTTATTATCACTTTAACACCTTCCCACCCAGCCTATAGCAGAATGACAGCCGTGTGTGGCTTTGCTATCCTAACTGGACGTCATATGAAGTCCTTTGCATTGCGCCGCATTGTGTGTCTTAGGGGACGAGGGTGTTCCTTGGACACAGCAAATCACCGATCAGGGTAAAGAACCGATGATGTAGGCTCTTTACCATGTGATCAGCTGTGTCCAATCACAGCTGATCACATGTAAACAAATGCCAGTTATCAGTATTTCCTTTCCTCAGTGCTGTCAGTGTCTGAGGAAAGGAAAGCCGATAACCGGCTTTCCAGTTACAAGGGACATTTACACTGATGGGGCTGCACTGATCATCAGTGCCCTGATGATCAGTGCAGCCCCATCAGTGCAGCATAGCAGTGTCCATCTGTGCAACATATCAGTGCCCATCAGTGCAGTATATTAGTGCGCATCAGTGCTGCCTATCATTGTTCATCAGTGCAGCTTATCAGTCCCGCCTCATCAGTGTCCATCAGTTCTGCTTTATCAGTGCCAATCAGTGCAGCCTCATTAGTGCCAATCAGTGCCCATCAGTGCAGCCTCATCAATGCAGCCTTAACAGTGCCCATCAGTGTGGCCTCATTTGTGCCCATGAATGCAGCCTATCAGTGCCCATCAATGCAGCCTATCAGTTCAGCCTCATCAGTGCATATCAGTGAAAAAGAAAAATTACCTTTTTGCTAAATTTTATAATAGAAACAAACACAAAAACAAAGAAAAATATTTTTTTTTTTCAAAATTAAAAAACCCAGTGGTGATTAAATACCACCAAAATAAATCTCTATTTTTGTGAAAAAATATAAAAATTTCATATGGGTTCATAAGTGTTGTTTACCAATTGTCAATAAAGTGTGACAGCGCTGAAAGCTGAAAATTGGCCCGAGCAGGAAGGGGGTGAAAGTGCCCGGTATCGAAGTGGTTAAGGCTTGGAGGTCAATGGGAGTAAAAAAATGACATAGCGCCTGTGTTCAGTAGGCGGACGAATAGTACCCCGTCATTGGTGTTAGCGGGAGAAAAAGTTCTCCGTCGTTTATGTCAGTGGGAGGAATAGTACCCCGTTATTGCTGTCAGTGGAAGGAATTACACCTCATTGTTGGTATCTGTAGGGGGGAATAGTCCCTTGTATCAGTGAGAGGAATAATGTCCCAATATAAAATGAAGCAAAAGGCCACATTTGGCCCCTGGCCCACAGTTTGGAGAACACTGTTTAATGTAAATTGGTGGAAAATCTTTAAAATCTGCTAGATAACATGGGTACAATCCCTCTCTCTTTGTCAGGGTATGGATCCTGCTTTCTATGTACTCTCCACAGTGTAATTTTATAATTAGAAACATAAGCAGATTAAACATGTTCAGATTTACTACTAAACTTGTTTCTCAATTGCCCCTGGGTCTTTAACTCTAGGATTTATTTATGACGTCCCATGTAAAGCACAGCAGAGATACGGCTTTAGTCACTATGTTGTACTGCAGCTTGGCCGGTAATAACCTTTCCTAATAAACTTAGACAAATGTTCAGGAGCAGTCTATGCATCAAACAGGATGTGCCATTTGTTAAGAAGGATCTCAAAGAAAAAAGTCAATCTTCACTAAACTATAACTTTACACACATAGCTAAAAACCCATTCCGAATACATGTAGATGAGCTGTTTCAGCCAAAAGATATTGCAATTCTGTAAGGACAACCTTGTGACCCAGGCACCCCTGCCAGACAGCCCAGCTAGGTCAGTGACCTTGCCTTTCTCCACTGTAATTAAGCTTTGTTACGCATACCCTCCCAGCCTGTAGATTGGATGACAAGGGAGTGTGACAATACTGATGAAGTCATCACCCTATTAAGACAGTTCTTCTCTCTTCTTTGTCAGCAATTTTCTAGTTATCAAGACCTTGGCCCTGCACATGTTCTAAATTCATGCTATACATATATGTTGTTTGTTTCCTAATTTGATCATCTATTATCTGTTTTTTTGTAGAGATGTTCACACACATTATCCTTTGAAGTATACTCCTGAAAGCGGGGGTCCACCTAACTATCGTTTTTTTTTTTTGGAGTTCATTCACAAACTTTTCTTCTCATGATTATCTACTCACATGTTCTGTGTAATAAGTCCGCCTGTGTCCGATTTCGTTGTAAAGAATAACTTGTAAAATTCACAGAAGGCGGTTTCCATCTTCATTGTGGGCATTTGAAGCCCACAAGCATGTATTTCCTGGATGCGGTGAATGCTGTGCTCCCAGCATTCACCGAGATGTTGTGATGACGCTGTTGCACAATGCATGCTGGGAAGCCTGAGACTAGCTCCCAGGGGACTGTGGGAGGTCTGGGAGAGGCTAGAAACACGCCTACTCCCATGGGAGGAAAACCAGGAAGTGCTAAGAAGATTAGAAAAAAAAAGGTAATTACGGCGATTTAAATTTTTTTACACAGCATGTCAGCATCTAGGCAAGAAGGAGAATGCATAGAGATAATGTTCAAAATTTGGGTGGAACCCCGCTTAAAGAAGCGGTTACACCGCGAAACATGTCGAGGTTGAACTGACATAGGACAAGGCTCATGGTCCTCCTGTCTGGGTGGACATGTGTCCAAGTGTCTAGTTCCAGTTCGGAGATCTGATACTGTGTCATGTATATTTCCCTCTATAGGACCATTTTAATGATGATTTTTGCCTTAAATAAATGTATATTTTTATATAAATACGTATGTGAGTCTTTCCCGTACCATGAAGAGTCCACAAGCTGCCTCAAACTTTCTGCCTCAATTTTCAATTTTCCAGTTAGACAGCACTGTGCAGGGCAACAATCTGATTGGCTTGTGTTATTTTACTTCCCTGTCCTAATCTGATTCATGTCAACTGTTTTTTACAATTGTTTTAATAATTATTTAAGGCAGCTCTGTCGGTTAAACATTTCCTCTATAAAAGCTCCCTGCTAAGAAGGGCCCTTCGTATTTAACCCCTTCGTGCTGACCGTCCGCAAATTTGCGTTCATGGCTTGAAGGAATTCTACTGGGGTGATGCCTGCATCACCCCGGTACCGTTTTTTTAGAGCCAGAGGTTGCTTTTTTAGTGATAACAACCGATGTGGCTAAAAGCCACTCGACTGTTATCCTAAAGGAGCCGGAGGGGACATCCCCCCCTTCCGCCTCTCTACCCGGGCCTCCCGTCCCATCGGGAGACCCGAGCCACCAGCCGGCACGTCCGCCGCCTAGGCTGAGGCCCGAACAAAGCTGAATTCGGCTTATTTCGGGTCTTCGATGTAAAATCCCGGAAGCGACGTCACAACGTCACTTCTGGTTTACCCGGCTGCCAATGACGCAGATTTTAAAAAAATGACAGTTTTCAGAATTGTGGATTTTGGTGATCTGAATACTTTCAAAAGCAAAGGAGGGATTGGGGATCTTAGACCCCTGATTCCTTCATAAAGAGTACCTGTCACTGCCTATTACTGTCATAAGGGATGTTTACATTCCTTGTGAGAGCAATAAAAGTGATTATAATTTTTTTTAAAGGGACAAGGTAAAAAAAGAAAAGAAAAAAAATAAGAAAAAAAAAATGTAAAGTGCCCCCCAGCCCCCCGCGTGCTCGCGCAGCAAAGAAAACGCATACGTAAGTCGTGCCCGAAAATGTAAACAGTGTTCAAATCCCACATGTGAGGTATCACCGCGATCGTTAGAGTGAGAATAATAATTCTAGCAAAATACCTCCTTTTTAAAGTGTCGCCTTTAGAGATGTAGGAGATTTTTAGGTACCGTAGTTTGTTGCCATACCATGAGTGTGCACAATTTCAAAGCATGACATGTTAGGTATCTATTTACTCGGCATAACATCAGCTTTCACATTATACCAAAAAAATGGGCTAACTTTACTGTTTAGTTTTTTTTTAGTTCATGAAAGTGTATTTTTTCCCCAAAGATTTGCTTTTGAAAGGCCACTGCGCAACTACTGTGTGACATAAAATATTGCAATGATCGCCATTTTATTCTCTAGGCCTAGGGTCTCTGCTAAAAAAAAAATATATGCAATGTTTGGGGATTCTAAGTAATTTTCTATCAAAAAACATGGATTTAAGCTTGTAAGCAACAAATGTCAGAAATAAGCTTAGGCATGAAAGGGTTGAGGAGGCAATACAAGAGGCTATGGTACAGCGGATGATGATGCAGCCCAGTCCTGGATAAATGAGAAAAGATCTGATCTTGATGATGGCTGGTAGCACTGTGGATACCTGCAACCTTTTTTGAGTATGCTATGGCAGCAAATAGCCATCCCTTATATGTTTGATGCCTTGATTGGTAAATCCCATTGAGTGGTTCCTGTCGGTTGGTGCTCTGCCCTTTTCACAGCTCCGGGACAAGACGCCTCCTTTGGTGCTCTTCCATTGCACTTGATTGTCATTGCCGCAGAAGGATAATATATACTGTATTTACTGGCGTATAACACGCACTTTTTCACCCTGAAAATCGGGTGCAAATAGCGTGTGCGTGTTATACGCCAATACTTCAATTTTAGCTGCATAGGAGGGGACAAGGAGGGGGGCGAGCCAAGAGGCGTCAGATTACATACAGTGAGATTCTCCTGTTTACTTGGCGGCCTCTGTAGTAGGAAGTCCCGTCTCCTGGGCCACCATTGGATCAGTGTTCTGTCTATCATAGGAGATTCTCACTGTATGTAATCTGTCGGCGCTCATCCCGCCCCCCTCCCTGTCCCCTCTAGGTTGCAGATGGGCATCGATCAGGCTGCACTGATGGCAATGATGAGGCTGCTGCATTGAAGGCAATGGTGAGGCTGCTGCATTGAAGGCAATGGTGAGGCTGCAGCATTAATGGCAATGGTGAGGCTGCTGCATTAATGGCAATGGTGAGGCTGCTGCATTAATGGCAATGGTGAGGCTGCTGCATTGAAGGCAATGGTGAGGCTGCATTGATGTGGACTGATGAGGCTGCTTTGATGGCACTTGTGAGACTGCAGATGGGCATTGATCAGGCTGCATTGATGGCAATGGTGAGGCTGCATTGATGTGGACTGATGAGGCTGAATTGATGTGGACTGATGAGGCTGCATTGATGGCACTTGTGAGGCTGCAGATAGGCATTGATTAGGCTGCACTGATGACAATGGTGAAGCTCCAGATGGGCACTGACCCTTATTTTGCTTCAAAGTTCCTTATTTAAAATTTAAGTTTTTTTCCTGAAACCTCTAAACTTTTCCTGAAAACGTCGATAAATACGGAATCTTTACATTGTTGGATATCCTATAAAATATGTTTGGCTCCTGAAGAAGTGAATGCTGCTTTACAAAATGCGTTGAGTGTTAGGATGACTACCGATGGTTCCCTTAAGTATACAGTACATGTTACACCTACTTATCATTTTTTGATATAGTCTGTGTAATTTTAGTATGATTTTAATCATATAAAGGAATAAATTCTCTACTTTTTTAGAATGTGTCGACCTGTTTTTGTTGGATGCAACTCTTGCAAAAGTCCCATGGGCAATTTTAATGTATGAGAGTTTTCCTCATACTTAACCCTCTTGAGCGCGATGAGTCCTCCTTTTTGTTAAAGTGTTATGGCCTACAGCAGAAGCTTTTATCATCTGACACCTGGGTGTGTGAGATGCCTGTGCCCCTCCACCATGTGCTGTGGTTCCTCCTGCTGGCCCCTAACATTACTACAGGATACAATAGTAACATGGGGACTGGCAGAAGGAACTTCAGCGCAAAGCGGTGAACCAAGCTTTCATAGGTGTGCACAGCTTATTGCATTAGGGTGTGCACCCCAAAGCTCAAACTTATAACAAGAGATTTGATCGATCAATTATCTACTAGTTGTGCCACATCCTAAATTCGAGTTTAGAGCAAAGGAAATTCCCCTAGCGGACTTTAAAGGCACATTTTTTAAGAAAATATTTAAAGAGGTATGTAAAGTAGATAACAGTTTTGGGGTTATCTACCTACTCCTGTGTGAATGTACTTGCTTTTATATAGGAAAAACTAAGACAGAATTCTGGAAGAGGGCATATAGACATCTAGTAAGCATGGAAACTGGTGACCCGGACCTCCCATTGGGGAGACACACCTTAACAGTACATAACGGCATATGCCCAAAAATCAAATTTCTTATCTTGGATCGGGTACATCCAGAGTCAAGGGGAGGGGACTGGAACAAGACATTGCTGCAACTAGAGTCTCGGTGGATATATAACCTAAGAGCCACCGAACCCCCAGGCCTAAATGAAACCATTTGGTTTAAACCCTTCCTCGAAGGCTTTTCATCTGGCGGTAGAGAGCAATAGGGAGGACCACCCCATAGACAACTACATGTTTGGGGTGGCACTATAGACCAGTTAACTACACCTATTCCATCTATCATTACCCCCAAACATAGGGGACTCTACTATTGGCCATATGGCCCCCTATACCTTTGGTGTACCCCCCATATATCTGCCATCCACACCCACTAACAGGGAAGGAAAGACTCCATACCCAATATTCGACGCAGCAGTCGAGCCTGACCACTGCATACTGGGCCCCCCCCTTGGCCCGCATAGAAGGGTAACCCTAATTATACTATAGGACATATAGTCTCTATATTATACATTATGCCACTCTAGGTCATGTATTGAAATGTTGCTTTCTATCCTGTATACTGCATGACACCTGAGGTTATCGATGTCTAGACTATATGCATATATACCTGATGTCACTTTATCTATATAACATGCCCTCGAATTGTACTTTCAATATCTGTATGTGATTACTATTTTGCTATGTTTTCCTCCATCAGATTACATTCCTAACCCGTATTGCACTGCCCATCAGCCCTGCTTCCCTGCTATAGCAACAAGACTTGACACTGTATTCTTTGTTTAGTTGCATATAATATATGCTTTAACTTATCCCTTATTGGTCTTACACCATGATCTGTGATCCGCCCGGCACGAAAAGAGCCGCCTGAGCGAAGTTTGGACTCATGGTGGCGCTGTGTGAGGTACAGAATCATCTGTCCTCCATCTTGCGACCCCAACGGACATGCGCAGTCCGTCGGGGAAGCTAGACGTGCCGGCGGGTGCAGTAGGCGTGGCCACGCCTCACGACGTCTGCGTCCGCATGCGCTGTGGGTGCCTGGCGGCGCGCGCTCCACCCGGGGGGCCAGCCATAGTGTGTCCGTCCCTCCCTCACCATAATCAGCTGTTGCATCCTTTCTATCAACAGCTGATAGGTGGGGAGGGCTTTATATATCCGGCTTTAGCCCACACCAGGCGTCATCTGCTGCAGACAGGACGCTTTCGGTGTGAGGTGCTGTGACACTTGGTTAGTAATCTATTACATACTTATTGACATGGATCTCTATGTTGGAATCACTGGTTGTGAACCCTGCCTGCTGTCTGTCATGCTTTACTTGCTTCACCCGCTATCTGCTATGTTCTGGGGCTTTCCCTTCTCCTATAATACATCTAATGATCCAGTCTCCTTCATTGAAACTATTAGCCACTCATGCTACCTGGATGCCCTACATTTTTCTTCTCTTTTCTGTCTTCTTACTTACTATCTTTTTCTTTTTGCTTTTTTTTCCTTCCCCTTTTCTTTCCCCCCCCCTCTCCTTTCCCTTCCTCCCTCGTCCCCCCTCTCCCCTTTTCCTTCCTCTCTCTCCCCCTCTTTTCCTATTTGCCCCCTTCCCCTCCCCCCCCTTCTTTCTTTCCCCTTCCTTTCTTCCTTCCCCCCCCCCCCATCCCCCCTTTCCCTCTTTCCCCCCTTTTCCCCCCCCCCCCTCTCCCCCCCCTCTTCCTCTCCTTCCCCGCCCCCCCCCTCCCCCCCCCTCTCTTTTCACCAACCAGGGTTTTAATATACCTCTCATCTCCATGTTGACTCTCCAGCTTTCTGGACCACATCTGATCCATACCCATCACCAGTTACTGTCCTCTATAACTTTAGGCGGACCAGGTAGGACACAGTTTTTGGATTTTCCATGTATTACTTTGGCTATCCATATGTATGCACATCCTTACATATATATATTTTCATGATTTACAGGATACACATTTGGCCCCAGTGTGATCTCAGATCTAAACTGTCATACGCCCGTTAACAATGGGCCTTTCTTCCTATTGGAAGGAAGAATAAAACTACCCTATATATTCATACCTTTCTATCTCCACCTCGACAGTGGCTTTGTGAATATTTTTGTTATACTCTACTAAAGCTCTACACACCACGACCAGGGAACGCGTCCGATGGGCAGTACGTCAATACATCTATGTTCTTTTAAATTTGTCTTGGAATGCATAACCTATATCCATAGATACCAATGTAAGTGTAAACAGAAAAATGTATGTGTATATATACAGACTCATACAACTATAGATTCTGTCTTTACGATCTTTCATTGTGTACTTATCATGTTTATGTTATACATACTATTTCCCATATAGAAAATTCTTGTTGCAAACCCTACAATCACCCCTGAAGAAGGAGGCATAAGCAACTCCGAAACGCGTCGGGTGCAAATGTATTGGTATCATTAATCTTTGTATTTATGGAACTGCATTCCTTGTTTTTAACTATGTGATTATGTGACTCACTTGATTATCTTTTGTAACTAATAAACTGTTATCTACTTTACATACCTCTTTAAATATTTTCTTAAAAAATGTGCCTTTAAAGTCCGCTAGGGGAATTTCCTTTGCTCTAAGCTCAAACTTATATACATATGTATATACAGTACATATACATACACACACAGGCACACACTTTTATAAATACATTTTTAAATGTAATAAAACATGTGCGCAGGGCAGTGGACGTTGTCTGTAGAGCAGTGGACAAGTCAGTATGGCAGTGGAAGGTGTCATTAGTTCTTTGTTTTTATAATCCTATTTTGATATTTTACATGTTTTAATTATTTTTTACAATTTTTTTTTTTTACATTTTCTTTTAGGAGCACCATTGGGGGCTTTGGTGAAATATCAAGGGTCTAAACAGACCCCTAATGTCTCAGTTTTGAGGCAGGAAAAAGGGACTGAGGACAAATATTCTCCAGTCCCTTTCGCTGCAGACTCAGCTGCACTGGACAGTGAATTGCTCTGAGCGGAGCCTCCGCCTTTTTATCTACACACAAAGCACAGTAAACCGTGTTTACTATGCTTCAGTAATGAATGAACACAGTGATTGATTGGTACCGGTCAGAAAAAGAGGGGCCCGTAAATGACATATCTAAAAGCCCTTTTCCCCACTCTCTATTCTGAAGTATGCCCTGATGCAGCCAGCAAAAGAGCAGAAGAGGGAGGCTGGCAGCGCTGCGGGGTAAGAAGGGTGTGTGACACAGGGACCTGGACAGCAGGGGGAACCTGCACCATGCGGGGTGATTAGGGGGTGCCCAGGAACATCTGGCACACCCTTTGCGCACGCCTAGGCATGCTTCTGACGCACCCAGTGACTACAGCTCCTCAACAATGCAATGTGAGAAATCACTACCCACCAGAGAGGTAGATATAAAGAGTCTTCTTTTGAGTTGCCGTAACGTGCATCTATACTCAAAAACAAAAATGTAATATATTGGAACATACGAGTCCTTCAGTGTGGTGGCTGCATTCATTTTCTTTTTGCAGGCCAAGTTCATTTTGTCCAAGTACAGAAAACGTCCTATTGATCACGTCAAAAATCTTGTGCCCATGTGACTTAATTTACCCGACCTGCAGCAGGTATTCCATACATACTTCCAGTTGTGGAATACCTGCTCCCCACCATGTGCTGTGGCTCCTCCCATTGGCTCAAGATTTATGAGCCAATGGGAGAATCCACAGCGTGCGGCAGGGGTAACAGGTATTCAACCCATACAACTGTTCTAAAAGCTGCTGCGGCTTTATTTCAACAAAGGGGCCTCTGGATGGGTAGGTACTGTATATTTATTTTTCTTTGTTGAGTTAAAGTTGACTTGTGATAACAGGGTCCCTTTAGGTAATGCATGTTGTTTTTTTTTTGTATATCTGCCTGAAGATCATTAGTAATTTTGAGTTTTCTATTGTCAGTTTTGGATTTATCAGACTTTTTTTTCTTTACAGCACTTCATGGCTAGTTCTTGCCAGCAGTACCAGAAATTGTCTGATATTCACAACGGAGATACTGGTTGGTAAAAGTCAGATCTTGCTATAGATTGGTTTGCTTTGAACAAAAAGTGAACTAAATATGCCGGCTATGTGTTTTCAACCCAGCCCATTGTAGACTCCTTGCAGCAAGTGATGACCTGAATGTACCTGGGTTCAATTCGCCCAACTGCTCCTTGCTTTGAGTATTAATCTGAATCCCATTACAGTCAATGGGAACTGAATCATTAAATTCTATTATGGCCACTTTTAAGGCTAATAGGCAAGGGAACAAAGGGCATGGGGAGCTGAGTACTGCCCTGGGGGGAACAATGCAAAAACTAAAAAAAAAAAAAAATTCCATTTAGCAGGCAGCAGCTCTTTTAAAAATCCCTAAAGTGAAACATAAAAAATACAAAATTCCTTTTCATGCTTGGGAGATGTCCTAAACTTCCCTGTGAAGTGGTGTATCTGTGCAATGTATACAAAAAAGAGTGATATCTGCAAAAAAAATTTAAATCACTTCTAAATTATGTTTCCCAGCCAACTCATTTTGTTTGCAAACAAAGTTACTAGGAATTCTCTTCATCTATACCAGACCCTTATCCTACATGAGGATCTGATATAGGTTTTAAGTGGAGACCCCACCCAACAGAAAAAAAAACAAAACGGGGTGGGGTTTGTTGATATCTCCCAAGATGCCTGTCAGCTTATAAGCAAGCTGACAGGTGGTGGGATAGCAGTTGCTAAGACGCCGGCAGCCGAATGCATCTTAGCAACCAATGACTCTATGCAAAAAGAATGCCGGCAACTCGATTGCTTCTTCTTAAATCTTTATTGAGCACAGACAGCAGTGCGACATCAAAACTCAGCGTTTTGATGTTGCACTGCTGTCTGTGCTCAATAAAGATTTAAGAAGAAGCAATTGAGTTGCTGGCATTCTTTTTGCAATTTTGATGTATGGGACACAATGGCCTGAGCCCTGTTATTCAGCTCATCATCCTATAAATATGCGGTAGAGCTTGGGTGAGTCTTTTTCTACATTATAATGACTCTGTGCAGCCTGATGGACAAGATACTGTATATCTGTTAAGACAAGCTTGTGACCTTGCTTTTCTCACTGTAATTAAGTTTTGTCATTGACACCCTCCCAACCTGTAGATTGGACGACATGGGAGTGTGACAATAGCGATGAAATTATCACTTTTTCTTATTGTGTGGAGTCTCCCTTTAACATCAATATCAGATCCTCATGTAGGACAAGGGTCTGGTATAGATGAAAGGCAGGTAGTAGGATAGTGGTTGCTAAGACGCCAGCAGCCGAATGCATCTTAGCAACCAATGAAACTGTGAAGCCTGCACAGAGGAAGTAGTCATTTATTGGCGATAATAATACTAACAGTGAATGAATGCCTGCTGCAGAAGCAGTAGGATGCAAATGCTGATGAATTGGTAAAATACTTTGGCTGGTCATGTAACACTGCCTGCAGTGAGCTAAACCCAAACTCATTCCTACTTGCCCTATCAAAGACAGGAAAGTTGCACAGCATACAGTCATGTGACATGAAAATGTATTCCCATGCAGAGCCAATGACGGGGCCCTTGCATCACCAAAGCTAAAATTAATTTAATAAATGTAACGGTCTTTCTGAATTCACATCACAGTCTCTGTGTTTCCTGGATAGAATCAGCAGTGCACTGACTGGATCACTGATTGCAGCCTGGAGCTGCTCATTAAATAGAAATGTTTCATGTTTGACTGTTCCCAACAAACAGATGTGTGCTCTAAAATCTGCATATGAAAATATCCTTGCTTGATGCAGAGCGGATGCTTAATTATAAATATCTTAAAGAGTGAGCATTAAATAAAAGTTAATATCTGTCCCTTGCAGCTTATGGGTAATAATTAGAAACACACAAACAAGTGGTTTCAGTTAAAATGACGTCCTAGAACAAGCGCCATAGCAAGTCACAGACTGTGTCATTCGTAGCACATTTTGTAAACATTTTGGTCCAAGCAAAACTTCTGTGTGACTTGCTAAAATTCTAATTTATTTTTGAGAATTGTAGCTGAACAAGTACTAACATGTCAACATTGGGATGTGCAGTTAGATCTGGGCAACACAAGGCAGGACACATTTCCCGGGGGGCATGGAAATTTCAGAGAACTCTGCAAAAAAAATCTCTGTGCTGTGACACCTGAAGGAAGCACTAAAACTTGCTGCAACTGATATGATAAGTTTGGTACTTTTAGGTTGGTGTCAGTAGAGCAGTGGACAGAGTCGGTAGAACAGAGATTGGTGTCAGTAGTTTATTTTTATTTATTATTACTTTTTTACAATTTAATTTTTTTATTATTTTTTTCAAATTTTTTAAATTATTTTTTTCAAATTTTTTTTATTACTATTTTTAATTTTTTTTTAGGAGCCCCATTAGAGGGCTTTAGTGAAATATCAGGGGTCTAAACAGACCCCTGATATCTCACTTTTGAGACAGAGAAAGGGACTGAAGACAGAGATTGTCCAGTCCCTTTCTCTGTAGCCAAGCAGCACCCCCTGCTGTCCCTGGGCACACCCTAATCACCCTGTGCTGCGCAGATTCCCCCAATCTGCGCAGCACAGGGTGAGTAGGGTGTGCCCAGGCACATCTCACACCCTGTGGGCACGCCTATGGTATATTAATAGAGGCTGCCTTGGTAACTATGATACAATTTGGGATAGATAGTTACAGTCTCCATCGACCTGTACATCATAGTGGTGACTTAGGCCTTTAGGTCCTTCCGTTTGGGCTGCGCTTAGTATGCTCTTGGGAATAATTCCCTCACTATGCTTAGGCTAATTGTGATGTTACTTCTTTGATAGCATATATTGTCCATTATGGCTTTTTACTCTCGCCTGGAAGGATTATCTGTCTGTTAATATTATTTCCCTTTTTTTCCATATAATTCTGTTCACAATGTCACCATATTTTTTTTTTGCAGTTGGCTTTTATACCAATGTATGCAATGTTATCTATATTAATATCTTGTACTTTGTACGAAACTCAATACTTGGTTTTTTGACTAAAAAAACCCCAAATGGATAAGAATCAATTCGCATCATTTGTTATGTTGTTATGTTACTTCGGATGCTTCAAACATTAGCAAAAGGCCCAAACTTTTGCATCATGTCACCTGAATGAATACAAATGAATTTGTTGTTTTTGTTATAATTTATTTTAGATTCATTAAAATCCATTACTATTGTGATTTGGAGATTCTGAAACATCAGAATCTCAAATCACGCAAATGTTGTCTAAAATTCAGTGCGTAACTAAATGAATCGCACATGTCTAGCCTCTAATAAAAGAGCCATTATGCTTAAAAGCCAAACTCTGGACGTCATTCTCTCCCTAAACAGAGGCTAACCAGGGGCCACTGATGTAGAAAGTATTGCTGATGAGACAATATCACAACCACTCTCTACACCAGTACATCAGGAATAAAGGGCGTCGTGGTGACTCAAGTGGTGGGCCCATGACACTATGTCCTCAGCAGGGATGAACTTGTGTCAGAACCCACCTGAGCTATCATGCTGGGAAGTTGTAAAAGCAGACAGCTAATCATAGGTGCTGGAGGCATTCTCCGCGCTGCAGCCACATGTATACACGCCCCTAAGACCCCATACTCACTATTAGATTTTCTGCAGATTTTTGTCCTCAGATTTACCAAAACCATATAATTTGTGGTAAAAGAGGAGGGATTGGGATTTTTAAGGTGCAAAATAAATTGAAATAGTATCGACTATAATGTATAAGAAATTTTTTATTTTAAAGAGCAAAATAAAAAAGTGTTAAAACATAACAATTGGCAAGTACAGATCAACAAGGTTTTATGGATACAGCGCTATAAAATGGAGTTCCCAACATGTTTCACCCATATGTCTGGCTTCTTCAGGGGATGCTGTCCAATTAGGGGTACAAGCCTTCTAAGTCTCTTGAAATATTGATCAACTCACTAAAAAGGTCACAGGTGTCTATCTGCATCTGGAAAACCATGTGCTAGTGGTGACCATAGGGGGCATTCAAGGACTGGAAAAACAAAGTTCTGCAGTGGACTCAATACCAAAGGACGAATGCTGTCTAAACTCGCCAATGCTTATTGCTGAGACTGGCATTTGGCGACAGCATGTATATGTCCCTGGGTTCCAGCAGCCGCAGGCTGTCACCAAATGCCAATCTTAGCAATAAGCATTGGCGTGTTTAGACAGCATTCGTCCCTTGGTATTGAGTCCACTGCAGAACTTTGTTTTTCCAGTCCTTGAATGCCCCTATGGTCACCTCGAGCACATGGTTTTCCAGATGCAGATAGACACCTGTGACCTTTTTAGTGAGTTGATCAATATTTCAAAAGACTTAGAAGGCTTGTACCCATAATTGGACAGCATCCCCTGAAGAAGGCAGACATATGGGTGAAACATGTTGGGAACTCCATTTTATAGTGCTGTATCCATAAAATCTTGTTGATCTGTACTTGCCAATTGTTATGTTTTAACAATTTGTTTATTTTGCTCTTTAAAATAAAAAAATTATTATACATAATAGTCAATACTATTTCAATTTATTTTGCACCTTAAAAATCCCAATCCCTCCTCTTATAATTAATTAAGGGATGTTGTGGTAATATCAAGTTGATCTGCCCGTGATCATATAATTTGAGGTCAAAAAAGAAAAAGGGGGCGGTCTGGATACTGCCTCTTACTACGATACAACTCCATCCCAAAATACACATACTACGAACAAAAGTTTAGCCCTGGGACTTTAAATGAGTTGATCCTAGAGGTCATAGAGTAAGTTAGTTGGAATTTATTACATTTACAACATACATGATCATCAATGAGTATAAAAACATCATAAAGTATACAGTTAGTAACTATACATATGTTTGATACAATGCTGAATATATATAATATACATGTACATCTTGGGTACTCAATATTGGATATATATAATATACTTGTACATCTTGGGTACTCAACGCGTTTTGCGAGCTTTACTCGCTTCCTCAGGAGAAGATGTACGTATAAGGTATATTGTGGTAAATTGGTCCAAAAGGCTGATCCCAATTTGGCAGAGGTGGAAATGCTCCACCCGGGAGCTGAAGAGGCATGACCTGCGGCTGACAGTCGAGGGTCCAGTGAAGGGTGACCATGGTGACCATTTTTCTTCTTCGCCATGGTCACCCTCCACTGGACCCTCGACTGACGGCCGCAGGTCATGTGACCGGGAACGTCCGAGAATGTTCCCGAACGCCGCCGGCAAGGAGGAAAGATCCCCACTGTGCCGGCTGGCTCCTCCCCCCTTTCCCCATCAGGCACCCGGGCTGGCACCGGCTGCCACATTGGGGATCTTTCCTCCTTGCCGGCGGCGTTCGGGAACATTCTCGGACGTTCTCAGTCACTGCGCATGCGCGGGGCAGTAGTTACGGCGAGGGTGACGTCATTTTGGGGCCTCGGCCTATCCGGAACGCCGGGGGGGCGACCATTTTTCTTCTTCGCCATGGTCACCTTCCACTGGACCCTCGACTGTCGGCCGCAGGTCATGCCTCTTCAGCTCCCGGGTGGAGCATTTCCACCTCCGCCAAATTGGGATCAGCCTTTTGGACCAAATTACCACAATATACCTTATACGTACATCCACTCCTGAGGAAGCAAGTAGAGCTTGCGAAACGCTTCGAGTACCCAAGATGTACATGTATATTATATATATTTAACATTGTATCAAACATATTTATAGTTACTAACTGTATACTTTATGATGTTTTTATACTCATTGATGATCATGTATGTTGTAAATTTAATAAATTCTAACTAACTTTCTCTAGGACCTCTATGATCAACTCATTTAAAGTCCCAGGGCTAACCTTTTGTTCGTAGTATATAATTTGAGGTCAAACCTTAAGAGTTTCAATTTGTATGCAATCAGGCAGGCCCTTCCACTACATGGTTTTGGTAAATCTGAAGACAAAAATCTGCAGAAAACGAATAGTGTGTATGAGGCCTTACATACACGCAGCTACAGAGCGGTGAATGCCTCTCTATGATTGTCTGTCTGCTTTCTAGTGGGATAGTTTAGTGGGTTCAGACTCAAGTTTCAAGTTTCAACACGGGTGAGCTCATCTCTAGTCCATAGTATTATGGATTGACTGATGCTGAGGACATCTAATGGTGGAGAAGAGGTACTGCAGAAGACAGCTCCAGACTGAAGGTGAGTATTGCAACATGAACTGATTTTTTTTTCTGATTTTTTAACACTTCCTGGGGGACCATATAAAAAAAAGGCTGGAGTTGGGCTTTAAGCACTTCCTGGCTGGACCAAACGCACACCATACACCAGTTTCTTTATCTCTGCTTTGACAACACCAGCTGGAGTTCAGCTTCCCCTAAGGCTAAAGATTTTTTTTTTTTAATTGTTTGCATGATACTGTATGTTGCATGGAGCCAGTCTTCATTTCAAAGCACAAAACAACCCGTTCACTACAAATAAATGTCTCTTTAAGAAGAACAAATTGCGGTTAAGCGTTGTCCCCGATGCTTTCGAACAGATATTGCGCTGAATTCATACAAAGGGCAGTTATTAAAATTATTGTTGACAAAGGTAATCGCTTCCATCTGTCTCGTTTTTACTAAACAGCAACATTTTGCAGTGGTTTCCTTCATGTGAATCTGGGTCTTTAACCTCTTGTGTGTTGGCTGAGAAACCCATCATTGAAAAGTAGCCTAAAATAATACAAAAACTCGACAACACATCCGCCCGACACCTACTGGTTATGATCAGGTTTAGTGAGTTTTTCTAGCGAGTTCGCCAATTTACGAGACTTAAAGTATATATAAACCCTATCAATGAACTTCACTTATTTGCTTCATTTTGGTCTGTTAAATATAATACTGAAAGTGCTTTGTATTATCTGCTATTTAACATGAATTTAAACATTTTGCAACACAAATGTAATATAGTGCAGCTTAACAGTGCTTAGAAGAGGCGACTGCATTCGTTTTCTTTTTCTCAGGGTAAAAACATTTTCAGCAAGTACAGGAAATGCATGTTGATCCTGCCAGAAATGCAGTGCTCTTTGCCACTTCCAGTATGCTGAAAAAAGCACAGACTTCCTTATCTGTATTTTGTAAACGACTAGTGCCATCAATTCCCCATGTTATGGAGATCAACAAAGGCAGCCAGTTTGAAGTCCAGCCTGTAACAACCATGACTGCCTCCACAGATACAATGGAGAAGTCATTGGGCATGTAAAGGGACAGAAAGTGTGTCATTCCCAGCATTACCAGGTGAAAATGTAAAAAATTCTGTAGGTGATGTAGTTTCACTCTTTTATGCAACTCTCTGCATTGATCCAGGGGCTTTGAAAACCACACCGTTCTTCCTCTTCTTTCCCTAATGACACCAGGACCGATCAGAGCAGATCCGATTGCTCAGCGACAGCATGTGACCACGCTCGCCAATCAAAACTGTCCTGGCATCCCTATGGATAAAAGTGTAAGAACAGTGCCCCCAGGAATGCGGCACTGAGCTGCATGGATGGGGAATGACATTTCCTGCTTGTGTGATTAGCTCACTGATTTTCTTGGATGTCTGCACTAATACATAGGTAAAATTTTAGGCATCTATTTCAATAGGAATTTCATTTTTGATTAGATACTCCCTCCTTTCAAACTTAAGAATGACTTGGATTGTTTCCTAAGTGTACATAATATAACTGGATACTAACATTTATAGGTAAAGTTGATATAGGGAATTTCAGAAAGGATTTTTTTCCCCTGCTGGAGCAAATTGGATCATGATTTGCTAGGGTTTTTTAATTGCCTTCCTCTGGATCAACTGTGGGTAATCTGAATTATATGTGATGGATCAGAACACAATAGTCTAAGTTGGTAAAGTAAAATTAGGCAAATATATACATAAAACTATTTTTCAGAAAAAAAAACGGATAATTGGCATGTGCGTATGCATTCACCCCCTTTGTTATGCAGCCCATAAAAAGCTCTGGTGCAACCAATTACCTTCAGAAGTCACATAATTAGTGAAATGATGTCCACCTGTGTGCAATCTAAGTGTCACATGATCTGTCATTACATATACACACCTTTCTGAAAGGCCCCAGAGGCTGCAACACCTAAGCAAGAGGCACCACTAACCAAACACTGCCATGAAGACCAAGGAACTCTCCAAACAAGTAAGAGACAATGTTGTTGAGAAGTACAAGTCAGGGTTAGGTTATAAAAAAATATCCAAATCTTTGATGATCCCTAGGAGCACCATCAAATCTATTGTAACCAAATGGAAAGAACATGGCACAACAGCAAACCTGCCAAGAGACGGCCGCACACCAAAACTCAGGGACCGGGCAAGGAGGGCATTAATCAGATAGGCAGCCCAGAGACCTAAGGTAACCCTGGAGGAGCTGCAGAGTTCCACAGCAGAGACTGGAGTATCTGTACATAGGAAGACAATAAGCCGTACGCTCCATAGAGTTGGGCTTTATGGCAGAGTGGCCAGAAAAAAGCCATTACTTTCAGCAAAAAACAAAATGGAATGTTTTGAGTTTGCGAAAAGGCATGTGGGAGACTCCCAAAATGTATGGAGGAAGGTGCTCTGGTCTGATGAGACTAAAATTGAACTTTTTGGTCATCAAAGAAAACGCTATGTCTGGCGCAAACCCAACACATCACATCACCCAAAGAACACCATCCCCACATTAAAACATGGTGGTGGCAGCATCATGCTGTGGGGATGTATTTCAGCAGTCGGGACTGGGAAACTGGTCAGAGTTGAGGGAAAGATGGATGGTGCTAAATACAGGGATATTCTTGAGCAAAACCTGTACCACTCTGTGTGTGATTTGAGGCTAGGACGGAGGTTCACCTTCCATCAGGACAATGATCCCAAACACACTGCTAAAGCAACACTTGAGTGGTTTAAGGGGAAACATGTAAATGTGTTGGAATGGCCTAGTCAAAGCCCAGACATCAATCCAATAGAAAATCTGTGGTCAGACATAAAGATTGCTGTTCACAAGTGCAAACCATCCAACTTGAAGGAGCTGGAGCAGTTTTGCAAGGAGAAATGGGCAAAAATCCCAGTGGTAAGATGTGGCAAGCTCATAGAGACTTATCCAAAGCGACTTGGAGCTGTGATAGCCGCAAAAGGTGCCTCTACAAAGTATTGACTTTAAGGGGGTGAATAGTTATGCACACTGACTTTTTCTGTTATTTTGTCCTATTTGTTGTTTGCTTCACAATAAAAAAAAAAATCATCTTCAAAGTTGTGGGCCTGTTCTGTAAATTAAATGATGCAAATCTTCAAACAATCCATGTTAATTCCAGGTTGTGAGGCAACAAAACACGAAAAATGCCAAGAGGGGTGAATACTTTTACAAGGCACCGTACATGCACCATTCCTGAATGTTTTATGCCTTTAGCCTGGGTTCACACTGTAGCAATGCGCAAAACCAGCGCGATTCCAGCGCCGGTTCCCGCATCGCATCTCTATCACAGGCAGTTCACACTGCCCTCTGCGAACCGCTGCGGGTGTCAATACAATGTTAATGACACCCCCAGATCGGTTCACAGATCGCAGAGCGAACTGTGGATTGGGACAGGAATCAAATCGCATGGGTGTGAACACCTATGCCACCCGATTCCAGTGCGGGAAACAAAAAGTCCCTGCACCTTTTTTGTGCAAATCCAATGCGAGTTCAGCCATACAACTTTATGGATGAACTCGCATTGCACAGACATCACGTGTGATCCGCACAACAATGCGGGTGCGAATCACAAGCAATGCCTGTGTTCGCATATGTGTGAACCCAGACTCAAAGGTCACGAAAGTACAGAAAAATGTTTGTACATGATAGTAGAAGTGCAGCCACCTCCCTATTTCCTATTTCCAGCCGACAATGCTACATTGATCTATTTTTTTTTTGCTACATTGAAATCATGACCTTATATCAGCCCTACCTAGCCTTAAGTAACCACAGATTACCTTCCCCTCTCCTCATTACCATGACACATACTTGCCAACAGTCCTCATTTTTTTGGGACATTTACCATATTCAGACCTAAATCCCGGCCTTACCGTGTCCCGGAAAAATTCACGGGATATTGGCTTTGTACCTGTGTTCCGTGATGAGCCGCCGCTACAGATCTGGGGTCGCTGCCATTTTTGTGAAGAGCGACTCTCCTAGAGGCCGAGGCGGGGAAGAAACAAAAGGCGAAGCCTGAGTTGTGGGCCAGGCCGCGGGGTTGGCGGCATGCTCCATTTCTATTGGCAAGCGCTTTCATTGCCACCCGGGCTCCGCCTCTTATTTGTTAGCAAGGTCTGTGAAGACATGGATGAGCGAGTTTGGGGTGGAGGAACTTGACTGGCCTGCACAGAGTCCTGACCTCAACCCGATAGAACACCTTTGGGATAAGTTAGCGTGCAGACTGCAAGCCAGACCTTCTCATCCAACACCAGTGCCTGACCTCACAAATGCGCTTCTGGAAGAATGGTCAAACATTCCCATAGACACACTCCTAAACCTTGTGGACAGCCTTCCCAGAAGAGTTGAAGCTGTTATAACTGCAAAGGGTGGGCCAAATCAATATTGAACCCTACGGACTAACACTGGGATGCCATTAAAGTTCATGTGCGTGTAAAGGCAGGTGTCCCAATACTTTTGGTAATATAGTGTATATTTAAATGAAAGCTTTAGGATGACAAATGAGATCCAATGCCAGGTCCACTTTAGGTGTCTCGCCTTGCCTTTACCAGGCATCCCCCCCACATGAAAGAGAGATGGGGACGGCAGCGGCTTGCCCACAAAATCTTCATATACGCATTTACAGTTCAAATTACACCAAGACCATTGTAACTGAGCCTAATTATAACAAAAACTTTTTTTCTTCTTCTTCTGTTGAACTAAGGAACATCTTGGCCTGATGTGATTGAAGAACTGTACAAATGACTCAAAACCAGGAAATAATTTGTTGAAACAGATGTTTGTGTATTCGGCACAGATGTTTCATGATAAGGGGCTTTACAAAGGAAGACAAGCGTGGTAAACGGGCATGCAGAGCCGGAGAACAAAAATACAAATAAACAGCAAAAGGAGAAACAAAACTTTACGTGTCAAATGCTGTCGCTGTTACAAGGCTTGACAGGATGCCATAGGGCGATGGGTGGAAGAGCGGGGGCACAGCTCGGTATTGGTTGTGCCCAGGCAAGGGTCGGTGGTGGTCGAACACCTAGAGGTCACATCAGGCAATTTACAAAGGTTTAAAGGGATTATCTATTTTACAAACAATTCCACCAAACATGTGAAATCGTTCAGTGATCTACTGGTGCTATCCAGTAAGAACAGCAGCTATGCTAAAGGCAGACAACCACTTGAAGACCAGGCATTTTCTGGCACTTTTTGTTTACATGTGAAAATCTTTTTTTTTTTGCTGGGAAATTACTTAGAACCCCCAAACGTTATATATATATATATATATTTTAAGGCTGAGGCCCTATAGAATAAATTGGTGGATTTTGCTATTTTTTATGTCACATCGTAAATTTTACCATTCATAGACAATGATTTAAAAGCCCTTACAGGTTACTACTTTAGATATACAGAGGAGATCTAGAATGATCTAACATGATCTGCGGCTTGTGGCGATACCTCACACGTGTGGGACGATCGCTGTTTGCATGCATGCCGGACCGATGCACGCGTTCGCCTTTGCGTGCTAGCGCGGGGGGACAGGGCACTTTACATTTTTGATTATTAACTACTTGTTGCCCCCCATATAGCAAAATGACGTCGGCAAAGTGGTTGTGTTATCCTGACCAAACGTTATATGACGTCTTTCAGGATAACAAGCTGCTGTGCGCCCCCGGGGGCGCCAGTCACGGCATTCGTTGTTGTGGGGTGTCAGTCTGACACACCGCAACTCTGATCTAGGTAAAGAGTCTCTGATGAAGACTCTTTACCACATGATCAGCCGTGTCCAATCACAGCTGATCACGATGTAAACAGGAAGAGCCGTTGATTGGCTTTTCCTCACTCGCGTCTGTCAGGTGTGGTGGGCATCCCCAGTGGTGGGCATCCCCAGTGGTCCTGGTGGTGCCACTAGTGATCCAGTATGGGCATCCTCGGATTGATTATCAGCGCAGCCCCCCACTGTCAGAAGAGCAGTCGATCAGCTCTCCTCTACTCGCGTCTGTCAGATGCGAGTAGGGGAGAGCTGATCGTCTGCTCTTCTGACAGGGGGGGTCTGTGCTGATTGATTATCAGTGCAGGCCCCCCCCGAGGATGCCCACACTGGACCACCAGTGACGCTACCAGGACCACCGGGATGCCCACCACTAGTCACCCCCAGGTATGCCACCCATAACCACCAGGGATGCCAATCAGTACCCACAGTGGATGCCAATCTGTGCCAAACAATAATGCCCGCCAATCAGTGATGCCCATCAGTGTACATCAGTGCCACCTATCAGTGCCCATTCATGCCCATCCGTGCCGCCTATCGGTGCCCATCAGTGCAGGCTTTCAGTGCCCATCAGTGCCACCTATGTGTACATATCAGTGCTGCATATCAGGGCCACCTATCAGTGCCCATCAGTGCCCATCAGTGCTGCCTATCAGTGCCCCATAAGTGCCGCATATTAGTGCCCTTCATCAGTGCCCATCAGTGCCACCTCATCAGTGCCACCTCAATGGTGCCACCTCAATGGTGCCCATCAGTGCCGCCTTATCAGTGCCCATCAGTGCTGCCTATCAGTGCCCCATAAGTACCGCATATTAGTGCCCATCATCAGTGCCCATCAGTGCCACCTCAACGGTGCCCATCAGTGCAGCCCCACCAGTGCCCATCAGCGAAGGAGAAAACTTACTTATTTACAAAGTTTTGTAACAGAAACAAACAAAAAAAAAAACCTTTTTTTTTCAAAGTTTTCATTCTATTTTTTTATTTGTTTCAAAGAAAATAAAAACCACAGAGGTGATCAAATACCACCAAAAGAAAGCTCTATTTGTGGAAACAAAATGATAAAAATGTAGTTTGGGTACAGTGATGGATGACCACGCAATTGTCATTCAAAGTGCAACAGCCCTGAAACCTGAAAATTGGTCTGGGCAGGAAGGTGTATAAGTGCCCGGTATTGAAGTGGTTAATTATAATTTTTTTTTTTTAATTATTATTATTTATTTTTTTACACTGTTGCTTTAAATGTATTTATTTTTTAATTTTTATTGCTGTCACAGGGAATTTAAACATTCTTGTGACAGTAATAGGTATGTGACAGGAACTCCATATGGAGGGATCTGGGGTCAATAAGACCCCAAATCCCTCCTTTGCACTTGAAAGCATGTAAAACGCCAAGATTGGTGTTTTTTAATACTTTCCATTTTCAAAAATTGGTGCTGTTGACATCCTGGTAAAACCGGAAGTGATGTCATGTCACTGCTTCCGGGTACCATAGAGGAGACCCCATAAAAGCCAAGTCCGGCTTTGTTTGGATCTCCCACTAGCCAGCGGACGTGCCAGCTAGTAGCTTGGGTCTCCCGATGGGACGGGAGAGCCCGAGAGAGTTGTGGAAAGCAGCGGAATGGGGGGGCTTGTAATAACAATCAAGTAGTTAGCCACTCCGGTTGCTATTACAAGAGAGCCGACCATCGGCTCTAAAAAATGGTACCGGTACAACTACTTGAAGTCAATTGACATACTAGGTACAGGATTTGGTGGCAAGTGGTTATATCCTAATTGGATGGCATTTAGTTTGCTAAAGGAGAGCAGTTCACCAACATAAGAACTAATGTCTTTTTTCAGGCTCTGTTCACACTTGTCTGGTTCCAAAGTTGCACAATTTCGAATGCGACTTTGGAGCGCAACTTTGATTTGACTTTTACACCCTCTGGCTCTCAAGTAGTGCAGGAGCCTCTTCAAAGTTGCTGCGACTTTAAGTCGCATAGATTTCAACGGGTTCCATTGAAATCAATGGGCTGCAACTTGTCATGCGACTTTATGTGTCCAAGTTACATGACAAGTCGCACAAGTGTGAACAGAGCCTCAAGCTGAATAACTATGTAACACATAGAGAGGGTGAACTGAGAACCAGATTTAGACCTTGGAGGGCCCGGGGGCACTTGAGGTTCGGGGGGCCCCTCATTCATAGAGTTAGTTTATATTCTCAAAGACAGTCACACATGTTTTAAAATGCATGACACGTCATTCTGAGGTCACACCTGCCCACACACACACGCAGTCATAGAGCTTTATGTGTGGTTTTGGTCGAAAATGTATTTTTGAAAAATGATACAACACACCTTGTCCAGAGTTTTGTAGATGATGGCTGGCAAAAAATTACGTCCAAAGATACATTGGATCAAAGAAAATACGTTTTTTATTATACATTTTATATTTTATCATTATTTTTATTTTATAATGTTATAGATAATTTTTTTAATTGTTTTATATAATTTTTGTATAGATGGAGGGGGGGGGGGGGCTGCGGTAATTGCCCCTTATAAATCTGGCCCTGAGTAAATCTCCCTAATGGGGGACAGATGAATAGAGATATGAGATATGAGATATGAGATATGAATGCTGATTGCACTAAACTATACGGTCACACCTATAACACGCCTAGTGCTTATGCATATTCATAAAGCATATATCATTAAACTTGATGTTTTTAAGTCAGAGACACTTCCTTCTTCATTCGGTTTGGTAGAGCTGAATATTGGAGTGTGTTGTGTCTCTCCACTGCAGTGAATGAATAAAGCACCTAATTATATTGTCTTAAGGTCTGGATCTACTATCTCATCTGAATGTCTTGTTTGGAGACTCCCTAACCTGATTTAACAGAAAATATACGCACTGTACTCTGCTGTAATTTAGTATTAGAATTATTCCTCCTCATGCTGCAGCCACGAGATCTGTCTAACAGCAATCAGTGCTTGTATGGTGTACATGAGATCATCCCTAGCCGCACCACAGAAAGAAAGAGCCAGGACATGCTGTTTTACATTTGGCACAAGCACATGTCGGCATGAGGAAAAAGGTGCAGCGCTAATTTACTAATCAATAACACAATAATGGTGGAACCCTCTAATGCATGGAAATATCAATAAACGTCAATATTACCACAATACCGACCTCTGTGATATGTAACGTCACATATAATATGCATCAAACTGAAAAAAGACATAAAAAATTACTGCAAACTTTGCAGGGATAGTGGAAACCCCTCCTACAGATATTTGGCAGTGGATAAAGTCAGTGAAGCAGTGGATGGTGTCCACTGCTTATCAGTGCAGCCTCTTCAGTTCCCATATGGGACGGCCTCATCAGTGCTGCCTTATCAGTGCAGCCTTTCAGTGCCCATAAGTGCAGCCTTAGTGCCCATTAGTGCAGTTTATCAGTGCAGCCTCATCAGTGCCCAGAAGGGACGGCCTCATCAGTGCCCATATGGGACGGCCTCATCAGTGCTGCCTTATCAGTGCAGCCTTTCAGTGCCCATAAGTGCAGCCTTAGTGCCCATTAGTGCAGTTAATCAGTGCAGCCTCATCAGTGCCGCCCCAGTGCATTTTACAGTGCCTTGAAAAAGTATTCATACCCCCTGAAATTTTCCAAATTTTTTCATGTTATAACCAAAAACGTAAATGTATTTTATTGGTATTTTATTGTGATCGTCCAACAAAAAGTGGCACATAACTGTGAAGTGGAAGGAAAATTATAAATGGTTTCCAAACTTTTTTACAAATAAATATGTGAAAAGTGTGGCGTGCATTTGTATTCAGCCCCCCTGAATCAATACTTTGTAGAACCACCTTTTGCTGCAATTACAGCTGCAAGTCTTTTTGGGGATGTCTCTACCAACTTTGCACATCTAGAGATGACATTTTTTCCCATTCTTCTTTGCAAACTAGCTCAAGCTCTGTGAGATTGGATGGAGAACGTCTGTGAATAGCAATTTTCAAGTCTTGCCACCGATTCTCAATTGGATTTAGGTCTGGACTTTGACTGGGCCATTCTAACACATAAATATGAATTCATCAAACTTGTATTGCATACACACGGTCACACAAAGTTGTCGGAAAATCCGATCGTTCTTAACGCGGTGACGTAAAATACGTACGTCGGGACTATAAACAGGGCAGTAGCCAATAGCTTTCATCTCTTTATTTATTCTGAGCATGCGTGGCACTTTGTGCGTCGGATTTGTGTATACACGATCGGAAATTCCGACAACGGATTTTGTTGTCGGAAAATTTTATAGCCTGCTCTCAAACTTTGTGTGTCGGAAAATCCGAAGGAAAATGTGTGATGGAGCCTACACACGGTCGGAATTTCCGACAACAAGGTCCTATCACACATTTTCCGTCGGAAAATCCGACCGTGTGTACGGGGCATAACAGTTTTTTTTCTAAGATTGCCCTGCATTTGGCTCCATCCATCTTCACATCAACCCTGACCAGCTTCCCTGTCCCTGCTGAAGAAAAGCATCCCCAGATTCCCCAAAACATGTTGCGTCCACCATGTTTCACAGTGGGAATGCTGTGTTCAGGGTGATGTGCAGTGTTAGTTTTCCGCCACATATAGTGTTTTTTTTTTAGGCCAAAAAGATAAATTTTGGTCTCATCTGACCATAGCAACTCCTTCCACTCGTTTGCTGTGTCCCCCACATGGCTTCTCGCAAACTGCAAAAGGGACTTCTTATGGCTTTCTCTTAACAATGGCTTTCTTCTTGCCACTCTTCCATAAAGGCCAGATTTGTGGAGAGCACGACTTATAGTTGTCCTGTGGACAGATTCTCCCACCTGAGCTGTGGCTCTCTGCAGCTCCTCCAGAGTTACCATGGGCCTCTTGGATCTTCTCTGATTAATGCTCTCCTTGCCTGGCCTGTCAGTTTAGGTGGACGGCCATGTCTTGGTAGGTTTGTCCCTTTGGTCCTCCGTGTAATCAGTGACCTTATATTTATGTGTCCAACAAAGTGAATTATGGGATGTATAGTTCTCCTTCAGACTATTGCTATGCACCCATGTACCCTAAGACTACACATCCCAGGGATACTTTCAGAGACATGAAGGTTGCTGGGAGTGACCATAAAAGGAGCGAGAAGCCCGCGCAGAGCTCTCTTCCTCCTGGGCCTGACCCCAGACGGACCTCTCTGTGTAACAGGGAGAGAGAGGTCGCAGCCTACCATGAGGAGCCTTACTTCCACCCCGAGGCCTAAGGGGGCCTAGCTCTGTTATGCGCTGTCGGACATCCTGTCACTTACATCACTTGGATCACCTGCCTGACAATGTGGGTGCGTGGGGCAAGTCACTTCAGAAGACCAAGACAGCGGAACCGTTGCTTGAGTGCCGCTACATGTGTTTCTGTCCAGAAGACCTCGGATCGATTTGGTCGTTGGTGAGAGAGAAAATTGCTTGAACTTTTATCTATTCATTGCCAGCATTACAGAACACTGTGCGCAGACATCTTTACCCCAAGAACACTTTACTGCAACACCGTGCTCAGATGGCTTAGATCTTCACCACTAGGAACCTATTGCTTTATCTACAACTGAACGGATTACAGTTAACGAGCTCCAACTAGCTAGCAAAGAGCATCAGATCTGCAATGTGGAACTCTATTGCCATTATTTAGAGGAAAGCCTATATAGTACCCTCGGTAGACCTGCTCTTTCATTAGGATAACAGAGGCTGGCTATATTATATTATATATATTATATTATATTATATTATATTATATTATATTATATTATATTATATTAACATAAGTAGTTAACTGAAATATCCGCTAGGAGATGTAATATTGTTCGTTGCTGAACCATTGTGTCATTGGGAGGAATTTGTTTGCTGAGTTGGCGCTGTTATCCTGGCTCAGCAGATTTATTACCTCTTTCTGTGAAATAACTTTCCCCTTTTTGGTTCAAGTAATATATTTCAGAACCTAATATTACTGAGTTATTTAATTCTTGCTGCACAGTGTTACTAGGATATCTGAACCTAGAGTGTCAGGTGGGTTGGAAGGTTCACTTGGTCATGGCCATGCAGATGAGCAGGTAATTCTCAGCAGTCCCCAAGGGGGCCATGCTACATATGCTTAAAGGTAAAAAACCTTATACTTACCTAAGCCCCATCTCAAACCAGCTGTGCACAAGAGCAGTGGCTCTCCTGGGTCTCTCTCTCTACTCATTGACTCACATAGCAGTGGGAGCTATTGGCTCCTGCTGCTGTCAATCACAGCCAGTTATCCAATGAGGAGAGAGCTAGGGGCGGGCCGACCCATGCTCTGGATGAGAATGGACAATGTCCATAACAGGTATGTGGCTTGGGAGCCAGGGGGGAGTGTGTGGCGTTTTTTAAACAATATGATTTTTTTAATGTTAATCAGACATAACATTACATGGGACAGTCTGTTTAGTAGTTGGTCATAGAAACAGAAATCAGATTACTGTCAGGTTTGGCTTGATTGGGATGCTTCTCAAACAAATGCTGTTGGATACAATGGGAATGTAGATACCATTGTTGTATTCAGTTGACAGTTTAAACAGTCTATTGTCTCTATAGCTAGAGTCTCAAACTGAAAGCTACAGAGATATCTGTTAGTCAGTTGTTATGGTAAAAAAACGTGACAAATAGAGGGACTTCACCATACATTAGAACCAAGGACAGTCTGTAAGACCAGGAGACTCTTATCATGCCCTAAACACCAAGGACAGTCTGTAAGACCAGAAGGCTCCATAATGCATTAACACCAAAAGACTAAGAAGGTACCTGATCTCCAAAACAAGAAGCCTGAGTCTGAGTTGTCAACGGACATCACGAACACACAGTAACCGGAGTTAAGTAAATTTTTAGTGTACTTTTACTGTGTATAAACCATAATTTCTGTTTATTTGCTAGGCATTTTGCTGGTTATAAACTGCAGAGGTCTGAGTTTCCTTGCTTATACCGCAAAGTAACCTTGCTAGATTGGCGCAAGCAAAACAGGGAGGAGCCAGGACTGCAAGAGGGAGGCCCAAAAAGAAGAGGATCGGGGCTGCTCTGTGCAAAACCATTACACAGAGCAGGCGAGTATAACATGTTTGTTTGATTTAAAAAAAAAAAAATTTAAAGTGGTTGTAAAAGGAGAAGTTTTTTTTTATCTTAATACATTCTATGCATTAGGATAAAAAGCCTTCTGTGTGCAGCAGCCCCTCTAATACTTACCCAAGCCTCATCTCGTTCCAGTGATGTTGCACGAAAGACTCGGCTGTCCGGGACTGTCACTCCTCATTGGCTAAGACAGCAACGAAGCGCCATTGGCTCCCGCTGCTGTCAACAAGTCAGTGAGCAAATGAGGAGAGAAAGGGGCAGGGCAAAACAGCAACTCTGTGTCTCAATGGACATACAGAGCTGCGGCTCGGCTCGGGTGCCCCCATAGCAAGCTGCTTGCTGTGGGGGCACTCAACAGAAGGGTGGGGCCAGGAGAGCCAAAGAGGGACCCGAGAAGAGGAGGATCTGGGCTGCTCTGTGCAAATGTGTCACTGCATGACATGTTTGTTATTTTTAAACAACAAAAAAAAAAAAACTAGACTTTGCTATTACTTTAACCTTTAAAATCACTTTAATGTACAGTTTATATTCAATCATAGTAAAAACATGTACATTTTATTATCATGTGTCCAAAATCCATTATTGTATAATGACGGCAGCAGGGTGGTTCTCTTATTCTCTTAATCTGGGATGACGTCATATGTCCCTGGGACACGACACATCCCCGATCTCGGTAAAGAGCCAGTGACGCGGTCACATGTAAATAAGGAAATGCCGGTTATCGGCTTTCCTCTCCTCACACTGACAGCGTGTGAGGAGACGAGAGACGATCAGCGGCATTTCCTCACAGAGGAGATCTGCACAGATAATCAGTGCCCCCAACAGTGCCCATCAGTAATGCTAGCCAGTACCCAGCAATGATGTCAGCCAGTTCCCATCAGTGACCATCATTTATGCCAGTCAGTGCTGCCTTTCAGTGCCCATAAGTGCCATCAGTGCCGCCCATTAATGCCCATTAGTGCCGCCAATCCATGCCATCTGTCAGTGCCTATCAGTGCCACCTATCAGTGCCCATCAGTGCGGCATATTAGTGCCTCCATCAGTGCCACCTCATCAGTGCCCTTCAGTGCTGTCTCATCAGTGCCAATCAGTGCCACCTTATCACTGCCCATCAGTGCCTCCTCATCAGAAAACATCAGTGAAGGAGAAAAATTACTTATTTACAAAATTTTCTAACAGAAACTAAGAAAAACGTTTTGTTTTTTTTTCAAAATGATCAGTCATTTTTCTTTTTTAAGCAAACCTATCAGTGCCCATCAGTGCCACCTATCAGTGCTCATCAATGCTGCATATCAGTGCCCATTAGTGCTGCATATTAGTTCCTCCTCATCAGTGCTACCTCATCAGTGCACTTCAGTGCCCATCAGTGCCGCCTCATTAGTGCCCATCGATGCAGACTATCAGTGCTCGTCAGTGCCGCCTCATCAGCCCATATCAATAAAGAAGAAAAAATTACCGTACTTATTTACAAAAAACTTTTTTTTTTTCAACATTTTCTGTCTTTTTTCGCTTTTTTAGCAAAAAATTAAAAACGCAGTAGTGATTAAATAGCACCATAAGAAAGCATTATCTGTTGATTTGGGTACAGTGTTGTATGACCGCGCAATTGTCATTCAAAGTGTGACAGCGCTGAAAGCTGACAATTGGCCTGGGCAGGAAGGGGGTGAAAGTGCCCTGTACTGAAGCGATTAAACAATGCTGTCTGGAATGAAGTAATATCACTTTGGTTCGGATTTCCTCTAACGCGGCTAATTACACCTATTAGGGTAAATGATTTGGAAAGCGCAATTATGATCCAATAATTAAAAGTTCTTGCATGATTTCCATCGTAAGAGTACCTTACATTATATATCTTTCTATACAACTCTAAGGAGATTGTATATATGTAATGTCTAGGCTTTCAATGTTTTTAAAAACATGCAAAAGAAGTCAGCTTGATGTAAACCATACCCGCCGCAATGTGTGTTAAAGTTTAACATGTTATTGCAATGTATAATTTATAACGATATAGATACATTGAGGCAGCCATATTTTCTTATTGCATACTTTTTTTTTTCAAGTGTTGGACGGAATGGTAAACAGTTAGAACCTTTGTCAGATTTGAAATGCTGACTTTGTCTCTGTAGAGTTTTTCCCCCATTTGCTGTTGTCTGACATCCATCAACAGGACAGGAAGTCAGAGGAAATCTCCCTTATAAGCATGAGCAAAATTGACCCATTTTTTTATCCCTAAAATTTGGCAAAATCCATTGATGTCAATAGGGAAGGCTAATATGGTGGTCTAGGTTTTTTATGGGTTTTTAAAGCATATACATAATTGCCTATGCACATGAGGTGCATACACAATGCAGTGTACACCCCAGGCTCATTTCTGCGCGCATGCAAACTTAAAGGCCTGTGAGTATTTCCCTTTGTGTTTTAAGTATTTTCCCCTTTTTCAAGTATTTTGTTGGTTTTTAAAGCGGTAGTAAACCTGCTTGGTCATCTTTACATACAGGTAATACTTTAATAAGGCATACCTGTAGGTAAAATGAATATCTCCTGAACGTGCACCGTTTAGGAGATATTCACCCTGTATGCAGCCTGTTATGTCACCGGCGAATGCGCTCTGAAGGTCCGACATACCTTGCCAGCCTTTCAGAGTTTCGATCCGGAACCGAGGGCTCCCGTTTTTTTTTTTTTACCAAAAACATGTAGCAGAATACAAATTGGCCTAAATTTATGAAGAAATTAAATTTTTTTACATTTTTTTATTGGATATGTTTTACAGCAGTTTTTTTTTTTTTTAGAATTGTTTGTCTTTTTTTGTTGTTAGCGACAAAAAAAAACCCCTGCAGAGGTGATCAAATACCACCCTAAAAAGATCTATTTGTGGGAAAAAAAGGACATCAATTTTATTTGGGTACAGCATTGCACGACTGCGCAATTGTCAGTTAAAATAACGCAGTGCTGTATTGCAAAAAATGGCCTGGTTATGAAGGGGGTAAACCTTCTGGAGCTGAAGTGGTTAAGGGGGCATGGCAGGGGGTGTGTCCTATGCCTACATATTTTTGCTAATGAGTGCCGACCTCCCAACCTGCAGAAACTCATTTCAGAGAGGTGATGCTTCTCGCTCACAAACGCCCCCCCTTTCCGTAGCAAAATATTATTTAAATCACTTTTTTCAATATTTTTTCGCAGTGCTTCCGGGGAAGAGGGTGGGGGTGGGTGGTATGTGGACAGTGTCAGTAGTTTTTTTTTATTTTTAATAATTGATTTTTTTACAATTAAATTTGTTTTTAATTTTTTTTTTCACAATGCTTTTTGGGGGAGGGGGTTGGGGCAGTGGACAGTGTTGGTAGGGCAGGGGAGAGTGGTGTCAGTAGTTTTTTTATTTTATTTTTTTACACTTTTTAAATTTTTTAGAATTTTTTTTTTAATATTCTTTGGGGGGCTTTGGTGAGATGTCAGGGGTCTAAACAGACCCCTGACATCTCCCCTTTGAGACAGACAAAGGGACTGAGAACACACATTCCCCAGTCCCTTTCTCGGCACTAAAGATGAATGAACACGAAACAGAGGCTCCTGTCCATTCATAAACTGAGCAGAGTAAACACAGTTTACTGTGTCCTGTGCTCATTTATCACAGGACACAGGAGTGATCTCTCTCGCTGTGTTTCCTTTAACTAGTTCCCCCCGCAGCCGGCGGGAGAGGAGAAGAGGGGAGCCGGCTGCGGAGGACGAGGGGGGCCGGAGGAGAACAAGGGGGGTGCGAAGAAGGACATGGAGGGGGCCGGAGGAGAACGGGGCGGAGAAGGACACGGAGGGGGCCGGTGGAGAACGGGGGCGGAGAAGGACATGGAGGGTACCGGAGGAGAACGGGGGCGGAGAAGGACATGGAGGGGGCCGGAGGAGAACGGGGGTGGAGAAGGACATGGAGGGGGCCAAAGGAAAACGGGGGCGGAGAAGGACATGAAGGGGGCTGGAGGAGAACGGGGGCGGAGAAGGACATGGAGGGGGCCGGAGGAGAACGGGGCGGAGAAGGACATGGAGGGGGCTGGAGGAGAACAGGGGCGGAGAAGGACATAGAGGGGGCCGGAGGAGAACGGGTGCGGAGAAGGACATGGAGGGGACCGGAGGAGAACGGGGGCGGAGAAGGACATGGAGGGGGGCTGGATGAGAACGGGGGTGGAGAAGGACATGGAGGGGGCCGGAGGAGAATGGGGGCGGAGAAGGAGATGAGAGGGGCTGGAGGAGAACGGGGGTGGAGAAGGACATGGAGGGGGCCGGAGGAGAACGGGGGCAGAGAAGGACATGGAGGGGGCCGGAGGAGAACGGGGGCGGAGAAGGACATGGAGGGGGCCGGAGGAGAACGGGGGCGGAGAAGGACATGGAGGGGGCCGGAGGAGAACAGGGGCGGAGAAGGGCATGGAGGGGACCGGGGGAGGAGCACACAGAGCAGCTGGGGATGATCGGAGCGGCTGGAGGGATAGCTGTGATCACCAATCTCCCTGTATAGCTTTTTAGCTTACAGCCGCGGGAGGGTAGAAAAGGATAAGCGGCTGTCAGCTAAAAATCTATACAGGAAGATCGATGATCACAGCTGTCCCTCCAGCCGCACCGATCATTCCCGGGAGATCGGGAGGCACTTGCGGGTGTGCGGGAGCCGCCGCAGAAATGCAGGAGACTCCCGCACCTTCCGGGAGACTTGAGATGTCTGTGAGTGTCCCTTATCCCCACCTCAAAAAGTTGGGAGGTATGTTTTCATATGAATTTTCATTAGAAATTCTACTAGTTTATACCCTGCTTAAAGGAGAACTTTACTCTCTCAATCAATATTGACTATTCTTAATCCTCACATTGCTAGCAATAATAGATAGATAGGAAAGTATATCATATTTATCTGATTTAAAGTTTTTTTCTATATTTCTTCAGTTACTTCCTGGTTTCCCAGGAGTCTTTGGGAGGGTAGGAGGGGCTTTCTCAGCTAAGCAAACCCTCCTGCCTGCATGCCTAAGCTAAATTCAGATGGATTCCAGAAAGTAAATGCCACATGAATCATCTGCCCTTGCTCAAGATGGCCACAGCTACAAATGATAAAGGATGTTTTTTAAAATAAAATATGGAGACATGGATGGGTGAATTTGCTTTGAATATTATAAATTAATTAGGCAGTGTTTTGGGATTGTGGCGCTCAGATGACATGTAGTTCTGCTTTAAAAGAGATCCAAATTCCAGGTAACAATAAAGAGGAATTCTAGGTATGAATATTTTATACATAGTTACATTGGTCAAAGCTGGCTGATGCCTCTGGAAGCTGGAAATCACTGAAGTAGACATTGCAACTCCAGTGATCTCCACTAGCTTCCAGGTCCAGCGCCAAGCGGCTCCCCTGCTGCATTCTGAACACAGGAGGTCGGACGCTTTGCATTTTCTAAATGAATGCAAAACGTTCGCTGATTGGACAAGGTGGAGAGTGTGATGTCACCAGCCCAACCAGAAATTGCAAAGCATGCTCTGAATGGTGCCTGTGCAAAGTGTCCAACCTCCTGTGTTTCATTGGTATATGCATAGTTACATTGGTTCAAACTGGACCGGTGTAACTATGTATGGGGGGGTTGAGGGGGCCTGCCCATTTGCACAGAACCATGCCCAAGTGTGTGCATTTCTGCAAGGCTTAGTGCAGCACATGTGCAGCAGGACTCGAGGAAGGTGTGTTCCTCACTCCCGGTCACATTTATTGTGTGTCTTCCGGCAGCATGTGTGCAGGGTCTGTGCAGGATCTCCTTCCAATTCCTTAAATTGCCTTCAAGATGAATTACTGTACATAACTTGCTTGCCAGGGAAATGTGTTCATTCCCAGCTTTCCACAGAGCGCTTAACTTTCCCTTCAAAGCCGTAATAACTGTGAAGACCCCAAAAAAACAAAAATCTTAAACAGATTATCATGCTTGTCAGTGACTTACCAGATGCTGAGGCTGAGCTGGAAAATTGCCAATTGCCTTTTAATGGTTCTCAGGTGAAGCGAGTTGGCCCGGAGCCCAGTATGGTTAATGCCATGCGGGAGGGTGCATTCCTCTCTCAAGTGTGTCCAGTGGACTTTGCAGCCGAAAATGATGGTGGTCATTGTAAAAGGTCAGGGTGGAATACATAGGAGGTCAGAAGTTTAATTGTTCACTACAGAGGCAGCTGAGCTAACTGTGAAATATAAAATTTAAATAAAAAAGGTAGGCCCAAATATTTAAAGAAATTCTCTAAAGAAATATGGACATATTGTCATTTAAACAGGCAGTAGGGACTTAGGTAACTAGAATTTTTTGTTTTCCTCTCATTTTGCAGATCTGGAAATTATTGTTCTCCTAACATTCCTGGAACTATGCAGCCTGGTGTGTGTGTGATAGCGCTGGACTGAAAGAAGTGAACTTTGGTTCCGATGGACCTGCAGAAAAATCTGTTCTGTAAAGCAATTTTTCCTTCAAAGAAGCAGATCTGTGGTTGAAATATAGTAGGGGTGGATAAAATGTAACTCTCAATACTGTTATTAGTACCGCTGTTACGTTACCCCGAGTGGGAAACAACTACTCTTTTGCTTATTGCGGTATGATTGTTTTCTTTTGATTCAATCAAAAATTATTATTCCAGATATATAGTAGGGGTGAGCCCTGTTCTGGTCTCAGGCTGCTACCTCTCTGATAATAAAAAAGAAAGAGCTCGCTGGACAGTAAATTCCTGGATATATGTCTGAGCGCCTGGTACAAAAGGATACAGAAGTTCATCTCACTTGAAGGACTTTATGAAACATTTAATGGTTAGGAGCATCAAATACAGCCAACACGTTTCTTTGGAAAAAAGCCCCCCTTCTTCAGAGCCGGAGCTCTCTATTTTAATAAAATCACAACAGAATAGACTAGGGGACCTGTGTAAAGGCTTGATGAAGCCACCTGCCTTTAGTGCTGTCAGGAGATGTTAGTCTTCATCAAGCCTTTACACAGGTCCCCTAGGGCAGTGGTCATCAACCCTGTCCTCAGGGCCCACCAACAGGCCAGGTTTGCAAGATAACTGAAATACATTACAGGTGATATAATTTGCTGCTCAGTGATTGCAGTATTCTAGTCTGCATCTCCCCAAGGTAATACATAAAACCTGGCCTGTTAGTGGGCCCTGAGGACAGGGTTGATGACCACTGCCCTATGGCATTCTGTTGTGATTTGATTAACATCAAATGCTCAAGCCCCGAAGAAGGGAGAGGCTTTTTTCACCTGAAACATGTTGGCTGTATTTGAGGGGTGCCCAACCCTTTGACCTTCCCAGACCACAATGGAAGAGGAGGAGCTGTCTTGGGCCACATATAAAATACACTAATAATAAGTATAGCTGATGTGCACAACAAGTTGGGCAGTTCTCAAGTTTATGATCGCTGCTATAGATAATGCAATTATAGTAATAAAAGTAATAAAACTTCAGTTTTTGTTAAAAAAAAATAGTAAAAAAGGTCAACATAAAACTAGTGTGATATTTGGCGCTGTTTTCGATGAACTAACACATCAATATCTGGTTGGATGGATGGAGTAGCAATTCTCAATGAATTTTCAAGGTGCTCATCAGATATTTTGGTTTTAATTTTGCCCTTCATGTGCTTCATCCTTAGAAAATAGTTGCTCACCAATGTAGGTGCTGCCGAAAAGAGATGACATGAATAAGGCGTGATTAGGAAGAGTGGGACATATCTCTTTGGGAAGATAAAACTTTTAAAAGTCCAGTAAAGAGACACTGTCAAATTATTCTTTGGCCACATGTGTTCGCTAAGTGTAAATGCATTATTACAAAAAATAGCCCCCCCCCCCCCCAAAAAAAAAAAATATAAATTTTTAAGTAAATATACGATTTTGTATTGGGCCGCATTCATAGTCGTCTTGGGTTGTAGGTTGGACACCCCTGCTCTTAACCATTAAATACTGCTCCTCAGTACACATTCTGAGATTATGCCATACACAATGGGGGAGATTTATTAAAGCTGGAGCACTCAGAATCTGGTGCAGCTGTTCATGGTAGCCAATCAGCTTCTAACTTCAGCTTGTTCAATTAAGCTTTGACAATAAAACCTGGAAGCTGATTGGTTTCTTTGCAGAGCAGCACCAGATTTTGCACTCTCCAGTTTCAGTAAATCACCCCCAATTGCCCAAATTCTCAACTCCAACCTTTTTAAAGCATAAGTATTTGTTCTAAGACATACCCCAAGAACTTCTAGCTCTAATAATACAGATTCTTAAATATTGGGAACAAATGAAGATATATTCACATGGCCGTTTGTGTGTGGATAGTTTGCTTGAATTTAAAGGTGGCTAAACGCTGCCTTTGGATGACATATGCTATGGCCACATTCAAACTGGACCATAAGCTACGACCTGAAACTGTGAGCTGGTCCTCTGCCTTGTCCATTTACTTAAAAGTCATTCCCTCCCACCTCCACTGCATATACAGTACTCATCTTTTTTTCACTCCCACACTGTTCTGTTCATTTTGTGGATTGTAGGGTTATGTCCGGTACTTTGAAAAATGGGGGAGCACGTGATTTTTTCACTTCCTCCCATAAAGCAGCATTGGTTGTCTGAGTGGCCAATTGCAAGACCCAATCACTGTCATGCTGTGCCTGAGTGATGAGCTCAGGCACGTTTTGACATGATTCTGATCCTGCCTGAGCCCATTAGGAAAGATGTCTCTTTTGAAAGACAATAATATGTGGTGGAGACATTCCCCACCCTGCAGAGGCGCCCCCGCTCTTTGGGACAGGCAATGCAGTGACGACTTCCTGACAGGTCCGGAACCAACCTGAGCTCATTCCTAGTCCTTAGCCCTGTGTAAGTTTTTTCAAATACTTGTAATGCCCTGTACACAGGACCGGACTTTCCGACTTCTGCCGGGCTTCTCCGGTGACCCCACCACTTATGACGGCACAATCCCATCATGCCCCGGGACTGTGACGTCATAAGGGGTGGGGTCACCTCGATGACATCACCCGGTGACCACGCCCCATGCCTATATAAGTCATTGCGCACCGCTCACACAGCATTACAGCGGGAGAGAGCGTCGTGTCAACATCGGAAGAAGAGAAGAGGGAACAAGACGACGGAGAAGACCGGGCCACCGCTAGCAAGAGAGCGGCAAAAGAGCAGAAGATAGCGGAGGAGCCCGGCAGAAGAACCGGAGAGTGGGAGAAGAACCGGACACGGGAGAAGAGGCCGGAGAGAGTGGAGAAGAACCGGACACCAGGAGAAGAGGCCGGAGAGACCCCCGAAGTCTGAAGAAGACCCCCAAAGTCGGAAGAAGACCCCCGAAGTCGGAAGAAGACCCCCGGAGCTGCCTAATAAATTACTTTTAAAACCTGTCTAGTGTTTTTTTTTATTCACACTGTTTTCCCCAGGTGAATGGGTAGGGGTACGATGTACCCCATATTCATTCACATAGGGCGGGGGGCCAGGATCTGGGGGCCACCTTATTAAAGGGTTCTCCCGCATTCCGATAAGCCCCCGCCTGCAGAACCCGACAACCAACGGTCAGGGTTGTCGGGAAGAGGCCCTTGTCCTCATCAACATGGGCACAAGGTGCTTTGAGGTGGGGGGGCCTCAGGTTGCCCCCTTCCCCAAAGCACCCACCCCCCCATGTTGAGTGCATGCGACCTGGTACAGTTCAGGAGGGGGGGTGCTCGCTCGTCCCCACTCCCTTTCCTGACCGGCGCAGGGGGTTCCCCTTAAAATCCATACCATACCATAGGGCCATTTTCATCTCGCACTTGCTGCGATAGGAAAATTTGTTTTTAGTATTGCACCGAGCGCGAGATGTACAGTACCCTGTCGCCGAGAACCAGCGCGATAGGATCGCGCTGGAAACATTCTCGCGGGCAGACGCTGTAGCTGCCATTGCGTCGCATTTGGTTCAGCATACAGACGAACGGGCTTCCCAATAGGAACTGGGTCCAGCAAGTTTCAAGTTTACAAGTTACAAGTTTCAAATCTAAAGTCCGTCGGATTTTCGACTGAAAAGGTCCTTCGGAAGTCCGATGAAGCCCACACATGGTCGGATTGTCCACCGGATTCGGTCCGTCGGACCATACCAGTCGAAAAGTCCGACCGTGTGTATGCAGCATGAGTGTTCTGATCCACCCAACCTGACATAAATAATTTTTGCCGTGCCACAATGCTAAAACTAAAATCAGCGTTTAAAGAGCTGTTTCATTATGGGAGCAGTCCACCCAAAACCTATATTTTTAGCAATAAGAGAGCTTAAGGTGGAACTGTAGGCAAACTTTTTTGTTTTCATTTTGGATAGAGTAAGCCCAGGTTTACATTGACTGCGGGAATGAAACCGTGTAAGTTCAGCTGAACTCGCACAATTTCATTCCCGCATGTCAGTCCCGACTTCGGGGGCGATTTCAGAGACATATGTGCGGGTTTCTGCACAGATGTCAATAGAAATTGCACCCTTAAATCGCCAAAAGTAGTACAGATACTACTTTTGGGAATCGGTGCAGCGCTGCAAATGCGGCATCGCACCGATTCGGACGCTGCCATTACCGTCAATTGCCGCCGATTTGGCATACGATTTGACATGCCAAATCACATCAATGTGAACCAGGGCTAAAGGAGAGTTATAACCCCTTTTTGGTTTTTTGCAATCTGTGTCCCATGGGGAGGTTTACTTTCACTTCCTGTCCCATAGCCAAACAGTAAAGTGAGAGGAAGTCCCTGCAAATTAAGGGAATCCGTTGGAGTCCCCCAGGTCACCAGAACTAGTGTCCCCATTGGAAGAGACAAACAAAGATTGCATGTGTGCGCTGTAATATATTGTTTCCATTGGAAGAGTTCCCCTCTCTTACTGTACTGGGGACAACCCAAAATTTGTTTTTTGTTTTTTTATCGATGATAATGGTAAACAGGACAAATAGAGAGGGTGAATCTCCCTAACGGGGACACAGACAGCAACAAAAAACAGAAGTTCTAATCCCTCTCCACTCTGTCCAACCAATTCAGCTCTGGAAGATTTACTCCCTTCATGACCAGGCCATTTTTTGCTATGCAGCACTGAGCTACTTTCACTGGCGATTGCGCAGTTATGTAACACTGTACCCAAACAAAATGTATATCATTTTTTTTCACACAAATAGCACTTTCTTTTGATGGTATTTGATCACGCCTGATTAGCGCCTTGAGGCGATTCAGTTCGTATTTTTAGCGCTATACAAGTCATTCATTCATTTATTCATTCATCACCACTGGGTTTTGTTTTTTTTGTTGTGATATAAATGAAAAAATACAGAAAATTTTGAAAAAAAACAATATTTTTTACTTTCAGCTATAAAACAAAAATATATATATATATATATATATATATACAAACAATGGTATACTGTATGTATTGGGATTTTTATAATGTTTTTTAAATACTAGTAATGGTGGCAATCAACAACCTATAATGGGATTACAATAGTTCCGTGGACAATCTGACATTAACTGACGCTGGGGGAGAACTGACGAACTTCCACTGATATCTCTAGTGCCATTAATAGTGATCAGTGCTAAAAATATGCACTATCACTGTACTAATGACGCTGGCTGGGAAGGGGTTAACATCTAGGGTGATGAAGGGGTTAAATATGCGCCTAACAATGTGTAATGTGTGTATAGTGTGCTGCTTTTTTCCCAATGATCTCACACGCAGATCGCTCCCTGTGTACAGAGCTCTGTGTTGAATTTTAACACAGAGTTCTCAGCTGTGAATGTACACAGCCAATCAGTATGTCCCGGCCATGAATCATTGGCCAGGACTTGCTGACAGGCTCCAGCTATGTGCAATATGAGCTGGCGGGGGGGTGGGCCTTAACCTGAAGGTAGGCTGCTCACCTGCAGTACAAAGCGGGCAGCCAGTCGTTAAGTGGTTAAAGTGTATGTAAACCCAATCACTAACAACTCCTAGAAGCTGTGTCATCTCAAAAATAATTGTTATTATTTTAAATCTTTAGCTTTCTCTAAGTTAATAACAGGTTCTCTTGTAAGAGCATACTGTATGTCACCCTCTCATACACTCCTTTATTGCAGACCATGTTGTCCAGGCATGGTCCACTGTTCTCACCATCAGGTAACCCACCCTGAGAAATGATGTGTAACAGTTGCTGTTGGGTACATATAGACAGGAAAACTGCAAAGAGGCTGCAGGTGATCAGCAACACTGAGATGCAACAAAGGATACAAGCCCATTCACCTTTTTTATGCTGTGCTTCAGCTTGTGAATAAATGTGCATTAGACAGCCCATGCATTTGCCAAACCAAATATAGGCAAAAAGGGCATGCAGTGTTTTTTCTGATGCAGCGCACGACAACGCACATGATGTGGGTATATTGAGGTCAGAGGTGGCTCTAGGCTTTGTGAGGCCTTAGGCAAAACTTACACATAAGGCCCCACGGACTGGGACGCTCCGTGATGAGGCCGCTATTCCTCAGGCTGCGGGCAGTATCTGATTTGTCCATCAGCTCCTAAGCCACAGAGTCCCAGTGGGGGTAGGCGGAGCCGCCGGCGTCAACTTCAGTGATTGAGAACAGGCAAATTAGGAGGCCGTGAGGCCCCTGTGAGTGCGAGGCCTTAGGCGACCGCCTAATTTGCCTAATTAGAGAGCCGCCTCTGATTGAGGTGCATTATGTTAGTGCATTTGGGTGACATTCAAAATGATTACCACCACAATGCACCACACCGTGGTACATGCACTGCTATGTGTTCACTTATGGCAAAACACACTTTATTGCAACATATAAATGTGAAAGGTCCGGCTATAATAAAAAAGTTAAAATAATATTTATTTAAGAAAGGGGGATTTCTTATGATATACAATGCTTTAATGTCATTGACGCAGGGTTTACATCTACTTTAATCATTTATCTTTCTCATAGGTTCTGGATTCCCAGTGTAGCGGTACCCCCATAGGGGCTGCTAAGTAATGTGGCCCACCTGTCACCCTGCCCAGCCCGGTATTCACTTCCCAATCACCTTGGAAACAATGAACAGTCCACATGTTTGTTTTGTTGTTTTTATTGAGGGAATAGAACTTGGATGGGTAGAGGAATTTATGGGATGCCCAGTAGAACGAACAATTGGCTGATTGTATAGCAATCAATTGGGACAATTATATAAACTCATTTACTCCAGTCTCCTCCAGCACATCTCTGGCTTGCAGGCCGTTATTCCCTGTACACACAATAGGATTTCCCGACAACAAATTTTCGATGGGAGCTTGTTGTTGGAAATTCTAACCTTGTGTAGGCTCCATTGGAATTTCCGACAAACAAAATTTGAGATCTGGATCTTAAATTTTCCGACAATGATGCTGTCTGTGAGTCACAGCTGCTACTCTAGGCCACTCCCAGCCCACACAGATCAAAACAAATAGGCCCGGCTCTCAGCTAGGCCTGCCTAAATTTACCTATACTTACAAAAATCCTATCCTCTAGCACCTACCTAGGTAGAGGGTGCTACACCAGAACAGCATATTTGCATAGCAAAACCTATGAGAATTGTATGCATTTTATATTACAGAGGCTGCGTCAGGAGGAATGAAAATACCCGTAAATATGTTCATTATTGGTAGAGGAGCGAGTCTTCAAGGTGTGTGGGAACTGTTGTGAAGTTTTAAAGAAATCTCCCTCCTGGAGTCCCAGCGGGTAACTCACCAGATTTCATCTATAGCCAGAATAACACTTTTGGCTGGTCTGGCCCATCAATATGCGCTTACACATAATAGACAGGTTCTCTTTAAAACCTGGAGCTGGAATAGATGCGGTCGTCACTGAAAACCTGTACAGAGAGGTAAACAACTGAAAGGCTTCCTTTATTACAGCTCATTTAATCACTTCCAGGAGCTCAGAGTTTTTTGGAAGTGGCTGCTGTTCTGAGATCCCTCGCAGCACTGACTAATCTTTGTGTGTATTTGGACCAAATGTAGCGAGACCTAAAGGAAGAAGGTTATTCATTCAAAGTTGTCAGCACATCTTTATAACAGAATAATTCTTCTTATCCTGCCACATCCCGTCCAACCTCCCCCCCAACAATGAAAGGATAACTGAAAGAATGAGGCCCTGCGAGGGTCTTTATGTCACAGTGTAAAGTACACATCTCAGATCACGTATGCTTTGTGCCATGTGTTCAATTAAGGATATACAACTAAAGGAGGAAGCAATACCATGCTGTATTCTAAAGACTGGCTTCAGTCATCCGTTTCACATTTTGCTCCTGTAGTACATTATTGTGCATTCTTTAGTTTTCAGTTTAAAGTAAAAGTTTACTTTACTTTACCAGACGGTACCATTTAAATTTGCCTTTCTTAACCTTTTTCAACGTTGAGGTATCCTTGAAATAACTTTCTAGGAACCCCTGTTATCTACAGTTCTTTGATTATTACCATGAAGGTCATTGGGAAGAATGCTTCCTACATTTGTGTTTATTGGGAAGAATACCCTAATAGAGATAGCTAATAAAATTATTGGTGTCAGTGGCTACTTATCTGGGAAGCAGAAGCTTCTCATTGCTCAAGGAACCCCTAGCAACCTCTGGAGGAACCTTTGGATTCCACGGAACCCTGATTGAGAAAGACTGCTTTAAATGATCCCCTCTCACCGAGGTCTTATACTCTCCTGTTCATTCACCTGACAGACCAACACTGCGCAGTCCATGAAATTATTGGTGTCAGTGGCTACTTATTTGGGAGGCAGAAGCTTCTCATTGCTCAAGGAACCCTTAACAACCTCTGGAGGAACCTTTGGATTCCACAGAACCCTGATTGAGAAAGACTGCTTTAAATGATCCCCTCTCCCCAAGGTCTTATACTCTCCTGCCTATGCTCCTGACAGATCAACACTGCGCAGTCCATGGAAATTATTGGTGTCAATGGCTACTTATCTGGGAGGCAGAAGCTTCTCATTGCTCAAGGAACCCCTAACAACCACTTATTCTTCTAGGAACCCTGATTGAGAAAGACTGCTTTAAATGATCCCTTCTCCCCCGAGGCTTTATGCTGTCCTCTCCATACTCCTGGCAGATCAATGCTGCACAGTCTACAGAGAACCACCACTGGAAATTTTCCCAGCTGGCCCTGTAGTCACAAGGGTGAAGGAGAAATCTCATTCATTACTATGGAGGGGTAATCTATCATTAAAAAAAATCACACCTTGTCTCTTAAAACAATGACTGTGTATTCTTAAAAGAATATATGAGTATGTAGTTGGACAATTTCCAGAAACAGACCATTCCTCCAGTCCCTTATTGTGATAAAAATATGGAGAAAGAGACACTGTATCTGTTTGTAAGGTGAGCACCAACAACAATTAGTATTAAAAAATATAAATTTATTGAGAAATATCAGATAAAAACAACACAGACAGGATACATATTGTAACTGTGAATTACAGATAGATACGTAAAATCAATTACATGAGTATGCAGGAACAGCCAACATGTTTTGCATGACGCTTATTCTTAAAGTGTTTCTAAAGTCAGATTTTTTTAAATTAAAATAGAAAACATGTTATACTTACCTGCTCTGTGCAGTGGTATTGCACAGAGTGGCCCCCGATCCTCCTTTTCTGGGGTCCCCGGCAGCGATCTTGGCCCCTCGTCTTCTTTTTAGGACAACCATAGCCAGCGGTTTGCTATAGGGAGAAACTTAGTTTGTGTGCTCCCAACTGGTGTGTCTATGGAGCTGCGCCCCATAGACTTACACAGCGGGACTTAGACCCGCCCCCACTTCTTCTTCATTGCATTTGATTGACAGCAGCAAGAACGAATGGCTCCTGCTGTTTCTCGAATGCTGCATGAAAAGGAAGTAAGGGGAGAAAAGATGCAGCCCTGCACAGCCCTGATCTCTTCTCCCTTCTCTTACACACACAGGAGAAGGGAGGCACAGGGAAATTGAAAAGTTTTTTTACCTAAATGCAAACAATGCATTAAAGCGGAGGTTCCCCCCCAAAAAACATTTTTTAAAGTCAGCAGCTACAAATACTGCAGTTGCTGACTTTTAAAATAAGGACACTTACCTGTCTAGGGTGCCCACGATGTCGGCAGCCGAAGCCGATCAATCGCTCGGCTCCCGGCTGCTGCTGCCGCCATCCTTGGTGAGGGAATCAGGAAGTGAAGTGTTGCGGCTTCACTTCCCAGTTCCCTACTGCGCATGCGCGAGTCGCGCTGCGCAATCTGGATGGTCCCTGCTGTCTCTGGGACCTGTGTGTTTCCCAGCAGACAGCGGGGGCGGGAAGAGGCGTAGACTCCCACTGGAGTCTATGCCCGGAAGTGGGTGCAAATACGTGTCTTAGACAGGTATCTGCAGCCCCCTCCCCCTGAAAGGTGCCAAATGTGACACCGGAGGGGGGGAGGGTTCCGAAAAACGGAGGTTCAATTTTTGTGTGAACCTCCGCTTTAAGGTAAAAAACGTTTTTAGGTTTAGTAACACTTTAATCCCCTCCTTGGCTTTAAGAGAAAGTCAAAAGCATTGTGCGGTACACATCATACTCTCATTTCTTCTCCTGCACATTGATTGATCTTTGTTATTTGATTATTGTTGTTTGATCCAAGTTTATTACTGGGCTTGAAGTCATTCTTTAGAATATGAAGTTGTGAAGACGAAGGGGAATTGGGGACACCATCAACCTTAGTGTGTTATTTGATCAAAGGTTTATTACTATAATGCTATGGGTGAATTTAGGCTATTGATGATGAGTCATCGATATCTTTGGTTTACTCTTAAAATTCAGACTCTAAGGAATATACTACAGCTTATTTGATAAAGATGTCCCATTCATTAGAACAGGGCTTCTTTCTCAATGAGCTTGAAGTCCATTCGTTAGAATCTGAAATTTCAAATAAGAGGTTGAACCGAGGACACTGAGGACTCACCATCAATCGTAATTAGTTATTTGATCAAAGGTTTATTACTGTGGTACTATGAGTGAACTGAGACCAATAATGATGAGTCATCAATATTCTTGGTTTAAATTTGTTATTAGGATTCTAATGAATATACTATAATTTATTTGATAAAGATGTCCTATTTAATAGAATAGGACTTCTTCCTCAATGGGCTTGAAGCCTATTCATTAGGATCTAGAATTTCGAATAATAAGAGGGATGACACTGAAGACTCACCATCAACCTCAATTTGTTATTTGATCAAAGGTTTATTACTGTATTACTAAGAGTAAATCTAAGTCATTGATGATGAGCCATCAAAATCCTTGGCTTACCTTTTTTATTCAGATTTCAATACATATATAACAACAAATTATTTATTAAATTACTTCTTTATAAATGGGCTTGAAGTCAATTCATTAGAATCTAAAATTCTGAATAAGAAGATGAACTGAGGACACAATCTAACCATCGACCTTGATTTGTCATTTGATCAAAGGTTTATTACTATACTCATGGGTATGCACTGGATACCATTGCTGCCATTGTGCTATGTGCTGGGTGTCCAGTGCACCCCTGTGCCTTTAAGGAGAGGTGGGCTCCCTCCAGGCTCACCTGCCCTCTGCCTATCAATTATAATGCATGTGCATCCAATATGAAGGCTCTCGAAATTCAAAGTTAGGACTGAAGATAGTAATGGGGTGCCCTGACGGGGCTCTGTAGTTCACGCTTGTATTTGCAAATGTGTGCAAACTAAATTCCTATTTTTAATGCATACTGTTAGACAGGATAATTCAGTTGGTAGTGGGCTGTTTGGTAAGTTGAACTTGGAATTCCTTTGGTTTTGTTTTATTACTGTACTACTATGAGTGAATCAAGGCCATTGATGATGAGGCATCCATATCCTTGGCTTACTTTTTTAATTCAAATTCTAATGCAGCGTTTCTCAACCTTTTTCGAGGCACCCTCCAAAATTATGGACAGTTTTGAGGCACCCCATTCTGAAATGTAAAAACTATTCTGATAATGTTATATAATGCAGCAACATCAATACACGTAGGACACCCAACGTTAAAGGTGATTTATTCTTCCAAAGCAAATACACTTTTGCAAACTGGTACTGACTAGTATGCCAATGTTTCTCTTCTCCCTCAGTTTTTCTCCATCACTTAGCTAATAAAACCTCAAAGCTGATGGAGAGAGACAAGGGAGGGTCAAACAAGGTAACTGACTTTGTAAACCAGGCAACGTTTATTACCAGAGAGACAGTAGTAGAAAGAGTATTTACAGCAGTAAGGCATGTAGTTTCACTCCAAGCATAGAGGCACAGATACACAGCAAAGTCACTTCTGATGTAAGCTGTAATTATATTCTTCAGCACTATAGGCACTTTCCACTGACTAACACAGTATAAACCCAAGCACACGGTGCATATCTGTAGAGGCTGCTATTCACACACATTACCCAGTACAACGGTATTCCTTCAGCAGATGGATATAGGCATGTGATCCGCTTATCCCTCCCTCACAGCGAGGAAACTGGATTTATTATCCCCAATGGGGAGTCTTTCATTCAACCAGGATTGCTGATACAGGACTCTGAAGGAACCCTGAGCTATCCCTCACAGGCCGGAACACTCTCCCTATGTTCTCCTAACTCTCCCTGACAAGCGGGTTCTCTCTACCTGTCTATGCACACATGTGAACTGACTAAAACGTGGCTGGGCTTTCTTATATAGAGTATCCACCCAAAAATGGCCGACCAAATCTTCTGAGATTTGCTTGTCCTATCAGGACACTAGGCTTCTCCAAAATTGTGCCAGAGACAATTATAGAGGCCAAACAGCTCTGAACATATGTACACATAAGCATATCAAATAGGCTGGAAAGTGAGAATATACACTTGCTAACCCACTACCTCTTGCAGCCAACTAGGCTGCCCTGCACTACAGCTGCCTACATCCCCCCCCGCTTTAAGAATTGCAATCCCTTGCATGCACCTAGGGAGAGGTAATTAACACAGTACAATAATATTGCAAGCAAGAAAACAAGCAATACACAACAGTTCAATTCACATAGTCAGAATACTTGACAGGTTTCAGTCCCCTGGTAATACGCTTGGGCAAGCGAGGCTCTTGCAAATGTCTACCTCCATCTGAGGCAACAGGATCGGTAGGTGCTATTTCTTCCACAAGAGGCTCATCCTCCTCCAGAGTGGGGGCACCGTGCAGATCTGGCTCCTTCACAGATAAGTGCTATTCAGTAGCAGCAGCCTGGTTCTCTGTATCTCCCCCAGCTATGGATAAGGTCTCCACCGCCAGCAGAGGGGGCAGGTACCAGGTTGCACAGTCACTGTTGAGGACATCCTGGCTGTTGTCCCATCTAGCATCTAGCAGATGGGGGAAAGACAGGAATAGGATTATCCGTTCGTGAATCAGCACTGAACACACAGGAATGAAGGATATTACGATGCAGTCTCTTGTGAGGTCCATCCGGCTTCTCTGAACTCAGATCATACACAGGCCGCCCAGGGAAAGGTTGTTGCTTGACTCGATATGGACAGGGCTCCCACTTGGGCTCCAGCTTGCTGCCCCTCAGATGTTTAGGTGTCATGAAGATCCTGCCAGTAATCGGCGATCCAGACGCACGGGGACACGGCCACGGGTTCCACTGCGCATGCGCGCACGTTCACGGGTGCTGTCACGCACGGGCACGCGCGCGCGCACTCCCGCTAGTACTAGACGGGCTATTTAAACCGGCCTGTCACACTCTATCCCCGCTGTCTGCTCTACAGCATTCTGTGTGCCTTAACCTGATCTGACCTGTCTACTCTGCTATCTGACCCGGCTTCCTGTTAGACCATCCTGCTATCCGCCTGCACCAGACCCTCTTGGCTTGCCTGACCATCCCTCTGTGTTATCCCTGGTACCTCCGGCTTGTTTGACCATCCCTCTGTCTGATACCAGTTTCCAGTGTACTACCTGCTGCCTTGCTCCTGGTTCCAGTCCAGTGTTCAAGGCTACTACCTGCTGCTTGTTCCTGGTTCCAGTCCAGCATTCCAGCCTACTACCTGCTACCTTGTTCCTGGTTCCAGTCCAGCGTTCCAGTCTACTACCTGCTGCCTTGTTCCTGGTTCCAGTCCAGCATTCCTACTACCTGCTGCCATGTTCCTGGTTCCGGTCCAACTCTCCAGCCTCCTCTTCAGCTTCAGGTTCCAGAGGGTGCCACCACTCCTGAACTTCCGGTGACTGTCGATCCTGCCAGGCACCCATACCACTCCTCACTCCTGGGCCTTCTGTCTCCATTCCAGGGGAACAGGAGTGGGAGCTGTAAGGGAGGTCTTTCTCTGCACTTCGGGCTCAAAACCTACCAGGTACGTGACAGTAGCAGACAGCCATGTCTGAGCCTGAGCAGGGAACGTCTCCCATGGAGGAACTTTGTGCACACCTAGCAGGATTGACTGAAGCAGTCAAGAATCTACAGCAAGGATACACCAGGCTGGAGGAATGAGTGTTAACCTTGTCTAATCCCATTGGGGCCCAGGGAGTTCCTTCCGCTCCTGCTCCTTCAGTCGGGCCTTCCTCAACGGTGATGATGCTTCCTCCAGAACCCAAGGTCCCGACGCCTGAACGTTTCTTCGGAAATCGCCTTAAATTCAGGGCTTTCCGCAACTCCTGGGAATTGTTCTTTGCTCTTCAGCCACGTACCTTTTCCCTGGAGGCTACCAAGGTGGGCTACATAATCTCTCTGCTTTCTGCTGACCCCCAAACCTCGGCCCATCGCCTCTTGGAGCAAAAGGACGTATCCCTGACTAATCTCTTCACCTTCTTTGATGCATTGGGTCAGCTGTACGATGACCGCCAGCTGTCCGTGACTGCAGAAGCGGCTTTGCACACCTTTCAACAGGGTCGCAGGGCTGCAGAGGACTATGTGGTGGAATTCAGAAAATGGAGTTTCGAATGGAACTTTCTGACTCTCTGAAGGATGAATTGGCCAGGGTGGGTACCCCACAGACTTTAAATGCACTGATTGATCTAGCCATCCAGATCGATCGACGCCTAAGAGAATGTAGGACTGAGAGAGCTATGGGTACTTCTCGCTCAACTTGGGTTACCCCTAAAGTTCCTCATCATACGTCACCAGCACCACCTACCTCCACGTTTATCCCACCTGAGCCAATGCAATTAGGGGTCCTGCGGCCTTCTCTTACCCAGGAGGAACGACAACGTCGTCGAGTCAATAATCTGTGCCTGTATTGTGGGGGACCTGGGCACTATGTCAGGAACTGTCCTCTTAAACTCCGTAAGTGCCTATCCCTGTCCACTGACTATGTTGCACCTCTGGTTAAGAACACTACTCACCTTGCTCTCTCTATCCTGTTACAGCTCCCAGGAGAGACTCTGCAAATAACCGCCATTATTGACTCTGGAGCTTGCAGTTGTTTCATGGACTCTATTTTTGCTACCCAACACAGGATACCTCTGTTGCCTAAAGACCATGGACTTTCCATCCATCTAGCTGATGGAACCACCATTAATGGAACCGCCATTAAGTCTGGGCCTCGCCTAGATATCATTGCTTCACCTCTGTTTCCCATAATCCTCGGCATGCCATGGTTACAGGCCCACAATCCTGACATTAATTGGATCACAGGTGAAGTTACCTTTTCTTCTCCATATTGCCAACAGTCTTGTAGATTTCAGAACGCTCAGGAGAACCCTACCTTGCTCTGTTTGGATACAGATCCTAGTCTACACCTCTCCATTCCTTCTGCCTATCATGATTTCTTAGATGTATTCAGCAAGCAGGGGGCAGAGGTCTTACCCCCTCACCGGGCCTATGACTGTCCTATCGAATTACTTCCCAGTGCTGAGATACCTTTTGGAAGAATATTTCCTTTAACTGAAGTAGAACAAGGGGCTTTAAAAGAATATATCGATGAGAATCTAAAGAAAGGCTTCATTCGTCCATCCACGTCTCCAGCAGGTGCAGGTATCTTCTTTGTACAGAAGAAAGACAAGACCCTCAGACCATGTGTAGATTACCGCGAGCTGAACAAAATCACTGTAAAAAAACGTTACCCTCTTCCCCTGGTACCAGAATTGTTCCAAAGACTTGTGACAGCTACCATATTCACTAAGCTTGACCTCCGCGGAGCCTACAATTTAGTTCGTATTAGGGACGGAGACGAATGGAAAACCGCCTTTCGTACCCGTTATGGACATTTTGAGTACCTAGTGATGCCTTTCGGTCTGTGCAATGCCCCTGCTACATTCCAGTACTTCATCAATGATGTTTTACGAGACTTCCTAGATCTGTTTGTTATCGTCTATTTAGACGACATACTATTTTTTTCTTGTTCCCTTGAATCCCATTGCAGGCACGTCAGAAGTGTGTTGGCCCGGCTTCGACAACACGGTCTATATGCAAAAGCTGAGAAATGTGAATTTGAACAGGAAAGTATTCCATTTTTGGGGTTAATCATTTCCAGTAGAGGCATTAAGATGGACCCTCAAAAGGTCGCTGCAGTACTAGATTGGCCAGTCCCGACAGACAAGAAGGGGATCCAGCGATTTGTTGGATTCGCTAATTTTTACCGTAAATTTATTAAGGGATTCTCAGCCATCATCACACCAATCACACAGCTAACTAAACAGGGTACACGCTTCCACTGGTCTGCTGAGGCCCAAAAGGCTTTTGAGACTCTCAAGGGCCTTTTTACTTCTGCCTCCGTACTAAAGCATCCTGATTCCTCTCTGCCCTTCTTACTAGAGGTGGACGCATCCGAAATTGCAGTAGGGGCAGTGTTGTCCCAAAGACAGGGAACTAAGGCCCTGTTATATCTTGTGGCCTTCTTCTCTCGTAAATTGTCCACGGCAGAGAGAAATTATGATGTAGGTGACAGAGAGTTGTTGGCAATCAAATCAGCGTTGGAGGAGTGGCGCTATCTGCTAGAGGGTGGCGCTCATCCAGTCTTAGTTTTTACAGATCATAAGAACCTGGAGTATTTGAGATCTGCAAAAAGGTTGAAGCCACGCCAAGCCAGGTGGGCTCTCTTTTTCTCCAGGTTCTCCTTTCATGTCACTTACCGCCCTGGCTCCAAGAATACCAAACCTGATGCCCTATCCAGGATGTTTCACAAGTCCCAAGAGGTTTCCCCTCCGGACACCATTCTGTCCCCGGGGAATTTTCTTTTGCTTCAGGGAGACCTGCTTTTCCAGATTAAGCAGGCTTCCGCAGAGTTGGGATCTTCCATTAGGTCACAACTCCAAGTTAAGGATTGGTTACTGTGGCACGAGAATAGGATCTTTATACCTGAAGAACTACGAGTTTCAGTACTAGAACTCTGTCATGACCATGCATTGGCTGGGCATTTTGGCGTGGCTAAGACTACTGATCTGGCACAGCGTACCTTTTGGTGGCCTCAGTTACGCGAAGATTGTAGGAGATTTGTTGAATCCTGTACCACCTGTATCAGGAACAAGGGGCACAGGACCAAGGCATGGGGATTGCTAAAGCCATTACCTGTTCCAGATAGGCCTTGGAAAATGCTTTCTATAGATTTTATTGTGGAATTACCTCCAGCTGGGGGCTTCACCTCAATTTTTGTCATAATAGACCGGTTGTCGAAAATGGCCCACTTTGTCCCAATGAAGGGCACCCCCTCAGCTACAGAAACGGCACAGGCATTCATTAAAGAAGTCATCAGGCTCCATGGGGTACCGGTTAATATCGTTTCAGATCAGGGGGTACAGTTTACCTCCCGATTCTGGAGGTCTCTGTGCGAAGATTGAACTCTCATTTTCATCTGCTTATCATCCCCAGACTAATGGGCAAACAGAGAGAACAAACCAGACTCTTGAACAATATTTACGCTGTTTTTCTTCTTTTGCCCAAGATGATTGGATTTCTGTTCTCCCATTGGCTGAATTCGCCTACAACAATTCTATTCATTCCGCTATCAAACAAACTCCATTTTTTGCAAATTATGGTTTCCACCCTTCATTTTTGCCTAATTCTCTTCCAGAGTGCACAGTACCCGCAGTTCAGGAGAGGTTGGACTTCTTTACTTCAAACAACCAAGTTTTGCAGGAGACCATGACCAGGACCCAGGAGTATAATAAGGCAACTTTCGATAAGAAGAGGCGAGGTGAGCTGTTACTTACACCCGGGGACCAGGTATGGTTATCTACAGTAAATCTCAGGATGGCTTGCCCATCAAAGAAATTGGGTCCCAAGTTTCTTGGACCATTTCCTGTCAAGCGAAGAATTAATGAGGTGGCATACGAACTTGAACTTCCGGATTCACTAAAAGTGCATCCAGTATTTCATGTGTCCCTGCTCAGACCCTCTGTTTCTAATCCATTTCCAGGCCGAAGTACGGATCCTTCTGATACAATTGTGATGGGGAGGAGAAATTTGAGGTGGAGGCTATCATGGACCATAAGAGAAGAGGTAACCAAAATCAATTTCTGATAAAATGGAGGGGGTTCGGCCCAGAAGAAAATTCTTGGGAACCTGAGGATAATATTCATGCTGAAGATCTGTTGCAATCTTTTAAAAGAGCCCATCCGGAGAAATTTCTTCAAAGGGGCATCCGGAGGCTGCCCCTTGGGGGGGGGGCAATGTCATGAAGATCCTGCCAGTAATCGGCGATCCAGACGCACGGGGACACGGCCACGGGTTCCAATGCGCATGCGCGCACGTTCACGGGTGCTGTCACGCACGGGCACGCGCGCGCGCACTCCCGCTAGTACTAGGCGGGCTATTTAAACCGGCCTGTCACACTCTATCCCCGCTGTCTGCTCTGCAGTGTTCCATGTGCCTTAACCTGATCTGACCTGTGTACTCTGCTATCTGACCCAGATTCCTGTCCCAATATCTCATGAGCTGATCAATGTCAGGGTCTTGCTGCTGGAGTTGCAGCTACTCTCGAGGAGTATGAAACTCTGGCCCTCTTGGCGTAACTTGGTTGCTCTGCAGAGCCGTTGAAGCCAGTTGCCCTTGCCGGTGGATCCCGGAGGATCCAACCTCATCCTCTTAGAATTGTTGATCTAGATCATCCTGAGGCCCATCGAGAGGAAATCGGAAGAGAGCATCAGCATTACCATTGGAGCGTCAGGGCTTGTAGGGAATGGTATAGTTGAACCGGGCCAGTCGGGCCACCCAACATTGCGCCAAGGCTGCCAGTTTAGCAGTCTCTAGATAGGCAAGAAAATTGTTGTCAGTATATATGTCCACGTGACCACTTACTAAGTACTCAGCAAACTTTTCAGTGATGGCCCAGACTACCGCTAACAACTCGAGTTTAAAGGAACTGTAGTTGGTTGGGTTACGTTCGGTAGGGTGTAAACTCCGACTTGCATAGGTGATCACATGCTCTGTCCCATCTTGTTCTTGAGCCAGCACAGCCCCCAATCCTTGGAGACTGGCATCGGTTTATGATAGTCAGCGTAAACCAATATTGGAGCGGAAGTCAGCTCCGTCTTGAGGGCCTCCAAAGAATCACTTTGTGCTGCCCTCCAACTGTCAGTAATAGTGGGGGAAGATATTCCTTTTCGATGGACTGGTTGCCCGCACAACAACTGGGTCAAAGAGGTTGCGATAGTAGCAAAGTTCGGAATGAATCTGCGGTAGTAACCCACAAGCCCTAAGAAAGAGCGAAGCTCTGTGACCGTTTTAGGGATTGTCCATGTCTGTACTGCCATAAATTTTGTCGGGATTGGGTGCCCCCCCTTTTGCCTTGACCACATGCCCCAAATACTGGATTTTTGTTTTCATGAGATGACATTTTTTCCGGTTTGAGCCGAAGGCCATACTGGGCTAGCCGCTGGGGGACTTGATCCAGATGTAGCAAATTGTCCTCGAACATTCTGGAAAAGATGATGATGTCATCTAAGTAAATCAGGACAGCTTCAAAGTTCAAGTCTCCCAAGCAACATTCCATTAGCCTTTGGAACGTACTGGGGGAATTAGTCAAGCCAAATGGCATCCGATTAGTATAGTGAGGGGTGAGGGGTGATAAAGGCCGTTTTTTCACGATCTTTCTCCTTTACCTGGACCTGCCAATATCCGCTTGGCAAATCTAGCATGGAGAAGTACCGGGCTTGTCCCAAGGCCATTAGGGATTCTTCAACCCTGGGCAAAGGGTAAGCATCCCGATGAGTACAGGCATTCAATTTGCGATAGTCCATCCATAGTTGCCATCCTTTTCCGCACAAGAACTATGGGCGCAGCCCAGGGACTTCGACTCCCTCGAATCACCCCCCCTTGCAGCATGCCGCGTAATAAATCTTTGGCCTCTTGGCAAAGAGCTGGGGGTATATTATGATATATTTCCCGAATAGGAGCCGTGTCTCCAGTGTGGATAGAATGATCCAAAGCATTAGTACAGCCGTAGTCTTCAGGGCCTTGAGAGAATGCCATCAAATGTCTGCGAACTAGTTGCTGGAGCTTGTTGCTTTGTTTCGGGGTCATCTTCTGCACCAAAAGTGACAGTTGTGTTAACAATTTTGAGAGCTGGGTCTCTGCTGAATCAGGTAGAGCCGTCTGCAAAGCAGCACAGGCGGCCTCCACCCCAGGGCAAGGATCAGTAATGCAGCTTTTGGGTACTGTATACAAATCTGCAATGGCCACGTCCGTGGGCACTTGTATCGGAGTGGACCCCAAGTTAACCAGTTGCACCAACACTTGTCCCTGCCGGACAACAGACAGAGTTCTGGCTACCAACCATTCACCTTTGGTTTCCAGGTTGCGTTGTGGTTCGACCATCACAGTGGCCCCTCTTACGTGTCTTCTAGCTACCACAGGAAGGGGGCACACCAACTCTTGACGTGGGGGTATAATAACCCAATGACGGCAGGGAGACGGATGACCCCCACATTCTCTGTGTGTTTATGATTCTGCGTCTGAACAGTCCAACAAGCGTTGATCAGATTCTGCAGTTGTGGTTCTGACTGCCCGGATGCTTGCATTGATGCCTCCTGCAGAAGGCGAGTTAAGTCCAGTTCTTTTAGGGCGTTCATACCCAGCACCACTGGAATTTCTGGGAAGGAGGACTTTCGGGTCACCACGACCTCATAAACTTTCATGGACATCCAAGTGACCCCCACTACTGGAATTGGTAGGTTGTTAGCAGCTTTCAGCCTCAAACAGAAGGGGTCTAGAGTTGGGGTTGGCCCAAAATGTTGCTGGTAGAATGAATAGGCCTGTCGCCATCGCGTTGAACATCACTGTCGCCACTGGACACCCAGAAATCATTGTAGGATCATGTTGAGGCAGTGAACGAACATTTCCCGTGGGTCGCCCCTCCGCCACAGGAATCTCTAGTTTAAAGGATGGTTTTGTACGTTCTGGGCTCCCTGCCTCGCACAATTCCTTGCGACGTGGCCTAACCATCCACACTGCCAGCATTTTCGGTCAATATCGGGGTCCCTCCGGAGGGGGTTGTTCGCCGCCCGGGGTTGTTCGGACTCACTCCGCAGAGCTGCCACCTCTTGCCTGAGGGAGGTGACCATATCAACTAGGTCTCGTACGACCTCTTCCATCGAGGGCATCCCTGCATTCGAGGTGGTGGCAGGGCATGGGGCCATCGCTTCCTCCTGCCCCACTGGCCACCTGGTTCCATGAATGAGGGTAACCTGGTTTCTGGCACCAACCCATTCATAGTCCGGCTCTTCCTGTTCCTTCTAAATGGCCTCTTGTAGGATAGCAGCGAATTTCACCGTACCATCAGCCCTCACTTGATCCCTTAAAGCTCTCTTTAATGAAGAGGACCGTACACCAGTGAGGAACTGGTCCCGGATAAGCTGATCGGGGGTTAGGGACCTCAGTTCCGGTGGGGGCCATTTTCTCCTCCAACCAGCACCAGATTTCCTGTAAGGCCACTGCAAATTGAGGGATTGTCTCTCAATCATGCTGCTCCCGACAATAGAAACTCTTCCGGAGTTTGGCTATGGAGGTACTCTCACCATACAGGCTTTCTAGGTGGCCCACAATAGCTGTTCTGCTATCCATTTCCTTATCAGGCAGAACCATCACAGCCCGGCGGGCTTCTCCTTCTAGCGCGTTAACCGCCAAATCTGCAAAGTGTGCTGTGGGTATTTCGAACAAGCGGACCGAACTATCCAATCTCTCTACCCAGTCTGTCAGGGGAATATTTGTGCCATTAAATTTTGGAATCAGAGCCAAAGCCGCTCCGTATAGTGCCATGATAGACCCTCTAGCCACTCCCCCGCTTGAGGATGATGATTCAGACATCCTGTCGACTACGCCAAAATGTAAGCGGGTGTAGTGTGTAGCGTTTTCACAGAGGGAATCACACGTACTGACTTTCTAAACCGGGCAACGTTTATTACGTTTATTAGTAGTAGAAAGAGTATTTACAGCAGTAAGGCACGTAGTTTCACTCCAAGCATAGAGGCACAGATACACAGCACAGTCACTTCTGATGTAAGCGGTAATTATATTCCTCAGCACTATAGGCACTTTCCACTGAATAACACAGTATAAACCCAAGCACACGATTCACATCTGATTCACTTGTCCCTCCCTCACAGCGAGGAAACCAGATTTATTATCCGCAATGGGGAGTCTTTCATCCGACCAGGATTGCTGATACAGAACTCTGCAGGAACCCTGAGCTATCCCTCACAGGCCGCAACACTCTCCCTATCTTCTCCTAACTCTCCCTGACAAGCAGGTTCACCCCACCTGTCTATGCACACACGTGAACTGAGTGACTAAAACGTGGCTGGGCTTTCTTATATAAAGGATCCACCCAAAAATGGCCGACCAAATCTCCAGAGATTTGCTTGTCCTATCAGGAAACCAGGCTTCTCCAAAATGGTGCTGGAGACAATTATAGAGACCAAACAGCTCTGAACATATGTACACATAAACATATCAAATAGGCTGGAAAGTGAGAATATACACTTGCTAACCCACTACCTCTTGCAGCCAACTAGGCAGCCCTGCACTACAGCTGCCTACACACAGCACATGATTTATCTATTTATCTTTGAATCTTACACATTAGTATAGGACGTGATTAGTGCTAGCAGCTGTCATCATACTATATTAAGATAGGGGAACTTTGATTTGGTAGCTCGCAAGACCTTTACTATTTTAACTTCCCAGACAGACTTGCATGTGCCTGACCAAACAAGATGCTCCTCCTTCTTAGTCCTGCGGCCTTTTCAAGTGCCTCCAATCTGAAAATGTTGATAAAAATTTTTATTCCAGTCAACTGGCAGGTAACCTGATCCTGTTGACTATGCCAAACTTGCAGCACGAATGCAAGGTGAGCTCCCTCTCGAGGGATATGCATGGTTGTAGTTGGCCTGAGGCCTAGTAACACAACTCACGTTTCTCACTTAACATTCATATTCATTTGTACAAGTACCAGTTCTGGGGGACAGCACCTCCTCTTACCAAAAAAACATGCACAGTCCACAGGGGTGTTTGATAAGTTTCCCCGGTACACTTGCAGAGACTTAGGGAAGGAACTTGATGTTCATAGTACAGTCCCTCACCCTTCACTTCCCACTTCTCCAAATAGTTTTACTGGCAAAGTTAATCATTTACAAAGTCCAAATATTGGCCATTAATAAATGTACAGTGTTTGATAACTTTAGCTTAGGTCCTCGGCAATACTCAGGTATTTCACTAGTTTTTGACCAAGCAGCAATGCAGTCTCTGATCCTAATAATCCTGGCAAGTATTGTCAGGGGCGGCCAGCACAGAGAATAAATCTCTACATGGCTGCCCCTTTTCTTCTCCTTCCCCCAAACTGCTCCGTACTTACATCTTCTGAAGAGATGGACAGGGACTGCCTCACAGACTAAAAAAAGGGGGGTGGACTAGCACCCTGTTACACAAGACTTCTGGGAATGTCAGATTCCTACTCCCCTGTTGTGTTCAGTGGTTTGATCTACTGGCCTCTACAGTATATCATTATCGTGTCATGTAGTGACATAGGGACCAGAGAAAGACACCACTCACAGAAGGGAAACAAGAATATGACACACATGGAAGTGCTGGATTATGAACATTCTTCAGGCAGAGGATTTTCTTAATTTATTTCAACAACAGAGTTATTCAAAGCAGAATTCCAGTAATGATCTTTTTTTTTTTTTTAAACTTTTGTTGGTCCAGCTTGGTTACAAATAAACCTATTTAACTTACATCCATGGGTCCATTGGAGATACAGAAATTCTCTGTGCTACATACATTCAACGTTGGTCTCTTCCATGTTCTGCTCAACTGACTTGCTAATTGAATACTGTACACAGGGGGTCACTGTCACCACTTCCGCCATTCAGAGAACATCCTGTATTTTTTTCAATAAGGCATTCTCTGATTGGACGTGGTGGAGATCATGATGTCACCCTCCCCTCCACCCCATTTCATCGAATGAAAACATGTATTGTTTTTTCCAAAAATGAATGGTCTCTGAATGGCAGATGTTCTCTGAATGGGTGAAATGCCAATTGAGTGATCTCCTGTGTTCAGTATCCTGAAAGCAAACCACTTGAGAAGCAGACAGAAGAGAACATTAATTTTTCGGTGAATAATAAATGTTCTCTCATTCAATGAGGTGGAAAAGAGGGGAGGAGGACATCACAATCTCCAACTTGACAAATCAGAGAACACCTTGTTGAAAAAATGCATGTTCTCTGAATGGTGGAGGTGCTGAACAAGTGACCCCTTGTGTTCAGTATATAAAAGGCAAGCTGCTTGAGTAGAGCCTGGAAGAGACTATATAGACTGTATAAGCTACTACAGTGCAATTCTGCATCGCTAGCAGCCTATGATGTAAACTATAAGTTCATTGTATCATTCCTATAGTTCAATGTTCAGGTATGGCTATTTCATTCCTCTGCAATTAGAGGAGCTTCCATTATTGATTTCAACTACATCCTGGTCTGTTGCTGTGTATTTCAGAATCCGATCCCTGTGCCCCAGTTTCCCCTGCAGTTGCCTTTAAAATTCATTTAATCCCACCATTTTGCAGGTTTTCTAGCGTTCAATGGATTAAATTGGAGGCTGGCATTGCGCGCCTGCCTTTACATTGCTATGATTCTGCTGACATCTGGATTTCATGTCCTTTTTGGCATGTGAGAGCTTTGCAAGGGGGATGAGGAGACAACCAGTACTTGTGTATTTTTTATTTTATATGCAGAGCTGGAAGTCGGCCGCTCGGCCCTGAACAGAGAACACTAAAACCAAACATGAAAATCTTATGGATCTATTTTGCTTTAAAAAGAAAAAGTGAGAACTAAGCATACCTCCCACTGCTTCAGATGGCCAAAGATGTGCACTTCTCTCAATAAAACGCAGGCTTTATATGTAATACCTAAAACAGATGCATTTGTGATTAAAGGAGAGAAAAAAAAAAGATAGTTTTGGCCTTGGAGGTATACCAGTAGTTATGTTCCAGAAAAGAGAACTTTTAAAGTGTAACTGCATTTTTATTGCATTAGGTTTATTTGTTAACCTCCCCCCAGGCTGCCCCTGACAAAAATTTTTTTGCCACAATACTACGAAGAACTCTTAACTTGTTTTTTTGATGCACTGTTTGGATTTAAAGTATATCTAAAGCCCAAAATGTTTTTAGTAGTAGTCGCAATCTACACAATTTAGTCTCCATTCCTCTTCTTCCCAACACCAGCCTCCCTCTCTCCTGCGCCCTCTGGAACGCCCGCTCTGTCTGCAACAAACTCACTGCTGTTCATGACCTATTTATCACTAATTCCTTCAATCTACTTGCTCTCACCGAAACCTGGCTCCACGAATATGACACCCCTTCAATTGCTTCGCACTCCCAGGGTGGCCTTCACTGGACTCACTCCCCTAGGCCTAATGGACGCAAGGGAGGTGGAGTGGGATTCCTCCTATCCCCCCAGAGCACCTTCCAGGTTATTCACCCTCCTCCCTCTTTTTCCCTCTCATCATTCGAAGCCCACTGTATACGTCTATGCTCTCCTACTTCCCTAAGAATTGCTGTGATCTACCGGCCCCCTGGACCATTATCATCTTTCCTTGATGAGTTTTCTGCCTGGCTACCCTACTTTCTCTCTTCGGAAATTCCCACAATCCTTCTCGGTGATTTCAACATCCCTGCTAATACAAACACTCCTGCTACTTCTAAACTTCTTAGTCTAACCTCTTCATTTGACCTGAAGCAATGGGTACAGGCTTCTACTCACTCTGATGGCAATACCCTTGACCTTGTATTCTCCTACCTATGCACTCCATGCAACTTCTCAAACAATCTTTTTCCTCTCTCCGACCACCATCTTATTAGTTTCTCTCTCCCCCTGTCTTCCACCACCTTTCCCTCCAATCGCCTAACCATCACCCGTAGAAACTTTCGCAACTTCAACTCCTCTCTCCTCTACTCTGCTACTGACCACCTCTATGACAAAATCTCTCCCCTGTCCTGCCCCAACCAAGCCACATCCATCTACAATAAATCTCTGTCCACCACCCTGGACAAGCTCGCTCCCCTCACTACACGCAGAATCAGGCCTCGACCCCTACAACCCTGGCAAACGGATGACACCAAAAGTCTCAAAAAACGTAGTCGTGCTCTTGAGCGTCTGTGGCACAAGACTAAGTCTCTCAAAGACTTCAATCAATACAAATCTGCCCTCCAAAAATACTATTCTTTCCTCCACACTGCCAAGCAAACCTATTTTACAACTCTTATTAACACCTTCTCATCCAATCCCCGTAAACTCTTCTCTACCTTCAACTCTCTACTTTGTCCTCCACCGCCTCCACCCACTGACTCACTCACTGCCCAGGAGATTGCTAATCACTTCAAAAACAAGATTAATGCAATCCGTGATGAAATCTCCATTCTACAGGTATCGCCCCCAGCTAAGACCCCATGTCAACAGGTACAACTGACACTCCCCCTATTCAAATCTGCCACTACAGATGAAGTTGCTAAACTCCTCTCTATCGCCCACCTAACCACCTGTCCCCTGGACCCTATTCCCTCTCAAATGCTACGGTCACCCTCTGACCCCATCCTACACTCTCTAACCTACATCTTCAATCTCTCCCTCACCTCTGGCATCTTCCCCGACGCTCTAAAACATGCACTGGTCGCCCCCATACTCAAAAAGCCGTCCTTGGACCCTATAAATCTTAACAACCTACGCCCTATCTCCTTGCTCCCCTTTTCCTCTAAACTCCTTGAACGCCTGGTTTACAACCAACTGAGTGACCACCTCATTAAAAACAACCTTCTTGATCCCATTCAATCTGGATTCCGCCCTCAACACTCCACAGAAACTGCTCTTTTAAAACTCACAAATGACCTACTAACTGCAAAAACCAACGGACACTATTCTGTACTCCTACTTCTGGATCTTTCAGCTGCCTTTGACACGGTTGACCACCCCCTCGGTCTCCGTGACTGTGCTCTTCAGTGGCTCTCATCCTACCTATCCCAACGCACCTTCAGTGTCACTTACAATTCTACTTCCTCCACTCCTCTTCCCTTCTCTGTCGGGGTCCCCCAAGGTTCTGTTCTTGGACCTCTTTTATTTTCAATCTACACCTCTTCCCTGGGTCAGCTGATAGCCTCTCATGGCTTTCAATATCATTTCTATGCTGATGACACGCAAATCTATCTCTCCACCCCTCAACTCACTCAATCAGTCTCCTCACGCATCACTAACTTACTAACCGACATATCTGTATGGATGTCACACCACTTCCTCAAACTCAACTTGTCCAAAACTGAGCTTATAATATTTCCTCCCCCACGTGCCTCTTCCCTTGACTTCTCTGTCAAGAGCAATGGCACAACCATCCACCCGTCCCCACACGTCAGGGTGCTAGGTGTTATCCTGGACTCTGAACTCTCCTTTCAGCCCCACATCCAATCACTTTCCAAAGCTTGCCGCCTCAACCTCCGCAACATCTCTAAACTACGTCCCTTTCTAACCAATGAAACCACAAAGCTCCTGATTCACTCCCTGGTTATCTCTCGCCTTGACTACTGCAACTCACTCCTCATTGGCTTACCTTTAAACAGGCTATCCCCCCTGCAGTCCATCATGAATGCTGCTGCCAGACTTATCCACCTTACAAACCGCTCAGTGTCTGCTACCCCTCTCTGCCAATCCCTCCACTGGCTGCCACTCGCCCAACGAATTAAATTCAAAATACTAACAATAAGTTACAAAGCCATCCACAACTCTGCCCCCAGCTACATCACTAACCTAGTCTCAAAATACCAACCTAATCGCCATCTCCGTTCCTCCCAAGACCTCCTGCTCTCTAGCTCCCTCATCACCTCCTCCTATATCCGCCTCCAGGACTTCTCCCGAGCCTCGCCCATCCTCTGGAATTCCCTACCCCAATCTGTCAGACTGTCTCCAAATTTATCCACTTTTAGGCGATCCCTGAAAACCTTCCTCTTCAGAGAAGCCTATCCTGCCTCCATCTAATAACTGCACTATTTTCTCCATTAGCTCATCCCCCACAGCTATTACCCTTTTGTATAACTTGACCCTCCCTCCTAGATTGTAAGCTCTAACGAGCAGGGCCCTCTGATTCCTCCTGTATTGAATTGTATTGTACTTGTATTGTCTGTCCTAATGTTGTAAAGCGCTGCGTAAACTGTCGGCGCTATATAAATCCTGTATAATAATAATAATAATAATAATAGTAGGAAAGTGCAATAGCCATCATATTTTTTTTTTCTTTGCTGTGTGTCCTACTGGGGAGATTTCACTTAATTTGCTGTCCAAACACAGGAGCGTACTAGGCCGAGGGCTTGGGGGCAATTGCCCCCTGGGCTGCTCTGATGCCCACGTAAAAAAAGGCCTCCACCACTTCAGCCGCAGACATGCCTAAAGGCTTCCTGGTGAAGAGGAGAAAAAAGTCCCCATAGGTGTCCTACCAAGTGTGAGATGAGGACAAGGACAGAGCACAAGCCTTTTAACAGAATGTAGAAAATTGCAACACATATCTGGTATTCTTCCAGCTTTGTATCTTCTAATAAAGGGGTTCATCGCATTAACCACTAGTAAGGGAAATACTTCCACTGAAGCACTGTCCTTCCCAATATGTGTAAACAACAGTTCCTCAGCCTGTTCCAAGATAATTTGTTGAGGTTGTAGCACCTATTTTTCCCTGCTCAGAAAGCTGTTCAGGGTCTCTGACTACATTCCGACTCAAGGCCCTCTATATATAGCACACCTGCCTCAAAAAATGGCTGCTGAAATTTTGTGGGAACTCAGCTTAAAAATCAGACACAGGTTTTTCCAAGATAGCACAAGGAATCCATAGCAGAGGACACACTAGTCCTTCACTGGATTCCTCCTAGTGTCAGTGTCAAAGCAGTATTTACGTGGTCCCTTTATCGGCATTGTGGTACAAGAAAAAAACTAACAGGGCTAAATTTAAAATAACCTATCCCTACACACTGTCAAAAGGCAGATGGTAGTAAAACCTGTACGCACACCCCCCCCCCCTACAAGTTTGTTTCTAACAGTTTGTAAACAGCTGCTGTGTGTTTACTATGGAAAGCGTAATGCAGCCAAGATTCAGGTGCAATAGAAAGTGAAAGTAAAGAAGATTTCAGTGCCTCTTTTGTGAATGTTGAAAGTGAATTTCTCCACAATGCCTATAGCTACAGAGGTGATTGAATGCTTGTTTTTAGTGCTTGTGTCAATTGGTTTTCGACTTGTGTTGATGACATCAATTTGACATTGGTTTGAGCTACTTCTGAGATTAAAGTAATTGTAAAGGATCGTTTTTTTGTTTTTTTTTAATAACAAACATGTCATGCTTACCTCCACTGTGCAGCTCCTTTTGCACAGAGTGGCCCTGAACATTCTCTTCTGGGGTCCCCCGGCAGCTCTCGCAGCTCCTCCCCACATCAGATAACCCCCTAGGAGAAGCGATCTCCCGAGGGGGGTTACCTTGCTGACGCGCTCCCGTGTCCAGCATTTGCGTCCATAGACAACTCAGCCCTGCCCCCCTGGCGCCCACGTCATTGCAATTGACAGCAGCGGGAGACAATGACTGCGCTGCTATCAGTCTATCCAATCAAGATCCAGGACCCCGTGGAGAGAGAGACAGCGTGTCCCAACCGAAGAGAAGAAGGGGTTCAGGTAAATAAAACGGGGGGGGGGTCTGGTGACTGCCAGGTGTTTTTTTACTTTATTGGATAGGAGGCATTAAGGTGAAAAAACACGAGGGTTTACAACACCTTTAATTAAAATGCATCACAGGTGTATTTGACCTGCAAAAAAAACGAGCGCCATCATTATTACCACCTTCCAATATTACCCTAATGAGGTGGTACAATTCTTGCTTGGGGCAGTATTGGAGTATGTTTATTGGAGCTGGTTAATTAGAGTTGAAGTTATCCCCACCACAGTGACCAGTTGTGCAAGACTGCAGAGGGGTTGCTACATTGATATTTGAATGATACAGCCAAGACGTTTCTTTCTTTGGTGTTTTATTTTCTGTTATGTGATATGTGTGATATGTGTGATGTTTCTGATCTGCCATAGTATAGTGTTCTAAAAATATTAAATACACATGCGACAGTCCTACCATCTATTAAAGTCTTAATAAACGTTAGGCTATTTGCCCTCACTGTGGACTTGGTGCGTGGGTATGTGCACCCCTGTTCTTGGTTAAGTACAAGTGCATGCTACATAAAGGGAGTTTTGAATCTATAAGACACAGTAGGCATCAGTTTATCCACTTGGCGACCAGGTCATAGGCAAAACACGGTTTCAGCACAGTCAGATAACTCTGGGAGGGCATACTATAACATCCTCCCAGAATCGCGCTTCTGCGCGCCCTCGGGACTGTCCATGCTCGAGGAAGTTCACCACTCACAGGTGATTACCTCTCCTAGGTTCAGCTTTCTCCACAATCAAGCAGGGTGCAGGCTTTGTTTGCAACAGGAGTAATAGGAAAAATAAAAAGCTGGAGAGCCGCACTTCAAAAAATTCACCTTTATTGTATAACAATGGATATCAAAGCATAACAAATGGGTACAGACTAACTGTACAGCCACTGATGCGTTTCACACCAGGCACGGTGCTTAGTCATTGCTGTACCACCAGTGCCACATCTGTGCCACCTGTGCCACTACAGTGCCACATCAGTGCCATCATCACCTCTACAGTGCCACATCAGTGCCATCAGTGCTCATCTGTGCCATCAGTGCCACATCAGTGCCACTACAGTGCCCACCAGTCGCACTACAGTGCCACCTGTGCAGATTAGTGCCACTACAGTGCTCATCTGTGACATCAGTGCCCATCAGTGCCACATCTGTGCCACACCTGTGCCACTACAGTGCCACATCAGTGCCACATCAGTGAAGCTACGGAGCTCATCTCTCTCTACCTGTGCCACTACAGTGCCCATCAGTGCTGTATTAGTGCAACTACAGTGCTCATCTGTGTCCTACAGTGCCTTCATTGCCACTACAGTGCTCATTAGTGCCACTACAGTGCCCAATAATGCACATCAGTGCCCATAAGTGAGTGCTCATCAGTGCCACCCTATCAGTGGCTCCTCATCGGCGCCTGTCAGTGCCACCTCATCAGTGCCAGCTAATCAGTGCAGCCTCAGTGCATCAGTGCAACCTCATCAGTACCCATCAGTGCAGCCTCTTCAGCAACCAAGAGTGCACCCTCATCGGCACCCATCAGTGCACCCTCATCAGCACCCAGCAGTGCAGTCTCATTAGACCAGCCTCATCAGCACCCATCAGTGCAGCCACATCTGTCCTAGTGTCCCTATCGCACCACAGCCCACATTCACCAGTATAGCGAAAAAATATTTTTCCATGGAGGAGGCATACCAGCTTCTTAGCCTGAGCGACAAGAGAAGTGGAGAGCTCTCTGGGTCTGCGTCCAGTTCTGATTCGGCATATGAACCCATTTTAAGCAGTGGGTCTGATACAGAATCGGAGGAAGACGAACGTGTGCCCATGAAACAGAGGCATTCTAGTGAGGAGCAGCAGGTTACTACAAGTAGCGCAGTGCCATCCACCTCTAGCACAGTGCCATCCACCTCTAGCGCAGTGCCATCCACCTCTAGTGCAGTGTCATCCACGAAAAATGGAGTACCACTGCAACAAAGACCAAGCACTAGTGGGTGTCATCTCAGCCAAATAGGGTTAGGACCCATGGCAGCCTTCCCTATGACCTTCAAAACCTCCTTTGGCTTCCCCCCAATTCAGGAGCAGCAAACATCCCCCTTTCACCTCCTAGCAAGGTGTCCAGGTAAACACCGATAATGTAGCCCTTCTTGATTTTTTAAATTTAATTTTTACTGAAGACCTACTATCTTCCATCGTGGCCCAGTGAAACCTCTTTGCACAACAGTTCATAGCAAGCAACCCTGGTTCTAGTTATGCCCATCCATTTTAATGGAGAGAACTTACCGTGGAGGAATTAAAAAAAATTTTAGGCCTAACTTTTAACATGGGACTCACAAAAAAAAAAAACTATACTCCTATTGGTCCACCAACCCCATCCACCACATTCCAATCTTCTCATCCCTTATGCCAAGGTCAAGATACCTAATGATTATGCAGTTCCTCCATTATAATGACAACACCCAGTGCCCTACCCGAAATGATCCAGCTTATGACAAATTTTTTAAAAATCAGCCACTTCTAAATTTTTTTCTCTGAAAAATTCCCCCAGTTATATACCCCTGACCAAAATATCTCCATGCATGAGTCACATGTCAAATTCACAGGTAGGCTGGGCTTCAAACTGTTTATCCTCAGCAAAAGGGGCCAATATGGGGTTAAGCTCTACAAGCTTTGTAAACAAGCCACGTGGTACATCTACACCTTCATGGTGTATGAAGGGAAGGACACTCAGCTGCATCCCCCTGAATGCTCAGAGTACATTGGAGCCAGCGGAAAAGTTGTTTGGGAGCTTGTCTGTCCACTCCTTGGAAAGCGATACCATCTCTATGTAGATATTTTCCACACAAGCTTGCCCCTCTTCCGCAAACTTTACTGGAGGAAGACTCCAGCATGCGGTACAGTGAGAGTCAATAGGAAGGGCTTCCCGCAAAGGCTCATTAAAGAAAGGCTACGACGAGGGGAGATGGCTTCTTTGCAGAACAATGAGCTATTGGCTGTCAGGTGGAGGGACAGACAAAACGTCCACATGCTCTCACTGATTCATGACGACATCTACATGGAAATCCCCAGAAGAAATGGCCCAATTTGGAAACCAGCTTGTGTCTACGACTATAATTTGATCATGAGGAGGGGTCGACTTCAATGATCAGATGATCGAACCCTACCTTCCCACAAAAAAATCCCACTATTGGTACAAAAAAGTCTCTATTTATTTTTTCAGTTTGGCCACTTATGTTATTTACCAAAACCCCCTACCGAGACCCCCTTATCCTATCTTCATTACCAAGAATAAATGATCACTCCCCTATTGTACCCTGAAGGCCCACCAGAAAATATTTGCTCTGAGTTAGTGAGCAGACTCCAAGAACGCCATTTTCCTGAGAAACTCCTTCTCCTTGAAACAGGCCAAAGACGTTAAAAGATATGAGGGGTGTGCTCCAGAGGAGGAGTTAGAAGAGACACTGTGTATTTTTTGTCTCCAATGTCCTTCCCAACCAGGCCTCTGTAAAGGTGACCATTTCCGCCGTTACCATATGTAAAGAACATAGCACATATCATGAGGGACTCCATTTTAATTCTAAGACACCATCTTATGTTTCACAGGAAAATTGAGAAAACTCAAATATGAGTTTCAACTGAAACCCACATAATCTTTAAGCTGTTATCTATAGAAAGCCTTCTCAAGGTTACATATACATTTAAATATAGCTAGAATGTGGAGTTTGTCCTAGCTCATGTTTGTTCTTGATAAGATAAGTGCTTCCCTCAACACCTGTTTAAGAATACATATATACACTATATTGGTGAAAATGATGCAAGATTTTGTCTTATAACACCAGCTAATAGGTAAATATTAACTGAACCTATTTTCATTTCAATGACATGTATAAGGTTAGTAAAACTCCTCCCATCCTCTCAAACGGCATAAATACTGTATCATTGAACACTGTTAATTAGATATCTTTAAGTGGCTAAGCAAACCTGTCTCCTGTGTCACTTTATTGATATCTCCAGGCCTGGGGGTCAACGGAGGTCTTCCTGCATTACCTGAACCTATCTGGGTGGTCTTAGAAGCAGAAATTTCCTACAACTGGGGGCTCGTCCGGGATAAAAGCCAAAAATCATCTGAAGGTAAGTCTTTATTTTGTCTTTATTGACGAAATATTTCTTGCCTCAGCTCTGATTAAAGCTTTTTAGACCCGTAAATTAGTAGGGGATAAGAACCACGCCAGAGGTTAATATTGGAGGGTTTTTGGGAAACCCACAAAGATAAGCAGTACTGCATACACATATATAGAGACATTCCTTTTGGGAAGGGATATGAAGTGGTTAATGAGGAAATAGACTCCGGTGACCCCAAAATCCTTTGCTTTTTCTTATCTGTCGCATTAGAAGTTATAAGATAATCTGTCGTATGTGTGTGGATCAGAAGACTGCGTGGTAAAACAGCCGGCTCCCACTGTCAATATGGGTCAGAAACAAGGTAAAGAAGATCCTCCCCCTCTTCCCAATCCAGGAGAAACGTGTAAGGATTTTGTAGCCAGAATTTGTGGTACTAATTATGAATTCATAGTCCCATGGGTTTCAAATTTAGCGGGATGGACCGAAGCCATACACAGTGTAGACCCCTTTCCCCGGGATGGCGCTAATGATGAATTTCACGTAGATATGATAAAAGGATTGTGTTTAGGAGATAAGAGAGCTTTCCCTTGGTACCCTGGGGATCCTCAATGGGATATGGATTATATGGAAAAGGGAGGAGAGAACTGGTTAAAATACGCCCCATATTGGTTTCAGAGGGATAATAAGAAACAGAAAAAGCCCACCAAATGTTTAAGTAAGGAAGATTATGACCAGAAACATAGAGAAGAAGCCGATAAAAAGAGATTTGTCCCTGACCCAATAGCCCCACCCCTGCCAATAGTCAGTCATCCTCCACCTGCATATGTACATGTCTATCCGAGTTTAAGAAAGGAAGATATTGATCTTCTGGCTGGACATTATGCAACCAGACAACGGCAGGTCCCCCCCGCTCCACAACCACAACAGCAGATGCCTCCCGCTCCACAACAAGATAGACAGCACCCACAGAGGGCCCGAGTCGAGGTAGGTGAACCAGAAGATGATTAGGGAGCTATAGGAGGGGTAGTTTCACCACCTGGCCAAGAGCAGGAGGAAGAAGACGTTAAAGGGGATAGAATACTTAGTCCCCCTAAAACAAAGAGTGGAACTGTATATAGTAACACTAACCTTCAAGCACCTTTCATGACCATTGGAAATGAATTATTAAAAAAGGTAATAGACATTGAGGACATTGACAGGATAGTAAAACATTGCCCCAAACCCACCGCCTCTGCAGGAGGCACTTTAACTTACTTAAAAAAGGCCTGTAAAGGTAGAAATTACACACAGGAAGACATGCGTCTTATCATTGATGGTATCATAGGACACACCAGTTCCTGGAGCTGGGCAAATGTTCCAAGTATAAACACTATTGACACTGGAAACGCGGGAGCATATGGGTTAAACACAGTACCAGGTAGGAACACCATGTGGACAGAATTAGAGACTGAAATGATGAGAGTATTTAAAAATAAAAGTTCCCTCCCTACTGCCTTAGCATGCAAACAAAAGTCAGGAGAAACTGTAGTTGAATTCTGGAAAAGGTTTCATGAAAATTGGACAACAGAAGCTGGATTAGCTACAACTACTGATGTGGGAGCTTTGTTTATTCAAACTTTTATGAATAATCTAAAACCCCAGTTCGCCTTGGTGGTGAAACAGATGATATCTGAATGGACCACACAGACGATTGACCAATTTCAGGAAACCTTAATACAGAAAGAAGCAGCAGGGTGTTTTGATGTAATAAAGGAGAAAGCAGTGAGTACCCTTTATCAGGGTGGAGTGCAAACTCAGCCTCCCCAAGATAATGGTGGACAATGGGGCAGTGGAAACAAAGGCAGAGGAAGAGGAAGAACAAAAGGAAGAGGGCATGGTTTTTCCAGACCACCCCAGCAGTCCCGCACATGTTGTTTTAACTGTGGACAAGAGGGTCACTGGAGAAATCAATGTCCTTATGAATGGAATAACCCAAATACTCAAGATCAAGATCAAATGCGTACACAGGGACCCCAATCTAGCCAACCGAATCAAGTTGCCCCAAAGCAACAGGGTCCCCGATTCCCTATACAGTGGAATCAACAGCAACTGAAATGAAGCTGCCCAGAAGGTAGTATCCCAGCATTTCCTTTGATCCCACACTCTTACAATGAACAACCAATTGTGACCCTATATGTCAAAAATAGGCCTGTTCCATTTTTAACCGATTCAAGGGCAACTCGGAGCACCCTCAGTGAGGACTACTACAGAGGTGAGACTAAAATTGCTGAACCTTCTATGGGAATTAATGGGATACTTACCAAAACATACAAAACACCACCTTTACCAGTAAGTGATGTTGAAAGGGGAGGTGCAACAGTCTTGCATCATTGTTTCAGGATTATACCAAATTTTCCTGTGAATCTCTTGGGTAGAGATTTGATGGGAAGATTGGGTATAACACTGAAAATGACTACTGAAGGAGGGGTCTTCGTACACTCCAAGGTAATACCAATATATTACACTGAGGATAGTGATCTCCCTCCACCAGATGATCCGGTATGGTCAAAAAGCTCCTTGGATGTAGGTCTTATTTCTTGTACCCCATACAAGGCAGCTTTAAAATCATGGGCACAGCCGGTTTATCACAAACAATACCCCATTTCAAAAGAAAAAGAGGAAGGAGTGGCCCCAATGGTGGAAAGGTTCCTGCAGCAAGGAATTCTTAAAGAGACACTGTCACCCTACAACACCCCCATTAACCCAGTAATGAAGCCAGATGGCTCTTACAGGTTTGTACAAGACCTCAGAGCTATAAACAACCTAGTGATACCCATTGCTCCTATACTGCCTGATGTGCCATCACTCTTAACCTCCATACCATCCGATGCAGAGTATTTTTCGGTCATTGACCTTTGTAATGCATTTTTTTCAGTTTCTGTTGACGAAGAGACACAGCCTATCTTTGCATTCAATTTCAGAAACCGCCAGATGACGTGGTGTAGATTACCTCAGGGTTATGTAGACTGCCTTGTAGTATACACAGTGGCCCTCCAGGCAACCCTGCGGTCTTGGACACCCCGCCATGGTTCCGTCCTACTTCAATATGTTGATGATTTGTTGTTGTGTAGTCCAAGCCAGAAAGCATGTAAAAATGATGGTTTAGATCTGTTACATTGGTTAGCAGACAATGGTCACAAGGTTTCTAAGAAAAAGCTACAATGGTGTCAGGAAACTGTTGAATACCTTGGTTTTGTACTCTCCAAAGGAGAAAGGAAAATCAGTCACAAGAGAGCTGCGGCTCTCGTGGGTCTGCCCCGCCCACTTACTAAGAAGGACATGCTATCCTTTCTTGGAATGATTGGTTACTGCCGCCAATGGATACCTGATTGTTCCTACTATGATAATCTCCTGAGGCAAGCCACAGGTACTGACATGCCAGATTGTGTGAAATGGAATGATGAAATGTACAATGCTTTTGTGCATCTTAAAACTGCAATGGTCACATCTCCTGGACTTGGACTACCTGAATATGGTAAAATGTTTCACTTGTTTGCAAGGGACAACTGTAAAACAATGGCGGGGGTCCTGGCTCAGGAGCATGGGGGAAAACTCCGCCCTATTGCATTTTTTTCAAAAGTTGTGCCGATGCCAGTACAGGGCATGCCGGCGTGTCTCAGAGCTCTGGCATCCTGTGCGATGGTGGTGGAAATGGCTACATCATTCACTCTAGGACATGCCACCACACTACACACCACTCACAATGTATCCATTCTACTAAAGAACATCCATACCCAGCACATGTCAGCCCAGAGGCTGAGCGGTTATGAAGTAATTTTACTTTCTAACCCAAAACTTGAGATCAAATATGCCTCTCCCACTTCTGGCCCAGCTCCAATCCTGAATGCCTTGCTAGGCTTGAAAGGTGAAGAAGATGAGGTAGTGCCTCAACATGAATGCATGGACCTCATCCACCAAGACACATCCCCGAGACCAGACATGTCTTCAACTGCTCTCCCTGGAGCACAGAATGTCTTTGTGGATGGGTCTTGTTCAAGACCAAATGATGACACATACCATGCAGGGTATGCTGTTGTACAGCTGCCTGATAAGATACTGGAAGCAAACCCTGTCCCATTCCAATCAGCACAAGCTGCAGAACTTATAGCCCTTACTCGAGCTTGTCAGCTTTTTGAAGGGCAGGATGTAAACATTTACACAGACTCCAAATACGCTTACGGTGTTGCGCATGATTTTGGAGTCATATGGAAAAGGCAGGGCTACATAGCAGCAGACGGTAAATCCATCTCGCATTCCACGCTTGTCACAAGTCTGTTAGAAGCTATACAATTACCAAGGTCCATAGCTATACTACACTGTAGGGCACATACAGGGCAACAGGATGACATAGCCAAAGGCAACGCCATAGCTGACAAAGCAGCAAGAGAAGCAGCATCCACACAGCCTGCAAACATACAAATGCCATTACTCTCACCAGAAATTCCTGTTTTGGATCAAACATTGCGTGATCTCCAAGCATATGCCACAGAACAAGACATCCAGCAATGGAACTCAATAGGTGTGCAGACAAACCCAGAAACTGACCTTGTCTGCCAAGAGGGGAGACCATGTATCCCTGTAGCCAGTGCACCCATTTTTATTTCACAATACCATGGGATAGGTCACAGAGGGTGGAAAGTCACATGTGAACTTTTGGATAAGGATTTTTACATTCCAGGTCTTCCCTCTCTCGTTAAGGCATATGTTTCCAGATGCATCACATGCATTCGGAATAACCCTAGCAACCCTCACAAAGCAAAACACGAACATCTGATATATCCATCTACACCATTCACTCATCTGCAGATAGATTTTACACACATGCCCAAACTAGGTAAAAGACAGGAATATTTGCTAATAATAGTGGACATGTTCTCAAGATGGATAGAATTGTTTGTAACTACAAAGGAAGATGCACAAACAGTAGTGAGGATTCTGATACAAGAAATTATCCCAAGGTGGGGTTGCCCACTACAGATCAACTCTGACAATGGTCCTGCATTTGTGGCCAAAGTTTGTCAAGACCTGGTAAAAACACTGAAAATAGAATGGAAGTTTCATATTCCTTACCAACCCCAGAGTTCAGGTATAGTGGAAAGGATGAACAGAACCATTAAAGATAAGATCAGGAAGGCCACTGGAGGTACGTATGCAAATTGGAAGAAGGTCCTACCAGCTGTACTAGCCGAGGTAAGAATGACACCCTCTAAAAAGACAGGATACTCTCCTTTTGAAGTCTTAATGGGTAGGCCATTCCCCACCCCATGGGCCAGACAGCCACTTATGTTAGAAAGAGGGGACCTAGATCTTATTCAGGAAGAATATGTAAAAAAACTTATTGAAACTTTGGATAAAGTTGAAAGGAATGTTGCTCGCACCTCTCCTTCTTCTTCAAAGGAACCTACACACCCTTTCCAGGTGGGTGACACCGTGGTGGTCCAGAGATTGAACCGCACCAAGAAACAGGAGTATCCCTTCGGACCCCCAACCACAGTGATCGCAGTCACCCGCACAGCTATTTTGGTAGAAGGACAACAGGCCTGGATTCATGCAAGTCGCGTAAAGAAGGTCAACCAGGACCCTAAGAAGCAAGGCAAAGATAAAGCACAGAGAGGTGAAGCAAATGATATAAATCCTCGAACACTGAGTGAAGCAGGTGGTCAAGACTCTGAACAAGATGACGTCGCTTATTTCACCACGGACTTCTGGGAAGGCCTTGTGCCTCCTATGCTGGGCTGCCCTGATTGTGTTCCTGCCAACTTGGCTGATAACTAACTGTATTTATCATTCTGAAGATTTGGGACTCATAAAGGGTATTTGTGGGGCCTCTAACACTCTACAACAGAATAGTACACATGACAGACACAAGAGAAATGAAAACTCAGAAAGTTTTACAGATAAAATGTTATTGTTGAAGTTTAAATATAGCTACGCCCAGAAATCTGGATTTGAAAAATGTTGGATATGTAGTAAACTCCATCCTAGCACTGCTAGAATCCCCTTAATGGCAGTACCTCTAAACTTCACCCCACTCCTTAATGGCACACCTCCTGTCGTCCTTACAGAAGTCATAAGAACACTTTCAAATAATACCCTTACTTTCCAAATTACTGGTAGAAGTCATTCCCCAGACTGGTGTTTTAGGTTGGGAAACTCCACAAACGGAGCTGAAGTTTGCCAACAAGCTAATATTAACTTTTCAATGACTTCAATTGAAAGCCCTTTCTTTCATACTTCAGAACCTGCCCTAAACACCACTCTAATAAACTTTCTTAACTCCAGTTCCACTTCCACAGTAGGACAATTATTGTCGAGTTTAACTTTATCCAGTTTTTCTGATGAAATGATGACAATATTCAACAAACGATCCTTAGCTCTAGGAAACAGTATTTATATTTGTTGTGGAAAAATCTGTCACCCTTGGATCCCCACCGAACCCCAAGGATGGTGTTATCTTGCATCCCTAGTCCCCATCATGGGCGTAGTAGGAGAGAGCAAGGGAAGACACCTCCTTGAAGCTAGCATGCATCCTAGGTACCCCCTCAAACACCGCAATAAAAGGGAGTTATTTCTTACAAAAGATATGGCATGGGCTTGGTTCCCCTCATGGACTGGGTGGGGAATAGACTTAATGAAAAGGTTGAATAATTACACTGGAATCATTGATGAAATAATGGAAAAGAATTCTGATGATATTACTAAATTAAATATAGAAACTAGGGCAATCAGAAAACAATTAGAACTACACGAGTTAGCCATAGAAAGCATGAGTGCTGCCTTAACTGGGTTATGTGAAAACACAGAAGATTATGAGTGTTGTACCTGGTTTCATAACACAAGTATTGAGGTACCAGATTATTATGATATAATTGCACAACACCGGAAAGAAGTAAGCAAATTACAAGATGAAGCTAGAAACATTGCTAAGACATGGGATCCTTTTGCAAACCTAAGTTCTGGGATAGGAATATTGGCATGGGTAAAAAGTGCTGCCATAACTATAATTATGATTGTTCTTTTTGTTTTGTTCCTATATGCCTGTTATAAGCTTATAATGTGTATAATTGTTAAGGCATCCCGAAACCCTGATCCTGCTGCTGCAAATAGAATTTATCTGAGTATGTATTATGATAGAAGAAAATTTACATAACTGTGAAAGGTAGTGAGCCATATAATAATGTCTCAAAGAGGGGATTGTAAAGAACATAGCACATATCATGAGGGACTCCATTTTAATTCTAAGACACCATCTTATGTTTCACAGGAGAATTGAGAAAACTCAAATATGAGTTTCAACTGAAACCCACATAATCTTTAAGCTGTTATCTATAGAAAGCCTTCTCAAGGTTACATATACATTTAAATATAGCTAGAATGTGGAGTTTGTCCTAGCTCATGTTTGTTCTTGATAAGATAAGTGCTTCCCTCAACACCTGTTTAAGAATACATATATACACTATATTGGTGAAAATGATGCAAGATTTTGTCTTATAACACCAGCTAATAGGTAAATATTAACTGAACCTATTTTCATTTCAATGACATGTATAAGGTTAGTAAAACTCCTCCCATCCTCTCAAACGGCATAAATACTGTATCATTGAACACTGTTAATTAGATATCTTTAAGTGGCTAAGCAAACCTGTCTCCTGTGTCACTTTATTGATATCTCCAGGCCTGGGGGTCAACGGAGGTCTTCCTGCATTACCTGAACCTATCTGGGTGGTCTTAGAAGCAGAAATTTCCTACACCATACTTCTCTATATTATTAGGGAAGTATGGTAAACGTAGTTGTCATTTACATCCACACCCCTTATGCCACTGCACTAAACTGTACATACCGCTGCCTTCTCTGGAAATGACCCTGGCCTGCTATACAACCACGCTTCTGCCTAACGCTAAACATACCTCTGCCTGCTCCGGAACTGACCCTGGCCTGTTATACGACCACACTTCTGCCTAACGTCAAAAACTGTACCTACCTCTGCCTGCTCTGGAACTGACCCTGGACTGTTTGACCATGTTTTTTGCCTGCCTCTTGGAATGATCTTTTACCCTGCTACTGGAGTAGTGGGATGGTGGGAAAAGCCTCTACCCCATCCCATTCTTTCCTAGCCTGCTACCTGTACTATGGACCATGTTCCTGCCTACTACCAGGACCAATATTTTGGCACTGCTGGCAATATCTCCACCTGTACTGACCCTGGACTGTATATGGACAGTATCCCTGCCTCTACTGACTATGGACAATATTCCTGCCTGGTGCCTGGACAATTCCGTTTGCTGTCACTGACCATGTCCCTGCCTGCTGCCTGGATCAGTGCTCCCTTCTTGTGGGCAACTGCACTACTAAAACCACAGGTAAACTTTTGTTTACCCTTTGCTCAGCAGAATGTATTTTGGGGTGTAATTCTTGGTATGTACATGCTACATGTTAGAAATATGAAGGGCCTTAAAAAATGTGGTTGTCAGGAACATAGATGCATAATTTATGTCCCTAGAACACCTGATGGTGCTCTTTGGATGTTGGGCCTCTGTATATCTCCACATTTTCCAAAAACTTCTGGAAAAAAATGAACTGTTTAAAAGACTCATTATGCCTCATAGATTATACGTTGGGGTGTGTGCTTTCCAAAATCGGGTCATTTTGTGGGCGTTTCCATGGTCCTGGTGCTCCAGGGCCTTCAAAAGTGTAATGGGTGGTTGAGAAATGAGATGTGTAATTTATGCTCTTAGTATGCCAGAGTCTTGTGGGAGAATTATATGCTTTATCCCTGGAGTTAATCTCCTTTTTAATGCATGCCAATATTCTGTTTGCTTTGTTAGCAGCAGCTTGGCATTGCATGCCATTGCTGAGCCTATCATCTACTAGGACCCCCAGGTGCTTTTCCATCCTAGATTCCCACACAGGTTCACCCCTCAGTGTATAGATTGCATTCATATTTTTGCCACCCAAATGCATTATGTTACATTTTTCTACATTGAACCTCATTTGCCATGTAGTTGCCCACCCCATTAATTTGTTGATCTTTTTGTAAGGTTTCCACATCCTGCGGAGAAGTTATTGCCCTTCTTAGCTTAATATTGTCCACAAATACAGAGATTGAACTGTTTACCCTATCCTCAAGGTCATTTATGAACAAATTAAACAGGATTGGTCCCAGCACAGAATCCTGGGGGACCCCACTACCCACCCCTGACCATTCCGAGTACTCCCCATTTATCACCACCCTCTGAACTCGCCCTTGTAGCCAGTTTTCAATCCATGTACTCACCCTATAGTCCATGCCAACGGACCTTATTTTGTACAGTAAACGTTTATGGGGAACTCTGTCAAATGCTTTTGCAAAATCCAGATACACCACATCTACGGGCCTTCCTTTATCTAGATGCAACTCACCTCCTCATAGAAGGTTAATAGATTGGTTTGGCAAGAACGATTCTTCATGAATCCATGCTGATTACTGCTAATAATACCGTTCTCATTACTAAAATCTTGTATATAGTCCCTTATCATCCCCTCCAAGAGTTTACATACTATTGATGTTAGGCTAACTGGGCTGTAATTCCCAGGGATGTATTTTGGGCCCTTTTTAAATATGGGTGCTACATTGGCTTTTCTCCAATCAGCTGGTACCATTCCAGTCAGTAGACTGTCGGTAAAATTGAGGAACAATGGTCTGGCAATTACTTGACTGAGTTCCCTAAGTACTGTCGGGTATAAGCCACCTGGTCCCGGTGATTTATTAATGTTAAGCTTCCCAAGTCTAATTTTAATTCTGTCCTCTTTTAACCATGGAGGTGCTTCCTGTGATGTGTAATGAGGATAACCACTGCAGTTTTGGTTACTGAAGCCCCCCGATTCCCTCGTGAAGACTGAGGAGAAGAATACATTCAATACCTTCGCCATCTCCCCATCCTTTGTAACCAGATGTCCTTCCTCATTCTTTTTTGGGGCCAATGTGGTCTGTCCTCCCTTTTATACTGTTTGCATACTTAAAGAATGTAAGAATTTGAGTTTAGCTGAGAGTGAACCTATGCAATTAAGACTGGTCCGGCCTCCACTCACCCCTGATGAAAGACAACAGAGACGGCAAGCCAACTTGTGCCTGTATTGTGGGGGATCAGGACACTATTTACGCAACTGCCCCGTGAGGCCCAGTAAGTCACACTCTCAATATGCTTCAAACTATCAGGTCACTGGTCCTGCTCAAACTCATGTCATCCTCCCTGTCTCCCTACAGGTAGTGGAAGAGGAAATCCGGTTACTGGCCATAATTAATTCGGGGGCTTGCAGTTGCTTCCTAGATGGATCTTTGGCTCAAAGACTACACATTCCTCTCCAAAACAAGAAACAATGCCTTCAGGTCCATTTGGCTGATGGGTCCCTACCCTGCTCAGGACCCGTTACACAAGAGACTAGACCCATCCTTACCATCACGGACCCCGGCCACCAGGAGTTCTTATGCTTTGACATTATCTGCTTCCCTATGTTTTCCATCATCTTGGGACTTCCTTGGCTGCAAGCTCATGATCCCCAAATTTACTGGCGTAAGAAAGAAATTTCCTTCTCCTCGGCTTACTGCTCCCAGCACTGTTTTATTCCAGTTCCAGCCTTCTGCTTGACCGTACAACCAGTACCTGATAATCTTCAGCATGTTCCTCCAGTGTATCTCGAATTCAGAGACATTTTTGATAAGAAAAAAGCTGATTGTCTGCCACCACATCGGTTTTACGACTGCCCCATTGAACTCTTATACATTGACGAGAATATGGAGAAAGGCTTCATCCGTCGATCATCTTCACCGGCTGGAGCTAGTATTTTCTTTGTCGAAAAAAAAGACGGCTCCCTAAGACCATGCATAGGTTACAGAGAGCTCAATAAAATAACCATTATTATCCCGCTTATTCCAGAGTTGTTTCAGCCTTTACAAATCGCCCAAATCTTTTCCAAATTGGACCTACAAGGCGCTTACAATCTCATTGGGATTGATTTGTGCTGGTGATGAGTGGAAAACCGCCTTCAGGTCCAGATTCGGACACTTCGAATACTTGGTAATGCCGTTTGGGCTGTGCAACGCCCCGGCCACCTTTCAACATCTGGTAAATGACATTTTCCGAGAATATCTCGATAACTTTGTAATCGTCTACCTGGATGATATCCACATCTTTTCCGCTACCATTGAACTGCACCAAGCTCATGTAAAGAAAGTTCTCACAATCCTCAGAAAACATGGACCGTACTTTAAGGCGGAAAAATGTGTGAGACTTTTACACACACATGTGGTATCGCCATACTCAGGAGGAGTAGTAGAATGTATTTTGGGGTGTCATTTGTGGTGTGCACATGCCTTGTGAGAGAAATAACCTGTTAATATGACAGTGTTGCATGACTGAGTAATTGTCATTCAAAATGTAAGAGCACTGCACCCTGAAAATTGCTCTGGTTAGGAAGGGGGTTTAGGTGCCCAGTGGGCAAGTGATTAAGTATAAATAAAAATATCCAGGTCTTCCTCCCTAGTCCCCAGTGAAACCCGCTAATCTAGAACCCTCCCTTCCCTCACACATACACCTAGGTGATTACTTAGTTTTATTTGACTAACCTCCCACAAGTGCTTACTTACTTCTCCTTGACTAACCTCCCTAACGTCTCTAGTGTTGGAGTATGGCCTTACTCAAGTATATAGGGAGTCACTGCTCTGGCACGCTCCTGGAAAGATTTTGGCCCAGAAGAGTATAAACAAAGGAGGACATTACCTTGTTAAGAGAAGGTAAGTTAGCACCTGAGTAGGGAGGTTAGCTTAGATTAGGTTAGGGGGCTATAAAGCATGAGCTACATTTTTATTGAGTGAAGTTGTCCTTTCAGACTGGCCATACACACCATACACAATCTACAGACACAAACAGACTCCTTTATTCACTCTATACAGCGTTGGTGAACAAACCCCTCTCCCTGGGGCCATTGTATTCTGCCTAGGTCCTTTAATTTTTCAATCGTGGGTGTGCAGTGGAAATTGGCCAAATGGGCCACCCAGTAAGCTAATTTAGTCAGGAACCAGTCAAAATTTGAACAGTGTATAGCCAGCTTAAGGTGTAACTATAATTTTAGTCGCTAATTTTTCCCTTGGGATTTTAACACCTCTGGGCCATACAGCTACCGTAATTAAATACTGCTGCTGGAAAAAGGTACCAAAATCTCTATCGGACAGTCTATAGTTCCTCAGTTCTTTTTATTTTTTAATTCACATCAATCATCATATAAGGTATCATGCCTACTAATGTGGTATTGTAGCCAGTTGTGTAAGCAGGAAACTTCAAGTGGAACTAAACCCACCGATTTAACAATTTCCCAAAATAGATGCTTATGCTCTCAACTGAACTGTCAAGCCTTAGCTATCCCACCAAGAAGCTGTCATGGTGTCCCACCAATCATAAGCAGCGGAATTTTCAGCTCCACAGCCACACATATAGAAAGGTTGTGTAGCTGAGGGGCAATTAATGCCTCAGCCACTATTAATTGGCGGGGCACTGCAACATCTTCCTGGTGGGAGCTTAGGCGGGTTCGAACTAGGATGCAAACATATCTAAACTCATCCATACTGCAGATCAAACAGAGGCTAAGATGGTAGATTCCTTGGCTATAAAGAATAGGAGTTTAGCGTTTACACCTTAGGGGGCCATTGAGAATTTGCCCAGGTTCTCCCAAATAGTACAGAGCCAGTTCCACACACAGACAATAAAGGCTCACTCTAGGGGATGTCTGTTTAGAATTTATTGCTGAAGAACTTCAACAGGAGAGGTTTAGAGCCACAGAATACTCAAAAATGATCAGTACAATGATAGGAGGACAAACTTCTCTCTCCAATCTTCTAAATCAGCTTTTCTGGAGGTAGAAGGGAATGGCCAGTATATATAGGACCCTAAATCAACAGTCCACAAATCCACTTCTGGGGCTTAGTTCCCTTATGGCACTTAGACGACTAACAGTCCACAGCAAGGTCTTTACTCACAATGTCCCACAGCCACCTGCCACCCAGCATTCACAGGTAGATCCTGAGTGTGGGAGATAAAAAGATTCTTCTCCAGTCCCAAGATTTCAGTGCAGTGCCCCCCAGCAAATGTACTCCCCAGGCAATCTTCCCTAGGCAGTCAGCCCAGCAGGTGCTGAGGTCCAGACTGCAATTTCTCGTCTTTCTGGCTATATACAAGGTGTACCAGCCCTCTAGGTGAACTGTCTTGAGGGAAAGAACAATTGGCTCAGACCTCCTGCACATTTATCATCTCTCTAGCCACCTCCTTCCAGGGATTGGCTGGGGCATGATAACTATTCAACTGATCATTTTTATCTCCCAAGCCTACATTCTGGAAACTTCTTCTAAAGGTAGGGGGAAGTAATCAAACTCTCAGTGCAGGAAATCCTGAATAGACCTACACAATCAATCACTGCTCCATTCACTACAAAAAAACCAAAAACTAAATTTACCTAGCAACCTAACCAGAAGAAGGTGCTACAGGAGGGTTAGATCCATTTTCAGGGGGCTGAGCTGAGAGTTATGCAACTGAGATGGCTGCCTTGGGCTCTTCAGCAGAAGAGGGGTGCAAAATGCAACTTGCAACCTATGCTGTTAAAGTAATTCACAGCTTATGGGGCCTTTGTGCTTTTGGGAGCTAAAGAACTTTGTCCCTGCACTGCCAAGGGTACATCTCAATAGATTTAGTAGACCCAGACCACTGCTGCATTATAGTATATAGGTCACTATCGACCAATGCATTTCCTGTGAGTATATTAGAAATTTACATCTCCATTGTATCTTTCCTCCATATTTCTGTCCATATACTAACAGACGTTTCATTGTTTTAAATGCAGCCAAATTGCATCGGACTCCTGGCGATTGGTTATAAGCCAAGAAACGCGTAGAGTTAATAACTATTGATGCACATATTAATTTACTGTACAATGTATTCTCTCTTGCAACTGTACAATCAGTATTTGAATTATGTCTGCAAATATACTGTCTATAACATGCTCAATTGTGGCCTAAGATGTGTCCATTCACGATTGTATTTGGTTCTAGGATCTATGTTATTAAACTTTTATACCATTATTACCTTGTAATACTCTCTGTGGATATGATTATTATGTACAGGACTCACCCCAGACATCTTACCATAGCATATTTTTAAGTGAACACATCCACCAACATGCCTCACACAAAGTCCCGCTTCTATCCTCTAATTTTTTCTGCATCTATTGGGATGGAGGCATGTCGGTGCATCCCTTTAAAAGTGAGTGGATAGGTCACAACCCCATTTTTTGTTACATCTCAATAGAGTTTCCACTGCTAGTTGGGATCATTAGGCCAGAGGCAGAGGTATGAGGAGCAGTGAGTCTATACTGGTAATAGGAAAACATTGCTGGGGTTCTGGAGCTCAGCAATGTTCATTAAAGCGGATTTCCACTCAAACGTGGAACTTCCGCTCATTGTACTCCTCCCCCCCTCCGGTGCCACATTTGGCACCTTTCAGGGGGGAGGGGGGACAGCATACCTGTCTTTCACAGGTATGCTTTCCCAAAAGGCTACACTGCCGGGTTCCCTTACTCGCAATAGAGGTGGCATGCACCCAACAGCTGATGAAAACATCAGCTGCGGTGCCGACATTGCTGGACTCCAGGACAGGTAAGTGTCAGATTATTAAAAGTCAGCAGCTGCAGTATGTGCAGCTGCTGGCTTTTAATTTTTGCACCGGTGGGCGGAACACCGCTATTACATTAACCACAGCAGAACAATGATATTACCATTTATGTCAATTATAACACTTTTTAACATTTTAAATAAATAAGTTAAAATAAGTTAAAAAAAGTATTTATTTTTAAACTATCCATGTTTATGTGCCCAATTGTGGTTTGCTCTGGTTGGGATAAAAAATGTAACCAGTTCCAAAGCCATATTCACATTTCAGCTATGGGCCTAATCATTTGGCAATAACTTTGTTATTACAGAATAAAGAAAGTAATACAAAGGCAAGCCTTTTTTGGTTGTATTGACTTTCAAGACTTGTTTAGTTTCCTATATAAAAAAGCTGAAAAAAGAGGAAACGATAAACACTGCATTTTTTTACAGGGCAAATACTAATATTATATTATTATTAGTATTATTATTAATATTATTCAGTGATCTTTCATTTTTACCTTAACACTAATTTTTACTTTACAAAGCACAAAACAAAGAATACAAAAATGAAGGAAAACACTATATTGTCATAAGTATTGGGATGCCTGCCTTTACACACACATTAAATTTAATGGCTTCCCAGTCCATAGGGTTTAATGGCTTCTTAGTCCATAGGGTTCAATATTGATTTGGCCCACCCTTTGCAGCTATAACAGCTTCAACTCTTCTGGGAAGGCTGTCCACAAGGTTTAGGAGTGTGTCTGTGGAAATGTTTGACCATTCTTCCAGAAGCGCATTTGTGATGTCAGGCACTAATGTTGGACGAGAAGGCCTGGCTCGCAGTCTCCGCTCGAATTCATCCCAAAGGTATTTTATCAGGTTGAGGTCAGGACTCTGTACAGTCAAGTTCCTCAACCTAAACTCGCTCATCAATGTCTTTATGAACCTTGCTTTGTGCACTGGTTCAAATCATTTGGTGGAGGGGGGATTATGGTGTGGGGTTATTTTTCAGGGGTTAGGCTTTGCCCTTTAGTTTCAGTGAAGGGAACTGGTAAGGCGTGAGCATACCAAGAAATTTTGGACAATTTCATGCTCCCAACTTTGTGGGAACAGTTTGGGGATGGCCCCTTCCTGTTCCAACATGACTGCACACCAGTCCTTCGTGTGGTGGCTACATTTGTTTTCTTTTTTTAAGTTTATTTAGCTTTTTTACCTGGTAATCCTGTGAATAACACTCTTCCTGTCCCTGGGTGGCTATGTCATTTCTTCACTGTATTTTTGGAGGGAGCTATGGTTGCCACCCTAGACTGCTCTCCTGATATGGGCTACAAACATGTCTATTAAAAAGAATTTGATCAGAAAGGGTGCGTCGGGTAGACAGATTACATAAATTTACACTCCTGAGGGCATTATCTCATAATAATAATAACAGCAAAAACATGAAACAAAGAAGTCAGACTTTCTATATGCCATTGAGAGTGAATGTATAACACAACAATAGAATATAAATAAAATTAACCAATTTTTATTACAAAAAGCAATGTAAAAAATTATCAATAGGTTATACAATAATAAAGTTTAAAAAATGGGAAAGGCGTGAAATTAGGTTGTTAGAATAGAGTAAACGGCCTATGCGTTTCACCGGGTTTTCCGCTTCATCAGGAACATTTACACCTCTACAAGTAATCTGCCATTATTAAGAATAAACTTGTGCTGAAAAGAAAAACAAAAATAAACAAAATACAAAAAATACACAATCTTACATTTAGAAAAGCTATAATCCAAAATATATAATTTCACAAAATATAATATTACAAACATGTCCATTTCTTTTTTTTAAAATTTTCCGTACTTTATTGCAGAAAAATGTACATGGTAAATTTAACAGTAATGCCCCGTACACACGATCTGACTTTCTGATAACAAGAACGTGGAAATTTGTTCGAAGGTTGTTGGCCCCAACTTGTCTTACATACACATGGTCACACAAATGTTGGCCAACAATTACGAACGTAGTGACGTACAAGGCGTTTGGCGAGACGTTAAAAAAGGAAGTTCAATAGTCATGTGATATCTCCATTACGAACGCTAGTTTTACAAGACCGAGCCCTCCTGGCTCGTACTTGATTCCGAGCATGTGTGGGCTTTTGTGCGACAGACTTGTGTACACACAATAGAAAAGTCCGACAACAAAAATTTATCGGCGGAAAATTTGAGAACCTGCTAGCCAACGTTTGTTGGCGGAAAGTCCAACAACAAATGTTCAATGGAGCATACACACGGTCGGACTTTCCACCAACAAGCTCACATCCAACATTTGTTGTCGGAATATCCGATCGTGTGTACAGGGCATAAGAGTTCTGGTAGCGAGCGCCGGCTCCAAGTCCACCAAACTTCTTGCAACGACGAGGATCTGCAACTAGAAGGGTCCTTTCATACTGAATAAGAATATCTTTGATTTCCTTTTTGGAGACTTCTTTAACATATTTTTGATAATAAGGCACCAATGATTTAGAAATAGTCTGGTGAATTGCATAAACTTGAGCGACACGTCCACCACCCTTCACATGGACTCTGATGTCAACACCAGCATATTGCTCCTTGCCCAAAAGAAGAACAGACTCCAGCAACGTGTACTGCAGAGTTGCAGGTTCAGTCATCTGCAACGGTCTTCTATAAACTTTGATAAGCCCATTGCCACTTTTGCAGTGGGCAACAGCAGTTGCAGTTTTCATATGCCCCGAAAACCTGGACGGACTGCAGAGGACCCCTGGCCGGCGTGTTCCTTCCTGCAATGGAGATGAAAAGCACATGTCCATATCTTTTCATCTCCATTATATGGGGGCAGGGCAACGGTAGTTTACAGAAGATGGTTAGAAAGGAAGATATTCTTCTGTGCAGCTCACAGGAAGTCACAAGGACATTGTATTATTGGCAAGATCAACAGGTATATACTGTATTTTCTGAAAATGTTCTTTGCTTGAAAAAAAAGACAACTAATGCATACCTCCCAACTTTTTGAGATGGGAATGAGGGACACCTATCAGCAAAAGTATGCAGGCATAGGACACACCCCTTGTCTCGCCCCCTTAAAGGAGAATTTTACAAAAAGTAAAAGATTGGTTAAACCCACAAGGGCTTTTTTTACCACTGCTATTCCTTTATATTGGCTTTTTGGAATTTACAAATGCAGCAATTTAGAAATCAGATGAAAGGTTTAGCACTGGGAAACACTTTTTGAAAGATAAAAGGTGCATTTTATATACATCTATATAGATCCGACCAAAATGAGGGACAAATGAGGAGGAAAGAGGGACATTGCTCCAAATCAAGGACAGTTGGGAGCTATGGTTTGATCACCACCAAAATCCAAAAATTTCAGCTTTGATTCCTCGAACTATCGCAGAAGTCATGCAACTGGAACCAATGGCTACAATCACAGAGAGAACTTAATAAGGAGAATTATGTACTTACTGCTGTATGTTTTTACAATGATAACAAATCCAATACTGTAAATAAGTGGAATATAACATAATAAGTCACCAAGGAATTCTGTAATTATAGAGAGATAAAATTGCAGCCTAGGTGGGGAGAATGTTTTATTTCTTGTAATACAGCAGAGTTCCTGCGGTGATAAAGGCATTACCCATCCTGGTACTGGTACAGAAGATATATGTATACATAGTAAGCAAGTTCTAACTCTTCTCTAATTATTATTGTTGCGATGTCCTCAGCCATACCGTGTACAATTTTTAGTGTCTCGTAGTAATTGTAATCAGGTTGTGTTGTTTTGGAAACTACATAGAGCTCGTAAGTGACCAGTAATATCTCTGTCCAGGGGCATAAAGGTCAATACAACCCATAATACACAGTACACTCACCATGCAGTTTATTAGGAACATTGCACACCTTTTTTTTTCATGGGTACAAATGTGGGCGAAACAGCTCCAGGTGAGCAAGAGAAGCCAATCCCATCACCGATCTCCCCTGGCAGAGGCTGGCCCAGCTTACCACCGTAGTAAACCCAAGAGGATAGAAGGAGATAGCTGCACACCGCAACATGATACTGAGAAATGCTTCCTTATTGCAAAAGATGACAGGTTCTGAGGATGATAACACATTTCACACAACATAGTGCTTCATCAGAACTATAATTAAGCACTATGTTGAGTGAAATGCGTTAACAGGATGCCTGTGCTGTATTACCTATCAAGTTTTGAAATAAAGAAGCATTTCTCAGTATCCTGTTCCTTTGTTCCGTTATCTCCTTCTATCTTCTCACCTTTTTTTTTTCATGCAAACATCTAATGAGCCAATTATGTGACAACAGCTCAATGCATACAATCATACAGGTAAGTAACTTTAGTTAAAGTAGAACTAAACCCAATGATTTAACGGTTTCCCAAAACAGTTCAATTCAAGGCATGCCGTGAATGATCACATTTGCTTATTCTCAACGAAGCTGTCAAACCATCAAACGACTGGTGTTCATAACTAGTCACATGTTTAGCACCATGGCATCTTCAGGTCAATAGAGGCCAAGGTAGCAGCTTCCTTGGCTGCAAAGGAGTGGAGGGTTTCGTTTCACTTTTGTGTTCACATCAAACCGGAATGTAAAAATGAGAAAACAACTGTGGTGTAGTGTTCATTTTAGCAGCAAATTTTGATTCGGTTTTAGTCTAAAGCCTCGTACACACGATCAGACTTTCCCAAGGGAAATGTTGGATCTCAGGCTGTTGTCGGCAAATCCAACCGTGTGTACGCTCCATCGGACAATTGTTGTCGGATTTTCTGCGGACAAATGTTGGATGGCAGGTTTTAAAATTTTCTGAGGACAAATGTGTGTTGTCGGATTTTCTGAGCGTGTGTACACAAGTCCGTCGGACAAAAGTCCAAAGTACAAACACGCATGCTCAGAAGCAAGGACGAGCCAGAAGCGGTCGGTCTTGTAAACTAGCTCTCGTAATGGAGAATTAATATTCGTAACGTGGCAAATTATGAAATCTCCAAATGCAGCGCACATTATCTTCTTTAATGGGATAATAATGACGCTGCTTTGCTGGTGATACTGATGGAGTTATTGCAAACACATTTTCAAAGGTTTTTTTTTCTAGTGATATCAAGAATAATACTATTATGCTTTTTTTTTTATTTGGGCAAGTTACCACAACACCATTATCCTGTAGTAAGATCAAAGATATAACTATGTTGGTGTCCCTTATTAATTTTACATTGTATTTTTTAAAATGTAACTCCTAAATTCCTACTCCCAAACTGTCATTTGAAGTAAAACACATTATTACTATTAGTAAGTATTATTCTCCACAATTTGTTTATTGTGCGTTAAAAAAAGAAAACAAATAAAATTAGACATGCAATCTGCCAGTAGAACTTAACCAAAAAGTACATTCTGTGCATCCAAAAATATAGAAAATATACCAAATCAAATCACTATTCAACCAAAAAAATAATGTCAAAGCAATAACTCCAAGGCCAATAACAAATAACAGGTTATCTCCTCCGATTCCGCAACATGGCTGGTTGAGGAACGGCCATTCAGAAATGAACTGAAAAGCACGAAATGAAAAGCGTGAACTGAAAAGCGCTAAATAAAAAACGCGAAATGAAAAGCGTGAATCAACACTCACCAAACTTCTACTAACAAGAAATTAGCAGAAGGAGCCCAAAGGGTGGCGCTAAAGAGCTGAAAAACCACGTAGTACATCACTACGTTCGTATTTGTTGGCCAACAATTGTGTTGCCGTGTGTATGCAAGACAAGTTTGAGCCAACGCCCTTTGGACAAAATTCCACGATTTTGTTGGCAAACAATCCGATCGTGTGTACGGGGCATTAGTCTTAGGACTAAAATGGCATTTTAGTTTTAGTCTCATTTGTCACATGTCCTATGTTTTAGTCGACTAAAATCTCCAGTACATTTTAGTTGACTAAAACTCATTTTAGTCATCTAAAATCTAATGGGTGTAATTAATTTGTAATGCATTAGTTAACCTTTCTCTACAATTTCCAAGCTCATTATATACTGCTGGAGTGAAAAATCTAATATGTTATTATTTATGATATTGAGGTATGAACATGCACTACAGACCAGTGTTAATTTTGAAGTCAAATTTCAGTTTAGTTTTAGTCATAGCCTTTTGACTAAAATGCCATTTTAGTTTTAGTCTTATTTTAGTCATCTCAATTGTTTTAGTTTTAGTCGTATTTTAGTCGACTAAAATAGTATTCATTTAGTCGACTAAAATGTTTTAGTCGTTTTAGTCAATGAAATTACCACTGCTGTGGTGAGCAGAAAAGCATCTCAGAATGCACAATACATCTAACCTTGAGGCAGATGACAACCGCAGAAGACGATGTTGAGTTCCACTTCAATCAGCCAAGAAGAGAAAGCTGAGGTTTTTGTAGACATAAGACTAATGCCCCGTACACACGGTCGGACATTGATCGGACATTCCGACAACAAAAGCCATGGATTTTTTCCGACGGATGTTGGCTCAAACTTGTCTTGCATACACACAGTCACACAAAGTTGTCGGAAAATCCGATCGTTCTAAACGCGGTGGCGTAAAACACGTACGTCAGGACTATAAATGGGGCAGTAGCCAATAGCTTTCGTCTCTTAATTTATTCTGAGCATGCGTGGCACTTCGTGCGTCGGATTTGTGTACACGCGATCGGAATTTCCGACAACGGATTTTGTTGTCGGAAAATTTTATAGCAAGCTCTCAAACTTTGTGTGTCGGAAATTCCGATGGAAAATGTGTGATGGAGCCTACACACGGTCGGAATTTCCGAGAACAAGGTCCTATCACACATTTTCCATCGGAAAATCCGACCGTGTGTACTGGGCATTAGACTAGACCAATTCTACGCAAAATGGAATGGGAAGTAGGGACAGTTGCTGAAGCTGTCTTCCTACACCCACAAGGGAAAATGGACTTTCTCGGTACCAATAAACAGGAATAGACTTAAAATAAAATAATTATTTATTACATATAAAAACATATATAGGTACAATAATCAAAAACATGAAAAAAGAAGAGAGGAAGGTCGATACAGTATACAGGTACTTGTAGACATCCAAGTGGATTGCTGGTTATAGAAACTGCTCACAGATTTATGCAATCCTCTACCAGTTTTGTGATCAGGGGGCCACTTTTTCAGGAGGATAAATCTATAGGGTAAATAGTATAGGTACATGAGGTTAGGTTATATTGGTACCGGGCCTAGTAGAGTTGTAGAAAAAAAAAGAAGGGAGAAGGGGCTTCAAAGAAGCAAAGGGTTGTGGGGAGGGGGGGGATAGAGAGGGTAGAAGGGGGAGGGAAGGAGGAGAAGGGAAAAGGGGGGGAAGGGTAGGAAGGTGGGAGAGGGAGGGGGGGTGGGGAAAAAAAGGGGGGAGGGAAGGACGAGGGATAAGGGGGGGAGAAAGGGGGAGGAAGGGGGGAGAAAGGGGGGAGCAAAAGAAAGAGCAGTGGGTATCAGGCCACAGGGTATCAAAAATGGGTAAACAATGGTAAGGGACATACCTATTATATCACACTATATAGTGTGATTGTAATACTACAGCACCAAGGTGGGGGGGAGAAAAATAGAGGTTAAAGCAAATCTCCCACATGACAGGGGTAGGTAGGTTATCACGCTGTATAGTATCAAGGTGAATTGTTGGTGATCCCTGCTCTGTCCATCCAAAAGGTAACAGTCAGCCAATCAGGTCTAAGGATACAGAGCAAGCATACAATATATCAGTAAATGACAACACGCTGAGGGCATCAAAAAAACAGCAAGCAGCAAGTGTTGGGGGTAGATAGATACCTGGTTGATATTCGGTCATGGCTTCCCCCTTGGGCAAGAGGTCCGCAATGCTCATCAGCGGGCAGAGGCCCACTGATGAGCTCTCCAACCCAAAAGACGCCAAGCCCTGCCACGAGGCGGCGCGTGACATCACCGGGTCTGGCTCCTCGCACTGCGTGTGCACAAACCATGCTGACACGCAAGCGCGCATTGTGTGTGTCAAATGGGTGGGGAGCCCAAAACCACAGCGATACAAGTGCGGGTATCAGGAACCATGAATCAGACCGAGACAGAAGTAAAGTTAAATCACACTTGTTTATTAATAATAATAATAAGGTAAACAGAGTAAACGTAGTCAAAACAAGCCAGAGTTCAGTAACTGGATCGGGTAGTCAGCCAAGCAAATGTCAGAGAGCCAGAGATAAACGTAGTAGTACAGCAATCAGGATCAAGAGCCAGAAGGAACGTCAGCCGAGCAAGTCTTCAACAGGAACGCAGGAGAAAGTCTCTGTGATGTTGACAAAGGCGAAGGCAGAGATCAAGTGAGCTGGACGGCTTTAAGTAGGCCGGACTGACGAGCAGAATCAACAACAGCTGGGTAACTGTGGAGAGAGATGGGAACTGGCAACTATCCGACAGCTGAGCGGCCAGCTCAGAGAAGGAAGGACTGAGCCCAGCCCTGACAGCGGTGTGGCTTGCTGTGGACAAGACCGCCCCCACCAGGGTATTCACGTGTCTGCCAGTGTTGGGAAAAGGAATGACAGAGTGGGCAAAGCCAAGAATCTCAGTGGCCACAGCGGAGCTTGGATGCATAATAGATATAATATACATAAATCCTTCTAGATGGCATAATAGACGTACATAAACCACATTAGATTCCTAACACATAGTATTTAAATTAAATGAAAAAGGAAGGGGAAAAAAGGGAATTATAAATTGCAGTTCAACCATGTGGAAAATTTCAAGGGGTATGAATACCTTTTCAAGGCACTGTATATATGAAAATGTGCTAAAGGTAAAATTTCTTGTTGTCTGTAGCAACCAATCAGTGTTCTTGGTTTGTTTTCAAGTCCTGATTTAAAAAAAGTGACATTTGCTAGCTGATTGTTTACAACTGGCAATATGAGATTTTTATTTAATACTTAACTTAACCCAGACACATTTGTGCTTCCTGAACCCCAACACCAGCTATCCTATGACTCCCTTCTCCCCTATTCCAGTCAGCTAGTTAGCCTAAAGCTGGGTATACACTAGTAGATTTTCATTCAAATCATTTCATTCTAATTGTAAGACCTCTTTCACACTGACAGCGCTTTTAAGGCGTTTTAGCCCTAAAAATAGCACCTGTAAAGCACCTCTCAAGCCGCCCTAGTGTGAAAGCCCGAGCGCTTCCACACTGGGGCGGTGCGCTTGCAAGACGGAAAAAAAAGTCCTGCAAGGAGCGTCTTTGCAGCGGTGCAGGAGCACTGTATACACCGCTCCTAAACCACCCCTGCCATTGAAATCAAGCAGCGCTGCCAGTCTTCTGTGTGAAAGAGGTCTAAGAGCCCTTTTACACTGTGCCGCCCCGGGCGTTGGCGGTAAAGCGGTGCTATTTTTAGCGCCGCTTTACCATCGTTTTAGTGGGGCTATTCGGCCGCTAGCGGGGCAGTTTTAACCCCCGCTAGCGGCCGAAAAGGGGTTAAATCCGCCCGCAAAACGGCGCTGCAGTGCCATTTTGCCGGCGATATAGCGGCGCTGCCCCATTGTTTTCAATGGGCAGGGGCGCTTTTAGGAGCGGTGAGTTCACCACTCCTAATGCGCTGTAAGGAAGCTGCTTGCAGGACTTTTTCTGACGCCCTGCCAGCGCAGCGCCCCAGTGTGAAAGCACTCGGGCTTTCACACTAGGTTTGCAGCTGAGGCTTCTTTCAGGCGCTTTACAGGCACTATTTTTAGCTCTAAAGCGCCTGAAAAATGCCTCAGTGTGAAAGGGGTCTTAGTGTGGTAAAATTGACATTCATTTTCAACTGCAGAGACAAGAAAATTGAAAGTACTAGGATGGAATATTTGAGATATTTTGCCTACTCTCCATCAGTACACCAGGTCTTTGTACCATCAACATTGTATGTTCAGCTGCCATTCACATGGAACTCTTCTCAACTTCAGCCTTGTATATTCTCATTTGAATATTTGTTAGAACCAACAAAATCCATAAACTGTCACGCTGTGCGATGTTCAATCCCAACTACGGGCAAAAATGGAAAAGAGTGCATTGTGCATCAATTACCTTACTCCTCTGGATTCCAAACACCTCTTCCTAAGCCATCCTGCAGTATAATGCGGTGTACACACAAGCAATGTCAGTACAGCGGTCTCCCCCACTGCACTATTGGGCTCTGACAAGGAGACTGCCCCCCACCAGGACACACTGATCGGGGCTGATCAGATGCCGGTTGGCTGCTGGTTCTCCAGCATGCTGGTTCGAGAGAAGGCGAAGAACACCAGTAATTAAATAAAGTACCTGCGTTAGTTCTCTTTTCTCAAGCTTGTGTTCCTTTATTTTCACAATATTTCTGCACATAACACACTTCCTGTCCCTGGGTGGCTACACTCAATCCTTCACTGTATCTATGGAGGGAGCCATGGTTACCACAAAGGCAGGACTTCAAACATGTCTTCCTTGCAGAAGAAAGATAACACTGCTTCCAGGTCAATTCACACATGATATGACACTGCATTTCTGGCTAGATCGACAGATATTTTCTGTACTTCCTAAAAATGTTCTTAGCCTGGACGGTAGACCGGCTTCATTTTCCCCTGCTCGTTATCTTCTTGGGCACTGGTTCCAAGAAGAACTTCCTTTGATTTCTCTGGAGCCGATAGGACCCAACCACTGGTAGTGTTGCCTCCACCAATAGGAGGTGTTCACATTAAGCTGGCAGTCATGTGCCTACCTGAAGGACCCCAGAAAGTTAACAGAAGAAGACAGAGGGATCATCATGTGACTGTGGTTTCAGGTAAGCAAAATGGGCAGTTGGACTTTTTTCCATACCATCAGTTAGTTAGACGGGTGAGAAGGGTTGCTAATTTCCTGGAGTTTGGCTTGCACTGCAAGGCTTAGTTGCTTGTTTAGGTCTAGGGGAACAAAAAGCTAAGATCTACTAACTGGATTCTCCAGAATGGTTCCCTCAGCCCCTTCTCCCCCAAGTTCTAGAGCTCTACAACTCTGATATTATCAAGATCAAAGCAGGGCCCATAGTTCTGGTCACTGCTGGAGCATGGGGGTGCCGTCTGTTGGGGGAGTGGATAATCAGGTAAGTAAAGGTTTTTCTCCTCTCCCCTCGATAAACAAGCAATAAACCCCTACAGTCAGTGGCGGAACTGAAAAATTCTGAAAAATACAGTAACAAAAACATCAAATGCAGCCTCACTGTGCCATCATATGCAGGCACTGTGCCCATCATATGCAGCCACTGTGCCCATTATATGCAGCCACTGTGCCCATCATATACAGCCAACTGTGCTCATCATATGCAGCCACTGTGCCCATCATATGCAGCTAACTGTGCCCAACAAATGCAGCCAACTGTGCCCAGCAAATGCAGCCACTGTGCCCATCATATTCAACTATTGTGCCCATCATATGCAGCCGACTGTGCCCAGCAAATTCAGTCACTGTACCCATCATATGCAGCCAACTGTGCCCATCATATGCAGCCAACTGTGCCCAGCAAATGCAGCCAACCGTGTCCATCATATGCAGCCACTGTGCCCACCATATGCAGCCAACTGTGCCCATCATATGCAGCCAACTGTGCCCAGCAAATGCAGCCAAATGTGTCCATCATTTGCAGCCACTGTTCCCACCATGTGCAGCCAACTGTGCCCATCATATGCAGCCAACTGTGCCCATCATATGCAGCCAACTGTGCCCATCATATGCAGCCAACTGTGCCCCATCATATGCAGCCAACTGTACCCAGCAAATGCAGCCAACTGTGTCCATCATTTGCAGCCACTGTGCCCACCATATGCAGCCAACTGTGCCCATCATATGCAGCCAACTGTGCCCCATCATTTACAGCCAAAAAATACCCCCACCGCTGTAATTCAGGCGCCCGGCATTCCAATAGGGGCAGGACACCTGAATAGGGGGTGGCAGCGGCGGCCATGGATAGATTCATGCAATGCATGAATCTATTCATGATACATAGTGGGGGTTGGCTGGAGAGAGGGGGCAGCACCCGTTAATAGACTCACCACCACTGCCTACAGTGCAGGCGCAGCCCCACTGCAAGAAATCATTTAAAATTTTCCTGGAGCTGGACTTTAAAGTGACTGTAAACGTATTTAAAAATATAATAATAAACATGTCATACTTACCTTCTCTGGGCAATGGTTTCGTAAGAAGAGCCCCGATCCTCCTGTTCTCGGGTCCCTCCGTCAGCACTTCTGGCTCCTCCCTCCTGCTGTGTTCCACCATGGCAAGCTGTTTGCTGTGGGGGAACTCATGCAGGCTCGATCCTGAGCTGTGCTTTGTGTGTCCATAGACATGCAGAACGCGGCTCAGCCATGCCTAAATGCATGAGGCCTAAAAGGTACAGCTTCAAAAAAAGAAGTTGCTGTTGTATATTGTATCAGGAATGGATTTATGACGACTTTTAAAGTTACTGAAATGTATTCTTTATTGTGTAGAGGCATACCTCCCAACTTTTGAACTTCAGAATGAGGGACAAATGAGGGAGTAAGTGAGCTGCAGCGCGCATCACGGCAACATGTGGGTGTGGCCAACGTCTTAATGGTGGGAGGGGCTTAAGGGGGTAGTTAAAAAAAACCCAGCTCTCTCACCTCTCACAAATGTCCTCCCAGCTCTCTCACCAATGCCCCCACCCTAGCTTTCTCAGCAATCCCCCCCCTCCAGTTCTCACCAATGCTCCCGGCAGCTCTCTCACCAATGCCCCCCTCCTCTCTTAGCAATGCCCCTTAGCTCTCTTACTAATTTCCCCACATCTTTCTCACCAACTCCCCCCTCCTCTCTTACTAATGCCCCCCCCCCCCCCCCAGCTCTCTCTCTATTTTTTTTTTCAAAAATAGAATGCACTCCAATGACCTTTACACTGACTTACCTGATTCCTACAATGACCACTACACTGACCTACCTGATTCCTACAATGACCACTACACTGACCTACCTGATTCCTACAATGACCACTACACTGACCTACCTGATTCCTACAATGACCACTACACTGACCTACCTGATTCCTATACTGACCATTACACTGCCCTACCTGTCCACTATACTGACCAACCTGATCTCTACACTGACCTACCTGATTCCTACCCCTCCATTGGGGGGTATGTCACACCCTTATCTCTGAAGGGTTCATGCTGGGACTTGCAGTCTTTCACTTTTAGGGGTGTCACATCTCCAAAAAATTAAGGACTACAAGTTCCAACATGAACTCTTCAGCTCTAAGAATGTAACTCCCTCCAAAATGGAAGGACTACAAGTCCCAGTATGAACCCGTGAGATCTAAGGGTGGATCTCCCTTATAGCTCACTGGTTTATGCTGGGACCTGTAGTCCTTCATTAGGAGGATGGGATCAGTTGCAGTGGTGGGGAGATGGGTTCAAAGGCAGAGCTTTTCTGGCACTTTGCATGCAAGAGAGGGGAGAAGTGGGAGAGGGTGTGAGAATGGGGTGGAAGAGGAGGTGTGAACGAGAGGGAGAGAAAGAGGGAGGGTGAGAGAGAGAGAGGAGGGTGAGAGAGAGAGAGGAGGGTGAGAGAGAAAGAGGAGGGTGAGAGAGAAAGAGGAGGGTGAGAGAGAAAGAGGAGGGTGAGAGAGAGAAAGAGGAGGGTGAGAGAGAGAAAGAGGAGGGTGAGAGAGAGAAAGAGGAGGGTGAGAGAGAGAAAGAGGAGGGTGAGAGAGAGAGAGGAGGGTGAGAGAGAAAGAGGAGGGTGAGAGAGAAAAAGGAGGGTGAGAGAGAAAGAGGAGGGTGAGAGAGAAAGAGGAGGGTGAGAGAGAGAAAGAGGAGGGTGAGAGAGAGAAAGAGGAGGGTGAGAGAGAGAAAGAGGAGGGTGAGAGAGAGAAAGAGGAGGGTGAGAGAGAGAAAGAGGAGGGTGAGAGAGAGAGAGGGGGGTGAGGGAGAGGGGGGTTGGGTGAGAGGGGGGGTTGGGTGAGAGAGAGAGATGGGGGTGGGTGAGAGAGAGAGATGGGGGTGGGTGAGAGAGAGAGATGGGGGTGGGTGAGAGAGAGAGATGGGGGGGTGAGAGAGAGAGGGGGTGAGAGAGAGAGGGGGGTGAGAGAGAGGGGGGGTGAGAGAGAGAGGGTGAATGAGAGAGAGAGGGTGAGTGAGAGAGAGGGGGGGTGAGAGAGAGAGGGTGAATGAGAGAGAGAGGGTGAGTGAGAGAGAGGGGGGTGAGTGAGAGAGGGGGGGTGAGTGAGAGAGGGGGGGTGAGTGAGAGAGGGTGAATGAGTGAGAGAGGGTGAATGAGTGAGAGAGGGTGAATGAGAGAGAGGGGGGTGAGTGAGAGAGAGGGGGGTGAGTGAGAGAGAGGGGGTGAGTGAGAGAGAGGGGGGGTGAGTGAGAGAGGGGGGGTGAGTGAGAGAGGGGGGGTGAGTGAGAGAGGGTGAATGAGAGAGAGGGGGGTGAGTGAGAGAGAGGGGGTGAGTGAGAGAGAGGGGGGTGAGTGAGAGAGAGGGGGGGTGAGTGAGAGAGAGGGGGGTGAGTGAGAGAGAGTGGGTGAGTGAGAGAGAGGGGGGGTGAAAGAGGGTGTATGAGAGACAGGGGGTGAGTGAGAGAGGGGGGGTGAGTGGGATAGAGGGGGTGGGTGAGTGAGAGAGAGGGGGTGGGTGGGTGAGAGAGAGGGGGTGGGTGGGTGAGAGAGGGGGTGTAAAAGGGGGGTGAGTGAGAGAGAGGGGGGTGGGTGAGTGAGAGGGGGGTGGGTGAGTGAGAGGGGGGTGGGTGAGAGGGAGGTGGGTGAGAGAGAGGGGGGTGGGTGAGAGGGAGGTGGGTGAGAGAGAGGGGGGTGGGTGAGAGAGGGGGGTGTAAGAGGGGGGTTGAGTGAGAGAGATGGAGGTGGGTGAGTGAGAGAGAGGGAGTGAAAGAGAGGGTGGGGGTGAGAGATTGGGGTGAGTGAGAGAGAGGGGGTGAGTGAGAGGGGGGGTGAGTGAGAGAGGGGTGGGTGAGAAATAGGAGCTGAGTGGGAGAGAGGGGTTCGGTGAGAGAAAGGGAGGTGAGTGAGAGGGGAGGTGAGTGAGAGAGAGGGGGGTGGGTGAGAGAGAGGGGGGTGGTGAGTGAGGGGGGGTGGGTGAGTGAGAGGGGGGTGGGTGAGTGAGAGGGGGGTGGGTGAGTGAGAGAGAGGGGGGTGGGTGAGAGAGAGGGGGGTGGTGAGTGAGGGGGGGTGGGTGAGTGAGAGGGGGGTGGGTGAGTGAGAGGGGGGGTGAGTGAGAGAGGGGGGTGGGTGAGAGAGAGGGGGGTGGGTGAGAGAGAGGGGGGTGGGTGAGTGAGAGGGGGATGGGTGAGAGGGAGGTGGGTGAGAGAGATGGAGGTGGGTGAGTGAGAGAGAGGGAGTGAAAGAGAGGATGGGGGTGAGAGATGGTGGTGAGTGAGAGAGGGGTGGGTGAGAGAAAGGGAGGTGAGTGAGAGGGGAGGTGAGTGAGAGAGGATGGGTGAGACCCCTCCAGCCCTGCCTGCAGTCCGTGTTGTTCTCCCGTCTGTGGGTAGGTGTGTCTGTAATGCACCTACCTCCCGCCCATCCTCGTCCTCTGGGCTCTTGGTCAGGCTGTCTTCCTGCTGATGCTTGGAGCGGACATTGGAGGAGTGCAGGCAGGCTCTGGGACTCGGTGTCAGGGGATGCTGTGTAAGGTCTTTTCCTACTCTCTGTTTTTAGCCAGCCTCCGCGGCTGAGCCTCGTGCTGCTCACCGGGGCCGCCCACCGTTTGGTTTCCACAGCGCTAGATATCGCTCGCTGCCCTGCACCCACCGCACCAGCAGGACCATGACAGGGCAGTGGCGGCGGGACTCAACTCAAAGGGCAGCTGATTAAGGCGCGGAGGAGGAACTTAAATCCTCCTCTGCTTTCGATGCTGGGCAGTGAGGGAGTCGCAGCCATGACGTCACTGGTTGCTATACGCCAGGCGGCTGTAGCAACCAGTGACAAGGAGTAGAGTCAGGACAGGTGGAGGTGGAGCCGGAGCCAGTGCTACAGTGGCTCAGTCCGTCAATGTCCCTGCATTCCAGACTCCCTTTCTTTTAATTGGGGGGGGGCACGGAGCCCTGGCTCCGGGACTTCAGGCCAGGTCCGCGGGACTCCGGGACTTATCTCAAATAGCGGGAAGGTCCCGCGGAATCCGGGACGGTTGAGAGGTATGCTAATGCAGTCTTCACATTTAAAGACTGCAAGTTACAAAACTTTGTATTTGTGCTCTTAGGTTTAGTTGTCCTTTAAAGTGATATTAAAGGCAATTTAACAAAAAAAACCAAAAATGTCATACTTACCTGCTCTGTGTAATGATGTGTGTGAACACCGCTCTAGGTCAGTCTCCCATCTCCACCTCCACTAACACACAGACCAGGTGCTGGCCCCGTCCACCACATATTCCAATGAGCAAAAAAAGAATTCTGGTTGTCCTCTTGTTCAGTAAAATCACCTTTATTTCGGCAAGTCCATAAAAACATATTCAAAAACACAAATAGAGGGGAACAGCATCACCAGCTAACGCTCCCTTAGCACTTAGTCATAGCTTACATACAAATATCCACTACAGATATATATATACATATATACAATTACTTGTGATTGGAACAATCTGTGTGAAACAATTGGTTTGCAGCTGCCAATAATTGGCCGATGACCGCCCCTGTTTAGGGATGCAATTGCAAGTACCATGTATAACAGATATAAAACATCATAAGAATCATATAAAGAACAGACTGAATACAAAATAAAATTGGAGCCCAATTTTCAGAAAAAAAAATTGAAAAATTAGAAAAAATGTTTATCGTGGTCACCAGTAGCAAAAACCTAGGATGCACTATATTCATTCATAAAAATGTGACACATCCCATTCATGGTTGAGCCCTACAGGTTTCTGTGTGCTCTGTGTAATGGCTTAGTACAGAGCAGCGATCCTCACCCCCCTTCTTTTCTCATTGGCTCACTGTCTGTGATTGACAGCCGTGGGAACCATTGGCTCCCACTGCTGTCTCAGCCAAGGAGCAGGGAGAGTCCCTGAAGACCCGAGGCTCTTGTGCACATCACTGGATTGCGATGGGGCTTAGGTAAGAACCTACAGTATCTCGCAAAAGTGAGTACACCCCTCACATTTTTGTAAATATTTTATTACATCTTTTTATGTGGCAACACTGAAGGAATGTCACTTTGCTACAATGTAAAGTAGTGAGTGTACAGCTTGTATAACAGTGTAAATTTTCTGTCCCCTCAAAATAACTCAACACACAGCCATTAATGTCCAAACCGCTGGCAACAAAAGTGAGTACACCCCTAAGTGAAAATGTCCAAATTGGGCTCAATTAGCCATTTTCTCTCCCCGGTGTCACGTGACTCATTAGTGTTACAAGGTCTCAGGTGTTAATGTGGAGCAGGTGTGTTAAATTTGGTGTTATCGCTCTCACTCTCTCTTACTAGTCACTGGAAGTTCAACATGGCACCTCATGGCAAAGAACTCTCTGAGTATCTGAAAAAAAAAAGAAATGTTTCTCTACATAAAGATGGCCTAGGCTATAAGAAAATTGCCAAGACCCTGAAACTGAACTGCAGCACGGTGGCCAAGACCATGCAGTGGTTTACCAGGACAGGTTCCACTCAGAACAGACCTCGCCATAGTCGACCAAAGAAGTTGAGTGCACGTGCTCAGCGTCATATGCAGAGGTTGTCTTTGGGAAATAGATGTATGAGTGCTGTCAGCATTGCTGCAGAGGTTGAAACGGGTGGGGGGTCAGCTTTTCAGTGCTCAGACCATACGTCGCACACTGCATCGAATTGGTCTGCCTGGGTGTCCTCCCAGAAGGAAGCCTCTTCTAAAGATGATGCACAAGAAAGTCTGCAAACAGTTTGCTTAAGACAAGCATACTAAGGACATTGATTACTGGAACCATGTCCTGTGGTCTGATAAAACCAAGATAAACGTATTTGGTTCAGATGGTGTCAAGTGTGTGTGGCGGCAACCAGGTGAGGAGTACAAATACAAGTGTATCTTGCCTACAGTCAAGCATGGTGGTGGGAGTGTCATGGTCTGGGGCTGCATGAGTGCTGCCGGCACTGGGGAGCTACAGTTCATTGAGGGAACCATGAATGCCAACATGTACTGTGACATACTGAAGCAGAGCATGATCCCCTCCCTTCAGAGACTGGGCCGCAGGGCAGTGTTCCAACATGATAAGGACCCCAAACACACCTCCAAGATAACCACTGCCTTGCTAAAAAAGCTGAGAGTAAAGGTGATAGTCCAGACCTAAACCCTATTGAGCATCTGTGGGGCATCCTCAAACAGAAGGTGGAGGAGCGCAAGGTCTCTAACATCCACCACTGTGATGTCATCATGGAGGAGTGAAAGAGGACTCCAGTGGCAACCTGTGAAGCTCTGGTGAACTCCATGCCCAAGAGGGTTAAGGCGGTGTTGAAAAATAATGGCGGCCACACAAAATACTGACACTTTGGGCCCAATTTGGACATTATCACTTAAGGGTGTACTCACTTTTGTTGCCAGCGGTTTAGACATTAATGGCTGTGTGTTGAGTTATTTTGAGGGGACAGCAAATTTACACTGTTATACAAGCTGTACACTCACTACTTTACATTGTAGCAAAGTTTCATTTCTTCAGTGTTGTCACATGAAAAGATAGAATAAAATATTTACAAAAATGTGAGGGGTGTACTCACTTTTGTGAGATACTGTACATTGCATGAAGGTAAAAAATCTTGAGCCTTTAGAACCACTTTAAGCTGTTTGCCTTTTGATTTAGATGCAAAATGTTCACATCTAATTGCAGTCATAAGACCCCCAGCCAAATGATGCCCAAGTACAAAATGATTTAAATTCTCCTCCAAAGGGGTAACTGCATCTTCTGGCAACATTTGATTATTTTGTTTTATTTGTTCTGATTTACTTTATGGCATTATATCTGCAGTACTCAAACTACTCAGCAAGCTCTGCCGCACTTACCTTTTGCTTAGCCATCTCCCAAGGGGTTCAGCTGTAACTAGTAAAAAATTCTACACACTATAAGGAACATGGATTGAGTTACATTGTAACTACATATGTTATTTGGATTGAACAAGAAATCAAGGCCCATGCTAAACTTCATTTAGAAAACTATAAATTGTTGCAGGGCCTGTGCCAGGGAAAATTCAAACATTCCGAAATACAATTATCAGGTTAGCAGACTTCAACAGTTCAGGTGATTTTTTTTTCTGCTTATTTGGGCAACTTACCGACCTCCAACTGCTGAGTGAGTATAAGGCTAGCACTAAAGAATGCTGAAGTTCTAGTTCCCCAACAGTTTGAGTATGGTGGGCAGCAAAGAAAAAGAAAAAGAAAGTTACAATGAGTTTATAAGAGAAACGTTAGTCACAATATGAGGTTTAAGGTTTAGAATATAGAAAAAAGTGAAATGTTGTGAAACCAGATGCTGGACCACAGAAACATGGCGAATGAGACATTTCTCGCTTTTATAATTTGTTTACTTTCACTTTCTGCTGTTATGCTGAATGTTGTGTTGCACTATCCCCTCCAGTCAGCAGAGGGAGAACTATAGCCAGAAAAGCCTATGGATTCCTATGCAGAACGCCGAGGATCATGGGATTGAAGTCCAGGCAGTAAGCCATATTGGGGAGTTTATGGAACCTTTGCACTATAATTCCCAAGAGACACTGGGGCATGGAGGAGGAGTGGAGCTGCTTTTCTGAGACTGTTCAGTTAGTTTTGCTCTCTTGGCGCAGAGGGAATCCATGTGCCCACCCCTGCCTGAATGCCCACAAAATGTCAGAAGGCCAATCCAGCAGGGAGCGGGGACACCTGGCACAGAGCCACATGGACCACAGCATTGCTTTAGCATTTTACATCAGTAAACACCGAGATTGAGCTAGTTATACCAACCTCTATATTATTTGTAAATAAATAAAAAGAGAATTGGTCCCAGGACAGATCCTTGGGGTACCACACTTACCACACCAGACCATTCATAAGCAAATTCTTGGATATAGTCTCTTATCATCCCCTCCAACAATTTACAAACTATTGATGTTATACTCACTGGCCTGTAGTTTCCAGGGATATATCCCGTCCCATTTTTAAATATTGGTACCACGTTGGCTTTTCCCCAGTCAACTGGTACCGCTCCAGTCAGTGAACTGTCCATAAAAATTAGGAACAATGGTCTAGCTATCACCTGTCTGAGCTCCTTAAGGACTCTCAGGTGTAAGCCATCTGGTCCTCGTGATTCATTTTTATTAAAGTGTCACTAAACCCAGTAATATGAAAATAGTTAACCCTCCCCCCCACAGTGCCCACAGCTTATAAATCTTCTTTTTACATTAAAATATTGCCAATATATACCTTTTTGGCTGATCTGTATACCAAGGTCAGTGACAAACTGCACAGTTTCTCCAGTTCTGAGAGTTCAGGAAGGTGGAGATTTCCACTGCAGCCTGCATACAAGTCCACATGTGTGATGCAATATTATGTGACCTGGTTAGCTCTGATCAACAAGTAATTTTTCCCTCCAGCATAAAAGACAGAACTGAGCATGTGCAGGTTGGCCACTCTGCCTGTGTTAGCTGTCTTGCCCCAGAAAGACATTGCAGGATTGAAGGATCTGTGAATACAGGATCAAACAGCCTTTTTACACAATGCAGAGGATCCACAGTGAGTATAACAAGCATGCTATGCTGCATATACAGACTGATTTTACTGTTGTGGGTTTAGTAATACTTTGCGTTTTTCAAGTTTATTTCTGACACTGGCTTCTGTTAGCCACAAGGGTACATTCTATGATGCGTTATTAACAATACAGTCTTGGTTACTATATCCCCATAATATAAAATAATAATGCAGCAGGGTTGGTGAAAGACCCTGATAATTGTCCCAACAGCTGTGCAGACCTGAGATTTCCAGAGAGGTTCCCTGAGAGATATTAAAATGATCAAGTAGTTTAAAACCCATCTGAACTTTCACATTAAATCAGTTACATTCCAAGTGCATTAAAACAAAGGCTTGGTTTTCTCTAAAAAAAAAAAAAAACAGCCACCAACAATAAAGTAGAATAGAATATAATAGAAGAGAATGGATTGTCCAGGCAGCATGCTGCAGTGAAGGGCCCTTACGTAATTTCTCCTCTTCAATAATGTGCTCTGATAGGCTGCATTGATGGGCACTAATGAGGCTGCATTGATGGGCACTAATGAGGCTGCATTGATGGGCACTGATGAGGCTGTACTGATGGGCACTGATAAGGCTGCACTGATGGGCACTGATAAGGCTGCACTGATGGGCACTGATGAGGTGGCACTGATGAGGCAGCACTGATGGGCACTGATAAGGCGGAATCGATAGGCACTAATAAGCTGGATTGATGGACAATGATAAGGCTGCACTGATAAGGCGATACTGATGAGCACTGATCTGCTATACTGATAGGCACTGATTGGCACTGATATGCTGCACTGATGGGGCTGCCCTGATTATCAGTGTAAATGTCCCCTGTAACTGGAAAGCCAGTCATCAGCTTTCCTTTCCTCAGTCACTAATAGCGCTGATAGGAAATGCTGATAACCGGCATTTGTGTACATGTGATCAGCTGTAATTGGACACAGCTGATCACATGGTAAAGAGCCTGTGTCATCAGCTCTTTACTCTGAGGGACACAGCTCACCCCCGATCACCGCACTGCACACACGAGCGGCACGATGAAAAGGGCATCATATGACGTCCAGTCAGGATGGTAAAGCCACTGCCTGGCCATCATTCTGCTATAGACCAGGCGGGAAGATGTTAACCATCTCAATACCGGACACTTTCACCACCTTCCTGCACAGGCTAATTTTCAGTTTTCAGTGCTGTCACACTTTGAATGACAATTACTCATGCAACACTGTACCCAAATGAATTTTTTATCATTTTTTTAAAACAGATAATTACCGCTGTTTTTTTTTCTTTTTTACTATATAAACAGAAACATACCAAAATGAAAAGAAAAAAAAAACACTTTTTTCTTTATTTCTGTTATATAATTTTGCAAATAAATAATATTTTAGGCCAAATGTAATCTGCTACATTTCAGTGTATATTATTTAGTCTGTGTGAAAATTATAGTGTCTGCAAACTATTGTGTATACAGTATATTTGAAAATGTATCAATCCCGATGAAGACTGCTAATCAAATTTCTTAAGGCCCTAAAATGCCAGGACAGTACAAATACCCCCAAATGACCCCTTTTTTGGAAAGTAGACAGTCCAAGGTATTTAGTAAGAGGCATGGCGTGTTTTTTGAAGTGACCAATTACTGTGATTGGTCACATTGATAACATGGTACCTGAGCCGGCCTGGTTCAATAATCTCTCTGGACACAGAGGGTAACAGATGGCACCTGGATAATGTCATATGATATCCACCCAGGATAACACTGCTGGTGGTTAAAAATTAATCAAATAGCGTTTTCAGTTTGTGGCGCTCGAACACAGTTTAGTGCAGGTTTAAAGAAAAACTATAATCGTCCTGAGTCTATTTTATTTATTTTTTAATATGATGCACTGATGGGCACTGATGGGCATTGATAGGCGGCACTGATGCGTGATTTTTTGCGCGTCGGAATTGCATACAGACGATCGCATTTTCGGATAGGAACTTTTTCCGACCGAAAAATAGAGAACCTGCTCTCAATCTTTTGCTGGCTGGAATTCCGCCAGCAAAAGTCCGATGGAGCATACACATGGTCGCATTTTCCGACCAAAAGCACTCATCGGAGTTTTGCTGGTGGCATTTCCAATCGTGTGTACAGGGCATTAGTCTTTCGAGTTGAATAGATGCCGTTCGCACTTGGTATCATTCAACCCAAAAGACTTGGGTCATAATTATGCCGTGTACACATAAGCGGACTTTCGACGGACTGAACTCCGAAGGACTTTTTGACGGACTTTCAACGGAGTTCGACAGGGTTCCGACGCAACTGACTTACCTACACACGATCACACCAAAGTCCGACTGATTCGAACGTGATGACGTACGACCGGACTAGAATAAGGAAGTTCATAGCCAGTAGCCAATAGCTGCCCTTGTGTCGTTGTTTGTCCGTCTGACTAGGATACCGACGAATGGATTTTTCGGCCGGACTCGAGTCCGTCGGAAAGATTTGAAACGTGTTCTATTTCTAAAGTCCGTCTGATTTTTCGACAGCAAAGGTCTGATGAAGCCCACACAAGATCGAATTGTCCGGCGCATTCGTTCCGTCGGACCTTTGCTGTTGAAAAGTCCGGTCGTGTGTACAGGGCATTAGAATGAAAAGGCATCATGGGACTGTTCTGTAATGTAAATGTGGTTTTCTTTTTCATTCTCACCATAATAAAGAAAGAAAAATGTAAAAACAAAGAAAAATCACTACACATTCATTTTAAAGGACATTTGCCATGGGAAATATAGAGGCTTACATTTCTTGTCTCTCCTTCTAAAATTTCTGTTTGTCCGGCTGTCATGCTGACACCAGAGATAGCCAAGTAACTAGCATTTTCAAAGGGAGGGACACTGCAGGCTGCGTATTACTCTCAGTACAGGTTGAATGATGAAGCCTCTTAGCAGTTGCTTTCTTCTAAGTTAACTTAATGCAAAATTATCGTGTTTAGAGTGTCCCTGTTCAGGCCGGCCGATGTGAAGGACAGTTTACAACTTCTCCGGGTGGTCTGTAAACAGGATCAAATTAATGGTAGATTTATAGAAGTGTTGAAGACGAGTTTGTACACTGAATATGTCATATGTTATATATGATCGTGGAACTGCTAATTCCTTTTCTATTAAAGACCTTCTCTTTGAAGCATTCACATAAAAGTGTCAGGAATAATTTAATATTACACGGATCTGGTTTAATGAGGATTTAATGAAAATCTAAGAATGGCCGGTGGATTCTATTTATACATCAGGATATTAGGTGAGCTATTTGAGATATTATTACAGCATTTTGTGAGGTTGTCTTTTATAGCACATTGTTAATGTAAACACCATTGTATCCCCTTAGAAAATATTTTTTTCTGTGTATAATATACAGTATCTCACAAAAGTGAGTACACCCCTCACATTTTTGTAAATATTTTATTATATCTTTTCATGTGACAACACTGAAGAAATGACACTTTGCTACAATGTAAAGTAGTGAGTGTGCAGCTTGTATAACAGTGTAGATTTGCTGTCCCCTCAAAATAACTCAACACACAGCCATTAATGTCTAAACCGCTGGTAACAAAAGTGAGTACACCCCTAAGTGAAAATGTCCAAATTGGGCCCAATTAGCCATTTTCCCTTCCCGGTGTCATGTGACTCGTTAGTGTTACAAACTCTCAGGTGTGAATGGGGAGCAGGTGTGTTAAATTTGGTGTTATCGCTCTCACTCTCTCATACTGGTCACTGGAAGTTCAACATGGCACCTCATGGCAAAGAACTCTCTGAGAATCTGAAAAAAAGAATTGTTGCTCTACATAAAGATGACCTAGACTATAAGAAGGTTGCCAAGACCCTGAAACTGAGCTGCAGCACGGTGGCCAAGACTATACAGCGGTTTAACAGGACAGGTTCCACTCAGAACAGGCCTCACCATGGTCGACCAAAGAAGATGAGTGCACATGGTCACCGTCATATCCAGAGGTTGTCTTTGGGAAATAGACGTATGAGTGCTGCCAGCATTGCTGCAGAGGTTGAAGGGGTGGGGGGTCAGCCTGTCAGTGCTCAGACCATACGCCGCACACTGCATCAAATTGGTCTGCATGACTGTCACCCCAGAAGGAAACCTCTTCTAAAGATGATGCACAAGAAAGCCCGCAAACAGTTTGCTGAAGACAAGCAGACTAAGGACATGGATTACTTGAACCATGTCCTGTGGTTTGATGAGACCAAGATTTAACTTATTTGGTTCAGATGGTGTCAAGCGTGTGTGGCGGCAACCAGGTGAGGAGTATAAAGACAAGTGTGTCTTGCCTACAGTCAAGCATGGTGGTGGGATTGTCATTGTCTGGAGCTGCACGAGTGCTGCCGGCACTGGGGAGCTACAGTTCATTGAGGGAACCATGAATGCCAACAAGTACTGTGACATACTGAAGCTGAGCATTAACCCCCACCCTTTGGGGTCATTTCTTCAGTGTTGTCACATGAAAAAGATCTAATAAGATATTTGCAAAAATATGAGGGGTGTACTCACTTTTGTGAGATACTGCATATATATATATCTATATATATATACATATAGATATATAGATACATATATAGATATATCTATCTATCTATCTATCTATCTATCTATCTATCTATCTATCTATCTATCTATCTATCTATCTATCTATCTATCTATCTATATAGATATATATATATATCTATATAGATATATATATTGCTAATCAGCCAATCACATGGCAGCAAATCAATGCATTTAGGCATCTAGACGTGGTGAAGACGACTTCAAACTGACCATCTGAATGGGGAAGAAAGGGGATTGTATATGACTTTGAACATGGCATGGTTGTTGGTGCCAGATGGGCTGGTCTGAGTATTTCAAAAAATGCTGTTCTACTGGGATTTTCATGCACAACCATCTCTCGGGTTTACAGAGAATGGTCCAAAAAGAGAAAATATCCAGTGAGCGGCAGTTATGTGGAGGAAAATGCCTTGCTGATGTCAGAGGTCAGAGGAGAATGGGCAGACTGGTTCCAGATGATAGAAAGGCAACAGTAACTCAAATAACCACTCATTACAACCAAGTTATGCAGAATACCATCTCTGAATGCACAACACATCCAACCTTGAGGCTGCATTCACACCTGAGCGTTTCGAAGTCGTGCATTTTTACAGCGTTTTTACTGCAATTTTGACACGTTTTTGCCGTGATTTTGTTCAGGTCACCAATGTAAAAGGCAGAGAATCACCTGTAATCTGCCCCAAAGACGCTCATGTTCTTTTTTGAGCTTAGGGCGTTTTTCCGGCGTTTTGCTTCAGGTGACAAAACGCTCAGATGTGAACAGGTACCATTTTAATGAATGGGATTTTGCTTGTTGGGTGTTTTTCAGGTGTTTTTTCGGGTGTTTTTCTGACATTTTATGAGCTGAAAACGCTCAGGTGTGAATGCAGCCGGAAGCAGATGATCTACAGCAGCAGAAAACGACTCCGGGTGCCACTCCTGTCAGCTAAGAACAGGAAACTGAGGCTAAATTCACACAGGCTCACCAAAATTGGACAATAGAAGATTGGAAAAACGTTTCTGGTCTGATGAGTCTCAATTTCAGCTGCAAAATTCAGATGGTAGGGTCAGAATTTGGCGTAAACATCTTGAAAGCCTGGATCTATCCTGTCTTGTAGCAACGGTTCAGGCTGGTGGTGGTGTAATGGTGTAGGGGATATATTCCTGGCACACTTTGGACCCCTTAGTACCAATTGAGCTTTGTTTTAAATGCCACGACCTACCTGAGTATTGTTGCTGACCATGTTCATCCCTTTTATGACTACAGTGTACCCATCTTCTGATGGCTCCTTCCAGCAGGATAATGCACCATATCACAAAGCTCAAATCATCTCACCACTGGTTTCTTTAACATGACAATGAGGTCACTGTACTCCAATGGCATCCACAGTCACCAGATCTCAATCCAATAGAGCACCGTTGGGATGTGGTGGAATGGGAGATTCGCATCATAGGTTGACTAAAGCACATAAACCCAAGGTAAGTATAGTAACAAGTCCTAGTTGCAATCTCGGAACACCCAATAAGAGAATAGTAGGCGACCAGTCTAAACTACGTGGCACGTTCACCAATGCCAGAAGCCTGGCGGACAAGATGAGTGAACTAGAGATATTGTTGTACGAGGAGAAATTGGATTCTGTGGGAATTTCAGAGACCTGGTTCAACAGCTCTCATGATTGTCTGGCAAACATTCAAGGGTATACCCTTTATTGCAGAGATAGAGAGGAAAAAAAGGGGGGAGGGGTATGCCTGTATATCATGAATAATGTATAAGCGAATGTGAGAGATGACATCACTAAGGGAGCTAGGGAGGAGATGGAATCGTTATGGGTAGAGCTTCAAAGAGATGAAGCTAGGGGTAAAATAATACTGGAAGTATGCTATAGCCCCCCTAACCTGAGGGAGGAGGGGGAGACGGACCTCCTATCACAATTTGGATTAGCAGCAAGAATGGGAAGTGTATTCATAATGGGGGATTTTAATTATCCAGACATAGACTGGGCGGAGGGAACCGTGCATTCGTCTAAGGCTCGCCAGTTCCCAAATGTCTTGCAGGACAATTTCATGGGTCAGATGGTAGACGCACCAACTAGAAATAAAGCGTTACTAGATCACGGATGTGGAAATACGGGGCAATTTAGGAAACAGTGATCACAGATCAATTGGCTTCAGTATAAATCACACAAATAGGAAACATAAGGGAAATACAAAGACACTGCATTTGAAAAGAGCCAACTTCCCTAAACTACGAAGCTTGCTAGAAGATATAAACTGGGATAAAATCTTAGGAACAAAGAACACGGAGGAGAGATGGGTTTGTTTTAAGAGCATATTAAATAAGGGCATTAGCCAATGCATCCCATTAGGTAATAAATTTAAAAGAGCGAACAAAATTCCTGGATGGCTTAACGCCAATGTAAAAATGCATATAAAAGCAAAAGAGAAGGCCTTTAAAAAATACAAGGTTGAGGGATCATCATCAGCAGTCAAACTTTATAAACAATGCAACAAGAAATGTAAGGGTGCAATTAGGGAGGCTAAGATAGAACACGAAAGACACATAGCGGAGGAGAGCAAAAAAAATCCCAAGAAATTTTTTAAGTATGTAAACAGTAAAAAAGGGAGGAAAGACCATATTGGCCCAATAAAAAATGAGAAAGGACAAAGGTTGGGGAAATGGAGAAGGTATTGAATTTATTCTTCTCCTCAGTCTTCACGAGGGAATCGGGGGGCTTCAGTAACCAAAACTGCAGTGTTTATCCTCATGACACAACACAGGAAGCACCCTGATGGCTAACAGAGGACAGAATTAGAATTAGACCTGGGAAATGTAACATTGATAAATCACTGGTATCGGATGGATTGCACCGGGGGGTACTTAGGGAACTCAGTCAAGTCATTTTTACTGACAGTCTACTGACAGGAATGGTACTAGCGGATTGGAGAAAAGCCAATGCAGCACCAATATTTAAAAAGGGCCCAAAATACATCCCTGGGAATTACAGATCAGTTAGCCTAACATCAATAGTATGCAAGCTCTTGGAGGGGATGATAAGGGACTATATGCAAGATTTTAGTAATGAAAACATTAGCAGTAATCAGCATGGATTCATGAAGAATCGTTCTTGCCAAACCAATCTATTAACCTTCTATGAGGAGGTGAGTTGCCATCTAGATAAAGGAAGGCCCGTAGACGTGGTGTATCTAGATTTTGCAAAAGCATTTGACACAGTTCCCCATAAACTTTTACTGTACAAAATAAGGTCTGTTGGCATGGACCATAGGGTGAGTACATGGATTGAAAACTGGCTACAAGGGCGAGTTCAGAGGGTGGCGATAAATGGGGAGTACACGGAATGGTCATAGGTGGGTAATGGGGTCCCACAGGGTTCTGTGCTGGGACCAATCCTATTTAATTTGTTAATAAACGACCTGGAGGATGGGATAAACAGTTCAATCTCTGTATTTGCAGACGATACTAAGCTAAGCAGGGCAATAACTTCTTCGCAGGATGTGGAAACCTTGCAAGAAGATCTGAACAAATGAATGGGATGGGCAACTACATGGCAAATGAGGTTTCATGTAGAAAAATGTAAAATAATGCATTTGGGTGGTAAAAATATGAATGCAATTTATACACTGGGAGGAGAACCTCTGGGGAAATCTAGGATGGAAAAGGACCTGGGGGTTCTAGTAGATGATACAAAGCAAACAGAATGTTGGCATACATTAAAAAAGGGATTAACTCCAGGGATAAAGCGATAATTCTCCCAAGACTCTGGTCCGGCCGCACCTGGAGTATGCTGCACAGTTCTGGGCACCAGTCCTCAGGAAGGATGTACTGGAAATGGAGCGAGTACAAACAAGGCCGACAAAGCTAATAAGGGGTCTGGAGGACATTAGTTATGAAGAAAGGTTGCGAGCACTAAACTTATTCTCTCTGGAGAAGAGACGCTTGAGAGGGGATATGATTTGAATATACAAATACCGTACTGGTGACCCCACAATAGGGATAAAACTTTTTTGCAGAAGGGAGTTTAACAAGACATGTGACCACTCATTGAAATTAGAAGAGAGGAGGTTTAACCTTAGACTACGTAGAGGGTTCTTTACTGTGAGAGTGGCAAGGATGAGGAATTCCCTTCCACAGGCGGTGGTCTCAGCGGGGAGCATCAATGGTTTCAAAAAACTATTAGATAAGCACCTGAACGACCGCAACATACAGGGATATACAATGTAATACGGACATATAATCGGACATATAATCACACACATATGTTGGACTTGATGGACTTTTTTCAACCTCACCCACTATGTAACTATCATGGTTGTGCAGCCGACAAATTTGCAGCAACTGCGTGATGCTATCATGTCACTATGGACTAAAACCTCTGAGGAATATTTCCAACACCTTGTTGAATCTATGCCACCTTTTGCAGAGGTGATGTTTGCAGAGCAGCCTTGTGTGACAAGCCAGGGACCGAGCCGGTCAGCAAGGGTGAAGCTTGAGAAGTATCTGGAGTGCCAATCTAGGGACCCAGCAGGGAAGCGTGGGTGACGCTTGAGGGAGATACCACCACAAAGATTGGAGGAGCTCAAGAGATTCAGAGTCAGTGAATCAGTGAGTCTACTGAGAGACCAGGAGCTCAGTGTTGAAGACCTACAAGAACCACTTGTAGTGAAGCTGAAGAAACTGTTACATTTGAAATAGGAACTGTTAAAGACTGTTGCCATAGGAGACAGCATTCCTGCATGTGCAGATGTGGCACCTTGCTGGGACCTTTCCCTGCATGGCTGTCCTCCTATTGAAGTCTCAGGGTCTGACAATTGAATCGACAACTACTTAAGGGTGTCCTGGTCCTAACCCTCTTTCCCCCAAAAATTCAAAAAGAGAGAAATGAAACCTCTTTTACATCCAAGAAGTGTCTGGCGCCCAATGACTTTCACCATCTTTGCATCCACTATGCCTCGCAACCCACTACATATGGAAGGTTGTATGTTATCTTTGGCTTTAGAGGTCCTCATTAGACTGGAAGAGACTAAAGACTTTGCTACAAATAAATTAATTGCAACTCATTAATAGTGCTAAATAGTGACAAATACACAATAAATAGGGGTTTATTTACTAAAGCTATAGAGGGCAAAATTAGTCCCAATTCTGCATAGAAACCAATCAGCTTTCAGGTTTTATTGCCAAAGCTTAATTGAATAAGCTGAGGTTAGAAGCTAATTGGTTTCTATGCAGAATTGTACCTAATTTTGCCCTCTCTAGCTTTAGTAAATAAACCCCACAGTGTCTGTAGAGAATCCAAAGGCAAAAAATGTGAAATAATAGTGTGCACCTCTGAGATAAATAAAGGTAAATAAATATAAAAAGTCCCAAATAAACTACATGTTAGGTTTGGAAAAGAATCCAGGGACAGCTGATGTGACATCAAAGATTTCCTCACCACAGGCTTACCAGAATGCCGGTGAACCCCTTACCCAGGGTGGTCACTATGCGCTCAACTAAACAGTAGAGATGGACTCCATAGCAGGAGCAGGGACATCAGCACAGGTCACTTTTGACAATAATAAGGATGTGTCAAACAGCCAGATGGATCCAACAAGCTTACAATGGATCGTGGGATATGCAGAGTAGAGGCTCAACATAGTGTGATATTGTAAACCTCCTCTATTTTTTAAAATGAAGTCCACTTACACTTACATTTTATCAGATGTGACGTCATCAGGTGCCCTTGATGACGTCACATCTGACGAAATGTGTGGGGTGAAGCCACGCACACACACACTACCACGCATGCGCAGCCGAGTGTCGATCATCTTTGTCTCTAGGGCAGTGGTTCTCAACTCCAGTCCTCGGGACCCACCGACAGGCCAGATTTTAAGTATTACCTTGGGGAGTTGCAGACTAGAATACTGCAATCACTGAGCAGCAAGTGATATCACCTGTGATGTATTTCAGCTATCTTGCAAACCTGGCCTGTTGGTGGGTCCTGAGGACAGGAGTTGAGAACCACTGCTCTAGGGGAAGACCTGTTTCTCATCTTTGCCATTTTATTACAAGCTGTTTGTTATCCACTTACATGTAAGTGCAACAATTTTTAATAAATAATGGAGGTTTATAAATATCACACTATTCTAAGCCTTTAATTTGCATATCCCACAATCCACTGTAAGCTTGTTGGATCCATCTGGCTGTTTGAGGCATCCTTATTATTGGCAAAAGTGACCCTCCTGATGTCCCTGCTCCTGCTATGGAGTCCATCTCTACTGAGTAGTTGAGTGCATATTGACCACCCTGGATTAGGGGGTCGCCGGCATTCTGGTAAGCCTGTGGTGAGGGTATCTTTGGTGTCACATCGGCTATCCCTGGATTCCTTTTTAAACCTAAAATGGAGTTTATTTGGGACTTTTTATTTTTATCTACCTTTACTCACCTCAGAGGTGCACACTATTATTTCACATTTTGTGCTTTTGGTCTCTTTACGGACTCTAGTTATTTTGTATTTATCATTATTTAGCACTATTAATGAGTTGCAATTCATTTCTTTTTATTTAATAGTATTTAAAGACACAATTTCAGTTTATATGCCTTTCTCTTTTTTTGATTTATAACATTTTTTTTTTTTTTTTTAAATATATAGTGTACAACCACTTTACATATAGTTTAAAGGGGTTGTAAACCCTCGTTTTTTTTGTTTTGTTTTTTTTAAAACAAACATATCATACTTACCTCCACTGTGCAGTTAGTTTTGCACAGTGTAGCCCCAAACCTCATCTTCTGGGGTCCCCCTGCGGCACTCGCGGCTCCTCCTCGCATCATTAAACTTCTGGGAGAAGCGCTCTCCTTGGGGGTTACCTTGCGGGCAAGCTCCCAAGTTCAGCATTTGCATGCATAGACACAGAATGAAGGATTCTGCCCCGCCCCCCAGCTCCCGCGTCATTGGATTTGATTGACAGCAGCGGGAGCAAATGACTGCGCTGCTATCAATCTATCTAATCAAGAGCCGAGAACCCTGGGCATAGAGGTACAGCACGTCTCCGCCGAGGGAACGAACAGTCTCAGGTGAGTAAAAGGGGGGGAGGGGGGACTAGGGGGCCGGTCAGTGTCAGAAGTTTCTTTCACCTTAATGCATAGGATGCATTAAAGTGAAAAAAACACGAGGGTTTACAACCCCTTTAAGCCTACTTGTAGTACACACTGTACACAGGTTGTAATCCTTACACTCATAAAATTCTGCTCAACTACTGAACCACAAGTGAGAGTTTCATTGACACACATAAACCTAAAGAGGGCATTGTGAGGGGGCACTGGTGCTCTGAAAGGGGGAACAGGGAGACTGATGCTCTGTGAAGGAAGAGGGGGCACTGTGGAGTAGATTACTCACCTGTGCATCCTCTGCTTCCCACACCACTGCTTCCCACTGCTGGAACCATTGCTGGGACAAAGTCTTCTAACACCCAAAGGGAAGATGTGCCAAATCCCCTTGAAAGCTTGACTGAATTAGATACTCAAAGGCTTCGTATTCCAGCCTGATGCTTCAGCACCCCTCCCTGTCCACGCTAGCAGCCTGGGAAGCCTGGGAAGCCTGATCTTTAAAAAAGTCTATGAAGAAGCTGCTCCAGCCATTTTTAGAGGTCTGACTCCCCTAGAAGTTTTGGAGGAAAAGTGAAATAGCAGTTGAGAGAATTCAAGACATTCCCTTCATCTTTCAAAACTCATGCCACAGGAACTCAAGAGATCCCTATTCTGACAACAAAACTTTCTGTGATAGATCACGTCTACATCAAAGAATCATCCTACAGAAGTGTCAGTGAAACAACATCTTAACTACTACTGATGGTAACAAGACTAAACTTTTAGTTGGTGTCCAGGAATTTACTAATGCCGAGATTGTCCACCACAATATGAATGTTCATCAGTTCCTGGACTATGTAACTAACGACTCTTATTTCTGTAAATGCTGCAGAGTTCTTCACAGTCAGCAACTAATGCCACGTACACACGGTCGGACTTTTCGTCTACAAAAGTCCGATGGACGCCGACGGACTAAAGCTGGCTGACAATCCGATCGTGTGTGGGCTTCCCTGGACTTTCAGCGGACTTTTCCAGCCGCAAATCTGACGGACTTTAGATTTGAAACATGCTTCAAATCTTTACGTCGTAACTACGCCGGACCCAGAAATCCGCTCGTCTGTATGCTAGTCCGACGGACAAAAACCCACGCTAGGGCAGCTATTGGCTACTGGCTATCAACTTCCTTATTGTAGTCCGGTGTACGTCATCACGTACGAATCCGTCAAACTTTGTGATCGTATGTGTGATCGTATGTAGGCAAGTCCGTTCGTTAGAAAGTCTGCCAAAAGTCCGTCAAAAGTCTGCCAAATGTCCATCAAAAGTCTGTCAGACGGGTAGCCGAAAAGTCCGACCGTATGTACGCGGCATTAGGCTAGTCCTATCATCGATGGAATTACACCTGGCAACTGTAAAACAATTACATAGCGAGTCCAAGTTACATACATAGTTACATAGTAGGTGAGGTTGAAAAAAGACACAAGTCCATCAAGTCCAACCTATGTGTGTGATTATGTGTCAGTATTACATTACATATCCCTGTATATTGCGGTCATTCAGGTGAATATCTAATAGTTTCTTGAAGCTATCAATGCTCCCCGCTGAGACCACCGCCTGCGGAAGGGAATTCCACATCCTTGCCGCTCTTACAGTAAAGAACCCTCTACGTAGTTTAAGGTTAAACCTCTTTTCTTCTAATTGTAATGAGTGGCCACGAGTCTTATTAAACTCTCTTCTGCGAAAAAGTTTTATCTCTATTGTGGGGTCACCAGTACAGTATTTGTAAATTGAAATCATAGCCCCTCTCAAGCGTCTCTTCTCCAGAGAGAATAAGTTCAGTGCTCGCAACCTTTCCTCATAACTAAGATCCTCCAGACCCTTTATTAGCTTTGTTGCCCTTCTTTGTACTCGCTCCATTTCCAGTACGTCCCTCCTGAGGACTGGTGCCCAGAACTGGACAGCATACTCCAGGTGCGGGCGGACCAGAGTCTTGTAGAGCGGGAGAATTATCGTTTTATCTCTGCAGTTGATCCCCCTTTTACTGCATGCCAATATTCTGTTTGCTTTATTAGCAGCAGCTTGGCATTGCATGCCATTGCTGAGCCTATCATCCACTAGGACCCCCAAGTCCTTTTCCATCCTAGATTCCCCCAGAGGTTCTCCCCCTAGTGTATAGATTGCATTCATATTTTTGACACCCAAATGCATTATTTTACATTTTTCTACATTAAAACTATTTGCCATGTAGTTGCCCACACCATTAATTTGTTCAGGTCTTTTTGCAAGATTTCCACATCCTGCGGAGAAGTTATTGCCCTGCTTAGCTTAGTATCGTCTGCAAATACAGAGATGGAACTGTTTACCCCATCCTCCAGGTCGTTTATGAACAAATTAAATAGGATTGGTACCAGCACAGAACCCTGGGGGACCCCACTACCCACCCCTGACCATTCTGAGTACTCCCCATTTATCACCACCCTCTGAACACGCCCTTGTAACCAGTTTTCAATCCATGTACTCACCCTATGGTCCATGCCAACGCACCTTATTTTGTACAGTAAACGTTTATGGGGAACTGTGTCAAATGCTTTTGCAAAATCCAGATACACCACGTCTACAGGCCTTCCTTTATCTAGATGGCAACTCACCTCCTCATAGAAGGTTAATAGATTGGTTTGGCAAGAACGATTCTTCATGAATCCATGCTGATTACTGCTAATGATATCATTCTTATTACTAAAATCTTGTATATATAAGTGAGTGCCCAAAAAACATTGGTTCTTTATTCCTAAGGGCCAATTCACACTATATGCGGTGACAGGCATTTTACGGTATTGTAAAACATATTTCACTGCAGGGACACGAATGAAACAATTGTTTCCTATGTGCCCCATTCACATTACAATGCAGCCTAGCACTGCACTAAAATGGAGACGTGCTTCACTTTATTGCTGCACATTGACCCGAATCACACAGCAATGTTATTATTATTATTATTATACAGGATTTATATAGCGCCGACAGTTTACGCAGCGCTTTACAACATTAGGGCAGACAGTACAATAGCAATACAATTCAATACAGGAGGAATCAGAGAGCCCTGCTTACAATCTAGGAGGGAGGGTCAAGTTATGCAAAAGGGTAATAGCTGTGGGGGATGAGCTAATGGAGAAAATAGTGCAGTTATTAGATGGAGGCAGGATAGGCTACTGAAAATCCAGTAAATCAGCTTGATGTCATCATTTGAAGAGATAAAAAGCAAGCTTTTGATGGGCCAATGACAATTGTCATATCCTCTAGTCATGGAAAAATACTTTTTGAGAATAAAGGTCTGAATCTGGTAGCAGCAGAGAGGTACACATAGTTTGCAAAAAAATACAAACACTATTAAAGGTAAAAGACATCCAAGGACAAATAAACGTAAGAACAAATACTGTATGTCATATATCACAACATCAAAGTTGTGATAGGACGAGACTCTGTCACTATTAGAAGATAGGAAAATGTTTGTAAGTCCTGTTTGGCTTATTTTTGCTTTTATGCTGCAGCACTATTTGTACATTTTTATTCTAATAAATACTACACTATAAGAGCATCATTTGGGCTCCCGTTGGTGCGCTACTTTTTGCACAGAGTTTGTCCTCATTGGAGTCTACTAAGCCACCTACAGATCTGAACATAATGTCACCATGCTTTATAACAACAGCTCAAGGCTTGTCATTTCTTGCCATCTGGTGAGTGTATAGATTGTTGGAGGGACTTCAAGGTGAAAGAGCACTTTGTAGCACTTTTGGCCTAAATGTGTATACTTTTATGATGGAAATTATCTACTCTCTGGTGAGTGGTTTGGGCCATTGCACTAATACAGCATATTTTGGATATTCTGGATCCATAAAAGATCTATTTTTTTCCATCACATTTTCATATACGGGCCTTTTTGTGTTTGTTTAATATATGGACAGTTATTTATTTTTTCAATGGGAAGTGCTGCACTATATTTGTTTTTGTATGATTATTTGGAGGTTGTATATTCACCTTTTTATGTGCCAGCTGCCACATAATCTATTCAGCGCTCCACTTTTATTTTATTGATTGTATAAAACAATTCAAATTTTTTTTATATAAACTACCAATGCTATTATTTCCTATGTAATTGAGATGAACAAAGGCAGACATGTTGATCTAAGGACAATTAAACTGCAGTATATTCAATTATTACTTTTGGGTTTAGATACACATATGGGAAGAATTAAGTTAGTTTTCTCTTGAGAAGTACCAACCATAAGTCCTACACATCCTAGTCAGATAAACAGATTGCCAAATGGTTTTGAGAGTTGGGGACTTGTAAATGAACCTTCCACATATGGCAATTTATGACATTGACAGAACACATAGACTACACAATCAACTCATTGTTAAGTCATAATCGGATGGGGTAAACCATAAAGTATTACCCACTGTATACTGTTACCTATTTATTTTCAGTTTTAACACTTTCTACAGAATGTGAAGATACTATTTAATACTGTTCCATACTTTGCATGTTAAACCTTAGATACAGTCAATTGTTGTACATTATAAACCTGTGGATCAACAAAACCTCAAGTGAAACATTTGATAATTTATTCCCCGGAACTGTGTATATACAGTATCTCACAAAAGTGAGTACACCCCTCACATTTTTGTAAATATTTTATTATATCTTTTCATGTGATAACACTGAAGAAATAACACTTTGCTACAATGTAAAGTGGTGAGTGTACAGCTTGTATAACAATGCAGATTTGCTGTCCCCTCAAAATAACTCAACACACAGCCATTAATGTCTAAACCACTGACAACAAAAGTGAGTACACCCCTAAGTGAAAATGTCCAAATTGTGCCCATTTAGCCATTTTCCCTCCCTCCTCATGTGACTCGTTAGTGTTACAAGGTCTCAGGTGTGAATCTGGAGCAGGTGTGCTGAATTTGGTGTTATGACTCTCACTCAAGTTCAACATGGCACCTCATGGCAAATAACTCTCTGAGGATCTGAAAAAAAAGAATTGTTGATCTACATAAAGAAGGCCAAGGCTATAAGGAGATTGCCAAGACCCTGAAACTGAGCTGCAGCATAGTGGCCGAGACTCTGTTGGGTGTTTGTGTGTGTCCTCCAATTTGTCGTCTGCTGCACAGCACATGCACCTTCCATAATTCTAGCACAACGCTGTCTGTGTGTGGGTCCACTTCGGGAGATGGAATATAAGTGGGTGTAGCAGGGATTGGCTACATTACAAGGAGGGGGGCGGAAATCATGGGCCTCTCTAGCACCCTGTTCAATATCTCACTCGCAGCATTTGTGTGAGTGAGATATTGAGTAACAGGTTCGACACAGGCAGCCACCGATAGCACAGAGCACAGTGCAACCGCTCCCAACCACGGACTCCCGACTGGGAGGCGGGCGGAGCAGCTGACATTTGAATTGGCAGTGATTAGAGAGGCTCGGGTGACAGCTTGGAGTCTGAAGATCACAGGCATATGATGCCGCTGGACCGATGCCCGCTCAGCCCGAGCCCCACTGCTAGTGATAACATAACTTTTGCGTGTGCAGTGCAGAGTGCAGTTACCACCCATGCCACCGCCGACCTGACCTTAGCACGGCCGCATCTCCATAGATAATTGGAGCAATGGACCTGGCCCTAATGGGGCACCATGAGCACCTGGGGCCCCTGGGCAGTGCCCAGGGGTGCCCGCTTGATAAGACGCCCCTGGATATGTCTCAACTAACTTCTACACTTTGCAATATTTTCACACTCTTTGCAGAACTGCTCAAGTTCAGTTAAATTTGATGGTGACTATTTGTGGATTGCAGTCTTCAAGTCATTCCACAGATTTTCCATGGGGTTTAAGTCTGAGCTCTGACTAGGCCATGCAAGGACATTCACCCTTTTCTCCTTCAACCACTGTGTAGTCATTTTTGCTGCGTGCTTTGGGTCATTGTCATGTTGGGAGGTAAACCTTCTTCCCATAGACAACTTTCTGACAGAGGGCAGCAGATTTTCCTCAACTGTACCTTGAAGATTCTGAGGTCATATGAAAAAAGGCGTTATGGTCAGATGAGACTAAAATGTAATATTTTGGACTCAACGCCAAAGGATATGTCTGGTGGAAATCCAATACATCTCACCATCCAAATAACACCATTCCTACAGTAAAGCATGGAGGTGGTAATATCCTGTTATGGGGGAGTTTGTCTGCAGCACAGACTGGAGCACTTGTCAGGATAGAAGAAACATGGATAGGGCAAAATACCATTGAATTCTTGAGACAAATCTGCTGCCCTCTGCCAGAAAGTTGTTAACCGGAAGAAGGTTTACCTTCCAACATGACAATGACCCAGAGCACACAGCAGTACTGACCTGTCCATTTGACAGTGTAAAAGGCAATGCAAGGCAGTAGGTGGCACCAGGGCTTTTTTTCAGAGGGAACTTGGTGGAACTCAGTTCCACCACCACTGGCTCAGACCCTTTGATGCCTGCTCACCACAATCACTACAAGTGACAGCTCTGCACTCTGTGTGTAACCCCCATGAACTCTGCACTCTGTATGTAATGCAATCATGATGTTTAATGCCCCTTTAAGACACTTCTACTGTTTGTGAAATACACACCACACCCACTATTTGATGGGGTTTTGGGAAGGGGGGGTCGTGGTTGAGTTCCAGCACCTATTGTTTGAGAAAAAAAGCCCTGATTGGCACCAACAGTTAGTGGATTTAAACATGCCTGGAACAAACACAGATCTATATTCAGAAAAAAAGTAAAAATACAATTATTAAATAAACAAAAAACAGGACAGACTTGATGGACCATTTTGGTCTGTTTTGTGACACTGCTCTTCTATGTTTTAAGACAGAAGCAGGAGAGGCTGTCACCCCATCAACCCCCCCCCCCCCCCAAGGCAGGAGCCTTACCTGCCTCAGCCCTGTGTGCAATACTCAAGGCTATCCTTTGCTGTAGCACATTAGAATTCCCAGCCCAGTAGAAGGAAGGCAGTGGCCCTGAGCTGGGCCACAGTCTGGTGGTTAAGAACCATTACCTTATGCTGGGTATACACTAGTAGAATTGCATTCAACATTTTTCGTTGTAAGAATGTTCACTTATTTTTCTAATCATTAGTGGTGTTAAATTTATGTTTGTTTTAACCACAGTGATGAGAAAATTCAAAGGAGCAGGAAGGAAATTTTTTCTCAAATGTACAAATTTCTAACACTGTATGTAGTTTTCATTTTGGTAAAGTCCGTTCATTCCAAAAACGAATGCAAAATAAAAGCAAATTAAATCTGTCAAACGACATTCAAATGTTTTGAGAGTGTTCTGCAAATTTTCGTATGGATTTTTTTAAGCATTTTCATACAAATGGTTGCTCTAAATTCTACTAGCGTATACCCAGCTTTAGGGTACATTGCCAAAAACATTACACCATTTAGAGTCAAAATCATGAACCATTTAAGCCAATTTTATATCCATTTATGTTCTGAATTTTTGAAGCTGGTAGTCCTTAATTTACAGTCTGTGGGGAACTATGCTAAATGCTTAAAATAATTCCAAGTATAATGTATTCACAGCCACTCATTTAGTGACCTACTGAGGAAGCTCAATTTGGGGTGTAACGTGTACAGGAGTGAAACCTGCTGATGATGCCATCAAGTTACACATTTGAAGGTGGGAGGTGAGCTGGAATGTTTACATGTGTAATGCTGGTTTCTACCATTTTATTTGAGTGTTTTTATCCCTTTGGTTTGAATAAATAATTTATAAAGTGAGCATTATTAGTAGCTTTTTGTCGTTTTATGCCATTCTTTTTGCTGTGGCTTGTGCATGATGTTGGTGGGAGGAGCTATGGCAGATGGAATATGTACTATTATGGAAAAGCTCTTTTGGAAGAGGGGAGCATGTTCACAGAAGATTAATGGCATTGTTCATGATTAAAGGTTTTTCTTGGACTATTTCTTTATTGATCCATTTATATGATGTGTTTGGATTTTTGTCATATCTGCCTCTGAATATGTGGAGAAGCTGACTAATAAAAGTCACATGTATATGTTTTGTCATAATAATTTTGATATGATCACAGGATTTAGTTGTTTGGCTAGCGCTACGCTATTTTATTGATTACTTATGTGTCTACTGTATGTTTTTGCTTACTTTCTCATAAAAAGAGTGTAAATTTCTTTGACAAATTTGATCCTTTATGAATCCACGTTGGATATCACTCATGATATCGTTTTTCTAGCAGATATTCTTCTATGTCTTCCTTTAGCAAACAATCAAATATTTTTCTTACTATAGAAGTTATATTTACAGGCCAGTAGTTACTGGATTAAGGCTTTGATCATTTTTAAATCGTATGCATCACATTGGCCTTACGCAAATCCATTGATCCCAAGTTGATGATTAAAGAGCATCTAAAAATTCGACCAATGGCTTTGAATTAACTGAGACTGATTCTTTGTAGATGGGTGTAAGCCATCTGCTACAGGTGTTTTACTTGCCTTATTATACTGTTTCTGATCCATATCAATTTAGAGCTGTCAGAAAGTAAATCTAGGATTAAAACATTTAGGGTCGGTTCACACTATCGCCGCACGTGGCTCCCAGCAGGGTTCCGTTGCATCCTGGTTCACCGTTTCAGGTCCGATTTCAGCCCGGATTTTTGGCTAAATTCGGACCTGAAACAGACCAAAATACGCACAGGGCTCCTGTGCAAATTCACACTGGAGATATGTGAACAGGCTTCATAGAGAGCCGGTCAAAATCTCCTGCTACTGCGAATTGGATGCGAGGAATGCGCATCCAATTTTCAGTGATGTGAAACCAGACTCAAAGTGCATGTCTGACCAAAAATAAAGTCCCAGATAGCAGTGAGGCTACTTTCACATTGTTCCATTGCAAAAACACGGTAAAAACGTATATGCGTTTTTGCCACTTTTTACAGCATTTTTTGTTGTTGTGTTTTTGCCATTCCCGGTGCGTTTTGCACCTGTGAATAAAGACACGTAACTCAAAGACTGCACCAAAACCACAACTGCGAGTGCGTTTTTGATCTGCTTTTAATACTCCATATTCAACTCGCACACGTCCCCAGGTTGGTAACCATTTTAGTGAGTGATCTGACAACTTTTGTTTCCATATAAGCCTGAGATGTTTGCTTAAACTTACTAACTTTTGGCGGGACTTATTATGTCACACCTGTTAAGGGGTGGGTCTTTGTTTCTGTCTTCTTTTGATTGGTTGACGGTTATTTTAAATACTGTACACTGTTACCCCACACTTATCACATGCCTGACGAGTGACGAAGGGGTCCTGCGTGACTCTGAAATGTTGCACTGCTCTGTGATGTGATCATGCAATAAAAACCCGACACTACCTTGTTGATTCATGGTGTGCTGGCAAATATTTCAATTTCGATGTGTTTTTGCTCCGTTTTTCCGTTCATTTCAATGAGGAGGTGCGTTTGTGATGCATTTTTTTTTACCACACCAAACATGCACCAAAATGCGGCAAGCAGGACTTTGGAAAAACGCAATGGTCCCACAACTGACCAGTGTGAAGGGTTCCATAGGATTTAATGGTCACACATTTTTCTTCCTCTTTTTTTAATGCAGCCTAAAAACTGGACAGTTTTGGCTGTTCATACACTTTAAGAATTGAAGACTACTCTACCGCTGGTGGTAAATATAAAAAAAAAAAACATAGTAAGTTTTTATCTAAATCTAAGATGTAATCTTTAACCTAAATCTAAGATGTAAAAAAAAAAGTGTAGTTATCAGCGCATTCTGAGAAACATTTATTGGGATTATCTGTTCAATATAATGCAACTGACTTTCCATGGAGGAATGTTAAGTGGGTTCTGATGCATACATTCCACCCCCAGCAATGGGGCCCGTATTCAGGAAAGTGGATTTGAGCAAACAAAGTTTTAGGTTTTATAAAAATATAATTATTACTAATACATACATAACTATAAATATACACTACTGTGCAAACGTTTTAGGCAGGTGTGAAAAAAATGCTGTAAATGAGGAATGCTTTTAGAAATAGAAGTTAGTATTTTATTTTAGCAATTAACATAAAGGAAAGCAAGTGAACAGAAGAGAAATCCAAATCAAATCAATATTTGATGTGACCACCCCTTGCCTTCTTCTAGGTACACTCAGTGGTGTATTTAGGTTTTGTGCTGCCATAGGCCTGAGTAAACTTGTGCACCCCCTAGTTGAAATATCACCCACCCCTTCCTGTTTAAGACCCACCCTGTCATCTTCGTGGGAGGAGGGACAGAGGGATGCCCCAGGGAGGAGGGACAGAGGGACGCTGTGGGAGGAGAGACAAAGGAACGCCGTGGGAGGAGGGACAGAGGGATGCCATGGGAGGGACCCTGGGCGACAGATGCCCCGGGTGCCCACACTAGTGCGCCCTTGTCAGACTGGTTACCAGAGCTCATTGCCGGAACTTGTTGTGGCACTGGGCTCCGGGATTCAGTCCGAGATGGTGGCTCTGCATGTCGGAGCCGGGAGGGGGCTTTTTTCGCGTGGGGGACAGCTTTTAATGCCACCCCCCCCCTGCAAAGTGCTGCCCTAGGCCTGGGCCTTCTGGGCCTCGTCAACCTAGGCCAAGACACAGCACTGGGTACACTTGCACGCAGTTTTTGAAGGAACTCTGCAGGTAGGTTGTTCCAAACATCTTGGAGAACTAAGCACAGATCTTCTGTGGATGTAGGTTGCCTCAAATCCTTCTGTCTCTTCATGTAATTCCAGACAGACTCCATTATGTTGAGATCAGGGCTCTGTGGCGGTCAAACCATCACTCCCAGGACTCCTTCTTCTTCTTTACACTGAAGATAGTTCTTAATGATATTTGCTGCATGTTTGGGGTCAAAACACGCCTCCTTGATGCTATGGCATGATGGATAAATATCTGCCTGTATTTCTCAGCATTGAGGACACCATTTATCCTCACCAAATCTCCAACTCTATTTGCAGAAATGCAGCCTCAAACTTGCAAGGAACCTCCACCACGCTTCACTGTTGCCTACAGACACTCATTATTTTACTGGTCTCCAGACCTTTACTAACAAACTACCTCCTGCTACGGGAGGGGGTGGCTAGGGGGGGCTGAAGCCCCGAATGTGACCCCCAAAAGCCCCGAGTATACGGAATGCTGAATTCCGTTGTTAGCCCCGAGCGCCGGCCGCGAGGACCGATCTGGTTGTGAGTGCGGCCGAATGCGGCCAAAAGAATCCGACTGCCAGAGCGGCCGAGTGCGGCCGAAAGAATCCGACTGCCAGAGTGGCCGAAAAAACCGACTGCCATAGCGGCCGAAAGTGGCCGAGTGCCGCAGGTCCCGCCTTCTGGAGCCTGCAGCGCCAATGTCAGGACAGCGGGACGTGTGACGTGATGTCCATCTTAGCCTGCAGGCTCCGGAAGGCGGGAACGCTACATCCCTGCTCAGGCGGGCGGCTCTCCTCTCCTCCTCGGCTCGGCTCCTCTCTGATGGTGACGAGTGACTGACTGCCTGCTGTGACCACACAGTGCACACACCACGGCTGAGCTGAGGTAGGTCAGACACACAGTGTATGTAGGTCAGGCAGGTCACTGGTCACTGTTAGTGTATGTAGGTCAGGCTGGTCACTGTTCGTGTATGTAGATCAGGCTGGTCAGTGTATGTAGGTCAGGCAGGTCACTGGTCACTGTTAGTGTGTGTAGGTCAGGCTGGTCACTGTTAGTGTGTGTAGGTCAGCCTGGTCACTGTTAGTGTATGTAGGTCAGGCTGGTCACTGTTAGTGTGTGTAGGTCAGCCTGGTCACTGTTAGTGTATGTAGGTCAGGCTGGTCACTGTTAGTGTGTGTAGGTCAGCCTGGTCACTGTTAGTGTGTGTAGGTCAGCCTGGTCACTGTTAGTGTATGTAGGTCAGGCTGGTCAGTGTATGTAGGTCAGGCAGGTCACTGGTCACTGTTAGTGTATGTAGGTCAGGCTGGTCACTGTTAGTGTATGTAGGTCAGGCTGGTCACTGTTAGTGTATGTAGGTCAGGCTGGTCAGTGTATGTAGGTCAGGCAGGTCACTGTTAGTGTATGTAGGTCAGGCTGGTCAGTGTATGTAGGTCAGGCAGGTCACTGTTAGTGTGTGTAGGTCAGGCTCGTCACTGTTAGTGTGTGTAGGTCAGGCTGGTCACTGTTATTGTGTGTAGGTCAGGCTGGTCACTGTTAGTGTGTGTAGGTCAGGCTGGTCACTGTTAGTGTGTGTAGGTCAGGCTGGTCACTGTTAGTGTGTGTAGGTCAGGCTGGTCCCTGTTAGTGTGTGTAGGTCAGGCAGGTCAGTGTTAGTGTGTGTAGGTCAGGCAGGTCAGTGTATGTAGGTCAGTGTATAATATAGGTTATGTAAGTCAGTGTATAATATAGGTCAGTGTATGTACGTCAGTGTAATGGTGTAACCCCACCATCCCGCCCAAAAAAACCACTGCAACCCCCCCCCCCCGGTTGTTGGCCTTCGGGCTGAAGCCCCTGGTCTTTTTGCCGCCTAGCAGCACCCCTGGCTACAGCCAAATATTTCACATTTTGACTCATCAGTCCAGAGCACCTGCTGCCATTTCTCTGCACCCCAGTTCCTATGTTTGCTTACATAGTTGAGTCACGTAGCTTTGTTTCCATATCAATAGGCTGCAGCCTCTGATCAGTGTAGTCCTACAGCAGGGAGTCTCCAACATCAGAATGCAATGTCCCAGCAGGGGGATCTTCTATCCTCCCTGTGTGGATGAAGAAATCCGTTAACGTTGATGGTTATTGGATGGTTATGGATCGTTATTTTTCAAGATCGAAAAATAACCATCCATAACCATCCAATAACCATCCATACTATACACTATATGGCCAGATTAAGTGTCACCCAGCAATCTCTTGCAGTAGCACAAAATAGTGATTTTTGTGCTGGGAGATTTTTTTCAGTCTCTGAGATTAAAAGATTTTAAAAGCCATTATTATTATTATTTTATTTATTATTATTAATAAACAGGATTTATATAGCGCCAATGGTTTGAGCAACACTTTACAACATGAGGGCAGACAGTACAGTTTCGATACAATTCAATACAGGAGGAATTAGAGGGCCCTGCTCATTAGAGCTTACAATCTAAAAGGGAGGGTCAATTGATACAAAAGATAACTGTGGGGGATGAGCTGATAGAGAAAATAAACGTACAGTTGTTAGGAGGGGGCAGGGTAGGCTTCTCTTAAAAGGGTTTTCAGGGAACCCCTAAAAGTGAGTAGGAGATAGTCGGACAGATAGGGGGAGGGAGTTCCATAGGATGGAAGATCCTCGGGAGAAGTCCTGGAGCTGAGCATGAGAGGAAGAGACAAAGGAGCTAGAGAGCAGGAGGTCTTCAGAGGAACAAACTGAATGATTTGGTTGGTATTTTGAGACTAGTTTTTTGATGTAGCTGGGGGCAGAGTTGCAGATGGCTTTGTAAGTTCTTGTTAGTATTTGGAAATTTGTTTGTTGGCTGAGCGGGAGCCAATGGAGCCCACCCTTTTTTGAAGCCAATTATAGCCTCAGGCTCTAATAATATGCTTCTAAAAAAAAAAAAAGAACCCATTGGAATCCATGAGTCCGGTGCCCTGCATATAGATTAGAAGCCAGGCGCATGGATTAGGGGGACGGCACCCGTATGGACGGGTCACCACTGGCAGACACTGAGCGGTTGGTCAGGTGGATGAGTCTGGCAGCAACATTCATGGCAGACTGAAGGGAGGATTGCGTATGTAAAGGTAAGCCAATGAGGAGAGAGTTGCAGCAGTCAAGGCTAGAGATGATCAGGGAGTGAACAAGGAACTTTCTGCTGTCATTGGTTAGAAAGGGGCATATTTTGGAGATGTTGCGGAGGTTAAGGCGGAAAGCTTTGGACAGTGATTAGATGTGGGGCTGAAAGGATAGTTCAGAGTCCAAGATTACATCTAGCACTCTGGCATGCGTGGACAGGTTGATGGTTGTGCTGTCGATCTTGACAGAGAAGTCAGGGGAAGGGGCATGCGGGGGAGGAAATATTATGAGATTGATTTTGGATAGACTGAGTTTGAGGAAGTGGTGTGACATCCAGACTGATAAGGCATGATTTAAATTTACCCTCAAATTTTTCTCTTCTCCTCTAGAGGATGTCCTAGCATTCTTTTTTCTTTTATCTTGCTCCTGTAAGGAGAAACAGCCTTTATTACTTGTCATCATTTGTAAAATTCCTGCAGGGGATAGAAGCTGATTGTAAGAATCCTTCTCTGGCTTAGCTTACTGGTTTGAAGACCAGTGATCCAACAATGTAGTCTGTGCCCATGCTGACCAGTCATGAAGCCAACATGTTGCATAGTCCTCTGGAGCCTCAGAGCAGTGGTTCTCAACCTCAGTCCTCAAGTACTCCAACAGGTCATGTTTTGGGAACTTCCCTTAGATAAAAATAGCTCTTATCGATACCATGTCATTGATATTGATTTAAAGCAGCTGTGAAAAGTAAAAGAAAACCTGAAAGCATAGCCCGTTGGGGATACTTGAGGACTGAGGTTGAGAACCACTGCCTTAGAGGACCCTGCATCTGGACAGTCTAATAGAAAGCTAGTAGCAAGGGTCCACATCACCCATGCATCAAGGTGGGCACCCAAAGGAGGATCCTCCCACTGTAGTCCAGAAGATACTGGATTTGAGACCTGGCGGACTCTGGATTCAGGTAAGTGAGAGAAGCTTTTAGCTTACATTTATTTTAACTGGCATAGTATTTAGTTGGGGGGGGGGGGGGGTTAATGCTCAGAGTTCCACTTTAGCTGTAATTTCTGCATACATTTTTCAAGGGTTATCCAATAAACATGTCAAAGTCATCTCACGTTTTGAGACAAGCTTGTCACCTGATGAAGCAACAAAAAGATTAGTCATCAATGTTCGGGAATCAAAAGATGATATGTATTTGTTTAACTGAGTCAGCGCTCGATGCTGGCATTTATTAGCTTGTTTAGGAAAACAGTTGGGATGTTCTAAGTGGGATGCCTTTACAAGGAAAGATGAATGGGGACCTACAGAGATAATGCATAGAGATCAGATGGAGACCAGGGACTAGCATCAAACAGAATGAGGATGTAGATCATTGCCGTTTGTGATAACTTTTAATTGCTTTCAGACATCAGCTGTGACATAGCAGCTTTCGAAAATGTTACCGGAATTCTTGAAACATCTTTGATTGCAGCTCCTTTTTAATAATGTATAGGGAACTGACATTGAGGTGGAGATTACCTGAAATTACCAGATGGCATCAAGCTGAGTGTTCACACTTTGTCTAAGAATTAATTTGTTGTATGCTTCGCATTATTCCATAAAGAAAAAAATACAGAGCCATTGTGAATAAATTACCCTAAAAGTGTACCTATGGGCAAAAAGTAAAAATTACATAGATGACACAGTTGGTCACTAGCATTAAAGCCCAACATCAAGACTTAAAAAACACCCTCCCTTGTAGTGCCCCCCCCCCCCCCCGCATTGCAAGGGTTAATTGCTTGTTGTGTTTGGGGGGTTGCAGAAATGTTTGTTTTGCTTACCTAATTTGTTGCTCCCATAAGCTCCAGCACTCTCCTCCTCCACCTTATGCTCTGGTCTGTAGACAAAGCTTTGGCATCATGTACAATACAGGGACATGATTCCTATATTGTACGTTTAAAAGGCTGGAATATGAATGCAGGCGCTTGAAACTTACAGAGCAACTAGGGGGGATTGGTTGCAGTACTGGAGGGAGCCTGCTGGAGCAAGGAATAAGGTAAGTATGTACACCTTAACCACTTCAATACAGGGCACTTTCCCCATTCCTGCCCAGACCAATTTTCAGCTTTCAGCGCTGTTGCATTTTGAATGACAATTGCGCGGTCACGCAACATTGTACCCAAACAAAATTTTTATAATTTTTTTCCCCACAAATAGAGCTTTCTTTTGGTGGTATTTGATTACCACTGGGGTTTTAATTTTTTGCGCTCCAAAAATAAAGACCGAAAATTTGGAAAAAAATATGTTTTTCTGTTACAAAACGTTGGAAATAAGTATGCTTCACTGTGGGGCAGGGATAAGGCTGCACTGACGGGCACTGATGAGGCAGTACTGACTGGCACTGATGAGGCGGCACTGATGAGGTGGCACTGATGGGCACTGATAATGAGGCACTTATATGCAGCACTGATGGGCACTGATAGGCGGTACTGATAAACAGCACTGACGGGCACTGATAGGTGGCACTGATATGCAGCACTGATGGGCACTGATAGGTGGCACTGATGGGCACTGATGGGTGGCACTGGGCACTGATAGGTGGCACTGATGGGCACTGATAGCTGGCACTGATGGGCACTGATAGGTGGCACTGGTGGGCACTGATGGGTGGCACTGATAGATGGCACTGTCAGACAGCACTGATCAGGAGGCACTAGCAGGCATCATTGATGGGCACTGAGTGCCATCCCTATTGGGCATTAATTGGCATACCTGGTGGTCCTGGGTGGGCATTCCTGATGGCCCTGGGTGGGCATCCCTGATGACCCTGGGTGGGCATCCCTGGTGATCCTGGGTGGGCATCCTTGGAGGGGGGCTGCACTGATAATCAATCAGCGTAGACCCCCCTTGTCAGGAGAGCAGCTGATCGGCTCTCCTCTACTAGCGTCTCTCAGTGCAAGTGGAGGAAAAGCCGATAAACGGCTCTTCCTATTTACACTTTGATCAGCTGTTTGGACACAGCTGATCACGTGGTAAAGAGTCTACGTCAGAGGCTCTTTACCTCAATCGAAAATGTGGTGTGTCAGACTGACACACCACACCAACGATCGCCGCGGGCGCGTGCTAACGGCTCATCCTGCTGGACGTCATATGACGCCCAGTTGGGATAACTGAACCACTTCACGGCCATCATTCTGCACACGGCGGGCGGGAAGTGGTTAATCTTCTGCCCCTAGACTAAACAAGCAATTAAAGTAACATTAAACCTTTGTTTTTTTTGTTTTTTTTCTAAAATAACAAACATGGTATACTTACCTCTCTATGCAATGGTTTTGCACAGAGCAGCCCCGATTATACTTTTCTGGGGTTCCTTGATGGCATTCCAGGCCCCCCCACCTTAGCGAGTGCCCTATGGAAAGCCACTTTCCATGTGGGCACCCGTGCAGGCTTGTTTTCGAGCAGCCTTGTCTATGCATATTGACACAGACCAGGTGACTCAGCCCTGCTCCCTCATTAAGGCATTTGATTGACAGCAGTGAGAGCCAATGGCTGCCACGAGACCTGACTCCGTCTCCTCCTCAACGGAATCTAAATAGAGTCAGACACAAAAGGGATAAGCTGATTGGCTAAAGATATTAAGTAAGATACATCACTCACTAATACACTGCCCATTCAAAAGAACGATTCGAGAACACGAAATTACGAACATACTAAGTTACGAACATACATATTAAGATACACTCACACTGTCCATTCAAAAGAAAGATTCGAGAACACGAACAAACGAAATTACGAAAACACAAATGAAAATACGAACATACAAAATTATGAACAGACAAAGGATTGAAAATACGAAATGTAAATCATCAGTTATAGATGTTATTTTCTTTCTTTTACTGTTTTGGAGTTTCGTATTTTCATAAGTTTGTCCGTACGTAAATTCGTATTTTCGTGTGTTCGTTATTTTGCTTATTCGTAATTTCGTGATTTTTGGATTTTGGTTCTTTCAGCTATTCTGGTGTTCAGATTGATCCAAATGTACGAATACTAACAAATTCGTACGAAAATCCATTCGTTACAAACCGAATTGAACATGTCTACTCGCCTACACTTGATGGGAGACAGAGCCTTCTCCTGCTATGCTCCAAAACTCTGGAATTCACTTCCTAAGAACATCAGCAAGTCATCTTCTCTAAATTCATTCAAATCAAATCTAAAAACATTTTTCTTTAGAGAACCTGTTATCCTGTGTATTCCTTGTGTAGTGCTTTGAGAAGCTACCTTTAAAGGAGTTATATAAAATAAAGTGTATTATTAATATAAGTAAAAACGTATTGCACTCACAAAGTTGTCAGAAAAAGCTTTTATCAAATGCACAAAACAGTTTAAAGAGCCTCAGATGTCCAGTTAGATACTGTACAATTGAGTCAGAGCATCCAGGAGTCCAAGGCCATTTACTGATAAAACAGATTTATAGCAGAAATTAACTGACACATTTCAGGTGCCAAACTCACTCCCCCTTCATCAGGACTACAAAACAAGTACAAAAACAAAGGTCATCAATTTAAAAGCAAAAATTCATCAATATAAAAATGAATATACAAGTAAAAAATATTGAATAGAAAAGTCAGATAGGATATACCAATTTGCATATAATATCTGCATAATATATGTAAATGTGTACATACTCTTTGAGTTTTATATTCTTTTTTTTCCTATTTGCATATTCATTTTTTTGTTCATGACCTTTGTTTATTGTTCATGAGCTTCTTCTACTACACGCAAACCAAAGTAAAAAAACAAGAACCCTTGGACACCGCCCACCGTCTTTGGATAGACCATCGCCCCAAGCACCAAAGCCAAAAGTCTTGGAGTCATTTTCGACACAGAAATGTCAATGGATGCACAAATTGGATCAGTAGTCAGCGGATCTCACCATCTTCTTCGCCTGCTATGCAGACTAATCCCCTTCATTCCAAAAGAGGACAAAGCGGCAGTAGATGGAACTATCATTAACTCCCAACTCGACTACGCAAACTCCCTTACACCGGACTACCTAAATACCAGATTGCACGCCTACAACTCATCCAAAACACCGCAGCAAGACTGATAACAGGAAAAAAACCCTGGGAATCCATTTCCCCATCCCAGAGGAGTCTACATTGGCTATCCGTAAAGTATCGGATCTAATTCAAGACCCTCTGCCTCGCCCACAAATGCCTCCTCAAAAACGCTCCTCAATACCTATGCGAGAAAATAAAACGCTACATACCTAATCGCAGTCTTCGATCAACCGACCGAAACCTCCTCCACGTTCCCAAATCCCGCTACAAATTGAAGGGAGAACGAAGATTCTCAGTCCAAGGACCATGGTTATGGAACACTCTACCAACCAACATTGGATATGGAAGGAAACCATCAGGCCTTCAGGAAAAAACTCAAGACCTACCTCTTCTAACAAGTTGGACCCACAGGATGGACCAAGCGCTTTGAGGCGATTCAGTTTGCATTTGCAGCACTATACAAGTAATTCATTCATTCATTCATTTGTTTTTTGTTTTGTACTTGTTTTTTTTTAGCCCTGATGAAGGGGCAGTGTGTTTGGTAACCAAAATGAGTGGATTTATTCTGCTATGAATACATTTCATTATTAAATTACCTTGGACTTTTGGATGTTTGTGAGGCACTTTCATTGGATTGTATGTATGTGGATTCTCCACTTTGGGTACTTTCAATGTTCCTGAGGGTTCTCCGTTTCATGGAGTGCTGCCAAACTGGAACCAGTGTGCCCAATGACAATGTCAGTGACCCTTAGAAAATCTGAATCCAGCACCCTGGTTGTTCTTGTGTTTGGTTCAAATAGTCCAGTTGCAACAGTGAAAAGTCCTGCTTCAAGAAGGTGAACAGCGATGACTCTCTGCTTGGTAACTGCTGAAACCCAAAAGCATGTAGGCAGGTGCAGGTTTTTTTCTCCACTGCAGGTGGTGCTCAACCGCAGCAGCACCATAGTTGGAGAGGAATTCAAGAGGAACACAGTTCCTCTATGGCTTTCTGGGTCACTGAGGAAGCACCCAATCGGATGTTGCCACCCCTTGTGACCCTGACAGCCATCTTGGGTCAGGCAAAGCCTATTTAAGGCCCTGGCTCCCAGGGTTGGCATGCATTTTGCGAGTCAGCCGTGAAGAGAAAGGTACCCCACCTGTTAGAGTCCATTCACACTTGTGCAACTTGTCATGTTACTTTGGACCCCCTTCTGAACCATACAAGGCCACATGCCCTCAACGTAGGGGGTGCTTTGGGGCAGGGTGGCTCTGCCCCCCCAAAGCACCTTGTCGCAATGTTGATGGGGACAAGAGCCTCTTCCCCACAACCCTGGCCTGTGGTTGTGGGAGTCTGCGTGCAAGGGGCTTATCGGAATCTGGAAGCCCCCTTTATCAAGGGGGGCCCCTAGATCTCACCCCGCCCATGTGAACATACTACCCCTACTCATCCACTAAAAAAAAATGCAGTGTAAAAAACAACAGTAGGCAGTTTTTGACAAGTCCTTTATTTAAAAAATAAAAAAAAAGTCCCTCGGTGTAGTTCCATCATTAACCACGCCACCTGCTGCCACTGCCGACCCGAAAAAAGAAAAAAAAAACCCCGGCTCCCACCAACTGCCTACTCCGCCGTGTGATAGCTCTTTAACCACTTCCGGAGCAGCCGGCGCAGTTTTACTGTGGCAGGTTAGCTTGGCTGGGCAAATCGACATTACCTTACGTCGCTTTTCCTTTTGGTCATTGTGCCCGGCGGGTGGGATGACCGCCGGGCACCTGCGATCGCTCGTGACAGAGCAAGAACCGGGATCTGTGTGTAAACACATAAATCCCGGTTCTTTCAGGGGAGAGGAGACAGATCGTGTGTTGTGTGTGTTTGTCTGCCGCAGTATCACTGTCCCAATAAAAATCACAGATCACCGCCATTACAAGTAAAAAAAAAAAAAAATGCCATAAATCTATCCCCTATTTTGTAGACGCTATAACTTGTGTGCAAACCAATGAATTTACACTTATTGCAATTTTTATTTTACCAAAAATATATAGAAGAATACATATCGGCCTAAACTGAGGAAAAAATTAGTTTTTTTGAAAAAAAATGTGGGATGTTTATTATAGCAAAAAGTAAAAGATATTGTGTTTTTTTCAAAATTGTCACTCTTCTTTTGTTTATAGCGCAAAAAATAAAAACCACAGAGGTGATCAAATACCACCAAAAGAAAGCTTTATTTGTGGGAAAAATAGGACGTCAATTTTGTTTGGGTATAGCGTCACACGATCGCACAATTGTCAGTTAAAGCGACGCAGTGGCGTATTGCAAAAAATGGCTTGGCCATTGAGCAGCCAAATCTTCCGGGGCTGAAGTGGTTAATAACTAAGGGGCGGGATCTGGGTGGCCACCCCCAGCATGCCCTCGGTTGATGAAGTCATAAGGGGGTGGTGTCACCTGGGCCCTGCCCCTTTAAGTGCTGTCACACGGCGGAAGCCTTTGTCGGGGCCGGAGGTTTTTTTTGGGGGGTCAGCAGTGGCGGTGGGTGGCGATGGATCTACAGATGGGGACAACTTTTTTATGTTTTAATAAAGAAATTGACAAAAACATTTGTTGTGATTTTATTTAATTTTTACACTTTTTTTGGTGAATGAGTAGGGTACCCCATACTAATTCATATGGGGGGCCTGGGATCTGGGGACCGCTTGTTAAAAGGGGCTTCCAGATTCCAATAAACCCCCCACCCACAGACCCCCACAACCACCGGCCAGGGTTGTGGGGAAGAGGCCCTTGTCCCCATCACAAGCAGAACCACCCCTGCCTCTAAGCACCCCCCCCCCCATTTTGAGGGCATGTGGCTTGGTATGGTCTGCGGGGGGCGCTCACCCCATCTAGCACCTTCTGATCATAAGCTGGAAGTTTTTGTGTTGTGGCTCTTTACAAGCACTTCTTTTGACAACCTTTGTGAGTGTAAAATGATTTTGTTATAACTAGTAAACATATATCCTTTTATTTCACTAAGTTGGTGCTCTATATTCTTTTTTTTAAGTACTTTTAGTATGCTGGTTATTCATCTTGGTGCAAGAACAGCTGCAATACCCGCACTTTACACATTTGATCTGTACATTACCCATTTGATTGCTGTGGAGTCTACATAGCGTAGACAAAACTGACAATAAGAATCTTTTTTTTTATATTGTTATACTTATAGTACCTATGTTTTACTGCAGTGAACACTTTTCTCTTTATTTCTGAGACTGAAAGTCTCGAAAGAAGCATCACTCTCCAGGGTAAAGCATACAGTATGGAGGACGCTGGTGGAACCAAGGTTTGTTCATGCAAGAACAAGAAAGAAAATATTTTACAGAGACCTCATTACCTCATAGCACGTGTTTTAAGATATGATGTGGAATTTCAGGTAATAAATTCTGGTGGGACTCCATGCTAGAACAGGCCACATTACCCCTCACTGAGATTGATGAAACAGCCCCTGTGAATTTTCCATGGCTGGCTAATGCTCAGTTGGGTCACAGAGCTTGTATAAAACATTTAATACTTTATAAATGACCCTGTAAAGGATCTTTGATATTTTTCTTGGCTTCTGTTGAGTTCTTTGCTCAGGGAATGATGTAAACTTCTTCAGTCATGTAAATGTTTTCCGTAAGAATATTTCTTATGTTATGGTTGAAAGCGAGCATTTAGGCTATTGCGAAAATTAGATATAGTTATTTAAATATTGCCAACATATTTGTGCCCTACAGAGAGCATCTGACCTTATTTCATTACTCACTAGGACAGTGGTGTATACAGTTTAGTGTACCTACCACACTCATTCACAATGTGCGTTCCGTTTATGTTTAAGTCAATTAATCTACCCATATGTTTTTGAGCTTAGTAGACATCTGGAGGAAACCTATTGTACTCAAACACAAGAAGAGCAAACAAACTACATGTAGATACTGAACCAATTGTCCTAACAGATACTGAACCAAGGAGAGCAAAACTACAAAGCAACAGTCCAAACCACTAAGCTTTTCAGATTTTTGCACAGTGTTGTGAAGATTTCAAAGTGGGTTATGATGACAGTTAAGTGTGAAAAATTAACAGCTTTTTTTTATATTTCAAATATTTTTATTTTCTTATATGTAGAATAGATAGAGATAAACTAATATAAAGCTGTGCATAAAGATAGGCTACATGGTCCAACTGCAGGCCATAGGTTACAAGTCCATTGCATGACAGATTCAATGTTTCCAAAGACTGTACCATCACATAGTAAATACAATAAATTGGCATGCCATGGACACACTAACCGATATGCGGGGAAACAATATGAACCCATGTATCAGCGAATAGCATCATGAAATGCACCCCACTCAGTGTTGGGTGAGTCGCATTCAAGGATGAAAGGAGAATAAGAAGGGGAAAGAAGAAAGGAGAGACAAGGAAGGGAAAAAAAGAAGAAAGCACACTAAACTCTTTTTTTTTATGTATATCTCCCACCCTCTACCCCATGTGTCTTCCATGGTCCAGCACTCTTCCAGGTTGAATAACACCCAGCGTTATTTGACGCTGAAGATTGGGTATGTACATTTTTACATAGTTGGGCCAATGTAAGTATGTATGTGCCATACCTGTGAGATCTCATTACTACAATGATCCCCATTAGCTTATGGGTCCCAATGCAGAGTGACTGCCCTGCTTTTTACTCAACACAGGAGGTCACTTGCCACAGGTGCCATCAGAGAACACTTTCATTTTCTATTTTCATAATTCAAAATGTTCTCTGATTGGACAAGGTGAAGATTGTGATATCAACGCCCCGTCGCTTCATCTGGAGAACACTTAGCATTCATTGAGAAAATTCAAAGTGTTTTCTGAATGGTACCGGTGCCAAGCAAATGATCTCCTCTCAGATAGCAAGGATAACTTGCCCCCAATGTGTGGCAGTGTTGAAATGTAAGTCTTGTTAACTTGCTGCACATTTTTACTGGCAAGTTGTACACTTGCAGAGCACTTTAAGTTCTAGTTGACACTTTTCCAATTTGTAGCAAGTTTGCATGCCAAGTCTCTAGCAAGAGCAAAGTTGCAGTGGTGAGTATACAGCAAAAGCTCTGCTAGTCACAGTGACCCCTGTGGTGGGATGACTATTGCACAACATAACTGAACCAGAACTTGCAGCAGACTTGCAGAATGTTTGCAAAGAAAGTTGATCTGGAGTCATGCTATGCGGACTTGCTGCAATTGTGCAACAAACTTGTGAAGCCTGGCAAGTCTAGCAATAGCTTAGCAAGTCATTTTCAAACTTGCAGCTCAATTGCTTGCTATCTGGGCTGTGTTCGCAATGCATGGGACCTGAAAGCTAATGGGGATCACTCTAGTAGCAGTACCTCCTACAGTGATTTCCACCTTCCACAAGGATATGGCACATGCATACATACATTGGCCCAAGCTGGCCCAATGTAACTATGTAAAAATTGCCATTCCTAAACTTTAGCTTTAAGCAACTTCCTGTGAGCCCAAGGGGTCAAGAACCCACCCCCTGGGGACATGTCAACAAGTCATTATTTTTCAATATGCACTGGATTAAGACCCACTCCCCTTAGTTGAATTTTCTCAATCTCTTTCACTGCAATATATGTCTGTTTTGAGTGGTGTGGATGTTAGCACAGAGCACTCATGGTGCTTCCCCATGTGTTTTTTGTGGTCCAGTCTCGGTCCTCTTCCAGGTCAAATGATGCCCAGCATTAATTAAACTACTTTTATGAGCCCAAGGAGTCATCATTATGTGTTCTGCAGCATTCTGGACTAAGGGCACAAAAGAAGGAAGAGGACCTGTGATGTTATTTGACCAGATTGAAGAATGTTGCAAAAAATGTATGGGTGTATAGCCTTAGCTCAACATTACTTTACATACATTAACAATTTTTGAAAAAAGTAGATAATGGCTGATGCTTCATGAACTGCATGAAAAGGCCTGGTCTCAGGAGCATATAAACTAAGAAGATACGTTGTCCATCTGTCCGTCTGTTCATTTGTCCATCTATAAATCACCATCCATCTATTCCTCACTTTCATTTCTTACTTTACTCCCCTCTAATGTATTTCTACACATCACTTACTCTCCACTTATACATTTCAGCATTTGACTTTCTATGTTCTCTTCTGTATAGGATGAAGATTAATGGGGGAGCATTTTGGATGCCGTCCAAGCACCAGCTAATCCAGTAGAGTCATTTTACACAGCCTTAAGTGTATCATTACGTCTCGGCTTCCCAGTGTAACCAGATTACTCCCTCAATACTCTCTGGTGGTGGTCAGCGAATGATGATTTCAGCTTTCTGGCTGAGTACCTGTGCAAAGACTCAGCATGAGAGAAGGGGAAAATTTATTACAGTTAGAAGCTCTAAAATGAAAAATGTAGGCATTTTCAAGAAACAGAATCTTTGTGCATTGCTCTGCGTGTTTCTTTCTTTTTCTGTTAATATCATGGTTTAATTTAGGGGCTGTGTCAGACTGAAGACATAAATGACAAGTATTTTTGCTTGACAATGAGTGTTAGCCTAGGTTCAAACCTTTGCATGTTGGGAACATGGTGCCATCAATTGTTAATGGCACCCCTATGCATCTGCAAACGCGTTGTGTTTTCACGCTTGCCAAACTGCATGGTGACGCAGCATCTTGCAGTTCGGTGAGGCACATTTTTGGAAAATAATCTGGGACTTTTTCACATTTCTCATGCATAGGGCAGCCCTTTGAAACTAAGGGACTGATGAATGAATTGAAATGAAATGTATCCTGGATGGGTGAAACACATTAGAGGGGTGGACCTAGGATGAAAGGACACAGTGTGTGCTGACCATCAATACAGTTGTAGGACTTTTTGACATAATTGGAATGTGGCCCCTTTCTCCCTTGTGGTGTGTCTCATATGGAGTGTGAGGTTCATTGGGCATTTGCTCCTGGCTGACTGCATCATGGCAGAACAGTCATGTAGCTTAATATGGCAAATTTGTGGGTTTGTTTTATTGTTCTGTTTATATAGCCCCTTTACATTCGTTTTAAACTGTTTTGCTAGACGTTGTGACCCACAGACCTTCTTTGCAAGAAAACTGTGTAATTAGGATGGAAGACACATTTCCTCAGTTTCCTCACCTTTAAAGTGGATGACCTTGTCCTTCCTGCTTTTCTTGTTTTATTTCTTCATACGGTCTATAAAGTAGAGACTATGGATGAGCCAATGCTTTGGTCTGAGCCTAGGAAAGCCAGCTTCAGTTTCCAAAAGAAATCCTTTAAGTATTTTAAGTGTTGCCTTTAAGGATTGTAAGGAAGTAGAGATTCAATAAATAGTATAAATAACTTCTGTTTTATAATTCAATAAAGATCTTGTTTAATTTTTTTTATTTAAAGGATAAGTATAATTTCACACAAAGTATATTTAACCATTTTTATCACATCTGACCATAACAAATCCCATCTTCCCATGCCCTAGATCCATACTTATCAAATTTTAGTAGCCTTGGCCCACCACTTTTTTTACATCCAGCCAAACTGTAGTTTCTTCCCGCTGTTTACACATGCACAGTAGAACCCAACAGACTTCTATGAGCCTTTCATCTGATAGAATGAGCAGACTCCTGGGAGACATCTGCTTAGAAGTTTATGGGATTTTACTGGGCATCCAGACTGGCAGGATGTAAACAGTGGCTTTTAGAACCTAGTAAGTATGGAGTTGGGTATAGCGAAGGGGGGTATTAGTTAAGGTTGGATGAGAAGCAACAGGTAAATATACTTTGTGTGTAAATATACTTAACCATTAAGAACATTTCAACTATAGATTTTAAAATGAGTAAACATTTATGTATTTCAGCTTCTCATTAAACTGTTTTCCTGAAGTTTCACTTCAAACAAGTCTATAGCCTTTTAGCCAATGAAAAGCCTTGGCACCCACAGAAAGTAGGAAATCCAATATGCATTATGAAAGTTCCCATTACCACTTATATCAATTCAGGAAACCACAGGAACGGGCCACCTACAAGACCAAGAGAAACCAAGCAACTCTAGCTGACCTACACTGACTTCTCACTCTATTTTGCCTTCATCTTACCAGACCATAGTGTGTGTCTCATCATTACGTGTTATTATTATTTAACTTCCATTGTGGCCTTTACTAGGTCGGTACTGTACAATCTGGGTAAAGTCCCAAGCAGCAGACTCAACAGATTCTTGTAGGTGGTCCATCTCTGCTTTCCTTTGTGTGTATTGGCTGAAAGGTCACATATTATGTTTTCATTGTAATTGTTCAACCACGTATTTATAATAATAAATTATATGCACAGCTTTTTTTGTACAGTGTGTGGTGTTATGTAGTGTACTCTTTCTATAAAGAAAATGATAAGTGAAGCTTTTAACAGACTTTCAGTAACGAAACAACAAATGTACTCCCAAACAATATATAGCTGTATGTCTTTTTGAGCATAGACTCAGTTTATCCTGGTCCTGTGTAGTGCTATCAATTGGCTCTCTATGTGCTTGTATTAGGAGTGAGTGCCTACAATACTGCAAGTTAAAGATGTTTGAGGCGGGGTCTTTGTAGGACTGATCACCACCCCTGAGGTGCACAGAGGAAAGTGAAGGAAAGCACAGGACCTCTGAATTAGGCAGACAAAATAGATTTGGAAATTTCTCTGTAGCACCCTGGCCTTAAACAGGGCTGCTAATAAATCTAGTTGTGCTAGGTGGTAACTAGCCTGGCTAATTAGTAGGTTGATCCACTGATTCCTGTCCTAAGTCTGAGTTTGGGGTAGTCTCTCTCTTCTGTCAATAGGTGGCACTGTTGCTTTTGGCATTAGAATGATGGACTACCATAAATTCAGTTAATGGGTAACTAGGTTGTGTCAGCCAATCAGCAGGAGTCTTTTTAACTGCTGTGTATGCTGGGATAGGCTATTTATTTGGGAGGAGTCAGGCGATCAGGGTCTTCCCGCTGGAGGCTGTGGCCTGGGTGTGTGTGTGTTAAGAAGCTCCTGGTTGCTAGGCCTGAAGCCTGAGGCCAATCCAGGAGGCATGCTGGCTGCTGGTTCACTTAAGGCCTATCCAGCAGTTCGGGGTTCCGCAAAGGAGGAGCAGCCAAGGTTGATCGCGAAGCCTGGGGTGGAACCGCATGTGTTAGAGGCTCGGCCTGAGGGGAGCCTGATCGTCAGAGGTAAAGGAGAAGCAATTGCCACAAAGGGACGACCTCTCCTGTTACCGGAGGCAAGTTTGGAAAGGATGAAGGTCTGGAGTACCAAAACAGATGCTTCACTAGCCGGGGACAGTGAAGTAGTGGGAAAGCTTCAGTAGACACTCATTCAAAAAGGCAGCAGGTAGCTGTGAGTGAAGCTTGAAGGAGTATGGTGGGTAGCTGTAAGTAAGGCTTGAAGATAAAGGACAGCGGTTAGCTGTGGATGAAGCCCGGGAATCCAGCGGGTGACTGAGTGTCCAAGAAGTCTAGTGAAAGGCAGAGAGCTGAGCTTAAAGCGGGGTTCCACCCAAATTTTGAACAATATCTGTATGTATTCTCTTCCTTGCCTAGATGCTGACATGCCGTTTAAAAAAATTTAAATCGCCGTAATTACCATTTATTTTTCGATTCTTCTTTGCACTTCCTGGTTCTCCTCCCGTGGGAGTAGGCGTGTTTCTAGCCTCTCCCAGACTCCTGGGAGCTAGTCTCAGGCTTCCCAGGATGCCACTGAGCATGTGCGGGAATGAGCAGTGAATGCTGGGAGCACAGCATTCACCACATCCAGGAAATAAATGCTTGTGGGCTTCAAAGATGGAAACCGCCTGCAGTGAATAATATAAGTTATTCTTTCCGATGAAATCTGACACAGGCGGACATATTACACACAATATGTGAGTATGTAATGCTGAGAAGAAAAGTTTGTGAATGAACTAAAAAAAAAACAAAAAAAAACGATAGATAGGTGGACCCCGCTTTAAGGATCTATAGTGGAATACTGTAAGTTAACCTGGAAGATCTACAGTAGGATACTGTGAGAGAATTTGTTGCCATAGGAGACAGCGGTTGCTACAAGATACAGAATGCTGCATTCAGCTTAACCACTTAAGTTCCGGAAGGATTTGCCCCTTTAATGACAAGGCCATTTTTTGCAATACGGCACTGTGTCGATTTAACTGACAATTGCGACGCTGTACCCAAACAAAATTTACCTCCTTTTTTTCCCACAAATAGAGCTTTCTTTTGGTGGTATTTGATCACCTCTGCGGTTTTTATTTTTTTGCACTATAAACAAAAAAAAGAGCAACAATTTTGAAATATACATATTTGTTACTTTTTGATATAATAAATATCCAAAAAAACCTAATTTCTTCATCAAAAAAAGTGTGTATATATATATATATATATATATATATATATATATATATATATACATATACACACAGGGGTGAGTGACGCTGCCTGCAACCTGGAGCGTGACTTCCAGTAATGACTAACCACTAACCACAATAAAGTGCTAGTGTTATCTGAAAGTGTGATGTGCACGTAATCACAAAAACTAGTCAATATCCTGTTAAACTATATCATACTACATGTATGATACAGTAATTGACTGTGTATAAGTGTTGGTAAATCCCTGTGTGTGCATCCAGAAAGGTGATGCTATAATCCAAAATACAACCCTTAATGAAATCTTATATGGCCAAATAAAAATAGAAATAAAAATAAAAAGGGGTGTATCAAACAAACAGAGTGAGTAAGTGTACACTTGGTACAGGATGTACTAATCCTTACATGTACATCCGGAGGTATATAATATATAGAAACAAAAAAAACATATCATGTAAACAGCAAAAAATTATTTTCATGCAAAATAATGATATATAAGTTGAGTCTATAGTGCTTTTTAAAATGCAAAAAATATCCAAGATGACTTGTGCAAAGATCTTTCCTAGATCAAATCTTGTGCAAACAACGTGGAGTGACGTTTGTGCTCCCCTTCGGTTCCCCACTCACAAGATCCTCATACCCCTGCAGGGGTAAATCGCATAAAGTGGGGATACTGTATGTCTGGAAGGGTCCTCCTCCTTGATGTATAAAAACTTGAGGTATCCGGACCTTGTGTCCCTACTGAGATGAGCAGAGGTGGATGTGGTTGCTAAATCCTGGATGATCACCTCCTCCGTGTCGCTTCAAAGCCGTGGATTATCCTCATATGTATAGAAGAGGCGGGCACTCATAGCGTAATTCCATAAGATTCCAATTTTATTAAAACAAAACCAGAACTGCAGTATTCATCGTGCCTAGTCATGTCTGTAAATATCAGAGCTTTAAAATACCTCATGGGACATGTGGTTCTGCGGCAGCTGGGAAACCATAGTTTGCAGATCCCTGCTCTAGTACAATAGTTTCATGGATAATCAAATTGGTTAAAAAGGCATACAGGGCTATGGGTCTAGAACCCCCTCTTCAATTGGGCTGTATGCCACCCAGTTGTTTTCTGCTTCTTGGACAAAACGATCTAAAGGGTAACATCATGATCATCCCAACATGCATTTACGAGACACTACAGAGTAGACCCCGGCAGCTGTCTCATCTGTAGAAACTGGCAGACAGGCTATCAGGCCAGGATTTGCCTATTTTAAATTCTTTTTCAAATAAATCTTTTACTATGCATCATCCCACCCATTTCAGCTAGTTATTTGTCACAGGTATGCTGCCATGAAGGCACCAGGAAAACAGAAAATTGTTTCATACTTACTGTAATTTTCTTTTCCTGGTGCCTATCCATTGCAGCATACAATCCCACCCTTGGTATGCTATATTACGTAGAATGCTGGGAGTGTACTAATCCTTTTCTTTTATAATATTCATTCCGACCGTGTGTAGGCTCCATCGAATTTCCGACAACAAAATCTGGATCTTAAATGTTCTGACAACAAAATCCGTTGTCGGAAATTCCGGGCATGTGCAGACAATTCCGATGCACAAAATTCCACGCATGCTCGGAATCAAGCAGAAGAGCCGCACTGGCTATTGAACTTCATTTTTCTCGGCTCGTCGTACGTGTTGTACGTCCTCGTGTTCTTGACGTTCGGAATTTCCCACAACATTTGTGCGACCGTGTGTATGCAAGACAAGTTTGAGCCGTCGGAAAAAAATCCAGGATTTTGTTGTAGGAATGTCCGAGCTTGTGTAGGGGGCAAAAGGCTCCTTTCACACTTGTGCGACTTAGGATCCGACTTGTGAGACCCCAAGTCGCAGGACATGTGAAATGCTATGTATCTCTATGATACATAGCCATTCCAATTGACACTACTGAAGTCGCTACGACATCAGAAATGGTTCCTGCACTACTTTGATCTGACTTATGCCCCGTACACACGGTCGGATTTTCCGATGGAAAATGTCCGATCGGAGCGTGTTGTTGGAAATTCCGACCGTGTGTGGGCTCCATCGGACATTTTCCATCGGATTTTCCGACACACAAAGTTGGAGAGCAGGAGATAAAATTTTCCGACAACAAAATCCGTTGTCGGAAATTCCGATCGTGTGTACACAAATCCGACGGACAAAGTGCCACGCATGCTCAGAATAAATAAAGAGATGAAAGCTATTGGCCACTGCCCCGTTTATAGTCCCGACGTACGTGTTTTACGTCACCGCGTTTAGAACGATCGGATTTTCCGACAACTTTGTGCGACCGTGTGTAGACAAAACAAGTTTGAGCCAACATCCGTCGGAAAAAATCCTAGGATTTTGTTGTCGGAATGTCCGAACAAAGTCCGACCGTGTGTACGCCCTATTAGACATGACTTCAATACCAGAGAATATAAAAGTCTTATCTAAGTCACTTCAAAGTCATATCCAAGTCGAACTGAAAATCATGCAACTTTTGTAGTGTGAAAGATCCTTAAAATCATAGTTGATAGGGAGCTTCTTATTGCGCATCTCGAGCTAAATGACCTGCTTCTTCTCGATAAAATACAGAGGTAATTATTTACAACATCAACAAATAATGTCAACAATTTTTCATAAAAACCTTTTATCAAGGTCCACCAAGCAATTAAAGCAGAACTTCTTCGCAATTAATTAACAATTAATCAACATTGACCATTTTTAATCCTTATTCTGCTAGCATTAGTAAATAGATAGGAAAGTATCTTATTTACCTGTTTTAAATATTCTTTTGGTATTCTTTTTTTTTTTTACATTTTTTCAGTTACTTCCTGGTTTCCAGGCTTAGGCAAATGATATCATACATCCCAGAAGTCTTCAGGAGGGGAGGAGGGGCTTTCTCAAGTAAGCACACCCTCCTGCCTGCATGCCTGAGCTAAGGGCATACAGTATGTATTCCAGGAAGTAAATGCTACATGTATGATCTGCCCTTACTCAAAATGGTCACAGACAGAAATGCTAGGGGGGTGTTTTTTTAAAGGGATTTCTCAACAAAATAAAGCATAGAGGCATGGATGGGTGGGGGAGTTTGCTTTGCATATTAAAAATAAACAAATGGTATTTTTGGTTTGTGGTGCATAGATGCAGTGTACAGTAGTTCCACTTTAACCAGCAACCAATAGTAATTACTAGTGGCAGGGGAGCCTGAAGGGCTATCTGCTGATAGGATAGAATACATAGGGACCATGAACTAAAGGAATAGAGCACTTTATTAAAGTGGTTGCAAAGCCTAAACATTTTTTACTTTAATTCATACTTTAATGTTTAGGTGTTAGCATCCCCCCTCACCCCCCCCCTTTACTTCCCTGAGCCCTCATTCGAATCAGTGCTGTGCACGTGCGCAGCTCTTCCCTCCCCTCACTTCCGAGTCTCTCTGGCCTTGCTGGGGCATGGAGAGCCATTGGCTCCCACTGCTCTGTCAATCAAAACCAGTGATGAGGGAGCCGGGGGGGGGGGGGGGGTCAAGTCAGGGCTCGAGTGTGAGCATGCATAAAGTGACCCCCATGGGAAGCGGCTTCCCATGGAGGGCACTGGACAAAGAGAAGGGGCCAGGAGCGCCAGCATGGGCCCTGAAAAGAGGAGGTTCCCGGCCGCAGGTAAGTATAGACATGTTTGTTATTTTTTTAAAAAATACTTTTACAATCACTTTAAGTAGATCAGGTAAAGCTTCATTTCATATTTCATGTGCAAGTCCTACTTTTTTGCAGATTATTTCGCGAAAAACAGCTTCATACATAATATTTAGTAAGAAGCAAGCATACGCAATACAATGCTACTCCTTTAGAAAATGAATCCTATGAAATGCATAAGAACTATTTACACATATTTACCAGACCAAAAAAAAACATAAACATAAAGGAAATATGCTATGTATTAGGTCTAGTATGTTTTACTATGACACTTGGTTATACTGCTTTATTTTAAATCGGCCGACTTCAGTTTAAAGCTCAACTTGTGTTCAAACTTTTGTATCCTAGTCTCCAGAGAGCAAATTATACAGCATGTTACCTTGTTGGTTATGCCATTTCCCAGATTGGAAGTCACTCAGTTCCTTAACAGCTGCCCTCCCAACATCTGGAGGAGGTTTCATTCCTAAATCCTAGTTAGAGAAAAGGGGTGACCTCAATGTAAGAGCATCTAAGAAGTTCACAAGCTGCAACCTATGCCTACTGCCGGAAGAGAGGTGAAGGGGACAACTCTCCGAGTCTTTCATTGAATGACAGGAACAATTCAGAATACATTTACATCCAAATTGCACTAAACATTTCCTGAAAGTGAAAGACAAGATATGGAAGGTGAAACCCCCATAAAGTAAAAGGGAAAACATTTGAAGAATAAAGCAAAAAGACAGGAAATACTTTAGAGATCAACATATTACTATAATTAAAAGTGACATGACTGAATAAATTCTATCTGTAACCCTTTTGAAACCAGAGGCAACTGGAGTATAGGTGCCCAGACCAGACCAGCATCAGTATGTGTCACCTGACCATAACTCTATAACTAACTCTAATTTGTCAGTTTGACAGCAGGGTCTGAGTACAAGCAACATGCACAGTTGTGCATTTCTAGCTACAACATTAATTAAGGTGGGGCAGGGCATTCTTCTTGAGGACTTTAGAAAGCATATTGCAGCCATGAAGTTGTTAAAAGTAAAAGTATCTTTGTTGGGTTGCCTTAATACACAAGAAAATGTGGGGAGACCCATTGATGGTAAAATGTTTCCTTTTGGGTTAATATTGTCAGGGCTGGCTCAGCCCTTCCTTCTCTGAGCTGGCCACTCAGCTGACGGCTAATTGCCAGCTCTCATCTCTCCCCACAGTTAACCAGCTGTTGTGGATCTGCTCATCAGTCCCGCCTACTTAAAGATCTCCAGCTCACTTGATCTCTGCCTTCGCCTTGGTCACATCACAAGAAACCATTTCCTGCGTTTCTGTTTAAAGACTGGCTTTGCTGACATCCCTTCTGGCTCCTTATCCTGCTTGCTGTTCCTCTACTTGGATCCCTGACTTCTAGCCTGGCTGATTACCTGATCTGGTTACTGAACTCTGGCTTGGCTGACTACCCGATGCGTTTACTGGACTCTGGCTATGCTTTGACTACGCTTACTCTATTTACCTTCTTATTTTTATTAATAAACAAGTGTGATTTTACTGTACTTCTGTCTCGGTCTGGTTAATGGTTTCTGACAAATAGTTGTTTGCGTTGTATCTAAAGCCAGACATGATTTTTTATTTTTTTTTATTTTGGGCAGATTGGGTAGGTTTAAATGTTGAGTGCCCTCAGCCATTTTTTTTTTGTCCCAAAAAAAAGGGAAATCTCTCCACTGTGAGCAAAATCAGAAAGAGTAGTTGAGGTTTGGAGTAGACTACCAGCAGAGGTAGTAATCAGTCAACAAGTGGATCAAATATGCTTGGAACAAACATAGATCTATAGATCTATACTTAAATGAAATTTACCAAAATAAATACAGACCACTTAGTCTTTTTATTGCCATCACTCTTCCATGCCCCCTGTTGACTATAAGCAGGTAAGGATCTGTATTAAGGCTCCATGCACACTAGCGTTGTTTTTAACCACTTTATACCCCGCCCATAGTAATATGACGTCCGCAGGAGGGATTTCCCATCCTGGGCGGGCATCATATGAAGTCCTGGGCCCTCGGGAGCCGGTGCGTGTGCCCGGCGGCCGCGATGTCCGCCGGGCACCTGCAATTGCCGGTGTCAGAGCCGGGACGTGAATCTGTGTGTCAAAAGTGTCCGATGTGTCTGCCGCAATGTCACAGTCACGATAAAAATCGCAGATCAATAAAAGGAAGTGGTTCTGGACAGCGGCACTCTGAAGAAATTGCCTTTTTATTCGAAAATCAACTCAAAATCAAAGGTACAAGCCACAGCAGACAAAAAGAGCTGACGCGTTTCGCACTAACAGCAGTGCTTACTCAATCGCAGATCGCCGCCATTACTAGTAAAAAAATTAAAATAATAAAAATGCCAAAAATCTATCCCCTATTTTGTAGACTCTATAACTTTTGCGCAAACCAATCAATATACACTTATTGTGATTTTTTTACCAGAAATATGTAGAAAAATACATAAACTTAGGAAAACATTTTTTATTTTTTTTTCAAATTGGGATATTTATTATAGCAAAAAGGAAAATATATTGTGTTTGTTCAAACTTGTCCCTCTTCCTTTGTTTATAGTGCAAAAAATTAAAACCGCAGAGGTGATCAAATACCACCAAAAGAAAGCTCTATTTGTGGGGGGAAAAAAATAATTAAAATTTCATTTGGGTAGAGTGTTGCATGACCGTGCAATTGTCAGTCATAATGCGAAAGCTGAAAATTGGCCCGGGTAGGAAGGGGGGTGAAAATGCCCTGTATTGAAGTGGTTAAGCTAAAAAAAATGCTGGTAAAAAATGCTGGAAAAAGAAAACACTGGTAATAGCGTTTTTAGTAGTGTTTAGGAGCGTCAGCATTTTATTAGCGTTTTCATTTAAAAAAGGCTCAAAAATGCTATTAGTAGCATTTAGGGACTTTTCTGCTGGAAAAAAGCTGAAAGAAACGCTACAAAAACTATTTTTTCTCTGCTCCTAGACACTGAAGGTCAAAAAATGCTAATAGCCTAAAGTAGTGTGCACGGACACATAGGACAAAACCAGGGGCAGACTGATAACTCATGGGCCCCCCCCCGGCAATAGGAGATTATGGGGCCCCCAGGCAATCAGAGATTATGGGGCCACACAGTATAAACACACACAGTATACAATCACACAGTATACACATACATGTACACACAGTATACACAGACAGATGTAAAAAAAACACAGATTTATACATACTGTCCCTGGTTTTACTGAGGCTGGCAACCCTGATGTGGCCCCCTAGTGGCCCAGGGCCCTTGGGCAGTGCCCGAGTGGCTCAATGGTCAGTTCACCCCTGGACAAAACGATTTAGCTTCTAGGAGAAGAAATAAATGCTAATAGCTTCTAGGAGCTTAAAAAAACGCTAGTGTGCATGGAAGCTAAAGGCTGCTAAAAACCTTGCAACGTGTATCCCTGTCAGGGGAAAATAGTCCCTGAAGTTTAAAAGGCAATACACTTTGAATCTCAGCTGGTTCAGCAGGAACTGGCCGAGATGCGAACCGTGTATGGGCAGACTGAATGTACCAAATCGATGGATCAACTTGGGTACAACCAGCCTGCCTGATTCCATTGCAATTATCGCTAGTGGCTGCTATAGCCGCTAGCAATAATCACTGTCTTCTCCCGACTTCCCCGTCCCCCCTGCCGGGAGCAGACAATTGTTCAGCAGGAGGAATATTCCTGTGAGCGCTGTCTGTGTTGATGGTGGAATTGTGCGAATTCGCACCATCTATGGTCTAAATAAGTCTACACAAAAGTGATATTTAATTATAAATGGTGCCTGATGAACTGGGTCATTCTCTGGCTTCATTTGTTTTTGATTCTTGGTCCAGCACCAATCAAATTTAGCGGAAGTTCAATGATAGTAAGTATCCCTGATTGGATATTTGACTTGAACAAAGCCTAGGGTGAGAATAAATAATATATTAAATTAGTAAGAGTTCTTTTATGCCGCAAGCAAGCATCTGGACTAAAAGATTGCTAGAGCCTATAGCGACTGTCATTAGAGGCTCCTGCAGGGTAGGCTGACACTAACATGTTTTTCTTTGGATCCATCCAATATTCTAAAACCTTGGGAAAACCATTAGGAGGCTTGTGTGGAAGGATTGTTAACCTGTGAGCTTTCTCCCTAATTTTGCAGATGTGGAATTAAACGTAATGAAAGAGCGACTACGTGAGTTCAGCATTACAGCAAGATGGTGCATACTGTAACCATTAGGCACATGTGGTTGTGTGTGCTAAATCTTGACAAGGAATGGGTTTGTAAGAGACTAGACTTTGATACATTGAACAGGAGTAAGAGGATGGATGAAAACTAGCAGAATAAATGAAGAAAAAATACCACCCAAGCATAATGTGATATAACAGACTCCAACACACCCACTGGAGCTCCTGCTATTGTGCATTCCCCCAGAATGCCTTGCAGTAACATCAGGAGAAAGTAGCTACACTTTTGTATATGTTGCTGGGCTATAAGAACCTATAGGGCTTCAAAAATGAAAAAAAAAAATCAAAAAAAGAAGACCTGCCACTTTTGGAATGTCCCATTATTTATTTTTTGTTACATGTTCCCAATTTAAGTGTCCCTTATATAGAAATCATTGATAGTTGTTTTTATGTCTGGCAATATAGGTTTATTGTTTATATTGTATTGAAGCTTGATTTTGTATTTTTTATGTGTATGTTTTTGTATATATTGTTTATAGTTTTGTTTATTTCTGTATATTTTTATATATTACATACAATTGAGGTGTGAATCCTGAGAACGCGATCATAAATCTACCAGCGCTACATATGGAGATGGAGGGTGTTCTTTTTTCCATTGTCATTTCTAGGTTAGTCTTGCCTCTAACCTCTGCCATCCCTGTTATACACACGATGGGAGACAGAGCTTTCTCCTGCTATGCAGTTAGTTGCAGGTTGGTTGAGTTATGAGTATAATTTAACAAGTGGTGGCGCCAAACACAATCAAAATGTGGAAAAAATAAGAACAAGCTGCCCCCTTTCAAGTGAACAAATCACCCGTAAACAAATTGAAAAATTATATAAAGGTTGGCGCTAATTCAAAGGTATAAACATAAAATATCAAACCTTATAGGTGATAGCATACATGAATAATACATATAATATCAAAGAAATCCTTGAAAAGAAAGTCCACACACCAAAAAAGAAAATATTTTTTTTGTGTAGTAGCAAAAGTAAGTAGTTATCCGTGCTCCACCATCACTCGTGTAGTAGAAAAACAAACTCACCAGATAACTAAAATATGAAAAACTTCCTGATGACGTGGAAAGACGAAATGCATTGAGGCTGCACGCTCGCCAGCACTGACGTCACTTCTAGTACGCCTGGTTCCAGTCTCTGGTGTGTTGAAACACATGCCAAGGGTTCTAGGATCGGCGTGTGCCTCTGCTGTCTGGCTGTACATGCTAGTGCTAGCTTATTAGCACCCACGAATGTAAGTGCACAGTTTCAAGTTCGTCCAGGCTTTATTGCGCTGTGATAAAATTTGGTTTCTGGAGCTTCTGTCTTCTCATGAGTCTAAGGACATACCAACTGATGCTTTTAAGCTAACAGAATATACCTCCTTGGTGTAGTCCATCCTTCTAAGGATCTAATTCCTACACCAAGTTTTACATATTTTAGTTATCTGGTGAGTTTGTTCTTCTCCTACACGAGTGATGGCGGAGCATGGATAACTAATTACTTTTGCTACTACACAAAAAAATGTTTTTCTTTTTTTGGTGTGTGGACTTTTTCAAGGATTTCTTTGATATTATATGTATTATCACCTATCACCTATAAGGTTTGACATTTTATGTTTATACCTTTGAATTAGCGCCAACCTTTATATAATTTTTCAAATTGTTTGTTGAGTTAATCTGGGAATTTTCTTTGGTTTTGTTTTGCATGCATTACCCTTCCATATGTACCTTGCTGTGAAGGCCAGTTATAGGTGGAGGCAGTGGCCAGTTTGTTTGTTACAGATAAGAAACGTGTCTCTTCTGCATTAAAAGCCTTTTCAAAAATGTTTATTTTTAGAATAAAGTTCCACTTCATTGCCTATTGGCCAAATATATGTGTGTTTGTGTTGTTCTAATGTCCTGTACACACGATCGGAAATTCAACCAGCAAAAGACCGATGAGAGCTTTTGGTCGGAAAATGCAACCGTGTGTATGCTCCATTGGACTTTTGCTGGCGGAATTCCAGCCAGCAAAAGATTGAGAGCATGTTCACTATTTTTCGGTTGGAAAAAGTTCCAATCGTCTGTACCAATTCCGACGCACAAAATTCCTATGCATGCTCGGAAACAATTCGGCGCATGCTCGGTAGCATTGAACTTAATTTTCTCAGCTCGTCGTAGTGTTGAACGTCACCACGTTCTTGACGGCCGAAAGTTCAGCGAACTTTCGTATGACCGTGTGTATGCAAGCCAAGCTTGAGCGGAATTCCGTCGGAAAAACCACCCGAGATTTTTCAGACGGAAATTCCGCTCGTGTGTACGCAGCATAAGGGTGTGATCAATCAACAAACCCAGAACTGTGATAACTCACAGTCAACTACAGATGGGCTCCTGATGATGTCATCACTGTGCAGCCTATGACAGTGCTACATGATCTGGAGCCTTTCCTATTGGCTTCAGGTGTCATAGTCCACTTAAAGGGCTTTCCCCCACCATTGTAAAGGGGTTACAAAGTCTCTAACAAACAAACACTACTATAATCTTTGTTAAATACCTACCAGCCCTCTTTTGCTCAAGACTGCATTCTTTAATTTGCTAGCATTAAAAAACTTACAGAAATTAAAAAAACAAAAAATTTTTACATAAATACATTATACATTTTCAATAGATTCAAATATGTCAAAAGAGAAAATTTTTAACATTAGTACCCACTGATGGAGCTATAGGCATTACATTGATTGCATTTAAATACATCTGAAAAAGAACCCACTTTAAATTTTAAAAATACTGTCCTACTGTTAAAACCATTAATGGCATTTCCCCTTTAGCTATGTGACTTCTATCAAACTCTAATGATCCTTAGGGAATGAAGTCAATTATTCATGTCATGATTTCTAAGTATTTTCTTCTGTCAATTTCTGCGTTTTCAAAGTAAAATCATTACCTGGGGAGATGTCTTTCTAAATTTCTTCCATTTGTCAATTGGGCTTTCTGTTAACCCATTTCCAATGTTATTCCTTGTAGGCATTTTTTTTTCCTATTGTATGTGTTCAAACCAACCTACATGTTCTTATAACTGGAAACAATAGAGAGGCTGAATTTTTTTTAATCTCAGCTTTCTCTTGAGCTGATATAAAGCTGAACTCTCAGGAAACAGCTAAATACACAGATGAAATGGCAACTGTTTTATATTTCAAAGGATTTGCATTTGTGCCCATCCATTGCTGAAATTTGCAGAGCCGGGACTGGACAGTGAAAGGAGAAGCGGCAGACTGATGAGCTCCTCTCTCTGTCACTTTGCCCTCTCTTTCAGTTTGAGTGTCCCCCGTTAGCAGCACACCTGATTGACTCTTCTTTATATATTACTAACATTTACTGTATGCAGTGTGAATAATTTATGTGGCACTATACTTTGAGCTGCTCCTCCCTTTCTTAATCAGAACTCTGCTGTGTAGGGAGTGCAACAAGCTGATACAAACTCAAATTCAGGTACTTTGTCTTTTACATTTGCCTAGAATTCAATGTTAAGTTTAAATAGATGTACTTGTTGGATTTATTGGGACACCCTCTGATTCCCAGGAACAGAAGAAGAGGGAGAACAGTGGCGGAGGAAGGTGGTCGGAACTTTCACAACAGATGGAAAATAATGAGTCAACTATGCCTGGGGTGAACGTTCCTTGCAATTTACTTTAAATACTTTCTCTTATGTAGGGCTCGTTCCTCACGTAGTCATCATCTGTTGGGTTAAGACTTTAAGAAAAAAAAAATGCCACTCTGAAGTCACTTTGCCCTTTCCCAGAAATTAATGCAAAACACATCTGTACAAAATATTTAAAGGAAACTATTCCTGGGAGAAACAAGGAGGCTGCCAGTGATGCCATTAAAGTTTGCAAATGCTGGTTGCCTCGCTGTAACAAGTAAGCACTTAGGGACTTCTGGTTTACAGTGGTTGTAAACCTCAGACATGATATAGTGGGAGCCTGTCTCAATCGAGAGCACTACGTGTCATTTCTGTCCATTGCCTCGTTCCTCTGTTATCAGCCCAGATAGCAAGGATAACTTGCCACACCTTTGTGGCAGTGTTGAATTGTAAGTTTGATAACTTGCTGCACCTTTTCACTGGCAAGTTGTACACTTGCAGCGCACTTGAGGCACAAGTTCTAGATGACACTTTTCCAATTTGTTTTTAGCAAGAGCAAAGTTGCAGTGGTGAGTCTACAGCAAGAGCTCTGCAAGTCTACAGTATGAAATTTAGCCATAGTGACCCCTGTGGTGGGATGACTATTGCACAACATAACTGAACCAGAACTTGCAAAAGACTTTCAGAATGTTTGCAAAGAAAGTTGATCTGGAGTCATGCAATGTGGACATGCTGCAAATGTGCAAGTGCTTTTCAAACTTGCAGCACAATTGCTTGCTATCTGGGAGCATGAATCACTTCTGACAAGTTTTCCTGACACCATGAAAAACATGGTGATAGGGGAGGGCACAGCCAGCGACTGACAGCATGTGTGCTGTGTAAAGGGGGGTGTTCCCCTTCCCCCCAATCAGCTCTCAGAGCTCTCCTCACTGATGTAAATTCAGCTCTCTGCCCCCTGCTTTTCAGAGCTGAGAGATCCTGTGTGAATTCTGCACATTGAATGGATGTAGGAGAAAGACAGCTGTAGATAAACAGGTACAATTAATATAGTAGGATTTGTTTCATCTCTGTGTAGCACCTGAGGCCAGTTATTTCACTGGCTATATGTGAGAGTTTACAACCTCTTTAACCACTTGCCGACCAGCCGCCGCTGTTTTACTGCGTCAGAACGGCACGGCTGGGCGAAACGATGCTATGTTATGTCACTTCGCCCTGTGGCCACTAGGGGCATGCTCTGCTCGCCCCCCCGGGCCGTTGCGAGTGCCCGCCGGGCGCGATGACCGCCGGGCTCCCGCGATCGCTCATAACACACCGAGAACTGGGATCTGTGTGTGTAAACACACAGATCCCCGTACTCTGAGGGGAGAAGAGACTGATCGTGCGTTCATACAAAGTATGAACAGCGATCTGTCATCTCCCCTAGACGGTCCCATCCCCCCTTTAGTTAGAACATAGACAGGGAACACAGTTAACCCCTTGATCGCCCCCTAGTGTTTAACCCCTTCCCTGCCAGTGACATTTTTACAGTAATCAGTGCATTTTTATAGCACTGATCGCTGTATAAATGCCAATGGTCCCAAAAATGTGTCCGCCATAGTGTCGCAGTCCTGATGAAAATCACAAATCGCCACCATTACTAGTAAAAAAAAAAAAATAATAATAAAAATGCTATAAATCTATCAGCTATTTTTTAGACACTATAACTTTTTTGCAAACCAATCAATATACGCTTATTGCAATTTTTATTACCAAAAATATGTAGAAGAATACATATCGGCCAAACTGAAAAAAAAATAGCTTTTTTAAAAAAAAAAAATGTGGATATTTATTATAGCAAAAATTACAAAATATTGGTTTTTTTTCAAAATTGGCGCTCTTTTTTTGTTTATAGCGCAAAAAACAAAAACTGCAGAGATGATCAAATACATCAAAAGAAATTTTGTTTGGGTGCAGCGCCGCACAACCACGCTCTTGTCAGTTAAAGCAACGCAGTGCCGAATCGCAAAAAAATGGCCTGGTCATTCAGCAGCCAAATCCTCTGGGGCTGAAGCGGTTAGCTTAATTTTCCTGCTCTGCATGCTTGGCTTGTTACTTAAAATGGTTGTAAAGGCAGAAGGTTTTTTTATCTTAAAGTGCTGCTAAACCCAGGACTCTGCATTCCCAATAACTGGTCTCCCACAGTACAAAGTGGAAATGCAATTATTTTAGTAAATATAAACTGCTAAATACCTTTTCTCATCAGCAGTATATAGCAGTCTTGTGACTTCTATCAGTGTCCAGCCAAGCACTGATTAAAGCTTGTAGGAGGAGTTTTCTGAGTGCCCTATGAGGATGCAAGGCCCCTGACCTTCTGTCTATACAGTGCTGATTGGCCCTGTGCTGATCACATGCATCCTTCCAAGATCCAAAAAAAACATCTATAGCAATACACAAACTGAGCATGTGCAGCCTGACTCCATAGACTCTGTATTATCAGGAAATTATTAGGGGACAATGGAAGGAGGGGAGGATCAGAGAAACCAGGATCAAACAGCCTTTTTACACAATGGAGGAATAACCCCTTAGGTTCCACGGTGAGTATAACAAGCATACTTTATGGCATATACAGACTGATTTTACTTTTGTGGGTTTAGCAACACTTTAATGTATTCTTTGCATTAAGATAAGAAGCCTTCTGTGTGAAGCAGCCCCCCTCAGCCCCTCTAATAGTTACCTGAGCCCCATCTCTATCCAGCGATGTTGCAGGAGTGTCTCGGCTGCCCGGGACTCCCCTCCTCATTGGTTGAGACATGTCAGTTAGCCAATGAGGAGAGAAAGGGGGCGGGGCTGGGCCATGGTTCCGTGTCTGAATGGACACATGGAGCTGTGGCTCGACTCGGGTGCTCCCACAGCAAGCTGCTTGATGTGGAGGCACTCAACTGGAGGGAAGGGCTAGGAGCACCGAAGAGGGACGCGAGAAGAGGAGGATCTGGCTGCTCTGTGCAAAACGACTGCACAGAGCAGGTAAGTATACCATGTTTGTTATTTTAAAGTAAAAAAAAAACACAAGACTTTACAATCACTTTAAAATGCTACCTCTTTACTCAGCACCATGTCAAACCTTAAAATAAGACATACATGTAGGTTCCTTTAAATCCTTTTGGAGACTCATTTAGGTGACCTGGCCTTGTTCTCTGTCTGATTATATCCTTCATGCATTGGGCATTTCAATCCACATTGATGGCACACTGACTGTGGAAGTGTATAGCAATGTGCTGAGGTTATGCAATCCTCACTTCCCAGCATTGTAGCTGTCCCGCGAAAGGTCAAAGTATCAGCTCTTCCTGAAACCACACGTGACCAACTGCGGCACAGGGTTGTGTCTGGGCCTGGACTTGAACCTGGGACCTCTGCAGCGTCTGGCAAAGTCTCTTCTCACTGAGCTGACTCCAAAGGTGCTATACACATACCTGGTTAAATTGTAATGTGCATTGCAGTGCAGATCAGTGCTTAGCCGGATTGTAAAGTATTGAGTTTACTACAGCTTTAATGCCTCATGCACGGTAAGTATTTAGCACTTGTACATAAGATCCTGGCAATTTTGTCCAATGGAAGGCACAGGCACAGTACCCAGCCCTCTTGCTGGCAGCCTGTGGGATTCTAAGAAAGGCTGAAAGCTGCTGGACAGGACTGGACAGTGCACCGAGTTGTACTAACGGTTAGGGCAGTGTGCGTCCAGGGATGAATGCCCAGAATGCAATAAATCACCATAGCCATAGCAGTCTTTTATTATAAAATGACAAAAAAATATAAAAATGAATTTCAATACACAAAATACAATCATGAAGTAGATTAACGTCGCAGCTCTTTGACGGCATTAAGAACAATAGCAATCCCTGTTACTACAGAAACACTTACGGTATCTCACAAAAAGGGGTACACCCCTCACATTTTTGTAAATATTTTATTATATCTTTTCATGTGACAACTCTGAAGAAATTACACTTTGCTACAATGTAAAGTAGTGAGTGTACAGCTTGTATAACAGTGTAAATTTGCTGTCCCCTCAAAATAACTCAACATACAGCCATTAATGTCTAAACCGCTGGCAACACAAGTGAGTACACCCCTAAGTGAAAATGTTCATATTGGGCCAAAAGTGTCAATATTTTGTGTGGCCACCATTATTTTCCAGCACTGCCTTAACCCTCTTGGGCATTGAGTTTACCAGAGCTTCACAGGTTGCCACTGGAGTCCTCTTCCACTCCTCCATGACGACATCACAGAGCTGGTGGATGTTAGAGACCTTGCACTCCTCCACCTTCCGTTTGAGGATGTCCCACAGATGCTCAATAGGGTTTAGGTCTGCAGACATGCTTGTCCAGTCTGTCACCTTTACCCTCAGCTTCTTTAGCAAGGCAGTGGTCATCTTGGAGGTGTGTTTGGGGTCGTTATCATGTTGGAATACTGCGGACCAGTCTCCCAAGGGAGGGGATCATGCTCTGCTTCAGTATGTCACAGTACATGTTGGCATTCATGGTTCCCTCAATACACTGTAGCTCCCCAGTGCCGGCAGCACTCATGCAGCCCCAGACCATGACACTCCCACCACCATGCTTGACAGTGGGCAAGACACACTTGTCTTTGTACTCCTCACCTGGTTGCTGCCACACACGTTTGACACCATCTGAACCAAATAAGCTTATCTTGGTCTCATCAGACCACAGGACATGGTTCCAGTAATCCATGTCCTTAGTCTGCTTGTCTTCCGCAAACTGTTTGCGGGCTTTCTTGTGCATCATCTTTAGAAGAGGCTTCCTTCTGGGATGACAGCCATGTAGACCAATTTGATGCAGTGTGCGGCGTATAGTCTGAGCACTGACAGGCTGACCCTCCCACTCCCTTAATATTTGCAGCAAAGCTGACAGCACTCATACGTCTATTTCCCAAAGACAACCTCTGGACATGACGCTGAACACGTGCACTCATCTTCTTTGGTTGACCATGATGAGGCCTGTTCTAAATGGAACCTGTCCTGTTAAACTGCTGTATGGTTTTGGCCACCGTGCTGCAGCTCAGTTTTAAGGTCTTGGCAATCTCCTTATAGCCTAGGCCATCTTTATGTAGAGAAACCATTCTTTTTTTCAGATCCTCAGAGAGTTGTTTGCCATGAGGTGCCATGTTGAACTTCCAGTGACCAGTATGAAAGAGTGAGAGCACCAAATTTAACACACCTGCTCCCCATTCACACCTGAGACTTTGTAATACTAACGAGTGACATGACACAGGGGAGGGAAAATGGCTAATTGGGCCCAATTTGGACATTTTCACTTAGGGGTGTACTCACTTTTGTTGCCAGCGGTTTAGACATTAATGGCTGTGTGTTGAGTTTTTTTGAGGGGGCAGCAAATTTACACTGTTATACAAGCTGTACACTCACTACTTTACATTGTCGCAAAGTGTCATTTCTTCAATGTCCCATGAAAAGATATAATAAAATATTGACAAAAATGTGAGGGGTGTACTCACTTTTGTGACATACTGTACATATATTAAGTCCCTATTAGCAACACACTGCTTTGGGGACAATCGAAAAAATAACTACAGACACATCCTGATCCATAAAATCCCAGATCATTATCAGCTGACCACAATGAAATAGATCATTTTAAACCAACATCAAGTTGACAACTTTCAAACATCCAAAGACATCACATTGTCACTCTGTAAGTCCTCATTCTTGTGCACCCCTCCAAACCCCCAAAGCTCTCTGGATCTAATCCTGCAGCCCAACAAAACACATATCAGTCCTGATTGCATTAGGAAGCACCTCATCTCCTCTGAGATATTGTTGAGTGTTAACCTCCACCTTCAGGTGTCTAATGAGCAAACCATCATTCCTTATCACAAATCTGCCAACCTATTTGTTTGCTTTTATGAAAGCTTTGTTCGACTTCTTTACCGAATTGGCCAGGCACTAGGAAGCGTGGGCCACAACAATCAGAGTTAAATGTAAATGGTTTACATCTCAAATGAGATTCTACATGGATTAGAGGAGTAAATTGTTCCCACGACATGCAGCACCAAAATGTCAGTAGACCTAGCTAGAAAAATTATGCCTCTTGTGTACCACCTGGCTCTATAGCATCCCAGCTACCCTAATTCATCCTATGCTTTCCACATTCTTCCATTGGGTCTAACATCTACTTGTGAAGCACCCCAGAACACATAGGTGGGTCCCAAAATCCAGTTGAGACAAATGGTATTTCATGTAACAAGAACATGACAATATGCACAATGCTGTCACCATAAATCAAACTTTAGAGTGAAACAGCTGAGGCTTTATACCAAATGATAGCAAATGTATAACTTGTTTCTATCATCCATACCTTGGCTGCAACAAAAGAGTAGGACCAGTGGTGGCCGATCCATTAGGGGTGCAGGGAAGTCGCTCCCCTAATCCATGTGCCCAGCCCCTAATCTATATGCAGGGCACTGGACGCATTGATTTCAATGTTTTTTTTTTTCCTTTGCAGCATGTAAATAGAGCCTGAGGCTCTAAATGGCTTCAAAAAAGGGTGGGCTTGGGGGGCAGAGTACTGCCCCTAGACTCTCCCACTTGTGTGCCATTCACTAATTAATATTCGCTAATGTCTTCCTGCTTCTCCTCTTGGCCAGTCAGGAAAGGGGTCCTGAGAACCCACTTCCTGTTTGGCCGGGAGGAGAAGCAACACTTGTTCGGCCAGGAGCCTGGAGCGAGGAGCATCCTCCTAAGGTAAGGCCAGACTGATCACTGACTTCCCATCCGTCTCCCGCATGCGGGGTGGAGGGGGGGGTTGGCGCTTGTGTGAGTGAGGGGGAAGGTTTGTTTGCTGCCCCCCAAAATATTGAGCATCAGCCGCCACTGGGTAGGAGTGAGAGGAGTATTCCCAGCAGTAAAGCATTTCCTGAAAACAGAAATGAACTTAGAGTTGGACAGTGCTGGTCCAGTAATGGACACACCTTTTAAAATTCCCCCATGTTTGACCTGGACACTTTAGGAAAACTCCATACCCAAAAGAATTTGACCTGCACTCTTCTAACCCACTGGTCCATCTTAGAATGTCTAATGCACAAGACAATGAAACGGACATTGACATCATCTACCCTACCAATAAGCCCCCATTTCCCTTTTTAGATGAGCTAGTCAATGTACTTACCTGCAGAGCTCCAAATAAGGCAACTGTAAAATTTATTTCTGTATGTTTTATGCACTTCAATAAAAATTTTACGGGAAAAAAATGGATTTGTATGGGATCATAAAAATCCACAGCATCAAAGATTTAAATAATATCAGGTCAGTCTGTTTAATCCAATGGCAAGAACATGATGTGGAACAATTATATATCTTCAGACATTGCTAGGACTAAAGCAGTAAACAGGTATTAATGTCTCTAAAGAGATATCTAATTTAGGTCAACAGGCAGAAAGTAAATCAAGCTGGGTCTTACCATTGCACTTGCAATAGGCCTCAAATGTTTCTCTCCCAGGGCAGAGATGCAGCATAAAGCAGCCATGTCTAGGACCTCTTTTATACTCCCCCTATCTCCTCTGGTGTCCAATGGCGCTGGGAGCGATGCAGACGGCGAAAAAAAAAAATTCTACCGTGCGGTGCCCGTCAGATATGACGTCACACGCATGTGCAATTAGTCATTTGGCACCTTGTTGGAAAAGGGCTGCATGCCCATAGGTGGCGTAGGCAGGTGGAAATCATCCTCCCAGCCACCCTCAGTGTCCTCTGAACTTCCAGGGAAACACAGGATGGGCACCTGAAGGTGTAAAGCAAGTAGGGGGCCATAAACTGCTTCAAACAGCAGCATATATAAGGCACCAGCAGGGCGGCCACAGGAATGAATTCCTGCTCACCATCATGGCGCCAGGGCATCCGTACGGTCACCCATCCTTAATAGGCTTGACTAGTTCAATGCACATGCTCTAGTGGATGAAAAAGGAAACTAGACAAATTTAATTGAATAATAATGGACCTATAAAGGGGGTACCCCCAGAAAGCTTTTACATTCAAATACAATTGTACTCATAAATCCATTTATAAATAAAAAAATGTAAACAACAACAAAAACAATAAAGTTTGAAAACATATGAATATCATAATGGTCATGCCCTTGTAAATGGTTACAAGAAAAAAGTCCCCCCCCCCCCCAGGTACAGGTTGGCATACAATGGGGCACATCAAGTCCCCATCGCAACCCCCTGCACCTGGAGGTAATAGGAACGCCCAAACACAAATACATTGTTTTTTTTTAGAATAAACCTTAATAAATTGACGATGAATTCATTGTAAGGACTTGCAGGAAGACCTCTTTCAGAAATAAAGCTCTCCACAACTTCAACCCCCAAGTCATGGGGGACAGAGTTGTAGAGGGCCTCGATATCAATGGCTACAAGCCATGCTCCCTTGTGGGACACATATCCCATCCAGGGCTCTGAGTAAATCAGCAGTGTCCTAAATATAGGAACTCAAGGCAAACACATGTGGATGCAAATAGTCATCTACAAGTTGACTTGCTGCCTCAGTGAAACAGCCATTACCGGAAACTATAGGATGATCTAGGCTTTTATGAACTTTTGGCAAAGCATATAGTGTCAGGGTTCTTGGGCATTTTTCCAGTCTGTTACAGTCATAAAACCTCCCACCATATTCAATAAGTCAAACCATTCCTTCCTAACCGTGGAATAGAACGACAAAGTTGTTGCAGCTACTCTAAAGTAAGCCTCTATAGCTGCAAGTAACAAGTAACCCCTATGTAACCCCTAACACAATGTTTTATTTACCTCAAATTTCCACCACCACAATTACCATAAATACAGTAGTTTGAGAAGAACCAGGGTCTTCAGAAACCCCTCTTCTGAATACTCATTAGGCCAAGGATTTGCACTACACTGGTGTTGAAAAAAGTCAGTGTCATTGAGATTCCAATTACTCAGAAATGTGTTACAAAAAAAGTACCACATACGTTTAAAGCAGGGGGACTGATAGTCTGGGTATAGCCACAATGGAGAAGTCTCTTCAGCGGCTATTGTAGTTTATCTAAAGTCTTATTTGTTAGAGCAGTCTCGGTCTATCTAAAGATATTGGCATCTCCAAACTTTCTAAAGAAAGGGCCAGTTTACTGTCCTTCAGACTTTTGGGGGGCTGGACTGTGCCCAGTGGGAGTAAACAATGTCCAATCTTAGGTACTAGGGGGAGAAATAGTATGTGACAGGAATAGTGCCCCATTTTGTTGTTAGTGGAAGGAATTATGCCCCATCGCTGGTGTCAGTGGAAGTAATAGCGCCCCACTGTTGATGTCAGTGGCAGGAATTATGCCCCATTGTTGGTGTCAGTGGCAGGAAGGGCTGGATAAAGGCAAGCAAAGGGCCACATCCGACCCCAGAACTGCAGTTTGGAAAGATAATGGTGCACCAATAGTGCAGCGTGAGCACTAGTGGTATGTAAGATAATATTCCCTGCAGTAGATATTCTATATAGACTTGTGGATGTTACCCCCTTCTGAATTCAAAGAGATCTTACTGTCAAAGGAGGGAATCTTTGCACTCTTGACACTCATGGTGAACTTTAGATTAAGTATTTTAATTGAGATTGCTGACATGTAACTATCAAGCTCATCTAAGGTCCAAGACCACAATGTTTATGTGCATTGTGATTCTGCCTTACATGGGAGTTTTTAGATACTTAATTTTATATGTTACAATATTTTTCAGAGGTTATTGTGAGTTTTGCTGATACGTAATCCCCCCCCCCCCCCCCCCTCCTAGTGTTGTTTCTTTTGTACTTAAATCTGATAGGTCCAAATATACATACTTCTCCAGAAGGCCAAGTCTCCATTTGAATCATCAGGAACCTCAAACCCCCAAATCTACCAAGCTACCGTGACAAAGAATCAACCATTCAGTCCTATTTTTGCTTCACATTTAATAAGGGTGGACAGGGGGGGGCAGCTTCTTTATCCAGTTTGATCTTTCTGGAATGACTCCTCACCAGAGCTACAGTTCCAACCCCTACGGCTCTATTGGAGAGTACACAGACTGTTAAAATAGTTGAGTATATTTCGAAATTCATCATCTACCAGCGGAGACCAAAATATGTTAGAGATTATATCAGACCCTCTTAGCTGGACCTCCAGCTCAGTTAATTCATGAAGTGTGAATTATTTTTGTCAAGGGAAAAGTTTGTATAATTGCAGATGGGTCTGATGATGTCAGCGAAGTCAGTAAGTGCCTCGATAAGAGCTGACAAAAACAGAGTAAAAGAATGAGGAAAAGGAGACGATTGATTGGCAGCTACTGATTATTTGATCAGGCGGGACTGACATAAACATTTGAACCGGGCTGCTGACAAGTGGAAGCATTTTAAGCTAGCAGATTGCACGATGAACTCTTTGAGGTTGATGCTGTTTTAGGGAAACGTTTGTGCTGCCAGATCCAAAGTACATAAATCTGAAGCGGCTGGAGATAGGAATTGACAGGCGTCAAATCAATGCACATACCAGTTTGAAGTAGATGTAAACTTTAACTGAATGACATTAGTTTGCTAAAGCACTATGCGTTAATATTAATTGCTATTTAAAAAAAATTGTTTTGTATTTTTTTCAGCCTCTCTTGTATCCCATTGCTGGTGATCTCATTCGACCATTTTGCATCCACTTTAAGTCTATATACAGTACATACCAGCGATGGCTGCCTAGGCCCTTGTGCCTTAGTGTAAGGGCACTTTGAATGATGGAAGCACATACAGTACCTGTGCTGTGTTGGACAATGAAAATGAGACATGTTAAAACAGCACAGGCAGGATTGGCTATTCTGTGATGGGTGTGGCCTGAAATTTTCTTAGTGATAGGTCCCTTTTAAGACTAGCTCCTCCTTAGAGGTGGAGTGTGGTGACTCTGAGGTGCTCCTTTATAAAAGTGGGAGGAGTCTGTGGCAGGGAGACCTCCTGGCATCACAGAGGAGGGGACACCTGGGGGATTTATGTGTGCCTTCCACTTTGGGAGAGGGGCGGAGGAAAATCTTCAGTAGAAGGCTAGAATGGAAATGAAGTCTGGACTGTGATTGAGGGTATAGTGAGTACCACTATGCTCTCCTGTTACCAATATTGGACAGTGACATGATATCTATAAGCTAACTTGATTCACTATTGTATAAAAGGTTGTGTTACCAAGGATATGGATAGTTCTGTTCACTTTTCGACAAGTAAAGAAGTTACTTGTGCAGCAAGAATTCTCTGTGGAGTGTTCTACTGAGGGTGATATTTTAAGTATATGCATGGGGTTAAAAATTGCAAGCTGCTACTGGTGTAAACCTTGTTGGCTCTGGAGTAGGTGGTGAGCTCTGGAGTAGGTGGTGATAGAGGAAAAAGAGTCCCTCGCCTGACGGTTAGAGAAAACCCCCTCATGCATTAGGTGGCCCAGGCCTCTCCGTCTCATGGGATCTGGGTGGTGAGTTGAACTTCTGGAGTTTCTATCTGAACCATTGAAAACATGGACCTATGTAAGAGTACTCCAGGCGTGAAGAGGTTACAGTGTGCAGTGACCAGGAGGATGTGGTGAGGACGTCTAGGACCGATATCCATCCAATGAAGAGTACATGGCTCTGAGCAGAACACAAGCATAATGCCCTGAAGACCCGATATGTAAGTGGGGCCCAGAAGCATGTGTCACCTATGTGGACAAAAGCTTGGGTACCCTCCTTACATATTCACCCTCCCCAATTAAGAGGATGTTCATCATAGCTTCATTGGTTTGTTATCTTAGTCAGTGGTTATTGGTATTTTCTGTTTTTTTCCACCAAGTGGGTTTTGGTCAGATGCCTGTCTGGCACTCATGGTAAGGACAGGCATTTAAGCATTGTCATGTTACTGGGCAGATTTGCACAAACTAACTGAAACTGGCACGGGTTATGTTAATATGTTGGAAATTATGTAAACTAGTTCAATAAAGTTGTGACCTTATTATTTCCATCTTAAACCGGGACTAAACGTAAAAAATAAATAATTACGAACACGGAAGCTTTTTATTGCAAAAGATACAATAAAAATTGTCAAAGATTGGCAATCAGAGGAACCCAGAAAGAAGATGCCGGTGCCACCAAAGGACCTTGCACCATTGGAATTATGGTACAGTAAGTATTTGAACAGTCATGATTGGATGGCAAAACGCATCAAGGGCGTGGCCTGGATGATATTATTACGCTAGGCGGAAACCGGCCATCGGCCATCTTGGATAGGTGTCTGAGGCCAAAATCTAACCTTAAGGGGGAAATTCTTGTTTAAAGAGGGAATCATTTCTATGTACACTGGATGAAGTGCACTTTTTTTGTGAGTGAGATTTTAAACACTTTGTTTTAGTAAATTTGTTTGGTGAGCTGATATACTGCGCAATTACCGTAGGTTTTTTCACACATGGAGGAATGGTGTATACATGTGGATAAAGATACAGATTGACGTTACGTGGAGATTGAGCCCTTTTAAATGGCAAGGTGCATATTGACCCATTTTTCAGTAAGTCAAAATCTGAGGAAAGCGGTTTGGTTGAAAGGTGTAAGAGGCACTGTTTTTAGTGGTGATCTGCTAGACAATCACTTTGCACGTTTGTTTTTGGACTTTTATTGATGGTGGAAGAAAAGGTGGACTACAAATATCACTTCATATTTATTATTTTCACAGAAGTGGATAATATACGGTATTTAATTATGGACTGTGTGCACTTTAAATTTAGAGGCGGAAGACACTGTGATAATATTTTTAATATGCACTTATTTAGTCATATAAACTATTGTATGCAGGGCTTTTTTTCAGCGGGAACGCAGGGAACGCAGTTCCGGAACCTCCAGCACCTCCAGCACCTCCAGCACTAAATGCATGTAAGATGTGTGCTGGAGGTCTATTGATGCTGGCTGCTGGGGGATTTATTGTTACTGGGGGGATCTATTATTGCTGGGGGGTGTCTTATGTTGCTAGTATGAATCTACTATTGAGGGAGAGGTCTGTTGTTGCTGTATGCTGTAGGCTAAAGCTTCAGATTTAAGAAAATTGAAAGTGATTCTTGCAGTGACACTCACATTTTAAAGTCTATATAAGATCTTAGGGATTGGGTTTCCACCTACTTGAGTGCTGGGAGGTCAAGGCAGAGCATCTCTCCCCTATAGGCCCACTCACAGATAATCAGCCATAGAGGACATTTGGAAAACTTCAGACCATGTGGAAAGTTGCTCCATTTTGATTATTTATTTTTCAAAATTATAGGTTATTCACAATATAGAAATGGATAGCTTAGCTTTTTTGCAGGTTTTTATTCAGGAAAACAGCCTGCTGAAGGATTTTCCTGAGCTAATGATCATCAAATTCATATGTAGGTTGAAACACAGTCATTAACTGAAACAAAAACAGCTGTGTAGTAAGCTTAAAAGTGGGTGAGGAACAGCCAAACTCTGCTACTAAGGTGAGGTCGTGGAAGACAGTTTCATGTCACAGGTCATACACCATGGCAAGCCTGAGCACAGCAACAAAACACAAGTTATACTGCATCTGCAAGGTATGATTGGGGTTTTAAGATGTGCTGTTCAAGCTATTTTAAAGGAGCACAAAGAAACAGGTAATATTGAGGACTGTAGACACAGAAGTCAGTCATGGAAACTTAATGCAGCAGCTGAAAGACCCATCATACTTTCTTCCCTTTGACATCGGAAGATGTCCAGCAGTGCCATCAGCACAGAACTGGTGGAAACCAGTGGGACCCAGATATGCGCACCTACTGTCCAGAAAAGTCTGTCCAGAAGTAATATTCATGGAAGAATTGCGGCCAAAAGGCTATACCTTTGATGTGGAAACAAGGCAGGTGCAAGGACTTTTGTCTAATTAGGCGAAAGTGTATTTTGGTGCCCCCCCACCAACCATTCTCCTGCCACCCCCTCCCTACTACAATGCAAACCCCCACCCCACATGGCACAAGAGATGGTCAGAGACTGCATACATGGCACAAGAGATGGTCAGAGACTGCAGTCATGGCACAAGAAATTTCAGAGACTGCATACATGGCACAAGGGATGGTCATAGACTACATACATGGCACAAGAGATGGTCAGAGACTGCATACATGGCACAAGGGATGGTCAGAGACTGCATACATGGCACAAGGGATGGTCAAAGACTGCATACATGGCACAAGGGATGGTCAGAGACTGCAGTCATGACACAAGAGATGGTCAGAGACTGCAGTCATGACACAAGAGATGGTCAGAGACTGCATACATGGCACAAGGGATGGTCAGAGACTGCAGTCATAACACAAGAGATGGTCAGAGACTGCATTCATGGCACAAGAGATGGTCAGAGACTGCATACATGGCACAAGAGATGGTCAGAGACTGCATACATGGCACAAGAGATGATTAGAGACTGCATCCATGGCACAAGAGATGGTCAGAGCCTGAAGTCATGGCACAAGAGATGGGCAGAGACTGCAGGCATGGGACAAGAGATGGGCTGAGATTGCTGGCATGGCACAAGAGATGGTTGGTCAGAGAGTGCGGGCATGGCACAAGAAATGGGCAGAGACTGCAGGCATGGCACAAGAGATGGTTGGTCAGAGAGTGTGGGCATGGCACAAGGGCAGGACTGGTACAATAATTATTTACAGACAGATTCTGACACCTTCCACAGAGATGGTATGGTAAGATCTTCATCTGTGGTAGTACCTGTGCCACTCCCACTCCTTCTGGGCCCCCTGGTGGCCTTGGCCCTTCCCCTGGTCTCACTCGGCTCCAGGCTCCTCCCTGGGCTCCCTTTCATCTCACGATCTGTGATCTGTGGGTGCTGCTGAACTGGAGGCGTTTGTGACCCTCTTTCTGCTACTGCAGCTGATCCAGCGATCCTCGCCTCAATGGCTGAAGGGGGCGGGGCGGTGTCTTCCAGCCGAGGGTGTCTCTCTCTGCCCTCCATCTGGCAGAGGAGGAGAGGTGCAGTAGCAGCGCCAAGACTTGAGTCAGGAGAGGAAAGTGGGTGAAGTTAATGGTGCCCGGCCGGGGCTTTGCTGCGCCGCCTGTCAGTATGCTGAACTGGGTACAGGGCCAGCCACCATTGCTAGGATAAGCACCTCGTGGGGAACCCCTGGCTTTGGCGCCCCCCTCTCCTGGCACTCTCAGTTAGCCACCTGGGCTGCCTTATGCTGGCACTAGCCCTGTGTGGAAACAAGGCTAAGCGACTCAATTATGCACAAAAGCATAGGAACTGGGGTGCAGAAAAATGGCAGCAGGTGCTCTGGATTGATGAGTCAAGATATGAAATATTATAGAACTATCTTCAGTGTAATAAAGGAACAAGGATTCCTGGATGTGATGATTTGGCCCCCACAGAGCCCTGATCTCCACATCATGGAGCCTTTCTGGGATTACATGAAGAGATATAAGGATTTGAGGCACCCTACATCCACAGAAGATAGTTGGTTAGTTCTCTAAGATGCTTTAAGACACTTATTATTGTACCCTTCTCTCCATAAACTCTGTGCAAGTATACCTAGAAGAACTGATACGGTTTGAACGCAAAGGGTGGTCATGCCAAATATTGATTTAATTTGAATCTCTCTTTTGTTAAATTGCTTTCCATTTTGTTGATTGATAAAAAATAAACTATTCATGCTAATAATATTAATTTCTGAAAGCATTCACACCTGCCTAAAAAGTTTGCACAATAGTGTATATCTGCAGAAGACCGATCCCAGGGGGGTTCTGGCATAGAAAAAGTCAGTAAGGACCAAGGGCAGTAATGCGTTTTCTTGTATCTTTATTGTCATCCCTTCAGAGGGCCCATCTTCAGGGATCCACATTGCCATGGACTTCATACTAATGGACTAATGCCATCTCACATACTGTACAAGCACCCGGGATGCACAGGAGGGGCTGGTGGGGAACAGCGTGCTAAGGCCAATGGTATGACAGTTGCCACCATGCCTATCCCTGAAATATATGTTCTAGATAGGGGATAAGGCGCTGTCCTACTGTGTTTTGTGATAAATCTTCTCAAGAGAATACAAGAAAATATTGGTTTAAAAGCAAAAGTGTCATAAATATCAGGAGACAATTGATGTGCAAGAATAATTAATAAGTGAATCACCTGTGAGGTGAAAATAAAGAAAAAGTGCAAAGCGTGCTAAAGTGCATATAAAATGGCATATACAAAAAATCGCATGTGCAAAAAAATTGTATATCTATGTAACATGAGAGATCCCTATACATGAAAAAGTGCTTGGGGAACCAAAACCAGTGGAATAAATATAAAAGACATGTATTTGATGATCCGCTTAAACAATAATTAAAACAAATGCATAGCGTAAACCTCAAAAAATGGAAAGTTTTCGTGTGGAAAAAACCTTAGTGTGTGTGAAAACACAATTGCAATCAAGTCAATCAAGGCAGACCCTTCTAAAGGTGTATAAACACACTCAGTGGATAATACAATCAATAATAAGTTCTTTAGAACAGATTATTTCAGCAACAGTTCTGGAAGTATGTCCCACTGGTGTAGGGAAAAAAATCACAATTTTCAACCGTTGGTGTCCCGACCTCCGCTGCACCCCCACTCGTGTGTACACTTACCGGACTGCCTAACCCCTGCAGGGGTAAAAGGCATATGTAGACAGTCCTGCGATGACAACAGCGGGAAGTGGTCCTCGGTTCAAGGGTGCTATATACTGCTCTGGCGTGAGGTCAGTCCCAGTGACAGGTATCCGTGCAAGGTGAAAACAGAAAACACTTCATAGTGTGAATCCATAAAAGGTAGGAAGTTTATTGAAAATCCATAAAATAACAGTCCATAAACTGGAGTTAAAACCACAACTAAAAACACTGTGCAGGAAGCCGACTAACAGTCGAGGGGCAACGTGGTGAGGCGTGCGTTCCACCGCCCGACAACTGAAAGCGGAACTGACACGAGCTGGAAGAGAGCGATGCTGACGTGTGCGTATCACGAGGCCACGCCTTACGCGTTTCGTCATCAAGACGTCATCTGAGGCGTGGCCATCTTGGTGCCCCACACGTCTAAATAGGGAAACGGAGGTGCCGCTCTGGCCAATCGAATGCTAGTAACCCGCCCCTTTGTCTCATCAAAACGAAACCAACTAATTCGCTGGTCTGGCGCCATCATGTGGTACAAAAAAATATATAATGGTTTTCGGGCGCCTCCGTTTAAGAGATGTAAAACAGAGAAAGATGTAAAGCAGATAATAAGTAAGACTGGAGGGTAAACGATCAGCGAGGTGATGTCCCCTCAAGCCAAATGCAATTGATATTACATATCCCAACATGTTGTAACTTCCAAACGGTAAAAATATGGACGAAATATAAATATGTTAAAATCATATTATAAAAATAATTGATATATAAAATTCAGACATACTTTATAAGTAACTCAAAAAAGGTTAGTATACCAAGGGAAGAAACATTTATGGTGGGGGCCGTAATAAAAATGTATCTAAGGCTACGTATCTAAATCTATTACTGTAAACCCATAGCATATATACATCTATGATAGGCCCATAAGGAGAATAACTTAATTCATAATCAAGGCCTATGGAATATTAAAATTATAAAAAGGATCAGAGGATAAAAAGCCTATGTTAAATCTATGGTGTTAATGGATGAATATCAAGGGGGATCCCAACCAAAATCTATGTGAAAGATGGGGAGGACAAAACAGCATGATGGTAATAGATCACGGACCTATATACAAATGAAGGATCATATAAGCGCTGTTAAAAATAGATCAGGGGCCTATATAAAAATTCAAATGAAGGGATACAGTGTGAGCCAAATCCCGTGCAGATGGCTCACTCACACACTAATACAGATGGTTGGAGTGGAGATAGTTGGAATTAAAAATCGGAATGTGTGACTTGGGGATGGATGAATCGAAAGCTTATGCAGAGGCTGAACTACTAGTGGAGGAGAGGCCCTTAGAAGTTGGACAGGAAACAATTAAGATCTATCTCTACATTTAAACCTCTAGGGACAAGACAATCTAAACGGTGTATCCACCTCGTTTCGTTTTGTGATATCAGTAGCTTTTTACTCCCCCCTCTCCAGTGATTTTTTATGGTATCTATCCCATAAAAAATAAGGCCTGACGGGTCCCTATGATGAAATTCATCGAAGTGTCTGGAGAGGTTGTGTTTGGGGAACCCTTTTCTTATGTTATTAATATGTTCCCTGATCCGTACACAGAGGGGTCTGGTGGTCCTACCCACATATTGTAGCCGGCACGGGCATTCAATAATATAGGTTACGTGGGTGGTGTTGCAGGTGACCAATTCCCTAATCTCATATTCCTTGCCACTCCTAGACCTAAAGGATGTTCTTTTTTTAGGTTGTCTTTTACTGACGCGGCAGGCCAAACATTTTTGACATCTGTAGAAGCCCTTCATATCCGAGAACAATTTCACTTCCTTGGGGGGATCAATAACATTATGGACCAGATGGTTTCTAAGGGTAGGTGCCTTCCTATAGATAAACTTGGGTTTTTTTGTCAACAGGTTAGCAAGAGTTCTATCGGATTTTAGGATCGGCCAATACTTCCTTACAATGTGCTCAAAAGATTTGTATTGTTTATTGAACCCTGTGATAAAGGCGACATCTACCGGAGAGCTATTCTTCCTATTGCCTACTGTCAGCAGGGAATTCCGGTCACATTCCTGTACCTCATTTCTAATGTTGGCCAGAACATCTGGGTCATACCCCTTGTCTGTAAATTTCTTGATCAGAGTATCCGTCTGCTTTCGATAATCTTCAATGTTGTCACAGTTCCTCCGTATTCTCAAAAGCTGTCCCTTGGGAATATTCTTTTTCCATTTTGGGTGGTGACAGCTCGAGGTGGGTATATACCCATTGCGATCAGTCGGTTTAAAGAAAGTTCTTGTTGCCAACTCTCCCCTCTGTTTGAAAATCTCTAGATCCAAGTATTCAATCGAGTCACAGTCTATCTTTCCAGTGAAAGAGATCCCATACACATTTCTATTGAGATCATCCAAGAACCTCCCAAAGGAGTCGGAGTCCCCTTGCCACACGATAATTATATCGTCAATGTACCGTCGGTAAAACTTTATCTCGGGTCTTCTGCTGTTATAGATGTAGCGTTCTTCAAATAAATCCATAAATAAATTCGCCACACTCGGCGCGTACTTGGCGCCCATAGCAACCCCCTTTTTTTGTACATAAAAATCTTTTTGGTACCAAAAATAGTTACTGCCCATTGCCAATTCCAAACCTTCCAAGATAAATTGTATCTGTTCGTGTTTGAGGTCCGAACCCTCGTTGAGGGCCTTCTCAACCCCTCTTAGACCATCTTTCTGCGTGATACTGGTATACAATGAGTTAACATCAATAGTTGCCAGAAGACAATGTTCACTTCCCGTGACCGTTCTTAATTCGTTAATAAGCTGAGTGCTGTCCCTAAGATAGGATTTTCCCTTTGCTACCAGTGGTTTCAAGAATTGATCAATGTATTCCCCTAGTCTTGAAAATAGGGAGTCCAATCCATTAATAATAGGTCTACCCGGTGGTTTATTCAACCGCTTATGTATTTTGGGCAAATAGTAAATGACCGGGGTCTTAGTGGCGTCCGGGACCAGGTACCTAGCTTCTTTTTTGTTCAGAATGCCCATATCGCCACCTTTTTTCACCAATCTTTTCAGACTTCTTAGGTATTGTGATTTGGGGTTGCTTTTTAATTTTTTATAAGTGTTTTCAACTCCCAACAGGTTCCTCATTTCCTCTTCATAATCCCCTTTTTTCAAAATCACAAGACCACCTCCTTTATCTGCAGGCCTTATTACTACCTCTTTCCTATTACCGATATCCTTGATCGTCTTCCAGGTTTGGGAACTCCTCGATTTTTTTGTGCTCATTTTGGCTAGATCACTCTCGACCATCCGTTTAAATGCACTTATACATTGGTCCCCCGGGACCTTCGGGTTGAAAATGGAGTTGTTCCTCAGTGCAGTATGGATATAGCCATCAGTCACGGTGGTCGCTGTAATTTTTTTATTCAAAGCGTAGTGCTTCTTAATCTTTAATTTCCTAATAAACTTTTGTAAATCTATGTATACCTCAAATTTATCAATCCCTTTGTCTGGTGCGAATTTCAGTCCTAGATCCAACAACCTGATTTCTTCATCCGTGAAGGTTGCATCACTTAAATTGTAGATGCCCTGGCCTAGTATTCCCTTCTTCTTTTTCTGCTTGCCTCCTCGTTTCCCTCTCTGTTTCTTTCGTAACCTCTGAATTGGTGTTCTGGCTCTCTCTCCAGGATCGTGTTCCTTCCATCTTCTGGATTCATACGTGGATGTGGTGGGGAAAACTGATCTCGATGTCCATTCGTCCTCTGCATCCTGTATGTACCGGGCAGAGGGTCTCTTCTTTGGGGTCTGCGGGGACCATACGAGTCTCGCCATGTCCCTCTCCAACTGGATGGATGATATTGGACTCTCGCATTCCATCTCCCAGGGGGCCTCTCTCGTGGTCTTCCCTGTTGAAAATCCCTTTCTTCTGGGTAATCTCTCCTGTTCCTAGAGACCCATGGTGCCCGTTGCCTTCCATACCCAAGGGGGGAGTACCGGTTACGGGTGGGTATGTTATATCGAGGACTCATTGGAGGTCTTCCATAGTGATCATCTCTCCTGTTACCCGGATATCTGGAAGGGGAGTTAGGGGTTCTGGGGATAGGTTCTCTCCTACTAGGGGTGGTATCTTCAAACCTCGTGCGGCGAGGAGTGTTCAGAGGCTGAGTGTCCTCCTCTATGAACTCATCCAAAAACTGATCATCCGAGGATAATTCATCTGAATCGACACTGGTATCCCCCAGCTCAATCTGCCATTTATAAACCTTCTTATTGGTATAATCAAGAACATCCCTCTTGTATTTCTTTTGTTTTTTGGCTTGAATATTCGCATCGTATTTTTTGATATGTTCCTGCAGTTCCCTTTCTTTGACCTTATAGTCACTCTGACTATTGAAAGGTAATAACAAAGTTCTTATCTCATTAATGTTGACCTCAATCGTCCTCATTTTTAATTGTCTCCTCTTTATGATATTACCGAGGAGTTCTTTCTCACATTTAGAAAAGAAGGAAAACCACTCCTCCATAAGGGTAACATCATTTAAATTATCATTGGGGTTTAAATCCCACCTTAACCTTCTTGGTGTCATATTTTCGCCAATATATGTTTCAAGGGTGGCAATGTCCCACCACACCCTGAGTTGTTTTTCAAGTAAGTGTTTAAGCTGTTTAAAGAGACTGGTCATATCTTGTGTATTATTGACCTGCTCCTGACTAAATATCCCTGTAAGGTTGATATTCCTATTTCCCAACTCAGGGTGTGGTGGGACATTGCCACCCTTGAAACATATATTGGCGAAAATATGACACCAAGAAGGTTAAGGTGGGATTTAAACCCCAATGATAATTTAAATGATGTTACCCTTATGGAGGAGTGGTTTTCCTTCTTTTCTAAATGTGAGAAAGAACTCCTCGGTAATATCATAAAGAGGAGACAATTAAAAATGAGGACGATTGAGGTCAACATTAATGAGATAAGAACTTTGTTATTACCTTTCAATAGTCAGAGTGACTATAAGGTCAAAGAAAGGGAACTGCAGGAACATATCAAAAAATACGATGCGAATATTCAAGCCAAAAAACAAAAGAAATACAAGAGGGATGTTCTTGATTATACCAATAAGAAGGTTTATAAATGGCAGATTGAGCTGGGGGATACCAGTGTCGATTCAGATGAATTATCCTCGGATGATCAGTTTTTGGATGAGTTCATAGAGGAGGACACTCAGCCTCTGAACACTCCTCGCCGCACGAGGTTTGAAGATACCACCCCTAGTAGGAGAGAACCTATCCCCAGAACCCCTAACTCCCCTTCCAGATATCCGGGTAACAGGAGAGATGATCACTATGGAAGACCTCCAATGAGTCCTCGATATAACATACCCACCCGTAACCGGTACTCCCCCCTTGGGTATGGAAGGCAACGGGCACCATGGGTCTCTAGGAACAGGAGAGATTACCCAGAAGAAAGGGATTTTCAACAGGGAAGACCACGAGAGAGGCCCCCTGGGAGATGGAATGCGAGAGTCCAATATCATCCATCCAGTTGGAGAGGGACATGGCGAGACTCGTATGGTCCCCGCAGACCCCAAAGAAGAGACCCTCTGCCCGGTACATACAGGATGCAGAGGACGAATGGACATCGAGATCAGTTTTCCCCACCACATCCACGTATGAATCCAGAAGATGGAAGGAACACGATCCTGGAGAGAGAGCCAGAACACCAATTCAGAGGTTACGAAAGAAACAGAGAGGGAAACGAGGAGGCAAGCAGAAAAAGAAGAAGGGAATACTAGGCCAGGGCATCTACAATTTAAGTGATGCAACCTTCACGGATGAAGAAATCAGGTTGTTGGATCTAGGACTGAAATTCGCACCAGACAAAGGGATTGATAAATTTGAGGTATACATAGATTTACAAAAGTTTATTAGGAAATTAAAGATTAAGAAGCACTACGCTTTGAATAAAAAAGTTACAGCGACCACCGTGACTGATGGCTATATCCATACTGCACTGAGGAACAACTCCATTTTCAACCCGAAGGTCCCGGGGGACCAATGTATAAGTGCATTTAAACGGATGGTCGAGAGTGATCTAGCCAAAATGAGCACAAAAAAATCGAGGAGTTCCCAAACCTGGAAGACGATCAAGGATATCGGTAATAGGAAAGAGGTAGTAATAAGGCCTGCAGATAAAGGAGGTGGTCTTGTGATTTTGAAAAAAGGGGATTATGAAGAGGAAATGAGGAACCTGTTGGGAGTTGAAAACACTTATAAAAAATTAAAAAGCAACCCCAAATCACAATACCTAAGAAGTCTGAAAAGATTGGTGAAAAAAGGTGGCGATATGGGCATTCTGAACAAAAAAGAAGCTAGGTACCTGGTCCCGGACGCCACTAAGACCCCGGTCATTTACTATTTGCCCAAAATACATAAGCGGTTGAATAAACCACCGGGTAGACCTATTATTAATGGATTGGACTCCCTATTTTCAAGACTAGGGGAATACATTGATCAATTCTTGAAACCACTGGTAGCAAAGGGAAAATCCTATCTTAGGGACAGCACTCAGCTTATTAACGAATTAAGAACGGTCACGGGAAGTGAACATTGTCTTCTGGCAACTATTGATGTTAACTCATTGTATACCAGTATCACGCAGAAAGATGGTCTAAGAGGGGTTGAGAAGGCCCTCAACGAGGGTTCGGACCTCAAACACGAACAGATACAATTTATCTTGGAAGGTTTGGAATTGGCAATGGGCAGTAACTATTTTTGGTACCAAAAAGATTTTTATGTACAAAAAAAGGGGGTTGCTATGGGCGCCAAGTACGCGCCGAGTGTGGCGAATTTATTTATGGATTTATTTGAAGAACGCTACATCTATAACAGCAGAAGACCCGAGATAAAGTTTTACCGACGGTACATTGACGATATAATTATCGTGTGGCAAGGGGACTCCGACTCCTTTGGGAGGTTCTTGGATGATCTCAATAGAAATGTGTATGGGATCTCTTTCACTGGAAAGATAGACTGTGACTCGATTGAATACTTGGATCTAGAGATTTTCAAACAGAGGGGAGAGTTGGCAACAAGAACTTTCTTTAAACCGACTGATCGCAATGGGTATATACCCACCTCGAGCTGTCACCACCCAAAATGGAAAAAGAATATTCCCAAGGGACAGCTTTTGAGAATACGGAGGAACTGTGACAACATTGAAGATTATCGAAAGCAGACGGATACTCTGATCAAGAAATTTACAGACAAGGGGTATGACCCAGATGTTCTGGCCAACATTAGAAATGAGGTACAGGAATGTGACCGGAATTCCCTGCTGACAGTAGGCAATAGGAAGAATAGCTCTCCGGTAGATGTCGCCTTTATCACAGGGTTCAATAAACAATACAAATCTTTTGAGCACATTGTAAGGAAGTATTGGCCGATCCTAAAATCCGATAGAACTCTTGCTAACCTGTTGACAAAAAAACCCAAGTTTATCTATAGGAAGGCACCTACCCTTAGAAACCATCTGGTCCATAATGTTATTGATCCCCCCAAGGAAGTGAAATTGTTCTCGGATATGAAGGGCTTCTACAGATGTCAAAAATGTTTGGCCTGCCGCGTCAGTAAAAGACAACCTAAAAAAAGAACATCCTTTAGGTCTAGGAGTGGCAAGGAATATGAGATTAGGGAATTGGTCACCTGCAACACCACCCACGTAACCTATATTATTGAATGCCCGTGCCGGCTACAATATGTGGGTAGGACCACCAGACCCCTCTGTGTACGGATCAGGGAACATATTAATAACATAAGAAAAGGGTTCCCCAAACACAACCTCTCCAGACACTTCGATGAATTTCATCATAGGGACCCGTCAGGCCTTATTTTTTATGGGATAGATACCATAAAAAATCACTGGAGAGGGGGGAGTAAAAAGCTACTGATATCACAAAACGAAACGAGGTGGATACACCGTTTAGATTGTCTTGTCCCTAGAGGTTTAAATGTAGAGATAGATCTTAATTGTTTCCTGTCCAACTTCTAAGGGCCTCTCCTCCACTAGTAGTTCAGCCTCTGCATAAGCTTTCGATTCATCCATCCCCAAGTCACACATTCCGATTTTTAATTCCAACTATCTCCACTCCAACCATCTGTATTAGTGTGTGAGTGAGCCATCTGCACGGGATTTGGCTCACACTGTATCCCTTCATTTGAATTTTTATATAGGCCCCTGATCTATTTTTAACAGCGCTTATATGATCCTTCATTTGTATATAGGTCCGTGATCTATTACCATCATGCTGTTTTGTCCTCCCCATCTTTCACATAGATTTTGGTTGGGATCCCCCTTGATATTCATCCATTAACACCATAGATTTAACATAGGCTTTTTATCCTCTGATCCTTTTTATAATTTTAATATTCCATAGGCCTTGATTATGAATTAAGTTATTCTCCTTATGGGCCTATCATAGATGTATATATGCTATGGGTTTACAGTAATAGATTTAGATACGTAGCCTTAGATACATTTTTATTACGGCCCCCACCATAAATGTTTCTTCCCTTGGTATACTAACCTTTTTTGAGTTACTTATAAAGTATGTCTGAATTTTATATATCAATTATTTTTATAATATGATTTTAACATATTTATATTTCGTCCATATTTTTACCGTTTGGAAGTTACAACATGTTGGGATATGTAATATCAATTGCATTTGGCTTGAGGGGACATCACCTCGCTGATCGTTTACCCTCCAGTCTTACTTATTATCTGCTTTACATCTTTCTCTGTTTTACATCTCTTAAACGGAGGCGCCCGAAAACCATTATATATTTTTTTTGTACCACATGATGGCGCCAGACCAGCGAATTAGTTGGTTTCGTTTTGATGAGACAAAGGGGCGGGTTACTAGCATTCGATTGGCCAGAGCGGCACCTCCGTTTCCCTATTTAGACGTGTGGGGCACCAAGATGGCCACGCCTCAGATGACGTCTTGATGACGAAACGCGTAAGGCGTGGCCTCGTGATACGCACACGTCAGCATCGCTCTCTTCCAGCTCGTGTCAGTTCCGCTTTCAGTTGTCGGGCGGTGGAACGCACGCCTCACCACGTTGCCCCTCGACTGTTAGTCGGCTTCCTGCACAGTGTTTTTAGTTGTGGTTTTAACTCCAGTTTATGGACTGTTATTTTATGGATTTTCAATAAACTTCCTACCTTTTATGGATTCACACTATGAAGTGTTTTCTGTTTTCACCTTGCACGGATACCTGTCACTGGGACTGACCTCACGCCAGAGCAGTATATAGCACCCTTGAACCGAGGACCACTTCCCGCTGTTGTCATCGCAGGACTGTCTACATATGCCTTTTACCCCTGCAGGGGTTAGGCAGTCCGGTAAGTGTACACACGAGTGGGGGTGCAGCGGAGGTCGGGACACCAACGGTTGAAAATTGTGATTTTTTTCCCTACACCAGTGGGACATACTTCCAGAACTGTTGCTGAAATAATCTGTTCTAAAGAACTTATTATTGATTGTATTATCCACTGAGTGTGTTTATACACCTTTAGAAGGGTCTGCCTTGATTGACTTGATTGCAATTGTGTTTTCACACACACTAAGGTTTTTTCCACACGAAAACTTTCCATTTTTTGAGGTTTACGCTATGCATTTGTTTTAATTATTGTTTAAGCGGATCATCAAATACATGTCTTTTATATTTATTCCACTGGTTTTGGTTCCCCAAGCACTTTTTCATGTATAGGGATCTCTCATGTTACATAGATATACAATTTTTTTGCACATGCGATTTTTTGTATATGCCATTTTATATGCACTTTAGCACGCTTTGCACTTTTTCTTTATTTTCACCTCACAGGTGATTCACTTATTAATTATTCTTGCACATCAATTGTCTCCTGATATTTATGACACTTTTGCTTTTAAACCAATATTTTCTTGTATTCTCTTGAGAAGATTTATCACAAAACACAGTAGGACAGCGCCTTATCCCCTATCTAGAACATATATTTCAGTTTGGATTACACCTTGGTGTTTTCCACTTTTAGGGGGGCAGCAGTCCCTTTTTTATTTCATTGTCCTAAGCGCGGAACTTTTGTTACTCACCATGCCTATCCCTGCATGTGTCCATACAATCTACCTGTCAGCTTCTTGCGACTGACAGGTAGATTGCCACGGAACCCCTGGGGACCTCTCATGGAACACTAGCAATACTGGCATTATGAAATACTTACCTTAGAACAAAGCCCTCCAGCGTCACGCTGTCACCCTTGACAGGGCTTCCATTTTTACCCGGTTTTCCTTCTGGGTTTCATGGCTCCAGCAGCTTGAATAGCCGAGCTGCTATGACGTTTCGGGAGTCACGGCACTCACTCTGAAGGAACGGCACCGGGATGCCGCTCCTTCAGAGCTCATGCGTCCGTGACGTTACGGGCTACCGAAAGAGCAATTATCTCCTTAATGGTGCACGTTTAGGAGATATTCATTTTACCTACAGGCAGGGGCGTTGCTAGGTCTACAAAAGATCTGGGGCTAGAGCCCATAGCATGTAGTAAAGAAAGTCATACGCTTGGGCGGGCATACACATGTATATACAGTAATATACGTGTGCGTGTATATATTTCCCCAGAGAGCCCCCTGCTTACATCAGGGTCTCCAGAGAGCCCCCCCTTACATCACCTTACATCAGGGTCCCCAGAGAGCCTCCTCCTTACATCAGAGTCCTCAGGGTACCCAGAGGCCCCCCCACTTACATCAGGGTTCCCAGAGAGGCCCCCTTACATTAGGGTCCCCAGAGAGCCTCCCCCTTAAATCTGGGTCCCTAGAGAGCCTAGGCCTTAAATTCAGGGTCCCCAGAGAGCCTCTCCCTTACATCAAGGTCCCCAGAGAGCCCCCCCACTTACATAAGGGTCCCCAGAGAGCCTCCCCTCCCCTTGGGGACCCCTGCAGAGACTCGGGGCTATTGGCCTCAGATTCGGGGCTATAGCCCCAAAAGCCACCCCCTAGCAACGCCCCTGCCTACAGGTAAGCTTTGTTATAAGCTTACCTGTAGGTAAAGATCACAAAGCGCACTTTACTACCACTTTGAGGCTAGGTTCACACTGCTGCGAATTCTATTGCGAATTTGAGCCGTTGCGATCGCTCAAATTCGCAAGTCATTTAAATTACATAGATTAACATTAGTGCTGTTCACATCAATGCGTTGCGAATATAACCTACGGGAAAAAAAGGTCCTGTGTGAGTTTGATCCATGTGCGATGCAAATTCAGCTCCATAGACTGCAAAATTAGCAGTAGAATCGCAAGAACACATGTAGAATTCGCAATGCAAATTCGCAACGCAATCGGAACAAAATCCCGCTAAATTCGCACTGCAGCAGTGTGAACCTAGCCTGAAGACTGACTGAAGAATTCCAGGCTTTAGTTTTGGATACAGTGGGAGAGGGTTTAATTGTTGCTTTTATTGCTGTTTTTGGCACTATTATATTGTGCCAACTCTATTATTTTTACAAAAATTGCTGTGCAGTCTAAATTCTTGATCTATCAGACACTAAATCCCGATCCTGATCTGGGTAACAATGGCTGTAGTGATAACCTTGCAGTAAAACATCATGGATTCGATCATTTCTGCTGCCACAATAGCAGGTGATGGAATCCTTCAGTGACAACAGTTACTCTTCTCCTATCCATAAAGAATGATTAGCAGTATAGTAAGAGGTACTGAGATTGCAGCTGTGAGAGAGGCAAGTACCTAAAGATAAGGGAATAATGTAGAACAAGAGTTCTTAGATTTCTCAATCCAAGGACTAGACATGTGTGGTTCGTTTCGTTCCGAATATATATTTGGACAAATTTTTCGTTCTTCAGGGATTCGGATTACAGTACAAGGCGAATTTTACTGAATTCTCTGAATAACTAAACAAAATTCATCTGAATTTCTGAATATCTAATTAACCACCTCCCGCCCAAGGTACATCATATGATGTCCTTGACTTTGTGCGGGTATATCTGAATGATGCCTACAGCTACAGGGATCATTCAGATATCGTCTTTTTCAGCCGGCAATTCCCTACACCATAAGAATGATCATAGCGGCTGTTCTGCCGCTTGATCGTTCTTACGGGCGGCAAGAGGGGATGTCCCCCCCTCCCGCCACCCTCCGGGGCTTCTACCGACTCACCACTTCCATCGGTGAGAACAGATCCGCCGGCACCGGATGTTTACCATAGAGATTTCAGGCGGACCAGATGGTCGCCAGAGTCTCTATGATCAGTCGGAGGCCGGACGCAATGTTATGACGTCGCCCCGGCCTCTGCATTTAAACAAATGGTGCCGCCTCGGCTGGGAAGTCGAGATCGTTTTTTTTTTTTTTTATTTCAGGCTTCCCAGCCTAGAGGTGAGATGTGGAGTCTTATTGACCCCACATCTCACTGTAAACAGGACCGATTATGCCATATTCCTATTACAAGGGATGTTTACATTCCTTGTAATAGGAATAAAAGTGATCAACATTTTTTTTTTAAAGTGTACTTGCATGCAGAACCGAGCGCATACGTAAGTCCCACCCACATATGAAACTGCTGTTCAAACCACACATGTGAGGTATCCCCGTTAGAGTGGGAGCAATAATTCTAGCCCTAGACCTCCTTTGTAACTCAAAACATGTAACCAGCAAAAAAACTTAAAGCGTCGCCTATGGGGATTTTTAAGTACCGAAGTTTGGCGCCATTCCACGAGCGTGTTCAATTTTGAAGCGTGATATGTTAGGTATCTATTTACTCGGCGTAACTTCATCTTTCACATTATGCAAAAAAATTGGACTTTAGTTTAATGTGTTTTTTTTTTAAAACTGTATTTTTTCACAAAAAAAGTGTTCGAAAAATTGCTGTGCAAATACTGTGCGAGATAAAAAGTTGCAATGAATGCCATTGTATTCGTTAGGGTCTTTGCTAAAAAAAAAACATATATAATGTTTGGGGGTTCTATGTAATTTTCTAGCAAAAAAAAGAATGAATTTTACATGTAGGAGAGAAATGTCAGAATTGGCCTGGATAGCAAGTGACTCTAATTTTACATCAAATTCCATTTGAATTCGAGCTGTAAACAAATTGTTGCAATCAACGGCCGTGTGTGTTATTAGAGTACCATTTTGAAATAATGTTGTTTTTGTTAAGCCAAAGGTGATTTAAAGAGTCATTGTAATCATTTGATGAAGGTTTTTCTTTTGTTTGTTCACTTTGCAAATGTGAAATTGATAAAAAGAAACCTGTAAAATATAAATTTTTAAAAGCATTTGTACTTGACATTATCTTTTCTCAACTGGCGAAAACTTCTGCACAGTATTGTATATAGGAAAATGATGAAAGTAAGATACTACTTTTATTAATTAGAACATATTGCATATTTTTGAATAATCATATTATTAATATATAACAAGATCAATGTGTATAAATAACAATAACACCTAAAATTTTCAATTTGACCGATTCTAAATTCATCTATTTGAACGCTTTAAATCGAGAAAAAAACGATAAATGCAAAGAAAATTTGAAAAATACATAGAACAAATTCCCGAATACGAATCCCAAATATGAATTGAATGAATCGATCGACTTTAACTAAATGAAATAACTAGATTAATGAATCGAAACGAAACAAAACTAATTTTTTCGTCATGCACATGTCTACCAAGGACCCAAATAAGGGAAATTGTTACTGTCTTGGACCCAAAAACAAAACAGACAAACTATTTACTACACAGTCATATGGCTACCCATCACAAACACATCCGCAGCACATTGTTTAAAGTGGAGTTCCACCCACTTTTACAACTCTTCAGCATCCCTCACTAAACTGTGCACTGTAAACAAATTTGGATAAATTGGATATTTTTAATTTTTTTTTCTCAGCACCTACTGTATATCTGCTGTATTCATTTTTCATTTCCTCCTCCCTGGCCGCGGCCCATCACATCATTTCCTGTTTGCAATGCCTTCTGGGAAGGGACGGCAACTTCCTCTGAAACTGCCGTTGCTATGGAAACCTAACCTGAATCCTATTACACTGCTTGTGCTGCACTGAGCATGTGCGAGATCTGCAAGGATGAGATCCAGGAAGAAATACAGTCTGGCTTCAGATGCCCACACTTAAGATGGCCACGGCCTGCTGTAAGTTTATAAAATAAGAAACTACTGCTATAAACTAACAAAACAGACCTTAATTTACAGACTAACCTTACTAGAATACATTAAGCTTGTGTATTATAGGGGTATTTTTATTTAAAAAGTATCATTTCGGCTGGAACACCACTTTAATAAGCACTAGCACAAAACAATAAAAATAAGCAGGCAGCACAGCAGCATTATTTTCTGGAGATCGCAGTGAATACAACAAACGCCCATTGAGAGTTCTTCAAAGCAAATATGTCAGACTACATTATATGGTACCCACTTTGGCCTTTGCAGCAAACTCTTCTAGACTACAACTTTTTAATTGGATGATATGATTTTGTTACTTTCACAATGTATTTTTGTAGTGACGTTTCAATGCATGTACCTAATGATTCTCTACTGTCTTAGTTCTTGTGCCTTATAGAAAGCCCCTGTTTTGCCCATCTGGGTAAATTGAAAAGGTTTTGTTATGTCTGTTTGATAAGTGTAAAAAAAGTACACATTGATCCTGCCAAAATTCCAGAAAGCTCCTAACCTGCATTTAGCTGCTAATACATTGAGGCGAGATTACTAAATCTGGAGCCAGGTCTATGGATAATGGGGTACCAACAGTCCTCCTGTAAGGCGCCCAGGGCACCAGGGTGAATCGGATGTGGGCAGAGAGGGTGATCTGCATGGCGGGGGGTGGGCAATTACTGGAACTTATTCCTTGTATGGCCGTCCCTGCAGCAGCTGAAACCTTGCTTCTTCTCCTCTCCCTCCCGCCAGCTTTCAGCTGCTGCAGAGAGATCCATACAGGGGATCAGTTCTAGTAATTGCCTCCTCTGCTGCAACAATCACCCTCCCTGTGAATCATATGTTTCCCCCTGCTGTCCAGGCCCCCTGTGTGCCCCCTAACCTCTGTGGTGCTGCTGGCTTCCCTCCTCTCCTTCCTGCCCGCCTGATTTCTGTCATTGAACAGCAGCCAGCTCATTCCTATTGGTTCTCCCGATGCAGAAAGGGAGGAGTCATGACATCACCCGACACTCTTTCTGTTTACAGAGGTAGGAGAGGATTGCAACAACGCTGCATAATGAAAGAGGACAGCCAGGAACAGGAGTGTGGAGAGCTGTCAGACTCCTCCCACTTGGTTGCTGTATGTTTATGTAGCACCCTCTAGTGTGCTGCTAGTGTAATGCAGAAACATTTATGTTGGCTCATTCATTACCCTTTGAATCTTAACTGGGTCATGGGTTTACTTTAATTCAGGGCTGGATGACTAATGCAGACACGTCTCTGGTGCCTCCCCTGGTTCTGTAATGTTGGAGAATGTTCTGGAAACTAGAGGACGGAGGCTAGGAGGGTTGATCTGCATACTTGGGGAGTTTGGCCAATCCCCAGGCAGTGGGCCTGGCATGGGGCTAAGCCCGCTTTTAAGTATGGATGAGTCATGCTGTTAGGAGGAGTTGGGTGGAATATGAAGATGAAGATGGAGTGCTGAGGAGATTGTCGGTGGTCCTTGAGGCAAACCCCCAATCTGGGAGGAGTGCTCTACCTCGGGCCGGAGCTTGGGCTGGCCTGGGAGGATCCTGACAACAGGAGCAGTTTGGAAGGAGTTTTCCCTGAGAGGCAGAGGGAGCAAGGAGGACAGTGAGTACTACAGCACAGTCAGAGACTTACAAAGACTTACTGCCACACGTAGCAGGTTTCTCTGGAAGATAGCGGTGTTCTTAAATCTTTCCTAACCTTGCCCTGGGAGATCTCAAGAGTCAGTTGAATAGACTAGTGAAGAGTCAGTCGGTTAGACTGGTGAAGAAGCAGCTAGGTGGGTTGGCATTTCCTGCAGTGGGTAGAGCTGGGATCAGTGTCTACAAGGGTGTTGGAGGTACTCCAGGATGCAGCTTACACTTTGTGCTACTTTCTAAGTGGTATCAAGTGATAATTCCTATTCCCCATCCAAGGTATTACCCCTAATAAAACAATTTTAAAAAGCTCAAAGACTGATCCTTATGTCTGGTGAAAGCTGTAAATGCTACTTGCCTGGCTGTGTAGCGGTAGGGAAACCAGTCATCTGCAACCTCTACGGGGGTAATGCTACACTCACAGTGCTGAGTAATGGGAGCCAGCTCCTCCACCTGTGAAAGTGGCTGTGGATTTTCCCACCCCCCCTATCCTGGGGCCTTAAGGCGGCTGCATAAGGCGCCTTTTGGTAGCGCAGGCCCTGATAACTATGCCAGCCTTTCTCAATCAATTAACATGAAGAGACCCTTGAAATAACTTTCAGGACTAAGGGAACCCCTGACAATAATTACTATGACCCACGATACATTAGTGTGATGGTCAGTAAGAAGAATGACTTTTATACTGGTGGTTTGTTGAAAAATTGTCCTCCTAATTAAAAAGATAATTGGAGCCAGTGGTTACTTATCTGAGAGGCAGAAATTACTCATTGCTCAAGAAACCCCTTGGAACCTTTGGAGGAACTCCTAGGATCCATGGAACTCTGATTGAGAAAGTCTGACCTACTGTATGCTGTAAGCTATGAACCAGCAACTGTTCCTCCGTGGGAACCCTAGCAGTAGATTTACCTTCTAGTGCCCAACTGGTCCTTGTTTGATTCTTTGCCTATAACTAGTCAGTGGTTCAGTGCTCTAAGTAAATTATTGAAGAACATCTTAACTCTGCATAAACCCACTAAATAAATTCAGTTCTCAGCATTTTTTTTAGTCTTAGAAAGTCAGAAAAGTTCAACTTTCTAGTATATAAAAAAAAAATCCTCTCCTGCTATTTTACACCTCAGAAGCTGATTGCATTTTAAGTAGACCAAACTTCTTTCAGCGGACACACATGTGCGTAGTTGGCCATGTTTTATGTTTCACAGAATGTCGCGGGGTTCCGCTTAACTAATGTGTGTTTTTATTTTGCCTTTTTTAATCTCTCATTTTGGACGAAAGTAAAATAAAATCACTCTATTGCCTGCGAGGAACAAAGGCGGCAGTCAGCGGAGTTGGCCCTCTGCCCAGTGCTTGGTGCCATATATTACCACCCCTGAGACTTGAGACCTTTAGTCTCTCTTGTTGTTGTTGGGAGATGGAGTTTTTTTCTCTTAGACTCAGGAAATGAGCTAACTCTGTAGTGGCTTTCCTTATTTCTCCAGGGCAAACTTTGCTGTATGCTACAGCCTATAGATCTAGAGTACCTGGCGCTATGTTCCTCTCATGTAACATGAAAGGAAACCTCAATATTTGAAAATTCAGACACTTGTGTAACCCCACCTTTCAGTAAGGTTTCTGAGAAAAAGGCTGTATAAATACCCTTCGGTGTCCTTTTATATATTTGTCTTATTTTTTTTTTTGGGGGGGGGGGGGGGGAGTATATCTCCTGTATCCCATAGACTGCTGTAATTTTGGCTGGAAATTATTATTTTATTTTTTATCTAAAAGTCTGTCTACATTTTTTTTTTAAAGAATGACTGGCTAATATATAGCGGTGTTGCTTAAAGGAGGCAATATGCTATTGGAATTCTAGCTTTAACACGTGACCTCCCGGAAGGTTTTACACCTTTCATGACCAGAGCATGTTTTGCTATTTGGCACTGTGCTACTAAGGACTCATGTACACTGCTGCTGGTAAACGTACGTTTAGGAGGAGTTAGGCATTTTTTTCAACTGCCCCTGAACAGTGGCGTCTCCAGCTTTCATATTTAGGGGGGGCACATGGGGGGACAGGGACAAAAGTAGGGGGGCCAACTATAAAACGCAATTATGTATGTATATATATATATATATATATATATATATATATATATATATATATGTATATATGCATATATGCTATCCTACTCGGATAGCTCCGCTCCGGACTACGAGTGGAACCGAAAATAAACGAGAGCCGCCGGAAAGAGCCGAGGACCGGCTCTGTGTACTTCGGCGCCGGCGGCGCCATTTTCAAATCGCGGACCGCGATTTTGAAGCCCTGGAAGCAGGGACAGGGGATACCAGGCTGCACTGGGGCAAGGCTGCACTGGGGAAGGCTGCACTGGGGAAGGCTGCACTGACAAGGCTGCACTGGGGAAGGCTGCACTGGGGAAGGCTGCACTGACAAGGCTGCACTGACAAGGCTGCACTGGGGAAGGCTGCACTGGGGAAGGCTGCACTGACAAGGCTGCACTGGGGAAGGCTGCACTGACAAGGCTGCACTGGGGAAGGCTGCACTGACAAGGCTGCACTGGGGAAGGCTGCACTGACAAGGCTGCACTGACATGGCTGCACTGACAAGGCTGCACTGGGGAAGGCTGCACTGACAAGGCTGCACTGACAAGGCTGCACTGGGGAAGGCTGCACTGGGGAAGGCTGCACTGACAAGGCTGCACTGACAAGGCTGCAATGAAGGGCATTTAAATGTAAGTTTTTTTCCCTTCAACTTCCCTCCTAAAAGTTTTTTTTCCTTAAAATTCCCTCCTAAATTGGGGTGCGTGTTATACGCCGGTGCGTGTTATACGCCGATAAATACGGTATATGTATATTTCAAAAGAATAAGGTCTTGTTGGAAAGAGGGATGTTAGCCGAACATTGCAGCTGCAGGCGGCCACTTTTGTCACAGGCTCTGCAGGGATCATGACCAGTGGTTCAGGTGACAACAAAACCATGGCTCAAATGCCTACTTTTTTGCCCCCTTACTGCAGTAAATAAGCCCTTACATTGGTTGCATAAATATTTATCAGATTAGTAAAAAAAAAAAAACCTTTATGGTAACATGAGGAGGGAGAGGGAATGTTCCCTTCACTTATATTGAGATTGATTGTGAAACCACACCAGCAATGTTAAGGCTCATTCACACTAGTGGTTAGGGGGCTGTAAAATGCTTCAAATGAGCCACATTTTTACCACCCCCAACTGCTACCCTTTTAGCTGCAGCTGAGGGTGTACACATGCTGTAGTCTTGAGGTTTTTTGTCATGGTAGGAACCTTTGGCTTTTGGCAGGTGCTTCCACCCACTGAACACATCCATTCAAGTGAATATGGCTGCTCTGCGATGCACAGTTGTGGTGCACTAGTGTGGGGTTCAAGGAGATAAAGCAGGCAGGGAAGAAGTGATACAACACCTTCTCACCACCTGTCTAATGTTTTCTAAAGAGCAATCTAAATGTTGATTGCTCTTCAGAGGCAAAACTAGTGTGCATGAGCCAAAAAGGGTTAAAGATGGAGCTAGCAGAGACAGGAAAGGGACAGAACACACAGATCTCATGCATTCTTTTCTCCCTTTTACAGAAGTCTCTGTAATAAACATGATTTTTGCTGATATAAATCAATGTATGAGGTCTGTGTGTTCTGTCTTCTGATGCTGAGGATCTAACAGCCTGGTAATTACAACATAACACATAACTTATAAGGGCATGTTTTCCACTTGTCCTGTCCCCCTCTGGAGAACACCGCCTGCACTAAACCTCACACCTATCACTCTGCAAGCTGCCTGCTACACAACCTTCTTCTCCCCTTCTTGAAGTGTACATAAAAAGAGACTCGCATGGGCGTTAGAAAGCTGAGGGGTCTGGCTTCTTCTTTCTCTGGAGCTGCCTGAAATCAAAACAAGGCGGCAGGGGAAGTGGGAGGGGTTGTAGCACAGGCACAGCATGATTGGATAATACTGAGCAGGTGCTTCCAGGATCCCTCCCTCCTTATGCTGCACGGGGCACAAGAATGAGATCCTCTAGCCCTGCAACTAACATGCTGTTTGCCAATCTCTGGACACACAGGGGCGGGCTGAGGAGCGGGAGTGTCACTGGTAGCAGCAGACCCATTCTACAAACAGTAAATATCTTCCTGAGGTGGCTGCTGATGGGGGTGTATATTAACTGGTTTGTGTGAAAGTTATAATGTCTACTGTAGCACCCTGGTCCTAAACAGGGCTGCTAGTAAATTTAGTTGTGCTAGGTGGTAACTAGCCTGGCTAATTTGGTAGTCTTTGATCAAATGGTTTTCTCCTAAGCTTGAGTTTAACTGTGATTTCTCTCTTCTGTCAATAGATGGCACTGTTGCCTTTGGCATTAGAATGATAGATTACAGGGAATTCAGGTTATAAATAAATATGCTGTCTCAGCCAATCTGCAGGAGTTTCTTTGGCCACTGAGGCTGCTGGGATAGTCTATTTATTTGGAGAGAGTTAGGTGATCAGGGTACTTTCCACCCAGGCTGGGGCCTGGGTGGGTGTATGTGAAGCAGCAGCATAGGTGTAGGCTAGAAGCCTGAGGCCTAGCCACGTGTAAAGGGGCTCAGACCAAGGGGAGCCTAATAGTTGCTAGGAGGCATAGGAGAAGAATTTGACAGAGGGACAACCACTCTTGTTGCCAGGGGCAGGTGTCAAAGGGATGGAGTTCTGAAGGAGTACCAAAGCAGACTCTTCATCAGCCGGGGACTGTGAAGTGTTGGGAAACCTTCAGGAGAGAACTCATCCAAGATGTACAGCGGGTAGCTGTGAGTAAAGCTTGAAGGAGTACAGTGGTTAGCTGTAAGTAAAGCTTGAAGAGAAGTACAGCGGGTAGCTGTGAGTAGAGCTTGCGGGATCCAGCGGGTAGTGATGGGTGAAGCTTGAAAAATACAGCGGGTAGCTGTGAGTGAAGCTTGAGAAGTCCAGCAGGTAGCTGGGAGCTAAGCTTGAGGATCTGCAGTGGGATACTGAGTTGAACTTGAAGATCTACAGTGGGATACTGTGCTATACTAGTAGACTATATTATAGTGTATTGCTAAATGCTATATTATTGATATTGCATAGTCCATAGTTTTCATGTGTTCCTATACACCCTGTGTCTTCCCTCGGATGAAGAGAGACAGTATCTCAATCTTGTACAGTAATGTTTATCTTTAATTACAGTATTGTGTAAATATTAGACAGATAGTTAGGCTATAAGGTTATCGATTATTGCATTTTCTACTTGCTATTGTGTGGAATGCCACACGTGATTGTAAATAAAGTCTCATTTTTATCTGTTTTCATGTGGAATGCCACTCGTAATGTTATTACGATATGTTATTTTCACGTACTTCGTGTGGAATATCACACGTATTTGTTACTTAACGTGGAGTTCCACCCCAAAAAAAAAAATTTCAATAATGTGCATGAAAAAAATAAATTTTTTTTTATTTACTTACCTTTTTATGCCTGTTGCTATGTGGTCCCTCGAAATCTGCCTCCTTCAGCGCCTGGGCTCTTGACGTCACTTGCCTCGGTGCAGGAAGGGAGATCACCCCTCCCTCTAGGCCAGTGGTTCTTAACCTTACTAGTGCCGTGACCCCTGGATAAAATTTCCTTAGTTGTGGGGACCCCCAACAGTAAAATTATTTTCGTAGCATGGGTGTGTCAGCACCCAAGGCAAGATAAGTAATTTGCGCCCCTAACCCACGGATATTTAGCGCTCCATGATTCCCTTCCACTCGTACAGTATTAAAACCCCTTATGATACATTTTAGGATGTACCACTCTCTCTCTTTGTTCTCCTTTATTTCCCTTTTATCTCTCACTATCCTAATTTCTCCACCCCCCCCCCATCTCTCTCTCTAGCCGTCTTTCTTGCTCTGTCTCTTATTCTTTCTCTCCCTTTTTTTTTGTTCCTCCCCCTGTTTTCCGCTCCCTTCCATGCATTCTCTATTTTTATTCCTTCTCTTACTCCTTGGTGGGGGGAGTTGGGATGAGTGGCAGTGCTGGTGGGGAGTTGGGATGAGTGGCAGTGCTGGTGGGGGAGTTGGGATGGGTGGCAGCGCTGGTGGGGGAGTTGGGATGGGTGGCAGCGCTGGTGGGGGAGTTGGGATGGGTGGCAATGCTGGTGGGGGGTTGGGATGAGTGGCAGTGCTGGTGGGGAGTTGGAATGAGTGGCAGTGCTGGTGGGGAGTTGGGATGAGTGGCAGTGCTGGTGGGGAGTTGGGATGAGTGGCAGTGCTGGTGGGGAGTTGGGATGAGTGGCAATGCTGGTGGGGAGTTGGGATGAGTGGCAATGCTGGTGGGGAGTTGGGATGAGTGGCAATGCTGGTGGGGAGTTGGGATGAGTGGCAATGCTGGTGGGGAGTTGGGATGAGTGGCAGTGCTGGTGGGGAGATGGGATGAGTGGCAGTGCTGGTGGGGAGTTGGGATGAGTGGCAATGCTGGTGGGGAGTTGGGGTGAGTGGCAATGCTGGTGGGGAGTTGGAATGAGTGGCAGTGCTGGTGGGGAGTTGGGATGAGTGGCAATGCTTGGGGGAGTTCTGATCATCCAACTTAGGTGTTCTTGATTAAGGTCATCTGCTGATCTGAGTAGTGGGGACTTTGAACTGCTGAACTGTAGTGGGGACTTTTAAATGGCAACTATAATCACAGGCAGTGTTACTCACTGTGTCTCCGACTTCGTGGTGTCTCGCAGCAGTGACACCTATGCCGAAATCAGGAGATAGGGTCTCCTCTAGCCCCTCCCACTTCACATTCTTCACCAGTCACCTGACTTCTAGTCTCTAACCCCCAGCCATGCCGTGAACTGAATGGGTGGCTGTGAAGAGGCTGGGTGGGCGACCACGGGCTCCAGGAACAGCCCAGCTGGGCGGCCGCGAAAAGTCTGGGAGAGCGGTGTGGGCTTCAGGAACAGCCCAGAATTCGGTGACCCCTGGCAAATCATCATTCGACCCCAGAGGGGGTCCCGACCCCCAGGTTGAGAACCACTGCTCTAGGCAATCATCTGGGACACGTCACAGGTCCCAGATGATTGGTGGGCAGTCACGTGAAGCCATAGCCGGGAGCCCACAGTTAAAATGCCAGTGCCGGCGAGCGGAGGGGGAGATGAGCGGGGCTGCAATCCCCCACATCGCTGGACCCTGGGCCAGGTAAGTGTCCGATTATTAAAAGTCAGCAGCTGCAGTATTTGTAGCTGCTGACGTTTAATTTTTTTTTAAGCAGGACTCCGCTTTAAAGTTCATCCTTCCCTGTTACCCTTCCCTATCCACTTTTTGCCAGGACATCCACTCTCAGGATTGAGAGCATATGTTTTTGTTTTGCAGACTCCGGGACGTAGTTTCCTTGGCAGGGTGAGATTGTAGCACCCTGGTCCTAAACAGGGCTGCTAGTAAATTAAGTTGTGCTAGGTGGTAACTAGCCTCACTAATTTGTTGGGATACTGTGAGTGAAGCTTGAGGATCTACAGTGGGATACTGTGAGTGAAGTTGTTGCCATAGGAGACAGCAGTTGCTACAAGATACAGATCACTGCATCAAGCTTAAAGGCCCTTTTTCTGTATTGCTGTCTGCCTAGTTCTATTTTTGTCCAAGGAGTCTGCCAAGTCGCTATTGTATTTGCCTAAGGGTGTCCTGTGCCCTACCCCTCTCTCCCCCTGTTCCTGTTTTTAAAAGTGACTGGTGCCCATCTTGCCTAGTAACCTGCACCCTGAGGAGAAATGCTAGCTCTCCCTGACTCTGGGGGTCACCACTAGGCCTCTGGAGGTCGGGGAGACCGCTACACTACAAATTATGGTATATGTACTGGAATTTCACACAGCTATAAACGTTTTACTGTAATGGCGGTAATCAGCGACTAATAGTGGGAATGTGATAGGGTGGTGGGAAATCTGGTGCTAACAGACACTATCTGGGAGGGTCACTAACTGACGCTGCTAATAATGACATAATACAATGATCCGATAATACTGTACACTGACACTCTACTAATGACACTGGCTGGAAAGGGGTTAACATCTAGGGGCAATAAGGGGCAATAAGGGGTCAACTGTGTGCCTAAAAATGTGTAATGTATGCTGCTTTTACTTTATTATCTGGCTGCTTTTTCTCCTTCATTTTCAGGGAGAAGAAACAGCCAGATCGTTGTTCCTATGCACAAGGAGTTCTGTGTGTTTATACACAGAGAACTCTGTCTGTGATTGGACACAGCCAATCAGCTGATTTCAGCCAAAATCGTTGGCTGAAATCTGCTGCCAAATTTGTACTGTGTCCAAACACAGCCCTGGATGGCAGGAGGCGTGTGCATGCGTGCCCTGAACCCGGAAGACAGGCAGCGATGTACAGGTGCCTGTGCCACTCGTCTGCAGTAAATCTACTGTGGGTGGGTGGCAAGTAGTTCAATGTGTACTTATTTGTCAGAAGAGAAAATGTATAAATATAAAACCTCCTTTTTTTTTTTTTATAAAGTCATCTGGAAATTAATATTAAATGAAAACAACCATGTCATAATAACACTAATGCAGAATATTAAAGTGGAACTAGACTCAGTTGACATTAGCTATTTGTATTCCTTATGTTACTATCCTTAGTAAATAGATAGGAAGGTATATTATATTTAGATGTTTTAAACTTTTTTTACATTTCTTCAGTTGCTTCCTGGTTCCTGGCCTAGGCCAATATGATGTCATACATCCCAGAAGTCTCATGGGCATTTTTTTTTTCATCAGGAAAAAAACCTGGTATGGAAGAGCCATCTAGCCTGCTGTAAGTCATCTTGGAAAGCCAGGAGAATCAGATTACACAGCAGGGTGCGTGTAACAAAAGACTGCATACCAGAATCCTGCCTCTGTAACAGAATTCATGCATACCCCCTAGCAGCGGGGCATGGAGATAAGAAAGCCTCAACTCAGACCTCCTGATGAGGCGGAGATTAAAGTGACTGATTTACGGGCCTGCATTCGATCAAAGGAACCAGATGTGGACTGGAATGTTGACCTGGGTCAAGGCAGTTGTTCGCAATGTAATACTTCCTGGAGGATGTTTGGGGTAATAACATACTTCCTGGTGATTAGGAAGGACAGCCCCCTATAGCTTACGGATTGTAGCTCATTGGACAGAGGACTACACAGGCGGGCAGAAGGTGTTTGTGTGGGTTGTGTCTGAGTGTGCTTTAAAATGCAAAGCCAAGCGCTAAACACTTTCTCTCTCGCATTGAGCTCCAGCTAAGATACAGAACTCCAGCTAAGATACAGAACACTGAGGACGGACCTATGTAACGTATCATCTATGCTCTTTTGTATTAAATGCTTTGTATTATTCTTGTCGTTTTCTATGTTAGTGTTCTACTTTCTTTGTAAATAAATAAGACCTTTACGTCTTTGAGCATTGTGTTTATTTTATAGCTAATATTGTTTTTATATCTTTACCGTTAAATTATTAGATCTTTGATGACTAGCTAACTATAGGAACAGACAAGATAATACATATTTATAAGTTAGGTAGGGGGAATCCAAACCACCCCCACCCTCCCGATTTATTTTGATGCCTGAGCTAAGGGCAGATGGATTCCAGGTAGTAAATGTTGCATGACTCATGCCCTTACTCAAGATGGCTGTGACCAAAAATGCTAGGGGTGTGTTTTTCAAAGTTTTTTGGAAACAAAATAAAGAATGGAGACATGGATGTATGGGTGAGGTTGCTTTGAATAGTAAAAATTAAAGTTCCACTTCAACATTAGGAGTTCAATTTAAAGTGGCCCTGAATTCAAAAAGTCAATATTTACTATCTCATAGAGAACATATACAGTATCTCACAAAAGTGAGCACATGACTCACATTTTTTGTAAATATTTTATTGTCTTTTCGGCTCGGTTCACACTAGGGGCGGCACGACTTGCAGGTCGCCTCACCGAGGCGACCTGCACACGACTGCCACGGCGACTTGCAAAACGACTTCTGTATAGAAGTCTATGCAAGTCGCCCCAAGTCGCCCCCAAAGTAGTACAGGAACCTTTTTCTAAGTCGGAGCGACTTGCGTCGCTCTGCTTAGAAGGGTTCCATTGTACAGAACGGGAGGCTACTTGTCAGGCGACTAGGTCACCTGACAAGTCGTCCTAGTGTGAACCGGCACTTCATGTAACAACACTGAAGAAATGACACTTTGATACAACACACTTCTGGTTTCCTGCCTTCCATGTGCTTTTCTCGCACTGCATTTAAAATGCACTCCAGTTGTGATCTGCAGTGGGTGTCAATGTTAACCTAATGGAACAAAATATTACAGCGCACACATACAAAAATGACATTTAACTCCTGCAAGGCTATTTAACCACTTGAGCCCCGGACCATTATGCTGCCTAAGGACCAGAGGTCTTTTTCCAATTTGGCACTGCGTCGCTTTAACTGCTAATTGCGCGGTCATGCAATGCTGTACCCAAACGAAATTTGCGTCCTTTTCTTCCCACAAATAGAGCTTTCTTTTGATGGTATTTGATCACCTCTGCGGTTTTTATTTTTTGCGCTATAAACGGAAAAAGACCGAAAATTTTGAAAAAAAATGATATTTTCTACTTTTTGTTATAAAAAAAATCCAATAAACTAAATTTTAGTCATACATTTAGGCCAAAATGTATTCGGCCACATGTCTTTGGTAAAAAAAATGTCAATAAGCGTATATTTATTGGTTTGCGCAAAAGTTATAGCGTCTACAAACTAGGGTACATTTTCTGGAATTTACACAGCTTTTAGTTTATGACTGCCTATGTCATTTCTTGAGGTGCTAAAATGGCAGGGCAGTACAAAACCCCCCCCAAATGACCCCATTTTGGAAAGTAGACACCCCAAGGAAATTGCTGAGAGGCATGTTGAACCCATTGAATATTTTTTTTTTTGTCCCAAGTGATTGAAAAATGACAAAAAAAAAAAAAAAAAAAATATTTACAAAAAGTTGTCACTAAATGATATATTGCTCACACAGGCCATGGGCCTATGTGGAATTGCACCCCAAAATACATTTAGCTGCTTCTCCTGAGTATGGGGATACCACATGTGTGGGACTTTTTGGGAGCCTAGCCGCGTACGGGGCCCCGAAAACCCAGCACCACCTTCAGGATTTCTAAGGGTGTAAATTTTTGCTTTCACTCTTCACTGCCTATCACAGTTTCGGAGGCCATGGAATGCCCAGGTGGCACAAAACCCCCCAAAATGACCCCATTTTGGAAAGTAGACACCCCAAGCTATTTGCTGAGAGGCATATTGAGTCCATGGAATATTTTGACACAAGTTGCAGGAAAGTGACACTTTTTTTTTTTTTTTTCATAAAGTTGTCACTAAATGATATATTGCTCACACAGGCCATGGGTATATGTGGAATTGCACCCCAAAATACATTTAGCTGCTTCTCCTGAGTATGGGGATACCACATGTGTGGGACTTTTTGGGAGCCTAGCCGCGTACGGGACCCCGAAAACCAATCACTGCCTTCAGGATTTCTAAGGGTGAAAATTTTTGATTTCACTCTTTACTGCCTATCACAGTTTCGGAGGCCATGGAATGCCCAGGTGGCACAAAACCCCCCCAAATGACCCCATTTTGGAAAGTAGACACCCCAAGCTATTTGCTGAAAGTCATGGTGAGTATTTTGCAGCTCTCATTTGTTTTTGAAAATGAAGAAAGACAAGAAAAAACATTTTTTTTTTTCTTTTTTCAATTTTTAAAACTTTGTGACAAAAAGTGAGGTCTGCAAAATACTCACTATACCTCTCAGCAAATAGCTTGGGGTGTCTACTTTCCAAAATGGGGTCATTTGGGGGGGTTTTGTGCCACCTGGGCATTCCATGGCCTCCGAAACTGTGATAGGCAGTGAAGAGTGAAATCAAAAATTCACGCCCTTAGAAAGCCTGAAGGCGGTGCTTGGTTTTCGGGGTCCCGTACGCGGCTAGGCTCCCAAAAAGTCTCACACATGTGGTATCCCCGTGCTCAGGAGAAGCAGCAGAATGTATTTTGGGGTGTAATTTCACATATTCCCATGGCATGTTTGAGCAATATATCATTTAGTGACAACTTTGTGCAAAAAAAAAAAAAAAAAAAAAAAAATTTGTCTCTTTCCCGCAACTTGTGTCGCAATATAAAATATTCCATGGACTCGACATGCCTCTCAGCAAATAGCTTGGGGTGTCTACTTTCCAAAATGGGGTCATTTGGGGGGGTTTTGAACTGTCCTGGCATTTTATGCACAACATTTAGAAGCTTATGTCACACATCACCCACTCTTCTAACCACTTGAAGACAAAGCCCTTTCTGACACTTATTGTTTACATGAAAAAGTTTTTTTTTTTTGCAAAAAAATTACTTTGAACCCCCAAACATTATATATTTTTTTAAAGCAAATGCCCTACAGATTAAAATGATGGGTGTTTCATTTTTTTTTTCACACAGTAATTGCGCAGCGATTTTTCAAACGCATTTTTTGGGGAAAAAACACACTTTTTTAAATTTTAATGCACTAAAACACGCTATATTGCCCAAATGTTTGATGAAATAAAAAAGATGATCTTAGGCCGAGTACATGGATACCAAACATGACATGCTTTAAAATTGCGCACAAACGTGCGGTGGCAACAAAATAAATACATGTTTAAAAGCCTTCAAAAGCCTTTACAGGTTACCACTTTAGATTTACAGAGGAGGTCTACTGGAAAAATTACTGCACTCGATCTGGCCTTCGCGGCGATACCTCACATGCATGGTGCAATTGCTGTTTACGTTTGACGACAGACCGCCGCTTGCGTTCGCCTTAGCGCGAGAGCAGGGGGCGACAGGGGTGTTTTTTTTTTGTTTTTTTTTTTTCTTTATTATTTTTTTGCTTTTTTAATCTTACTTTTAAACTGTTCCTTTCATATTTTTTTTTTTAATCATTTTTATTGTTATCTCGGGGAATGTAAATATCCCCTATGATAGCAATAGGTAGTGACAGGTACTCTTTTTTGAAAAAATTGTGGTCTATTAGACCCTAGATCTCTCCTCTGCCCTCAAAGCATCTGACCACACCAAGATCGGTGTGATAAAATGCTTCCCCAATTTCCCAATGGCGCTATTTACATCCGGCGAAATCTAAGTCATGAAATACTCGTAGCTTCCGGTTTCTTAGGCCATAGAGATGTTTGGAGCCACTCTGGTCTCTGATCAGCTCTATGGTCAGCTGGCTGAATCACCGGCTGCATTCTCAGGTTCCCTGTTGAGACAGGAGAGCCAGAGAAAAACACGGAAGACGGTGGGGGGGGGGCATTCCCTCCCACGGCTTGTAAAAGCAGTCTAGAGGCTAATTAGCCGCTAGGATTGCTTTTACATGAAAGCCGACCGCTGGCTGAAAAGAATGATACCAAGATGATACCTAAACCTGCAGGCATCATTCTGGTATAACCACTCAAAGTCGTGAATGGCGTACCTGAAGACAAAAAAATGGTTAACAATGGTTAACAATAAAGCACAGTAAACAGTAAAGTGTAAATAATTACACACCTGAAAAACAAACATGATAAAACATAATAACAATAACAATAACAATAAAACATTGCAGAATAGAATACAGTAAAAAAGAGCAGAACAATAGAGAGAGAGAGAATAGAGAGAGAGAGAACAATAAAACAACAACTATTTTTTTTTATTTCATATTTTTACACTTTTTTTGTAACTAACTTTTATAACGGTAACCGGTTCCAGGTTCGGGTCTCTCAAAATGCGATGGCATCTTGGGAGACCCTGTGAAAGTGTGCCTAGTCTGTGCAATGCTGTACCCTACGCTAATAGTCAACTAGTGAATGGTAGCGTTCAAAACATTCACCAATGCAAAGACCAGGATTGTCAGGACAGGAGGGACAATAATAGCGGGTGTCACGCCTATATCCGCGCTTGCTGCAGACACGACATCTTTTTTGGGGGGGTTCGTTGGGTAGGGGTACTCGGGAGGACATAAAGAAAATGCCTCTCATGCAGCCGACTGCATTTGGTTGGGGATGTGAATGGGGGAAGTACGGGCGCTGCAGAAGTGGTGGGTTCCCAATTAGGATTGGCGAATGCAGCAGGAAGGGCATTATGGGCACGACGGGCCTGTGTTTGTCTTTTTGGTGGCAGCGGGACACTACTTGTGCTTGCCATCTCGCCAGCTTGAACTGCACTTATGGGACTCGCCACGTCACCACGTGTTACTGCAGTGCTGGTTTGACTACGACCGGGGTGTACTAGGCCGCTGGCGCTTGCCAGTTCACCAAAACGCTACCAAAAAACTGTTAGCGATCGCAGGGATCAGGCCTGACTCTGCGAACGCTGCAGTTATGCGTTTTAGTCTTTTGTAAGTGACAGTGATCGATCGATACTGCACTTGGGTGGGCTGGGCCGGGCGGAGGGGCAAAACGCAGGTGCTAGCAGGTATCTGGGCTGATCCCGCTAACACTGCGTTTTTGGGAACCCTAAACTGCTGGTGACGCTAGTATAGATCTGATCGGATCAGATATTGATCCGTTCAGATACTATACCACTAAGGGAGGTGTACGGTGCGTGCGTGGGTGTTAGCGGTACTGGCGCTAACCTGACGCCTGGGGCTGGTGCTTGCCAGTTCACCAAAATGCTACCAAAAAAACTGTTAGCAATCGCAGGGATCAGGCCTGACTCTGCGAACGCTGCAGTTATGCGTTTAGTGTTTTGTAAGTGACAGTGATCGATCGATACTGCACTTGGGTGGGCTGGGCTGGGCCGGGCGGAGGGGCAAAACGCAGGTGCTAGCGGGTATCTGGGCTGATCACGCTAACACTGCGTTTTTGGGAACCCTAAACTGCTGGGGACGCTAGTATAGATCTGATCGGATCAGATATTGATCCGATCAGATACTATACCACTAAGGGAGGCGCATGCTGCGTGCGTGGGTGTTAGCGGTACTGGCGCTAATCTGACGCTGCCTGGGGCGACGCATATCACCGCCGGGCGATCGGGGGGCTAAACCTTTATTCGGTAATAAACGGCGGGTGCCCTGACACTATAAAAAATAAACGAACTAACCAGCGTCAACCGTAACGGTTATACGGTGATCAGTGGTGAAAGGGTTAACTAGGGGGCAATCAAGGGGTTAAAACATTTATTAGGTAGTATATGGGGGTCCCTGTCGCTATAAAACGCTGACGGCGAACCTAAATATTTACCTCACTAACTACCGTCACCAGCGACACTAATACAGCGATCAGAAAAATGATCGCTTAGCGACACTGGTGACGGGGGGTGATCAAGGGGTTAAAACTTTATTAGGGGGGGTTACGGGGGTACCCTAGACCTACAGGGGGGTAACAGTAACTGTGCTAACACAGTAACTGTCACAAACTGACACAGCAGTAATCAGAAAAAAAAAAAAAAAAAACTGCTGGTGTCAGTTTGTGACAGCGGGGGGGGGGGGTGATTGGGGGGGGATCGGGGGGCGATCGGGGGGGGGGGATCGGGGTGTTTTGTATGCCTGGCATGTTCTACTGTGTGTGTGTGTGTTGGTGCACTCACTCACATGTCGTCTCTCCTCGGGCCGGAACGGAAAATACCGACCCGAGGGGAGATGACATCACTTCCTTTGCTGCTGTTTAGCATACAGCAGCAAAGGAGTGTTCCCATTGGCCGGCGGCGATCGCGAGGGGGGGGCCACGAACGGATGGCCTCCCCCTCGTCTCTGATCGCCGGGGGACAGAACGGGACCGCCTCGGGCGGCGGGGGGGGGTCCGATCGGACCCCCCACCCGCGGGAGGCAAATCACGTACATGTACGTGATTTTGCCTGCCCGTGCCGCCTTGCCGACGTACATCAGCGTGAGGCGGTCCTTAAGTGGTTAAAACAACTGAACATTTTAAAAAAATATAGGGATTTAGTCACACCATATGGCTATACGGTGCGTAAGTCCACTTACTGCATCAAAGTACCTTAATAAAACCATAAATGCAGGTCCCAAATGTAATGCGTTTACCTGCATTGGATCATATGGTACAGTAGTACCACGCAATCCAGTTCCTGTGCGTCTTCTAACTCTTGGTGTGGTCCAGCATGAAATTGTACTGCACCTGGAAAACATGTGAATCGCACAAAAACGCACAGTGTGATCCTGTGTGATTCATTGTGTGAACCGGCCCTGATTCCTGGAGCCCAGTGCTGGAAAAAGTTCTCCACTTACTTGCCTGGCAGGGGTGCTCTAGTGTGAGCACCTGGGGCGATTGGCCTGCATGTTTAGCGGGGTGCCCAGGGTCACGGATTCCATGAATGTCCCCTGTGTAGCAGCCAGCATCTCTTGAATCAGGGGTGGGGGAGAGGGTACTGCATGTGCTAGGGGGCAATTTGGGAGGAGGGAGGACTTATGTATCGGGGGAGGGGCAGATCTTCCTAAAACACCCCCTAGCACATGCAGTACCCTCTCCCCCACACCCAATTCACTGCAGGTGTTAATTTATATTAGATCTCCCTACGCAAGTGTCATATAGTGGGTGTGTTAATGACAGACCTCAGATGAGCAGAACATGCACAGCAGCGTCACACCTCCTCCCCGGCTCCTACGCAAGTGTCCTATTAGATCTCCCTACGCAAGTGTCATATAGTGTGTGTGTTAATGACAGACCTCAGATGAGCAGAACATGCACAGCAGCGTCACACCTCCTCCCCGGCTCCTCCTCCTGTATGTGTACACAAAAGACATCAGAGTAGGGGGCGTGGGAGGGGGCGGGTTCATCGGCGTTGCACTGATGTCGGCTGCCATAAAGAGCTGAGCTGAAATCGCGTGGGACAGCAAACATCCCGCACATGCTGTGGGGGGTGGGGGGGCTGTGCACCTACATTAGCGCACCCCTCCCAGGAAAGTCACTGCTCTAGCAGGATTTAGCGTTCATTCACTGGCGAGCGAAGGGCGGCCAATCAAGGAGGTATAGTTGCGCTGACACCGCCCCCAAGGTATGGCACCCGGGGAGGACCCCCCCCCCCGCCCCACCGATGGTACGCCACTGGGTGATACTGTAAAAAGGTCACTTATACCTAAGCAGTTGCCTACAAAAATTACTTTTTATCAATAATTACTACTGAAAATAGCAGTTTGCCTCTTGTGCCTTGGAGAGCACAGTTGTAAATCTGCAGTTTGGGATCATCTAAGGCAGGGGTCTCAAACTGGCAGCCCTCCAGCTGTTGCTAAACTACAAGTCCCACGACACATTGCAAGGCTGACAGTTACAAGCATGACTCCCACAGACAGAGGCATGATGGGACCTGTAGGCACTGCTGGTCCTTTGAGATTTGGAATGAGATTTGGTGATGTCACCAACTGTTCTCCTCGCAGGAAAGAAAACTGTACCTGAGGACCAGAAATGCAAGAATCTCCCTGCTTCTGGTTTTATACTTTCCCCTGGATCTTTCTGCCTCCACCTCTCCTGTTATCTCTACCCCTCTAGTCATCAGGCGACCAGTCATCAAGGGGGCAGTTCTGAAATAGGGATGCACAGCCCTCCTCTACCAAGGTCCACTTTAAGCAGAAAGCGATACCAATGCCATGCAGAGTCCAGTGGCAGCCTTTGAATGTTCTGAGCTCAGTTATCTTTCCTGAGATAATGCATTGCTGACAATCAAGCAGTATTTTGTGATGGCTTAAAACACTGTGGAATGTCCAGTAATGGAAAGTTGCTTGCCAAAATATACCATTAGAGAGTAATCTGTATCTAAGCATCGCTAAGTCCATTTTCATTTAAACAACAGAAGATGTATGGAGGTCGGCAGAAGACCTTACCTCACTAGTGAGAATGATACAAGACATAAGGCTGTTCGTGTGACCAGTTCCTCGGTCACAGAGAGTTTAAAACATTCTATAAACACAAATGATTTTCTATATCAAGAACGTCATACATTTATAAAAACACTCATACAGTAATGCCAGATAACACAACTCAATGCTTCTAGGTATTACCATGCTAAATGACTTCATGAAGTTAGTTTTCCATAGTGACTATAGCAGGTTGCGATAGCACAGTCACATTTTAAAGTTACCCTCTGACACCCTATTGTGCCCACTATCCTGTATCCCCAGTGGGGGCGATATTATCATTAATAGGAATAAGTGAAGTGATTTTGAAAAAACTGATTTTGTCACAGATTACACAAATTTTATATTGGGCAAAGCTTTGCCGAAGAGGCTTATTGACCTGCCTTGGGGAAAATTTGCATGAAAAAAACAATCTGCTCTATTATTTTTTCCTATTAAGGGTCCATTCACACCAGGACAGGGGCGGACTGACCATTCGGGCACTCGGGCGCTGCCCAAGGGCCCAAGCCAGCAGGGGGCCCCATAGGGAGCTAAGAGCGGGATCAGCACACTGCAGCCGCGGTCCGTTTTCAAAGCGACTTGGAGAAGCAGGTCTTACAGATTTGGTTGTTATGAAGGAAATTTGAAGAAGCAGTGGATCGGCACAAGAAGATGAACGTCAAAGGATCGGGTGTGGTGAGCTGCAGATGACCCCTTACACAGGCTTGTGTCTAAACTAAGTGACAGTCAGGGTATACATCTCCTCCAGACTCTGCTCCTCTTATCTGTGCACCAGCTATCTCTGGCCAGCCACAATTTGCTCCCAGTACACTGATCTATTTAACCCTTGATACAACAACCAGTTTTACAGTTTATGAGCTTGATGCTCCACGGATTTATATACTGTACTGGCTCCAAAGCTCATACAGTGGCTGACAGACATACAGTATATCTATTCTCCGCGTCTCATGAAGGGGGATGAGCTGCTCAAACATTAATTTTCTTTTTACTAACCTGCTAACTCCTTCAAACCCGGCAATATACTTCAGCTTTTATTTTATGTTGGTACTTCTGTACTCTTCCACAATCTGCTTCAATATTTCCCTGCTAACTCCTGCAAATGCTGTTAAATACAACAGAGCTTGCACTTATTGCTTGCACCTCTGCATATTGCTGCTATTGCCTTATCTCTGTGATCTACAGTATATGACGGAATGCACTAAAATGCCAAGTCGCATCTATTTTGCTCATTCCTGCTTGCAGTTCTCATTCGTAGCAAAGGTTTTCACATAATGATTTCCTCATATAACTGGACATTAATTCTCCGTATAACATACTGTATATGCCACATCAGTCTTCAGTGAATGAACTTTATGACATCTTCAGTTTGAGTTGGTTATTACAGTCGTTCAAATAGAATTCCTATAGGCGCACTGTTATCAGGGAGCATTCGGTGCACAAATCTTCTGGAATAATAAGAAGGAAATCCCTCTTCTATTATCCATGATATGCATTTGGTATATCTGGTTACAGCAACCACACATACATTTTGAGTTGGTGCTTAAAGTCAATATTGGAGCGCTACTTACTGTATCATTATTGTTTTTGTGTATGTATCCTCCTGTAGGGGCTTCAGGCACACAAGGTGCCCCAGACAGTAAGGGAATCAGTGCAGCAGACAGGTGAGGGCCAATTACAGTATGGTGCCCTGTGCAGCTCTCTGCAGCAGCTAAAAGCAAGCTTTTCACCCTCTCCCTCCCGCCAGTTTTCAGCTGCTGCAGGGAGAGACACATATTTAGGACATTGTTCCTGTAACTGCCCCCATTCCCCCCGCCACACTGATTCCCTCTTTGTCCTGCCCACATCTGATTCCCCCTGCTGTATGCCCCCCCGTGTGCCCTGGCTCCCTTCCCCTTTCCTGCAGGCTTCCCTTTCCCACTGGCTGCTGCAGGTAACATGGGGATGTTTAGGGTGGAGAGCAGTGAAAGGGGGCAGAAGATATGTCATTTACCAGCCTATTCCATTTCTGAATGGACACAGTGAGTGGTTTGTACTGATCACTCTCTGTGTTCATTCATAACTGAGCATAATACACTTTTGCTATGCTTCAGTTTATGAATGAACAGAAGCCTTTGTTTCCTGTTCATTCGACTCCAGTGCATCTGAGGCTACAGAGAAAGGAATTAAAGAATCCATCCTCAGTTCCTTTCCTTGTCTCAAAAGGTGAGATGTCAGAATTCTGATATCTCATCAATGCCCACCCCTCCCCCAACAGAATTGTAAAAAAAAAAATTAGTAATTTTTAAAATCCATAAAAATAATTTAAAACATAAAGGACTCATTCACGTGGGTTCTCTGGCCCATACATGTGTGAATTAGTTGTTTGTGTGGCTGGATCTGCTACTCTGAGGATGCAGCATCTGTATGAACACAGCCAGAGGTCCTAATTTGGTAGGTGTGTGGGTGAGTGGCCCCAAATACACACTGTCGGTGTTTGGAGGCCATACACCTCCATCCACACACCTGTCAAATTATGACCTGTGGCTGTGTTCATACAGTTGCTGCATCCCCATCGTGTAACATAGGCTTCCTGCACACAGCAATAGCCACATAAAAACAAAGAATAAACCACTGATTTACACAGTACAGGCCTCAGCATCTATGTGAATGATCCCCAATACCTCATTTACACACAGAACTGTATTAACTTAAGACTCCATGCACACAAGCATTTTTTAAGCTCCTAGAAGCTGTTATTATCAAGCTAAATAGTGTTATCCTATGTGTCCATGCACACTACTAAGCTATTAGCATTTTTTGAGCTTCAGCGTCTAGCAGCAGAGAAAACATTGTTTTTGTAGAGTTTCTTGGAGCGCTTTTCCAGCAGAGATGCTCCTAAACGCTTCTACTAGCGATTTTTGAGCGTTTTTTACCTTTTTTTAAGGAAACTGCAAAAACGCTAATAACACGCCAACGCTCCTATACACTACTAAATGCTACTAAAATGCTACTACAAAAATCTATTACCAGCATTTTTTATCCAGCCTTTTTTCCAGCGTTTTTTTAGCTTAAAAAAACGCTAGTGTGCATGAAGCCTAATACAGTTTTATCTTTTAGATTTAGCAAGACTTTTGTAAGGTATGTTATGTTTGCCTCTGCTAATAATGATTTTATTGTATTTTTAGTGAAAATATCAGTATTTTCTGGGGTGGGAAGGGGCTATCAGGTAGGCTGTACAGGGCCTCGTGATTTCCAACAGCAGACCTGGGGCTCCCTGAGAAGCTCCTCGTAGCTTTGTACTTTTATTTATTATTTTAAGTCCCCGTCTCTCTGGGCACTCGGCCTCCTCAGCCCCGCCCCTTCCTCCTCAGCCTATCACGAATCACCCAGTTTTGGTCCCTCGGATGACCTGCCTGTGCAGTGCATGTTGGGACAGGCCAATATGGCGGCGCCCATAGACTGTCTATGGGGAGAGGCGGCAGAGTATCCGGGGCATGATGGAGCACCAGAGCCCGGTCTTAGTAGGACTCTGAGCTCAGTGACTGGAGCCTACTGGCTGCCTTCATGATGAAGAGACACACTGAGAAGATGGAGGGCTGCAAATCCCTTGCCCAGAGCTGGAGGATGAAGGATTGGGTGAGAGAGACACCGGGAACACCACTAGGGGGGGGGAGGGGATACTTGGGGGGTGAGAGAAACCAAGGGTAGGGGAGACTAGGGATACCTGGCGGAGGAGGGGGCAGTGCAATATGTAGGTGGGGCTATGTGTGAGTGAGGTTATAGCGTGGGCAGGGACTAGAGTTTCCACCTTATCCCTTTAAACCTGAACATATATGAATTACACGGGTTCTGTGGCTGAATAAGGTGGTAATTAAACTCACTCGGTGCCTTATCTGCATTTAATTAGCCTCAGAACCTGTGTAATTCAAAGGTGTTTGGGTTTAAAGGGATGAGGTGGCAACCCTAGCGGGGACACAGGGGACCCCATTATCTCCTATTGCCCAGGGGCCCCATGAGTTGTCAGTCCGCCCTTGCCAGGGCCGTCTTTTCGCATGGGCTCGCTGGGCAGTTGCCCGGGGGCCCCACTCGCCTGGGGGGCCCCACCTGCCCAGCGATACCAGCCAGGAAGGGCATTCACTCTCTGATGTCGGGGATGGGCGGGGAGATATTCGCTTTCAGCCTCCTGACTCCGCCCCACAAACAGAGCGCCACCCTGCCCCTCCCTGACACCGCCTACCACACCAGCTCCTCCACCTGACTCCAGCCACTAGAGACTGGCACCCTGCCCCTCCTCCTGACTCTTCCCACCACAGAGCGGCACCCGGCCCCTCCTCCTAACTCCGGCCACGAGAGAGCGGCGATATTGCAGTGACATGAGAGGTAAGGGGTGATTGGTGCTCCGCGGCGGACTGAGGAGGGTGGATGTCGGGCTCCCAAGGAGGGTCAAGAGTAGTGTGGTGACCCCCGCGGTACCAAGCCAGATCCTCACCCTGCAGACCATGAACTCCAGGTGCGGGCATTGGAGAACGCTGTGAGGGAGCCCATCGTCATCAAGACTGGGGAGAAGGATAGAGAGCTGCAGAGGTGAGTGGCTAAAATTGCCAGCATCATGGCCTGAGTGACAGGGGACTACAACTGCCAGCATGGCCTGACTGATAGGGGACTACAACTGCCAGCATGGCCTGAGTGACAGGGGACTACAACTGCCAGCATGGCCTGAGTGACAGGGAACTACAACTGCCAGCATGGCCTGAGTGACAGGGGACTACAACTGCCAGCATGGCCTGAGTGACAGGGGACTACAACTGCCAGCATGGCCTGAGTGACAGGGGAGAATGCCCGGTTCGCAGTCTCCACTCTAATTCATCCTAAAGGTGTTCTGTCGGGCTGAGGTCAGGACTCTGTACAAGCCAGTCAAGTTCCTCCACATCAAACTTGCTCATCCATGTCTTTATGGACCTAGCTGAGCCTCCAGGGTTTAAAAATATGTTGTGTGGCATAAAAAATGTCAACATCCACCATTTTATTATGTTTTTTTTAGAGCCAACGGTCGGCATCTCTTATGATAGCAATTGGAGCAGCTCTCTCTCTCGCTCTCCCGTCCCACCGGGATCAGCTTCGATGGGCTGTCCAGAATGGTAACCCGGAAGTGATGACATGACATCACTTCCGGTTTAACCGGATGTTTTCGGCGCCATTTTCACATAATGAAATGCATATAAAAAATACAGATCTCAGTGTTTTTGAATGCTTTTAAGTGCAGAGGCGGCATTTGGGGTCTTATAGACCCCTGATCCCCCCATAAAGAGTACCTGTCACGTGCCTATTGCTGTCACAAGGGATGTTTACTTTCCTTGTGACAGTAATAAAAGTGATACAATTTTTTTTAAAGCAACAGTGTAAATAGAAAAAAAAATTAATAATAATAATATAAAAAAAATGTAAAGTGCCCCGTCCCCCTATACTAGCTTGCAAAGGTGAATGTGCGTCGGTCACACACACACACACACAGCGATCGTCCCACACATATGAGGTATCGCCACGCATGTCAGATCATAGGCAGTAATTCTAGCACCAGACCTCCTTTGTAAGTCCAAAGTGGTAACCTGTAAAGGCTACAGGTTACAATTTTAAAAGCGTGACATGTTTTGTATCTATTTACTCGGCGTAAAATCATCTTTTATATTTTACAAAAAAATTGGGTTATGTATTGTGTTTTTTTACATTAAAATTCTAAATTGCGTTTGAAAAAAATACCGTGAGACATTAAAAAAATTGGAAAACCCACCAATTTATTCTCTAGGGTCTCTGCTTTAAAAAAAAATATATAAATGTTTGGGGGTTCTAAGAAATTTTCTAGCAAAAAAATAATTATTGTTACAGGTAAACAAAAAGTGTCAGAACTGGCCTGGTCTTCAAGTGATAGTATACTGTATTGTGATATAAGCTACATTTAATTACTCATGTTCTGAATAATAGAAAAGTCAGTTACAGCGGTATACCATGACAATGAAGAAGATTGGAGCAAGCAGTCCAAGAAGAAATATGATACGATTAAGTCAATATACTGTATGTCATCAAGCAATCAAGGTTATTCAAATGGTCCTGGGAAAAGCTTCATATAGCTATCATAAGTAAACCCAAGATAACATATGCTCCCATTAATAATTTTGGTCAATATCCTTATTATAAATAATAGCTAAACTTATGGCAGTAGCAAGCATCTGCGATTTGCATGCTGTATTGGAAGTATTTGTCAAATATTATCTGTTTTTAATATCTCTGTGGAGCTCCAATGTAATCAGCTCCACTGATGGAGTTATGCGAGTCTAATGACCCATGGGATGACTGCTAGATATGAGGCTGAATGCCTTTTCCTATATGAATTAGCAAAAAGGTCAAAGTCAAAATCAATAAGGGAGGCTTAGGGCAGTAAGTTAAAGACTGATGTGAATTATAGAAAACAATTCCTGTGTAATTATAGAACAAGATATTGTTTTACAAAAAAGTGTAGGGATGTACAACATAGTATTTTGTTAATTCCCTTCTTTTCTGTAGGGAGCAGGGGGCTGCATTCAATGTGTATGTTGTTTCTAGTAGTGATATCTAAGCATTGATTGTGCTTTCTGAGCATTAGGGCATTAGCGTTAGAAATTTTTGGTGACTTGAGGGGCCGGGTCAAGTCCTGGAACATGGTCATGCCTCATGGGCGTCTGCCTGGTGATGATGCCGCTGTCAGAACTGCACTTCTCCCAGGATTTTGGGCCTAGGGATTGGGGTGCTGGAGATATTTCCCTTCATGGGAAGAAACCATTAAGGTGCTGGTGGATATCCCATTCTGGTGTAGTGGAAGCAAGCTGCAAGTTTCCCCTACAAGAGAGATGGCAAGTGGCTGGTTGAGTGGAAAGTATAAACAGGAACCATTCCATGCTATCCAGTATTGGTATATAACAGGCATGTCCAAAGTCTGGCCCGCGGGCCAATTGCAGCCTGTGTTCCGGTTTAATAGAGCCCCACGGATAATTTGGCAACATCTATCTTTTGTGGGTACTCAACTAATGCCTGAGCACCGCTCAGGACCCCTGGGATCTCTGGATTTCCCAACGCCGTGGGACTGCACATCTTCAGTCAGCATTCTCACAATCTCTCGGACGTCGCAGGATTTGGTGCGTTCCTTCTCCCAGCCACAAGGTAAGAGATCTCTGGTAAATTCTTGTTGGGCAGTGTATTGGTACTTGGGAGAACACACTAAAGCCTCGTACACATGATCGGATTTTCCGACGGCAAATGTGCGATGACAGGCTGTTGGCGGAAAATCCGACCATGTGTACGCTCCATCGGACAATTGTTGTTGGATTTTCCGCGGACAAATGTTGGATAGCAGGTTTTAAAGTTTTCCGCAGACAAATGTCTGTTGTCGGATTTTCCGAGCGTGTGTACACAAGTTCGTCGGACCAAAGTGCAAAGTACAAACACGCATGCTCAGAAGCAAGGACGAGCTGGAAGCGGTCAGTCTTCTAAACTAGCCTTCGTAATGGAGAATTAACATTCGTGACGTGGCAAATTATGAAATCTCGAAATGCAGCGCACAGATCTCTTCTTCTTTAATGAGATAATAATGAAGCTGCTTTGCTGGTCATACTGATGGAGTTATTGCAAACAAATTTTCAAAGGCTTTTTTTTCTAGTGATATCAAGAATAAATATTATGCTTTTTTGTTTTTTTATTTGGGCAAATTACCACAACACCATTATCCCGTAGTTTTTAAGATCAAAGATACAACTATGTTGGTGTCCCTTGTCAATTTTACATTGTATTTTATAAATGTAACTGCCTACTCCCAAACTGTCATTTAAAGTAAAACACAGAGCCAAGTATTATTCTACACCATTTTTTTTATTGTGCATTAAAAAAAGAAAACAAATAAAATTAGACATGCTATCTGCCAATAGAACTTAACCAAAAAGTTCATTCTATGCATCCAAAAATATAGAAAATATACCAAATAAAATCATTATTCAACCAAAAAAATAATGTCAAAGCAATAACTCCAAGGCCAATAAAAAATAACACGTTATCTCCTCCGATTCTGCAACATGGCTGGTTTACGAACGGCCGTTCAGAAACGAACTGAAAAGCGCAAAATAAAAAGTGTGAAATGAAAAGCACAAATCAACACTCACCAAACTTCTACTAACACGAAATTAGCAGAAGGATTCCAAAGGGTGGCGCTAAAGAGCTGAAAAACAACGCAGTACATCACTACGTTTATAGTTGTTGGCCAACAAGTGTGTGCCGTGTGTATGCAAGACAAGTTTGGGCCAACGCCTTTCGGACAAGTCTGCGGTTTTGTTGGCCAACAATCCGATTGTGTGTACGAGCCTTTAGACCAAAACCTCTGGCACTGCACTCACATGATACTTTCCCCTTCTGGTCAATTTCTAAAAAAGGCAACTGTAAATAAGAGAAGGAAAGTTCACAGTGAGGGCTGCAGCTTCTAGGATAGGTGGAAAGTGGAATATTTCTTTACTAAAATAAGGAATCACTGTGTTTGTCTGATATGCCAAGAGACTGTGACTGTTTATAAGGAATTTAATGTCTAGAGTCACTTCCAGTCGAGACATAGCACATAGGACGCGCTAACAGGGCGTGACCGCAGTGAAAAGTTGAAGCAACTTGAAGCTGTTTTAATGTCACAACAGCGATTTTTCACAAGAGCTTGTGAGTCAAATTAAAATGCCACAAGAGCGAGCAATGAGGTGGTAAAAATTGCAAATCTTTTGCTGAGGGTGATTTTATTAACCCCCCTAGCGGTATTCCCGAGTCTGGCTCGGGGTAGATTTTCAATACCAAAAGCGGTATCCCCCAGCCACACTCGGGATTGCATCGCAGGATCCAGGAAGAGTTTACTTACCTTGTCCCCTGGATCCTGCGATGTCTCTCCGCTGTGATCGGCGAGCCGCCGTGTCTCGCTCGATTTACAGTGCCGAACTCCGTTCCCTGCGAGCGTTGCGACGCACGGGGACGGAGTTCGGCGGCAAATTCAAAAAGTGAAACACACAGTATACTGTAATCTTACAGATTACAGTACTGTATCAAATAACTACACATCCCCTTTGTCCCTAGTGGTCTGCCCAGTGTCCTGCATGCAGTTTTATATTATAAATACTGTTCTTTCTGCCAGGAAACTGGAGATTGTCCATAGCAACCAAAACTGTCCCTTTACATCAAAAGTGGCTTTAGACCAGCTAGAAAACAGCGATAATAAATTAGAATCACTTGCAGAATTGAGTGATAATGATTTGTGGGAAAATCCGTCATCAAACACTAAAAGTAACGAAAGCGACAATTCTGCAACTGAGCACATTTCAGTGTTTTTGATTTGATTACATTATTGAATAATTTTTATTATTATTATATTATTATTTGTTATAATTATTTATAGTGATTTATTATATTATAATTTTTTATTTCATTTTTCAAACTTTATCATACCCGGGATGTCTACTACACTCTGGTTTGGACAGATTTAAGTGAATTATTCCTAAGAATTACAGGCCTACAATATAAAAACGCCAAATATCTGTGCAAAATAATGGTACCGCTTTCAGCACCTAAAATCTGAAATAATCATACCGCCAGGGAGGTTAAAGAATGCGTTATGAAAATGTTTGAGAATATCTGTCCCGAGAAGAAGCAAGAGTTTGCCAACATTTGCCTGGCTCGTAACACTGTAGCACGGAGAACTGAAGATATTTCATCAGATATTAAGAGACAGTTGACATCCAAAGGAGTGGATTTTGACTTTTTTTCAATAGGCTGTGATGAAATCGCAGACCTATCTGACACAGCTCAGTTGCTGATTTTTATGAGAGGGGCGGACAATGAAATTTAATGTAACTGAAGAGCTACTTGACCTCCAGAGCCTTACGGACCAAACAAGACGAAAAGATTTATTTGTTTCTGTTAGTTCCGCCATAGATGACATGAAACTACCTTGGAACAAAGTTACTGGGATTATTACTGATGGGGCACTTGCCATGGCTGGTGAACAAAGTGGATTATCGACCCTAATCTGTAATAAGGTGATCGAAGAAGGAGGCAAAGCTATTAAACTCCATTGTATCATTCATCAACAAGTTCTCTGTGTTAAACATCTCAAATATAATCATGTTATGAAAGATGTTTTATATCACAACGATGTAAGATGGCTCAGTCGGGGGTCTGCACTGCAGCGTTTCTACTCTCTCAGAAAGGAAATCTGAGAATTCTTGGAAACAAAGGGACAACCTATGCGAGAACTATCTGATCCTATTTGGCTGGTTGATTTGGGGTTTCTAGTTGACATAAAAGCATCTGAATGTACTGAACACGAGTCTTCAGGGGAAAGATGCAGCGGTGAATCAGCATTATTCACACCTCAAAGCCTTTGGAACAAAGCTGCAACTTTTCTTAAGGCAGTTGTCACAAACACAGCCCGATACCATACATTTTTCAGCGTTGCAGGAAATAATGAACAGTTTTCCACAGGACAATATCAGTGTACAAACGTGCAGGTATGCAGCAGACATCGCATCTCTGGCTTTGGAGTTTAAACAATGCTTTCAGGATTTTGCAGCTATTGAAAAGGAGATCAGCCTTTTCTCCTCTCCATTCTCTGTTGACCCCGATGATGCTCCAGATCAGCTGCAGCTCGAGCTCATTGAGCTGCATTGTGACAGCGAGTTACGCAGTCGTCACCAAACAGCTCTCGGTTTCAAGAGATTCAAACATTGGCTAAGAAAATGCTGAGCTTGTTTGGCTCAACATATTTGTGTGAGAAGACATTCTCTGCTGTGAACTTTAACAAGAACCGCGTGAGGACAAGATTAGGTGACTCTCACCTGCGTAACATTTTGCACATCAAAACCACTGACTCTGAACCAGACCTAGCCTATGTGCTGCAGTTCAGATCCCAGTTTCACCCTTTACACTAGTGCAGTCAAGTTTTTTTTTTTGCAATTGAGATGAATTAAAGTGGTGTTCCGGCTGAAATTATACTTTTTAAATAAAAATACCCCTATAATACACAAGCTTAATGTATTCTAGTAAAATTAGTCTGTAAACTAAGGTCTGTTTTGTTAGTTTATAGCAGTAGTTTGTTATTTTATAAACTTACAGCAGGCCGTGGCCATCTTAAGTGTGGGCATCTGAAGCCAGACTGTATTTCTTCCTGGATCTCATCCTTGCAGATCTCGTACATGCTCAGTGCAGCACAAGCAGTGTAATAGGTTTAAGGTCAGGTTTCCATAGCAACGGCAGTTTCAGAGGAAGTTGCCGCCCCACATGCTCAGTGTAGCACAAGCAGTGTAATAGGTTTCAGGTCGGGTTTCCATAGTAAAGGCAGTTTCAGAGGAAGTTGCCGCCCCTTCCCAGAAGGCATTGCAAACAGGAAATGATGCGATGGGCCGCGGCCAAAGAGGAGGAAGTGAAAAATGAATACAGCAGATATACAGTAGGTGCTGAGAAAAAAAATAAAAAAATATCCAATTTGTTTACAGTGCACAGTTTAGTGAGGGATGCTGAAGAGTTGTAAAAGTGGGTGGAACTCCACTTTAAAGTGTAAAATCTCAGTTAATGTCAGTTGGTCTAAATCAGTTATAAATATGTATACTTGGTTGGTGTTATGTTCCTGTTCATATTTTTTTAACTTAACAGTTTTTCATCTGGCCTTCAGATATGAAAGGCAGAGTGACTTAACACCTGTTTAGATTTGCAATCCATGTGATGATGAGATTAAAAGTATGCCATTTGCAAAAAACTTTGCATAAAATAGTTAATTTTCTTTTAATTTTAATGGTTCAACGAATGTCAGGCAAAATGGTTGGCCCTCAGGCATGTTTACTTCATGAAATCTGGCCCTCTTTGAAAAAAGTTTGGACACCCCTGGTATATCAAGACTGAGCTACCACTTGAACCTCAATTGAACCTCAATTGAAATAAGGCCACGTCCTAAGTTCACAGTCAGTGTTTTAAGTGTCCAGCCAGCATAGCCCTGTGAGAGAGGGACCATAAAGTTTTATAAAGAAGTGCAGAAGACCAGAGACTGTGTTCTAAAAAGGGAAACTTCTAGGTATGCTGTGCTCCTTCCACCCTTCTTCGTATTCTCCATACACTAGTGCAGGGGTCTTCAAACTTTCTAAACAAAGGGCCAGTTGGGAGTAGAAAAGGTCCTGACATCAGTGGGAATAAACAATTCCCCATCTTTGGTGTCAATGAGAGGAAGAGTGCCCTAGCATTGGTGTAATTGTGCCCGATCTTTGGTGTTATTGAGCCCCATTGTTGGTATCGATGGGAGGAATTTGGCCCCTTCATTGGTGTCAGTGGGGGGGGGGGGGGGTTATGTCCCATTGCTGGTATTAGTGGATGAGGATAAAAGCAAGCAAGGAGGTCACATCTGGCCCCTGAGCCGCAGTTTGAAGACCACTGCACTGGTACAATAAAACCATTTCAAATTTAACTCTAAAGTTATTGGTTCGCATTCCTTCTCCATTCTGAGAAAGGAATCACTCCCTGCACTAAATGTGCCTGAAGCCTTATTGCCAAGTAAGTGAGCTTGGGACATTCGCTATGTAGCTTTTAGCTGAGTGGAGACCAATATTTAATGAAGATTAGTACCAATAACACTACATATTGAATAAACATCTGAAGTGTAAAGTGGCTAGATTTATTACACATTATATATTTTCCTTGTACAAAGGCTAATTTGTCCAAAACTTGATGCCCTGAATACTTTTTTGTCAGCAACAACCTCTTCATTGTTACAGACAAATAAGGATCACCTGAGCACCAATAGTAAGTGTTACCTCCCTGAGGCTTTAGGAATGAGTCATATACGGTCATCATTAGGGTCCCCCACACAAAGATATAGGCTGCTCTGCATGATACTCTAAAGTCCTTGGGTTTTGGTGAATGTTGATGACAGGAGACCTGGAATGTCACAAAGCAGTGTCATAGTCTGAAAACAAGCCAATTGACAAGGTAGACAGCTAACAAAGCATTGTTATAATAAAGAATGAGGGTTAGAGCTGGAAACAGACTGGCGGAAAATAGGAAGAAAGTCATCATTATCAGGATATAGTATGAAGTGGAGACTGGAGTTATTATATGACAATCAGGATAGAGTCATTGTCAGGAAAGAGATCAGTATAGCAAGAACCGATGGCCGTCAGGTACTTATCTACCTCGTTCATTCTGAACAGTGCATACTGGGCCAGATTAAGAGAACCCCCCCTACTTCATCATGGGAAAAACTGTCTGTTTGGCCAAAACTTTGTGGACACCTTACTATCATAGCTATGAAAGCTTGTTGAGAATTCCATTGCAAAATCATTGGCATTAGTAGGGAGTTTTCCCCCAATTTGTAGCTATACCATCCTCCATTCTTAATGGAAAATGTTTAGCTGGAGTAAGTTTCAAATTGACCTCAACCATCAGTTTGAGGTGGAAGAAAGTTTGTCGCTAGAAATTAGGAATAACCCTTAATGCAGCGCATAATCTTTGCCTCAGTTAGCTGACTTACAAAAGCCTATAATCTAGAGCAGTGGTCTCCAAACTGTGGCCCGAAGGCTGGATGTGGCCCTTTGCTTGCCTTTTTCCAGCCCTTGGGGCACTATTCCTCTAACTGACATTACCAATGGGGTATAATTCCTGCCACTGACACCAACAGTGGGGCACTATTCCTCCCACTGACACCAATGATGAGACACTATTCCTCCCAATAACACCAATGATGGGGCACTATTCCTCTTACCGACACCAACGATGGGGCATTATTTCTCTCATGGACACCAATGATGGGACACTATTCCTCCCACTGAAATCAACAATGGGGAACTATTCCTCTCATGATAACCAACAACGGGGCACTGTTCCTGTCACACACACCAATAATGGGATGCTATTCCCCTCACGAATGCCAATGAGGGGGCACAATTCCTTTTCCTAACACCGATGATGGGGCACTATTTCTCTCATTGACACCAATGATGAGCATTGTTCATTTCCACCGATTCCAGGACATTTTCTACTCCCACTGGCCCCATCCGGCCCCTCTAAAATCAAAAACAGTAAACTGGACCTTTGTTTAGAAAATATGGAGACTCCTGATCTAAATAAATGGAAAGGCCAATCTTTTGTTGTGCCGTTCAGCCAAAAAACGAGTTTGCAAGGTCAGGAATTTGTCATTCCAATTCCTACCAAGGCTGTTCAATAGGGTTGAGGTCAGGGCTCTGTACAGGTCACTCAAGTTCCTCCACATCAGACTCATCAACCCATGTCTTTATGGAGTTGGTTTTGTACACAAGGGCACAGTCACGCCAAAACATAAAAGGGTCTTCCCCAGACTGTTGTCACAAAGTTGGAAACACAAATATATCTGTCTTTGAAAGCTGTAGCTTCAACAGACACACCTGAACTCAATAATTTATTGGGGTGTTTACATCATTTGGGCTAGGTAATGTAGTTAAGGCAGCCAGGTATCCACAATGTTTTGCCAATATAGTACATATCTAATTCCCCCTTAATTAATTAAAGTGCAAACATTCAAAACCCTGACAGATTTTGGCTTTCATGTTGTCACTGACCCTAAAAGATGTTTACTTATCAATAGCACATTACGGCTTGGTAGTTCTGCTTCTTTTGTTTAGTTTGAATACACGTTATAAGCAAGATTTTCCTTTTAAATGGTGCGTAGTTGTTTATACAATGCAGGAAAATTTATTCTGATAGACTTGTACAGCTGTATATTTTATATTTCCTTTTTATTCCTTCACATTATTTATCCAGCCTAAGATAAATAACTAGAAGGCAACATGGGAAACGCAGTGAAGTGATGTGTTTGGGTGTAGACACACAGCGCTCCATCAACAATGATCTGATATAAACAAATCAAAGATCCATTACTGGATGTAGCTCAAGCTGAGATTGTTTAATGATGTAATAATAGATTTTTTAATGAATTGTTAAATGTTATGCGCATAAACATCTGCCTGTCATACTAAATAAATTACATTCACATGCCTTCTGTTTGTACTGCTGACAGCTTTTCATTGAAGACTCGATGGATGACTGTGGGTAACTAACATAAAACACGCAAAAATGAGGGTTCTTTCGCACTGGCGGTAATGCTTATTGCCCTCTAAACGGTGGTGTCACTACTGCCGCCTCCTGATATCAGTTTTTGTTTTTTTGCATTTATTTTAAACTGCAGCCCAAGTTTAAATTGCCACAGCCAGTAAGCAAAGCATATTGGGCGCACATGTGTACAACCCTGTCAGGCTGTAATGTCAGAACTGTGGTGGGTGGCTAGGAGGCAGCAAAACCATGGCTCAGCTGCCTGTCTTTACTGCCCCCAGCCTACAAGGTGAAAGAGCCCTTAAAGTATAAGGCCTCATGCACACGGACGTTTTTACAGCCACTTTTTTGAGCGTTTTTTGCCGCTTAAAAGGCCTGTCTATGTTAGTCTATGGCTTCATGCCCACCTAGGCGTTTTTGAGCTGCAAATGGCATAGGCGTTTTTAAGCTGTAAAAAAAAACCCAGGACCAGTGGGTTCTGAGAGACGTTTTTCAGCTGTAAAAACGCTCTAACGCTGATAAACGCGGAAAAGCGCTAAAAAACGCTATTGCAAAAACGTTGAAAAAAGCTGAAAAAAGTTTAAAAAAATCACTGCAAAGATACTGGCGTTTTCATAACGTTATTTTAACATCCTGTGTGCATCAGGCCTAAAGCAAAAAAGAACATACTTGTGACTGCTTTTTGTTGTTGATGAATCTACTGAAAGAGAAAATAAAAGCCAGTGAGATTATAGGCCTGTACCAAAAAGGAGCACTCAAAAAGCCAAATACTTGCGTGATGTACATACATGATTACTGTTTAGCCTGTAAAAGCATTTTTTAAAATTTTGTTGATCCTGTAAGAGGAGTTACCACCCATTGGCATGGAGTGAACAGAAAGGCCCATATATAGTATGGGAGAAGCAGTAAAGAGAGAGATTTGGGCTCAGAAGAAAAGAGTACAAGATGGAGGTGTAATGCTTGTAGCACTCTTTAGCGGCAAGAGGGAGTTGTGGACAGTTCTTCCAGATAGGGGAGTGAAGTGGAGGGAAGATGCATATGTGTACACACTGGGTACTGGTTACTGAGCTACATCCTGACCTACTCAACTATTACAAGGGAAGTAGCAGAGCTCTAGCCCTCCTACCAGTTCTACTGCTTTACTGTACAACACAAGGCCCTTAACAAACTTCTGGACAAAGGCAAGGATGAGGAGCCTCGATAGTTTACACACATATGAGTAAGGCCTTGCACTTTTATGTGGTCTCAAGCCTGGTCACCTAGTTAGTCCTGTGCTATAATTGGGGATCATGTTAAAAATAGCCTGGTCATCCAAGTGGGTGCATCAAGGACCTTCTGTGACCACTCTACTACTATGACCACTGTCACTAGATTATCACCTGCTGCTCTCTCAGGCTGGTTGCTTACTGCTACTCCTTCTTTATTTGTATCTTATTAGGCAATGCTATGGTCTACTGAGGCCCACCTTCACATACCATTGTGTGAAACAAGAATGGGGTGATTTGTTACAAAATACTTTTTACTGAACTGCCACTTGTTGGTATTAACATGTAGGGAGGTGCAGCGTGGTGCAGCGGCAGTAAACACTCAGAGTCCAGTTGCAGAACTGTATTGAAGTTAAATTTCAACAAAGCATAACTACCCAGTGGGAAATCAACCCGACCGGGCGTACTAACAGAATGTTGCAGCAAAAAGTAAAGTAGTAGGTCTTGGGTGCACAAATAGTGTCTGTCTCGAAGGGCGCAATGCAGCCAAACAGGGAGGCTTCCATGATAAATGATGTGTCCCTGCGATTTCCCTAATCATCTGGAACCTGCTGCTAATTACTGTCCCTGACAGATGGGGGACCTGTCCCTACACTACCTACACGCAAGTCTGGGAGCCAGGTTCTTAAATAGACTCTGCCCGACCCAAGATGGCCACCAGAATCACATGGGGCTCCAGGATCCAATCAGATAGCTCCTCCAGTGACCCAGGAAACCATAGAGGATTCCAGGGTCACTGTTCCTCTTGACTTCCTCTCCCTCTGCAATGCTGTTGCAGTTGAGTGCCACCTGCACTGCAAAAAGTAGACTACACCTTCCGATAAACAATTCTACATAAAGGTGTTCAGCAGACAGATTTCACATAATACACTTCAATCCATATGCTACTTTTTCTATCCTGTCTCAGAAGTGCAAGTGGGGAGTGCTGCAGCGCCACTAACTTAACATCTCTAGAACCAGACACTCTTCTCTACCTGTCTGCGTCTGGACTCCAGTATAAGGTCCATACTTTTGGCTTTAGCCTATACTATAGAAAATAAAAACTTCAGTTCTGAGAAAACATGCATATTCTTACTTCAAGGCTGCTATTCGCCCACTACCCTCTGGTCCAACCACCAATATTATATGCTAGCATGGAGGCAGAGAGGACCATGCCAAAGGAAGAGGGGAAAAACTAGGCACATGCCATTAATATATATCAACTAACTAGCCACTCTTACATGTGGAATTCTTTTGAGGAGCTTTTGGCCTTCTAGGGGGAAACCATAAACATGCTTTAGGCACCACAGCAGCAGCAGCAACCATTCTCTCTGTTAATACCCATGAACAGGACAAGGTATGAACTGTGAGTTTTTAAAAACGTTTGGGCTATATCATATTGATTGGAACTAGATCTACCAGAATTTTGGGGAAGGAATTGCAATTAACATGGAATATTGTACTGTCACCTACCACATTTTCACTGGTTACAAAATGTTGTACAGTAAATGCGTTCAAGAAAATAATGTTGCCTCTTCGCAACACTAGTGTTATAACCTGCATGTGAAGTTAGTGCAATTGCTTAAAGTTCTACATCGTTAAAAAACACGACTGATTATGGCTTTACCCACGGCTCATGTTTTGTTTTTTTCAATAACATATCCGGATCGGATCAGACAGGAGGTCCATTTACATCCGACTGCCCATAGAGGAGAGCGGACTGTGTCCATGGACCTGCCATCCGCCTGCTCAGCGGGGATCAGTGGAGAGATCCCCTGCTGAGCAAGTAGATTGGAAGAAGAGCCTGCCCCGTGTAAAAGGACCCAAAAGCTTGAAAAAGGCCAGAAAAAAAAAAAAAAATGACAAGATTCAGATCCTTTAGACTTCCTACAACTTGTATGAGGATTTGCACGAACAATAGCTTCCTACCTGTCAGTAATAATGTGGAAACTTCTCCTCTATGAGCACCATAATTGTATAACACTACTAAACTGGCCTGCATATGTGATGAACAAATACGGCTGCCTCCATGTACAGGTATAATTGCAAATCCTACATGTAAAGACACTGGAAACATTAGGACTTGTTGACCAGGTTATTAACATTCAGCCGATCTCTTTCACGTCTTTATCTAAAACACACAAGAAAGAATAGATTTGCCCTGCTAATAGTCCCGCTCACAGAATCTTTTTGTAGAAATTCTCAAAACACTAGATGGCAGAAGGAGATAGAAGCCAGGCCTGAATGTGCTAAATATCTCTTGTGTAAATTGAAACTCCTTCCGAACATAATTCAACTATTAATCCGCCCTGAGATTCATTCATTTTTGTGACAGAATGCAATTAGCATGATTGTAGAGTATTTTTGTCGTTTTCTATTATAAACGCCTGCCTGCTGCCAATATGCAGTTTAGTACAATCGTAGGTGGTGCACAATTCTACTTCAAAGAGACGAGGCTGAAACAGTCTTATTTTAGTACAGTAGGGGGATTAAATAGTAATATTATCTCCTATGTGCACACAAGTGATGGTAGCTTTTATTACATGATTGGGACACACAGGTGCACAGAGATGGCAATCGTACATTACAGGTATTCCAATCAGTTCATTCCAAGTTTCATTCTTAGTGGTTTTGATGGCACATGGCCAAATAAAATGTTAGGAATTGTCAGGAATTGCTAAATGTCTATCTGTTGCTTACACAGAAGAGTACTGTACAGGATTTATTTAAACCCAAGATCAAAAATGTAACATATTGCAACCCACGAGTCCTTAGATGTATTTTTCCCTCTTAATTTTTTACTATGTGATCCTGACTATAACACATTTCCTGTCCTAGGGTGACAACGCTTACTTGCTTAATTTATGGAGTAACAGTGTTGTCACCCTAGGACAGCCATACTCAGGATGGTTGGTTCTAAAGAGTTAACTTTTTTTTTCCTCTTGCTGTGTTTATGCTCTCAAGTTTATTAGATCAGCCAGGTGCAAACAGGGCCGGATTTGCCACAAGGCCACCGAGGCCAGGCCTCGGGGCGGCAGTGGTGTAGGGGCGGCGCCGCTCCTGCAGCGACTTCGCGTCCGCCCCCCCTTTTGTGCTGCCCATTAAAGTCTATTATGGGCACCAGTGCCCATAGAAAAGATGGCCGCGAGCCGACCACGCAACTGCGCATGCGCCGCTCCGAAGCCGGCCGGGCTCGGGAAAGCTCGTAAGCGTTCGGCCGGGCGGCGCATGCGCAGTAGCGTGTTTGCGCCGCCCGGCCCCATTTTTGAAAAAATCGAGTAGGTAGTAATGTCAGCGGTGCGGCGGCGGGGGAGAGAGATGACATCTCTCATTGCCCGCACCGCTGTTCCGCCCTCCTCCTTCTGATGGCAGGCAGCATGGCAAGTGACATCCCCATCTGGTGGCAGGCAGCGTGGCAAGTGACATCTCCATCTGGTGGCAGCATGGCAAGTGACATCTCCATCTGGTGGCAGCGTGGCAAGTGACATCCCCATCTGGTGGCAGCATGGCAAGTGACATCTCCATCTGGTGGCAGCGTGACAAGTGACATCCCCATCTGGTGGCAGCGTGGCAAGTGACATCCCCATCTGGTGGCAGTGTGTCAAGTGACATCTCCATCTGGTGGCAGCATGGCAAGTGACATCTCCATCTGGTGGCAGCATGGCAAGTGACATCTCCATCTGGTGGCAGCATGGCAAGTGACATCTCCATCTGGTGGCAGTGTGGCAAGTGACATCCCCACCTGGTGGCAGTGTGGCAAGTGACATCCCCATCTGGTGGCAGCATGGCAAGTGACATCCCCATCTGGTGGCAGGCAGCGTGGCAAGTGACATCCCCATCTGGTGGCAGGCAGCGTGGCAAGTGACATCCCCATCTGGTGGTAGGCAGCGTGGCAAGTGACATCCCCATCTGGTGGCAGGCAGCGTGGCAAGTGACATCCCCATCTGGTGGCAGGCAGCGTAGCAAGTGATATCCCAATCTGGTGGCAGACAGCGTGGCAAGTGACATCCCCATCTGGTGGCAGGCAGCATAGCAAGTGACATCCCCATCTGGTGGCAGGCAGCGTAGCAAGTGACATCCCCATCTGGTGACAGGCATAGTAGCAAGTGACATCCCCATCTGGTGGCAGGCATGGTGGCAAGTGACATCCCCATCTGGTGGCAGGCATAGAAGCAAGTGACATCCCCATCTGGTGGCAGGCATGGTGGCAAGTGACATCCCCATCTGGTGGCAGGCAGCGTGGCAAGTGACATCCCCATCTGGTGGCAGGCAGCGTGGCAAGAGATGGTGGCAAGTGACACGCTCAGGGCTCCCAATGATTCTGCATTATGGTGAGTTGAACTATTTCAGTTTATATTACAATGTAATGATAGAAATAATGTGTTTCAATCATCCTGACACCATAACAACCATGGTGCCGGGGATGATTGAAGCACTAACACCAGCCATTGCCTTGAAAAATTGCCTGCGAAAAATCCTTACCCCTCGCGCGCTTACCCTGAAGTATTTTCAGTCTGTACAATTAAAGCCAGTTATTTTCAGTGTTCTCATGTATGGAGATATGTTTTTAATTGATCTATTGTAGAAGTCATCGATAAAGGACGTGGTGTGTGTGTGTGTATGTGTGTGTGTGTGTGTGTGTGTGGAGGGGAGGGGGGGCATTGAAGGACCCGGCCTTGGAGCGCAAAGGGAGTAAATCCGGGCCTGGGTGCAAAGTGTTACAAGGTCTTAATGTAGCACTGAGTCCTCATGGACTTCTTGCTGCCAGTTTTGAACTTTACTGCCTATATGGATTACGACCAAATCATGGACTTTAAGGGACTATTGTTACCTTTTTATGGATTTAATGCCTAAATGGACTATTGCCATAAAAGGATTGCTTTTATGGACTTTATGGCACTGGAGAGCTTTGTATAGGAAACTGTATGGAAGATGTCTTAGAGAACTATTACTTGGTACCTGCAACTGCTTCAGGAAAAGATCTTTATTTGTTCTGAATAGGGATGAGCGCGTGGTTCGAGTTGTAAGACGTAAGTTCGACTCGAACGTCGGGTGTTTGTTTGTTCTAAAACAAGCCGAACATATAGGGCGTTCGCGGGAAATTCGAGCACCGCAGAATGCCCCATAATGCACTGCGAGATCGCAGTGCATTGACGTCTGATTATTGGCCAAAGCATGCACCTGACCTGTATGCTTTGGCCAATCGCAGGGTGTCCACATCCCACACTATATAAGGCTGCTTACATAGCGGCCCTGTATAGTGTATGGACGGAGATAGATTGAGGTAGATTAGGCAGGCTAGTTAGTGGCGTGCAGGTAGTGTATTTAAAAAAAAAAAAAAATATATATATATATATATATATATATATATATATATATATATATATATATATATATATATATATATATATATATATATATATATATATATATATATATATATATATATATATATATATATATACACACACATACACACACACACACACAAGTATATATTACTCTGCATTTAGTGTAGACTAGATATTCAGTGTACACTCTATATTCAGTCAATGCAGGCAGTGTAGTATATATAACACAGTGTATTGAAGTGGTTAGGGGGAACCACGTGCCAAAATTTAAAAAAATAAATGGCATAGGGGAACTCCGCCAAATTGTTTTAAAAAAAATGCCATGGGGGTCTCCACAAAATCCATACCAGACCGAACTTGCAACCTGGCAGGTAAGGATAGGAGGGACAAGTGAGCGCCCCCCCCCCCTGCCCTCATGTTGATGGGAATAAGGGCTTCATCACCACAACCCTTGCCCTGTGGTTGTGGGGGTCTGCGGGCGGGGGGCTTATCGGAATCTGGAACCCTACTTTAACAAGGGGGTCCCCAGATCCGTCTCCCCTATGTGAATGAGTATGGGTACCCCTACCCATTCACCAAAAAAAGTGTCAAAAAAGTCAAAAAAGTAGACAGTTTTTGACAATTCCTTTATTAAAAAAATAAAATTAAAAAAGATCCCCCCCGGATGTCCATCCATCTTCAATCATGGTGCCGGACAACCCGAAAAATAAAAAAAAAAGCTCCGCCTCGATGGGAGGCGTCCCGCCAATAGGCAAGGGCGGGGCCACCCGATGACATAACTGGGTGACCCTGCCCCCTTCTGACCCCACCCCCTTCTGACGTATATCTATCTATCTATAGATATAGATAGATAGAGGCCCATCTGTTGACAGCCAAAAGGTTTACTGTCTGGCTCTGGGCTTCAGCAAAATGGCAGTCTCAGGAGCAGTGCTGAAAGCACTTTACAGCACACACTAATTTTGGTAGCATAATTATTAATGCATAATGCATATTCCTTATTAAAGTACATTCCGCTTTAAGTATGGAGCCTGTTCTTCTAAAGCAGGGGTCTCAAACTGGCGGCCCTCCAGCTGTTGTGAAACTACAAGTCCCATCATGCCTCTGCCTTTGGAAGTCATACTTGTAACTGTCAGCCTTGCAATGCCTCATGGGACTTGTAGTTTCACAACAGCTGGAGGGCCGCCAGTTTGAGACCCCTGTTCTAAAGTCTGGGCATTGTGTATTAGACACAAATTTGATTGTGGTAAAAGACACAAATGTAGCACTGCCCCCTTGGGGGTTGCTTAGAACTGCATGTTCATCTGCGCCATTTTGACCCTGTGAACTTTCCAGCCCTCCTGACACTCTAGGTTCAGACATGTTGTGTATACCTTCAAATAACACACTGACACAATGCAGATTGATTAGCTCTCTCTGGTTGCTAAGTCCTGGATAAACAGCCAAGACTCAGTTACAAAGGTTCGCTAAGGAAATTAAATGACAGTTTGAAATCACAGATATAGAATATCAATGTACACAGAACAGACAATAAATTAATGGATCTCTAAGAAAGGCTACTGGTTGCTGTCTATAATATTATTGCTAAAGGGGAAGTCCCAGGCCGGCCTATTATACCTTTAATCCTAATGAGAGATGAGGCAATATAGGTATTAGTGGTGTGTCCCTTTAAATAGCAATAGAATATCAGTGTCCAGGATGCAAGGCCTTCAAATGTTCTTCACCGGTAGGGATGAGCTTCGTGTTCGAGTCGAACCCATGTTCGACTCGAACATCGGCTGTTCGGTCGTTCGCCGAATTGCGAACGATATGGGCCGTTCGCGCCAAATTCGTGTGGCGCGTCACGGCCCATAATTCACTGCGGCATCGCAGTGCATTGCTGGCTGATTATTGGCCAAGCATGCACTATGACCCGCATGCTTGGCCAATCACAGCGCCGTCAGTAGAGAGAGCTGTAATTGGCCAAAGCCAGGGTGGCTTTGGCCAATTATGGCTCAGGGGATTTAGTACACACCCCACACTATATAAGGCCGCCTGCACGGCGGCCCTGTGTAGTGTGTGTTCCGGTGTGCTGAGAGATAGAGAGAGAGAGAGACAGTGTCATTTGATTTGAGTTAGATAGATTAGGCAGAACAGTCAGTCAGTTAGCTGCACTTACAGTGTATTGTGTATATATATGCATCCCAGGTGTTGCATATATATATATACACTGTATTCAGTTTAGCTAGATCCGTTCCTGTTATCTTCTATCTAGACTATTTACATTTAGTGCAGTGTGTCCTGCTCACAGTGTTCAGCTAGATCCGTTCCTGCTATTTACATTCAGTGCAGTGCGTCCTGCTCACAGTGTTCAGCTAGATCCGTTCCTGGTATTTACATTTAGTGCAGTGCGTCCTGCTCACAGTGTTCAGCTAGATCCGTTCCTGCTATTTACATTCAGTGCAGTGCGTCCTGCTCACAGTGTTCAGCTAGATCCGTTCCTGGTATTTACATTTAGTGCAGTGCGTCCTGCTCACAGTGTTCAGCTAGATCCGTTCCTGCTATTTACATTCAGTGCAGTGCGTCCTGCTCACAGTGTTCAGCTAGATCCGTTCCTGCTATTTACATTCAGTGCAGTGCGTCCTGCTCACAGTGTTCAGCTAGATCCGTTCCTGGTATTTACATTTAGTGCAGTGCGTCCTGCTCACAGTGTTCAGCTAGATCCGTTCCTGCTATTTACATTCAGTGCAGTGCGTCCTGCTCACAGTGTTCAGCTAGATCCGTTCCTGGTATTTACATTCAGTGCAGTGCGTCCTGCTCACAGTGTTCAGCTAGATCCGTTCCTGCTATTTACATTCAGTGCAGTGCGTCCTGCTCACAGTGTTCAGCTAGATCCGTTCCTGCTATTTACATTCAGTGCAGTGCGTCCTGCTCACAGTGTTCAGCTAGATCCGTTCCTGGTATTTACATTTAGTGCAGTGCGTCCTGCTCACAGTGTTCAGCTAGATCCGTTCCTGCTATTTACATTCAGTGCAGTGCGTCCTGCTCACAGTGTTCAGCTAGATCCGTTCCTGGTATTTACATTTAGTGCAGTGCGTCCTGCTCACAGTGTTCAGCTAGATCCGTTCCTGCTATTTACATTCAGTGCAGTGCGTCCTGCTCACAGTGTTCAGCTAGATCCGTTCCTGCTATTTACATTCAGTGCAGTGCGTCCTGCTCACAGTGTTCAGCTAGATCCGTTCCTGGTATTTACATTTAGTGCAGTGCGTCCTGCTCACAGTGTTCAGCTCGATCCGTTCCTGCTATTTACATTCAGTGCAGTGCGTCCTGCTCACAGTGTTCAGCTAGATCCGTTCCTGGTATTTACATTTAGTGCAGTGCGTCCTGCTCACAGTGTTCAGCTAGATCCGTTCCTGCTATTTACATTCAGTGCAGTGCGTCCTGCTCACAGTGTTCAGCTAGATCCGTTCCTGCTATTTACATTCAGTGCAGTGCGTCCTGCTCACAGTGTTCAGCTAGATCCGTTCCTGGTATTTACATTTAGTGCAGTGCGTCCTGCTCACAGTGTTCAGCTAGATCCGTTCCTGCTATTTACATTCAGTGCAGTGCGTCCTGCTCACAGTGTTCAGCTAGATCCGTTCCTGGTATTTACATTTAGTGCAGTGCGTCCTGCTCACAGTGTTCAGCTACATCCGTTCCTGCTATTTACATTCAGTGCAGTGCGTCCTGCTCACAGTGTTCAGCTAGATCCTTTCCTGCTATTTACATTCAGTGCAGTGCGTCCTGCTCACAGTGTTCAGCTAGATCCGTTCCTGGTATTTACATTTAGTGCAGTGCGTCCTGCTCACAGTGTTCAGCTAGATCCGTTCTTGCTATTTACATTCAGTGCAGTGCGTCCTGCTCACAGTGTTCAGCTAGATCCGTTCCTGCTATATACATTTAGTGCAGTACGTCCTGCTCACAGTGTTCAGCTAGATCCGTTCCTGTTATCTTCCTACTGACAGGCAGGCTTGTCTGGTTACAGTATATAAAGCTACCTGAAGAAAATTACAGGTGTTCTTTTTGATCCTATTAGTACCACGGTCAGGCAGCTAGACTATTTACATTTAGTACAGTGTGTCCTGCTCACAGTGTTCAGCTAGATCCGTTCCTGCTATTTACATTCAGTGCAGTGCGTCCTGCTCACAGTGTTCAGCTAGATCCGTTCCTGGTATTTACATTTAGTGCAGTGCGTCCTGCTCACAGTGTTCAGCTCGATCCGTTCCTGCTATTTACATTCAGTGCAGTGCGTCCTGCTCACAGTGTTCAGCTAGATCCGTTCCTGGTATTTACATTTAGTGCAGTGCGTCCTGCTCACAGTGTTCAGCTAGATCCGTTCCTGCTATTTACATTCAGTGCAGTGCGTCCTGCTCACAGTGTTCAGCTAGATCCGTTCCTGCTATTTACATTCAGTGCAGTGCGTCCTGCTCACAGTGTTCAGCTAGATCCGTTCCTGGTATTTACATTTAGTGCAGTGCGTCCTGCTCACAGTGTTCAGCTAGATCCGTTCCTGCTATTTACATTCAGTGCAGTGCGTCCTGCTCACAGTGTTCAGCTAGATCCGTTCCTGGTATTTACATTTAGTGCAGTGCGTCCTGCTCACAGTGTTCAGCTACATCCGTTCCTGCTATTTACATTCAGTGCAGTGCGTCCTGCTCACAGTGTTCAGCTAGATCCTTTCCTGCTATTTACATTCAGTGCAGTGCGTCCTGCTCACAGTGTTCAGCTAGATCCGTTCCTGGTATTTACATTTAGTGCAGTGCGTCCTGCTCACAGTGTTCAGCTAGATCCGTTCTTGCTATTTACATTCAGTGCAGTGCGTCCTGCTCACAGTGTTCAGCTAGATCCGTTCCTGCTATATACATTTAGTGCAGTACGTCCTGCTCACAGTGTTCAGCTAGATCCGTTCCTGTTATCTTCCTACTGACAGGCAGGCTTGTCTGGTTACAGTATATAAAGCTACCTGAAGAAAATTACAGGTGTTCTTTTTGATCCTATTAGTACCACGGTCAGGCAGCTAGACTATTTACATTTAGTACAGTGTGTCCTGCTCACAGTGTTCAGCTAGATCCGTTCCTGCTATTTACATTCAGTGCAGTGCGTCCTGCTCACAGTGTTCAGCTAGATCCGTTCCTGGTATTTACATTTAGTGCAGTGCGTCCTGCTCACAGTGTTCAGCTAGATCCGTTCCTGCTATTTACATTCAGTGCAGTGCGTCCTGCTCACAGTGTTCAGCTAGATCCGTTCCTGGTATTTACATTTAGTGCAGTGCGTCCTGCTCACAGTGTTCAGCTAGATCCGTTCCTGCTATTTACATTCAGTGCAGTGCGTCCTGCTCACAGTGTTCAGCTAGATCCGTTCCTGCTATTTACATTCAGTGCAGTGCGTCCTGCTCACAGTGTTCAGCTAGATCCGTTCCTGGTATTTACATTTAGTGCAGTGCGTCCTGCTCACAGTGTTCAGCTCGATCCGTTCCTGCTATTTACATTCAGTGCAGTGCGTCCTGCTCACAGTGTTCAGCTAGATCCGTTCCTGGTATTTACATTTAGTGCAGTGCGTCCTGCTCACAGTGTTCAGCTAGATCCGTTCCTGCTATTTACATTCAGTGCAGTGCGTCCTGCTCACAGTGTTCAGCTAGATCCGTTCCTGCTATTTACATTCAGTGCAGTGCGTCCTGCTCACAGTGTTCAGCTAGATCCGTTCCTGGTATTTACATTTAGTGCAGTGCGTCCTGCTCACAGTGTTCAGCTAGATCCGTTCCTGCTATTTACATTCAGTGCAGTGTGTCCTGCTCACAGTGTTCAGCTAGATCCGTTCCTGGTATTTACATTTAGTGCAGTGCGTCCTGCTCACAGTGTTCAGCTACATCCGTTCCTGCTATTTACATTCAGTGCAGTGCGTCCTGCTCACAGTGTTCAGCTAGATCCTTTCCTGCTATTTACATTCAGTGCAGTGCGTCCTGCTCACAGTGTTCAGCTAGATCCGTTCCTGGTATTTACATTTAGTGCAGTGCGTCCTGCTCACAGTGTTCAGCTAGATCCGTTCTTGCTATTTACATTCAGTGCAGTGCGTCCTGCTCACAGTGTTCAGCTAGATCCGTTCCTGCTATATACATTTAGTGCAGTACGTCCTGCTCACAGTGTTCAGCTAGATCCGTTCCTGTTATCTTCCTACTGACAGGCAGGCTTGTCTGGTTACAGTATATAAAGCTACCTGAAGAAAATTACAGGTGTTCTTTTTGATCCTATTAGTACCACGGTCAGGCAGCTAGACTATTTACATTTAGTACAGTGTGTCCTGCTCACAGTGTTCAGCTAGATCCGTTCCTGTTATCTTCCTACTGACAGGCAGGCTTGTCTGGTTACAGTATATAAAGCTACCTTAAGAAAATTACAGGTGTTCTTTTTGATCCTATTAGTACCACGGTCAGGCAGCTAGACTATTTACATTTAGTACAGTGCGTCCTGCTCACAGTGTTCAGCTAGATCCGTTCCTGTTATCTTCCTACTGACAGGCAGGCTTGTCTGGTTACAGTATATAAAGCTACCTGAAGAAAATTACAGGTGTTCTTTTTGATCCTATTAGTACCACGGTCAGGCAGCTAGACTATTTACATTTAGTACAGTGTGTCCTGCTCACAGTGTTCAGCTAGATCCGTTCCTGTTATCTTCCTACTGACAGGCAGGCTTGTCTGGTTACAGTATATAAAGCTACCTTAAGAAAATTACAGGTGTTCTTTTTGATCCTATTAGTACCACGGTCAGGCAGCTAGACTATTTACATTTAGTACAGTGCGTCCTGCTCACAGTGTTCAGCTAGATCCGTTCCTGCTATTTACATTCAGTGCAGTGCGTCCTGCTCACAGTGTTCAGCTAGATCCGTTCCTGCTATTTACATTCAGTGCAGTGCGTCCTGCTCACAGTGTTCAGCTAGATCCGTTCCTGGTATTTACATTTAGTGCAGTGCGTCCTGCTCACAGTGTTCAGCTAGATCCGTTCCTGTTATCTTCCTACTGACAGGCAGGCTTGTCTGGTTACAGTATATAAAGCTACCTGAAGAAAATTACAGGTGTTCTATTTGATCCTATTAGTACCACGGTCAGGCAGCTAGACTATTTACATTTAGTACAGTGTGTCCTGCTCACAGTGTTCAGCTAGATCCGTTCCTGTTATCTTCCTACTGACAGGCAGGCTTGTCTGGTTACAGTATATAAAGCTACCTTAAGAAAATTACAGGTGTTCTATCCCAGCTTAGTGCAGCTACAGGCCATTAGTATGTCTGGAAGGCCAAGAAGGAGAGGCAGACAGTCACAAGCCAATAAGAGAGGGCAAGCAGGCTCTGTGTCTAGTGCTGGTCGTGGAGACGGTGCATCCTCATCAGCACGTGGCCATGGGACACGCTTGGCCTTTTTTTCGGCAGCTGGCCGTGTTGAGCCGCAACATGCGGAAGACTTGGTCGAGTGGATGACCAAGCCGTCCTCATCCTCCTCATCCTCTCTCACCCATGCCCAGGGTGCTTTGTCTGGCAAAGCAGCGGCCTCTTCCCTCAGCTCAATGTCATCAGTGACTCCTTCCCTAGCTCCACCATGTCCTCATGAGGATTCCCTCGAACTGTTTGACCACAGTGTTGGGTACATGCTCCAGGAGGATGCCCAGCGTTTGGAAGGCTCTGATGATGATACTGAGCTCAATGAAGGCAGTAACATGAGCACGGACAGAGGGGGTGCCCAAGAAGGACAGCAATCTGGCAGTCATGCTCCCCCTGCTGCAGCATACTGCCAGGTTTGCTCCAGTGATGAGGAGGGAGGGGATGATGAGGTCACTGACTCAACGTGGGTGCCTGATAGGAGAGAGGAGGAGGAGGAGGAGGAGGAGGAGGTGGCACATCACCAACTAGGCAGGATGCCCTCCAGGGGCCAGCCTAAGGGCAGCACATTGACTGCATCACACCCCAAAGCTCCACATGTGCAGGGCGCTGCAGTCTCTGCGCGTTATTCAAAAAGTTCTTTGGTGTGGGCCTTTTTTGAGACGAGTGCATCAGATCGCACCGCTGCTATTTGCAACATATGTCTCAAGCGTATCTCGCGTGGCCAAAACATCTCCCGCTTGGGTACCACATGCTTGACCAGACATATGTTGACCTGCCATGCAGTTCGTTGGCAAGCGTATCTAAAAGACCCACACCAAAGAACAAAGACGATCTCTCCTTGCTCCTCATCAGCTGAGATTTCCAACCCCACTAGACCTTCAGTCCTCTCTGAGACCTGCAGTGAGAGGAATGAAGGTGTAGAATTAGGTGTGTCACAGCCAAGTACTTGTGGGCAATCTGCTTTTGGTACACCGACGTCAGATTGTACCAGGCAAATTTCCCTGCCCCAGCTGCTGCACCGCCGAAAGAAGTTTGCTCCCAGCCATCCACATGCCCAGCGGTTGAATGCTAGCTTGGCAAAATTGCTAGCACTTCAACTGCTGCCTTTTCAGTTGGTAGACTCTGCCCCCTTCCGTGAGTTTGTGGAATGTGCGGTTCCTCAGTGGCAGGTACCCAAACGCCACTTTTTCTCACGGAAGGCGATTCCGGCTCTCTACCGGCATGTGGAAGGCAATGTCCATGCCTCGCTGGACAGGGCGGTCAGCGGTAAGGTGCATATTACCGCTGACTCATGGTCCAGCAGGCATGGACAGGGACGTTACTTAAGTTTCACGGCGCATTGGGTGACTCTGCTGGCAGCTGGGAAGGATGCAGGACAAGGTGCAGTAGTGTTGGAGGTTGTTCCGCCACCACGCCTCCAAAATGCTGATTGTGACACACCTCTCTCCTCCACCCCCTCCTCTTCTTCTTCCTCCATGGCCTCTTCCTCGGAACCAGCGGTGCTCCGTAGGCGTTCAAGGGGCTACGCAAGTACGCAGGCCAAAAGATGCCATGCGGTGCTTGAGCTGGTGTGCTTGGGGGACAGGAGCCACACTGGGGCAGAGGTTCTGTCAGCTCTGCAGGGGCAGGTTCAGAGGTGGTTGACGCCACGCCAACTTAAGGCAGGAATGGTGGTTTGCGACAATGGCACCAACCTCCTCTCTGCCCTCCGACAGGGACAACTGACCCATGTGCCCTGTTTGGCTCACGTCCTTAACTTGGTGGTGCAGCGGTTCTTGGGCAGGTACCCGGGCTTACAGGATGTCCTGAGGCAGGCCAGGAAAGTCTCTGTGCATTTCCGCCGGTCATATAATGCCAGTGCTCGGCTGACGGACCTCCAAAAGGAGTTTAACCTGCCCAAGAACCGCCTAATCTGTGACATGCCCACCAGGTGGAACTCGACGTTGGCCATGCTGCAGCGGCTGCACACGCAGCAGAGGGCCATCAATGAGTACCTGTGCGACTATGGCACCAGGACAGGGTCAGGGGACCTTGGTTTTTTTTCCCCACGCCAGTGGGCCATGATCAGGGATGCATGCACTGTCCTGTCACCATTCGAGGAGGCCACGAGGATGGTGAGCACTGACAGTGCATGCATCAGTGACACTGTCCCCCTTGTCCACCTGTTGGAGCACACGCTGCGTGGAATAATGGACAGGGCACTTGAGGCAGAACAGAGGCAGGAAGAGGAGGACTTCCTTAGCTCTCAAGGCCCCCTTTATCCAGACAGTGTTCCTGCGTGCCCGCCGATCACACAGGAAGAGGACGAGGAGGAGGAGGAGGAGGAGGAGGAAGATTGTGTCAGTATGGAGGTGGAGCCTGGCACTCAGCATCAGCAGCAGTCTTTAAGGGATCAGTCCCAAGGAACACATGGACTTGTACGTGGCTGGGAGGAGGTGGCTGCGGACGTTGTTGTCCTTAGTGACCCAGAGGACTCCGGACCGAATGCCTCAGCAAACCTACGCTGCATGGCCTCCCTGATCCTGCAAAGCCTGCGTAAGGATCCTCGTATTCGTGGTATCAAGGAGAAGGACCAATACTGGCTGGCAACCCTCCTTGATCCACGTTACAAGGGTAAGGTTGCGGACCTTATCTTGCCATCGCAGAGGGAGCAGAGGATGAAACATCTTCGGGAGGCCTTGCAGAAAGGTCTGTGCAACGCGTTCCCAGAGACTGGGAGGTTACAAACTCCTGTTTCTGGACAACGTGTTGCTGAGGCTTCGGTCAGTCAAAGAAGGAGCGGTGGAGAAGGTGGCTGTCTGACCGATGCGTTCAGACAATTTTTTGGTCCGCAGCCCCAAGGTATGATCGGTTCCAGCAACCATCGCCAGCGTCTGTTTTACATGGTGCAGGAATACCTAGGGGCAAGATCAGACTTGGACACCTTTCCCACCGAAAATCCTCTGGGTTACTGGGTCTTGAGGATGGATCACTGGCCAGAGCTTGCACAGTATGCAATTGAGCTACTGGCCTGTCCTGCATCCAGCGTTCTTTCGGAACGCACATTCAGTGCTGCTGGAGGCGTGGTAACCGATCACAGGGTGCGTCTGTCCACCGACTCGGTCGATCGGCTGACCTTCATAAAAATGAATCAGTCTTGGATCACCACCAGCTACCAAGCACCTGATGCAGATGTAACCGAATAATTTTTTTTGAAATCTCAGATCCCTTCAAAGACTGCCTATGCTGATGCTGAGTGACTATCCCTGAGTAATTATCCTCTTCCTCCTCAATCATCACGCTGATAGCTTGTAAGAACATTTTTGGTTCTGGGCGCCACCACCAGTGCCTAAGGCACAATTTTTCAGCCCCTGTTTAACAGGGGCGTGTAATTACAATTTTTGATGCAATACTTTGCAGCAGGGCTTGTTCCTGCGTTTCAACTAGAGTGTCTATGAGGGGTTGCAGTGTTGTGGCACCAGCACCAGTGCCTAAGACCCAATTTTTCTGCCCCTGTCTAACAGGGGCGTGTAATTACAATTTTTGATGCAATACTTTGCAGCAGGGCTCGTTCCTGCGTTTCAACTAGAGTGTCTATGAGGGGTTGCAGTGTTGTGGCACCAGCACCAGTGCCTAAGACCCAATTTTTCTGCCCCTGTCTAACAGGGGCGTGTAATTACAATTTTTGATGCAATACTTTGCAGCAGGGCTCGTTCCTGCGTTCCAACTAGAGTGTCTGTGAGGGGTTGCAGTGTTGTGGCACCAGCACCAGTGCCTAAGGCCTAATTTTTCAGCTCCTGTTCAACAGGGGCATGTAATTACAATTCTTGATCTAATATTTCACAGCAGGGCCCTGTGAGGGCTTACAGTGTTTTGGCCACAGCAACACCTAAGGCCCAAATTTCTGCTGAGTATATAGGGCAGGACCCTACTTTCAAACATCTAACTTACAAACGACTCCTACTTGCAAACGGAAGGAGACAACAGGAAGTGAGATGAAATCTACCCCTAAGGAAGGGAAATTCTCTCCTGTAAGAGTTAATATGGGAAAACAATTTCTCCTTTCCACTGATACTTTCCAATCCTTGTTCCACAAAAAAAACCCAAATTTTCAAAAAACATTTTTCATTGGGACAAAAAAGTGAGGTGAAATCTTCTGAAGAGGAGGAAAGACGCAAAACAAATGTCACAGGGGTGATAACCCTTCCCTATGTTTTCCAAAAAGCTTAGAAAAGATTTTTTGGCTGGAGCTAAACACATTAAAAATGTTCAAAATTACAAACAGATTCTACTTAACAACAAACCTACAGTCCCTGTCTTGTTTGCACCGCCTGTATACTGCTGTTCAGAGTATATAGGGACCTTTCCTTATTTTAATTTGGGTGCGGGGTTCCCCTTAATATCCATACAAGACCCAAAGGGCCTGGTAATGGACTGGGGGGTACCCATGCCGTTTGTCTCACTGATTTTCATCCATATTGCCATGACCCGACATGACATTAAACCCGCAAGCAGTTTTAAATGAGATTTTTTCCTTTAAAAATGACATTTGGTGCAGGGACTGTTCTAAACATGGGAAACACGCGTCACTTTACAGGCATACTATAGACACCCCCCAGGTACGATATTTAAAGGAATATTTCACTTTTTTTTTTTTACTTTAAGCATCATTAAAATCACTGCTCCCGAAAAAACGGCCGTTTTTAAAAGTTTTTTTTGCATTGATACATGTCCCCTGGGGTAGGACCCGGGTCCCCAAACCCTTTTTAGGACAATACCATGCAAATTAGCCTTTAAAATGAGCACTTTTGATTTCGAACGTTCGAGTCCCATAGACGTCAATGGGGTTCTAACGTTCGTGCGAACTTGCGGTCCGTTCGCGGGTTCTGGTGCGAACCGAACCGGGGGGTGTTCGGCTCATCCCTATTCACCGGCAAGTTGGAGCTCAAAGAACAAAAATTCTAAATGTGGCACAGCGTAATATGTATTCAAGGCAAAGCAGCTGAGCCTGGATAGCAGTAATTCTTAAAACAATTCCAGGTGTAAAGTGTCTGTATACAGTGTCCTGTGAAATATTTTAAGGCAATTCCAGATGTTGTAAGGGGTCTATACAGTATCCTGTTAAAGTCATCGAGCGGTGGTGCCCCTCGTGTTGCAAATGGCGTTGGATCCACCTGGGTCAGAGCTGGGATCACTGATTTGCTGCGTGGTAGGCCGCGGTACTCTCGCAGAGGAGAGGATCGTGTCTATTTGGTAAGACCCGGGAAGCAAGAGAGCTTGGGCCTGGTCTGCTGACCCCTTTATAGCCTCTCCCAGAGTTCTTTCCTTGGAGCAGATGGACTGCTGGGAGATGTAGTCCAGGGATATTTCAGCAGATCAAGGATGTCTGTTCAGGAGACTACAGTTCCCACAATGCTCTCTGCTTGGCTCAGGAAGATGATGCATGTGATCCGAGCCCAGCACTAGAGGAACACAGAGACAGTCTAAGAAGGGAAAGGGTAAGTCTGCAGTGCCAGATACTGTAACTGTAGTCCGCTGTCGGCTACACAAATGAATGTAGCTCTGTAATCATTCATTTATGTAATCTTTATTTTATTTTAGTAAGCATATAAAACACATAATGTACAGTAGATTCCACAACGTATCATTATAGACTGTGTATAATAAACCTAAGAGTCAGACGCTGTACAGCGACATAGTCTAAATAAAGCAAAAAAAAACGTGAAAACTTGGGGAACATGGGAAGGGAGTGGGGGATAGGGATAACTCTTCACCATTTCACGGCATAGAAAATGTTCCGCCTCCACGACCCTGACCTGGACCCGCATTCTCTCATAGCTCTCAGCCCTTACGTTTGGGACTAATCTTGGCTCTGAGGCCAGCAGGGACCCGGCAGGTGAGCCCCCCCGGGAGGGGGGCTAAAAAGCCTCCAGCATACCTCCGTCTAGGCCCCCCCTGTGGCCATCTTGGATAATACATAATAGTACAACATAATAGTAGTTAGAAGAAGAAACATATTAACATGCCACAAGTGGCGCGTAGCGCCTTGAGTCTATCCTCCATTGTAGGCCTTATGAGCCGCGCAAAGGAAAAAGGGGCACAGGTCACTGCGCCACAACTAGGGTTAGTGAGACAAGATAATCAGGCATACACATCACCATTCACAGGCCTCCTTAGCTTCAGTGAGGGCTCTGCTAACTGCAGCAGCGCAACATCCAGGCTAGATGACACAGGGCCTGTGTCGGTAGTATATTTCCGCCACTGGGCCCAAATACCATTGAAACGCTCGCTCCTGTCTTTGCACCTCGCCACAAACTCCTCCACCTCTCTAATATTGTCCACCTTTTTTGAGCTATTCTGTTATAGTAGGGATCTGCGGACGCTTCCAGTAGAGAGGTATAAGCTGTTTAGCAGCATTTAGTAGATGAGGGAGAGCGATTTTCTTATAATGGCTCAAAGGAAGGGCAGGGAGGTGCAAGAGGAAATGTGTTGGGGAGAACGGGATTTCGATCTGCAAGGCAGGTTTTATAAAAGTGTGAATTTCTACCCAGAATGGGTTAATTGCTGGACAATCCCACCAAATATGGAGGAGAGTGCCTTTCTGACCACAGCCCCGCCAGCACGATCCGTGACCGAGGGATAAATGCGTGATATTGCTGCTGGTACGCGATACCAGCAAGTCAGAAGCTTGTAGTTAGTTTTCTTGTGTCCTGGACTCTATAGAGCTGGAGTGAGCTAGTCTATACATGTGCGAATGTTGGTCTGTTGAAAACTCAACCTCTAGATCACGCTCCCATTCCCGTACAAAAGCCGGCTTGCTGAAAGCAGAGACAGATCCCAGAAGCCGATATAGTTCAGAGATCATATGGGGAGTGGGCTCTTCTTCTATGAACAATTGTTCCAGTGAAGTGATAGTGTCCAACCCTCTTATAGAAGCACCCTGGGTCGCAATGAAGTGTCGGAGCTGTTTGTGTCTCCACCAATCCATTGGGAATCTTCCATGTCTATCTCTCAAGGAGTCCAGGGGTATCAACTTGCCCTTATCCAAAAATTTGCCACAGCTATAGTTACTGTCGGTAACCTAGGACCCAAAAAAGGCTACCTGTTCCCCAGGAAGGAACCACCTGAATCCCCCCAGCGGTGCCAGTGGGGAGCCAGGGGGTGCCAGGGTATATAGGACGTTAGTGCGGTCCCAGACCCGCAGGGCGTGAGTGGTCAGCGGGGAAGTCGTCTGTGAGAGTCCTCTATATTCGCGGGGTAGCTAAGGGGCGTATGACATGTTGCGACCGGCTAGGCTTTTCTCAAGGGAGACCCACATTTTTGAGCTAGTATGGTGGTGCCAGTTTAGGATGTGTTGGATCGCAATAGCTCTGTAGTAACGTTGTACGTCTGGAAGGCCTAAACCTCCCAACTCTTTAGGTTTCTGCAGTAGGGACACGGCCAGCCTAGGTTTTTTATTGTGCCAAATGAAACTGATTATTAGGCTTTGAAGCTGTGTGAAGAAGCTTTTGGGGAGGGGGATAGGCAACATCTGCAGATAGAAAAGCACCCTAGGGAGGATGTTCATTTTAAGTATGTTGATTTTGCCTAGCCACGTGAAGAAGGTCTTGGCCCAATTTTGCAGATCCCTATGCACCGTGTTCAAAAGAGTAGGGAAATTAGCAGAGTATATGGTATCAAACTGGTCTGTGAGTTGGATTCCCAGGTATTTAATAGAGGTTTTGGCCCAACTGAATGGGAAAGCTTGCTGTAGATCAGTGGCCATCCTCACGGGAATGGTGATGGGAAAAATTTCAGATTTGTTGTAATTAATCTTAAAATTTGATATTTGTCCAAAAACTTTGAGTTCCCTCATAAGGTTTGGCAACGAGACAAGAGGGTGGGTCAGGTGGAAGAGCACGTCGTCAGCATAAGCTGAAAGTTTGTGTTCCGTAGATCCCACTGTCACCCCTCTCATGTCATTGTTTGCCCGTATTGTACTAAGCAGAGGCTCCATATCTAGGGCGAACAGGAGGGGGGAGAGGGGGCACCCCTGCCTCGTACCATTCCGTATGGGGAATCCCGAGGACAGATGGCCATTTACCTTGACCTTTGCACTGGGGGTCGTGTAACGTGCCATAATCCATTGGAGCATGTGAGAGCCTAGCCCTAGAGTTTCCAGAACTGCTTTCAGGTATGACCAGTCTATTCTGTCAAAAGCCTTTTTGGCGTCTGTGGACAGAATGAGGTAGGGAATGGAGTCACTGTGAGAACAGGCCCATTGAATGAGCTGCATGGCCCGGATGGAATTATCTCTAGCTTCTCTACCTGATATAAATCCCATTTGATCCGGGTGAAATTTGAATAAAGGATGGTATGATATGTTTTAGTCGGTTTGCCATAATGTTTGCAAAAATTTTTATATCGACATTAAGTAGCGATATCGGTCGATAGCTTTGTGGGAGGGTGGAATCCTTGCCTTCCTTAGGAAGTACTGTGATATGGGCCAACAAGGCTTCAGGTGGGATCGGGTGGCTTGTGGCGAGTAAGTTAAAGTACCTACACATGTGATTTTGTAACAGGGGGAGAAATTTCGCGTCATAAGCTTTGGTATATCCATCCGGGCCAGGGCTCTTCCCATTAGGTAGGGCCTTCACTGTCTCAACCTCCTGAGGGGAGATGGGTGAGTTGAGGTCTAGCTGTTGCTCTGGTGTCTGAGAGGGGAGTCCGGCTGAGGCGAGGTAGTCACCAATAGCTCTTAGTTTAGCTGTCCATTCCGTCTGAGAAATATCTTTGTCTAGAGGGTAGAGGTCTGAGTAATAGTCTCTAAATATTGAAGCAATCCCAGAGGAGTGCAGAGTTGCCTTACCATCGGGGGATCGAAGCGTGTGTATATGGGAAGTTATTAGTCGCTTTCGCAGTGCTCTGGCTACCATTCTCCTGCACTTATTACCGTGTTCGTAATACTTATGGGATAGGTAGCGCAGTTGTCTATGGGAGCGACAGTCAAGGAGGCGTGGGAACAGCTCGGTCAGCCACTCGCGAGTCTTAGCACCCCCCTGGCGTTTATGTCTAAGTTCTTCCTGTTGTAAAGCTGACAGCACCCTCTGGAAGTCTATCTGTCTTTCTCTTTTGAGTCTGAAACCCAATGAGATCAGCTCACACCTGAGTACCGCCTTATGGCTTTCCCATGTAACTCCCTCTGCTATGTCCTTGGACACATTTTCTGCAAAATAGTGCGTAATGGTTTCGGAAACCTTAGCTGCCACAAAGGCATCGTCTAGGAGATTTTTGTTGAGTCTCCAAGACCAAGCCTTCGGTGACCCATCTGGGGCCTTGATCACGGCCAACACAGGGGCGTGGTCAGATATAGTGATGTTCCCTTTTTCAGCTGACTGCAATAGTTCTAGGGTATCATGATCTACACACACAAGCTCGATGTGTGTATATACATCATGCACCCCTGAATAGTAGCTGTAGTCTCTGTCTATCGCATGAAGTGCTCTCCATGTGTCTATGAGAAAGTTATTCTGTAGCGATTTGCGAAAATGTCTTAGGAAGGCCCGGGAATGGGTATGATGGCCACGGGATGTGTCCAAGAGTGGGTCAGGGCTCATGTTAAAGTCACCTCCAAGAATTAGGAGGCCCTCTCTAAGTTCAGTCAGTTTGTCTAACATGGAGTCTATGAAAGAAAGTTGTTGGGTGTTTGGTGCGCAGAGAGTCGCAAACGTGAATTTTGTGTTGGCCAAGGCCCCCTTCACCAAGACATATCGGCCCTGCAAGTCTACCTGGCTCTCTGAGAGTTGGAATGGGCAGGATTTATGAAATGCAATGGCTGTTCCGCGTGATTCTCTGTAATCGTTAATAACCTCTTAAATGTTTCTTTTAAATACAATATGTGTATGTACCTGAATTAGACCTGTTATCAACCTCTTGCAATCCCTGTAAAGGAGGTCTAGAGTGTTAGAGGAACAGCAGTACAAAGAGCCCAAATCAGTTCATGCTAATAGGAGGAGAGAGCAGAGTGAGAGAAAAGAGAGCTAATCACTGTGCTGTTTCTCCTCTCACTGTACAGTTATGAGCTAAAGGTGGGTCCAGGACGCCCTGGGCTCAGAGTAAGTGGGTTGAACAATGCTGGCCATCAGACTGAGGACATCTCATGGCAGGAAAAGTGTACTGTATTGCAAAATTGGACTGCACACTTAAATCCTGTTATTTTTGTCTGGAGTCACGCTTTAACATGAAAAATACTGTATATCTAGGTCGTCTTTCATAAATGACCCAGTTCAGCTGTAGTCAGCCCCCAGATACAATATATTTATGCTAACTCTGAGTTGAGCTGAACGGGAAGCAGAAAGCAAATTAGATATAATTTATTGCCTGATTAGAATTCTATGGTACGCAAGATGTTCACTGTCATTTGCAGATAATCCTATGTGAAAGAAAACGTGACTGGTAAATAAAGGAGCATCTTCAGGGTCAAATTTTAATAAAATAATGGTGTGGTCTGGCGCAATGGTTTTTATTTTTTAAGTGAACCTGCCATACAAATACACATGTTCATTGTAAAAGGGATTTCTGTGTATCCCGAGTGTTATGCTCACAAAATTGCTAGCAAATGTCAAACTGTGGAATTTCTTTCCTTCCTAACTTTAAAAACTTCAGAACTGGGTCAGTGTGTCGATTTGTCTAGAAGTAAAATTCCGTCACTTCTAATCTACTCTCTTTTCAAACCATTAATTGTTTGATGCAATTTCCCATTTTAATTGAAAAAGGTTTGCGCCAGAATGAAAACAACATTTTAACCTGTAATAAACAATGCGTTTCAGAATTCTGGTAGGTGCAGTATATGTCCTGCCAAAAATGTTATTTTATTTTTGTATAGGTTGTACAAGGACAAAAGAAAGGCCCGCACGTCTTGTCCTTGTGAAGTATGCATTCATTTATTATAAAATTTATAATTAAAAAGAGCGAAGTCATCAAACACCTGTAATATCCACAGTAGGTAAAAATCAGTATGTTTAGGCCAGGATCATGTAGTAATCATTACTATGGATTTGAGTTTGGGGCAATGCAGGGTTCAGCACGAACAATTGCTGTTCCTCGTTCTCGCAAACGAAATGAGCGGATTTAACCTCCTGCTGCAAAGTGCCAGTAATACTACCACCACTAAATGGTGCAGGCCACCAGCATCACTGGTTGCTAAGATGCAAGCAGCTGTACGGCATCACTGGTTGCTAGCACGCAGATGGCCACCAGCATTCCAGCAACCAAGGATCTTGCTGCGGGCTTGTTTCAAATTTTAAGCAAGCTAAATGAGGGGTCAGTCTGTAGGTATGGTCCCGGCTCACTGCCTGCAGGGTAAGAAAACTCACACTGAGACTGGTTGATACAGCAAAATCATAGGTGTGCGCAGCCTCTTGCATTAGGGTGTGCACCCCAAAGCTCAAATACATATGCATGTGTATATGTACTGATGGTATCAGTAGGGCAGTGGACAGTGTAATTTTGTTAAATTTTCTTTTCCAAAAAATTTTTGGCTTGTGTAACTTTTTTTTTGGGGGGGGGGGGGGGGTGAAATATCAGTGGTCTAAACAGGGGGGAATATGCAGCACACAAGGCAATTAGGGTGTGCCTATGAGCAAAATATATTAAGGTAGCAATGTTGAGAGAAAATAGCAACTCTTCAGACATGGCCCTGATACTATACGCTAACCTAACTGTCGCTAGCCAGCGGGATATCTGTCCCTGTCCTACCCACTACACGGAATGTGCGGCAAACCTGAAGGGGGTAGTGCTTTTTTTTCAGGGCAGCAGGGTCCAATGGGGCAGAAGCATCCAATCGGACAGCTGCTTCCCTGATGAGATCTACAGAGGCCTCGAAAGAACCTTGTTTCCTCTGCCCACCTTGCACGGCGGCCGCCATACAGCACCACCCTTACAGGGGGGCTGAACTGCATCGGCCACTGTATGTAGAGTCAGTGGAGCCAACAGACACTCCTACGTGTTGCAGTTTTGCAGATCTACACAACTGCTGAAAAAACATTTGTAGACTTCATGTACACTACAGCTCCTAAACTTGAGTTTAGGAACTTTTAATGTTTTTTTACCAAAGCTCCTAAACTCTACTCCATAAAAGCCTAATGTGTCAATGTACACCTAGGATATTAGCAGAGTTTAGGAGCTGCTACAGTTAGGTGAGGTTTATTCTCCATCAACCTCCCTCTCCTGAACGTGGAAGAATCGCGTTCAGGATAGGAACATTTTGACCGATGGCCGCAGGAAGCGCAAAACGCAGGAAAAAATTATTTTGATGTGATTTTGCCGTATTTTGCATTTTCCAGCTTCCGCGGTAAATGTGGTCAGGGTCGTACGTGAAGTCTTCTGCTTTATAGAAAGGAGCTTCATGTTATTTTAGAACAAAAAAAATTGGCCAGAATTGTAACATTGACATATGGTGTGATGTGATAAGCTCAACGGTTAATCAGCACCACAAAAAAATATTCATTGCATCTGCCATATACCATTGAGGTGAAGTGTAAGTAGGTGGGCTTAAGCGATAAGCAACTGGTCATGGTTTTATATCACCCATTCAGAATACACCAAAACCCTTCATAAATAATATAAATATATATATATATATATATATACCGTATATACACACACACATACACTTTAAAGACCTACATCTACCATAATTTGCTAACTCATTTGCAGCCTGTCATCTTTTCCAAGCATACAGGTGCATTTTACTTATGTTTTTCTCTAACCTTATGCTTACATGATATATGTATTGTATAGTGCAAATAACTCATTGATCACCTCATACAGGTTGTGCCTCATTAGCCCCCATATCTGACCTCAACATCACCTTAACTGTTATAGTCTGCTTCCAAAACGCTCAATTCACCAAGCTTTACCATGAGAATAAGGATTTTTATTTTAGCCATGTGCCTGTAATTTTTGAATCTTGTTGAACCCAGCTGAAAATAATTGTCACATTTATGAAAATAAGAACCTTATTCTGGTGTGAGAGCTTGGTGAATTGAGCCTATGGGTTTCCCATTCCTCCCACCTTACCACTGGAACAGGTGCAATGTAATCACTTGGCATCAGACGTGAAATGCTTTTCACATAAGGTCATTTTCATGCTCTGCGTCAATCTCTTTCCATATATACATGTTTATAACAAGCTGTATAACAACCTCCCTTCTGTCAACTATATAGAAAAGGTAGAGTAAGATTATGTGAAATATAAAATACCAACACAGCCAAAGTACCAGGTGGCAAAAGTTGCAGTAAGATTTGTCAAATCTATACTGTGTAATAAGTACTTTAGCAGTCAATACTTTAAGGAAAACCCCATTATTTTAAACATTGACCTGACATGCAAAAGTAAGATGCTCGGGAACCGCAAAAAAATCTAAAAAGCTTTTTTTGCTGCAATACGTACCTTCAAGATGGGACTCTCCCCACATTAATTCCTTTTAATCACCAAGGATGAATCCAGGTTCAATGATAGCCAGTAATTTCGTTCAATTCAGTAATTCAGCTCACATGAACCCAGGCTGCCATGGACCTACGTCAACCAAAACCAAAGAAAATTCCCAGCTCAACTTACCGACTTACCGACCAGTCTGCAACCAACCGGATTATCCTGTCATGCGTAAGCTGCAGAGCCACTACGAATTCTGGATGGACCCTCTGCACACTGCTATACACCCTTTTCAGCAAACTATGCAATGAAAAGCAGGGAGCTTTAGTTCACACATATTGCAATGCATGCTTAAGCCAGCCAACTCCATCAAAGCAATCCCTCTTACGGCCTGACCTACACTGCTTTGCCACTGCAAATGCTACGGACACCATGCCAACCTGGGGCATAAAGACCCAAGGTGGGGGAGAGCGACTAGATTCAACAGAGAAAAGATATACCTGTGCTCAAAACCCAATAGCTTGTACATGTATTTAAACTATCAGGTGCTAAAGGGGTGTGACCACATATTAACACTACAAATTCTGGATGGACCCTCTGCACACAGCTACATCCGTCCCAGCAAACTATGCAATGAAAAACAGGGGTATTTAGTTCAGCTGCAGAGCCACTTCACGGGCACCCCCAATATTATCTGCATTCCTACCTCTAAATTTTGAGAACCTCCATAGTAGAAGCACATGCTTTATAATGGATAGGCAGAGGGCAGGTGAGCCTGGAGGGAGCACATCCCTCCTTAAAAGCCAAGGGGCACCCAGCATATAACACAAAGGCAACAAAGGTGTCCAGTGCGCCCCCTCACCAGTATTCCAACAGTACAAACACATGGCCCCTGCCCCCACCCAATAGTGTATTTAGATTTTGTGCTGCCCTAGGCCTGACTAAACTCGTGCACCCCCTAATTTAAATATGACTCACCCCTTCCTGTCAAGGCCACACCCCTTGCTCTTTAAGACTGGCCCTGAAATGTTCAAGTGGGGACACTAGTTCTGAGGGCCTGGGGGGGGGGGGGCAATGGATTCCCTTAATTTGCATAGATTTCCTCTCACTTCCTGTTTAGCTATGGGGCAGGAAGTGAAGGCAAATCTCTGCAATGGGACAGGGATGGTAAAAAATAAACTGACGGGGGTTATAACCCTCCCTTATTCTATCCAGATTAAAAAATAAATAAAATAGTGTTGCCTATAGTTCTACTAAGCACAAATTTCTGACAATTTTATGGAGATGACTAAGAAGATATAACCATGCCAATGGTGCAGCAGAAAACATATAGCACAGTGAGGAAGGTTTGTGGTCCAGGATGATAGGACAGTCAAAATTAGAAGCGGTGCCCCCCCAGTTGAGGAGTAGACGGGGCTTTGTTACAGTGGATGGCCGCCGAACAGTTAAGACTGTAGCTGCATGACACCCGCTGTGTGTAATCAAGGTACTGGCGAGGCTGCAGATAGGCACTGATGAGGATACAGATGGGCACAGTGAGGCTGCATTGTTGGCACAGTGAGGCTGCAGATAGGCACAGTGAGGCTGCAGATGGGCACAGTGAGGCTGCAGATGGGCACTGATGAGGATGCAGATGGGCACAGTGAGGCTGCAGATGGGCACAGTGAGGCTGCAGATGGGCACAGTGAGGCTGCAGATGGGCACTGATGAGGATACAGATGGGCACAGTGAGGCTGAATTGTTGGCACAGTGAGGCTGCAGATGGGCACAGTGAGGCTGCAAATGGGAACTGATGAGGATACAGATGGGCATAGTGAGGCTGCAGATGGGCACTGATGATGATACAGATGGACACAGTGAGGCTGCATTGTTGGGACAATGAGGCTGCATTGTTGACACTAATGAGGCTGCAGATGGGCACAGTGAGGCTGCATTGATGGCTCAGTGAGACTGCATTGATGGGCACTGACGAGGCTGCATTGTTGGCACAGTGAGGCTGCAGATGGGCACAGTGAGGCTGCAGATGGGCACAGTGAGGCTGCATTGATGGCTCAGTGAGGCTGCATTGATGAGCACAGTGAGGTTGCATTGATGAGGCTGCAGATGGGCAAAGTGAGGGTGCATTGTTGGTGAGTGTGACACAACATCATTGTTTAAAGTATTATTTTATTATGGCATTGTATTATTAATTATCTTTAAAGTATTATTTTATTATAGTATTTTATTATGAATTGGGGGGGGGGGGGTTGTCGGCATGGAGCGTGACCTGCCTGAAATTAGTTTTTGCAAGTTGGAATGTCTGATATTAAAACCCAAAACACCATCCCTTTGTTCATATGTGGACACACTAATGCCGCGTACACACGAGCGGACTTTACGGCGGACTTTGCCCGGCGGACTTTTCGACGTACTTTCCGACGGACTTTGTGAATGAACGGACTTGCCTACACACAATCCACCAAAGTCCGCCGAATTCGTACGTGATGACGTACGACCGGACTAAAACAAGGAAGTTCATAGCCAGTAGCCAATAGCTGCCCTAGCGTGGCTTTTTGTCCGTCGAACTAGCATACAGACGGCGGACTTTTCGACCGGACTCGATTTCAACGGATAAATTTTAAACAAGTTTCAAATCTAAGTCCGTCCAACTTTTGAGAAAACAAAGTCCGCTGGAGCCCACACACATCGAATTGTCCGACGAAATCCAGTCCGCCGGGCAAAGTCCGCCGTAAAGTCCGCTCGTGTGTACGCGGCATAATACCTACCTCTGAAGACCCTTCTTCTTATTCAAGGTCAGCAAATTAAACCTGGTTTAATTAAAATTAAAATGGTAAGCAAGCCAGAGTATGTTCTTTTTATATCTACCGTACCAGTCCAGTCAATGTGATGCAGCATGATATCTGCAAAATGGTCATTAATTGTTGGAATGTTTTCCAAAGGAACACAGAAAGTCACAAGTCTGGTTAGTTTTTGCCAGGGTTTTCTACCTTGTACTCACTCCATACCAGCACAGCCGGGATACAGTTGCCTGATAGTGAGCCTGGTACTGTGTATTTTGTGTCTGTATGAGCCAGCCTGAAGCTTTGCATTTTCTTTATGTGGTAATTGTATATGTTGTATCTATCTGCCCTGAAGTCTTCCTTTAGGCCTGGTTCACACCTATGCATTTTTTAGTGCGTTTTCAGTTTTGCAGTCCATTTAACATGGTTTCCTATGAATGTAGTTCAGATCTGTGCATTTTATGGAGACTTCAATGGATCAAAAATGTGTATTGAAAATGCAAAATGCACCTGCAATCTGCAAACTGCAACCTGCATAGGTGTGAGTCAGGCCTAAGGTCTCAGGCACACTGGGAGTTTAGCCATGGTGCATGAGATCCCAGTGTTTTGGTGCAGGTGGAAGGCACAGGCTCACCCTCCAGCCCTGTTACATGTAGCTTGTAAAATTCTATGGGAGGTTGAAAGGTGCTGCGGTTGGATGAGGCTGGATAATGCACTAACATTTAGGACAGTATGCACCCAGGGACAAATGCCCGGATCGCAGACTGCTTTACCATTGAAAGCAGTCTTATCAGCCTTGCCTAGCTTACATCTGTGAACTACAACTCCTCCCCTAGTGTTATGGAATTGAGAAGAGGGGAGGTGACATGTAGGATTTGTTGGAATAGTTCCACATCTTGGCCCTCTGCCCCACAATGCTGTGTCCTGAGATCACAGCATCAACCTTATTTGAGTCACTGCATATACATAATAACTCAAAAAGGCATAAATTGTGGGGATCGGGGCCGTGAGTGGGTGGTCCTCACATATTTAGAGGCAAGATCTTGGCCTGATCAACCCTTAAAGAGTAACTCCACTTTCATGGGGGAAAAAAATAGCAAATAAGGAAAAAATAATATAGCGTGTACAATTGCGACACAAGTCATATTGTAATTGAATGTTAATAAAAATGACCTTTCCTTTTCAATCTGCAGCCACTGTCATTTTCTGAGAATGCATTGCAATATGGTGTAGTGTGTACTGACCACTCCTCAGAAACATCATTTCCTGCTTGTGTGATTGGCACATCAATTTTCCCAGAAGTGTGCCTAAGATACAAGTCAGATTTCAGGCATCCTTTGCAACAAAAATTTTATTTTTGGCAAGATACTCCCTGTAGGAACACGTCTAAGGGAATGCAGTAGATTGCCTCATTAATGCTGTGCAGGTGCACACCCGATAGATAATTAAGAAACCACTCCCATTAGACCCACTCATCACTGATGCTCAGGGGAACATACAGGGATTACTTCAGAATAGCAAAAGGTAGGAATCTGCAACAAAGGTTGTTATAATCCTTGCAATGTACATAGATCACTCAGAGGGGAATGTTTTTTTCCGCAACAAAAGTTGAGTTACGCTTTAAAGTTGGCCTAATGGGTGCTCCCCAGATATTTAGAGGCAGGGTCTGTACTGGGTCAAACCATAAAGGGGGTGTGATTTGGGTGCACCCACCTAGAAAGTGGACAGATGGAATTTGGATCGTGGGGAGGTCAACGTTGTCCTGGGATCTAGGTACATAGTGTTGGTAAAAATGTATTGCTAACACACTTTCTGTCCTAGGGTGTCAAGACTGCTTCTACATAGATACAGTGTAGTGAGTGAGCATTGTTATCGTAGGACAGGAAGTGTGTTATTGGCGGGATCAAAATAAAGGAAAAATTTTGAAAAGCAAAAAAAAGGTTGCAGCCTCTACATCTAAGGACTGGTAGGCTGCAATATATACAATTTTTGTTCTTGGGTTTATGAGCCCTAGTATTAGTGACAGGGATGTATAACTTTCATATTCAACCCCGGAGCTACAGCTTAGTCAGCTTTTTCTCACCAGCGACCATATTTAATTAGTAAATCGCTGAAATAAAACAGGGAAGCTGAGGAAACTGAAGCACATTTCCTCTCATCTGTTTCTGTTCTGATACCTTCCATCCAGTGAGGATGCTCACCATACGGACTAGAAAGCAAGAAATCCCAAAGAGCCCAATATGTGTATACAACTTTAAATGGTGGTTGTCATATCACCCCAGATGAGTTCAGAAAGAGGGATTGTTCACATTTCTTCCAGTATGTTTACAAGGCAATTAAGTAGAGGGGCCAGATGTTTGCACGCATAAAAGTCAGATTCTGCAACATGGCCAATATAAGTGAATTATATGAGCTTCAGACACAGAGAGGAAGCTGCAAACAGTGGTTACATCGTACTTAGAAGATGACCTTGGTATAGCACATCTATTTATTTTAGTATTAGTCTTATTCCTAGAAGCCACATCTATATGATTTGAGAAATGATTTCACAAAAACAGAAAACCCCTAAGAACCTTTTGACCCATTCCTTGCCACTAACGTATGGCATATGTCAGCAGCAGCAGTGGAGTAGAGTAGGTAGAGTTCCCTCCTAGTGTGAAGTAGTGATGTCAGAGTTCACCTTTATTTAGTGTAAGGAGCTTGGGTAGGAGGAGAGAGAGAGAGCGTGGGCGAGAAACTGCCTGGTGCCACAGCAGGAGAGGAGAGCTGAGGGGTTCTTGGTGTGCTCTCTTCTCGGTGCAGAATTTTGCCCTTTGTTTAGCTGGTTTTGAGTACCACCTTGTTCTTCTGCTGTTTTACAAGATGCAAAGATATAACAGACAGACATGTTCTACCTGACCATTATTTGGAAAAAGTCACTGCCATCTTATGGACTGTCTGCTTATATTGACAAGTAAAGAAACTACTCAATCAACCAGGATCCTTTTCTGTGGTGTTCTGATGGGAGTGCAAACAATGCCCTGAGGTGAAGAGTTGTGTGCTTACTGGTGCAAGCCTTTTCGGCTCTGAAGTTGGTGGTGATAAAGGAACAGTCCCCCACCTGGCAGTGGGAGAGGACCCCCTCATGTAATATGTGTCAGGTGGCCTAGGCCTCCATGTCTCATAGGCCCTGGGTGGATGGCTGAGCGTCTGGGGGTTCTATCTGGGCCATGTATAAAGTATAGGCCTATGTGTGAGTGCTCTGGGCATAAAGGGGGTTAAAGTGTGAATTGACCAGGTGAGAAGAAGAGGTTCAGGACCAGCATTCTGAACAGTATGTGGCTTTGGACTGAACACCAGCGTGACGGCCTTCAACTCTGTATGTAAAGGTGGGACCCAGCTGTACATGTTAGCCATGTGGAAATGAGCTGGGCCTTCCCCCTTACACTTAGTGTAGTCGGCAGGATTGGTTGTTGCAACATCAGAGGGCAGCCTTAAGCCAGAAATCACTGCATGATTAATAGCTGTGAAAAGAGGCAGATACATGGAACAGCCATCTTGGCCACCATGATAAAGCAGGACTTCCAAGCTACCATGTTTGATACTGGGCTGAGGTTCCAGCCAATAACGGAGTTGGTGTTATTCCATGGGTTGGGAAAGGATTTGTTGTTACCACTATGCGGGAATTGCCGAACACTGTCAGAGGAGATGAAGCTGTGGGCTCAGTGTTCTGAATGAAGGGCCTTGCTCTTTGAACTGCTGCCTAGACGAGAACCTGCTAGTGATGCTACTGAGGTGTGGTCTGAGTAAGTCGTCACTGTGGCACTACAGGTAGTGGAGATTCTGTTGCCTGCTTCACCAGAGTGTCTCTCTGGCCTCTCCAAGATCAATGCACACCCAATTCACCAGTGCCACAGGTCCAGGGTGAAGTGGGAGAGGATTAGGCTTCTTTTCCCAAGGAGTCTGGAGTTGAGGTCCAGTAGGACTAAAGATAACAGACAGTCAGCAGTTGATGTAGGTCAAGAAAGAGTCAAAGCTGTCAGAGGTCCTTCCCGAGGGTGCGGAGGTGCCAGAGTTGGAGGAACCCGATGTCAAGTCTGTTGCAAAGGAGGTTGGTATGTTCACTCCCATGGTTGCAGAGTGTCCACAAGCATCTCCTGTTGCTCTGGTTAGGAAAGTGTCAGAGTCCAATTCTGATGGTGGTTCCCTGGGTTGCCGCCCGAGTTGCTTGGGTATGTAAGTCTTTACTCTATACCAAGCCTCTTGAGGGGAGGGAGACCAACAAATGTCCATTGGCTGATCTCCCCTACCTACTAAGATCCCATAAGCAACATGTATTTCATCACTTCTGGGTTCGACTTTTTTGGTATGGAAGAAGCTAATGGAGCACGATCAGCAATCCATGCAATTTACTTTAGAGAAGTGCAAGTAAGATAACCTGTAACAACAAAATAGTAGTTCCTTATGTGTAAAAACGTTACACCCAAGCACTTAAACCCTACAATTTTTTTTTCTCTCCCCACCCCTACATACACAAAAATATGAATGCAAACACACACGTCGGGGGTGCCTGTGCATGAAAATGTTGATTATGCTATACATATTACATATCGCCAAAGTGAGAGCAACAATTTTAGGGCCATAATTCATGGTTAATTATAAAATGATGGCCTGTTTTAAAGTGTTGCATATATATATATGTTTTTTTTTTTTTTCACTTAAGCATTTTTTCACTTATAACACTTATTTGGACCTTATTTCAATGTGCTGTCCATTTATAACACAGTATTCTTATCTTCATTTACTTTTGGCGCTACACACTTTTTCTTAAGATTATTTATAAGTTTGGTGTATTACTTATTTGTGGTGTCAGCTGCTGCCCCAGCTTTAGTATTCAGACCCCCTTAAATTTTTCACTCTTTGTTATATTTCAGCCATTTGCTAAAATCATTTAAGTTCATTTTTTTCCTCATAATGTACACACAGCACCCCATATTGACAGAAAAACACAGAATTGTTGACATTTTTGCAGATTTATTAAAAAAGAAAAACTGAAATATCACATGGTCCTAAGTATTCAGACCCTTTGCTCAGTATTTAGTAGAAGCACCCTTTTCATCTAATACAGCCATGAGTCTTTTTGGGAAAGATGCAACAAGTATTTCACACCTGGATTTGGGGATCCTCTGCCATTCCTCCTTGCAGATCCTCTCCAGTTCTGTCAGGTTGGATTGTAAACGTTGGTGGACAGCCAACGTTGGTCTCTCCAGAGATGCTCAATTGGGTTTAAGTCAGGGCTCTGGCTGGGCCATTCAAGAACAGTCACGGATTGCTTGTGAATCCACTCCTTCGTTATTTTAGCTGTGTGCTTAGGGTCATTGTCTTGTAAACCTTCGGCCCAGTCTGAGGTCCTGAGCATTCTGGAGAAGGTTTTCGTCCAGGATATCCCTGTACTTGGCCGCATTCATCTTTCCCTCGATTGCAACCAGTCGTCCTATCCCTGCAGCTGAAAAACACCCCCACAACATGATGTTGCCACCACCATGCTTCACTATTGGGACTGTATTGGACAGGTGATGAGCAGTGCCTGGTTTTCTCCACACATACCGCTTAGAATTAAAGGGCAAAAAGTTCTATATTGGTCTCATCAGACCAGAGAATCTTATTTCTCACCATCTTGGAGTCCTTCAGGTGTTTTTTTAGCAAACTCCATGCGGGCTTTCATGTGTCTTGCACTGAGGAGAGGCTTCCTTCGGGCCTGGTGGAGGGCTGCAGTGATGGTTGACTTTCTACAACTTTCTCCCATCTTCCGACTGCATCTCTGGGGCTCAGCCACAGTGATCTTTAGGTTCTTCTTTATCTCTCTCACCAAGGCTCTTCTCCCCCGATAGCTCAGTTTGGCCAGACGGCCAGCTTTAGGAAGGGTTCTGGTCATCCCAAACGTCTTCCATTTAAGGATTATTGAGGCCACTGTGCTCTTAGGAACCTTAAGTGCAGCAGAAATTTTTTTGTAACCTTGGCCAGATCTGTGCCTTGCCACAATTCTATCTCTGAGCTCTCCAGGCAGTTCCTTTGACCTCATGATTCCCATTTGCTCTGACATGCACTGTGAGCTGTAAGGTCTTATATAGACAGGTGTGTGGCTTTCCTAATCATGTCCAATCAGTATAATCAAACACAGCTGGACTCAAAAATGAAGGTGTAGAACCATCTCAAGGATGATCAGAAGAAATGGACAGCACCTGAGTTAAATATATGAGTGTCACAGCAAAGGGTCTGAATACTTAGGACCATGTGATATTTCAGTTTTTCTTTTTTAATAAATCTGCAAAAATGTCAACAATTCTGTGTTTTTCTGTCAATATGGGGTGCTGTGTGTACATTAATGATAAAATAAGGAACTTAAATGATTTTAGCAAATGGCTGCAATATAACAAAGAGTGAAAAATTTAAGGGTGTCTGAATACTAAAGCTGGGGCGGCAGCTGACACAGATAAGTAATACACCAAACTTATAAATAATCTTAAGAAAAAGTGTGTAGCGCCAAAAGTAAATGAACAGCGATGAGATAAGAATACTGTGTTATAAATGGACAGCACATTGAAATAAAGTCCAAATAAGTGTTATAAGTGAAAAAATGCTAAAGTGAAAAAAAAAATAATATATATATTCTTTTGTCTTTTGCTGTTCATTTACTTTTGACGCTACACACTTTTTCTTAATATTAACTTTATTGTATTTTTTACTGAAATTTTGCTCTTTATAAGCCATTGCACTTATATCATGTGACATAAAAAAAATGTTCTACTCTCCAAGGTCTGTTTAGGGGATTTCAGATAATTTTTGGGCCTAAAATTATTTTTCAAAAATGTATGCAAAAAAAAAAAAACCCTCAAAAATGGCTCTGGCAGCGAAAAGGTTAAAACAAAATAAGTGCAGCGCTAGAAAGTAGATGAATCAAAAATATGATGGGTGAGAAAAACCAAATATAATTAAATATTAATCTATATATAACCACTATTAAAGTGTGAGTGAAAGTCCAGGAACTATTAAAAAGAAAGAAGAAATGTCCAATAGCACTGTGTTGAGCTCTACGGACTGCAATCAGGAACTGGAGTCAGTACATAGAAGGAGTCTTCTCAGACAGCTAGGGTGCATGAACCCATGATGTTGACTGGAGACTGGAAAGCACATCAATCATGGACAGCACGGCAAAACATCTAGAGTAAAATACTCTTACCGGAACACGTGGGACGTACCAGCCATATAGCTGTGCGTCTATCTGAGCTTGTGGAGGTGACCTCCCGTGCACTCTCTCCAAGGGTCCACCCCTCGATCGTGATCTTCAATCGGCCGGGTTGTCTTGTGGGTCACAATAACCGATAGCCAAACGGTAGATGGTGGAAGTGGATGGCCCTCTCACACGTTCTCCGGTTCCAGGTATGTTCAAAGGGACCAGTTAAAAGTAAGACCATGGAGAAAAAAGAAAAACAAAGGGGCTCCACATGGTGCAGGTCAAAAAGATAAGGGATTTATTGGATAAAAAACCTTACAAAATAAAAGTGATCACAAGATAAAATAGGAGGCAATGTGGAAAGCTGAACGCTTTCCACATTGCCTCCTATTTTATCTTGTGATCACTTTTATTTTGTAAGGTTTTTTATCCAATAAATCCCTTATCTTTTTGACCTGCACCATGTGGAGCCCCTTTGTTTTTCTTTTTTCTCCATGGTCTTACTTTTAACTGGTCCCTTTGAACATACCTGGAACCGGAGAACGTGTGAGAGGGCCATCCACTTCCACCATCTACCGTTTGGCTATCGGTTATTGTGACCCACAAGACAACCCGGCCGATTGAAGATCACGATCGAGGGGTGGACCCTTGGAGAGAGTGCACGGGAGGTCACCTCCACAAGCTCAGATAGACGCACAGCTATATGGCTGGTACATCCCACGTGTTCCGGTAAGAGTATTTTACTCTAGATGTTTTGCCGTGCTGTCCATTATTGATGTGCTTTCCAGTCTCCAGTCAACATCATGGGTTCATGCACCCTAGCTGTCTGAGAAGACTCCTTCTATGTACTGACTCCAGTTCCTGATTGCAGTCCGTAGAGCTCAACACAGTGCTATTGGACATTTCTTCTTTCTTTTTAATAGTTCCTGGACTTTCACTCACACTTTAATAGTGGTTATATATAGATTAATATTTAATTATATTTGGTTTTTCTCACCCATCATATTTTTGATTCATCTACTTTCTAGCGCTGCACTTATTTTGTTTATACTTTATGAAACTTGGTTTGTTTGTGTGCTAGCAGCTATTTATTATTTGTTCACATTTTTGGGGTCAGCGCAACTTGTTCCTTCACATCACAGCGAAAAGGTTAAAGCATAAATGCTGTAAGAGTGCAAAACCATAGTCTGAATATGGCTGAAATAAAACTTCTTTCTGGGTATTTCAGTATGCATTGCTAATGCTAGTTAATGGAATGAAAGCACGTTCAAACTTCTTGTGATCTGTCATGAGACAAAACTAAATGAACTTTACTGGAGGAATCCGGATAATGAACATTACGTGGCTTGGTAAGCACAGCAGGACAAGGCCAGTTCGTTCTCTTGTCTCATTGTCAGCCTCGCATATGAGGGGCTTAGCAGGTGTTCCCAGCCTAAATCAGCCTTCATCTATATTCTATGAGCAGCTGGGATGCTAAAATACGCAATCTTTCACCGTTCTGCAAATATTGGCTGAGCCCCTATCTCTCCGTTCTTTTATGTTAGGATCTTTCTATTAGGAATGTGGCTACATATTTCACCAATGACATAACTATTACTATGTAAAGTATGATGTGCTGTCTATACATCATCTATATCCAATTCATATAGCAATAATATATGTCATTCTATAATATAAAGGGAGCCTGTCATTTTGAATATATGAATATCGCAATTTTTTGATTTTTGTTTTTAAAAGCCACCCTGGAAGATTTTACCCCCTTCCTGACCAGAGCACTCTTTGCGATTTGGCACTGCGTCCCTTTAACTGACAATTGCGCAGTCGTGCGACGTTGTTCCCACATATAGAGCTTTCTTTTGGTGGTATTTGATCACCTCTGCGGTTTTTATTTTTTGCGCTATAAACAAAAAAAGAACGTCAATTTTGAAAAAACGCAATATTTTTTCATTTTTGCTATAATAAATACATCCCCAAAATATATAAAAAAAGCATATATTGATTGGTTTGCACAAAAGTTATAGTGTCTACAAAATAGGGGATAGTTTTATGGCATTTTTATTATAATTTTTTTTTTTTACTAGTAATGGCGGCGATCTGTGATTTTTATCAGGACTGCGACATTATGGCGGACACATGGGACACTTTTGACACATTTTTGGGACCATTTATATTTATTTATATGTCATTTATACAGCGATCAGTGCTGTAAAAATGTCACTGGCAGGGAAGGGGTTAACCACTAGGAGGCGATCAAGGGGTTAATTGTGTTCCCTCTCTGTGTCCTAACTGAAGGGGGAGGGGACTGTGTAAGGGAGATGAAAGATCGCTGTTCATATTCTGTATGAACAGACGATCAGTCTCTTCTCCCCTCAGAGAACCGGAAACTGTGTGTTTACACACACAGATCCCTGTTTCTTTGTGTGTCACCAGCGATCACGGGAGCCCGGCGGTGACCGCGACTGCCAAGCACTCACATCAGCTCCGGGGGCAAGCAGTGGGCACGCACGCATGCCCCTAGTGGCCACAGGACGAAGCAACGTTACATAACTAGTAAAACTGCAGCGGCTGGTCGTCAAGTGGTCAAATAATCTTTTTGGAAATTCCCTGCAATAGGAAATTTATTATGCTCACCTGTCTGATGGCCTATGACTACTTTCCATCTCTTGAGGCTGGGTTAACACTATTGTGAATTTCTCCGCATCCAAATCGCATGTCAGCAGATTGTGACCAGCTCTCAATGGAGCCAGTTCACACATCTCTGGGATGGCTGCAGAGCAAATTGCACAGGAGTCCTGTGCGTCTTTTGGTCCATTTCAGATCCAAATTCAGCCAAAAGTCTGGACCGAAATCAGACCTGAAACGGTGGACAGGGACGCACCGAACCCCCTGCTGTGAGCCGCTCTGCACAGCAGTGTGAACCCAGCCTCAAAGTGATTTTATTTAAAAAAAAAAACATGTTATACTTATACTTACTTCTTCTGGGGCCCTCCACCTGCGCTCTTGGCTCCTTCCTTTCAGCAAGTTCCCACCATAGAAAGCTGTCTATGGGGGCACTCATGTGGGCTCGCTCCCGAGCTACGCTGCCTATGTCTATAGACACAGACAGTGCGCGCTCATTTGATTCACAGCTGCGGGAGCCAATGGCCACTAACAACGACAATTGGTCGAAACATGTTGGGCGGGGGGTTATTCATCATGACATAATTTCCACCTACATCACTTCCAGTCTATGGACCACATGTAGGAAACAAACAGGAAGTTGGGTCAGTAGTGGTCATCTTGGAATCATGTGGTATAGTAACCATATTAAATGCTGGCATTTGTATTTTTCGTTTCATTATTTTTTATTGAAATTATCGTATGAACAACAGTATAACAGTACATCCGTATAAAGTTACAGGTATTCTTTGGTCACTTTTATGAATGCATCAAACAAGTGAATTAACATATCACGGTGTACACTTTATAATAAATGTAAATCGAGTCGAGCTTAGTATTACAAACTTTTTTTCTTGTATTCACAAGTTTGGGACCAGGGGTAAGAGCCCCCCCCCCAGACACCCCATCTGGGAACAAGCTGTGTCCGGAGAGGTGCCCCCCCCGATCCCAATAGTGTTCCAATTGTCAAAGTAATTATCTCTTGGAGCGCTCTATTTTGCTCCATATTGTTTTTTTTTTTTTTTTGTTTTTTTTTTTATATAATACTTATTTGTATTAATGCAATGTAACATAAATTGTTGTGAAACTTCAGTCTAAAAAGATAATGAAGTCAAATATACGGCTGAGTATTTAAGCTTTTAGCAAACATGTTATTATTAATTATAAAGAAAACGATAGAAAGAAGGGAAGAAAAGGTGAAAATTAAAAGGAAAAAGAAAAAATTCTAAAGAAATATAAACTAAAGGAATATAGAATTAAACATAAGAATGTAATGACAACATCTTACCACCAATTGACATTTTAGTTATTGTGTCAATATCAGAAAGTCAATAAGAGGGTTCTGGAACCTTTGTGCACCATGGAGCCCATTCACTCATTAATTTTGCTTTTGAGGTAATGGAATGAGCAAAAAATTTTTCATATTGGAAGTGGGTATTAACTCTATGTATTACTTCACTAATGTTTGGAACATTATTTGTTTTCCATTTTGAAGTGATTGATAATCGTGCTGCTATTAATATGTGAGTAGTTAAACGTCTATAATTCCTTGGTATTTTATCTATTCCTAAGTTGAGGATAGCTAGTGCAGGATTGGGGGTAAAAACTATTCCAGTGATTTTTGATAGCAAGGAAAAGGTCGAGTTCCAGAAGCTTCTTATAGATTTACAATCCCACAATATGTGAAATATTGTTCCAGTGTTATCGCAATCTCGCCAACAATGTATATCAGAGCTATGGAATATTTGTGAGATTCTCATTGGAGTTAAGTAGCTTCTATATAACAACTTGAGGGAGATATCCCAATGGTTAGTGCAATGGGAGTATAAATGGTTAGCCTGAGTAGCTTTATTCCACTCAGTTAATGCAAATCTACTCTTTAGGTCTCTTTCCCAGTTTAGCATACTGGTAGTTTTAGTTTGATTGTGTGTATTTTGCAGATATTTGTAGAACCATGTGAGACCCTTAGGTTTGTCAGAAGAGGTGGAGATATATGTTCACACTATAGGGTTGTAGTTAAGAAAGGAGTGTGGATATTTAGTATGATAGTGATGTAGCTGGATATTTGCGTATGACGGTGTTGATAAGAGATGAGCTTTGTATTGAGTGTATGACAAACTTCTTAAAACATCTTTTTTGTTTAATTTTAAAGAAGGGATAAGGTATTCGTACATGCCTAGTGAGATTTCTATTTTCTGTAGAGTTTTACTGGTATGATCTTTTTCATTGATTATTTTCCATGCATTAACTGTTGCATTTATAGAGGGAAAGTTGGGATGGAACAATGGTCTGTTCGTAAGAGTGGCTAATAGAAGTGAGGGTAAGTCTCTGTGGTTCACTATTGCATTTTCTATTTGCACCCATAGTTTATCTGATGTCCGGGTGAACCAGGATTTGGCCTGGTCTAGAAGTGCTGCTACATAATAGTTACGTATATTGGGGAAACCCATTCCACCTTTCTGTTTTTGTTTTTGTAAGGTAGAGTAAGATAATCTAGCTATTTTGCCAGCCCATATATATTTTCTTAGTATTTTATCTACTGTGACAAAGAAATGATCCGGCAAAATGATAGGGATAGTGCGGAAATAGTACAATATTTTTGGTAAAACAGACATTTTAAACGCAGCTATTCTCCCTATCCACGAGAGTTCATGTGAGGCGATATGACCAAGGTCATTTTTTATTGTATTTAGTAGTGAGGGGTAGTTATGATCGTATATAGTGGCAGAGGGATAAGCTAGATTTATACCCAAATATTTTAGATATTTGTGGGTCCACTCAAAAGGGAAGTCAGATTTTAACTTTTTAAGGTTAGATTTATTAATATGTATTGGGAGAATTGAGGATTTGCTAATGTTGAGTTTATAGTATGATATTTTCCCGAAGTCAGTAAGTATTTGTTGAGCTCTTTCAAGGGATGTGATTGGTGAGGTTAGTGTCAGTACCACGTCGTCAGCAAATAGTCCTATCCTATGATCTACGTCCGACACCGCAATGCCTTTGATAAGAATGTCCTTTCTTATTGTCTCCGCCAGGGGTTCCATCACCAGTGAAAAGATCAGTGGCGATAGAGGGCAACCCTGGCGGGTTCCATTTGTTATGTGAAATTTGTCCGACATGGCGTTGGAGGTGTAAACCTGTGCCGTTGGGACTGTGTAAAGTGCTGAAATAGAAGAGAGGATAGGACCACTAAGGCCAAACTTCGCAAGTGTCGCTAATAGGTACCCCCAGTGGACCCGATCAAACGCCTTTTCGGCGTCTAGCGTCAGGAACACTGTTGGCACCTTTCGCGTTTCTGCTATTTTGAGAAGGTTGAACATTCTACGAGTTCCATCGGGGGCTTGTCTCCCTTTTACAAAGCCTACCTGATCCGCTTTAATTAATGAAGGGGTTACTTCCGCTAAGCGGTTAGCTAAAATTTTCGAATATATTTTTAAATCTGTGTTGAGCAGGGATATGGGCCTAAAGTTTTGTGGGGCATCAGGTTTTTTCCCTGGTTTGGGGAGGGTTATTATGACTGCTTGAAGCATTTCTTCTGGAAATGTGCTATCTGAGGATGCTTTTTGAAAAAGATTGGTCATATATGGCACTAGAATATTGGAGAGAGCATTATAATACTCAGCTGAAAAACCATCAGCACCAGGTGATTTGTTGTGGGGTAGAGACTGGATGGCTAGAGTAATTTCTTTATTTGTTATTGCAGAATTTAAGTACATTAATTGGTCATTATTTAGAGAAGGGAGGTCAATTGAATTTAGGAAAGTATTAATTCCTTGTTCTGTGGGTTGTGTCGTTGAGGGGTCTTCTTTCAAATTGTACAATTGTTTATAGTATTTACAGAATGCGTTAGCAATGTCCTTTGGGTGATACACAGCTTGTGAGGTGGTAGGATCTATAATGTGAGATAGTTTAGATTTTTGTTGTTTTTTACGGATGTAGGCCGCTAAAAATTTACCAGCTTTGTTACCTTGGGTATAATGTGTTGCTTTAAATTTTTGTAAGTATAGTTGATGTTCTAGAATCATATGATTCCTAACCTCTTGCCTAATTTGAGATAGTTCTGTGTTTATCTTGGAGGAAGGATTTGTTTTGTGCTGTTTTTCAAGGGATGTAAGTTTATCCATTAAAGTGGTAAATGCTTTTAATTTCCTTTTTTTTTCCCGTGCTGCTATTTGTATAGGTAGACCTCTGCTAAATGCTTTGTGGGCGCACCACAATGTGAAAATGTTTGTATCTGGAGTGTCATTAAATTGAAAGAATTCTTTGATCCGATTACGCAAACCGTCCCTGTGTATGGGATTATTTAGAATTGATATATTGTTTCGCCATAAACGTATGGGTGACTCTGCATTTTGCTCTTTAATTGAGAGTGAGACAGGTGCGTGATCAGACCAAGTGATTGGATGTATTTTAGCAGATATTGCGTTGTTAAGACAAGCTAGGTCAGCTACAAACAAGTCGATTCTTGAATAGGACTTGTGAGGAGCTGAATAGTAGGTGAAATCTTTCTCTCCTGAATTGACGCAGCGCCATACGTCATACAGGTCAGAAGAATGTAAAAAAGATTGTAGTTCAGTGCGTATGGATTTCCGTGGGGATGAGCAATCTAGTTGTTTATCAGGAACGCAATTGAAATCCCCACAGTATAAAATTAGGCCTTTTTTGATGTTCTCAACCTTTTTTTTGAGGGCATTCAAAAAAGATAGCTGTCTACAATTCGGAGCATAAACATTAATGATAGTGTACATAGTATTATTCAATTCACAGACCAGTATAATGTATCTACCCATTTGATCGCTTACTATTTCCTGTAAATTAAATGCAACATTTTGGTTAATAGCGATTAGCACTCCTCTCTTTTTCTTTGGGCCTGAGGCCGTGAAGATATGTGGAAATTGTCTATCTTTACAAATAGGGTGTTTTTGCTGGACGAAATGGGTTTCCTGAATGCATAATATATCGCTCTTCAGGGATTTTGCTTGTTGCCACATAGCTCTCCTTTTAAAAGGACTATTAAGACCATGAGCATTTATAGTCACGAAATTAAGAACCATTGGACTGCGAGAAAATTTGCATAGGTGTAGTAATATTCAGAATTTGAGTGGCGGAGCTGAATAAAATGGTACCTGCATTTAAGGTTACCATAACCTTGAGTGAAGGGTGTCCGATCCAGTGGAGAAGACATACTGAAGATTTGGATTCCAGATTGTTGTCATCAGGTTTGCCGTGGGTGGTTGTCGGTGGTAGAGTAAGAAAGAAAAGAAAAAAAACGTCAACATGCAAACAAAAAACAAGACTTAAAAAATTGAGGGTAACATCCTCGTAGTGCGAATAAAATCGCATGGTAACACTTGGGGGTATAGACTCCTAACAACCAGCTGCGGCCCTTGGATTAGGAAAGTAAACATCAGATGTGTAGTTGATTTCCATTACATGAGATAACAGTCAAGTGTCGGTGGCAGATTTCCATTCTGGGGATATACTTCTAGGGGTTTTGGTAGTAAGAGTGTCCTCTTCATCAGCTAAAGGGAGTCCCCATTTCCTGGTGAGTTGAAGGCCCTCTTCCAGAGACCTGATGGTGTAGGTACGACCATCTTTAGTGACAAGGAGTTTCGTGGGGAAACCCCAAGAGTATGGGAGTTTGCTGTTGCGTAGTAATTTAGTTAGTGGTAATAGCTTTTTTCTTGCCAACATTGTGTGCTGGGAGAGATCTGCATAAATAGCAATGCCCGCGTAAGGATTGGGTAATGGAGAGTTTTGTCTCGCAAAGCGCATTAAGTCATCCTTAATATGGTAGAAGTGTATGCGAGCTATGACATCACGGGGTATTTTTTCCGGGAAGTATTGCGGCTTGGGTAATCTGTGGGCGCGATCTACCGTAAATTCCCCTGTTGGCGTGTCTGGGAGCAGGTCTCGGATTAGTTGTTGAACATAATTCCGGAGTTCAGAGGGAGGTACAGATTCCGCTACTCCTCGCAGCTTTATATTGTTTCTTCGGGACCTATCCTCTAAATCCGCCATTTTGTTTTTCAAGGCTTCCATGTCATCATCTTTTTCGTTATGAGCGTCAACTAATTCATTATGTGCTGTTGTGAATTCTGCCATTTTGTCCTCTACATGGCTGACTCTCTCACCAATATCATTGATATCAGATTTTAATTGAGATATACACTCCATGAGGTCCCTGTGCATGGATCCCCTTAATGAGACCAACATCTCTTTCATAGTAGTGTCATTTAATGGCAGGCCGGATGTTGGGAACTCTTGGATCTGTTCAATGAACTCAGTAGTACTGTCGTGAGATGTAAAGTCCTCCTCATGTTTTTCCCCTGCATAGGTGTGGGCAGTGGAGCGTTTGGGGGCAGCTTTTTGTGGGCTCTGAGAGGGGGTCTGGCAGGTGGAAGAGCGGCTGCTGTGTCCCGGAGAGAAGGATGGCTGTCTGCAATCCTCCTTCCCTTTCCCTCTGATATCAGACTGTCGGGCGCGCTGCTGCCTGTGAGCGGCGGCGCCATCTTGGTTCTCTGGCGTGCAGGCCGAGGAGTAAAAGTCTGTCAATTTGCGGGGTCCCCCTGGGGGTTTCCTCTTACCCATCACTGGATCGATGCACAGGGGTTCACAGGCTCCCTCGGAGTGAGTTTACCGGCTGTTGTAGTCGCTTTGTACGGGTCGCTGCGGCTGGCTGTCACGGAGCTCTCTCCTTATGCGGCCATCTCCTCCGTCTGCTGGCCACGCCCCCCGGCATTTGTATTTTTAATGTGAGTGCACATGTGAAGTGTTTTTATTTTTTTACTATTGCAATGAAAATTACTGCACTATGGCTTTTTTTGTTTTTGTTTATTCATGATGGCCAAAATGCATTTGGAGGATTACAGGGTATAAGTATCAAAAGCTGGAAGGAGGAAAGGGATGGTCGGCACTCAGGATGAGATCCAAAAAATGTTTATTTATTTATTATGTAAACATGTGCAATGCTGTAAAACAGCCTACGCGTTTCAGACGTTAGTCCTTATCATGGCTCAGCCATGTACATGTTTACGTAAAGTGGAGTTCCACCCGTTTTTTAGTTTATTAAAAGTCAGCAGCTACAAAAAGTGTAGCTGCTGAATTTTAATAAACAGACACTTACCTGTCCCGCGGTCCAGCCATGCGGCTGCCTGAAACCTTGCTCCTCTCCCTCTCCTCTCCTCTTGCACCGTCAGAGCAACTGTGGGCACCTGGCCATGACAGTTCACGGCTTCTGGGACCTGTGACGTGTCTCAGAAAATTACTGGCACTGAGGGGCCGCCTAGGGCGAGAGGAGGAGTCGCCTAGGCAGTCGAGAAGAGGAAGGAGGAAGTGGGACAGGAAGTCCCATTCAAAAGAAGGTACCCCCCCCAAAAAAAATGACATTCCAAATGTGGTATGTAAGGGGGCAAGGAGTGCTTTAAGTGGAAGTTCCACTTTTGGGTTGAACTCGCTTTAATAAACAAATAAAACATTTTTGGATGTCATCCTGAGTGCCGACCATTGGAGGTGTCAGCAGCCTCGAGGTCTGATCACCGGGCAGAACTTTTATGTAGGAAAGTTGTAGCGCCTATACACTTGTTTTCCCCAAGCCCTCGTTCACAGTGAACAGGGGTTTGAAATTGTACGAGTTCAGCTGATTTCAAACCTGCATTTCAGTGCGAGTTCATGCCCAGATGTCTATTGAAATCGCCCCCAAAGTCGCCTAAAGTAGTGCAGGAACTACTTTTGGAAATCGGTGCGGCGCTGCAAAATCGATGTCGCACCGATTGGGACAGTGTCATTGCCGGCAATAGGCTGTGATTTGGCATGTTAAATCGCGCCGATATGATCAGGGGCTAAAAGCTGGAAGGAGGTGACCTGGAAGGCTGGAAGGCTGCTGGGGACCAACTTATTGAGTTAAGAGGGTCAAGGAAGTCTGAAGAGTGCACAATTTGAGTGTGAGCACCAAGCGAGCACGGGTTTTGTGTTCTGGGAAGGAGATGTTTTGTAGTCCACCATGCACAGTTTGCTGGAGCACATGTTGAGATTTGTATGAAGAAGCATTTGATGGTTTAGAGATGTTTATTTGTGGTTTGGTGCATTCTTTTGTGCGTTCTGTCGTGTGACAATGCGTGCGCCCACTAGTCGTGTTTGGGATGTCATTAGGATACAATGGCACTGAAGCACGATGCGTGTTTTGGCACATTTTAAGAAACACGCGCACATTGGCGCTTTCCCAGAACGCGGAGGAGGGAATGGTGCAGGTGACAAAAACGTTACATGCATACAGCACTTGAACAACTTAAACGCAGGAACTTGATTCAGCACTTTACCTTGTTGTACTCAGTATGCATGTGTGAAGGGGAACTAAAGTGCTCACATTTGGGGGAACAACTAAAAAAATAGATGTACAGTTATTATTTAAAGTGGTTGTAAACCTCAGACATGAAGTATGAACAAAGCATATCCCTCTATAGTGTGTACTTGTCTCAATTAAGAGGACTACGTTTCATTTCTGTCTGCTGCCTCATTCCTCTGCTATCTTTGTTAGCCACTTCTGACAAGTTTTCCTGACACCAAGAGATGAGAGGAGAGGGACCTCCAGCACACAGCCTATGATTGAAAGCCTCAGCTCAATTCCTGTGTGCTGTGTGAAGGAGGGTGTGCCCTTTCCCAGAGCGTGCAGAGTGCAATTTCAGTCTCTGCCCTTTTTTTTTCTGACAGCTCAGACAAGCTTTATAAATTATGCACTTTGAATGTTTGTAGAGAAGAGAAGACTGCAGATAGACAGATACAACTTATGTAGGATAAAGCGCTGCGTAAACTGTTGGCGCTATTTAAATCCTGTATAATAATAATAATAATAAGAGGATTTAATTAATCTCTGTGTATCACCTGAGGCCAGTCACTTCCCTGGGTATATGCAAGAGTTTAAGCCCTTAACTTTAAGCTCTGGTTCACACTGGTGCGGCTTTGAAATTGTGCTACTTCGGCGCGATTTCAATGCTCAGTGCGATTTGCACCTCAGATATCGTTGTGGCTTTCGACTTTGTTTAACAAAAGTTTATGCAAGTCTCAGAGAAATCAGCAAAAAGTAGTGCAGGAACCTTGTTCAAAGATGCCGTGACATGAGTTGTAGCAATTTGAAAGGTTCCGTTGCTGACAATGGGTTGCACCAGTGTGAATGGAGGCTAAATGCATTATCAAATCAGTCGTGTCAATTTGGTTCCAGAACAGACCCATAAATTGAAATAGAACAAAAAGGTAAAACCTTTATTGTTTTCATTTTGGATAGAGTAGAGGTTTTTTTTGCCATCTGAGTCTCATTGGGGAGATTTCCCTTCACTTCCTGTCCCATAACTAATCAAGAAGTGAGAAGAAATCCACAGTGATGGAAATTCCTGGTTGTCAGTCAGTCTCCCCGTTGGAAGATTTCCCCTCTGTTCCTGTTCTGGTGACAACCCAAAGTCTGGATTTGTCTTTCACTTTCACTCTCGATGATAACAGTAAACAGAGCAAATAGAGAGGGTAACAGACAGCAAGAAAAGCCTGACAGATGTTCTAATCCCTTGCCACTCTATCCAAAACTAAAAAAAGTTTTGACTTTAGTTATACTTTATTGCTAACTTTTATTTCCAGGCAAGATGTATAATATTTGATAGACAATTGCAATAATAAATGTTCCCTTGTGTCTGAAATAGCATGAAGGTTGGTGGGAATGTTGGTTGGGCGCCATCTGTTGGAGCTTACATGCATAGCTTGAAGACTTTTTCTGCATGCGTCTTCTCGATTTTCACAACACTAAATATCAAATCACACCAGTAACATGCAAGACACTGTTTCCTTGTAAATGACAGTTTTGTGAATTGCATCCTGTTTAGTCTAAGCATTGTATTTCTGTTTGTTTTTAATAACTATAATAAAAAGAAGAAGAACTGTTAAACAACCAAAAGTATTTAAACTCTGAACGCTCAAGATGGTGACGTCTTTTGGACGACTCTATGAGGACAATCTCAGCTGTTGGGATAAGAATACTGTTAATGGACTGGAAAGAAGTTTGTGGAAACATAGCTGAAGCCTCTCCGCTATGTAAATGGATATTATGTAACATAAATAAAACATACTAAGGTGATCTTAGTGATGTCACGTAGCTCACTCTGTGGCTTTCTCTGGGTAGTTATTGAGAAATTTTACCACAATTTACTTAAAGGGTGTGTCCACTCTAATTTATGTTTACATAATGATTAGTGGATTGTGTCCAGGTCCATTACTAGGTCCATGGTTTGATTTTTAGTCTGTTACATAGGTTGAAAGAAGGCTCAAGTCCATCTAGTTCAATCAATAGAAGAAATTAAAAAAAAGACTCAAATCCATCTGGTTCAACCAATAGAATAAATAAAGAAGACTCAAGTCCATCTGGTTCAGCCAATAGAATAAATAAAAAAAGACTCAAATCCATCTGGTTCAACCAATAGAATAAATAAAGAAGACTCAACTCCATCTGGTACAACCAATAGAATAAATAAAAAAGACTCAACTCCATCTAGTTCAACCAGAAGAATAAATAAAAAAGACTCAAATCCATCTGGTTCAACCAATAGAATAAATCAAAAAAGACTCAAATCCATCAGTTTCAACCAATTGAATAAATCAAAAAAGACTCAAATCCATCAGGTTCAACTAATAGAATACATAAAAAGACTCAAATCCATCTGGTTCAACCAATAGAATAAATCAAAAAAGACTCAAATCCATCAGGTTCAACCAATATAATACATAAAAAGACTCAAATCCATCTGGTTCAACCAATAGAATAAATAAAGAAGACTCAAGTCCATCTGGTACAACCAATAGAATAAATAAAAAAGACTCAAATCCATCTGGTACAACCAATAGAATAAATAAAAAAGACTCAAGTCCATCTGGTACAACCAATAGAATAAATAAAAAAGACTCAACTCCATCTAGTTCAACCAGAACAATAAATAAAAAAGACTCAAATCCATCTGGTTCAACCAATAGAATAAATAAAGAAGACTCAAGTCCATCTGGTACAACCAATAAAATAAATAAAAAAGACTCAAATCCATCTGGTTCAACCAATAGAATAAATCAAAAAAGACTCAAATCCATCAGGTTCAACCAATAGAATAAATAAAAAAAGATTCAAATCCATCAGGTTCAACCAATATAATACATAAAAAGACTCAAATCCATCTGGTTCAACCAATACAATAAAGAAAAAAGACTCAAGTTCACCTAGTTCAACCATTAGAATAAATAAAAAAGACTCAACTCCATCTATTTCAACCAATAGAATAAATAAAAAAGACTCAAATCCATCTGGTTCAACCAATAGAATAAATTAAAAAGACTCAAATGTAGTTAATGAGAAATATTACCCCAATTTACCTAAAAGAGTGAGTCCACTCTAATTTACATTTGCATAATGATTACTTGATTGTGTCCAGCTCCATTACTAGGTTCATGGTTTGATTTTCAGTCTGTTACATAGTTAGGTTGAAAAAAGACTCAAATCCAACTGGTTCAACCAATAGAATAAATAAAAACGACCCAAATCCATCTGGCTCAACCAATAGAAAAAATAAAAAAAGATGCAAGTCCATCTTTTTCAGTAATAGAATAAATAAAAAAATAAATAGAAGATCTACATATACCAAACCCTATACCAGGGGTCTCCATACTTTTCAAACAAAGAGCCAGTTTACTTTCCTGTTCCGAGTTGCTCTGTGCAAAACCACTGCACAGAACAGGTAGGTATAACATGTTCCTTATTTTAAAAAAAAAAACAAGAACAAAACAAGCTTTAATATCCAGTTATGTTTTGTGTATTTAGGAGTGCATCCAACACTTTTTAAAAACACTCAGCAAAAATAATGCTGTTTGCAGGGTTTGGCAGGTATTGATGCTTTGCAGCAGTTACTATTCACTTCTATTGAAATGCCACACAAGTTAAAATGCACCATAAAAGCACCTATGGCATTTAAAGCGTGTTTGAGGTGCAGTTGCAAAGTATCAAATGTGTTCTTTTTTTTTTTTCCCCAAAATTTATATTTTCTGGAAAATATTTACAAATTAAAGGTTACAAGACCTATATCAAAATATAGGTATATCAAACAAAACATATCCTGTGTATAAAGGTAAAAACAGTATATACAAACTATATAATATTATGTCATACTCTTAATATATTTATTAAGCATGGATGAACAGTTTGAAATTTTGTCCATATCGAATTAACCTGAGTAAAAAGGAAGAAAAAGTTAAAAAAAGCAAAATAAAATAAAGTAGAATTAAAATAAAATAAATGTGATCAATAATATTAGATTATAAGAAAAAGTGAAGACCAAAAGTGATATTGTTGCACATATTTGGGAAAATCTTTTCAAAAGTGTTCTTATCCCATTTTATTATTGTAAAACAAACAAAAAAGGGGTGTTTAAGGGTGTGTGTTCATTGATTCTACTTGAACACGTTCAAACTGCTCATTAATGTGCATAAAACGCTGCTTAAAATTCAACACAACTTAGCCTAATACGTGCAAGTTCTTAAAATGGAGAAGTGGTCAGAGGGAAGAATGCCCTCCTTGCATTGGTAGTCAGTGGGAAGAATGCTCCCCTTACATTGGTAGTCAGTGGGAAGAATGCCCCCCTTACATTGGTAGTCAGTGGGAAGAATGCCCCCCTTATAGTGGTGATCAGTGGGAAGAATGCCCCCCTTACATTGGTAGTCAGTGGGAAGAATGCCCCCCTTATAGTGGTGATCAGTGGGAAGAATGCCCCCCTTACATTGGTAGTCAGTGGGGAGAATGCCCCCCTTATAGTGGTGATCAGTAGGAAGAATGCCCCCTTATAGTGGTGATCAGTGGGAAGAATGCCCCCCTTACATTGGTAGTCAATGGGAAGAATGGCCCCCTTATAGTGGTGATCAGTGGGAGGAATTCTTGTTACATTGGTGGTCAGTGGAAAGAATACCCATTTTATATTGATGGTCAGTGAAAAAAAATGCCATTTGGTCAGCAGGAAGAATGCCTCCCTTACATTGGTGGTCAGTGGAAAGAATAACCCTCTAATGACCCTTGGGAGAATTCCTCCCACAAAAAGGCGGTCAGATGAAAATAAGCCCTTCCTACAGTGGTGATCAGTGGGAAGAATTACCCCCCCCCCCCCACAGTGGTGCTCAGTAGAAGGAATCCCCCTCCCTTACATTGGTGGTCAGCATAAATAATCAACATAATGACGCCGAGGGGGGGGACTGGCAGCACCATATCCCAAAAAGATTTTTGCAGTATTAAACACACAGTAAAACAGGATTTTTAGAGTGCTACCTTGGAGTCTGCAACAATTCAACCAGTCACCCGTTTGTGACTCCGCCCCTTCTGACAACACGGGGAAAGCCATAGGGAAGTCCTTGTGTGTCAGAGGGGGGCGGGATCACAAGGTGGCCCCGCCCCCCATTAAATAAGAACTGTCACCTGAACAGAAGCGTCACACAGCGGAAGACTCCCACTGAGGCGGATCGTGCAGAGGACAAAGCGGAGAAGAAGCCGGAGGAAGATGCCAGACGAGAAGACATGAGGAAGAAGCGGGGGAAGCAGAAGATGGAGGAAGAAGAAGAACACCGAAGGAAGACCAGAAGAAAGAAGATGGAAGAAGAAGTAGGGAAAGAAGAAGAAATTAATAAAGGAATTGTCAAAAACTCTTGTCTTTTTTAACCTTTTTGACACTTTTTTTGTGAAATGGTAGGGGTACATTTGAACCCCATTACCAATGCACACAAGGGGTTCCTGGGATATGGGGGGTCCCCTTGTTAAAGGGGGCTTCCAGATTCCGATAAGCCCCCCCGCCCGCAGACCCCCACAACCCTTCCCCCCCGCCCGCAGACCCCCACAACCACCGGGCAAGGGTTGTGGGGATGAGGCCCTTCTCTCCAACAACATGGGGACAAGGTGCTATGGGGGGGCCGCTACCGCAAAGCACCCTCCCAATGTTGAGGGCATGTGGCCTGGTACGGTTTAGGAGGGGGGGCGCTCTCTCGTCCCCCCTCTTTTCCTGCGGCCTGCCAGGTTGCGTGCTCGGATAAGGGTCTGGTATGGATTTTGAGAGGGACCCCCACGCCATTTTTTTAAAAACTTTGGTGCGGGGTTCCCCTTAAAATCCATACCAGACCTGAAGGGCCTGGTATGGAATTTGGGGGGGACCCCCACAATTTTTTTTTTTATTTTGGTTCGGGGTTCCCCTGTAGGGAAATCCCATGCCGTTTTTATCAATGAACTTTTATGTGTATTGCCGGACCGTCAATTCTGTGTCAATTCACCGTCAATACTGTGTCCAGTTCTAGAACCCTCACTTACAGAAAGATATTGATAAAATAAAACGAGTCCAGAGACGAGTAACAAAAATGGTGAATGGTCTGGGGGACAAAACATATTGAGAGCAACTTCAGGAACATAATATGTACAGTCTGCAGGAAAGAAGGGAAAGGGGAGACATGATTGAAACCTTTAAATACATCAAGGGGGTAAATAAGGTTCAGGAGGGCAGGATTTTCAATATGAAACCAAAATCAAGAACACGGGGACTTTACCTCAAACCTACTGGAGGAATGTTCAAAACTAATCTTAGAAAGTATTATTTTACTGAAAGGGTACTTGATACTTGGAATAAACTTCCAGCAGAGGCAGGGTCATCTTTAATATTGATTGGACCCTGGGCAAAAATTTTCTTGGTTCCCCCCCCATGCAATTTCACTCTCCACCTGCTCTGAGACATACAATAAATAGCAGCTAGACTTAAAATCAATTTACTGTATCAGATCAGGCAGCAATTGTGATTGGCTGCCAGAGGTTACAGTATATCATTACTGCTTACTGACTGGTTGCTAGAGGTTACAGTATACATTACGGCTCACTGATTAGTTGCTAGTGGCTACAGCAAATGATTTCTGCTTGTTAATTGGTTGCTAGAGATTACTGTACAGTATTACTGCTCACTGATTGGTTGCTAGAGGTTACAGCACATCATCCCCTCACTGCAGGGGGGCATGATATACATATGAATGCCGCGTTTATTTACATATCAATGCTGCCGGCCTCAGCTATTTACTTATGAATGCCGCCACTATTTACATATGAATGCCAGTTATTTAAATGTAAACACAGGGCCTGCAGGTGAGTTATCTGTACACAACAATAAGGCAGAGCTGGGCAGCATTAGTAGCAGCACTTCACACTGAGATATTGGGACACAGCACAGGACTAAAACTTCAAAGGACAAGGGAATTTAAACTGGGATAATTGGCAAGTATGAGGCAGCTGCTTTGGGCCCCACAGGTGTTAGGGCCCAGGACAGCTGCCCCTTTTGCCCTGCCTTAAAGACGGTCCTGAGCAGAGGTGGTGAGATAGTCAACACTAAATGGCTTCAAACATGCTTGGGACAAACATAGATGTATACTCAAAAACAGTTAACAAAAAAAAAGATAAAAAAAAAGAAATGGGCAGACTCAATGGACTAATCTTTTTCTACCGTCACTTTTCTATGTTTCTATGTTAAGAAAAAAAAATGTATTCTTTTTATTTGTTTTGCACTTGACTTAATGAGGCTGGTTTACCAAAGGACTTCAAAATCTTTACTCAATAGATTGTGTGAATATTCACTTCACCTATCCTATTGTGTTAAAAGCAAATTTCTGTTTACTTATTTCATCTGCACATGCTGGGGAAAAGGAATTTGCTATTCCTATGATTCAAGTGCATTGTCACACAATTTATTGAGCTAACTTTTTTTAGTAAATCAGTCTGCAATCACATATTCACCCTATTCCCTAAGCTAAGCATGAATACACTTTGCAAACTGAACAGTTTCTACTAGTACAGCAAGTTAAGCCCCAGTTTTGGGAGCCATAAGTAATATGTACACTGAACTGCACTCCTGTAACCACTGGAGATCGCAGACTGCGGCAGTGCCTGCATAGGTATAGCTACAGGAAAAAAAAGAAGGAATGCATCTAAGTGTGCATTCTTATTTCCTTAACCACTTGCTGACCAGCCGCCATCATTATACTGCGGCAGGTCGTTTGTTCCCGCGACAACAACTGCCCGCTGCACGCCTGGGGAGCTGATGCGCGTGGCCGGTGACCGTGATGTCTGCCGGCCATCTGCAATCGCTCCACAGAGAGACAGAACGGGGATCTGTCAATGTAAAGAAACAGATCCCAGTTTCTGTCAGGGGAGTAGAGAGAGATCGTCTTTTCCTAGTGATTAGGAACAGCGATCTCTCTCCTCCTCCTCCAGTCAGTGCCCTCCCCCCACAGTTAGAAACACCTCCCAGGGAACACATTTAACCCCTTCCCTGCCAGTGACCTTTATACAGCATTTTTATAGCACTGATCGCTGTATAAATGTCACTGGTCCCAAAAAAATGTCAAAAATGTCCGATCTGTCCGCCACAATGTCGCAGTCCTGCTAAAAATCGTTAATCACCGCCATTACTAGTAAAAAAATAAAAATAAAAATGCCATAAATCTATTCCCTGTTTTGTAGACGCTATAACTTTTGCTTAAACCAATCAATATACGCTTATTGCATTTTTTTTTACCAAAAATATGTAGAAGAATACATATTTGTTTAAACTGATGAAGGAATTCATTTTTTTTGGGGGGGGGGATATTTATTATAGCAAAAAATATAAAAATAACAATATTGTTTTATTTTCAAAATTGTCTGCCTTTTGTTATTTATAGTGCAAAAAATAAAAATGGCAGAGGTGATCAAATTCCACCGAAAGAAAGCTGTGGGAAAAAAAGGACATCAATTTTGTTTGGGTACAGCATCGCACGACCGCGCAATTGTCAGTTAAAGCGACGCAATGCCGTATCGCAAAAAATGGCCTGGTCATGAAGGGGAAAATTTTCCGGTCCTTAAGTGGTTAATTGGCTGTTTGAAGACAAATGGGCAGAGCAAACTTTTCAAAGATGCAGGAATAGCAGGGTACTTCAAAAAGTGCCCAATCCACATCAGATTCCTTTTTTCCAGATGACCAAATTCATTTATCTCAAGTCACTAAACACATTTAGACGTCTAGTAAAGTACTCCATATTTTTCGTGATCACCCCAAATAACCTTACTAATGACAGGACTGATGTATAAATATTTATACTTGACTGATACAACCCTCAGTGCAATCCTGTTCATTACAATACATGCAAATGACCTTGCAAAATAATATCTTGTTTGTGTTGCAGGCAGATGTACTGTAGTTCACGAGTGTAAAACCTTTTATATCAAATCCCGCAAACCAATCAGCTACTAGCCAGGATCTCCCTCAAGAACAATTTATTTGCATGGAAAGTGTCAAAAAAATGCCCAAATGATTCGGCTACTTGGACTGATATTCAGAATAGCATGCTAGTTATTTTACAGGAACATTTGAAACAGTAATATTAAAGTGGTGTTCCAGCCAGAATTATACTTTTTAAATAAAAATACCCCTATAATACACAAGTTTAATGTATTCTAGTAAAGTTAGTCTGTAAACTAAGGTCTGTTTTGTTAGTTTATAGCAGTAGTTTGTTATTTTATAAACTTACAGCAGGCCGTGGCCATCTTAAGTGTGGGCATCTGAAGCCAGACTGTATTTCTTCCTGGGTCTCCTCCTTCCAGATCTCGCACATGCTCAGTGCAGCACAAGCAGTGTAATAGGTTTCAGGTCAGGTTTCCATAGCAACGGCAGTGTCAGAGGAAGTTGCCGCCCCTTCCCAGAAGGCATTGCAAACAGGAAATGATGCGATGGGCCATGGCCAGGGAGGAGGAAGTGAAAAATGAATACAGCAGATATACAGTAAGTGCTGAGTAAAAAAAATAAAAAAATATCCAATTCGTTTACAGTGCACAATTTTGTGAGGGATGCTGACGAGTTGAAAAAGTGGGTGAAACTCCACTTTAAAAGGAAACTAGAGTGCATTTCAATGAATGTAGCTACAGTATTTTTATAATATTGAATTTTCAAAGTACGGTAATTTTTGAGTCACTTTTGTAATTTAAAGTATATTTAACTGCTTGCCAACCCTAGATATACTGTGAGCGGGCGGTAGGTCACGATGTACTTCCTGGTTTAGCAACGTGCATGCACGGGAGAAAAAGCAGACAGATCTGTGTAGCGGTACCCCCGTAGGTCAGTGGGGTATTTAGGTTTTGTGCTGCCCTAAGCCTGACTCATGCACCCTCTAATTAAAATGTGACCACCCCTTCCTGTCAATGCCACACCCCTTCCTGTTTAATGCCCACCCTGTCATCTGTAAACCCCACCCCTTCCTCTTGATGCTCCACCTTTTGCTCTTAAAGCTCCACCTCAACTGCAGTGGACTCCTGCAGTTGAATTTTCAGGTGCTTGAAGACAGTTGAAGCTGCTCAGGCTGTTCAAAGCAATGAAGGGCTGACAGCATCTGCATCCATCCTCAATGTTTACATGTAATCACTTTATGGAATGATTATCTATGGTGAGGGACAGATGACTGTCCTAGGACACAAGCTGTGATCATCTGTCCCGAACCCCAGGTAATTGCTCCATGTGAGATTACATTGGAATACCAGTGACAACTGCTGCCAGTCTGTCACTGTTTTGTATGGGCTGAGCTGTATGTTTTTGTGTGGGAGCCTGAAGAAGGGGCTTCTTTTTGTGTGGGTGGGGGGAGTAAGCAGCTTTTTTGCTGCCCCCTCCCCCGTAAAGTGCTGCCCTAGGCCTGGGCCTTGTTGGCCTAGGCCAAGATACAGCACTGCCCAGGGACTGCTGGTGATTGTGGTCCATCTCCCACCCCGCACAGCCAGGCACATGAATTTCCAGACGTGCTTTAGTCATGAATCAGTCCTTGTACTTTGTTTTTGTGTTTTTTTTATTGAGCGGATATAACTTGGATGGGGATAGGGTAAATATGGGATGCCAACTTGACTGAAGATAGAAAATGCAGGGACTAACTATATACACCTACGATATATACAATCTCTCCTCTTCACCTCCAGCACATACACTTGACTGCAGACTATCACTCCCAAGACCAGCTAGCACTGTTGTTGAGGCCTGACACTGGCTCATCCAGGCCCAAAGCTAATGCCCTTTGCAGGCAGAGACCGCGGGCCCCTATGGTGTAGCAAAGTATGGTAGTCCTAGTGCTAGCTGTCCCACATATGGCTACTGATCCCAGTACCACCTCTTCAGGCCCTGCCAGCCCTCCTGGTTGTAGCTGCCTCTTTCCACTGCCTGTGCCACCACAGTCCTCCTGCACCCATGCCAGACTGCTCCACCCCAGTCCTCTCAGGCGTGCCTCCCAGTCCTCCTGACTGTGTGCCACTTACCAGCCCTCTTGGTTGTTCCTTGTTCCTCCTGGAGACTTGCCTGGCAGTGTCCTCCTGCTGTCCTCTCTGCTCCCAGTGCCAGGACACCTCCATGGTTTTAGGAAGGCTCTGTCCACACATGAGCCCAGGCCCAAGGCCACCCCCCAGACTGGGGAGCTCCCTCAAAGGCAACGACAGCCTAACACTCCATCTCCAGCTTCCACCCGAACAACTCCTCCCCAGCTGCGCTGACCCTGAGTATATGAGGGGGTCTGCACCTTGCCAATCCAAGTTGGGGATTGGTCAGGACCCTCAGAATACTCCAGGCAGCTCCACCCTACTTCACCTCCCTCCCTACCTTTCCAGAAGGTTCTAGTACATTCTAGAAATAGGGGGAGGTCTCAGCGATGCTACCTGTGCGTCATCCAGCTCTCCCTGGATTTCTGCCAACCCTGGTCAAAACAGACAGGCTTGGCTGCCAGCCAAGCCTGCATAAATTTACCTACACTTACAAAAACGATCTACATTTCTAGCACTAGAGGGTGCTACATCTGTAAGTAAAAGCAGCACACATTACACACATTACACTTGTTAGGCACGTGTTTAACACCTTGATTGCCCCTTGATATTAACCCCTTCTCATCCAGTGCCATCAGTACACTGTACAGTATTATCACCGTATTGGTAACAAAAGCAGGATAGGACCACAGGATTCTGCTCCTCTCCTGTTATCAATAACACAGAGGGAGTGGTTCTGGAATCCTCAGAGATGGCTGAGAACAAAGTACTAGATAACAATCAGCACAGGCACAGAGCACAGGGTTTTTTCAGCTAATATGGTTTATGGCAAGATCAGCTGGTATTTCTATTCACATTATTTGAATAAAAAAGCTTTCAAAGCTATATTCAGCAGACCAAAAAGGAATCATATAAGAGAAGTTCATTGGTAACGTTTGCATACACCTTAAAGCCCAACTTCAGGCTTAAAGTATTTGTAAACGATCACCCTGTAAAACAACACATTCAGTTTAAAGTAGAAATAAAAGGCAAAACATTTTTGTATAAATAAAAAGAAACCATTATCAATACCAATATCAATTTTTCCCTTTTTTTTATAAGTGATCACATTCCCTCTGTTTTCAGCTGCACTGGGGGAGGAGAAACAGCAGAATACTGATCTTCCCCGTAAAAGGCTGTGCAGGGGCAGGGTCGTGTCAGGTCAAGTCTGATAATTGGAGAAGAGCATACTGAGTTCCCAGCATAGCTGGAGAACTGACCACTGCTTAGTGTGGTCAGTTTTTTTTAGAAGAAAGCAGAGGGACTGGCAGGATCACCAGGGATTTCACACAAAGGAAGCAATGCAAAGAGAACAGGATACATCTTCATGCAAGTACATGGTACAGCGGGCACATATCAGGAATATGAATTGCTGCGGTAACAAACACTTTAACTCCCCCTGTTGGATGCTTTGGCTTTTTTTTCTATACTTACCTTTTTCTGATGTATTTAGACCAGTCAGTTGATGTGCTGGGTCCTTTTTTTCTTCTGAACTTGTCTTGGTGTTGGGTGGTCCTCGAAGATGCAGAGAGCATTTAAGAGGGAGTTGGTATCCCTTCTGAGGTGGTCTCTGCCCTGTCTCCTGCTAGTTTGGGTTGGACTTCCTTTCCCCTTGTAGAATATAAAAAGTGGAGGTGGAGCTACTAGAAGGGTTGTGTATGGGAACAGCAGAACTGTGGAGAGCTCCAATAATTGGTATTAAGCAGGGAGGAGCTCAGGCGAGTTCGAAAACAAGAGAGAACCCACATGAGCTATCCAGCGGGAAAGCTGTCAAACAGCCACACATATGCAAGGGGTGTGTAGGCAGGTGTAGTTGACTTTCCTGCAAGGGTTGCGCTGTTCAGTCTCCATCGTTCAGAAGGAGCGGAGGACAAGAAAGAACCCATGTTCCTCTGAGGCCTCCATAGGTGTTATATGGGGGCAGCTGTCCGATTGCCCTGGCTGGCCTCTGCAGCCATCTATAGTGTGGGCAGTGCTAATGAATAGGACTGACCCCCTTCACTTGGCAAGCATTTTGCTCAGGTTAGGGACAGACTGCCCCCCTGGTTAGGGACAAGTTCTTTAGTGTAGGGAGAGGTTCCTGTGGAGGAGGGACAGAAATAGGGACTATCACTGTGCCTCGGACAGTAGCCCTTTCTTATTCAGGTGCCCATTTCTGGTCTGCCTTCCAGCTGCCTCCTCTGTCAGATGTCTCATTGCATGTGATGCTGTGGAGTGGATGTTGATGAGAGGACTGTTATGCCATTATTTGGACTCTGTACTATTAATTGCCATTTAGTAAAGCATTCAGAAAAGCAACTTGGCTGGACATTATGTTAATGGCCGAGGCGGGAGGAGTGTGACGCCATACATTTCATGGGTGTCATGGTTATGCAATAGTTTTCTCTGTCAGCTTACCTGTCTCTATATGTCCATCTCTAAAGACCAGCTGCCTCTCACCTGACTGGTTTTATAACCTCTCCTCTAAGCATGGCCCCACCCCAGGCCCTATCAAGGAACCCTATATTAACCTGTGCACTGCAAGCCAGCAGTGCTGATCAACCATTGTGTGTTAGCCTCCGTGTTTACTTGCTGTGTTTCCTACGTCTGATTCCTTTTACCGACTTTGGCCTGTTCTTAACTATTCCTGTCTGCTCGTGACCCTGACCTTTGGCGTGTCCCCGACCATCCCTGTTTGCCTGTGACCCTGTACCTTGGCGTGTACTCTGTTGTCCTTGTCTGCTTGTAGCCCCGACATTGGCTTGTCCCTTACTTTCCTTGTTGTTCCAGCCTGCTGCCTCCTTCCTCTTCTCCTGTAGTCTACGTTGAGCGTGAGCTGTGAGACCCCGTGGGGCCGCGACCTGGAGCTAGACTGCAGCGCAGTCCATTTTCACCACTAGAGGCTCTGGTGAACACCTGCTGGCTCTTAGACTGCGCGCCCTGGGGAATCTATGTTCTAGCTCCCAGTGGGATCTGTGTCAGTGATCCAGTAGACCTGCTTCCTGAACCTCCCAGAGTTCAATCCGCAGCAGTCAGTCCTAGGGTCCACTACCTAGCGGTGCACTTCTGACTCCTACAGAGTGCATCTGTCACCTAGCCTCAAGGTGACCTGACAGTTTGATCAGCCATGGACCCGGCTGATGTGCCGCTACCCGCAGATGATCCGTTATAAATCAAAAAGTCGTGCTAAAAACTGAAGGTGACAACAGGCAAATGCCTAAAAAACCTCATAGGAATATGAGGATGAATAGTGATCACTAAATGAATGAGTTTTATAGGAGTGCTGAGCAACGTAAATACACACTATAAAAATAAACCAAACTAAATGCTGTTAGTTAAATGGGACACAGATAATATTAACTATGTCCGTATGAAAAAATCAATATTGCATGACCCAATCAGTGACAGGTGAATATCTCAAATAACTAAAGGAATATTATTGTGACAAGCCTGTGGCTAAAAAGCTAAACCATGATTAATGAGGAAAAATAATAAAAATAAATAAAGAAAAATACAATAAACCCAAAAAAAGTCCGTAGCTCAACAAAAACAGTAATGGTAAAAGTCCATCCGTATTAAATTAACATGCATAGAACATGACTTGTCTCCAAGTGCTTGTGAAATAATGTAACAAAATCTTGCTGTGGTGAAAAATAGAGTGCGTAGACAGACCTCCACCTCTTGGAAAAATTGCTGCCTCTTACCAGATAGAAATGGTCTCTTAATTACAGGAGACCCAGGGAGCGGATGGCTGCAACCCCAGCCAGGGATCTTTAAAGCAGGCACTCAGCGTCCAGATCCAGGGACTCTCTCCCACCAGCCTCCGCAAATAAGGAAATGTCACCATGCAAAAAACAAAGTGCTCCACATAGCATAAAACCAGCGTTTTATTGAATATAAAAATTAAAGGTTGCACTTACAGAAACATAGTAGTTTAAAACGTGTGAGAAAAAGCCGGCCGGCTCCAAAGTAACCCGTGTCTTCCGGGTGTGTGAATCGCGGTGTCGTCGGGACGTAGCTCCTCCTCCCTACGTCGTTTCGTCACAACAGGACGTGGTCACGGGATGTGAGCAGCGTCCCGACTCACCGCTTATATAGACACATCAACAACATCTCATTGCCACAACAGGATGAAAGCGCCATCTTGTCTAAGGGAAACAGTGTGGGCAAGGACAAAACGTTACCTAAGTAATGGATGTTTAGGGCACAAAAAATGATATATAAAACATCTTTATCAAGACTATCAAAATCAGACATATGTGGCCAAAAAATTGCAGAGTTACTGCTGCAACAGATTGGTGGGTTAAACCAAAGCAAGGAAAAAAATATAAGAAAAAAATAGAAAGTGCATGCAGTCCCCTCATAATTACAGGGCTGTATGTATAAATAGGTAATATCTATTACGTGCACATGTTTCTGTGACAGAAACAAGTGCACTACAATTCAAAATTTCGACTTCAAGTATGAAAAAAATATAATTATAAAATTAAGATAAATATTATATTGAGAGATACACTAAAAATAAAAATAAAAATAAAAAAATGGGTCAAAACCTATGCGATAAAAATAAATGCATATATAAAATGTTTGTTTTATATATAATTAGGAAACCGTTTTCCCTGAAATAAGAGGGCACTCCAAAAACAGCTAATCAAAAACTCCACATATATCATTAGAGACAGACTTTATCCGTTGATGATCCGTTGCAGGGCTTAGTTCGCAGACTTGAGACCCAGGAATCGCATCAGACCCAAGTGATGCGATTCCTTCAGGATTTGGCATCCCGTTTTGAACAGGTTCAGGCCTCATTAGGACCCCCGGTTCAACAACCTCAACCCCTATCTGCTGCTGCACCTATCGCACCAGTCGCAGCCACACATTCATTGCAACTGCCAGCTCCGGCCCGTTTCTCTGGGGACTCCAAGGCTTGCAGGGTGTTCCTTAGCCAGTGCACGATTCATTTTGAACTTCAGCCCCAAAACTTCCTGTCCGATCGGGCGAAAGTAGCCTATATTATATCCCTCCTGTCCGGTGAGGCGCTAGCTTGGGCTGCCCCTCTGTGGGAACTGAATGATCCAGTGGTTTCTAGCCTGTCTGATTTCTTGAAACTTTTTCGGAATATCTTCGAGGAACCGGGTCGTGTCTCCTCAGCGACTAGCGCTCTTTTACGCCTCCTTCAAGAGTCCGCTTCTGTGGGACAGTATGCTCTTCAGTTCCGTATCCTCACAGCTGAATTGAGCTGGAATAATGAGGCCCTAGTTGCAACCTTTTTACATGGCCTCTCTGATAGAGTGAAGGATGAATTAGCAGGAAGATCCCTTCCTGCTGATCTGGACGGTGTTATCACCTTGTGTAACCAGATCGATATTCGCTTTCAGGAGAGGGCCCTGGAAAAAACACGCCAGCACTCCCCGTTCCTTAGGCAGCTTGAGCTCCCAGTCCCTTCTCTTCGATCTGAGCAGCACCCCCTGCCCGCTGAGGAACCTATGCAGCTGGGCTGGACCATGTTGTCTCCTGAAGAACGCGCTAGGCGCAGAACTCTGGGCCTGTGCCTCTATTTTGGGGCCAAAGGTCATTTTCGTGATACTTGTTCTCTTTGTCCGGAAAAATGATCGGGGCTAATGCATCTGGAAGGTGGAGTATTAGACCCTGAAGTATCACCTTCTCGTCTTCTTCTTTCTGTGTTCCTTCATGTCGGCGCTTCCTCTCATTCGGTCTCGGAACATCTGGATTCCGGAGCCGCTGGCAATTTCATGGATTGGAAAACTGCATCTTCCATGAGACTTACCCTTTTGCCCCTTTCAACGCCATTGGTGGTCTTGGCGATTGATGGCACTGTTCTCCCAGGAAGTCCTATCCGCTTCCAGACCCTTCCTGTTAAGATGTCGGTAGGGACACTCCACCAGGAGTAGATATCCTTCCTTGTCTTACCTAAAGCTTCATCTCCTATCATATTAGGTCTTCCTTGGTTACAGTTCCATTCTCCACACATTGACTGGACTGCTGGACGGATCCTGGCTTGGGGTTTCTCAAAAGAGAAACTTCCTGTTGCCACCATCCCAGTATCTTCTGCTCTTCCCGCTGCATATAGCAATTTCTGGAATGTCTCCTGCAATAGTTGGGCTGAGGCACTCTCTGGGTCATGTGGCACTCTGGATGAGGAGCCCACCTGTGAACTTGAGCCGATCATTCACTCCAGTTTGCATGGTCATTTACCTTTTCCTGTTCCTGGACCCCCTTGGACGCACACCCAGGCTGACTGGTCTACCAGTTCCACAGTCGCTACGCCCTGTGATGCGATTCTGGTGGTCGCTGCACCTGGCAATGCTGTTCAGTCGGCCTCTGCACCAGTTCAGCCTATGCCCAGTAAAGCTATCCAGCTTGACTTTTGTGACACATCACTTTCTAACAAACCAGGTCTCAGGGATCCACTGACTTCTGCCCAGTCTGATGATCCTGTGTTGGATGTCCAGCTCTTTAAGGGTCTGGGGGACCCTGCTCAGACTCCTGAATGTCTTCTTATGCCTTTACCCATTCCTAAGAAGCCTTTAGCCCTCAATAAGTCCTCTCGTCCTCTCCCTACCTCGGTTTCGGTCTCCGAGGATAATCTTAAGTACGAGGTTAGTCAAGTTCTCGATTCCCGGCACCGTAGACGCATTCTTCAGTACCTCGTACATTGGGAAGGGTTTGGTCCTGAGGAGAGGTCTTGGATCACTGCATATGAGATCTTTCCGCCTCGTCTGTTGAGGAGGTTTCATCTGGAGTTTCCCTTTAAGCCAGGGCCCAGGCGGGGGAGGCCTCATAAGAGGGGGGGTACTGTCATGGTTATGCATGGTGTTCTCTGTCAGCTTACCTGTCTCCATGTGTTCATCTCTAAAGACCAGCTGCCTCTCACCTGACTGGTTTTATAACCTCTCCTCTAAGCATGGCCCCACCCCAGGCCCTATCAGGGAACCCTATATTAACCTGTGCACTGCAAGCCAGCAGTGCTGATCAACCATTGTGTGTTAGCCTCCGTGTTTACTTGCTGTGTTTCCTATGTCTGATTCCTTTTACCGACTTTGGCCTGTTCTTAACTATTCCTGCCTACTCGTGACCCTGACCTTTGGCGTGTCCCCGACCATCCCTGTTTGCCTGTGACCCTGTACCTTGGTGTGTACTCTGTTGTCCTTGTCTGCTTGTGACCCTGACCTTGGCTTGTCCCTTACTTTCCTTGTTGTTCCAGCCTGCTGCCACCTTCCTCCTCTCCTGTAGTCTACGTTGAGCGTGAGCTGTGAGACCCTGGGGGCCGCAAGCTGGAGCCAGACTGCAGCGCAGTCCATCTTCACCACTAGAGGCTCTGGTGAACACCTGCTGGCTCTTAGACTCCGCGCCCTGGGGAATCTATGCTCTAGCTCCCAGTGGGATCTGTGTCAGTGATCCAGTAGACCTGCTTCTTGAACCTCCCAGGGTTCAATCCGCAGCAGTCAGTCTTAGGGTCCACTACCTAGCGGTGCACTTCTGACTCCTACAGAGTGCATCTGTCACGTAGCCTCAAGGTGACCTGACAATGGGGGATTCTTACACCCATGTCGGCTTTATATTCAGTGAGGACAAGAGTCCAGTATATTTTCCTGTGGTCTGTAAGATGGAGGAAAATGCTGCTGTTCAAAGGAGTAAGTAGGGGAGACTTGTCTAGGAAGAAATGTGCCTGTTTAAAGCCTCTGTACCTATTCAGGTGAACCGGTTCAACCACCCATGGACTGTGAGGTTAGTAATTTTGTTGGGCCATGTGGTCATTTACAACTTGGTAGGCCCAAAGGTTGCAAAATGGTGATAAGTTGCCTAGCTGAAAAGGTGATAGCCCAACCTCTTGTGACCACGATTTACAGTAGACCCCCTAGTATGGCATCTGGCTTAACAGCTGCCACTAGGGGCTCTACAAGCGGTTCTGATAAAATTACATCAGCTCTGCTCATTGTATCATTATACTGTGGATAAGGGCTGCTGTGGTAGTGCAAAAACATATAGTTGGGGATTCCTTAATTTGAGGGCAATGAACTTTAAACTGATGGAGTACAGTACTGATAGAGCAAGCACCTTGTAGAGGTTTAGACCCTCTGTGTAGCATGCACTTGGGATACAGCAGCTTCATGGCTTCACACGTGCTCATAAATGGATCCAAGTAGTAATAATTATACCCACAGAAAAAAAAATAGTGCCCAAACTTTGACAATATTTAATCTAACAGATTCACTTGAACAAAAGGTCAGTTTTCACTTCTCTTACCATTCATATCTGTTGTTCCTTATCCCCAGCTATCTGTTAGACCAGTCCAGCCAAGCTTGAATGAATTCTTTGATAATCCATACAGGAAAGGCAAGCATAACAAACACTTACACTGGAAAGAGTCATAGATTAATCACAGGGAGAAGAGAAATACATTAATAATTCTCAGATGTTATATGACCATTTGTAAAAAAAATGCTAAATTGTAAATAACATGTATGAGTCTCCTTGGAAAACTAAATGAAGGAACTCTCAGACAGGCAAACAAAGAAGGCCTAGTGCTCTGGGCACAGCATACCCATCAGGATTTTGAGGACAGACCAGTAGAGTATTTAAAATGTCTTTATTGGTTAACAAAATTATTGTACAGTAGAAAAATGTATTTAGAAAAATATTCAAATCAATAACAATAATACAAAATTGCAAGCAAGGTAGTAATTGCCCTCTGAGGTAGTAGCGGGCTAATGCACGTGGCTGTATAGAATGACGCCTGACATGTTTCAGACTAAGTGTCCTTCTTCAAAGGCTTTATATCAGCTATAGCAAACAAGTTCTATAATGTAAACATATTTGAGCGTTAGTGCAGTAATACCAGGGATTTTTTTCTCAGACAATAGGTGCAGGAACTCCCCTTTTCCGAGTCACCCCTTTCCCCCGTCCCTACCCACCTCCGAGCTCCGTCCCTTGGTTCCATCCCCTACCCACCTCCCAGTACTGCCCCTTTTAGACAACACTCTCTGGCAGCCATCAACAATAGACCGCTGCCCCAACAGTAGATCTCCTTCAGCAAAAACTGACCCCCCAGCAACATAAGACCCACCCCTAGCAACAATAGGGGCCCCACCAGCAACAATAGACCTCCTCAGCAACAATAGACCCCCCTGCAAAAATAGATCCCCCAGCAGTGAGCATCAATACCGTGAAGAACACCCCAGCATCCCTTATCATTACATACAGTCAGTCCAGAGGTGCCGGAACTGCGTTCCCCCACGTTCCCGCTGAAAAAAATCCCTGAGTAATACAATCGAATTAAGATAGTTTTGTACAAAAATGAAATGACCATATAAGCAGTGAACATGGCAAAGAAAAAAAACACACACTCACATACCTGAGCTGATCGCTGTTACACACAAAGGGGATGAGCAGAATGGATATACCCTGGACAGTGGCTGCCTTGCAGTGTGAAGGTAAGGATGTGTGACTGGATGAATAAAGCCAAATACAAAGGCATGAAAAATGAGAGCCGGGTGGATCCACAGTTACTGCAAGAACTCCCTCTGAGTGGAGTGAACTACTCACATCAGCATAGGGTCAGCCAACAAGTGAAGGAGTTCAACCAATGGCTTCCTAATAAAGACAGAGAAAGGATGATGAGTATTAGTGATGGTAAATAGGGGTCAGAGAATTTGGTAGTGGTAATACCAAATGGGAATAGTCAAAGTGTGAGCTTTCCATGGAGAGAAAAATATCACCGCTCTGAAAGAGGTCTGTGAGGAACAAACATTTTCTCCATGCTGGAAGTAACAGGTGCAGGCAATTCTGGTAATTGAGAGGTAAACGAGAAATCTTGGACAGCCGCACTCAAAAGTAATCTTCGATCTTTATTTAAGTATAATCATAAAAATACATGCCACAGCATCACATTGCAGGAAAGTTGACGCGTTTCACACTGTAGTCAGTGCTTAATCATAGCTATCCTGCTTTGTGATGCTTGGCATGTATTTTTATGATTATACTTAAATAAAGATTGAAGATTACTTTTGAGTGTGGCTGTCCAGGATTTCTCTTTTACCTCTCCATTGTGAGCTTACCATGGTAGGAGTACATACAGGTTGATGGGTTCCAGCAGCAAGCAAATGCCAGCAATGTGGATGCTGCAGAGCCTTTAAATAGCCAGTATGGCCATTAAAAACAGCTGAGTATGGGCTGCAAACAGCTCCCAACTCAGCTGTGGCTGATGAGGCAGAGTATTGCGCCATAGAAGCAGCAATCATCTGCCTCAGAGTTCCCAGGCAGGGCGCCCGCCCAAAGGGGGTGGAGCCGCGTCCCGCGTCAACACGCCTCTGGCGTGCGAAGGGCCTGCCTATCTGCGCTCCAAGCTGGAACGCAAACAGGAAGGAGCACAGCAGAGGGCTGAGCTCAATAGGGCTAGAAGACCCCGAATCGCCGCCAAGCTGGCGGCGATCGGGTGTCTCCCGCGCGGGGCAGTCAGTGGAGTCGCCCCAGCTCCAATTCCATGCAAATGAGAGATTTTGGCCCATAAAGTTGTGGGCATGGATCGAAAGGATGACTGCAGGCAGGACGAGGTGCGCCACCTGGTGGTGAAAAGCAGTTAGCTCAGGCATAAGAGTTCACATTGCAGTACATCACCATAAGTTGGAAAAGAGATCTAGAATGATGAAAAATAAAAAATTCAAAAAAGACAGCAATTAGTGGAATGCAAAAGATATATCACTATTAATAAAGTCAACAGCTTGTTCGAAAAAATGGGAGAAAATATGAAAATTAATGAACTCCAGGAAAAGGCACATATGTAGATAAAATTGTGTTGTTTTAAGGGAGCCTACACTGGTGTGCTAATGCGCATACACAGGAAAAAACACCTCTGATAAAGATGGACTAGAGATCCAACTCACAGACCCCTGATGGAAAGCCCTCCAAAAAGGGCTTAAAGTTAAAGGCCATATTGAGGCCTGGGGGTGCAGTAGCGTTGAGGTGGAAGATCCACCTCAATTCACTTTGTAGAAGTGCTTTGTTGGAGTCGCCCCCTCTGGGGTTGATGGGAATCTGATCCAAAGCCAAAAAAGGCACTTTGGGAGTGCAATCAGCATGCACTATACGGCAGTGTTGGCCAATGGGGAGATCAGGATCCTTTTTGTTTATACTGACTATGTGACGGTAAGTAATTTGCCAAAAGGGTAGTTTAGTTTTGCCTGCCCAAAAGCAACTGCATTCGCACTGCATTAGGTATACCACAAAAATGTGCTCCCCTTTTGTAGAGGCATGCCATTCTTAATGGCCTCCCCAGCAAGGACAATGCCGATACCCCAACCCCTGCTTTTTCTCCCACTGTAATACAAGCCAGCACAACCTACATGATGGCGACGATGCTGTTTTAATAAGGGTCTGATATGGATTTTGGGGGGACCCCATGCCATTTAAAAAAAAAATTGGCCTGAAGGGCCCGGTCTGGACCTGGGTGGGCCCATTTTTTTCACAATTTATCATTGTGAGAGCTGGGAAGTGTATGGAAGCAGTGTATTGTGTGAAAGGTGAGTACACCTATATGGGGTCTGTTTGTAGAGAGGGCTGGAGTAACCAGTGGATGTCCCCTGACAGGTAAGAGGGAACGTTGAGAATTGCCTGGTCTTTAAGAAGAGAGTGATAGACTTTACCATGGAAGCCATGTGCTCCTCTGAGTTTCAGCATAAATAGGGGAGATAGAGGTAAAAACCAACTATGGACTGTGACAGGTTGCCCTGAGGGAAGGTAGTGATTTCCCCCAGGGCCTGAACCTAAATATTGGCTTAGATGCCTATGCAAGAGTGATTGTGCTACTGGGCCACAACCAGGTAGACCATGAATGTTACACGCTAGTGACAAGTATACCAATTACGAGGGGCAGTTGGCCTTACCCTTGTGGTCATACCCTACAGTAGGCCCCCTGGCATGGGAACTGACTTATCATCCACCAATAAATGGGTGCCACACAATATTTTCCTTTTTGGGAATGGAAAGCCATAGTTCTACTTTAAGTATTCCTCAAAGAGCCAAGTAACTGACTAAAGTACTTAGTTGTTGTTTTTTTGTATGCACAAAGGTAAATCAATCTTTTGTAGCCTTGAATTCTGGTGTACAATTTAGCACATAGATTAGAATAGACAATCAAAGAAAGGCTTAAAATCAAACTTTTTTTGGTCTGCAAAATGTTTAAATGATAGGGGCCCATAACCCTAATACTGAACCTATAAATATGCGCCAAAAGGTAAAATGTGTTCATTAGTGCTAACATTTCATAAATGTTCTGAGCCATAAAGATGGAAAAGACCCAAGGAGGAACATTTCTTGTTGGAAGTTCAAAGTCATTCCTAGCAAGCATGAAACTAAAATACCACTGATGATAATTATGCTATGTAAGAAAGGCTAGAAATTCTTGTTAATACTGTAGATCTATAATGTTGAAAAACCTCTCTGCTCTCATTACCTTTCTGTAGACCCTTCAACATGGCCTCCTCCATGAGAATGAAAATATGGCTTCCCAAAATATCTCTCTATTTTGAAAGAGTTTTATTCAGGGCCCAGTAGACAATTCCTCTGCCATACAGTGTGTTACTGTACTTGCATAATGTGCAGCTTTTATTGCCTTGACATGTGTTGTTGTAGAGTCCATTTATTATAAATGGATTGACAACACACCACAGTGCAGGATTTAATGAATCTGCAACATATTTTTCAAAGCAGTATTCACACCTGGGCATTGTGGGGCATACATTATGCACGTGGGTTGTGGTCTTCTGGGTGTATTATTGTTTTTTTTCTTATCTTTGTGATTTATTATATATGATTGTCTTAACTGATTTGATATATGGTTCTGCTCAATAAGCACCTAGCAAGTCCCACATGTCTTTCCTTCTGTGTTGAGTATCTTTCCTAAAGGAATGTTGGTGCCATATTTTGAATTTTGGAAAATTCTGTGTTTGTCCACACAATTTCCTAGAAGTCTGCTTTTGAGCTGTATCAGGGGGGCATTCTAACTTAAAGATGAATTCCAGGTGTGGATATTTTATCCATATCCAGATGTAACTATCCATATGCCCTACCTGGTCAATGCTCCTGGAAGCTGGAAGTAGACACCGCTGCTCCAGTGATCTCCACCTCCTTCCGGACTCTTACCGAGTGGCTGGAATTCATCTTTAATTCAAAATTAATGGCACTGCAACACACCACAGTCACTTTCGTAAGTTAGTAATGCACAACATGTTTTGCCACAACACACAGGTCTTAACAAAGTCAAAGGGTATAGTAGTATAAGTGGTATTCACTAGACTCAGGTTAAGGATTAGAGGCCTAGAGGTTTAGGTTAATGTCCAACTCCAGCCCAAACTTTTTTTTGTTTTTTTGTTTTTTTTGTTTTATATCTTAGAAATACTTTCTTTTCCAATGATTTTTATTATTATTTCTAAGGAAGTACAAAAATCCAACAGTTGCTTATATGACAAACAATGTACGTTGACTGCACACCAGGGTATAATACTTTACAAGAAAGAAATAACATGTTTCCAATAAACACAATTTTCCCGAAACACATTGTACAGAAAGTTAAGCAATGAGGATGTGGAAACACAGACTCATTTTTTACTCCACCCCTCCAATAATATCAGTAGCATAGGGGAGGACAATTGGGGTGATACAGCAATGTTGCTACAGTGAACCATCCTACCTCCTGTATAATCAGTGGGCGAAGGGCAGAGTAAACCGGCTTCAAACCCCTAGAGTGCAGGTCTAAATTTGTCATGTATTCCACATCACATCACAGTAAGTGGCCCAAGAGGCCTATGGAAGAAACTAGAGATGCACCAAAGTTTCTGTCGCCGAAAAGTTTCAGCCGAAAATGGTGTTATCAGCATTTAGCTGATAAGAGAATAATGGCATCGAAAAAACGCACGCAATCTCATCGATTTTGCCGCAATTTTGCGTCGATTTTACCACGATTTTGCTGTGCTTATGGTGTGTTTTTTTTAAAGGTCATGTGACTCAAAAAGCGCATCGAAAACATAACACGGGTGCGTTTAAGGGCTTGTAAAGCTTTGTTTTTTTTTAATAACAAACATGTTATACTTACCTCTCTATGCAAGGGTTTTGCACAGAGTGGCCCTGACCCTCCTTTTGTGGGGTCCCCCCGTGGTGCTCCTGGCTCCACCCCTTCTCGAGTCCCCCCCACGGAGAGCCGTCTTCCATCGGGGCACTCGTACGGGCGCGCTCCAGAGTCCTGCTGCTGCGTCCAGTGAAACAGATAGCAGGACTTTGCCCCGCCACCCGGCTCCCATGTTACTGGATTTGATTAATAGCAGCGGGAGCCAACGGCTCCCGCCGCTATCAATCTATCCAATGAGGACTCGAGACAGCGGCTGGAGCTGGAACGATCAGTTTCAGGTAAGAAGAAGGGAGGGGAGGTCTGGGGGGAGGGGGGTGTGCTGCAAAAGGTTTTTCACAACCACTTTAATGATGCATTCTTGCTGCGCTTTTAATGCATTTGAATTGGGTGGTGCATTTTTTGTGCAGTTTTTTTAACTGACCAAAAATTTAGCAAGCAGGATTTTTAACACCACAATGGAAGCCCAACGAACTAGTCAGACATACATAGAATTTAAAAGAATACATTTTTCTTGAGCTTTTCTTGTGCTAAAGGTGCTAATAATGGCTGACAAATTCATATTAATTTAAATTGATGAAATTAATTAAAAAGTCGAATATAATACATCTATATATAAAAATATAAATATTTTTTAAAAACTGTCATTTTCAGTTTTGGTTTTCGGCCAAGTGCATCCTGCATTTCCGGTTTCGGTTTCGACACCAAAACTTCCTTTCGGTGCACCTCTAGAAGAAACAATAGGAAGAAAAATAGGGGGAGATGATAGAACATAGAGAGGGGATAGACAAAGAAAGAAGTGAACCCCATCCAGGCAAGAAATACGGTATCATACATGTCTCATAAGGCATCCAAGAGATATTTAATCCAGGGATCTCAGATTTTGTAAACCGATACAGAAAAAAGAAATTGACTCCTGCGCACAAGTGGTCAACCAGATAGATGGAAGGACGACACAGGCCTTGCTGCCCTCAAGAATGGGGAATCCTAGCAGACAAAGAGATAAAAAGAGAGAGGGGCGCACCGGCCATGTGCATTATCTTTTGTAAAACATTTATTGAATAAAATGATAAAAGAAATTACTCACAAGCAGTAGTAAAATCTGGTGCCATAAAACTCGAGCAACAACAAGCAGCAAGTGGTGGTGATGATGAGTGAAGCCTTCCAAAGATCTTAGAGGAACATACAAGCTTCACTACTAGCTGACGCGTTTCGAAGGGCACGTCCCTTCTTCATCAGAGCTCAGCAGACACTCAGATTTTGTCAAAAAAGGCAAGCTTGTCATTCAAGATTGCCAAAAGACGCACATTAACAATGATCCATAATAACTTAGACTTTAATAGGTTGAATGGGATCGTAGGGGATTTCCATGACCTGGCAATGGAAATTCTGGCTTCTACAAAATGGACGCTGTGAGTCTCCTGGCATCTCCTCCACTGGGCACCCCAGGAGTGCCTATTGTTATGATTTAATGAGGTTCACCTGAGTGAGCGAGTAAATAATATTATATTAATATTAATAATATTAAGTACGGTTCCAGAACCTTCTCACGTTTAGAAATACTTTCAAACGTCGTTGGCACGCCTCAGTGACAACAACACAAGAAATGAGGAAATCGATTGCCAATCGGACAGGAAGACACAGACAAAAACCTGACAGAGGTTCTAGCCCTTCCCTACTTTACTGGGAAAAAATGCTGTGTGTGTGTTGCAATCTGTGTTCCCAATGGAGAGATTAACCGTCACTTTCAGTGTCGATTGGGGACATAGGCTGAAAAAGAAAAACATGATGAATAGGGAAAAGCTTAATGTACAGCAAAATTTCAATTGTCGATTAGACCCCTTTCACACTGGGGCGCTTTGAAGGCACTACAGTGCTAAAAATAGCGCCCACAAAGCGCCCTGAAAGAGCCACCGCTGTGTCTCCTCCCGAGGGCTTTCACACTGGAGCGGTGCGCTGGCAGGATGGTAAAAAAAAGTCCTGCTAGCAGCATCTTTGGAGCGGTGAGGGAGCGGTGTATACACCGCAATTTCACCGCTCCTGCCCATTGAAATCAATGGGGCAGCGCGGCTATACCGCCGGCGTAGCGCTTTGCGGTAGTTTTAACCCTTTCTCGGCTGCTAGCTGGGGGGGGCTAAAAGCGCCCCGCTAGTGGCCGAATACCCCTGCAAATACGATGGCAAAGTGCCGCCCCCGCCCCAGTGTGAAAGGGGCCTTACTGTTCTTATCATATCATAATTCCTGCTCCTACTGCTGAAATAATAGGAAGAAAGAGAAGAGAAGAGAAGAGAAGAGAAGAGAAGAGAAGAGAAGAGAAGAGAAGAGAAGAGAAGAGAAGAGAAGAGAAGAGACGGAGGAAGGGAGAGAGAGGAAGGAAAGAAGACAGAGGAAGTAAGCAAGAAAGGAAAAGAGAGGAAGGAAGGGGGAGACAGAAAGGAAGAGAGAAAAAGGCAGGAAGAGAGAGGAAGAGAGAAAGAAAGGAAGAGAGGAAGGGATGGAGGAAATGAAGGAAGGAACAAACGATAGGAAAGATGCAGGGCTGATTCTGGCCTTGGAAACACTAGTATCTATTAGGCTGGCATTAGATCAGGGTGATTAAACAGATCCTGTGCACCCTTAAATCAGATGTCCCTATCAGACTGCCCCTTTACATCAGGGGTCCTCATCAGAGCCTCTCTTTCCATCAGGTTCCCATCAGAATGCCCCCTTACATGAGGGTCCACATCAAAGTGCCCCCTTACATCAGATGTGTCATCAAAGTGCCCCCTGACATCAGATGTGTCATCGAAGTGCCCCCTTACATCAGGTGTTCTTATTAGTGTGCCCCCTTACAGTAGTGTCCCCATCAGAGTCTCCCCTTACATCAGTTGTCTCAACCATTGTTGCCCCTTAGATCAGGGTCCCCATCAGAGTTCCCCCTTACATCAGGTGTCCCCATCAGAGTTTCCCCTTATGCCACGTACACACGAGCGGACTTTATGGCAAACTAGGTCCGGCGGTCTACCCGACGGACTTTCGGCAGAGGTCCGACGGACTTTCAGAACGAACAGACTTGGCCACACACGAACGGACTAAGTCCGGTCGAAAGTCCGTTCGTTTTGTACGTGATGACGTAAAAGGGACAAAAAAAGGAAGTTCAATAGCCAATAGCTTCCCTTGCGTCATATTTGGTCCGTCGGACCAGCACACAGACGAACGGTTTTCCCGATTTTAATCCGTCGGACAGATTTGAAACATGTTCTATTTCTAGATCCGTCTGATTTTTTCCCCAAAGAACGATCGGACCAGCCCACACACGATCGGATTGTCCGACGGACTAATCCCGTCAGACCTAGTTTGCCGGAAAGTCCGGTCGTGCGTACGTTGCATTAGATCAGGGTCCCCATCAAAGTGTCCCCTTACATCAGGTGCCCAAATCAGAGTGCCCCTTTATATGGATTATCCCCCTCAGAGTGCCTCCTTACATCAACTGTCTGCATCAGACCGGCTCATGGATCAGTGGATGCACTCTCAGAGACCTGGGGGGCACAACTAAAATCCCCTAGATCCGGCCCTGGAAAGAAGGGAGGAAGGGAGAGAGAGGAAGAAGGGAATAATATTTAGGCGTCTCATTTGGACTTATTTGATAGGGCAAATACCAATGTACAGAAAGATGGTATTGGCTGATATGAGTTACTTCACTTATCACATGATCGTTCATCTTTCTAATGCTGAAACCATCCCAATAAAATTAACAATATCACATTTAGGCACTGAAAGTAATCCGAAGAGCACAGTAATAGAGACATCAATGCAATATTGTCCATTTTTTGACAAGGAATTCCCATCACCAGTTTTTCATGAATAAGTCTTTACATCATGTCTCCAAAATAGATAATTCGGGACAGAAGACTCAACTACAGAATGTAATGGATACTGTTCACATGAATGAAACAAGCCACAGTCCCAATCAGCTGTCTGTATTTTTTAATTAGTCCGAGCATTAAATCACTGCAATTTCATATTAGGACTAGGCGACGGATGAAAACCGTTATTGTACTATGGAGCAGATGTGGGTTGAATAAACCTCTCTTTGTTTAACATATCTGTCTGTGTTAATCACAATCGTAAATAGGACTCACTAATGTTAAACACAGCGCAAAGCAAATTTAATTATTGCTGTAATGGATGAAAGCAATAAATGTTTCAATATTTTGAGTATTCTGTGTAATTTGGATTTTCGTTCGAAGAGCAGTGACTTTGGAATTATGCAAGAATCGGAATATTTAGTTTTGAAGCACAACTCTGGAACCGCCCCAAATCCCTCGATTCCTCCCTCTTCTGTTCCTGAAGCCTCCTTGGATCTTTTTGAAAAAAAACAACCCCGTACTTGTCTTTTTCCTACAGCCTTTGGGCCGGTCCATTGTCATCATGGGTCCTTTACATTTTTCTTTGGCAGCAGCAGTGGGCCTCTCTTCCTCCTAGGCTGAATGTAACTTCTTCAATGACGTACAAGTGCTGCTATGTCTAGGAGTAAGCTGAGGCTGGGGTGCTGACACACCCCTTGGGGGGGGGGGGTGGTGGTGTCCTTGACACCCTAGGTTCACAAGAAGTGGGTTGAATGACACTAACCATCATTCAACCCATAAAAGACAACCATCTCTGTATGGTGGAATAAGCAAAGGACAATGCTTTTTTTTTATGAAGAGGATAAGTAGAGCGGGGGGGGGTATAATTAAAAAAATAGCAAGAAAGGTGTTACGCCACTGTTTCCAGGAATCTGCTGTGGTAGTATCATAGGGATGTTTGCATCTGGGATAGGTCAAGGAGTCCAGACCCACAGTTGAGACGCACAAAATTAAAATTGTCCATCACAAATAAAACTCTTAAAGTGGAGTTCCACCCAAAAATTGAATTTCCGCTTTTTGGATTCCCCCCCCGGTGTCACATTTGGCACCATTCAGGGGGGAGGGGGGAGCAGATACCTGTCTAATCCAGGTATTTTCTCCCACTTCCGGGCATAGCCTCCGCGGTGATCTATGCCAAGTCCAGCCCCCCCCGGACTCGCGCATGCGCAGTAGGGAACCAGGCTTTGAAGCCGCAAAGCTTCACTTCCTGATTCCCTTACTGAAGATGCCGGCGCCTTCACCCAAGAGCCGAGGGACAGTTCAGCTTCGGGTGAGGACATCGCGGGCACCCTGGACAGGTAAGTGTCCATATTTTAAATGTCAGCAGCTGCAGTATTTGTAGCTGCTGACTTTTAAAAAATAATTTCTGCGGAACTCCGCTTTAACTATCTGAGTCACCTTGAATGTTAATGGTACCAGTGGACAGTATGAGGTTGATTTACTAAAAATGGAGAGTGCCACATTTGGTGCAGCTGTACATGATAGCCAATCAGCTTCCAACTTCAGCTTGCTCAATGAGCTTTGACAAACAACTTGGAAGCAGATTGGTTCCTACGCAGAGCTGCACCAGATTTTGCACTCTCCAGTTTAGTAAATCAACTCCTATTGGTCAATACCAGTAGGATCAAAATTGAGGGAAGTTAGATTTCACTCATCTAACTTTTCTCAGTTTGGACCCTACTGATATGGACCAATACTATCTACTTGTACCATTAACATTCAAGGGGACTTAAAGTGATACTATAGCTTTTTTTTATTATAATAACAAACATGTCATACTTACCTCCACTGTGCAGCTCGTTTTGCACAGAGTGGTGCTGAACATCCATTTCTGGGGTCCCTCGGCAGCTCTCGCGGCTTCTCCCCGCATTAGATAACCACCTAGAAGAAGCGATCTCCCGAGGGAGTTACCTTGCGGGCGCGCCCCCGAGTCATTCATTCGACATCCATAGAAGCCGAATGTATGACTCGGCCCCGCCCCCCGGGTCATTGGATATGATCGACAGCAGCGGGAGCTAATGGCTGCGCTGCTATCAATCTATTCAATCAAAGCCGGAATTCTGCGGAGAGAAGGACTGTAGTTCATCTTTAAGTTCTTATAATGGTGTAGGCTTACTGATGAAAGATTTATATGTATCCCTTACTTAGCTTTTCTTATTGTACCTTTAACTGCAGCCTGAGAGTCAAAGCACATCTAAAGTGTGAAGTTGCTGTCCAGGTAACTACAGGACTTTGTTATTTGATGTTGTGAACGCTTAGTTGCTTGAAGCTAGTGTTTGTGGTCAGTCATTTTTTTTTTGCTTAGTTGAAATAAAATGAGACTTAAAGTGATTGTAAACGATCACCTTGTAAAACAACCTATTCCGTTTAAAATAGAAATGAAAGGCAGATACAAAACAGAAAGCAGCTATTTGGGACTTTGTATGAGAACGCAGGGCTACCACCGCCAAGCGTCTCCATCCCTATTAATTTGATAAAAAGGAAGGAAGGTGGGACTTTATATGAAGAATGCACCCCTGGAGAAATCACGGTATATATGAAAATGGGAGGTACTAAGTATAATAGAACTATGGACATTTCATGACAGCATTGCAAAACAACAATTGGCTGTCATAGGTTTATTGATATAAAAGTATAACAATAATAGTAATACCATAATAAAATATTGACATAGTAAGTTCATAATGTAAAACATTATATAGAACAAAGTACATTGGGATATATATAATATGACAATGATAATAACAATAGTAACATAATGAGTTCATATCATGCACATTATAGAGAGCCATTTTCATAGAAGCGTGTCTCCCTGATAAAGAACTGTATCTCTAGTTCATTGGTACGATCCAATTGGTAAGTGTGGTGATTACTGGTAGAGGTCGACCGATATGGGTTTTTCTCTGGCCGATGCCGATATTTAGAAATCGCGGTGGCCGATGGCCAATATGTGACGCCGATTTTTTTGGGCCGATATATTTGGCCGATTTTTTTTTTCCTTTCTTTTTTCCCTTCATCTCATAAAATCTAACAGTTAGACCCCTTTCACACTGGGGCGTTTTTCAGGCACTTTTGGGCTAAAAATAGCGCCTGTAAAGTGCCTGTAAAACGGCTCCCCTGCAGTCTCAGTGTGATATCCCCGAGTGCTTTCACACTGAGGCGATGCGCTGGCAGGATGTAAAAAAAAGTCCTGCAAACGGCATCTTTGGAGCGGTGTATACCGCTGCTCCACCACTCCTGCCCATTGAAATGAATGCGCACCGCTGCCTAAGCGCCTGCAAAGCGTTTTGGCAGCGGCGCTTCAGGGGCGCATTTAATCCCTTCCTCAGCCGCTAGCTGGGTTATAAGCGCCCCGCTAGCAGCCTAATAGCGCCTCTAAAATGACGGTAAAACGCAGCTAAAACTAGCAGCGTTTTACCATCAACGCATGCCCGCTCCAGTGTGAAAGCAGCCTTAAGTAATACAGAAATTTTTTTTCACTTAAACATTAAACAAAAAACAAACCTTCAATCAGTTCACTTGTATGTATAATTTAGAAAAAAAAAACACTATCTTAAATAATAAATACACAAAAACAGGTAATCAAAACTTTTGGACGAAAAAAAATGGGCTAACTTTACTGCTTAGGTTTTTTTTTTAATTCATTACTGTATTTTTTTTTTTTTAAATTGCGTTTGAAAGACCGCTGCGCAAATACCGTGGGACATAAAATATTGCAACAATCACCATTTTATTCCCTAGGGTCTCTGCTAAAAAAATATATATAATGTTTGGGGGTTCTAAGTGATTTTCTAGCAAAGATTTTTACTTGTAAGCAACAAGTGTCAGAAAAGATTTAGTCTTTAAATGGTTAAACTGAGAACTTCTACACGCAGAGTTCAGTCTATTGATAAAAAGAACCTGAAAGAGATACAAATGTATCTTCTTATCAGACTTGGTAGGCTGCCCAGAGGAGGAGAGAATCCTCTCCACAGATAACTTAAAGAGGAGTTCCACCCAGGGGGGCCATTAAAAAAAAAAAAAATTAAAAGTCAGCAGCTACAAATACTGCAGCTGCTGACTTTTAATTGGACACTCACCTGTCCCTGGGTCCAGCGGTGCGGGGGATCGAAGCCCCGCTCGTCCCCCCCCTCCGCTCGTCGGCGCCGGCATTTCAACTGTGGGCGCCGGGCTGTGGCTTCACAGCCTGGCACCCACTGCGCATGCGCGAGCGCCGCCGAGCGCCGTGATTGGCCGCTTAATCACCTGGGACCTGCAATGGGTCCCAGATGATTGACAGGAGGGAGGGAGAAGAGCCGAGCCCTTCCTGTGCCAGGGGGAAGTGATGTCACCAGCCCAGGCAGACGAAGGGGCAGACTACGAGGGACCACCTAGCAACAGGCATTTAGAGGTAAGTAAAAAAAAAAAAAATATCCAAATGTTTTTTTGTTTTTTTTTTAGAATTTTTTAGATATGTTTGTTTTTTTGGGTGGAACCCCACTTTAAGGAAACTTGCATTAACTTCTATTACAGAAGTCATTTGCAAGTCATGGCTGAAGTTATAATCGCCCTTTTTTATCAGCACAATCGGCCGATGCCGATTAAGTAAAAAACGCCAAATATCGGCCGATATATCGGCCGGCCGATATATCGGTCGACCTCTAATTACTGGTATTGTAGAATATGAGCAAAGAGGCATCTATTGGCTCTACGCGTTTCATGGCGACTGCCACTCTTCAGGAGCAAGTATGGAGTAGATTTAGAAATGCCAATGAGACTAGGTGCAGGCGTGGAGGGGCGGAGGGCTGACCAGAAACAACATCAGTCCCGGGAGCTGAGGTGGACAAACCCAGGCATAGATGGATCGCCAAAGGGAGACAGTATTCCCCAGGGAAAGGCCCCCATGGATAAAAAAGAGAAGATGTGTTCCACGGAAGTGAATACAGTAAAGCTGATGAAATCCAGAGTGCACCATGACCATGGGGGTAGCAGCCCTGAAGATTTTTACCGTCGGATTAGCGGCGCATTTCGGCCGCTAGCGGGGGGCGCTTTTACGAGAAAGGGTTGAAACCGCCCTCAATGCGCCGCAATAGCGGCGTTTTGCCAGCGGTATCCCAGTGCTGCCCCATTGATTTCAATGGGGAGCAGCAGTGGAGGAGCGGTAAACACACCGCTCCTTTACCGCTCCAAAGAAGCTGCTAACAGGACTTTACCCGACGTCCTGCCAGCGCAGTGCTCCGGTGTGAAAGTCTTCGGGCTTTCACACTGGAGACAATGCTGCAGCTGTTTGAGGGCAGATTGCAGGCGCTATTTTTAATGCTATAGCGCCTGCAAAACGCCCTCGGTGTGAAAGGGGTCTAAGACTACAGGATGAAATAAAACCGCTTGTACTTATATCTAAGGAAAGCGACAAAACTGAGAAACTGATCGGTTTCTGCACTGCATGTCACCTGCATTCTTATTACTAAGGGCATTATGTAAAAGTGTTAATTGGTTGTAAATGATTTCAACAGATCCTCATTTTAATAGCAATGCCCTTGCAGTTTTCATCACCTAACCACAGCTGGAGTCATTAACTCGTCTTAATTTACACACCTCTACTCCCACCTGGAGAATGGGAATCAATGGTTACAATATTGCCTATACAGAGCAACAATATATGAGCTTTATAAGGCACAAAGGGGGAAATAAGGGATTGAGAACACATAAAATATATGTATGCGTGCGTTTGTGTGGCTTTATATTACTCGACCATGATCTGTCCACTTCAATAATAAATAGATGAATAAATTATATTAGTGGATTCAGCTGTAATCTAAGAACATATGCTCTTGGGATGGAAATGAATTTTCCAGATCGCCTGAAATGTATAACCCAAGCAGGCTTTTCTGTAGGTTTTCATCCCAACCTGACTATTAGGTTTACGTTTGGATAGAATTAATGTAATAAAGCTAGGGCACGTTTAATAATTCCACTTCCAGCAGCTGTTTTGAATCACAGACTGAATGTAAGTTGTAGAAAAGGATAGAAGGGTTTATTGGAAAGAAGAAAGATTTTATTGTTACATTGAAATAATTCTCTCTTGGTAGGATAGGGTATAAACAATCAGAAAAGATAACTTTTGGTTATACACTCACCGGCCACTTTATTAGGTACACTTTGCTAGTACCAGTTTGGACCCCCTTTAGCCTTCAGAACTGCCTTAATTATTCGTGGCATAGATTCAACGAGTTGTTGGAAACATCCCTCAGAGATTTTGAATGATTTTGGATTTTGATATTGACATGATAGCATCACAAAGTTGCTGCAGATTTGTCGGCTGCACATCCATGATGTGAATCTTCCATTCCACCACATCCCAAAGGTGTTCTATTGGATTGAGATCTGGTGACTGTGGAGGCCATTGGAGTACAGTGACCTCATTGTCATGTTCAAAAAACCAGTGGTGAGATGATTGGAGCTTTGTGACATGGTGCATTATCCTGCTGGAAGGAGCCATCAGAAGATGGGTACACTGTAGTCATAAAGAGATGGACATGGTCAGCAACAATATTCAGACAGACAACATATAAACATATATGGGAATTTATACGTACTACGCACCCGGTCACTACTATTTTTTACGCCCTTCCAAAAGTACATAAGAACAAAAACAGCCCACCTGGAAGTAATATCGGGGAATGGCTCACTGACTGAGAATTTAGGCCGATGCATTGATGAGTACCTTAGACTCTATGTTTTAAGCATTACTAGATACGTTAGAGACACTTCGCATTTGCCTCAAATTATTGATGGGCTCCACATCCCCGAACATGCTTTGCTAGTTTCGGTGGATGTGGAAGCTTTATATGGCTCAATCCCACATGACAAGGGGGTTTCTGTTATTAAACATCTTCTATCACAAAAAAATCAGCCGGAGTGGAAGTTAAATGAGCTCATAGTTACGGCCTTGGAATTTATACTCACCCACAATGCCTTTTTGTTCCAGGGCTCCCATTTCCTCCAGGTACAGGATGTGGCTATGGGGACCTGTTGTGCCCCCTCCTATGCCAACCTGTACCTGTATCTGAGGATCTTCTGAAGTTTTCTAGCCACATTAACTTGTGGTACAGATTTATAGATGACATTTTCAGTCTGGGATGGACCAATGGAGACTCTCAATCTGTGTTTACAGGCAATGAATTCTAATGAATTCAACCTTACATTCACAATGAACCATAGCCCAACTCCTTTTGCCTTCCTGGATATTACTATCTCCAAAGGAACGGATGGTGAACTCTAGAGCTGTCTCTATCGTAAACCCACAGCAGAAAACAACATTCTTCATTTATCTAGTTTTCATCCAAGACCCTTAGTAAACTCTATTCCCTATAGCCAATACCTACGAATTCCTAGAAATTGTTCGAGCGACAGCCTCTTTCAGGCTGAAGATGCTATACTACGCGATAGACTATTGGCCAGGGGTTATTAAAAAACCTGCCTTAAAAAGGCATACAAAGGTGCTATCACACCAACAAGACACTCTCTACTTTATGCTCCAAAAAAATCCAAAACTGACACCAGCACCCGTCTCATAACCCGATTTTGTAGTCAGCACTCACAGGTCAGACCATTATTGAAAAATATTGCCACCTTCTCCGTATGGATCCGGATATCAGTCCTTTTCTTTCTGATAAACCAGCCATTACATATAGATGGGCAAAATCAATCGGTGATCAATTAGTCCACAGCAAATTCAAAGGTAGTGTCAGTTGAGATCTGTGCAAGCATCTTGGCACTTTTCGCTGTGGAGGGTGTACAGTGGGGACGAAAAGTATTCAGACCCCCTTAAATTTTTCACTCTTTGTTATATTGCAGCCATTTGCTAAAATCATTTAAGTTCATTTTTTTCCTCATTAATGTACACACATCACCCCATATTGACAGAAAAACACAGAAATGTTGACATTTTTTCAGATTTATTAAAAAAGAAAAACTGAAATATCACAAGGTCCTAAGTATTCAGACCCTTTGCTGTGACACTCATATATTTAACTCAGGTGCTGTCCATTTCTTCTGATCATCCTTGAGATGGTTCTACACCTTCATTTGAGTCCAGCTGTGTTTGATTATACTGATTGGACTTGATTAGGAAAGTCACACACCTGTCTATATAAGACCTTACAGCTCACAGTGCATGTCAGAGCAAATGAGAATCATGAGGTCAAAGGAACTGCCTGAAGAGCTCAGAGACAGAATTGTGTCAAGGCACAGATCTGGCCAAGGTTACAAAAAAAATTCTGCTGCACCTAAGGTTCCCAAGAGCACAGTGGCCTCCATAATCCTTAACCACTTGCTTACTGGGCACCTAAACCCCCCTCCTATCCAGACCAATTTTCACCTTTCAGCGCTGACGCAATTTGAATGACAATTGCGCAGTCATACAACACTGTACCCAAATGAAATTTTTATCATTTTTTCCCCACAAATAGAGCTTTCTTTTGGTGTATTTTATCCCCTCTGCAGTTTTTATTTTTTAGTAAAAAAAATGTAAAAAGCCTGAATTAAAAACAAAAAAGATATATATTTTTTTATATTTTGTTATAAAAAATTTAAAACAGGTAATTTTTCTCCTTCATTGATGTACGCTGATGAAGTGGCACTGATGGGCACTGATAGGCGGCAGTGATGGGCACTGATGGATGGCAGTGATGGGCACTGATGGGTGGCAATAATGGGCACTGATCAGTTACACAGATAGGCAGCACTGCTAGGTGGCACTGATTGGCACTACTGGTGGGCATTGATAGCTGGCACTTGTGGGCATTGATAGGTGGCAATTGTAGGCATTGATAGGTGGCACTTGTGGGCACTGTTAGGTGGCACTGTGGGCACTGTTAGGTGGCACTGTGGGCACTGTTAGTTGGCACTGTGGGCACAGTTAGGTGGCACTGTTAGGTGGTACAGATGAGGCATATGAGCCTCTTCCACTTCGGGACCTTTGTCCCTCGCGTCTGAGCCGGTGATCGGCTTTTTTTTCTACTCACGCTATCAGTGTCAGTAGAAAAAAAATGATTACCGATCTTTTGTTTACATCATGTGATCAGCTGTCATTGGCTGACAGCTGATCACATGGTAAGGGGCCGGGACCGGCCCCTTACTTGGATCGGTCATCACCTGAGTCACAGTGACTCGGTGACCACAGTGGGTTCGGCGCGCTCCCTGCAGGGCGCGCACAGGGCTCGTGCACAGGGGAGGCCATCATATGCCAGCCTCTAGGGAATTCAGGTCCGCGCTGTGGCTGTCATTCGGCCATAGCACGGATGTCAAGTGGTTAAATGGAAGACGTTTGGGACGACCAGAACCCTTCCTAGAGCTGGCCGTCCGGCAAAACTGAGCTATCGGGGAGAAGAGTCTTGGTGAGAGAGGTAAAGAAGAACCCAAAGATCACTGTGGTTGAGCTCCATCACTGCAGCCCTCCACCAGTCGGGGCTTTATGGCAGAGTGGCCCGACGGAAGCCTCTCTACACAGTGCAAGACACAGGAAAGTCCGCATGGAGTTTGCTAAAAAAAATACCTGAAGGACTCCAAGATGGTGAGAAATAAGATTCTCTGGTCTGATGAGACCAAGATAGAACTTTTTGGACTTAATTCTAAGTATGGCTCCATTTCAAACTGATAAAGAAATTTGTTGTTTTTTTTTTTTAATATGGGGATATTTTTTATAGCAAAAAGTAAAAAATATTGTTTTTTTTTTTCAAAATTGTCGCTGTTTTTTTTGTTTATAGCGCAAAAAATAAAAACCGCAGAGGTGATCAAATACCACCAAAAGATAGCTCTATTTGTGGGAAAAAAAGGATGTAAATTTTGTTTGGGTACAGCGTCGCACGACTGCGCAATTGTCAGGTAAAGCGACGCAGTGCTGTATCGCAAAAAACGGCCTGGTCATTAAGGAGGCAAATCCTTCCAGGGCTGAAGTGGTTAAAATCACTGCTCCTCACCAAACAGAATTTTTAAATATTTTTTGGCACAGTCAGTACCCAGGTCAGTGCCCAAGAGAACTTTCGTTTGGGTACAGCGTCGAACGACCGTGAAATTGTCAGTTAAAGAGACGCAGTGTCAAATTGTAAAAAGTGCTCTGGTCAGGAAGGGGGTAAAATCTTCCGGGGGTGAAGTGGTTAAGGTCCGAGTACACCGTTACCTTGAACAGTGTAGTTTTTCTCTTCCGTTCTTTGAAGGACATGATAAAGATCAGTGGAGCTTGACCATTGGGTTATAGTGCAATCTACAGGAGTAGGACGCTAGATACAACATGTAAAAATACAGCCTAAGAGCGTCCCCTGCTGGCGATCAAACCCCTGTCCGCTAACATGGTTGGTGCCAAGGAGTAGGATGTCAGAATCTGTACAAGGATTCTTTTTTTCCCTTGTTTCCAGCTATTCCTACGCCATTACCCTGGACTAGGGTTGCACCAATGCCGTTCTTTTACTGGCGAGTACGAGTACCGATACTTTCGGTCAAGTACTCGCCGATACTGAGTACTGATACCTTTGCGGTGCGATTTTAGCCTATACATAATGAATGGGCTCCAATCGCACTGCAAAGAATCGCATGCGATTTGAGCATGAATGCTGTGCGATTCCTTTCCGAATTGCATACGATTTCCCCGCACCTCTCCTGTGTGAACACAGGCTGAAGTCATTATGACAAGTCTGGGTTCACACAGGAAACATGTGGGAAACCGCATGCAATTCAGACAGGCATCGCACCGCATTCATAATAAAATCGCATGTGATTCTTTGCAGTGCAATTTGAGCCCATTCATTTTGTATGGGCTCAAATCACACCACAAAAATATTGGTTTCAGGTTGCGGAGCATTTGCACGAGTATGAGTACAAGTGCAAGTACTTGGTATTGGCACCGATATCGGTATTGGTGCAACCCTACTCTGGACAGCATAGTTTTTCTTTTACTTCTAATTTGTTTCTTATGGAAAGTGCAAGAGTTCTCTTTACACGTAGAAATAATTTTAAATACCAAAAAAACCTGGGGAATGCCCAGGAAAAAATCCAAGCCTACTTACCACCAGCTCGCAGACAACCAATTAACCTGTCTAACAGTATGTGTTAAAAACAGGGGTTTAGTCCACACACATTTGCAAATGCATGCGTAAGCCACAGACCCTCGTCAACTGCAGGGCAAGCGATTGTGGTTGCACCCCAGCTCAATTGACATGATTGGCCGAGTCTGACAGGCATCAGTGCCTATCAACTCAACAAGCCGCATTTAATTTGCCAAAATTTGGCGCCTTCAAAAAAATAATATTTTCTGTTATCTTTTTCTCTGAATTTTAATACAATACAGTGGAACCTTGGTTTACGAGTAATGCAGTTAACGAGCAGTTTTAAAGATGAGCAACTTTTTTTTTAAAATTCTGACTCGGTTTGCGAGTGTTGTGTTGCAAAACGAGTAGAATTCAAGCTAATGAGGTTTGCAGTACCTCATTTGGCCAGACCGAGGACACTCGGAATGGTTCGGAGCCATTCGGAAACAGTCGGAAACAGTCGGAAACACTCCATTCCCAAGTGTTTCCGAGCCTTTCCGAGTTTAGCCGAGCTGTCCCCGAGTATTTCCGAGGCTCTTCGGCAACCCCCCCACCTCTGGCCACATGCGGTATTGCATGTAATAGAAGTCAATGCCGAACAAATTATCTTCATTTCCATTGACTTCTATGGGGAAACTCGCTATGATATGCAAGTGCTTTGGATTACAAAACAGATAATGCTCGTAATCCAAGGTTCCACTGTATGTTTGTATGTTTGATTCACATGTTTGGTTCAGGTTGCTTTCAGTTCTTGGTGCTCAAAATATAAAAGATATGCGCTGTCTCATGTGAATCAATGTAAAATCAAAGTGAAGTATTGTGAACAAACTCAAAAATTACCACCATGTGATTAAACGAACAGAATAATATAATATAAAACCAAATTATTCAGAAAATTATTCATCAAAAAATAATATTCATCAAAAAATAATAACATTTTTCTTTCATCAATATATACATACAGTATACAGTGTCCTGGTGTTTTCATTTCAATACATGTTCAAATCTTTCCATAAAATCAAGTGAAGCACTTCCAGTGAAAGAATATTTTCAATCCGGTTTTCCAAATGTAATTAAATGTGCCGCTTACCAGATCCCAATGATCTCCAAGTTATAAGAGATCATATACCGCATGAGGTGAACAGATATGTGGATTCCTCCTGTATATAACCTGACCTCCTTGATGGATTAATCCAGCAGCCTCCTACTTAAGCCTCGTACACACGATCGGATTGTTGGACAACAAAACCGTGGAATTTTGTCCAAAGGGTGTTGGCCCAAACTTGTCTTGCATACACACGGTCACACAAATGTTGGCCAACAATTACGAACGTAGTGACCTGCTACGTTGTTTTTCAGCTCTTTAGCGCCACCCTTTGGGCTCCTTCTGATAATTTCGTGTTAGTAGAAGTTTGGTGAGTGTTGATTCGCGCTTTTCATTTCGCACTTTTCATTTCGCACTTTTCAGTTAGTTTCTGAACGGCCATTCGCCAACCAGCCATGTTGCGGAATCGGAGGAGATAACGTGTTATTTATTATTGGTCTTGGAGTTATTGCTTTGACATTATTTTTTTGGTTGAATAATGATTTGATTTGGTATATTTTCTATGTTTTTGGATGCATAGAATGCACTTTTTGGTTAAGTTCTATTGGCAGATAGCCTGTCTAATTTTATTTGTTTTCTTTTTTTAATGCACAAATAAAAAATTGTGTAGAATAATACTTGGCTATGTGTTTTGGTACACAAATGACAGTTTGGTTGTAGGAAGTTACATTTTAAAAAATACAATGTAAAATTGACAAGGGACACCAACATAGTTGTATCTTTGATCTTAAAAACTACGGGATAATGGTGTTGTGGTAACTTGCCCCCCCCCGCCAAAAAAAACCATAATAATATTATTCTTGATATCACTAGAAAAAAAAGCCTTTGAAAATAATTTGCAATAACTCCATCAGTATCACCAGCAAAGCAGCTTCATTATTATTCCATTAAAGAAGAAGAGAATTGTGCACTGCATTTGGAGATTTCATAATTTGCCGCATCACGAATGTTAATTCTCCATTACGATCGCTAGTTTACAAGACCGACCGCTTCTGGCTCGTCCTTGCTTCCGAGCATGCGTGTTTGTACTTTAGACTTTTGTCCGATGGACTTGTGTACACACGCTTGGAAAATCTGACAACACACATTTGTCCGTGAAAAACTTTTAAAACCTGCTAGCCAACATTTGTCCGCGGAAGATCCGACAACAATTGTCCGATGGAGTGTACAAATGGTCGGATTTTCCGCCAACAGCCTTTAATCACACATTTCCCATCGGAAAATCCGATCGTGTGTACGAGGCTTTAGATTCCCAGCCCTGCAATCTCCAGCCTGGCCAAAGGCTGATGTTCTCCACTCCGTGTATGTGTGGGGTTTAAACATAGGGAAGACTCATTGCATAATACCTTTACAAAAAAGTTTATTAAAGCTAAAATAATGCACTTACAGCAACTAGGATACACTTATGCCCCGTACACACGGTCGGACAATGATCGGACATTCCGACAACAAAATCCATGGATTTTTTCCAACGGATGTTGGCTCAAACTTGTCTTGCATACACACGGTCACACAAAGTTGTCGGAAAATCCGATTGTTCTGAACGCAGTGACGTCAAAAAAAAGTACGTCGGGACTATAAAGGGGCAGTAGCCAATAGCTTTCATCTCTTAATTTAATCTGAGCACGCGTGGCACTTTGTGCCTCGGATTTGTATACACACGATTGGAATTTCCGACAACAGATTTTGTTGTTGGAAAATTTTATATCCTGCTCTCAAACTTTGTGTGTCAGAAATTCCGATGGAAAATGTGTGATGGAGCCCACACACGGTCGGAATTTCCGACAACAAGGTCCTATCACGCATTTTCCATTGGAAAATCCTATCGTGTGTATGGGCCTTTAGGCAATAGAGAGGGTAATCCAACCAAGAGATCATCAACAAGTATGGATCATCACATCAGAGCTCCCATCTCCTTCCAACATGTTTCCCCTTAATAGGCTACTTCTAGGAATGGAGGATCAGTTTTCAGTTCTCCTCCGTGACTGGGCCAAATAAAGAGCCTTCTGACAAAACCAAAAATAAATATAATTTTCCCACCACCTTTTCATTGATCTTCTTCATGTTCCGCATTTCAAAAGATGAAAATGATAAAATGCGTTTCATATGTCTCCCGAGAGTCCCCACAACTGCCTTCTTTTTCATGTATTTGGACTTACCCAACGAAGTGGAGGCCGCTACAGATTGCAGATTGAAGTTTTTTCCTTCAAAGACGGGATTTAAGCCTTTTTCTGGAAATGGTATTCTCTTCTTTTTGTTCTTTGGTTTTATTAACATTATAAAGACTGTCAGAATAGAGGAAATGTTATAAGAGCTGACAGTGTAACTATACAGATCAGTGATTTGTAAACATGATATTTTCATACATGTAGCTACATAAAAGGAATGAAGATTAGATACAGGTGGCACCACATTCATCACACACAATGTTGGAGAATTCATGAATAACTGATGAGATAAAACATTTGGAGGACTAACTAGAGAGGGTTATTTTTGCTCCTCCAGTGAATAAAAGGCTTTTATACCTTGTTCTGGAATTTTCTGATGTTGTTCTGTAGACTGGTAAAAGCGTTTCTAAACCTAAGGATAAAAATGTAATATATTGCAGCTTTCCAGTCCCTAGATGTGGTGTCTGCATTAGTTTCTTTTTTATTTTTAAGGCTTGTTGCCTACATTTACACTGGTGATCCTGCCAGTAGACATGTGCATGACGAAAACAAATTGTTTCGATTGGTTTCGTTTAGATTTGTTAATCTAGTTATTTCGTTTAGTTAAATTCGGTTGATTCATTCAATTCGTATTCGGAATTCGTATTTGGAATTCGTTTTGTTTTTTTAGAATTTCCTTCGAATTTACCGATTTTATCCAATTCGAAACATTCAAATCTATACATTTTGAATAGGTCGAAACTAAAATGTTATATTTTTATTCGATTTGAATGCGGCAAAGTGAACAAACAATCAAATGATTACAATGACTCTTTAACTTCTTGCCGACCAGCCGCCGTCATTATACGGCTGCAGATTGGCTCCCCTGCGCGAATTGCCTTAGCTGTACGGCGGCCACTTTAAGGGATATAGGGGGCCCGCGGCGCGACCCGGGAGCCAATGCACGTGGCCAGCGGCCACGATGTCCGCCGGCCACCCGCGATCACTCCTCAGAGGGCCAGAAAGAGGATCTGTCAAAGTAAACAGACAGATTGCCATTCTGACAGGGAAGTACAGAAAGATCGTCTGTTCCTAGTTATCAGGAACAGCGATCTCTCTCTACTCCCAGGCAGTCCACTCCCCCCACAGAAACACCTTCTTAGGAAACACTTAACCCCTTGATTGCCTCTAGTGTTAACCCCTTTCCTGGTAGTGACATTTATACAGTAATCAAAGGCTATTTTTAGCTCTGATTGCTGTGTAAATGTCAACGGTCCCAAAAAAGAATCAAAAGTGTCTGATCTGTCTCCCGCAATGTCGCAGTCCCGCTAAAAATTACTGATCACCGCCATTACTAGTAAAAAAAAAAAATTAATAATAAAATTGGCATAAATATATCCCCTATTTTGTAGACGCTTTAACTTTTGCGCAAACCAATAAATATACACTTATTGCGATTTTTATTACCAAAAATATGTAGAAGAATACATATCGGCCTAAACTGCGGAAAAAATAGCTTTTTTTAAAAAAAAATTGGGGCTATTTATTACAGCAAAAAGTACAAAATACTGTTTTTTTCAAAATTGTCACGCTCTTTTTGTTTATAGCGCAAGTAATAAAAACCGCAGAGATGATCAAATACCACCAAAAGAAAGCTCTATTATTGAGAAAAAACACGTCAATTTTGTTTGGGTACAGCGTCACACGACCGCGCAATTGTCAGTTAAAGCGATGCAGTGCCGTATAGCAAAAAATGGACTGGTCATTGCGCAGCCAATTCTCCCGGTGCTGAAGTGGTTAAAAAAAACGGGCCACTGGAAAGGTAAGTGTAATCCCTTTTATTTCACAGCTAAGCTTCTACATACAAAGTGATTCTGTTCTTATAGGGTCACTTTATAGGAAATGTAAACTCTGACTGAATGACATTTCGTTTGCTGAAGCACCTTGTCATTGCCATTTTTTAACCCCTTGGAGCAGGCGCCTCCTGGCACTTTAAGGGGTTTAGGATGCCGGTACGGCGGGGTTCATGATCATGTGACCGTCGTGATTGGCTGTCTCGGCAGTCACATGGTCGGAAAGCTCCCAATCGCTGCTTGTGAGCTTTCCGTTAGCCGCCGGGAACCGTGCCGGGAACGCACAGGGCGCACGCTCTCAGCATAGCTGTATTTGCACTAATGCACACAAATATAAGCAGCCGCTCAGCGCCAAGGCCCACCCGCCGAGAGGCTGCATATTTGCATGAGGCCGGCCCCAAGAGGTTAAATTAAGCTATTGTTTACCCTTTTTTTAATTTTTGTTGCATCTCAGTGCCACTGATCTCCTGCAAACCCCTTTTTAGCTGCTTCAGCCGCATTGCCTGAAAAAGGACCTTCATGGCAGGATCACCATGTATTAGACATGAGCATTTCATTTAGTTCAAAATCGAAATTCGGGCGAATTTTTCATTATTCGGTAATTCGTAGGCATCCGAATATCCGAATTACAAAAGTAACGAATTTAAACGAATCCAAAAAAACTAACGAATTCTAAAACAAATTCTCATTGAATTTGAAAACGAATTCGAATTAAATAAGAAAAAAAATAGAAATCGATTTTCTAAAAAAATAAAAAAATACAATAAAATAGAATATAAAATAATAAAGCAAATTCAAATATCATATGGAATGAAATCGAATTTGAATAGAAAAGATTAGAATAGAAAATAATAGAAAAGAATAGCATAGAAAACAATAGAACAGAATAGAAAAACATATTATATACATACACATATATACATACACACATATATATATATATATATATATATATATATATACACACACATATATACACCTTCTGAAATTTGAATTTCGTATAGAATGAAATCGAATTTGAATAGAAAAGATTAGAAAAGAATAGAAAAGAATAGCATAAAATTATACATATATATATATATATATATATATATATATATATATATATATATATATATAAAACCATGTCGTCCGAAACCAGGGTTGTGGGGAAGAGGCCCTTGTCCTCATCAACATGGGGACAAGATACTTAAAGTGGATTTCCAACGTATAATACTTTTTTTTCTAAATTCCTAAGTTCATCTAATGAAAATGTACCACTCACTTGTTTTTGGTAAAATGTCCCCTGATGTCCGCTTTCACATATAAAAACAACTTATTTAATTTGTTCCTGGTAGTTCTCATCTTGCCTGTGGGCATGTGAAGCCCACAAGCAGACACTTCTGGAATACGGTGATAATGAGCTACCAGCATGCATTGGATGTTCCCGCGCATGCGCATTAAGTACAGGCCGCATTGCTGTAAGCTTCCGATGTTGCCATCACAACGGGCGGCGGTGGCCGAAGTGCCCGCCCCGTTGTGATGGCAACATCTCTGATGGGATCTCGCAATAATTAGTGGCGGCTATCCACACTGACTCCTGGGAAGATTGATTCATAGCTCCCAGGAGACATTGCACCGCCCTATCTGACGGCGATACCCGCGGGTGGCTAGGACAGGAAACTAAGGTAACCCTTAGGGAAAAAAAAAGAAAAAAATCTTGCCATTTGTCAATGTCCATTATGCCAGCTTGGGAATAAGCTTAATTTCTGAAATTGTGTGCAACTCCGCTTTGTACTTTGTCATTGAGATCCTGCCTGGCAAGTTATGTCCCATGCTGTGGGGCTTTTTTTTTTTCTAGTATACACTATAGGATTGTAACAGACCTGGGACACCTTTGGGCGCTCCAAGAAGAATAGTAATGTGGCGGGCAGAGTGCCCCCTCACCCTCCTGTCAGTTCCTGTTCCGAGCCACATTCTTGTCTAAATAACGTAGGACAGTCCAGGTTTTGAATCATGTCTCTGGGTGTCAGTCCACCTGAAACCTGTACACATGATTCAAAACCCGCATTGTCCAGGTGAATTCCGAACAAGTGGCAACCCTACCTAGTATAGTTCAGGATAGGAAGGCTTTTTCCTCCCTTCCCTGTTCTGCCAGGTTGCATGCTCAGATATGGGTCTGGTATGAATTTTTCGGAGGGGGAGATCTCACATGTCTTTTTATTTTTCTTGTTTTGTGCACGTTTCACTCCTACAACTCATACCAGAAACTCATCAGGCATAAGGGTCTAGTTTGTATATTTAAGTAGAATGCAATACCATTTTTTTGTAGGGTCCCCCATTAAGATCTATACCAGACCCTCATCGGGGATGGGGAATCCCCAACCGTAATTTTTAGTTTGTAAATGTTAGTTTTGATGTATTAGATTGAATACGTTGCACAGATGCACCACAGGCAGGTTAACGGTATCCCCCAGGCATGTTTTTAGCCCCTCAATGTGTAAATGAAAACCAAAACAAGCAAAAAAAGAAAAACACCTGAATGCAATTTTGCAATTTTGGCATGTATTAGTAAAACTGTACTCTTCTGTTTTTTATTATCAAAGGAAAACTGGGTCAGAATAGTAACAGCGTTAATAATAATAATAATAATAATAAATGAACAAATAAATCATTATTTAAACTGTAACTGTATAATTCTTGCCATTACAATGACCCACCAAGAAAACAAAAAAAATATATATTTTTCCTACTCGTGATATTCGCAGCAATCTCATATATGTGTGTAATATTTATTATTTGCACCCAAAGTATCCTACCTAAACCACTGAAACTAAAGTATTTTTAACCTTACCTAAAACATATTGAACATGAACTTTGACCCCGATTCTGACCTTTGATCCTGACCTTTGACCCTGACCTTGACTTTGACACTAAACAAGATCAACCCCTGATCTTGCAATTTTATCTTTATTTATTATTATCACGGGAAAGGTTCTGTGTGTTTTTCCCGAACCGCGTTGAAAACACAATGCCCTTGCTATCTGCTGCAGGTGCCAATAGATTGTTAACAGCACTCCAAATGCAGATCGCAAATGCACTGCATTTGTGGCACCAAATCACATGGTACCATGTGATTTGGTCTAATGCATTTTTGAAAAGTAGTGCAAGCATTCATTTTACTGCATTCCAGTGTGATTTACAGCGAATAGGCTGCAAAATCGCACCACACCAGAATGCACATGAATTACACAGGAATGTGGATTTACAGTGCCTTGCAAAAGTATTCACCCCCCTTGGCTTTTTACCTATTTTGTTACATTACAGCCTTTAGTTCAATGTTTTTTTAATCTGAATTATATGTGATGGATCAGAACACAATAGTCTAAGTTGGTGAAGTAAAATTAGAAAAACATATACATAAAACTATTTTTCAGAATTAAAAAAAGGTAAATTGGCATGTGTGTATGTATTCACCCCCTTTGTTATGAAGCCCATAAAAAGCTCTGGTGCAACCAATTACCTTCAGAAATAAAAAAAAGTAGTGAAATTATGTCCACCTGTGTGCAATATAAGTGTCACATGATCTGTCATTACATATACACACCTTTCTGAAAGGCCCCAGAGGCTGCAACACCTAAGCAAGAGGCACCACTAACCAAACACTGCCATGAAGACCAAGGAACTCTCCAAACAAGTAAGTGACAATGTTGTTGAGAAGTACAAGTCAGGGTTAGGCTATAAAAAAATATCCAAATCTTTGATGATCCCTAGGAGCACCATCAAATCTATCATAACCAAATAGAAAGAACATGGCACAACAGCAAACCTGCCAAGCGATGGCCACACACCAAAACTCACAGACCGGGCAAGGAGGGCATTAATCAGAGAGGCAGCACAGAGACCTAAGGTAACCCTGGAGGAGCTGCAGAATTCTACAGCAGAGACTGGAGTATCTGTACATAGGACGACACTAAGCTGTACGCTCCATAGAGTTGGGATTTATGGCAGAGTGGCCAGAAGAAAGTCATTACTTTCAGCAAAAAACAAAATGGCACGTTTTGAGTTTGTGAAAAGGCATGTGGGAGACTCCCAAAATGTATGGAGGAAGGTGCTCTGGTCTGATGAGACTAAAATTTAACATTTTGGCCATCAAAGAAAACACTATGTCTGGCGCAAAACCTAACACATCACATCACTCAAAGAACACCATCCCCACAGCGAAACATGGTGGTGGCCACATCATGCTGTGGGGATGTTTATTCAGCAGTCGGGACTGGGAAACTGGTCGGAGTTGAGGGAAAGATGGATGGTGCTAAATACAGGGATATTCTTGAGCAAAACCTGTACCAGTCTGTGTGTGATTTGAGGCTAGGACCGGACGTAGGTTCACCTTCCAGCAGGACAATGACCCCAAACACACTGCTAAAGCAACACTTGAGTGGTTTAAGGGGAAACATGTAAATGTGTTGGAATGGCCAATGACAATCCAATAGAAAATCTGTGGTCAGACTTAAAGATTGCTGTTCACAAGCGCAAACCATCCAACTTGAAGGAGCTGGAGCAGTTTTGCAAGGAGAAATGGGCAAAAATCCCAGTGGTAAGATGTGACAAGCTCATAGAGACTTATCCAAAGCAACTTGGAGCTGTGATAGCCGCAAAAGGTGGCTCTACAAAGTATTGACTTTAGGGGGGTGAATAGTTATGCACATTGACTTTTTCTGGTATTTTGTCCTATTTGTTGTTTGCTTCACAATTAAAAAAAAAGCATCTTCAAAGTTGTGGACATGTTCTGTAAATTAAATGATGCAAATCCTCAAACAATCCATGTTAATTCCAGGTTGTGAGGCAACAAAACACGAAAGATGCCAAGGGGGTGAATACTTTTGCAAGGCACTGTAGGTGTGAACTGGCCGTTGGACTTTCTTTATTTTGGTTTACATTTTCTCCCCTGGATAGGAAAAAAAAACCACAATGTATCTTTTTTTCCATTCGAGGAGAAACAGAGTACAGGGGTGGGTTTTGATTGATCACCATGATAGCCAATCACAGACTGTCACAGAGATCCTTTATTCTGGAGCTGGGTTTCCTGGGCTCGGCTCCTGATCATTAGTATGAGACCAGGAACTGTCAGCTGAAGCAAGCATCCAGCACAGATGCCAGAGTACATACTGTACATGGGGCACTTCGGAAAAAGACCCGCTTCCACATATATGTGTTACACCGGCATCATCAGGTTAAAGGAGTTTTGCATTTCGAATGAATCAATATACGCCTATTGCGATTTTCTTTTTTTAACCAAAAATATGTAGACGAATATATATCTGTCCAAGCTGATGAATAAATTTTTTAAATTTTTTTTGGATGTGTATTATAGCAAAAAGTAAAAAAAAAAATGTTTAAATTGTTGCTATTTTTTTGTTTATAGCTCTATTTGTGGGAAAAAAAGGACATACATTTTGTTTGGGTGCAGTGTTGCACCACTGCGCAATTGTCAGTTAAAACGGAGTGCCGAATCGCAAAAAACGGCCTGGTCATTAAGGGGGCAAATCGTTCCAGGGCTGAAGTGGTTAAAATCACTGCTCCTCACCAAACAGAATTTTTAAATATTTGTTGGTACATGTTCCCCAGGTCAGTGCTCAGCTCCCCATGCCATTTGTTTGACGATCTCTTGCCTATTAGTCTAGAAAATGGCAATTAGTGTTTTTTTAACACTCAGTTCCCATTGACTTCATTGAAGTTTGAATATGGCACAAGAACTTTTAGCAATGTTCTGCAAAGCCACCAGGTATGTTTGACTTATCCCTAACAGACCCAGATGTTGGGGGTTGTAGGGGGTCAGAGGGCTGTGCCTCCCCCCCTAGATTTTAGCAGTGTCCGCCTGGGTTTTAAGAGAGCATCCACTGATCCATGAGGCACTCTGATAGGCACAATTGATGTAAGGGGGCACTCTGTTGGGGGCAGTTGATGTAAGGGGGCACTCTGTTGGGGGCAGTTGATGTAAGGGGGCACTCTGTTGGGGGCAGTTGATGTAAGGGGGCACTCGTTTGGGGCAGTTGATGTAAGGGGACACTCTGTTGGGGACAATTGATGTAAGTTGGCACTCTGATGGGGACAGTTGATGTAAGGAGGGCTCTGATGGGGACAGTTGATGTAAGGGGGCACTCTGTTGGGGGCAGTTCATGTAAGGGGGCACTCTGTTGGGGGCAGTTGATGTAAGGGGACACTCTGTTGGGGACAATTGATGTAAGTTGGCACTCTGATTGGGACAGTTGATGTAAGGAGGGCTCTGATGGGGACAGTTGATGTAAGGGGCACTCTGTTGGGGACAACTGATCCTGACAACTGTTGGGGACAACTCCAAGGGGACAATTGATGTAAGGGGGCTCTGATGGGGACAGTTGATGTAAGGATGTACTCTAATCCAGACAGTTGATGCAAGGGGCACTCTAATGGGGGCACCTGATGTAAAGAGGGACTATGATGAGGACAGTTGATATAAGGAGGCACTGGTTCTGATTAAGCATCCTAAACTAATGACAGCCTAATACATACATGTGTTCCCTGTTCACTCCTGCACCACCTCTGCACTACCTGTCAGACGTTATTTCCTGGCTGTGATTTGTGGTATGGAAACGTGTTGAATGGAAGAGGAATACTGGTTCTTAGCATCTCTGTCACACTCCTGACTCCTTACAATGCACCCCCAGATCACATAGGCTAGCTCTGGCCCTGATCCCTAGGAGCTGGTATATGACGTTCATATATTTTAGTAAATGCATGCAAACTGTATTTGATTAAGATATTAAAAACAATTTAATTAGGTTTCTTCTTTTGGCTAACGGGGATGAGAACTGAAGTGCATTGGTGTGTGCCGGCTATAAAAGGAGATAGGCTTGAAATCCTATTCATCTTTCATTTGAGAGAAAGATTTCTGATTGACTGGATTCATTTGTTACAGTAGGGGGTATGTACTGTATTTTTTGGCGTATAACACGCACCTTTTCACCCTGAAAATCGGGTGCAAATAGTGTGTGTGCGTTATACGCCGATACTGCAATTTGGGCTGCTTAGGAGGGAACGGGGGGCGAGAGCCGTCAGATTACATGCAGCGAGAATCTCCTGTTTACTCAGCGGCCTCTTTAATAGGAAGTCCCGTCTCCTGGGCCGGCTTTGGACCAGTGTTCTGTCTATCATAGAAGCTGGTCCAGGAGGCGCGACTCTGTATTAAAGAGGCCGCCGAGTAAACAGGAGATTCTCGCTGTATGTAATCTGACGGCGCTCATCCCACCCCCCTCCCTGCCCCCTCCGAGGCAGCAGTAATCTGAAGTGAGGCTGCAGATGGGCATTGATCAGGCTGCGTTCATGGCAATGGTGAGGCCGCATATAGGCATTGATCAGGCTGCAGATGGGCATTAATCAGGCTGCATTGATGGGCAATTGTGAGGCTGCAGATGGGCATTGATCAGGCTGCATTCATGGCAATGGTGAGGCCGAATATAGGCATTAATCAGGCTGCAGATGGGCATTAATCAGGCTGCATTGATGGGCAATTGTGAGGCTGCAGATGGGCATTGATCAGGTTGCATTCATGGCAATGGTGAGGCTGCATATGGGCATTGATCAAGCTGCAGATGGGCATTGATCAAGCTGCATTGATGGGCAATTGTGAGGCTGCAGATAGGCATAGATCAGGCTACAGATGGGCAATTGTGAGGCTGCATTGATGGGCACTGACCCTTATTTTGCTTCAAAGTTCTTTATTTAAAATTTGAGTTTTTTTCCTGAAACTTCCCTAAAATTAAGGTGCGTGTTATATGCTGATAAATACGGTATATATTGTTTCATTAGTGCGAGAATTGTTTTACTAGCCTTCGCCCAGTATTTTGGTTGGCTTGATTTGGTTTCTTAACACTAAGTTCCTGTTAATATGAGGAGGTCAGTCCATTAAATATTTTGTATTAATGTTCTGTTTTTAGGGCCTCTTATCCTTGCTAATAAAAGTGCTCTTGCTGTTTTAATGCAGTTGTTTATACTGTTCTTTTTGACGCATTGATCAAAAACCCCAGGTAGCCAGCACAGAGAAGAACAGATGAAAGCTTTAATGGATAAATATTATGTAGATATTGTGAAATGTAAATAATTTATAAAGGCTGCATGGGGCTACCTGGAGATTTTTGTGGATCTTGTAAAACTTTGTTCTTCTTTCATATTATTCTCATTACAAGCTCAGCTTCCAGGGTTTTAATGTGCTATGAGAACTCCAGATTTGGGCTTATTTATTACAATGCACCTATAGCGCAATAAAGTCATGCTATACAGTGCATCTGGAAAGTATTCACAGCGCTTCACTTTTTCCACATTTTGTTATGTTACAGCCTTATTTCAAAATGAATTCAATTCATTATTTTCCTCAAAATTCTACAAGCAATAACTCATAATAACAATGTGAAAGAAGTTTATTTGAAATCTTTGCAAATGTATTAAAAATAAAAAATGAAAAAGAATCCCATGTACATAAGTATTCACAGCCTTTGCTCAATACTTTGTTGAAGCACCCTTGGAACCAATTACAGCCCCAAGTCTTTTTGAGTATGATGCTACAAGCTTGGCACACCTATTTTTGGGCAGTTTCTCCCATTCTTCTTTGCAGGACCTCTCTAACTCTATCAGGTTGGATGGAGAGCGTCGGTGCACAGCCATTTTCAGATCTCTCCAGAGATGTTCAATCGGGTTCAAGTCTGGGCTCTGGCTGGGCCAATCAAGGACATTCACAGAGTTGTCCCGTAGCCACTCCTTTGTTATCTTGGCTGTGTGCTTAGGGTCGTTGTCCTGTTGGAAGATGAACCTTTGCCCCAGTCTGAGGTTCAGAGCGCTCTGGAGCAGGTTTTCATCAAGGATGTCTCTGTACATTGCTGCATTCATCTTTCCTTCAATCCCGACTAGTCTCCCAGTTCCTGCCACTGAAAAACATCCCAGATCGTGATGCTGCCACCACCATGCTTCACTGTAGGGATGGTATTGGCCAGGTGATGAGCGGTGCCTGGTTTCCTCCAGACATGACGATTGCCATTCAGATCAAAGAGTTCAATCTTTGTTTCATCAGATCAGAGAATTTTGTTTCTCCTGGTCTGAGAGTCCTTCAGGTGCCTTTTGGCAAACTCTAGGTGGGCTGTCATGTGCCTTTTACTGAGGAGTGGCTTCACTCTGGCCACTCTACCATACAGGCCTGATTAGTAGAGTGCTGCAGAGATGGTTGTTCTTCTGGAAGGTTCTCCTTTCTCCACAGAGAAACGCTGAAGCTCTGTCAGAGTGACCATTGGGTTCTTGGTCACCTCCCTGGCTAAGGCCCTTCTTCCCTGATCGCTCAGTCTGACCATGCAGCTCACTCTAGGAAGAGTCCTGGTGGTTCCAAACTTCTTCCATTTACGGATGATGGAGGTCACTGTGCTCATTGGGATCTTCAATGCTGCAGAAATGTTTCTGTACCCTTCCCCAGATCTGTGCCTCGATGCAATCCTGTCTTGGAGGTCTACAGACAATTTCTTGGACTTCATGGCTTGGTTTGTGCTCTGACATGCACTGTTAACTGTGGGACCTTATATAGACAGGTGTGTGTCGTTCCAAATCATGACCAAACATCTGAATTTACCACAGGTGGATTCCAATCAAGTTGTAGAAACATCTCAAGTAGGGATGAGCTTCGTGTTCGAGTCGAACCCATGTTCGACTCGAACATCGGCTGTTCGACCGTCCGTCGAATTGCGAACGATATGGGCCGTTCGCGCCAAATTCGTGTGGCACGTCACGGCCCATAATTCACTGCGGCATCGCAGTGCATTGCTGGCTGATGATTGGCCAAGCATGCACTATGACCCGCATGCTTGGCCAATCACAGCGCCGTCAGTAGAGAGAGCTGTAATTGGCCAAAGCCAGGGTGGCTTTGGCCAATTATGGCTCAGGGGATTTAGTACACACCCCACACTATATAAGGCCGCCTGCACGGCGGCCCTGTGTAGTGTGTGTTCCGGTGTGCTGAGAGATAGAGAGAGAGAGAGACAGTGTCATTTGATTTGAGTTAGATAGATTAGGCAGAACAGTCAGTCAGTTAGCTGCACTTACAGTGTATTGTGTATATATATGCATCCCAGGTGTTGCATATATATATATACACTGTATTCAGTTTAGCTAGATCCGTTCCTGTTATCTTCTATCTAGACTATTTACATTTAGTGCAGTGCGTCCTGCTCACAGTGTTCAGCTAGATCCGTTCCTGTTATTTACATTTAGTGCAGTGCGTCCTGCTCACAGTGTTCAGCTAGATCCGTTCCTGCTATTTACATTTAGTGCAGTGCGTCCTGCTCACAGTGTTCAGCTAGATCCGTTCCTGCTATTTACATTTAGTGCAGTGCGTCCTGCTCACAGTGTTCAGCTAGATCCGTTCCTGCTATTTACATTTAGTGCAGTGCGTCCAGCTCACAGTGTTCAGCTAGATCCGTTCCTGCTATTTACATTTAGTGCAGTGCGTCCTGCTCACAGTGTTCAGCTAGATCCGTTCCTGTTATCTTCTAGACTATTTACATTTAGTGCAGTGCGTCCTGCTCACAGTGTTCAGCTAGATCCGTTCCTGCTATTTACATTTAGTGCAGTGCGTCCTGCTCACAGTGTTCAGCTAGATCCGTTCCTGCTATTTACATTTAGTGCAGTGCGTCCTGCTCACAGTGTTCAGCTAGATCCGTTCCTGCTATTTACATTTAGTGCAGTGCGTCCTGCTCACAGTGTTCAGCTAGATCCGTTCCTGTTATCTTCTAGACTATTTACATTTAGTGCAGTGCGTCCTGCTCACAGTGTTCAGCTAGATCCGTTCCTGTTATTTACATTTAGTGCAGTGCGTCCTGCTCACAGTGTTCAGCTAGATCCGTTCCTGATATTTACATTTAGTGCAGTGCGTCCTGCTCACAGTGTTCAGCTAGATCCGTTCCTGCTATTTACATTTAGTGCAGTGCGTCCAGCTCACAGTGTTCAGCTAGATCCGTTCCTGCTATTTACATTTAGTGCAGTGCGTCCTGCTCACAGTGTTCAGCTAGATCCGTTCCTGTTATCTTCTAGACTATTTACATTTAGTGCAGTGCGTCCTGCTCACAGTGTTCAGCTAGATCCGTTCCTGCTATTTACATTTAGTGCAGTGCGTCCTGCTCACAGTGTTCAGCTAGATCCATTCCTGTTATCTTCCTACTGACAGGCAGGCTTGTCTTGTTACAGTATATAAAGCTACCTGAAGAAAATTACAGGTGTTCTATTTGATCCTATTAGTACCACGGTCAGGCAGCTAGACTATTTACATTTAGTACAGTGCGTCCTGCTCACAGTGTTCAGCTAGATCCGTTCCTGTTATCTTCCTACTGACAGGCAGGCTTGTCTGGTTACAGTATATAAAGCTACCTGAAGAAAATTACAGGTGTTCTATTTGATCCTATTAGTACCACGGTCAGGCAGCTAGACTATTTACATTTAGTACAGTGCGTCCTGCTCACAGTGTTCAGCTAGATCCGTTCCTGTTATCTTCCTACTGACAGGCAGGCTTGTCTGGTTACAGTATATAAAGCTACCTGAAGAAAATTACAGGTGTTCTATTTGATCCTATTAGTACCACGGTCAGGCAGCTAGACTATTTACATTTAGTACAGTGCGTCCTGCTCACAGTGTTCAGCTAGATCCGTTCCTGTTATCTTCCTACTGACAGGCAGGCTTGTCTGGTTACAGTATATAAAGCTACCTGAAGAAAATTACAGGTGTTCTATTTGATCCTATTAGTACCACGGTCAGGCAGCTAGACTATTTACATTTAGTACAGTGCGTACTGCTCACAGTGTTCAGCTAGATCCGTTCCTGTTATCTTCCTACTGACAGGCAGGCTTGTCTGGTTACAGTATATAAAGCTACCTGAAGAAAATTACAGGTGTTCTATTTGATCCTATTAGTACCTCGGTCAGGCAGCTAGACTATTTACATTTAGTACAGTGCGTCCTGCTCACAGTGTTCAGCTAGATCCGTTCCTGTTATCTTCCTACTGACAGGCAGGCTTGTCTGGTTACAGTATATAAAGCTACCTGAAGAAAATTACAGGTGTTCTATTTGATCCTATTAGTACCACGGTCAGGCAGCTAGACTATTTACATTTAGTACAGTGCGTCCTGCTCACAGTGTTCAGCTAGATCCGTTCCTGTTATCTTCCTACTGACAGGCAGGCTTGTCTGGTTACAGTATATAAAGCTACCTGAAGAAAATTACAGGTGTTCTATTTGATCCTATTAGTACCACGGTCAGGCAGCTAGACTATTTACATTTAGTACAGTGCGTCCTGCTCACAGTGTTCAGCTAGATCCGTTCCTGTTATCTTCCTACTGACAGGCAGGCTTGTCTGGTTACAGTATATAAAGCTACCTGAAGAAAATTACAGGTGTTCTATCCCAGCTTAGTGCAGCTACAGGCCATTAGTATGTCTGGAAGGCCAAGAAGGAGAGGCAGACAGTCACAAGCCAATAAGAGAGGGCAAGCAGGCTCTGTGTCTAGTGCTGGTCGTGGAGACGGTGCATCCTCATCAGCACGTGGCCATGGGACACGCTTGGCCTTTTTTTCGGCAGCTGGCCGTGTTGAGCCGCAACATGCAGAAAACTTGGTCGAGTGGATGACCAAGCCGTCCTCATCCTCCTCATCCTCTCTCACCCATGCCCAGGGTGCTTTGTCTGGCAAAGCAGCGGCCTCTTCCCTCAGCTCAATGTCATCAGTGACTCCTTCCCTAGCTCTACCATGTCCTCCTGAGGATTCCCTCGAACTGTTTGACCACAGTGTTGGGTACATGCTCCAGGAGGATGCCCAGCGTTTGGAAGGCTCTGATGATGATACTGAGCTCGATGAAGGCAGTAACATGAGCACGGACAGAGGGGGTGCCCAAGAAGGACAGCAATCTGGCAGTCATGCTCCCCCTGCTGCAGCATACTGCCAGGTTTGCTCCAGTGATGAGGAGGGAGGGGATGATGAGGTCACTGACTCAACGTGGGTGCCTGATAGGAGAGAGGAGGAGGAGGAGGAGGAGGAGGAGGCGGAACATCACCAACGAGGCAGGATGCCCTCCAGGGGCCAGCCTAAGGGCAGCACATTGACTGCATCACACCCCAAAGCTCCACATGTGCAGCGCGCTGCAGTCTCTGCGCGTTATTCAAAAAGTTCTTTGGTGTGGGCCTTTTTTGAGACGAGTGCATCAGATCGCACCGCTGCTATTTGCAACATATGTCTCAAGCGTATCTCGCGTGGCCAAAACATCTCCCGCTTGGGTACCACATGCTTGACCAGACATATGTTGACCTGCCATGCAGTTCGTTGGCAAGCGTATCTAAAAGACCCACACCAAAGAACAAAGAGGATCTCTCCTTGCTCCTCATCAGCTGAGATTTCCAACCCCACTAGACCTTCAGTCCTCTCTGAGACCTGCAGTGAGAGGAATGAAGGTGTAGAATTAGGTGTGTCACAGCCAAGTACTTGTGGGCAATCTGCTTTTGGTACACCGATGTCAGATTGTACCAGGCAAATTTCCCTGCCCCAGCTGCTGCACCGCCGAAAGAAGTTTGCTCCCAGCCATCCACATGCCCAGCGGTTGAATGCGGACTTGGCAAAATTGCTAGCACTTCAACTGCTGCCTTTTCAGTTGGTAGACTCTGCCCCCTTCCGTGAGTTTGTGGAATGTGCGGTTCCTCAGTGGCAGGTACCCAAACGCCACTTTTTCTCACGGAAGGCGATTCCGGCTCTCTACCGGCATGTGGAAGGCAATGTCCATGCCTCGCTGGACAGGGCGGTCAGCGGTAAGGTGCATATTACCGCTGACTCATGGTCCAGCAGGCATGGACAGGGACGTTACCTAAGTTTCACGGCGCATTGGGTGACTCTGCTGGCAGCTGGGAAGGATGCAGGACAAGGTGCAGTAGTGTTGGAGGTTGTTCCGCCACCACGCCTCCAAAATGCTGATTGTGACACACCTCTCTCCTCCACCCCCTCCTCTTCTTCTTCCTCCATGGCCTCTTCCTCGGAACCAGCGGTGCTCCGTAGGCGTTCAAGGGGCTACGCAAGTACGCAGGCCAAAAGATGCCATGCGGTGCTTGAGCTGGTGTGCTTGGGGGACAGGAGCCACACTGGGGCAGAGGTTCTGTCAGCTCTGCAGGGGCAGGTTCAGAGGTGGTTGACGCCACGCCAACTTAAGGCAGGAATGGTGGTTTGCGACAATGGCACCAACCTCCTCTCTGCCCTCCGACAGGGACAAATGACCCATGTGCCCTGTTTGGCTCACGTCCTTAACTTGGTGGTGCAGCGGTTCTTGGGCAGGTACCCGGGCTTACAGGATGTCCTGAGGCAGGCCAGGAAAGTCTGTGTGCATTTCCGCCGGTCATATAATGCCAGTGCTCGGCTGACGGACCTCCAAAAGGAGTTTAACCTGCCCAAGAACCGCCTAATCTGTGACATGCCCACCAGGTGGAACTCAACGTTGGCCATGCTGCAGCGGCTGCACACACAGCAGAGGGCCATCAATGAGTACCTGTGCGACTATGGCACCAGGACAGGGTCAGGGGAGCTTGGTTTTTTTTCCCCACGCCAGTGGGCCATGATCAGGGATGCATGCACTTTCCTGTCACCATTCGAGGAGGCCACGAGGATGGTGAGCACTGACAGTGCATGCATCAGTGACACTGTCCCCCTTGTCCACCTGTTGGAGCACACGCTGCGTGGAATAATGGACAGGGCACTTGAGGCAGAACAGAGGCAGGAAGAGGAGGACTTCCTTAGCTCTCAAGGCCCCCTTTATCCAGACAGTGTTCCTGCGTGCCCGCCGATCACACAGGAAGAGGACGAGGAGGAGGAGGAGGAGGAGGAAGATTGTGTCAGTATGGAGGTGGAGCCTGGCACTCAGCATCAGCAGCAGTCTTTAAGGGATCAGTCCCAAGGAACACATGGACTTGTACGTGGCTGGGAGGAGGTGGCTGCGGACGTTGTTGTCCTTAGTGACCCAGAGGACTCCGGACCGAATGCCTCAGCAAACCTACGCTGCATGGCCTCCCTGATCCTGCAAAGCCTGCGTAAGGATCCTCGTATTCGTGGTATCAAGGAGAAGGACCAATACTGGCTGGCAACCCTCCTTGATCCACGTTACAAGGGTAAGGTTGCGGACCTTATCTTGCCATCGCAGAGGGAGCAGAGGATGAAACATCTTCGGGAGGCCTTGCAGAAAGGTCTGTGCAACGCGTTCCCAGAGACTGGGAGGTACAAACTCCTGTTTCTGGACAACGTGTTGCTGAGGCTTCGGTCAGTCAAAGAAGGAGCGGTGGAGAAGGTGGCCGTCTGACCGATGCGTTCAGACAATTTTTTGGTCCGCAGCCCCAAGGTATGATCGTTTCCAGCAACCATCGCCAGCGTCTGTTTTACATGGTGCAGGAATACCTAGGGGCAAGATCAGACTTGGACACCTTTCCCACCGAAAATCCTCTGGGTTACTGGGTCTTGAGGATGGATCACTGGCCAGAGCTTGCACAGTATGCAATTGAGCTACTGGCCTGTCCTGCATCCAGCGTTCTTTCGGAACGCACATTCAGTGCTGCTGGAGGCGTGGTAACCGATCACAGGGTGCGTCTGTCCACCGACTCGGTCGATCGGCTGACCTTCATAAAAATGAATCAGTCTTGGATCACCACCAGCTACCAAGCACCTGATGCTGATGTAACCAAATAATTTTTTTTGAAATCTCAGATCCCTTCAAAGACTGCCTATGCTGATGCTGAATGACTATCCCTGAGTAATTATCCTCTTCCTCCTCAATCATCACGCTGATAGCTTGTAAGAACATTTTTGGTTCTGGGCGCCACCACCAGTGCCTAAGGCACAATTTTTCAGCCCCTGTTTAACAGGGGCGTGTAATTACAATTTTTGATGTAATACTTTGCAGCAGGGCTCGTTCCTGCATTCCAACTAGAGTGTCTGTGAGGGGTTGCAGTGTTGTGGCACCAGCACCAGTGCCTAAGGCCCAATTTTTCTGCCCCTGTCTAACAGGGGCGTGTAATTACAATTTTTGATGCAATACTTTGCAGCAGGGCTCGTTCCTGCGTTCCAACTAGAGTGTCTGTGAGGGGTTGCAGTGTTGTGGCACCAGCACCAGTGCCTAAGGCCTAATTTTTCAGCTCCTGTTCAACAGGGGCATGTAATTACAATTCTTGATCTAATATTTCACAGCAGGGCCCTGTGAGGGCTTACAGTGTTGTGGCCACAGCAACACCTAAGGCCCAAATTTCTGCTGAGTATATAGGGCAGGACCCTACTTTCAAACATCTAACTTACAAACGACTCCTACTTGCAAATGGAAGGAGACAACAGGAAGTGAGATGAAATCTACCCCTAGGAAGGGAAATTCTCTCCTGTAAGAGGTAATATGGGAAAACAATTTCTCCTTTCCACTGATGCTTTCCAATCCTTGTTCCACAAAAAAACCCAAATTTTCAAAAAACATTTTTCATTGGGACAAAAAAGTGAGGTGAAATCTTCTGAAGAGGAGGAAAGACAGCAAAACAAATGTCACAGGGGTGATAACCCTTCCCTATGTTTTCCAAAAAGCTTAGAAAAGATTTTTTGGCTGGAGCTAAACACGTTAAAAATGTTCAAAATTACAAACAGATTCTACTTAACAACAAACCTACAGTCCCTGTCTTGTTTGCACCGCCTGTATACTGCTGTTCAGAGTATATAGGGCCTGGTGGCCCCACACCTTTCCTTATTTTAATTTGGGTGCGGGGTTCCCCTTAATATCCATACAAGACCCAAAGGGCCTGGTAATGGACTGGGGGGTACCCATGCCGTTTGTCTCACTGATTTTCATCCATATTGCCATGACCCGACATGACATTAAACCCGCAAGCAGTTTTAAATGAGATTTTTTCCTTTAAAAATGACATTTGGTGCAGGGACTGTTCTAAACAAGGGAAACACGCGTCACTTTACAGGCATACTATAGACACCCCCCAGGTACGATATTTAAAGGAATATTTCACTTTTTTTTTTTTTACTTTAAGCATCATTAAAATCACTGCTCCCGAAAAAACGGCCGTTTTTAAAAGTTTTTTTTGCATTGATACATGTCCCCTGGGGTAGGACCCGGGTCCCCACACCCTTTTTAGGACAATACCATGCAAATTAGCCTTTAAAATGAGCACTTTTGATTTCGAACGTTCGAGTCCCATAGACGTCAATGGGGTTCTAACGTTCGTGCGAACTTTCGGTCCGTTCGCGGGTTCTGGTGCGAACCGAACCGGGGGGTGTTCGGCTCATCCCTAATCTCAAGGATGATTAGTGGAATCAGGATGCACCTAAGCTCAATTTTGAGTGTCAATGCTAAGGCTGTGAATACTTATGTACAAGTGATTTTTTTCATTTTTTTATTTTTATAAATTTGCAAAGATTTCAAGCAAACTTTTTTCAAGCTGTCATTATAGCGTATTGTTTGCTGAATTTTGAGGAAAATAATGAATTGAATCAATTTTTTAATAAGGCTGCCCCATAACAAAATGTGTAAAAAGTGAAGCATTGTGAATACTTTCCGGATGCACTATAGGTATATTAACGGGCTCATTGGAACAAATAAAGAAAAAGTAACAGTAGCAGAACCATCTGAAGAAATTGCTGCTATTTGGGTCTTTTATGGTGGCCAGTCATGAGGTTGAATGCCAACATTTGATCAAATGATTCTAGCTAAAGGAACCCGAACAGTGGTGGTGAATGGCTGGCATTCCCTGAACATCACTTCCCAGGCCCCTCATGCTGAGGCCATAAGACCAAATGCCAGTGTTTTTGCCACATGACCAAATGCCATTGTAGCCCTGAGCAGGATAGGTAAGGTTTCCAGCCCTTCTGTTTCCTTCCTGGAAATCTTGTTAATATAATATAAATATATATACAGTATACAGTGCCTTGAAAAAGTATTCATACCCCTTGAAGTTTTCCACATTTTGTCATGTTACAACCAAAAATGGAAATGTATTTTATTGGGATTTTATGTGATAGACCAACACAAAGTGGCACACAAAGTGGCAACACAAAGTGGCCACCCCCATCAAATCATTCTTTGCAGCTATTACCTTTTGTACCACCACCCCCTCCCTTTTAGAATGTAAGCTCTACGAGCCGGGCCCTCCTGTACCTTTTGTATTGTACTGTAATTGTGTTGTCCCCCTTATACATTGTAAAGCGCTGAGTAAACTGTTGGCGCTATATAAATCTCGTATAATAATAATAATAATAATAATAATTGTGAAGTGGAAGGAAAATGATAAATGGGTTTCATTTTTTTTTTACAAATAAATATCTGAAAAGTGTGGCATGCATTTGTATTCAGCCCCCTTTACTCTCATACCCCTTAACTAAAATCTAGTGAAAACAATTGCCTTCAGAAATCACTTAATTAGTAAACAGTCCACCCAAATGCAATTTAATATCAGTATAAATACAGGTGTTCTGTGAAGCCCTCAGAGGTTTGTTAGAAAACCTTAGTGAACAAACAGCATCATGAAGGCCAAGGAACACACCAGACAGGTCAGGGATAAAGTTGTGGAGAAGTTTAAACCAGGGTTAGGTTATAAATACATATACCAGGCGTTGAATATCTCATGGAGCACTGTTCAATCCATCGTCCAAAAATGGAAAGAGTATGGCACAGCTGCAAACCCACCAAGACATGGCCGTCCACCTAAACTGACAGGCCGGACAAGGAGAGCAATTAATCAAAGAAGCAACCAAGAGGCCCATGGTAACTCTGGAGGCGCAGCAGAGATCCACGGCTCAGGTGGGAGAATCTGTCCACTAGTCGTGCACTACACAAATCTGGCCTTTATGGAAGAGTGACAAGAAGAAAGCTATTGTTGAAAGAAAGCCATAAGAAGTTCTGTTTGCAGTTTGTGAGAAGCCATGTGGGTGACACAGCAAACATGTGGAAGAAGGTGCTCTGGTCAGATGAGACCAAAATTGAACTTTTTGGCCCGAAAGCAAAACGCCATGTGTGGTAGAAAACTAACACTGCAATCACCCTGAACACACCCTCCCCACCGTGAAACATGGTGGTGGCAGCATCATGTTGTGGGGATAATTTTCTTCAGCAGGGACAGGGAAGCTTCTCAGAGTTGATGGGAAGATGGATGGAGCCAAATACAGGGTGTTTGTATACAAATGTTGTGCCCCGTTCACACGACCGGACTTTCCGTCAGACTGGGTCCGACTGTCTTCCCGACAGACTTTCGGCGGACTTCCAATGGACTTTCTGAACGAACGGACTTGCCCATACACGACCGGACTTTCCGGCAGACTAGGTCCAACGGTTTTCCCGACGGACTTTCGACGGAGTTACGACAGACTTCCGAACGAACGGACTTGCCCACACACGAACTAAAGTCTGTTCATTTTGAATGTGATGAGGTACGACAGGACTAGAAAAGGAAATCAATCTCGCCGCTTTTATCTGGGAGATTGAAACCTTGCGAGCCCCATCGTGGGAGCCAACGCAGAGCATACCAGGCCCTTAGGTCTGGTATGGATTTTAAGGGGAACCCCCTACGCCAAAAAAACGGCATGGGGGTCCCCCCAAAATCCATACCAGACTCTTATCAGAGCACGCAGCCCGGCCGGTCAGGAAAGGGGGTGGGGACGGACGAGCACCCCCCCTCCTGAACCGTACCAGGCCGCATGCCCTCAACATGGAGGGGGTGGATGCTTTGGGGAAGGGGGTGCCCTGTGACCCCCCCACCTCAAAGCACCTTGTCCCCATGTTGATGAGGACAAGGGCCCCTTCCCTTGGTTGCCGGGGTCTGCGGATGGGGGAAATATCGGAATCCTGGAGCCCCCTTTAATAAGGGGGCCCCCAGATCCCGGCCCCCCACTCTATGTGAATGAGTATGGGGTACATCGTACCCCTACCCTTTCACCTGGGGAAAAAAGTGTCAATAAAAAAACACACTAGACAGGTTTTTAAAGTAATTTATTAGGCAGCTCCGGGGGTCTTCTTCCCACTTCGGGGGTCTCTTCTGACTTCTCCGCTCTCTCCGGCCTCTTCTCCCGCTCTCCGGCCTCCTCTCCCAGTGTCCGATTCTTCTCCCGCTCTCCGGTTCTTCTGCTGGGCTCCTCCGCTATCTTCTGCTCTTTTGCTGCTCTCTTGCTAGCGTTGGCCTGGTCTTCTCCATTGTCTTGTTCCCTCTCCTCTTCTTCCGATGTCTCCGAGTGTCTCCAAGCGTCTCCGCACGCCTGGCCAAATGCGGCACTGCACCCCCAGCGGCTTGAATCCTGCTCCTCTTGTGAGACAATGCTAGCAAAGTGAGTCAGGATTTTAAAAAAAAATTAATTCGTATAGCGAAACACTCGTAAACCGTGTTACTCGCAAACCGAGGTTCCACTGCATTATTTGATTTTAACATGCTTTTGCAGATATCTTGACTTCATTCTAGGCATCTGTTCAGTAAATTCATTCCTTAAACTCTCTCCTTCCATAACATCTATCTGTGCACTTCCTTATAATGATCTGTTTTTAACTTCTGCCTGTACTGTTATTGGTTTTATTTTTATCTCATGCCGTCTTGTCTTTTAACTCAGTGGTAGTCGTTGTATTTATTTTGTGGTGAGTGGTAAGCCAATTCAGAAAATATGTTAATATTTTTATGACCATGGAACAGCAGTATTTTCCAGCTATTTACAGTTCCCATGGCTTCTTCTATAATTTAAAGTGATCTTTCCCTCGTGGCTATCCCTCGTCTCTTTTGTTTTTTCAAGAATTCCTATTCTTTAGCTTAGAAAAATGTTAATAATGCCCCAAGATCTAGGTCAAGGGGGATATGTGGGAAAGTACGCAATGGGTATATGCATGTCGGGACATACTGAATTTCTGTTAATTATTATGTTTCAATATGTTATTATAGTCTGGTAAATTACAAAGGATTTGGTAGAAAGCTGTTGGCCAAGTAAAAATGAAGCTGATTTGTTCAATGACACATTACTTTTTAGAACCTTATGCCCCGTACACACGGTCGGACTTTGTTCGGACATTCCGACAACAAAATCCTAGGATTTTTTCAGGATGTTGGCTCAAACTTGTCTTGCATGCACACGGTCACACAAAGTTGTTGGAAAATCCGATCGTTCTAAACGCAGTGACGTAAAACACATACGTCGGGACTATAAACGGGACAGTGGCCAATAGCTTTCATCTCTTTATTTATTCTGAGCATGCGTGGCACTTTATCCGTCGGATTTGTGTATACACGATCGGAATTTCCGACAACGGATTTTGTTGTCGGAAAATTTTATATCCCGCTCTCAAACTTTGTGTGTCGGAAAATCCAATGGAAAATGTGTGATGGAGCCTACACACGGTCGGAATTTCCGACAACAAGGTCCTATCACACATTTTCCATCGGAAAATCCAACCGTGTTTACGGGGCATTAGACTGAAGATTGAGTACCAACCAGGATGCTGGCCAGCAACAGAAGACAATATATTACAGAAACATTATAAGATATATTCATTCTAAATTGTAATTTTAGTTATTCAATGTTTCTATTAAGAAAGGGTCTATAAGCTAATGCTTTATAGTCCTTCCCTTGCAGCATGCTAATGATTTGGACTGTTGCACTCCATGTGAGTGCAGCATTGCAGATCTTAGCTGTCCAACATGCCCCCTGAGCAGCATTCCATTCAACAGCTAGTGGAGCAGCTGTAAATATGTAAGGGCTTGGTATCCTAATTGCTATGGACTACTAATATCCTGACTGCTACACTCAGGCAGAGTACAACAGTCCATGTCTTCTGTATTCTGCTGGAGATGGGCATCTAATCATTAGTTTGGAGCTCTACTACTGAATTAGAACAAAAACAGTTTTTCATGCACTCTCACTTCATAGAACCTCTAAAAACTAAATCTACCATGGGGCTTTAATGCTCTGGGCTTTTTCCCACCCCCACTTGACAGCACTAGGTCAGTCACAAGGAACCAACACTGTCACATGAGTGAGGAGGCACATGCTCACCCATATCTGGAAGTGCTGGGTATTTCACTTTGCATGGTGTTTGAATAGGGAACCATTAAAAACCAAAGCTACAATGGGACTTTGAAGCCCAACTCCAGCTTTTGATTGAAAAGATCGCTTTAAAGCAAAGCTCCACCCAAAAGGGGAAGCTCCGCTTGTTTGTTTCTTCCCCCTCTGCTGCCACATTTGGCACCTTTCAGGGGGAGCGGGTACCTGTTTTTGACAGGTTTCCGGTCCTACTTCCTACCCTAGCCATGGTGAGGTGCCCTGGAAGTTCAGCCCCCCTCCTCCTTCCACCGTCGCCAGGCCATTCAGAAAGCGCAGCGCACTTCGCGCATGTGCAGTAGAGAATTGGCTTTGAAGCTGCAAGGCTTCACTGCCAGTTTCCCTTATAAGGAATGCCGGTGGCAGTACTCGGGAGCTGATGCAAAAATTGTCGGGGGTGCCGATATCGTGGGATCCCTGGACAGGTATGTGTCCTAATATTAAAAGTCAGCAGCTACTGGGCCAATCACAACGAACCAAAATTGTCTCATGGGTGAGATTGTGCTGCTGGGAAAGAGGGGAGTACAGTGGCTAAGTGGTTAGCACGTCCACCTGGAAGCACTAGGGTTGTTGGTTTGAATCTCAAGCACAGCACTACCTGCCTGGAGTTTGCATGTTCTGTCTGTGCCTGTGTGGGTTACCTCCCACACTCCAAAGACATGCTGGTAGGTTAATTACCTTCTTTCTAATTTGACCTTAGTATTTATAAGTACAGTATGTATGGTGAGTTGGGGACCTTGAATTGTAAGCTCCTTGAGGGAGGTTACATATGTGTAAAGTGCTGCGTAAATTGTTGGCATTATAGAAGTACCTGTAATAAATACAATAACCCTATTAATTTCAGGCCACTATCCCCAATCAGCAGTTCAACGACAAGGCAGTTCCAAGACCAGAGCGCTAAAGGCCACTTGGCTTTCCTAACAGGATGCAGATCTGGACAGTGCAGCCCATACGTATCAGTGTTCTTCCTCCTTGCCTGTTAAAATCTCAACTAATGGTAAATGTTAAAAATTTAAAGATATTATGATATATATTTAGGATAAAGTACAGGGACAAAGTTTTTTTTTTTTTTTGCAAGCTTATTTTATTTCAGATAACAGGTCAAACTAAGCAATGAATTGCTAATACATTCCAGTTTACAGCTTATCTTAAAGTAACGTTCTCTGTAATATGCTGCATCCACAGCACACAGAGCACCTCACAGGATCATTAGGAGGTCATTGTAGCTCCAGAAGTCTATGTGGTGTACTTTCCTCTTTCTCTCCTTCATCATATATTGTATTCAGACTTCCAGGGCAGGTTGCATCTGATTGGTAGCTTGGTAAAATAGTACTGAGGGTTTGTTACTCTTATCCCAAAAGCAGGCGGTCAGACACTATAGCTGGCTACTGTAAGAACATAAAGCAGACTCCTTTCCCATAAGGCAAGCAGGCCTACCAGTACTTGGTTGCCCCCAGGACTTATACACACTAATATAGTGCCTGGCCACAATGCCAGGGCATGCGTGAACAGAGCAAAGCAAATAGGTACTTGCAGTTGGCAGACAGGCAGATTGGTTCAATGACAGTCCAGGTAAAAGGTAGGCAGAGTTCAGAGAATAGTCGTTATCTGGTCCAAGGTCATGCATAGAGAAATCCAATATAGCAGAGCAGGGGAGACAGACAAGGAGGTAATATACACGTTATCACACTCTATCACAAGCATCAGACCGCAGGCTTGGCTGGCTTAAATCAGGTCTGGTCTCCACCCAAAGACTGGCCACATTAATCACCTTGCAGATGGACAGACAGGCTAGGAGAATGCCATCGTCAAAACCAGGATGCTGGAATGAGGATGACAGAGTTTTTTTTTACATAAGTCTTTCTACATTTGAAAAATATCAATGAAGGTGATCCAGCATCTCCAGCAACATAACATAGATAAGAGTGAGAGGGTGGATTTGCACAGGACTGAAATGCCTGGATGAGATGCTCAACTGCTAAGCAGATAGGCTGCATGTATCCAGAAAAAGCTCAACACTAGGCAGGTTTCTCCACCCCACTGTGAGCCAAGAACAACTTGATGACATACCCCTAGGGAGTATCCTTGACACCCTGTACTTTCAGGAAGTGGGTTGAATGACACTGAGCATCATTCAACCTGGAAAAGGACTGACAACATATCAGAGTGGTGAGTCTTTAGGAGCACCTTAAAGGTGGTGAGTATTGCAGCAAGGGCTGCTTTTTTTTCATTTTAACATGCGAACAGCAATTCATTTTTAAAATGTTTTTAAAAGTTTGGGTTGGGTTTAAAAGTTATAGTTTAAAAGTTACAGATATTGCCTGTTTAACTGAAGCCTCTCTTTGTACATGGAGGAGTCCCCACCATTCACACAGAATCCCCATTATGTTCACATTGGTTGACAAAACCATTTAATTTTATGGCTGTGCTAAAATACCACGATTTACCAGCAGGTAGCATTGTAAGTTTTATCTGTAGCCGAATGCTCTACCTAGAGAAAAAAAGATAACCCCTCTTTTTAATATTTAGAGGATTCCTAAATACATAAGTGTTATGACAATTTCCAAGGAATTCCCTTTAAGAACTTTGGCCCTTATTCCATCTAAACCTTGCCTTTTTGAATGTCTCTTGGCATGAATGTCAGCCTCGAATTTGGAATACTAGCTTTATTACGTCACACACAAGGAAGGTGCCAGAAAGTCGGAACTAAAAATAGTTATACAGATACATGTAGAACGGCTAAATCAGTTTCCATAGAGATAAAACATAAAGTCAATCCACGTGTCACCCTTGTCTTTCCCTTTGATGAATAATGATTAATGCTTCTAATATCTGGTAGACTAAAGCATGTAAGAGACACCCCACCCTGAAAACTGGACATCTAATCCACTCTATATATCTCTGTTTTCACAGATCTTCCTGTCGGCTTTTACTTGTCCTCTTGAAGAATATTCTTTGCGAAAATGTAAAAGGAAAAAAGAAACTGGATTTTTTTGGGACAGAAGATCTTCCTAGCTATAGAATCTGTGTGTAATGGTGCCCCCACTCATTCCATTTCAACTTGATCCTTTTGCTCATTTGATCGTTTCAATGTTCTCACTGTTATAATATTCCAATGGGATTGTAAAAAAATCAATCCACATTCTGTTGAAGTTTTTGGATTACATTAAGTGGATTTTCTAAGGTCAATTTGAAAGGGAAAGGTTTAGATAATGTCACGTACCTGAAAGGAGACTGAAATTACCAGGTCGGCCTCTCTTGTATCTCCAACCCAGGACCCACTGAAAGTGAAACAGAGCATGCTGAGGGACAGGAGGAACACGAGTGCCTGTAGGTGTAGACCCAGGGATTTGCTGCGGGAGATGCGATTCCAGGGAAACAGGAGAACTATCAGATCAGGAACTGTAGCTGTGCATCATAGTTCAGCTGAGGTTAAGGAAGCACTCCACTTGGACTGCATGGCCAGATTGTATGGCAGGTCAGAGCTTTCAGCAGACTTGCAGCAGGAACACACAGCGGGTCGCAGACCTGTGATCGCAGACAGCCAGACAGACATTCAAAGGATTTGGGAAGCCAGGATCAAAGACAGGAGTGTGGTCACAGGATTAGCCAGGGTCATCAACAGGCGGGCAGCGAGGTACCGAATCAGGAGCCAAAGTCAGGAACGAGCTGTGTCAGGAACTAGCGACAAGATAAGCAGGATCCAAGATCAGGTCAGGAGTAAGCTGGGTCAGCAACCGCGGAAACACACTGGAAGTACACAGGACACAGGGAACAGCTGAAGACCAGTCAGCATTAGAGCACAGACAGAGGCATCTTTAAATAGTCCGTCTGGCACCAACATACATTTGCGTGCGTGCATTCCCGCGTGCATTCCTGCACACATGTGCATTCCTGATAGCCATTAATGAGGAACTGAGTTTGGCCCCTTCTCTTCCTGTGCATTCCTGATAGCCATTCTGCTGAGATTCGTGCGCGCATGAGCATTTATGTTAGCCAGACGTCTCACAGGAATTCCCTGACAGATAATTTGGAAAATCATCACTTGTTTTTGTTGGGGTTTATGTAGTAGGTGTGATATCAGTTTTTATTCTCTTTTAGATTAATTTAAAGTGACTTCTGTGATCATTCAGAGATCATTGACAAGAGCATTAGACCTGAAGTTTACTTCCTTCTGACCTGTGATTTTTCTTATTGTGACCAATCACCAATCAACACATGTTACACAGTGGGAAGAGTAGTGAATCACATGTCATACATGTACATAGTGTGGCAGGGCGAGCCCGTGCCACTGTTTAAAATGGTGGTTTACACCAGATTTTCTAAGAAGCACTAATGGCACAGGTGTATGCTGGCTTCATTTGAGAGCCAAAGATAGAGCTCAGGGCCCCACCCTCTCAAGGGGGTCAATGTGTTAAGGGAGCTGTGAGAGGTGATGGTGTGCACCATGGTGTCCAGGTTGGAACAGGCCAACGCCCAAGCCTGAGAAAGAGTCAATGAAGGACAGAGCAGTTAAGAAGCTGTAATGAAGATGCAGAGCTGAAGTGCAGCATCTGTGCATAAACACTGGGATGTGTTTCATGGTCAGGAGGACCAAAAAGGTATTGGTGGTCAGGAGGACCCTAAAGAGAGGTACACGGAGCGGTAAAGCTGCCACAAGAGATCCAGGAGGTTGAATGTTTTGTTTAATTCATAGTCCTGGTGAGAACCCCCGGCATGGGAAGACATACTGTAATTGTATCAATTTTGACTTTCTTTTAAATAAAAGTGGGCAGGAATCCCTGAAAACTATATCTGGCATGGTGTTTTTTGGCACTACCTTTGAGCTAAAAAACCCTGACGTGTCACAGTATGTACTAGGAATCTTTTTAGCTCTTGGTAGATAAAAAGACAAGTGGGAGAGCAAAGCAATATGTGGCATAGTCATGTGACATGTCGGTCCATTGGATGTCAAGTGGAGATGTCCTCCAGAAGACTGCAGTAGTGTGATGACATCACCATAGGATAACTGGTCAGTATAGGCACAGACTGCAGCACTGGATCAAAGGTCTTCACTCCTGGTAAACGCATTTATGTAAGACAAGTGGTGATGAATTGAGGTGAGCAAAAAAAAGGTGTGAAGTATTTTTTTTTTTTTTTTACGTAAATGGATAGGAGGTTAGTAGTGGAAAACTTAGTAAAGAAGGTCCCAGGGCCCTCAGGAATCGATCCTTTAACCGCAAAGAAGGTTCCAGCACCCTCAGGAACCGGTGCTCTAACCACAATAAAGTTCCCGTGTCCCCAGGTACCGATCCTTTAACCACAAGAAAGTTCCCAGCACTCTCAGGAACCGATCCTCTAACTGCACAAAGATGGTCTCAGCACCCTCAGGAACTGATCTTCTAACCACAAGGAATATCCCAATGCCTTCAGAAGCCGAGGGAGGAGCAGGAGGGTCACCTGCCCCAGGCGTAGTTAAACAAGGGCAGCAAAGAATAGACACAGAATGGTAAACGTTTCTACGCCATGTATTAACAGTGGTCGAGGGGGGCGCAGTTCTGGATCTTTGCCCTGGGTGCTGGACAAACTTGTCCAGGTACTGCTTCTAACTACAGGGACCCAGTGCCCTCAGGAACTGATCCTCTAACCACAAAGAAGACCCCAACACCCTGAGCACCCAATCCTCTAACCACAAGAAATGTCCTAACACCCTCAACCCATTCACCAAAGATACAGAATGCAGCTTAGCAAACTGGCACTGTAGTTATTACTCCTCTCTTCAGGCACATCAGTGGTATACAAGGCATTTTTGATTCCACAGATGCAGCAGAGATGATTTAAGAGGAAAATCCACTGTCCCAGATGATCTTCTATCACAAGCACATCAGCAGTGCTGATAGGCAGGACTCCTGAGGATCCCATTTCTGTCCCTGTAGGCTGGAACACTCTCCCTGAGTAAGGCCTAGCTTTCCCTCACAGGTAGTGTACCTTTCCCTCACTCAGTCTACACACAGGTCTCCTCAAAATAGTGGCTGGGCCCTCTTTTATATGGAATCTAACAGAAAATGGTGGACAAAATCTCGAGAGAACTTGGTACCAATCAGAACATGAGGCTTCTCCAAGATGGCTGCTGGAGACAAGTTCATAGAAGTTACAGCCTCAACAGGATTTCACAAAATAGCAGGGCAGCACAGTGGTGCAGTGGTTAGCACTCTCGCCTAGCAGTAAAAAAGGGTCGCTGGTTCGAACCCCAACCACGACACTACCTGCCTGGAGTTTGCATGTTCTCCCTGTGCCTGCATGGGTTTCCTCCGGGTACTCCGGTTTCCTCCCACACTCCAAAGACATGCTGGTAGGTTAATTGGCATGCTGGTAGGTTAATTGGCTTCTGTCCAAAATTGGCCCTAGTATATGAATGGGGACCTTGGATTGAGGGTAGGGGTTGATGTGAGTGTGCGATGTTCAGGGTTAGGGACAAGGGACAGGGTTGTAGACCAACACTCACTCAGGTTGAACTGGATGGACTGGTGTCTTTATTCAACCTTACTAACTATGTAACTATGTAACTATGTAGCAGGAAAACACAAAAACATTCTGAATATAATATGACATTTCTGCACGAGGAAGTATGATACAATTGTAGTCCCATTTCTCCTTTCAGCCAGTAAGACAGTCCTGTCAAAGTTAACTGTATGTGAGGAGGCTACCTACAAGCGCCCTCAGAAACCAATCTTCTCACAAGGAAGGTCTCAGAGCCCTCAGGAACTGCTCTTTTAACCACAAAGAAGGTCCCAGTGAACTCAGGAATCAATCCTCTAACTGCAAGGAAAATCCCAGCTTCCTTGGGAAATGATCCTCTAATCATAAGGAAGGTCCCAACACACCTTAGTAACAGTGTTGCTAACTGCCAGTAAATTTAAAGACAGTTTCTAAAAACCTGTGATTTTTACAACTGTCCATAAAGGTCTGTAACGGACATTTTCTGCCAGTAAAAATCAGGGCCTTTTGGTGGACTACCTCCACTAAAAGACAATGGGAGAGTTGGATGGATAAGGAGAGCCCGCAACTTGCTCTTCTCAACTTCACAAATCTGTAGCTAAATAAGGTCTTTGATACACATGCGAAAGTTGACGGCTCTCCTTATCTATCTGCATTCTCTTTATATACCTCCCAACATTTTGAGATTGAAACGAGGGACAAATGTTATAAAAAGTATGTAGGCATAGGACACACTCCTGCCACACCACCTTAAAGGAGAATTATACAAAAAAAAATGATTAGTTAAACCCACAAGTGCTTTTTTATCACTGCTATTCCTTTATACTGACTTTTGGAGTGATCTGTCCACTGCCTCTTTCTGCCAACACAGGTTTACTTCCACTGGGGGTGGAGCTGCCGCTGCTGTGCCAGCGTGTGCTGGGAGTCTGGGGCCTGGACCCCGCCGTCCGCTTCCTCGTTCCTCCAGCCCCACTGTGACAGTGTCTGATCCTGTCACAGCAAGCTCCCCATGCCACCCTGTGCCCACAATGCCAGGCCACTGCAGAGGAGGGGGGGAGAGCCGGTCCTGTGTTTTGCCTGTAGCCACAATCATATTCAAGCTTTCAGCTTCCAACTGTTAATTTAGAAGTGCCTGACTTGTGACTGTGGGAAACACATTCATGAAATGGATATTGTATTATTAAATAGGCTTATGGAATATCTCAGCATGAATTGTTGTTTATGACTTATCTATCTGTATAGTGCAAGTGTACTGAGAATTCATTATACAAACAAGTGTGAATCATCTCAGCAATGCTTTACTGTTTACAGGGGAGCTGCAGTGAAACATAACGGGTGGAATTAAAGCATTTGTTACCCCAGCTCTTCATATTCCTGATATGGGCTTGCTGTCCCATGTATTTGTATAAGAAAGTATCCTTTTCTCTTTGTATTGCTTCCTTTGTGTGAAATCCCTGGTGTTCCTGCTAGTCCCCTTCTTTCCTATTAAAAACTGACCACACTAAGCAGGAGAGGACACTTTGGTCAGTTCTCTATGCTGGGAACTCAGTGTGTTCTCCTCCAATGATCAGACTTGTCCTTGGCCATTCACTGGGAAGCTCAGCGTGCTGGTGCTTCTCCTTCCCAGCTCTTATGCAGCTGAGGACAGAGGGAATTTATAGGTATTTAAAGGTATTTATAATGTTTTTTATATCTATACACAAATGTTTTGTTTTTCATTTCTATTTTAAACGGAATGGGTTGTTTTACAAGGCAGTCGTTTAAAATTACATTAGGTGGGCACATTTTAGGGTACAAGTGTATGTCTAGACAAAATATAAAAAAAAATACATGTTCAGTGCATTACATGCACATTTACCTATGTTTTATCCCCTTTATTCCCCTTTAGTCCACTTCATATCAGGGTCCGCAGAGTTCCCTCTTGCACTGTAAAGGGGAACCCTGCAGACTCTGATGTAAGGAGGAATGCTGTGCTGGGTTATATTAACCTGACCTTAATGTAAAAGAAGAAATATTTTTTTTTGCCTTTCGTTATACCTTAACCGCTTCAGCCCCGGAAGATTTTACCCCCTTCCTGACCAGAGCACTTTTTGCGATTTGCTACTGCGTTGCTTTAACTGACAATCGCGCGGTCCTGTGACGTTGCACCCAAACAAAATTGACATCCTTTTTTCCCAGAAATAGAGTTTTCTTTTGGTGTTATTTGATCACCTCTGCGATTTTTATTTTTTGCGCTATAAACAAAAAAGAGCGACAATTTTGAAAAAAATATTTTTTACTTTTTGCTATAATAAATATCCCCCAAAATTATATATATATATATATATATATATATATATATATATATATTTATATATTTAAAAAAAAATTTCCTCAGTTTAGGCCAATATGTATTCTTCTACATATTTTTGGTAAAAACAAAAATTGCAATAAGCGTATATTGTTAGGTTTGCGCAAAAGTTATAGTGTCTACAAAATAGGGGACGGTTTTATGGCATTTTTATTATTAATTATTTTAAATTAGTGGCGGCGATCTGCGATTTTTATCGTGACTGCGACATAATGGCGGACACATCGGACACTTTTGATACATTTTTGGGACCATTGTCATTTATACAGCGATCAGTGCTATAAAAATGCACTGATTACTGTGTAAATGACACTGGCAGGGAAGGGGTTAACCACTAGGGGGCGATAAAGGGATTAAGTGTGTCCTAGGGAGTGATCCTAACTGTGGGGGGGATGGGCTACAAGTCACATGACAGCGATCACTGCTCATGATGACAGGGAGCAGTAGATCTCTGTCATGTCACAAGGCAGAATGGGGAAATGCCTTGTCCGTTCTGCGGCTCCATGACACGATCGCCGGGAGACCGGCGGGCATGGTCACGCTGTACGCAGCGGGCGCGTGCGTCCGATAACCCCGCCAATTAAAGGGAACGTACAGGTACACCCATTTTCCCACCGCTGCCATTCAGCCGACGTATATCAGCGTGCAGCAGTCTGCAAGTGGTTAAGCACATTGCTAATTGCATTAGCTACAGGTTTGTAGCTTAAATATTAATATTTGTACTGAAAACTGTCATTTTGGCTTCTTTTTGAAGTGTCAATAAAACATTGGTGCTGTCAGTAAATGTTTTGCATCCTGTCAGTAAATTTCACTTCAGGAGGTTGGCAACACTACTCAGGAACCATTCCTTTAACCACAAAGAAGGTCCTATCACCCTCAGGAACATATTCTCTTATGCCCTGTACACACGTGCGGACTTTTCGGCAATAAAGGTCCGACAGTCTTTCCGACGGACTTTAGACGGACTTTAGACGGACTTTTGACGGACTTCCGACGGACTTTCAAAGGAATAGACTTGCCTACACATGATCTCACCAAAGTCCGACGGATTCGTACGTGATGACGTACAACCGGACTAAAATAAGGAAGTTCATAGCCAGTAGCCAATAGCTGCCCTAGCGTCGGTTTTTGTCCGTTGGACTAGCATACAAACGAGCGGATTCTTCGATAGGAACTGGGTCCGGCGGAGTTCCGACGTAAAGATTTGAAACATGTTCCAAATCTAAAGTCCGTCAGATTTTCGACAAAAATAGTCCGCTGAAGGTCCGATGAAGCCCACACACGGTCAAAAATGTCCGCCGGATTCGGTCCGTCAGACCAGTCCGGTCGAAAAGTCAGCTCGTGTGTACAGGGCAAAAGGGCAAGGAAGGTCCCGGAGCTTCCAACTCTACACCAAAATATCAGAAAATAGTGAAGTTGACCTTCTAAGAAGAGGTCAGTTATGAGGGCCTGCATAGTTCTTTCAGTGCAGGCTCCTAATACAGTTCATTTTGGGCTTTAGCGTAGGTTAAATCTATCCCGAATAACATTAGCTATTCACTAAATGTGCTGGTTGTCTGGAATGCATCTACTTTATCTTGTTTACTCCAGCTTCCTGTCTGTTGTTCTTGTCGGTAATCTGCTTCCTAAATTTTTGGTTATTCCATGGATCTTGGCCATGTTTACACAGACTGGGAATATCTAGTCGAGGATTTCCACTAGACATTTCCAATTGTAACAAACATGACTTTTCTTCCAGAATCCTCTGGGTTTTTTTTTTTTTCCGCTATTGTTACAAGCAGAAACAGAACAATTAAAAATATTTAAACGCTGGGGAAGGCAAAAAGCAAACTGTTTCTGGGTTTTCCATAGTGTTTATTGTGTTTACTGTTTTTTTTGATGATGCACAAATTTGCACTTTGATTTTTTTTTCTTATTGTAATCAATTAGCAAAGTTGCACTAGTTGCATCGACTACAATTACACAGCTGCATTCATTTGTGTCTATTATATCTATTATATCTAGGAGACGAAAAGCCCATAGGCTACCTGGATAGAAGCATACAGTACATACTATTAAATATGTCCTATTTACCTGGCAACAAATAATATTTTAACGTATTTGTAAAAAAAAATCATACTACAGGGGTGAGCCGAATAAAATTTTGTAATTTACAATAACTATTATTCCCTCCTCCCCCATCCAGAGATCTTCAGGCACTTTGGGTATCAGCACACTTCTGCTTCCTGCAAAGTGTTCTACAGCAAACCAGGAATGAGTGTCACAAGGGTTAGTGCCGGTTCACACAGGGGTGACCTGTCAGATGACTTGTTAGCCCGACAAGTCGCGTTCCATTCAGTACAATGGAACCGTTCTAATAGGAGCGACTGAAGTCGCTCCGACTTAGGCTGGGTTCACACCATTGCGAATTGGATGCGGGATCCCCAATAGCAGGAGATTTTGCAGGAGATTTTGACCGGCTCTCTATGGAGCCTGTTCACATATCTCTGCAGCAGGTCCATTGCGTTTTGCAGAAAAACACTGTGCGTCTTTTGGTCCGTTTTCTGGTCCGAATTCAGCCCAAAATTTGGGCTGAAATCGGACCTGAAACGGTGAACCAGGACGCACGGGACCCCTGCATATGCGGCTCATATGTGAACCGAGCCTTAGAAAAAGGTTCCTGTACTACTTGAGGGTGACTTCAGAGCGGCTTGCATTGACTTCTATACAGAAGTCGTTTTGCAAGCCACGCTGAAGTCGCGCTGTACTTTGAACCCGCCCCGGTGTGAACCGGCACTAAGCGTCTACAAGTGGCCATTTAAACATACATTACGCAGGCATGGTCTTCTATTGTCACCACCAGGAAGCAAACAATTGTTTATCATACACCGTGCTCTAACATTAAAGTTATACTAAAGACTTTATTAAAAAAAAAAAAAAAAAAAAAAGAGCCGAGGCTCTCGTGCACCTCGCTGGATTGAGATGGGGCTCAGGTAAGTATTAGGGGGGGACTGAGGAGGGAGCTGCACACAGAATGTTTTTTACCTTCATGCATATAATGCATGAAGGTAAAAAACCTTGGGCCTTTAGAACCACTTTAATTGCCATTTAGTTAGGATTCCCATCTACTTTAAGAATATGTCTTATAAGCTCCTTTGATCCACATGTGTACACAATATAAAACACACACATAGGAACAATAATAATTCAAGAATGAGAATCATTTCAGTCATGGTCTGAACTTGTGGTCCAGCTGTGGAATCAACGGGAGATCCCTTCCACAGCTGATCATGTAGACCCCCCACCATACATACATACTGTATACGTAGATAAATAGAGATAGATGGATAGATAGATAGATAGATAGATAGATAGATAGATAGATAGATAGATAGATAGATAGATAGATAGATAGATAGATAGATAGATGCTGGGCAGTAAAATGTTCATACCTGAAGATCATTTGAGCTCCCCGGAAGTCAGGCTAAAGAACTTCCAGCTAGCAACCCACACATTGTGTCTTGTTGCTAGGACAAGAAAACTATTGGACCCAAACTCCCAGCATTATAGAAGTAAAAAGCAACAGTTTTGATGTCCGCCAGAAGGCAGGATGTAGGTGTAGCACCCTGGAGTTTAGGCAGGGTTGCTCCTCACAAATTGCTTGCCAGGAATAGTTATCCTGGTTGATTGTTAGAGAGCTATTGATTTCTCTCTAAGTTTGGCCTTGTTGCACTTTTCTCTGCTACCACTAGGTGGCCGGGTACTTGGTACTACTAGATATGAGAAGGGCAACGCATGGTCAGGTTATGGGTATGTGGGGTATCTCAGCCAATGGGCAGGGGTTTCTTGAATCCCTTGGCCTGCTGGGAGAACCTATATATTCGGGTGAGGTCAGGTGATCGGTGTTCTGTGCCACCTGGATGGCTGTCTGGGTGGACATGTGTTGTATTGCCTGGGCTGCTAGGCTGGAGTTTGGGCCTATCCTGGTCATCTGGCTGCTAGAGTTTCTGAGGGCCTAACCAGAAGCAAGAGAGCAACGCAGGGTTGGGACTGCGGCTTGCAGTCCAACCAAAAGTGACGTTTCTGATGGCCGGAGAATCTGTCCTGGTTGGAGGTAGAGGGGAAGCTGTCGCCATTAAGGGACTACCCGCCTGTAACGGAACGTCCCTCACTCCGCTTGAGTGCTTCCGTCATATACCACTTCTTCCCAGTCTGGAAATAGATATCAGATATTCCAACCGCTCACAAGCACAAAACAAGACGAGACTTGCTTAGCTGCTAACATGAACCCATTTATTAGAACCAAAATTACAAGTCTTTATATACCGTTAAAGAGGAGGTTCCCCCCTCCTGCTCATATTACTCTAACAATACAACTGCAACCTAATTAACCTAATTAACATGAGCTAGTTTACTAAATCATTTACCCAGACTAGGTGACTCAGAGACATGACCTTTGGGGTAGACTTGTGGTCACCGAGCTTCACACAGTAGTATAAACACAATAGCAGGAGCTAATTACAATTAACAATACAAACAGTGATCACCCCCCTCCTCAGCCTAGTAGGCAACAAACTATAGTAGGAGTAGACTGTCCGACTCCTACCCAGTTCTAGAGGCCAATGTGATCAGCTCTCTCAACTAACATGTGGAGTTCAGAATCAAACAAACCAAGAATAGTCTTTACATATCCTGGGAGATATTATGGATAAATATTACTGTCCCATTTTAAGCAATCCAAGACATACCCTCCCAGTCACAATTTTCAATATGGCATACACAGGGTTCCCAGAGTCTGTGTGTCCCGAGGGACAAGGAACCGAATTCAAAGTAACACCACCTCAAGGGTCCCTAGGCATGCAGCTCCCAAAGCGCACTGTTCCCCCAAATGCCAGGGCCCATAATCGGTAGGCAAGAGGCTGGCATTCAGTCCCCCCCAAAAGCCTCTATCCCAGGTGAGTCTGCCACACTGCCTAATTACCAGGGACCACAGTGAGTAACTGAAGCAAGTACCGGAGCAGTATTCTCACCAACCGGGGGCGGTGAAGAATCGGGAAACTTCAGGGGTAATCAAGCCAGGGACCCAGCCAGCGGAGGTGACGCTTGCAGAGCAGCCTTGAGTGTCAAGTCAGGAAACTAGCAGGCCAGTGGGGTGAAGCTTGAGAAGTATCTAGAGTGTCAAGCTAGGGACCCAGCAGAGAAGTGGGGGTGACGCTTGAGGAAGATACCACCATGAAGATTGGAGGAGCTCAAGGGATTCAGTGGCAGTGAATCAGAGGGTCTAGTGAGAGACCGGGAGCTCAGTGTGCTGAAAAACTACAAGCAGCAGTTGTGTAACAGTTCCTTCACTTTCACTACAATCGCTTCTTGTAGTGAAAGTGAAGGAATTGTTACACTTTGTGTTAGGATCTGTTAGAGACTGTTGCCATAGGACACAGCATTCCTGCAACGGCAGATGTGGCATCCTGCTGGATGCCTTTTCCTGCATGACTGTTCTCCTGTTAAAGTCTCGAGTCTGCCAATTAATCTTGCAACTACCAAAGGGTGTCCTGGCCCTAACCCTCTCTCCCCCAAAAAAAGTTTGTTAAGAGAAATAAACTTTCTTTTGCATTCAAGAAGTGTCTGGCCCCCAATAACTTTAACTACTCTGCACCCACCATGCCTCACAACCACCTTATACAGAAGGATGTCAGCTATCCCTGGCCTTGGAGGTCCTCATTAGATCAAAGGAGGCCTGAGACCTTGCTACATAGGGATTACTAATTGGGAGTTTTTAGGTCAGGCTTGTGGGGGGCCCAAATGGCCTACAGGTAAATAATAAAACCAATTTTACAAAGCTGCGCAGTTTTAAATATTTACCAAAGCCCCTTGGCTTTTGTTAAGTATTTTTTGGAATTCGTGAACTTGATCTTTAAAGCTGAAATTTGGATATGACCCTTCCCCTTACTTGTAATCCCCTCCAACCTTTTACCCCCCTCCCCCCTCACAATCCTTCAACAATTAATCGCAGAGCCAGTTATAAAATTAAAGCTATTGGCCCTTGTTCTGACTCAACTACAAGGCAATAAATGTTATCTTCAGCTTCACATAGAGCTTACATGACCTGGTGATCTATTTATCCCTTGCATCAATTCAGACAGCTTAACTCAATGAATAACTCACTGTATGGAAAGACAGACGATGAATCCTCTCGAATGTTCCGTTTAATGATGGGTATCCATAGGTAGAAAAACGTTGCAGTTGTAAGCCACATGTAAAGATGTTACAGCAATGAGGTATACTGTGCACAATGAATCAGAGAGAGGAAGGAGAGGAGAATATACAGAACTACGGTGAGAGAAAGAGTTCAGATAGACAGAGGGAACAAATCTTAAAGACACAGAGCATAATAAATCACATAGTGTAACACAACAGCCCTGTTTGCTGACCTAACTCTGGGGTCACCGTAATATTCTATCTTCTTTACTACAGAAGAGGAGGGACTTCAAGTCCATATCACTGCCTGGGTGATATTAATGCTTCCTATAGGCTGTCATTTATGGCCACTGTAAAAGACAAAGAGGAGGAAAAGATGTTTTACAGAAAGGCATATTTACTGATAGGCTACAGTTATATGTGCACCAAGATTTCCATGCCTCTGAGGAGGAGGCAAAATGGCGTAAACGCTGCACCATTACATTTGGCCCTAAAAGCACTACACTGACCACAAATGTAAGGGATCCCATCTCCACTGACCACCAACGTAAGGGGTCACGTCTGTACTGACCACAGACATAAGGGTTACTTTTCCACTGACCACCAACATTGGGGTTACTTTTCCACTGACCGCCAACATAGGGGTTACTTTTCCATTGACCACCCATGCAAGGGGACATTATTATCTCATTATCTTCATTTTTTTATTTAGCGCCTATCTATTTTTTTTATATTATTTTATACCCATGCAAGGGTGACTTCTCCACTGACCACCAAGCTAAAGGGGCACTACAATTTTAAATGTATGCATTTTTTTTCAGCCAATCGTATTATTCATTTCATTTAATAATTATTACTGAAATTTTTGTTGGGCATAGTACAATAATTATATCTACCATGACCTGTAGATATAATTATTCTAAGTATGGGTTCCCTAAGGCATGAAAATTATTTCAAGGACTTCTTCATTATAAAAATTTGAGATATTCTGCTCTTGATCAGGGGTCTCCAAACTACGACCCGCAGGCCAAATCCTGTCCCAGGTTTGCATTCAGTTTCTCCTGCTGGCTTGTAGTCTTTCTCCAAGTCAGCTTGCTGCTAGAACCACCGGCATCCCACTCACCAATGATGTGCTCTGCCTTCCGGCTCCCGCCCTGATGTTACTTTGACCACAGTCAATCTGCAATCAAAGTTAGACCCCTTTCACACTGAGGCTCTTTTCAAGCGCTTTCACGCTAAGGCCCCTTTCACACTGGGCGTTGGGGGCGTCAGCGATAAAGCGCCGCTATTTTAAGCGGCGCTTTACCGCTAATTTCGCTGCACTATTCGGCCGCTATTCGGCCGCTAGCGGGGCGCTTTTACCCCCCGCTAGTGGCAGAGAAAGGGTTAAAACCACCGCAAAGCGCTGCTGCAGCAGCGCTATGCCGGCCGTATAGCTGCTCTGCCCATTCATTTCAATGGACAGGAGCGGTGAAGGAGCAGTATACACAACGCTCCTTCATCACTCCAAAGGTGCTGCTAGCAGGACTTTTTTTTTTTTCAGCATCCTGCCAGCGCACCGCAATGCCGATTTCAAAACAAATCCAAGTAAAACTTCTTAATTTGTTTATTGTTCATTGATTTATAAAGCTGATTTGTGTTCGGCCAACAACTTTTTGTAAAATATATATATTTATATATGTGGCCCTCCTACTGAAATGATGGTGACCCCTGCTCTAGATCAGTGGTCTCCAAACTTTCTAAACAAAGGGCCAGTTTATTGTCCTCAGACTATAGGGGGGCCAGGCTGGTCAGCGGGAGTGAACATTTTTCTTGGTATCAGTGGGAGAAAACATCACCACATTTGGTATCATGGGGTGGAATAGTGCCCCATTGTTGGTATCAGTGGGAAAAATGGTGCCCAGTTGCTTATTTCGGTTGGTAGAACAGTGTCTCATATCAGTGGGAGGAGTAGGGCCCCAAGGGCCAGATAAAGGTAAGCAAAGGGCCGCAGTTTGGAGACCACTGATCTAGTTGAACTATGGCTTTAGAACTAGGTGTCTTTTTGCACCCTGACTACTCATGTAACTGTGGGGGTTATTTACGAAAGGCAAATCCACTTTGCACTACAAGTGCACTGCAAGTGCAGTCACTGTAGATCTGAGGGGGACATGCAAGGAAAATAAAAAACAGCATTTTAGCTTGCACATGATTGGATGATAAAATCAGCAGAGCTTCCCCTCATTTCAGATCTTCCCCTCAGATCTAGAGTGACTGCACTTCCAAATGCACTTTCAGTGCACTTACTTGCACTTGTAGTGCAAAGTGAGTTTGCCTTCCGTAAATAACCCCCTATGAATACTGTACATCTTTATGAGTTGACCTCAATGTATCCTTGCTGAGGACGTAGTAGAGCTTCCCTTCAAAATCGTTCACTTTTATAGGTCGCAGACTTATTGGCACATTGCGAGGGCCCATGGAGTGAGCAGTCCAATATTATACATTGTGAACATTTCCAGATTCTTTAACATGTGCAGGTGAGCATTGCCAACAACAATTGGTGCATTGAGCCCAAGATGAAAAAAAAAAGATCGAATCACTAACAAGTACTACAAGGTACAGCAGGAACAGGAAGCAGAAGTTCTAAATGTGTGTTTTTTATCTCCTGCTTCCTATTTTACACCTCCGAGTGTGCTTGTATGCTTTGATTACCCCTCTGTTCCTGTCCTATAATATCCTCCAGCTGCCTACAGAGAGAAAAAAAAGAGGAGAAATAATAAAATTATTAAAACAGCTTTCAGATTGTGATGTGGGCTGCATGTTAGGCAGAAACTACAGAGGCAATTGTGTTTATATAAAAGGAAACTTCCTGGGGTATGTTGAAAAAAAAGGCATTAAACTTTATAGAAACATATAATACAAGCAATTATGCTTAATTTCTCACAGGTGGGGGGGAAGTTGGTTCAGGTTTATGAATGGCTTTGATAGAACTGCAGTCGTTCTTTGAGTTCCCCCATTTTATTCACAAATCCAGGAATAGCTGGAAATTGGACTTGCTAATGAAGAAGTGGGGGGGGGGGGGTATCGTAATAAAGGCACTTGTGTTTCTGAGCCCAACACATCCATTATGCTAAAATTAGCGCTGTTATCAAATGTTCATTTTATGATTTTTACGTTTGTTGGCTGCAATAACCAAGAAATAATATAGCTGTTGTGGGAGAATAAAAACAAAATTCAAAAACACATTAAAGGCCAAAAGAAAATGAAGTTTTAAAGCTGAACTCCGACCTTACATTTAGTCTTGCACACTTGTACAGTCTCCTCTCCTGTATTAAATGGCTTACTTTGATTTTTTTGCACACTGTGAGCTTCTCACATTAGAAGCTGCAGCAAATCAGATAGAGCCCTCTTTATTTTCTGGCTGGAGAGCAGGCAGCATCATCTAAGCCAGGGGTCTTTAAACTACGGCCCTCCAGTTGTTCAGGAACTACAATTCCCATCATGCCTAGTCATGTCTGTGAATGTCAGTGTTTTACAATGCCTCACGGGATGTGTAGTTCCGTAACAGCTGGAGGGCTGTAGTTTGAGGATCCCTGATCTAACCCTTTCCTCCCAAGCTCTACTGTTCCTGGTCAGCCCCTTTCATTGGAATTCAGTTCTTACAATCTTGGAGGCCCAGCATCACATGTAGGTGTAACACTGGGCAATGTTACTGAATTGCAGAACCTTATTTGTCCACAAGATGGCGTTGTCAATTAGTTTTGCCTAGCTGTGACTGCAATACAGGGCAGTCTAGGAGATGTAGTCTCGAAGCAGGATTCTAACTACAGCCCTCCATGGGCCGTAACTACAAGGTCCATGAGCACCTGGGAGCAGATAGAACCATTAAAAGTAACAACCTGGAAAGGAGCAGGGCAGTTGGGGAACCATGCCAAGTGGGTGGGGAGGAGCTGTGCTGTGTCAAGCCATGCTTTGCTGAGCTACACATTGCCGAGTCGTGTGCTACCTACTGCAACAATGTAACGCAACATAGGCATTTCGTAGGGCATGCTGTATGCAAATGCAGCCCTTCTATAAACGCCCACTCCTCCAGACTGACTTCTTACTCCTCACTCTGCCCTCTTCATCTGTGCTACCGGTACCCCTATCTATCTTTTTATCTGTGCTATCGGCCCCCCACACCATGAGATCATCAAATTCAATGCAGGGTCAATAGCCCTGCACTGTATTAGGGGATAGTGAGGGACCACACGCAAGCCGGTGGGGACCAGAGTGCCTGAGCCAACCAGAGCACAGAATAAGGTAAGTATTAGACCTCATGCACACTGGACGTCTTTAACATGGCTATTTGGGGCATCTGGTGGTTTTTTTTCTGCCTTTAAATGCACATGTCCATGCACACATAGGTGTTTAGAGGCAAAAAAAAACCCCACAGCCAGCGCGACCAGGAGCAGCAGTGGTTTGGCAGAAAAAAGGCTTGACATGTGTAATTATTATTCTGGCCAATTAAATGAATTAACACCCAAGCACTTGGCGTGCCTTAATGTGTTACCTTTTTTCTTTCTTTATTTTTTCTTCCCCTCTTTCTTTCTTTCTATTCCCTCTCTTTGTTTTTCTCCCTTCTGTGCTGCTTCTCCCGCTAGACAGAGCTACGCCCACTGACCCACTGGGCTTGGAGCGCATGGCACTGCCCCCCTTAGAGGTGGGGGCTGTGCTATGCGTTCCACTGTGGCTGACAGAGCCTACCGCACATGCGCGATCGCGCTTGCGGTACCGTGCAAGCGCGAGTGCGGTGACGGACTGTGCAGGGGCGGGCGTTAGGCGCCATTACTCAAATAGACCCCTGTGTTATGCAGTCTGATGAGCACTGCACAGCGGGGTGGACGCCATATAGAGATTCTTCTGTTAACACGGTGAGCTTACTTACTTTTTTTCTCCTGAGCCCATTTCTCTATAGACATTAGTAGATGGCTGCTTTGAAAGATATACAAGCCTCTTTCTGTAATGATTTTTTTAGGATGAGCCATTGTCAAACGACTCAGAGTGTGCTATACATGGATAAGAAGCCATATTTGAGGCTTCGGATAGCTTCACTCTTCAATCTACAGATATTGGTAAATACTCTTCTATCCCTTTATAAAACACATTACATCTAATTGGATCAGATTATCTTGGACTAACATAGATGTATATTTTGACCTTCAACTTTTCCCATTTTCTTTGAATATTACATAGTATTTTTTAATCTTTTTTCCATGCTATCTTGTTTTTTATTTTTGCCCTCATTCTTCTCCGTGTTTTTTTTTTTTTTCTGCTATTCACTTTTTCTTTTCTTTTGTTTACACAGTAGCCTGCAATGTTTTTTGCTACATACGACTCCCCTCAAATTAATTTAACAAGCTTTCTTTTTTGGGCAAACATCTTACGACATTGGTTCTCTCGGTAGGCATCTGTCGACACCGCCATTGGTAGTGCTTCATTCTTCCAAGTTGCATAGCAGAACATTTTGCATGGTAGGTATTGCATACAGTAGTTGTCATCCAGAAGACTCCTATGGTTGTCAGTATCCATGTTCTTGTTGCTATGATATGTTTTCTCTATTTATTTTTTTTAGTAAAACAAATTTCTGACTACATGTGCTCTTACCGAAGGGGCACCAGAAACGCGTTGGGTACCGGAGACACTACTAAGTAATCTTTTATAATATGACATGCAAACTATGTAAACTGTCATGTTTTTTTTTTTTCTTTTTCTTCTTTATTGTTTTTGAAATATGTGTCTTTTGATATGTCTTTTTAATAATCATTTCATGTTTGAATGATCGAACGATTTTATGTACAAACAATAAATATATTCGTTAATCTATTTATGTGTGGTTGTTGCCTATAAAGTCCCAACGAAGGGGCATCTTCTTTTTTGCTACACACATTTACAAGCGCCGAGCATTTTTTCCTGCCAAAGCACTGCTCCCACGAGGAAAGGCATCCAGGAGAGATAGAAAAATGCCCAGTGTGCATGAGGCCTTACATCTTATGTCTCTTCCTCTAAAGTTATCAAGACTTTACCCTTGCAGTGCAGGAGGGGAAGGGGGCACTGCAAAGGTATTTTTTTGTAATTCCTGCAGGTGGGTTTTACAAAACCAGTGTAGCCCTTAACCAGTTAAGGACCCTAAGATTTGCCCCCTTAATGACCAGGCCATTTTTTGCGATATGGCACTGCTTCGCTTTAACTAACAAATAGCGCGGTCATGCGACGCTGTCCCTTTTTCCCCACAAATAGAGCTTTCTTTTGGTGGTATTTGATTACCTCTACGGTTTTTATTGTTTGCGCTATAAACAAAAAAAGAGCAACAATTTTGAAAAAAGAAAAAAAACAATATTTTTTACTTTTTGCTATAATAAATATCCAAAAAAAACAAAAAAAAAACCAAACAAACTTCTTCATCGGTTTAGGCCAATATGTGTTCTTCTAGATATTTTTTGCAACATTGTGGTGGACAGATCGGACACTTTTGACACTATTTTGGGAACAGTGAAATTTATACAGCGATCAGAGCTAAAAATAGCCACGGATTACTGTATAAATGTCACTGGCAAGGAAGACGTTAACACTAGGGGGCGCTCAAGGGGTTAAGTGTGTCCTAGGGAGGTATTTCTAACTGTGTAGTGACAGGGAGTAGAGAGAGATTGTCTGTTCCTGATCACTAGTACAGCAGATCTCTCTCTACTTCCCTGACAGAGCGGGGATCTGTTTGTTTACATTGACAGATCCCCGTTCTCATAGTTGCCAACATCGAAAAAAAAAATATGTGGGACACTTTTTTGGCTGTAGGCGGAGCCGTACAATAATTAGGGGGTGGGGCATTCGTTTGTAGGCGTGACCTAGCAAAAATCTGATACGTGCGGCGCGCAAAGCGCGCCTCGGCGAAAAATGGGCGTGGCTTATGTGAAAAGTGGGTGTGGCTTATGTGAAAAGTGAGCGTAGCTTATGTGAACAGTGGACGTGGCTTAAATGGGCGTGGCTCAAGAGGGTGTGGTTAGAGTCTGAGATGAATGAGGGATGGAGAGGGAAAGGGGGAGAAGGAAAGGGGGAGAGGGAAATGAAGGGACAGCAGCCCCAGATCCTACACAATAAAAATATGTGTATTCTAGAAAGTTTAACAATCAGCAGATAAAGATACTCCAAACACCTGGTGTTAACGCTTCAATCATTCCGGCACCATGATTGTTATGGTGTCAGGATGATTGAAGCGCATTATTTCTATTATTACATTGTAATATAAAATTAAATCATTCAACTCACCATAATGCCGAATCAGTGGGATCCCTGAGCCTGTCACTAGCCACGTCGCCTGCCACCAGCAGAGTCTGTCCTTGCATCAGGTGCCACCAGCAGAGTCTGTCCTTGCATCAGGTGCCCCCGCCACAGTCTGTCCTTGCCTCAGGTGCCCCCGCCAGAGTCTGTCCTTGCCTCAGGTGCCCCCGCCAGAGTCTGTCCTTGCCTCAGGTGCCCCCGCCAGAGTCTGTCCTTGCCTCAGGTGCCCCCGCCAGAGTCTGTCCTTGCCTCAGGTGCCCCCGCCAGAGTCTGTCCTTGCATCAGGTGCCCCCGCCAGAGTCTGTCCTTGCATCAGGTGCCCCCGCCAGAGTCTGTCCTTGCATCAGGTGCCCCCCGCCAGAGTCTGTCCTTGCATCAGGTGCCACCAGCAGAGTCTATCCTTGCATCAGGTGCCACCAGCAGAGTCTGTCCTTGCATCAGGTGCCCCCACCAGAGTCTGTCCTTGCATCAGGTGCCCCCGCCAGAGTCTGTCCTTGCATCAGGTGCCCCCGCCAGAGTCTGTCCTTGCATCAGGTGCCCCCGCCAGAGTCTGTCCTTGCATCAGGTGCCCCCGCCAGAGTCTGTCCTTGCATCAGGTGCCCCCGCCAGAGTCTGTCTAGACCCCCTCAGTGCAGACCCCCTCCATGAGTGCAGACCCCCTCCATGAGTGCAGACCCCCCTCTATTATTGCAGCCCCCCCTCAGTGCAACCCCCCCTCCGATTAGTGCAACCCCCCTCAGTGTAGCCCCCCTTTATTAGTGCAGCCCCCCTCAGTGCACCCCCCCTCAGTTAGTGCAGCCCCCCCTCAGTGCAGCCCCCCTCAGTTAGTGCAGCCCTCTCCCTCAGTTAGTGCAGCCCCCCTCAGTTAGTGCAGCCCCCCTCTATTAGTGCAGCCCCCCTCAGTGCACCCCCCTCAGTTAGTGCAGCCCCCCATCAGTTAGTGCAGCCCCCTCAATGCTGCCCGGCCCCTGCTCAGTGCAGGAGCGGCCGGTGTTCTGCCGAGAAAGTTCCACTCGGCAATGGAGGACCCCCTGTACTGCGCAGGCGCAGAGCTTGCGCAGTACGGGGCTGGGAGCTTTCAGCAAGACACGGCGAAGACGCCGTGTCTTCTGCTCACTTCAGTGGAGAGGGGAGGGGCCGTGCAGCTAAAGAAGGCGCTTCATTGGCTGCAGGGATCGAGCCCCCTTCCCCTCTCCACTGAACACTAGAGGAAGAGAGAGCGGCGGCGGCCGCCGCCATTTTGCTGGAGCCCGCTGCTCCAAAAAAACGAAAAAAAAAACAAAAACCAACATTCCCGATTTTCCTTATGGGAAATCCCGAATTCGGGACACTCTCCAATCGGGACGAGGGTCCCAAAATCGGGATTGTCCCGGGAAAATCGGGACTGTTGGCAACTATGCGTTCTGGCTCTCTGAGTAGCGATCGTAGGTCGCTGGCGGACATCATGCCCACCGGCCACCCGCATCAGCTCCGGTGTCGCACTGCCCGCACGCGCCCTCTAGAGCCCTTAAAGCGGCCGCTGTACAGCCAATTCGCGCAGGAGAGCCAACCTGCCACCGCATAACAAGGCCGGCTGGTCAGCAAGTAGTTTTTATAACAAATAGAAGCCTTTTCTAATGTCTTTTCTACCCCAGCCATCCCCTCTCACTTACTTAGTCCATGGCAGCTTTGAATTTTCCCCTCTCAGTTCAAAATTTAAAAAAAATGTTTCCTGAAAGCTGACTTCCTGTATTGTCATGTGACCTTCCAGGAACTTAATATGCCATCATGCACTGCCTTATGCATCACAGAATAGGGCATGTTTTACCGTTCTGGACCACACCTCCCTCGTTACTTTATCACCTCTTTTTTATTTTCACCCACTTTCCTACTTCTTCCTTTAACCACTTGCTGACCGTGCTATAGCCGAATGACGGCTACAACGCGCTCGTCTAGTTCTGTGATCACAATGCTCGGAGGACACTGCTGATCACATGTTGAGGTAAAGAGACAATCAGTGGCTCTTTACCACATAATCAGCTGTGTCCAATCACAGTTGATCACGGATGTCAGCAGAAGCTGGTTATCAGCACACTTTTCCTCATGCTGACAGCATGAGGAGAAGAGAAGAGAGCCGATAACCGGCTTCTCTAAAAGGGACATCTACACTGATAATCAGGGCACTGATTATCAGTGTTCTGGTTATCAGTGCAGGCCCAACAGTGCTGCCAATCTGCGCCCACGTGCGCAGCCAATTAGTGGCCATCAGTGCCGCCAATCAGTGTCCATCAGTGCCTCCTCATCAGTGTCACCTATCAGTGCTGCATACCAGTCCCCATCAGTGCCGCCTACCAGTTCAGCCTCATCAGTGCCTCCTCATTAGTGCCCATCAGTGCAGCCTGTCAGTGCCCATTAGTGCAGCCTCATCAGTGCACATCAATGAAGGAGGAAAATTCCCTGTTTGCAAAATTTTATAACAAACAAAATTTTCAATATTTCTAGTCTTTATTAGTTTATTTAGCAAAAAAAAAAAAGAAAAACTCAGTGGTAATTATCAGTTCTGCCTCATCAGTGCCCACCAGTGCCGCCTCATCATTGCCCATCAGTGCAGCCTATCAGTGCCCATCAGTGCAGCCTATCAGTTCCCATCAGTGCAGCCTCATCAGCACACATCAGTGAAGGAGAAAAATTACCTGTTTGCAACATTTTATAACAAACTATTAAAACGTTTTTTTTTCTTAAAAATTTTCAATCTTTTTTTGTTTATTAAGCAAAAAAAAAGAAAAAAAAAGGTAAATAAATGCCACCGAAAGAAAGCTCTATTTGTGTGAAAAAAAATAATAAAAATGTAATTTGGGTACAGTGTTACACGACCATGCAGTTGTCATTCAAAGTGTGACAGCGCTGAAAGCTGAAAATTAGCCTGGGCAGGAGGGGGGTAAAAGTGCCCAGTAGGCAAATGGTTAAGGTGGGATTATACGTTATACATAGAAACATAGAAAAGTGACAGCAGAAAAAGACTGCCCATTTTTTTAAACTTTATTTTATTTATTTATTTGTTTTTTTTGTTTTTTTGTCCTTAACCTTTTTTGTCCGAGTATAGATCTATGTTTGTCCCAAGCACGTTTGAAGCCATTTACTGTTGACTATCCTACTACCTCTGCTGGATTTTTATGCACCAGCAATCCATACAATCTGATTGTACCATCTCCTTTAGATATATCATCAACTATGTAGTGCAAGGGCCTGCCAGATTTGATAAAAAATGAATGTCTTATTCAGGTGGGTCCTCCTATGACATCGTTTTAGTAAATCTAAAGGAAATCCTCCCTTCAGATTTCATACCTCCCAACATTTTGAGATGGGAATGAGGGACACCTACTAACAAATGTATGTAGGCATAGGACACGCCCCCTGCCACACCCCATTAAAGAAGAATTAACCCAAAAAAAGGTTAATTAAATCCACAAGGACTTTTTTTTTACCACTACTATTCCTTTATATTGGCTTTTAAAATTTACAAATGAAGCAATTTATAATTTAGATGAAAGGTTTAGTGCTGGGAAACACTTTTTTGAAAGATAAAAAGTGCATTTTATATACAACTATATAGATCAGACCAAAATGAGGGACACATGAGGAGGAAAGAGGGACAGAGGGACATTGCTCCAAATCAGGGACAGTCCCTCAAAATCAGGGACAGTTGGGAGTTATGAGATTTCCCACCAGGGCTCTGCAGCTTTCTGTGCGAAAACCTTCCCTAGATTATCTTTCTTGGGATCGCCAAATTTCCCAGCTGTCTGTGCTTTGCGCTCTACACATTTCCCGTATACATGCGGTGCCAGCTACACATCTGTAGCCCAAAAGCTGTATATTGATTTGTGGCCTTTTGTTTACTTCAATGAAATGTTGATCTTCTATTGCTCAGCGTTCCTATTTCCCTTTCTTTTTGGTTCAAATAAATAAGCAGACTCGCACAAGAACAAATATGGATAATGTTATATTTCTAGATCAGGTTAGCTGGAAACACTTTCAAAAGAGCAAATAACTAGTTCATTATACGACTAAGAAAAAAAAAAAAAAATGTTGAAAATGTTGGATTTGAGTATAAAGAAGGCGGTTGTGCGGAGTACAATCTGCTTGTCATGTTGAATGGCCTTGAGCGATTTAGGAAGGAAAGGAGAGCAGACCAGGCTTTCTGCTTACCAGGCAGTTTTTAGCCAGTATCTACATGGAATTCTATTACATAGAGTACATGGATACGAGGGATTCTAATGACTGCTAAAACAATACATCTATATACTACGGAACAAAGCACAACATTCTCATGTAACAACTTATATATGAAACAGAAGATTCATAGGTGGTCCACGTTCATAGGTGATCGTCGATCAGTTGTTCACTGCAGGAAATATTTCAATTTTGAAGGGCGTAATGCTATTGATGGACATTCAAATTTTCCCTAAAGCTAAGCTAGTTTGTTTCGAACTCTGGCCTTACTTTAGTTCTTTTACAGTTGTACCGGATGCTCTACTGTACTTATGCAGAACAGGTCCTTTAAATCAGTGGTCTCCAAACTGCGGTCCGAGGTCCAGATGTGGCACTTTGCTTGCTTATATCGGCTCTTGGGGCACTATTTTCACCCACTGATCCCAACAATGGGGAATAATTCCACCCCGACTCCAACCAAGGGGCAGAATTCCTCCAAATGACACCAAAGATTCCTTCCAATGACGGCAACAATGGGGCCCAATGACACTAATGATGGGGCACAACTCTTTTGAGTGACAGCAGTGATGGGATGATATTCCTCCCACTGACACCAAAGATGGGGCATTGTTTATTCCCCCTGATGTCAGGACCTTTTCTACTCTCAATGGCCACAGTCCGTCCCGCATTAAGTCTAAAGGAGACTTAGGCTTGATTCACACCTAAACCGGCCGCGGAGCGCACAGAAACGCTGTCCGTCCCTGTTCTCCGTTTCAGGGATGAATTAGGGCAGAATCTTTGCCTGAATTCGGCCCTGAAATGGAGCCAAGGACGCACAGCGTTTCTGTGCAGTGCGCTCCGCAACCGCAACGGAGATCTGTGAACCGGCTCCATAGGAAGCCAGTCACTTTCTCCTGCTATGCAATTTAGATACGGGGAAACCAGCATCTAATTCACATAGGTGTGAACCCGGCCTTAACCTTTGTTTAGAAAGTTCGAGGACCCCTGCTTTAACCGCTTCCCGACCGCCTCATGCAGATATACTGCGGCAGAAGGGCACGTACAGGCAGATTAACATACCTGTACGCTGCCCTTTAAGAGGCAGCTTGCGGGCACGCCGGAAGCTACGTGACTGTGATCGCGGGTCCCGCGGACTCAATGTCCGCGGGGATACCCGCGATCGTCTCACGGTGAGGAAGAACGGGGGGATTGCTAATGTAAACATGCATCTCCCCGTTCTGCCTAATGACACTGTCACTGATCTCTGCTTCCTGTAATCTGGAGCGGTGATCAATGTCGTGTCACACACAGCCCCTCCCCCCCCCCGCAGTTAGAAACACTCCATAGGACACACTTAACCCCTACAACGCCACCTAGTGGTAACTCCTTCACTGCCAGTGACATTTTTACAGTAATCAATGCAATTTTTTAGCATTGATCGCTGTATTAATGCCAATGGTCCCAAAAATGTGTCAAAATTGTCCGATGTGTCCGCATAATGTCGCAGTTACGATTAAAAAAAATAAAAAAATAAAAAATCGCTGATCGCCGCCATTACTAGTAAAAAAAAAAAATATTAATAAAAATGCCATAAAACTATCCCCTATTTTATAGACGCTATAACTTTTGTGCAAACCAATCAATAAACGCTTATTGCAAATTTTTTTACCAAAAATATGTAGAAGAATATGTATCGGCCTAAACTGAGGAAAAAAAAATGTTTTTTTTATATTTTTGGGGGATATTTATTATAGCAAAAAGTAAAAAAATAATGTGTTTTTTTCAAAATTGTTGCTCTTTTTTTGTTTATAGCGCAGAAAATAAAAACCGCAGAGGTGATCAAATACAACCAAAAGAAAGCTCTATTTGTGGGGAAAAAAGGACGTCAGTTTTGTTTGGGACCGCGCAATTGTCAGTTAAAGCGACGCTGTGTTGAATCGCAAAAAGTGCTCTGGTCTTTGGCCAGCAAAATCTCAAAAATCCAAATGTATAAAGGATGTGATAACCATAAATATACAGTATGAATAAATGAATGCTTTTTAAAAAGTCCACAATTCATACATATACATACACTTAATATGAAAAGTCCCAACTCCAACAGCAATATAATGCCTTGTGGTGTAAGGTGTTCACAGTGCCAGTCAATTATGTAACTGTAGTGTTTTAGTGCTCAGGTGCTGTCCCACATGCAGAGCCTTTTACCAGAAGCTGAGATCTCAACATAAGGAGAACTAATGTGCAACAGAGCAGAAAACCTCACTGGCTGGCTCAAAAAATTTGTTTCACCACAGAAATAAATATCCAGACCAGGCACTCTGTGTTAAATATCATCATCAGTCGCACACAGCATAGCCCTCAGAGAATAAAAAAAATTAGAAGGCTCATGGTGCAGTAAATTTTAAATAGCAGACAGTATAACAAGTGAAATGGCAACCTGCCAGCGTGCGTGATGACGTCACAGAAACAGAGACTTGGGATTGATTCACGTATTGAGTTCTTTTGCACTATTGATGTCAAGGGATATACGCATCTGTTTTGTGTAACTTTTTAATATTTTGGTCTGGTATTCAGACACGGTTAGGTGCTGCAATCCCTAAAAACTGAGTGTGAGTTTATCTTGTCAAATGGCGGTTACAGTGCAGTATTACTTTGCAGAGAGGGCGTCTATTGACGTCCTCCCATGATTGCACTGCCTGCGCGCTTCTGCGGTTCGCGGGCGGTGTGCTCTGTGATCGCTGAGTCCTAAGGATCGCAGATCAGGATAAAGGGCCAATCACAGCGGCCCGTTACTGCATGACCAGCTGTGTCCAATGACAGCTGATCCCTGATGTAAACACAAGCTGGTTATCGGCTTTTCTTTCCTCATGCTGACAGTGTAAGGAGAGAAGAAGAGAGCCGATAATCGGCTTGTATTAAAGGGAGATCAGCACTGATAATCAGGGCACTGATTATCAGTGTCCTGATTACCAGTGCAGTTCTAATCAGTGTTGCCAATCAGTGCTCATCAGTACCTCCTCATCAGTGTCACCTATCAGTGCCGCCTATCAGTGCCACCTATCATTGCCCTTCAGTGCTGCCTATCAGTGCCCATCAGTGACGCCTACCAGTTCCCATCTGTGCCACCTATCAGTGCCGCCTATCAGTGCCACCTATCATTACCCTTCAGTGCTGCCTATCAGTGCCCATCAGTGACGCCTACCAGTGCCCATCTGTGCCACCTATCAGTGCCGCCTATCAGTGCCACCTATCATTGCCCTTCAGTGCTGCCTATCAGTGCCCATCAGTGACGCCTACCAGTTCCCATCTGTGCCACCTATCAGTGCCGCCTATCAGTGCTACCTATTGGTGCCACCTATCATTGCCCTTCAGTGCTGCCTATCAGTGCCCATCAGTGACACCTATCAGTGCCCACGAATGCCGCGTAATCAGTGCCGCCTCGTCTGAGCCCATTATTGGCCATCGGTGCAGACTGTCATTGAAGGAGACAGATTACCTGTAAAAGAGGGGGAAGTTTGGGACTTTATATGAGGCACAGGTTAGTGCCTCCATCCCTATTCGAGTACATATCAAGGGAAATTGGGACTTTAAATTCATTTAAAGTCCCAATTTCCCTTGATATGTACAGATTACCTGTTTGCAAAATCTTTTTAATAAACTATGAAAAATTTTTTTTTTTTTTAATTTTTGATCTTTTTTTGTTTGTTTACCAAAAAAAAATAAAAAAGCCAGTGGTGATTAAATAGCACCAAAAGAAGGCTCTACTTGTGTCAAAAAAATAACAAAAATGTAATTTGGGTACAGTGTTGCATGACCGCACAATTGTCATTTAAAGTGCAACAGAGCTGAAAGCTTAAAATTGACCTGGGCAGGAAGGGGGGTGAAAGTGGCCAGTAGTCAAGTGGTTAATCTGGGGTCAATATTTGTGGTTTATAAGCACGTGTGGTGGAGTTTAAAGGTAGAAGAAATAAGAAGTGCACTTGATGTATTAACATTTTGTGGTGTTGGGAACAATCTTGGACACCTGGACTCTCTCTCCCTTTCTTTTGGACTTTATATGAGCACATTAGTCTATGGACTTTTCATTGTATTGAACTAACTGATTATGTAGTAGCGCCTTTTAAAATGGTTAAAATTAGAAATCACTAGCTTTAAAAATAGCTTTTTTTTAAAAATTCAACTAGAAGGCAATTTTGGCAATTTTTCAGCAAACATAAAATTGGCAATGTCCCCGCAAAATCTTCCATGAGATGTGCCACTCATCCCTCATTATTTAAAAAGTGAAGAAGGGCAAAGAAAACATTTTATTGTGAATTCTAACAAGAATTTTTAGTAGACAGGACGGTTGGCTCAATATGTGAAGCAGATTGCTGTGGGTGTAATAAGCACGATATTGGAGTAAACTACACACAGATGGAGCACCGCTAAATTACTAAAATTTATTGCATACCTGTACCGCTTTCATAACAGAGAATGCATCACTTGCCAACTGAGTATGGAAAGAGGGAACATATAAAGTCGGAAGACTTGCCTGTGAAATATTTAATTGATACTAAGTATTAAAATCACAAAAAAAATTCATACATTGCAGCTTATTATTCGTGAGATGTTATGGCGGCATTCATTTTCTTATTTCAAGCTTTTTGTCCTTTATTTTTACATGATGATCTTGCCAGTAACACACTTGCTGTCCTAGGGTGACAACTTTCACTCACTGTACTGTATCTATGGAGGGTCAGCCAGGGCTGGTCCAAGGGCGGGGTCCTGGGCGCTGTGTTGAGGGGGCGCACTCCTGGTGCCACTCCTCACTGGCAGGAGTGACCGATATTTCACTCCTGTCACAAGGAGCAGCTGCCGAAACTTGCTGGAGGGAGGATTAGGCTTTCTCCGCCCTCTAGCCTGCAGGGGGCGATAGACAGACTGTCCTTCTTCTCTCCCCTCGTCATGTGACTTACCACATGACTGGAGAGAGGAAGGAGAAGCTGCCTTCATTCCAGGGGAGCTGAGTACAAGTGGGAATGGGGGGGGGCAACTGATATAAGGGGGCACTCTGATGGGAACACATCGTGTATGGGGGCACTCTGATGGGACACCTGATGTAAAGGGGGACATCTGATGTAAAAGGTTATTCTGATGGGGACACCTGATATAAAGGGGGACTCTGATTGGCACACCTGATGTAAAGGGGACTCTGATTGGGACACCTAATGTAAAGGGGGCCACCTGATGTAAAGGGGGACTCTGATTGGGACACCTAATGTAAAGGGGGCCACCTGATGTGAAGGAGGACTCTGATGGGGACACCTGATATAAAGGGGACTCTGATTGGGCCACCTGATGTAAAGGAGGACTCTGATTGGGCCACCTGATATAAAGGGGACTCTGATGGGGACCCCTGATGGAAAGTAGGACTCTGATGGGGAGACCTGATGTAAAGGGGACTCTGATTGGGACACCTTATGTAAAGAGGGACTCTGATGGGGACACTTGATGTAAAGGGGGCCACCTGATGTAAAGGGGGACTCTGATGGTGACACTTGATGTAAAGGGGGCCACCTGATGTAAAGGAGGAGTCTGATGGGGACACCTGATGTAAAGGGGGACTCTGATATGACACCTGATGTAAAGGGGGACTCTGACTGAGACACCTGATGGAGCCACTTGCTGGAAACAGAGACTCTGATTGGCACCCTTGATATAAAGGGAGACTGTGATTGGCATCCCTGCCGTAAAGGGAGGACTCTGATGGGGGCATCTGATGTAAAGGGGGACTCTGATTAGGACACATGATGTAAAGGGGGGCAACTGATGTAAAGGAGGACTCTAATTGGGACAACTGATGTAAAGGGGGACTCTGATGAGGACACCTTATGTTAAATGGTTTTATTTTATTTTAATTAAATGTGGATGTGATTGGAAAACTTTTAATGCTTTATTAAACAGAGATTTGGAACTCAGCAAATTTTAGCAACCCAAACCTCTTTGAATTTGAATTAATTCGCTCTTCCCTAGGTAGACATTTGTGCATTGCAGGAATGTGCACAAATGAGTTCATGCCTGTACTACACAATTGCACACAGCTCTTTTAAAGGTGTGCATTGGTGGTGTTAATTCTTAATAGCACAACACATACCCAACAAAGTACCTTGGATTTTAGTGCAGTGTGATTTTTAAAAAAGGTTCTTTTGTGCATTTTTCATGTGTAGGGGAGCCCAAGGAAATGAATAAACTGCCCTGTCAGACTGACACACCGCTCCACCGATCGCCGCAATGCGCGCCCCCGCGGCATGTTATTCTGCTGGATGTCATATGACGCCCAGTCAGGATAACGGAACCACTTCCCAGACGTCAATCCGCTATAGGCCGGGCAGGAAGTGGTTAAAGAGCCGCGTCAGCGGCTCTTTACAGAGATCGGGGTCGCGCCGTGTCCTAGCAACAAAATTTATACTGCTACATATCTTTGGTAAAAATAACCCAAATTAGTGTAAATTATTTGGTCTTTGTGAAAGTTATAGAGTCTACAAACTATGGTGCCAACCACTGAAAATTGATCACACCTGATGTACTGAAGGCCTATCTCATTTCTTGAGACACTAACAAGTCAGGAAAGTACAAATACACCCTAAATGACCCCTTTTTAGAAAGTAGACATTCCAAGGTAAGTAAGTAGCATGGTGAATTTTTTTAAGTTGTATTTTTTCCCATAATTCTTTGCAAAGTGAAGATTTTTTTTTTTACAAAATTGTCATATTAACAGGTTATTTCTCTCACAGAGCATATGCATACAACAAATTACACCCCAAAATACATTCGGCTACTCTTCCCGAGTATGGCAATACCACATGTGTGGGACTTTTACACAGCCTGGCCACAAAGGCCCAGCATTGAAGTAGCATCTTCAGGCGTTCTACGATCATAAATGACACATCTAATTTCTCAACCACCTATTACACTTTTGAAGGCTCTGGAGCGCCAGGACAATCGAATTGCCCCCAAAATGACCCCATTTTGGAAAGCAAACACCGCAACGTATAATCTATGAGGCATAATGAGTCTTTTGAATGGTTCATTTTTTTCCAGAAGTTTTTGGAAAATGTGGAAAAAAAAATGAAACCGCATTTTTTTCCCACAAAGTTGTCCATTTATCAGATATTTCCAACACATAGCATGTACATAGCAACGATGACACCCCAAAATACATTCTGCTACTCCTCCTGAGTATGGCGATACCACATGTGTGGGACTTTTACACAGCCTGGCCACATACAGAGGCCCAACATCCAAGTAGCACCATCAGGCGTTCTAGGAGCATAAATGATATATATAATTTCCTGGCAACCTATCGTTTTTGAAAGCCCTTCATATTTCTAATACATAGCATACCAAGAATTGCAATCCAAAATAAATTCTATTGCGGAAAGGGTAAAAAAAAGCATTACCTGTGCTTTTAGTAGTATCCACAGAGGAGAGCACTGGTCCAGGCAGCAAGCAGGGATGTGCTTAGCGACAGCAATAGTAATTATCCAGGCAGCAGGCAAGAATATTGTCTATAGTCAGCACAAGGACATTGTCAGCACAGCACAGTCCATAGGAATTGTCCAGGCAGAGACAGCCAGCACAGCCATAATATTGGTCCTGGTACACTGTTAACTGCAGACACTCATTATTGTACCGCTCTCCAGCCCTTCGTAAACATACTGCCTCTTGCTACAGCTAATTATTTGCATAGTCCAGGTAGGGCTGTGGTCCGTTCATGTGGCAGGCAGAGGCATGGTGGCAGTAAGTCAGCAGCAGGCTGAGGGCCGCAATCAGGTAAGACCTGTGCACAGGGGTAGAGGCTTCGACCCACCCAAATCTCTATGAAGCCTCCAGACTCCAGACCCTAATCCGGAAATTCAGAAACCCGGAGATAACAAAAAAAATAGTTTTCTCCATCCAGAAAAAACAATTCTGGAGCCCCTCATATATGTGAGACCCCTGTGTACTACAGTAGCAGGGCAACAGATCAGTCCAAAGCGGTAATCAAAAGCATAGTCCATAAAACAGGCCAGCGTCAGTTCACGTGCAAGCAGTCCAAGCGGTAGGCAGTAGCGTAGTTAATAAAACAGGCCAGGGTCAGTTCACGTGGAAGCAGTCCAAATGGTAGGCAGAGGCATAGTCACAATAGGAAGCTGTCATATGGCTCCCACCCGCAACGAGAGCCGAGGCCGCCTGGCCGTCATTTGACAGCCTGCGGTTGGCAAGCAGTTAACCAAACAAATTTATAATGAATCTAAACTATTTTTTTCGTTCTGCACGTGACTTTCTTGTATGCAGTGGCGTCGGCAGGGGGCTGAAGGCCTGAGTGGGTCCCCAAAAAGCCCCAAGTCTTGAGTCTCGACCGATCTTATCCCGAATGCCGCAGAGCGCCGCTGAGTCACATAGCAGGTCCCGCCTTCTGGAGCCTGCAGCGTATGTATGCCAGGTAGGTCAATGTATGTCAGGTAGGTCAGTGCGTGTCAGGTAGGTAGGTCAGTGTATGTCAGGTAGGTAGGTCAGTGTATGTCAGGTAGGTAGGTCAGTGTATGTATGTCAGGTAGGTCAGTGTATGTATGTCAGGTAGGTCAGTGCCCGTCAGGTAGGTAGGTCAGTGTGTGTCAGGTAGGTAGGTCAGTGCGTGTCAGGTAGGTAGGTCAGTGTGTGTCAGGCAGGTAGGTCAGTGTGGCAGGCAGGTGACTTTAGTGGTCAGCATTGATGGGCACCGGTAAGCCAGGCAGCAACCAGCAAGTGAGCTTACCCCCCGCCACACAACCCCACCGCCCAGCCAAAAAACCCAATCACCCCCCCCCCCCCCCGGCCGACCTTCGACTTTGGGCTGAAATCCCTGGTCTTTTTGCCACCTAGCAACTCCCCTGCTTGTATGGATGTTGGGAAACTTGGTTGCTGCTTTTTGTGTGCTGGGTCTTCCCACTATAGTCACACAACAATCCCAGTGGGCACAGACAGACAATAAAGATAGGTAACATATTGATGAATGAGAACTAGATAATGGTTAGATAAAAATAGATAGATCCTATATAACAGCTCAAAGTAAAGGATAATCCTATTTTAAAATCAGCTCTGCAGACATATAGGAATGTGTGAGAACAATGTAATTAAAGCATAATCTTCAGAGAATTTATTGCTTGATATTTTCAGCTTTCAAACATTGGAAGGTTCACTTAAAAGTAAATATTTCCCAGTGAATTTTTTTAACACGGTCCATTTATAGGGCTTTTATAGGTTAGACTACGATTATCTCATGGTAAGTTTCAATGATCTGGACATGATGCACATAAATCAAACTATGCCAGATATATATACTTCTAATTTTCTTAGAAAAGAAAACAGAAAAACTAAAAATATTTTAATCAACTGTCTGCATAGGGTAGGAGAACCTAGACCCATACCATGATACTCATACCATCAACCAATAACCACATTCCTTGTTTCTCTGCCCACATTTTTTTCTCTAAAACATTTCTAATTGTGTATGTGCCCAGTTACAACACACTAGCTGAATTTTTTAATTGAGCTTTTTGTTAGTGCTTGCAAATAAGTTATTCTTTAGATTTACACTTTATTTCAGGTAATGTTTTGTACTTAGTATTTTAAGACTTAACTCTGTGCTATCTTTAAAAAAGAAAACATCTGTGGCTGCAATACTCACTTCCAATTCAGAGCTGTTCTCAATATGTCCCAGTGTGACTCAGCCCCGAAGACTGAGATCAGACTGGTGCAATGAAATCAGAAGTGCAAAGCATCAAAGATTTGTCCCATAAGGGGGTTCACCACTGCTTCTTGTTCTCTCAAGGGTATTGATACAGAGAGAGAGAGATACAGATAGATACAGAGAGTAGATCTGATGCCAACATGTCAGTGACACTCTCTGCATCATACAGTACTTCCCAGCGTAGGAAGAAACCTTTTCAGTCTAATGCCCCGTACACACGGTCGGATTTACCGATGGAAAATGTCCGATCGGAGCAAGTTGTCGGAAATTCCGACCGTGTGGGCTCCATCGGACATTTTCCATCGGATTTTTCGACACACAAAGTTGGAGAGCAGGAGATAAAATTTTCTGACAACAAAATCCGTTGTCGGAAATTCCGATCGTGTGTACACAAATCCGACGGACAAAGTGCCACGCATGCTCAGAATAAATAAAGAGATGAAAGCTATTGGCCACTGCCCCGTTTATAGGCCCGACGTACGTGTTTTACGACACCACGTTCAGAACGATCGGATTTTCCGACAACTTTGTGTGACCGTGTGTATGCAAGACAAGTTTGAGCCAACATCCATCGGAAAAAATCCTAGGATTTTGTTTTCGGAATGTCCAAACAAAGTCCGACCATGTGTACGCCCTATAAGGGAGTGAATAAGGACACAGGGCCAGACAATGAGATTGGAGGAGAAGCAGTTTAACCTTAAGCTACACAGGGTTTTTTTCACTGTCAGAGCGTTAAGGATGTGGAACTCTCTTCCACAATTGGTGGTGCCATCGGGGGGGGGGGGGTATTGATATTCTTAAAAGACTCTTGGACATGCATCTTAGTGAACACAACATACAGGGACATGGGAAATGATTACTGACATCGATACAAAATACTGTACACCTTCACAGGTTGAACTGGATTGACTATTGTCTTTTTTCAACTTTACCTACTATGACTAAGAGAAAACCAAAGACCGAGCTTGTAACATGACAACCAAAAAATTTTTTTTAAAAGAGCTAAGAATACAATAATAATTAAAAAAACATATTGTTTGGGGACATCAAAGTGAAGGATGTGAGCCTGGAGCTGGGCTTTGAAGTGGAACGTACTGTTATGCCCTGTACACACGGTCGGACTTTGTTCGGACATTCCGACAACAAAATCCTAGGATTTTTTCCGTCGGATGTTGGCTCAAACTTGTCTTGCATACACACGGTCACACAAAGTTGTCGGAAAATCCGATCATTCTGAACGCGGTAACGTAAAACACGTACGTCAGGACTATAAACGGGCAGTGGCCAATAGCTTTCATCTCTTTATTTATTCTGAGCATGCATGGCACTTTGTCCGTCGGATTTGTGTACACACGATCGGAATTTCCGACAACGGATTTTGTTGTCGGAAAATTTTATCTCCTGCTGTCCAACTTTGTGTGTCGGGAAAATCCGATGGAAAATGTCCGATGGAGCCCACACACGGTCGGAATTTCCGACAACACGCTCCGATCGGACATTTTCCATCGAAAAATCCGACCGTGTGTACGGGGCATAACTGTGTTTGAGCATCACAAGCCAAAAATGTAATTCTTTCTTAATATTCAAAGCAACCTCACCCATCCATCCATGTCTCCATGCTTTATTTTGATGATAAATCACTTTGTACGACACCCCCTAGCCTATTTAGCCATGACCATCTTGAGTAAGGGCAGGTGATTCATGTAACATTTACTTCCTGGAATTCATCTGCCCTTAGCTCAGACATGCAGGCAGGAGGACAAGCTGAGCAAACCCCTCCTCTCCTTATCTAGATGGAAAAAAAATGTCCCTGAAGACTCCTGGGATGTATGACATCATTTTGGCCTAGGCTAGAAACCAGGTAGCAACTGAAGAAATGTAAAAAAAAGTTTTAAACAATTAAATATAATATACCTTCCTAACTATTTATTCAGGCTAGCAGCAAAAGCATTAAATATAGTCTGCTTTAACATTCTCTTGCTTCAGGTGTGGAGAAGGTACATACAAACCTCTATTAGCGATACTGACTTTGGATGGTCCGGAAAATGCTGTCATAAATAATAATTTCTGTAAGACATTCTTCCCTGATTATGATAGACTGGTGTGGTATTCTGAAGACTTTACTGTTCTTCAGAAAGTGATTCATAAAGGAAATATTCAGGATAACATCTTCTGCCATAGAATCTATAAGCATTTGTATGCACATTGTGACACACAAACATATAGTATAGGCCAGGAGCGCAGCATAAGTGTAGGGCCTACATGACGGCGTTTGTCCTAAAAGGCTATAGTAAGGTGGGGGTTTAAAAAATAAATTCAGCTAATAGGAAGGATAATAATTAGGATGAGTACCATCCCTGTGTGTCTCCTGTTATGTCTGATGTGTATTGTACTGTGCCTACTGGCGATCTGGGAGATGTAGTACAGGGTCAATCTCTAGGGGGGGGGGTTCTGTTACAGTGCAGGGTCAGGCTCAGTATCTGGGGGGGCTCTGTGACAGGCTCTTTGGGGGCTCTGCTACAGTGCAGAGTCGGTCTCTAAGGGGGGGGTTCGGTTGCAGGGGTACCTCAGCAGCTGGTGCTGGTTTCGGCAGCCGCAGGTGTAGTGTTACCAGCTTCCTGCAAGCATGTTTGGTTGGGTTCAGCAAGGCGCTGGCTCGTTGCGAAACGGGTGCAGGTCCTGCAGGTGTGGTTTCCCCAGCTTCCGCGTGGACGGCTGCGCGAGATTCAGTGGCACAATGTGGGGTGACGGCCAGCCTGGGATCGCTGATGTGCGCTGCGGGGCAGGAGGGCGGGGTCCTGGCGTCGTCGTCTCCTCCATCAGGGGCAGGGTACCAAGTGGTGGCAACTGCTTCTGCGGAGGCTCCATCGCCTGCTCCGGGCAAGACAGCTACGAGAGCAAAAAGGCGATGGGGGACGCTGAGGGTGTTCGTTTGGCGGATGAGGCAAAATGCAAAGTCTACGTATGCTTCGAGGGACCGCTGGGAGCTCATTTGAAACCGGAGGTGCGAGAAAGGATTTGGAAGGGTGAGTATGTAGAGATATTCTCCCTCTTGTCCCTGGAAAAATTCAACTTGGATAAGGTCAAGCCGGACGAGAGTAAGACAGAAGAGGAGGAAAAGCGGCGTTATCAGCTTATTCCCAGGACGTTTGGTAATTGGCTCCAAGCGTTTAATATACTGGCTAGTGTGATAGGCGAAAAGTCTCCCGAGCAGTGCTCAGCGCTTTTTTGCTATGTGGAAGTGATTGGGGAGGCTCAGCGGGTGTATGGGGGTGTGTCCTGGTTGCTCTACGATGAACAATTCAGGCAGCGAAAGGCGCTCAGGCCCTCTATTAGGTGGGACCACAAAGATGTCAGTTTGTGGATGAAGTTAATGACTCGGGCGCGGGCCACTAACACCCTCTTTCAAGGGGGGGCTGGTGGTGGTGCAGGAACCTCGTCACCATTGGCCAGAAAGTGTAAGGGTTTCTGTTGGCAGTTCAACGAGGGGACCTACAGATTCGGGGGATCCTGTCGTTTTTGCCACGACTGCTCCGGCTGCGGGGGTTCTCATCCGCTCACGAAGTGCTTCAAGCAAAGCAAAGGTAAGTCCAGTGAGGCTGGCAAGAGGGAGGACTTCGGTGAAGGTGGAAAGGTTGGCTTCCTTCCTAAGTAGGTATCCTGACCGGGCAGCGGCGCGTCTTCTTTTACAGGGTTTTTCTGTGGGTTTCGTGATCCCTTGCACCTTGGCCAGTGTTCCTCCTGTCCCCACTAATTTACAGTCCACAAGGCTCCACCATTCGGTGGTGTCTGCGAAACTGGCCAAGGAAGTGGCCTTGGGGAGGATGGCGGGCCCTTTCAATGCACCCCTCTTGGACGAGCTTGTTATCTCTCCGTTGGGGGTTGTTCCCAAGAAGGAACCTAATTCCTTCTGGCTGATCTACCTTCTTTCCTATCCAAAAGGCGATTCTGTCAATGATGCAACTGACCAAGAGTTTTGTGCTGTCTCTTACGTGTCCTTTGACAAGGCGGTTACATGGGATTGTAAGTTCGGCAAGGGGGCGAAGACTGATATTGAGTCGGCTTTCCGCTTTCCTCCGAGACATCCTCACAGCTTTCGCTTGTTGGGCTGCATGTGGGAAGGTCATTATTTTCTGGATCTCTACTTGCCCATGGGCTGTGCTGTTTCCTGTTCCTTGTTCAAAGCTTTAAGCTGGTTCTTGGAATAGGTGGTGAAGGACATGTCGGGCTTGTATCCCATAATTCACGACCTGGTCGATTTTTTGGTGATCAACCCTTCGGTAGGCAAGGTGTGCCATACGCTGTTGGCCACTTTGCAGTACGTCTTTGAGTTGTTCGGTGTGCCACTGGCAAATGAGAGGACTGAAGGACCGGTCACCACGCTAAAATTCCTGGGGATCGTGATAGACACTGTATTGATGGAATGCCGGCTCCCCCTTGACAAGGTGGAGGACCTGCGGGCAGCGGCGTCCATTGCCCTCGGCAGCAAAAAGATTCAGTTGTGTTCCCTGCATTCACTTCTGGGCAAGCTGAATTTTGCGTGCTGCATCATGCCCATGGGTAGGATTTTCTGCAGGCGGTTGGCTGTTGCCACATCAGGGGTCAGGGCACCGCACCATTATGTGCGTTTGACTACGGCGCACAAAGACGACTTGCAGGTATGGCAGCTGTTCCTGGAGCAGTATAACGGGAGGTCCTTGTGGAAGGACGAGATGGTGTCTGATTGCGACTTGGAGCTGTCTACAGATGCGGCTGGGGCCGTAGGTTTCGGCAATTTTTGGGGGGCAGTGGAGTGCGGGCAGATGGCCAGACTCGTGGGCAATCTAGTTCTAATGGAGTTATTTCCCATAGTGCTGGCGGTGGAAATTTGGCAACAGAAGTTCAGGAACAAACGGGTTCGCTTTCATTGCGACAATCTGGGGGTGGTGGAAGCCATCAACAAAGTTTCTGCGTCTTCCCCCGGTGGTGCGCTTCCTTCGGCATCTGGTGCTTCAGTGTTTGTGTTTGAATTGTTATGTTTGTGCAGTACATGTGCCGGGTGTGACCAATAATGTGGCTGATGCATTGTCTCGTTACAGTGGGACAGATTCCGAGTGTTGGCGCCAGGAGCGGAGCAGCACGGGGTGCCTTGCCCGGACCACTTATGGGACGTCGCCTTCAAATGGTAGCGGGTCTGCTTTGGGATTCAGTGGTTACGGCCACTTGGAGCGCTTACAAGAAGGTATGGGAGGAGTGGCAAGTGATGGAGAATGAGGTAGGCGGATGTTCTAGCGATGGCGATCGTTTGTGCTTGGTGCTGGAGTTCAGTGGCAGGAACGTGGAGGACAGGGTATCTATCTCCAAGTTGGGTGAAAAAATGACCGGCCTAGCCTTTTGGTTTCAGATGTCGGGGGTCGGGGATGTTACTAAGCATGCAGTGGTGAAGAGGGTTTTGAAAGGCTACAGAAGGGGCAAGACCACACCGGATGCTCGCCGCCCGGTCTCTTTCCACATGCTAGGCGCCCTCACGGGTAACCTGGGTAAGGTTTGCTCATCGGATTACGAGGCTGCGCTTTTTTGGACGGCATTTATATTGGCATTTTTTGGGGTTTTTAGAATTGGTGAGTTAGTGTGCAGATCAAAAGGTGGAGGTGGTGGGTTGGATCTGTCCGATGTGGTTCAACAGGGTGATGTGGTTTTGCTTTTCATCAACAGGTCCAAAACTGTAAATTAAAAAACCAAAAACTCTGCGCTTATTCGGTTCAATAGCAGCTCACACAACTAAAAAGGAAATTTGTAAAGAAAACAGGTGCATATATAGTGTAGCCCTACTTATAACAAATGGATATACAGTAGTAATGTTGCATACAGCAAAAACATTGAAGACAAATAAATGCATATGTCTCAAACTTTGCACGACACCAAGTGTGAAACCCCTAGCAAATATCTGTTAAATGTGAAAAAAGTTTTAAAGAAAAAGATTATATAGTCCCATATTGTAGATACAATAATTCTGTTCACCACGTGAGCAGCTGGTAAGACAACGAACAGATATGGTGGATCCCCCACGTAGAAGCAGTGCAGGCTTACCAGACAAGTTGGACTCATACAAACATATGTTTAATGAGTCGATAAGGCTTGTATTACCAACAGGCAATAAAGTGGGGTCATTCAGCCAAACAGTGATGTGGTCCGGATTGCATCAAGGACTTTAAAAGGGACTCTCCAACATGTAGCTTGGTCTCGGTAAAATAGCCCATAAAGAAAAAAAGGGGCCACATAGCATAATAACGTTTGGTATAACTAATTTATTAAAAGGTAAAACACTGCCTGCCATAATTTTATTACAAGCGCTTTTTTATCTCGGAAAATGTAAGTGTTTTACCTTTTAATAAATTAGTTATACCAAACGTTATTAACCAGGATAAAGGTTAATAAGGCGGTAGCGAATATCTTTGTCCGTAACGGAGGTTTGGCGATCCATCACCGGGACTTGGAGAAGGAGCCGTGGCTGTTCTTGAGAGGGGATGGGGTTCATTTGAGTGCAGTGGGGATTGACCTTTGGTGTTTTGGCCGGCAGCCCTGCGGTTGTGGCTATGGCAGAGGTCTTAGGGTTTTTGAAAGCGGGGATGGTTAAGTTCTTTGGAGAACGATGGTTTGGGCCCATCTCTGGCATGGGTGTACCTGCCCTAATAAGGGATGAAGTAATAGTTGGCTGTATTGGCTGGTGAAATTGCCAAACAATTGTCCCAGAGCTGGCGTAAGTTGTGGCTGTGGGCAGTGGAAAGGCAAGGGGGTGCCAGATACAGCTAGTTGATCAGTCAAGGGTGCCTTCAAAAATCCTATGCAGTTACATTCAGTCAGATTTTGGTTATGGTTATGGTATGATTTTTTCTGTGTATTACCATTTTTTATTATGTATTAGTGTTTTTTATGGTTGTGTTTTTGTAATAAAGTGCTGCTATAGCCATTAAACCCAATCAAGTATGTCTGGTTTAAATATTGGAGTAAGGTAAGGTGGTATTTTGGTAAGTGGCATACAGCCGATACTTGGGCAATACCCCAGGCAAGTATAGGCCAGGAGCTCAGGTGCTGCATAAGCATAGGGCCTACATGATGGGGTTTGTCCTAAAAGGCTATAGTAAGGTGGGGGTTGAAAAATAAGTTCAGCTAATAGGAGGGATAATAATTAGGGAGGGATATGATTAGTATTACCCCACTGAAGGATATTAGGGTGGGGCAGGGTGTGTACTGGGAGGTCCTAAGGGATTGCTAGGTGGGAGGCTATATTCTAGCATCACTTGGACTTTAGGACAGTAACGTACAAGATTCTCCCGCCCTCTCGCCCTATTGTGATGTGGTAGGCAGTGGTATGTTTATTTAGTTCCGTTATGTTAGTGTCATCATGGACGGGATTATGTGGTGTCGTAGCAGCAGACATAAGGTAAGGTGGTATTTTGGTATCTGGGTAAGTGCCATGCCGTTGATACTTGGGCAATACCCCAGGCAAGTAACTATTAGTCTCAATTCATAAAGCTATGACTCAAGTGTTATTTGACAGGACCATTATTTTCAGCTCTCCTCTTCCCTTCCACCATGGTCATGTTGCAATCTCTGGTGCACTTCTAACCTTGGAATCTTACTTTGTCTGTGGTTCCATGCCTGAATGCATTCCACAGCTGTATTAGCTACTCAACAGATTGTTACCAGAGTCTGCCAAAGGAGGCTTCAGTTGGGATTTTTATGCCTGCACACACATACTAGGGCAAATGAGGGCAATAGCCAGTTGACCTACCAGCGTATCTTTGGAGTGTTTGGCTAATAGTTGTGGCAGGGCCCCACTGACCTAAATGATCAAGTTGACAGGCAGTGTGTCCCGCTCAGGGGTCAGGCTCAGAGTTCAGTAGCTAAAGCAGTATAGAGTCACCCATTGACCAGCTGGATAAGTACAGAAGCAGATCACCCTGGCAGATGACACAAGCTTACCCGGGGTGCAGAGTCTAAGTACCAACCGGTGTTCACCAGCGCTCCAGATGGTGGAAATGGGTTTTGCTGCATGTTAGTACCAGGTCGCGGTCCTCAGGATTTCCCCACTTGGAGGTGAATAAGCCAGGGTTCAGTAGCAGATATTAGCAGGTACGGTTTATGCAGCAGCATAGTCAGTAAACAAGCCAAAGGTTGGTAACAAGTGGTCGCAGGATCAAGCAGAAGCGTAGTCAAAGGAACAAATAGAAAACAAAAGTGGCCTAAGTGCAAACATCAATATGTTTGTTTTCTATGTGTTATTGAGAATTCCCAGACCTGATGAGTCCTGCTGCACCACAAACTGAGCCGTCATCCATCCATCCCCACTCACGTCTTCTCCTGTGCTATGTCCCACATTTACTTTCTCTAAGGCTACTGATTAATGTATCCTACCCTGATCTATCCCACTGAAACCAAGACTCCATAGGAGTACTGAACTTGGAGCCTTTCTGTTACATCTCAAAGTCCCTTCTGACCGTGGTACCTTATTCCTGTATTTAAGGTTTAATGAGCCTGAACTTAGAGCACAATCAGACTTTTTTTTTTCTTTTTACTAGTTGAAGGAACAAGCCAAAGGTTGATAATGAGTGCTAGAGGAGATACAGACCGCAGAAGGAGTGAAAAGAGTGATATTTTGCCTCGAGAGAGCACAATAATCTACCAAACAGGAAGTGCAAAGGCATGGCTTAAATAGAAAGTTCATGGGAGGAGCAAAGGGTTCAAAGTTCAAGAGATATAAGGTTCAAGGCAGGATCATTCAAGGAATTGTCCAGGGAGCTGTCTAGTATGCCAGGTGTCTCAGCAAGAAGAGAGAAAAAAAATCAAAAAGAGGTAAGAATACAATAATAATAAAAAACATACTGTTTGAGGGCATCAAGGTAAAGGAAGTGAGCCTGGAGCTGGGCTTTGAAGTGGAACGTACTGTAACTGTGTTTGAGCATCACAAGCTAAAAAAGTAATTCTTTCTTGATAGTCAAAAAAACCTCACCCATCCATCCATGTCTCCATGCTTTATTTTGTTGCGAAATCAGTTTGTACAACACCCCCTAGCATATCTAGCCATGGCCATCTTGAGTAAGGGCAGGTGATTCATGTAATATTTACTTCCTGGAATTCATCTGTCCTTATCTCAGACATGCAGGCAGGAGGACAAGCTGAGCAAACCCCTCCTCTCCTTATTCAAGATGGAAAAAAAATGTCCCTGAAGACTCCAGGGATGTATGACATTATTTTGGCCTAGGCTAGAAACCAGGTAGCAACTGAAGAAATTTAAAAAAAAGTTTTAAACAATTAAATATAATATACCTTCCTAACTATTTATTCAGGCTAGCAGCAAATGCATTAAATATAGTCTGCTTTAACATTCTCTTGCTTCAGATGTGGAGAAGGTACATACAAACCTCTATTAGCGATACTGACTTTGGATGGTTCAGAAAATGCTGTCATAAATAATAATTTCTGTAAGACATACTTTCCTGATTATGATAGACTGGTGTGGTATTCTGAAGACTTTACTGTTCTTCAGAAAGTGATTCATACAGGAAACATTCAGGATAACATCTTCTGCCATACAATCTATAAGCATATGTATGCAGATTGTGACATGCAAAAATATAGTAACTATTAGCCCCGATTCATAAAGCTATGACTCAAGTGTTATTTGACAGGACCATTATTTTCAGCTCTCCCCTTCCCTTTCACCATGATCATGTTGCAATCTTGGTGCATTTCTAACCTTGGAATCTTACTTTGTCTGTGGTTCCATGCCTGAAAGGCATTCCAGAGCTGCATTAGCTACTCAAAAGATTGCTAACAGAGTCTGCCATAGGAGGCTGCAGTTGGGATTTTTATGCCTGCACACACATACTAGGGCCAATGAGGACAATAGCCAGTTGACCTACCAGCGTATCTTTGGAGTGTTTGGCTAATAGTTGTGGCAGGGCTCCACTGACCTAAATGATCGAGTTGACAGGCAGTGTGTCACGGTCAGGGGTCAGGCTCAGAGTTCAGTAGCTAAAGCAGTAGAGAATCACATGACCAGCTTGATAAGTACAGAAGCAGATCACCCTGGCAGATGACACAGGCTTACCCAGGGTGCAGAGTCTAAGTACTAACCGGTGTTCACCAGCACTCCAGATGGTGGAAATGGGTTTGGCTGCATGTTAGTACCAGGTCGCGGTCCTCAGGATTGCCCCACTTGGAGGTGAACGAGCCAGGGTCCAGTAGCAGATATAGCAGGTAAGGATTGAGCAGCAGCATAGTCAGTAAACAAGTCAAAGGTTGGTAACAAGTGGTCGCAGGATCAAGCAGAAGCGTAGTCGAAGGAACAAGTAGAAAACAAAAGTGGCCTAAGTGCAAACATCAATATGTTTGTTTTTTACGTGTTATTGAGAATTCCCAGACCTGATGAGCCCTGCTGCACCACAATCTGAGCCGTCATCCATACCCACTCACGTCTTCTCCTGTGATATATCACACATTGACTTTCACTAAGGCTGCTGATTAATGTATCCCACCCTGATCCATCCCACTGAAACCAAGACTCCATAGGAGTGCTGAACTTGGAGCCTCTCTGTTACATCTCAAAGTCCCTTCTGACCGTGGTACCTTATTCCTGTATTTAAGGTTTAATGAGCCTGAACTTAGAGCGCAATAAGACTCTTTTTCTTTTCTTTTTATTAGTTGAAGGAACAAGCCAAATGTTGATAATGAATGGTAGAGGAGATACAGGAGTGACAAGAGTGAGATTTTGGCTTGAGAGAGCACAATAATCTAGCAAACAGGAAGTGCAAAGGCATGGCTTAAATAGAAAGTTCATGGGAGGAGCAAAGGGTTCAAAGTTCAAGAGATATAAGGTTCAAGGCAGGATCATTCAAGGAATTGTCCAGGGAGCTGTCCAGCATGCCAGGTGTCTCAGCAAGAAGAGAGATTGCCAGAAATATTGGAGTTTGCAGGTTCAGACCTGAGTCAAGACATAGTGCCACCTGTCAACACAACATGGTGTGTTAGTTTTGCTGTGAACAGCCCACTCCAGCTGTATTGTAGATGGTTGGGGGGGGGGCAATGAAACCATGGGTCAACTGCCTGTTTTACCGCCAAGCATGTGAGAGAGGACTAAATTGTATGCACTGCCCACCTAGGGATATAAAATATAAAAATGAATGGGCTGGTTTTGATTGCTCTAAAGAGCACACAAATCTAAAGAGACTGCTGCTGTTTGTGTATTGTATTTTCAGTGCCTATATGTTAGACATGTGCATTCGTTTTCGTCCGAATGCATTTTCGTCCGAATTTCAGGTATTTTCGATATCGTGAAAGCACAGAATCCGAAAACTGAAAGATCCGACATAAACAAATGCTTTATTTTCGTTGCGACAACAGTTCGATATAGATAGGAGATTCGACATGACGCTGACAATAACAATCTGTATCTATCGAACCTGTGGTCGAATGTGCCTAACCTAACTCTATAGTCCATCCATAGTAGTCCAAGATTATTCTAAAAGATTCGACATAGAGAGAAAAGATTCGACATAGAGAGAAAAGATTCGACATAGAGAGAAAAGATCGCTGCTGGAATTGGGAGGGGGAAGTAAAATAAAAATAATGATGATGATGAATTTTATTGGTCGATTGTAACCAAAGAGGAGGAGCAGTAAAATAGCTAGAACCACGCACGTACAGCCAACTTACTTTCACTTACGATTTTCTAACAGAGAGAGATACACACGCTAAATCATTTCAGAAGACAGTCAATCTTAGCTGGTCCGTTTGTCACTTTGTCAGAGAACCTGAATTATTTATCAATTGAGCATAAGCACAGCAGCAGAACAATAGTGAAGCAAGCTACAGTTCAACTTAACTTTTTCACAATAATCTGCTGCTATTGTGTTAGTGTTGTGAACTTGATAGATAGAGATACTAGTGATACTAGTGTTGCTGCTAGTGTTGTGATAGCCTCAGAGGCTGCCCGTGTTGTGAGGGGGGATTTATATATATATATATATATATACATATATATATATACCCTATCTTGTCCCTTGTCTGATCAGTGACTGATCACTATCACCAGTCCATTTTCTGAACTATACAGCAACAGCAAGTCAGCAATGTACCGTTCTAACGGAAAAGTGAAGGCAGGTAGAGGTAGTGGTCGTGGTCGCGGTCGCGGTGGACGCCTTGCTAAAAAAAGTGGCAAGGTCTCTGCTACTAGTGCCTCTGACACTTCTGCCACCACAAACATGCTGTCCACAACAGTGGGTGTCACCAGCAGTGCCACCAGCAAAGCTAGTTCCAGCACCACCAGTTATAATATTAGTTTTCCTGCCAGACCACCAACATCTGCTGCCGCTTCCACTGCCAGTGCAGCGCCTCCTTCTCCTTCTACAGGTGTCATGGCTGCTTATTTTTATGGAATAGTCAAGAAACCTAGTAAAGTGGAGTTGCCTTTACACTCACCACCGCCAATCACACTCCCAGTGCCACTGCCCAGCTCCCCAAAGAAGCAATTGAGGGAGACAGCAGCAGAGACAGAGTGTGAGACTTTTTTTTATTGGCCCAAGAAGAGAATGATTTTGAATGTGATGCTCCTCTTTCCCCAACCACTGCAGACGTTTTATACACTCTTAGCCCACGGGACTTACAGTTTGACCTAGAGAAAATGCAAGAGGGATATTCTGTGAGGAGTAGGACAGGTAGCAGTCCACTTTTTTCATCTGCTGCTAACTCCCCTTCTCCCTCTGTTATTATGGAGGAAGAATCCTGTGATGATATCACCGACCTCCCAGTCCCCAGCACCCCTGCCATTAGCAGCACTAGTTCTAGTTCACCAGGTGTAACTGTAGTGGCAACAGCTACCTGCTGCAGCTATATCAGCCCTAAATAGAGATCAACAGGGTCAAGGGGCTGCATCCCGCCGCAGCAACATTTGGAAATACTTTCAAACATTGGAAGGCGGGTTTATTGCAAAGTGTAAATTGTGTGGGAAGCAAGTGAGTAGGGGTAAAAAGTTAAGTCATTTAACCAATGCTGGTATGAACCTACACCTTAAAAATTACCACCACTCTACTTTACTGCGGGCAGAGACAGAAAAAGAAGATGGTAGAGCAGGAAGCAGCATAACGGACTCTGGCTGTACTGGTGGTACCTCCTCAACCACACCACTTACTCAGAGCATAAGAGGCAATAGAGAGGGTTCAATTAAGACAAACCGTCCACATGCAGTAGTTCCACTGCAGACCAAATCAGGCTCCTCATCCTCCCAAGGTCATCATCAGCCTACCCTAGATAGTTTTGTTGGCTTTAGTTCCAAGGGCATGTCAAAACAGCAGGCCAACAAGTTCACCCGCCTCATTGGCCAATTCATTGCTGTTGGAGGAGCCTCTTTTCGCATGATTGAAGGGGAGCCGTTTAAACAGCTCATGCATGCCCTTGCTTCACGATACGTTGTTCCTGCACGAACAACTTTCAGCAGAAAGATTATTCCAGCACTATACCATTCGTGCGTTGCATTATTGAAGGAAAAAATGGCCAAAGCCAAGGGTCAGACAATTCATTTTTTTTTTTTTAATTCTTTATTTAATATCTTATCAATACAAAACCACACCCAACCAGTATAAAATTACAAATTGCATTCCCGAAATACATCATATTAATATAATTTTCCCCGAATCCCCCCCCCTACCCCCCACCGCTCCTGCAGAAGGTTACAAAGGGGACAACCTACACTATTGTTCCAACCAGACTCATCTTGATCTCCCGCCCTTCATACAACATTTAAAATCTCCTCCAGGTAACTCCAGGTCTTTTTAAATTTTTGCCAACCTGCCCATTTGTCCATCTGTTCCTCCCCCTCATCAGGTACCAATCCCCTGCTGTCCATACTCTCGACATTGTATATTTCATTTATACAAAAGACCCAATCTCGAGTCTTTGGACTTGCTGGATCAAGCCATTTCATTGCTATCTGCTTCTTGGCCGCATCCAGCATTATAGGGACAATAGAGGATTGATATCTCTTCACCAACTTTACTGTACCATGCAATAGACACACCCATGGATCCTCTGCAATAACTTCCTCTGTAATTTCCTTAATCAGTGTTATGAGTTTTTTCCAGAATGTTTTGATAATAGGGCACTCCCACCAGATGTGGGCCATTGTTCCTAAACAGATACACCCCCACCAACATGTATCAGATTTTGTACTATCGATTTTGCTTAACTTGTCTGGGGTGGCATACCATCTTGCGAGACATTTGTAATGAATTTCATTACTCTTAGTATTAAGTGCCGCATAGTGTGCCAACTTCAATATCTTCTCCATCGTGGATTTACTGCATTGTGACCCTAACTCCCGCTCCCAATTTTTGATGTAAGGAGGCACCTCCAGTTCTATCCCCGCCCCCATAATCCTATAAATTTGAGCAATAGAACCCAGACAATTCATTTGACCACTGATTTGTGGACAGCTCCCAGCGGTCAACACGCTTTCCTGTCTTTGACTGCACACTGGTGGCAGGCCACTGTGCCTGTTGGTGGTGGCACTAGTGTAAGAGTTCAAACTTCATCAGGAAGCAGGTCTGCAGCACAAGACCAGCAGGGTTATCAAGCTTTCCTGCTCCACACAGAAGTCCATGATGATAAACACAGCTCTGCCAACATATTGCGGGCAATTAGATCGATGTTGGCCAATTGGTTTGGAGAGCGGACAGTCACCAATGTCTGTTGGGTTCATTTTGACAGACGGAGGTTCAAACATGGTTAAAGCGCTCCAAGATGGATCTTTTGTCGGTGTGCGCTGTTCTGCACACATACTGCATTTAGTGGTCAAGGGTGCAATCCCAGTGGAGAAAAACAACAAGATTGCTCAAATCTTGGACCTTTGCAGAAGGATTGCAGGGCATTTCAACCGTAGTGTAGGGGCTAGTCAACTGTTCAGGGAGGAGCAAGAACAATCAGGGCTCCCCATACATCGCCTGAAACAAGATGTCAGCACCCGGTGGAACTTTACCCTGGAAATGCTGGAACGCATTTTGGAGCAAAAGACAGCCATCCACAATCTATCATCCCGCCACAGCATTGGGATTGATTCCACACTGGGACGTGATGACTGGTGTATAATTGGGCAGCTCATTCATGTCTTAAAACCCTTTCGGAATGTGACAAAAAACTTGAGTCAGAGCAATGCCAGCCTAGGACAGGTCATACCCTTGTTTACTTATCTCATAGATAAGATAGGATTGTTCCTAGAAAACAGTGAGCCTGTTTGTGGCAGCCCACTTAATGCAGATGTAGCGTCTTTCATCAGAAAGCTTCAAGATAACTTAAAAGATCGGCTAAATGACCGTGTCCGCAAAAGCCCTGAACTCATGCTGGCTTCCCTGTGTGATCCCAGGATCAAAGGCAAACTGGCACTCAGAGACAACAGCCTCTCCTACTGGAAAGAAAAACTGATTGAAAGGGTCCGTAATTTGCAGCAACAGAGATGTATGCCGGACGAGGCCAGTTTGGAAGATTCACCTGCCATGTCTGCTATTCCAAGGCCTGGCACCATCACTCAAAAACAACTGGAGCATGAACAAGTGGAGCATGTGCATGTTGGGTAGAGGCACTTGACAATCTGGTGGATGCAGGTCAAGCAGCAGGTAATCGAGAGGAGAGCAGTGCCTCTGAAATGGTCAGGGCCTACCTATATGAAGCACCTTTGCTTCCTACAGAGGACCCTTTGACCTATTGGGATTGTAAGAAAAGTTTGTGGCCTGGTCTTTGCCTGGTTGCCCAGCAACTACTATCCTGTCCTCCAACCACTGTGCAAAGTGAGAGAGTTTTCTCTGTAGCAATAACTCACGGTGGAGCTGCTGGTTTAAGCGGGTCTGTTACCTTCACTCTGCTTCCCTCTGTTTCACCGAGACCGGGTCTAGGGTTCCGTTGAGTTTACCTCTGGACAACACACGCACCAACACTGGAGTACATTTTCAATGCTTTATTAAACACTTGACTTAGGAAATAGCAGGGAAGAGGCGGAAAGGAAACTGCAGAAGAAACTCAAACATCTTCTTGTAGGGTTCTTTTGACAAATGTCTTGGTAGAATTCAGATATTATATGGAATGCGCTCCCCTCGTGGGACACACTCCTTGCTCGTCTGGATAGGCCTCTCTCACCAGCCTAGCAGCCAGTACGCAGCAGGAATCAAAGCCTCTGCCACAGACTTGCTTGGGAACAAAACCCGTATGATCCTCTGCCACAGAATGTATCAGATTTTCTGTAATGAATGTCAGTCACAGTGCCTGAACCTTTAAACCAACCCGGCAACACTATGCTGTATAGTTGCTTTCGGATACTTCCTCCAACCGAGTCACCAGGCCCCTCTGTAGACCAGCACTCTGCGTGATCCCTCCAAGACGAGTCCTCCCCTGGGATCTCCTCGGTTGTCCAGCTTCGTCACACAGGACCGACAGCTCAGGACCATTCCTCGGCTGCGGTGGTAGGCCCCAGACAAGCCTCTGGACCCACCCCTGCGCCGCAGTATTGTGGGCCTCCGGAACGGAGGACCACGAGGTAGCTCCTTAATGCATACCGGTCGGCCAGGAGGGCCAGCAGGTGGCTGTAAAACGAACCCCAAAATATGGTGTCTGTCCCATAAATACCCTCGCCCAGAATGCAACTCGGAGGACCACCTGCACCGAGTTGTCTCCGGGACAGAAGAGCATCCATACGCTTCAAAACGCTGCCTTTCCAACACTAACCAGTGATAACAGCGACACCCACCGGTCAGCATGGAAACACACACAACGTCAGCCAAGCTGGAACAGAGGCAAACTTAACCTTCCTAACGAACAAATTACTTAATTTACCTGACATGCGGTAGATTGCAAATCTACCAGCGCTACATCTCTATTACTGGGAATATCCTTAATCCACACCGTGCACAACTAACACCCTATTTGATGGAACAAATAACTTTCCTCAAATGTAACCTCCCCAAGCTGGGTTACCCCACCCTTAACTTGTGAGAACTGAATCATTATTTCCATGTGAAGATAGATGGGACTCAGAGAAACCATCCAAATGTTGAGGAAAATCATTTTTTTTATTTTCTTACCACTTGACACAATAGCAGTCTTTGTCTTTATCTATGGTGTGACCCCAATATTTAAATAGAATTATATTGTTTTAAGCAATCCAAATTTTTCCCTTTATTCCTTCCATCACCCTTTTTTGTAATGAATGTTGTGTAGAGTGACTAGAGTGTGCGTGATTGCATGAATGAATGTTGTGTGAATGGACAGTAGCAAGGGTTGAAGCCTTGACGTGGCGCTACTGCTCACGTGTTGCTGTCTTTGTAAATACAAATAGCAACGTGTGCTAATTTAACCATTTTTGTATGATGGTCTGGAAATAAGAAACAATGATTAAAGATGACCTCAACAGTATGACAGTTCCTCTTGATGGAGAGACTGTCAACTCAAGGATCAGAATATGTTACCAACACAACATAGCACAAAAAAGCATACAGTTGGAAACGTGATTCTATGCAAGATAGATTAGTTGGTCACTGCTGAGCTGCATCCAGATGCCCAGGACCCCTCCCATTTGCCATCTCTGACCCTGGGGACACCAGGGCCCTCTCTGATCCTCCGCCTGTTTCATGACCATCTGCAATTGTCCGAAGTCACCAGTGTGAGTAATCTACCCTGCTGCCATGTTACTCAAGCCCTGGAAATGATGACTGCCCTTTGAACTGTTGCCCCTTGTGATTGCGTTAGCCTGTGAACCTCTGTCTGGTTAACTGTTGCCCTCATGATTGCAAGCCTGCAACTTATGTCCTGTAAACTGTTGAGGACCCTTTGCACATTGAAATAGTGTAGAGAGAAATCTCCTAAATTTTCTAAGTTCAGCCTGATGGTTAAATGTAGAAAAACTACAATTATAAGGCCTCTAGTAAGTTAAAACAATAAATGGACTAGTTCATTTAGATACGCATCACATGAATCTAACAAGGAAAAAAAAACTCAAAAAAAACATTTTTTCTGAACAAAATTTTTTTATTTTTTATTTTTTTCCATAAAAGTTTTTCTATTTTTTTCCATAAGAAAAGGGTATACAAAGGAAGTACAATACAAGAGAATCAATAAATTCACATTTTCAACAACAGAATCGGTTTACAGTCTAATGCCCTGTACACACGGTCAGACATTGATCGGACATTCCGACAACAAAATCCATGGATTTTTTCCGAGGGATGTTGGCTCAAACTTGCCTTGCATACACACGGTCACACAAAGTTGTCGGAAAATCCGATCATTCTGAACGCGGTGACGTAAAACACGTACGTTGGGACTATAAACGGGGCAGTAGCCAATAGCTTTCATCTCTTTATTTATTCTGAGCATGCGTGGCACTTTGTGCGTCGGATTTGTGTACACACGATCGGAAATTCCGACAACGGATTTTGTTGTCGGAAAATTTTATGGCCTGCTCTCAAACTTTGTGTGTCGGAAAATCCGATGGAAAATGTGTGATGGAGCCTACACACAGTCGGAATTTCCGATAACAAGGTCCTATCACACATTTTCCATCGGAAAATCCGACCGTGTGTACGGGACATTAGGGTACAAATTGGTGGAACAGCCTGGGAAGACTCTATCATGAACAGTGGAGCAGTGGTGACTCCGCCCCCCAGCAGCCCCCAAATCCTGCAGTTAATTTTTTTTTATTTTTATAATAAACAAAACAAAAATAAAACAAAATAAAAAAAAAATTATAAAAATATATTCTCCCCCAACCTGGTGACCAGTCGCTGTAGGGACATATTAATGCCAGCCATCTGGTCACCAAGGTACAGAGTAGCCTCCAGTTGTCTCCTAGGGCTACGATGGTACCTCTCCAGAGCCACATAGTGACGGAGCTGCTGGCGGTTGTGGAGGGCCAAAGAGTGACACAGCCTCCTGGTTACGGCATATTGTCTCTCTTGGACCTCCACAATGCGCCGCAGATAATCATTCACATGTGGCTCAGGAGGGAGGGGGTTGTGTACTGGTCCTGGAGTGGGTGGAGAATCCGCACCAGGACGCAATGGGGAGGAGGCACAAATGGGTGTGTCCAGGTGGGGGCATAGTGATGAAGGGTGGAGGAGAACATGCCCTGTAGAAACCGCTGGGGAGGAAGGACAGTCAGCCCAACCAGACGCGGGCAGGTCCAGGCCTTCATCCACTGGGTGGAGGTGAAGGATGAAGACTTCACCTGTGAAGAAAAGAAAATACATTAGATAGATAATACAATACACATGGCTTCTTCACCCTAACATTATATAAAGGCAATTATCTTCCAGCCCTTGTAGACAATCATGTAACATCTTGAGATGTTTTCATTCCATACCAGTTTTCCATTTTTGATATTCAGTGAGATGCACCTAATCAATTTGTGTGTAGGAGATAGTGGTGTCTGTGTCAATTCGCTGCGTCATACCAAGTTTGCAGAGCTGTGCAGGAAGGTGTAGTACTTTAGTGTACTCTGACCCGGGCGGAGCTGAGTGTCCTCCCCGGCCAGAGTACAAAGGTATTCCCCTCTACACATCGAGCAGTGTAAAGGGGAATCTCCCAAAGATTTTATCCGCTTGGTCGCACGGCCGGCTAGAGAAAATCTTAAGGTGTAATGGACGCCTTTGTGCTGATCGTCGTGACCGACCACTAACTAATCTACCTCATCCAGACTGACTGACCATCGCAAATATGGAAGATCAGTTGCACTTGCAGAAAAACATATCAGCTATACCAGCTTTTAACATTACACTCATCAAAGAGAAGCCATTCAAACCATTGCATTTGGGATGACCTAATAAAAAGTTGTTTAATAAAATATAGTAGGCTACTTTTTAAATTTGATGATTTTGTATGGCCAGGCCACTGATTGAATAAGCCCCACTTCTGTTCTAGGCTAGGTAGGTTACTCACTCCTGGTCTAGGCTAGGAGGTATAACAGGTATAACATCATGAGAAAAGTGTTAATGCATGCATTTGGGGCATGCCAGAGATTGAACATGTCCAGGGACTGCCAGCCAATAGCTGGAGATACTTGTCTGACACACCCCCCCCCCAGCCTGCTGTGTTATTCACGATGATTAACAGTGATTGGCTCAGACTGGGAATCTGAACTGCAGCAAGAAGGTGGCGTGATCAGGGACTTTGAGGAAATAACAAGCACAGGTCACGCTAACAGGAAGACTGGAATCAGCTGCAGAGGGGAACTAATATAATTAATAATTCCAGCTAAACCAAAGCCTTGCAGAATAAATCACAACCATTCCTAGACAAGGTATACCATCAGCATTTCATATTTAAAATACTATATTTGACTGGAAAATACAAAAAAAGTTATACTTACTCCCTGGATCTGCCGCGTCTGGCTGTTCTTCCGCATCCCCAGCAGCCTCTACAGGGCAGGTCTCCTCCACCCCCTGCTCAGCCTCAGCAGCTGTTGATTAATGATAGAAAAGAACATTACAATCTGCAGTGTACAACAATCTCACACATTAGTACAAGAACATTGAAACATGTATGATCACTCAGAAGATACCAGCAAGATTATACTAACTTACATGTGGGCGTTGCTGCCTCAGCCTCCTCCTCCTGAGCCTCCCCCTCTGACTGGATGACACCTATTTAACCGGTTCCCGACCGGCTCGTGTACATTTACGTCGGCAGAATGGCACGGCTGCGCAAAGTAACGTACCCGTAGAGTTACTTTGAATTTGCGCGGCGGCGCGTGCCTGCCGCGAGCTCCGTGAGTCGGGTCGCGGGTCCCGTGGACTCGATCGCCGCGGGGATACCCGCGATCGACTCACGGAGAGGACGAACGGGGAGATGCTGATGTAAACAGCATCTCCCCGTTCTGCCTAGTGACAATGTCACTGATCTCTGCTCCCTGTCATCTGAGCAGAGATCAGTGACGTCACACACACAGCCCATCCCCCATACAGTTAGTAATCACTCCCAGTACTGATTTAACCCCTCCCCGGCCCCTAGTAGTTAACCCCTTCACTGCCAGTGTCATTTATACAGGAATCAATGCATTTTTATAGCACTGATTGCAGTATAAATGACAATGGTCCCAAAAATGTGTCAAAAATGTCCGACATGTCCGCCATAACGTCGCAGTCACAATAAAAATCGCTGATCGCCGCCATTACTAGTAAAAAAAAAAAATATTAATAAAAATGCCATAAAACTATCCCCTATTTTGTAAACGCTATAACTTTTGCCCAAACAAATCAATAAACGCTTATTGCGATTTTTTTTTTACCAAAAATATGTAAAAGAATACGTATCGGCCTAAACTGAGGAAAAAAAATGTTTTTTTATATATTTTTTTGGGATATTTATTATAGCAAAATGTAAAAAATAATGCGTTTTTTTTTCAAAATTGTCGCTCTTATTTTGTTTATAGCGCAAAAAATAAAAACCGCAGAGGTGATCAAATACCACCAAAAGAAAGCTCTATTTGTGGGAAAAAAAAGGACGTCAATTTTGTTTTAGAGCCACGTCGCACGACCGCGCAATTGTCAGTTAAAGCGACGCGGTGCCGAATCGCAAAAAAGTGCTCTGGTCAGGAAGGGGGTAAATCCTTCCGGGGCTGAAGTGGTTAAAGGAGAAATGATGAACGTTACAATGTTCAAGCTTCAAATTACTATAAATAAGTATACTGTAGTGTATATAGATAAAATGAATTAACCATTAGCATGGCAATACAGGGCAGGTCACTAATGTTTATCTACAAGGCAGGGACATGCATTCACTATTTAGAAAAAAATCAGTAAAAAAAATAAAAATACGAGGCACTTACCTGTCCTGGTTCCAGCGGCGAGTGCTAGGTGCACCGCCACTGATCAGGCGCCTCAGTTCAGAGCGGCGACGTTCTGTCAGATTACGTAAGTTACGCAAGCGCTTGCGTTACCTGACAGAGCGTCGCAGAGGCTCTGCCTGTCACTGCTTGAGTGAGAAGCAATGACACTGGAATCGACAATGGAAGGCTGGACAAATGGAAAAGGACCCACTGTATTAGTGTCACTACTACAGTACTTACTGCACGTTGCTGACGTGGAGGACTCCTGCTCTTCCGCCCTCTGCCTCTGGCGGTGCTGGGCCTGGATACGATCTTTAAATAAAATCAAACACATCATGGTAAATGTTGCGTCGGATGCTTGACAAAAAAAATGTCCTGCACACATTGCACAATGCAATGCTAACACCAACCTTGATGAGCCAGGAGCTGGGTGATCTCATCCTCCCCTACACCCGCTAGGAGCTCCGCCTCATGCGGGAGGAGAGGCACCTGCTTCCCTCTGCGCCCCGACTGCCTGCGCTTACGCGCTATGGAACTGCAACACAAAAAGAGAAGAGAAACGGGTTCCACAATTGAACTAAAATTGTAATCTGAAAATGACATCAACACATGAAACACGTGTAGAATGAACCCGTAGAATCAAGGCCGTCTTTAATATTGACTGGACCCTGGGCAAAAATTTTATTGGACCCCCCCCCACCATGCAATTTCGCTCTCCATCTGCTCTGAGACATACAATAAATAGCAGCTAGACTTAAAATCAGTTTACTGTATCAGATCAGGCAGCAATTGCGATTGGTTGCCAGTGCTTACAGCATATCATTACTGCTTACTGACTGGTTGCTAGAGGTTATAGCACACATTACGGCTCACAGATTAGTTGCTAGAGGTTACAGCAAATGATTTCTGCTTGTTAATTGGTTGCTAGAGATTACTGTAAGTAATACTACTCACTGATTGGTTGCTAGAGGTTACAGCACATCCTCTCCTCACTGCAGGGAGGCATGATATACATATGAATGTTGCCTTTATTTACACATCAATGCCGTTGGCTGTAGCTATTTACTTATGAATGCCGCCGCTATTTACATATGAATCTCAGTTATTTGCATGTAAACACAGGGTCTGCAGGTGAGTCAACTGTACACAACAATAGGGCAGAGCTGGGCAGCATTAGTAGCAGCACTTCACACTGAGATATCAGGACACAGCACAGGACTAAAACTTCAAGGGACAAGGGAATTTAAACTGGGATAGTTGGAAAGCATGAGGCAGCTGATTTAGGCCCCACAACAATGACAGGGCCCAGGGCAGCTGCCCCTTTTGCCTTGCCTTAAAGACGGCCCTGCGTAGAATGAAACTGTAAATGGAATTTTTGGATTAGGCGCATTTTTTCATGTAGCATAAGATTTGCACATTTATTTACTTACCAAATTTATTTTAAGAAAAACGTATGCTTTTTTGGTGCACAACAAAATATAAAAAAAAGTATTGGGATTGTGCCGACTGCCGAGTAAATATAGATGTCCAGTCCACCTTTCTAATTATTACGCGCTTGTGTGAACTGTGTATGGTGTAAAATTTCCTTTCTTGTTTCTTTTGCAAAGCATTAACCCACTTGCGGATGTGGACTCCCCCATCCACTTTTTTTTTTTTAATATATTTAACTCTTTTTATTTTTCAATAACAAAAAATGTAAAACCCAGCAGTGATCTAATGCCACCAATAAAAGCTCTATATGTGGCGGGAGAAGAGCATACATTTCATTTTGGTAGTAGGGATGAGCTTCGAGTTCGAGTTGAACTCATGAGGAAAAAATTTTTTTTACATATTTTTTGGGGATACTTATATAGCAAAAAGTAAAAAAATAATTGCTTTTTTTTTTAAATTGATGCTCTTTTTTTGTTCATAGCGCAAAAATAAAAACCGCAAATACCGTGATCAAATACCACCAAAAGAAAGCTCTATATGTGGGAAAAAAAGGTTTGTTTGGGAGCCACGTCTCACAACCGCGCAATTGTCAGTTAAAGCGACACAGTGCCGAATCACAAAAAGTGGCACGGTCATTTGGCAGCCAAATCCTGCAGGGCTGAAGTGGTTAAAATGTAAAAAAAAAAATCAGACACGTTACTTACCGTTTTATGTCGCAGAATTTTTTGCGACAGGCAGTCGGGTCACGCCAATGGCGATAGGTCTCCTCAACCCTTCTGGAGATCTCCTCCCACTTCTCCCGCTTCCACTCCTGAGTGGTTTCCCTGGAGCGGGGGCCACACAGCTCCATCCAGCAAGCGTTTCCCTTACAAGGACCTGGGACTCAATGTGGGTCCACATAAGGTTACGCTTCCTGCTGGTTGCAGCTTGTGTCCCCCTCCTGTGCCCATTTTTGGATGATGGTGTTGGGGATGTTGCTGCTGCTGCTGCCTCCATAGAAGGCCCAGGAAGTGGAACGTCCTCCATGTCGAATTTCATTGATGCCATATTATTTGAAATTGAGACTGACACAGCGTCGGATGCCGCGCCCGCCATTGCACTTGCGATTGAGAAACGAAAGTTAGCTGACTGTTGGTGTAGAGTAGTAGACCAATGAATGAACGATGAAGATTCGACAAAGCAACGAAAAAACATACAAACGTCGAATCTTTGGCTTATGGTGTCTGTCGAAAGTTCTAAGAAGATTCGACGGAGCAGCTAGTAAACTGTATGATGCTGCAATCGTACATTTCCGGTCAAATGCATCCGCCCATAGGCTATAGAAAAATTCTAATGTTGGTTGACTTGTAAAATAATTAATAAATAATTATTAATTGTATACTAGTCATACAACATTAGAATTCTACTACAGCTAGCTTGTAGGCAAAAATTCGACCGGAAATGTACGATTGCGGCGTTATATAGTTTAGCTGCTCCGTCTAATCTTCTTTGAACATTCGACAGACACCATAAGCCTTCAATGACAGATTCGACCCTATTTAATTTGGATTTTTGGACGAATCCAAGTTTTTAACGAAAAACAAAATAAAGAAAAACTAATTTCGGGGGTAACGAAATAAATTCATTTTTCAGACGAAAACGAAATTTCCGAAATGAAATATTTCAGTGTGCACATGTCTACTATATGTTCAATGTAAGTTTCTACAAATCCGTGTGAGATTGCATCACGTGGCTGCGCTCTCAAGTTGTTTTTATTGAAGATGTTGGCTGACAAAGAGGAAGACGGCCGAACCGATCCCGTCAATACTAGTGGTGGCTGGTGGTAAGGGATTGTGAACCTTTGTGTGCACTAATGCCGCGTACACACGAGCGGACTTTACGGCAGACTTTGCTCGGCGGACTTTGACGGACTTTATGACGGACTTTCCGAATGAACGGACTTGCCTACACACAATCCACCAAAGTCCGTCGAATTCGTACATGAGGACGTACGACCGGACTAAAACAAGGAAGTTCATAGCCAGTAGCCAATAGCTGCCCTAGCGTGGCTTTTTTTTACTAGCATACAGACGGCGGACTTTTCGACCGGACTCGAGTTCGATGGATAGATTTAAAACATGTTTCAAATCTAAGTCCGTCCAACTTTTGAGAAAACAAAGTCCGCTGGAGCCCACACACATCGAATTGTCCGACTAAATCCCGTCCGCCGGGCAAAGTCTGCCGTAAAGTCCGCTCGTGTGTACGCGGCATAACTCTAAAAGGGGTATTGCTTGGCTTAGATAACCTGTAATTGCTGGAGAGCAGTGTGCAAGGTGGACAAAAGCCTGTGTGCCAGTCTCTTGAAGAACAAAGTCTACTAACAGAAGATGCTACTTGTGTCTGGATGGGGAAGTTTTGGGGACCTTGGGGATCATTGGCCTCACGTATTGTCTGGCCTACCTCATCCCTGTACCCCTCAGTACCTCTTGATCGGTGACAGAGCCCTTACACATATATACTGTATGTTGGTATTTTGCCAAGATGAGACTAAGCACTGGAGCGCAGCTGGGAATAAATCCAGTCCAAAGTGCATCCATTAAGAAGGATGAGATTCCCGCGCTGGGTCTTTGATGAAGCTGCACACCTCATTTGTATCAGGCCAACCACTTTCAGACAGATGGTTTCAGTGATGCTCCTGGTGGAAAATCCCATGGAGCAGCACAGTGATAACATTATGAGCAATGCAGAACATATACACACAGGGACGTTGAGAAATAACTGCTGCAGTATATGAAGTGTTATGCTCTGAATATCAACACAAATAAACAGACGTCAGTGTAGTGGAGGTTCAGGTCTAGGGGAAAGAGAGGGAACGGCTTTATATCTAAACCCTAGAATAATTAGTCTCTTATTGAAGAGGGGTCTGTGTTATTATTGTATTTCTACGAGACAGGCCAACTGGACCTCCTCCAGTTATACTGAGGAGCTACAAAAATCAGTCCTGGCATATATGTTAGTGACATATCATATAGCACATTATATATATATATATATATATATATATATATATATATATATATATATAGTATCTCACAAAAGTGAGTACACCCCTCACATTTTTGTAAATATTTTATTATATCTTTTCATGTGACAACACTGAAGAAATGACACTTTGCTACAATGTAAAGTAGTGAGTGTACAGCTTGTATAACAGTGTACATTTGCTGTCCCCTCAAAATAACTTAACACACAGCTATTAATGTCTAAACCTCTGGCAACAAAAGTGAGTACACCCCAAAGTGAAAAAGTCCTAATTTGGCCCAATTAGCCATTTTATCTCCCCGATATCATGTGACTAACGAGTTACAAGGTTACAGGTGTGAATGGGGAGCAGGTGTGTTAAATTTGGTGTTATCGATCTCACTCTCTCATACTGGTCACTGAAAGTTCAACATGGCACCTCATGGCAAAGAACTCTCTGAGAATCTGAAAAAAATAATTGTTCCTCTGTATAAAGATGGCCTAGGCTATAGGAAGATTGCCAAGACCCTGAAACTGAGCTGCAGCACGGTGGCCAAGGCCATACAGCAGTTTAATAGGACAGGTTCTTCTCAGAACAGGGCTCGCCATGGTCGATCAAAGAAGTTGAGTGCATGTGCTCAGCGTCATATCCAGAGGTTATCTGTGGAAAATAAATGTATAAGTGCTGCCAGCATTGCTGCAAAGGTTAAAGGGGTGGGGGGTCAGCCTGTCAGTGCTGAGACATACGCCGAACACTGCATCAAATTAGTCTGCATGGCTGTCATCCCAGAAGGAAGCCTCTTCTAAAGATGATGCACAAGAAAGCCTGAAAATAGTTTGCTGAAGACAAACAAACTAAGGACATGGTTTACTGGAACCATGTCTTGAGGTCTGATGAGACCAAGATAAAGTTATTTGGTTCATGTGGTGTCAAGCGTGTGTGGTGGCAACCAGGTGAGGAGTACAAAGACAAGTGTGTCTTGCCTACTGTCAAGCATGCTGTTGGGAGTGTCATGGTCTGGGGCTGCATGAGTGCTGCCGGCACTGGGGAGCTACAGTTCATTGAGGAAACCATGATTGTCAGCATGTACTGTGACATACTGAACTGAACGACTCCAAACACACCTCCAAGATGACCACTGCCTTGCTAAAGAAGTTGAGGGTAAAGGTGATGGACTGGCCAAGCATGTCTCCAGACCTAAACCCTATTGAGCATCTGTGGGGCATCCTCAAATGGAAGGTGGAGGAGCGCAAGGTCTCTAACATCCGTGATGTCATCATGGAGGAGTGGAAGAGGACTCCAGTGGCAACCTGTGAAGCTCTGGTGAACTCCATGCCCAAGAAGGCTAAGGCAGTGGTGGAAAATAATGGTGGCCACACAAAATATTGACACTTTGGGCCCAGTTAGGACTTTTTCACTTAGTGGTGTACTCACTTTTGTTCCCAGCAATTTAGACATTAATGGCTGTGTGTTCAGTTATTTTGAGGGGACAGCAAATTGATACTGCTGTACAAGCTGTACGCTCACTACTTTACATTGTAACAAAGTGTCATTTCTTCAGTGTTGTCACATGAAAAGATAGAATAAAATATTTACAAAAATGTGAGGGGTGTACTCACCTTTGTGAGATACTGTATATATATACACACAACACATGTATATATACTGTATATATATAGGATGCTAGGGATGGGTCCTACAAAGCAGATAGGCGTCCCAGTTATTTGGACTGTGGCCTCTTTAAGGGGGACAAAAACAAGCACTGTGGAGTACTCAGGGATTCTCATCCATGAAGGATAAGGGGTTCTGGGTGATCTGGTAAAGAGTTAAAACTAATTTACCATTTTCCTAGGATTGCTAAGTCTTGATTTGAGATCTGGAATTTGGAGGCTTGAAGTGATTTTGGGCAGGAAAGCCTCCAACCCTGACTATGGGTTCTGTGGTCCTGACGGGATTAACCCCCCTGCAAGAGAGGGTTGAAAAGAACAGGAAGCAGTCAGCAGGTGTCCATGAGGTGTTGGGTGGAAAGAGGACACATTTATGAGGTCTGGCTACTGAGATGTTCCCTGAGCTACTGTGGCCACTTTTCTGGACCTCTGAAACAGGTGGGAATTTTGAACCCTAGTGTGAGGCTGGTGGTGAGCAAACTAATTGTTTTTGTGTACCTGAAGTTTGTGAACTGTTGAAGAAAAGTTGTTTTTACATTTGACCTTTGAAAATAAAGATTGTTTACTATAACAAATAGAGCTAAATAGTGATCCAGATTCCTCAAATATCACAATATATCTATGAGCTATTTTTGAGCTAATGAACCTGGTTTACTAAAAGGAAAAGGAAGGAAGGAAGGAAAGCAAAGGGTGAACAATGACATCACAGTTGTTAAAAAGTTTAATTCCAGTAACACATAAACATAAAGTGACTTGAGGCCTGTCATCCAGCTGCTTCAATGCGTTTCACCCAAAGGGGCTTAAAGTAGAACTACTGTATAGGCAAAACTTTTTTTTTTTCATTTTGGATAGAGCAAGGGAGGGTTATAACCCCTGTCAGGGTTTTTTCACCATCTGTGTCCCATTGCAGAGATTTCCCTTCATGTTCTGTCCCATAGGCAAACAGGAAGTGAAAGGAAATCTCTGCAAACAAAGATAAATCCTTGAGGACCCCCAGGTCACCAGAACTAGTGTCCTCATTGGAAGATTTCCCTTTTATTACTTTTCTGAGGACAATCCAAAATGTGGGATTTTCTTTTACTTTTATATTCAATGATAATAGTAAACAGGACAAATAGAGAGGGGGAATGTCGTTAACGGCACAGACAGCATTAAAAACTGACAGTTCTAATCCCTCTCCACTCTATCCAAAAAAAAGTTTTGCCTTTAGTTATACTTTAATCATGAAGACTAGGGTGGTCCAAGGGAAAATATTCCTATGTTTAACATCAAATACAACTAATTAATCCAGTATATATATAGTGTATGTGGCGCTACCCCCGCAGGAACCACTGGTGAATGGAGGTATCTCCCACCCTGCACAGCAAGGCACACAGAATGTTCCACAGCACTCTGGAGAGAAGAAGCAGTCTTTTCAGCTTTGTTTTTTTGGTATTTTATTAGGGGAATTGAACTTGGATAGGGATTAGGGTATTATGGGATGCCCACTTGATCAAGGTAGTAGAACTCTTAAGGGAAACAACTATATACAGTTCGTATATACACTTTCCTTCTACCTCCAGCACAAATCTTGCTTGTAGAGTTACACATCGCAGGACCAGCTGGCACCGTATGGATGGTCTGACAAGAGCAATCAGACCAATAGCAAATGCCCTTTGCAGGCTGGGACCACGGGTCTATGGTAGTGTAGCAAAAAGTCCTAGTTCCCATCTGGCCTCCTCCTGTGGCTACTGATCCCAACACTACCTGTTCAGGCAATGCAAGCCCACCTGGATGCAGCTGCCCCTTTCACTAGCCCTCCTGGCTAAGACTCCACAATCCTCCCAGACTGACTCTGAATCCATCCCAGACTGCTTGCGCCCAGTTCTCTCAGGCATGCCTCTCAGTCCTCTTGACTGTAACACTCACCAGCCCACCTGGCTGTCGTTTTCCCTGGAAGTTTGTCCGGCAGTGTCCTCTCGCTTTCTTCCACATGCTCCCGTGCCTTTCGGGCAGGACTCTTCTGTGTGTCATGAACGGGGAACATTCCACACCCAAGCCTGAGGTCACCCCCCAAGACTAGTGGGCACCTGCAAGGGCCACCGATAGCCTAACACTCCATCTCCAGCTTCCACCCAAACTCCACCCTGACCTATACCCAGCTGGGCTGACCCTGAGTATTTGAGGGTGCCTGCCCCCTTCCAACCCATCTGCTGGGTATAGGTCAGGGCCCTCAGAATACTCCAGGCAGCTCCTCCTCTCCTCCCATTCTTCTAGAATCTTCTGTAAGTTTTTAGAAGTAGGGGGAGGTCTCAGAAATGCTGCCTGTGAGTCATCCAGCCATCCCTGAGTCACACACCCAACCCAGATTAACAAAACAACACAGGCTTGGCTGCCAGCCAAGCCTGACAATTTACCTACAATAACAAAACCTATTCTAGCACACTAGAGGGTGCTACATGTATATAAGTGTAGCACCCTTTAGTGTGTACTAGAGGTTAGTACAGGGTCTCTTAGAATTTAGAGTAGGTAAAATATAGTTTGGCTCAGAGCTAAGTCTGAGCCATGGAATCTGGGTCAGGGTTCAGTAAGGTTCAGGGATGGGTGACTTATCCTGGCAGCTCCCTGGTGCCTCCCCCTGGTTTAGAAGGTTGGGGAATCTTCTAGAATCAGTGGGTGGAGGTTAGGAGGAGCTGCCTTTAATATATTGGGAACCTCAGCCAATCCTCTGAGGTAGGCTGGTAGGGGGCTAAGACCACTCCATTAATAGACATGGGCCATGCCAGCAGGGCAGTCAGGTGGAAGGTGGAGATACAATGTTAAGGAGGCTGTCGGTGGCCCTTAGGGGTGCCCCCTAGTTTAGGGGGGTGTCCTGCCTTTGGCCGGGGCTCAGGTGCTGGAAAAATCCTGCCATAACACACGGGAGGAAGCTCTTTCTGGAGGCACGGGAGAAAGAGAGGACAGAGTGAGTAGATCAACACTGTTGGGGACTAACAAAGAGGGAGACTGCCACATGTAGCCAGTCTCCTGGAATCTCCTCCATGCTCTTGAGACTGTGCTGGGAGACACAGCAAACCTTCTGGCAGTGGCACATATAGATGTGCCATCCTGGAGGAGTTGGACTGCCTGTGCAACCTCTATAGGGTCCAGTTATCGCCTCATGCTACCAGTAGTGACACTGACACTAGTAGTGACACTGACTCTAGCCAAATGCAAAACTAGTGAAAAGACGTCAGAAAACATGAGTAAAAAAAAATACTTAGAACCATGTGATATTTCAGTTTTTCTTTTTTAATAAATCTGCAAAAATGTCAACAATTCTGTGTTTTTCTGTCAATATGGGGTGCTGTGTGTACATTAATGAGGAAAAAAATGAACTTACGGTAAATGATTTTAGCAAATGGCTGCAATATAACAAAGAGTGATCAATTTAAGGGGGTCTGAATACGTTCCGTCCCCACTGTATATATATATATATATATATATATATATATATATATATATAGATATATATATATATATTTATATATATATATATATAATATATACACACACAAATATAACATGAGCAATCAATAAATCAAAATAATAACAATGTAATATCTTTGTGGTTTTTACCGTAGTGTATTTGTGCCATACAATACATTGAACTATTTCCTCAATAATCTATAAATATCCATAAAAATTAGAAAAAGAAAAGGAGGGAACAGGAAAATAGAATGGGAAGGAAGAGTATGGGGAGGGTAAGTGAAAAATAATCCCCCCCCCCAATACACAATTTGGTCATAGTAACCCAGAGTCCTATGATAATGTCAAAATTATGTTATAATACTTCTATATTTCTGAGGTATTAGGCTGATTTTCTGAAGTAGCATATGCTAGATTTGCAAATATAGTAAAGCTGTGTTTAAATCAATCATGCACTCAGTGTCAAGGAAAACGCAGTTTACTGAATCCTATTGCATATGAATAGGTATACAAAACGAAAAAAAGCTTTACTTTATTTTTATTAAGGTTTGAAGGTTTATGAAGGTTTATTAAGTAAACCTTCTCTATTCCTTCATTAAATCAACCCCAGCATGTCAAAGCTTTGAAGAGTCCCTGTCACCAAAAAATTGCACTTGATAGCACAACATAATCAAGGATTACCTCCTTTTTTCTTTTTCAAAAATTATATTTTATTCACTTGCAATGTGCCTCTAAATATGCTAGAAAATCAATTGCTGACTGCACATCCAAGATTGCAGCACCTATCATCAGGTGATCAGGCTCAGGGCTTTTGGATGTCTACACAAGGGAGACTTTCACAGGTGAGTAACATGCATTAACCACCTCCTGTCCGCACTATAGCTGAAAGACGGAGGGCATCCATAGGCGTCCTCCCATGCTCGAGCGGCCTGCATGCCCCCTGTAGGGCGCGAGCAGTTCGCTCTGTGATCAGCGAGTCTATGAGACTCAGCTGGTCGCAGATCGGAGTAAGGGGGTCGATCCTGACCCATTACCACATGATCAGCTGTCAGCCAATTACAGCTAATCATGTGATATAAACAGAACTGGTAATCGGCTATTTTTTTCTCTCCACGCTGGTAGAAAAAAAAAAAAGCCGATCACCGGCGGCTGTGAGAGGGACATCAGTCCCAATCGTGGAGAGCCTCTGCAGAGGCTTCTGTGACCACCTGTGCCACCGACCAGTGCCAACCAGCACCACCTACCAGTGCCCACAGTACCACCCATCAGTGCCCTCAGTGCCCACAGTGTCACCTATCAGTACCCACAGTGCCAGCTATTAATGTCACCAATCAGTGCCTCATCACCAGTGCTGCCTATCAATACCACCTACCAGTGCCCATCAGTGCCACCTACCAGTGCCACCCATCAGTGCCACTTATCAGTGCGACCCATCAGTGCCACTCATCAGTGCCCATCAGTGCCGTCTTATCAGTGCCTATCAGTGTCGCCTTATCTGTGCCTATCACTGCAGCCCATCAGTGCCCATCAGTGCAGCCCATCAGTGCCCATTAGTGCAACCTCATCAGCGAAAATCAATGAAGGAGAAAAATTACCCATTTCCAAATTTTATAACTAACTATGAAACATGTTTTTTTTTTTTTTTTCAGAAATGTCTGTATGTTTTTGTTTGTTTAGTGGTGAATAAATACCACCAAAAGAAAGCTCCATTTGTGTGAAAAAAAATGGTAAAAATGTAATTTGAGTACAGTGTAGCATGACCGCGCAATTGTCATTCAAAGTGTGACAGCTCTAAAAGCTAAAAATTGGTCTAGGCAGGAGGGGGTTTAAGTGCAAGTACACAAGAAATTAAATACATTAAATGTGAATATAATCTTATGGGAAAATTGTTGTTGAAATGATTGTTGTGGTAACAAGGCTGCTTTAAATTGAATAGCTTGATTTACTAAAGGCTGCAATCAGTAAATAGGGTGAAGGTGTGCAAGCTTTGAATGCCCAATTTTGCACAAGTGATTTGTTATTGCACGTCATTTAATGATTGAAGTGAACGCAGTTTTTTTTATTTTTTTATTTATTTTTTGCTCCTTTAGTAAATCCAGCTGTTACATTTTATTTCCATAAACTAGGAGTTTTGAAATGGTTTACACAAGCATTTATAAATAATAATAAATAAATTTAGGATCCAATGCCAGACTTCTATTGATGGCTTATTTCAACCCAAATTACTACATGAGATAAAATGTTATCTCAGAATTCCATTTTTTAAATTCAATTACCGGTAGTTCAAGGGTTTCTAAACTCAAGAACAAACATGTAATGTATTGCAGCTCATCAGTTCTTAGATGTGGTGGTTGCATTTGTTTTCTTTTTTCAGATTCTGTTTTTCTTTTTTTCACCTGTGCTAGGGTGACAGTGTTCGCTCACTGCACTATATCTATGGAGGAGCATTATTTTTACCCTAGGACAAGATGCTTGTTAGAACTGCATAATGTGGTCCAGAGAGAAAACTGGGAATAATGTAGCTGATAAGAGTGTAGCACAGGCAAAGAGCAAAATGTTACCGGTTTACAAGATTTCAGGCAGGATCAACAGGTAATATTTTTTTTGCACTCAACAGATATAGAACAGATATGGCAAAACACTTTAAGTTTAAATGGTATATTTACCAGACCAAAAGGAAGCAAATTAGAGACTTTCTGTAGCACCCCCTTACCCCCTAAAGGCTAGTAGAGACCCACAGTGGTCAGTTGGACTATAATGTTTAACCCTAGGCTCAGATCCTTAGCGGTAGTGGAGTATTTGAGAACAAATATGGACTTTACTGGTTATACTTAGAGAGAGGGTTGAAGCACAGGTTAGCTTTGGGCTTGGCAGACTCCAGAAGAGGATCAAACAGTACTTACAGCATTCACAGCTAAAGAACCTTGAAGCATTCTGTGAATTGAACTCCTGGTGGCAATGTACCAGGTGCTCCTTGGGGAGAGGTCACCATACTTCAATTGAGGAACAAGCTTCTTTCCAGCTTCTCCAATACCCCAATCAAGTTAAAGTTCCTCCATGGTGCCTCAATCCTCTTATTCATCTCTTTGGGCCTCAATCCCAGGCTTCCACCTGAGCACCTCCTAAAGGCAGACATCCCAACTTTTTGAGATGGGAATGAGGGACATCTATCAGCAAAAGTATACGGGCATAGGACACACCCCTGGCCACACCCCCTTAAAGGAGAATTGTACAAAAAAAACAAGATTGGTTAAACCCACAAGTGCTTTTTTTACCACTACTATTCCTTTTTGCTTTTGGAATTTACAAATGCAGCAATTTAGAAATCAGATGAAAGGTTTAGTGCTGGAAAACACTTTTTGATAGATAAAAAGTGCATTTTATATACATCTACATAGATCAGACCAAAATGAGGGACAAATGCGGAAGAATGAGAGACAGAGGGACATTGCTCCAAATCAGGGACAGTCCCTCGAAATCAGGGACAGTTGGGAGCTATGCCTAAAGGTGGCATGGTCAAGAGGTTTCAATATAGAACTGCATGCCTCCCCCCGGGCAGGAGGCCTAGGTGAAGACTCACTTCTCAAGGTCACACCTTAATATTGATAGCCTCTTAAAGCCTGAATAAACCTCCTAGGGGTTGGCCAAAGTGATACAAATATTTATGACTGTGGTCATGGCAGCTTCCCATATCATTACCAAGGATACAACAACCCATGCATGAAAAAGACAGAAGCAAACAACAACTAGAGCTTACGAGAGACCTACAGAAAGTTGAACTATTAATCCAGCTTAGGCTGACTACAACCAAGCAACTCTAAATTTGAATAAACGCCTCTGCATAGTTTAAAGTGGCTACAATTCATTGTTAGCGTTTACATGCATTTTACAGTATAGCAGGAATAAAGCCACCACAAGTCTTCAATTATATTTTTGATGTATGAATGAATCATCTTTTCTTCCACGTTCCACTTTCTATTGAATAAACTGCGGTTATGCTTGTATTCTAAAAAACCACAATTATCCAAATACTCTATGCTTTGTATAAGTTACTCAGCGAGAAACATTGTTTCAATGCTAGCAATAATTATTATGTTATTTCTTAAAAATTTGCTGTTTAGCATATATGTTCTGTGATTAACAAAATATATTGGAGGAATGCGCTGGCGGGCTGTGTGAACTTTATTTTAACTTTAAAAATGCTGTACTTATGAATTGCTCTAAAATGCTGTGAATCAAATTTATCAAACCCCCCATAAAGACAAAGTTTATGTTTTATTTTGTGACTTGGAATAATAAACTAGGAAATTACCCAGAAAATTAAATTATTTTACCAATGCAAAAGTCATGCAAAAGTAAAAATTCATATGGAAAATGTATAAAGGTTTGGTTTGAAAGGGAATTCCACTCTGATAAGGAAAAATCCTTTTATACAGTTATAGAGGCTTCTAACTACTTATATAAAACATCTTCTTATTTTGTGAATCAGTGGTTTGCTTCTTATTACATCAATGATGTCAAAGCATTGGAGGTTTCCATCCTATTACTTGTGTGTTAACAGCAGGATCTTTATTGGATCTCTCCTGATGATTGGAGAGGACCCTATATATTATTTGAGAGTAGGTTTCCTCTATAGTAGGTTACTGTGCCCTTTGCCAGTGGTGAATGGGTACGTGTTCTTTTCAACCACTTTTTTTATCACTTTGCTAATCTACCAGACAAAGCCAATAGATCTCCATTGGACTAAATAGTGGATCTTCCTGTGCTGAATTACTGGAGTGGATTTTGTTTAACTAGTTCATCTTTTCACAGCAGTTGCTTTTTCCTTTCAGACTATCTCTCTCTCTCTAATTGAAACTCTGTTCATAGCTCTACAACATGTGTAAGGGCAGAGTCACTCAACTTATATAAGCTTCATGTACACCTGTGCCTGGGACTGTAAGGCCTCATTCTCATAGGCGTACTACAGCATGCACCTGTGAAGGGTTGCATTTTCCTGCATGGGGATGCAGGGGTTTTACTTGCATTTCCGTGCAAGCAGTCTTATTCATGTCAATTGAAAGTCAGTGGCTTCATGGACACAGCTTCTGCTCCCAATTTGACATCTGTGTAGATGCAGGTGTATAGTTCCGAATGCACACTGTGTCAAATTTGTCCACAGAGCCACTGTGTCCCAGGTGAATAAGACTGCCTGCATGGGGATGCATGCAACACCTGTTCATCCTGATGAGGTTAAACACAGTCCTCGCACAGCTGTACGCTGTTGTACACCCGTGTGAACAAGGCCTAATAATTAAAATTCTGGCATATTTCCCCTCCCGGGACCCACATCTGCCATGTGCAGTCACCTATAGAAATTAATTATGACAGTATTCCCTGGGCACATACATAGTTACATAGTTACATAGTTAGTAAGGTTGAATAAAGACACCAGTCCATCCAGTTCAACCTGAGTGAGTGTCTACAATCATTCCTATTTTTTTTAATTTTAAGGTACCCATATAGCGCCGCCACTTCACGCAGCACTCGTACTGCGTACAACCCACATCGGTCTCTACCCTCAAGGAGCCCACAATCTAAGGTCTCCAACTCACATTCATATACTAGGGCCAATTTTGAACAGAAGCCAATTAACCTACCAGCATGTCTTTGGAGTGTGGGAGGAAACCGGAGTACCCGGAGGAAACCCACACAGGCACAGGGAGAACATGCAAACTCCAGGCAGGTAGTGTCGTGGTTGGGATTCGAACCAGCGACCCTTCTTACTGCTAGGCGAGAGTGCTACCCACTACACCACTGTGCTGCCCTAAACATACAGTCTGTGCGCATTTACCTTAGGACCGGCGTAGTCTTGCGTATAGCCGTATGCTGTGATTCAAATGTATGGGAAGCTGTAGACAACACCTGGGGCTCCTGGGCACCAGAATACAGCTGTATTGTATGTTGTATGGCCATATACACTTGTGTGCATGAGCCCTTATTCAGCTGAGTGTATAATGTGAGATTCAGCTCTCCAAGCAAACCTTTATCAACAAAGCAGTTAAAACATACCTGTGTTTTAACCCATAGTTGTCAACAGTGCAGATTTTCATGGTACTCAGACCCAAGTCCCGGTCTGTCCGTGTCCTGGGAAAAATCATGGGAAATAGGCTTTGTCTCGGTGTTCTTTAAGCGATCCGTCAGATCACCGGGACAGCTGCAGCTTCCTGCTGTGAAAATATGCCCGCGGGATCCCCCTCCTGCTAGCAGTTGACTTCCTTGTGTACAGTGGAGAGGGGAGGGGCCCTCTGACCCAGGCAGCTAATCGGCTTCTCTCTTCAATGTACAAGCAAAGCAATTCACTTGTACACTGAAGCCGATTAGTTGCCCGGGTCAGAGGCCCCTCCCCTCTCCACTGTACACAGGGAAGACACCTGCTAGCTGAAGGGAGATCCCGCGGACACCACAGAGCGCCCCTTCCCCTCAATTCTTAGTGAGCTGACAGCCGAGGTGCAGGGGGAGATGCTGCAGGCACCACAGTTGTAGGTGAATGGCCATGGGGTTATCTGCTCGACGTTCTGTGTGTTGGGGGGCACAGAGCTGTTTGGGGTTGGAGGTCCACATCAAATCCTGCAGCATGTCCGCATCTTCTCTGATCGTCTTCTGTAGCATGTCCGCACCCTTTCTGACCGTTTTCTGTACCATGTCCACGCCCTCTCTGACTGTCATCTGTACCATGTCCCCACCCTCTCTGACCGTCTCCTGTGTCATGTTCACACCCTCTTTGACCGTCTCCTGTAGCATGTCTGCACCCTCGCTTACTGTCTTCTGTAGCATGTCTGCATACTCTCTGAACGTCTTCTGTACCATGTCCGCACCCTCTCTGACTGTCTTCTGTACCATGTATGCACCCTCTCTGACCGTCTTCTGTACCATGTCCGCACCTTCTCTGACCGTCTTCTGTACCATGTTCGCACACTTTCTGACCGTCTTCTGTACCATGTCTGCACCCTCTCAGACCGTCTTCTGTACCATGTCCACACCCTCTCTGACTGTCCCCTGTATTATGCCCGCACCCTCTCAGCCTGTCTTCTGTACCATATCCGCACCCTCTCTGACTGTCTCCTGTAGCATGTCCGAACCCTCGCTGACCGTCTCCTGCACCATGTCCGCATACTCTCTGACGTCTGCTGTTCCATGTCCGCACCCTCTCTGACCGTATTCTGTACCATGTCCGCACCCTCTGTGACCATCTTCTGTACTATGTCCGCACCCTCTCAGACCGTCTTCTGTACCACGTCCGAACCCTCTCAGACCGTCTTCTGTACCACGTCCGCACCCTCTCTGACCGTTTCCTGTAGCCTGTCTACACCCTCTCTGATCGTTTCCTGTAGCCTGTCTACACCCTCTCTGACTGTCTTATGTATGATGTCCGCACCCTCTTAGACCGTCTTCTGTACCATTTCTGCACTCTCTCTGACTGTCCCCTGTACCATGTCCGCACCCTCTCTGACCGTCTCCTGTAGCATTTCCTCACCCTCTCTCACCGTCTTCTGTACCATGTCCGCACCCTCTCTGACCGCCTTCTGTATCATGTCCGCACACCTCCATAATACGCTTTGACATTCAACATCTCTGGGAGTGTTAGGCCCTAGGTTCCCCATGTTTCTCCCATCCTTATGCCACTACAGGACTTAGCAGTGATGTAGGGGTTGGAGGAAGAACCACAGTAGGCGGTGGGTGATGCAGACATCTGGCACTCCTGTATATTTTCGAATGCAGAGACTACAGCACTGAATATAGGAGAGGAAGAAGACACAGGCTACTGGAGAGGTGAGTATTATGGTTGTTCTCTTGAGGCAGGATTTTGTTTATTTCAGGGTCTGTTTAAAGGGTTAGCCCACCTTTACCAAAAAACTGCCCATGCAGATAAGGGATAAAAACAAACTATGCAGCTCTGACTAAAGTTGAATAATGCCCTTGCTATAGGTGTAGGACATTTACATACCTTCTGAAGCCTGACTGGAATACTCCCAAAACATTTTTATTGTTAGGACATTTCTATGTGAGGCCTAGTCATTACCGACTAGAGGAGTGAGCACTCAAACGCTGAGCTCAGAGCTATTTCATCGAGGGAGAGGAAGAGTATCAGAGGGGGTTTCAAAGTAAAAATCGAATTCCTGTGATGATGGAGGTGAACAGTAATGACTAGGCCTCAACATCATGGGAGTATTCAAGTCAGGCTTCAGGAGGTATTCTATGCAAATGGCCTACAACTATAGCAAGTTATTATTTAACTTTAGTCAGAGCTGCACAGTTTGTTTTTATCTACAGACACCCCTTATCTGCATAGGCATTTTATTTGTAAACTGAAAACTGAACTAACCCTTTAAAGAGAACCCATCATGTCCTAGCCCAACCAGGGCTTAGCAGCAGGGTATACCCCCACACATGCTCCCCTTTGTGCTCTATCTCATTGCTCCATTTCCCGTTTGTAAGTGCTGACTCTGAGTCTAAACTCTGTATAAGACCCCTGAGTTAGAGCTTAAAGTGGTTTTAAATCCTGTATAACCACTTTTACCTACCTTTAGGTGCCATGAATATCTCCTAAGCTTGCACCGTTTAGGAGATATTCACTATATCTGTGCCATTTCTTCAGTAGCTGTGCCGTGAGGGAACCTGGAAATAACTCCGGGAGACGTGTCGCCGGTCATAGCGAAGTATGGGGACTGCTGCAACAGCTTTGTTCTAAGGTAAGTATTTCATAGTGAGCTAGTATGTGATGCATACTAGCTCATTATGCCTTTGTCTTGCAGGTTGTTTTTTTTTTTTTTGTTTTTTTTTAAGTTGGTGTAAAGCTCAGACATGAAAAATGAACAAATCATATCCCTCTATAGTGTGCACTTGTCTCAATCCAGAGCACTGTCATTTCTGTCTGCTGCCCCGGTCCCCTGCAATCAGTGTGAATCACTTCTGACATGTTTTCCTGACAACAAGAGAAAAAAAAGCGATAGAGAGGGACCTCTAACACACAGCCTGTGATTGACAGCCTCAGCTCTGTTCCTGTGTGCTGTGGGGGGGGGTGTTCCCTCCCTCCAATCAGCTTTCAGCGTGTTCCCTCCCTCCAATCAGCTTTCAGCGCTCTTCTTACTGAAGAGTATAACTTCAGCTCTCTGACCCTTGTTTTCTGAAAGATCAGACAAGCTGTAAAAATTCTGCACTTTGAGGGAATGTAGAGAAGACTACATTTAATCAGGTACAACTTATTAGGGGGATTTGTTTAATCTCTGTGTATCACATGAGACCAGCCACTTCACTGGGTACATGTAAGGTTTTACAACCACTTTAAGCAGAAATGAAGGCCGTCTTCCTTCTCACACATGACAGTAATTGGGCCTCACAAATGCCAACACAATGCACTGCATCCTTGGCAGAAGGTCATATGCTCCCCCATACCCAGCTAATGTTTCTTAGCACATACTGCAGATGGAGTCCAAAAAATGAATACAAGTGGGTCCCCATGAAGAAAACTTGTCACTCTGTCCTGAATATGCAAAGTGACAGATTTTCTTTAAGGATCAATGTCAATTGTACTCCTATGCGTATTAAAATTTGGTGAATTGGATACTGATGAGAATTTACACTCACTTACATGCAAGGGAAAACTATTTCCGTGTAATTCTTTTAAACAGATTAGCAGAAGCTCTGTGTATGGTTTTCATTAACACTGGTGAAACCGTATTTCCTATTAAATTAAAGGTGTGAAATATACACATACCCACAGAAACGAAAGAATGACAAACATGGAACTTTTTATATAAATCACATTCATTTTTTCCCTCTTTATTAACTTGACACAAATATTTTCCATGACATTTTCTTTTACTTTTCAACATCTGTTTATTATGATCACACAACCCATTTATTACAGCATTAACAATTCCAACTCAAGCATCCACAACTTCAATAAATCTGGTTACAATTCTGTCTTTTACAAATGGGGCAATTATATATATATTTCCGCATTAGCAAGTAGGGTAATAGTAAAAACGAAGGGAGTGATATAATGATGCAGATTGATTAGACGGAAACCAGGTCATTGATTGGGATCCTAGTCTGGAACTTTAATCATTTAAGCGGTATTAAACCCAAAAAAGTGTAATATATTGCAGCTTGCCAATCCTTAGATGTGGTGGCTGCATTCGCTTTCTTTTCTTTAGAACGGGGAAGACACATAATGAGAGAAGATTTGGATGCTGTACACCCCGAGTGATATAGAAAAAAAAGGGAAATGTTCCCCATGTGGGGTTTTCTAGGCAGCAGAAGGGTAAAAAGATGATAATATGTGGTTTAAAAATTGATGGACTTTATTAATAGCATAGTCTCAGAGTGACAATAGTAGTATAAATAGGAGCTGTGGTACAGGAGATAACACAAGTGAAACTAGGCACAATAATATACAATGTTCAAGCGCTAAAATAGGATATTAATACTGACGCGTTTCGACCCCACCGGGTCTTCTTCAGAGGATTCGGGGGCTGTAGAGAAATTTGCATTAATTGAGATTCATGAATATTACCATACAATAAAATTAGAATGAAATATAATAGGTATACATTTATCGGTATAGTTACCGATCACATCGTGTTAAACAATTTCTCCGGAGCCTAAAATTCTCCAAGGTCTCCCCCACTCAGTCCCAGCAGGGGTCCCCGGCCAGCCGGTACACCAACAGAGGGAGCCAAACCGAATGCGTGTCTTATGAGGAGTCACAAAAGTGGATAAAATCCGAAAGCCACGGAGGGGCGTGAGGGCGAGCGAGCAGCACCTGCAGTGGAAGCATAGAGTAACAGTGCTATCAGTGCATTATATTTAGCACAGATATAAACATGTATGTCATTCCAATCGTTAAAGTTTTGGGAGTAATAAGTCTGTTTTTAAATTTATTAACCGTTATCTGTATTTCTAAGGCCAGCAGCATGTAGATATTCACATATTCGTATGAAAGTAGTAGCTGTGAATAGATATAAATATCAGTATGTCAAAGACTGAGTAATAAATGGGTAGTGGTAAGTATGTTGTATTGTGGCATTGTAATGGAAAGAATAGCCTGATAAAATGGAACACATGAGGGATATGTGGGAGGAACGGAAAGGAGGGGGAAAAAAAGGGGGGGCAGGGAAGAGTGGCAGGAAGGAGGAAAAAGGGACGGGTGGAGGGAGGGAAGGAAGAATGGGGAAGGAGAAGAAAGGGGCCAGAAAGAAAGAGCCCCAAAGAAGGATGTTGAAAAACTGAGGGAATGATGAAAGGTGAAAAAACCTGGAGCTGGACCAGGGATTCATTATCGGCCCCTTCGCTGAGTCGCCATTTGAGACATGGAGGGTTAGCTATATTGAGCTTGTCAAGGGCAAATTCTCAAATAAATTACGTTTGGTGTACGACTTGTCCACGCCTCATTCCTCCCACATCCCCAGTCTTAACCCACTGTTTCCTTTCTAAGAGTTCTATGAAGAGAAATATGCATCCGTTGACTTAGCTATATAGTCCATCATTAGGACCCCAATCAAACCATCAGGCTAGACCAGGCAGCTGCTGCAGATCTAGCAATGTGGGACAACTTCCTTGAGAACTGGAACAGCATATCCATGTCCATCCCAGCAGCTTCAGCCTCCTTACCTCATATAGTAACAGATGCAGCAGCCTCCACAGGCTTCACTACCTTTTTTTTCACCCATTGGTTTGCAGGTCCATGGCCGCAGGAAATCCTACTGGTCCTGTGTTCAGCCAGATATCCCCATTGTTCGAGCTTTACCCTATCATCACGGCAGCTCAGGTCTGGGGACACACCTAGGCGGGGCAGACCGTGGCCTTCTCCATGGACAACTTAGCCATGGCTGAGATTGTCAACAAAGGCAGGTCCAAGTCCCTGGCTTTCATGTCCTTCCTATGCAGGCTGGTGCATATATCCCTTCACTACAATTTCAATGTGCACTGTACTTACATACCTGGCAAGTGCAATCTTGCAGCAGACGCACTGTCCCGCCTCAATTTTCCTTTGTATTTCTTACAGAGACCTAACCTCATTTCCTATCCCACCTTAGTTGCAGCTAACGATGGGCTAAGAGACCACCTTCACAATGCTGCGCTGCTCATAAACTGGTCACTGTTGCCCAACACGCTGAAGGCCTGCCGCACCACCTGGAGTGCCTACAGAAAATTCCTAGCCACATGCCCTGGGACTGGCACAGGCCACATCAAGCACATCCTGGCCTACGTGTCTTACTGCCACACTCATCTGAGCCTGTCCCACAACACTGTCAGACTGTACTTAGCTGGCATCCAGTATTTCATCTCTCTACAAGCCCCTGGGAGACCCTCGTTGTTTGCAACCCATGTGTTCAATTTCTTGCTGCGTGGCATCCAGAAACATCAGCCCCTAGACAGTAGCAAACGCTTGCCCATGTCAAGTTCCACGTTCCGAGACATGTCAGCCATCCTGTCACGGTCCCCTTTTGGGTTGCTGCCCAGCTTGGTCATCCAAGCAGCTACCTACCTGGCCTTCTACAGCTTCCTACAGCCCAGTGAGTTCACTTACAGTGGCCCCGTTGCCAGGTGTTATGCAGGTGCCATCTGGTCTGTCTTCAAGACCATTTTGTCCTAAATCTGGCAGTGTCCAAAACTCATCAGTCCGGCACTGGGGTCGACATCAAATTCTTCCAGATCCACAATGAATGGTGTTCAGTAGCACTTCTGGACCAGCTGTTATCACACCTGCCATGCCAGTCTAGCACCAGGCCATTGTTGCCTTTTCCTTCCAGCCCACTAATAGCTAGCCAGTTCATCAGACATGTTCACATCCTCCTGGTTAATCTACGTCTCAACCCTAACCAGTTTTCCTGGCACTCCTTCCGTATTGGAGTGGCCTCGGGTGCCGGGTCATGTCATCAGAAGATTAGGCAGATGGAAATCCACCTGCTTTACCTGGTACATTCTGAATCCCCAGGTTGAGATGTCACAAGCCTTCAACCAAGCTTGCCCAATAAATGTCTTGTATACCAATAAAACAGCTTTCCCTATCGTGGCATTTTTGCCCACCTCAGGTCCATGTTATGTTGTGAGTCTTGTGGCGTCTTTATGTGGTTTCACGTCTTTCTCAGTTGGAGGGCTCTGACCATAAATTAGAAGGCCAGTATGATGGGCTGAATTTATGGGAGGAGCCCGGGAGAGTATTTAGGCAGCCCACTCACCTGTGTTCCTTGTCGGTTCCAGTGTGCAATACCCTCCCTCCCATCCCCTTTACAGGGCCCGTGCTTCACATCCCTCTTCTACAATCAACCATTACTTATCTTGGGTATGCCCTCTTTTTGGCATACCGACCAGGGCACACCTCAGGTCTATGTTATGCTGTGAGTCTTGTGGTGACTATATGTGGTTTCACATCTATCTCGGTTGGAGGGCTCTGACTATTTATATATATATATATATATATATATATATATATATATATATATATATATAAATTTTAACATTTGCCTGTCTCAATTTCTTCCTTTAAGACATTTGCAAACGATGGATTCCAAGATAACAACTTTCACACAACTGTAACGAAATCACCCAGAGGCATGCTAAAGAGATATTCCACAGAGAACCATCACTGTGGGAAGATAGTACAGTAGATGTATTTATATTGTCCTCGTCTGAATTTTTTTTTTTTGGAAGACCCCATAACCTTTCCACAACATTTCACAGTTAACCCTGAGCTCCAATTTGTTTGACAACATGATGTTTTCATATTAAACACTCATTATAGTTCTGTCAAGAGATGTAATAAGAAAAGTTCTAAATGATGGTATGAAATGTTTTTACATTAATATCTGTTACATTTTTCACAAATAATAAAAAAATGCCTGAGAGAGACAATATGTTGCCCATAGTAAGCTGTTTCTTCCTTTTTTCTTATATTGCAATAGATCATTATTATAAGTGATGTGTTACTGGAGAGATTGGAAGGGGGAGCAGGTTCAGATATCCCTAAAGAATATATTAAAACATTTTTTGTTCATATTTTTGATAGAGTCTGAAATAATAAAAATACCATTTATTTTTTGTTTATTTTTTATTCTGTGTCATATTAAGGACAATTAACTTTACTTAATGTGGTTGTAAAGACTGAAGGTTTTTTACCTTCATACATTCTATGCATGAAGGTAAAAAACCTTTGTGTGCTGCTCCCCCCCCACAGCCCCCCTAATACTCAGCTGAGCCCCCTCTCCATTTAGCAATGCGCATGAGAGCCTTGGTTCTCCCAGGACTCCCTCTCCTCATTGGCTCCCACTGCTGTCAATTACAGACAGTGAGCCAAAAAAGAAGAAAGTGGGGGCGGGGCCAAGCCACGGCTCTATGTGTGTTAAGGACGATTAGAGCAGGGCTCAGGAGTAAGTACCAGTGCCCACATAACAAGCGGCTTGCTATTGGGGGCATTGAACAAGGAGGAGGAGCCAGGACCGCAGGCAAGGGAGCCAAGAGGAGGAGGACCGGGCCTTCTCTGTACAAAACCATTCCACAGAGCAAGTAAGTATGACACGTTTGTTCTTTTTCTTAAAAAGCTGAATCTTTAATACCACTTTAAAGAGGGAGTCCACCTAGAAAAAAAAAAATTAAAAGCCAGCAGCTACAAATACTGCAGCTGCTGACTTTTAATAAATGGTCACTTACCTGTCCTGGAGTCCAGCGGTGTCGGCAGCCAAAGCCGATCGATCGCTCGGCTCTCGGCTGCTGCCGCCGCCATACTCTGTGAGGGAATCAGGAAGTGAAGTGTTGCGGCTTCACTTCCCGGTTCCCTACTGCGCATGCGCAAGTTGCGCTGCGTGTTCTAAGTGGTCCCCGCTATCTCCTGGGACCTGTGTGTTTCCCAGGAGACAGCGGGGGGGGGGGGGGGGGGTGCGGGAAGGAGCGTGACTCCCGCTGGAGTCTATTCCAGGAACTGGGTGCAAATACTTGTAGTAGACAGGTATCTGCACCCCCCTCCCCCCTGAAAGGTGCCAATTGTGGCACCGGAGGGGGGGGGGAATCAGATGAGCGGATGTTCCACTTTTGGGTGGAACTCCGCTTTAAGCTAGCCATAGATAGATAAAATTTCAAAATAAATTTTTTAGGAAAAGTCTTGTATGAAAATTTGAAAACTTAGAAAGATTTGTATGAAAATTCACAGAACATTTTCAGAACATTCATTTGTGATCTGAGTTTGTTTGTTTTTTTACATTTGAATTTGGAATGAATGGACATGAATAAAAAACAAATACATGTACACTATCAGAAATTCAATTGTTCGAGGAAAATTTTCCATCCTGCTCCTTTGAATTTTTTCGTCACTGCAGTCGAAAGCATGGTCTTCTTTTCCCAAGAGTTTTTTCTTCAAAATTCTACTCATCTATGGCCAGCTTTACTGTCCAAAAGACCCAATGGAGAGTAAAAGAAAATATCTACACAGTAAGGGAAATCCCCTCTTAACCACCTCCTACCCGTGATATAGCCAAAAGATGGCTACATTGCGGGCTCACATTGCCAGGAGGACATCCATAGTGATCGTGCTTCCCGCAAGCCCCCTGCAGTGCGCATCGGCCCGGATCTGTGATCGCCGTATCCTTCAGACACAGCTGATCACAGATCGGGGTAAAGAGCTGCTCTTTACCATGCGACCAGCTGTGTCCAATCACAGCTGATCACGGTGTAAACAGCCAACTATTCTCTGACAAGGCTAGAGGAGAGGAGAGCCGATAACCAGCAAATCCACATAGGTGACATCTACACACTGATAATCAGGGCACTGATCATCAGTGTCCTGATTATCATTGCAGCCCCAACAGTGCCCACAAGTGCTGCCAACATGTGCCCATCAGTGCGGTACATCAGTGCCTCCAATCAGTGTATATCAGTGACGCCTGTCAGTGTCCATCAATGATACTTGTCAGTGCCCATCAGGGATTCTTATCAGTGCCCATCAGTGATGCCTATCAGTGCAACCCATTAGTGCCGCCTATCAGTGCCCATCAGTGCCGCCTCATCATTGCCTATCAGTGCTGCCTCATCATTGGCTATCAGTGCTGCCTCAGTGTCCATTAGTGCAGCTTATCAGTGCATCCTCATCAACGCACATCAGTAGGAGGAGAAAAATTACATATTTAGAATATTTTTTAACAGAAACTAAGAATAACTTTTTTTTTTCAAAATTTTTAGCATTTTTTTTGTTTGATTAGCAAAAAATAAAAAACACAGCGGTGATTAAATACCACCAAAATAAATCTCAATCTGTCTCAAAAAATGATAAAAACTTGATATGGGTACAGTGTTGCATGACTGCGTGATTGTCATTCAAAGTGTGACAGCACTGAAATCTGAAAATTGGCCTGGGCAGGAAGGGGCCAATAGGCAAGTGGTTAAGCAGCCCATAGATGAGTCCATTTTTTAGTTCAAACAGTGAGTTGAGATAAAAAAAATGACTCAATTCTCCCTTCCACACATTCGATGTAGATGAGGGAATCCTCCCTACTGAGGTATTGAATTTTGACAGTTCTCTGCTGTCAGAATACACTGATCAGTCCTGCTGGCTATAGCTGGCTAAAGTCAATTGGTTGTGGTGTGAACCAGCCCTTAGCATTAGGGTTAGCTTTATAAACAAAGCCATTATCTACCGCGTGAGTGTTGACATCATGGATATATTAAAAACAAAAGTTTGCATTTTTGTGTGGCTTACCTAAGAATTCCACCTGGTGTAATTAGAGACAGCATCAGTCTGCTCATCCTATTTCCCTAATTTTTTGGAGTCATTAATATTCCAGGCTATGAAAAGTCTTGTTACTGGCAAAGTCCCATCCTCTGAAATTTCCTACCACAACCTGCACAACTATCTCCTTCTCTGTCTGCCTTTAGGCGGTCCGTGAACACTCACCTCTTCAGGGAAGCCTATCCCGCCAATACCTAACAACAGCAACAACTTTCTTGAACAACTCACCCCCCACACCTTTTGTATTACTTGCCCTTCCATTGATATTGTAAGCTCTCACGAGAAGAACACTCATAACCCCCTTGTCTTGAATTGCACTGTAACTGTTGTCTACCTTCCTTTCTTAAGGTGCAGTGCAAAGTGTTGGCGCTATTTAAATCCATAATAATAATGATAGTAATGTAGCAAGGTCCCAGGTCTCCTTCAGGCTAATGATAACCTCCAGGGCCAGAGATAGCTGACAACCTTCTGTATATGGTGGGTTGCAAGGCATAGTGGTTGTAATGGAAGGTAGATTCATGGGCGCCAGACACTTCTTGAATGCAAAGAGGTTTTATTTCTCTTTAACAGAACTTTGGGGGAGATGGTTTAGGGCCAGGACATCCTTAGGCAGTTGCAATGTTAATTGGCAGACTCCGAGACTTCTACAGAAGAACAGCCATGCAGGGAAAGGCATCCAGCAAGATGCCACTTCTGCATGTGTAGGAATGCTGTCACTTATGGCAACAGTCTTTAACGGTTTCTAACACAAGGTGTAACAGTTCTGTCACTTCCACTACAATCATTTCTTGTAGTCCTTCAACCCACTGAGCTCCCAGTCTCTCTCTCACTAGACTAGGTGATTCACTGCCACTGAATCCCTTGAGCTCTTCCAATCTTCACTGTAGTATCTTCCTCAAGCGTTAACCCTGCTTCTCTGCTGGGTCCCTAGCTTGGCACTCCAGATACTTATCAAGCTTCACCCCACTGGCCTGCTCAGTCCTTGGCTTGACACACAAGGCTGCTCTGCAAGCGTCACCTCCGCTGGCTGGGTCCCTGGCTTGACACCTGCTGAAATTTCCCGATTCTTCACCGTCCCCGTTTGGTGAGAATACTGCTCCAGTACTTGCTTCAGCTACTCACTGTGGTTCCTGGTAATAAGGTGTATGAGCCATTAGTGGCGTCAGCTTTCCCTCTACCTCCGACCACGACAGGTTCTCCAGCCGGCAAAACCATAACTTCTGGTTGGACTGCAAGCCGCAATCCCAACCCTGCTCTGCTCTCTTGCTTCTGGATAGGCCCTCAGACAGCCTAGCAGTCAGATGTGTCCCCGGGATAGGCCCAAACTCTGGCCTAGCAGCCCGGGCAGTACAACACAGGTCCACCAAGACAGCTGTTCAGGTGGCACAGAACAGTGATCGCCTGACTCCACCCAAATATATAGGTTCTCCCAGCAGGCCAAGGAATTTAAGAAAACCCCGGCTCATTGGCTGAGATACCCCATATACTCATAATCTGATCTTGCATTGCCCCTGTCTTATCTAATGCCGCCAAGTGCCCGGCCACCTAGCGGCGAAAGAGAAGTGCAGCAATTAAAGACTAATGCCGCGTACACACGAGTGGACTTTTCGACCGGACTGGTCTGGTGGACCTAGTCCAGGCGGACAATCCGACCGTGTGTGGGCTTCATCGGACCTGCAGCGGACTTTTTCGGTCGAAAATCTGACGGATTTTAGATTTGGAACATGTTTCAAATCTTTATGTCGGAACTCCACCGGACCCAGTTCCTATCGAAAAGTCCGCTCGTCTGTGTGCTAGTCCGACGGACGAAAACCGAAGCTAGGGCAGCTATTGGCTACTGGCTATCAACTTCCTTATTTTAGTCCGGTGTACGTCATCACATACGAATCCGCCGGACTTTGATGTGATCGTGTGTAGGCAAGTCCGTTTGTTCGGAAAGTCCGTCAGAAGTCCGCCGAAAGTCCGTCGGATAGACCGTCGGACCAGTCCGGTCAAAAAGTCAGCTCGTGTGTACGCGGCATTAGAGTGAAATCAATTGATCCCTAACAATGGGCCAAGGTAGCTATACCAGGCAGGTAAATTTAGAAGCAACCCTGCCTAAACGCCAGGGTGCTACAGTAATAATAACAATAATTGTTATTTTTAGTATTATTATTATTATTAATAATAATAATAGTAATATTATATAACACAACAGGGATGGGAAAATCACAATACTATGTTCCTATGTAATTTTTTTAGTTTGAAATTTGGCTCATTGGTTGCACTTCCAATCTCTTTTTGGACAGCTCAGCAAATAAGAATCGCAGTATAATTTTTTTCCCTAGGTCTTCAAATTCTACTTATTGAACTAAATTTATTAAACTCCAAAGCTTTTGATCTCTGCATGTTCTAATGTTTTACTAGTTTATCAGCTTTTTTTTACTAGCCATGCACTGTTATGACCCTCAAACCCGACACCAACTGTATAACCCAATAAAATGAAACCAATTTATCTACAGAAACACAAATTTGTGCCTTTAGTTTATTTTCACTTTTCTTTACAAAGAACCCAGAACTTTTATCATCTGATCTGTTTGACAGGAAACCGTTTCATATTTTCATCCCTCTTTTACAACTGTTTAAAGTTGTTTCAGCTGGTCAGATGTTGCACTTGAGTAGATGAAACTTGGATTGGACAATAAAAGAGATCTTAAGTCTACTGTAGATGGCAGGAGGTGTTACTTCATCCTTTTTTGTTTTTCTTATTTTTATGAATTCAAAGTGTCAAAGTTCCAGATTGAGACCTCTGAAATGTATGCATTTATTGGAGTGGTCTTCAAAGCCTCCCCTGAACTCAGTCTCCGGTCGGAATCAATCAGTCACATTACCCAGCCACGTATGTTTGTTTTGTACTGTAGTAATAACAATTTGTGCAACTTACAATACTATGAAATAGAAGTAAAAACTAAGATGTGAGACAAGTTATAAGTGAAACCACACTAAAGATAAATGGACCTTGGGACAGTGATTACATGGTATGGAAAGCCTTATAATTTAAAACACATTTACACTGCATGCAACGTAATTTGCCAAAATGTTTACTAGAAAATTGTATACAATTTCATGTAGGGGTGGCCCATTTATTGTCATTTAGGTACAATTGTTGCTTTAAAGCGGTAATTGATTATGTGAAGGTTACATGTGAGGTAAGATTGAAACCGATAGTTTCTGGATACAAGGTGACTACAAACAATAAAGCCCAATTGTATTTTGAGTTTAAAATAGCTTAATGCATTCCAGGTGAGCACAGTCTATTTTCTTTAGAAAGTAGCCACAGTCTGAGTAGAAAAGCCTTTTCCTTGCCAGAATGCTGTAGAGAAGGAGCGTAATGCCGTGAACACACAAGCAGAAAGAGTCCGATGGGAGCTTTTCATTGTATATTCCGACCATATGTATGCCCCATTGGACTTTTTCTGTCGAAAATTCAGACAGACTTAGATAGAGAACATGTTATATATTTTTCCGACGGAACAAATTACTATCAGAAAAAAACGCTCGTCTGTATGCTGTTCCAACGCACCAAAAACAACGCATGCTCTGAAGCAAGTACGAGATGGAAGCTATTGGCTACTGGCTATTGAACTTCCATTTTCTAGTCCCGTCGTACGCGTTGTACTTCACCGCGTTCTAGACGGTCGGAATTTGGTGTGACCGTGTGTATGCAAGACAGGGCATCACTCTTTGCAGAGGTCCAACACATCCTCTGATGAGTCAGATCTAGATCTCTATTCCGTACAGCTCAGGATGTGGCTGTTTTTTCAAAGAAAAATCCCACTAATCCATGCTGACCAGGCAGATGACAGGTCCGTATCTGCTCCGCTATGCAGAGCGGACACAGCCTGCTTTTCTCTATGGGGCGGTCGGATGGCAATGGACTGCCTGTCCATTTCCATCCGATTGTCATCTGATCCAATCCACCAGATGGATGGGGAAGATCCCCATCTGTCTGTTTTTAGCAGACCAGATCGGATGCTGGCAGGTGACAGCAGTGACACATGTCCACTGCCATCCGCGGCTCCATAGAGAACAATGGGTGGTCCGATCGGGTTCACCTGAAAAATGGACAGGCAGACCTGATCGGTCTGCTGGGTGAAAGGGGCCTTAGACTTTGCACAGCTTTTGTTATAATGCACTTGGAATGTATTCAACTAATTTAAAGTAGAGCTGCTACTCTCCACTCTACATCCTATTAAAATCCAAATTCTTCAAAACAAGTCTCATAAAGTAGCCTGCACTGCTAAAATTCCCAGAATAAATTTGCTCACCAGGTTAACTCTAGTGGGCTATAACACCCCCCAGCTTGCCAAAGGTGGTGCCAAATTACTAATTACTAATTACCACCCAGGTACAGTGTAGAGCAAATCTCGTCAAATTTAGAATTTAGTGTGTACCAATTGCCAACTTGTCAGAGAAATTAGTCAAAAAACTCAGTGGTATATGTTCTCCCAAATTGATTACTACCTATGAACCTTATCTAAGATGAGCTTTTAAATCAGAACATCTTTAATTGATGAGTTTAGTTCCAATTTGAACTGAAAGTTCAGTTGGTCTTTAATTCTGAAATTCAGTGAAACAAAATTATTAAGCTAAACATTGTGCTGAAATACACATGTGAATTTTTTTTATCTCTACAGACTTTGTAATTATGTTTAATCAATTTTGTGATTCATACATATCTGCAAGCTAACACAGCCTGGAGAGTTATGCCGCGTACACACAATCAGAAATTCGGCCAGCAAAAGACTGATGAGAGCTTTTGGTCGGAAAATGCGACCGTGTGTATGCTCCATCGCACTTTAGCTGGCCGAATTAAAGCCAGCAAAAGATTGAGAGCATGTTCTCAATTTTTCGGTCGGAAAAAGTTCCTACCTGAAAATGTGATCGTCTGTAGCAATTCTGACGCGCAAAATTCCTACGCATGCTCGGAAACAATTCGATGTATGCTCGGAAGCATTGAACTCCATTTTCTCGGCTCGTCGTAGTTGTACGTCACCGCATTCTTGACGGTCGAAAGTTCAGCAAACTTTTGTGTGACCGTGTGTATACAAGGCAAGCTTGAGCGGAATCCCGTCGGAAAAGCCATCATATCTTTTTCCGACCAAAATCCCGATCGTGTGTACGTGGCATTACACCATTTTCTCTATTATAGATTCGGCAAACAACAGTGTCAACTCTCAACCACAGCTTGCTGACTGGACAATGAAGGAGCAGCAAGACCCTGATAATTGATTTTGCTTTATCCAGATTTCACACCTGAGCAGAGTGTGTTTTTGGTGATTTTAAAGTGTTTTTTTGGCATTTTACGACCATTTTACAAGCTTTTTAGCATGTGTATCAATTTTCAGGAATTTGTTTCCTGGGCTGGACAAGGGTAGGAGTGCAGTTCTTCAGCGTTGTGACAGTGTGAGACCCTGCCTCTGTGTAAAAGTAGAGAAAGGGCACACTGGGTTTGCACAAACGCAAATTGCGGGACTCTGGAATATCAGCTATGAGTGAAGAAGCTTTGGTATTTTTGGTATTCCCAGATTGGGCTTCAGGGTTTAGAGGTTTCAAAGTGATTTGAAAGGGAAGAAATCTTCAAACCAGTGTCCTGGCCTTGCAGGAGACCAGTTGGCTGTGAGTGCAGGTGCATACAGCACTTATAATGACAGCCTTGAGCATAGATCAGGGCTTCCTTTAGGAGACAGGTGTGTGCTTGTAGGCAGGCACAATCTGTTTTCTCCACTATAGGTGGTGCTCGTCCTGAGTGGTACCATAGCCTGGAGAGGAAGTCAAGGGCACACATAATTACTCTATGGTTTCCTGGAGCAGTGTTTTGGTTCACTACTCTTTAGTCATGTAACCCTTGGTGGCCGTCTTGGATCAGCATGGGATATATAAGTCCATGCCCCAGGTTTTGGTGCACTTTCTTGCAAGTGGTTTGGGTAGGAAGAGAGACCCTGCTTGTTAGGTAAAGTAACTAGGGAGGGAAAGGTTCCAGATGGGGAGGGGTGGGGTAGGGACTTGCTAACATGAAAAGGTGCCTCCCCACTTGGGACTGAACTAGCCAGGCTGCACTTCAACCTCTGAAACAGATGCTGTCAGCACCTCTCCTCAGCCACATCTTTGTCAATGTCCACATTGAACTGTGAGTTATCTGCCTAAGTGGCACTCACCCGCTAGGGCATATCTCCCAACTGTCCATGATTTCAAAGGACTGTCCCTGATTTGGAGCAATGTCCCTCTGTCCCTCTTTCCCTTTCATTTGTCCCTCATTTTGGTCTGATCTATATAGTTGTATATAAAATGCACTTTTTATCTTTCAAAAAGTGTTTCCCAGTGCTAAACCTTTCATCCAAATTCTAAATGCCTGCATTTGTAAATTTTAAAAGACAATATAAAGGTTAGTATATAGTAGTGGTAAAAAAAAAGCCCTTGTGGATTTAATTAACTTTTTTTTGGTTAATTCTCCTTTAAGGGGGTGTGACAGGGGGCATGTCCTATGCCTACCTGTGTTTGCTAGTAGATGTCCCTCATTCCCATCTCAAAATGTTGGGAGGTATGCGCTAGGGTGCTTGTAGCGTTGCCATTCTGCTCAATATAAGTTTCAAGTTTTACTGCAACCAGACTCACTGTCGCCTCACCACGCTGCACCTCCCTACGTGGTGCTTCACTTAAAGCGTTCCACACAAAAATGTAACTTCCACTTTTCGGAACCCTCCCCCCCTCCGGTGTCACATTTGGTACCTTTCAGGGGGGTGCAGATACCTGTCTAAGACAGGTATTTGCACCCACTTCCGGCATAGACTCCCACGGGAGTCTATGCCTCTTCCTGTCCCTCCGCGCTGTCTCCTGGGAAACACACAGGTCCCAGGAGATGGCGGGGACCAGTTACAACGCGCAGCGCAACTCGCGCATGCGCAGTAGGGAACCGGGAAGTGAAGCCGCAACGCTTCACTTCCTGATTCCCTCACCTAGCATGGCGGCGGCAGCTGCCGAGAGTCGAGCGATTTATCGGCGTTGGCTGCCGACATCGCTGGACCCTGGGACAGGTAAGTGGCCATGTATTAAAAGTCAGCAGCTGCAGCATTTGTTGCTGCTGGCTTTTAATATTTTTTTTTTGGGTGGACTCCCTCTTTAAGAGACAGCACTTCATGCTGAAGAAGAGACTCTATGTCCATCAGGCTGAGAGAGTAAAGGTGGCTAAGCGAGGATGGGAGACTGGAATAGCTGAGTCAAATAGGTGAGTCCAACAGACTGAAGGAATCTGGAGGCCTTGGAGAAGTGAGAGAGCCCGGGGTGCCAAGAGCTCCTCTATTATTAGTGGGCCCATGCATAACTACAAGCTGAGTGAACCAGAAAAGCCTAGAGAGCCAGGAGATCTGGGTGAGATGGTCTGATTTTTAATAAAAAGTGGGCCAGCTAGCAATAAAACTACAGTTTGGACTGTTGTGGACTCACTACAAATGCTTTTACAACTGATCTTATAATTCCCAAAGATCACAGCGTATATCAAGCAATTACACGTGCTTCAATTGAAGTCCATGGAACTAAAAACACCATGCCATGTTCTTGAGTGCAGGTCATAGAGAGACTGAACGTACAAGTGTGAACAAGGACAATTAGAAGGAATGGGATTCTGCATAGAGTTTGCCTAGAGTTTTTGGCAGAAGATAAATGCAAAGTCTGTTTTGTAGAAAAAAAAAGAAAATGCCCTTGTTCCCTGCAATTTTTGGATTCTTTGTACACAGCACAGTGCCTGCTGTAGGATAGAATGGAGCACTGGGCACCTATGCATACTTACGCCATTAATGGCTGCTCAATGTCTGGAGAGTAGCATCACAGGACCTGGGGAAGCCATGACAGAGGAGATGATGTCAGCAGAGGATGGAACAGCTGTCATTGCTGGAGGAGGGCAATGTTTGTACCATAATGTGCACGTATTCTATGCATATTTGCACATTATGACAAAAGTTCACCCCCACACAGCAGGTTTAGTTCTGTTTTCATGTGTGACAAATCTTAGATCCCTTTCACACTGACAGCGCCCACCGTTAGCGCTAAAGGGTTAAAAACTTCAGTTTTGCTGCGCTTTTAAGGCACTTTGGAAGCACCGCCCATTCAATGCAATGGGCAGGGGCATTTTGGGAGCGCTAAATACAGCACTCCCAACCCGACCCAAAGATGCTGCTTGCAGGACTTTTGGTAACATCCCGCAAACGCACCGCCCGGGTGTGAAAAGTCACACTGCAGTGAATGGGAGGCGGTTTTCATGGCGCTTAGCAGAGGCTATTTCCAGTGCTAAAACGCCTGAAAACCGCCCCGGTGAGAAAGGGGTCTTAAAGCTGTTCATAAAAACAAAAATGTAAAGTACTGCAGGTTACCAGTTCTTGTGGATAGTTTCCTTTTTTTAAACTTTTGACCTGGTGATCCAGCCAGTATGTTTGTTATTTTCAACTTCTTTTAACAGACCAAGATGTTCACGAAAAATGGCAGTATGCGGCAAACAGTATGCCACGAAACCCCCCCTCCCCCATCTGTCGGTCCGTCGTAGCATTTACCCTGTCACCGGTGGCTCCCCCCTGCTCGGCAGCGGCCTCCCATTCTCCTAATCTCCCGGCGGTGGCTTCCGTTTCCTCCTTCCTCCTCGGCAGCCAATCGGGAGTCTTGACTTTTCGGCCAATCGGAAAACGGATCTCACACCCACTTTTGATTGGCCGAATTGATTCGCTGTTGTAACACAGCTGGGTGGGCTCTGGTCGCATGCTCTGCGACCCAAGCTCCTTCTATTTTGAAGCCTATTAGAGCCTCTGGCTCTAATCAGGTGCTTCAAAAAAATCCCCTGCCGCTGTAATTCATGCGCCCGGTGCCCCGAAAGGGGCCGGACACATGAATCTATCCATTTTGCATATATGGTTGGCCTGGAGAGAGGGGGCGGCATCTGGGAGCCCCTAATGGACAGGCCGCCGCTGATATTGAACCCTACGGACTAAGATTGGGATGCCATTAAAGTTCATGTACGTGTAAAGGCAGGCATCCCAATACTTTTGACAACATAGAGTATGTTATGTTAGTATAAACAGAAAAGTCAGTGCTACTTCCCATACAACACATAGATAGCAGAGCTCCCAGGTGCTCGATCCACAGTCGCTGGTTGAGTAGAGTAATGTGGAAAAAATGATCCGCACTCCGATTGTTGCTCTTAAAATGTCTTCATTTTATTAAATAGCCACAGTGGACAAACGCAGATTAAGTCAGTTGACGCGTTTCAGCCTATAAGGCCTTAGTCATAACCACATTACAGACATAAAACTTTGAAATAAATAGTAGCTCTAAAGATCACAGGCTCCACCCATTAATTATCTTGACTGACCGCAGGAAGTTATCCAAAAAAGAGAATCAGCTGCGATACATATAGTGAGATCCATGTGAATGCCACTAATTTTCACACACCTTGTGGTGATAATATGCACTTGTATGTACACACACGTGTACATATATTCATACACGTATACAAATATGCATAAGAAAACACACCATAAAATTCAAAAAACATTGAATAAAAAGATGAAAATAATAATCCAGGTATTTGAAAAAGACCCCAGAAGAGAGAAAAGAAAAGAGGGAAAAAAAAATAAATGTTATGTTAGGTTTTGTTATCCAAGTCCGTCTACATCTACTAGTCCATCTAACACAACCTTCCCCCAAGATAGACAATGCTGATTTCCAATCATGTCTCTGTTGCTCCTCTATCCACAGTGAAGACACCCTTAAGCCTCGTACACACAATCGGACCGTTGGCCAACAAAACCGTGGACTTTTGTCCAAAGGGCATTGGCCCAAACTTGTCATGCATACAAATGGCAAGGAATTGTCAGCCAACAAATACGAACGTAGTGACGTTGTTTTTCAGCTCTTTAGCGCCATCCTTTGGGCTCCTTCTGCTAATTTCGTGTTAGTAGAAGTTTGATGAGTGTTAATTCGCACTTTTCATTTTGCACTTTTCATTTCACACTTTTCAGTTCGTTTCTGAACGGCTGTTCGTCAACCAGACATGTTGTGGAATCGGAGGAGATAACGTGTTATTTATTATTGGCCTTGGAGTTATTGCTTTATTTTTTGGGTTGAACAATGATTTGATTTGTTATATTTTCTATATTTTTGGATGCATAGAATGCACTTTTTGGTTAAGTTCTATTGGCAGATAGCATGTCTAATTTTATTTGTTTTCTTTTTTTAATGCACAAAAAAAAAAATGTGTAGAATAATACTTGGCTATTGGGGTTATTTACGAAAGGCAAATCCACTTTGCACTACAAGTGCACTGCAAGTGCAGTTACTGTAGATCTGAGGGAAAGCTCTGAAATGAGGGGAAGCTCTGCTGATTTTATCATCCAATCATGAGACAGCTAAAATGCTGTTTTTTATTTTCCTTGAATGTCCCCCTCAGATCTACAGCGACTGAAATTCCAAGTGTACTTGCAGTGCAAAGTGGATTGGCCTTTCGTAAATAACCCCCTATGTGTTTTACTTCAAATGACAGTTTGGGAGTAGGCAGTTACATTAAAAAAATACAATGTAAAATTGACAAGGGACACCAACATAGTTGTATCTTTGATCTTAAAAACTACAGGATAATGGTGTTGTGGTAATCACCCCCCCCCAAAAAAAAAAAAAAAAAAAAAAAAAAAAAGCATAATAATATTAATCTTGATATCACTAGAAAAAAAAAAAAAAAAGCCTTTGAAAATATGTTTTCAATAACTCCATCAGTATCACCAGCAAAGCAGCTTCATTATTATCCCATTAAAGAAGAAGAGAATTGTGCGCTGCATTTGGAGATTTCATAATTTGCCGCGTCACGAATGTTAATTCTCCATTATGAACGCTAGTTTACAAGACTGACCGCTTCTGGCTCGTCCTTGCATCCGAGCATGCGTGTTTGTACTTTGGACTTTTGTCTGACGGCAGGGGCGTTGCTAGGGGGTGGCTATTGGGGCTATAGCCCCGAATCTGGGGCCCATAGCCCCGAGTCTCTTTCCGGAGGGTCCCTGCCTAACCAGCAGGTTGTGGCTGCTGCGGCAGGCGGGCTGGCTGCATGAGAGAGGCGGAGGAGAGGAAAGAAGCGAGCTCTTCAGAGCCGGGCCTCTTCAATTTGGGAGGGAGGTGCGGCAAGCAGCAGATAGATGACATAATCTCTCACTGTCCGCCACAAATCGGCGCTCTTCCGCCCTCACAGCACGGTCTTTGTTGAGCTCCACTTTGCAGCCAGACCCCCTTGCTTCAATGTCGGAGGTGCGGCGGGGAGCAGCGAGATGACTTAATCTCTCACTGCCAACCCCACATCACCGCTCTCCTGCTCTCACTAAAGTGGCAACTGCAAATGGTGGCAAGAGATGTGGCAAGTGACAATCTGCAAATGGAGGCAGGAGACGTGGCAAGTGACAATCCACCTCTGGTGGCAGGCGACATGGCAAGTGACAATCCACATCTAGTGGTAGGTGACGGTGGCAAGTAAGACGCTGCATGTGGTGGCAGGAGATGTGGCAAGTGACACCCAGGGCTCCCACTGATTCTGCAGTATGGTGAGTTGAACCACTTCATTATATATTAGAATGTAACAATAGAAATAATGCACTTAAATCACCCTGACACCATATCAACCATTATGCCATGATTAAAGCGCCAACACCAGCCATCGCCTGTGAAAAATTGCTTACCACTGATCCCCCCCCCCCCACGGGCATGCAAAAAGGTTGGTGACCGCTGCTATGGGCTCTAGCCCCAGATCTTTTGCAGACCTAGCAACTCCCCTGTCTGACGGACTTCTCCGTGGAAAACCCGACAACAATTGTCCGATGGAGCATACACACGGTCGGATTTTCTGGCAACAGCCTGTCATCACACAGTTCCTGTCGGAAAATCCGATCGTGTTTACGGGGTTTTAAGACAGGAAATGTGTTACTGGCCAGATCAAAGGGTGAAAATAAAGGGGAAAAAAAGCCAAAAAGAGAAAAGGAATGCAGCCACAACGTATAAGAACTGGTAAGCAGAAATATATAAAATGTTTGTTTTTGGGTTTAATACTGTCTAATTTATTACTGTATGCCTCACCCTCCCTTTTCTTTTATTTGGATACTTTACAAAGTACAGTGCCCACTATGGAAACATGCATTGTCCTCTCTGTTGTCTTTTTTTATAATAAGGACTTTTCTGTGTCTTTCTTAAACTCTTAACATTGACCTAAACAATATCTATTTTTAATGTCTTCTAGATTTCTACCAGATGCGTAAATCTCTTTTCAGATTTCACCTTATCCCTCTTCCTGTTATTATGACCATCATTCCCCAACCTTTCCTTATATGATGTTTTTCGTATTTCCCACATCCTCCTTATCTTCTAGATCACACACAACTATAAACTGCTCATATTGTGACTTTTATGCGTTCCCACTCTGTGACCGTCTACATATAACATTTACAAGTGCGGTAACCCAGGGACACCCCGAAGAAAGTGGCGGAGACTGTGGCCATCTTAATAGATGTTCTTGGTAGGGCTATCTTGGAAGATCTAAAGATTCTATATAGACTATGGGGGTTATTTACGAAAGGCAAATCCACTTTGCCCTACAAGTGCAAACTACAAGTGCAAAGTGCACTTGACATTGCACTAAGAGTGCACTTGGAAGTAAAGTCGCTGTAGATCCGAGGGGGACATGCAAGGGAGATAAAAAACAGCATTTTAGCTTGCACATGATTGGATAATAAAATCAGCATAGCTTCCCCTCATTTCAGATCTACCCCTCAGATTTACAGCAACTGCACTTCCAAGTGGACTTTCACTGCAATTTTAAGTGCACTTTGCACTTGCAGTGCACTTGTAGTGCAAAGTGGATTTGCCTTTCATAAATAACCCCCTATCTGTCTATGGACTTTATGGGGGTTATTTAGTAAAGGAAAAGCCACTTTGCACTGCAAGTGCACTTGAGAGTAAAGTTGCTGTAGATCCAAGGGGGACATTCAAGGAAAATGTCATTTCAGCTTGCACATGATTAGATGATAAAATCAGCAGAGCTTCCCCTCATTTCAGACCTTCCCCTTACATTTACAGCGACTGCACTTCCAAGTGCACTTGCAGTGCAAAGTGGATTTGCCTTTCGTAAATAACCCCCTATATTTTTTCTTTATAAAAAGCAAAAATGCCATTCTTGATTCCATGATGTTATTCTGTTTTTAGTTTTATTGCAAAGGGAACCCACATCTATATATTTCTGATCAGCAAAATGCACATTTTGGAAATTGAATTTGGTCATTTTAACTTGGTACACATGAATGGTCCACCACACAAGTATAGCAACTGGCAAACAAAGCCTTATTTAAAGTGATTCTAAACCTTATTATTCTTTTTTTTTAATAATAAACATGTTATAATGTGGAATGGTTTTGAGCAGAGCAGCCCCCAATCCTGATCTTCTGGGGTCCCCCGCCATTGCTCCTGGTTTCTCCTCTTCAGTGAATGGTCACCATAAGAAGCTGCTTCCTATGGGGGCACTCATGCAGGTTCAATCTCGAGCCCCACTGCCTGCGTCTATAGACACAGACAGCGCCCCCCCCCCCATTAATTCATCATAGGATTTGATTCATAGCAGCAGGAGGCAATGGCTCCTGCTGCTATCAATCTGCCCTGTGGAGGAGAAAGAGAGTGGAGAGAGCTGCTGCTCTCATGCAAGGCGCTGGATCAAGATCAGGTAAGTATAAGGGGGGCTGGGGGATCCTGAACACAGGTTTTTTACCTTAAAGTGTTACTAAACCCAGGACCATAATATATATATATATATATATATATATATATATATATATATATATATATATATATATATATATATATATATATATATATATATTCTATATTTATTTCAGAAACCATGAAATCAGGCCGAGACAGAAGTACAGTTAAATCACACTTGTTTAATAATAAAAGTAAAAAGAACAAACGTAGTCAAAACATAGCCAAAGTTCAGTAACCGGAATGGATAGTCAGCCAAGCCAGAAGTCAGGGATCAATGTAGTGGAACAGCAAGCAGGATCTGGAGCCAGAAGGGATGTCAGCAAAGCAAGTCTTGAACAGGATCGCAGGAGATAGTTTCTGTGATGTTGACCATCAGGCAGAGAACCTCTGGACTGGATGGCTTAAGTAGGCAGGACTGACGAGCAGGATATCATCAACAGCTGAGTAACTGTGTAGAGATAGGAGCTGGTAATTAGCCGACAGCTGAGCGGTCAGCTCAGAGAAGGTAAGGCTGAGCCCAGGCCTGACAATTTGGTCTCCCACAGTACACAGAACATGAAACTGCAATAATTTTTTGTAAATATAAACTGCTAAATACCTTTCCTCATCAACAGTATATAGCAGTCTTGTGACTTCTATCAGTGTCTGGTTAAAGCTTGTAGGAGGAGTTTTCAGTCTCCTCTGACTGTCCTGTGAGGCTGCAGGACCCCTGACCCTCTGTCTGGACAGTGCTGATTGGCCCTGTGCTGATCACATGCACCCTCCCAAGAAAAAAAAAGAAACTCTCTACCAACACACACCAAACTGAGCATGTGCAGTGTGACTCCAAAGGCTCTGTACTATCAGGAGATGGATTGGGGACAGTGGATGAAGGGGAGGATCACAGAAGACAGGATTTTCCCTCTTAGATTGTAAGCTCTAAGGAGCAGGGCCCTCTGATTCCTACTGTATTAAAGTGTATTGTATTTGCACTGTCTACCCTCAAGTTGTAAAGCGCTACGTAAACTGTTGGCGCTATATAAATCCTGTATAATAATTGAACAGCCTTTTTACACAATGCAGAGGATTAACCCCTTAGGTTCCACAGTGAGTATAACATGCATGCTTTACTGCATATACAGAATGATTTTACTGTTCAGTAACACTTTACGCCCCCGTTCACACCAGTGCAGCTTGTCATACAGTTTGACAGTTCCAAATTGCATGACAGGTTGCGGCCTATTTTCAGCAAAGTAAACCATTCATATTTCAGCGATTATGAAAAGCTCCCTGCACTAATTTTTGATGATTTAATTGCGACTTGGATTGACTTCTGTTAAATTAAGTCACAAGCAGCAATAAAATCGTCAGTCCACACCGCACTGATGTGCAGCTTTGAAATTGTGCTGAAGTAATGTGATTTCAAAGCTGCACCGGTGTGAACCGGGAATAATTCAGAGAATACTTTAAGGTAAAAAACAAACAAAAAACCTTAAAACCACTTTAAAGCCTATCTAAACTAAAAAAATAAAAATTGAAAACATTGCAGTTTACCAATCAATTCAATGTGGTGACTGCATTTATTTTCTTTTTTTTTTTGGCTTGCTTCCTTTATTTTCACCTAGTGATCCGGCTAGTAACACACCTCCTGTCCTAAGGACGTCTCCACTCTGGATGGAGGAGCAATGGAGACACCTTTGCACAGCAGCCTTGTCAAAATGGGGAGAGAGTAATGTTGGACTTGACTAACAAATTCAAGCTGAACTTCAGCTAACACTTTTTACGCAGTTACAGCAACAGTTTTTTTTTTTTTTTTCCCTTTTGGGATAAAGGTTTTGCATAAATAAATAAATAAAAACTGACCATTGTAAGCAACCATGTCAGTGGTAAATGCTTTGTCTCAACCCTCTAACTGTCACTTTTGCTGGACAACGTAATCTGTTAAAGGAAGTTGAAAAATAGCAGATTTACTGGCAGGATCCCCAGATGAAAACTGAGGGGGGAAAAAAAGCCAAAGAAAAGAAAACGAATGCAGCCATCACATCTAAGGACTGGTGAAATGCTTTTAAGTTGAACTTCAGGCAGATATAAAAAAAACATTAAATAATAGAATTGGGTATTTGTTACGAACTAACTATGACCAGCATGTATAAACCTAGGTGGTCCACATCATAAACTTGGTTTGGATTTGTTCACTTTCAGATCATTACAGAGGACAAGGGGGCACTCTTTACATCTCCAGGAAAAGAAATCTAACCTCCATGTATGGAAAGGCTTCTTTAAAGTGAGCACAGTAATAAGAAGGAAGATTGACTTCTTATTACTGTGGGGCAAAGCAGAAACAAAAAAAGTAGAAGAAACTAGTACGGGACTTTAAAACAACTTGCCGCCAAATCATGTACCTGGTACGTCATTCGACTTCAAGTGGTTGTAACCGAATGATGCCTGCAGCTGCAACCATCACCATAACTTGACTGGCCTGCACAGAGTCCTGACCTCAACCCGATAGAACACCTTTGGGATGAATTCGAGCGGAGACTGTGAGCCAGGCCTTCTCGTCCAACATCAGTGCCTGACCTCACAAATGCGCTTCTGGAAGAATGGTGAAACATTCCCATAGACACACTCCTAAACTTTGTGGACAGCCTTCCCAGAAGAGTTGAAGCTGTTATAGCTGCAAAGGGTGGGCCAACTCAATATTGAACCCTACGGACTAAGACTGGGATGCCATTAAAGTTCATGTGCTTTAAAGGCAGGTGTCCCGATACTTTGTGCATGTATTTATTTTAGGGATACTTGTTAATGTTTAAATATCACTGATCATTTTGCATTTGAATCCCATAGATATGATATTTCCTGTTAAAACCCCTGATGAAGGAGGCAGCATTCATCTCTGAAACGCGTTGGGTTCAGGAAGCTATATGTTTTCTTTGCATTTCTGTATTCATACATCCACGTTTATGTGCAATATTCTATATGTGTTTTTCAATAAATACTTGATACTTTTCAAATATTGTTTGTTGATGTGGTAGGTAAAGTCCCACCCGTAGGGGGTTCCTCTTTGTTCCTTCATACATTTGGGATGTGGCACACCTTTTTTGAGTTCTCCTTATCAGAAACCTTTTTCATAGCTGCAAAGGGTGGGCCAACTCAATATTGAACCCTACAGACTAAAACTGGGATGCCATTAAAGTTCACGTACGTGTATATATATGTAGTGTATATGTATATGGGTCCAAAACTGCACAAATACTGTATAAGATGCAGAGCCACAAATGTTTAGCCAGTCCATTGTTGATAAAATCCCTTTTAACATGTTTTGGGGAAAACTTCTTCATGACTGTTGGATAACAGATGTTATACAGCCTTATCTAAACACCCTTAACTTCTACTCCCAATAAATAAGACCACACCAAAAATTGGAGTAATAAGGCCGTAGCAGCCTACTTTATTTAAAACAATATATATTTATAAATTTCCTATAAAATTCTGTCATCAAAAAACAATAAACAACAAACATCTGTTACACAAAGAAAACCTTAATCTAAAGAGCGTTGGTCTGCGCGATCACTTAAAGTCAGTCTGATGGTCATCACACATGTGGTACTGTAGTACTTATCAAATGTATCAACAAGGCCTCAAGCCGACAAGCTGGCTCAGAGACTGCCAATGACCGCAGTGCCCCATTATCACTTCCTGGCTAACCTCCGTTAACTGGGAACCAAAACATCCGGATCCATAACAACGTTAGATCCCACATTTACTTTTGCCATCTTCCTTCCCTTGCACAGACCAACGCCCGCCACCGCACCCCACGAGTAATACCTTACTCTTGGGTGCTTCTCCAAACCCGAATAGCTCGTTGTATCCCATCCTGTAATCCTAAAGCCCACAAATCTATCCCCACATCATTAAGATGGACCCCATCAGGTTTCAAATACCTCCATGTTTCAAATTCCAATTCTAGATGTTTAATCCCCAACCCACCATTGTGTACAATAAATTTGCTCACCTCTCTATTTATCTTTCTCCTGGCCCTGTTCACACCCTCCACCGACCTGGCCATTCTCCAAGATGTCCAGGCCACCATGTCCGACCATATAATAATAGTCTTGGGGAATACTTCCATCAATCGCCACAAATCACATTTGATGTCGCGCGTGATGTCTACCATGGATCGGATTCCTCTCTTTTTGCTTTCTGGGGGGAATTATAAGGGGTAAGGGAGGTGTTAAAGTTCGGCACAAGACAGTATACCAAGTTGAAGATGCCCATTGTCGTTGGCTTTCTGGTACTAATTCCTGTCTGTTGTTTGTCTAATGCAGTCTAAAGTCCTTAAAATAGGCTCCTGGAACGTACGGGGGATGGGGAACCCAATTAAGAGGGCTGCCATTTTTTCACTGCTGGAGATAAGGGGGGTGGGCTTGGTCTGCCTACAGGAGACTCACTTGACAAAGGATACGATGAAAGGTCTCCCAAGCAGAAGGTTCCAGGCCCAATATCACTCGGTGTACTCCTCTTACTCTAGGGGGGTGAGTATATTGGTAACAAGAAGTGTGATGTTCTCCTGTAGGCAGACCAGGATAGATAGTTTAGGTCGTTATGTTTTTTTATACTGTTCTATTGAAAACAAAATGTATGTTATTGCTAACATTTATATCCCCCCACCATTTAAACTGGAAGTACTGTATAGCTTAATGGAGTTTATGTTGGATAAAACAGATACCCCGGTGATAGTATTAGGGGATTTCAATGAGGTGTTGAACAAAGAGTTGGACAGATTTCCACCGCGAGCCCAGGTAAATAGTGTAGCAGGGGGCCGGCTGGGTAACTTCCTGGAGGAGGCAGGCCTGTTGGATTTGTGGAGGGTCCGGAATCCTGGAGCAAGGCAATACTCGTGCTTCTCTTCCTCCCACTCCACCTTCTCTAGAATTGATATGACCCTGGGGAATGCAGAGGCAGTGCCAATAATAAAGCACGTAGTATACTATCCGAGAGGGGTCTCGGATCACTCCCTGATGGTGGCCTCAGTGGGTATAGGAGTCAGGGAGGCTAGAGGGCCCTGGAAGCTAAGTCCATATTGGTTGGAGTTAATAGGGGAGCCAGAGAAGATAATAACAAAGTTAGAAGAGTTTCTAAAATTTAATGAAGGCTCAACGACAGCAGGTGTACAATGGGACACACTGAAGGCATTCCTTAGGGGTATTTTGATCCAGGGGGTGGCAGGAGTTAAGAGGAGGGCAAGGGAGTGGGAGGAGGGAATTAGGAGGGAACTGGAGGTGGCAGAGAAGCAATTTATAGAAGGCCCTACACCAGAGAGGCAGAAACTGTGGGAGGAGAAACAGGAGGCCTATAGAACAGCAGTCCTGAAGAGGGGTGAAAATAAGCAACTCTTCCTGAAACAACGGACCTTTGGGGAAGGAGAAAGTGTGGGACGCATGTTGGCCTATTTGGTAAAAACTAACTCCTCCTCTTCGGCGATCCCGGCAATCAGGACTCCAGGTGGTGAGATATCCTCTCAGAGCCCAGAAATTACAGACACATTTGAGAGGTATTATAAAAACCTGTATAGGTCACAGGGGTTCGGTGGGGAGGAGGATATGGAGAAATTTTTTAAAGACATACAGATCCCTATAGTTACTGAAGAGGATAGAGAGGGTATAGATGCGCCAATTACACTAGCTGAACTACAACAAGCTGTAAATGGAATGGCAAATCAAAAATCTCCGGGGCCGGATGGTCTCCCGGTGGAGGTCTATAAGCACTACGGGAAGATCCTCCTGCCGGAGTTGCTGAAAACACTGAACTGGGCTCTGCAGGGAGGGTGTCTGCCTGTCTCTATGACTGAAACAAATATCATCCTGCTTCTTAAGAAGGGGGTGCCCCACTGGAACCGTCGGCATATAGACCTATATCTTTGTTGTGTACAGACGCCAAGATTCTGGCAAGGGTATTGGCTGCTAGACTTAACAAAATTATGCATAAACTCATCCACGTGGATCAAACGGGATTTATTTCCCGTAGGACCACAAGTATGAACATTAGGAGGGCATATATGAACCTCCAGACCCCGACAGAGAATATAGGTTCAAGAGCAGTGGTATCTTTGGATATAACTAAGGCCTTTGACAGTCTAGAATGGCCCTATCTCTGGCGGGTGTTGGAGGAGTTTGGCTTGGGTCCTGTCTTTAGAAAGTGGATAAAAATACTGTATAGGGGCCCAAGTGCGAAGGTCAGGGTTAATAAAGAACTGTCAGGGAAAATATGCTTAGAGAGGGGGACGAGACAGGGATGCCCCCTGTCCCCCCTGCTGTTTGCTCTCGCTATGGAGCCACTAGCAATCCATATTAGATCTAGCCCCAAGATTGAAGGCTTTGTAAGAAGAATAGGAGAGGAGAAGATTGCCCTGTATGCCGACGATGTCCTACTGTTTCTTGGAGATACGGGAGGTTCTCTTAGGCAAGTAATGGACTTAATGGAAAGGTTTGGCAGTGTGTCAGGACTGGTGGTGAATTGGAGGAAATCTGCACTACTGCCATTAGATAACCCCAATGGTCCGGACATGTCGGGAATCCCACACTTAAAAGTAGTCTCAAAGATTCGCTACCTGGGCATAAATATGTCAAAAGACCCCAATCAATATATTGTAGACAACCTAGTTCCACTATTGGGTAAATTTAGGGGTAAAATAGATATCTGGAGCCGGCTGCCCCTATCTGTAGCAGGAAGGGGCAACCTAATCAAGATGGTTTGGTTGCCCCAACTGCTGTATCTGCTACACAACTCACCGGTGTGGTTGAACAAAAAGTGGTTCCAAAAGATCGACTCACTTTTTAGGGAACTGTTGTGGAGGAGGGGGAAGGCCAGGATTAGCCTTCAGAGTTTGCAGCTACCAGTTAAAGAGGGGGGGATAGCCCTCCCGCATCCGAGGTGCTATTTTCTGGCAGCACAGTTGCAGCATGTACGGGGTGGAAGTGCTGACAGAGGTTTGTTAACTCTAGAGGCACCCCATAAAATCGTAGTGGAAGCATTGGAGGCAGACTCACTATTTGGTAGAGGCCCCACAACTAAGTTAATAACAAAAGTCTGGAAGGCAACAAAGACCTTAATGGGATATGTTGGGTTTACAGAATATGCTCCCCTCTGACATAACAGAAACCTACAGGAGATAGTGGCTATGGGGGAATTTAAGGAATGGGCGAGGTGGGGTATAAATAGACTATCCCAGCTGTACAGAGGGAGGGTATTGAAATCTTTTGAGGACCTCCAAAAGGAATACAGTATCCCAAGACAAACATTCTTCAGGTATCTGCAAATGAGAGCGGCACTGGAGGTACAATTTAGGGTAAATCCCCCAGCCTGGACAGACGCTGCACTCCTCCAAAGGGTGATCAAGTCCGGGGAGATGAAGGGCTTTATCTCTGGAATATATGCGCAGCTGTGCAAGGAAACCATTGTCAGATCAGAGCATCTGGGCTGCAGGGAGGGGTGGGAAAAGGATGTGGGAAAGCTGACTGATATACAATGGAAGGAAATACTGGAGGTAGGACAGGAGGTTTCAGTTTCACCTGCACAGAGACTCTCCCACTTAATGTTGCTACATAGAGCATACTACACCCCAAAAAAATTATTCCGTTTCGGTGTAAGATCTGATGCTAAGTGCCCCAGGTGTGGGGAAGAGGGCGATCTGATACACATGGTATGGAGGTGCCCCAAGCTAGTACGTTACTGGCGGGGGGTTGTGGGCTCTATTGAGGGCAAATGGGGGCTCTCCCTGGAGATAGACGTCAGATTCTGTATTCTTGGATACAGGGTATGGAGACGGGAGGAGGTAGCGGCTAAACTAGCCGTTCTGAGGTGTCTTTACCAGGCCCGGAAGCTCATTATGCAGAGATGGCAAACAGTCCTTCCCCCTGCAGTGGACGAGTGGGCTAAAACAATAAATGAGGTAATATGGAAGGAGAGAGCCCTATATATTAGAAGAGGGAACCTTAAAAAGTTTGAAAAGATGTGGAACCCGTGGTTAAAAAGCTTAGGGTGTCAGGAATAAAAGGAAGGATGTGGTTCAAGGTAGGGGGTGGGTAAGGGAAGGGTGGGAGGGTTGGGGGAAAAACAGTTCCCGATCGCCTTAGTGTACCATATGAAGTATGTCCCTTTACTAGTGGAGTATGTCCACGCGAACATGTAGGTGTTTTAATACAATATGATGTATGTAAATTAAGAATTGTTAATAAAGATTATTTAAGAAAAAAAAAAAAATGGATCGGATTCCTAGGTCATTGCCGCCAACGTGTAAAACTAATACGTCAGGCGGTCCTTCCCTTTGGGCATAACGCTGCACCTCCGGGAACAATCTACCCCACAACATACCCGGTATCCCAAACCACTTGATATACACCTCCCGTTTATCAAAACCTAGCTGTCTTCCCTCCCAACGAGCATCCCCCCTCCTTGCCCCCCAACACACATAAGAATGGCCCATAATCCAGACCATTCCTGGCACCAAACCTGCAATTAGAAGAAGACAAGAAACACTCTACTCAAACACTATCATGAAAAACCTTCATAACTGAAATACGTGAAACAACCCCACTTACCCCCTACAAATCTATCACCAAATGAGGCCGTACATAAGACTGGAACCTATTTGATTCCCACCGCCCAATCCGTTTTACCGCCTCCACATCTAGCCCATTTCTGGCTGTCTCTGTAGCCGCTCCTATTCGAAAAGAGTGGGATGAAAATTCCTTCTCCCCCAGTCCCACACCCCGCAGACATTTCCTAAAAACTGCCCCAAACTGAAACCTAGATAACAGGCTCCCATCTAAATGCACCAAAAAGGGGCCCTGAAAATCCGGACTAACCGCCAAGAATTCCCGGACCGTACCAACCGGGCACAGGAGAGATCCTTGAATCGGGTAAACCCTCACTAGCCTGCCTCTACCTACTTGATCCGTTTTAGACCTCCTTATAACCAACGTTAAACCTTCTCGTTCCAACTTAACCTCATGACAGCCCAATCCCCTTGAACTGTTTTAAAAGGACTAACCAGTTCACCTATCCTGAATGCTCCAAAAAACGCCAACACAAAAGCCACCATAAACAAGATGACTTCATACGCAGAAGAGCATACCTCCCCCAACTTGGCTACAATACTCCCCAAAATCTCAAAAGTCACCGGTCTTCTGGAATCACGCTTGAATCCCAACTTCCGATACCCCTTTAGCGCTTGACGCACCCAAAAATCTTTTGTGACATCAGGCTGACCTTGTAACTTGAAAAGGAAAGCCAACCCCGCTAAATTTGCATTCACAACAGACACTGACGCACCCTCTTCCATTTTCCTTGCCATGTAATATAGCAACAGCAAATGCAGAGCCTGCCCTGTCGGCTCCTCACCGACCCCTTGTACAAAAAACATCCACTCCCTCCATACCTTCGTGTATGCTGACCATGTGGCCCCACTTACCGACTGCCGTATCCATCCAGTGATGATGCCAAAGGTATCACCCACAGCCACTCGGGACAAGGTACCCCCTGTTGCTCCGCCTCCGGTGCCAACTCTCAGAACCTGTCCCACTGGAAGCGAGATAACGCATCAGCTATAACGTTTTCAACTCCCGGTAAGTGAACAGCATGAATGTACACATTCAATTGCAAACATCTTAACACCAAATGCTGCAGCAACCTGATCACTGGCGGAGATGATGCCGTAACCCTATTTATCACTTTCACCACCCCTAAATTGTCCCAATGGAAACGCATCTTCAGATCCCTGAACAATGCACCCCATAGTTCCACCGCTAGCACTACTGGAAACAATTCCAGCAAAACCAAGTTTTTTGTGAAGCCCTCAGCTATCCAAGACTGAGGCCAAGGACCTGCACTCCACCGCCCTTGAAAAAACGCCCCAAACCTGTGGACCCTGCCGTATCGGTGAAAAGCTCCAAGTCAAAATTACTGACTGGTCCCGACATCCACATCGCCCTTCTATTAAAGGACTCCAAAAAGGTATGCCATACCCTTAAATCTTCCCTGTGCGTTCTCACCAATCACACGAAGTGCCTTGGTGATTTGATACCACTCGTGCTAGCCGCCAGCCGGCGGCTGAACACTCTACCCATCGGTAATATGCGGCATGCAAAATTCAGCTTGCCCAAAACCGATTGCAACGCTCTCAGTTGCGCCTTCCTCAATCCAATTAACCCTGCGATTTCTTTTTTTAAATCTTCCAATTTGTCCTCTGGCAACCTACATTCCATTGCTTCTGAATCCAGTACAATGCCTAGGAACGTGATGACCGTGCAAGGTCCCTCCAGCTTTTCATCAGCCAATGGAATGCCGAATCTGTCTGCGATATGTTGCAATAAAGCCAGTAACACCGCGCAAATTCTAGAAGAAGCCGGGCTTATGCACAAGAAATCATCCAGGTAGTGAATTATCGAATTCACTCCCGACACATCCCTTACTACCCATTCCAAGAAAGAGCTGAATTGCTCAAATATCGCGCACAATACCGAGCAACCCATCGGTAGGCATTTGTCCACATAGAACTCACCCTTCCAATGGCACCCCAGTAACTGAAAACTTTCCGGGTGTACTGTACTGGCAGCAGACGAAAAGCTGATTCCACATCCGCCTTGGCCATCAAAGCTCCCTTTCCATAGCGGCGCACCCACCCCATGGCGTCATCAAATGAAGTATAAGTCACCGAGCACGCCTCTTGATCGATGGCATCATTCACCGATCCCCCTTTTGGGAAGGACAAGTGGTGAATGAGCCTGAATTTGTTGTGCTCCTTCTTGGGCACCACACCTAACGGCGATACCACCAAATCGGCTAACGGTGCCGCCTGGAAAGGACCCCCCATTCTCCCCATTGCAACCTCCTTTGCCAGTTTCTCTGAAACCACTTCCGGATGTTGCAATGCGGACCGTAAATTTTTGGGCACAGGGGGAATAACCGTCAGCATGCATGGGATCTTAAAGCCTACCGAGAAACCCTCTTCTAATAACTGCGCAGCTTGTTTGTCAGGATACTTACCGAGGAACGGCCGCATCCTTTCCACCTTCACCGGAGTCCTTCCTTTTGTTCCCAACCTCTCCAGGTCGACCTTTTCCTTGCTTAAAGCATCTTGATGCTGGATGAGTTCCCCTGCATCCTGAGCACTCGTGCTTATACTTACATGACGCACCAAACTTACAGGCTCTGGTGTTATACTGCCAACAAACCCCCTTTTTGTTTCCAGCCGAATGTCCCTGGGCCGAAGGTCCACCGGCTCCTCCCTGAAAAAATTGGTTAGGAGCCCTCGCCGTCGTCATCAAACGCATCCACAAGCTTATGTGTTTGTGGTCCCAACGCAGCTCCTGACGTATCGCTCTCCGCTGTCTGAACTGTTCATCGTACCTCAGCCAAACCGTGCCGCCATACACTCTATATGCCTCCCCTATTGCATCTTGATAGCAGAACAACGCCGAACAGTGTCCCGGGTGTTTCTCCCCTATAACACTTGCCATAATTGCAAACGCCTACAACCAGTTGGAAAATGTCCTAGGGATCAACCGATACCTCCTCTTTTCTTCATCCTCCTTCTTGGAACTATCTGGTTTAACTCTATCAAGGTTAAACTTCTCAAAAAGGCAGAAGTGAAAAAATTTCCACATACTCACCTTTCCACAATTTTTCACGCACTTCCTGTTTCAGATGAGCTCCTAAAGGCCCTTCGTAGCACACATACACTTCACAACGAGCTGCGTCAGCCAGCCTGGTTATGTCCTGCCTCTCTGCTACCTCCTCTGACACCGCAGCTTTTTCCTTCCCCTGCGCAACGCCACTTACCGTGGCCTCCTGAACGGGTACCGTAACTGCAGCCGTCGCTGCAGGCGTCCCCGCCCCCACTGCATTACTGCTCACCCCGGTGCCCCCCGCTGGCGGGACCCACGCAGCCGACGGGCCCACAGCAGGACACTTCGCTGCCTCAAACCTCTGCACTAGCTCCTTGATGCCCTCCAAAAAACCCAACAAACCTGAGCCCCCCACAGCCGGGACAACCCCCCCGTACTGGCCTCAGGCACCCTTACTTCACTCCTTACCCGTGTCAGACCCTAAGTGCTAAGACTTACCGGGCTGCACAGGTGTCGCCCCATCAGCCAACCTTCTGCTCTCCGCCGCATCTGTGCTCCTGGAAAGGGGGGCCACCTCCTCTTCCGATCCGGATGTCCCATCCAGCTCTCTCTGACCCGTCTCCTCTTCCTCCACCGATGGAGGCCCACCCGGCCTAGTGACCGTGGCTGCCGCAGCATTCTCCATCCTCCCACGCCTCCTCGCAGCGTAACCACCCGCCGACTTGTGGACAGCCTTACCAGGACTGGTGTGGGATACCACAGTCCTGCAGGCCTCCGCTCTTCCCATTGTCCGCCCAGGTCTGCCTCTTTCTTCCCTCCGCTTGTCCCCTGCCGCGGAATTAGCCGGCCCAGGGACAAGTCCATTCTCTCCTGCAGCAGTAGTGTTGGAGACCTCCGCCGTCATCCTGGGGGCGGGGCTCGTGCTCCCCGCACGTCCTCGTCTGCTAGGCCTCACTCTCGCTCCCGCCTGTGCCCTGTTCAGTCCCGCCAGGGCCGGGTAAACGCTACCGCCTGCTCCTCCTGCTAGTCTCTTAGCCTGTGGCCCCCCGGGAGTTCCGCTCCACGATTACTCGCCTGTCTCTGTGCCGCCATAACGCGGTCCGGTGAGAAGCGCTCAGGCGGCCGTGACCTGCGCGCTCTGACGCCGCTCCTCTCTCCCATGCCCGGCCGCTGTTCCGCTCTGTCGATCGCCGACCCAATAGCCTCCTGCAACCATGCCGTACCCATCACCGCCGCTTCCTCACGTAGTTGGACCATGAGACGCCTCATCTCAGCCATGTTGCTTGGAACTTTCCTCCACTTTTCTGATACTCCCTCCCCATGAGGTAACTTATTTATATAACCCCTCCCCTACAGTCCCTCCCCCCTCGGCTCCATTTTAGCTCTCTTCCCCACACTGCTACCACCGTCATGCACGCCCTGCGCCTATCGCATTGCATGCTGCTGCTCCGGGCTTTTCTGGAGAAGGGTCCTAAAACAATACCAAATCAAAACAGTAAAAATATAGCAATTAACATTTAAACAAGACATCCATTAATCATTTAGGACATGGACATAAAGAACAAATAATAATGAAAAAAAAAAGACTCACAAAAAATCCTTGAAAAAGAATATATATAAATACTGTAGATGCCTAACATGTTGATGTCTAAAAAAAATATAACAAATCATCTGAAAAATTATAACAAATCATAACCAAAATGAATTCCATTTCAAAAACTTATATTAACACTATAGAGCAAAAATCATTCAAAACATCCAAAATCACCAAATCATAAAATCCTAATATTCCCAAATCAAAGCCAAAAATCCTCAAAGGTTATTGGTATTATTTTAAATATCAGTATTTTCCAAAAAGGATGCTTGGCCTTACCTACATAAAGCCATTTATACTCACATATCATTGGATAGATCACCCCAACCATTATTGGCAATCTATATAATGACAGGCAGACCATTTCTGGCCATTTGGGAGAAATACAGTTTTCCCTTTGCATATCTATTGACAGTATTTACATGAACCAAAGGAATAAGTGCCTGTCCTATGTGACTCCTCAGATCCCAGATTCTGCTCGGTATAATGACTAATACCGCGCACACACGATCGCACATTCCGACAACAAAATCCATGTTTTTTTTCCCGATGGATGTTGGCTCAAATTTGTCTTGCCTACACACGGTCACACAAATCTTGTCGGAAATTCCGAACGTCAAGAACGCGTTGACGTACAACACGTACGACAAGCAGAGAAAAATGAAGTTCAATAGCCAGTGCGGCTCTTTCTGCTTGATTCCGAGCATGAGTGGAATTTTGTGCGTCGGAATTGTGTACACATGATCGGAATTTCCGACAATGGATTTTGTTGTCGGAAAATTTGAGATCCAGATCTCAAATTTTGTGTGTCGGAAATTCCGATGGAGCCCACACACGGTCAGAAATACCGGCAACAAGCTCCCATCGAACATTTCCCGTCGTAAAATCCGATCGTGTGTACGCGGCATTAGTGTGAGCTGATCTCTAAGATCTAGCTTGTCTGAATTAAATTTGTGATTTTGGTCCCATGTGTCTTGCAACCATGGGGTCATCTGTGAGGAGATGCCAATGGTTCTGTAAGACGGTACACAATTGAGCATTTTGTTTAGAATATTGTAGGCTCACCCTGGTATCTTCAGGCTGAGATCTTCTAACCATCTCAAACACCAGGGTGTTCCATGGTTTTTTACATGCTTTTTGGAATGCTTTTTTCAGTACATTTTACTATATCCTCTCTTGTAGGAAGTAATCACGTAGTAGCTTAGCTTACTTAAAAAAATCTTCCTTCAATGTGCAATTATGTCTTAAACATAGGTATTGTCCTTAGGAAAACCTCTTTTTAAAGTGGTAAGTGCTTTTTATTTAATAACAAACATGTTTTACTTACCTGCTCTGTGCAATGGTTTTGCAAAGAGTAGCCCCAATCCTCTTCTCAGGTCCCCCGCCGGCGCTCCAGGCCCCTCCCTCATGCCTAGTGTCCCCATAACAAGCATCTTGCTATGGGGGCACCTGAACAAGCTTGCTCCCGAGCCACTGCTCTGTGTGTTCATTCACACATGGAGAGCAGCTCGGCCCCGCCCCCGCTCTCTCACTCGCTTGCTGGTTATGATTGATAGTAGCAGGAGCCAATGGCTACCGCTGCTGTCTCAGCCAATGAGGAGGGAGAGACCCAGGAGGGCCAAGGCTCTCGTGCACATTTCTGGATTGAGATTGGAGTGATACTAAAGACTTTCCTTTAAAAAAAAAAAAAAGAGCTGAAGCTCTCGTGCACCTCGCTGGATTGAGATGGCGCTTAGGTAAGTTTTAGGGGGGCTAGGGGTGCTGCTGCAGACAGAAAGTTTTTTACCTTCATGCATAGAATGTATGAAGGTAAAAAACCTTGAGCCTTTATAACCACTTTAAAGGCTCAAAATGAGCACTGATGGCATGTAATATAGTATTTTCTGCCATTGTCTTTCTGATAGGGTTAAAGAGTTATGGCTGAAGAAAAAGTGGTTGACTCATACTTATGTGCATGATCATAATTCTGAGCAAAAACTAAGTACAAAACAGGCATTGTCACACCTGTGCAAATGTATCAGCATTTGCAGAAAACATACGTATATGCACGTGTATGTGCATGTGCACACGTATGGGCACTGGCGTCAAATGTCCTATTTAAGCATGACTCTGACATGGATAGATTTCTGAGTGGTCTTCAGCTAGTTCCTGCTTTACCTGAGCCTTGACCTTCCATGCCCACTTACCTGTGTACGACTGGGCTTGCTCCTGACCTGGTCTTGGATTTCTGCCTGCCTGCTGTGACCTCGGCTTGTATTCCTAACTCTATCTCTGCCTGATGTTCCTGTACCTCGCTACCTAGCTTTTGATGACCTTTTGGCTTGTGTCTTGGCTACATTCCTGTCTGTCAATTAAGTGTCACCGTGTTCCAGTTTCTGGTTCCTGCCTGGTGATCTACGGTCATCTGCCTCCGGCAAATCCCAGCTGGCGTTACCTGCTACACCGACCTTCATGCCACTCTGTGCCCTCACACATCCTGTCATCACTACCAAGGGTGTTGGACAAGAGGTGTGAGAGAAGCCCCCTCTGCAGCTCGATCTCCACCAGGTACGTGAAAGGTTGCCTGGATTCCTGAACTGCACGATTCTCCACAGATCAGACAGACCGGCACACAAATATTGGGGCTCCAACTTGTGACGGGACACAGAATAAGCAGGAGCAGTGTATCATTGCATAATTCTATTCTTTCACCCATTAGCAACAACTCAAATTTCACTCGTTGGTAGAGTATTTCTTCCTCTACAGTAACTCTTGTTCTTCTTTTTCATTTCAGGTAAATAATGGATTCCAAGCGTGAGCAACATGCCATCATTGAGTTCTTGACAAAGGAAGGGTGCGGGCTATTTGACATCCACAAAAGGCTACAGAATGTTTATGGAGATGACACCATTGACGAGAACAATGTTATTGGTGACTCGCTATTGGTGTCATCTCCGTAAACATTCTGTAGCCTTCTGTGGATGTCGGACAGCCTGCACCCTTCCTTCCTCAAGAAGTCAAAGATGGCACATTGCTTTTGCTTGGAATTCATTTTTTCACCTGCCAAGAAAAAGAAGAGTTGCTATAGAGGAAGAGTTACTGTACCAACATGTGACATTTGAATGACTTATGTGAGTTAATAAAAAAAGTTATGCCAACTTTTTCATTACCTTTGGTATAGCCCTCATAGTTAGCTTCTTTTTTTTTTACAAGCTAAGGTTATTTACGTTTTTGACTTTCTACTGACAGGGTCACTTTAACAAAACAACTTAGGTGGCAAATACTCCTTACAAGCCTTATCATTTTAAAGCCCTGCTTTACAGTATCAGTGTAGTCACAAAGGTCTATTTTAATAACAGCTTTGCCTGGGACCTCAATGGCATAGTAATTCCTTGGCAAGACCTCCTTAGAGAGCCCCACACCGTCACTCTTTTATCGTCTAATGCACAGTAGTACATTATAAGCTGTTGAGTGAAGCGCACCAGTTTGCTTTTCATGAATAGCGTCCTTTGTGCCCCCCCTTCCATATATATATGTGAGTCAATTAGAAAGAAAAATGAAAAGTAAAATGTGGAGATAAGGAGGCATGATTTTGTACACGGCCTTTGATTAATGGTCCACTTAATGTCCAGGGTGGCGCAGACACACACTGCAACACAAAACATGGAGTTTGTATAAATGATACAGTGTAGCACTCACAGAATACGAGTAGTGAGTCGGCAATGGCAGGCTTGAGCCTTTCTTTATAATGCGTACTGGGAATTCCGCAGCACAGGCATGTGGGAAAGGAGTTCCACGGCTATGCTAGGATTCTAGGAAATATAAAACAACTACTTAGAAGTAAAAATAAAAACATATGAAAAAAATAACTGCATTTAGCACATTATAATTGTTTTATAATTTTAAGCAGACTATACAGATTTAAAGTGGACGTAACATCAGTTTTAATTTTCAGTGTATCCATGATCAGTAATGTATATGTGTAACACTTACAGGTTTTATTTCATATATAACCACTCACAGAGAGGTCAAAAGTATTCCCTTTATCGATGCCTTCATCTTTTTCCCTCCACAGCAGGCTCACACCATATTTGTTCAGGCATATACTTTCTAGGAAAGATTCTAGTCCAGGGATAATACAATTGCATAATCCTGTTCCCATACAGAAGTCTCTATATTATTAACTAAGTGAAAACTTACACTTTATAGCAAAGGTTTGTGGATAACTAGAGATGGGAAGGCCTGGAAAAAAAATTGGGGGGAAAAACATTTTTCGTTTTTTTTTTTAAAGCTGTTTTTTTTTAAATTTTTTTTGTTTACAATGATAAATAATATATCTAAGACATGGTATTCAAACTTTATAACATGAAGTGGTATTTAATCACTGCTGGGTTTTTTATCTTTTACAAAAAAAGGAAAGGGGGTGGGGATGAGCGAGCCCCCCCCCCGAGCTGTACCAGGCCGCATGCCTTTAACATGGGGGGTGGGTGCTTTGTTGATGAGGACAAGGGCCTCTTCCCGACAACCCTGGCCGTTGGTTGTCGGGGTCTGCGAGTGGGGGGGCTAATCGGAATCCGGGAGCCCCCTTTAATAACAGGGCCCCCAGATCCCGGCCCCCCACCCTATGTGAATGAGTATGGGGTACTGCGTACCCCTACCCATTCACCTAGAGAAAAAAGTGTCAATAAATAAAACACACTACACAGGTTTTAAAATTAATTTATTAGGCAGCTCCAGGGTCTTCTTCTGACTTCGGGGGTCTTCTTCTGACTTCGGGGGTCTTCTTCTGACTTCGGGGGTCTCTCCGGCGTCTTCTCCCTCTCTCTCTGGTGACGTGTCTGTGCTCTCTGGTTCTTCTCCGGTGCCTTCTTCCTTCTTGCGGGCTCCTCCGCTATCTTCTGCTCTTTTGCTAGCAGAGGAGCCCGGCCATCTGGATCGTCTTCTTCCCTCTTCTCTTCCAGAGATGTTGACACGACGCTCTCTCCAGCTGTAATGCTGTCTGTGCGCTCTGCTATGACTTATATAGGCGGTGACCCCGCCCCCTATGACATCACAGTCCCGGGGCATGCTGGGACTGTGAGGTCATAAGGGGGCGTGGTCATGTCATCCTATAATAAGGGGGCTGGGATCTGGGGGCCCCCTTATTAAAGGGGTCTCCCAGATTCCGATAAGCCCCCCGCCTGCAGACCCCGACAACCAACGGCCAGGGTTGTCGGGAAGAGGCCCTTGTCCTCATCAACATGGGGACAAGGTGCTTTGGGGTGGGGGGGGCCGCAGGTCGCTCCCCTCCCCCAAAGCACCAACCCCCCATGTTGAGGGCATGCGGCCTGGTATGGCTCGGAAGGGCGGCGCTCGCTCGACCCCACCCCCTTTCCTGACCGGCCGGGCTGCCTGCTCGGATAAGGGTCTGGTATGGATTTTGGGGGGACCCCCACGCCGTTTTTTTCGCCCTAGGGGTTCCCCTTAAAATCCATACCAGACCTAAGGGCCCGTTATGCCCCTGGAAGGGAACCCATGCTGGTTTTTATTTAAAATTTGGCATGGAGTTCCCCCTGAAGTTTCATACCAAACACAGTGCCTGGCATTGGCGGGGATCCAAGTCGGATTCCCGCACCAGTGTGAACCCGGCTCGCAAGGTGTCAATCTCGCCAATAAAAGTGGCGAGATTGACACAATATCAGACAACAATACAGAAGTTGACCAAAGGGTGGTGGTAAAGAGCTGAAAACCCATTTGGTGAAAGTTGGCTTGAAAAGTTCTGTCGTCTGTGTGCAAGACAAACTTCTGGACAACGCCCTTTGTACAAAAATCCAAGGGAAAGTTTGTACAAAGTCCTATCGTGTGTATGGGGCTTTACAGTAATCTTTATTGATCCCTCACTCAGTCTATCATAAAATCTGCTGCCAAACTCACCAGCTTTACAGCCCAGGGTCCACCATCCCTCTCTATTAATACCTCCATGGATTACAATCACCCAACGAATAAAATTCAAAATATTAATCACAACATACAAAGCCATCCACAACTTGCACCCCCCCCACTACATCATTATCCTCATCCTCCTTCTATGCACACCTCCAGGATTTCTCCAGAGCCTCTCCCTTCCTCTGGAACCCTTTACCCCCAACCTGTCCTGCTATCTCCTACTCTGTCTGTGTTAAGACCTAGATCACCTTTTGGTGGCACTGTGATTCCCTGGTCTGTGGGTTGTAACTCCAGTGTCTCCCAGTGGCCAGCAGATCCAAGTAATCAGTTTCCACCTGATGTTGGCTGCTGGGAGGGTATTAAGGTCCTCCTGCTACTGTGGCCTCTTGCTCCTGTGTTGCTGCTGCCTGACTCTGTTTGCCATAGATCTGATCTTGCTCCTGCCCTACATCCTGTACCCTGTTGCCTCTTTCCTGCTCCCCTTGACCCCAGTTTTGGTTTCTCTCTTCCCATCTGATCCCTGCACTTCCAGTTTTCTCTGCCTTTCTGTGTTCCCTATTTTGTATAAATAGTGGTTAGTTGTTAGCCTTTTTGTATGATAGGTTTAATAGTCAAATATTCTGTCACTGTTTTTTGGTTCACTTATGTCTTTATATTTGCTGTGTGCTGGTGTCTGGATGAATTTTGTTTAACTGTAAATAAATCTCTCTTAAAACATGCATAGTCTGGTCCTAGTTTCCTGAGAGTATGTCAGAAACTATGAAATCAGGCCGAGACAGAAGTACAGTTAAATCACACTTGTTTAACCACTTCGTGCCCAGGCCAATTCTGACATTTCTCTCCTACATGTAAAATTCATCATTTTTTTGCTAGAAAATTACATAGAACCCCCAAACATTATAAATGTTTTTTCAGCAAAGACCCTAGAGAATACAATGGCTGTCGTTGCAACTTTTTATCTTGCACGGTAATTGCGCAGAAATTTTTCGAAAGCTTTTTTTTTTGAAAAAAAAAAGTTTCATGCTTTAAAAAAAAAAAAAACATTAAAGTTAGCACAATTTTTTTACATAATGTGAAAGATGAAGTTAAGCTGAGTAAAAAGATACCTAACATGTCACGCTTCAAAATTGTACACGCTCGTGGAATGGTGCCAAATGTTGGTACTTAAAAATACCCATAGGCGACGCTTTAAAATTTTTTACTGGTTACATGTTTTGAGTTACAGAGGAGGTCTAGGACTAGAATTATTTATCTCGCTCTAACGTTCACGGCAATACCTCACATGTGTGGTTTGAACACCGTTTTCATATGTGGGCGGGACTTACGTATGAGCTCGATTCTTTTTTTTTTGTTACTTTGACTTTTATTTTTTTAGTTTGACACTTTTAAAAAAAAAATTTTTGATCACTTTTATTCCTATAGCAAGGAATGTAAACATCCCTTGTAATAGGAATATGGCACGATCGGTCCTTTTTACAGTGAGATGTGGGGTCAATAAGACCCCACATCTCACCTCTAGGCTAAGCCTAAAATAAGCCAAGGCGGCGCCTTTTTTTGAATGCAGAGTCCGGGCATGACGTCATAACATCGCGCCTGGCCCCCGAACGATCATAGAGACTCCGGCGACCATCTGGTCCACCGGAAATCTCTATGATCACCCTCCGGGGCCGGTGGATCCTGTCTCCGACTCACCAATGGAAGCACCGGAGGGCAGCGGGAGGGGGCGTCCCCTCCCACTGCCTGTAAGAATGATCAAGCGGTGGAACAGCTGCTATGAGCATTCTTATGGTGTAGGGAATCGCTGGCTGAAAAAGCCGATATCTGAATGATGTCTGTAGCTGCAGGCATCATTCAGATATAATCCCGGAAATTCAAGGACGTCCCTGGACGCCCTCCCGGCGCAAAGTGGTTAATAATAAAAGTAAAAAGAACAAACGTAGTCAAAACATAGCCAAAGTTCAGTAACTGGAACGGATAGTCAGCCAAGCCAGAAGTCAGGGATCAATGTAGTGGAACAGCAAGCAGGATCTGGAGCCAGAAGGGATGTCAGCAAAGCAAGTCTTGAACAGGATCGCAGGAGATAGTTTCTGTGATGTTGACTAAAATGAAGGTGGAGCTCCTCTGGACTGGACGGCTTAAGTAGGCAGGACTGACGAGCAGGATATCATCAACAGCTGAGTAACTGTGGAGAGATTGGAGCTGGCAATTAGCCGACAGCTGAGCGGCCAGCTTAGAGAAGGAAGGGCTGAGCCCAGCCCTGACAGAGTAGCAGATCTGGCCATTTATGCTACTGATTCCTGACAGTCTGCCTTTAGAAGATCTCTGAAAATTCCCACCTTCACCTAACAAACCACCTTTTACTTGCTGCTTCTTTGAAACATTTGCACGATCACCTAAAATGAGTTCTGAAGGGCCAGCAACCAAGGTGGAGAAAGCACAGCATGGTGGTACCTTGAGCAGAGTAGCATTTATACTGTGTGTTTTTGTCTAAAAATGTAAAGTAACGTGAAGAGTTTAGTAAGTGGACCTCATTGTGCCCCTGATTGAGGTTACTTATGTAAACATTTGATAAAGCTAGTCCTGGAGTTAGAAAGGAGAAAACCATAAACGCAGGGCCGACATGACTGGGTTAAAAGGGGTTTGGCATAGAACGGGGCTTCTAGTAGTTTACGTTATCAGAATTCAAATGGTACCTACTGGGTTGGTGGGGAGTGCTGGACCAGGTGGGGCTGCAGAGCAGGATCTGTAGGAGGGTCCTTGGAAGTCTTAAGTCAGAGGAGAGTGTGTGTTGGGAGAACTTCCCACCCTGATGTGTTATGTGGCTTGCTTTGGTATGCAGTTGGAATGGGATCTTGTGGAGATGTTGTGGCAGCCAGTGGGGTACAAGGTCCTTGATGTGTTTTGATTATAGGCAAATTTTAACTTTGTAGGGACCTGTCCATTATTATGGTTGGTGGTATCTGCAAGTAATTGGTTGTAATTGTCTCCGAGTCATTGTTTGTTGCAGATAGAGGCCTAATTTTTGATCATTAAGCAGGTACAGAAATTAGATGCCCACAAGGACCTTGCGGCTCCTTTTTCCCAGAACTGTACAGAATGTTAATATATTTATATGTTTTTTATGTTAATATGTTGATTATGAATTGTTAATAAAAAAGCCGGAATGGCCATAAAAACTCTATCTTATGTCTCGTGTGGTTTTCCTACGTAGAGGCTAAAGGTGGAGTGGAGGCCAAGCATTATAGAAATTCAAAGCATCTTTTATACCCTAGTCAAGGTCTAAACAAAGAAAAATGTGGAAGCATGAAGAATGGGGAATAATTGTACCTGAAAAACCAAAGAATCAAGTACATTGCAGGTACAGTAGCTAATGTGAAAAAAATAAATTGTATTGGCATTCCACATTACAACACCACAATGTGAAGTGGTAGCCAAGTGTATTTCTGTGTAACTTCAAAATTTCATTACATGTATCAAAACTTAGACCTGTTCTGTTTCTTTGAAACAGAAGTATTGACAGTTAACAAAAATATATGCAAAACCATGCTTTCTCAGTTATATATCCCTTATAAATAAACTCAAATTCACATATCGAAGAAAGTTATACTGTAAAACTGTCTGAGTCAACCGGTTGTATTATTATTATTTCATTTTACACCGGCTACATTTCTCCAAACCAAAATATTCATCTTCTCATCGTAACATAAAACATATCCCGCACAATACACAAAGCTCTATTATTCTTACCTACCTGGCTTATGACAGGCCTTGCTTCCAACTCAAATTATTTAAACTAGAGCATATGTTAAGCTGACATCCAAAGTATCCCAAAGAGGCTTGTCTTGAGAAGAATCTTTGGCGATAGGTCCAATCAATCATCTCATATTAAATTCAACCTTCATAATATGGAGGAAATGTTTTTAGGAGAACATGCATTCTAATTTCATGAAAAAAGATAGGGAAATGAAAGACTGGCCCACACAAATGTTGAGATCAGACATTTGTTATTACAGGAGAAGTTGTGTTGTGGTGTTTTAACATTTTTTTACATTTTTTTTGAAAAACAATAGAATATAATAAAATACACATTCTCTGTGAATTATGTACATGGGGTCATATAATTGAAGTGAACTCCTAATTTTGGAGCATATGATGTATGTTACAAAGTTGGGGGGGGGGGGGGGTTAGGGATGAGAGCAGAGATAAGAGATAAGCAAGTACTTATAAAATCATTGGTGGAGTGAACTCCATTGATAGTGGATCTGAGTAAGTATAGAATTTGTCAGTTGCAATGCAGATGTAATGAAAAATTGCCCTCCCCTCCTGAAAAAGAGAGCCTGCACAATGCAGATCCTACATTTAATCCTACATAAAAGTAACATTTGGATATGGTCCAATAGGGAGTATGCTAACAAGGCCAATGATGGTGAGAAGTGTGAATTCTCACCCTGTTACAACCTGCAGCAATAGCTTCCACTCCTTTGGAGGGTAGACTTCCTGTATAGGGATCCGCCTTGAAAGATAGTCACTGCCTGTTGTCATTTATGAAGGGCTTTGTGCATTTTGGCATTTTGTAAAATTTCAGCCACACCTCTGATACGTATGAAACTACTTCACCAGCACCAATTAAGGCTGTAAGTTGCCCACTGTACAAAAAAATGCAACCACCCCAACCTATAAGTAGCCTTTGCGGTAAGGTGCACATGGAAGGACAACGCATATGTTACAGTCTGATTGGTTGTCCAAACCTGTTACAGTCTGATCGTATAATCTCTGTGCAATCTAGATTTACCAACTGCTGCTATAGTATGTCAATTCCATCCCCTTGATAAAAATTCACAATAAACACATAGACTGTGTGACGTGGGTTTAAATGGCCACAGCAGCCCTTTATTTAACCACTTCAACTCTTTGTACGAACGTAGTACATTCAGAGAATGAAGGGTTAAACACAAGCTTATGGCTACAGTAGCATCCATAAGCTTGTGCTCGCTTTGCTTAGCTGGCTCCTGGCTGGAAACTAAAGTGATCCTATCACTTTTACAGTATGAGCAGTGTGGTCCCCTTCCCCGCTGGCATCCCCCTCCATGATTACCGGGCTTTTTTCCTCTTCCAGGGAGCCCGGGACCACAACACATCAATAATATTAGCACCATAACTCACAGTTGATTCTAAACTAATGAGCAGGGCTTTTAAAAAATTTCCTTTGAAGATTTTTGGGTACCATAGTTTGTTGCTATCCCGAGGGGTGCCCTCAATTTTAAGACTTGACATGCTTGGTATCTATTTACTCAACACAACTCCATCTTTTATATTTTACCAACAATTGGTTATTATATTGTGTATATTTGCACTAAAATTCATTTTATTATAATTCTTCCTGAAAATATGCGCTTGATAAACAGTTGCGCAAATATCATGCTACATAAAAAAATGCAACTACTATTTTTTTATTCTACTAGGCCTCTGTTTTCAGAAAATATATAATGTATTGGGGGGCTTTAAGTTCATTCATAGCCAAAATTGCAGATTTCTACATGTGTTCAAAAATGAAAAACTTTGCTCTAGAGCCAAACTAGTTAACCGCTAAACAATTAATTGTTCCAATAAACAATATCTGTATAAAAAAATCAAATAAACATCATAATGACAGAATTTGATTGTCTTTGATGTCCACTAACCAAAAAAAAAAGTGTTATTAGAATCTACTCCTTTGGCTCAAGGACAGCTCCAGAGTTGATAATTTCTGGTTTTCCAAGAGAAAGCCCCCATCTTTTGCAAAGGGGGGCACATTTGCAAAGGGGCTCTTTCTCGAAGTGGGGGAATTTCTTTAAGTGGGAGCACTTCTGACTCTGTACTCATCATCTGAATATCTCATCTGAAAATTTCTTCTCTGTTCCTTCACAGGTATGCTCTTACTGCTACAACTCCACCCATAATTGCAATATTGAAAACTGCTCTCCTTATGTTTGTCTTTAACTCTAGTATGTTATTTTTGCTTAACTAGCTGTAGACTGTCTACATTGCAATGCTTTATTTTATCCCTATGCTTTACCTTAAATTACAGGAAGCCTGTTCTTATCTTTATTACCTGTCCTCTTGTAAGTCTGTTTCTGAAGTGAGAATTTTGCTCTGTTTATTCAGCCATCTTTATTAACTCCTGATTAGATAATTGGAAAGCACCCATCCCCATTCCTAACAGTATATAACTAAAGCATCTCTTGGAAAAGGCACATTTGCAAAGGGGCTATTTCTCAAATTGGGCGTATTTCTATAAGTGGGAGCACTTCTGACTCTGCACAAAGCGAATGCACAAAGAGAATGAAAAACACCAGACAACAGGTGACCTCGTTTATCCCTTCAGCTCTTTCTCCCCTTGTAACATGCACTCTCTACCACTCCTATATATATATTCTATATATATATATATATAAATATATATATATATATATATATAATCACCCTCACTTCTATCCTCTCCTTATCACTGCACTCGCCAACTCTTCCTAATTCTAAATCCACACTCACAAAAAATCTCTAGGACACTAGATCATGTCCCTTCATATAAATCACACTCCCACATTACCTCCCTCACTCTTCTGCTTCTCATAACCCCTGGAGATATATCCCCAAACCCTGGGCCTCCATCATTTAACTGTACTCAACGCACCCATTACCCTGCACCCTCTGGCTGCAGCCGCGATCCATACAATTTGGTTCCCATTTCTCTTCCTCCCAAGACCAGACTCCCTTTCTCTTGCACCCTTTGGAATGCCCGCTCTGTCTGTAACAAACTCCCTCTCTCCATGATCTCTTTATCACAAACTCATTTAATCTACTCGCCATTACCAAAACTTGGCTTCATGAATCCGACACTGCGTCTTCTGCTGCCCCATCCCATGATGGTCCTCTCTGGACTCGCTTCCCCAGACCCAGTGGACGCAAGGGATGGGGGTGTAGGAATCCTTCTAGCCCCACATAGCACCTTTCAGGTACTTTATCCACCTCCCTCTCTGTCACTCTCCTCATTTGAGGCACACTGCATTTGTTTTTTTCTCTCCAGTTTATGCAAGAATAGCTGTGATCTACCGCCCCCTGGACCAGTATCAACCTTTCTTGATAACTTCTCTGCCCGGCTACCCTACTTTCTCTCTTCTGAAATCCCCACAATCATTCTTGGGGACTTCATCATCCCTACTACTAATACTAACACTCCTGCTACTTCCAAACTTCTTAGACTAACTTCCTCCTTTGACCTGAAGCAATGGATACATGCTTCTAGTCACTCTGAAGACAATACTCTTGAGCTTGTCTTCTCCTACCTATGCACTCCGTGCAACCTCTCCAACTATCCTTTTCCTCTCTGATCACTACCTTATTAGTTTCTCTCTCTCTCTCCTTCTCCTCTACCTTCTCTCCCTCCAACCCCCTAACAGTTACCCGTAAAAACTCTTCTTCTCTGCTACCGACCACCTCTTTGACAAAATCTCACCCCTGTCCTGCACGACCTAGCCACATCTGTCTACAACGTTTCACTTTTAGCCTCTCTGGACACACTGGCCCCCATCACTACACACAGAATAAGGCCCCAATCCCTTCAGCCTTGGCAAACAGATGACACCAGAAGTCTGAAAAATAAAAGCTGTGCTCTTGGGTGCCTGTGACATAAGACTAAGTCTCAGAAAGATTTCAACCAATATAAATCTGCCCTCCAAAAATACAATTCTAGCCTCCTTACTGCCAAACAGACCTATTTTATCACTCTCATTAACAACTTATAATCCCGTCCCCGTCAACTCTTCTCTACCTTCAACGCTCTACTTTGTCCTCCTCTGCCTCCACCCATTAACTCACTCACTGCCCAGGAGATCGCCAATCACTTCAAACAGGAGATTGATACAATTCTTAAGGAGATCTCTGCTGTTTAGATACCCTCCACGCTCTACAATTTCTGCCCACGGGTACAATCATTACTTCCCTCATTTAACCCCATCACTATAGACAAGGTTGCTAAACTACTTGCTAAAGTTAAGCTAACCACCTTCTCTCTGGATCCTGTTCCCTCACAAATGCTACGTTCACCCTCTGGCTCTATTCTACACTCTCTAACCCACATCTTCAATCTCTCACTCTCTTCTGGCATCTTCCACAACTCTCTAAAACATGCACTAGTCAGCCCCATACTTAAAAAGCTCTCACTGGACCCAACCAATCTTAACAACCTATGTCCAATCTCCTTGCTCCAAACTCCTTGAACATCTGGTGTACAACTGACTAAGCGACCGCCTTGCTGAGAATAGCCTTCTTGATCCCCTTCAGTCTGGATTTCGTACTTACCACTCCCCAGAAACTGCTCTCCTAAAACCAACAAACAATCTACTAACGGCCAAAACCAATGGACACTATTCTGTAGTCCTGGACCTTTCTGCTGCCTTTGAAATGGTTGACCACCCCCTCCTCCTCCAAATACTCCACACCTTTGGTCTCTGTGACTGTACTCATCACTGGTTCTCTTCCTACTTATCCAACCGCACCTTTAGCATTACTTACAATTCTACTTCTTCCTCTCCCCTTCCGTTCTCTGTTGAGGTCCCCCAAGGTTCTGTTCTTGGACCTCTCCTATTTTTAATCTACACCTCCTCCCTGGGTCAGTTGATAGCCTCCCATGGATTCCAATACCATCTCTACACTGACGACACCCAAATCTATTTCTCTACCCCTCAGCTCACTCCATCAGTCTCCTCACATATCACTAATTTACTAACAGACATATCAACCTGGATGTAACACAACTTCCTCAAACTCAACCAATCCAAAACCAAACATAATTTTTCCAGCACAGGGTGATTAAGGTGTGCCCAGGCACACCCCCCTGCGCACGCATATGGTAATACACTGTGGGAGTGATCTTATATAGTTATCTTTGAGCAGCCTTGCCGTTCCTGACAGAGGAAACTAAAAGTGCAAGGAAGACCTCAACTCCCTGAGCGCAGTTTGACCATCTGTAACACAGAGGTCATTTTTTCCAGTAAGGAGCTGCTTTTTTCCTCTGGCTCAGGCATACTATTTGTATTTGAAGTGATAATACGTGGGCCCTTTTCCAACACATGGTGATTCCTATCTCAGCTTAAGAAGATCTATCTTAATCCCTATTTCTTACACTGCTTTGTGCACTTGTTTTGTATCTATTCATGTATTGTATCTATTGGAATTGTTTTGGATTCTTTTTTTCCTTATTTCACTTACTGTTAGCCTTTTTGTGTATTTATGTATTTATTTCTACCGTGGACTCAGAATTTGTGTGATTTCTTTCACGTTATCATACATTTGTTATTTTGTTTACATTTTGATAATTTAGCACTGCTATAGGTGTGCACCCCAAAGCTCAAACACACACATGCCTTTCTCTGCAGCCTCAGCTGCACAGGACAGTGAATGAATGGAAAGTACTCTGCACTGAGCGGCTTCCTGTTCATTCGCAAACGGAAGCGTGGTAAACATAGTTTACCATGCTTCAGTTGTGAATGAACACAGTGAGTGAGTGTGTTCACTTAGAAAACGAAGTGGTCAGTAAATTACATATTGACTAGCACTTTTTCCCCACTCATCTTGAAATATCCCCTGCAGCAGCCAAGGGGAGAGGAGAGGGGGGCAACATGGGGGAAGCCCGGGCAGTAGGGGGAAACGCCACCGCACAGAGTGATTAGGGTGTGCCCAGGCACACATGGCACATCCCCTGCGCATGCCTATGAGTGTTGCACTTTACTTATATATTTGATGGTATCTGAGTCTATAGTGCTGGCTGCTTTTTCACTATTTTTTCAGTTATTTAATTTTAGTCCAAGCGCAATGTTTTTTTCTTTTATTTTAAACCAGGAAGCATCAGTGCAAGGGCTTATACTTAGACTTTAACTCTTTCTTGAGGACTGTTCCTCACCCCACTCATGTAGCCCCTCTGCTAATTTTCTCCAGGTCCTAGCAGGAAAGTTTTCCATATCAACGCAAACTGCTTTTTTTTGCCTTCCTCTGGATCACCAGTGGGTATAGGGTTCCGAAGATGTAGGTTTTTGATATACAAATTTTTGTTTTTTTCAAAATGTATGGATTGTTTCAACCTGACAATTCAAATATGAAAGGAAAATATATATGCACAACTGGGGAAGCTGACAATTAAGTGCGCCTGTTGCTCTGCATAAGCCAGGCTTACTAAAAATACAGATGAAAGGTGTCCTATAATACCTGAGATCTTTTACTCACCTCTCTGCTAAGCAATGTCTCCTATCTTTGCTTCATTCCAGTTCTGCAAACTCATTAAGTGTTTCTGGCATTTAACACATCCGAGAGTGTTGGCCTTCAATGTCTTCTGCCATGTACCACTGTTCATTCCTCTGATTCCTATCCTATAATGTTGTAGGGCAGGGATATGCAATTAGCGGTCCTCCAGCTGTTGCAGAACTACAAGTCCCATGAGGCAAAGCAAGACTCTGACAGCCACAAGCATGACACCCAGAGGCATAGGCATGATGGGACTTGTAGTTTTGCAACAGCTTGAGGTCCACTAATTGCATATCCATGTTGTAGGGTGTAACCATGCCTCTGGGAACTGCTGCACCTGTTGCTTTGCATGAGCCAAACACAAGTTCACCCTGCTAGGTCTGCAAAAAATACAGATGAAAGGTGTCCTAAAATACTGTATATGAGATCGTATACTCACATCTCCAGTGAGCCATGTCCCCTACCTTTGCTTAGGGTTGCCACCTCATCCCTTTAAACCCGAACACATATTAATTACACAGGTTCTGTGGCTGATTAAGGTGGTAATTAAACTCACTTAGTGTCTTACCTGCATTCAATTAGCCACAGAACCCATGTAATTCATATGTGTTCGGGTTTAAAGGGATGAGGTGGCAACTCTACCTATGCTCAAATCCAGCTCTGCAAACCCAATCAGTGTCCTTGGCTTTTAACAACTCCGAGAACTGTGCCCTCTGCCATGTAATGTGGTTCCTTTCTCTGACCCCTAAGTCCTCTAATGTTGTATGGTTGGAGATTGAAACCATGCCTCCCAGAACTGCTTCACTCCTCCTGCATCCATGTAAAGAGTTGGGATAACCCTCAAAATAAAACCAGGAAATATAATTGGGAGATCTCTTTGCTGAAATCCCCAGGAGATGTAAAAGGCCAGCAGGCCACCAAACCTCTAACTGAAATATACTGTAGTTGGGATAGATTGACCCTTGAAATTGGCATTCTTCCTCCTCTAAATCAAGTCCACACCATAAACATTACACATATCCTTTGCTTGCTATACAATGTAACATATTTCTCTTGATTATCTAGTTTAGTTAGTTAGCTTACTGTTTCTAATCCCCTGTTGTATGATTCCACAAGATCTTGTATGTTTGTTTCTTTTTTTTTGTCGTATACAGCTGTTTTCCGTCCCTTTGTTCCTCTGGTGCATTAAACAACACAGACATAAATATCATACAATGTTTTTCTTCGCTGCCAAGCAAAACAAAGTTTTCTCTCCAACTCGTTCCCTGGGCTTTTATTATTCGCGTCCTGCCAGCTGATGTCAATAAGCGACTTCCCACACCTTCAGTCAAATCGTTTTTTTTTTTTTTATTCACGTGTTGATTGAGCTCCAAATGGCCAGGATCAAGCGGTAATTAAAATCAGGAGTTGGAGCTATTAGACTGAGTCGCTAGTTATGGGTTCAGCCCCTACAGTTTATTGGATTTAATTTATGGCAGCTGTGCAGAATTACACCTTATTAAATGACATCAAAAAACAAGGTCTTTCTCTGGTCAGTAGTAAATGTGTGGAGGTCGTTAATGGCGTTCCAGCGGGACACCCTATGTCGTAGATTTTCGCTGAGGTGGCTCGCCTCCCCTTTTTTCCCTTGCCTATTACAGATGATTGTAATAATACTACAGCATGCAGTGGATAGGCAATGACGTGTTACATATATAGGGATCGATGGCTGACGCATATTACATATTCTCAAGTTGGTCTAGAGGTTATTAGGTGAAATAATGTCTGAGCACTGTAGCTGCTGAATACGTCTTTGTCAGCACTTCATAAAGTTACTTATTGTTGCTTTAATAGCCGCTAACAGCCTTGTTACGAGTTGATCCAATATAAAAAGACATCCTTTGATTGCCAGAGTAGGCCAAATGTGAAGACCCCGGCTCGAGTCCAAGCCAATTAAAGCACACCTGTAGTGTAGTATTAAAGGGAATGTACTGGGTTTTTTTTTTTTACATCAATTTCTTTATTTATTATGGTCAGGACCATAAATATTAACATTTATTTATTTTTATTTTGGCCTCATGAGGTTCACATAATAGGGCTTGGTGGGTCGCTTTTAACGCTTTTACAGTGTTACTAAGCCCTCATTTCTTTTTACACTAAAATAACAAATTGTTATACTCACCTGCTCTGTGAAATGGTTTTACACAGAGTAGCATGGATATTCCTCTTCCTATGTCCCACGTTGGAGCTCCTGGTCCCTCCCTCCTGCCCAGTGCCCCCACAGCAAGCAACTTGCTATGGGGGGCACCCAAGCAGGCGTGCTCCTGACTGGCAGCTCTGTGTGTCCATTCACACACAGAGCCACAGCTCAGCCCCGCCTCTTCCAATTTCTGATTGGCTCACTGGCTGTGATTGAGCCAATGGCTCCCGCTGCTGCCAAATGCCAATCAGGAGTGCGAGTCCCCGGAGAGCCAAGGTTCTCGTGAACATAACTTGATTGCGAGAGAGGGCTCAGGTAAGTATTAGGGGGGCTGCTGCACACAGAAGGTTTTTTACCTTTATGCAAAGAATGCATGAAGGTAACAGACCTTGTGCCTTTACAACCACATTAAGAAGGCATTTGACAGGCATCTGGGAGGTCTTGTGCTGTCTTCTTGCCACCTGTTTTAACACTATAAAGCCTGTATCAAAGGGCCGGATTGCACGTGGTTATAGCGTGGCCCCATTCAATTGAATGGGTTGTGTTTAATGGTGGTACTGGCCGTCTAATGTGGCGGGGGGTATACAGTATATACTCGAGTATAAGTCGAGTTTTTCAGCACATTTTTTTTGTGCTGAAAGTGCCCCCCCTCGACTTATACTCGAGTCAAGCACTTTTCTGCAGCAAAAAAATTCATTTTCCGAACCGATTTTGGGGCATCGTATCTTAGGGCCACTTTGTGCTAGGAACCCCAAATTTGGTGTGTAAACCCAGTGGAACTGGTCCCACAACATATCCAAAGCTGGGGTTCCTAGCACTAAGTGGACCCGAGATACGGGGCCTCAAAATCGGTTTGGAAAATGTCATTTTCTGCTGCAGAAAAGTGCTTGACATTTTCTGAACCGACTTTGGGGCCCTGTATCTCGGGGACACTTAGTGCTAGGAACCCCAGCTGTTGGATATTTTATGGTGCTAGTTCCACTGAATTTGCACACCAAATTTGGGGTTCCTAGCACTAAGTAGCCCCGAGATAATGGGCCCTAAAGTCGGTCAACTGTGTCCATCTGCAGCAATGTCATTTCGGGACCATTTGGGTTCAGAGACCCCAAATTTTGGCTGCAGCTAGGGGGCATCTAGGAACCCTTAACTACCGAGTTTGAAGTTCGGGGGACCTATGGCTGCAAATGGGCAAAGTGAGGCATGCAAATGAGCATTGTTGACCCTCTTTTCCACTTACAGTAGCTGTGCATTTCTCACCCTCGTCTTATACTCGGGTCACTAAGTTTTTCCCATTTTTTTTGTGGTAAATTAGGGCCTCGATTTGTACTCGGAACGACTTATACTCGAGTATATTTACATCTGGATGCCTTTGCAAGTTAAGTCAACAGCTGTAAAACCGTGGCACGACCATGTGAATATATATGTAAAGCGCTGCATAAATGGACAGCTCTATAAACAGTAAGTACCTATAATAAATAAATGTGGTGAGTTAGGCTCCATTTTACATGCTTTCTCATATCTCAAAGATGTCCAGACAAATGCACAGTTGAAATACATATCTACAGTAGGAGCCTACCTTCCCTAGGATATGTATTTCTGTCCATCCAGTCCTAAAAATTATCTAACTCTGCCACACAACACAGAAAGATTGGTGACCTGATTTTTCTCTACTGCATTTAAAGCAGAGTTCCAACTGTATACAATTTTTTTTTTTTAAGATTTATAACTTTGGATTAGAACTCATATATATATATAACTCACGCTTTTATGATCTATCGCCGCTCGATTGCCGATTTGCAATCAAAAGATATCTTTTATTATTGTCTCCTGGCATTTTCCATTTTGCTTGTGGGCATATAAGCCCACAAGCACTATCTTCCGGGGATCGGGTACAGCATGCACCACCTGTTCTCGCGCATGTGCAGGAGGTACGGCTCGCAGTGCCATACATTTCTGATACTGCCATCACAACGGGCGAGGTTGTCGGAAGTGCCTGCCCCATTGTGATAGCAACGAAGCCTTCGGCGCTGCCCACTGACTCCTGGGAAATGATGACAAGCATCTTCCAGGAGCATTAGCAAGCACAGGCGCCAAGGGAAATGACATCAGCCGCCATGGAGAGGAAGTGGCAGAGTACAGCAACAGTGCTGAAGGGGTGAGTAAACAAAAAAAAAAGAATTTCCAAATGTTTTTCCTGATGCATAATGCTGTTGATTTCTGCAAAGTTTATTTTATGGGTGGAACTCCACTTTAAGCAAACAACCTGGAAACCTCCCTATCTTCCTGGCCTCTGATTAGATAGTAGAGCAGCAGCAGACTGATGAGGTCCCACTTCTGCTCATTCTGATCTTAACTTCTATAAGGATGTTCCTTATCAGCCCATTTGCTGTTTTGCTCAGAAGATAAAAAGGATCATGTCAGTTAAAATTAGGTACTACATTAGTTACATTTTAAAATATTTTTAAATCACTAACTTTTTTTTTTGGTAGAGTTGAGGTGTTAGAAACCCTTCTATGATCTTTTATTGTTGTCTTCTCCTTTCCCTACTGTCACCAGGCAAAACCCCACATTTGTATTGTCACCAGAAAAGGAACAGTGAGTAAATCTTGTAATGCGGACACATATTCTGGTGACAACTCTCTAATGCCGTGTACACACAGTCGGACTTTTCGACCGGACTTGTCCGACGGATGCCGACGGACGAAATCCGGCGGACGATCCGATCGTGTGTGGGCTTCATGGGACCTTCAGCGGACTTTTCCAGTCGCAAATCTGACGGACTTTAGATTTGAAACATGCTTCAAATCTTTACGTCGTAACTCCGCCAGACCCAGAAATCCGCTCGTCTGTATGCTAGTCCGACGGACAAAAAACGAAGCTAGGGCAGCTATTGGCTTCGGGCTATCAACTTCCTTATTTTAGTCTGGTGTACGTCATCACGTACGAATCCGTCAGACTTTGGTGTGATCGTATGTAGGCAAGTCCGGTCGTTAGAAAGTCTGTTGAAAGTCCGTCGAAAGTCTGTCGGACGGGCTGTCGGACTTTTGTAGCTGAAAAGTCCAACCGTGTGTATGCGGCATAAGACAGGATATCCTATCACAGTGATGGCGAACCTTGGCACCCCAGATGTTTTGGAACTACACTTCCCATGATCCTCCACTACACTGCAGAGTGCATGAGCATCATGGGAAATGTAGTTCCAAAACATCTGGATTGCCAAGGTTCACCATCACTGCCCTATCACTTTCTGTCTACAGAACAGGAAGTAAAGGATAATCTAAAAAATTAGAACAACAACCAATAAAAAAAAATCAGTTTTAACTATTCTCTATGTGACCCAAAATAAAAATAAGTTTTGGTTTTACATATATGTTAATGATTTTATAGTAAATACATAACATGCGTTTTTATATTTGCCTGTTTTGGATAGACTAGGGAGAAGTTAAAATTTTTTTTTTTTTTGCTGTCTGTGTACCAATAGAGAAAATTCCCTTTACTTCCTGTCCCAGAGATGCAACAGGAAGTTAGATGAGATCTCCCAAACTGAGAATTCACTCCTCAGGGAAGCCTGAAGACTGTTAAAAGGAGGGTCTCATGGAGGGTGTGGGCTGCAGGAGCTAGGATGGAGTTCCTGGGCTGGGATGGAGTTCCTCCTTAACCACTTGCTGCCCACAACATTTTATTTTTTAACACACATGTTAAAATCACTAGTTTGTTTTTTGACATTTCTGACATTTCTCTCCTACATGTAAAATTCATCATTTTTTTTGCTAAAAACTTACATAGAACCCCAAACATTATATATTTTCTAAAATCAGAGGCCATGGATAATACAATGGTGGCTGTTGGAATTTCTTATGTCACATGACATTTATCAAACGCAAATTTTCAGGAAAAAATACATGAATTTTAGTGCACACACAAACATAATATAATACCCAAGTTTTTTGATAAAATATAAAAGATAATGTTGTGTCAAGTAAATAGATACCAAGCATGTCAAGACTCAAAATTGTGTTTGCCTGTAAAATGGTGACAAACTACAGTACTTAAAAATTTTCATAGGTGATGCTTTAAAAGCCTTTAAAGGTTATCATTGTAGAGTTAACCATGAATGATGGCCCTAGAATTATTGCTGTCTGTAAGGTAAACCAGATACCCAACAGCAGAAGACCAGAGGACTGCGGGCTTATGCTCATATTCGTGTGCACTCACATGCTAATACTTCTAGGCTCAGTAGATGTATTCTTCCAGTTCATCATGCTCGCATTCATGCACGCACGTACACCCGCACATGCGCATACGAATTAGAATTTGTACTTGGTACCCAGTTGTCCATTTAGACTGGCCTGTCACCAGGAGCACCTGTATTCCTGTGACCTGATCCATTGATCCTGCTTACCTGTGTATGACCCAGCTTTCTCTTTGACTTTGCCTCTGCTCCTGCATTAACCTTGTTCACTTGATTTCTCTGACCTTGGCCTGTTTACTGGACTCCTCTTTGCCTGCTGACTCTGTACTGCGCTGCTTGGCTGTTACTGACCTTGGCCTGCTTCCTGGACTTGCTTTTTCTGCTGACTCGGTCCCTTTATACCCAGCTGCCGCTGGTCCCTGCCTGCATACCGACTCTGCTACCATCTCCTGCTCTGGTGCAGGGCGGATCCAGAGTCTAGTCTCGGGAGGGGCACTGCCAGAAAATAAGGTGTTGCTTATAGCACAAAATAATAAAAACCGCAGAGGTGATCAAATACCACCAAAAGAAAGCTCTAATTGTGGGGAAAAAAAGGACATAAATTATATTTGGGTACAGCATCGCATGACCGCGCAATTGTCAGTTAAAGTAACACAGTGCCGTATTGCAAAATGTGGCCTGGTCATTAAAGAAGGTAAATCTTCTGGGGCTGAAGTGGTTAAGATTGAACAAGACAAAAATGTCAATACTAAAAGGACAGCATTTTTTTTTCATAAATAATGGCATACAACCTGTATTCTGCTATTTCACATCAGTAATTTTTGTACTCCCTTTTATATACAGTATATACTTTGGTGCTCTGATGGGGGGAGGGGCTCCCATGCAGAAGCAATAGAGATGAGTGGGATCTAGATTCGGGGATTGCAGACAACATCATCACACGGCAACACACAGCCATGCTGGAGCCTGGAAAAGATGGAGGGAGGAGGTGGGTGGAGCCAACACTCACACTAGGCATGGAGGAGGAAGAAGGCTCCGCTCTGAATGCTGGGGCTCTCCTCCTCCTCAGCAGTGGCTCAGACGTGACTGTCTTCACTGGTTGCTAGACGCCAGGCCCATGAACAGTAGAGGCCAAGCCAGCGGTGCGGCCCCACCCACCTTCTCCCTCCATCTTCTCCAGGCTCCTGAGGACAACAGGGCCTATTGTCTCTGCGCCGCTGCTGCTGATGATACCAGGGTGGATTTGATTTAAATCACTAGCAAAAAGGCTTGATTTAAAATAAACTCGATTCACATCAGAACTTTTAAAGAACAACTGCCATCTCTGTCCCGCAGCGGCTCCTCCTTTGACCCGCTGTTGACTCACCAACAGTCCCATTCACTTTAATGGGATGGCTGGTGATGCGGCAGTGACACAATAAGGTGAGGGACGTGGCAGCAGCAGGTGAGTGGATGCCCGCTAACAGACGCTGCCCTGATGGATCTGAAATGACAGGTGTTTTTTAAATGTAAGTACTCATACTCATTGAAGGTTTCCTATTTAGAATAATAAGCTGTCAGGTTAGTAAAACAGCAATATCAGAACTGATTCATTCATACAGTTTGTAGTGTACATAGATTTGCAAAACAATGGGATAAAGGAATATTCCTGAACTTTGGTTTATCTCATTGTAATAGGGCGTACACGCGGTCGACAACACGCTCCGATCGGACATTGTCCATCGGAAAATCCGACCGTGTGTACGGGGCATAACTGTGAAATTGTGTGAATGCATCAATGCAGTGCATGTTATCTCAGCTTGCAGAGGTTGGATTCATTGAATGAGTTTACCAAAAATGTAAATATTGCAGAATATACAGCCTCATGCTACATAAGTAAGCTCCATTTCATGCTAAATAAACTAAATTATTAATGTATCTTAAATAGGAAACCTCTTTTAGATAGAATTTTACTCCAAAAGCATTTTATTAAAATAAATTTGATCAAAAAATCGATTTAAATAAAAAAAATCTGATTTAAAGAGGGAGTCCACCCAAAAAAAAAAAAAATTAAAAGCCAGCAGCTACAAATACTGCAGCTGCTGACTTTTAATACATGGCCACTTACCTGTCCCAGGGTCCAGCAATGTCGGCAGCCGACGCCGATGAGTCGCTCGACTCTCGGCAGCTGCCGCCGCCATCCTAGGTGAGGGAACCAGGAAGTGAAGCGTTGCGGCTTCACTTCCCGGTTCCCTACTGCGCATGCGCGAGTCGCGCTGCGCGTCGTAACTGGTCCCCGCTCTCTCCTGGGAGCTGTGTGTTTCCCAGGAGACAGCGCGGTGGGGACGGGAAGAGGCATAGACTCCCGTGGGAGTCTATGCCGGAAGTGGGTGCAAATACCTGTCTTAGACAGGTATCTGCACCCCCCTCCCCCCCTGAAAGGTGCCAAATGTGACACCGGAGGGGGAGAGGGTTCCGAAAAGCGGAAGTTCCATTTTTGTGTGGAACTCCGCTTTAAATTAAAAAAAAAAAATCTGATTTTTTTTTATTTGTTTTAAAAAATCATTTGATTTATATCCATCCTGGATGATACTGAAGTGAGAGAGAGAGAGACTCGGGAGTCTGTCAGTAAAATTTTCGGGGAGGGGGGGACAATTGCCCTGGATCTGCTCCCCCCCCCCCCCGGATCTGCCCTTGCTCTGGTGCCAAGCTGGTTCTGTATCCTGTTTTTACACCTGCGACCCCCAACTTCATCCACCTAAGAGTGGTCTTTACCAGCCAGCTACTCCGCCACTCGTGCCACTCTGTGCCCTCACACGCTCTGTCTCCACCTTCAGGAGTATTTGGCAAGAGGTGCAAGAAAGGCCTCCACAACATTCCAGTCTCCACCAGGTACGTGATGTTCTCACTCTGATGTTCACAGGGATACCTCACATGTGGCTGTTGACGTACATGTTGGGGACCTACACTTTTTGCATTTGCCTGTATGCACGGGGGAAGGGGGGTGCGGGGGTGCTTTTAATTTTTTTTTATTATATTAAAATGTTTTTCTTTTTACACTTTCATAAACATTTTCTTTTCATTTAACTCCATTGCTATCACAAGGGGGCTTGTTAGCTCCCTATGTGATAGTATGGACATTTGACAGGTACGCTTTTTTGGAGGCATCGGGGGGTCTATTAAACCCCTGATGTCTCCTTTGCTCTCCAATGCAGCTAATGAAGCACTGATTGTATTTGATTAGCTGCTTCCATGCAGCTGCCGCCATGAACTTGTTATAATCACTTGAATCCTGGACATCGTATATGTTCCGTAGACAGCACATGGTAAAGCCCAGTTAGCATTTTTATAGTTACAAAGTTAGGTTGAAAAAAGACAAAAAAAAAATCTATCTAGTTCGGCCAATAGAATAAAACAAATAAATAGAAAACCTCCATATACGGAACCTTATATCCACAGTTTATACAGAGGAAAGCAAATTCAATTGCTACCTCATTCTTTGCATTTTTCACATTATGGCAAAATCTCCTATGGAAAAACCAAATACAGTGAAGCATCCCTTGACATTACATTACTGTACACTCTGTGAAAACAAATGACTTTTTGCCCAGGTTACATTTGACTTTTTCACCTTGGCACAAAACTTAGTGTAGAAAATCTTGGACGTCAATCAGCTCCAAATCTATGTTTAATGCACGATCCAGATTTGTTTAGACTATTGGTTCTGGCAGAGCGTCCAAGCAAGATGTTGCATTGCGATCTAACATTAATTACGGGTTTGAGTTCCGTCATCAATCGTATAATTCAAACAAAGAGCTTACTTGTGTGGCAGGGCCTTTTTTCATCAATGAGAGTTTAAGAATGGACTTTTTCGACGGAATAGCTCAACAAGTATGTAACGCAGTAAGGCAAAATGTGATATATGGCCTTGGTAGACTGTATGATAAAATATTCATGAGAGCTACTGGTGTATGCGACCCAGACAATGCATGTTCTTTGTTATACGCTGGGAAGAGGAAATGAAATAATACGCTTGAATGAGGCTTTATTTAAATAATGAGTGGCAAAGTGTTAACTTAAACCCTGTACTGTGTAAACTGGTCTCAAATGTTTTGACTTTTTTTCTTAATGCCCCGTACACACGGTCGGATTTTCCGATGGAAAATGTGTGATAGGACCTTGTTGTCTGAAATTCCGACCGTGTGTGGGCTCCATCACACATTTTCCATTGGAATTTCCGACACACAAAGTTTGAGAGCTTGCTATAAAATTTTCCGACAACAAAATCCGTTGTCGGAAATTCCGATCGTGTGTACACAAATCCGACGCACAAAGTGCCATGCATGCTCAGAACAAATTAAGAGACGAAAGCTATTGGCTACTGCCCCGTTTATAGACCCGACATACATGTTTTACGTCACCGCGTTCAGAGCGATCGGATTTTCCGACAACTTTGTGTGACCATGTGTATGCAAGACAAGTTTGGGCCAACATCGGAAATCCATGGATTTTGTTGTCGGAATGTCCGATCAATGTACGGGGCATAAGAGTTAGGAATAGCTCACTGCATTGGCACTCCTATGAACAGCACTCAATTTTATCCTTACTTACCTGAGTCAATGTTCAGCACCCTGGTGCCCAACCAGAAGCTGAGGGGTCTTTTGGCACTTCCTCAGGGCCCCTGCAGATATTAGTTTGGTAAAAAGAGGGGATTCTGGTGCTCCAATAGGTGTAATGTCCTTAGTTTAAAACCATTGGGTGGATAGCTGAAATAGCAATTATCAATAGTTCAATGCTGGTGCCTGGTATTTACAATAAAGGAGGCAGCCATCCTCAGAGGGTAATAGTGCAAGTATGAGGGTAAATGGCGCTACCTATATAATGAAAGGCGACAGACCCTGTTTGCTTGTTAGGTGCTATGTGCCTCTATAGTTACTAGTGAATGTGCATATACCAATAGCGCAATCCTAATAAATGACCAAAGTTCATGTGCTAATGTTGCAAACCTCACTAGGTTGCCAAATAAACTAGATATAAATAAATGTTGCAAAAAAACTTGATCCTACAATAACAAAAAAATAAAGGTATATGAAAATAAATAAATAAATCAAATAAAAAACAAACAAAAATAATAAATAGTCCCAAAAGTGTAAGACAAATATAAAATATTAAAAAATAGTTGAAATGATATGAAACGACCCCAAAAAATTAGTGTGCCAAGTCCAAAAAATACTTAAAAAAATCAATCCAACCAAAGTCTTATGTAAAAAAGGGGTAGCACTGTAGCTGCTGACTTTTAATAAGGACACTTACCTGTCCAGTGAGCCCGCGACGTCGGCCCCCCTGAGGCCGATCCGTCCATCGGATCGGCTGCCGGCGCCGCCATCTTAACGAAGGGAAACAGGCAGTAGAGCCTTGCGGCTTCACTGCCCGTTTCCTACTGTGCATGCGTGAGTCATGCGGCTCTTTGTGAATGGCCCCGTTGTGTTCCGGGACACACACATGTCCCTGAAGGTAACGGGGCCGCTAGAGGAGGAAGCACCGTGGAATAGGAAGAGGCAGGTTAGGAAGACTGCCTAGCAACAGGGTTTTCTGGTAAGTTAATTTTTTTTTTCCCCAATGTTTTTTTTTAAATATTTTTTAAAGAATATTAATGCAATTTTTTTTTTTAATGTGGCCCTCCGCTTTAAGTGCTTGGTGACAATACACAGCAACAAAATCCAGGTGACTTTTAAGTGCTCCCCCTCTTGGGTCCCCACTCACCAGCTCCAGTAACCCCTACAGGGGTATCTTGAATAGCATATAGGCTTAATGCACCGATCATGCAGCCAGGCTCCAACCTTTCCAACTGGTATCCAACTCCTATGCACCTTCCAAGGATATCCCGCAGCTGGATCGAATTGTGTGTGCAAAAGATCCTTCTCCAAGCCCAAATTAACCAGCTATTTTATTTAACATCTTCAGAGGGTTTCCATTACCTCTGTAGACAAGTCTACTGGCCTCCCAGTAGAAGGAGCTGTGAGCTCCAAGCGCGTAGCCTAGGTTTTTTTCAGATTGACAGCCCCTATCTCTGATGCCTGCCCTGTTCCAGTTCCGGTGACATCAAATCCGCTTCCGTGTTCCAGGCTGGTCAGCGTGGAGCTTCTCAAGGCACAGAACACGGCCAGTAAAAAGATCTACATCCCCATCAGTAAGGGGACAGCCAGCAGAGCACACAGATCGGCATCGGATGACATCAGACTGATCATCTTCATTCGAATCTTCACCCGTTCTTGGACTGTATAAGTGTACACTTTGCACACTTTTTTAATGTGAACTTTTTATTATTGTGAACTTTCTACATCCGGTTGGCAACTCCCCCTCTCCTCTTTACCATTGATATTAGTTTGTGTTTTCTTAAAGTGGGCCTTCAGCCTCCCAAGGACGATCCCGCCTCCTGTCCTCTGCATTATTAGGGCTTTTGTTTACCTACTTTTTTTTTATTTAAAGTCTGCCTTGTTTACCCATGCACAACATTCATCTTAGGCCAATGTGCCTCCCGGGATATGTACGTCATATATCCCAGAAAGCATAGGCTTTTATTAAGGGAACAGAAAGGGGGGGACATCATTAAGAGGCTTGCTGGCCGAACCCTGAACAGCCAGCAGCCTAGCCTTAAACTGCATAGAGAGGTTCTTTACTGTCAGAGCGGCAAGGATGTGGAATTCTCTTCCACAATCAGGGGTTTTCTCTTCCACAAGCAGGGAGTGTTGATAATCTCAAAAAACGATTATGTCGCGTACACACGATCGGACATTACGACAACAAAATCCTGGATTTATTTCCGGCGGATGTTGGCTCAAACCTGTCTTGCATACACACGGTCGCACAAATGTTGTCGGAAATTCCGAACGTCAAGAACGCGGTGACGTACAACACGTACGACGAGCTGAGAAAAATGAAGTTCAATAGCCAGTGCGGCTCTTCTGCTTGATTCCGAGCATGTGTGGAATTTTGTGCTTTGGAATTGTGTACACACGATCGGAATTTCTAACAACGGACTTTGTTGTTGGAAAATTTGAGAACCAGCTCTCAAATTTTTGTTGTCGGAGATTCCGACAACAAATGTCCGATGGAGCCTACACACAGTCGGAATTTCCGACAACAAGCTCACATCCAACATTTGTTGTTGGAAATTCCGACAGTGTGTACGCAGCATTAAATGGACACCTTAACGATCACAACATGCATGACTCCAGATCAACTTTCTTTGCAAACATTTTGCAAGTCTGCTGCAAGTTCTGGTTTAATTATGTTGTACAATAGTCATCCCACCACAAGGGTCACTGTGGCTCAATCTTCATGCTGTAGACTTGCAGAGCTCTTACTATAGACTCACCACTGCAACTTTGCTCTTGCTAGAGGCTTGCCACACAAATTTGCTACAAATTGGAAAAGTGTCAATTAGAACTTGTGCTTCAAATGCTCTGCAAGTGTACAACTTGCCACTGAAAATGTGCAGCAAGTTAATAGACTTGCTATTTAACACTGCCACAAATTTCTGGCAAGTTATGCTTGCTATCTGGGAATGTACTAGTGACATAAAACACACGCAAACTCACACACCACAGGATGAACTGGATGGACTGGTGTCTTTTTTCAGCCTTACCAACTATATAACTATCACAGGGAAACATTGCGGCACGGGACAGAGTGCTGCCAGAAGAGAAGAGGCTCTTAGCTGGACAGCGCTGGATCTGCTTGGTTGGTGAGTATCAAAAGTTAGCAGAACTCACCACCAGTTAGGTGTGGCTTAAAAAAAAAAAAACTGGGGGGGTGGGTTGTGTAGGGTAAAGTCCCTCTTTAAACTAGGACATTAAGACAAAGGGTGGGCCAACTCAATATTGAACCCTATGGAGTAAGACTGGGGTGCCATTAAAGTTCATGTGCGTGTAAAGGCAGGTGTCCCAATATTTTTGGCAATATAGTGTATATTAAAGTAGAAAAATATCTGAGCATAAAGTAATAAAGTTATTCTATTTAGGTATTCTAACAGGATTTACTATGATTCTACTTAGAACAAAAATATTTCACGGAACCTAGAGCTAAACATTTCAAAAGTAGGAAAATAATTCAAACATTTACATATCAAAAAAAAAGTTGAAAGTCTCTTGGTTTTGAGGCTGTAAAAACATCTGGTCATACCTTGAGTAAACCAAGAGTACACACATAAAGTATTTCAACAGTTATTTTTTAGAACTAGAACAGAAATGTCTTATGTAGAATAGTGTAAAAGAGGTTCTAATAAGGAGACAGTACTGTATTTCTTTCATATATGTCCCAGTGGCCAGCAGGACCTGAGTATTGCATGGAACTCCTAGTGACATCTCCATACAGCTTCCTTCCTGAATTAATCTCAGCACAGCAGAGCCCTTAGGGGGAATATTAACACACTCATTAGGCTGTTGGAAAGGTTAAGAGGGTCTGAATAACTCAATGTCGTGGCTAAGGGTAAAAGTTCATTATACACAATTGGTTCTACCTAAGGAGTAATGTATGACTCTACTTATTAAAACTGATTACTTTACATGGGCTATGAAAGGTGTCATTAAATATGTAATAATCACTCCATAGAAAGCAGGAAAACCATCCATAAAATGTGAACACCAGGCATGAGTTTACAGAGTAAAAAAAAATGTAAATGGGAGGGGAAAAGATTATATTATGAACTATGCAAAACCAACATGCAAACAATACACCCGTCCAAATAAACCAGATCATAGAGTGAAAGTTTTGATAATTGGGTCCCAGAAAATGTGAGAGCAATAACAATCATATTGCAGCCAAAGCCACTTAGATCACACATCTTCTGCTATTTTTTTGTGTGAGCAGGCTACAACAGGTTCCCGACGTCTGCATGCATTATGTGTTGAATTGCAGCCATGGTATTTGTTTTGGTTATTTGCCTTCCAGAGGCACTGTCACTTTGCCCATTCAAGGAAAATAGCTCTGATGGCTGAAGACAGTCCAACACCCCCAGGAAGTTATACTTACTGAGCCATGCTCCCATGCCACCCAAGCCCATACAAATGAAGCAAGTGATCTCGTCTGTGTGACAGTGGTCAGGACTTAGTGGCCAGTCTACAAGCCTGAACACTGTTGTGTGAGATTGGGGAATGTAACGTCATACTCATTCGAGCTCTGATACCAGCTTAGACAGGCTGGGTTGGTGCCATCCATTTTATACTCCCTAGGGTTACGCACACTGTGGCTCACATTTTATAGTGCAGTCAAAAAATGTGGATCATGTTGTGGTGCCTGCAGTGCCACCAAAGTTTTTTAGGCCCCCTTCACACAATCAGACCGTCTATCCCTTTTTGATCCATCCGTCAATGGACGACAATGCATGCCTATGGGCAAACGGATGACCATCTGTTACCATCCGATCACCTCCGCCTCTTATTCGTTTTTTTGAACATACAAGGATACATCAAGATCTGTAAAAAAAACAGATATTAAAGCGGCGTTCCACCAAAAAATGGAACTTCCGCTTTAAGTGATGGTGACCCCCTGACATGCCACATTTAGGGGAGGAGCGCATACCCTCTTTTTAGAGGCATCCAGCTCCCACTTCCTGTCCACTAGGTAATAGTAACTCCAACAGAGAACACATGGCCTGGTGTATCTCAGCATCCTAACTACAAGACTGACATCTGATCATCGTCTCCTATGAGACAAACCCACAAAGATACCTCCATCCTGAGGATAGCCAGGCGTTCCTGTTCCAGCAATCTAAGGGTTCCAGTGTTCATTCCCATTGGTTGTTCAAACAACACAAGCTTGTTTGACCCGCAGAACATACGTTCTTGTGGGTTCAAATGCTCCAGTAAGCCTCCTAACTTTCGGTGGCGGTACTCTTCACTTTAAGCCATACATCCTAGTTAGCTGTTTTGGAAACTCACATGAAGTTTTGAACTATATTTTGGATAGCGTCACCTTGATTTTTCTTGGACATTTATTATTTGTCACAGTGCTTATCATGTCTGCACATGTTCCTTTGTTTTATGTATAAGTTGTGAATATTTGGGTTCATTACCCGTTGTTTGATATACGTGTCACGTCATGTATTTTTAGAGCGCTACACTATTTGTTTTCTTTTGTTTCGCTATTTATCCAATTTGCTGTGTTAGCTACTGTTTACAAAGGGAAGCGCAGTATTACTTGTTACACTATTTCAGCTCCCACTTCCTCCCGGGGCTTCGCGGCACCGGAAGGAAGATCACCTCTCCCCCCTCCCTCCGTGCAATCTTCTGGGACACGTCACAGGTCCCAGAAGATTGCCCAGCCATTCGCAGCGCGCTGCTCGCGCATACGTAGTGCATGCCCGGCTGTGAAGCCACACCAGGGCACCCACAGTAAGAATGCCAGCATCGTGGAGAGGAGGGGGAGAGGAGCGGGGCTTCATACGCCCGCATCACTGGACTGTGGGACAGGTGAGTGTCCAATTATTAAAAGTCAGCAGCTACACTTTTTGTAGCTGCTGACTTTTATTTTTTTTTTAGGTGGAACTCCACTTCAACTGACGTTAACGTACATTGTCCGTCAACGTCCGATCAGTTAAGATCCGTTTGGAATAAATTAAGTTTTTGTTTTGTTTATATGTGAACTCAACCTTAGGCCGCTTCAGTAGCATGGGATGGGTCCAAAATCGACAGTCTCCTAGCCACAATCTGCTTTTTCTTGCTCTCCTTTCTCCACATATAAGCAAATATGACAAACAACATCACCCTGTCCCAAAAATTGTTGGAATCCATCGCACAATGCAGATAGCACAGACAAGGACAAAGCAAGGAGACAGCAAGGACAAGTCACTCATTGAAAACTGCAATGCAGCATGGGAGGAGCAGTGCTTTCTGGGTAATGTCATCAAAGCCACAGAAACTGCAGTAAACGGATAAAAATGGATGCAAAAACAGATGTAAACAGGTAAATTAACAGCTGTAAATGGATGTTAACGGAACTTACGACGGATGAAGATGGATGAAGCAATGAATAAGAACTGATATGTTTTCAACATGGCTAAACTGACATTGCCCATGTGAAAGGGGCCTAAGTCCCCTTTCACACATGCTGCCCATTTGTCCGTTTTTTCATCCATCCATTGATGGATGAAAAACGGACATCAATGCATTTCTATGGAAAAACTGATGTAAAAGGATGATCATCCATTTACATCAGTTTACATCCGCATCCGTCATCATCCGGTTTTTGAAACTGATCAAAGCTCGATTTTTCTTCCGCTAAAAAAACGGATCTGATGAAAAACAGATGTAAACTGACAAATGGTCAGTTTTTCATCCGTTTTTGCATTGGTAGTGGATGTAAAAAAAAAAAACTGATGAGCACGGATAAACAGTCACATTCCCGGTGCATGCTGGAAATGTAATTGTTTTTTAAATTGATGGGTTTAATTCGCCTTTAATGCAGCAGAGCGAGAGCTTTGATTGCTGAAAAGCGGGTAATGGGATTTTGACAGGTCACATCAATGGGCTCTTCACTCAGAGCAGTGGCAGCAGTACGGCAGTACTATTGCTTTTAGAAAAGGACCCCATTAGTCATACCTCCCTACTTTCTATAGCTGGAAATACAGACACAATATAGTGCAAAGTATGTAGGCAGAGGACACACCACTGCCTTGCCTCTAGTAACACAGACCATGAGGATTAAAGCATAATAAATAATTTTATTTAACCACTTGACCACTGGACACTTAAACCCCCTTCCCAACCAGACCAATTTTCAGCTTTCAGCGCTCTCACATTTTGAATGACAATTACTCAGTCATGCAACACTGTACCTATATGAAATTTTCGTCCTTTTTTTCACACAAGTAGAGCTTTCTTTTGGTGGTATTTGATCACCTCTAGGTTTTTTTATTACTTGTGCTATAAATGAAAAAAGACTGAAAATTTTGTTTAAAAAAATGCATTTTACTTCATTTCTATTAAAAAAATTTGCAAATAAGTAATTTTTATTCAGAAATTTGGGCTGAAATTAATACTGCTACATATCTTGGGTAAAAATAACCCAAATTAGTGGATATTATTTAGTCTGTGTGAAAGTTTTAGAGTCTACAAGCTATGGTGCCTATCACTGAAAATTAATCACACCTGATGTACTCATTTCTTGAGACCCTAGCAAGCCAGTAAAGTACAAATACCCCCCAAATGACCCCTTTTTGGAAAGTATACATTCCAAGGTATTTAGTAAGAGGCATGGTTAGTTTTTTGAAGTTGTCATTTTTTCACACAATTCTTTGAAAATTAATATTTTTTAAATTTTATTTTTTTTTCACACCAAATTGTCATTATAACAGGTTATTTCTCTCACATGGCATGTACATTCCACAAATGAAACCCCAGAATATATTCTGCTACTCCTCCTGAGTATGGCGATACCACATGTGTGAGACTTTTACACAGCCACTTACAGAGGCCCAACATTGAAGTAGCACATTCAGGTGTTCTAGGAGCATAAATTACACATCTAATCTCTCAACCACCTATTACAATTTTGAAGGCCCTGGAGCACCAGGACAATGGAAACGCCCACAAAGTGACCCCATTTTGGAAAGCAAACACCCCAACGTATAATCTATGAGGCATAATGAGTCTTTTGAATGGTTTATTTTTTTTAAGAAGTTTTTGGAAAATGTGGAAAAAAAATGAAAACGCATTTTTTTTTTTTTTTTACACAAAGTTGTCCATTTATAAGATATTTCCAACACATAGCATGTACATAGCAAACATGACACCCCAAAATATATTCTGATACACCTCCTGAGTATGGCAATCCCACATGTGTGAGACTTTTACACAGTCTGGCCACATACAGAAATATGAAGTAGCACCTTCAGGTGTTCTAGAAGCATAAATTACACATCTAATTTCCTTACGATCTATCACATTTTTGAAGGCCCTTCATATTTCTAACACATAGCATGAACATACCAAGAATTACACCCTAACATACATTCTACTGAGCAAAGGGTAAACAAAAGATTACCTGTGGTTTTAGTAGTGCAGTTGTCCACAGGAGGAGAGCCCTGATCCAGGCAGCAGGCAGGGACGTGGTCAGCGACAGTGAATGTAATTGCCCAGGCAGCAGGCAGGAATATTGTCCATAGTCAGTACAGGCAGGGATACTGTCCATATACAGTCCAGGGACAGTGCAAGTAGAGACATTGCCAGCAGTGCCAAAATATTGGTCTGGTAGTAAGCAGGAACATGGTCCAAGTAGCAGGCCAGGTAAGAATGGGGACAGGGGTAGAGGCTTCTCCCACCCAAATCTCTTTGAAGCCTCCGAGTCTCCAGACCCTAATCTGGGAATGAGAAAGCTAAAAAATTAGTTTTCTTCATCCAGAAAAACAACTCTGGAGCCCCTCACATATGTGAGACCCCTGTGTTCCCACTAGCATAGCAGGGTAAAAGATCAGTCCAAGAGGCAGGCAAAAAACATGGTCAAACAGTCCAGGGTCAGTTCCAGAGCAGGCAGAGGTAGGTACAGTTTAGCGTTAGGCAGAAGCGTGGTCATGTAACAGGCCAGGGTCAGTTCCGGAGAAGGCAGAGGTATGTACAGTTCAGTGCAGTGGCATAAGGGGTGTGGAGGAAAATGACAATTACGTGTACAATACTTCTCTAATAATGTAGAGAAGTATGGTAACGGCGAAAATCACCTATACAGAGGCCTGGTTAGGAAGGACATTGAGGACAATAATATGTGGTGTCTCTTCTAACTCCTCTGGAGCACACCTGGCATTTCTTCTGACGTCTGTGGCCTGTTTCACGGTGAAAGGGGGGGGTTTTCTCAGGAAAGTGACGTTCGTGGAGTCTGCTCACGGAATCAGAGTGAATATTTTCTGGTGAGCTTTCAGGGTAAAAGGGCAGAGATAACTTGATCTTGGTAGTGCAGATAGGATACGGGGATCTCGGTAGATTTTTGGTAAATAACATAAGTGTTATACATGGCCCAACTGAAAAAATAAATGGACACTTTTTTATACCAACGGTGGGATTTTCTTGTGGTAAGGTAGGGTTCAATCATCTGACCGTTCAAGTTCACTCCCCCCATAAACAAATTATACTCATAGACACAAGCTGGTTTCTGGATTGGGCTGTTTCTTCTGGGAACCTCCACGTAGGTCTTGTTATGGATTGATGTGAGCATGTGGACGTTTCGTCTGTCCCTCCACTTGACAGCCAATAATGCCTGGTTCCGCAAAGACGCCCTCTCCCCTCGTCGAAGCTTTTCATTGATGAGTTTTTGCGGGAAGCCCTTTCTATTGGCTCTTAACTGTACCACATGCTGGGGTGTCCCTCCAGTGAAGATTGCAGAAGAGTGGCAAGCTCGTATAAAAATTATCAACATAAAGATGGTATCCCTTTCCAAGAAGTGGATAGACAAGCTCCCAGACAACTTTTCCGCTGGCTCCAATATACTCTGGACATTCAGGGGGATGCAGTTGGGGGTCCTTCCCTTTATACATCAGGAAGGCGTAGATGTACCCCATGGCTCGGTCACAAAGTTTGTACATTTTAACCCCATATCGGGCCCTTTTGCTGGGAATAAATTGTTTGATGCCCAGCCTGCCTGGGAATTTTACAAGGGACTCATCCACAGAGATGTACTGGTCGGGGGTATATAACTGGGGGAATTTTTCAGAGAAATAATTTAGCAGTGGCCGAATTTTAAATAATTTGTCAAAAGCTGGGTAATTTCGGGGAGGGCACTGGGTGTTGTCATTATAGTGGAGGAATAATCATAAGGTATCTTGATCTTGGCATAATGGATGAGAAGAGTGGCATATGTTGGATGGGGTTGGTAGACCAATAGGAGTACAATTCGTTTTTTTTCTGAGTCCCATAGTAAAAAAAAGTTAGGCCTAAAAAAATTTTGAATTCCTCTACGGTAAGCTCTCTCCACTCAAAGGGACGGGCATAACTAGAATCAGGGTTGTTTACTATGTACTGCTGTGCATAGAGGTTTCACTGGGCCACAATGAACGATAGTAAGTCTTTGGTGAAAATCAAATGGAAAAAATCAAGCATGGCAAAATCATTGGTGTTCACCTGGCTTTCACCTGGCTGGGTGGTGAAAGGGGGGATGTTTGCTGCTCCGGCATTAGGGGAAGCCACAGGGGGTTTTGAAGGGCATAGGGAAGGCTGGCATGGCCCCTATTCCCTTGGGCCTGAGATGACACCCTACTGGTGCTTAAACTTTGTTGCAGTGGCACTGCGCTTGAGGTGGACGGCCCTGCGCTGCTGGTAGTAGGTTGCTGCTCCATGCCAGAACGCCTTATTTTCATGGGCACACGTTCCTCTTCCTCTGTATCAGACCCACTGCTTGTAACGCATTCATAGGCCGAATCTGAATCGGACTGAGATTTAGAGAGCTCCCCGTTGCTGTCATCGCTCAGGCTGAGAATCTGGTAGGCCTCCTCGCTGGTAAAAAATGTTTTGCCATACTGGTGACTGTGTTGCGATTCTAGAAACAGTTGTGGCTGCACTGCTGGGTGCTGGTTAGGGTGCACTGCTGGGTGCTGGTGAGGCTGCACTGCAGAGTACTGATGTGCACTATTGGGCACTGTAGTGACACTAATGAGTTGCACATATGGGTATGGTATTGGCACAGATGGGCACGGTAGTGGCACAGATGGGCACAGGTGGCACTGATTGGCACTGTAGTGGCACTGATTGTACTGTAGTGGCACTGATGGTACAGATGAGCACTGTGGTGGCACTGATGGGCACAGGTGGCACTGATGGACACGGGTGGTACAGATGGGCACAGGCGGCACTGATTTGGCACAGGTGGCACTGATGTGGCACAGATGGCAATGATGGGCAATTCTGGGAGGACGTCAATGTATGCCCTCCCAGAGTTATCGAGCAGCACTGTAGCCGTCATTCGGCTATAGTGCGGTCGGTAACAGGTTAAATGGTTTAACCCCAAATTATAATTTTTTTTCAATTGCTACTTTTTTAAGTTTTGCTTTTTTTAATTTAAGGGTTAAATAAAAAAAAAAAGTTTAGTTTATAGTTAAATAATACATGTCATATACTTATGTACAAGGCGCTTTGCCAGGGGGTACCCCTTGCAACGCACCCTTCATGTTGAGGGCATGTGGCCTGGTATGGTTCAAGAGGCCAGTCAGTCAGGTTACAAGCTTGGATTAAGGATCCAGTATGGATTTCTAGGTGAACCTCAAGCAATCTTTTTTTGCTTGAGGATCCCCCTTAAAATCCATACTGGATTCAAGGGATCTGGTATGCATTGAAGGGGGTGGTGGGACTCTACACAAATTTTTACGAAGCATGTGCTACAAAAAAAGCGGCATTTACAATGGAAAAAAATTATACAGTTTAAATTGTCGGCAAATGCTTTTTCATTGCCAGCTTCTTTTTTTTTTTAAATAGCAAACAGACCCCTTCAAAGGTCCCCCAAATATTTTGGGTCTGTGTGCCTTTTCTTTTTTAAATGGAACCCAGACGGAAATGTCATTTGCAGGCAAAACCATGTTTCCTTTGTAAATGTCATTACTTTAAAATAGAACTATAGACAAAGCTTGTTTTTTTCATTTTGGATAGAGTAAGGGAGGGTTATAAATGCTGTCAGTTTATTTTTTTGTCATCTGTGTCCCATTGTGGAGATTTCTCTTCTTTTCCTGTCCCATAGCCAAAACAGGAAGTGAGAGATAATACCTATAAATTAATGGAATTCCTTAGGGACCCCCAGGACACTAGAACCAGTGTCCCCATTGAAAGATTTCCCCTCCATTACTTTTCCGGGGACAACCCTAAATTAGCATTTTTCTTTACTTTCACTTTGATGATAATGGTAAACAGGACAAATAGAGAGAGTGAATCTCCTTATTGGGGGGCACAGACAGCAATAAAAACCTAATAGAAGTTCTAATCCTTCTCCACTCTATCCAAAGCTAAAAAGAAAAGTTTTGCCTTTTAGTTGCAGTGGGGATGGAAAGTATTCAGACCCCCTTACATTTTTCACTCTTTGTTATATTGCAGACATTTGCTAAAATCATTTAAAGTGGTGTTCCGGCTGAAATGATACTTTTTAAATAAAAATACCCCATAATACACAAGCTTAATGTATTCTAGTAAATTTAGTCTGTAAACTAATGCCGCGTACACACGGTCGGACTTTTCAGCTACAAAAGTCGGACAGCCTGTCCGACATACTTCCGGCGTACCTTCGGCGGACTTGCGGCAGACTTTCTTACGAACGGACTTGCACACACACGACCACACAAAAGTACGACAGCTTAGTACGCGGTGACGTACACCAAGTCCGACGAGACTATAAAACGGAAGTTCAATAGCCCGTACGACACCCTTTGGGCTCCTTCTGCTAATCTCGTGTTTATCTCGTGTTAGTAGAAGTTTGGTGAGAGACGATTCGCGCTTGTGAGACTCGTATTTTTCAGTTCGTTTTAACTGTTGTTCAGTCTGTGCTTGTGAGGTTTGTATCTGCTTTTCAGTGCGTTTGGTCAGTTGGCATTGAGAAATCTTTGTTTTATTGGCCGCTCGTTCCTGATTTTCAGGTCGTTCTTCACAGGCCTTGCTGTTCTTCAGTGCGTTCTGTTTAGTGCGTTCTGACCAGCCGACCGTTTTGAAACCATGTTACCTGTACGTACTCGTCGTCGAGCTCGTGCATTGTATGTGTTTGGTGCTGTAGTTTATTCTTCAGCCCAAGACCAGTCCATGAACAGGGCGAGGAGGAGTTTATGGACCAAGAATTGGTTGCTCCAGCGTGACCAGTTCTGTCACATGCCATTGCTCCGTGAGATCCGTGAGAATAATCCTGAGGATTTCAGGAACTTTCTCCGGATGACGGACCCTGTTTTTGACCGTTTGGTGGCTTTGCTGACCCCCTATATCAGCAGGCAGGATACCTGCATGAGGCAAGCCATCACTCCGGAGCAGAGGCTGGTCGCTACCTTGCGGTATTTGGCCACAGGGAGAAGCCTGCAGGACCTTAAGTTCTCGACAGGCATCTCCCCCCAGGCTCTGGGGATCATTATCCCAGAGACCTGTTCTGCCATCATCCAGGTCCTGCAGAAGGACTATATTAAGGTAAGATATTTTGCTTTTATTAGCATCACATGTTCTTTTATGTAATCTTTGATAATGTAATGTATTTCTTGCTTCAAACACTACTTACCATCATTGCAATATAGTGTGAATGTCCCCTTTTTATCCTCACACATGCTGGATTTTTTTCCTGTTATTTTTTGTCATGCATGTATATTTTCCTTCAATAACCTCCTCAGCATGCAGTGATGGGAACATATCTACCTAGTCTACTCATTTTGAATGTATTTTGTTTGAGTGAATTTAGTGTGCTTATAATTAGCAATTAGCTAGATTTCCCAACCCCCCCCCCACCTAAACTCACTCCAAATAGTGTGCTGCTAATTAGCAATTAGCTAGATTTCCCAACCCCCCCCCCCCACCTAAACTCACTCCAAATAGTGTGCTGCTAATTAGCAATTAGCTAGATTTCCCAACCCCCCCCCACCTAAACTCACTCCAAATAGTGTGCTGCTAATTAGCAATTAGCTAGATTTCCCAACCCACCCCCCCCACCACCTAAACTCACTCCAAATAGTGTGCTGCTAATTAGCAATTAGCTAGATTTCCCAACCCCCCTCAGAGGGGGTGAGCAATCTGATAAGTGTGCCTTTCCATATTAGTTTTTCCTGAAGAATTAAATTATTTAATGTTATACTGATGCTGGGGAATAATGTTTTGAATTGTCTAATTTTATTGCAATGTTAGCTTCCAAATTAATTGATTTTGGTTTTCTTGTTTAATTCCCCAGTTTCCTTCAACGCCACAGGAATGGCAGACTGTGGCATCCCATTTTGCCAGCCGTTGGGACTTTCCCAATTGTGGAGGGGCTATAGATGGGAAACATGTCCACATTGTGCCACCACCCCATTCGGGGTCATACTATTTCAATTATAAAGGGTTCCACAGTATTGTTTTAATGGCGGTGGTGTCTGCACACTATGAATTTTTATATGTGGACGTGGGGAAGAATGGCCGGATGTCGGATGGAGGAGTATTTGCCCAGACGGAGTTCTGCCAGCGTCTCCAGAGTGGTGGCCTGGGATTGCCACCTGATGCGGATAATGTGGAAGGACTCCCCTTTGTCTTCATTGCAGATGAAGCCTTCGCTCTGAGCAAGCACCTCATGAGGCCATTCCCCCAAAGAACCCTCACCCCGGAGAGGAGGGTTTTTCATTTCCGGCTGGCCAGAGCTAGAAGAGTGGTTGAGAATGCGTTTGGAATTCTGGCCAGCCGGTTCCGCCTGTTTCAAACAGCCATTAATTTGGCGGAATACAAACTTAATTTTATCATTTTATCGTGCTGCATTCTGCACAACTTTTTAAACAAACATTCTCAGAATTATATAGGCACAGTTGGGCCTGAGGCCGGACTTATAGATGACAACCTTACGGGCCTGGATAATGTCCGTACTGGCTTGGCCCCCCAAAGTGCCCGTCAAGTTAGACAGCAATATGTTAATTATTTTATGGGTAGGGGGGCCATTGCAATGGGCCATGATATTTAATTTTTTAAAATAAAAAAAATATGGATGAAATCTTGAATTATATTTATTGCTTGCCTTTCTTTTGGGCTTTCTCCTAGGTTATGGTCGAGCAGTTGTAGTGCCAACTATATTTTCATTTTAAATGTCTAAATAAAAACTCCATTGCCACTGTAAACAACTTTTTGACAATTATAACCAAACTGATACTGAGCATTGAAATAACAAACCACACATTTATTTAATTCCTATAAGGAGATGTTTTTATTAATGGTTGTTATGCATTCAGTTCTGCATTTAGTATAAAATGTTCATAGACAAAAATATAATGATATCTTAATAATTTCGAAAAATATAATTATATTTAAATATTTAGACATAATCCACAAAAAAATATTTTTGGCTTTTTGATTTTCGCAAACAGGCTTTTTTTTTAATTTTTTTTTTAAATCAAGTTTTTTTACTTTTTGGCGTTTTTTAAAATCAAGTTTTTTATGTTTTTTTTTTTTTTTTTTTTTTTTGCAAATAAAGTTTTTTTTTTATTTTGTTTTGAAAATCAATTTTTGTTTTTTTTTGGTTTTAAAATCTTTTTTTTTTTTTTTTTGTGTTTTAAAATCTTTTTTTTTTTTTTTTTTGTGTTTTAAAATCTTTTTTTTTTTTTGGTGTTTTAAAATCAATTTTTTTATTTTTTTTGGTTTTTAAAATCAATTTTTTTTTCTTTTTTGTTTTAAAATCAATTTTTTTATTTTTTTTGGTTTTTAAAATCAATTTTTTTTTTTTTGGTGTTTTAAAATCAATTTTTTTATTTTTTTTGGTTTTTAAAATCAATTTTTTTTTCTTTTTTGTTTTAAAATCAATTTTTTTTATTTTTTTTTGGTTTTTAAAATCAATTTTTTTTTTTTGGTGTTTTAAAATCAATTTTTTTATTTTTTTTGGTTTTTAAAATCAATTTTTTTTTCTTTTTTGTTTTAAAATCAATTTTTTTTTTTTTTTTTGGTTTTTAAAATCAATTTTTTTTTTTTTTTGGTTTTTAAAATCAATTTTTTTATTTTTTTTTGGTTTTAAAATCAAATTTTTTATTTTTTTGGGGTTTTAAAATCAATTTTTTTTTCTTTTTTTATTAAAAATATTGGTTGTTGTTTTTTTGAAAATCAAGTTTTATTTTTTTGTGGATTTGGAATGTATTTTAAAGAAACAGCCCTCCTTTTTAAAATTAGGTTAAACAGCCATTTATGTTCAGCCAAAAAAATAAAGAGAAGGCCCAGAATGGGGTCAGCAAAACAGGAAATGAAGGACATGATCGATGTTTTGGGGTTTCAAAAAGGGCATTTAGATTCGACCCAAAACATCAATCATGTCCTTCATTTCCTGCTGCATACGATCCAGCCGATTCCGCATTTCATCCATGTCCTTATTCCAGGCCATTATTTGACCAATTAGCCGTTGGGCACTTTCAGAAGTGAAATAGTCACTTTGTGTACCTAAAGTGGAATGAAACCAAAAAATGTATTTAGAAATATGCACACATACATAGTTTACCTTACCATAATAAAGCTGTTGTCTCAGACACTGACCTGGTGGGGTGCCCATGTAGCCTAATTCCTCCACATCCTCGGGGGTGGCACTGTTGCTTGAATCAAGCACAACCAGATCCCCTAAAATAGAGTAGAAAAATTACATTAAACAAAAGGCAGCCATGCATAGATTACCGTAAGCTGGTGTGTCAGACACTCACCTGGTGGGGTGCCCATGTCGCCCACCTCTCCTTCCTCCACATCCTCAGTGGGGCTTGGGCTGATTTCCCAATCATGTTTGGCTTGGGGTGGACTGTCTTCTTTTTGGCTGAGTGATTTTTCCCCTAGGTGAAACCAAAAATTATTAATCTACTTAGCACACAGATATTTTAGTACATAGTCATTTTCTAAAACATTTGTAGTGAAGTGGTTTGTGTAGAGTTCCTATTTTACCTCCATATTTAAAATTATAAAGACATATCGGATAGATAGATATCAATATCTCAAAATATAGTTAATAATCTTTTGATCTCTCTCTCTCTCTCTCTCTCTCTCTCTCTCTCTCTCTCTCTCTAACTCTGGAACAAAATCGATAAATATCTAACTAAATGTAATTAAAAAAAGATAACTTAAAATATTCCAAAAGAATGTTTTACATTTCTATATCTATCTATCTATCTATATATCTATATTTTTTTTTTTATATATATATATATATTTTTAGATTATATATATATATATATATATATATATTTTTATATATATATATATATATATATATATTTTTATATATATATATATATATATATATATATATTTTTATATATATATATATATATATATATATATATATATATATATATATATATATATATTTTTTTTTTTACATAGATCTATCTATAGATATGTAACGAGGTTTTGTAAAAGATCGTTTGAAACGATGAACAAAAAAATCGTATAGGAAGGAAAAGCACATGGAGCAGTATACAAGGTAATAAACACAAGAGAAAAACACGACAAGTACTTACTTTTTTTAAGCACTTTCCGGATCCGTCTATATTGATCCGGCTCCCTGAGTTTCAGGTCAGACCATCTTTTGCGAAGTTGATCTCGGGAGCGCTGTACCCCAAAAGAAGCCTGCAAAGTGTCCACGACCTTCGCCATTATTTTGGCCTTGCGCAAATTTGGCCGTGCGTACGGCCCATACTTCCCATCATAGTCGTCTTTGTGAAGAATGGCCACCATCTCCACCATTTCTTTAAAACTCATATTGGAGGCCTTAAATCTAGGCCTCACAGATTTTGTGGACGTTCCAGCCTCCGGGCTTTTTCCACTACCTGAGGACATGTCAGGTGTCTCCGCCATTATTTACCCCACTACGCGCCGTAACTAAAAATGGGCGGAGAACATGAGTTAAAATCGAACGTCAGGGGCGGGCGACGCAGGCGGAGTTTCACACTTGCGTAGTGTATAAAGAGGGGCCTTGCGCACGTGTCGTACGTACGTTCTGTGCGTCGAATTAGGGGGCGGAGAACATGAGTTAATTTCGAACGTCAGGGGCGGGTGACGCAGGCGGAGTTTCACACATGCGTAGTGTATAAAGAGGGGCCTTGCGCACGTGTCGTACGTACGTTCTGTGCGTCGAATTAGGGGGCGGAGAACATGAGTTAATTTCGAACGTCAGGGGCGGGCGACGCAGGCGGAGTTTCACACATGCGTAGTGTATAAAGAGGGGTCTTGCGCACGTGTCGTACGTACGTTCTGTGCGTAGGTGATAGTGGACCAGGACGTTACAAAACGAAGGTAATTTTATTTTTTTTTTTTGTTTTCTTTGTTTTTTTGGGGGGGGTTTTATGGTCATGACTTTGTAGCAAGCGGCCTATATGGCTTGATAGATTGATGAGGCCTACATAGGGAGAAGATGATGAGGGGTTAGCAGAAACCTATAATAAGTGTTTTTGGTCTTGTGACTTTCTCTTTTCCAGATATAATGAATCCCCTATTTAAGGATCCAGAGTTCCTTACAGCTTTTATTTCAAAATATCGAGAGATGAGGAATTTGTGGGAGGTGAAACACCCTCAGTATTATGCCAAGCATGTGAGGAAGTCAACGCTGGAGAGACTTCTGTCCTTTGTCCAGGCGACCATCCCGGGAGCAACAATGGAGACAGTGCTCAAGAAAATTGGGGTCTTGAGGAACATGTATAAGAGGGAGCATAGGAAGATCCAGGAATCAAGGAGATCAGGAGCATCAGCAGATGATGTTTATGTACCCAGGCTGTGGTACTACAATCAACTCCGTTTTCTTGATGACCAGAATGAAGCCAGGGCATCGCTTTCAACCCTTCCCTCCACCCTTCCCTCCACCCTTCCCTCCACCCAGCAGAGGCTGATGAGGAGCAAGCTGGGTCTTCCATCCTGGATGAACCGGATATGACCATCTGGAGTCAGGTAAATTATTTTAACAAATATTTACTGTACTAATATTAATGATGTTAACTGGATGTTATAATTGTCTAAAATAATTTTGCACTCAAAATTGTGTATACATATCAAATGACAGTAGTGGCTAAATATGTTTGGCACCTGCTTGAAATAATTAGGGTGTCTGATTAGACTCTTTTATTAAAGAGATGTATTCACATTGAATTTGCTAGTCATGAGAAGCAAACTGTGTGTCATTGATGAACCCAAAAAAAGAAACTAAAACTATTGTCCTTTTTTTATACACAGGATGAGTCCATCCAGGAGGAATGTGGGGAAAGTGGCAGGCAGGAGGAGACCGGGCCCATGGACAGCCTGGAGGAGGCCGGATTCACCATCATCCTGGAGGAGGCTGGGCCCAGTGTCAGGCAGGAGGTGGCTGCTCCCAGTGAGGTGGCTGGGCCAAGTGAGGTGGCTGGGCCAAGTGAGGTGGCTGGGCCCAGTAGGAGCCTGACCCAATCCCAAGTGCCTCCCCTCCACCTTCCCAAAAAAAGGGCCAGGAAGGGGATGGTCACACAGGACGCATCCCTGCGCCTCATGCAAGAGGCCACCCGTTTTTTAACGAGCCCCCCCGAAGCGGAAGAATCCTATGGCTGCTACTTAGCCAGCAGGCTTCTTCAGATGGATTGGGAGCAGCGCCTCATTTGTGAGCGACTATTTGGGGAAACAATCCATAAGGGGCTGCAGGGCACGCTAACACAAAACACCCAACTACATGAGGCAGCCCCCCCTCCTCCTCCTCCTCCTCCTCCTCCTCCTCCTCCTCCTGCCACAACTGAAACACCAGAGCCACAGCCTCAAAAGAAGGCTACAGGGAAGGCTGCAGGGAAGGCTGCAGGGCAGCGTGGAGGAAAGGCTGCAGGGAAGAGAAGAAAGTGATGACCTGGGTTCAGTCTGGTCTGACAGAAGACGCAGGCTGTTGTAGGACCACAGTCTGGGGACATCTAGATCATCTGCTGGTGCTGTTGATCTCTGGGATTCTTGGACCAGATTGTGCTCCCTCTTATATGGACTCCGCAAGATCCCAATTTTCTTGTACAACGACTTTTTCCAGCGTTGACTTCCTCTTTATTTTATTTTGACCATGAATAAATGGATCTTTTTTGAGTTTAGCAAAAGACTTTATGTGTTTTCTTTGAAATCATTGATTTTACACACAATGTTAAATTAACAAGGGACAACAATCTCATTGAGTTTGAAAAAACACACCAAAAATACATTACTAATGTTAATAATGTTCAAGTGGTAAGTCTTGAAACTAAAAAAATCTACATAACCAAAAACGGTGCTTTGGGTTCACTTTATATAAAAACTAAAAAATAATCACTAGAAAAAAAAAATAGAATAATGGGTTCTTTGTGGTAACTTTACAAACCTAAAAAAAAAAATATAAAGGGAAAAAGTATTATTAGTATGGAAACATTGTTTTTAAAAAGCATACTATATCATTCATGAGATCAAAGAGAAAAAGAATCCAGAAATCAGTTTGGGAGAACTCTGATTATGAACAGCAAAACACCTTCGTTCTTTAGAACATTCGTAAAGAAGAAATAAAATGCGCTGCATTCAACGATCACAGATTTTACAGCGTGATGAATGTGCTACCTACAATACGAACACTAGTTTTACTAGACCGAGTGCTTCCGTTTAGTTTTTGCTTATGAGCATGCGTCGTTTTTTTGTCCGTAGGACTAGCATACAGACGAGCGGACTTCGGGGTCCGTCGTAGTTACGACGTAAAGATTTGAAGCATGTTTCAAATCTAAAGTACGTCGGATTTGAGGCTAAAAAAGTACGTTGAAAGTCCGGAGAAGCCCACACACGATCAGATTACCAGCCAGCTTTAGTCCGTCAGCGTCCGTTGGACTTTTGTAGCTGAAAAGTCCGACCGTGTGTACGCGGCATAAGGTCTGTTTTGTTCGTTTATAGCAGTAGTTTGTTATTTTATAAACTTACAGCAGGCCGTGGCCATCTTGTGTGGGCTTCTGAAGCCAGACTGTATTTCTTCCTGGATCTCATCCTTGCTGATCTTGCACATGCTCAGTGCAGCACAAGCAGTGTAATAGGTTTCAGGTCAGGTTTCCATAGCAATGGCAGTGTCAGAGGAAGTTGCCGCCCTTCCCAGAAGGCATTGCAAACAGGAAATGATGCGATGGGCCGCGGCCAGGGAGGAGGAAGTGAAAAATGAATACAGCAGATATACAGTAGGTGCTGAGAAAACAAATTTAAAAATATCCAATTCGTTTACAGTGCACAGTTTAGTGAGGGATGCTGAAGAGTTGTAAAAGTGGGTGGAACTCCAATTTAAGTTCATTTTTTTTCCTCATTAATGTACACACAGCACCCCATATTAACAGAAGAACACAGAATTGTTGACATTTTTGCAGATTTATTAAAAAAGAAAAACTGAAAAATAAGAAAAATGGTCCTAAGTATTCAGACCCTTTGCTCAGTATTTAGTAGAAGCTCCCTTTTGATCTAATTCATCCATGAGTCTTTTTGGGAAAGATGCAACAAGTTTTTCACACCTGGATTTGGGGATCCTCTGCCATTTCTCCTTGCAGATCCACTCCAGTTATGTCAGGTTGGATGGTAAACGTTGGTGGACAGTCATTTTTATGTCTCTCCAGAGATGCTCAATTGAGTTTAAGTCAGGGCTCTGGCTGGGCCATTCAAGAACAGTCACGGAGTTGTTGTGAAGCCACTCCTTCGTTATTTTAGCTGTGTGCTTAGGGTCATTGTCTTGTTGGAAGGTAAACCGTCGGCCCAGTCTGAGGTCCTGAGCACTCTGGAGAAGGTTTTCATCTAGGATTTGGCCGCATTCATCTTTCCCTCGATTGCAACCAGTCGACCTGTCCCTGCAGCTGAAAAACACCCCCACAGCATGATGCTGCCACCACCATCACTGTTGGGACTGTATTGGACAGGTGATGAGCAGTGCCTGGTTTTCTCCACACATACCGCTTAGAATTAAGGCCAAAAAGTTCTATCTTGGTCTCATCAGACCAGAGAATCTTATTTCTCACCATCTTGGAGTCCTTCAGGTGTTTTTTAGCAAACTCCATGCGTGCTTTCATGTGTCTTGCACTGAGGAGAGGCTTCCGTCAGGCCACTCTGCCATAAAGCCCCGACTGGTGGAAGGCTGTAGTGATGGTTGACTTTCTACAACTTTCTCCCATCTCCCGACTGCATCTCTGGAGCTCAGCCACAGTGATCTTTGGGTTCTTTTTTACCTCTCTCACCAAGGCTCTTCTCCCCCGATAGCTCAGTTTGGCCGGACGGCCAGCTCTAGGAAGGGTTCTGGTCATCCCAAACATTTTCCATTTAAGGATTATGGAGGACACTGTGCTCTTAGGTACCTTAAGTGCAGCAGAAATTTTTTTGTAACCTTGGCCAGATCTGTGCCTTGCCACAATTCTGTCTCTGAGCTCTTCAGGCAGTTCCTTTGACCTCATGATTCTCATTTGCTCTGACATGCACTGTGAGCTGTAAGGTCTTATATAGACAGGTGTGTGGCTTTCCTAATCAAGTCCAATCAGTATAACCAAACACAGCTGGACTCAAACGAAGGTGTAGAACCATCTCAAGGATGATCAGAAGAAATGGACAGCACCTGAGTTAAATATATGAGTGTCACAGCAAAGGGTCTGAATACTTAGGACCATGTGATATTTCAGTTTTTCTTTTTTAATAAATCTGCAAAAATGAACTTAAATGATTTTAACAAATGGCTGCAATATAAAGAGTGATAAATGTAAGGGGGTCTGAATACTTTCCGTCCCCACTGTATACTTTAACCACTTGCCAACCGCCTCACGCAGATATACTGTGGCAGAATGGCGCGGGCAGGCAAAGTAACGTATGGGTACGTTATTTGCCTCCCGCGGGCGGGGGGTCCGATCAGACCCCCCCCGGTGCCCGAGGCGGTCGGCTTCTGTCCGGGAGCGATCAGAGGTGAGGGGGAGGCCATCCATTCGTGGCCACCCCCTCGCGATTGTTCTCAGCCAATGAGATTCTTCCTCTGCTGCTGTATAGTAAACAGCGGCAGAGGAAGTGATGTCATCGCTCCTCGGCTCAGTATTTTCCGTTCCGACGCTGAGGAGAGAAAACATCTATGTGAGTTGCACAACACACACAGTAAAACACACCAGGCACACTTTACACCCCCCATCGACCCCCGATCACCCCCTGATCAGCCCCCCCCCCCCCCGTCACAGTGACACCAAGCGTTTTTTTCTTTTCTGATTACTGCATTGGTGTCATTTGTGACAGTTAGAAGTGGTAGGGCAGTTAGGTTTAGCCCCCTTCAGGTCTAGGATACCCCCCAATAAAGTTTTAACCCCATGATCACCCCCCGTCGCCAGTGTTACTAAGCGATCGTTTTTCTGATCGCTGTATTAGTGTCACTGGTGACGCTAGTTAGGGAGGTAAATATTTAGGTTCGCCGTCAGCGTTTTATAGTGTCAGGGACCCCCATATACTACCTAATAAAGGTTTTAACCCCTTGATTGCCCCCTAGTTAACCCTTTCACCAGTGAACACCGTATAACTGTTATGGGTGACGCTGGTTAGTTCGTTTATTTTTTATAGTGTCAGGGCACCCGCTGTTTATTACCTAATAAAGGTTTAGCCCCCTGATCGCCCTGCGGTGATATAACTTAGGTTTTAGGGTCAGATAGGGTCTGCGTCGCCACAGGCAGCGTCAGGTTAGCGCCAGTACTGCTAACACCCACGCACACACCGTACACCTCCCTTAGTGGTATAGTATCTGAACGGATCAATATCTGATCCGATCAGATCTATACTAGCGTCCCCAGCAGTTTAGGGTTCCCAAAAATGCAGTGTTAGCGGGATCAGCCCAGATACTTGCTAGCACCTGCGTTTTGCCCCTCCACCCGGCCCAGCCCAGCCCACCCAGTATCGATCGATCACTGTCACTTACAAAACACTAAACACATAACTGCAGCGTTCGCAGAGTCAGGCCTAAACCCTGCGATCGCTAACAGTTTTTTTGGTAGCGTTTTGGTGAACTGGCAAGCCCCAGTGGCCTAGTACACCCCGGTCATAGTTAAACCAGCACTGCAGTAACACTTGGTGATGTGGCGAGTCCCATAAGTGCAGTTCAAGCTGGCGAGGTGGCAAGCACAAGTAGTGTCCCGCTGCCACCAAGAAGAAGACAAACACAGGCCCATCATGCCCATAATGCCCTTCCTGCTGCATTCACCAATCCTAATTGGGAACCCACCACTTCTGCAGCACCCGTACTTCCCCCATTCACATCCCCAACCAAATGCAGTCGGCTGCATGAGAGGCATTTTCTTTATGTTCTCCAGAGTACCCCTACCCAACGAACCCCCCCAAAAAAGATGTTGTGTCTGCAGCAAGCGTAGATATAGGCGCTATTATTGTCCCTCCTGTCCTGACAATCCTGGTCTTTGCATTGGTGAATGTTGATGAACGCTACCATACAGTAGTTGAGTATTAGCGTAGGGTACAGCATTGCACAGACTAGGCACACTTTAACAGGGTCTCCCAAGATGCCATCACATTTTGAGAGACCCGAACCTGGAACCGGTTACAGTTATAAAAGTTACAGTTACAAATAAAAGTGTAAAAAAAAAAAACAAAGCACAAAAATATATATATAAAAAAAAAAATGTTGTTGTTTTATTGTTCTCTCTCTCTCTATTCTCTCTCTCTATTGTCTGCTCTTTTTTACTGTATTCTATTCTGCAATGTTTTATTGTTATTATGTTTTATCATGTTTGCTTTTCAGATATGCAATTTTTTTATACTTTACTGTTTACTGTGTTTTATTGTTAATCATTTTTTTGTCTTCAGGTACGCCATTTAGCTGCAGCGCGAATTTATTTATCATGACAGCAACAGCGTTTTCTCCCACAATATATAAAGCCGTGACTCCAGCGGAGGTGATATATGCCGAAGCATGGGGGCAGCAGGGGCAGAGGAGCGATTTTCTCCTAACTTTTGGGGCAGATGCCTCCATGCTTTGGCATATATAAATGGTGCATATATGCCCATCATTAGAAGTGGGTGGATGAAGGGAGGTATTCTAATGGTGGGAATACCCACCGATCAATCTCTTTTTTTCGTTCAGCCCACAGACTGCATGAAAAAAAAAAGATTACAATATATGCCCAACAAGGACCAGCAACGTACTGGTATGTTGCTGGACTTTGAGTGGTTATACCAGAATGATGCCTGCAGGTTTAGGTATCATATTGGTATCATTCTTTTCAGCCAGCGATTGGCTTTCATGTAAAAGCAATCCTAGCAGCTAATTAGCCTCTAGACTGCTTTTACAAGCAGTGGGAGGGAATGCCCCCCCCCACCATCTTCCATGTTTTTCTCTGGCTCTCCTGTCCCAACAGGGAACCTGAGAATGCAACTGGTGATTCAGCCAGCTGACCATAGAGCCGATCAGAGACCAGAGTGGCTCCAAACATCTCTATGGCCTAAGAAACCGGAAGCTACGAGCATTTCATGACTTAGATTTCGACGGATGTAAACAGCGCCGTTGGGAAATTGGGAAAGCATTTTATCACACCGATCTTGGTGTGGTCAGATGCTTTGAGGGCAGAGGAGAGATCTAGGGTCTAATAGACCCCAATTTTTTCAAAAAAGAGTACCTGTCACTACCTATTGCTATCATAGGGGATATTTACATTCCCCGAGCTAACAATAAAAATTATTTAAAAAAAAAAATGAAAGAAACAGTTTAAAAATAAGATAAAAAAGCAAAAAAATAATAAAGAGAAAAAAAAAAGCACCCCTGTCCCCCCCTGCTCTCGTGCAAAGGCGAACGCAAACGTCGGTCTGGCGTCAAATGTAAACAGTAATTGCACCATGCATGTGAGGTATCACTGCGAAGGTCAGATCGAGGGCAGTAATTTTAGCAGTAGACCTCCTCTGTAAATCTAAAGTAGTACCCTGTAAAGGCTTTTAAAGGCTTTTAAAAATGTATTTAGTTTGTCCCCACTGCACGTTTGTGTGCAATTTTAAAGCATGTCATGTTTTGTATCCATGTACTCGGCCTAAGATCATCTTTTTTATTTCATCAAACATTTGGGCAATATAGTGTGTTTTAGTGCATTAAAATTTAAAAAAGTGTGTTTTTTCCCAAAAAAATGCGTTTGAAAAATCGCGGCGCAAATACTGTGTGAATAAAAAAATGAAACGCCCACCATTTTAATCTGCTTTGCTTTAAAAAAATATATAATGTTTGGGGGTTCAACATAATTTTCTTGCAAAAAAAAATAGTTTTTTCTTGTAAACAAAAAGTGTCAGAAAGGGCTTTGTCTTCAAGAGGTAAGAAGAGTGGGTGATGTGTGACATAAGCTTCTAAATGTTGTGCATAAAATGCCAGGACAGTTCAAAACCCCCCAAATCACCCCATTTTGGAAAGTAGACACCCCAAGCTATTTGCTGAGAGGCATGTCAAGTCCATGTAATATTTTATATTGTGACACAAGTTGTGGGAAAAAGACACATTTTTTTTTCTTTTTTTGCACAAAGTTGTCACTAAATGATATATTGCTCAAACATGCCATGGGAATATGTGAAATTACACCCCAAAATACATTCTGTTGCTTCTCCTGAGTACGGGGATACCACATGTGTGAGACTTTTTGGGAGCCTAGCCGCGTACGGGACCCCAAAAACCAAGCACCACCTTCATGCTTTCTAAGGGTGTAAATTTTTGATTTCACTCTTTACTGCCTATCACAGTTTCGGAGGCCATGGAATGCCCAGGTGGCACAAAACCCCCCCAAATGACCCCATTTTGGAAAGTAGACACCCCAAGCTATTTGCTGAGAGGTATAGTGAGTATTTTGCAGACCTCACTTTTTGTCTCAAAGTTTTGAAAATTGAAAAAAGAAAAAAAAATGTTTTCTTGTCTTTCTTCATTTTCAAAAACAAATGAGAGCTGAAAAATACTCACCATGCCTCTCAGCAAATAGCTTGGGGTGTCTACTTTCCAAAATAGGGTCATTTGGGGGGATTTGTGCTATCTTGGCATTTTATGGCCTTCGAAACTGTGATAGGTAGTGAGGAGTGAATCAAAAATTTACGCCCTTAGAAATCCTGAAGGCGGTGATTGGTTTTCAGGGCCCCGTACGCAGCTAGGCTCCCAAAAAGTCCCACACATGTGGTATCCCCATACTCAGGAGAAGAAGCTAAATGTATTTTGGAGTGCAATTCAACATATGCCCATGGCCTGTGTGAGCAATATATCATTTAGTGACAACTTTGTGCAAAAAAATAAATATGTCACTTTCCCGCAACTTGTGTCAAAGTATAAAATATTCCATGGACTCAACATGCCTCTCAGCAAATAGCTTGGGGTGTCTACTTTCCAAAATAGGGTCATTTGGGGGGTTTATGCCATCTGGGCATTTTATGGCCTTCAAAACTGTGATAGGTAGTGAGGAGTGAAATCAAAAATTTACGCCCTTAGAAATCCTGAAGGCGGTGATTGGTTTTCGGGGGCCCCGTACGCAGCTAGGCTCCCAAAAAGTCCCACACATGTGGTATGCCCATACTCAGGAGAAGCAGCTAAATGTATTTTGGGGTGCAATTCCACATATTCCCATGGCCTGTGTGAGCAATATATCATTTAGTGACAACTTTGTGCAAAAAAAAAAAAAATTGTCACTTTCCCGCAACTTGTGTCAAAATATAAAATATTCCATGGACTCAACAAGCCTCTCAGCAAATAGCTTGGGGTGTCTACTTTCCAAAATAGGGTCATTTGGGGGGTTTTGTGCCATCTGGGCATTTTATGGCCTTCAAAACTGTGATAGGTAGTGAGGAGTGAAATCAAAAATGTACGCCCTTAGAAATCCTGAAGGTGGTGATTGGTTTTCGGGGCCCTGTACGCAACTAGGCTCCCAAAAAGTCCCACACATGTGGTATGTCCATACTCAGGAGAAGTAGCTAAATGTATTTTGGGGTGCAATTCCACTTAGCCCATGGCCTATGTGAGCAATATATCATTTAGTGACAACTTTGTGCAAAAAAAAAAATTGTCACTTTCCCGCAACTTGTGTCAAAATATAAAATATTCAAAATATAAAATATTCCATGGACTCAACATGCCTCTCAGCAAATAGCTTGGGGTGTCTACTTTCCAAAATGGGGTCATTTGGGGGGGTTTTGTGCCACCTGGGCATTCCATGGCCTCCGAAACTGTGATAGGCAGTGAAGAGTGAAATCAAAAATTTACACCCTTAGAAAGCATGAAGGTGGTGCTTGGTTTTTGGGGTCCCGTACGCGGCTAGGCTCCCAAAAAGTCTCACACATGTGGTATCCCCGTACTCAGGAGAAGCAACAGAATGTATTTTGGGGTGTAATTTCACATATTCCCATGGCATGTTTGAGCAATATATCATTTAGTGACAACTTTGTGCAAAAAAAGAAAAAAAAATGTGTCTTTTTCCCACAACTTGTGTCACAATATAAAATATTACATGGACTTGACATGCCTCTCAGCAAATAGCTTGGGGTGTCTACTTTCCAAAATGGGGTCATTTAGGGGGGGGGTTTGAACTGTCCTGGCATTTTATGCACAACATTTAGAAGCTTATGTCACACATCACCCACTCTTCTTACCTCTTGAAGACAAAGCCCTTTCTGACACTTTTTGTTTACAAGAAAAAACTATTTTTTTTTGCAAGAAAATTATGTTGAACCCCCAAACATTATATATTTTTTTAAAGCAAAGCAGATTAAAATGGTGGGCGTTTCATTTTTTTATTCACACAGTATTTGCGCCGCGATTTTTCAAACGCATTTTTTTGGGAAAAAACACACTTTTTTAAATTTTAATGCACTAAAACACACTATATTGCCCAAATGTTTGATGAAATAAAAAAGATGATCTTAGGCCGAGTACATGGATACAAAACATGACATGCTTTAAAATTGCACACAAACGTGCAGTGGGGACAAACTAAATACATTTTTAAAAGCCTTTAAAAGCCTTTACAGGGTACTACTTTAGATTTACAGAGGAGGTCTACTGCTAAAATTACTGCCCTCGATCTGACCTTCGCAGTGATACCTCACATGCATGGTGCAATTACTGTTTACATTTGACGCCAGACCGACGTTTGCGTTCGCCTTTGCACGAGAGCAGGGGGGGACAGGGGTGCTTTTTTTTTTCTCTTTATTATTTTTTTGCTTTTTTATCTTATTTTTAAACTGTTTCTTTCATTTTTTTTTTTAAATAATTTTTATTGTTAGCTCAGGGAATGTAAATATCCCCTATGATAGCAATAGGTAGTGACAGGTACTCTTTTTTGAAAAAATTGGGGTCTATTAGACCCTAGATCTCTCCTCTGCCCTCAAAGCATCTGACCACACCAAGATCGGTGTGATAAAATGCTTTCCCAATTTCCCAACGGCGCTGTTTACATCCGTCGAAATCTAAGTCATGAAATGCTCGTAGCTTCCGGTTTCTTAGGCCATAGAGATGTTTGGAGCCACTCTGGTCTCTGATCGGCTCTATGGTCAGCTGGCTGAATCACCAGTTGCATTCTCAGGTTCCCTGTTGGGATAGGAGAGCCAGAGAAAAACATGGAAGATGGTGGGGGGGGGCATTCCCTCCCACTGCTTGTAAAAGCAGTCTAGAGGCTAATTAGCTGCTAGGATTGCTTTTACATGAAAGCCAATCGCTGGCTGAAAAGAATGATACCAATATGATACCTAAACCTGCAGGCATCATTCTGTTTGTGCCATCTGGGAGTTTTATGGCCTTCAAAACTGTGATAGGTAGTGAGGAGTGAAACAAAAAATTTACACCCTTAGAAATCCTCAAGGCGGTAATTGGTTTTCAGGGGCCCGTACGCGGCTAGGCTCCCAAAAAGTCCCACACATGTGGTATCCCCATACTCAGGAGAAGCAGCTAAATGTATTTTGGGGTGCAATTCCACATATGCCCATGGCCTGTGTGAGCAATATATCATTTAGTGACAACTTTGTGCAAAAAAAAAAAATTGTCACTTTCCCGCAACTTGTGTCAAAATATAAAATATTCCATGGACTCAACATGCCTCTCAGCAAATAGCTTGGGGTGTCTACTTTCCAAAATAGGGTCATTGGGGGGGGGGGGGTTGTGCCATCTGGGCATTTTATGGCCTTCAAAACTGTGATAGGTAGTGAGGAATGAAATCAAAAATTTACGCCCTTACAAATCCTGAAGGCGGTGATTGGTTTTCAGGGGCCGTGGCTAGGCTCCCAAAAAGTCCCACACATGTGGTATCCCCATACTCAGGAGAAGCAGCTAAATGTATTTTGGGGTGCAATTCCACATATCCCCATGGCCTGTGTGAGCAATATATCATTTAGTGACAACTTTTTGTAAATTTTTATTTTTTTTTGTCATTATTCAATCACTTGAGACAAAAAAAAAATAATAATATTCAATGGGCTCAACATGACTCTCAGCAATTTCCTTGGGGTATCTACTTTCCAAAATGTAATTTTTGGATGTGGCACGGCCTCCCCCCTCATTAACCTAGGAGAGCTAGTCACTCTCTCTTCTAACTTTCCAAAATGGGGTCATTTGGGAGGGTTTTGTACTGCCCTACAATTTAATCACCTCAAGAAATGACATAGGCAGTCATAGACTAAAAGCTGTGTAAATTCCAGAAAATGTACCCTAGTTTGTAGACGCTATAACTTTTGCGCAAACCAATAAATATACGCTTATTGACTTTTTTTTACCTAAGACATGTGGCCGAATACATTTTGGCCTAAATGTATGACTAAAATTGAGTTTATTGGATTTTTTTTATAACAAAAAGTAGAAAATATCATTTTTTTTTCAAAATTTTTGGTCTTTTTCCTTTTTTAACGCAAAAAATAAAAACCACAGAGGTGATCAAATACCATCAAAAGAAAGCTCTATTTGTGGGAAGAAAAGGACGCAAATTTAGTTTGGGTACAGCATTGCATGACCGCGCAATTAGCAGTTAAAGTGACGCAGTGCCAAATTGTAAAAAGTGCTCTGGTCAGGAAGGGGGTAAATCCTTCCAGGGCTGAAGTGGTTAAAAAATCAATCCTGCCAGTCAATAGGATTTTTTTTTTGCACTGGTACATTTTCCCCAGTGCAATGTCCACCCCTGATAATTTTTGACAACCCTTTGCCTATTTGGCCAGAAAATGGGCATTTTGATTTGACAGATTTGGCTCTCATTGATTTCAATGAGGTTCAGCATCCAAACTCTGGGTTTTGCCAACCCCTGCTCAAACTAAACCCAGAGCAGTGCGGCTCATCCTTGATCACAAGACCCAAAACCAATAGGTGGAGTAAAAGATGAGCTTGGAGGAACCATCACCACTGAAGTCAAGTACACCTGGACACTGTGTGCAGGCAACATGTTGGTTGGCTGACACCAGCAGCAGGGGGATATGGTGTTGGGGATGCAGAATTTTATATATTTTGCTGCTCACTATATTATTCTTTGGATTGGCAGATCTTTTTTTACATCTGGGTTGGATTTCCACTTTAAAGTTCTAAAGCATTTATCATATATTTAGATTTAATGTGCATCAGTGGATGTTTCTGTGATTAAAAGAGAGCACAACAAGCACTGGAAAAAATATGAAGCAACAAATGTACTATTCAAGCTTGCTTTTTTATTTGTAATTCCTGGGGGCCTTATTACCCCCAAACAGGTCTGTCAACAGAGTTACTGCATATATATGGCTAGAAAAGGGAGTATTGAATATAATGCATGGTATAAATATATTGCATGTTGTTACCATGTGCGCAGCTCTCCCCAGCACACTTCACAGATGATTGTTACCATATGATCGGCTGTTCTATTGTATAAATTCTAAAGAATATACATTTGAAAGTTCAACGCATGTGGTTTACCAAGAATTCATTATTTAAACTTGAGCTAGTTCGTATCAATTATTCATTTTAATTATGAGTTTATGAATGGTGAGTGTTTTTTACAAGATATGTTCTGTACTGTGAACTGGAACTCCACCAAAAACAGTTTTTTAGCTCTCAATGTTCATGGTATATGTTAGTGGAGGATTGTTTCTACTATCAGGGGTTGTATACCCTCTTTGAATAGGCAGAGAATGTTCCTGCAGTCTGCGCTGGCTCCTTGCCTCCCCACAGCTTACCCGAGTATATGAAATGAAGAAGGAGTCTTCCCTGAGCTATCCCTTCTCCCCCAGAAGCATGGCAAAATTATGTGTGGTCCCTTATTTAAAAGGTTCCCTCATCCAAGATGGCCACTAATGTTTCTCGAGAGTTCAGTGTCCAGTCAGACTACCTTCCTCTCTCTAGGCACTGTACAGAACCTCTAATGGACCAATTCCCTTATGAGACCGTGCTTTCCATGCAATATTGTCATAAGGCCACCTACCATTGGGAAGGCTAACTGTTCCTGTCTACAGGCAGCTTCCCCAGACCCCAGATACAATGGGGTTTATTAACTAAGAGTTAAATAATGGCCAATAAAATAGTGCTTGCGGTAAAGAAGTTTTGAAAGTGCAATTCACTAAGAATTTTGCATTAAATAATCAATGCGGTATTTGTTCGATTGAGCGGTAATTGCCACATTTTTTCATGCGGTAATTTACCACATTTAGCTGGTTGCTAAGGAGCGGGCAGGGAAGCCGGCTGCCACGTACTTAACAACGGATGACTCATTAGCTGTCAGCGGGTTACCCGCTGACAGCTGAATGTAAAAAATGCATACCAGCAATAAAAAAATACTAAAAAAAAAATGTGCATGGGGTCCCCCCAATGCATACCAGGCCTTTCGGGTCTGGTATGGATTTTATGGAGAACCCCATGGCAAAAAAAAAAAAGCGGTGTGGGTTCCCCCCCAAAATCCACACTGAACCCTTATCCGAGCAAGCAGCCCGGAAGGCCATGAAGGGAGGGGGGCTCGCTCGCCTCCCCTCCCGAACTATACCAGGTCACAGCCTCTCAAAATGGGGGGGTGGGTACTTTGGGGCACCCCAAAGCACCTTGTTCTCATGTTGATGGGGACAAGGGCCTCTTCCCAACAACCCTGGGCGGTGGTTGTGTGGGTCTGCGAGCAGGGGGCTTATCGGAATCTAGAAGCCCCCTTTAACAAGGGGGTCCCCCAGATTGCGGTTCCCTGGGTCTGGGGTGATGATGACTTCTAAGTCGAAACGTGTCGGGAGGACATGCTGAGACCACTGTCTTCTTTTATACAAGCGCTTGATTTTACTGCTAAACACGTGAGTGTATTTCCTTTGCTTTTTATGTATTAAAATTTCCATATGGAGTTACGCTATATGCCTTCCTCTTTCTTTTAATGATGGGGCTGACTGCCTATATCTACTGAGTCCATCCATACCTTACACCTGTTCGGAGGTCCATCTGGAGGTCATATTTGGATAGAGCATCTGATCCCCTTGGTATATTATACCACAAAGCTTGATTGACTCACTAGGTGTACACCTATTTGAGTTCAATCCCTCTGGTAAGCAGCTTCTGGTGTCTTTGGTGGTGGATCTACTATCAACTGTTATTACATCATACATATTTGAAGTTAAAGACTGTCACTATATTATATCCACATGTGGTTGAGGTTATATCATCACACATGATTGAAGCTTGTCACTGACTTTTTTCTTTTTTGGACATCACACGTCCAAGTTCCTCTGTTTATAGACATCACATGTCATAATAGAGGACTGCTTGGAGTATTTTTGAGCACATCAATTATTATTCACGTTTTTGTACTCATATTATTTGTTATGGTTTATATGATCACATAAGCGCTGCACTTTTCACCCTTTAATAAGGGGACCCCCAGATCCCAGCCCCTACCATTTCATGAAAAATGTGTGAGAATGGTAAAAAAAACACAATACATGCCTTGGGACAAGTCCTTTATTTAAAAAATTAAAAAATAAAACTGTCCAACAAAGTCTTCTTCTTCTTCTCACGCTCCGATGGACCGAAAAAGTTAAAAAAAAAAAAAGCCGCACGTCGCCTACGATCTGCCTTAATGGGCGGCACCCGCCGTAATGACCGGCCGCTCTCAGGTGACAGCTCTTTTATAACTGGGGGCAGGGCCACACAATGACATCGCCGGGTGACCCCGCCCCCTCTGACGCACGGGGACATCCCTATGGCTTTCCCGTAGCGTCAGAGGGGGCGGGGCCACCCGGTCCGCCCCCCTCTGACGCACGGGGACATTCCTATGGCTTACGTAACCGTGTGGCCCCACCCCCTCTGACGCTACGGGAAAGCCATAGGGATGTCCCTTTTGCGTCAGAGGGGGCGGGGTCACCCAGCGATGTCATCGTGTGGCCCCGCCCTCAGTTATAAAATAGCTGTTACCTGAGAGCGGCCGGTCATTACGGCTGGTGCCTCCCATGGCAGCAAATCGTAGGCGACATGCGCTTTTTTTTTTTTTTCGGTCCGTCGGAGCGCGAGAAGAAGAAGACTCTGTGGGACAGTTTTATTTTTTAATTTTTTTAATAAAGGACTTGTCGCAAGGCGTGTATTGTGTTTTTTTTGTACCATTTTCACACATTTTTTGTGAAATGGTAGGGGTACATTTGTACCCCATTACCATTTCACACGGGGTGAGCGGGATCTGGGGTTCCCCATGTTAAAGGGGGCTTCCAGATTCCGATAAGCCCCCTGCCCACAGACCCCCACAACCACCGGGCAAGGTTTGTGGGGATGAGGCCCTTCTTCCCATCAACATGGGGACAAGGTGCTTTGGGGGGCTACCCCAAAGCACCCTCTCAATGTTGAGGGCATGTGGCCTGGTACGGTTCAGGAGAGAGTGGGGCCGCTCTCTCATTCCCCCCTCTTTTCCTGCAGCCTGCTAGGTTGCGTGCTCGGATAAGTGTCTGGTATGGATTTTTGGGGGGATCCCACGCCATTTTTAAAAAAAATTTTGGCGCAGGGTTCCCCTTAAAATCCATACCAGACCTGAAGGGCCTGGTATGGAATTTGGGGACACCCCCACGCATTTTTTTTCTTTTTCTCTTTTTTTTTCTTGGTTCGGGGTTCCCCTGTGGGGGAATCCCATGCTGTTTTTATCAATGACTTTTATGTGTATTGTCGGGACCGACAATTCATTATAGCCGCGAGTACTTTTAAATGACTTTTTTTCCTTTAGAAATGTCATTTTGCTCTCGGACTGTTGTAAACCTTAATGCCGCGTACACACGACCGGACTTTCTGGCAGAAAAGGTCAGACGGAATAATTTCATCGGATATTTCGATCGTTTGTGGGCTTCATCTGACTTTTTCTTTAGAAAATTCTGACGGACCTAGAAATAGAACATGTTTTAAATCTTTCCGACGGGAAAACCATTCGTCTGTATGCTATTCCGACGGACCAAAAACGAAGCAAGGGAAGCTATTGGCTACTGGCTATTTAACTTCCTTTTTCTAGACCCGCCGTAGGTGTTGTACGTCACCGTGTTCTAAACGATCAGACTTTGGTGTGATCGTGTGTACACAAGTCCGTTTCAGCAGGACATTTTTGCTCTCAGACTGTTGTAAACACGGGAAACATGCGCCACTTTACAGGCATACTATAGTCACCCCCAGGTATGAAATTTAAAGGATTATTACACTTTTATTGTTTCACTTTAAGCATTATTAAAATCACTGCTCCCGAAAAAACGGACGTTTTTAAAACCTTTTTTTTTGCATTGATACATGTTCCCTGGGCAGGGGCGGACTGACAACTCATGGGGCCCCCGGGCAATAGGAGATTATGGGGCCCCCGGGCAATAGGAGAAGATTATGGGGCCCCAGGGCAAAAGGAGATTATGGGGCCCCCAGGCAATAAGAGATTATGGGGCCCCCGGGCAATAGATTATGGGGCCACACAGTATACACACACACACACACACATACAGAGACACAATATACACACACAGTATACACACACAGAATACACATACACGCACTGAAAAGGTACTGGAGAGGCGGGGCAGCTATAATCTTGGGATTTAAAAAAAAAACACAGATTTTTACATACTGTTCCTTGTTTTATTGAGGCTGGCAACCCTGATGGGGCCCCTTAGTGGCATGGGGCCCTCGGGCAGTGCCCGAGTGCCCGAATGGTCAGTCCGCCCCTGTCCCTGGGGCAGGACCCGGGTCCCCAAACACTTTTTAAGACAATACCATGCATATAAACCTTTAAAATTAGCATTTTTTCATGTTCATGTCCCATAGACTTTAACGGTGTTTGCGTGTTCGAACAAATTTGTTGCCTGTTCGTATGTTCTGGTGAGAACCGAACCAGGGGGTGTTCGGTCCATCCCTACATTTAAAGTGGAAGTAAGCCCTCCTATCGTTTTCAGCCAAGGAAGCTGCCATCTTGGCCTCTGTTTAACCACTTAACAACCGGCCCATAGCCAAATGACGGCTACAGGGCGGTTGTTTAACTCTGGGAGGGCGTCCAGGTACGTCCTCCCAGAATTCTGCTCTCGCGCGCCCCCTAGGGCGCGCACTCGAGAGCATCCGTGACCGCCGGGTCCAGAGGACCCGGCACATCACAGATCCCGGTAAATGGCCGCTGATCGCGGCCGTTTACCATGTGATCGCTCCGTCAAATGACGGAGCGATCACATGTAAACAAACCGGCGTCATCTGATGACGCCGGTTCCTTTCCTCCCCCTCTCCTCCCCTCCTGTGTACCGATCGGTACACAGTGCCCGGAGAGGCGGATGGATGGATGGCTGCAGCGTTGTGGGCTGCATCTGTAGTGCCCACAGCGCTGCACAGAGACATCCATCCATCCATGCTCAGCCATCCCTACTACTTTGCATGCCCTGCAATGCTGTGCAATACTCTGCAATTCCCTCTGCAATGCCCCACAATACTCTGCCATACCCCGCAATACCCCTGCAATACTCTGCCATACCCTGGAATACCCCGCAATACTCTGCCATACCCTGGAATACCCCACAATACTCTGCCACACCCTGCAATACCCCGCAATACTCTGCCATACCCTGCAATACCCCGCAATACTCTGCCATACCCCGCAATACTCTGCCATACTCTGGAATACCCCGCAATACTCTGCCATACCCTGGAATACCCCGCAATACTCTGCCATACCCTGCAATACCCCGCAATACTCTACCATACCCCAAAATACCCTGCAATACTCTGCCATACCCCGCAATACTCTGCCATACCCCGCAATACTCTGCCATACCTCGCAATACTCTGCCATACCCTGCAATACTCTGCCATACCCTGCAATACCCCGCAATACTCTGCCATACCCTGGAATACCCCGCAATACTCTGCCATACCCTGGCATACCCCACAATACTCTGCCATACCATGCAATACCCCGCAATACTCTGCCATACCCTGGAATACCCCGCAATACTCTGCCATACCCTGCAATACCCTGAAATATCCCGCAATACCCAGCCATACTCTGCAATACTCAGTGATACCCAGCCATACTCTGCCATACCCAGCCATGCTCTGCAATACCCTGCAAAAATCTGCAATACTCTGCCATAACCCGCAATACTCTGCCATACCCAGCCATACTCTGCAATACCCCGCAATACCCAGCCATACTCTGCAATACTCGGTGATACCCAGCCATACTCTGCAATACTCGGTGATACCCAGCCATACTCGGCGATACTTTGCAATACTCGGTGATACCCAGCCATACTCTGCCATACCCAGTCATACTTGGCGATACTCTGCAATACCCAGCCATGCTCAGCCATACCCGGCCATGCTCAGCCATACTCAGCCTCTGTATGTGGCCAGGCTGTGGAAGTCTCACACATGTGGTATCGCCGTACTCAGGAAGAGTAGGAGAATCTATTTTGGGGTGTCATTTTTGGTATATACATGCTATGTGTTAGAAATATTGTATAAATGGACAACTTTGTGTTAAAAAAAAAAAAAGCGTTTTAACCACTTCCCGCCTTCCATCATATGACGTCCCTGACTTTGTGCGGGGATATCTGAATGATGGGTGCAGCTACAGGCATCATTCAGATATCATATTTTTCAGCCGGCGATTCTCTATACCATAGGAATGATCATAGCGGCTGTTACACTGCTTGATCGTTCTTACAGGAGGCGAGAGGGGACGCCCCCCCCTCCCGCCGCCCTCCGGTGCTTCTACCGACTCACCGCTACGATCGAAGCCAGGATCTTTTTTTTTTTTTTTTTTTCAGGAACAGCCTAGAGGTGAGATGTGGGGTCTTATTGACCCCATATCTCACTGTAAAGAGGACCTGTCATGCCATATTCCTATTACAAGGGATGTTTACATTCCTTGTAATAGGAATAAAAGTGATCAAAATTTTTTTTTTTCTGGAAAAAAGTGTCAAACTAAAATAAATAAAGTAAAATGAACAATAAAAAAAAAAAATTTTTTTAAAGCGCCCCTGTCCGTGTGCTCGCATGCAGAAGCGAACGCATACGTAAGTCCCGCCCACATATGAAAACGGTGCTCAAACCACACATGTGAGGTATCGGTGCGATCGGTAGAGCAAGAGCAATAATTTTGGCCCTAGACCTCCTCTGTAACTCAAAATTTGTAACCAGTAAAAAATTTTAAAGCGTCGCCTATGGGGATTTTTAAGTGGCAAAGTTTGGCGCCATTCCACAAGCCTGTGCAATTTTGAAAGGTGACATGATAGGTATCTATTAACTCGGCGTAACTTCATCTTTCATATTATGCAAAGACATTGGGCTAACCTTACTGTTTTGTTTTTTTTTAAAGCAAAAAACAGTTTTTTTTTTTAAAAAAACGCGTTCGAAAAATTGCTGCGCAAATATCGTGCGAGATAAAAAGTTGCAATGACCGCTATTGTATTCTCTAGGGTCTTTGCTAAAAAAACATATATAATGTTTTGGGGTTCTATGTAATTTTCTAGCAAATAAATGATGATTTTTACATGTAGGAGAGAAATGTCAGAATTGGCCTGGGTGCTCGAGAACGCCTGGAGGTGCTCCCCTGCATGTTGGGCCTCTGTATGTGGCCACGCTGTGTAAAAGCCTCACACATGTGGTATCGCCGTACTCGGGAGTAATAGCAGAATGTGTTTTGGGGTGTAATTTGTGGTATGCATATGCTGTGTGTGAGAAATAACCTGCTAATATGACAATTTTGTGAAAAAAAAAAAAAAGAAAAAAAAAAAACTTGATTTTGCAAAGAATTGTGGGAAAAAATGACAACTTCAAAAAACTCATCATGCATCTTTCTAAATACCTTGGAATGTCTTCTTTCCAAAAAGGGGTCATTTGGGGGGTATTTGTACTTTTCTGGCATGTTAGGGTCTCAAGAAATGAGATAGGCCGTCAGTTCTTTAGGTGTGATCAATTTTCAGATATTGGTACCATAGCTTGTGGACGCTATAACTTTCACAAAGACCAAATAATATACACTAATTTGGGTTATTTTTACCAAAGATATGTAGCGGTATAAATTTTGGCCAAAATATATGAAGAAAAATTACTAATTTTCAAAATTTTATAACAGAAACGAAGAAAAATTTATTTTTTTACAGATTTTTCAGTCTTTTTTCTTTTATAGCGCAAAAAATAAAGAACCCAGCGGTGATTAAATACCACCAAAAGAAAGCTCTATTTGTGTGAAAAAAAGGACAAGAAATTAATATAGATACAGTGTTGCATGACTGAGTAATTGTCATTCAAAATGTGCGAGCACCAAAAGCTGAAAATTGGTCTGGTTATTAAGGGGGTTTAAGTGCCCAGTGGTCAAGTGGTTAATCTACAACTGCCATGATGCTGCACATGTGATCAGTTATGACACCAACCATTGGATGGTTTGACAGTTTGGTTGAGAGCACAACCAATGGGAGTGTTACATTTCCGGCACATGCCAGAAAGGTAACGGTTTTATGGATGGGTTTACTTCCGCTTTAAATGTCTACTTTCCAGAAAGGGGTCATTTGGGCAGTATTTGCACTGTTCTGGCTTGTTAGTGTCTCAAGAAATGAGCTAGGCCGTCAGTACATCAGGTGTGATCAATTTTCAGTGATTGGCACCATAGTTTGCAGACTCTATAACTTTCACACAGACCAAATAATATGCACCAATTTGGATTATTTTTACCAAAGAAATGTAGCAGTAAAAAATTTGGCCACAATTTATTATGAAAAATTACTAATTTGCTCAATTTTATAACAGAAACAAAGAAAAAACTTTTTTTTTACAGAATTTTTGGTCTTTTTTCATTTATATCGCAAAAAATTAAAAACCCAGCGGTGATTAAGCAGTGTGGCATAATAGTGCTTCCTCATCAGTGCCCATAAGTGCCGCATTATCTGTGTCCATCAATGCAGACTATCAGTGCCCATCAGTGCCACCTATCAGTGCCCATCAGTGAAGGAGGAACATTTACTCACAGAAACTATGAAAAACGTTTTTTTTTCAAAATTTTTGGACTTTTTTCTTTTTTTTGTAAAAAATAAAAAACCCAGCAGTGATTAAATATCACCAAAAGAAAGCACTGTTTGTGTGAAAAAAAGGACAAACATTTCATATAGTTACAGTGTTGCATGACTGAGTAATTGTCATTCAAAATGTGAGAGCACTGAAAGCTGAAAATTGGTCTGGTTAGGAAGGGGGTTTAAGTGCCCAGTTGTCAAGTGGTTAAGAGCTTACCGCATGTTTTTTTGACAATATTTACGACACAATTTTCATTTTTCAGTAAATACCGCATAATAGTTTTTTTTTTTTTTGGTGTGTGTGTGAATTGGACTTTATTGCATATGATAATTAATGCAAATTAGTCATGTGACCATGTTATCACATGCGGTAAACGTTAGTGAATTGACCCCATTATCATTCCAGTAAGGTTCAGGTGAACAACTAGAAAAGTATCACATTGGATACAGGGGTCCAAAAAAAAAAAAACATTCATCTGGGCTAAAAAAACAAACAAAAGGGTGTCTCTATAGCAATACAATTTGTCATAACCACCCAAAAAGAGAGCTATACTAGATTTTGAGAAATTGCTAATCTGTGTTCTTTATAGCTGCTATCAAATCTTCCATGATTTCAATTTTGTTAAATGTAGCCAAACACTAAATGTATGAGGAGTGAATTGTTTTAATGTTTCATTGGCAATGGTGTAAGATATAGGAGGAAAGAAGGGTTTATTTGTACTTAAAGGTTGGTGAGCTAGCTTTTAAGCAGTAGGTTAAAGTTTAAGGTTATAGCAATGAAAATTGTTAATTGTTAAGATTAGGTAATTTTTTAACACATCATTATCAGTGCTACATTAAGGTTTGGGGTAAATTTTGATTACATGGCACAAGATCAGCTGATTGTATATGGGCAGAATGGTACATTGGGTTTTGCAACCTGCCAGCAGCCTAAATATAGGGCATCCAAACGCCAGGTTTTCAGTGGTTAGAACATTTACTAATTTAGATATTAACTTGCATTCCCACCTATCATTAACACCTTCACCCACCAAACACACAACCTCTCCCTCCTTCTAACCTTAAAGTGGGTGTAAACCCTCACATATACCCAGTGAACTGAACAGCCTCCGATTATAAAAGATGAAACAAATCTCCCTACGTTTTACAGTACATGTATATCTGCTGTCTTCAGTTTGCTATATTCATTAGAAAGTGCACATCGTATTAGAGATCTTCCTGTTCACCACTTGGTGTGGATTCTTGGCATACACTGTGTGACAGCTCATTGGAGCAAAGGCACCCTCCTCCACATAGGCATAGGAAGGAAGGAATGTGCAGAGCTGTGCTGTGAATAGACAAGCTCTCTGTTAATCTATTTATAGCACCCACTCCAACACAAATTTCAGGCTGGTTTTATCCAGATTGTCTGAGAATTTGTCAGAAGTTATCATGCTGAGAACAGAAGATTGGAGCAGCAGAAATACACTGGACTTAGGGCTTTGAAGAGAGATAAGAAAACACTACAGATAAATGTGCTTAGGTCAAATTTCATAAATCAGGTTTACATCCACTTTAACATTTATTCAAATCTCTAAAATGAGCATGTGTTGTATCGCCTAACCAAAAAAGAATTCCCCACCTACCCTATCACACAACCCGTAGTACCCCAATGGAAATAAAAGTTTGGATTTGGATTGAGAAAGAATAGGTAAGACCCTCTGCCAAGTTTTATATTGCAGTCTTTATATTTGGGAGATTCACCCCTGTATTTGTCCTGGTAACCATTATCACTGAGACATAAAGTAAAGGAAAATCCTAGAGTTTAAGGCCCCTTTCACACATGCGGACTGTTCAGGTCCGCCTGTCAGTTTTTTAGGTGGACCTGAACGGACGCTCCATACAGTTCTATGGAGCGACGGATGTCAGTGGTGATATGTCCGCTGACATCCAATCCGCTCTGCTCCACTAAATTCAGATGGATGGAAACCCTATTTTCCATCCGTCTGGTGGATCGGATGAAAACAGACAGGCGGATCCGTTTTCATCCGATTCCCCCATAGCAGAGATCTGACAGGTCCATCGCTCCACAGTGAGCAGAGCAGGCTCAGTGGGGATTAACGGAGCGATCCCAGCTGAGCAAACGGAGTCTGTGAAAACGGACAACAATGTGTGAAAGGGCCTGATGCCCTGTACACACGGTTGGATTTTCCAACAAAAAATGTGTGATAGGACCTTGTTGTCGGAAATTCCAATCGTGTGTGGGCTCCATCACACATTTTCCATCGGAATTTCCGACACACAAAGTTTGAGAGCTTGCTATAAAATTTTCTGACAACAAAATCCGTTGTCGGAAATTGCGATCGTGTGTACACAAATCCGACGCACAAAGTGCCATGCATGCTCAGAATAAATTAAGAGATGAAAGCTATTGGCTACTGCCCCATTTATAGTCCTGACGTACATGTTTTACGTCACCGTGTTCAGAATGATCGAATTTTCCAACAACTTTGTGTGACCGTGTGTATGCAAGACAAGTTTGAGCCAACATCCGTCGGAAAAAAATCCATGGATTTTGTTGTCGGAATGTCCGATCAATGTCCGACCGTGTGTACAGGGCATTAGAGTCGTCATGACAAAATAGGTAGGAGGTGGGGTGGAAACCTGGGGACAAAAGTTATAGTTGCAGCTGTCTAAGATAGAGATCCTCCTGACTTTGGGGAGCTTTCATCTCATTTTCTGTTGTGTCTCCAAGGTAGAAAGTAAAAAGTGAATCTCCCTAGGACAGCAAAAAATAACCTAATAGGGGTTCTAACCAAAACAAAAAAAGATTTGGCTAGTTATACACTTTAACATCATCCCAGACCATTCTTTGTGCCAGGAGGACGTTAATTAAAGTCCTTTTATATGCATCTGCACGACACCCAAGACCATTTTGATCTCCAAAAGGGAGCTAGAGAGTGCTTTGGGGGACCTGAAGACCTGATTAGAAACTACTTTTGTATGTTTTATAAATGCTTTATAAGGCTAACCTGTAGCTACTGTAAGTCTATAAAACTTATGCAGACTGTATACAGTAGAACTACCCATGAGCCCCAAAAACCAAAGTGTCCTGATATGTGACAGCTTTCCATGGTCACCATCTCTGCCTACCACTCTTACCTTCTAAGTCTCACTGTTGGTAAGTGAGACTACCTATCACAGTGGGTGTCAGAAGTAGGAGGGCAGAGCCAGTAACCACAGGGGTCTGATTGATATTTGTATATCAGCACCCCCTGTTTTTGCAGCTTGAGGGACGCACTACAGAAAACCAGATTAGACATGCAGACATGTTAGTTTGAGATGTATCTGTTGGAACAAATGTAGTAATGTGCATGTAAAGCCAAAACTTGTTTCCTGTACTTTTTCATACAGTAGGGATTAGTTGATCATGTTCTTTTTGTCTTTGTCCTGTCAGAGAGATTTGCCTTCACTTCCTGCCCCAGATACATTGGAGGAAGTAGGAGGAGATCTATCCAAAGCTAGAGGATATTCCCTTTTAGATGTAGGGCTGGTAGATGTACAATCTACCGCAGATTAGGTAAATTTAGTAAATTGTGTGTTAGGAAGGTTAAAAGTTCGCCTCTGTTCCAGCTTGGCTGATGTTGTGTGTGCTTCCGTGCTGACCGGTGGGTGTCGCTGTTACCATTAGTCAGTGTTGGAAGGGCAACGTGTCAAAGTGTATAGATGCTCCTCTGTCTCGGAGACAAGCTCGGTGGAGGTGGTCCTCCAAGTTGCATTCTGGGAAGGGGGTATTTATGGGACAGACACCATGTTCTAAGGTTGGTTTTTGCATCCACCTGCTGGCCCTCCTGGCCGACAGGTATGCGTTAAGGAGATACCTCGTGGTCCTGCGATCGGGAGGCCCACGATGCTACGGCGCAGGGGTGGGTCCAGAAGGCTTGTCTGGGGCCTACCTCCGCGGCTGAGGAATGGTCCTGAGCTGTCGGTCCTGTGTGACGAAGCTGGACAGCCGAGGAGATCCCAGGGGAGGACCCGTCTTGGAGAGATCACGCAGCATGCTGGTCTATAGAGGGGCCCGGTGACTCGGTTGTAAGACGTATCCAAAAGAAGTAACTATACAGCATAGTGTCGCCGGTTCGGCTTAAAGGTTCAGGCACTGTGACTGACTGTTCACTGCAGAAGATCTGATACATCCTGTGGCAGAGGATCATGCAGATTTACCCCCCCCCCAAGTAAGTCTGTGGCAGAGACTTTAGATTTGTGCTGCGTACTGGCTGCTGGACCGGTGAGAGAGGCCTATCCAGACGAGCAAAGAGTGCGTCCCATGAGGGGAAGGCATTCCACATAAATATCTGAATTCTACCGGGACATTTGTCGCTAAGATTTGTAAGAAGATATTTGAGTTTCTCCTGAAGGTTTCCTTTTCCGTCTCTTTCCTGCTACTTCCTAAAGTTTAACTGTTCAATAAAGCATTGAAAACGTACTCCAGTGTTGGTGCGTGTGTCGTCCAGCAGTAAACTCAACGGAACCCCTAGACCCGGTGCCGGTGAAACAGAGGGAAGCAAAGTGAAGGCAACAGACCCGCTTAAACCAGCAGCTCCACCTTGAGTTAGTGCTACATAGACATTTGTCACTACAGCAGGCTTTTGGTTTTGAGGATTTCTGCTTCTCTTCAGTTCCAAAGACACATCAGAAATGTTGGATTTCCAGTTACGCTCTGTACTGAAGACAATGCTTGCCAGGACCAATAAAGAGAGGGTATCTTCCCAGTGGGGACACAGACAGTGATAACAACCTGCTAAAAGGTCCAGATGGTACTTTATAATAGTTTTTATTGAAGAGTTTACAGATAGCAGATATCAACAAACATAATAACATTTGTATACAGTTACAAATATTGAGATCTAAAGATGGGTGAGATACAAATGACAAAGTGGGGTGTAGACATATATGAACATTCCAAACAGTGATTGCCATAATAATAGTCAGGAACCAGGTTAGGGGTATAGTCTGGTACTCCCCACCACCCCATCTGGGATCAAACTGTGGCGGGGGGGAGACCACACCCCCCATCATCTGTTTCTTCCCAAAAGCAATATAGCTAGTTATGAGCTATCATGAACCAGATATATAGTGTTGACATATCAACCAATGTGTAATTAAACATCCTATCATGTATCCGTCTTTGCTGAGTGTAGAGTATGTTAATGGTAAATAGTTCAGTTTGAAGGTAACTATGTTTCCTTGAATTTCGATATATTGTCTCCTATGTGTTTACAAACATCTACATCAGGGCGGTGCTACCACTAGGCAAACTAGGCAGCCACCTAGGGCGCACTGCTGCCCGGCCACTGGTGTTCCTAATCTCTTCTCTCTGCAGCAAGCAACTAAGTCTCAGCATAAGCAGGCAGCCGCTCCGTTCACGTATAGTGTCAGAAGCGCAGCAGCGGCGGAGGCCTGTGTCTGTGTCCTGACTCCTGAATGAATAGAAGCAAGGAAACACTCATTGATGGGAACTGGTAGGCTGCATTGATAGGTGCTAGTAGGCTGCATTTGATGGGCACTGATGAGGCTGCATTTGATGGGTGCTGGTGAGGCTGCATTTGATGGGCCCTGGTGAGGCTGCATTTGATGGGCGCTGATGAGGCTGCATTTGATGGGCTCTGATGAGGCTGTATTTGATGGGCGCTGGTGAGGCTGCATTTGATGGGCCCTGGTGAGGCTGCATTTGATGGGCGCTGATGAGGCTGCATTTGATGGGCGCTGGTGAGGCTGCATTTGATGGGCCCTGGTGAGGCTGCATTTGATGGGCGCCGATGAGGCTGCATTTGATGAGCGCCGGTGAGGCTGCATTTGATGGGTACTGGTGAGGCTGCATTTGATGGACGCTGGTGAGGCTGCATTTGATGGGCGCTGGTGTGCTGCATTTTAGGGGGTGCTTCATTAAAAAGTTGGGATATACATGGGCAGAGCAAAGGGGGTGGAGTCAGGGGTGGAGCCAGAGGGGGCGGCAAAATGAGGTCTCGCCTAGGGTGTTAAAAATCCTTGCACCAGCCCTGATCTACATTAAAGGTGGGACTTTATTCTAATAAAAGTCAGGGGGATGATTCAATCTTCATCAGGGCTTGTGATTGAAAACAATGTGAATGGACTGCGAAACCAGCTGCTGGACCTGTGCTTGTCATCACACAAGAACGAATACCAATAAAGGTTCAGTTCATCTCTAGTCAATTCACATTGGTTTCAATCCCAAACCCTGATTAAGGAGGTGTTTTTGGACCCCTTAAATGTGTCAGTACCCATTGGATTTTCTCCCAGACTGTTATTGGTATAAAGTCGTATATGGACCTTTTAGCAGTGGTGTAATGTTTCAAATCACATTTTTCTTACACTACAAGTCAAGGGGAGTATGGAGATCCTTTGGAGTGAAGAAGCCACTGGCCCTTGAACCAAATTAATTACACCAACATCAATACTTTGATATAGCCGTTCCAATAATCTGGGGTTCTAACCCTTCCAGATTTTATCCAAAAATACACTTAAAAAACTTTTATCTTTACATAAACTTTAGGGTAAAGAAAAATCTGTCTCCTAGTCCTTCTCACATCTTAATTTCAGACTGTACATAGTCATACTGCTTGTTTAGGAAATGTATGCTCCATAAAACATTGAAAGCAGCCTCAGACAAATGATGTGGTCTTTATGACATGCACCGTATCATTTCTTTTTGGTTAGCTCTACTATGTGCGTGACCACAGAGCTATATACAGCAGATGATGACAGCTCAACATTGAACATTGAACAACATTGAAGGACTATCTGATACTGAGATCTTTATCTTTATTGTATTTAAAGTGAACCTGCCACGAAACAGCAAACTGAGCATTAGTGCACCTCTAAATAACTAAATGATAGCACTTTTTTTTTAAGTAATCTTTATTTATTCAATGCATAACACAAAACATGAGACATATAGACAGAAAACCATAAATAGGCAAAAGAAAGTTATCCATTTGTCAACAGGCCCACCAAAAGCCCAACTTGATACAGGTAAAGGGGTCTGATTGACCACCCAACATAAGCAACATAAGGGGATATAATCTGCATTAATAGTATTAATACAGATAAATTCACACACTTTGAATTGCCGTATTCCTATCGTAAATTATAGCACTTTAAAGCAGTGGTCATCAACCCTGTCCTCAGGGCCCACCAACAGGCCAGGTTTGCAAGATAACTGAAATACATCACAGGTGATATCATTTGCTGCTCAGTGATTGCAGTATTCTAGTCTGCATCTCCCCAAGGTAATACATAAAACCTGGCCTGTTAGTGGGCCCTGAGGACAGGGTTGATGACCACTGCTTTAAAGCATTCCATCTGAGGTGAAAGAGCCAGCTACCCAATAGGTCAAATACGGGTTGATTTACTAAAACTGGAGCACACAGAATCTGGGGCAGCTGTGCATGGTAGCCAATCAGCTTCTAACTTCAGCTTGTTCAATTAAGCTTTGACAAAAACCTGAAAGCTGATTGGTTTCTTTGCAGAGCTGCACCAGATTTTGCACTCTCCAGTTTTAGTAAATCTCCCCACATAGGCTTAGACCTAGGTAGCAAAGCTGCAAGATGTAGACGATAGTTCCCAGTCACCACACATTGCAAGTCAGTGTTAGTGAACATCAAGAAACGAGTCATTAATCATTCTTGACTGGTTGTCTCCGGGTCCTACCAAGTCTACCAGATGTTTCTGGATTCTGTAGTCCCTGTACAGCAAAGCTATGACTGAGACAGTGAGAAGTAATATAAAGCGCCAATCATCGGTACTGCAGTGCGTATTTGCAAACAAGGAACGTACTGATAGCAGGAGAGAGCAGAGAGACTATGAGATAATGTTGCCAGTCTATTGGTTACCTTTTTTCCAGTCCCAGGGAGGGACAAACCTAAGTGTAACTCAACTACAGCACAGACAAATCAGGTATGATCTAATATAGGCAAATAGTCTGTTCACTTTGCAAGGAAGTTGTTCTTTGCAAGAGATTTTGCCCCATAGTTTAGCCACTTCCCACCCAGCCTATAGCAGATTGATTGAAAAAAACTGCATTTTTGCTTGCATGTTATTGAAGAACGTCAGTTCTTGCATTAAGCTCTAGGAAAAATTGGCTTGCAAAGTGAACAGCCTATTTGCCTTTAGTATATCCCTTTTTAAAAGATTTTATTTAGTTCATACAAGGTGGTAACAGGTAAAATAATGAGATATAAAGTGACAATTGAAATGAAGCTCACATTTATGTAGGTATATATATACAGGCGGTCCCCAGGTTACAAGCAAGATAGGGACTGTAGGTTTGTTCTTAAGTTGAATCTCTTTGTAAGTCGGAACAGGTCAATTTTTTAAGTGTAGCTCCAGCCAAAAAATCTATTTTTAACCTTTTTGGATAACATAGGGAAGGGTTATCATCACCCCTGTGACATTTTTTTTGCTGTCAGTGCCCCTATTCAGAAGATTTCACCTCACTTTCTGTCTCAAAAACAATTGGATTTGGAAAATTGTGGGATGTTAGGGAAACATGGACTGGTGATAAAGCATCATTGGGGAGACACCTTTTTCCCATATTAACTCTTACAGAAGAGAATTTCCCTTCCTAGGGGTAGATTTCCTCTCACTTCCTGTTTTCTCCTTCCGTTTGTAAGTAGGAGTCTTTGTAAGTCAGATGTTTGTAAGTAGGGGACCGCCTGTACATACTTAATTTGTACAGCATAACTATAAATTGTCATGTAAGTAAGTACAAACAGAAAAAAAGAAAAGAACAATCATGTAAATATAACCAATATGTTAAATCAGTTAGAAGGATTCATAGGTTATGCAGATAGGTTGGGGTATAGAGAAAAATTCAGCAGGAGCGAGAGCTTCTAATACATAAGGAGGTGAAAATTAGAGAGCAAAGGGGAAGAAAGAGAGTAGAGAGACTAGGATAGGAGTGTCCATTCTGTAGGTTCTAAAGTCATTGTGGATATAGTCTGGATATACTTAGATCAACTACTATGGAGAACATTCTCATCGAAAGTTGAAGGGAGATTATGTTTTTTCCATGGGCACCAAAGTTTTTCGAATTTGGGTATGTGATCCCTTTCTATGGCTGCTATTTTAGCCTGAATCATGGAGTTATGCATCCTGTGTTTTGTCTCGACTATAATCACTGAAGGGGATTTCCATGCTTTTTGCAACTGTTTGTTTAGCGGCAGTAAGTAATTGGACAAAAAGTTTAAATTGCGTGTGAGTTAAGCACAATGGTTTCAGGTTGAGTAATGCAGTGGATGGGTCGGGATGCAATTCCAACCTGAACATTTTGGAAGCCAATTCAAAGATTTCTTTCCAAAAAACCTTGACTATAGGACAGGTCCACCATGTGTTTTATATCTCTAGCTATGCATCTTGTCAATGCAGCTAGGACTCGCCCACAACATTTCTGGGGTAAAAAGTGTCCACTGAAATTAACAGACTGGTTCAGACAAATACAGAAGATTGCTCAGATGGAGGAGCTTATTCACATAGCAAGGGACACTCCCTCCAAGTATACAAAAATTTGGGTGTGTTGGCTACAATTCCAGAATTCTGCATAGTTTTCCAATCTTTTGAGAAATTCCCTTTGATCCTGGATGGCTCGCTGGTTAGCATTTGGAGTAGGACTTACGTATACTTTTCAATCCGAAGAAGACGGGGGCCTCCCTTGTAACTTTCTTTGTCCCCCATTTCAGATTAGAGAGACATTTTCTTCCGCTCCTGCTACCCTGACCTGAGTACAATCTTTCCTCTTCCTTCCTACCCCCCCTTCCCCTTCCCCCCTTCTTTGACCTCCCCTATTAGCCCTCCCCTCTACCCCCCCCCCCCCCAACTCTCTCCCTGTGCCCTCCCTCCTCACATCTCCCTGCCTCTACCATCCCATGTTATGTGTTGTGGATTTTTGTCTTCCTTTTTTTCTTTTCAGGATCTATTGTCACTATTCGGCTTTGGATTTCCTGGGGCACTCTTTTTGCAAGGCATATTATACTAACAGGTATAAGTGACAGGAGCTTGGTTCCTTAAAGTTTTGTACTGTTTCATATTCACATACATCATGCCCTTTCATATACTTGGCCCAATAGCATTTCCCTTTCGACCAGTTTAGCATTTATATTGACTGTTAAGCACCCTATTATTAGACCATGGAGCTTTTTCAGATATGCAGTGGGGATGGAAAGTATTCAGACCCCCTTAAATTTTTCACTCTTTGTTATATTGCAGCCATTTGCTAAAATCATTTAAGTTCATTTTTTTCCCTCATTAATGTACACATAGCACCCCATATTGACAGAAAAACACAGAATTGTTGACATTTTTGCAGATTTATTAAAAAAGAAAAACTGAAATATCAAAAACTGCATCAATGGTCCTAAGTATTCAGACCCTTTGTTCACTATTTAGTAGAAGCACCCTTTTGATCTAATACAGCCATGAGTCTTTTTGGGAAAGATGCAACAAGTTTTTCACACCTGGATTTGGGGATCCTCTGCCATTCCTCCTTGCAGATCCTCTCCAGTTATTTCAGGTTGGATGGTAAACGTTGATGGACTGCCATTTTTAGGTCTCTCCAGAGATGCTCAATTGGGTTTAAGTCAGGGCTCTGGCTGGGCCATTCAAGAACAGTCACGGAGTAGTTGTGAAGCCACTCCTTCATTATTTTAGCTGTGTGATTAGGGTCATTGTCTTGTTGGAAGGTAAACCTTCGGCCCAGTAAAGGGTCCTGAGCACTCTGAAGAAGGTTTACGTCCAGGATATCCCTGTACTTGGCTGCATTCATCTTTCCCTCAATTGCAACCAGTCGTCCTGTCCCTGCAGCTGAAAAATACCCCCACAGCATGATGCTGCCACCACCATGCTTCACTGTTGGGACTGTATTGGACAGGTGATGAGCAGTGCCTGGTTTTCTCCACACATACGGCTTAGAATTAGGGCCAAAAAGTTCTATCTTGGTCTCATCAGCACAGAGAATCTTATTTCTCACCATCTTGGAGTCCTTCAGGTCTTTTTTTTAGCAAACTCAATGCAGGCTTTCACGTGTCTTGCACTGAGGAGAGGCTTCCGTCGGGCCACTCTGCCATAAAGCCCCGACTGGTGGAGGGCTGCAGTGATGGTTGACTTTCTACAACTTTCTCCCATCTCCCGACTGCATCTCTGGAGCTCAGCCACAGTGATCTTTGGGTTCTTCTTTATCTCTCTCACCAAGGCTCTTCTCCCCGATAGCTCAGTTTGGCCAGAGGGCCAGCTCTAGGAAGGGTTCTGGTCATCTCAAACATCTTCCATTTAAGGATTATGGAGGCCACTGTGCTCTTAGGAACCTTAAGTGCAGCAGAAATTTTTTTGTAACCTTGGCCAGATCTGTGCCTTTCCACAATTCTGTCTCTGAGCTCTTCAGGCAGTTCCTTTGACCTCATGATTGTCATTTGCTCTGACATGCACTGTGAGCTGTAAGGTCTTATATAGACAGGTGTGTGGCTTTCCTAATCAAGTCCAATCAGTATAATCAAACACAGCTGGACTCAAATGAAGGTGTAGAACCATCTCAAGGATGATCAGAAGAAATGGACAGCACCTGAGTTAAATATAAGTGTCACAGCAAAGGGTCTGAATACTTAGGACCATGTGATATTTAATTTTTTATTTTTCAATAAATCTGCAAAAATGTCAACAATTCTGTGTTTTTCTGTCAATATGGGGTGCTGTGTGTACATTAATGAGGAAAAAAAATCAGCTTAAATGATTTTAGCAAATGGCTGCAATATAACAAAGAGTGAAAAATTTAAGGGGGTCTGAATACTTTCCGTCCCTACTGTACTATGCTTTGCATCTTACAAACACGTACTACAGCACTAACAAACTATATGTAGCACCCTCTAGTGTAGAGAGCTAGGTAATGTACATAGGTTATTGTAGTGTAGGTATATTTTGGCTTGGCTGGCAGTCAAGCTTGTGTTTTGAATATGGGTGAGGATGAGTGATCCAGGGAGGCTGGAATGACTCATTAGGCAGCATCTCTGGTATTTCCCCCTACTTGCTGGAACATTTCAGAAACTTCCAGAAGAATGGGAAGGAGGTTAAGAGGAGATGCCTGGAGTATTGATGAGGGCCCCAACCAATCCCTGGCCAAATGGGCTGGCCGGGGGAGGAACCTCTTAAATACTCACGGTCAGGCCAGCAGGGGCAGTGTGAGTTTGGGGGAAGCTGAAGATGGTGTGCTGAGGAGTCTGTCGGAGGCCCTTGATTGTAACCCACCAGTCTGGGGGGGAGTGACCTCGGGCCTGGAGCTCAGATGCTAGAGGGATCCTCTCAAAACACACAGAAGTCCTGTCCAGAGGCACAGGAGCAGGTGTGAGGACAACAGGAGCTAGCGAGCACGTCCAGGAGATCTCCAGGGAGAAGACAGCCGGGTGGCTGGTGAGTGAAACAGTCAGGGAGGACTGAGAGACAGCCTGAGAGGACTGAGGAGTGGCAGTCTGGGATGGCTGTAGAGTCAATCTGGGAGGACTGTAGAGAAGTAACCAGTAGGTCTATTAAAAGAGGCAGCTGCAGCCAGGTAGGCTGGCAGTGCCTGAAGAGGTGGTTCTGGGATCAGTAGCCACAGGAAGGTAGCTGGACACTGGGACTTTTCTACACACCAAAGGTCCAGCGGTCCCTGCCTTTAATGGGTTTTTGCTGGGTCTGACAGTTTGCCCTGTCAGATCCCACCTAAACAGTGTTCCAGCTGGGCCTGAGTGTTTCTGCAAGCAAGTGATGTGCTGGAGGAAGAGGAGTGTACATCGTGAATGTATATTGTTGAAATGTCCCTAAAGAGACTTTGTTCCAGTCAAGTGGACATCCCATAATACCCCTACATTAAAAAACAAAACAAAAACAAAGCTGTAAGAACTGTTTCTTGTCTCAGTGAGCCTGTGTAAAATCTAGTCACAAAATACCAACCTCATCGTTCTCTTCGCTCCTCCCAAGACCTCCTGCTCTCAAACTCCCTTGTCACCTCATCCCATGCTCGCCTTCAGGACTTCTCCAGAGCCTCCCCCATCCTCTGGAATGCTCTACCCCAATCCGTCCGATTTTCTCCTACTTTATCCACTTTCAGACGATCCCTGAAAACTCATCTCTTCAGAGAAGCCTATCTGGCCCCCACCTAACAACTGTACATTTATCTTCTCAATCAGCACATCACCCACAATTATTACCTCTTGTATCTCTTGACCTTCCCTCTTAGATTGTAAGCTCTAAGGAGCAGGGCCCTCTGATTCCTACTGTATCAAATTGTATTGTATTTGTACTGTCTACCCTCAAGTTGTAAAGCGCTACGTAAACTGTTGGCGCTATATAAATACTGTATAATGATAATAAATAATAATAATGTGTGCCTGGCTGTGCAGGGTGGGGGATCCCTATTCACCAGTGGCTCCTATAGGGGATGCGTTACATATGTATCAGCTTTTTTTGTTTAATTTAGCTGGAGGAAAGCCTTGAACGTCTTTATAGTGTTGTGACATGTTTTATATTCTCTGTTTCTATGAATATTCAATAAAATTCTTTGGAACAAAAAAGAACAAAAAACAAAAACAAACTACATATCCTATTTCTGGGTACAAGGACGGTGGCATATATCTGCTGTGTATACAGTGAGTAGGCTTAGATTTTTTTAACCATAACCCCTCAAACCTTTCCCACTGTTACAACAATATGGTCACAGCCACCATTTGCCCAATAGGGGTGGGTGGAATAGAATAATACTCTACATGGATTACAAATCTATTAGAACATGAAACATTTCCTACATTTGGCTTTAAAAAGCACTGCGTGACAAAATGACGCCATGCCTCAGCATATTTAGATCATTTTCCATCCATTTATTTTGCTATTCTTTCATTTTTCATTTTTTAACCTTAAAAAGCTTTGTTGTGTTGGGAAGCCACAGTTTCTTTAACTAATTGTGGTTTACGTTTCCAATGGATTTGTAAATCCCCATGTCAGCACGTTATTGTTGCTGTAGCGTTGGCTTCAAAGGCCACAATTGTATTTGTTTTCGTGACTCTGGCCTGCTGCTTTTTTAGCACTTGATGGTGTTAGCATTTCTCACATAGAGAGGTTGATGCTGATTTTAGAATGTGTAAATGTTCCCTAATGGTGTATGATCAGAACTGTAATCTTTGTCATTTCCCACACATGCAGATAAAAAGGAACCCCATGTCCCCTTAACAAGCCTCTTAGTGCTGGAGAAAAAAATTAGATTATATGAGATCAAAGACTCTACACGTCTTTTCAACAGATCTGTTGTTGATGATGATGATGATGAAGTGTTGGCTAAACACTACTGAACTTGAAACGAATAAAAATCCAAAACTATTTTTTTTAACACAATGGGAAATGGTTCAAACCCCTGCCAGGTTTTTACTCTATGGGGTTGATTTACTAAAACTGGAGAAATTTGGTGCAGCTGTGCATGGTAACCAATCAGCTATACAAACTTCAGCTTGTTCAAATAAAAGGGAAGTATGGGAATAGTTTTTTATTTTTAATCATACTTACTCGGTCCAATGCTGCATCTGTTCCCCCACCGGCTCTAAGGCTAAGAAACGAGCAATCAAACACCGCTGATCACTCAGTTCCCAGAGCTCCCTGAGCAGAGAGCTGCTGACTATCAGTCACCACTGTCTGCTCTGCCCCACCCCCCTTGCTCACTGGAGCGCTGGGCTGATGGGGGGGGGGGGCGGGAGCATCCGGCTCAGGCTGAGAGGCTGAGCCAGGTTCCGTCCCAGCAGGGTTGGCCTGTCCATGGAGGGCGCATGGGCGCCGCCTCCTCTATTCACTGCCGCCGCCCTCCCTATCCATGTGCCCAGCCCCTTTTAGGATGCCGGGCGCATGAACTCCTATGGCGGGGGTGTATTTTTTGAAACACCTGATTAGAGCCAGAGGCTCTAATAGGCTTCAAAATAGGGTGGCCTCAGGCCGCAGAGCATTGCGTCTGGAGCCCATCCAGTTGTGTTGCAACAGCGAATGCATATTCGCTGTTGCAACACTGAACCTCCTCCCGGCCAATCAGGAAGCAGGTCTGATACCGTCATCTGGTTGGCTGAAAGGACAGGGAATCCTATTCGTCTAGGAGGAAGGGAGGAGACGCACGGCGGCGGAAGCAAGGAGGAGAAGACACAGGAGCTGCCCAATGCCCGCCGCAGCCTAATGTCCGCTGATGCCCCGATCCCAGCCGCTGTCCGATGTGTCCGCCGATGCCCGATCCTCACCACTGCCCGATGTGCCCACGGATGCCCGATCCCCACCGCTGCCCGATGTGCCCGCCGCCTAGATGAGGTAGACAGCGAGGGGGGTGGGGGGGTTGAGGTGCTGCAGGGGGGTGGTTGTTTGCCACCCGCCCAAACAAAAAACCACCAGCCGTCACTGCGTCCCAGGCATGTGGGCGGATTCCGACCATGTGGTCGCGATCTTTCCCGAGGCTGGACTGGCTCTGTGACGTCAGCCTTCAGCCCGCTGTCTGCTGAAAAAGAGTCACAGGAATGCAAAACAATCTGCACTCCTGTGATCCACAGGGGGAGTACAGCCAAGCCAGCTATGGCTGTACTTCTCCTTTAAGCTTTGACAAAAAAAACTGGAAGCTGATTGGATTCTATGCACAGCTCCACCAGATTTTGCACTCTCCAGTTTTAGTAAATCAGCCCCAATGCATCTTCACTGGAGAGATTCACCTGCTTTATTTGGCCTGGTGACCATTGTCTCCAAAATACAGGGGTTGATTTACTAAAGGCAAATAGGCAATTAACTTTGCAAATTAAATTGCACTTTCAAAGGAAGTTTTCCCTGGGGCTTAGTGAATGAGGTGAAATTTCACTTTTCAAAGAATACCCAATCATGCGCAACGTAAAATAAAAAAAACAGCATTTTTGATTGAAATGATTGGATGATGGAAGACAGCAGGGCTTCACCTCATTTACTAAGCTCTGGGAAAAATTCCCTTGTGCAGTAAACTGTCTTTTTTATCTTTAGTAAATCATCCCCAAACATGTTTTGGGGGATCCAAAATGTCATAGTTGTCACCAGAATAGAAACAGGAGGAAAAATCTTCCAAGGGAGAAACCTGTTCTGGTGACAATATTTTAGAAGGAGCTTCCCCTCACTTTGATGATAAGAATCTTGTCATGTGTCTGGGAGGGGAAGAGAAAGAAACATATTTCAACAGGAGACAAAAAGCAAAAAGGTTTATTTTTGCAACCGATACTCTAAAAAAAAAAAAAAAAAGAAGAAAAGAAAAGTTTTGGCTTTTGATATACTTGAAAGTTGAAATACATGAAATGTAGGATGAAAAACATGAAGAGGACATGTTTTACCTACCAAAGAATGTATATTACTATCCATCCAGTTTTGAGATCTACACTGTTCTACCACAGAGTACAGCCCTGCCTGGGAGGACAGGAGACATGATGGGGTTGATATTCTAAAGGCAGGGGGGCGCATTCGCGAAGCCTAGCATGGTGGTTGTGCTTTGCTAGAGCTCTGCTCCGTGAGGGAGAAAAGCCACAGTAACAAATATCCCCGCCGGCTTCCACACTCCTTATTTCTCTCCTGCTTGTCCCTGAGACGACAGAACAGCCTTCTGAAGGATAATGGTGCTGGGCGGAAGCTGTTTTAACAGTGGCGGCCTGTCCATAGGGGGCGCATGGGCGCCGCCCCCCCAGTCAAAAAAAAAAAGTCCCTTAAAAAAAAAAAAAAGTTCCTTTAAGAAGTGCACTGTGTTCCGGGCGGGCGCCGGACACGGTGCACTATGGAAGCGTCATGCCAATGCAATCCCGTGATTGCAGGCAAGACGCTTCATTTGCGGTGTTTTTGATGCCCAGTGGCGCTGTGCAGTGCGCCTCTAGATGCTGATTGGGGCATTCTCCTTCATGTCTTCATTTCTGGGCAGTGCTGTAACTGGGCGGCGTGTCACTTCCTGTTTCGGCTCGTGTGAATGGAGAAGCAAGGTAAGGTAATGTGTTTTCTAGTAACAGCCTTTAATTGTCTGTCCACCGTGTTATACTCTTCTTCTTAGTCTGTGATCGGAGCGTGCCCTCTGCCCTGCCTGGAATCAACCTCCGCTCCAGCCCTTTACTCTACAATCTGCTGTATGTGTATATCACGGGGCTCCCAGCACTGCGTCCTGGAGTCATGCTGTACATTCTCTCATCTCATCTCTCTCTCTCTCTTCTATCTGTATAACTGCATATCTCTCTCTATCTAAGTATCTATCTACCTGTATATCTATCTGTATAACTGTATATCTATCTGTATAACTGTATATCTATCTATCTATCTATCTATCTATCTATCTATCTATCTATCTATCTATCTATCTATCTATCTATCTATCTATCTATCTATCTATCTATCTATCTATCTATCTATCTATCTATCTATCTATCTATCTATCTATCTCTATGTATATATATCTATCTATCTAACTGCATATCTGTCTATCTATCTATCGGCCCCATCACGGACGAGTGACGTGGGGTGGGGGGTTGGTTGAGATTTTGTTTGCGCCCCCCTAAAAAAATGGAGCACCAGCCGCCACTGCGTTTTAAGGGTAAAAGAACTTCTAATAAGGTGGGACAGACGCGGGCGTCAGCCAAAATGGTGTCGGCCCCCTCATCCTCTTTTACCTCAGCACATTCCCACAAACAGAAAACGCACCAGCCTGACTCTGTAGGTGAGTCAGATACAGAAATGATCATCTCACAAGACATTTCTCAGGACTTCTTAACACTCTCTGCTCTGTTAAAACAATTTGAACAAATGTTACACAAAGCTTTGAAGCAGACTTCTGAACATATCACTAATAGTCACACTAAGGAAATTAGAGAGCTGAGCAATTGTACTGCAGCCTTGGAGCTCAAAGTAGAAGAAATAGAAAACACAGCACGAGGTTTTATGACTGAAATTGATAACTTAAAAGGAGAGAATTTAACGCTGCAAACCAGATTGGAAGATTTTGAAAACATAGCCAGATGCTCTAATTTGCGTAACAGAGGAATCCCTGAAAATATTACTGACATTAATGTTACAATAATAGCATTATTTCAAGAACTTCAACCAAACATACCAATTGAACGCCTTGAAATGGACAGAATTCATAGAGCCCTTGCACCCAAAAAAGTTGATGGCCCCCCACGCGATATAATCACAAAATTCCATTATTACTGAACGAAAGAGCAACTTCTTGCAGCAGGATAAAAATCCCCTAACCTTTCAGGGACATAATTATCAGATTTTCACTAATCTTATCTCAACTAACCATTTCTAAACGGCGTGCAATGAAACCGCAATTAATGGAGCTTCAATGCCATAGCATCAACTACCAATGGGGCTTTCCATTCTCCATTCGCTTTAGTTATAAAGGTTCTAAATACTAAATACTATAGTAAAACCTCGGAGGAGCTTAAACAAACACTTCATGACCTCCATCTAACAGAACCTGGATCCTCCATTAATGGGTCAGGCAGAAGATCAGCATCCACATCATCTTCTTCTCCTCATAGCTCTTCCCAATCTTTAGGGAAAACTGACAACCAACATTCTCACAAGAGAGGTCGATTTTGATCCCCTCCCCTGGACCAAGAAGATTCCATGGACTGACAGCGTTCTGTTACTCTGAACAGACCTCCACTTTTTCTCATTGAGATTGATTTCTCTGACAGTTTTTATGAAACCTGATTGGGCATGCCAAGGGTCTTCTTTAGGCTCCAACTAAGTCCCATAGTTCTCTACCTAGCTATAAACCTTCAAAGTTTGGTCTATCTGTTCCACATTTAGTGGACACGTTGCCTACTCTTCAGGTTTCATACCTTAGGCTCCTTATCACTACTATTCAGATGATTATTATCTTAGAATCAAAATCTTAATCTTTTCCAATCATAATCCTCCTAAATCGTTTGTCCTCTTTACGGATGATAGTAGCTAGTTTTCTTTTATAGCTTGATCATTTTGTTATTATTGAATTATTTGATGATAAACTTTCTATTAGCATTTTTTTTTTTAAGATATCATTCATGTAACCCCCTCACCTTTATTATATGGGTTGCTTTGATTAGAGAACTCACACCTACCCTGGCCACCTGTTTATATTTGCTCTCCCCCTGGTGTATATCCCCCTCCCTTTCCCCTTCCCTCCCCCTCCCATTATCCTAAAAGTTCTCTAATATAACAAACTGCTCTCAGATTGCAGATCTCTTAAACACCCATATTCTTTCCCTCTAGGATTTTTCTTGGAAAATAGCACTACATTTTTAGAGAACCTGGCGGCTTAAACAATATTGCATCCTCAGGATGTCTCTTTAAAGAGTAAGTAAACGCTGATGGGTTTTACTTCCTCTTTGTTTCCCTGCAAAGGTAAAGCATAATGGGCTTCTATGCATCGCATAGTAGCCCATTATGTGACACTTACCTGCAGGAGAGGCCCACGATGTCCCCGTCTTCCTCGCTAGCAGCGAGTGTCCATTCTTCACCCCTCTTCCTTCCGGGGCCGCAAACTCCGGCTCTGTGACTGGCCGGAGTCGCGTGACCTCATGCGCGTGGGAGGCGCCAGTCACGGCATGACCTGAGCTAGAAACGGCACAGTGTGCGCCTTCTAACTCTGGCGCGTGCGCAGAAGAAGTTGCCATACGGCGATGTAGGTCTAGGAGGTATTTCAAGCACCTACAGGTAAGCCTTAATCTAGGCTTACCCGTATGTTAAAGTGGTCTGTAAGGATTTACAACCACTTTAATAAGGCTCTTCTCCCACCCATGGTACTCCCATGTGCTCCACTGTACCTTCCTCGTTCACCCACTCATAATATGTGGGAGTTCGACGTTGGCCCTATTTCCCCTGATGGGAATCCTTTTTCCTCATCATGGGCAATGCTTGAAGATTATTTTAGATTGCTTTTTATAATGAATTATCCAACCACATTTCTTTTGTACCTTCTTCTTTTTTCAGTCTCTCCTAGCTCTTCTTCTCTCTTCCTCCTCTTCATGGTCATTCGTACAGGTTCGGCCATCCAGAATTTTATGACTATCTGTAAGTTTAATTTCCTAGATCAACTACCATGGCACCTTTAAACATTTTTTCTCTGAATCTTCAGGGTATCAATATTCCTCAGAAGAAAACTAAAGTGTTCTGCTTTTTTCAGGTTCGAAAAGCACACATTGTGTGCTTACAGGAAACACACTTCACAGTAAACTCTACGTCTACGAGTACTTTTTATCCACAAATTTTCACAGCCTCAACCACCACCAAACAACGTGGTACTCTCATAGCGTTCCACCGCTCCATCCCATTCACACTCCAATCAGAAATTAAAGACCCTGAGGGATGTTACTTAATGCTCACAGGACACATTATAGACTCAGCAGTTACTATAGTGTCTTACTACGCACCCAAAACAACCCACACCTTTCCTCACACACCTAATGCAAGTAATTACTACGCACAAGATTGGATCAATTATTCATGTGTGGTGATTCCAATCAAGTATTACAGCCATTAATGGATAAATCACCATATCATCTAACCCAAACTCCAAACAAATTATCTTTTTCTCAGCATCTTTCTAAACACAATTTAGTTGATATTTAGAGAGAAAATAATCCAATTAAAAGAGGATTCATATACTGCTCGCACCCTCACCAAACATTTTGGCTTAATGTACACGGGACGTTTTTACAACCTCTCCTGAATGATTTAAAAAAATCAAAAATGAAAAACGCCTGTAAACGAAGCGCGGATAAACACGTTACTACGTTTAGCCGCATTTCAAAGCGTTTGATGCTTGAAATGCCCCTAAACTCAATGTCTGAACTCATTTTTTTTGCTTTCCAAAAAAGGCCTCTAAACTCAACTGCCTAAAAACGACATTAAACGAACCTGTGTATATGTACACATAAGATAACATTGGATGAGTTCAGGGGCAGCTGAAAAAAGCATCCAACTGCCTCTGAACGTCTGTTTGCCAGCAGCAGTGTACATGAGGCCTTACACGCATTGATCATATCTTCTTAACCACAGAGATGTTACCTGAAATACTTAATTCAGATATAATCCCCATTTCTTGGTCTGATCACAATGCAGTTCTAACCACAATAGCTTCTACTATCCCTAAAGCTCAAGACCCCACTTGGTACCTCCCTGATAAATTACTCAGTCACCCATCCTATCGCTTAACCATTGAATAAGCCCTGAAAGAATATTTAACACATAATAATAACCCTGACATGTCACCACTGACTCTTTGGGAAGCGCACAAACCAGTAATACATGGCATAATTTAAGGACACTCTGTCGCATTCAAACGCAACGTAGAAATCTTGCTCGCAAGCTAGAATCTGAATTTAATGCTTCCTTTGCATCATTTCAAGATAATCCCACCCAAACTTCTAAAATCCGATTAGAAAAAGCCCGCCTGGAGTATGACTTCTTCCTCACAGAATCAGCTGTAAAGTCTCTAAACAGGTCTAAACACACCTTCTACGGTATATGAAGTCCAATAAAACAGGCACCCTACTGGCTAAAGCTCTAAAATCATTTAATAAACCAACCAAACCAATTAGAATTAAATTATCAAATAATACCTACACATGTAACCCGGTCAAAATTTTACATCAATTTCGCTCTCGTTTAGCTTCCTTATACACGGCAACAAACAATTTTTGCCCTAAGGCAGCTGACACCTTCTTTTCCCAAATATATCTACCCGAGTTATCCAATGACCATAAAAAACAACTCAACGAACCCATTTTAGTGGACGACGTAGCCAAAACAATTAAAAAGTTAACAAAGAACAAAAGACCTGGACCTGACGGATTTTCGGCCTTATATTACCAAACCTTTTCAGAAACATTATCCCCTATGTTGGTGGACACCTTCAATACTCTATTAGATGGCCACTCCTTCAGACAGGAATCACTAATGGCAACCATCTGCATGATCCCGAAACCCCATTCTGATGATTCCTCCTGTTCAAACTATCACCCTATCTCTCTTTTAAACCTCGACATAAAAATACTAGCAAAAATCTTAGCTAATCGCCTCAATAAAATCATTTGGTAAACTTATACACCGCGTCCAAGTAGGATTTATGCCTACACGCCAAGCTAATGACAATATTCGTCGAGCTGTCCTATTAGCCCATATTGCTAAAACTACATCCCATCTTGCTTTCTCTAACTCGATATCAAGAAAGCCTTTGATTCCATTTCTTGGTCATACTTAAATTATTCCCTTCAGAAGTGGGGTTGCGGGCCGCATTTCATGAGATAGATTGGTGATTTGTATGATAATCCACGGGCATACATAAAATACGCTGGATATAAATCAGATTCCTTTAATATAGGGAGAGGTACACGGCAGGGTTGCTCTCTTTCCCCTCTTTGGTTTGCCCTATTAACAGAACCTCTTGCTCAACTAATTAGATCTAATCCAACTATTACCGGAATAGAAATAAGGGGATATCAGCATAAACATGGTCTCTTTGCAGACGATATCCTGCTATTTCTTTCATCCCCGCAAGTTTCAGGGCCCAACCTCTTACCTATTCTTAACAAGTTTGCTGCCCTCTCAGGTCTTATTATTAATCATAAGAAATGCTTGGTTTTGAATATTTCTCTTACCAAAATGGAAATGGATCCTGCTAAAATAGCACTTCCTTTTACCTGGGCTGAGAAATCAATTCCATATTTGGGGATTAATCTTACAGCCTCCATATCTGATCTTTTCTCAGCCAATTACCCACAAATCTTAAGAAAGGCAACAAACTTGTTAAAACAATGGACTCATCTCCCACTACCGTGGTTAGGAAGAATTAGTGCAATAAAAATGACACTTTTGCCCAAACTTTTGTGTCTCTTTAGAGCAGTGTTTCTCAACTCCAGTCCTCAAGGCGCACCAACAGGTCATGTTTTCAGGATTTCCCTCAAATGGAAGGGCTGTGGTATTTACTAAGGCAGTAAAACTGATCAAATCACCTGTGCATAATTAGTGGAAATCCTGAAAACATGACCTGTTGGTGCGCCTTGAGGACTGGAGTTGAGAAACACTGCTTTAGAGTACTACTGATACCAGTTCCTGCCTACTATCTAAGATTAATTCAGAAAAAAGCTACCTCGTTTGTTTGGTACCTCTCTAAACCACGCATATCTTTACACACATTATACCTCCCTAAAACCAGTGGTGGCCTTGGTTTCCCAAACTTTGCATCCTATTATAAAGCAGTACATATCGCTAATCTATCTAAATTCCATGAAATTCCTCTATGGGTTATGATTAAAGCCACCGAATGTGACCCTAAATCGATCTCTAATTTACTTTGGCTCCCAACCAAAGATCATCACAAATTACGTAATCCCATTACTAAACACTTTTCTCTCTTTAGGATAAACTTAAATTTCAACACAAATTACAATCTCCACACAATCCTCTTCTCTCATTCTTTAAAAACCCCACCTTTTACCCTGCATGGGTCTCTCCCTCATCATTCAAAATGTGGACCTCCTTGAACGTTCTAAGATTTTACAATTTTGCTTCTGCTAAGTCCTTTATTCCATTCCCAACTCTCAGCGAATCTTATGGTTTACCGCAATCAGAATTATTCCGTTATCTTCAAATCAAAAACTTTTTTAGTCCTCGTCGCCAAGGGCTGTCAGCTTCCACATCCCATCGGCAGTGTCTGCATCACATTGTGGACGATTATCTAGGGGCGAAAACAGACTGAGAGCTTTCCAGTCGATAATCGATTGGCTTACTGGGTCATGAAAATAGACCACTGGCTAGAACTTGCCCAGTATACTATTGAGCTACTGGGCTGCCCTGCATCCAGCGTGCTTTCCGAACGGGCATTCAGTGCTGCTGGAGGTTTTGTTACTGATCATAGAACACGTCTATCCACAGACTCTGTGGACCGTCTGACTTTTATCAAAATGAATTAGTCCTGGATTTCCCACGCATCCATCCACCGCATCCATCCATCCTATCCATCCATCCATCCACCCATCCACCCATCCATCCTATCCATCCATCCATCCATCCACCCATCCACCCATCCATCTTAACCATCCTATTCATCCCATCCTTCCACCCCATCTATCCATCCACCCCATCCATCCTTCCAACGCATCCATCCACCACATCCATCCATCCACCCATCCATCCATCCACCCCACCCATCCATCCATCCATCCATCTACCCCATCCATCCGTCCACCCCACCCATCCATCCACCCATCCCATCCATCCATCCACCCCACCCCACCCATCCATCCCATCCATCCACCCCACCCATCCACCCCACCCATCCATCCATCCACCCATCCATCCACCCCATCCATCCACCCCACTCATCCACCCCACCCATCCATCCACCCCACCCATCCATCCATCCATCCACCCCATCCATCCATCCACCCATCCATCCACCCCACCCATCCATTTATCCATCCACCCCACCCATCCATCCACCCCACCCATCCATCCATCCTATCCATCCATCCACCACACCCATCCATCCATCCACCCCATCCATCCACCCCATCCATCCACCCCACCTATCCATCCACCCCATCCATCCACCCCACCCATCCATCCACCCATCCACCCACCCACCCATCCATCCATCCATCCATCCATCCATTCATCCACCTATCCATCCATCCACCCACCTATCCATCCACCCACCCACCCACCTATCCATCCATCCATCCACCCACCCACCTATCCATCCATCCACCCACCTATCCATCCACCCACCCACCCACCTATCCATCCATCCACCCACCTATCCATCCATCCACCCACCTATCCATCCACCCACCTACCCATCCACCCACCTATCGATCCATCATCCACCTACCCCATCCATCCCACCTATCCATCCCATCCATCCACCCCATGCATCCACCCCACCCATTCATCCACCCCAACCATCCATCCATCCACCCCACCCATCCATCCACCCCATCCATCCATCCACCCCACCCATCCATCCATCCATCCATCCACCCACCTATCCACCCATCCACCCACCTATCGATCCATCCACCCACCTACTCACCTACCTGTCCATCCATTCCTGCACACCCCTTCCTGCTGGTTGTGTATATCCTGTCTATCCCTCCTCTTTCCTATATGAAAGCAGTTTATTTCTTGGTATTGTCCTAAAGCTGACCATACTCTGTCAAATCCCCTTTTTCATCAGACCATGCACAATACAGTCTGTGCAATCTCCTATAGACCTGCCATCTACTATGTAGTGCAAGAGCCTGCCTGGGGGGGGGGTGAGTGATGGGGCCAGGTCTGTTTTGCGCCCCCCCTAAAATTTTGACCATTAGCCGCCACTGGTGTTGATTCTATCTATAAGAATGTTTTTGGTGAAGGTTTCATGGGCACAATTAACCCCCAAAGACCTGTTTGACAGGTGCATATCATTGCAATTTTTAACAGCAAGGCCAATTCTTGCTTTCATCAATAGTACCTCTATAGGGTTACGGTATGAAGGCACCACCGGCACCCGTTACTTCTCTCTAATGTCTGTGGTAGAGATACCAAAATTTATCCAAAAAATCTCTAATCTTGTTCTCAGTGCACGACTTAAATCACTGCTCATTTTAAAATGATGTTTTTTACAAGCTTTTTTTCATTGATACATGTCTCCCAGGGCAGTACCCGGACCCCCATAATCATTTTATGCCAAATTACTTGCATATAAGGCACTTTTGATTTTTCCAGTTCAGGTCCCATAGACTCGATGGAACCCATAGCTCCATAGACTTCAATGGGGTTCATTATTTGGTTCAGAACTTTTACGATGTTCGAAAGTTCTGGTGCGAACCAAACAGGGGGTCGTTTGGCCCATACCTATTTAGCAGTATGCCCATCAGCAAAGGTAAGAATATGCATTCATTTTTACAGGTATGGTTTAATGGCTTAGTTTGATATAACGACAGGGTCATTTCAAACATATATACATACATGCTTCAACTCTTCTGGGAAGGCTGTCCACAAGGTTTAGGAGTGTGTCTATGGGAATGTTTGACCATTCTTCCAGAAGCGCATTTGTGAGGTCAGGCACTGATGTGAAGGAAAAGGCCTGGCTCGCAGTCTCCGCTCTAATTCATCCCAAAGGTGTTCTATCGGGTTGAGGTTAGGACTCTGTGCAGGCCAGTCAAGTTCCTTCACCCCAAACTTGCTCATCCATGTCTTTATGAACCTTGCTTTGTGCACTGGTGCGCAGTCATGTTGGGACAGAAAGGGGCCATCCCCAAACTGTTCCCACAAAGATGGAAGCATGAAGTTGTCCAAAATGTCTTGGTATGCTGACGCCTTATGAGTTCCCTTCACTGGAACTAAGGGACCAAGCCCAGCCCCTGAAAAACAACCCCACACCATAACCCCTCCACCAAAGAATTTGGACCAGTGCATAAAGCAAGGTCCATAAACACATGGATGAGTGAGTTTGGGGTGGAGGAACTTGACTGACCTCGACCCTATAGAACACCTTTGGAATGAATTAGAGTGGAGACTGCGAGCCAGGCCTTCTCGTCCAACATCAGTGACTGACCTCACAAATGAATGGTAAAATGTACCCATAGACACACTCCTAAACCTTGGGGGTGAGCCAACTCAATATTGAACCCTATGGACTAAGATTGGGATGCCATTAAAATTCATGTGTGTAAAGGCAGGCACCCCAATACTTTTGGCAATATAGTGTGTGTATATATACTGTACATAGGGGTATTTTATATTATTACTGTATATATTATAGTATATTCTATATATTTAATCTAGGTTGACTGTAAAGGACAGACTAGAAGAAGAAACTGAAAATGTTATATTATCAGCTTGTGAGATCCTGTTTCATAGAGCCAGACCACAGTTGTGATTTACTTGTATTTACAGCAGAAGTCTAGACCAATAAATGTTTAATTTTTTCCCTTATATACTGGAGATACATGTCAAGCAATTAACCTTTGAAGGTCAAACTCCATACAAGCAAGTAAAACCTTGTACTGTACCCAAACACGTGCTGAATTTCATACTGTAACAGTTTACATTAACTAAAGCGGCGCTCATGGTTTTCATATTAATGAAGTTATTCAAAGTAATGTTTATAGTAATTGTGAAACCTTACATTTTCTTTCAGGAAGTATTATATCACAACTTTCACTGTGCTTGCATGCAATAAAACCAGTGTTACCTGAACCATCTACGTGTCCACTTTCAAGTCTTGAAATATAGAATGCTACTAAATAAGAAATGGATAAAGTACCTTTGTCCTAACATTGTATAGAAAAATTGGCAGTTGGAGAGGCAATATGGACTTGCATGGTACAGTATAGATTTACACAGTTGTAATATAAAAATTTATATTTTTTAAACAAAACATAATTATTAAAAACATAGGCAGGTATACATTATACAAAGGATGCTGCTCGAAGGAGAGGAACCCTATTCTCTTACACAACCTTTCAAGTCTTGCCAAAAGGTAGTCAAACCTTCAAGAATCTGTGATGGGTGTAATGCTGTGTACATACGACCGGACTTTCGACGGACTGAATCACGTCGGACTTTTTAACGGACTTTCGACGGACTTCCATCGAATCGGACTTGTCTACACACAATCACACCAAAGTCCGATGGATTTGACCGTGATGACCTACGACCGGACTAAAATAAGGAAGTTCTTAGCCAGTAGCCAATAGCTGCCCTAGCGTCGGTTTTCGTCCGTCGGACTAGCATACAGACGAACAGATTTTTCGGCCAGACTCGAATCCGTCGCACTCTCCAGTGTTATGAAATCTATCCCCGTGTATTTAAGAATAAAAAGTACTCACAAACAATATAGAGCATCCAGACCATCACAAATATCCAACAGATTGACCAGAACTGGTACCGCACCTCTAACTGAACCAAGAGGATGTCCCAGAGCTTTACAGATGCTAATGTATTTCAAGGGTGCCCCCTGTTAGCCCATCTCCAGATGGACCTAGAGGGTGTAACAGAGTTCTGAACGATCTGTTGGATATTTGTGATGGGCATGATGCTTTATATTGTTTGTGAGTACATTACTTTTTATTCTTAAATAAATGGTGTCTTGGTTAATGCAAAAGGTTCGCGCACCCCCTTCTTTTGTTTTTTCATGCATAATGCTTAAGGATTCTCCAGCCTGAGGTGGGCAGGAAGACCAAGTGGATTTTAGAAGACCATGGCCTTGGTTACATGCTGGAGATACCTGGAATCTAGAGAGAGCCTCCCCAAAAGGACTGGTGCCATATCTTAGAGTAGAAGGAATCTTGTATCAACTTGATGCTTTCATATAAGTAGAATGTACCTGCTATCTCTCTTTTCCCTTTGTTTCTTCTTTCAAATGCAAACTCTGTTTTTGCTATTCTCAGCCTTCCTGTTCTAGGTTGGCTACAATCATTCTTCATGTCCACCGTGCATGTGAACATAGCCACCCTTTCCAGCTCGCCCCTCAAGCAGATGCATCTACTGTACATGTGGACTCATTCAGCACTATGGGAACTGTAGTACACATAGGGGTTGATTTACTAAAACTGGAGAGTGCAAAATGTGGTGCAGCTCTATGGTAGCTAATCAGCTTCTAACATCAGCTTGTTCAATTAAGCTTTGACATAAAAACCTGGAAGCTGATTGGTTTCTATGCAGAGCTACACCAGATTTTGCACTCTCCAGTTTTCGTGAATCAACCTCATAGAGTGAAGCATGGGACCAGGAATAATACACACTGCTCTCTCTACACTAGTAGGCGGTGAGGTGCATCAGCGGAGGATAGGGAGTGTTCACAAAAAAAAGAAGCCCGAAAAAACAGTAAGAGACTTTATAAAAAATAGGAAAAGAAAAACAGAGCTGGGGTATATTTTAGGACGATGTGAAAAAATGAGTTTAGTGTCACTTTAAGATCCTTGCCAAGTTTTTTTTTTTTTTATGTCCGATTAGGGAGATTCCAGTTTATTTCACTGTCCCACATTCTATTAAAAAAAAATTTATCACGTAGCGGGAGACCACCTACTTGGCATCTACTGGGGCATACAGCATCTTGCAAGCCGACTTTCAGCTTTCAGCTGGCAGGTGACCAAACTGAGAAACTTTTTAAGAAGCTATACATAAGTGAAATCAAACATGTGTTTATCTAGTTATCAGAATTGACCTTAATCGCTTATTTTCACATGATCATGAAGAAAACATACACAGTACCAGTTTTGTGCTCTCACTATGAAGCACAGCATCCATTATATTTCTTCTATGATGGCTTACATTGGTAGGGTTTATTTATATATCTCATGTGAGGCTAATAGTGTCTGCTTGAGTGCATGGCTAGAAATATGTAGTACAATTAAGGCTATATGCATTTTATCTATGTGAGGCCCTTTACTTTCTATTTCTAGGAAAAACATAAGCAGACCACCCCTCTTATGATGGCCAGGAGCCATCTGGTAACCATAAGGGGAACATATCTCTGGGCTGAGCACAATACAGGGGGTTTTATGAAAGAAGTGTAATTTATAAATGGACTACAATGCTGAAGTGAATGAGAACCTGTGCAGAACAAAGGTAGATTAGATAGATAGATAGATAGATAGATAGATAGATAGATAGATAGATAGATAGATAGATAGATAGATAGATAGATAGATAGATAGATAGATAGATAGATAGATAGATAGATAGATAAGGTACAATAATAATCTGATCATAGACATTTAGAAGAATCCTTAAAGCTGACCTGGGAAAGAACAATCTTTGCTTGCAGTGGGGCTGCTGACCTTACTGCAAGGGTTAATTTTTTGTTTTTGTATAGGGACCGGGAAAAGCAGTTTTGCCTACCTTAATCTCTGCTCTCGCAGGCTCCCTCCATGCTGCTAGGCCAGTCCCTGTAGCCTTTTCTTCAGTATGCAATAGTGGTTAAGGGTCCTCTGATGCCATTAAGTGCAATCCCTGGCCCATAGCCCAAACCAAGGGACAGTCCGCTGACAGAATGTAGGTTAGCGCAAGCTGCTGGGGCAGTAGGTAAGTGAAACTCCTTTTCCTGATCTTCTAGGCCCCCTAGATCTAAACAAGCATTTAACTCTTGTGGTGCAGGGACAGCCTCAAGGCAAAGAGAGGATTTTTACATTGCCTAGAGATAAGCTTTAAAGCGGTAGTAAACCGCTTCAGTAAAAAAAAAAAAAAAAAAAAAAAAAAACACCTGTAAGGCATTTGCATAATGTGCTAGTATGCATCACATACTAGCACATTATGAAATACATACCTTAGAACGAAGCCCTCCAGCGGCACACTGTCACCACTAACAGGGCTTCCATCTTGCCCCGGTCTTTCTTCCAGGTTCACGGGCTCCGGCTGTGTGAGTGGCCGGAGCTGGCGCCGCAATGACGTGACTCCTGCGCCCTCAGCTTTGGCACGCAGGTCTGAAGGTCTGGCACAGTATGCCGGAATTTCAGAACGCATGCATAGGTAATGTCACCAGCTGCATCCAGAGTGAATATTTCCAAAACGGTGCACGCTTAGGAGATTTTCATTTTACCTACAAGTAAGCCATATTATAGGCTTACCTGTAGGTAAAAATCACAAGGAGGACCTTACAACTGCTTTGAAAGTCGGGTACACAGGGAATGTCAGGATGTCACAGCGAATGTTAGGAGACACTGGGCAGTTCAGCTTTTTCGCCAGCTTCTGTCGGACGAGCATGCTGGAAAACCAGCATCCAACCGACTCCTGATCAGAACACAACAGCTCAGCAGGGGAGATCGCTGTACTTACGTCGCAGTTGACAGTTCTTTCTCGTTCAACCCGCAGGGTTGAAGAAAAAAAAAGAATTGTGTGTACCCGGCTTAAAGATTGGTCAATTTCAATTTGATTTTGTTAAAAGAGAAGTATGGGTTTTTTTTTTTTTTTTTTTTTTAGAATCATACTTACCTAGGTGGGTGCTGCATCTGTCCCCCCGGCGCCTCTAACACTGAGAACCGTGCAATTGAACACCGCAGATTGCTCGGTTCTCACAGCTTCGTGAGCAGAGAGCTGCAGACTGTCAGTTAGCGGCTCCCTGCTATGCCCTCCCGCGCTCACTGGAGTGCTGGGCTGTGGAGGGGGCGGTAGCGCCAAGCTCAGGCTCTCAGCGGCTCACTGAGAGCCGGGTGTGTACCCGGCTTAAAGATTGGTCAATTTCAATTTGATTTTGTTAAAAGAGAAGTATGGGGTTTTTTTTTTTTTTTTTTTAAGAATCATACTTACCTAGGTGGGTGCAGTATCAGTCTGATGCTGCATCTGTCCCCCCGGCGCCTCTAACACTGAGAACCGAGCAATTGAACACCGCAGATTGCTCGGTTCTCACAGCTTTGTGAGCAGAGAGCTGCAGACTGTCAGTTAGCGGCTCTCTGCTATGCCCTCCCGCGCTCACTGGAGTGCTGGGCTGTGGAGGGGGCGGTAGCGCCAAGCTCAGGCTCTCAGCGGCTCACTGAGAGGCTGAGCCGGGTGCCGGTACAGAGATCTGGGCGGATCCCAACTTTTTGGTCACAATGACGCGGAGCTTGGACCGACTCTGCAACGTCAGCAGAGAGCAAACTTCAGCCCGCTGTCTGCTGAAAATGTGTCACAGGAGTGCAAAACGAACTGCACTCTTGTGATCCACAGGAGAAGTGCTGCCAAACAAGCTTTGTCTGAAGAAAGAAAGAAAGAAAGAAAGAAAGAAAGAAAGAAAGAAAGAAAGAAAGAAAGAAAGAAAGAAAGAAAGAAAGAAAGAAAGAAAGAAAGAAAGAAAGAAAGAAAGATACTCTGACAAAGGGGAAGTGGGCTTCCTAGAAGATAGATAGAATTAATAATGATACTGGTGATAATAACAGCTACAATCTCCTATTATGCTCTTTATGAGAACAAAGATCAGGACCGGCATAAAGAAGCCTGGGAGTTGGCATATGAAAACAGCAACAAATCCAATTAGCATCCAGTAAACATCTGTTGAATGTTGAATGTTTGTGACACCTTTATGGTCAATTTACATACCTTCCTCTTGGCAAGAGTCATGACCGAGTTGACATTCTAAGAATTTTTACAAGTCAAGATATGAGCATATGTTTCAGCAAAAGACTACATGCATATATAAGCATGTTCGCATTAAGAAATGTTGGAATTTTTTTTTTTATGTATTTTTTTGGTAACTATATTTTTAATTGTAATTGAGCCTCAATTTTAAAGGAAAAAAACAAAAAGGTTTTATTTATAAGTGTTTTCACAAAAGATTCACACAAATTTCACCCAGGATCCCCAGAATTTTCGAACTAATTCTGATTAGAAAAATTGGGGACATCTTGGGTGAAATCCATGTGAATCAATCACCCCCTGGTGACTGCCAATATACAGGCACATGGTGGGTTTAGCTATTAGACCCCTTTCACACTGAGGCGTTTTTCAGGTGCTTTTGGGCTAAAAAAAGCGCCTGTAAAGCGCCTGAAAAAACACCTCCCCTGCAGTCCCAGTGTGAAAGCCAGAGGGCTTTCACACTGGGACGGTGCGCTGGCAGGACGTTAAAAAAAAGTCTTGCGAGCAGCATCTTTGGGGTATGCACCGCTCCTCCACCGCTCCTGCCCATTGAAATGAATGGGCACCATAGGTGTGCGCAGCCTAATGCATTAGGGTGTGCACCCTTAAGCTCAAACACACATGCATGTGTATGTATCTACATATATATGACATTGATCTCCCTGCTGGCACAGTGAAAGAGAAAAGGATAAACACTTCTCTTATGGCAGAGCCAGTTAGAAGGAGATCTTTCCCATGTTCCTGTTGCTACACAGAACGATAACACCAATGTCCATGGGGGGATTAGGGTGTGCCTGGGCACATCCGGCACACCCTGTGCGCACGCCTATGATGGGCACTGCTGCCGAAGCAGCGGCGATACACGGGCACATTTAACCCTTTATTTGGCTGCTAGGGGGGGTTAAAAGTTCCCCGCTAGCGGCCGAATAGTGCCGCTAAAATGACTGTAAAGCCCTGCTAAAACTAGAGTCGTTTTACCATCAAGGCTCCAGTGTGAAAGCAACCTTACACAAGCCTGTTAGAGTGAAGATCTCGCTATGCAATATTGCAACCCAGGAAGCAGAATGGATTTATTAAAAAGAGTAATTCCCCACTGTCAGCAGAATGTAAGCAAAACTAATTCCAGTTTAAAAAAAAAACAGAGTGGGGGTCCCCCCCAATCCATACTAGGCCCTTTGGGTCTGGAATAAATTTTAAGGGAAGCCCCACACCAAAATTAAAAAATACACAGGCTCCCCCCAAGTAAAAGGTGTAAAGAGTAAAAGGAGCAGGCTAGAAATAATTGAAATACAATGTGGAAATTAATATTTGATTCTACATTTTGACCATAATTAAGTTTTGAAAACAAGCATGGTGGTTTATGAGGCGAGTTATTGATTGATTGATTGATTGATTAGTGAGTCATCTGCACTTTATTTCGCTTGACTAATAAGTTTTGTAACTGCAAAGCTACCTGTTTGTTTAACTAAAATATAAAATAATGTGTTCAAAGGCTCATTCACACTGTAACGCGGCGCGGGAAACCCACGTTTCGTGCACGTTTCCACTACGTTTAAAACGCACTGGATGTGCAATCTGCTGTGGGTGCCGATATATTCCTAATGACACCTCAAACTTCGATCGCAAAACATAGTGCGTTTGCCTGGACCCGTGGGTGGTACCATGCAATCTGGTGGAGTATGTTTTTGAAAAATAATGCATACACTACTTTTGGTGTAAAAAGACACAGGAGGGTGCAAACTCCTAGTGCATTACCACCACCAAATGTATTTAATATAGAAGCCAAAAACATACAAACATGAGAAGGTACAGACCAGAATCAAGAAAAAAACTGACTGCATACCACCACAGGACAGATGCAAATAAAATCCTTTATTGTCCTCACAGGCAGGGAACCAAAGCAGGACATGCTGTTGACGCGTTTCACACTAAGATCACATGCCTACTCATAACCAAGGGAGTGTCAGAAATACAGTATGTAATATATGTAAATAGGTAGTCAAACGACCACACACATGTAACCACTTAATGATATTAGACACACTCCTGATGATCATTTGGAAACAATTATATAAAACCATTCGTTTTGTACACATGAAGCAAACAAAGTATATTTGATAATTATTCAAAGAATATTTTAATAAATAAAATACTAATAATAATCGAAAACGTATAAATAATTATGCCAAAAAGAAACAAGAAGAGAAAAGAGCAATGAAATATCTTTACAAGAAAACATATGTAATATATAAACAAAAAATGAGCAAACTATCAAACAAAATAAGCAAAATGTCAAAATGAAAAATTATATATAAATAAATTATAATGAAAGTAAATGATAAATGTAGATCCATTGCATAATAAAAACAATGACTGTATAAGTGTATACCCAAACACCTAGTTGTTAATGTAATGCCCTGTACACATGGTCGGATTTTCCGATGGAAAAAGTACGATCGGATTGTGTTGTCGTAAATTCTGATCGTGTGTGGGCTCCATCGGACTTTTTCCGTCGGAATTTCCGACACACAAAGTTTGAGAGCAGGATATAAAATTTTCCGATAACAAAATCTGATCGGTTAACCACTTGCCGCCCGCCATATAGCAAAATGACAGCGGCAAAGTGGTTTCAATATCCTGACCGGACGTCATGTGACATGATCAGGATATTAAGCCGCTGCATGCCCCCGGGGCACGTCTGACACAGTCTGACACACCGCAACTCTGATCTAGGTAAAGAGTCTCTGACGGAGACTCTTTACCACGTGATCAACCGTGTCCAATAAACGGCTGATCACAATGTAAATAGGAAGAGCCGGTAATCGGCTGCTCTCCTGACAAGGGGGGTCTGTGCTGATTGTTTATCAGCACAGCCCCCCCTCAGATCCCACCCAGGACCACCAGGGAAGCCGCCCAGGACCACCAGGATGGACATCCACACTGGACCACCAGGTATGCCCCCTAGACCCCCAGGGAAATATCAATCTGTGCCCAGGTGGCTGCCAATCAATGCCCAGGCAGCTGCCAATCAGTGCCCACTCCAATGCCTACCACTGCCAGTGCCACCAGGGATGCCTATCAGTGCCTCATATCAGTGCCGCCTATCAGTGCCCATCAGTGCCACGTATCAGTGCCCATCAGTGCCGCTTATCAGTGCCCATCAGTGCCGCCTATCTGTGCCCATCAGTGCCGCCTATCAGTGCCACCCATAAGAACCCATCTTTGCAGCCTTTCAGTGCCCATCAGTGTCGCCTATCAGTGCCCATCAGTGCCCACCAGTGCCACCCAGTGCCACCCATAAGTGCCCATCAGTGCCGCCTATCAATGCCCATCAGTGCGGCATATCAGTGCGGCATATCAGTGCCCATCGTCAGTGCCCGTCAGTACCCGCTCATTGGTGCCACCTCATCGGTGCCGCCTTATCAGTGCCCATCAGTGAAAGAGAAAACTTACTTATTTACAAAAAATTTTAACAGTAACAAAAGAAAAACTTTTATTTTTTTCAAAATTTTCGGTCTTTTTTTATTTGTTTAGCAAAAAATAAAAACCGCAGAGGTGATCAAATACTACCAAAAGAAAGCTCTATTTGTGGGAACAAAATGATAAAAATTTAGTTTGGGTACAGTGTTGTATGACCGCGCAATTATCACTCAAAGTGCGACAGCGCTGAAAGCTGAAAGTTGGTCTGGGCAGGAAGGTGTATACAGTAAGTGCCCTGTATTGAAGTGGTTAAATTCCGATCGTGTGTACACAAATCTGATGCACAAAGTGCCATGCATGCTCAGAATAAATTAAGAGACAAAAGCTATTGGCTACTGCCCCGTTTATAGTCCCGACGTAGGTGTTTTACGTCACCGCGTTCAGAACAATCGAATTTTCAGACAACTTTGTGCGACCGCGTGTATGCAAAACAAGTTTGGCCCAAAATCCGTCGTAAAAAATCAGATGGTTTTTGTTGTTGGAATGTCCGATCAATGTCTGACCGTGTGTACAGGGCATAAGTCATACACCGCTGTCCATAGCCGATCACACTTCCATAATAAGAACCTCTATCAATATATAGAAATGAAACCAAATACATATATGGGTAGTGTGTGCCACCGACAATGGGCAAGACTGTATGTCACCATCAGACCATGGAGGTGGAGCCTGGCTGTGGAACCCTTCGCAACAAGTGAGATCTGTTTAATGGAATCTGTATCAATGCTTCTACTTTCTCAATAAATGTGAGTTTGATATTAGCTGGGGTGGTGAGGTTCTATTTATTCCCCTGGATACTGCACTATTGGAGGCACTTCTCTTTCTTTTATGTTACTGTGGAACTACCGGCAAACAATGTGGAGTCAAGCTTGAAGCAGCATATTGAGAGGATACTGCACCTGCTGCAGAGCGGCTTTTGTCCCTTGAGAGCCTAATAGGAATTGTCGAGGACCAGTGTGGATCATTCCTTAAAGGAGAGTTGGACTGTGTGCAAGGTGTGTTTGACCCCCTGCAGGGTCTTACAAGGAGGTGAGCGAGCATTGCACGCGGTGGTGGGAGCACTGTTGTTGTGAAAGTTCAGTGAAGCACGTGGAAAAAATTCTACCCTCTTTGCACTTTAGCAGAAGATCCGTCACTTATATGTCACTAATGGACTTTGTCATGTGAGCACTTTTAATTTATTTCATTTTGTGATAGTTTGTTTACAATTAGCTTTTAGCTTTAATGCAGCGCTGTCACATTCACTTATCTTTTATCCTTTTTCTTATGGAAACACATAGGTGACAGCAGCAGCAATTTTTTAGTTTTGTTTATTGAGTGGCAGCGCGCAACTACCTTTATATATAATCTCTAGTATCTACCTATGTATGTATTTTTTTTATTCTGATTTTATTTTAATGTGCAAGTAAATCCTTAGAAAGAGGATCAGCCAAAATAATACTTGAGGAACTAAACAAATTGAAGAGCTGTATTAAGCTCAAACTAACTCAGCAAAAAAGATGAGCCTGTGGCATTCTTCATATGCCCACAGACTTCAGTTCTTGCCAAGAATGACCAGTTCACACCGTCTCCCATGGTTATTTAATGTTCTGTGGAGACCCTGTTTGCTCAGTGGGATGGTGGAACTGGCACCAAATGCTGAGAAGAGATGTTGGGGGGCCTAACCGTCCTATCATCAGCCACATTCCAGTCATTTTTTCTGTGTTCCCTTTATAACCACAATATTTTGAAAGCAAAGAATTTCATCATATGTCTATTTTTTTCTTTACCATTTTTTCTTTTTTTTCTTGTTTTGTTGAAGTGCTTTTTAATGTCAACTAAATACATTTATTGTTAGTGTTGTTTTTAACTTCTACTCCTCAAGAAGACCCCTTTCTCACTGGCACGCTTTGCAGGCACGCTTTGAAACAGTTGCCACTGTGTCTCCAGTGTGAAAGCCTGAGGGAGCGGTGCGCTTGCAGGACGTTAAGGCCCCTTTCACACTGGGGCAGTGCGGGCGCCGCTTTACCGTCATTTTAGCGCCGATATTTGGCCGCTAGCAGGGCGGTTTTAACCCCTGCTAGCGGCTGAAAAAGGGTTAAAACTGCCCGCAAAGCGCCGCTGAAGTGGTGCTTTGCCGGCGGTATAGCCGTGCTGCCCCATTGATTTCAATGGGCAGGAGCGGTGTATACACCGCTCCTTAACCGCTCCAAAGATGCTGCTTGCAGGAGTTTTTTTAGACCCCTCTCACACTGGGGGCGCTTTGCCAGTGCTACAGTGCTAAAAATAGCGCCTGCAAAGCACCCTAAAACAGCCGCTGCTGTGTCTCCAGTGTGAAAGCCCGAGGGCTTTCACACTGGAGCGGTGCGCTTGCAGAACTTTAAAAAAACTCCTGCAAGCAGCATCTTTGGAGCGGTGAAGGAGCGGTGTATACACCGCTCCTTCACCGCTCCTGCCCATTGAAATCAATGGGGCAGTGCGGCTATACCGCCGGCAAAGTGCCACTGCAGCGGCACTTTGCGGGCGGTTTTAACCCTTTTTGGCCGCTAGCGGGGGTTAAAACCGAGAAAAAAAGGGGAAGAAACTGCGCATAGGTGAAGTATACCAATGTGAAATATAAAGCTGCAATTCCTCTATGTAACACAAACACAGTAGAAGTCAAAAATTGGAAAAAAACGGAATCGTGCTGGAAGGGACTAGTGACCATGCATGTGATCACCAGTCAACAATAATATTCAATATGTGAATGAACAAAGTGATAAAATAAAACACAATTGAAAACTAAAACATATTAGCAAACAATAGTCCATCAAATGTACATTACTAATATGCAACAGTGAAAACAAAAGTCCATGCATATACAGTGTATGTAAACCACCCGAGTGATGAATAAAATCAAAATGATCTGAAATTCCCACTGTGTGAAGGCAAAAGTGCTTGATCCACCACCATGAATAAAGACTGGCCGCTTACCAGAAATTCATGATCCCCCGCTACAGAGGATCAGAGAAAGCTGTTTGTATATAGTGATCTGGATCACAACCAATGGATCAGAAGCCTTGCATTGGGATGAGACATCAAAGACCTTGGTGCCGTGATGGAGGTATTCACAATGACAGGTATTAGGGCATCAGCCCACAGCAGAGTGGATGTGGCATGTAAAATAGAGAGGCTCCAATAGTGTAAAATCATTAACTTTATTAAAATAATCAAAAAGAATGCACTCACATGCTAGTAGTCAATAGTAAGCGCCTAGAAAGAGTCCGGAGCGCCGGCCGGAAGCTCACAGACAGCCTGTCCTACTGGTAACCACAGCAGCGATGGGAGGTGCCCAGCGACACTGTTTTACTTTAAGCACTATAACCATGCTATACCAAAGGTCCATGCTATAGAAGAAGGTTTACACTTCCCTCCATTCTATGTCTACAGCCTTCGTAAGCCTCTTTGGCATTCATCAGTTCCGGAAGTGTTGGATGTCTGTGTCTTCTGCTGTTCCATCTTCCCACCCCTATGTAACTCAATGGCTCAGCAGTGATTTAGGGGTCAGAGGACAGAACTGTAGCATGAAATACAGGCATCCAACAGTCTGTCTTGAAAAAAAAGTCTTGAAGGGCAAAGGGTTCTATGGACATTGCAGTGCAGATAATGGAGGTAAGGTAGGAGGCATGGAGACCTCTTTCATTGCAAGCCATATGACGACTAAGCCAGTAGGCCTGTTTGTAAATAAACCAATGTGATCATTATAATTTTCAGTCATAGTGATCACATGATCAAGAATCATGTGATCAAGTGGTTACAAATCATTAGACTAGACCAACAAGACCAAATGATGTTAATTACAATACAGTCTTGAAATGAGGAGGCCAGAAAATGATTACAAAATGATACCTAGGTTAAATTTTCCTCAGCATAAGACATCATGTTGGGGAATGGTAATCTGCAGGGTGCATTGCAGGAAAAATTTAAAGTGGCATGTGTAAATGATGTAGCACCCTGGAGTTTAGTCAGGGAGCTCCTCACAAACTTACTTGCCAACACTAGTTATCTTGGTCGATTGATAGGGATCTATTGATTTCTCCCTAAGCTTGGCCTTGTTGCACTTTTCTCTTCTATCACTAGGTGACCGGGTACTTGGTGGTACTAGATACAAGAAGAGCAGCCCAAGGTCTGGTTATAGGTATGTGGAGCCCCAGCTAATGGGCAGGGGTTTTCTTTAATCCCTTGGCCTGCTAAATATTCGGGTGAGGTCAGGTGATCTGTGTGCTGTGCCAACCAGACGACTGTCTGGGTGGAGGTGTTTCGTACGCCCCAGGCTGCTAGGCCGGAGATTGGGCCTATGCCGGGGGCATCTGGCTACTAGGCTGTGTGAGGGCCTATGCAGAAGTGAGAGAGCAGCACAGGGTTGGGATTGCGGCTTGCTGTCCAACCAGAAGTGACAGTTCTGCCGGCCAGTGGTCGGAGGTAGAAGGAAAGCTGTAGCCATGAAGGGACCAATCGCCTTTACCAGGGACCACAGTGAGTAACCGAAGCAAGTACCGGAACCATATTCTCACAGAAGGGCACGGTGGAGAATCTGGAAACTTCAGGCGGTGATCAATCAGGGACCCAACCAGCGGAGGAGACGCTTGCAGAGCTTAAACCTGTCAGAATCCCACCGACCAATGCGCTTGACCGCCTCGTCATCCAAACCCACCAGCGCAGCCTCTACGGCCGCTCCGATGCGAAAGGAGTGGGAGGCGTAGCCCTTAGGATCATAACCCGCAGCCATTAGACACTTACGCTAAACCGCTATGAATTGAAAACGGGACAACGCAGACCCATCCAAATGTATCAGGAAAGAACCCCCCCAATCCCGGATGTACTGAAAGGAAGGTTTCCACTGCCCCTACTGGACAGATGAGCAAATTCCGAATGCGAAACAACAATGCACACGCCCTTCCCTCTCTGGTTGGTTTTGGACCGTCGTACCCATAAACTAACCGAATCCTGTGAACATGCCACCTCATGCACCAACAAGCCCCCGTGGACCTGTTTGAAAGGGCTAACCAACTCACCCACCCTAAATGCCCCAAAGAAGGCAAGTGCAAATGCTGCCCAAAATAAGGAACACTCATAATCTGAACTACAAAGTGAACTTAAGTGAATAAACAGGTCATGCAAAATGGAAAAGGAAACCGGGCAACGCCCCTCCCTGTGCTTATGGGCTCTCCTATACCCCTTGACTGCCTGCTTAACCCAAAATTCCTTTGTGTAGTCCCTGCAGCGGTGTAGTTTAAAGAGGAAGGCCAAACCCGCCAACTTACGATCAATAGTGGATGCCGAGACCCCACTCTCCAGACTCAGAGTAACGAAATAGAGGACTGCATGGTTCACCTCCCGACCCCTGGGGTCAATCCCCAGCCTGTGCAACAATGCTAACCATTCCCGCCATACTTTGGAATAGGCAGACCACATAGCCGGGGGGATTTTTCCTTGTCCTCCTTCTTGCTTTCCTCCAGCTTCAATCTATCCAGATAGAATTTTTCAGTGGCAGTAACGTGAAGATCACCACATACTCACCCTTCCAAATTTTTCCCTTAACTTCCACTTTGAGATGGGTGCCCAGGGGACCCTCAAAACAAACGTAGACCTCACACTTTGCGGAGTCAGCCAAACTAACGGAATCTGCCTTTTTGTCCCCCGACCTTCTCCTGTTTCTCTGACGCTGAAGCACCAGCCGGGATCACGGGGCTGGTAACCCCCCCTTGAACCTCCCCCGGAGCAGATGCTGCCGGAATCCTGCCCGAACCACTTGTTCTGCTGACGGGCAAGGGGGGAACAGCTGTACTCACCTCTATCCCCTGTGGAGGCGTCCACGCCATTACTGGGGATGCTCTGGCTCCATCGCCTGGCTCAAACCATTGGACCAAGTCCTGTAAACCAGACAACAAATCGCTAAACAGCCCCGCCTCCCGAACACCCCCGCCTCCTGAAACAGCATCTGCTGACTGTTTAGCAGAAGTTCCATTGCCACCGCCAACCTACCCGTCACAGGGCCCCCCCGTCTCCCTGACCCAGCAAATCCTGCAACAAAGAACAAATAGATAAAGAAGAAATACACTAACCGGGCTGCCCAAGACTAGGCACAACAGCTGCCTTGCCAGAATGCCTCTGTGCCAGATGTCCCTGGTCCTCGTCCAAATCTGAACTGGACAGTTCTCCTTCTGACCTGGTGTCACTCACCGCTGGCCGCACGATCACTGATTGCACCCCAGGGGCTCCTGGCCTGGTTGCCGAGGGTCTGTGTTGCTGGTCCCTCCTGCTTCTCCCGCCTGGAACACCAGACCCACTCATCAACCTCCTGGATGGACTCCTAGCACGTTCAGGAGTAGAGGCAGTGGTTGCTGGTGGTAGATGTCCTGTCGGGGGGTGGATTGGTGGCTGTATGGGCTACCTTTCTAAGCGGCCATGACCCTAGGTTAAGGCATAGCAGCCTCATTATGAACAGGGCCTGGAGCACAGATTTGCGAGTACTTACGAACTATATAGCAGTTTCAATCCATGCCTTCGGGCTGAAGAAAAAAGTGTAAAGAGCCAGTGGAGCATTGAATAATGTTCAGTGCTATTTCCCTCAAAATGACTTTGTAGTCAGTGCTGGGAAACTTGCCACTGGCAGGTAAAAAAGATGTTATCCTTCCGGTGTGGGGCTCGGTGTAGTACTTTGGCCTATGGACATAAGGGGTACTAACTCACACATTAAAGTGAGCTCCTCACAATGGCCCGCTACTACCAGCGTCTATCGGCTCCCCGCTGTCTCCCACAGCATACCTGAACCCATCCTCCACCACCGTGGCACCTGAGGCTATGTCAGTAAAAAGGAAGGAAGAACGGGTTACCCCGAAGCACATCCAAAATGGCACCGCGGCCGGAACACTGAATGCAGCGCCAGCGGCTCCTCTCTCCCTGAAACCCGAGCATCCCAATCGCTCGCCAAAGGACCAGGACACCTCCCAGCCCACAGGGATGGAACCCCAGCTATGTCCCCCTAGCACGTCGATCTCAAGCAGCCCTGCAAAAGCTAAAATGCCTCTACAGCCATTCATGAGGTGAGTCATATTCCCTTATTGTCAAATACAGCACCTCTGCAAACAATCCAACCTGTGCTGGACAATACACTGAAGGACATGTTAATGTCCTTAAGGAGTTCCCTGCAGGCTGACATGCTATGTCTTATGCATAGATTTGGCCACAGCATAGAGGTGCTAGAGGATAGAGTATCCCACATTGAAGCTAACATAGGAAATTTCACTCATACTGTGAATGACATCATTGACACCCAAGAAGATCAAGCTCACGACAATATCTGGATTAAAGATAAAATAGTGGATATTGAGGACAGGTTGCGATGCAATAACGTTAAAATCCACGGAATACCGGAATCTGTACAAACAGCAGATCTATCCCCATACGCCAAAGGCCTAATTAAAGCTATTCTGCCTGAAGCAAAAAATATTGAGCTGGTCATTGGCCGCATTCACAGGTTACCTAAACTTACATTTCTAGCGGAGGCGGTGCCTAAAGATGTAATTCTCCATGTTCACTTCTATCATATTAAGGAGCAATTTATGCAGAAAACAAGAGCACTAGGCACCCTAACCGACCCCTTTGGCCAACTGCAAATCTTTGCGGATCTATCACAGCACACTCTGAGCCGCCGCAGACAACTCAACACCATCACCAAGGCATTACGCAATAATCACGTCCAGTACAAATGGGTAGCACCAGCTAAAATTTCCATCACTTATAACAGTTCAAAGCATATGGTAACCTTGGTCCAACTCGGATTAAGCCTCCTGCAAGATTGGGGCATTATCCCTGATACACATGCAGCAACTCCTATGGATCAAAGCAATAGAAGGGACCGGCAAAATCAGCTCATCAATTACCACAAAGATCCAACAGAAACCGTCAAACTAACCGACACAGGGATGTCTGCACAAAATAGCCTAACGTGTTTCCTGCTCACACTCAGTCTAGTGAACTCTTTACCCCCAACTTCGCATTCCTTGGCACTGGTTGTGCCTATTCACAGGAAGCGATATCTAGGCGTTGACCTAGAGTTGTTCTTGTTTACTTTTTTTTTTCTTTACGTTCATCAGTTCATCATAGCAACTGCATTAGGTTGTTAAACATTACCAATTGAAATTCTGTACTGTAAGATCATCACTCACACGAGACACATAAAGTGCCTCTACCCCAATAATCTGACGCATCTGTTCTGCTTAAGTACCAAGAATTATCATACCCTACAAACTCTTAACTTCTTCTCCGTAACCGCTGCCTCCTCAACATGACCATAAAAATCCTGTCGATCAATATCAATGGTCTAAACCACCCAGCTAAAAGATCATCCTTCTGGAAGTTAGCATCACATACTAATTGTGACATTATTTGTGCTCAAGAAACCCATTTCTGCGAGTCTAATCCTCCTTCATGTAATAACAGAAACTTCCCTGTCATCTTTACGGCTAATGCCCCACATCAAAAGAAAGGCACCTTGATAGCCTTCAAAAACTCTTTCTCCTTCCAACTACATTCCTGCATTAAGGATCCAGCAGGACACTACCTTATAGTAGTAAGAACTATCAACAACTCCCAATACACCATTGTATCTGTCTATGCTCCCTACATCCACCAATTGAGATTTATCCGCAAGTTACACAAAAAAGTTCTCACTGTTCAACAAGGTGCAATTGTGTGGTGCGGTGATATCAACATCACACTGGACCCCCACATGGATTCCACATCTCACCCTAAGTGTGGCAAACCTGCCTTAAACCCAATGATGTCTAACTTAAGATTGTTCGATGTCTGGAGATGTCAACACGTGGAAGAGTGTGACTACACGTTTTTCTCCCCCTGTCATAACTCGTACTCCTGCATCAACCTCTTTTTGCTGGACCAGTGGACCTTACAAAAAGTTTCATGATCGTCCATCCTCCCTACCTCCTGGTCGGATCATTCCCCCAATATGCATTACCATTAAAGACAACCCTTCATCATCTCCAGCCTACCTTTGGATAATGAACACCCGCATTCTACAAACCAAGCCTTATTTAGCCTCATTATGTAAGAGTATGGAAGACTTTTTTGCAAATAATGCAGGCTCAGTAAAGAACTCTCACATGATATGGGCTGCGCACAAAGCTTTTGTGCGGAGTCTCTTTATACAGTTGGGAGCATGGAATAAAAGGCAGAGGAGGCAGTGCATTGACGAGGTAATATCCGACATTCAGACCACAGACTCCCTCAATAAACAGAGTCCCACAGTAGAACATAAAACTTAAAACTATCAAACTGCGACTTGAACTTCGTTCACTCCTTTTAGATTTTGAGGTTTGAGAAAACCCAAAAGCATCTAAAAATGCATTCATATGCTTGTGGTAATAAATCAGGGAAACTACTAGCCCACCAAATTAAAGAACATCACTCCAAAACTCATATCCCTTGCCACTATCACCCTACCACTAAGCAAAAGCTAACTGACCCACAAGCTATTGCAAACACATTCAGTATATTTTACAACAACCTATATAACCTGAAGGATTACAAGCTTACAGCCCAACCTGATAATTCCTCTATCCAGGAATTCCTAGATTCCGCCCAAATCCCCAAATTATCTGATGCCCAACTGATTACCCTAAACGCCCCATTCACATCTTCAGAAATAGGAAAAGCCATTGATTTCTTACCAAACAACAAAGCCCCCGGACCTGACAGTTTTGAAGGCGAATATTACAAACAGTTCAAAATCCTACTTATTGGGCATATTACTCCTATGTTCAATGAAGCTGCTTCCTCTGCCTCGCTTCCTCAGTAAATGTTGAAAGCATTGATCATCACCTTGGCGAAGCCAGGAAAGGAGCCCTCTACCCCCCCAAATTTTTGTCCAATTTCTCTCCTTAACCATGACACTAAACTGTATGCGAAGGTAATAGCCAGCAGATTATTCAATCTTCTCCCAAATCTAGTTCACCTGGATCAGTCAGGTTTTACAAAAGGGCAGAAAACTTCTGACACCACTAGGAGGATGATAAATATTATCCACCATGCTGGATCCTGTGGGGTGCCTTCTCTGCTCCTATCTTTGGACGCGGAGAAGGCATTCGATAAAGTTCACTGGGGATACTTAAATCAGGCACTGAAGAAATTTGGTTTTTAAGGCCATATTCTATTGGAAATATTAGCATTATACTCTTGTCCCTCAGCTCAAGTTTACTGTTCCTCTATGTTATCCACAACCTTTAGCATCACAAACGGAACAAGACAAGGGTGCCCCCTCTCGCACCTAATTTTTAACCTAATGATGGAACAATTAGCAGAAAAAGTTAGATCTACACAAGAAATCAAAGGACTAGCAATTGGACCACAAGAACATAAAATAAACTTGTTTGCTGACGATGTAATACTCATTTTATCTAGTCCCAGTTCTTCCTTGGCTTTGGTAAGGAACACCCTTGAAACATTTAGCAGAATATCCTATTATAAAGTGAATGCCACTAAGTCATTCATACTCTCCCTAGGAATATCATCAAAAAAGCAGTCTTCTCCAAGTAGGCAACATCCATACATTTGGGCCGAACACTCAATAGCTTATCTAGGAATCAAACTAACACAACAAGCATCCTCCTTATGTCAAGCTAACTACATCCCATTTCTTAATAACCTCCCTAAGGATCTCGTAAAAATCTCCAAATCCCACCTCACATGGTCAGGCAGACTGGTTGCCTTCAAGATGCTTAAATTACCACAGCTCCTTTACAGATTTAGGTCCCTTTCCATCCCTGTACCTATATCCTACTTCGCATCTCTACAAAGCATTCTAGGTAAATTTGTATGGAACAAGGCTAAAGTCAGAAGCGTCAGGGCCAATCTAATAAAACACAGATTAGTAGGAGGAGCAGAATATATTAGCTTCAAAGGCTACTATTATGCATCCATGCTATCACAACTCAAATTTTGGGTTACAAGCAATGCAATCTGTCCTTGGAGAGATATGGAATCAACCCAAATCCAAGGCCATGACCTTTGGGTCTGGCTACTAAGCAACCCCCATCTTAAATCCAGTAACTTGCAATACTCCCCTACCATCTATGCATCAGTGGCAGCATTTAATTACTGCATTACTAAGGCCTACAAAGGTGAAAAATATTCCAAATTGAGGTGCCCATATCTGTAATACCTCACTTAATCCCTGATCTTCCTATACGAAATTGGCAAAATCAGGGTATTACATAGCTATCAGACTTATACCTTAAGGATTTGCTTAAATCATTTACCGTGCTACGAGAAGAATTCTCCATCCCTCCTACTGACTATTTTAAGTATATCCAAATAACGCACTATCTACTACATAATCCACGTCTACAAATTTATGTCCATGAAAACATATGTAAATACCTATCCAGCACCTCCATGAACACCAAAGCTATATTAATATTTTACAATCTTCTAGATGCCAAAAACACCTTCACCAAACTACCCGAATGCTAAAATGGGAAAGAGATATTGGTAGGTCTTTCAGCCCCTCCCAATGGTCCATAGCACTGATATCTGGCTACAAAGCAACTCAGGCTTCCAATCTTTGGGAACTGATATTTAAGATAAACCTTAGATGGTACATCACCCCAAACCAAACGCACACGACTCATCTGTAGCACCTACATGTTGGAGGAACTGTGGGGAGATAGGGAGTCTTCTGCACATCCTATGGGGTTGTAACAAAACTCTGGCATTTTGGATAGATGTTTTTGCACTAATCGGTAATGTTATCAAAACCCCAATAACCCCATCACCACAGCTTGCCTTATTAAACATAGGAATTGATCACTTACCCCCCCCCCCCCAGCTTCGATGTGTGACTACTCACATCCTATTAGCCGCAAGACTCACCATAACCAGACATGGTGACAAACAGCAGAAAACAGAGGACCCATTATGACTAGAAGAGGTGATATCCTTAGTTCACACACATAGCTCTTATGAATGTATGTTTGCATCCTCAATAAATAGAATAAATTCCACCAACAAAAGTTGGACCCATTGGTTTGAATGGTTTCAAAGTAACATCTGTATTTAGCTCTCTTGTAATGTTATGTAAAGGTACTAAGCATTACCTATATTTTCTTAACTGAGTTTTTATATGTTGTGGTACTCATGACAAATTTATTTTATGTAATAATATGCATGGTCATTGGTAACAATAACTACTCTACCTGATTAGTTGCTTTAATTTCTGTATTATGATAAAAACCAATAAAAACTTACTGAAAATAAAGTGTCACTGGACCCTGCATTCACTATATCTGATCTCTCACAGTACACAGAACATGGAAATGCAATAGTTTTAGTAAATATAAACTACTAAATTCACATCAGTAAGCATGGGCAGAACACCCCCCTGTTCAGTTGGCAGCAGAACTCCCCAACAAGGGAAATGTTCTAACCCAAACGGCGAACCTCATTGAAGTCTGCGGGAGCCGAACAGGAAAAATCAAAAGTGCATAAACATGTGGACAAATATTTATTTTTAACTCTTCCATTTAATATTTGTTTATGAACACAATATAGACATAGAGCTAACACTTCATCTGAGGTTTCCCTAATTACAAAAATGAAAAACTTACAGTATACAACAGTAAAGAATGTAACATAGAATGTAATGCACAAAAGTGCAGTGATAAGCGGTATGTAATGTAAAATAGCGTACAGCAGGGCGAGAAGTATATAAAGTACAACTGTAGCCATGTGCTTGGATAGAGACAGAGAGTGATTTAGGATACTGTGCTACAGTGCATTCTGTGCTCTCAATTAACTTCAGCTGAATTTTATAAACCTACGTCAGCTTCATCCACTAGGGTGAGTTGACAAGCAAACGGAGCTCAATAGACTTTATGGTTGGCAGCATTGAATCATGGCATGGGAGATGAAGTTTGGGAAGGAAACTGTAAATTTTTTGAAAATAACAAACATGTTATGCTTACCTACTCTGTGGAATGGTTTTGCACAGAATGGCCTGATTCTCATATTCTTGGGTCCCCCTCCAGCGTTTCTGGCTCCTCCACCACGCTTATCAACCCCATAGTAAGCCGCTTGCTATGTGGGCACCCGTACATGCATAAGACACACAGAGTGTGGCTCAGGTCCATCCCGCTCCCTCCTCACTGCCAATGGCTCCCACTGCTGTGTCTGAGTCAATGAGGAGAGAGAAAGCTAAGATAGCCTCTGCACTCAAGGTTATGGTATGGATTTTTAGGGGGACCTCACGGAGGGGTCTGTGTGCTACTTATTTCTTTTTTTTCAGCCAGCAGGGAAAGGGACTTACACAGCATTTAAAGAGGAAGTAAACCCTGATGGGTTTTACGTCCGTTTTTTCCCCCTGCTTTCCCCTGCAAAGTTAAAGCATAATGGGCAAGTATGCATTGCATTGCATACTTGCCCATTATGTGCCTCTTGCCTGCAAACAAAGCCTGCGTTGTCCCTGCTGGTGGCCACATTCATCTTCAGTCCGCTTCCTTCCGGGGGAAAGAAATAGAAATGTGACTGGCCGGAGTCACGTGATGTCACTCCCACACATGCGTGCTGGAGTCGTTAGTCAGGGCACTTGCTAGGGAAGAAATGGCTCGGAGGGTCGGCGCAAGCGTATATGGTAAATATAAGGCTTACCTGTAGGTACTGGAAATATCTCCTAAACCTGCACAGTTTAGGAGAAATTTCCAGTACCTACAGGTAAGCCTTATTGTAGGCTTACCTGTAGGTACAAGTGGTGTAACTAGGTTTACAACCACTTTAAAAAATGTTTCCTTTGTTAATATCAGTACTTTAAAAAGTCACTGCTCCTGGCCAAAAATATTTTTTTTGCATTGCCACATCTTCCCCAGGGCAGTGTCACTTCTCTGCCCCTTCCACCCCAATGCTATTTTTTGATAACCCTTTGCTTATTAACCCAGAGACGGGTTGTGTTTGACAGATTTGTATTCCATTGATTTTAACAGAGTTTGGGTTCAGCATCTGAACTTCTTTGATGTCCGCCAAACCCTGCTCGAACCGCACCCAAGGCAGTTTGGCTCATCCGCAGTATTAACAACCCGTCCATGTTCTTGAAGAATAGACTTCTATAAATGCACATTAATATAAACAAAATCAAATATTATCAGTCCATTTTTCCTATTTTTCTGTATAAACGTTTCATTTTCTGCCAAGAGAAGCACAGTAAACTCTCTCTTCTCTATCTTCCCACTTCCTAAAGCAAGGCTGGCAAAGGAAAATGATGTAACTCTTAGCTTATAAATCAGAAGCACATTAAGTTGACAGGCTCAGAAAGATGTGTATGTTGAATCTAACTAATATAAAGTGATCACAAAGGATTTGATTTGAATTAAACTTCAAACAAATTGGAAGTGTTGGTATTCAGTTAGGATTTCACTTTTTTTTGTACAGAAAGTGAATTTCTGAAAAAGAACTTAAAGTGGACCTTCAGACATTTTTTCAGAATGGCAAAGATCTTTTTATTACAAATTATGTGAGCAGACTGCAATTCCCTTTTTAACTAAGCACAGAGTTCTTAGTTTGCAGAATATACACCTCAAAGCAAACTGTTTGTTTAGGCTGTAAATCTGCACAAGGCCTCTGGGTCTTAGGGGCCTATCTATACTGGAAGTGGGCTAGACAGATACTGGGAGCACTTTTAGTTTCAGTTCTAGGACATGACAAGCAGGGGGTATTTTAAAAAAAAATCCCTAACTGTACTTATGATCTGAAATATTCAAGTGATATCAGATTCTGAACAGGGCATTACATCCTGACTTCCTGACTCTGGGATCATTATTCAGTTGTTTTATTTTTCCCTTGATACCATTTGGATAGTATATGAAGGCGTGTTTACTATCTGGCCCTAGCTGATTATTATGATTCATGATAGAGTTCATGCTAATATTAAGGATGAGCCGAACAACCCCCCACCACCCCCCCGTTTGGTTTGCACCAGAACTTGCGAACAGGCAAAAAATTTAGATGAACACTGTTAAAGTCTATGGGACACAAACATGAAAAATCAAAAGTGCTAATTTTAAAGGCTTATATGCAAGTTATTGGCGTAAAAAGTCTTTGGGGACCCGGGTCCTGCCCCAGGGGACATGTATCAATGCAAAAAAAAGTTTTAAAAATGGCTGTTTTTTTTCGGGAGCAGTGATTTTAATAATGCTTAAAGTGAAACAATAAAAATGAAATATTCCTTTAAATTTTGTACCTGGGGGGTGTCTTTAGTATGCCTGTAAAGTGGCACAGTTTTCCCATGTTTAGAACAATACCACAGCAAAATTTCATTTCTAAAGGAAAAAATGTCATTTAAAACTGATCGCGGCTGTAATGAATTGTCGGGTCTTGGCAATAGGGATAAAACTCATTGAAAAAAACGGCATGGGTCCCCCCCCCATCCATTACCAGGCCCTTTGGGTCTGGTATGAATATTAAGGGAAACCCAGAACCAAAATTTTTTAAAAAAATTGCGTGGGGGTCCCCCCAACAACCATACCAGGCACTTCAGGTCTGGTATGGATAATAAGGGGAACCCTGAGCCAAATTTTTAAAAAAATGGAGTAGGGGTCCCCCCCAAAAATCCATACCATACCTGATTTTAAGGGGAACCCAGTGTCAAAGAGGCCTGAAGGGCCTGGTATGGATTTTGGGGGGGACTCCCATGCAAATTTTTTTAAAATTTTGATTCGGGGTTCCCCTTATTATTCATACCAGACCCAAAGGGCCTGGTAATGGACGGGGGGGGGAACCCATGCCATTTTTTTTAATGAGTTTTATCTATATTGCCGAGACCCAACAATTCATTACAACCGCAAACAATTTTAAATGACTTTTTTTCCTTTAGAAATGTCATTTTGCTGTGGTATTGTTCTAAACATGGGAAAAATGTGCAACTTTACAGGCATACTATAGACACACCCTAGGCATGATATTTAAAGGAATATTTCATTTTTATTGTTTCACTTTAAGCATTATTAAAATCACTGCTCTCGAAAAAATGTCAGTTTTTAAAAACTTTTTTCTTGCATTGAAACATGTCCCCTGGGGCAGGACCCGGGTCCCCAAACACTTTTTATGGCAATAACTTGCATATAAGCCTTTAAAATGAGCACTTTTGGTTTTTCATATTAGTGTCCCATAGATTTTAATGGTGTCCTGCGGCTTTTTGAATTTGCCGCTAACACCGCATAACGTTCGCTGTTCGGCAAACAGGCGAACACCCAATGTTCGAGTCGAACCTACGTTCGACTCGAACATCTGCCTCATCCCTAGCTAATGTACTACTTTTCATCTGTATTTATTGTACAAACCCTGTCCTAGATTAAATTTAGTGTTGCTGCTATGCTGTAGTCAGCCTATGCTCTAAATTGTTAAAGTTTGTATGCTGCAGTATTAACAGTACCCAGTGCTGAAAACACCTGAATTCAGTAATATGAGGGTTTTCACATCCTTTTGGATATATAGGAAGGTCTGACCAATTAACTATTAATCCGCAATAAAATTTTGTACTCAGTAAATAAATAGGTAACTGGACAATTGTCATTGCTTATGGGTCGTTTAGTGACTTTGTTCATCACTCATGTCTTTAAAGCTTCCTACACACATGCTCTAGGTCAGGGGTCTCAAACTGGCGGCCCTCCAGCTGTTGCAAAACTACAAGTCCCATGAGGTATTGCAAGGCTGACGGTTACCAGCATGACTCTCTCAGGCAGAGACATGATGGGACTTGTATAAAGATAGGTAATGATGCGCTGTCAGCCAAAACCAATAAACCAACTTTACATATATTGAGTGATAATAAGTCCTGTGCAATAATATAAACAACAAAACCTTGTGTCTCAAGAATGGACACAATTAAATCCACACACAAACTTGAAATGTATACAATATCTGTGAAATGAACAAACATGCAATTCTTTCAGTTGTAAATGTCCTTATTGAAGTTTATATGACTATGTGTGATGTATCCCTTCACCATTGTTTGTGAGTATCCATGGTATATGGTGACTGTATCCCTTTCTTCCCGTGTCACATCTGTGCTCTCTGGCATCTCACCTTATATATGCTTGGTAAAGCATATAATCTCATCTTTTTAATCACGTGGGCGTGACGTAACACGTAGGGCACGAGCGGAGGTATTCTGGAAGAGACGCTGTTAAGGAAACGAGTTTGGCCTTCGTGGATTTTCGTAGTTTCACGGCTTTTAAATGTGAGTTTTTAGCTGTTTGTTTTTAATAACTGCCAACCGTCCTGTCTACTAAAAATTCTTGTTAGAATTCACAAAAAAATGTTTTCTTTGCCCTTCTTCACTTTTTAATTAATGAGGGATGAGTGGCACATCTCATGGAAGATTTTGCGGAGACATTGCCAATTTTATGTTTGCTGAAAAATTGCCAAAATTGCCTTCTAGTTGAATTTTTTTTAAAAAAAGCTATTTTTAAAGCTAGTGATTTCTAATTTTAACCATTTAAAAAGGCGCTACTATATAATCATTTAGTTCAATACAATGAAAAGTCCATGTGCTCATATAAAGTCCAAAAGAAAGGGAGAGAGAGTCCAGGTGTCCAAGATTATTCCCAACACCACAAAATGTTAACACATCAAGTGCACTTCTTCTTATTTCTTCTACCTTTAAACTCCACCACACGTGCTTATAAACCACAAATATTGACCCCAGATTAACCACTTGACTACTGGCCACTTTCACCCCCCTTCCTGCCCAGGTCAATTTTCAGCTTTCAGCTCTGTTGCACTTTAAATGACAATTGTGCGGTCATGCAGCACTGTACCCAAATTACATTTTTGTTATTTTTTTGACACAAGTAGAGCCTTCTTCTGGCTTTTTTATTTTTTGGTAAACAAACGAAAAAAGATCAAAAATTAAAAAAAAAAAAAATTTTTCATAGTTTATTAAAAAGATTTTGCAAACAGGTAATCTGTACATATCAAAGGAAATTGGGACTTTAAATGAATTTAAAGTCCCAATTTCCCTTGATATGTACTCGAATAGAGATGGAGGCACTAACCTGTGCCTCATATAAAGTCCCAAACTTCCCCCTCTTTTACAGGTAATCTGTCTCCTTCACTGACAGTCTGCACTGATGGCCAATAATGGGCTCAGACGAGGCGGCACTGATTACGCGGCATTCGTCGGCACTGATAGGTGGCACTGATGGGCTCTGATAGGCGGCACTGAAGGGCAATGATAGGTGGCACCAATAGGTAGCACTGATAGGCGGCACTGATAGGTGGCACAGATGGGCACTGGTAGGCGTCACTGATGGGCACTGATAGGCAGCACTGAAGGGCAATGATAGGTGGCACTGATAGGCGGCACTGATAGGTGGCACAGATGGGCACTGGTAGGCGTCACTGATGGGCACTGGTAGGCAGCACTGAAGGGCAATGATAGGTGGCACTGATAGGCGGCACTGATAGGTGGCACAGATGGGAACTGGTAGGCGTCACTGATGGGCACTGATAGGCAGCACTGAAGGGCAATGATAGGTGGCACTGATAGGCGGCACTGATAGGTGGCACTGATGAGCACTGGTCGGCAGCACTGATGGGCACTGATAGGCAGCAGTGATAGGTGACACTGATGAGGAGGTACTGATGAGCACTGATTGGCAACACTGATTAGAACTGCACTGGTAGTCAGGACACTGATAATCAGTGCCCTTATTATCAGTGCTGATCTCCCTTTAATACAAGCCGATTATCGGCTCTCTTCTTCTCTCCTTACACTGTCAGCACGAGGAAAGAAAAGCCGATAACCAGCTTGTGTTTACATCAGGGATCAGCTGTCATTGGACACAGCTGGTCATGCAGTAACGGGCCGCTGTGATTGGCCCTTTATCCTGATCTGCAATCCTTAGGACTCAGCGATCACAGAGCACACCGCCCGCGAACCGCAGAAGCGTGCAGGCAGTGCGATCATGGGAGGACGTCAATAGACGCCCTCTCTGCAAAGTAATACTGCACTGTAACCACCATTTGACAAGATAAACTCACACTCAGTTTACCGAATTAGGGATTGCAGCACCTAACCGTGTCTGAATACCAGACCAAAATATTAAAAATTTACACAAAACAGATGCGTATATCCCTTGACATCAATAGTGCAAAAGAACTCAATACGTGAATCAATCCCAAGTCTCTGTTTCTGTGACGTCATCACGCACGCTGGCAGGTTGCCATTCCACTTGTTATACTGTCTGCTATTTAAAATTTACTGCACCATGAGCCTTCTAATTTTTTTTATTCTTTGAGGGCTATGCTGTGTGCGACTGATGATGATATTTAACACAGAGTGCCTGGTCTGGATATTTATTTCTGTGGTGAAACTAATTTTTTTGAGCCAGCCAGTGAGGTTTTCTGCTCTGTTGCACATTAGTTCTCCTTATGTTGAGATCTCAGCTTCTGGTAAAAGGCTCTGCATGTGGGACAGCACCTGAGCACTAAAACACCACAGTTACATAATTGACTGGCACTGTGAACACCTTACACCACAAGGCATTATATTGCCGTTGGAGTTGGGACTTTTCATATTAAGTGTATGTATATGTATGAATTGTGGAATTTTTAAAATGCATTTATTTATTTATATTGTATATTTATGGTTATCACATCCTTTATACATTTGGATTTTTGAGATTTTGCTGGCCAAAGACCAGAGCACTTTTTGCGATTCAACACAGCGTCGCTTTAACTGACAATTGCCCGGTCTTGTGACGTGGCTCCCAAACAAAATTGACATCCTTTTTTCCCCACAAATAGAGCTTTCTTTTGGTGGTATTTGATCACCTCTGCGGTTTTTATTTTTTGCGCTATAAACAAAAAAATAGAGACAATTTTGAAAAAAACGCATTATTTTTTTACTTTTTGCTATAATAAATATCCCCCAAAAATATTAAAAAAAAACATTTTTTTTGCTCAGTTTAGGCCGATACGTATTCTTCTACATATTTTTGGAAAAAAAAATTGCAATAAGCGTTTATTGATTGGTTTGCACAAAAGTTATAGCGTCTATAAAATAGGGGATAGTTTTATGGCATTTTTATTAATATTTTTTTTTACCAGTAATGACACTGGATGAAGAAAGTCCCGTTCAAGGCTTTCTAGAAGAAAAACGAGTGAAAATGGTTAACTACATCCAAAATGTCCTAAAAGACGGAAGTCATCCAAGAGAAGACTACAAATAGTTACAACTCTCACTCCTGTACATATAAGGTTGGTCTAAAAACGACTTCAGTTTCAGGATCCCAGGGGCACTGCATCAAGCAAGGTGGATGGCAAAGGCAATATATGCAATTAAAATTGTCCTCTTCACTAAACAGTTGAATATTCCTCAACGACAATTGGAAGGAATGAAACGGGTTGCACATTTTGTCAGCCTCATATACTGTATGTTCGCTTTTGGCATGAGGCAATTGTAAGTCGATGGGATCCAAAGAATGATTTGGATATGCTACAGAGCACTTGCCCAGATGCAGATGTCCAAAAAAGAGACACCTTTCATATCTGTCAGAAACAAACGTAGGATTGGCTTTTTTGGATGAACGTATTACTCAGGCTGTTAAGGAAAATATGACTAAAAATTTAGAAACCAAACCTGCAAAGAAAAAGTAAGTGAAACGATTAGAGGGTAAAAACATGATTTTTGAAGGAAAAGACTTGAGCCATTTTATTACTAATAAAACAAAGACATTCTTTGAATTGTTTGGGATCCACGACGTGACAGAATACTGCAGTGATTCTCTAAAAAGCCATGTGAACGCTCTTAAAGTGGTGTTAAAGTTAGTTTATAGCAGTAGTTTGTTATTTTATAAACTTACAGCAGGCCATGGCCATCTTAAGAGTGGGCATCTGAAGCCAGACTGTATTTCTTCCTGGATCTCATCCTTGCAGATCTTGCACATGCTCAGTGCAGCACAAGCAGTGTAATAGGTTTCAGGTCAGGTTTCCATAGCAATGGGCAGTGTCAGAGGAAGTTGCTGTCCCTTCCCAGAAGGCATTGCAAACAGGAAATGATGCGATGGGCCACGGCCAGGGAGGAGGAAGTAAAAAATGAATACAGCAGATATACAGTAGGTGCTGAGAAATTTTTTTTAAAAATATCCAATTCGTTTACAGTGCACAGTTTAGTGAGGGATGCTGAAGAGTTGTAAAAGTGGGTGGAACTCCACTTTAGGGTTGTCAATGATACCGCAGAAAGAGGAATTGCTCTGATAAAGAAGTATAACGAATCGGTCAGGGATGAACAACAAAAACAATTCTTGTTGAGGGTAGTCAAGCATCACAGAAAAGTCGCCACCAAGCGAACAAAACAAGGGATTGCATCGTTCAAAGTTGATTAATATAACACATTTTTTGCCTATCATATTACCTATTAATCTTAGTGTATAGTTTTAATAATATTTTAAGTTTGTGATTTCTAGTTTTCCCAGTAAAAGTAATTAACATTGAAAAATCAAATTTTTGTGCCTACTTTTACAAAACAGATCAAAGTGTGCAACCTCTAAATATTATTCAATCTTCTTGAAATTTAGCATATATATCTTTATCTATCACTCAGACTCGGGCGTAAGCAAAGTCTGCAAAAATGTTACAGTTTATTTTTTTCCATTCGAAAATGAAACACCCTACTATACATGGAACCTGTCCACCATTCGGCCCCCTCGTCCCTATTTCTTAAATTAGCAGCACATTAGTATCCCCTCATGATCCCCCATGATGGGCTGAATGTCCAATACTTATATCAAGTCTAAATGCTTTTTTCCCAATATTTTAAGGTTTATCACACATATTTTATCATTGTTTTTATTTTTAGTTTAGCCACCTTTTATTGTTCCATACCTCTCTTTTTTTCCCGTGGTCTTTCCCATTCTCAATATGTAGTATATTACATTGGTTATTGTTGTTTTTATTCTTATTTCCAGTATGTTATTTCCATTATGTCCACCTGTATGACCATATTATTCTTCACCTGTGTTTCATCATCACCTGCCATTTCCCCCTATCACCACAAGATGGTGGACTCTATATAAAGCATGTTGAATTCCTGCATATCCAGCTTGACAAAGGAGCGCGCCTGTCCATTCCACTGACAGTGCACAGGCTCAGAAATCGCGTTGCAAACACTTCCAGTGATGGCAGATGCCGCTGCGGTCCACAAGTGCCTCAGACCTCTCCTCTGTATTACCATCTGAGCCACAGAGTGTACAGAGCCGGCAGACGGCTTTCTATGGGTTGCTGAGTGACACAGCCTATTGATCCAGCGAGAAAGGATATGCACCGCTGCAGGATTTTCTTCACGTTGATCATTTTTAACCTCAATGTGAGTGTTTTTATTTATTGTACCACAAAGTTTCTACAGTTCATACTTAGAAGGCACCTCTTTCTTTACCCTTTTGCTCCCAGCACAGAGACCAGGGTCTCACCAAGAGGCCCCGTTCTAACAACATGCCTCTTATTGGCTATCGCAGTCATCAGTCACTTTGAAGCCTGCCCCCATGTTTTCTGCCTCTGTGAATGGACTCCTTGCAGAGATAGAAAAAAAAATGTGTGCAGAAAAAAATAATAATAATAATAATTAAAAAAAGTGTAAAGAAATTTTAAAAATCACTAGATTAAGGTTTGATATAGGTAAGTGCCAGAGTTATGTCCTGTACACACGGTCGGATTTTCCGATGGAAAATGTGTGATAGGACCTTGTTGTCGGAAATTCCGACCGTGTGTGGGCTCCATCACACATTTTCCATCGGATTTTCCGACACACAAAGTTTGAGAGCAGGATATAAAATTTTCCGACAACAAAATCCGTTGTCGGAAATTCCGATCATGCGTACACAAATCCGACGGACAAAGCGCCACGCATGCTCAGAATAAATAAAGAGATGAAAGCTATTGGCCACTGTCCCGTTTATAGTCCCGACGTACGTGTTTTACGTCACCGCGTTCAGAACGATCGGATTTTCCGACAACTTTGTGTGACCGTGTGTATGCAAGACAAGTTTGATCCAACATCCGTCGGAAAAAATCCTAGGATTTTGTTGTCGGAATGTCCGAACAAAGTCTGACCGTGTGTACGCCCTATTAGTGTTTGGGTCAAGATCAGGACCAAAGGTCAGGGTCAGTATTTTTTGGACAGGTTTTTTTTTAAAATTCGTATCAGTGTCAGTTATGCTGCATACACACGACCGGACTTTACGCCATACTTTGCCCGGCTGACTTTCCGACGGACTTTCCGAATGAACGGACTTGCCCACACGATCAACCAAAGTCCGACGGATTTGTACGTGATGACGTACGACCGGACTAAAACAAGGAAGTTCATAGCCAGTAGCCAATAGCTGCCCTAGCGTCGGTTTTAGTCCGTCGGACTAGCATACAGACGAGCGGACTTTTCGACCGGACTCGAGTCCGTCATATAGATTTGAAACATGTCCGTCAAACTTTTGGGAAAAAAAAGTCAGCTGGAGCCCACACACGATCGAATTGTCTGACGGACTCCGGTACGCCGGACCAAGTATGCCGGAAAGTCTGCTCGTGTGTACGCGGCATTTGTGTCAGTGTGTTTTAGGTAGGATATAAAAAAAGCAAAATGGACACTATTGTTTCTGGGCTCTACTACAGGTACAAACAACAACTAACATACACATATGTGGTATCGCTGCGATCATCAGGAGTGGGAGAATTTATTTTGCCTTGTTCTTTGGTGGTAAGTTATGGCAATAGGAAGAAATATACTAATTAAATTAACCACTTAAGGACCGAGCCTCTTTCTGAGATTTGGTGTTTACAAGTTAAAAACATTTTTTTTTGCTAGAAAATTACTTAGAACCCCAAACATTATATATTTTTTTCTAACACCCTAGAGAATAAAATGGCGGTCATTGCAATACTTTTTGTCACACCGTATTTGCGCAGCGATCTTACAAGCGCACTTTTTTGGGGAGAAAAAAAATCACTTTTTTTAATTAAAAAATAAGACGAGTAAGGTTAGCCCATTTTTTTACCCTTAAAAATCTCCATAGGCGACATTTAAAAAATTCTACAGGTTGCATGTTTTGAGTTACAGAGGCGGTCTAGGGCTACAATTATTGCTCTTGTGCTAACGATCATGGCGATACCTCATGAGTGTGGTTTGAACACCGTTTTCATATGCGGACGCTACTCACCTATGCTTCTGCATGCGAGCTCGGCGGGACGCCTTAAAAAATTTAAAAAATTTTTTCTTATTTATTTTCTTTTTTATTTTACATTTTTACACTGTTCTTTTAACAAAAAAAAAAAAAAATTGGGTCACGTTTATTCCTATTACAAGGAATGTAAACACCTCTTAAATATGCGATCTGGGGTCAAAAAGACCTCAGATCTCAAATTTACATTAAAATGCAATAAAAAAAAAAAAGTACCTTTAAGAGTTATCAGCGGAAGTGACGTTTTGACGTTGTTTCCCGCCTTGCAATGATATGGAGACGGGTGGGGGGCCATCTTCCCCTCACTCATCTACATGTCAGGCTAGGGTGAGGATCCGATCGCCTCCGCTGCTACCGATGGCTCCGGTAAGCGGCGGGGGGCACCGACCCTCTCTCGCTGCCGATAAAAGTTATCTCGCGGCCAATCCGCCGCAGAGACCACTTTTATCTTGAAGCGGACTGCCCGCTTTTGAAGAGGATATTGGGGTTAAGGTAGCTAGTTGCTACCATAACAACGGTATTCCTTTTCGAAGTAGCGACGTAAAACGACGGCAGGCAGTCCGGAAGTGATTAAAAAATAAAAATGTTTCATTTTTTTTACTATTTTGAGCCAGTTTTCCTTTGATAATTAAAAAAAAAAATCAGGAGGTAACTATTACCATTTACCACCAAATAAAAGCCCAATTTGTCCTGAAAAATACAAGGTATAATCCACCTGGATGCACAAAGTAGTTGTGATGATATGTACAGTTTTACTAACACATGTCAAAATTGCAAAATTGGGCTTAGACATTAAGATTTGTTTGACCCTTAAGTATGAAGAACTGTACTCTGATTTGATAAGGAGGCCATGGTTTATATTTAGGTTCACTGCTGAAATGATACAATACAAAGAATTACCACTTTTACCCAATTCTCTTTCCAATGGTAGACAAACCATACCTCCCAACTTTTATGGGAATGAGGGACACCCATCGGCAAAAGCATGCAGGCATAGGGCACACCCCTTGCCACGCCCCCGTAAAGGGGAATTGTATAAAAAAACAAGATTGGTTAAACCCACAAATGCTTTTTTTTTACCACTACTATTCCTTTATATTGGCTTTTGGAATTTACAAATGCAGCAATTTAGAAATCAGATGAAAGGTTTAGCACTGGAAAACACTTTTGTGATAAATAAAAAGTGCATTTTATACAAATCTATATAGATCAGACCAAAATGAGGGACAAATGAGGAGGAATGAGGGACGGAGGGACATTGCTCCAAATCAGGGACAGTCCCTCAAAATCAGGGACAGTTGGGAGCTATAGACAAACTAGTATACAAGCTGGTGTCTTATACACTCAGAAATGTGTGTGTCTTTGCCTACCTGCTCTACGGCATGGCAGTTCATATTACATATGCCGCGTACACACGGTCGGACTTTACAGCAGACTTTGCCCGGCGGACTTTTCGACATACTTTATGACGGACTTTCTGAATGAACGGACTTGCCTACACACAATCCACCAAAGTCTGTCGAATTCGTACGTGATGACGTATGACCGGACTAAAACAAGGAAGTTCATAGCCAGTAGCCAATAGCTGCCCTAGCGTGGCTTTTTGTCCGTCTAACTAGCATACAGATGAGCGGACTTTTCGACCGGACTCGATTTCGATGGATTAATTTAAAACATGTTTCAAATCTAAGTCCGTCCAACTTTTGAGAAAACAAAGTCCGCTGGAGCCCACACACGATCGAATTGTCCGACGAAATCCAGTCCGCCGGGCAAAGTCTGCCGTAAAGTCCGCTCGTGTGTACGCGGCAATAGAGTAAGCAAGGGATGGTCCTTTTGCACCATGGTTGTAGAGATAAGTTTCTGGGTTCAGATCTGATCAGCCTTGGCATGCATAGGACTAATGATCCCACATAGCTTCTAATCTTTGGGTTTATTTTCCACATATGTCTGGCTGCTACTGGCGTGAGGTTTAAAAAGCAAAGTTTGACACTTAGGGTGAAACCTGTTTGAAAAATTGCAATATGATCCTGTATGAAGAATAAAATAGTTGTGGTGTGAAATGTACAGGTACATGTGTTAAACATCTTTCATAGCCTAAAGCCTAATTTGTATAGCACTTATTGATTAATAACAAGGACCCATTAACACCGTCAGGCGTGCTTACAGCAGAAGGTTTGAGATAAGCCATAAAGACGTAACTGCAACATCATCAAAGTAAATCATTGTAATGTCAAAAAAGTCACTTCCTCTTAACTCTTTGATGTAGAGGATCCATTCATTAATGACCACAAAGTGATAAGTGGCAGATAGTCCTTTGCTTAGAGCGCCTGGATAATGGTCCCCCCTCTGATGACTATGGGTTTTAAACATGTTTTGTGTAAAACTATCAGCCCAGAGATCTAGAACACATCTCAAGGTTATGAGGAGTTCACCAGGTTGAGTAAATGAAATTTGCCATGAGGTCATATTTTTGACATTATTTGCTGAAGTTTTTCATTTCAGTAGGGCAGAGACTAAAGTAATTATATCCATGTGTTGCAGACTGATGACCATATGGAAGCCACTAGTTTTTGTATCACAGCCCCTTGATAATTGTCAGGATTTCTTAACTGACCAGGCTTGATGTAATACTCTGAAGCTATAAAGTAGGCTGCAGTTTTGTTCCCTCCTCCCGATTGCTGCCTTCATTTCATCACTCTGTGTTATCTAAAATCAAACGTTAAAGATAAAGTATAGTAATTTTGAGTCATGTCTCTTAAAAACTTAATTTTGAGGCAATTTTTTAAAAGAATTGTTTTAATTATTGATAAAAAAAAAAAAACTAAAAGAATTGTTTTAATTACTTAAAAAAAAAAAAATGTAATAAACGTGCAGCCATGATAATAATGCCCAAGAGGGTTAAGGCAGTGCTGGGAAATAATGGTGGCCACACAAAATATTGACACTTTGGGCCCAGATTGGACATTTTCACTTAGGGGTGTACTCACTTTTGTTGCCAGCGATTTTGACATTAACCACTTGCTTACTGGGCACCTAAACCGCCCTCCTGTCAAGACCAATTTTCAGATTTCAGCGCTGATGCATTTTGAATGACAATTGCGTGGACAATTGCGTGGTCATACAACACTGTACCCAAATGAAATTTGTATCATTTTTTCCCACAAATAGAGCTTTCTTTTGATGGTATTTGATCACATCTGCAGTTTTTATTTTTTGTTAAAAAAATGTAAAAAGACAATTTTTTAAAAAATGTTTTATATTTTTTTATATTTTGTTATAAAATTTTGCAAACAGGTAATTTTTCTCCTTCATTGATGTACGCTGATGAGGTGGCAGTGATGGGCACAGAAAGGTGGCAGTGATGGGCACTGATGGGTGGCAATAATGGGCACTGATTGGCATTGGTTGGTTACACTGATAGGCAGCACTGCTAGGTGGCACTGATTGGCACCACTGGTGGGCATTGATAGGTGTCACTTGTGGGCATTGATAGGTGGCACTCGTGGGCTTTGATAGGTGGCACTTGTGGGCACTGGCAGGTGGCACTGGCAAGGGGTACTGGTGGGCACACATGAGGCAGAATTGCCTCTTCCCCTTCTGGACCGATGTCCCTTGCACATAAGCCGGTGATCGGCTTTTTTTTCTAAAAACAAAAGATTACCGAGCTTTTGTTTACATCATGTGATCAGCTGTCATTGGCTGACAGCTGATCACGTGGTAAGGGGCTGGGATCGGCCACTTACTCGGATCTGTGATCACCCGAGTCTCAGTGACTCGGTGATCACATCGCACGCGGGGAGTGTGCAAAGGGGAGGACGTCATATGACGGCCTCCCGGAAAATCAGGTCCGCGCTGTGGCCATCATTCGGCTATAGCGCGGACACCAAGTGGTTAATGGCTGTGTTGAGTTATTTTGAGGGGACAGCAAATTTACACTGTTATACAAGCTGTACACTCACTACTTTACATTGCAGCAAAGTGTCATTTCTTCAGTGTCGTCACATGAAAAGATATAATAAAAATATTTACAAAACTGTGAGGGGCGTACTAACTTTTGTGAGATACTGTATATAAATAAAAATAAGTTATAAACAATCACATACCCTCTGCATAAGGAGCTCAGAGAGCTGGAGAAGGAGAAACAGCAGGACACTCATCTTCCCAGTAAATGGCTGTTCGGGGAGGGGGGCAGTGGTGTGTCAGTACAAGATACATTCTCATACAAGTGCATGGTACAGCAGGCACATATCAGATATATGAAATGTTGGGTTTACATATTATTTAAACCCTATTGTTGGGTGCAGCAAGTCAGAGAGGGGGGATCCTGGCAAGGCTTTGTTCACAAGCACTAAGGTCAATACATTTTTTTTTTTTTTTGAGAAAACACTGGAGTGAAGTGGAATTCGGCTACTTCCTTTCATGTGTACTGAGAGAAAGTGTGTGTCCCCCCTGTGTGATTGATTTTGCAGGATGTGTAATCTGATCTCCTTGATCTTCAGAGCAAAAGGTATTGAATGAGACTTTAAAAAGCTGTTGCCTTGGCTTGAAATTTGCTTGTTTTAACTAATAAAAAAACAAAAAAACACACAATTTTGAAGCTAAAAGGAGTGTAAAAAGACAACCTTCCACACAAATACATTGCAAATAATTTCACTTACATGCGCACACCAATCCTAAAGCTAAACTGGGCTAGCATTTCATATTGACAGATTTAGTTTTTTTTATTACAGTATATTTATTCTTGCACAATTCTTAAAAAAAAATATAAGAACCCCTTTAACACTTGTCTTATTCTTTTCCATTATTAGAAAAGAAAGCTGATTTTACAAATATGAAACTGATCACAAATAGCACCAAACTTCAGATCTCCAGCAGAAGCTGTCCTGGTTCACGCATACCTTTTCACTAATTAAAGTGGCTGTAAACGTCAGACATGAAATATGAACAAAGCATATCCCTCTATAGTGTGTACTCGATTAAGAGCACTTATGCCCTGTACACACGATAGGATTTTCCAACAAAATCCATGTTTTTTTCCTGACGGATGTTGGCTCAAACTTGTCTTGCATACACACGGTCACACAAAGTTGGTTGGAAATTCCGAACGTCAAGACCGCAGTGACGTACAACACGTACGACGAGCCAAGCTGCTCTTCTGCTTGATTCTGAGCATGCGTCGGAATTGTGTACACACGATCGGAATTTCCGACAACTGAGTTTGTTGTTGGAAAATTTGAGAACCAGCTCTCAAATTTTGTGCGACGGAAATTCCGATGGAAAATGTCCAATGGAGCATACACACGGTCGGAATTTCCGACAAGAGGCTCCCATCAAACATTTTCTGTCGTAAAATCCGACCGTGTGTACGCGGCTTAAGTGTGATTTATGTCTGCAGCTTTGTTCCTCTGTTATCTGTATGAATCACTTCTGACACGTTTTCCTGACACCAAGACAAAAATGGTGGCTAGAGTTGGGCCGTACACCCCCCGGTTAGGTTTGCGCCAGAACTCTCGAACATCGCAAAAGTTTGGATGGGAATGAGGGACACCTATCAGCAAAAGTGTGCAGGTATAGGACACATTCCTTTCCCACGCCCCCTTAAAAGAGAATTGTACAAAAAAATAAACCCACAAGTGGTTTTTTTTACCACTACTATTGATTTATATTGGCTTTTGGAATTTACAAATGCAGCAATTTAGAAATCAGATGAAAGGTTTAGCTCTGGATAACACTTTTTTGATAGATAAAAAGTTCATGTTATATACAGCTATATAAATCAGACCAAAATGAGGGACAAATGAGGAGGAATGAGGGACAGAGGGACCTTGCTCCAAATCAGGGACAGTCCCTCAAGATCAGTAACAGTTGGGAAGTATGCAAACCCTAATAAAGTCTATGGGACCCAAACTTGAAAAATCAAAAGTGCACATTTTAAGGGCTTATATGCAAGTTATTGGCCATAAAAAAGGGTATGGGGGCCCCGGTACTGCCCTGGGGGGACATGTATCAATGCAAACAGTTTTGATTTTTTTTAAAAAGATTGTTTTTACAGGAGAGACAAGAAAGAAGGAGCTGGGGTGAGGTGGGTTGAGGTGATGTCTCAGTCTTATTATGTTTTTACAGAAGTGATTTTAATAATGCTTGAAATTAAACAATAAAAATGAAAAATTGCTTTAAATATAGTGCCTGGGGGTCCTCTTAGTCTGCCTGTAAAGTGGCATATCTATACGATGTATAAAGCCTGCTGCAGCAAAACTGACATATATAAAGAACAAAAAATTTAAATTTCCGGCAAAACAATACCATTTCCGGCAATACAAAAATGTAAAAACAAACAGTGTTGGGTCCCCCCTTAATTCATATCAAAGCCCTTTGGGTCTGGTATAGATTTTAAGGGGAACTCCATGTCAAAATGTAAAAAAAGAAAAGGGCATGGGGGTGTCCCCCAAAATCCATACCAGACCCTTATCAGAGCATGCAGCCCGGCAGGTCAGGAAAGGGGGGGGGCGAGCGCCCCACTTCCTGAACCATACCAGGCTACATGCCCTCAACATGAAGGGTGCTTTGGGGTGGGGGGGTTCTGCCCCCTCCCCCACCTCAACTACACCGCAGAGTGTATGAGCATCATGGGAAATGTAAATCCAAAACATGTGGGGTGCCAAGATTCACCATCACTGGACTAGATTATCCAAGACCTTTCTGCACCAGGTTTGTCAATTCATGTGCAGGTTTGACTAGGAGAATTTTTAAAACCATAATGCACTGCATGACCTTCGAACTATGGCCAGCAGCATTAGAAGGACCAATAAGGGGGATTTTGGATAAGCCAGTCTACTCGCTATAAAAGGGGGCACAGAGCAGCCATAGTGTCAGTGCATTGGAAGATGCTGTTAGGAAAAGATACAGTATACAAAAAGTGAGCCGCTGCCCCCATCTGTAACTGGCCTATACAGCCCTCCAATGCTCCTTGCTGTATAGGCCAGTTATAGATGGGGGCAGCGGCTCACTTTTTGTATGCTTGATTTAGGTCAGGTAACACACTGACACCTTTGCAGCCATGGTGCTACTGCTGGGTGTTCAGTGTGTCCCTGTACCTTTAAGGAGGGGTGGGCTCCCTCCAGCCCATCTGCCCTCCATCTATCCATCAGAATGCATGTGCTCTCACTGTGCAGACTAAACCCCTGTGTTTTAATGCATACTGTTAGAAAGGATAATTTGGTTGGTCGCAAGCTAGTCGGTAAGTAGAGCTTGGATTTTTCCTTGGATTTTTCCTTGGCTGTTTTTTGACGTTAGGAAAAGATACAGTGTTTTGAAAAAGTATTCATACCCCTTGAAATTTTCTACATTTTGCATACCTCCCAACTTTTTGAGATGGGAATGAGGGACACCTATCAGCAAAAGTATGCAGGCATAGGACACACCCCTTTGCCACGCCCCCTTAAAGGAAAATTGTACAAAAAAACAAAATTGGTTAAACCCACAAGTGCTTTTTTTTATACCGCTATCATTCATTTATATTGGCTTTTGGAATTTACAAATGCAGCAATTTAGAAATTAGATGAAAGGTTTAGCGCTGGAAAACACTTTTTGATAGATAAAAAGTGCATTTTTTTATACATCTATATAGATCAGACCAAAATGAGGAATAAATGAGGAGGAATGAGGGACATTGCTCCAAATCAGGGACAGTCCCTCGAAATCGGGGACAGTTGGGAGCTATGCATTGATGTTACAACCAAAAATGTAAATGTATTTTATTGGAATTTTATGTAATAGACTAACACAAAGTGGCAAATAATTGTGAAGAGAAAGGAAACTGATAAGTGGTTTTCCAAATTTTTTACAAATAAATAAGTGAAAAGTGTGGGGTGCATTTGTATTCACCTTTCTCTGCAATTACAGCTGCAAGTCTTTTTGGAGATGTCTCTACCAGCTTTGCACATCTAGAGAGGGACATTTTTGCCCATTCTTCTTAGCAAAATAGCTCAAGTTCTGTCAGATTAGATGGAGAGCATCTGTGAACAGCAATTTTCAAGTCTTGCCACAGATTCTCAATCGGACTTTGACTGGACCATTCTAACATATAAATATGCTTTGATCTAAACCATTCCATTGTAGCTCTGGCTGTATGTTTAGGGTCGTAGTCCTGCTGGAAGATAAACCTTCGCCCCAGTCTCAAGTCTTCTGTAGACTCTAACAGGTTTTCTTCTAAGATTGTCCTTTATTTGGTTCCATCCATCTTCCCATCAACTCTGACCAGCTTCCCTGTCCCTGCTGAAGAAAAGCATTCCCACAACATGATGCTGCCACCACCATGTTTCACGGTGGGGATGGTATGTTCAGGGTGTTGTGCAGTGCTAGTGTTCCACCACACATAGCGTTTTCCTTTTATGCCAAAAAGTTTAATTTTGGTCTCATCTGACCAGAGCACCATCTTTTGCATGTTTGCTGTGTCCCCCACATGGCTTCTCAAAAAGGGCAAACTGGACTTCTTATGGCTTTCTTTCACCAATGGCTTTCTTCTTGCCACTCTTCCATAAAGGCCAGATTTGTGGTGTGTACGACTAATAGTTGTCCTGTGGACAGATTCTCCCACCTGAACTGTAGGTCTCTGCAGCTCTTCTAGAGTTACCATGGGCCTCTTGGCTGCTTCTCTGATTAATGTTCTCCTTGCCCGGCCTGTCAGTTTAGGTGGACGACCACATCTTGGTAGGTTTGCAGTTGTGCCATACTCTTCATTTTCGGATGATGGATTGAACAGTGCTTCGTGAGATGTGCAAAGCTGCTTGGGATATTTTTTTAAAACCTAATCCTGCATTAAACCTCTCCACAACTTTAACCCTGACCTGTCTGGTGTGTTCCTTGGCCTTCATGATGCTGTTTGTTCACTAAGGTTCTCTAACAAACCTCTGAGGGCTTCACAGAACAGCTGTATTTATACTGAGATTAAATTACACACAGGTGGACTCTTCTGAAGGCAATTGGTTCTACTAGATTTTAGTTAGGGGTATCAGAGTAAAGGGGGCTGAATACAAATGCACGACACACTTTTCACATATTTATTTGCAAAAAACAATGAAAACCATTTATCATTTTCCTTCCACTTTACAATTATGTGTTGGTCTATCACATAAAATCCCAATAAAATACATTTACGTTTTTGGTTGTAACATGACAAAATGTGGAAAATGTCAAGGGGTATGAATACTTTTTCAAGGCACAGTAGAAACAGCTGTCAAAGGAGAGATTATATTCAGTTAGGAAATTACTTTAATTTTGATTGCTATCTCTTTGGGCAATCAAAACCTTTCCTGCTTTTTTATTCTTATTATTCATAGCTGTTGTCTTTATTCTGTGGTTGGTTTATGGTCAGCTGCTATCCCATCCACAGCAAACTTTATAAATATTTTTTCAGCAAGACTTCCTTTTAAAAAAAATAGGCTTTTCCAGTGGTAGAGTTGTGGGGTCTTCATTTTTTTATAAAGTTTTCTCAATTTTTTTGTTATATGTTGGGAGCTTCATTTTAGGTTTGGGGTGCTACAAGCGCAGCATTCACCTAATACTATTCCCAGAGCTGCCTTTTGTTCACATCCATAGGTGTGCACAGCCTATTTCATTAGGATGTGCACCTCAAAGCTCAAACACACATGTGTGTGTGCATGTGTATTTATACTGGCGGCGTCAGTAGGGCAGGGATTGGTGTCAGTAGTTTTTATTTTTATTATTTTTTACAATTTAATTTTTGCTATTCGTTTATTTTTTTTTTTAGGTCTGTTAGGGGACTTTGGTTAAACATCAGGGGCTTATACAGGGGGAATCTGCTCCACACAGGGCGATTAAGGTGTGCCCCGGAACACTCTGTGCCCACGGCTATGTTCACATCACTTACCTGCATCATGTGAAAGAAAAATTTTACTTATAAGTGCAAAAGCAGTGTGCAGCTAAACCACCTCAAATTATATCAGTCACAATATTTTCACACCATTAACACTACAGTAAAAATAATTGTTAGGCTTACACTGGTTGGGCCTATTATTCCTGAAAAAAAATGGTACCTGCTACTAGCCAGTACACTGTTCCATCTTCTTGTAGTAACACCCCAGCCTGTGCTCTTTGTCTTTGGTAAATTTGACCCTAGCCTTGCTGATTAAAGAGTAGCTCCACCTTTGCTGAGAAAAAAACATTCCCCTCTGGGTGATCTATGTATATTAAAACAGATTTTAACAAACTTTGCTGCAGATTTCTACTTTTTGTTATTCTGAGGAAATAGCTGTTTGTTTGTCTTTGTCCATGTACTAAGCAAATGTGAATCATAGTGACTTTAAAATTATCAATCAGCTGCTGAACTTGCTGGGTTCTAATAAGGAAAGTAGCAGTGTTTGAATCCCTTTGGATTCCTTTGGGTCTAACTCACCAAAAATGACATTTTTGTTGCACAGGATGTAAGGATGACCAAAACCTGATTTGTATCTTATTGCACAGTGGGAAAACAGTGGGAAAATTAGTCAGCCAATCACACAAGCAGGAAATTACATTTCTGGGAGCATTCCACACACCATCTGTATTTTATAGAAAACTGCAGCTTGAAAAGGAAAGGTAATTTTTAACAACATTTTATTACAATATGGCTTGTACCGCAATTGTATATACACCCTTTTTTTTTTTTGCAGTATTTTTTTTCCCATGAAAGTGGAGTTGCCCTTTAAAATTGTCTTGCCTTGTAGTGAACTCCCTGCTTGTGCTTATTGTCTCTAGTAAAATTGATAAAATCAAAAAATAATTGCGCTATTACAAAAAGGTAGTGCAGGTGGTAGCTGCCAGCATGTAACAATGTGGTAAACAGTGTAAAAATGAATAGGTACTAAACACATGCAGTGCTAAAATAAATGATAAAGATGTGCATTTACATCTAAGACGTGTATAGTATCATTATATCTCATGAATAAGTGACAACATACTAAATACATAGCTTAAATCCTGTGTCAATGTAAGCAGTGTGTGCGGTCAGAGGGCATATCACAAATAACCAAATTTAAGGACTTCTCCAGCCTGACACCTCTGGGACCGTGTGATCCCTCATGTTCGTATGACACTCCACCATACGGTGACTGTGTCCATCCCCTCTGGTAAGGATGTTCACTCCTGTCGTTTGCAGTTTTGTGTTGGAATTGTAGAAGATCTGTGTGCAAAGTGCCTCCTTATACACAGCTTGTCCCAGCCTCTGCTTTATGCGTAGATGGGGCACCCCATATGCCCATGAACATCCAGTTTCTGTGGACTGCTATATGATTTATCACACATGAATGGACTTTTTTTCTTAAATTTGGTTATTTGTGATATGCCCTCTGACCGCACACACACCTTACATTGACACAGGATTTAAGCTATGTATTTAGTATGTTGTCACTTATTCATGAGATATGATGATGCTATACACGTCTTAGATGTAAATGCACATCTTTATCATTTATTTTAGCACTGCATGTGTTTAGTACCTATTCTAGTAAAATTGAGCCTAGCCTTGCTCTTTGAAATTGTCTGCTGGTCAATTTTACACTCTGGTGTGTCATCTTCAGCCTTTTAAATTTTGGAGTAAAACAACTGCATGTCCTGTTTGTCTCTAGTCAGGGGCAGACTGACAACTCATGGGGCCCCCTGGCAATAGGAGAAGATTATAGGGCCCCCGGGCAATAGGAGAAGATTATGGGGGCTCCAGGCAATAGGAGATTATGGGGACCCCAGGCAATGTATTATGGGGATACACAGTATACACACACACACACACACACTTAAAGTATACACACACAGAATACACATACTGAAAAGGTACTGGAGAGGCGGGGTAGCTATAATCTTGGGATTTAAAAAAAAACACAGATTTTTACATACTGTCCCTGGTTTTATTGAGGCTGGCAATCCTGATGGGGCCCCTCAGTGGCATGGGGCCCTCGGGCAGTGCCCGAGTGCCCGAATGGTCAGTCCGCCCCTGTCTCTAGTAGATTTTGGCCAGTTCTTGCTCATTAAAAATGCCCTACTGATGTCCAGTTTTACACTGTGGTCTCCTGAATCCTTATGAGAGTTTGATAGAAGTTGCCCAGTGGCAGGACAGTTTTACATCAGTATAAACAGATCAATGTGTCAGTCAAAGCAGGCCCATAGCAGTGTAAATATGTGCTGCCAGCTGCAATACTCATACTATTAGACCTTTCTGTTGTCTTTAATATAGTTGACCACAGGCATGTACTGGCCGTCAGGACTACCGGGAGTTTCCCAGTGGGCCGACGGCTCAGTGGGCCGGTTTCAGTGACAGCGGACCGCTGCCTCCCTCCTGTCCTCTGTCCCCCCCCCGCGACGCTCACCTCCTCTCCCTGGCTAGTTATGCAGCACGCCTGAATACAGACATGATGCTTAGGAGTTTACACTGAGAAGCTCATCATACAATCCGGAAGGAGGGCGGCCACACACAGCTGTAAAATAACCTTCATCAGCACTCGTTCTCCTGCTCTTTCCTTCCCCTGCTCTCCATCCTGTCTGCTGCCGTGGAGAATCTAGATGGAGAGCGCGGGAAGGAAAGAGCAGGAGAACGAGTGCCGAGGAAGGTTATGTTACGGCTGTGTTTGGCAGCCCTCCTTCCCGATTGTATGATGAGCTTCTCAGTGACGACTCCCGAGCATCATGTCTGTACTCAGGTGCACTGCATAACTAGCCAGGGAGAGGAGGTAAGCGCCGTCGGGGTGGGGGGGGGTGGAGGCAGAGGAGCACAGAGGACCAGAGCAGCATGGGGGGGAGAGAAGCATATGGAGGACCAGAGCAGCATGGGGGGGAGATAAGCATATGGGGGACCAGAGCAGCATGGGGGGGGGGAACATATGGGGGACCAGAGCAGCATGGGGGGGAGCATATGGGGGACCAGAGCAGCATGAGGGGGGGATGAAAATATGGGGGACCAAAGCAGCATGGGGGGGTAGAAAAGAGAGGAGCATGTGGGGGACCAAAGCAGCATGGGGGGGAGATGGGCATATGGGGGACCAGTGCAGCATGCGGAGGGAGAGGAGCATGTGGGGGACCAAAGGAGCACATGGAGGCCAGCTGAACACATGGGGGGACCAGCGGAGCACATGGGGGACCAGAGAAGCATGGGGGGAATAGAGGAGCATGCGGGGGACCAGAGGAGCATGCAAAGCACATGGGGGACCAGAGGATCTTGCGGGGGACCAGCAGAGCACATGGGGGGGCCAGAGCAGCATGGGGGGGAAATAGAGGAGCAGCATGGGGGGGACCAGAGGGGCATTGGGGGGAACAGAGGAGCATGGGGGAAGGGACAGACAGCTGACTTAACAGCTATGGCCTGGGAGTTTCTCACTTTCCTGCCTAATCTTGTCCCATTGGGGGGAGGGGCGCCAAACTGATTCTTTGCCCCGGGTGAAATAAAAAGTCTAGCTTCCCCACTGGTACTGCCTATAAGAGAAATAATGTAGAGCAGCTAAGACTAGTGAGGGGGGGGGGTTTGTCCGGCCAGCATGGGAGAGACCTGTCAAAGTGGGCCAGTCTGGATGAAGTCCAGGGCCAAATTTTTGTCTCCCAGTCCAGCCCTGGTTGACCACCTGCTCCTCCTCAAATCCCTCCATTCCCTTGATCTCCAAGACTCTTTACTGGTTCTCCTCCTGCGCCTTCAGATCTGAAGTCTAAGCAGTGGCGGCTGGTGCTAAAAATGTTTTGGGGGGGTGGGCACAAACAAAACCCCTCCAGGTCCCCACTCACCAGAGGACGCCCTGAGATATACCTACAAACGGAGCCCTCCAGCTGTCACGGCTCCCCTGATACCCGGTGGCTTCCGTGTTAACCTTGTATTCTTTCCGGGTTCCAAATCTTCAGCCTCCTGATTGGCCGGAACGAGAAGCCGGAAACCAGAAGTGATTGTGAATATTGATTTGCTAAAATCAGAAGTGGGAGGGTTGGAGGTGCAGGGGATAACCTAAAACAAGCAAATTAGAGCCTCAGGCTCGAATCACATGCTTGTACAAAATATTTTTTTTTAAATAAATGATAATATGACTAACATTTTTTAACATTAAGATGTTAAAAAATATTAGTAATTTTATCAGTTATTTAAAAATAAATTGTTCTATGATTAAGATTTCTTATTTGCAAACTAACTTTGGGAACTGCGCCCGGCCACCAGAGGCGGCTCTAGACTTTGTGAGGCCTTCGGCAAAACCTAGACGTGAGGCCCCACTCACACCCATAATGGGAAAAATAATTCAAGCGATAAAAATGAACTGTATAAATTGTATATATTAAAAGCCTTAAACACTATGAACTATAATTTCACAGTTTCTAGAATTTTCTCTAGCAAATTATCATTAAACATATATATTAAATGCACACAAATATAAATACAATTTGTGCAGCTGCTACTAGTCATGTGTAGTAGTAGAATAAAAGTAAAAAATCATATTTCTTCATTCACATAAAGCTCAGGTTAATATAACCCAGCACAGAGTTCCACCTTACATCAGAGTCTGCAAGATTCCCCCTTACAGTGCAAGGGGAAATTTGATGCAGGGGCAATGCTGCAGACTGGAGTAAGGGGGAACTCTAAAGTAAGGGGTGCTCTGGTGACCAGAGATCACCTTATATCAGAGTGCACAGCATTCCCATTTACATCAGAGTTCCCCTTTTTATCAGGGTCCGTGGAGTTCCAACTTGCATTTAAAATGAGAACTCCAATGTGGGGAATACGCTGGTGACCACAGACCACCCGCAGAGTGAATTCACTAAGTTAATAGGGGGGTTACTAATATAAGGGGGAACCTTTATATCAGTGCCCCCTTACCTTACTGTATTCACTCCCCCTTACATCACTGACCCCCATCAGACTATCCTTGCAGCGCTGTCACTGACCTCCTCTTAGGTGCACCGTACAGGGCTCAGCCAGACGGTCCTCTCTGGGCTCCAGCTTGATGGCTCTAGTTTCATCCTATATTATCCTCTATGCACTCCACACAAGTCCAACTTCTCTTGTGACCCCCATCCTAGCAGTGCTCCAGCTCTGTAAACCCCCCCCCCCCCCCCCTAGAGACTGCAGACACAATAAAGAAGATGGTCAGAGACTGTGCAGATATGATACAGAAAAAGGTCTGTGCAGACATGATACAAGAGATGGTCAGGGACTGCAGAAATTATACAATAGATGGTCAGAAACTGCGAGCATGATACAAGAGATGGTCAGAGACTGAAGACATGATACAAGAGATGGTCAGAGACTGAAGACATGATACAAGAGATGGTCAGAGACTGCGGAAATGATACAAGAGATGGTCAGACTGCAAACATAATACAAGAGATGGTCAGAGACTGAAGACATGATACAAGAGATGTCATCGACTGCAGACATGATACAAGAGATGGTCAGAGACTGAAGACATGATACAAGAGATGGTCAGAGACTGAAGACATGATACAAGAGATGGTCAGAGACTGAAGATATGATACAAGAGATGGTCAGAGACTGCGGAAATTATACAAGAGATGGTCAGACTGCAGACATGATACAAGAGATGGTCAGAGACTGCGGAAATGATACAATAGATGGTCAAACTGTGGACATGATACAAGAGATGATCAGAGACTGCAGAAATGATACAATAGATGGTCAGAGACTGCGGACATGATACAAAAGATGGTCAGAGACTGAAGACATGATACAAGAGATGGTCAGAGACTGCAGACATTATGCAATAGATGGTCAAACTGCGGACATGATACAAGAGATGGTCAGAGACTGAAGACATGATACAAGAGATGGTCAGAGACTGCAGACATAAAAACAGGAGACAGTCAGAGATTGCAGAGATAAAAACAGGAGACAGTCAGAGATTGCAGACATAAAAACAGGAGACGGTCAGAGATTGCGGGGATAGAAACAGGAGACAGTCAGAGATTGGTAATGACAAGCAAACTCTCACATTGCTGCAGCAGCCACCAAACACTACAGCATCTCTTTGATTGGAGGGGGATGATATGTGATAGGGGGTTCTTTGGGAGGGGGACAGACTTGTGCTGGGGTGTGAGGGGGATGGATTTCATATCCATCCCCCTTTATAGCACCAAGTCTTCTACAATCCTAACGTGTCCATATATCCTCTCCCCAAACCACTCCAAGTGTACTGTATGTTTATCTCCCCCCCCCCCCCCAGGTCTCACTTTTAGCCCATTAATAAAGACCTCAGATCAGCGCTGTCCCGCAGAGCTGCATGGCCGTGCTTCCTCCCCGCCTCCTCCTCTGTGTCCAGGAAAACATCAAAGCAGGAGGAGGAGGGGGCAGGGTCAGTGCACAGAGCTCCGTATGTGTGTGTCAGCCGGAGAGAGATGCCACTTTGCGGCTGCCATACGAAGCGTTGTTCGTGGGAACCAAGACACCCCACGGGCATTCCGGGACTCTGATTCGCCAGGACTATCCTGGGGACATTGAGCTACGGGCAAATTAGGCTTTTGCGACACCCCTTGGATTGCGAGGCCTTAGGCAAAGACCTAATTTGCCTAATTAGGGAGCCGCCTCTGCCGGCCACCACTGGGTCTAAGGGTTCCTTCTAGGGGTGCAACGGATCAAAAATCTCACGAATCGGATCGATCCTCGGATCAGAGTCACGGATCGGATCGATCCTCGGATCAGCATAAAAAAAAAATAAATAAATAAAAAAAAACAAAAAAAAAACACACAAATCTTGTTACACCCACCGGAGTTTTAGATTTAAAAGCCATTTTCAACACAAAACCGAGCTTATATGCATAAATACAGTATTTGTGCATATAAGCTCAGTTTTGTGTTGAAAATGGCTTTTAAATTTAAAACTCCGGTGGGTGTAACAAGATGTCCGCTTGCCCCCTTCTCACTCTATCATTATTGTACTGTGCAGGAGTGTGGGGTGTAGCAAGATGGCGGCGACGAAATGTCACTTCCTGTCGAGACAGCGGCCACTTCCGAGTGTACCAAGATGGCCGCCGCTCCGGAGCTAGGCCGAAGCCGGGGCCTTTCCTATGGCTGAGGCCCGAAAAGTGCTCCGCGGATCGCGGGTGTGCCGATCCACGGAGGGTGATCCGAACGGATCACGGATCGGCAACGATCCGTTGCACCCCTAGTTCCTTCAGTGTCACCTACAACTTTATCTCCCTCCCCTTCCCCAAGGAAAATATCACCTAAACAATCCCCTCACTCCTCCCAAGACTTCACGCTTTTTAGTTTCTTCGTCACCTCCTCCCATGCTCACATCTAGGACTCCTGAAGAACCTCTTATTTTACCCTAATGTGTCTGACTATTTCCTACTCTGTTTCCCTTTTAGGTGATCCATGAAAAAAATCATCGTTTTGGAAAACCCTTCAGGGATCTTTCTAACCCTCTCTTTGGCTTGAGGCCCATTTACACCTTTGTGTTTCAAAATGTGCAATTTAGCACACATTAATGCATATGTAGAGGTTTTCCAATGTTTGCAATGGTGTTTGTTCATGTATACAGTATGCAGCACATTGACAGGTATTAGTCAAAAAAAGCACTGTTCTTTTCTTTCATTAATCAATGTGCATTATAAGGGCTTTGGATAGATATGACAATATCTGTCAACACATCAGGTAATTCAAAAGGACACCTCAAAAATGCACTCAACGTAACGCATGAGGGTGAATCGAGCCTCAATTGTCCCATTTCCATTTTTAAATCAACAATGAGCAGTTTAAGACATCATCGTCAAGAAGATCTTGTAGAGGAAAAGGCAGAACAGGCAAAATAAATAAAACCGGTGCCACGCTGTGAACATAATGAACAGAATTTACATTTTGGAATCATGGTTAGCCTCAGAATTGGCCAGCATAGACAGAACCACTGGCCCAAGTCCAAATTCATACGCTGAAGGTAAAAATAAAGGTTGTCGTAATGGGTTCTTATCCTGTAGATATATATTTTGGTAACAGCTGGCACAGTACTTAAAATGTAGAATTACATCATGCAAGGTATATATGATCTCAGTGCAAATTTAAGAAAAACAGTTTCTTCTGCATAGGTAGTAATCAAAGAAAAACTGAAATTTGAATTGCGGAAATGTCTGTTCTACAGTCTTCCCCGAGCCAGGGCTTTACTGATCCATAACAAACTGACTGTACCTTGGGGCTTTCGGGTTGTAAATATTTCGGAGGTGACTGTTTAATATGGCCATTGTAAACAAAAGCCCCGTTAAAATCCATGGAACATTGGACCTGGACACATCGATTCCTATTACAATTCTTTAGGAAATAACTGAGTCATGACAGCTTCCTAAGTTAAACTGAGGGTTCCAGGTTTAACTGCCAATACCAAGAATGAAATGGTCAAGTTCATAACTCAGCAGTGTTAGGATAAACTGCAAATGTTCTTGGTATATGGGCATGTGTTGACAGGCTTGTCGGAGTCAATATATCAGATCAGATGTTGGAAGAGAAAGTCAAAGTTATGTAAAAAGTTTTAGGACAGAGTTTTCTAAATCCACATTAAATGTTTAACATTTATGTAACTCCCAACAATGAATTTCTCCTATGTAAAAAGACTCACCCGCCGCTCCAGGTGAGACCAGGGAGCCTAATGATGCAGTAGGTGCTCACCTCGGCTCGCCTTCGCACACAATGAATTTAGAAGAAATGGCCACACACCACTGTAGATCAAAATCCTTTTTATTTGCACATCCCAAAAACTACAGGAATCAGAATGCTGGGTAGACGCGTTTCGCACACTTCACGTGCGCTTAGTCGTTATGAATTTCTCCTATTTGGTCTCTTTTGATCTGTTAAAGCTAAACTCCAGGAAAACTAAAACTCTTTCCTTGGAGTCAAGTTATGTCCACACTGCAAAGTTTCACTGCTCATTTATGTCTAGGGGACTTGGTAAAGCACTTTTTACTTACCCAATCCTCCACTCTTAAATGCTCCTTCACACTGCTAGACCAGCAGCCTCCTCTCCCACGCTCTCTGGTGGTCTAATGCTGCGTACACACCATCGGAATTTCGGCCCGCAAAAGACCGATGAGAATTTTTCATCGGAAAATGCGACCGTGTGTATGCTCCATCGTTTTTTTGCTGGCCGAATTCCAGCCAGCAAAAGATTGAGAGCATGCTCTCAATTTTTGGGTTGGGAAATGTTCCTATCCGAAAATGTGATCGTCTGTGGCAATTCCGACGCGCAAAATGGCAATGCAGTGCTCAGAAACAATTCGACGCATGCTCAGAAGCATTGAACTTAATTTTCTCGGCTCGTTGTAGTGTTGTACGTCACCGCATTCTTGACGGTCGTAATTTCAGCAAACTTTTGCGTGACCGTGTGTAAGCAAGGCAAGCTTGAATCCCATCGGAAAAGCCGTCATATCTTTTTCCGACGAGAATTCCGATAGTGTGCACGCGGCATAAGACTCTCAGACGTCTTCAGCATTCGATATCTTATCCCTGCAATGGCTGTGAGGTTGCCGAGGCACAGTCCACTGCCATAGCAAAGGGGAGCGCCATTTTCTAGTAGCGTAGAGGATCATATAAGTGAAATGCTATTAAGGAGCAATAAAGCCTCTTTACCATAAAGGGGTGGGCCAGATCAGTAGGAGCCATATTAAGTAGCCATAATGTCAGCGTATGTTGCAATTGTTGGGGAGAGGATAGTGAGAGCTGACAATCTATTTAGAGAGAGCTGTGCTAAACAGAGCTCTGGACTTGTACGGCATTGGGGTTGATTTACTAAAACTGGAGAGTGCAAAATCTTTTGTAGCTGTGCAAGGTAGTCAAACAGCTTCTAACTTCAGCTTGTTCAATTAAGCTTTGACAAAAAACCTGGAAGCTGATTGGTTTACACCCAGAGCTGCACCAGATTTTGCACTAGTTTTAGTAAATCAACCCCATTGTCTTGTGTAACCCCAGATTTATTTACATAACCCCTTCTTAAAACTGTTATCGCTTGCGAGCTGTTGGGGCCCCACTTTGCATCTTTTTTTGGTCTTTTTTTTTTAATATTCTTGTGTACTTAATTTTAGGCCAGAAATCTTTTTTAGTTGCCACTCCATTGCAATCAAAGCATTTTTTTTCTATTGTACTTTATTTACTTTATGTACTTTATTTTATGTATGTTAGACTTTGTGTTATGACCTTTTTTTAACGCTGAACACAGGATAACCAAATATTGTCTAAATACTGTTACCCGTTTGGCCCTCTGCAGGAATCGAAAATCATATATAGTAGTGGTATTTCTACCACTTCTATATATAACAGCTTCCAGCTGTCAATGATTCCTAAGCAAGTCCAACGTATCCCTAGCAACCACTGATGTCATAAGGAATCCCTACACCTTAAACCACTGGCCATATTTGGTCAATGATGTCACCATCATCCTTGCCCCTCCCTTTAGCTATTTTGCTAATGACAGATCGGGTAACAGTTATTCACCTATTGGTATCCTTAGAATTGGACATGTGGCCTTTTTTTCTTGGTGTCTACTGGGCATAATGACTGACAGTAGATTTACAAGGGATTTTTTTGGAGTCTTTTTTTTTTTAATTAAGCACTTGTCAGACATTTGTGTGTCTATTTCTAGGTTACACTTTTTTGTAGACGTACTGTATACCCTGGCCCTTACTCATTCAAGTAAGAGTGAGGCGAAATCTGGAGGCCCCCTTATTACTAAAGAGGGCTTCCAGATTCCAATGTGCAACTTGCCTGCAGGCCACCACAACCTCTGACCAGGGTTCTGGGGAAGAGGCCCTTGTCCATCAACATGGGCAAATCACACCTCCATGTTTAGGGCATGTGGCCTGGTATGTTTTAGAAGGGGAGTGCATGCTCCCCCACCTCCCTTACCTTCATGCTTGAATTAAGGGTCTGGTATAAATTTCCAGAGGCTCCTCATGCATTTTTTTTTGCATGGTCAGTGGAAGAAAAAAATTAGCAAGTGTTATTGTCAGAGCTCCACTCTGTGAAATTCTGTGCTGCACACACTGCAGGGACAAGACCTGAAGAGAGAGAAGATTCTTATGTTGCTGTCCTAAAGACATCTGCTAAATGTAAGAATATAAAAGAGAATAAAATATAGCGGGGAACCCCCAATGGGGAGGGGGTAGCAATGGAGGGGGGAAAGGGGTGAGCCCAGAGTTTGGCTTTTTGGGCTTTAACATTTAAAAATGAATTCCAGGTATAGATATTTTATACATAGTTACACTAGTCCAGTTTGGACCAATGTAACTATGCATATGCATATACCATACCTTGCTGATGCCCCTGGAAAAATGGTAATCACTGAAGTAGAAACTGCTACTCCTGTGATCTCCACTTGTTTTCAGCTCCCATAATGAGCAATTTGCCTGAATGAAATGTGTTATCTGATTGAACAAAGTGGAGATTGTAATGTCAGCACCCCGGCTCGACCTCATTCAATTTAGAGATCGCTTTGCATTCATACAGAATATGCAATGTATTCATTGAACGGCGCTGGTGTCAAGCAGCTGACCAGTATTCAGAATGCACCAGACCAGCCGCTCAGCATAGAACCTGGAAGCAAGTGGAGATCACTGTAGTAGCGGAGCCTACTTTAGTGATTTCTAGCTTTAAGGGGCATCGGCCAGGTATGGTATGTACATAGTTACATTGGTCCAAGCTGGACCAATGTAACTATGTAAAAATATACCATACCTGGATTTATCTATTAAGTATAGCTTCTCTTTTATTGTACCTAGTCTACATGTCTCTTCATTCTTATTCCTGCTCCCTGCTGTATACTGTTCACTCTGATTATGGTACACATCCAACATTTGGGGAAAACCTGCCTTGTCAAATCAGCCTGATAATGTATCAAACAGCTTTGGCAAAGCATAAAACCTTGCATACCATACCGTTGCAGGCAGAATCGTTCTTTTCTTCCTCAATTGTCTCCAGCCTCTCTACACCTCTCTTCCAAATACTTTGCTCCCTGCCTCCCCTGGTTACCAGCTTTTCAAAGCCTCATTTTCACTTGAGAACATATAGGAGTCTCAGGCACGTTTGAGCAAAGGACTCTGAAAGGGCTCTGGCCCATATCCAGAATTATATACATTTTGGCAGCTTGCTGCAGCTCTTACAGAGCTCGACCTTTGCAAGAACCAGTAAGCGCCTGATAAGAGATTCTAAAGTGGAGCTTTCTCCTAATGTAAAAGCAGCCACAGCTTAGTCGGCTCCCAGAGAAGTCTCACAATGCCAACCATTTATTGTGGTGTGAGGAGGGAGCAGATAAAAGACGATGATTAGAATTCTTAGAAAGCAGCAGAAAAGAATTACAAGGCTCGCCTGTTACACTAAAGAAACCTAGAATGAGAGTGCAAAATAATAATTGCATTCATGGAGATTTGTAAGGATTATGCCTCGATGTTTAAAGGGAGATCTTGCAGGTACCATGTCGTATTTGAACAATACAAAAGTAGCAAAATTATCACTTTGTGGCATATGCGTTGTTAAGTAAATGAAGTGGTAGTAAGATATAAGAAGAATTTGGCACGATTGGGTGTATTTTGATAAAACTTTGCAATGAGTTAAAGAAGTTTTAAAGAAACACTGTCACTTTACTCATTGATCTTAAACTCTAGTTTAAAAGAACAAAAAAAGGAATCAAGTTTATAAATTTTAACTCAGAAAAGTCCCTTTTATTGCTCTCAGCCTCCTCCAAATCTCCACATTTTTTATTTTTTTTGGCTTCTATGATCTGACTTTCTGTTAGAGGGTGGCTATGTTCACTCACTCCCAAGATGGACAATAGACTATGGACTTATGGATGCGTAGCTCACCCCTTAAGGAGCCGCAAGTAGAATGGGATCCCCCACCCTGCACAGCCAATCTTCACGAACAAACTTAAGTCAGAGAGCAGTCCGTGACTTTATTTTTTTTGTTTTATTGAGGGTAATAACTTGGATAGGGATGGGAGGTTATAGGATGACCATTTGACTTCAATAACAACAGTCTCTATATAAAGCTCCTCTTCTTCACTCCAGCACACGCTTGCTTGCAGAATTTAGCTGATACACTGAGAATACCTGACAGTCACTTAGTCAGGTTACACAATGGCCCTTTACAGGCAGGAACCAGAGGCCCCTTAGTTGTGTAGCAGAGTTTCAGTGTCCAGCTAGCATCACTCCTGTGGCTACTGATCCCAGCACCACCTCTTCAGGCACTGCAAACCCACCTGGCTGCAGCTGCCCCTTTCACTAGCCCTCCAGTCTATCTTCTCCCCACAGGCCTACAGACTGGCAATCACCAGCCCACCCAGCTGACTTTCAGGAGATCTCCCAGAGGTGCTGACTTGCTCAGACTGTCCTCTCTGCTTACTCCAGTGCATCCAGGAAGGGTTTCCTCTGTGGGTTTTGGTAGGAATCTTACAGCTCTCGAGCCACAGGCCTAAGGTCACCCCCCAGACTAGGGGACACCCTCAAAGACCACCGACAGCCTCTTCAGCACGCCATCTCCATCTTCCACCTGACTGCCCCTCCCTGGCATGACTCATGTCTATGAAAGAGGTGGCCTGCCCCCCTGCCAACCCTTCACTGGGGATTGGCTAAGGCCCTCATAAATATTCCAAACAGCTCCTCTTATCTTCCACCCTCTATGTCCAGAGCATTCTCCAATGTCCTAGAAAACAGGGGGGTACCAGAGAAGCTGCTAGGATGAGTCACCCAGCCCTGAGTTACTAAACCCTGACCCAGATTCACAGCCCAGGCTTGGCCCTAAGCCAAGCTAAAATTTGCCTACACTAACAGCTACACTAACATTCTATCACATTAGAGGGTGCTACAGATGGACTATGGAACTAACATGCACTGCTCATTCCAAATGAGGGGGAAAAAGGAGGTTCATGGGCTCACGGAAGACAATACAAGGAGGCAGAAAAACACTAATAAGCTAGTAAGCTAGCTAGTGTCCCCTGAAGCCGTGTGTTGGCACGAAACGCTATACAGTATCCTATATTAGAATCTGAATCACTTACCTTTGCTGAAGAAAGTCAGAGAAAAGTCAAAAGTCCTCATTATCATACTTGTTCCCGATCAGTGTCGGAGTAATGAAGCAAGGAGGTCAACATTGCAACTAGGCAACCAACTCAGTGGCTTAGATTGGTTGGGGCCAAAGGGGTGCAAATCATATTTTACAACTATCATGGATTCATCCTAGGATTACAACAAAAAATAGTTTTTGTTGTAGCCCTACAAATTCACTTGGCAGGGGCATGCTTCAATTGCGGGGTGCCCCAGGTTCCTAGCGCTGCAATCTCCCCCTCTGCGGTAGCTGCCATTTCTCCTCGTCAGCCACCTGTATTGACCAGTGCTGATCTGAGGGCTATTTCAGTGTGGTGAGCTGCCATATCTGGAAATAAAGGTATCTTAGGGCTGTTTTATGAAAAATAAATAATGGGATAATCTCTTTGTAAACTGCGTGGAATTGGCAGTCAACCTGGAATGGTGATACCTCTCTTTCATGGCCTGGTCTTTCCTATAGTTGAGGCATGCCTGTAGACAGAAATATTATTATTCTGAAAGATAAGACAGGATGATACTTTATTAATAACATATGTCTCATTTTTATGGATTTCAGATTGCTTAACCTGAAGCTGATAAATGGGTTAGCTGTCATTCCAAAGACTGCTGAATTATTGTACTGTGTAGCATAAAGTAAAATGTCCATTTGAGGTTGGGTGCTAGGGAGCTTCATCTTGATATCTTGTTATCGTGATTGGAGTGATATTAAGGGCTTATTATCTCCTGCCTATGTTGTTGCAGAATTGGAAATAGCATGGTTGACTGGAAAAAACGGAGAAAGTTGTGTTGGGGTGAAGGTACAGAGAAACTACAGGGAAAAAGATTATGTAGATGTATGCTTGTGAGCAGGTTGATCTTGTTAGTTTGCTGCTGTCTCAGCCAGGAAAGTGGGGGTTAGTTCTTGTTCTGCTTCCTTGGTCTTGGTTCTGCTCTGGGTCCGGCCCACTTGCCCTTTTGGGGTAGCAGTCCAGTGAGAGAGGGATTCCCCCAGAGATGCTTGGAGAAGGGAGAGTGCCAGCACAGCTGTGAGCTGTGAGGCCTGTAAGAAATTATATGGACAATGAGACTCGTAGGAGTAGGAGAATTTCACTTGTCATGGCCTGCACATAGAGGTATTTAGTTTGGGGTTCGCCCTGAAATCACCAGTGCTGGAGAAATGCCTCTGAAGGACTATGATTGCTGGACTACCCTTCTGCAGGTATGCGGGGGCAGCACACAAGCCTATAGTATAGTATAGGCCTATTGGACTGTGAAATGTCTATTTTTTCACTTTTGCCAAGTAAAGTATGAAACGTTGTCCTTGTCTGGTCTGTAGTTACTAAAGAGACGTATTGCAAGTAACCAGCACACACACAGTCAAACAGTGGGTCTTAACACATTGGGTTAAAAAGATATCGGTATAGAATGGAGTAGTGTGAAGACACACGTGGTTACCTAGAGTAACTGAAGTGTAACCAGCAGCCTGTCGATAGCATGTACCTATTATAGGTGACATGTTGTCGGCACTTCTTCCACCAGTGGTCTGTCTCCCATAGCAATGGGAGCGGATTGCACTGTAGAGATCCCCATCCTGTACAGATGTACGGAGGTTCAAGAGTTAAGTTAAGTTCACATGTGGAGCCTGAGCAGAGAGCGCTGTGTGGCCTACTCTGCTACTTGGGAGTAGTAGTGAAAAACACTGGACAGGTGGATGTGGACATTGTGTTACTGAGAAGGTGTACATTGTCGCTGGGAACCAAGAGTTAACTGGAGTAGAGTTACAGTGCCAGTGTACATGGTGCATGTTCATCTCTGAGAGTAAAGGTCCATATTAAGGTTGAATCTTCCCCCATGGCAGCCTCAACCTTGTCCCAGGGCACTGATGACAATGGCATAAAGTAGAGCCAACCCAAATTTGTGTGTGTATGTAGAGTACCCTGTAACAGTGACAAACATAGTTAGTACTTGGCACCCAATGAGTTAGGGGAAAACATGGAGGACATGACAAACAACCACACTTTGACCCAACTGCCCACATGCTGACAAGTAGAAGGTGTGTGTGATGCCTAGTCTTTTATACATTTCTATATATTGGTAGTTGGAGGGATACAAACTGTATCAAATGGTCAATCCAGGAAAGGAAGCCCCACAAGTAAAAATGATCAGGGATTTATACCCCTCTGAATGCAATAGGGTAAAAAAAAAGCAATATATAGGATATCTTGTGAAGAAATAACATGTACTCTTGATTGTAAAAATAAATATATTTTATGCTTTATTGAGAGGTCTGGCCAGCTGAGCCACCTGGCTCATAAAGAAGAATTACAGGTATGGATATGTAGCACTCTCTAGTGTGTGCTAGTTGGTAGTGTAAGTTTCTTAGTGCCTCCCCCTGGTCTAGAAGGTTGTAGAAACTTCTAGAGCTAGTGGGTGGAGGTTAGGAGGAGTTGTTTGGAATATTTATGAGGGCCTCCACCAATCCCCAGTAAAGAGGTGACAGGGGGAAAGGTTCACCTCATAAATAGACATGAGGTATGCCAGCATGGGCAGTTGGGTGGAAGATGGAGATATAGTGTTGTGGAGACTGTTGGTGGCCCTCTGGGGTACCCCATAGTCTGGGGGGGGTGACCTTGGGCTTTGGTTCGGTTGCTGGAGGGATCCTGCCACAACAAACAAAGGAAGCCCTTCCTGGAGGCATGGGACCAAGTGGGACAGTGTGAGTAGAGCAGCACTATTGGGGACTTACAAGGAGGGAGGCTGCCATACGTAGCCAGTTCTCCCTGAAGACAGCATTGTGCCAAGTCTTCATCCCTTTCCCTGGGGGTTCTCCTGCAGATTTAGGCAGGTGAGCTGGTGAGAGACAGTCTGGAGGACTGTGGAGGAAGGTTAGCCTGGAGGGCTAGTGAAAGGGGCAGCTGCAGCCAGGTGGGTTGGCATTGCCTGAAGAGATGGTGGTGGGACCAGTAACCACAGGAGGGAGAGTATCTCTCCACCTTGTCTATTCAGAGCTGGCATCCATGCTAGCTCTGTATCACAGTATATATCAAAATGGGGTATTGGAGGGCTCCAGCTCTGATTCACTGGTGGTATGTTGGACCATAAGCGGACATGGCTACTAATCGCACACAGAAAGTAGCATTCTGGTGGTGGACAGATTTTACTAGGGCTGTGTGCTGCTGCACCCTCTAAATGAACGGCAAGACTGCCCACTTATCTTTATAGGCATTGATCTAGCACCAACAATTTATGCATCGCTTTGACATACTGTACATTTCCATCAGTTCCTGCCCTCAAGGAGCTTACAATCTAAGGTCCCTATTTCAAACACGTACTGTCGATTTAGACAGGGGCCAATAAACCTACCTACCTTATACTGTATAAAGAAGTATGACACGTTTTATTCTAGAGTCATCTTAGGAATTTAAGATGACCTGTCATGACAGAAATGTGTACCCGCCCTTGCATAGCTTTCTCTGCCACTACCTTCTGAAATAATAACTCACAACAGGCACACATATCAGGAAAGTAACAGTAAATTCAGCACTGCATAAACCATATACAGTATTCTGGGTCAGTGGCTCAGAAAATACTGAAGCCATTGGACCAGAATGACAACCAGAGAATTAGTATTTTCAGAAGTGGAAGTCAGCCATGGTAACCTTCATATTTTCTCAGTCTAGGTTTCCAGACATTGCTTGCTGCCGCTGAAAATGAATTCTGTTAAAAAATAAATACCAACAATACTCCACAGTTGTTGAAGAAGTCTTCAATTAATAGGTAAACATTGCATTTTTTTTTACAAGAACCACATTGTTGAAAAAATTTGAATTAAAGCAGACTGAGTCCCACGATAAATTACACATTTATGTACGTGGCTAATTACAATTTAGCCTACTAGACCTCCCCTTGTTTCACCTAGAGACTGGTCATTAACATCAACAGAAGATTGATTCTACTGGTGCCTAATTAAACCGTGGATTACTTAATACCTGTAACTATGAGCTTTGTAAATACAAGACCACCTAAACTGCTGATGTGCTTTACCCATATATATATATATACATATACATATATATATATATATACCGTATACTGTTTATATATATATACTGTATATGTAAAGCAAATATCTATCTATCTAGTATTTCACAAAAGTGAGTACACCCCTCGCATTTTTGTAAATGTTTTATTATATATTTTCATGTAACAACACTGAAGAAATGATACTTTGCTACAATGTAAAGTAGTGAGTGTACAGCTTGTATAACAGTGTAAATATGCTGTCCCCTCAAAATAACTCAACACACAGCCATTAATGTCTAAACCGCTGGCAACAAAAGTGAGTACACCCCTAAGTGAAAACGTCCAAATTGGGCCCAATTAGCTATTTTCCCTCCCCAGTGTCGTGGAACTCAATAGTGTTGCAAGGTCTCAGGTATGAATGGGGAGCAGGTGTGTTTTCAATTTGGTGTTATCGCTCTCACTCTCTTATACTGGTCACTGGAAGTTCAGCATGGCACCTCATGGCAAAGAACTCTCTGAGAATCTGAAAAAAAGAATTGTTGCTCTACATGAAGATGGTCTAGGCTATAAGAAGATTGCTAAGACCCTGAAACTGAGCTGCAGCACGGTGGCCAAGACCATACAGCGGTTTAACAGGACAGGTTCCACTCAGAACAGGCCTCGCCATGGTCAACCAAAGAAGTTGAGTAGAAAGACAAGTGTGTCTTGCCTACAGTCAAGCGTGGTGAGAGTTCCATGGTCTGGGGCTGCATGAATGCTGCCGGCACTGAAGAGCTACAGTTTAATGAGGGAACCATGAATGCCAACATGTACTGTGACATACTGAAGCAGAGCATGATCTCCTCCCTTCAGAGACTGGGCCGCAGGGCAGTATTCCAACATGGTAATGACCCCAAACACACCTCCAATAACATCACTGCCTTGCTAAAAAAGCTGAAGATAAAGGTGATGGACTGGCCAAGCATGTCTCCAGACCTAAACCCTATTGAGCATCTGTGGGGCATCCTCAAATGCAAGGTGGAAAAGCGCAAGGTCTCTAACATCCGCGAGCTCCGTAATGTTGTTATGGATGAGTGGAAGAGGACTCCAGTGGCAACCTGTGAAGCTCTGGTGAACTCCATGCCCAAGAGGGTTAAGGTAGTGTTGGAAAATAACGCTGGCCACACAAAATATTGACCCCATTTTGGACATTTTCACTTAGAGGTGTACTCACTTTTGTTGCCAGCTGTTTAGACATTAATGGCTGTGTGTTGAGATATTTTGAGGGGACAGCAAATTTACACTGTTATACAAGCTGTACACTCACTACTTTACATTGTAGCAAAGTGTCATTTCTTCAGTGTTGTCACATGAAAAGATATAATAAAATATTTACAAAAATGTGAGGGGTGTACTTTTGTGAGATACTGTGTATACACACTCACCGTCCAATTTATTAGGTACACCTATTCAATTGATTGGTAACACAAATTGCGAATCAGCAAATTACTCAATGCATTTAGGCATCTAGACGTAGTGAAGACAACTTGCTGAAGGTCAAATCGAGCATGAGAATGGGGATGAAAGGAGATTTAAATAACTTTGAACATGACATGGTTGTTGGTGCCAGATGGGCTTGTCTGAGTATTTGAAAAACTTCTGATCTACTGGGCTTTTCACACACAACCAACTCTAGGGTTTATGGAGAATGGCCTAAATAGGAGAAAATATCCAGTGAGTGGCAGTTGTGTGGAGGAAAATGCCTTGTTGATGTCAGAGGTCAGAGGAGATTGGGCAGACTAGTTCCAGATGATAGAAAGGCAACAGTAGCTCAAATAACCACTTGCTACAACCAAGGTATGCAGAATACCATCTCTGAATGCACAACACATCGAACCTTGAAACAGATGGGCTACAGCAGTAGAAGACCACCCCGGGTGCCACTCCTGTCAGCTAAAAAACAGGAAACTGAGGCTACAAGTTACAATAGAAGATTGGAAAAACGTTGCCTGGTCAGATGTGTCTTGATTTCAGCTGGGACATTCAGATGGTAGGGTCAGAATTTGATGTAAACAACACGAAAGCATGCATCCATCCTGCTATCAACGGTTCAGGCTGGTGGTGGTGTAATCGTGGGGGGGGATATTTTCTTTGGGCCTTTTAGTACCAACTGAGCATCATTTAAGCGCCATGGCCTACCTGAGTAATGTTGCTGACAGGGCTTACATCAGAGTGTCCCCAACAGCGTCCCCTTTACATCAGAGTGTCCCCAACAGCATCCCCCTTATATGAGAGTGTCCCCAACAGCATCCCCCTTACATCAGAGTGTCCCCAACAGCGTCTCCCTTACATTAGAGTGTCCCCAACAGCGTCCCCCTTACATCAGAGTGTCCCCAACAGCGTCCCCCTTACATCAGAGTGTCGCCAACAGCGTTCCCCCTTACATCAGAGTGTCCCCAACAGCGCCCCCCTTACATCAGAGTGTCCCCAACAGCGTCCCCCTTACATCAGAGTGTCCCCAACAGCGTCCCCCTTACATCAGAGTGTCCCCAACAGCGTCCCCCTTACATCAGAGTGTCCCCAACAGCGTCTCCCTTACATCAGAGTGTCCCCAACAGCGTCCCCCTTACATCAGAGTGTCCCCAACAGCGTCCCCCTTACATCATAGTGTCCCCAACAGCGTCCCCCTTACATCATAGTGTCCCCAACAGCGTCCCCCTTACATCAGAGTGTCCCAATCAGCAGCCCACTTCACATCAGTGTGTCCCCATCAGAAGCCCTTCACATCAGAGATCCCCCATCAGCAGTCCCCTTCACATCAGAGTGTCCTCCCCCTCCCACATGTACTCACAGTTTTGAAGGCAGCTTCTCGTTCCTCTCTCCAGTCATGTGATAACAAGTGATATGGGGAGAGAGGAAGGAAAGTCTGCTGTTGGTCTATCTCCCCCTGCAGGCTGGAGGGAGCATAACGCCTAATGCTCTCTCCGGCATATGACGGAAGCAGCTCCTCCTGACAGGAGCGATATTGCGATCACTCACTGTCAGAGAGGAGCGGCTCCAGGACCGCACCTGACTGGCCCGCTGAGCCATCGGCCCACCGGGAATCTCCCGGTGGTCCCGATGGCTAGTACATGCTTGGTTGCTGACCATGTCCCTCCTTTTATGACTACAGTGTACTCATCTTCTGATGGCTCCTTCCAGCAGGATAATGCACCATGTTATGAATCTCAAATCATCCCAAACTAATGAGGTCACTGTACTCCAATGGCCTCCACAGTCACCAGATCCCAATCCAATAGAGCACCTTTGGTATGTGGTAGAACGGGAGATTCTCATCTTGGATGTTCAGACGACAAATTTGCAGCAACCGCGTTATGTTATCATGTCAATATTGACCAAAATCTCTGAGGAATGTTTCCAACACTTTGTTGAATCTATGCCACAAAAAATTAAGATAGTTCTGAATGCAAAAGGGGGTCCAACCCGGTACTGGCAAAGTTCACCTAAGAAAGTGGCCGGTGGTATAAATGTATATAAAGTTTAAATGGTTTTCAAAATTTTTTACAAGTAAATATCAGAAAAAGTGTGGCGTGCATTTGTATTTAGCCACCTTTACTCTGATATCCCTAACTAAAATCTAGTGGAACCAACTGCCTTCAGAAGTCACCTAATTAGTAAATAGAGTACAGCTGTGTGTAATTTAATCTCAGTATAAATACAGCTGTTCTGTGAAGCCCTCAGAGGTTTGTTAGAGAACCTTAGTGAACAAACAGCATCATGAAGGCCAAGGAACACACCAGATAGGTCAGGGATAAAGTCGTGGAGAAGTTTAAAGCAGGGTTAAAGGGATTGTATGGGTTCATTTTTTTTTAAATAACAAACATGCTATACTTACCTCCACTGTGCAGTTCGTTTTGCACAGAGTGGCCCCGATCCTCCTGTTCTGGGGTCCCTCGGCGGCTGTCTCGGTTCCTCCCCGCAATAGCTAACCTCCCTCTGGGTAGCTCTATCCCGAGGGGGTTGGCTTGCGGGCGCGCTCCCTGTCATACATGCTGCATCCATGGACACAGCGTGTATGACTCGGTCCTGCCCCCTGGCGGGCCACGTCATCGGATGTGATTGACAGCAGCGCGAGCCAATGGCTGCGCTGCTATCAATCTATCCAATGAAGAGCCGAGAAGACCGGAGAAGCCTGGGCAACGATCGAGCGCGGGATCGAGCGTCTGACTTTCGAGGGCTCAGGTAAGTAAACCGGGGGGGGGGGCCCGTAATCATCAGATGTTTTTTCACCTTAATGCATAGGATGCATTAAGGTGAAAAACATGAACCTTTACAATTCCTTTAAGTTATAAAAAATATATCCAAAGCTTTGAATATCCCATGGAGCATTGTTCATTCCATCATCCCAAAATGGAAAGAGTATGACACAACCGCAAACCTACCAAGACATGGCTGTCCATCTAAATGGACAGGCCGGATAAGAAGAGCATTAACCAGAGAAGCAGCCAAGAGGCCCATGGTAACTCTGGAGGAGCTGCAGAAAGCCACAGCTCAGGTGGGTGAATCTGTCCACAGGACAACTAATAGTTGTGCACTCCACAAATCTGACCTTTATGGAAGAGTGCCAAAAAAAGCCATTGTTGAAAGAAAGCCATAAGAAGTCCAGTTTGCCAGAAGCCATGTGGGGGACACAGCAAACATGTGGAAGAAGGTGCTTTAGTCAGATAAGACCAAAATTAAACTTTTTGGCCTAAAAGCAAAACGCTATGTGTGGCGGAAAACTAACACTGCACATCACCCTGAACACACCATCCCCACTGTGAAACATGGTGGTGGCAGCATCATGTTGGGGGGGATGCTTTTCTTCAGCAGGGACAGGGAAGGTGGTCAGAGTTGATGGGAAGATGGATGGTGCCAAATACAGGGCAATCTTAGAAGAAAACCTGTTAGAGTCTGCAAAAGACTTGAGACTGGGGCAGGGATTCACCTTCATGCAGGACAACGACTCTAAATATCCAGAGCTCCAATGGAATGCTTAAGATCAAAGCATATTCATGTTCTAGAATGGCCCAGTCAAAGTCCAGACCTAAATCCATTGGAGAATCTGTGGCAAGACTTGAAAATTGCTATTCACAGATGCTCTCCATCCAATCTGACAGAGCTTGAGCTATTTTACAAAGAAGAATGGGTAAAAATGTCCCTCTCTAGATGTGCAAAGCTGGTGGAGACATCCCTAAAAAGACTTGCAGCTGTAATTGCAGCAAAAGGTAGTTCTACAAAGTATTGACCCAGGGGGGCTGAATACAAATGTAGACTACACTTTTCACATATTTATTTTTAAAACATTTTGAAAACCATTTATAATTTTCCTTCCACTTCACAATTGTGTGCCACTTTGTGTTGGTCTATCACATAAAATCCCACCCAATAAAATAAGTTTTTGGTTGTAATATGACAAGATGTGAAAAATTTCAAGGGGTACGAATACTTTTTCAAGGCACTGTGTATGTATATGTGTATATATATATATATATATATATATATATATATACTTTTTTTATGTTTTATAGTGCAGCTCCAAGTAATATCAGTGGATTGCAAATTTTCAGGAAATCCAGAAGTTCACAGTGATCTTTCATTTTTATTTGACAAAACACAGTGCTTTTGGTGCGCTGAAATTCCAGTCAGTGTTTTCAGCCCTGCCTGCTGAACTTCAGCAGTCACCCTTCTCTGTCCCCCATTGCGTGCATACATTGATTTTTTTTTCCAAAAAAATGCTGCTGACTTGACTCAAAAGAGCCTGCCTATGCACTCAGTGTATAGAAAAAGCTCTTGGAAGATGCAGTTCTGGAGGTGTGAGGAGAGTATCTTCATCAATAGGAACTGAGGTTCCAGCAGCTGCCCTTGCAAAATTTTAAAAACTGTAGATGTAGGGATCTGCTGCCCTATACTGTTTACTGGTATTTGTGAATGACTGTGCTTTTATTATACATGGTTTATTATATATGTACTTCCTGTCTCTGGAAGGCTGAGTTAAAAAAGGAAGGGAGTAGATGAAGAGGTTTTTGGGTACCATATGTCCACGTACAGGAGCAGCTTTTCTGTTTTATCCAGGCCCAAAACAGAGACTATTAGGTAATTGTTCTTAGCTGTCTAACTGTAGCCGCTCATAACTTCTTATTCTGAATCCTAGTGACAGACAAGTCTCTGCCATATTGTTACACACAGTGCCAGATAGCTAGGTCTGTGCTCTAGACTGTATGTAGTGGTCACCTTCCAGTGTATTAGTAAGTGAACTATTTTATTGCAATAGAGTTTATCCAATCTCAGATGATGCCAGTTTTGGGGAAATGTGTTGGGCGGAGCTAGTGTGTGACATCATTACGCACAAGCCGGTTGGATGGTCCAGCTGCTGTGCTTTCTAACACCGCAACCTTAATGCTGGATACATGTAAGCGCATTTTATTTATAATTAAAGAAGATATTTTTAACTGTTTTACTCTTCCTGAAGACGCCAATCGTGGCGAAACATATGTCGGAACGGAGGATCCGTCACTTCCTGGTCTTAACTTGATATCCCATACTAGGCTTTGCCCTTAGGAGTGAGACATGGAACGCACACCATCCCCAAGGGATTAGCCGACTAACACATGCTGATTACACCTAGTGCCAGGCAAGGCACTTCAACATGTGAGTGTAACTGCTATGGTTGCTGCTGTTTCTATTTACTTTATTAACAATTACTACACTATGAGACTTTTATCCGTGTCTCCTGTGGAGTCATTTTTTACATCCTAGTTCCATCGTGAGCAGCCAGTGGAGTGGAATAGTGCTATTAGTGGAACCAATCTGGTATTCCAAAAGCGCTTTTTGACCGTCCTGTAAAAAGGGGTCAAACATCTCTGGTGAGTGGCCACCTTTATACTGAGCACTTGTGGTGGAAGAACTAGAAGTTTTATCTCAGAGCACTTCGATTTGGTGTTGGGATTTATCACTTATGGACGTTTTGCTTGCTATTATGACAATGTATTCCACTAGTGTACACATTTATGTTTGATGTTATTGTACATATATTCGTTGTGCAAAGTTTTCTTTGAACATGTATAGCGCCATATCCTTTATTTCAATATTTTAACTGAATTACACTATGTAGCTTCTCCTTTCTTGTGTCTAATATCCCTGGCTATTGTGTGAACGTGGAGTAAAAAAAAAACAGACATACATTCCAGCAGTGGGGATGCTGCAGCTCTATCTTACTGATGGGGTCATTTAGCTAATTGGTTGCCTGATGGTGAGAGTGTCGGCTATCCAGGAGGTTTGGTTAACGCTGTTTGATCTCTATAATCTGGGATCTCCCTTGTCTGGTAAGAGGCCAATGTAAATACACCTTGGAAGAGTACCTTATTTGCACTGGAGCACTTTTTTACACTTTTGGAGCACTGAGCACTCTGGAAGTACTTGACATACAGTATTATGACTGAATGTGAATTTACCTATTACGGACTCTTTTTAACCACTTCAATACAGGGCATTTATACACCCTTCTTGCCCAGACCTATTTTTAGCTTTCAACGCTCTCACACTTTGAATGCCAATTACTCAGTCATGCAACACTGTGCCCAAACAAAATTTTTATCATTTTTTTCATACAAATAGAGATTTCTTTTGGTGGTATTTAATCACCACTGGGTTTTTTATTCTTTGCGAAATAAGTGAAAAAAGAGCGAACGTTTTGAAAAAAAAAACACTTTTTTTTAGTTTCTATGATAAAATTTTGCAAATAAGTCATTATTGTTTATGAATTTGAACAAAAGATTGCCAACATTTATACTGCTACATCTCTTTGGTAAAAATAACCCAAATTAGTGGATATTATTTAGTCTCTGTGAAAGTTATAGAGTCTACAAGCTATGGTGCAAATCATTGAAAATTGATCACACCTGATCACACCTGATGCACTGATGGCCTATCTCATTTCTTGAGGCTCTGAAATGTCAGGAAAGTACAAATACCCCCCAAATTACCCCTTTTTGCAAAGTAGACAGTTTTTTGAAGTTGTCATTTTTTCCCCACAATTCTTGGGGATATGGAAGAATTTTTATTTACCGTATATACTCGTGTATAAGTCGAAATTTTCATCCCCTTCTTTGGGGCTGAAAGTGCCCCCTTCGACTTATACACGAGTCACCGCCGTCTGCCTACATGATCAGCGTGTCATGCAGGCAGACGGCGGCCAGCGTGTGCTACATAGCACTCTGCAGTGGCTCTCACTGTTCAAAAGCCGCGCCTCCTCGTCTGTGATAGGCAGCCAGTGTACAGCCTATCACAGACATTCTCTCATCCTTGTCCGTGGTATGAGGATGAGAGAATGTCCGTGATAGGCTGACCGCTGACTGCTGGGAAATGGAGTTTTTTGAACGAGGAGGAGGCGCGGCTTTTGAACAGTGAATGGCCGCCGAATACTACATGCTGATCGGTGCAGAGCGGCGCATGGAGGATGCACAGGACACAGGTAGGATGCACACACACACAGACACATGCACACAGGTACATATACACATAGACAGGACACAGGTACATATACACATGCACATATACACAGTAGGCATGTGCAATTCGTTTCGTTCCGAATTCGTTTTTTAACGAATTTCGACAAATTCGTTAATTCGGGAATATCCGAATTAACGAAAACCCATTTAACAAATTTTTTCTGAATATTCGGAAATTCGATAAAATTGGACATTCGTAAATTCGGGCATTAATACATTAGTAAATTTGTGAATTTGTAAATTCGAAAATTCTGAAATCTAAAATAATAGTTAACTAATAATAACTTAACTATTAGTAATTACTAGTAACTTTTAAATTATAGGTATTGTAATTTCCTTTCAAATTTGGCTGTTAGTGAACGTAACACATACAAATTTATCCAAAGTTATGAATGATCCGAAAAAACGGAATGGAACGTATTAAAATAATAATACTAAATAACAATAATAATAATAACAACGTTTTATTATTATTATTATTTATTATTAATTTGTTCCGTTCCATTTGTTTAGATGCAGCATTCGTTTTGGATAATTCGTAACTTCGGATAAATTCGTATTTGTTACGTTCACTGACAGTCAAATTTGAAAGGAAATTACAATACCTATAATTTAATACTTAGTTACTATTTCAGATTTTTGAATTTTCGGGTTTTTGGATTTTCAAACTTCGAATTTACAAATTTCCGAATTTTCTAATTTACAAATGTACGACTTTACGAATGTACGAATTTACAAATGTACAAATGTAAAAATGTACGAATGAACAAATGTACGAATGAACGAATGTTCGAATTTACGAATGTACGAATGAATGAATTTACGAATCGCGATCATAACGAATGACCCGAAAAACGAAAAAAATAATAAACTAATGAAACGAAAACTAAAATGAACAAAGTTTTTGGCTGTGCACATGTCTAATACACAGGTACATGACACAGGTACATATACACATGACACATGCACATATACACAGGACACAGGACACATGACACATATGCACATGACACATGACACATGCACAGGACACAGGGAGGTATACAGCTGCAGATGGGCATTGTTGACCCTCTTTTTCCACTTGCAGTAGCTGCTGCATTTCTCACCCTCGTCTTATACTCAGGCCAATAAGTTTTTCAAATTTTTTTTGTGGTAAATTAGGGCCTCGACTTATATTCGGAATGACTTATACTCCAGTATATACGGTACTTATTTTTTTTCACAAAATTGTCATAATAACAAGTTATTCCTCACACACAGCATATGCATACTTCCAATTACACCTCTTACCAATTATACTGCCACTTACCTATGTACATATGCCATGTATACCTATTTCATGTGGTACACCACATGTATTGTTATTTGTTTATCCTTTCCTGTTACCCCACCTATCCCAGTTTTTGCCAGGACATCCACTCTCAGACTTGAGAGTTCAAACTCTTTTTTTTTCTTTGCAAACTCTGAGACATAGTTTCCTAGGCAGGGGGAGGATGTAGCACTCTGGTGTTTAGGAAGGGTTGCTAACCAATTTAGTTTGCCAGATAGTAATTGTCCTGGCTAATTGTTAGGAGATCCATTAATTTCCCCGTAATTTTGGAATTGCTGCACTTCTTTTCTCTCTCTCTTCTGTCACTACTTAGCATTGTAGCTGATGACCTTAGATATGACAAGGGCATAGCAAGGACAGATTTATGAATGAATGGTGTGTCTCAGCCAAAAGGGAAGGGTTTCTTTAAATTCCTTGGCCTGCTGGGAGAGCATATTTATTTGGGTGGAGTCAGGTGATCGGGTTCTGTGTCACCTGGATGGCTTTCTAGGTGGACGTGTGTTATGTCCCACTGGGCTGCTAGGCCGGAAGCCTAAGGGCAAACCTGGAGACACCTGGTTGCTAGGCTGCCTGAGGCCTATCCAGGAACAGGAGAATCAGCGTAGGGTTGGGACTGCCGGACTGGAGTCCAACCAAGTTGAGAAGGTTCAGCCAGACGGGGAACTAGTTGTGGTCAGAGGTAGAAGGGAAGCTGTCGCCACTAAGGCACCATCCACTTTACTACCAGAGACTACAGTGAGTAAGCTTGAGCAACTACCAGAGCAATCTTCTCACCAACCGGGGACGGTGAAGAAGTGGGAAAGCATCAGCAAGTGCCAAGCCAGGGGCCCAACAGGATAACAGGGGTGACTCTTGAGGAGTGTAGTGCGGGATAGCTGTGGAAAAGCTCAGGGGAGGCCGTGACGACTGGGATCTGGAAGTCTAGTGAGAGACTGAAGATCAACAGTGGAATACTGTAAGATAGGAAACGGACTGTTCTGTGCTACCAAAAAGTATGTACAACTACTGTTAGTGACTGTTACAAGATTCGTTGCCACAGGACACAGCGGTCCCACCTATACAGAAGTGTTATCTGTCTGGAGACCTTCCACTGTATAGCTGTCTACCTTTAGAAGTCTTGGAGTCTGCCAGTTAGCATTGCATCTACTCAAGGGTGTCCTGGCCCTAACCCTCTCTCCCAACAGTTCTGTTAAGAAACAATACATTTCTTGTTCGCATTCAAATAGTGACTAAACCCATCATTTTCTTGCATTATACCGACTATGCCTGGTAACCCATTCTACAAGAAGGATGTCAGCTCTCCCTGACTCTGGAGGTCACCATTAGGCCTTTAGGGGTCGGGGCCCTTGCTACACACATATTACAAACATTAGGTGTTTTATTTATTTGCCTGTTTCCCCGAAAATAAGACCTAGCGTGATTGTCGGTGATGGCTGCAATATAAGCCCTACCCCCCAAATAAGCCCTAGTTAAAGTCCTTGTAGGTCTTATTTTCAGGGTAGGGCTTATTTTCGGGGAACCAGGGTAGGGCTTATTTGGGGGGTAGGGCTTATATTGCAGCCATCACTGACAATCTCGCTAGGTCTTATTTTCGGGGAAACAGGGTATGCTTGCATTAATGTTGAGACCTTCGCAAAGGGAATTTTTTAAAAAGTAAGCATTAATGGTGCAGGTTGAGAAATAAGAGTTTGTTTTAGGTCTAGGTTAAGTGTTAAGTTTGGGGAGTGGGAGGGTTAATTGTACAAGCTAGAGTGTGCATTACTGTGTCGTGTGGCAAAAATACGTGTGATACCGCAGTGCGATGATGTGAACAGGCCCAAACAGTTAAGTAAACCCAATATTTGGTCCATCCTTAGCACTAAATGCGCTGTGATAAGAACTATTGCTGGTTCTGGGCCTGTCCAGATAAACATATCAGTAGTTATTTTCTAACATGTTTTAAAGGGCTGGTGTAGGGTGGTGTAGGGTTTTTCGCCCCCTGTGACATCATTGTCCCAGTATGGAAGTCCTATACTTTCTGATAAAGATAGGAGTCCCTGCCATTCTTCTCTGAAGTTTGCTATTATAGAATGGAATTTGCAAAAAAAAAAAAGGTACAATGTTATTCCAGCAATATAACCTCTGTTGATATAATTCCTTGTAATACAAACCTTTTTGGTGGTTTTTCCAAAAATGTAGTAATTTCCTTCAGAACTTTTTAAAAAGCTATTTTACTTAGCTGGCCAACAGATCACTTAACTTAGAGATGCATAAGAGAACAGTTGGCTAATCCATAAAAAAAAACAAAAAAAAAATTAAGAAAAAATCTCCATGGGCAGGATGGCTTGACAGTGCTGGACAGACATGGGTTTGAATCTCATTGGGGCATAAGATCCATGGAATTTGTTATTCCTTGGTTTGTGTAGGTTTGCTACACACTGGTAGGTAATCTGGCAAATCTTTACAATTAAAAGAGAAGTATGGGAATTTTCTTTAGGATCATACTTACCTAGGTGGATGCAGCAACAGTCCAATGCTGCATGTGTCCCCACCGGCTCTAAGGCTGACAACTAAGCTCCCTAAGCAGAGATCTGGTGACTATTAGGATTTAGCTTGATGTTCGGGTCGAACATAAGTTGACTTGAACATCGGGTGTTCGCCTGTTCGCAGAACAGCAAACATTATGGGGTGTTTGCAGCAAATTCAAGCGCTGCGGATGCCCCATAATACAGTAAAAGATTGCAGTGCATTGCTGTATGATGTTTGGCCAAAGCATATATCTGACCTGCATGCTTTGGCCAATCACAGCGCCCTCTGCTAAGAGAGCCATAATTGGCCAAAGGCAGGGTGCATTTAGCACAGACTATATATTCAGTGTTTATTCTATATTCAGTCGGTGCAGGCAGTGTATTAATATATATATATATATATATACAGTTTTGTGTGTCTGTATGTATGTATATGTGTGTGTGTATATATATATATATATATATATATATATATATATATATAGTGGTTCACAGGTTAAGGAAGAGAGTAATGTGAGCCTAGAGAGAGGGGGTGCCCAAGAAGGACAAGAAACGGGCAGTCATGTTCCTTCAGCTGCAGCATAGTGCCAAATTTGCTCCAGTGACGAGGAGGGAGGGGATGATAAGGTCACTGACTGTACTTGGGTGCCTGAGAGGAGGAGGAGGAGGCACAACTCCAACAAGCCAGGATGCCCTTTGGGGGCAGCTTAAGGGCAGCCACCCTATTGCATCTTACTGCAGAGCTCCACAGGTACAGGGTGCTGCTGACTCCCCGTTGACTTTTAAAAGTTCCATGGTGTGGGCCTTTTTCAATACGTGTGCAGCAGATGGCACCATTGCTGTTTGCAAACTATGAAGCGGATCAAGAGTGGCCAGAACAGCAGCCGCTTGGGCACCACATGCTTGACCAGACATATGACGACCTGCCATGCAGTCCGTTGGCAACAGCACTTGAAAGACACACATCAAAGAAAAAGGTGGACTTCTCCTTGCTCCTTGTCTGGGATCTCAAACCCTACTATACCTACAGTCCTCTCAAAAACCTGCACTGAGAGGAATGAAGGTATAGCAATAGGTGTCCCAAGTACTTGCCGCCAATCTGCTAGCAGTACACCACCATACGATTTTAGCAGGCAAATTTCCCTACCCCAGTTGCTGAACCATCATCCACATGCTCAGCGTCTAAATGCTAGTTTGGCCAAATTGCTAGCACTGCAACTGCTGTCTTTTCAGCTGCTAGATTCTGCCCCCTTATGTGAATTTGTGGAATATGCTGTACCTCAGTGGCAGGTTCCAAAATGTCATTTCTTTTCATGGAAGGCCATTCTGGCTCTCTACCGGCATGTGGAAGGCAAAGATTTGGCCTCGTTGGACAGGGCAGTCAGCAGTAAGGTGCATATTACCGCTGACTCATGGTCCAGCAGGCATGGGCAGGGACGTTACCTTTCCTTCACGGCGCACTGGTTAACCCTGCTGGCAGCTGGGAAGGATGCAGGACAGAGTTCAGTGTTATTGGAGCTTGTTCCGCCACCACGCCTCCAAAATGCTAGTGGTGATTCTGCCACAGCTCTCTCCTCCACCCCCTCCTCTTCTTCTTCCTCTGTGGACTCTTCTGCAGATTTGTCCTCTGAACCAGCGGTGCTCCGTAAGCTTTTAAGGGGCTACACAAGCAGTCAGGCTAAAACATACCATGCGGTGCTTGAGTTGGTTTGCTTAGGGGACAGGAGCCACACTGGGGCAGAGATTCGGTCAGCTCTGCAGGGGCAGGCTTCAGAGGTGGTTGACGCTATGCCAGCTTCAGCCAGGAATGGTTGTATGCGACAATGGCACTAACCTACTCTCTGCCCTCCAACAGGGACACTTGACTCCTGTTCCATGTTTGGCACACATCCTGAATTTGGTAGTGCAGCGGTTCTTGAGCAGGTACCCAGGCTTACAGGATCTCCTGAGGCAGGCCAGAAAATTCTGTAGTCATTTCCGCTGGTCATACAATGCCAGTGCTCGGCTGGCTGACATTCAAAGGGAATGCAACCTGCCCACAAACCGCCCCATTTGTGACATGCCCACCAGGAGGAACTCAATTTTGCCAATGCTGCAGCAGTTGCACACGCAGCAGAGGGCCATCAATGAGTACCTGTGCGAGTATGGCACCAGGACAGAGTCAGGGGAGCTTGGCTTCTTTTCACCACACCAGTGGCTACTTATCAAGGATGCATGAACTGTCCTGTCATCATTTGAGGAGGCCACAAGGATGGTGAGCAGTGACAATGCATGCATCAGTGACACTGTCCCTCTAGTCTTCCTGTTAGAGCACATGCTTCGTGAAATAATGGACAGGGCACTTGAGGCAGAACAGCGGAGGAAATCTTCTTTACCTCTCAAGGCCCCCTTTATCCAGATAGCATTCCTGCGGGCCCGCCAAACACACAGGAAGAAGAGGAGGAGGATTGTGTCAGCATAGATGTAGAGGATAACACTCAGCAGCAGTCTTCAAGGGATGGTTTTCCGTCCCCAGAAACCCAAGGAGTTGTACATGGCTGGAAGGAGGTAGTTAGAGATCATGTGATCCTGACCCAGAGGACTCAGAATCGAATGCCTCTGCAAACTCACGCTGCATGGCCTCCCTTATTCTGCAAAGCCTGCGAAAGGACCCTAGGATTTGTGTTATCAAGGAGAGGGATCATTACTGGCTGGCAACCCTTCTTACAGGGGTAAGGTTGCAGAACTCATCCTGCCTTTGCAGAGGGACCAGAGGATGAAACATCTTCAGGAGGCCTTGAAGAAAGGTTTGTGCAATGCATTTCCAGACCCTGGGAGGTTACAATTTCCTGGTGCTGGACAACATGTTGCTGATGCTTCATTCAGTCAGAGGAAGATCGGTGGAGAAGGTGGCCGGCTGACTTATACCTTTAAACAATTTTTCAGTACTCAGCGCCAAGGTCTGATCAGTTCAAGCAACCATCGCCAGCGTGTGCTTTACATGGTGCAGGAATACCTAGGGTCTAGAGCAGACTTGGAGACCTTTCCAACAGAGCATCCACTGGGTTACTGTTTCTAGAGGATGGACCACTGGCCAGAATTTGCTCAATATGCAATTGAGCTACTGGCCTGTCCTTCATCCAGCGTGCTTTCTGAACGCACATTCAGTGCTGATGGAGGGTTTGTAACGGATCAAAGAGTGTGCCTGTCCACAGACTCCGTTGATAGGCTCACATTCCTAAAAATGAATCAGTCTTGGATCAGCAGCTATCAAGCACCTGATGCTAATGTAACTGATTTGAATTTGCTATGGATGTGGGACCCCTTGAAGACTGCCTATGCTGACTATCCCATTCCTCCTCAATCTTGATGATGCTAGCTTCCAACAATATTTTTCATTTAGGGCACCACCACCCAAGGCCCAATTTTTCTGCCCCTGTTTAACAGGGGCATGTAATTACAATTTTTTATATAATATTTCAATGCAGGGCCTGTCCCTGCGCCCAACAAGAGTATCTGTGAGGGGTTACAGTGTTGTGGCACCACCACCACCCAAGGCTCAAATTTTCTGCCACTGTTAAACAGGGGCATGTAATTACAATTTTTGATCTAATATTTCAATGCAGGGCCCATTTCTGAACTCAACAAGAGTAACTGTGAGGGCTTACAGTGTTCTGGTACCACCACCACCAAAGGCCCAACTTTTCTGCCCCTGTTTAACAGGGGCATGTATTTACAATTTTTGATATAGTATTTCACAGCAGGTTCTGGTACCACCAACATCTTAGGCCCAATTTTCTGCACAAAAGTGAGTACACCCCTCACATTTTTGTAAATATTTTATGATATCTTTTCATGTGACAAAACTGAAGAAATGACACTTTGCTACAATGTAAAGTAGTGAGTGTACAGCTTGTGTAACAGTGTACATTTGCTGTCCCCTCAGAATAACTCAACACACAGCCATTAATGTCTAAACCACTGGCAACAAAAGTGAGTACATCCCTAAGTGAAAATGTCCTATTTGGGCCCAAAGTGTCAATAATTTGTGTGGCCACCATTATTTTCTAGCACTGCCTTAACCCTCTTGGGCATGGAGTTCACCAGAGCCTCACAGGTTGCCACTAGAGTCCTCTTCCACTCCTCCATGACGACATCACTGAGCTGGTGGATGTTAGAGACCTTGCGCTCCTCCACCTTCCATTTGAGGATTCCCCACAAATGCTCAATAAGGTTTAGGTCTGAAGACATGCTTGGCTAGGCCAATCACCTTTACCTTCGGCTTCTTTAGCAAGGCAGTGGTGATCTTGGAGGTGTGTTTGGGGTCGTTATCATGTTTGAATGTTGCCCTGCAGCCCAGTCTCTGAAGGGAAGGGGATCATGCTCTGCTTCAGTACATGGTGGCATTCATGGTTCCTTCAATGAACTGTAGATCCCCAGTGCCAGCAGCACTCATGCAGCCCCAGACCATGACACTCCCACCACCATGCTTGATCTGTAGGCAAGACACACTTGTCTTTGTACTCCTCACCTGGTTGCCGCCACACACGCTTGACACCATCTGAACCAAATACGTTTATCTTGGTCTCATTAGACCACAGGACATGGTTCCAGTAATCCATGTCCTTAGTCTACTTGTCTTCAGCAAACTGTTTGTGGGCTTTCTTGTGCATCATCTTTAGAAGAGGCTTCCTTTTGAGATGACAGCCATGCAGACCAAATTGATGCAGTGTGTGGCGTATGGTCTGAGCACTGACAGGCTGATCCCCCCACCCATGCAACCTCTGGATATGATGCTGAGCATGTGCACTCAACTTCTTTGGTCGACCATGGCGAGGTCTGTTCTGAGTGGAACCTGTCCTGGTAATCCACTGTATGGTCTTGGCCACTGTGCTGCAGCTCAGTTTCAGGGTCTTTGCAATCTTCTTATAGTCTAGGCCAGGAGTCCCATCATGCGGGAGTCATGCTTGTAACTGTCAGCCTTGCAATGCCTCATGGGGCTTGTACTTTCTCAACAGCTGGAGGGCCGCCAGTTTGAGACCCCTGGTCTAGGTCATCTTTAAGTAGAGCAATAATTATTTTTTTCAGATCCTCAGAGAGTTCTTTGCCATGAGGTGCCATGTTGAACTTCCAGTGACCAGTATGAGAGAGTGAGAGCGATAACACCAAATTTAACACACCTGCTCCCCATTCACACCTGAGACCTTGTAACACTAACAAGTCACATGACACCGGGGAGGGAAAATGGCTAATTGGGCTCAATTTGGACATTTTTACTTAGGGGTGTACTCACTTTTGTTGCCAACGGTTTAGACATTAATGGCTGTGTGTTGAGTTATTTTGAGGGGACAGCAAATTTACACTGTTATACAAGCTGTACACTCACTACTTTACATTGTAGAAAAGTGTCATTTCTTCTGTGTTGTCACATGAAAAGATAGAATAAAATATTTACAAAAATGTGAGGGGTGTACTCACTTTTGTGAGATACTGTATAAGCTGTTCAGAGTATATAGTGCCTGGGGGACCCCAAGCCATTTTTTTTTAATTTGGGTGCGGGTTCCCCTTAATATCCATACCAGACCCAAAGGGCCATGCCATATTTTTCAATAATTTTCATCTATATTGCCAGGACCCGACAATATATTACAGCCTAGTTTTAATTGAAAATGTTTCCTTTAGAAATGTAATTTTGCTGTGGTATTGTTCCCATGAGGCACAATATTTAAAGATATATTTCATTTTTATTGTTTTACTTTAAACATTATTAAAATCACTGCTCCCGAAAAAACTGCGTTTTTAAAACTTTTTTTTTGCATTGATACATGTCCCCTGGGGCAGGATCCGGGTCCCCACACATTTTTTATGGCAATAACTTGCATATAAGCCTTTAAAATGAGCACTTTTGATTATTCATGTTCGTGTCCCATAGACTTTAACGGTGTTCACGTGTTCGAACAAATTTTTTGCCTGTTCGCATGTTCTGCTGCGAACCGAACTAGGGGGTCTTCCGCTTATCCTATTCCCTAATGACTATCTGTCACTGCTGTCTGCTCTGCCACCCCCCCCTCCCCCCCACTCATGCTCACTGGAGCAGCTGTGCTGGTCCAGGCATGTGGGCAGATCCTGACCATGTGGTCGCAATCTTTAGGTTTGGTAAGAGTATCAATTTGCCAGGAAGCTGGAGTAGTGAACTGAATCTTGGAAACACAGAAGTCCTTCCAGTGGCAGTAAAGAGTCATAATTAGACATGTGCAATTAGTTTTGTTCACAATTAGTTTTTAAACGAATTTCGACAAATTCGTCAATTTGAAAATATGAAATGATAACTAACTAATAATAACTTAACTATTAAATTATAGGTATTGGAATTTCCTTTCAAATTTGGCTGTTAGTGAACGTAACGAATACTAATTTATCTGAAGTTACGAATTATCTGAAATACTGAATGCCGTATCTAAACAAATTAAACGTAACAAATTAATAATAATAAATAACAATAATAAAAGCGTTTTATTTTTATTATTATTAATTTTTGTTACGTTCACTAACAGCCAAATTTGAAAGGAAATTCAAATACCTATGATTTAATAGTTAGTTATTAGTTAGTTAGTTAGTTAGTTAGTTAGTTAGTTAGTTAGTTAGTTATTCTTTCATTTTTTCAGATTTTCTAATTTCCGAATTTACAAATTTACGAATTTACGAATTTTTGAATTTCCGAATTTACGAATTGTGATCATAACAAATGACCCAAAAACCAAAAAAAAACAAAACGAATGAAACGAAAACTAACACATTTTTCGGCAGTGCACATGTTTAGTTATAAGCTATGTTCATCAGCAGCCAGGCAATCGGGTGCAGGGTCAGAATCAAGTTCAAGGTCAGGAACAGGCAGGAGTAACGTGCTGAGGTAACAGGTAAGAAGGCGGAACCATGGTCAGAAGTCCAAGCCAAGGTCAGTAACATAAGTGAGCAGTAGACATAATTTCCAGGGGCAATCCAAGAGAGAGGTCAGGCTTAGCCAGGTCAGGAACAAGGTAAGCAAAGTTTTAGAGACTACAAATACAGGAACCAGAGCTGAAGACCATTGAGCACTGAGGCCAGACACACTCTCGTTTTAAATAGGCCGCCGGGCACCAAGACTTGTGGGTGTGCATGCACTTATGCACCAATGCCCATGCATGTGTGTATTCTTGTCCTTCCATGTCTAATTAGGCTTATATGCTCAGGACCCTGCACATGCACACAAAAATGAGCAATTGCTACACAATATATCTGACAGTTGTGCTTTGCCCTTTAAGGGAAAAACAGGTTTGCAATAATCTCTTTACTTATCTTTTATTTACCTACCTTTCCATTTTTTTGGCAGGGTGCTCAGAGGGAATATCCAGTTCTTTTGAGTATGGAGGAGCATGTGACATTATTTGGCCAATCCATAGCTCTATTAAAGCGGTAGTAAAGGCTTTTGAAAAAAAAAGAACATGTTTTCTCCTGCAAGGCAATATCATAATGTGCTATTATGCACTGCATACTAGCGCATTATGAGAAACTTACCTTGAAACAAAGCCCTCCAGTGGTGAGCTGTCACCACTGAAGGCACTTCCATCTTCACTTGGTGCTCCTTTCAAGTTCGTGGACTCTTTCCACCAGGCTGAATGAGCCGCGATGACGTCACTTCCACGCATGTGCGCAGGAGACTCAATCACGGTACACAGCTCTGAAGGAACGACATTGGTATGCTGTTTCCTTGGAGCACATGCACCGGTGACTTCACCGGCTGCTGCTCACCTGAATATCTCCTAAATGGTGCACGTTTAGGAGATATTCCTTTTACCTACAGGTAAGCTTTATTATAAGCTTACCTGTAGGTAAAAATCACAAATGAGAGTTTACTATCACTGTAAGCTCCAGCAATTCATAGCTTACACAAGGCTTTCTTTTTTCCCAGCAACTGAACTGAGTAACAAGGAGCAGAAGGAAGGCTGGTATAAACTGCTGGGGAGGTTTTCATCAAAGTGAACTTGTGCTTTGCCCATGTGGCCGATCACAGTCATTATTTCATTTTCCAAAAAACTCTGGGTCTCCGATAGAGAGCCCCTAATCTGCAGATCTCTCAGCAGTTCTAGCTCAGCAGTTCATACTAATAAATATAGAGGCTGTAGGGTTGCCTTTTGACTGCAATATCTTGCATTTCCCTCCTTGAAATACTCCTAAAATGTATCTTACTCAGAAGACTCCACTGGGATCGGTATGTGTTGTCTCTTATCATTTTGATTTGCGCTGCAATAACATAACATTTGTATCTATGGTTTATTAGTGTGTTGAAACAGATTTTCCCTGTGCGATTTGATGAAATACATTCAGCGAAGAAAGTAAAAGTGAATTTCTGAAAAGAACGTCCTCTTTTCCAGGAAGCTGGGAGCACTTCACACTTTTACTTCTGCCCCTAGATAGGCTCTTTTATGCATTACTGTATTTATTAAACTGTGTGGAAATAACTTAAATAAGAGCCATATGGAATTAAACTGACCATTGTGGATTTGTAGTCAGATGGAAAATTACTAACAAATGCTTACTGTTCAAAGTTTTAAGGGAAAAAAAAAACAGAACGACGTCTAATAACTGGTGAGACATTTCTTATAATGTACAGTATAGTATCAGAAGCAGGGCCGCTGATCAGGGGGTATCATCAGCCTCTGCCAACTCTGCAGGAGGTAGAGCAGGGACTCCCGAATTCTGCGAACCAATATGCTAATCCCCGCTGTGCAGCTATTAAAAAAAAAAGTCTCTGTGCCCCCTGTGTTCAGTGGGGGTCAGGGGACAGAAAGCGGACTCTTTAATCAGTTCCACAGCAGTGCTCCCGCTCGGCCCCAGTGTATTGATATAGAAGAGGCTGGGCTTCAATATAATTGTGTAGATCACTATTGTGGATTAATCCGCCTAAACCTCAAAAGTGATTAAATAGTCTGTCCCCCTGCACTCAGTGAACACAGATGGCTCGGAGAAGTGTTTTTTTAAAATAGCTGCACAGCGGGAATTAGAACCCCTGCATGGTATGCATTACCCAACCATGACCCCTGAACCAGGGGCGTAGATAAAGAGGGGCCAGGGGTGTTCAAACTCCCCCAGGGCCAAAATGAAATGCATGGTGTCCCTGTTCTGCAGCCGCATATGGCACCAGCGACAGGCAGCACTGCAGTCAGTGGCACACAGAGTGTAAAAATGCTGCTGCAGCAAGTGTAATAGATCATTAGGCATTCCCACACGCATGTTGTGTTACACTGCCAGGATGGTCTATCGGCCTCGGGCTGAAGGCTGACAGATCTATCACCAGGCAGCACAGTGGGAGCCGGCGGGGCATGAAGCCCTGCCCACTGCACACCATGTATTCCCGTTGGCTTGCAGTGCCACTCCCACCTTGGGCTTGGGAGAGGAGCTTTTCCTGGGCCCTGGAGCGTAGAGTGCTTGTAAAGTGCTGTGTAGCTGCCGGCCCCCCACATGGATGAACTGCTACTGTCCTGTCCAGGTATGTCCCTCTTTCTCTTTCGGCCTAGTCTCAGAGAGTCTTAGAGAGTGTCCTCAGACTTACCACTGCTCAGACTGCTGCTGGCATCCTGCTGTTCATACTAGGTAAGGACAGTTGACTGAGGCTAAGCTGAGTTTTCTATTGCTTGTGTTACTGACAGTCCAGCATGGCACTGGCAAGCTTGTTGTGGTGCTCACCAGCTTACTGATCCAGCAGTTGACACCACAACATGTCTGCCAATGCCAGAGCGAGGCTGAACACTTTCTGCTGCCTTCAGTGGTTTGCCTTGACCCTGTTTTACCCCTGGTTCATAAATATGTGGTGCAGGAAACGCTGTCATCCTTGTGTACTTCCCATACCGGGTTGCAATCACACTGTATTTTTGATCTGCTGCAGGTGTCAATTGAAAGTTAACAACTTCCCAAAAGAAGGTCACAAACGCAGTGTTTGTCTGAACCAGATCGCATGGTTGGTTTTCAAAAAAAGGTGCCTGCACTTCTTTGGTGCGATGTGGTGCGATTCAGCCCATTCAAAAGGGGCGCTCAAATCACACTACACAGAATTGCATGTGAATTGCACAGGAATGCGGTGCAGTTCCTGTGCAATTTACATGCAAACTATAGTGTGAAGCCAGGCTTACCGTGTTGATTGTGGTGCAATCATTCATTTTGAATGGGCTCAAATAGCACCAAAGTCATGCATGCACCAATTTTGGAACCGCACTGCATCCGCATGGTCGTTTTGTGAATGCGATCTGGTGTTTTGCAACCTTTGTTTGGAGTGTCATTAAGATAGCACTGACACCCACTGCAGATTGCAAGGGGGTGCGATTTGAATGAGGTGCATTAAACGTGCGTGGATTGAGGGTTTCCCGCATTGTAGTGTACCTCCGCGTATCTCCTAAGCAGTAGTGTGTTTTTCCTCTGCCAGTGCAGGAAGGTATGCAATTACACACCTTCTCGCACCCACTTAGATGTGAATCTAGTGTAGCACTTACCCCCCCCGAAGGAGCTGCTGGTTTAGATTGGGCTTACCGTTACCTCGTGTCCATCACAGGGGTCACAATGATGAGGAGGAAAAAAGAGTATTAAATGATGTCTGCACCAAACATTTAGTTTCTTTCTTTTGTTCTTTGAAGCCAAAAGAATAGGGATAGAGGATTAAGGGAGATTCAGGTACCTTAGATTGCGAGTCAGGGTAACTAGATATAGCAATCACCAGATAGGCCTCTCTCACTGACCTAGCACCCGGGTGCAATGCTTGAACACAGTCTCTGTCACAGACTTAAAAAACAAGATCTGTTGCGCTTAATATGATGTAAAAATAAAAGCTGCTGACACAAAAAATTGCTGGGTACAATTAAGGAGATATTAGGAGGAGTGGTGCAGCGCTAGAAAATAAGTCTAAATGTCCCCATAAAGGTAAAAATAACAATAGCTGAACAAAGTCCTCTTCATCAGAAGGCAGTGGTGACACTCTGTTTAGCGGGATCCATAATGAAAGGACACTCAGAAAGGAGATGTAAACATCATCATCAACACCCAAACAAACTGACCCTTATCAGCAGTGTATGGGTTATACACGTGTGTAGAAAACAGATAGCGAGAGGCAATCTTTCTGGGATAGACCAACGATCCCCCAGTGGAGTCGCATAAACATATTCCTTTCCCTCTAAACTAAATGGAAGGCTTTAGGTCTCCTCCTTGTGACAGGATTAAGAGCCAGGTATAGTCCAGTGGGTATATGCGCCTCAAGAATCGTAGTATATGGGGTGTAAAGAGAAAACGCTCATTGCGCAAATTCCATCAAAAAAGATAATTTATTGCATAAAAAGTAAAAGTCACTCACATTTCGTAACAAGGTACAGAGCAGTATGAAGCGTCCAGCGCTTCTAACCACAAAGATGGCTGCCGTGTCACCGTCCAACCGCGTACTGCGTCACCAGTCTCTAGTCGCCCAACGTTTACGCATCAAGACGACGCATGTTGATGACGAAACGTTGATGAGCCAACCTTACTGAGGAGGTGCAAAGGGCACCATCTCCTTGTAGGTAGGAAGCACACTCACTTTGCACCTATTCAGTCTGGACACTAATACTGGACAATAGCCAACAGCGTTAATAAAAACTGAAAGAAGGAAAAAACTGAAATCAGGTTTGATTTTCTAAAGGACCTGATAAAATAAAGTACCTGCTGCTGAACGCTGCTGCTGAACGCCTCCCCAGAACAAAAAAATATCTTTGGCCCTGCCCTGAACTATGTACATTACCTGGTCACAACCACTGAACTATGTACATTACCCACTCCTGACCCCTGAACTACGTACATTACCCACTCCTGACCCATGAACTATGTACATTACCCACTCCTGACCTCTGAACTATGTGCATTACCCACTCCTGGCCCCTGAACTATGTACATTACCCACTCCTGACCCTTGAACTATGTACATTACCCACTCCTGACCCTTGCACTATGTACAATACCCAGTTCTGGCCCCTGAACTATGTACATTACCCACTCCTGACCCCTGAACTATGTACATTACCCACTCCTGACCCTTGCACTATGTACATTACCCACTCTTGGCCCCTGAACTATGTAAATTACCCACTCCTGACCCCTGAACTATGTACATTACCCACTCCTGACCCCTGAACTATGTACATTACCCACTCCTGACCTCCTGACCTCTGCACTCTGTATATTAAATACTCCTGGCCCATGCACTATGTATGTACCCCTAACCCCATGCAAAGTGTAGGGTACTTACTCCTGAAACTACTGTACACTGTGTAAGTTACATAGCCCTGACCCCTGCACTCTGTACATTACATATTCTTGACACCAGCATTTTGTAAATGATATACATACACCTGATACATACCCTCCCACCATTCTGTGCAGTTTTACTACATCCACATTTCTCCAAGGCACACAGTTCATGCTGCCTCCTTCTTCTCTGCTTTCTGCCTGCGGTCTAGGGGGAGGAATGGTCAGGCTCAGGCTCCAGGTCTTGTCACGAGGGGGGGGCCCTGTCAGGTAGGCTGTACGGGGCCCCATAATTTCTAACAGTGGCCCTATGATGGAAAGGAAGAACATGAATAACTGCTATCCTTTTTAATATATTTGTTTTCACTTTTTTAGTCCTTTGTTGAATCTTGATCTGGCTGATCTCCTATAGCTTCTTTGCATTTGTTTCCTTTAGCCTAGGTTCACATTTATTTGGCATGCAATTTGACATGTCAAATTACATGTCAAATCGCATGCCAAACTAGCAGCTATTGCCGGCAACGGCACCATCCGACTTTACGGTGCCTCAAAAGTATCTCCTGTACTATTTTTGGTGACTTCGGGTGCGATTTCAATGGACATCTGTGCAGGAACCTGAAATGTCTCTGAAATTGCCCCCGAAGTCGGATTGACATGCGGGTATGAAATTGTGTGAATTCAGCTGAACTCACACGATTTCAATCCTGCTCCAATGTCAACTTAGGCTCAAAAGAGAAATTTGGGAATTTTAGGGTTGGTGTTACCCAGTGTGGAAAAACATGGTGTCACCCCCCACCAACTATAGTCCCTCCTAAGTACAGACCCCCCTCTATCAGTATAGACCCCCTCCCATAGCGCCCCCCCCAGCACATGTTTTCTTAACCCCCCCATCACTACTCCATTGTTTTGCCCCCTTGCCCCCTTCCTGGTCACTGTCTCTCTCCTCTGTCCACATACATTATAATAATCAGTACAGACCTCAAAACAGCGCAGTGTGTGTCCCTCAAACTCCCTCCTCCTCCTGGGTAGATGTAAACAGAGAGGAGGGGGAGGCGGCTTCGGTGAGCTCTGTGAGACAGGGAGATAGCCGGTCGGTGTTCTTTCAAAATAGCCGGTGACATGCAGATCATCGTAGGGGGTACGGTGGTGTTAGCGGTGCCGCTGCCCACAGGTGTCACCCTTCTGGTGGGTGTCCCCCGGGTGCGGTCTGCACCCCTGCCCCCTACTGGCAACGCCACTGCTTTCAGCTGCATGCTAACAGGCTGAGGCAATTGCAGGTCCAGGCATCTGGGTGGATCCCAACCGTAAGGTTGGGATCTTTCCAAAGCCTGGGCCGACTGAGTGACATCAGCCAACAGCGGGCTTTAGCCAGCTGTCAGCTGAAAACAAGTCACAGGAGTGCAGAACTGTACTCCTGTGATCCACAGGAGTAGCTTTGGCTATAGTAGCTTTGATAGCTTTGGCTATAAAAATAGTTTTGGCTATACTTCTCTTTTAATATGTTGACAGCAGTGGACCCTGCTTTATTCCATCTCCAGGCAAATATTTTAACTCCTGTTCATTTCACTCCCACTCATTTAGAAGTTACAGATCTTTTTAACTTATAAGGATCTGCCCTCATATGACCATCTGACGAGCTACATTTGGATGTGACCACTTATGCATTGTTGCAGTCCAGGCCCACCACCCATCAGTCTTGTTGCTGCTTCCTGTCAGGATATCATCATGAGTTTTCAGGTCCCTGTGAAAATCTTGCCGTTGGACCCAATGTGAATTATCCACCAGGCAGTGGCATAGGTACCTGAAGAAGGACCCTGCTAGCCTATAATCCAGAGGAAAAGTGTTGACGTTGGATGTCATTCAACCTGGAAACAGAACATCACCGCATCGCTGGAGCAGTAAGTCCACAGGGGACAGCGCTGGAAATTTGGCGGGTATTTTTGGTTTTCAGGAGCTGCCATGTGATCAGTGCCAAAGTTATAAAGGGACAAAAGGAGAAATTGCCTCAGGCCCCCCCTGCCAGAGAGAGCCTAAACTTACTTTATAAAAAAAGTAAACTTATTTTCCCTCGAGACTTCAGTAGTGTGTTTATTGAGGAAACTGTCCACTTTGCAGCTTTTGCCAAGCCCTGATCAAGTCTCACTCCATCTCAACAGGTAGTTTCATTACATGATGGAGGACTTGCTGATACGTTTCCAGGTGTTAATGTAGCTCTTAAAATATATTTGAGCATGATGGTCACTAGTTGTTGGGGAGAAAGGTCGTTCAGCAAATTGGCACTGATAAAGAATTATCTGAGAACCACGATGACCTATGAAAGACTAAGTGCTTTGTGCCTACTGGCTCTCGAGAGCAGTTTACTCAAGATGCTACAGTTTGATGATTTAGTTAAAGATTTTCCAGATGTTAAGTGCAGGACGAAAAACTTTATGTAAATATTGTAGTGTGATGCATAACTGTGATATATGACTTGCCAGTTCCAATTACCTATGTAATGTGTATTCTAATGCCCCGTACACACGGTCGGACTTTGTTCGGACATTCCGACAATAAAATCCTAGGATTTTTTCTGACGGATGTTGGCTCAAACTTGTCTTGCATACACACTGTCACACAAAGTTGTCGGAAAATCCGATCGTTCTGAACGCGGTGACGTAAAACACGTACATCGGGACTATAAACGGGGCAGTATCCAATAGCTTTCATCTCTTTATTTATTCTGAGCATGCGTGGCACTTTGTGCGTCGGATTTGTGTACACACGATCGGAATTTTCGACAACGGATTTTGTTGTCGGAAAATTTTATAGCAAGCTCTCAAACTTTGTGTGTCGGAAATTCCGATGGAAAATGTGTGATGGAGCCTACACACGGTCGGAATTTCCAACAACAAGGTCCTATCACACATTTTCCATCGGAAAATCCGACCGTGTGTACGGGGCATAATGGTGACAATGGTGAAGACGTGCTCAGTCTGCACGGGGCTGCCAAAAAGATTGCAGACAGTGCCTGACTTTCTTATTCTAAGACCCAGTGTTCGAACTCCGAACTCATGTTAATGCATGTACCTTGTAATAAATGTTTATTTCTCTTTGTACAAATAAATAAAATTTGATATAAAACACCAGTTTATGAAATAGTAAACTTTCAAGAACACATAAATAAGGTTGATCATAAACCAGTCGCAGCTTTTATCCTGCTCTCAAACTTTGTGTGTCGGAAAATCCGATGGAAAATTTGTGATGGAGCCTACACACGGTTGGAATTTCCGACAACAAGGTTCTATCACACATTTTCCGTCGGAAAATCCGACTGTGTGTACCGGGCATTACAGTCAAGAAAATTGAGAAAATAAAATCAGACAAGTGTCTTCTTCGGAACATAACATTTTTTTTTTAGAATAAAAGTGGTTTATTCTTCATTTCAGTTCACTTTTTATTTGTAATATAATTTAATTTCTATGTTGAGGGCCCCTGAACTTGAAGTGCACCAGGCCCCCCAATGCCTAAATCCAGCACTGCATGGAATCCTGATTTTTTTTTTTTAAAAGCCCGAACTGAAGTTGGGCTTTGGGCGTCCTTTAAAATCATTAAATGCATTTTTAATACAACTTATGTTCATACCTTAATCATTCTTGATATTAGTCTTTTGTAATCCTCTGAGGAACTGGAGATGACCCCATTCTCTGTTTTCAGGAAAATATACGGTATTTCTTAAGGTGCTATTGACAATTTTCACTACATATCGGTAACAACCCATATAATACATACATACAAAGAAACCAAAACAAATGTTCAGAAATTAAGTTATGTGTAATAAAATATTGAACATGCTAACTGAAATTTATTTAATACTTCATACAAAATCCTTTGTTGGTAATGACGGCTTTAAGAGGCCTTCTGTATGGAGAAACTAGTCGCATGCGTTGCTCAGGTGTGATTTTGGCCCATTCTTCCACACAAACAGTCTTCAAATCTTGAAGGTTTCGTGGACCTCTTCTATGAACTCTGATCCTTAGTTCTCTCCATAGTTTTTCTTTTTTTTTTTTTTTTTTGCCACTTCAGAAAATTCTTAGAGAGACTAATTCAGCTTTCTCGCTCATAAGTATCTCTTCTTATCTCTTCATCACTGTGGCGTATTTATTTTTATTTCCCTCGGGGGGGTCAAGACAGGGGTTTACATAGAATAATTATATATAAAACTAAGCCTCACCTATTAAGGCGTAACCCTCAATTCTCCTTCTCTAAAATGTTATCTTTATTTATGAAACTCTCTGTTTCACCTATCTAAAAGCATAGAAAAAGAAAAGGCAAAGAAACCGTACACGTATAAGTATATATATATATGACCCCTCCCCTCCCTCCCCCCTCCCTCCCCCCTCCCCCTCCCACCCCTGTGCACTGCCCATGGTCTTATTCAATGGGTAGTTACATCTTGATTTTTTCCGCATAACTCCATGTTTTTTTAAACTCCTTCCAACATTTCCAGTTGTCTACTTCTCTCTTTTCCTCTTTATACAAAGAAAACTGCTCCATGGTGTGGGTCTCCTCCACGGCATTTATCCAGTCCCACACCTCTGGACTTTCTTTTCCCCACCAATTTTTGGGGATTAATCTTTTTGCTGCATTCAAAAGATGTGGAACCAGTGATGTTTTATATTGTTTCACGCTTCCTTCTATGCCGTGGAAGAGAACCACCCACGGATCCTCCTTCACCTCTATTTTTGTAATCTCCTTTATCAGACTCAGGATTTTTTTCCAATATTTCCTAATTACCGGGCAATTCCACCATAAGTGAGCCATAGTGCCCATCTCTCCACATCCTCGCCAGCACTCTGCCGATTTCCCCTGTTGGAATTTACTCATCCTATCTGGCGTTGCGTACCACCTTGCCATGCATTTATAATTCATCTCGGCCGTTTTTGTATCTGCCGCTGAGCTATGGGCTAGGCGAAGCATTTTATTAATCGTGTTCGTGTCTTTTTGTGTTCCCAACTCCTTTTCCCAATTTCTGATGAATGTGGGTACCTCTGCTTCTTCTACTTTTAATAATAGTTTATATAGCTTGGATATTGTGTTTTTTGTCTTTTCCGCGCAGCATAATTTTTCTAGTTCTGTCAAGTTTTCTCCAGATCTTATTGGTTGAGGTAAATTTTTCACGAAACAATCTAGTTGCATGTACCTCCATTCATCTATCACCCATGTGTCTGTGTTTTCTTTCAATTCAGCTATTGTGACTATTTTCCCTTTTTTAAGTATTTCTCTAAGCTGTACTTTATCTTTTTTTATCCAGTTCCCCCCTATATCTCTTTTCCCTGGTGCAAAATATTCATTCTCCTTTAATTCTATCAGAGGAGAATTAAAAGTCTTATCTAACTGTTTATAAGCTACCTCCCATGTTTTTAAAACTATTTTTGTCAAACCGTGTGTTTCCTCATCTACCGTTCTGTGACTCGGAGGGTTCCAAATTATAGATCCTAAACGTGTTTTACTATAGTGATTCTCTATATTCACCCATCTTTTTTCTTGGTTATCCCTAGCCCATTCTATTGCTCTTGACATAATTATTGCTTTGTAATATTTTAGGATATCTGGGACCGCGAGGCCTCCTTTGGCTCTATCTTGTTTTAGTGTCTTGAGAGATATTCTTGATCTTTTGTTCTTCCATATTATGTTAGAGATTATTGATTTCAGTTTTCTGATATATTCCTGTGGGAGTCTAATGGGTAACATTTGGAATTTATACGTGATCTTAGGTAAGAGAACCATCTTTATGGCGTTAATACGCCCCATCCATGAAAGAGGTTTTATCTGAAGTTTTTTCCCTTCCCTCCTTATTTCCTCTAAGAGATGGATATAGTTTTTCCTATATAACTTTTCCGGGGAGTTCGAAAGCATTATTCCCAGATATTTAATCTCTTTTTTCCAGCAAAATTGGAAATCTCTCTTCAGTTTTTCCTCCTCTATTTTACTCACTTTTATCTTCAAAATTTCTGATTTCCCCATATTGATCTTAAAGTTTGTTATTTCTCCATATTGTTTTAATATTTTGACCAATCTTGGTAATGTATTTCCGGGGTTACTTATATAGAAGAGCACGTCGTCCGCATAAGCAGCCAATTTGTGCTCCTCTTTTCCCACTTTGAATCCTTCAATATCAGGGTTATTTCTAATTGTTGACAGGAGGGGTTCTAGGGCCAGCACGAAGAGAAGGGGGGACAGGGGACATCCCTGTCTTGTCCCTCTCTTCATCTCGAAGGGTGATGACAGGGTTCCATTGATCTTAATGGCCGCCTTAGGTTTCCTATAGAGTGCTTTAATCCATCCTATCATCTTGGGGCCGATTCCAATTATTTCTAGGGTTCTAAACAGGAACTCCCAGGCCACCCTGTCAAACGCCTTTTCGGCATCACTTGACAAGAGCAGACCTGGGAGTCCCTCCTCCCTTCTCTTCTGGAGCAACAGTAGGGTTCTCACCCCATTGTCTCTTCCTTCCCTTCCCGCTATAAAGCCTACTTGGTCCGGATGAATCACCCCATTCATCAGTTCTTTTATCCTTATGGCCAATACTTTTGAGTATATTTTTGTATCTACATTAATCAGTGATATCGGTCTATAACTCACGCATAAAGTTGCGTCTTTGGCCTCTTTGGGGATTACGGTGATTGTAGCGAAAAGCGCCTCATTACTTAATTCATATTCACTTCCCACCCCGTTCATGTACTTACACATTTTCGGAACTAATATGTCTTTAAATTTCTTGTAGTAATATGTGGTGAACCCATCCGGACCCGGACTTTTCCCCTGTGTACTATCTGCTATTGCTCTATATATCTCTTCCTCTGTAATTGGTTTCTCCAGAGCCTCTCTAGCATTTTTTGTAATTTTGGTTAATTTGGCGCTTTTTAAGAATTCCTCTATCTTCCTGTTTTTACTTTCCTCCATTGTCTGGTCTCCATTTATCTCCTCCGTATATAGTTCACTATAGTAGTTTTTAAATACTTCCCCAGTCTCTTTGGTTTCATACACCATCTTCCCATGTTTATCCTGTATCTTTCCTATAAAGTTAAGGGCTTTTTTTTTCCTGAGCATTCTGGCTAAATGCTTTCCCGCCTTATTTCCATACAGATATCTTTCTTTAGCTATTTGGTTAAATTTTTCCTTTGTTTCTTGTTCCATCAGCTTTTTTAATTCATCCCGTTTATTTATCAGTGCGAGGTATGTTGTTTGGTGGTGTCCTCTGTGTTTTTTATGTTCTTGTTCTAAATTAAAAATTTCTTTTATAACATTTCCCATCCTGTTTTTCCTTTCCCTCTTTCTCCTTACTCCCTCTTTTATTATTATTCCCCTTATGTAGGCTTTATGTGCTTCCCAAGTCACCGATCCCGATGTGTCTCCTGTTTCATTTGTTTCAAAATAGTATTTTAGCTCTCTCTCTATTTTTTTGGAGATTTCTTCGTTTTGCAATAGATCTTCGTTTATTCTCCACAATGATTGCCTCCCTTGTGCCCTATTAATCTGCATCTCCATCTCAATAGGGGCATGGTCTGATATTGTGATTATTCCTATTTTTGAACCAACTATCCTATCTAAAAGTCTATGGTCTACTAATATGTAGTCAATCCTAGAGTACATACGGTGCACAGGGGAGTAGAACGTATAATCTCGTATTTTACCATTCATAACCCTCCAGATGTCTACCAGTTGATTTTTATGTAGTTCCTGTTTTATCTTCCTCATCTGTCCGTTATTCGTCCCCTGTGCCCCGGACGTACTGTCGATCTTTGGTTCTAAACACACATTAAGGTCCCCCATTACTATGAGTTCTCCCTTCTTGAAATCCATTAATTTCTCTAATGTGCCCTTGAGAAACCTTACTGGGTTTTTGTTGGGGGCATATATGTTGGCAAGGGTACATTCCATTCCTCCGAGTATTCCTCTGAGGAATAAAAATCTCCCTCCTGGGTCCTGCATCATACCTCCTAGTTTAAACTGTACCCCTTTGGCCAATCCTATTGCCACTCCCCTTGCTCTTTTCGATATTGCATCTCCATAGAACCAATTCGGGAATTCTTTTGATCTTAATCTAATATTTGATTCATGCGTTAAATGGGTCTCCTGCAGGGACACCACCCCTGCTCCATAGGTTTGTAGTTCCCTCAAGATTTTATGCCTTTTTAAATTTGAGTTTAACCCTTTTACGTTATAGGAAAGAAATTTCAGTGTTGTCATTTTTCTGAGTTTGCTATCTTTTGTGCCTTTAACCTACCTTGAGCTACCCCTTTTTCTATCGGGGCATGTGCACACTGTACCCCCCCTACTGCCCGTTCCCCTCCTCCCCCCCTCCCCCATCCATCCTCCACCCTCCCTGAGCCACCCCTCCTTCTATCCCGACATATGCATCATGTGCCCCCCCTCCTCCCCATCCCCCCCCCTCCCACCACCTCCCCCCATCCATCTCCCCCCCTCCCTCCCCCTCCCCTCCTGGCCCCCTATGGGCCCCTCGTTTGTTCGGCGCCCCAAACATCAGGGCGACCAACAAACCTATTTATCCCAAGGTATGGGACCCAGTGTACCCTCTCACCCCTTCCTTAGATTGAAAATTTGAAGTGGTGTTGACCTGCTATCTTCTGTTTTACGTGATCTGTGTGCTCTTCCCCCCTAATCCCCCCCCCCCGTCCAGCCCGGTATATCTGGTATTTGCAAATCTAGTTTTCCACAGAACCCTTCCAGATCTTCAGGAAAGCGCAATTTCGCTGATCTCCCCTCTTTGTATCCTATCAGGCAGGCTGGAAACCCCCAGCTATATCTAATGTTTTGTTGCCTCATCTTTTCTAAGAAGGGTTTAAGGTGTCTTCTTCTTGTTAAGGTTTCTTGAGATAGATCGGCGTACACCTGTATCTCCGTTCCCTCATATACCAGGGGTGATTTTATCCTTAACTTTCCCCAGATCTCCGACTTATCTTCATAAGATCTAAATCTAATAATAATGTCCCGTGGTCTTTCTTCTGAATTTCTCCGGTGTCCGACTCTATGTATTCTTTCTATCCTTAGGGGTTCTTCATCCTTTTTATCTATAAGGGGGCCAAATACTATTGAGCACATTTTCCTTAGATCTTCTCCCTCTTTTTCTGGGACTGATCGTAGCCTTATATTCTGTCTGCTGTTTCTATTTTCCTAATCTTCTATTTTATAAAGGATTTCCTTCTGTATTTGTTTTGCTGTTTTCATTTGCTGTTTAAGGGATACAAGTCAGGTGATTGGTTGGGCCATTTATTTTCTTTCTTTCTGGTCACAGTCACATTCTTTCTTTCTGTATATCAAGCCAAGCAATTCATAGACTTACCATCTTTTCTTGATAAAACTCAATCCTTTTGATGACTTTCCTAATAATGATTGGGAATTACCTAAATTGTGGCAAAAATTAAGAGATTTCAGCATACTGTTTCTATTATCGCAAAATGCATTGGAGTCGATTGAGAAGGTGAAACTGAAGTGGTTTTGGTGAATTTTAAGAGTGGAATTAGGTTCTGCACCAGTACTTCTGGACAAGGATAGCAATAAAAAATACATTCCAAATTTTAAATTTTCTGGATTCACACCTTTGTGTTTTTACTTGTTATTTTTTATTCCTATTCTATAAAATCAATGGAAATGCATCAAAATACAGTTCAAAGCATGGGTGATGACGTGTGTCATGACACGTCAACGCATCATGATGTGCGTCAATGTGCATCAAACTTGCCCTGATGCACTTTAGTATTCAATCCAAAGTGCACTGCAAAGCACATTTAAAAAGCATGACAATGCATGTTTATGTCTGTTGACATGCTTTTTAAAGCTTGATGATTTCAATGGAAAATATATTGGGAGAAAAACTTACACGCTCACCGGCCACTTTATTAGGTACACCTGTTCTATTGCTTGGTACTACAAATTGCTAATCAGCCAATCACGTGACAGCAACTCAATGCATTTAGGCATCTAGGCGTGGTGAAGATGACTTGCTGAAGTTCAAACAAAGGGGATTTAAGTGACTTTGAACGTGACATTGTTGTTGGTGTCAAACAGGCTGGTCTGAGTATTTCAAAAACTGCTGATCTACTGGGATTTTAACACACAACCATCACTCGGGTTTGCACAGAATGGTCAGGAAAAGATAAAATATCCAGTGAGCTGCTTTTGTGTTGGCGAAAATGTCTTAGTGATGTCAGAGATCAGAGGAGAATGGTACTGCTTCGAGATGATAGAAAGGCAACAGTAACTCAAATAACCACTCGTTACAACCAAGGTTTGCAGAATGCTATCTCTGAATGCACAACAAATTGAACCTTTAAGCAGATGAGCTACAGCAGCAGAAGATCACAACGGGTACCACTCCTGTCAGCTAAGAACATAAAATGAGGCTACAATTCGCACAGGCTCACCAAAATTGGACAATAGAAGATTGGAAAAACGTTGCCTGATCTGATGAGTCTCCATTTCAGCTGCGAAATTCAGATGGTAGGGTCAGAATTCGGTGTAAACAACATGAAAGCATGGATCCATCCTGCCTTGTATCGACGGTTCAGACTTGTGGTGTAATGGTGTGGGGGATATTTTCTTGGCACACTTTGGGCCCCTTAGTACCAATTGAGCATTGCTTAAACACCACGGCCTACCTGAGTATTGCTGCTGAACATGTCCATCTCTTTATGACTACAGTGTCCCCATCTTCTGATGGCTCCTTCCAGCAGGATAATGCTCCATGTCACAAAGCTCAAATTATCAAACCAGTCACTGTACTCCAATGGCCTCCACAGTTACCAGATCTTAATCCAATAGAGCACCTTTGGGAAATGGTGGAATGGGAGAGTGGCATCATGGATGTTCAGCCGACAAATCTGCAGAAACTGTGTGTAGCTATCATGTCAATATGGGCCAAAATTACAGAGGAATGTTTCCAACACCTTTTTGAATCTATGCCACGAAGAATTAAGGCAGTTCTGAAGGCAAAAGGGGGTCCAACCTGGTCCTAGCAAGGTGTACCTAATAATAAAGTGGCCGGTGAGTGTAGTTGTGAATATAATCTTAACATTATTGCAACAGGAGAGGACCACTGTACGGGAAAGCACAATTTATTATGAATGTTCTGCCAGGTCTGATGAAGTCTTACAATGAAACGTGTTGGGTGTGCTTAAAGTGTATGACCAACCAAAAACTTTGAGAAACCTTGCTCTGAAAAATGTCATGCAGCCATCATTGAAGTGCTTATGGGCAGGCAATGGTAGCAAAAAAAGGCAGCAGCGGGTCAGCAGCTTCGAGATGCCACCAAGGGTGAAAAGAAGATGAAAAAAAGTATTTTATTACAAAAAAAAATCATAATATCATTCAAATTGGGTTTACATGTACTTTAAATATATAGTATTTATTATGTGTTTCTCCTGCAAACTCTCTATGTACATGAGACATTCTGTGTTATTTTGCTACTTGTGGAGCCGATATTTAGTTTTGTGTATTATCTTAGGAAAGCGTTCCCAGTTTATGACAAGTCTACAGTGTGACTGACATAGAGTGTCTGCACTATCTATGTAGCCAGCTTATAAAACTACAATTCATTGTTTAAGGCTCTGGTTACCCCGACAAGGCGATGAGAGCTTGTTTCTAACAAATTGATCACATGTGTCAGGCCGGTGGAAATGTCTGTTTAAATTTTCCCATGTTCTCCAATGAGCTTACCAAGAGGAAGTCTTATCACTGATAGTTTGAAAATGTTATTATATACAGTCAAGTAGATGGTTTTCATTAAATGTATCTGCCGTTCCTTTATATTGTGCCGCCACCGCCATGTACAGACCTTTATGGTAAATCCTGAGATCGGGCTGCAATGGATTTCTTAAACAAACGCCTTGGGCGGATGTAGAATTTAACAGGTATCATTTGTAAGTGGTTAGTTTATACAATTTGTAGATATGAAAAGATTGCAATGTAAAGTAAACCGCTGGTGTTAAGCTAATATTGAATTTTTCCATATCTTAAAGTGGTTTCAACCAAAGACAAGTTAACTATAAAAAGGAAATGCATAAGGATGGGATGTATTACATTTTCTTCATCGAGTTAAACATTAGAAATAGAGTGCTTGGAAGATCTGTTTTAAGTGTGTTTATAACCACAATTGTAAAACTGCTTTTCTGAACTTTACTAGTTTGATTATTTTTAATATAACTTTTCTTATGTTAAAAAAAAAAAAAAATTGCTAGCGTTACACTCTCAAATTCCACCGCTGGAGACCAGAATATGACTTATTACACACTCAGCCTCCCACTATGCAGGCAGACATCCCAAGTCTCCTGCAAGCTGTGGGAGTCTCCAGCATTTGTCTGCGGGCTCCCGGACACCCACGAGCGCAGGGCGATCTCCCGGCTGGGTCTGTCACTCAGCCACAGACAGACAGAGCGGCCCAAGTGGCCGAACGGAGTACGGCCGCTTTTTCTGTCACAGGCGGATGTAAGGCGCTGCAAGCTGGCGTGGAGGAGGGGACAGCCCATACTGCTGTCCCCGGCCTGCTTTGGCTGCTGCATGGGTACTTTTTTTTTAAGGTCGCGTCGGTCCGGCAAAGTCAGCAGGGAAGGGAAGGAGGGGGGTGGGCAGAGAGAAGAATGTGCACTGCCCGTGATCTGCAGGCTGTAGCAATTAAAAGGAAAAGAAAAAACTTTCCCCAGTCAAGTGGACTCTTTCTCCACTTTCGGGTGCCACTGCACAGTGATCTCCTGTGCGACAAGTACATGACAGTACTAGTCTCTTCTATATCAATCCGCAGGCAGACCGGGACTGTCATGTACTTGTCGCACAGGAGATTATTGTGCGGCGGCACCCAAAAGTAAAGAAAGAGTCTGCTTGACTGGGGAAAGTTTTTTTCTTCTAATTGCTACAGCCTGCAGATCACGGGCGCCCATTCTTCTCTCTGCCTCTGCCACCCCCTTCCTTCTGGGGAATTCTCTGACTGGGATGGCTCACCAGCCCCATTGCAGCCAGACCCCTGGCCCCAGCAGCCAGACCACAGGCCCCAGCAGTCCAGCTCAAGCATCCAACAGCCAGACCCTAGTAGCCAGGCCCAGGCTCCAGCAGCCAGACCCCATGACCAGCAGCCCAGCCCCAGCAGCTGTGTGATCAGGCTGCTTTTTATGGGCACTGGCATAGGCGTGCGCAAGGGGTGTGCCAGGTGTGCCTGGGCACACCCTAATCCTGGAGTTGGCAACCCATCAATTGTGGACAGGTGACAGTGAAGCCGTGATCCTTAATTGCCAATCCCTAGAACCTGGACAGGATAGGCGGCTGGAGTGGAAATGAAGGGACCGATCTGTATTTTCTTCTGCAGCAGCTGAAAGTAGGCTTCTCCTTCTCCTCCTCTTCCTCTCGCTGATATTCAGCTACGCCACGGGAGGAAAATACAGGGGGTTGGTGCCAATGTATGCCACCCCTCTTGTCCCAGTTCCTTTTCTTTCTGCTGCCCAGGTCCCCCTGTGTGCTCACCTGCTCCCCCCATTGTTTTAGGATGACGAGTGGGGAAGAGGCCGGTTAATATGTCACAAAGGCATATGTGTTGAGCTTTGAGGTGCACACCCTAATGCAATAGGCTGTGCACACTTATGGGCATTGGTAAAGCTGCATTTCATGGGCACTGGTAAGGCTGCATTTAATTGGCATTGGTAAGCTGAATTTTATTGGGGGGGGGGGCGGCGCCGGCGCGAAGCGTCACCTCCCTGAAATGAGTTTTTGAAGGTTGGGATGTCTGTGCAGGGATTTTCAGAGATTTGCTCTGGGACAACAATCTAAACACTAGCAGACCAATGCCCTGTACACACGGTCGGACATTGAGCGGACATTCCGACAAAAAAATCCATGGATTTTTTCCGACGGATGTTGGCTCAAACTTGTCTTGCATACACACGGTCACACAAAGTTGTCCGAAAATCCGATCGTTCTAAATGCGGTGACATAAAACACCTACATCGGGACTAAAAACGGGACAGTAGCCAATAGCTGTCGTCTCTCTTAATTTATTCTGAGCATGCGTGGCACTTTGTGCGTTGGATTTGTGTACACACGATCGGAATTTCTGACAACGGATTTTGTTGTCGGAAAATTTTATAGCAAGCTCTCAAACTTTGTGTGTCGGAAATTCCGATGGAAAATGTGTGATGGAGCCCACACACGGTCGGAATTTCCGACAACAAGGTCCTATCACACATTTTCCGTCGGAAAATCCGACCGTATGTACAGGGCATGAGAGTAAACATCACTGGGGCAGGTTAAGTACACAGTTAACTGTTTACACACAGATGGTAGCCACCAACACGTTTTAACAGAAACAGGCACCATTCACAGGATCTGCTGCTCCAATTCTGACCTTTTAAAAATGCCTGTATCAATTTCTGCCACATCCAGACAGGAATGTAACAGAGTTTACAATACTGTAGCTCCTTATAAAGAATTATGTGGAGGTATGCCACCTTTTCTTTAAGCCAAACCCAAACACTTTAGTTGCACACAGCATTTTTTTCATTTAAGGGGGAACACTGTGGAACCTGATGTAAAGGGGAATTCTGAGGAAAGAGGTTACTGCTCACCAAAGCCCCCACTTGCCTCAGAGTTCCCAGAGCACCTGTTACATCTGAGTCCCCTTTACCTTAGTGTACTCACTCACTCGGGCAGGAGAGAGAAGGGAGGGTGGAGACTTCAGTCACAGACAGTAGATGGTGAGGATAGAGGGTCAGGCATCAGCACCTTTCATCCACTATGTATCTTCCAGCTGCTGGGCTTCAAATGTCCTGTCCACACATCCCTTTTCTGAGGCACAGCATACCAGGGATTGGAGTGTGGGCAAACACATAAGCGTAGGGGTGGAAGGAGGAGGAGCAGATCAAGCTCTCTCTCCTCTCCCTTCTGTGTGTGTGTTGGGGGGGTAACTTTGCTGGCTCTAGGCAGTGTGAGAGAGAGTGCCACAGACAATCGGCTCAGACAACTGCAGCCACCCCTCCAGATGGTTGCTGACCCTGGTGATTACGGTTTGCCCGAGCACACCTAGCTCATGCACATGCCTATGGACTCAGCGCTTGTGGTCCTTGATTACTTGGGGAGCTACAGTCTGGTCTAAATAATGTGCCTGGGTTTCAAGCAGTCTGAAACCTTGACAAATAATTAAAAACGTTAAAATGTATTTTATTAGACTCATAGACTTAGTAATAGTTTTTGATCTTGGCATCTTGACAAACAATGATCTAACATTTTTTCATGAAGGTAACTCCTGTGCAATGAGAAATGGGGAGAACGTATAAAAATTATAGTGATACTAAAGTCTTTTTTTTTGTTATATGTTATACTTGCCCCCTCTGTGCAATGGTTTGCACAGAGAAGCCCAGATCCTCTTCTTCTTGGGTCCCTCTTTGGAGCTTCTGGTCCCTCCCCCTGCCGAGTGCCCCCACAGCTTGCTATGGGGGGCACCTGAGCCGAGCCACAGCTCCCTCTGTCCATGCAGACACGGAGCCGCAGCCCGGCCCCATCCCCTCACTCCTCATTGGCTTCCTGACTTCAATTGACAGCAGCGGGAGCCAATGGTGCTCGGCTGCTGTCTCAGCAAAATCAGGAGGTAGAGTCCCGGCCAGCCCAGTCTCTTGTACAACATTGCTGGATCGAAGATGGGCTCAGGTAAGTATTAGGGGGCTGAGTGGGGCTGCTGCGCACAGAAGGTTTTTTTTTTATCTTAATGCATAGAATGCATTAAGATAAAAAACTTTCTGGCTTTACAACCACTTTAACTTATATGTCAATTCTTCCATATGTTAGTATAAGTCACTATTCACAGTCTGTGAGATGTGTATTCCTTGCTATTCTGTTTACAACTATTACATGACAGGGTCATTCAGAGTCTTCTACAGACTCTGGTCTAAGTACTGTTTATGGGGGTTTTGGTAGATCATAAGCTCAATAATAACATGAAATTCCAAGCTATGATTTCCAAAGCGAGCAAAGTTCTTTCTTGTATTAAGAGAGGTATGGACTCCAGAGAGAGAGATATAATTTTGCCCCTGTACAAATCATTAGTAAGACCTCATCTGGAATATGCAGTTCAGTTACCGGTATCTCAAAAAGGATATCGGGGAACTTGAGAAAGTGTAGAGAAGGGCAACCAAACTGATAAGAGGCATGGAGGAGCTCAGCTATGAGGAAAGATTAGAGGAACTGAATTTATTCACTCTTGAGAAGAGGAGATTAAGAAGGGATATGATCAACATGTACAAATATATAAGGGGTCCATGAAGTGAACGTGGTGTTGAGTTATTCACTTTACGGTCAACACAGAGGACAAGGGGACACTCTTTATGCCTAGAGCAAAAGAGGTTTAATCTCCAAATACGGAAAGGTTTCTTCACAGTGAGAGCTGTGAAAATGTGGAATAGACTCCCTCCAGAGGTGGTTATGGCCAACTCAGTAGATTGCTTTAACCACTTGCTTACTGGGCACTTAAACCCCCCTCCTGTCCAGACCAATTTTCAGCTTTCAGCGCTGTCGCATTTAGAATGACAATTGCGCGGTCATACAACACTGTACTCAAATGACATTTTTATCTTTTTTTCCTCACAAATAGAGCTTTCTTTTGGTGGTATTTGATCACCTCTGCAGTTTTTATTTTTTGTTAAAAAAATTGAAAGACTGAATTTCCTCCCGGAAAGGCAGGCACCTCTTTTTCAGTCACCATCAGTTTTTCCAAAAAAGGAAAAGGACAGTGAGGTGAAAGCCGGCAATTATAATTTGGGTTCTGATTAACCTTTAGTGATACTTTACATTGGCATCAATTAGTTAGAATCCACTGACACACCAAAGAAAGTAAACAGCTACTTTCCATACTTTTAGAATTACCAGTCCACTTCTTGTTCATGGAAGAAATAAACAAATTGATTCAAGAATTGTGACAAACATGGAGAAAACTGGAGACTGAATTTAGTGTATTGAATGGCGCTGAGACCCTAGGTGTATTCTACTTGGTGCCTATGACGGTATTGTGACAAAACTCTACTACTATTATTCAGATTGGTCATCTAATTGTGATGTTTAGGCGGATTCCATACACCGAGACACCCCTGTGGAATACCTCGGGGAAATCTGTATATTGGTTGGATCAAAGATTTAGTGGGCCACACTGAACTGTTCAAACCCAAATTGGAGGTGTTATTCCAAAGAATTTAGTGAACTCAATAGCCCACGCAATTCGGGGGCCTCACACTGCCCCTTTCATCAAGGCTTAAGAAAATGGCTGTTGGAGGACTCGAGCTGGAGATAAAATTGGAATAATTGTATATTGAAAGTCTCAATCTCCTTTAGAAACTGGTGATTGCCGCACGCAAGACATTCAGAGTGGATAAAAAACAGGCTTCCTTTAATTATTGGGCACTTCAGGTCTAGAAACAAATAATAAAGTTTTTTTCAAGAGCCTAAAATGTGTATAATTATCTACTACTTGTATGCTGCCATGTTGGCCCAAGAAAACTGTGAAATTGTTCATATTTACTGTAATATTCCCTTCCTGGTGTCAGTACTTTACAACATACTTACTTTCAGTTATTAAAATGAGGGCATGCCTTTCAATGACCTGTTTTATAGTTATCATTGTTCCTGTGGATAGGTAAGGGGGCAGAGGCAGTACCACATGTATGCTTTCATGCATCACCAAGAAAGGTAGGAAACCAGGTTATGGTTTTGTAGTGGCTGATCTTCTAAAAGAGAACTCCAGCCAGGATTCAAAGCACCTATAAACCTAAATATAGTTCTGTCCTTTGACCATAATAGATTCCTAAAATGCTGATGGAGCAATATAGCACCTAACTAGATTATTCAGTAGTGGGAATACTTGAGCCAAAGGTTATTCAAATACAATTCCCCAGGTGTCATAATGCTCCATTTGGAAAGTGAGTAAATTGTCTATAAGTGGCTTGTTTTCATAATTGACCACTTTGCTTTAAAGGAGTGGAGTGCACTCTCAAGAACAAAGTGAGGATCAAATAATATTATAGCCTTTGTTCTTGTGCAATTTAAAAAGCCAAAAGCTTGCACCATATGTATTGTATCAAAGAGCTTTCATTGGGGTCCTTTACAAAGATGTTTGCCTCAAGGCAATGGACAAAGTGTTCTATATATTGTACCCTAATCACTAAAATCTCATATAAATGTTAAGAAATTTTCAATATCATTTTAATCTACAGTTTTCATTAAAATATTAATTGGTGATCCTGTCATAAAGATCCTTGTTCAGGCATTTCCTGTTATGGGTGACAACAGGCCCTTATTGACCAGATGTACTGTGTTCCAACACACTTGATGCAGGCATGATACACTGTTTTCACCATCAGGAAAGTACACATGCACATGTATTGGCCAGGGCACAAAATGCACATGTATTGGCCAGGAATTGGCTTAATCTTTCTTACTACCACTACCATATGTCATACGGTGTGGCAGCTGGGAGTTTTTCACACATTCCCAACTACTACAACAGCTGGGAGTGTACACTCTATAAGCTGAATGTCAGCTTTCCAAAGAAAGTGATCTGATGACTATAGAGCTGCCCAGTCTTTCTAACTTTTTGGAACTGGCATCCCCAGAAATACTTCCCAGGCTCTGCTGTCCCACCTTTGGTCCTGGAGCCCGAGTGGAGAGGTGGGAGAACAGGGAACATCCATTTGCTCACCTTTCCTAGCTATGAAGAACCCAGAAATGATGTGTATAACATCACTTCTGGTTTCTATTGTCACTTACACTGGCCGTTGACGCATCATTAAAGAGAACCTGTCACAAAGTAATTGTATTACATAGGAAAGTTTTTGTCTCCTATGTAATATAAATATATTTTTAATGAAAAATAAAGTTACATCCAAGCACCCTGTTGGAGCATTGGGATACCATTCAATTTATGTAGCATCTCAACACACCAAAGCGAAATGCTCTATATATCCTCAATATGCTCTAATAAATAATGATTGAACCAGTGGATTCTTTAATTTTTTACAAATTTATTTTACAGAGAATGCCACAGCAAAAGTGGGAACGCCTATGTCACCAACAGGTGGGCAGCGAGGTACCAAATCTAGAGCAGAGCCGAAGTCAGGAACAAGCTGGGTCAGGGACAAGCAATAAGAAAAAAGCAGGATCAGAGATCAGGTCCGGAGTAAGCCAGGTCAGCAACAAAGGGAACGCACTGGAAGTACGCAGGACACAGGGAACAGCTGAAGACCAGCCAGCACCTGAGCACAAGCAGGAGCATCCTTAAATTGTCTGTCTGGCACCAACATACACTGTGCGCACGCCCCCATTTGCATTCCTGCACACATGCGCATTCCCGATTGCCATTCTGCAGAGATGTATGTGCACTATTAGCCAGGCGTCTCACAGGAATTCTCTGAGAGGTGTACATATTGGGTGGACTAACCTGTTAGGCTTCATTCATACCTGTGCATTGCAGCAATGTGTTATAACGTGCATGTTTTGACATGTTTTATCACAATGCACAGTAACAAATTATCTGTGTTGTGTTGCGTTCCCACTCATTCTAAATGGCACCCAAACAGACATATTTTCTAGCACACCACAACTCAAAGATGTAAGCAATCTGTTTGTTGTTGTGTGGTGTATAAAAAAAAAAAAAAAAAGTGCATCATTTTTTTGTATGTTGATGTGCACTGGCAGCTTTTTCAGAATGAGTGGGTTGCCTGAAAGTAGCACACGTCAAAGCTGTTTAGGTATGGCAATTTTTACATAGTTACAATGGTCTAACTTGGAAAAATGTACAGTGCCTTGAAAAAGTATTCATACCCCATGAAATGTTCCACATTTTGTCATGTTACAACCAAAAACGTAAATGTATTTTATTGGGATTTTATGTGATAGACTAAATCAGATAGGGTCAAATACTTATTTCACTTATTAACTGCTTGCCGACCAGCCGACTGCGGCAGGTCGGCACGTTCCCGCGAGCCGTCGTAGCTATATGTCGTCTCATTTAAGTGGAAAAGCAGGCGTGCCCGCGCCGCCAGCTGCACTGCGGGGGTGCCAATGCTTGTGGCTGACGGTCGCGATGACCGCCGGCCACAAGCGATCGCGGGCAAACACACAAATCCCTGTTCTGTTCTGTGAGGAGAGACAGATCGTGAATTCCTAATAGCTAGGAACCAGATGTGTCATCCCCTCTAGTCAGTCCCCTTCCACTACAGTTAGAACACACAGTCATGGAACACAGTTAACCCCTTGATCTCCCCCTAGTGTTAACCCTTTCCCTGCCAGTGACATTTATACAGTAATCAGTGCACTTTGTAGCAATGATCGCTGTATAGTTGTCAATTGTGCCAAAAATGTGTCAAAAGTGTCCGATGTGTCCGCCATAATGTCGCAGTCATGATAAAAATTGCAGATCACCACCATTACTAGTAAAAAAAATAATAAAAATGCCATAAATCTATCCCCTATTTTGTAGATGCTATAACTTTTGCGCAAACCAATCAAAAAAATACTTTTTAAAAAAAAATTGATATTTATTATAGCAAAAAGTACAAAATATTGTGCTTTTTTTCAAAATTGTCGTTCTTTTTTTGTTTATAGCGCAAACAAATAAAAACTGCAGTGATGATAAAATACCACCAAAATAAAGCTCTATGTGTGGGAAAAAGAGGACATCAATTTTGTTTGGGTACAGCGCCGCACGACCGCGCAATTGTCAGTTAAATCGACGCAGTGTCGTATTGCAAAAAATGCTCTGGTCGTTGAGCAGCCAAATCTTCCGGTGCAGAAGTTTATAGTTTATAAAGTTTATAATGCAAATCAATTTATGAGTTTTTTTAAATGCGTTTTTCTGGATTTTTTTGTTGTTATTCTGTGTCACTCTGTTAAAATAAACCTATCATTAAAATCATAGACTGATCATTTCTTTGTCAGTGGGCAAATGTACAAAATCAGCAGGGGATCGAATACTTTTTTTCCCTCACTGTAAGTATGTAGGCACCGCTACTCCAGTGACACAGGTGGCTACTTTCTCAGCATGGCTGTCATTCTAAGATCACTTTGTATTTTCTCCGTAAATGCAAAGTGTTCTCTGATTGGATTAGGTGGAGAGCGTGATGTCACCTCCCCACCTCAACCAAAACATATTGCATTCATGACAAAAATGCAAAGTGTTCCCTGGATGGTGATCATGCTGGACAAGCGCTCTCCTGTACTCATAATTCGGCAGGATAACCGCACGGCATGAGACCCGGAAGCTAGTGGAGATCACAATAACTACTACTGTGATTTCCAGCTTTTATAAAAAATACACTACATATGAAATGGAAACATATTGCAAAAAATACAGTAAGGTATAAAAGTGATATAAGATGATTCCTTGGATGGAGATGGATCCAAATCATGCCATAACGAATCAATCTGAAATTAATCTTGTTCCATTTGTTATGGATTCTGATGAATCCACCTCCATCCAACCCAGAGTGCATAAGAAACTCCCAAAATATGAACTGATTGGGAACAATAGTCATCCCACCATAGGGGTCACTGTGGCTGAACTTTCATGCTGTAGATTTGCAGAGCTCTTGCTGTAGACTCACCACTGCAACTTTACTCTTGCTAATTGGAAAAGTGTCAACTAGAACTTGTGCTTCAAGTGCTCTGTAAGTTTACAACTTGCCAATGAAGGGGGTTTAACTTGGTTAGGAAGGGGGTTTAAAGCGCCCAGTGGTCAAGTGTTTAAAAGATTTGTGCTGAAATCTGAATCTGGCCTTAACATTTGCTAAACCTTACTTTTCTAAGTAGAGTAAGTTAATCCTTACTAATTCACTAGAAAAAGCATCACTGAATAATTTCACTCACCAATTTTTGTTTTAGGAAAGTGGTAGGCTCTATGACACATATCACACCTCTCATTTGGAAGGTCTTACTAATGGCTATGAGATATAACAGCTGCCTTTTAGAGCCTAGTCCTTTCACTGAGCGTGATGTGATAGGCTTTATACTGGGGTCAATTAAATATGTGCACAAACAGGTTGCAAAAGATCCTGTGCATTAAACTTCTACTATGCTAAGTGACTAAAATAACCTTGAATACACAGAGCTGTTAGTTATGTTTACTGACATATCCTGTGGACACTGTAACCTAATTTGATGGGGTCTTTTCAAAACCAAATGGATATTGCGAGATTCTGGAGGTTTTAGAACACTATTCGTCTAGAGTGGGTGACTGGGGGCAAAGAGAAGACAAAGTCAAATTTATTAAATACCTTCTTCAGCTCTGTGTATACAAAAGAGCATGGGGGAGCTCATGTCCATAATAGGGATGGTAGTGACACAGTCCCAAATCAACCAGAATGGCTGAAAAGTGATATGGTCCAAAAATATATAGACAGAATAAAGGTGGATAAAGCATTTTTTGGTCACATACACAGGGCTTCCACTGTCCACCTGCAGGCCAGTCCGCCCCTGGTGCCAACCATCTGCAAGCTTTATCAACAAAACCTTGCCAGCTGTAAAGTGTGGTGGGACAATCTAAAAAAATAATATGTGTTATAGTAATAGAAAGTTATATAACTTACTAGACAGAATTTCATAACTATCTTCCTTCTGTGTATACAGTACATAAGAATAACACATGCATTCTGTATAGTTTTGACAGGTCTCACAGGGCTTGAGGTCTTGAAGCATTAATCTTTGGGATTATACTTGCAGCTGCCCAATGCAATCAAAGCTTAATTAACACTCCACAGAGCATCCCTGTGCAGAATATGACCTCTTTGAGCCAAAAGTGAAAAATTAGATTTGCCCTGTTTAAATATTATTTCCTTTAATTCATGTTTGTTATCTTGTTACATTTTCCCCTCTAATTGCGAAGCTAGTGTAATTACATGATAAATTACACTTGTTTTAGATAAAAAATGTTTTTTCAAGGGAGCTTTCTGCTAATTTTTCAGCAAACCTCACAAGATATGATGGTTAAGGCTGAGCTTTGCAGTTTATATAATTAAGTAAATATAACAGCTACATGGGGTCCCCCTGTCTTGTATGAATTTGATAGAAAAAATGTCCACTTACACTATGTAGAGAGACTTCCAGCTTGGAGAGGACTGTACTTTGGAATTGGCTCAGGGGCTCTTTAACCAGTTGCCCACCGCCGCACACCGATTACAGGCATTATTTATATGATATAAGCTACCTTATGATTCCTTTTCTTGTTTTATTTTCTAGACCTTTCTATGTCATTGCTGGATTTAGTTGTCCACTCCCGGGTGCCATTACTAATATTCAACTTTGCCCTTTGAATCGGTGGGTTTTGTATTGTACAAAATTATTTGTTTACACACCAACCCCTTGGTGCTTTGTAGTGGGTTCTTTTTCTTGATTTCTTTCTACCTACACTCTCATTCCCCCTCCTTTTTCTCACTTTTTTCTGTGATTTTCTTCTTCCCCCTCCCTCACTCCCAGTTCCCCCCTTTCTTGGCAATCTTTCCCTCCTCCCCCCCTTCCCCCCCTCTTTTCCTCCCCCCTTTCCCCCCCCTTTCCCCCCCCTCTTTTCCTCCCCGCTTTCCCCTTCCCCCCTCCCTCCCTGTCATCCTCCTTCCCTCTATTTCCTGTCCCTGTTTCCCCCCCCTCCCCCTCTCCTCCCTCTTCCCTTCTTTTTCTTGGTTCTTTCTTTCTTTCCCCTTTTTCTTTACTTTCCCTCCTCTTTGTTTTCTCTCTCTCAGCTCCCTCTATCCCCATGCACTCAGGTGGTGTATGTCCAAATACAATTTACTTCCCGAACCGATATACATTATTCTCTTCATATATCAGCCCGTCTCATTCAGCGCCCCGGGTTCGCCCCCAGGGGGAACGCCTGATAGGGGCGTCTCATTACTGCCGTTCCCCGCCTGTTGGGGCAGTTGTTGGTGAGTGTGTTCATATAACATGTAATCACTCCAATACTACGCTGCATTACAATGTATTACTATATTCTGTTTTCTTTAAATATAATTATGATTATTTATCTTCTTAGATGTTATATTTGGATGCCTCCTGAAGAAGCGGCGTTGGCCGCGAAACTGTTCAGGTCAAACGTCCTTTAATGCCTTCAATTATACATGTGGGTTGTACTCACTGTTACTTTAATGTATGTCTCTTGTTGCAACAACTCCCAAGTTGTTTTTTTGTACACTGTATATATTTTACTATTTTGTAACTTAATAAATTGAAATTTTATTTATGTTCCATGTCTTAATTGGGTACCGCTATAATCCAATAATTCCTTTATGGGGAGGTAGGGCTCGTTTGGAGTAACCCTTGCTGTTCTCCTCCCATTCCCCCCTCAATATATTAATGTAGGGTGATGGTATGTAGAGTGACTTTCAGCTTGGAGAGGACTGTACTTTGGAAATGGCTCAGGGGCTCTTTAACCAGTTGCCGACCGCCGCACACTGATGTACGTCGGCACAATGGCACGGGAAGGCAATAGGGCTTACCTGTACGTCCCTGCCTGTCCGATCGGACCCCCCCAGTGCCTGCGGCAGTCAGAATAGTGCTGAGGGGGAGGCCACTGATTCATGGCCACCCCCTCACGATCGCTCCTGGCGAATAGAATGCTTCCTCTGCTTCTGAACTGTAAACAGAAGCAGAGGAAGTGGCGTCAGGGACCCCCATATACTACCTACTAAAGGTTTTAACCCCCTGATTGCCCCCTAGTTAACCCTTTCACCAGTGATCACCGTATAACTGTTACGGGTGACGCTGGTTAGTTAGTTTGTTTTTTATAGTGTCAGGGCACCCGCCGTTTATTACCTAATAAAGGTTTAACCCCCTGATTGCCCGGCTAGTTAGGTTTAGTTAGGTTAGGTAAGTTAGATTTTAGGGTCAGTTAGGGTCTGCATCGCCCCAGGCAGCGCCAGGTTATTGCCAGTACCACTAACGCCTACGCACGCAGCATACACCTCCCTTAGTGGTATAGTATCTGAACGGATCAATATCTGATCTGATCAGATCTATACTAGCGTCCCCAGCAGTTTAGTGTTCCCAAAAACGCAGTGTTAGCGGGATCAGCCCAGATACCTGCTAGCACCTGCATTTTGCCCCTCCGCCCAGCCCAGCCCACCCAAGTGCAGTATCGATCGATCACTGTCACTTACAAAACACTAAACACATAACTGTAGCGTTCGCAGAGTCAGGACTGATCCCTGCGATCACTAACAGTTTTTTTGGTAGCATTTTGATACAGTTGCTGACAGTCAGGAGCTTTTTTACCTGTGAGTCTCACTAGTGTACCACTAAATTTAGAGCCCAAAATGGCAAATCGAAGGTACAATAGTGAAGAGGTCTACACGTTTCTGAGCATGATAGATAGTGAAGAGGAAGTCACTCATCTGTCAGATTCAGGCTCAGAATACGAACCTGTGGACAGCGGCTCAATGACAGATAGCTCTGACGATGGAGTTGTGGTCCCTGCCAAGGTCAGGCGTACCAGACCCCAATCTTCTTCTGTCCTTGAAGTGCAAGAACCGCAGGGCTCTCGTATGGAGCAGAGCAGTACTAGCGCCGCTACTCCTTCTGGTGAACTGGCAAGCACCAGTGGCCTAGTACACCCTGGTCGTACATCCAGCACTGCAGTATCACGTGGTGACGTGGCGAGTCCCATAAGTTAAGTTCAAGCTGATGAGGTGGCAAGCACAAGTAGTGTCCCGCTGCCACCAAGAAGACAAAGACAGGCCCGTTGAGCCCATAGTGCCCTTCCTGCTGCATTCGCCAATCCTAATTGGGAACCCACCACTTCTGCAGGACCCGTACTTCCCCCATTCACTGGCCAACCCGGCATTCAGGTGGAAACAGTTGATTTTATGTCACTTGATTTTTATTCGCTGTTTTTCACAGAAGATCTCTATAAATCTATTGTGGATCAAAGCAATTTGTACGCTGGTCAATACATCACCACTAATCCCCAGTCCTGCCTTGCCAGAGATTGGAAACCAATTACGGTTTCCGAATTTAAGATCTTTCTGGGCCTTTCCCTCAACATGGGCATAACTAAAAAGAGTGAGTTGCGGTCATATTGGTCCACTGACCCAATTTACCATATGCCCATGTTCCCTGCCTCCATGGCCAGGGCACGATACGAGCAGATTTTGCAGTTCATGCACTTCAACAACAATGAAATCTGTCGTCCTCGTGGAGACCCTGGATACGATCGGCTCTACAAAATTCAGCCCCTCGTAAACCACTTCAACCAACGTTTTGCAGACTTGTTTACTCCCCATCAAGTTGTCTGCGTTAATGAGTCCCTGATTAAGTTTTCTGGCCGCTTGTCATTCAAACAGTACCTTCCCAGCAAGCGTGCCAGATACGGGGTCAAGATGTATCAGCTCTGTGACAGGACCACTTGTACGTGGACAATTATTACACGAGCGTGCCACTTTTTAGTCACTTGTTTGATCATCAGATTGGAACATGTGGCACCGTGTGATGTAATCGCTGGGGCTTTCCACAGCGGCTTGTAGATTCCCGTCTTAGGCTGGGGGAGAGAGCCTGCTTGCAGTGTAATCATTTGCTTGCTATGAAGTGGAGGGATAATAAGAATGTTTTCGTTCTTACCTCCCTTCATGCAGACACGACTGTCCAAATTACTACGGCAACTGGTGTTGTGGAGAAACCCCTTTGTGTCTAAGAATATAACCAAAATATGGGAGGGGTGGACCTCATCGACCAGTTGTTGGCGCCGTACCTAGTTGCCTGTAAGGCCAGAGGCTGGTATAAAAAAGTGTCTTTATACTTATTTCAATTGGCTTTGCTGAATGCTCATGTGCTATACAGAGCTTCAGGACAGACTGAATCCTTCCTTAAATTCCAGGAATAGATCATCAGAGCCCTTCTGTTTCCAGACGGTGCTCCACCTCACCTTCCCCAACCAAATGCAGTAGGCCGGCTGCATGAGAGGCATTTTCCTTATGTCCTCCCGAGTACCCCTACCCAACGAACCCCCCAAAGAAAATGTTGTGTCTGTAGAAAGCGTGGATATAGGCGTGACACCCTCTATTATTGTCCCTCCTGTCCTGACAATCCTGGTCTTTGCACTGGTGAATGTTTTGAGCGCTACCATACACTAGTTGAGTATTAGCATAGGGTACAGCATTGCATAGACTAGGCACCCTTTCACAGGGTCTCCCAAGATGTAATCACATTTTGAGAGACCGGACCTGGAACCGGTTACAGTTACAAAAGTTACAGTTACAAAAAAAAGAAAGTGTAAAAAAAAAAAAAAATGCACAAAAAAAATGTAAAATAAAAAAATAGTTGTCGTTTTATTGTTCTCTCTCTCTCTATTCTCTCTCTATTGTTCTGCTCTTTTTTACTGTATTCTATTCTGCAATGTTTTATGTTTTCTTTTCAGGCATTTTATTTTTTATACTTTACTGTTTACTGTGTTTTATTGTTAACCATTTTTTTGCTCCCATGATACATAAAGCCGTGACTCCAGCGCTGTCGGAGGTGATTTTACCACCACAGTTAACCACTTCAGCCCTGGAAGAATTTACCCCCTTCCTGACCAGAGCACTTTATGCGATTCGGCTTTAACTGACAATTGCGCGGTCGTGCAACGTGGCTCCCAAACAAAATTGACATCCTTTTTTTCCCACAAATAGAGTTTTCTTTTGGTGGTATTTGATCACCTCTGCGGTTTTTATTTTTTGCGCTATAAACAAAAAAAGAACGACAATTTTGAAAAAAAGCAGTATTTTTTACTTTTTGCTATAATAAATAACCCCAAAAAATATTTAAGAAAACATTTTTTTCCTCAGTTTAGGCCGATACGTATTCTTCTACATATTTTTGTTTAAAAAAAAAAAAAAAATCGCAATGAGCGTTTATTGATTGGTTTGTGCAAAAGTTATAGCGTCTACAAAGTAGGGGATAGTTTTGTGGCATTTTTATTATTAATTTCTTTTTTTACTAGTAATGGCGGCGATCTGCGATTTTTATCATGACTGCGACATTATGGCGGACACATCGGACATTTTTGACACATTTTTGGGACCATTGGCATTTATACAGCAATCAGTGCTATACAAATGCACTGATTCCTGTGTAAATGACACTGGCAGTGAAGGGGTTAATCACTAGGGGGCACGTACATCGTCGTGTGGTGGTCGGGAACCGGTTAAAAAAAAGAGCATATATGCCGAAGCATGGGGGCAGCAGGGGTGGAGGAGCGATTTGCTCCTAACTTTTGGGGTGGATGCTCCCATGCCCCCATGCTTCGGCATACATATATTTTAGGCACAGATTGCGTTAAAAATGTTTTATTTTTTACTATTTTTTTTGTATTTGCTTTGCAGTTATGGTAAGTCTTACTGTTGTACTGTAATGTTACCTTGCTTTATTGTTAACCATCATTTGCTTAGCAGGTACGCCATTCAGCTGCTGGGCGGATTTATTTGTCTTGACAGCAACAGCGTTTGCTCCCATGATACATAAAGCAGTGACTCCATCGCTGTCGGAGGTGATTTCACCACCACAGTTAAAAAAAAGAGCACATATGCCGAAGCATGGGGACAGCAGGGGCGGAGGAGCGATTTGCTCCTAACTTTTGTGGCAGATGCCCCCATGCTTCGGCATATATAAATGGTGCATGTATGCCCATCATTAGAAGTGGGTGGATGAAGGGAGGTATTCTAATGGTGGGCATACCCACCGATCAATCTCTTTTTACTTTGAGCCCACAGGCTGCATGAAAAAAAAGATTACAATATATTCCCAACAAGGACCAGCAACGTACTGGTATGTTGCTGAACTTTGAGTGGTTATACCAGAATGATGCCTGCAGGTTTAGGTATCATCTTGGTATCATTCTTTTCAGACAGCGGTCGGCTTCTATGTAAAAGCAATCCTAGCGTCTAGACTGCTTTTACAAGCAGTGGGAGGGAATGTCCCCCCCCCACCACCGTCTTCCATGGTTTTCTCTGGCTCTCCTGTCCCAACAGGGAACCTGAGAATGCAGCCAGTGGTTCCGCCAGCTGACCATAGAGCTGATCAGAGACCAGAATGGCTCCAATCATCTCTATGACCTAAGAAACCGGAAGCTACCAGAATTTCATCGCATATAAACAGCATCATTGGGAAAGCATTTTATCACACCGATCTTGGTGTGGTCAGATGCTTTGAGGGCAGAGGAGAGATCTAGGATCTAATAGACCCCAATTTTTTCCAAAAAGAGTACCTGTCACTACCTATTGCTATCATAGGGGATATGTACATTTCCTAAGATAACAATAAAACTGATAAAAAAAATATATAAATGGAAGGAACAGTTTAAAAATAAAATAAAAAAGCAAAATAAATAATTAGAAAAAAAAAAAAAGCACCCCTGTCCCCCCCTGCTCGCACGCAAAGGCGAACGCAAGCGTCGGTCTGGCGTCATATGTAAACAACAATTGCATCATGCATGTGAGGTATGCAGGTATGACCGTGAAGGTCAGATCAAGGGCAGTAATTTTAGCAGTAGACCTCCTCCGTAAATCTAAAGTGGTAACCTGTAAAGGCATTTAAAGCCTTTTAAAAATGTATGTAATTTGTCGCTGCTGCACGTTTGTGTGCAATTTTAAAGCATGTCGTGTTTGGTATCCATGTACTCGGCCTAAGATCATATTTTTTATTTCATCAAACATTTGGGCAATATAGTGTGTTTTAGTGCATTAAAATTAAAAAAAGTGTGTTTTTTCCAAAAAAAATGCGTTTGAAAAATCGCTGCGCAAATACTGTCTGAAAAGAAAAAATGAAACACCCACCATTTAATTCTGTAGGGCCTTTGCTTTAAAAAAATATAACGTTTGGGGTTTCAAAGTAATGTGTGAGACTTTTTGGGAGCCTAGCGGCGTACGGGACCCCGAAAACCAATCACCGCCTTCAGGCTTTCTAATGGTGTAAATTTTTGATTTCACTCCTCACTACCTATCACACACCTATTTCGGAGGTCATGTAATCCCCAGATGGCACAACCCCCCTCCCCCTCCCCAAAATGACCCTATTTTGGAAATTAGACACCCCAAGCTATTTGCTGAGAGGTATGGCGAGTATTTAGCAGATCTCGCTTTTTGTCACAAAGTTTTGAAAAAAGAAAAAAACATTTTTTTCTTTTCTTTCTACATTTTTAAAAACAAATGAGATCTGCAAAATACTCACCATGCCTCTCACCAAATAGCTTGGGGTGTCTACTTTCCAAAATGGGGTCATTTGGGGGGGGGGGGGTTCTGTGCCATCTTGGCATTTTATGGCCTTCAAAACTGTGATAGGTAGTGAGGAATGAAATCAAAAATTTACGCCCTTAGAAATCCTGAAGGCGTGATTGGTTTTCGGGGCCTCGTACGCAGCTAGGCTCCCAATGGGCTCAACACGCTTCTTAGCAATTTCCTTAGGGTGTCTACTTTCCAAAATGGGGTCATTTGGGGGGGGGGGGGGTTGTACTGCAGTGCCATTTTAGCACCTCAAGAAATGACATAGGCAGTCATAAACTAAAAGCTGTGTAATTTCCAGAAAATGTACTCTAATTTGTAGACACTATAACTTTTGTTCAAACCAATAAATATACGCTAATTGACATTTTTTTTTACCAAAGACATGTGGCCGAATACATTTTGGCCTAAATGTATGACTAAAATTGAGTTTATTGGATTTTTCTTATAACAAAAAGTAGAAAATGTTATTTTTTTTCAAAATTTTTGGTCTTTTTCCGTTTATATCGCAAAAAATAAAAATGCAGAGGCAATCAAAAATCAAAAGAAAGCTCTATTTGTGGGAAAAAAGGACGTAAATTTCGTTTGGGTACAACATCGCATGACCGTGCAATTACCAGTTAAAGCAGCGCAGTGCCAAATTGTAAAAAATCCTCTGGTCTTTGGCCACCCAAATAGTCCGGGGCTGAAGTGGTTAACTTATTCTTGGACATGTCATGGGCTGCTACAAACTAGAAATACAGTAAATACGTCTGATATAAAAAATGAATGCAATTTCATCTTTTTATTTATAGTATAGGCAAAAGTGCACTTAGCACAGCTGACACCCAGGGGGATTAATAATCCCCATATTTTTTGCTTATTTGCTGAATATGTTCAGGTTTTTTAAATAGCCTTGCAGGATTTAAAAGTCATTTTAATATGTGTGTGCTGTAATCTTTTCCTCTGTTTGTGTGTCTGTTGGGTGCACTGGGGTATTCTCTCCAATGCCTGGGCGCCTGGGTCCCATAAGCTATTATGCAAAGTAGTGAAACATGCACTGGAAGTTTGTTGTATGCAGCAGAACACCTTTACTTTCATGGAGAAATACATTACACGCCTTTTATCACAGGAAGAGAACACAAACAAATGCATATTACACAATAAGGATGGTAATTCCTCTGATTACCTTACCATAGATAACACACTATAATACTGCAGCACCACCTGCTGCATAGATAGTTATAATGCATATACACAGTCTCAGTATGAAAGCAGATTGCTGTTGTTCTTCCAACAATCCATAACTCAAATTTAAAGGGTCACCCAACTAAAAATTATGTTCTAACAATAGGAGTGCCAGAAACCATGAATCAGACAGAAGTGCAGTTAAAATCACACTTGTTTAATAATAATAGTCAAAGTTAGTCCATACCTCCCAACCGTCCCGCATTCCGCGGGACCTTCCTACGATTTGAAGTAAGTCCCGGGGTCCCGCGGATCTGGACTGAAGTCCCGGAGCCCAGAGCTGGAACAAGTTCCAGCCCTGGGCTCCACTCAGTAGTGGTATCCTCGATGGGTGCAATGTGTGCTCTCACACAGCACTAATTGAGGATTCCTGATAGAAAATCTGTCAATCTCTGCTCCCCCCTCATGCAGTCATTGGTTGTTAGGACCGCCAGTGTCCTAGCAACTGATGACATCATTTGCAGGCCTCTCAGCTCCACCCCATCTCCAGCTCCCGATCCTGCCTATTAGCGGCGCCTATGTCAGCTCTCAGTGGCCCCGATCTGGCACTCACTTCATCATGTGCCAGCAGCCTCCATGCCAGCTCTCAACTGCCCTGATTAAGCCTCTCAGAATGTGTTTTGGGTGTAATTTGTGGTATGCATATGCTGTGGGAGATTAATAACCTGTTAATGTGACAATTCTGGGGGAAAAAAATAAAAAAAAATGTCATTTTGCAAAGAATTGTGGGAAAACATTACAACTTCAAAAAACTCACAATGCATCTTACTAAATACCTTGGATTGACTACTTTCCAAAAAGGGGTCATTTGGGGGGGTATTTGTACTTTCCTGGTGTGTTAAGCAGGCCATACACGGTCGAATTTCGAACGAATTTTCTTTTCAAAATCAGAATGTTCGTTTTTTTGTGATCCGATGAGTCCACCATTGATTTTTGAAATTCGGCCGACCAAGCCTTCAATTTCACCGCATGTTGCTACAGAAAATAATTTTCGTGGCTGGGAATCTTCTTTTCTCTCCGTAAATGTTCTTTTCTTATTACATTTCTCGCACGATTCTCCCATCATTGATTAGAAAATCGTTCGTTTTTCTAAAAATTTCCAACATGTCCGATTCCTCAAATTTAATTGCCGCACGAAAATCGGCCGTTGTTGCAGCCCACTAATGGTGCGAAATTCATACGAAAATTCTTTCATACGATTTTCGAAAGAAAATTCTTACGAAATTCGAACCGTGTATGGCTGGCATTAGTGTCTCAAAAAAATCAGATAGGTCGTCAGTACATCAGGTGTGATCAATTTTCAGTGATTGGCACCATAGCTTGTAGACTCTATAACTTTCACACAGACCAAATAATATACACTTATTTGGGTTATTTTTTACCAAAGATATGTAGCAGTATAGATTTTGGCCAAAATTTATGAAGAAAAATTACTAATTTGCTAAATTTTATAACCGAAACAAAGAAAAATGCTTTTTTTTAACAAAATTTTCAGGTGTTTTAAATAGCCTTGCAGGATTTAAAAGTCATTTTAGTATGTGTGCGCTGTAATCTTTTCCTCAGCTTGTCACATCCTTCTTCCGCCGGTTTGTCACATCCTTCTTCTGCTGCTTTGTCACTTTTGCCGGATGCTTCCCCACCTCCCCCCTGATTCCTGTGGTCGCGGTGTTGGTGTTGGTTGTGCTGGGGGGGATTATTAATCCCCCTGGGGGCCAGCTGTGCTAAGTACACTTTTGCCTATACTATAAATAAAAAGACAAAATTGCATTCATTTTGTATATCAGACGTATGTACTGTATTTCTAGTTTGTAAAGCAGCCCATGACGTGTCCAAGAATAAGTTAGAGAGCCCCCGAGCCATTTCCAAAGTACAGTCCTCTCCAAGCTGGAAGTCTCTCTACATAGTGTAAGTGGACATTTTTTCTATCAAATTCATACAAGACAGGGGGACCCCCATGTAACTGTTATATTTCCTTAATTATTTAAACTGCAAAGCTCAGCCTTAACCATCATATCTTGTGAGGTTTGCTGAAATTGCTGAACAATTAGCAGAAAGCTCTCTTGAAAAAACATTTTTTATCTAAAACAAGTGTAATTTATCATGTAATTACACTAGCTTCGCAATTAGAGGGGAAAATGTAACAAGATAACAAACATGAATTAAAGGAAATAATATTTAAACAGGGCAAATCTCATTTAGTAAGTTATATAACTTTCTATTACTATTACACATATTATTATTTTTTTAGATTGTTCCACCACACTTTACAGCTGGCAAGATTTTGTTGATAAAGCTTGCAGATGGTTGGCACCAGGGGCAGACTGGCCTGCAGGTGGACAGTGGAAGCCCTGTGTATGTGACCAAAAAATGCTTTATCCACCTTTATTCTGTCTAAATATATCTGGATCATATCACTTTTCAGCCATTCTGGATCATTTGGGATTGTGTCACTACCATCCCCTTTATGGACATGAGCTCCCCCATGCTCGTGTGTATACACAGAGCTGAAGAAGGTATTTAATAAATTTGCCTTTTTGCCGTCTCTTCGCCCCCAGTCGCCCACTCTAGATGAATAGTGTTCTAAAAACTCCAGAATCTCGCAATATTCATTTAGATTTGAAAATACACCATTAAATTAGGATACAGTGTCCACAGGATTTTTCAGTAAACATAACTAACAGCTCTGTGTATTCAAGGTTATTTTAGGGACTTAGCATAGTAGATGTTTAATGCAGCACAGGATCTTTTGCAACCTGTATGTGCACATATTTATCTGACCTCAGTATAAAGCCTATCACATCATGCTCAGTGAAAGGACTAGACTCTAAAAGGCTGCTGTTACACCCTGTTCCAAATTATTATGCAAATTCTATTTCAGTGTCACAAAGATTAAATATTTTGTTTTTCAGTTTAACTCATGGATGGCATTGTGTCTCAAGGCTCACTGAAACAATCTCGGACACCTGTGATAATTAGATTGCCAGGTGAGCCCAATTAAAGGAAAAACTACTAAAGGAGGGTGTTGGTGTTGGTTGTGCTGTTGGTTGTGCTGGGGGGGATTATTAATCCCCCTGGGGGCCAGCTGTGCTAAGTACACTTTTGCCTATACTATAAATAAAAAGACAAAATTGCATTCATTTTGTATATCAGACGTATGTACTGTATTTCTAGTTTGTAAAGCAGCCCATGACGTGTCCAAGAATAAGTTAGAGAGCCCCCGAGCCATTTCCAAAGTACAGTCCTCTCCAAGCTGGAAGTCTCTCTACATAGTGTAAGTGGACATTTTTTCTATCAAATTCATACAAGACAGGGGGACCCCCATGTAACTGTTATATTTCCTTAATTATTTAAACTGCAAAGCTCAGCCTTAACCATCATATCTTGTGAGGTTTGCTGAAATTGCTGAACAATTAGCAGAAAGCTCTCTTGAAAAAACATTTTTTATCTAAAACAAGTGTAATTTATCATGTAATTACACTAGCTTCGCAATTAGAGGGGAAAATGTAACAAGATAACAAACATGAATTAAAGGAAATAATATTTAAACAGGGCAAATCTCATTTAGTAAGTTATATAACTTTCTATTACTATTACACATATTATTATTTTTTTAGATTGTTCCACCACACTTTACAGCTGGCAAGATTTTGTTGATAAAGCTTGCAGATGGTTGGCACCAGGGGCAGACTGGCCTGCAGGTGGACAGTGGAAGCCCTGTGTATGTGACCAAAAAATGCTTTATCCACCTTTATTCTGTCTAAATATATCTGGATCATATCACTTTTCAGCCATTCTGGATCATTTGGGATTGTGTCACTACCATCCCCTTTATGGACATGAGCTCCCCCATGCTCGTGTGTATACACAGAGCTGAAGAAGGTATTTAATAAATTTGCCTTTTTGCCGTCTCTTCGCCCCCAGTCGCCCACTCTAGATGAATAGTGTTCTAAAAACTCCAGAATCTCGCAATATTCATTTAGATTTGAAAATACACCATTAAATTAGGATACAGTGTCCACAGGATTTTTCAGTAAACATAACTAACAGCTCTGTGTATTCAAGGTTATTTTAGGGACTTAGCATAGTAGATGTTTAATGCAGCACAGGATCTTTTGCAACCTGTATGTGCACATATTTATCTGACCTCAGTATAAAGCCTATCACATCATGCTCAGTGAAAGGACTAGACTCTAAAAGGCTGCTGTTACACCCTGTTCCAAATTATTATGCAAATTCTATTTCAGTGTCACAAAGATTAAATATTTTGTTTTTCAGTTTAACTCATGGATGGCATTGTGTCTCAAGGCTCACTGAAACAATCTCGGACACCTGTGATAATTAGATTGCCAGGTGAGCCCAATTAAAGGAAAAACTACTAAAGGAGGGTGTTCCACATTATTAAGCAGAGCACCATTTTTTAAAGCAATATGGGGAAGAAATAGGATCTCTCTGCTGCCGAAAAGAGTGAAATAGTTCAATGCCTTTGATGATTTATGAAACTATTAGATATTTCATGAAAACTTAAGCGTGATCATTGCACTATTAAGAGATTTGTGGCTGATTCAGAGCACAGACGGGTTTCGTGCAGATAAAGGCACATTGAGGAAGATTTCTGCCAGATCCATGCATCGGATCAAGAGAGAAGCTGCTAAAACACCATTACATAGCAGCAAACAGATATTTGAAGCTGCTGGAGCCTCTGGAGTCCCACGGACATCAAGGTGTAGTGTCCTCCAGAGTCTTGCAACTGTGCATAAACCTTCCATTCGGCCACCACTAACCAATGCTCACAAGCAGAAATGGCTGCATTGGGCAGAAAAATACATGAAGACTAATATTCAAACAGTCCTGTTCACTGATGAGTGCCATGCAACCCTGGATGGTCCAGATGGATGGAGTAGTGGACGGTCGGTGAATGGTCACCCTGTTCCAACAAGGCTGCGATGTTAGCAAGGCAGTGGTGGAGTCATGTTTTGGGCCTGGAATCATGGGAAGAGAGCTGGTCGGCCCCTTTAGGGTCCCTGAAGGTGTAAAGATGACCTCTGCAAAGTATGTGGAGTTACTGACTGACTACTTCCTTCCCTGGTACAGAAGGAAGAACTATGCTTTCCGTAATAAAATCATCTTCATGCATGACAATGCACCATCTCATGCTGCAAAGAATAACTCTGCATCAATGGCTGCTATGGGGATAAAAGGAGAGAAAGTCATGGTGTGGCCTCCATCCTCCCCTGACCTCAATCCTATTGAAAACTAGGGATGAGCTTCGGCTGTTCGCCAGTTCGCCAAACAGCGAACAATTTGGGGTGTTCGAACACCCTTTAAAAGTCTATGGGAGAAATCAAAAGTGCTCATTTTAAAGGCTTATATGCACGGTATTGTCATAAAAAGTGTTTGGGGACCTGGGTCCTGCCCCAGGTCCCCAAACCAGAAGAACCAGAAGAAGAAAAAGATGGAGGAAGAAACCGAAGGAAGATAGAAGAAAGAAGATAGAAGAAAGAAGACGCATTTAAATAAAGGAATTGTAAAAAACTGTCTCTTGTCATTTTTAACATTTTTGACAGTTTTTTTTGTGAAATGGTAGGGGTACTTTTGTACCCTCTTACCATTTCACACAGGGGCGAGGGCTGGGATCTGGGGGTCCCCTTGTTAAAGGGGGCTTCCAGATTCCGATAAGCCCCCCGCCCGCAGACCCCCACAACCACTGGGCAAGGGTTGTGGGGATGAGGCCCTTGTCCCCATCAACATGGGGACAAGGTGCTTTGGGGGGCTACCCCAAGGCACCCTCCCAATGTTGAGGGCATGTGGCCTGGTACAGTTCAGGAGGGGGGCGCTCTCTCATCCCCCCTCTTTTCCTGCGGCCTGCCAGGTTGCGTGCTCGGATAAGGGTCTGGTATGGATTTTTGGGGGAACCCCACGCCATTTTTTTAAAAATTTTGGCATGGGGTTCCCCTTAAAATTCATACCAGACCTGAAAGGTCTGGTATAGATTTTGAAGGGGAGCCCACGCTATTTTTCTTTTAAATTTTGGCCAGGGTTCCCCTTAATATCCATACCAGACCTAAAGGGCCTGGTATGGAATTTAGGGGGACCCCCACGTAATTTTTTTTTAAATTTTGGTTCGGGGTTCCCCTGTGGGGAATTCCCATGCCATTTTTATCAATGAACTTTTATGTGTATTGTCGGACCGGCAATTCATTATAGCCGCTAGTAGTTTTAAATGACTTTTTTTCATTTGAAATGTCATTTTGCTGTCAGACTGTTTTAAGCACGGGAAACATGAGCCCCTTTACAGGCATACTATAGACACCCCCCCAGGTACGAAATTTAAAGGGATATTACACTTTTATTGTTTCACTTTAAGCATCATTAAAATCACTGCTCCCGAAAAAACTGCCTTTTTTAAAACTTTTTTTTGCATTGATCCATGTCCCCTGGGGCAGGACCTGGGTCCCCAAACACTTTTTATGACAATAACTTGAATATAAGCCTTTAAAATTAGCACTTTTGATTATTCATGTTCGTGTCCCATAGACTTTAACGGTGTTCGCGTGTTCGAACAAATTTTTTGCCTGTTCGCAAGTTCTGGTGCGAACCGAACAGGGGGGTGTTCGGCTCATCCCTATTGAGAACCTTTGGAGCATCCTCAAGAAAAAGATCTATGAGGGTGGGAGGCAGTTTACATCCAAACAGCAGCTCTGGGAGGCTTTTCTGACATTGTGCAAACAAATTCAAGCAGAAACTGTCCAAAAACAAGTTCAATGGATGCAAGACTTGTGAAGCTGCTATCAAATAAGGGGTCCTATGTTAAAATGTAATGTGACCTGTTAAAATGTTCAAAAAGTTAAAATGTTGTTCAAAGTTTGATTTTAATAGCTTTTGATTTCAGTAAATATGCTGCAAACACAACAAATGACAATTTCCAGTTCTTTACAACCTATAAAGTGTTTTGAAACTTACTGTCTGTAATAATTTGGAACAGTGCATTGTAAGTTTTTTATTTTGAAAAAAAACTGTTATCCTTAGGAGGTTTGTTCACTGAAATTTGAATTGTACTCTTAATAGTTGATAACATGAGAATTATGCTGACTGTTGTTTACATCAATTATTTAAGTAAATGAGAAAAATATCATTGGCATAATAATTTGGAACAGGGTGTATATCTCATAGCCATTAGTAAGACCTTCCAAATGAGAGGTGTGACGTGTGTCATAGAGCCTACCACTTTCCTAAAACAAAAATTGGTGAGTGAAATTATTCAGTGATGCTTTTTCTAGTGAATTAGTAAGGATTAACTTACTCTACTTAGAAAAGTAAGGTTTAGCAAATGTTAAGGCCAGATTCAGATTTCAGCACAAATCCTTTAAACACTTGACCACTGGGCACCTAAACCCCCTTCCTAAGCAGACCAATTTTCAGCTTTCAGTGTTCTCACATTTTCAATGACAATTACTCAGTCAGGCAACATGCTACCCATATGAATTTTTTGTCCTTTTTTCACACAAATAGAGCCTTATTTTGGTGGTATTTGATCACCACTGGGTTTTTTATTTTTTTGCGCTATAAATGAAAAAAGATAATAAAAAGAATACTGAAGCGCCACCTGCTGGATAGATAGTTATAATGCATATACACAGTCACAGTATGTAAGCAGATTGCTGTTGTTCTTCCAACAATCCATAACCCAAATTTATAGGGTCACCCAACTAAAAATTATGTTCTAACTATAGGAGTGTCAGAAACCATGAATCAGACTGAGACAGAAGTGCAGTTAAAATCACACTTGTTTAATAATAATAGTCAAAGGTAGTCCATACCTCCCAACCGTCCCGAATTCCGCGGGACCTTCCTGCGATTTGAAGTAAGTCCCGGGGTCTCGCGGATCTGGGCTGAAGTCCCAGAGCTGGAACAAGTTCCAGCCCTGGGCTCCACTCCGTAGTGGCATCCTCAATGGGTGCAATGTGTGCTCTAACACACAGCACTAATTGAGGATTCCTGATAGAAAATCTGGCAATCTCTGCTCCCCCCTCATGCAGTCATTGGTTGTTAGGACCGCCAGCGTCCTAGCAACTGATGACATAATTTGCAGGCCTCTCAGCTCCGCCCCATCTCCAGCTCTCGATCCTGCCTATTACCGGCGCCTATGCCAGCTCTCAGCGGCCCCGATCTGGCACTCACTTCATCATGTGCCAGCAGCCTCCATGCCAGCTCTCAACTGCCCTGATCCCGCCTTTCAGAATGTGTTTTGGGTGTAATTTGTGGTATGCATAGGCTGTGGGAGAGAAATAACCTGTTAATATGACAATTCTGGGGGAAAAAAAGAGAAAAAAATTTCATTTTGCAAAGAATTGTGGAAAAAAATTACAACTTCAAAAAACTCACAATGCATCCTACTAAATACCTTGGATTGTCTACCATCCAAAAAGGGGTAATTTGGGGGATATTTGTACTTTCTTGGCTTGTTAGTGTCTCAAAAAATGAGTTAGGCCGTCAGTACATCAGGTGTGATCAATTTTCAGTGATTGGCACCATAGCTTGTAGACTCTATAACTTTCACACAGACCAAATAATATACATTGATTTGGGTTATTTTTTACCAAAGATATGTAGCAGTATAAATTTTGGCCAAAATTTATGAAGAAAAATTACTCATTTGTTAAATTTTATAACCGAAACAATGAAAAATGCTTTTTTTTTAGAAAATGTTCAGTCTTTTTTAATTTATAGCGCAAAAAAATAAAAAACCCAGTGGTGATCAAATACCACCAAAATAAGGCTCTATTTGTGTGGGAAAAAAAGGCCAAAAAAATCATACGGGTAGCATGTTGTCTGACTGAGTAATTGTCATTCAAAATGTGAGAAAACTGAAAGCTGAAAATTGGTCTGGTTAGGAAGGGTGCCCAGTGGTCAAGTGTTTAAAGGATTTAAATCTGTATCTGGCCTTAACATTTGCTAAACCTTACCTTTCTAAGTAGAGTAAGTTAATCCTTACTAATTCACTAGAAAAAGCATCAATGAATAATTTCACTCACCAATTTTTGTTTTAGGAAAGTGGTAGGCTCTATGACACATATCACACCTCTCATTTGGAAGGTCTTACTAATGGCTATGAGATATACACCCTGTTCCAAATTATTATGCCAATGATATTTTTATCATTTACCAAAATAATTGATGTAAACAACAGTCAGCATAATTCTCATGTTATCAACTATTAAGAGTACAATTCAAATTTTATTGAACAAACCTCCTAATGATAACAGGTTTTTTTTTTCAAAATAAAAAACTTACAATGCACTGTTCCAAATTATTACGCACAGTAAGTTTCAAAACACTTTATAGGTTGTAAAGAACTGAAAATTGTCATTTGTTGTGTTTGCGGCATATTTACTGAAATCAAAAGCTATTTCAATCAAACTTTGAACAACATTTTAACTTTTTATACATTTTTACAGGTCACATTACATTTTAACATAGGACCCCCTTATTTGATAGCAGCTTCACAAGTCTTGCATCCATTGAACTTGTGAGTTTTTGGACAGTCTCTGTTTGAATTTGTTTGCACGATGTCAGAAAAGCCTCCCAGAGCTGCTGTTTGGATGTAAACTGCCTCCCACCCTCATAGATCTTTTGCTTGAGGATGCTCCAAAGGTTCTCAATGGGATTGAGGTCAGGGGAGGATGGAGGCCACACCATGATTTTCTCTCCTTTTATCCCCATAGCAGCCATTGATGCAGAGTTATTCTTTGCAGCATGAGATGGTGCATTGTCATGCATGAAGATGATTTTATTACGGAAAGCATAGTTCTTCCTTCTGTACCAGGGAAGGAAGTAGTCAGTCAGGAACTCCACATACTTTGCAGAGGTCATCTTTACACCTTTGGGGACCCTAAAGGGGCCGACCAGCTCTCTTCCCATGATTCCGGCCCAAAACATGACTCCACCACCGCCTTGTTAACATCGCAGCCTTGTTGGAACAGGGTGACCATTCACCGATTGTTCACTACTCCATCCATCTGGACCATCCAGCGTTGCAACGGCACTCATCAGTGAACAGGACTGTTTGAAAATTAGTCTTCATGTATTTTTCTGCTCAATGCAGCCGTTTCTGCTTGTGAGCATTGGTTAGTGGTGGCCGAATGGAAGGTCTATGCACAGTTGCAAGACTCTGGAGGACGCTACACCTTGATGTCCGTGGGACTCCAGAGGCTCCAGCAGCTTCAAATATCTGTTGGCTGCTATGTAATAGTGTTTTAGCAGCTGCTCTCTTGATCCGATGCATGGATCTGGCAGAAATCTTCCTCAATGTGCCTTTATCTGCGCGAAACCCGTCTGTGCTCTGAATCAGCCACAAATCTCTTAATAGTGTGATGATCACGCTTACGTTTTCATGAAATATCTAATGTTTTCATAAATCGTCAAAGGCATTGAACTATTTCACTCTTTTCGGCAGCAAGGAGATCCTTTTTCTTCCCCATATTGCTTAAAAATGGTGCTCTGCTTAATAATGTGGAACACCCTCCTTTAGTAGTTTTTCCTTTAATTGGGCTCACCTGGCAATCTAATTATCACAGGTGTCCGAGATTGTTTCAGTGAGCCCCGAGACACAATGCCATCCATGAGTTAAACTGAAAAACAAAATATTTAATCTTTGTGACACTGAAATAGAATTTGCATAATAATTTGGAACAGGGTGTAACAGCTGCCTTTTAGAGCCTAGTCCTTTCATTGAGCGTGATGTGATAGGCTTTATACTGGGGTCAGATAAATATGTGCATATACAGGTTGCAAAAGATCTTGTGCTGCATTAAACATCTACTATGCTAAGTCCCTAAAATAACCTTGAATACACAGAGCTGTTAGATATGTTTACTGAAATATCCTGTGGACACTGTAACCTAATTTAATGGTTTTTTTTAAAAAACTAAATGGATATTGCGAGATTCTGGAGTTTTTAGAACACTATTTATCTAGAGTGGGCGACTGGGGGCAAAGAGGCGGCAAAAAGGCAAATTTATTAAATACCTTCTTCAGCTCTGTGTATACAAAAGAGCATGGGGGAGCTCATGTCCATAATGGGGATGGTAGTGACACACAGTCCCATATGAACCAGAATGGCTGAAAAGTGATATGGTCCAGAAATATTTAGACAGAATAAAGGTGGATAAAGCATTTTTTGGTCACATACACAGGGCTTCCACTGTCCACCTGCAGGCCAGTCCGCCCCTGGTGCCAACCATCTGCAAGCTTTATCAACAAAACCTTGCCAGCTGTAAAGTGTGGTGGAACAATCTAAAAAAAATAATAATATGTGTAATAGTAATAGAAAGTTATATAACTTACTAAATCAGATTTGCCCTGTTTAAATATTATTTCCTTTAATTCATGTTTGTTATCTTGTTACATTTTCCCCTCTAATTGCGAAGCTAGTGTAATTACATGATAAATTACACTTGTTTTAGATAAAAAATGTTTTTTCAAGGGAGCTTTCTGCTAATTGTTCAGCAGTTTCGGCAAACCTCACAAGATATGATGGTTAAGGCTGAGCTTTGCAGTTTATATAATTAAGTAAATATAACAGCTACAGGGGGTCACCCTGTCTTATATGAATTTGATAGAAAAAATGTCCACTTACACTATGTAGAGAGACTTCCAGCTTGGAGAGGACTGTACTTTGGAAATGGCTCAGGGGAGTTCCCATTTTAAAAACAAAAGTAGAAGTCAGCAGCTACAAATACTGTAGCTGCTGACTTTTATTAATCGGACGCTTACCTGTCCCACGGTCCAGCGATGCAGGGGATGGAAGCTCCGCTCGTCTCCCCCTCTGTTTGGCGGCACTGGCATTGCAACTGTGGGCGCCGGGCTGTGGCTTCACAGCCGGGCACCCACCGCGCATGCGCGAGCAGCGCCGCGCGCCGTGATTGGCCGCTCAGTCATCTGGGACCTGTAATGTGTCCCAGATGATTGACAAGAGGGAGGGGGCAGAGCTGAGCCCTTCCTGTGCCGAGGGTAAGTGATGTCACCAGCCCAGGAACTAAAGGAGGCAGACTACGAGGTACCCCCTAGCAACAGCCATTTAGAGGTGAGTAAACAAAAAAATTTTTTCCAAAATATTTTTTTTTTATTTCTTTTAGGAACATTCATGCTTTTTTTTTTTTTCGGTGGAACACCACTTTAACGTATTCTTGGACACGTCATGGGCTGCTTTACAAACTAGAAATACAATACAGTACATACGTCTGATATACAAAATGAATGCAATTTTGTCTTTTTATTTATAGTATAAGCAAAAGTGTACTTAGCACAGCTGACACCCAGGGGGATTTATAATCCCCCCCCCAGCACAACCAACACCACCACTGCGACCACAGGAATCAGGAGGGAGGTGGGGAAGCATCTGGCAAAAGTGACAAAGCGGTGGAAGAAGGATGTGACAAACCGGCGGAAGAAGGATGTGACAAACCGGCGGAAGAAGGATGTGACAAGCTGAGGAAAAGATTACAGCGCACACATACTAAAATGATTTTTAAATCCTGCAAGGCTATTTAAAACACCTGAACATATTCCGCAAATAAGCAAAAAATATGGGGTTTTGGTCAAATCATATGGCCATATGGCGCTTAAGGCTTAAGCCCACTACTGCGTCAAAGTACCCCATTATCAGTGGGTCCTACACTATTAATAGAATGAAAGATCCTGCTTCTCAACCATGGGAGAAATACACTTCTCTATGTGAGAGAACCAAAGAGCTCCTCCTAAAACACAGGTGGACACAAATAAGAGGTAATGGCGGGGGGATGGCGGGGGGATGGGGTGCTCCAGCCCAATGGATCTGGTCAGGACCCTTGCAATAGACAAACAACTTGGGGGGCACACTCTAAAAATGCATAACATTAAAGATGGCGCAGCTATAAGACCGACACACAGAGGAAAAGATGGTGTACTGGGGTACTTTGACGCAGTAGTGGGCTTACGCCATTACGGCAGAATAAATGGGCATGTTGTGGATGGGGTTGGTGGACTAATAGGCATGTCCTTCTTTTTTTTTGGTAAGCCCCATGTTTAGGGCGAGGCCCATAAACAATTTGAACTCCTCCAAATTCAGATCTCTCCACTCAAACGGACGGGCATATGATGATTGCGGGTTGTTGGCAATATATTGCTGGGCATATAAATTTGTCTGGTCCACAATGAATTGCAGCAAAGTGTTGGGCAAAAGCAGATGAAAGAAATCAATCTCTGAGAAATTTTGGGTGTTGGGCTGTACACCTGGCTGTACTGTGAAAGGGGGAATAATTGATTATCCCGAGTCGGATGGCAGCCATGTTGGGTTGGCAAGACCACCTGGCATGTATGTAGAGGCACTGGCTCTTGGGGAACGTCACACTCCAGGAGTTGGGGGATTTAAATTGCCTGTGCTGGTACTCAGGCGTGGTGTGGCAGCACTGGTACTGGGTCTGGGCATTTGTTCCTAGGGCCTATCGCCAGCGGCAGCGCTGGTACTGGGCATTTGTTCCTGGGGCCTATCCCCGGCGGCAGCGCTGGTACTGGCCATTTGTTCCCGGGGCCTATCGCTGGCAGCATCGCTGGTACTGGGCCTGGGAATTTGTTCTTGGGGCCTATTGCTGGCGGCAGCACTGGTACTGGGCCTGAGAAAATAATCCTGATTTCCAGAGTGCAGTGCCCTTTTAGGAGGGACCCATTCTTCCCCCGAATCATTTGCTGATTCACTATTCGGAATCAGAATTGGAATCTGATGAAAACTTCCCGTTGCTCTCATCAGTCATGGAGAGGATCTGGAATGCCTCCTCACTGTTGTAAACTCTTTTGGACATGACGCTGATGGCTGTGTGACAGGTGGCAGGTGACGGTCACTGATGGGCTGTGCGATGGGTGGCAGGTGGTGTTCACTGATAGGTGATGACGGTGTGACAGGTGATGGTGACTGATGGGTAAAAGGCCATGGACGGTAACGGGTGATGGTCACTGACAGGTGATGGTCACAGACGAGTGACAGGCCATGGTCACTGATGGGTGACGAGTGATGGTTGACGGTCAATGATGGGTAATGGGTGATGGCTGACGGTCACTGATGGGTGAAGGGTAATGGCTGACATCACTGATGGGTGACGGGTGATGGCTGACGGTCACTGATGGGTGACGGGTAATGGCTGACAGTCACTGATGGGTGACGGGTAATGGCTGACATCACTGATGGGTGACGGGTGATGGCTGACGGGTAATGGTTGACGTCATTGATGGGTGACAGGTGATGGCTGATGGGTAATGGCTGACGTCACTGATGGGTGATGGGTGATGGGTGATGGCTGACATCACTGATGGGTGACAGGTGATGGCTGACAGGTGATGGCTGACGTCACTGATGGGTGACGATTGATGGCTGACAGGTGATGGCTGACGGTCACTGAAAGGTGACGGCTGATGGGTGACGGGTGACAGGTACACCGCTGATGGTCACTGATGGCAGTCCCTTATGTGACAGGTGCACTTTATGTGGTGACTGTAGTGACTGTTGGGTGACATATGACAATGGGGGGGGCGATAGGACAAGTGTGGTGTTGGTGCTGTACAATACAGACACAGATCGGTAACTCACTGCTTCTGGCTCTTCTCTCCTCACACTGGAAACGGTGTGTGAGGGGAGAAGAGCTGGTAACAGCTAGTTACCGCTCTGTGTTTACATTTAGTGATCGGCTGTGAAAGGATCACAGCCGATCACGTGGTAAACAGCCGCCAGCCAATGGCTGTTTACCATCATCGGTGACGAGCAGTGTTCCTGGGAACACGCCGCCACCGACGTGCACATGCAACGCGATCGCGCGCATGCACCGTGCACAGTGGGGCGGTACCATTTGTGATCGGCCGTGACTTCATCACTGCTGATCACGTAGTAAACAGCCATGCCCAATGGCTGTTCACCTACCTCGGCGGCGAGCAGTGTCTCCGTGACACGCCTCCACCGAGGATACAGGGGTGCGCGCACACGATCACGCGCATTCCCTGTTTAAAGGGCAGGGCGTCATATGACGCCCTCCCAGAACAAGAGCCGCGCCGCCTGGCTGTCATATGACGGACGGCGGGTGGCAAGCGGTCAAAGGATTTGTGCTGAAATCTGAATCTGGCCTTAACATTTGCTAAACCTTACTTTTCTAAGTAGAGTAAGTTAATCCTTACTAATTCACTAGACAAAGCATCACTGAATAATTTCAATAACCAATTTTTGTTTTAGGAAAGTGGTAGGCTCTATGACACACATCACACCTGTCATTTGGAAGGTCTTACTAATGGCTATGAGGTGTAACAGCTGCCTTTTAGAGCCTAGTCCTTTCACTGAGCGTGATGTGATGGACTTTATACTGGGGTCAATTAAATATGTGCACAAACAGGTTGCAAAAGATCCTGTGCTGCATTAAAAATCTACTATGCTAAGTCCCTAAAATAACCTTGAATACACAGAGCTGTTAGTTATGTTTACTGAAATATCCTGTGGACACTGTAACCTAATTTAATGGGTTTTTTTTTCAAAACTAAATGGATATTGCGAGATTCTGGAGTTTTTAGAACACTATTCATCTAGAGTGGGTGACTGGGGGCAAAGAGAAGGCAAAAAGGCAAATTTATTAAATACCTTCTTCAGCTCTGTGTATACAAACGAGCATGGGGGAGCTCATGTCCATAATGGGGATGGTAGTGACACAGTCCCAAATCAACCAGAATGGCTGAAAATATGGCAGAAATATTTAGACAGAATAAAGGTGGATAAAGCATTTTTTGGTCACATACACAGGGCTTCCACTGTCCACCTCCAGGCCAGTCTGCCCCTGGTGCCAACTATCTGCAAGCTTTATCAACAAAATCTTGCCAGCTGTAAAGTGTGGTGGAACAATCTAAAAAAATAATAATATGTGTAATAGTAATAGAAAGTTATAAAACTTACTAAATTAGATTTGCCCTGTTTAAATATTATTTCCTTTAATTCATGTTTGTTATCTTGTTACATTTTCCCCTCTAATTGTGAAGCTAGTGTAATTACATGATTAATTACACTTGTTTTAGATAAAAAAAAGTTTTTTTTTAAGGGAGCTTTCTGCTAATTGTTCAGCAATTTCGGCAAACCTCACAAGATACAAATACTGCAGCTGCTGACTTTTAATAATCGGACACTTACCTGTCCCAGGGTCCAGCGATGCGGGGGATAGAAGCTCCGCTCGTCTCCCCCTCCGTTCGGCGGCGCCGGCATTGCGACTGTGGGCGCCGGATGTGGCTTCACAGCCGAGCACCCACTGCGCATGCGCGAGCAGCGCCGCGCGCCGTGATTGGCCGCTCAGTCATCTGGGACCAATAATGTGTCCCAGATGATTGACAAGAGGGAGGGGGCAGAGCTGAGCCCTTCCTGCGCCGAGGGGAAGTGATGTCACCAGCCCAGGCACTGAAGGAGGCAGACTGGGAGCAGGCAGTGAACACGATTTTAGCACACAACCTCTCTTGCTGCCATGAATGCATATGTGCACACGGGTGTTAAATTCCAACCTTTCATGCAACATACTTGTAGGGGGGTAGGGTGATGGGGTGGTTGTCACGTCCTCCATGTTGCCCTTTTTGTGGGGCACCAAGCAAGGGTCACATAAGATACCTACTCTGGGGGGAGGGGGTTCTTCTGGGCTATGCTAGGCACTTTGGACAGGGTCATTGCCTTACACATGGGGTTCCCCTGCTTAAACACACAACTGAACTCTATTTTTCTCTCCTGATGTAAATATACACACCACGGTCACTGATGCATTTAGTGGGGACACGCAGAGCCAATGCCCTCACCACCTGTCTAGCGTATCTCCACTTCCTTACTCCAAGTAACGGTATAGAGCCCCACCGTGCACCGTGCATCTAGCATGGAGTCCATGTGTGCACTTCATTAACTCTTTTGTCCCTGTGTACAGGATGAGGACCTCTGTGGCACTGATCTGCTCCCATTGCTATGGAAGATGGACCTGCTCATGGAGAGAATGCCAACAACAACTCCTCCTGCAAGAGGCTATCCCATCTGCCACATGTACACGCTTATGGCAGCCTGCTAGAGAAACCTTTCTCTAGAGTTACCCTTGTGTCTTCACACCGTATTATACTGCTGTTTTCATACCCCAATGTGACCCGAGCTGCAGACTGTGAGTGCCACTTAGTTGCATTACACCTCTACAGTAACTTCAGACCAGGCAAAGGCAAAATTTCAAAGGCTTTACTAAAAATAACGTGGAATGACAGTAGAGTAAGGGCGACAGTATTTCCCTAAACTGGTCCCTAACTGAGGCTTGTGGCTGCCCCATCATACCTGCACAGTAAAGAGTCCATAACTGGTTTTGTCCATAACGGCAGTAACCATGATTGGCATCTTCAGGGCGGGCTGCAGGTCACAGCAATCCCCCTAGGCTGTAGAAGAGAAAGCCAGATATTACTACCATTATGGACGCAACCAGTTATGGACTCTTTCCTGTGCAGGTATGCTGGGGCAGCCACAAGCCTGGTCTCTGAATATTTCAGCAGGCTAGCAGGATGGACTTTAGTAACAGTACCACAAACAAAGAAAAGCCAACAGCAGCAACTGTGGTCTCTTCAATCCAGACCTCTGTCCTTTTTATAATACACAGAACTAGTTGATCTGACTCAAAAAAGCCCATCATGATAGAACCGATAAACCCATTTAATACTAACCCTCCTGCCTGGGGCAGCATAAACCTCTACCTGCCTAGTTATTATATATGCTTTACTCAGTCGGCAAGAGGTTAACTAAAGGTTGTTATATATGTTTGAATTTTGACCAAGACTGAGCTTTGTATCCATTTATACCATTGATTAGCATCAAATTTTTCCAAGGGATATTCAGAAATCATTACGTTGTTTATATAATGTCCAGCGGGGCTCCTAAACTAACCCGCTCAAGCTGATCCATGCATTAGGCTTTCACGGACTTTAAGAAAAAACGTCTGGACATCTGGGCTGGAATAGGACTCTTTCATTTCCTTTTCGTCTACATTCAGTTTATTTTTGTCAAAATGAGAAGCGATATATTAGGTTATGAAACTGTTTTTCTTTGCCTGCCTTCTGCGGATTGCAGTGTCATTCAGGATTAGCAGAGTATAGGCCCTGCTCAGAAAGCCAGTGGCGTGTATATTGCCACAGTCTCAATACACCAAGTTATTTCCTATGTTTTCATTGTTGAATCTATAATTTGTGCTGATAGGCTAAGCTTAATATTTAATTAAATCTGAACTCCAGGAAGTTAAGAACACAAATTAACAATTCATTAATACATTATGTATTTTTTAATCCAAGCAATGTGTTTAACTGGAAGTAGCCTCTTGGAATCCCCTCAGCAGGGCTCAGAGTGGAATAGGGAGAAGCTGCACAAAAAAAACCCAGTAAGTTGAGCTACAGTGCTCAAATACTAACAAAGGACATGCTGATTGAAGGAGAGAGCGGGATAATAGGAGAGAGTGAGGTAAACCCATCAGTGTGCCACATGCTAAGAGAAGGACAAGACCTGTAAGCATTGATTAAAGGTGTAACTATGTAGTTGCCACTAGTAACAAACAATCCGCCAATTCACCTCACTGCCAGACTTCATACAACACTTGCAGAGACAATGAACAGTCTTTCGCTGGTTTTGTTTTTGTTGTTTTATTGGGGGTACAACTTGGATGGGAAAAGGGTATATGGGATGCCCATAGGATTGATTAATTGCCACCATTTTTTAAAGAATATACTCATTAACACATATTAGTATAATAATATAAGTATTTAGAGCCAGAAGGTATGATGTGCATCTGTAAATAGCAGGGGCGAACTGATAACTCATGGGGCCCCCGGGCTATAGGAGTTTATGGGGCCACACAGTATACACACACACAGTATACAATCACACAGTATACACATACATGTACACACAGTATACAGACAGATTTAAAAAAGAAACAGATTTATACATACTGTCCCTGGTTTTACTGAGGCTGGCAACCCTGATGGGGCCCCCTAGTGGCCCAGGGCCCTCGGGCAGTGCCCGAGTGGCTCAATGGTCAGTCCGCCCCTGGTAAATAGTATGTTTCTCCTCCTGCAACTCCATGCAGACTGTTGCTCCTCCTCTGCTCTACTCCCGCAGACTATTTGCTTCCAAGGATTCCTCATTCAATACCGTGTAGAGAATGAGGACACCACTTCTGACCGTGTAGAAATGATGTTCCCAGAAACTTCTCTCCTCCTGCACAAAGCTTCTCCTCATGTTCCCCTCCTGCACAAACTTTATTCTGAACTGAAGCAATGTCACATCTTCTATTAAGGCAAGAAGGACCCACTCTGAATAAGTCCCTTAGCAGGCTCGCTGCCACTGGGCCTGAGGCCTGCAGTACCTCTCCCCGGAGGCCCAGTAGTTTAAAAGCATCATCTTGGATGGTGGACTACTGTTACCAGCCAACCCAAACTTGCAAATCCTGTGCCCTCGGGCCACATCGATTTGGCACAGATCCCCACAGTCTCTTCCTCTAATCCAGGACTCCCCATCATTCACCGTGTAAATGATGAAGACTTTGCTAATGACTGTGTAGAAGCAAAGTTCCCTCACAGACTTCCTCCCACATCCAGCCCTCCACTGTGGTAACACTCACCGACCTTTCACCGTCCTTGATGAGGAACTTGACCGGACCATATGTTCCAACAGCTTCAACTGCCACTTCTGCTCCAGGAGTTCTTTATCACCGACCGTGTGTGGTGACAAAGACAATGCCAATGACCGTGTAGAGGCAAAGTTCCCTCACAGATTCTCCCTGGGCCTCCTCCTGCAATCGGCGCACCCCACCAGATGGGGGTGCCCTCCTGCTGCTGCCTAGTATTCCATTCCTCACTTCACTCAGCCGACTTCTCCCATCAGTGGCATGTTACCTCAGCTTATATAGGAGGCCCGCCCCCTGCCAATACCAGATGGGGATTGGTCAGGGCTCCCACATGAGCTGCCTGCCACTCCAGTTATAGACCCAGCCCCTCTTCCAGAACATTCTCCCTGAAAACAGGGGAAGCGCCTCAGAACTAGAGCACAGGTGGTCACACCCACTGCTACTCTGACCACTCCCAGCCCCCAGATCAAAACAAACAGGCATAGCTTGCACCATAGGCCTGCTTAAATTTGCCTTGGCTGACAGTACCTAGTAAAAAAAAAACATTACTAGCACCTACCTATTGGTAGAGGGTGCTGCAAAGGATCAACCCCTTCACGTGGATGCAACGCAAATATTCGGCATTTGGCTTAAGCTGCAGGCATCACCCCAGTACCGTTTTTTAGAGCGGACGGTCAGCTTTCTTGTAATCACAACTGATGTGGCTGCTTAGGTGTCATTGCAAGCAGTGTGAGGGGACGTTCCCCCCCTCCTGTCACCTTCCGCAGCTCGCCCGGGTTTCTCCTGTCCCACCAGGCACATTAGCCGGAAAACTAAACAAAGCCGAAATCGGCTTTGATCAGGTCTCAGATCTAGTAATGAGTATGACATCACTTCCGGTTACTGAAGACTTAAAGGTCCCAGATTTAAAAAATGACAGTATTAAAAACAACCAAACTTGGCGTTTTGAAAGCTTTTAAGTGCAAAGGAGGGATTTGGGGTCTTATAGACCCCATATCAATCAATAAAGAGTACCTGTCACTGACTATTACTGTCACAAAGGATGCTTACATTCCTTGTGACAGCAATAAAAGTGATGAAGAATAAAACATTTAAAAGGAACAGTGTCAAAATAAAATAAAATAAATAAGAAAAAAAAATTGAAAGCTTCCCATCCCTCAGTGCTTGCGCGCAAAAGTGAACGCATGCGTAAGTCGCAATCGCAAATGTAAACAGTGCTCAAACAACACATGTCAGATATCACTGCGATTGTTATAGGGCGTACACATGGTCGGACTTTGTTCGGACATTCCGACAACAAAATCCTAGGATTTTTTCAGACGGATGTTGGCTCAAACTTGTTTTGTCTACACACGGTCGCACAAAGTTGTCGGAAAATCCGATCGTTCTAAACGCGGTGACGTAAAACACGTACGTCTGGACTATAAACAGGGCAGTGGCCAATAGCTTTCATCTCTTTATTTATTCTGAGCATGCGTGGCACTTTGTCCGTCGGATTTGTGTACACACGATCGGAATTTCCGACAACACGCTCCGATCGGACATTTTCCATCGGAAAATCCGACCGTGTGTACGGGGCATTAGAGTGAGAGCAATAATTCCAGCAGAAGGTCTCTTCTGTAACTCTAAAATGGTAACCTGTAGAAATTTTTAAAGCATCGCCTATGGAGATTTTTAAGTACCATAGCTTGTCACCATTCCACGAGTGTGCACAATTTTAAAGCGTGACATGTTAGGTATCTATTTAATCGGCATAACATCATCTTTCACAATATAGAAAAGAAATGGGCTACCTTTACTGTTTTTTTTATTCATGAAAGTGTATTTTTTCCAAAAAAATTGCATTTGAAAGACAGCTGCGCAAATACAATATATATATATATATATATATATATATATATATATATATATATATATATATATATATATATAAATATATAATGTTTGGGGGTTCTAAGTAATTTTTTAGCAAAAAATACTGATTTTAACTTGTAAGCAACAAGTGTCAGAAAAAGGCTTAGGCATGGAGGGGTTAAACTAAGCCCAAGCGCAAAAAAAATCAATATTTTGCAGCTTAAAGTCCTTAGATGTAGTGGCTGCATTCATTTTCTTTTTTTCTTTTTCAAGCTAAGAACAGAAATTCAGTGTTCTTATCACTTCTTATGAGCTGCACTGATGAATATATTCTTTCCGAGCTACTGTGTCTCCCCAAAAATAAGACCTACTCTGAAAATAAGACCTGCTGTTATTTTCCAGGAGGGCTGCAATATAAGCCCTACTCTGAAAATAAGAGTTAGTTTAAAATGCTTGTAAAATCTTTTAATCCTATCTATTACAGTAGTATATAATGTACAATGTGTGTGTTTCCGTAATATAATTGCGCCAAATACCTTCAGTACAGCGACGATCAGCGCTCAGCTGACCACCCGCTGCTCTCCTCCTCTTCTCCCAGCTGTCAGCGGGGGGGATCTCGGTCCCCCTATCTGCAGTGCTCGGAGCAGGGAAGAGAGCTCCGGTGGGTCACTGAACGCTATAGCGAAGGTATTTGGCACAGTTATATTACAGAAACATTCACATTGTACATTATATACTACTGTAATAGAGTGGGTTAAAGAATTTTACAAGCATTTTACCTCAGTTCACACTGGGAATTCCTGACAGGCAGGGAGGGAGAGGGGGAGAGAAGACATCACATTACAAGGTAAGACCTATCCTGAAAATAAGCCCTACTGTGTCTTTTGTTGCCAAAATAATATAAGACCTGGCTTATTTTCGAGGAAAAACGCTAACTTCAAATTACCCTGCCCTCTATGTAATGGAGATAAAGAGATTTGGACATGTTTGCAGTCCATATCAGGTAGAGCGGCTTATGGTGAAATCTTGGCTCCCCCATAGATACAGTGAAGGAGTGACGTAGCCACCCAGGGACAGGAAGTGTGTCAACTGAAGGATTACCAGGATAAAATAAAGCAAAAGAATCCTGTAAAAAATACTAATACTTCCACTACACCAAGCAATGGCGAAGCTAGACATCTTTCACCCAGGGCAAAGACTCAGTTCAGCATACCCCCCCCCCCCATCCCCCCACCCAAGAGAGAAGTTTTCTATCCACCCCCCCCCCCAGCCCCCTTGGCCCCGAGAGAGCAGTTCTAATGTAATAAATAAACAAATACATAAATAAGCCACAGGATGGTATTAAAAGTTATAGCGTCTACAAAATAGGGGATAGTTTTATGGCATTTTTATTATTCATTTTTTTTTTTACTAGTAATGGCGGCGATCTGCGATTTTTATTGGGCCTGCGACATTATTTCAGACACATCTTACATTTTTGACACATTTTTGGGACCATTGTCATTTATACAGTGATCAGTGCTTTAAAAATGCACTGATTACTGTAAAAATGTCACTGTCAGGAAAGGGGTTAACTCTAGGGGGTGATCAAGGGGTTAATTGTGTTCCCTAGTATGTGTTCTAACTGAAGGGGGGAGGAGACTGTCTAGGGGAGATGAAAGATCGCTGTTCATACTCTGTATGAACAGACAATCAGTCTCTTCTCCCCTCAGAGGACCGGAAACTGTGTGAATCCCGGTTCTCTGTGTGCCACGAGCGATCGCGGGAGCCTGGCGGTGATCGCGACCGCCGGGCACTCGCGTCGGCTCAGTGGGCGAGCAGCGGGTGCCCTAGTGGCCACAGGGCGAAGCGACGTTACATAACGTTGTTTTGCCCATCCGTGCCATTCTGCCACAGTAAAACTGCGGCGGCTGGTCGGCAAGTGGTTAAAGTCCTAGTAATAGTGACATGGTGCACATGTAGCATGAAGGCCTACACAATCACAGCGTAGGTGAGGTTTGAATGCCGCACCTCCAGTGTGAATGAGGAAAGGTGCCACGGGAAAAGAAGAAGCGAGTGATTAAAGACCCACTTCTGGGCTCTCTACTTTTGTAGCGGCGGTGCCCCTCCTAATCCACCACTCTGGGATGCAGCACAGATTTGCTGGGACAGCAAGATTTAAAGCAAATCTCAGGACTGTCCCAGCGAAAACCCCTACAGGTGGCAACCGTAGCGGCGTCCCTCTCAATGTGGCGCCTGGGGCCAACAACCCCCCCCTCCCCTCCTAGTTTCAGCCCTGACACCAAGGACTACTGAGCTGCAATATATTACATTTTTTGTTTCTGGTTTAGATACACTTTAACTGCAGCCAAGAAAAATCGTATCCCCTGCCCTGCCAGACAGTCATTCTTGTGTGGCACAGCTGTGTAAATCTCAGAACTGGGTGGACAGAAATACAAATCTTTGGCCAGGTAAAACAGCAATCAAATAACAGTATGTATTTTATCTGTGTATTTAGCTGCATATCTTTGTTGTATTATGTTTGAGGTTAGATAACATACTTGGTTATCTGTACCTGTTGTATAATTGCATGTATGTGCCTAATGCAAACGTATTGATATTGCTTACCCTATATGTTCAAACTACAGCAATAAATAAACCAACATTTTTAGGCATCTCCTACTCTAGTCAAAATTGAAAAAAATGGCTATACCTACACTTTAGAGTGACTTTTTTTTTTAAAATAACAAACATATCATACTTACCTCCGCTGTGCAGCTCGTTTTGCACAGAGTGGCCCCGAACCTGCTCTTCTGAGGCCCCACGGCGGCTCTCGCGGCTCCTCCCCACATCTGATAACCCCCTCGGAGAAGCGCTTCCCTGAGGGGGTTATCTTGCGAGCGCGCTCCCGAGTCCAGCATTCGGCGTCCATAGAGGCCAAATACCGGACAAGGCCCCGCCCCCTGGCGCTCACGTTATTGGATTTGATTGCCAGCAGCAGGAGCCAATGACTGCGCTGCTATAAATCTATCCAATCAAGAGCCGAGAACCCCAGGCAGAGAGACAGCACGTCCCCGCGGGTCAAGTTCGAGGGCTCAGGTAAGTAAAACTGGGGTGCTGGGGGGCCGGTCACTGACAGGTGTTTTTTCACCTTGATGCATAGGATGCATTAAGGTGAAAAAACATGAACCTTTACAACCCCTTTAAATACATTAATTTGAAATATAACAAACAATGAGACCCGGTTCAGACCCGGTGAGGATGCAAATTCATAATGAATGCGATGCGTCAAAAGCACTTTAAATTCGCATGTCATCCCTAAAGTCATTGTTTTCAATGACTGTCGTTCACATACATGCGTTGCGATTCCTCTACGAATGCGATGTTTACTGCGTTGCGTTGCAAATTTCGTCTTCATAGACATCAATGTAAATCGTTCTTGAATCGCATTGATGGTTCACATATGTGCGAATTCCACCACACTACTCTCCACAAAAACCAGGAAGTACACAGGAAGTTAACACCTTTTTTTTTTACATTATGATTTCATTGGCTAGAATATCAATCGCAGCCATGTCCAACTCCTGAAATTCGCAGTAAATTCGCTGTAAAATCGCAGTAAATTCGCACCTCACAAAGGACAAAAAACGGAACAAAATCACAGCGCATCAGTGTGAACCGGGCCTGAGACCTAAGTAGCATTTCAAGAGATTGTCTTCTTTCAAAACAAAAATGAGAACCTCTGGAAATGCTATTCTTTTGGACTTTTCACCAATTAGCCAGATTTGTGGAATTGTTTTGTTTTTTTAAAGAAACTTGGCTTTCACATGAAACAAGTCACAAATTGCTAAGCGGCATCAAGAATTCTTAGCAGTCTCTGGGCTTTTACTTGTAGAGCTAAAAACAGGTGGAGAGACAGAACAAGTTTGGAGACCACCAATGGACAGCATTGGCTGGCATATCAAGGCTTTGTGGTATCCTATAAAAAGCAGAAAAAAAAACATGTAGCTCTTTAATATTCAGGGAGCGTTTTATATATGAGACAAGCTACCTTACCTTCCCTGTCTTGTGTAGAATTTTGGATCTCAGTGTCATGGTCAGGGGTCAGGCTCGTTGACCAGTAGATATAGCAGTAGAGAGGCTCCCACCGATCAGCTGGATAAGTACAGAAGCAGGTCAGCCTGGCAGATGACATAGCTTTACCTGAGGTGCGCAGTCTAAGCACTAACTGGTTTTTCCTAGAGTTCCTGATGACGGAGATGGGTTTTGCTGTGTGTTGGTACCAGGTAGCTGTCCTCAAGATCGCCCCACCAGGAAGTGAGCAAGCTGGGGTGCAGTAGCAGATATAACAGGTAGGGATCAAACAGGAAGAAAAGAACGGCTGCACACCACAGGAAAGTTCCAATGCGTGCGTTTTACACTGACTTCTTAAAACCAGGCATCAAACAGGAGCGTAGTCAGTTAACAAGCCAAAAGTCGGTAAAAAGTGATTGCAGGTTGGGATCAAGCAGAAGCATAGTCGAGGAACAAGCCAAAGGTCGGTAAGAAGATATGTATGGCAGCAGGAGTGACAAGAAGGAGATATTGGCTGGAGACAGCACAATAATCTGGCAAGTAGGAAGTGCAAAGGCATGGCTAAAATAAGTTCATGGGGGGAGCAAAAGGTTCAAGGTTCAAGAGAGACAAGATTCAAGGCAAGAGCACTCAAAGAATTGTTCAGGGAGCTGTCCAGCATTCCAGGTGCTTCAGCAAAAGGAGATGTTACAGCAGAGGTCGCAGGTTCAGACCTGGGTCCTGACACCCAGCATGCCCTGCCATTCTTTAGTATTACCTGTATTTCTACAATACTAATGGAACTATGGATATCTTAAAGAGGAATTCCAAGTATATGGATATTTTATATATAATTACATTAACCCAGTTTGGATCAATGTAACTATGTATACACCATACCTGGCTGATCTTTCTGGAAGCTGCAAATCCCTTAATTTGAGTGGCTGTCCTGATGCATTGTGAACACAGGAGGTCGACCAGTCGGCACGGGTGCCATTCAGAGAATGCTTTGCATTTACTGAATGAATGCAAAGCATTCTCTGATTGCACGTGGTGGAGAACGACATCACCACAATTTCCTGTGTTTGATGTGCACATGGGACGCACTTCAAATGCAGTTCAACAAAACCTCATTTACTGAGCAATACACATGGTCGTTCAAAGGCTGCACTTGACCTGCTTTGTCTTGGCTGGGCTTGAATTTAACATGTCCTGTTAAGGTGCATTCACACTCCAGGCAAAGCAGGTAAAACGCATCCTTTTCTTGTCAAATGCTACTTTTTTTTTTAATGCAGCTGCAAAAGTTGGAATGGGAATGCAGCATTTGCCTAGGATATGATCTCCAGCCACCCAGGTAGTCGCAGTTAAATTATCAAGTTTTCTTTACTAATTGATGATTATTGCAGGCCATACAAGATCTCCTCTCCTTGCTAAACATCCACCATGGAGTTTATCAATAATGTTTATATAATAAAATTATCAATGAATCCATTCAATCCAGGTGGTCTTCCTCTGCTTGTTACTACCATAGTGAGACACAATAAATAAACTTCAGCCAACAGCCATGTGCCTGTAGGTGAGAGCGGGGTCACTTCCGTAATAAATTACTTACTACGTAAGCAAACTCAGCTTTAATGAGATCAATAATGCTTGTCCCCTGTGTACTGTATATTCCTATAAGCATGTAAATATGTGGAAATACGGGGCCATGGTGACTGTTCACAACGACTTGGGGGATATACTCAATCTCCAGTCTCCTTGAGCTACGTGACTCTTTATTGCAGCAATGAACCTTAGCCAGTTCTTGGCTTGTAATGTTTTCACAACCCCACTTAACGAACATTTAACTGGTGCTTCACTGTGTTAAATCTGATGTATGATTTTTCAGTACAATAGACTCAAGTTGCCACAGTGGGAGAGATTTACTAAAACTTAAGCGTGCAAAATCTGGAGCAGCTCTGCTTAGAAACCAATCAGCTTCCAGGTTTAGTTCCTAAAGCGTAATTGAACATGCTCAAGTTAGAAGCTGATTGGCTACCATGCACAGCTGCACCAGTTTCTGAGCACTCCAGTTTTAGTAAACTCCCCCAGCAGATCTGGTGATTAGACTTGCAAAATAGTTCAGCTAATAGGCTACATAGTTTATTTTCAGGTTGTAACTTCTCCTGCACCTTCATTCCCATGGATTTAGATTTAAACAAAATGAGCTTGGTCCTAATGTTGTAATAAAATTTAAGGTAGCATGTTTTTTTATATAAAAGGTGTCATGGATCTTCTACAAACAAGGCCAAGGATAAATCCAAGGGAAAGACCGAGCTTAACGTACCACCAGCCCGCAGACAACCAAATAACCTGTCTAACAGTATGCATTAAAAGCAGGGGTTTAGTCTGCACACATTTGCAAATGCATGCGTAAGCCACAGAGCCTCGTCAAGGCACCATGGATCTTCTCCCTTAGGAAGCACCAGTCATTGGTATAGAAGGTGTCGCTGATGTCAATGCAGAGAGATATATAATTGAGAACCACCCAGCAACAGTGAAGAGGCAAAGAGGACCCTGCAGTTCACTTGCCTAGCCTGAAGCCAACCTCCCTGTATAGGAGGACCTGAACTGTAGAAGCCATGCCCAAAAAGAGGCAAGCAGAAGGTGAATGACTAGACACCGGTATTGCCTGTGGTCTCACTATAGTGGATTTTTTTTTTTACCCAGATACTGGCTTACTATTCTTTATTCTGCATTGTGTCTTTGTGTGAGGGCAACCATATTGGCTTCCTCAGGACTTGACACCCTGATTATTGATGGAGGAATAATAAGGCACAGTAGGAAAGGTTCAAAAAGTCATAGTCAGCAGAACAGTAATGACTACCTAATCTCTCTCCAAATCTTCAAATATTTCCCCTGAAAGGCATGTGTAATGCCGCGTACACACGAGCGGACTTTACGGCGGACTTTGCCCGGCGGACTTTTCGACGTACTTTCCGACGGACTTTCTGAATGAACGGACTTGCCTACACACAATCCACCAAAGTCCGTCGAATTCGTACGTGATGACGTACGACCGGACTAAAACAAGGAAGTTCATAGCCAGTAGCCAATAGCTGCCCTAGCGTGGCTTTTTTGTCCGTCGAACTAGCATACAGACGGCGGACTTTTCGACCGGACTCGATTTCAACGGATAAATTTGAAACAAGTTTCAAATCTAAGTCCGTCCAACTTTTGAGAAAACAAAGTCCGCTGGAGCCCACACACATCGAATTGTCCGACGAAATCCAGTCCGCCGGGCAAAGTCCGCCGTAAAGTCCGCTCGTGTGTACGCGGCATAACAGTATCTATAGCTATATAAACAAGGCCAAGAAAAAATTCCAAGCTTACTTACCGACCAGCCCGCGGACAACCGAATCAACCTGTCTAACAGTATGCGTTAAAAACAGGGGTTTAGTCTGCACACATTTGCAAATACATGCGTAAGCTACAGGCCACGTCAAGGCACCCTGGTATCTGTAGTTCCTATCACTGACTGATGATTGACTCAACAGTGGAAGCACATGCATTCTGATGAGTAGGTGGAGGGCAGATGGACTGAAGGGAGCCCACCCCTTCTTAAAGGTACAGGGGCACACTGAGCACCCAGAAAATCGCACAATGGCTGCAAAGGTGTCAGTGCGCAGCCTGACCAATATAACATTGTTGCAAAAAAGGGGTCCACTACCCCCACCTATGATTTGTCATTACAGTAAGCTATGCATGAGGAATTCAACACAAAAGGTAGTTTTAACCCCTTGGCAGCGTCGTAACATAAATATGTGGCCCCATTGCACTGGACTTTTTGCCATGGGGTCGCATATTTGTGTACCTCTCTTTGTGCTGGAAGCGTTCGATTGGGACCCAGAACGTCCAATTCCGGTTCACCTGATCGCTGTGATAGCTAAAGCAAAATAAAATAAAATGTAAAAAAAAAATCTAGATCAGTGTTTGGGCCAAGGCCAGGGTCAAAAGTCAGGGTCAAAGGTCAAGGTCAGTATTTATTGGACAGGGTTTTTTTTTTAAATTAGTATCAGTGTCAGTGTATTTTAGGTAGGATTAACCTCCTCCCACCTGGCCGTAAACTTGTTAATATGACATTTTGTGAATAAATATATAATTTCTTAATTTTCCAAAGAATTGTGGGAAAAAAATTACAACTTCAAAAAACTTGTCATGCCTCTTACTAAATACCTTGGACTGTCTACTTTCCAAAAAGGAGTAATTTGGGAAATATTTGTACTGTCTTGACATGTTAGGGCCTCAAGAAATGAGAGAGGCCGTCAGTACATCAGATGTGATCAATTTTTAATGATTGCTACCTTTGCTAGTGGACTCTATAACTTTCCCACAGACCAAATAATATACACTGATTTTGGTAATTTTTACCAAAGAAATGTAGCAGTATAAATTTTGGTCAAAATTTATGAAGAGAAATTACTTATTTGTAAAATTTTATAACAGAAACTAATGCAACGTACACACAGGCAGACTTTCCGACCGGACTGGTCCAACGGACTTTCCGACGAACTTTTGACAGACTTCCGTCTGACTTTTTTTTACGAAGGGACTTGCCTACACACGACCGGACTACGGACCGACTTGCCTACACACAACCGGACTTTCCGGCAGACTATGTCCGCCGGTCTTCCCGACGGAGTTATGACGGACTTTCCGAATTAACAGACTTTCCCACACACAAACAAGTCCGTTCATTTTGAACGTGACTCTGGTACGACGGGACTAGAAAAGGAAGTCAATCTCGCCGCTTTTATCGGCGAGATTGACACCTTGCGAGCCCCGTCGCGGGGCATACCAGGCCCTTAGGTCTGGTATGGTTTTTAAAGGGAACCCCCTACATCGAAAAAACGGCATGGGGTCCCCCCAAAATTCATACCAGACCCTTATCCGAGCATGCAGCCCGGCCAGTCAGAAAAGGGGGTGGGGACGAGCGAGCAGCCTCCTGAACCGTACCAGGCCACATGCCCTCAACATGGGGGGGTGGGTGCTTTGGGGGGGGGCCCTGCGGCCCCCCCACCCCAAAGCACCTTGTCCCCATGTTGATGAGGACAAGGGCCTCTTCCTGACAATCCTGGCCGTTGGTTGTTGGGGTCTGCGGGCGGGGGGCTTATCGGAATCCCTCCCCCCACACTATGTGAATGAGTATGGGGTACATCGTACCCCTACCCATTCACTTAGGAAAAAAGTGTCAATAAAAAAACACACTACACAGGTATTTAAAGTAATTTATTAGACAGCTCCGGGGGTCTTCTTCCGACCTCGGGGGTCTATTTCCGACTTTGCGGCTTTCTCCGGCCTCTTCTCCCGGTGTCCTGTTCTTCTCCCGCTCTCCGGCCTCTTCTCCCAGTGTTCGACCTCTTCTCCCGGTGTCCGGTTCTTCTGCCGACTCCTCCGCTATCTTCTGCCGCTCTTTTGCTAGCGGTGGCCTGGACTTCTGCGTCGTCTTCTTCCCTCTTCTTTTCTTCCGATGTTGACACGACGCTCTCTCCCGCTGTAATGCTGTGTGAGCGCTCTGCAATGACTTATATAGGCGGTGACCCCGCCCCTTTATGACGTCACAGTCCCGGGGCATGCTGGGACTGTGATGTCATAAGGGGGCATGGTCACAGGTGATGTTCGGACCAGTCCAGTCGGAAAGTCTGCCCGTGTGTACACGGCGTTAGAAAAACGCAGGGTTTTTTTCGAAATTTTCGGTCTTTTTTCATTCAAAAAAACCCAGAGGTGATTAAATACCACCAAAAGAAAACTCTATTTGTGTTAAAAATAAATGATAAAAATTTCATTTGGGTACAGTGTAGCATGACTTAATAATTCTAATTTAAATTGTGACAGCATTGAAAGATGAAATCTGGCCTGGGTAGGAAGGGGGTGAAAGTGCCCAGTATTGAAAAAAAAGCAAAATGCGTACTATTACTTCTGGGCTGTACTACGGGCACATACAACAACTTACATACACATATGTGTTATCGCTGCGATCATCGGGAGCGGGTGAATTTGTTTTGGGTTATGCTTTGGTGGCAGTTTATGGGTAGTCACAAGAAATATACAGCTAAATAAAAAAAAATTATTGGCCAGTTTTTCTTTGATAATAGAGAAAAAAAGTAGGAGATATCCATTATTTATGACCAAATGAAAGCCCAATTTGTCCTGAAAAAAACAAGGCACAAATTAGTAGTGATGACATGTACAGTTTTACTAACACATATCAAAATTGCAACACTGTGTTTAGGCATTAAGATTTGTTTTACCTTTAGGCGCGAAGGGGTTAAAGTGTACTCTCTAGGCATAATTTACATTTCTATATGTTCGTTATAACAAAGCAGATCTTCACTTTTTGAGTTCAGGCTCACTTTAAAAGTCACCAGAAGTCATGGCTTAACATGCGGAAATGCACCAAATCTTTGATAATATGTGAAACTGCTCTTAAACTCTTTACACGGTGGTACTTTACTCCACAACGTTTACATATAATTTTCCAAAATGTCTCTTCTTGTTTTCGTGGGTGCACTACTCCAGGCTCCTTCTAAAATGTATTTTGGAACTATGAGACATTGTTGCCTACCTGGAGAGAATTATTTTCTGTGTTTTGCATACTAGCTGGTAAAACTCTTGTTTTGACACATGAACGTTGTATTCTTTTTGATAACATTCCCCATATTCCTATTTACATCTCGGGGCTTATCCATACTATGTGTGTAGCCATGCAATGGGCCATTGCTCTAAACCGGAAAACTGCAATGGTACCATTTCCACAAGTGTTAACTAGTTGACCAAATTATGCAGATGGAATGAATTTTTCACACATTAAATGACTCGAAACACTCTTTTGATGCTAAATGGACACCTTGGTTTACACATCCAAACTAACTATTCACTTCTTTGGTACATTCAATCTTTTATTATTTCTTGTTTATTTTCTATTTTAGCTGATATTGATATACTTACTGTATATTTAATGTATCATATAATTTTATTTCCTTTACAAGTAATAGATTACAGAAACTATATTGTGTTTATCCTTTTTTAATCCTTATATCACATATTTTATTATTATATAAATATCATACATGTTTTTATCTTTATATTATACAATAAAAACTTTGTAAATGTAAAAGTCATCAGAAGTTTAGTGTAATATCTCTTGCCAGGACCTTTTACACACAAAATAGCAGAATTTCATGACCAATATTTTCCCTGAAAGACATGTGTAGAAGTAACTGTCCAGAGCAATTTAGCTTTTGCTGATTCTGTAGTATTATTGACACGCGTTTTCAGTTACAGTTGTGCTCATAAGTTTACATACCCTGGCAGAAATTATGATTTCTTGGCCAGTTTTCAGAGAATATGAATGATAACACAAAAAAATTCTTTCACTCATGGTTAGTGTTTTGGCTGAAGCCATTTATTATCAATCAACTGTGTTTTACTCTTTTTAAATCATAATGACAAAAAAAACTACCAAAATAACCCTGATTAAAACTTTACATACCCCAGTTCTTAATACCGTGTATTGCCCCCTTTAACATCAGTGACAGCTTGAAGTCTTTTGTGGTATTTGTGGATGAGGCTCTTTATCTTCTCAGATGGTAAAGCTGCCCATTCCTCTTGGCAAAAAAGCCTCCAATTCCTGTAAATTCTTGGGCTGTCTTGTATGAACTGCACGTTTGAGATCTCCCCAGAGTGGCTCAATGATATTGAGGTCAGAAGACTGAGATGAACACTCCAGAACCTTCACTTTATTCTGCTGTAGTCAATGACAGGTCGACTTGGCCTTGTGTTTTGGATCATTGTCATGTTGGAATGTCCAAGTAGGTCCCATGTGCAGCTTCCTGGCTGATGAATGCAAATGTTCCTCCAGTATTTTTTGATAACATACTGCATTCATCTTGCCATCAATTATGACCAAATTTCCTGTGCCTTTGTAGCTCACACATCCCCAAAACATCAGCGATCCACCTCTGTGTTTCACAGTAGGAATGGTGTACCTTTCATCATAGGCCCTGTTGACTCCTCTCCAAATGTAGATTTTATGGTTGTGGCCAAAAAGCTCAATTTTGGTCTCATCACTCCAACTGACTGTGTCAGAAGGTTTGAGGCTTGTCTCTGTGCTGTTTGGCGTATTGTAAGCAGGATACTTTGTGGCATTTGCCTAGTAATGGCTTTCTTCTGGCAACTCGACCATGCAGCCCATCTTTCTTCAGGTGCCTCCTTATTGTGCATCTTGAAACAGCCACACCACATGTTTTCAGAGGGTCCTGTATTTCACCTGAAGTTATTTGTGTGTTTTTCTTCGAATCCTGAACAATTTTCTTGGCTGTTTATGGCAGAAATTTCATTTGGTCTACCTGACCGCGGTTTGGTTTCCACAGAACCCCTCATTTTCCACTTCTTGATTAGAGTTTGAACACTGCTGATTGGCATTCTCAATTCCTTGGATATCATTTTATATCCCTTTTCTGTTTTATACAGTTTAATTACCTTTTCCCAAAGATCCTTTGACAATTCTTTTGCTTTCCCCATGTCTCAGAATCCAGAAACGTCAGTGCAGCACTGGATGAAAGATGCAAGGGTCTGTCAGGAGTTCGGAAACTCATTGACCTTTTATATATATACACACACACACTAATTACAAGCCAACAGATCACAGGTGAGGATGGTTACCTTTAATAGCCATTCAAACCCCTTTGTGTCACCTTGTGTGCATGTTATCAGGCCAAAATCACCAGGGTATGTAAACTTTTGATCAGGGTCATTTTGGTAGTTTCTGTTGTCATTATGATTTAAAAAGAGTAAACACAGTTGATTGATAATAAATGGCTTCAGCCAAACACTAACCATGAGTGAAAAAAGTTTTTATGTTTTTTTTATTCTCTGAAAAATGGGCAAGAAATCATAAATTCTGCCAGGGTATGTAAACTTATGAGCACAAGTATATATATCAGGGGTAGGCAACCCCCGGCACTGGTGCTGCAAGCGGCACACAAAGCCTCTTTTGCCGGCACTCTACTCCCTCCCCATCATCAGAGCAGGGCAGGGAAGTGTCAGTGAGACACTAATGTATTCCAATTTCAGAATTCCCCACACCGCACCTGTGTTGAGGGGGGAGGCACTGCGCCCCCACACATTGTAAAAGATGGGAAACATTGTTTGGTTCTCTAACTTTGCTGTAGCTGCGATCGTCAGCTTTTGTGATTGGGACGAGACTGGGTGCAGTTCTGCTTGGGGGGGGGGGTCGGTCCCTGTTTCCATCAGGAGGAGGACTGTCATTGGCCGCTGCTAAAGCCAATCACAGTCCTGCTAGCCCCGCCCACCATCTGGAGGAAGATGACTCGCTTGGTTGCCACTACCAATCTCCACACATGGGAGTAAGTCACATATGTGCAAGTCACAAGCAAGTCTCAAGTCTTAACCTTCAAGTCACAAGCAAGTCCCAAGTTACTGTGGCGAAAAGCAAGCAAGTCAAGTTGAGTCCCTGCTAGAAGTCAAGCAAGTCAAGTCAAGTCATTTATTTTGGTCAAGTCACAAATTAAGTCAAAATACTGATCTACCCCATTTCCACCGTTAAAAGTCAGTTTTCAGGAAAGGTTTTGTTTTATTTTCAACATTAACAAAACTGCTTAGTGCTTTTTTCTTGGCATATTAAAGAAACACTTTGAATGCCCAAACAGCAGACAAGGAGCAGAACACTCAGCAATTAAATGGCCAACAAGCCTGAAAAAATGTAGTCCTTGCTGAGGGGGAAAATAACTAAGATCAAAGTTTGAACTTGACACAATGCCAACATCTGGACACTTGAATGGTGATGAGAATAGCCACTTAAAATGCATTGCATTTGCAAAAATTAAATTGGAAAGTACTTACTCGCTCAGTTGTGAACAATGGGGTCGCATTATCACCCCACCATGGCTGAAAACACGTTCAACAGGTGCGCTTGATGCAGGGACTGACATAACTCTAACCGCTACCCTAGACAGCTCCAATGGCATTTGGCAAATGCTGATTGGCTCAGAGGTGGTGGTGGGCGAAGTGTGTGGGTAATATTTTCGGGGGGTGGTGCCAAGTCATTGCAAGTCAAATAGCCCAAGTCAAAGTCAAGTCACAACTCATTAGTGACAAGTCAAAGTCAAGTCGAGTCATTTATTTAATTTTGTCAAGCAAGTCGCAAGTCCTCAAACAGGTGACTCAAGCCTGACTTAAGACAAGTCATGTGACTCAAGTCCCCCACCTCTGCCAATCTCAGAAAGAAGGGATTTCACTGTGATTGAGAAAACCACAATTGAGTGACAGTTGAAAACTTTGTTGAAATTATTCCTGAACCTTTGCGGCACTTACTACTGAACCCCGGCACTCTGTGTCCCTTTAAGCCACAGCCAGTATTCAGTGCAATGAAAATCACACCTAACTTTTCCTGTGGTGCAGAGCGCCGCACTTTTTCTCAGCTGGGGAGGACCAACTTATGATCCTGCACACAGGCCCACTGCTTTCAGAAAATGCCCCTGACCTGGGCTCATTGTGCATCCATTCCAGATGCTTGTATGTGACATCACATACATCACATACAAGCACGTGGGCTTGATGCAAGAGGTGGATCAGCAGGGATGAGTGTGCCAGGACAGGTAGATGTGTCTCATCTCTGCTTTCTTTCACCACTCTGCATATCACGCATATCATAGATGAGAAGATGGTACAGCGGTGGAGCAGATGAGCAGGAGGGTACAACATTGGGGAAAATGAGCAGGGAGGTACAGCAGTGGAAGAGATGAGAAGGGGGTTCAGCAGTGGGACAGAAGAGCAGGGGGGTTCAGTTGCGGACCAGATGAGCAGGGGGATCAGTGTTGGGCCAGATGAGCAGGGGGCAGTGGCGTAATTAGAACCTTCAGGACCCCGGTGCAAGAACCATTAAGGGCCCCCCTGAACCCCAGCCGGGGCCCTTCCCTCCGTGTCAGGTGGTGGAACTCCAGGGCCCGATTACAGGTACGACCTTTGTGAGCCCTGTAGTTCTGCCACTGGTATCAGTAGTTTTTTATTATTTATTTACAATTTTTTAGGAGCAACGTGGAGGGGCTTTGGTGACATTTCAGAGGTCTAAACAGACCTATGATGTTCCACCTTTAAGACAAAGAGGAAGACTGAGGACACAGCCCCCAATCTCCTTCTCTGTAGCCTCAGCTACATAGAATGAATGGACAGGAATAGCTCTGTACAGAGCTTCCTGCCCATTCATAAACTGAAGCATAGTAAACGCAGTTTACTATATGCCACAGTTATGAATGGACAGAGTCAGTGATCGCTACACATTTACTGGCCCATTTCCCACTCTCCGTCCTGACAGATCCCCAGCAGCAGCCAGCAGGAAAGAGGATGGGGGAACCTGGCAGAGCCGACGAGAAGGTCCGGGAAAGAGCACACAGGGGCTGGAGTGCACACCTTGCTGCTACTGCTGTACCCATCTCCAGTGACCGCATGCTGGTACTGCTGTTCCTCCCCCCCCTGGTGTCCAGTGACCCCTGCTGGTACACACCCCAAATAGCTGGGGATTCAGATTTCCTCTGTGTGTTCTGCCCCCTCCTCCATCCTGGCACCCTAGGATGGCTGACGCCAGCCTTGCCAGCCATTATGGTCTGTAGATGGGGTTTCTGTTCTTAGGGGAGGTGGGGTCCTGGTCCCCAGGGAAGATGGGATCTCTAGGTAGGATGGAGTCCCCATTGCCAGGGGAGATGAGGTTCCTGTCCCTAGGGAGGAGGGGGCCCCAGGTGAGAAGAGGGTCCCTGTCCCCAGGTGAGAGGAGGGCCCTGTCCCCAGGTGAGAAGAGGGCCCCTGTCCCCAGGTGAGAAGAGGGTCCCTGTCCCCAGATGAGAAGGGGTCCCTGTCCCCAGGGGTGATGGGGTCCCTTTCCCCAGGGGTGATAGGGTTCCTGTCTCAGGGGTGATGGGGTCCCTGTCTCAGGGGTGATGGGGTCCCTGTCTCAGGGGTGATGGGGTCCTTGTCCTTAGGGGAGATGGGGTCCTTGTCCTTAGGGGAGATGGGGTCCCTGTCCTTAGGGGAGATGGAGTCCCTGTCCTTAGGGGAGATGGGGTCCCTGTCTCAGAGGTGATGGGGTCCCTGTCCCCAGGGGTGATGGGGTCCTTGTCTCAGGGGTGATGGGGTCCCTTTCCTTAGGGGTGACGGGGTCCCTGTTTTAGTGGTGATGGTGTCCCTGTCCTTAGGGGAGATGGGGTCCCTGTCTCAGAGATGATGGGGTTCCTGTCCCCGGGGGTGATGGGGTCCCTGTCCTTAGGGAAGAAGAGGGTCCCTGTCCCCAGATGAGAAGGGGTCCCTGTCCTCTGGGGAGAAGTGAGCCCTGTCCCCAGGAGATATGGGGTCCTTTTCCCCCGGGGGATAGGGTCTCTGTCTCAGGGGTGAAGGGATCCCTGTCCTTAGGGGAGATGGTGTCCCTGTCTCAGAGATGATGGGGTCCCTGTCCTTAGGGGAGATGGGGTCCCTGTCCTTAGGGGAGATGGGGTCCCTGTCCTTAGGGGAGATGGGGTCCCTGTCTCAGAGGTGATGGGGTCCCTGTCTCCAGGGTGATGGGGTCCCTGTCTCAGGGGTGATGGGGTCCCTTTCCTTAGGGGTGACGGGGTCCCTGTTTTAGTGGTGATGGTGTCCCTGTCCTTAGGGGAGATGGGGTCCCTGTTTCAGAGATGATGGGGTTCCTGTCCCCAGGGGTGATGGGGTCCCTGTCCTTAGGGGAGAAGAGGGTCCCTGTCCCCAGATGAGAAGGGGTCCCTGTCCTCTGGGGAGAAGTGAGCCCTTTCCCCCGGGGGATAGGGTCCCTGTCTCAGGGGTGATGGGGTCCCTGTCCTTAGGGGAGATGGTGTCCCTGTCTCAGAGATGATGGGGTCCCTGTCCTTAGGGGAGATGGGGTCCCTGTCCTTAGGGGAGATGGGGTCCCTGTCCTTAGGGGAGATGGGGTGACTGTCCCCAGGGGAGATGGGGTCCCTGTCTCAGGGGTGATGGAGGTGGGTATGTGATGGTATGTGTGGGGGGTGGGGTCATCTCACTCACCATGACCAAGCTGCAGGCCGGGCACTCATCCATGGTGGCCTGGGCTCCCTCCAGAGTGCTGCACAGAACATCAGTTTATCTTCCAGAAAGACCTGTCATCTGTGTATGAAGGGGGGCTGGCAGACAAGCCTGCAATATCCTCCGAGGAGCCGGCTCTCACAGGGCTGCACTGCATCTGTGTGCTTAGTTTGTTTGCCTGGGAGAAGCATGCAGTGCAGTGTGAGCCGACTCAGGGGGCGGGACTAACACGGACTGAGCGGCGCTGCATGAAGCAGGAGAGGGGGACCCAGAGGAGCTGGCTGTGGACACAGGTCATGCGGGGAATGCAGAACTAAAGAGCAGCCAGTGCAGTACTCGAGCATGGAGCTCTGCTAGTCACTCCCCGCCTCTAGCCAGCAGCCACCCGTGTGCACAGCGCACGCACTGGTACTCCTAGCCTATGATGCCGCCGACCATGTGTAAAGGGGCGCCGCATGGGCCCCCTGCAGCACAGGGCCCAGTTGCGCCCCCTATAGTTACGCCCCTGGCAGGTGGGTTCAGTGTTGGGCCAGATGAGAAGGGGGTTCAGTGGTGGGACAGAAAAGCTGGGGGTAGAGCAGTGGGGCAGAAGTGAAAGAAGGTATATTGGTGGGACAGATTAGCAGGGGGTTACAGTGGTTGGGCAGGAGAGCAGGGGGGTACAGAGGTGAGACAGATGGGCAGGAGGTACAGTGGTGGGGCAAATAAGCAGATGGGTTCAGTGTTAGGACAGATGAGAAGGTGATTCAGTAGTGAGACAGAAGAACATGGGGATACTGCAGTGAAGCAGATGTGCAGGGAGTTACAGTGGTGGGGCAGGTGAAAAAAGGGGGTGCATTGATGGGGCAGATGAGCAGGGGGTTTACAGTGGTGCGAAAGATGAGCAAGATGGTACAGTGGTCGGGCAGATGTGCAGGAGGTACAGTGGTGGGAGGGATGAGAGGGGGGTTCAGCGGTGGGACAGAAAAGCAGGGGGGCACAGTGATGGGGCAGATGAGCGGGGGGGGTTCAGTGTTGGGGCAGAGGAGAAAGGAGGTACATTGGTGGCACAGAGGAGCAGGGGGTTACAGCGGTGGGGGAGAGGAGCAGGAGGGTGCAGAGGTGGGGCAGATGTGCAGAAGAGAAAGGAGTTACATCGGTGGAACACATGAGCAGGGGGGTACGGGTACAGTGGTGGGACAGATGTGCAGGAGGTACAGTGGTGGGGCAGATGAGAAAGGGGGTTACAGTGGTGGGGCAGATAAGTTCAGTGTTAGGACAGATGAGAAGATGGTTCAGCGGTGAGACAGAAGAGTATGGGGGTATGGCGGTGGAGCAGATGTGCAGGGAGGTACAGTGGTAGGACAGATGAGAAAGGGGGAACATTGGTGGGGTAGATGAGCAGGGAGTTACAGTGGTGGGGCAGATGAGAAAAGGTGGTGCATTGATGGGGCAGATGAGCAGGGGGGTTACAGTGGTGGGACAGAAGAGCAGGGGGGTTACAGTGGTGGGACAGAAGAGCAGGGGGTTTACAGTGGTGGGAAAGAAGAGAAAGAGGGTACTGTGGTGGGGCAGATGTGCAGGAGGTACAGTGGTGGGAGGGATGAGAAGGAGGTTCAGCGGTGGGACAGAAAAGCGGGGGGGGGCACAGTGATGGGGCAGATGAGCGAGGGGGGTTCAGTGTTGGGGCAGAGGAGAAAGAAGGTACATTGGTGGGACAGAGGAGCAGGGGGTTACAGCGGTGGGGGAGAGGAGCAGGAGGGTACAGAGGTTGGGCGGTTGTGCAGAGGAGAAAGGAGGTACATCGGTGGAACACACGAGCAGGGCGGTACAGTGGTGGGACAGATGTACAGGAGGTACAGTGGTGGGGCAGATGAGAAAGGGGGTTACAGTGGTGGGGCAGATAAGTTCAGTGTTAGGACAGATGAGAAGATGGTTCAGCGGTGAGAAAGAAGAGTATGGGGGTATGGTGGTGGAGCAGATGTGCAGGGAGGTACAGTGGTAGGACAGATGAGGAAGGGGGAACATTGGTGGGGCAGATGAGCAGGGTGGTACAGTGGTGGGACAGAAGAGCAGGGTGATACAGATGTGCAGGGGCTAAAGAGGTGGGGCAGATGAGAAAGGGGGTTACACTGGTGGGGCAGATAAACAGGGGGTTACAGTGGTGGGGAGGATGAGCAGGGGGTGTACAGTGGTGGGGCAGATGTGCAGGGGGGTACAGTGGTGGGGCAGATTTAAAGGGAGGACAGTGATCGGAGGTGTGAAGGTGCACGAATTGGGGCTGTTTTGAGGTGTGGGAGTGCAGGATGTTAATTTCTCACTACTAAAGTAGTTTACAGCATTTACTTTATAAAAAATCCTTTTCGTGATTGAGAGTGTGAAGTTGACATTTTTTTGTTATAAAATCGGCACGCTCAATTTCTTTGAAAACATTTTTCGGCACACTGTGCTCAAAAGATTGCCTACCCCTATATGTTGCTTTGAATAAGTGAGCTTATATTTTCTCAACCAACTTTAATCACTTGGTAAATAGACTGTCTCTGGTCAGACTTTCACATGATGTATATGCCCAATGGTGACATTATTGAGATAATTTATCATGCTGGTTTCATACAGTTTGCATTTCTTGTGAACTTTTCTTATTGCAATATTATACTTCTCTAAATAAACTTATACTAGCAAAGTTTTGCCTTGTTGGAAATAAAATAAAACTGAAATGCAAGTTGGCATAAAACATTCCGACCAATCAATGCGTGCAGGCAGGGTATTATTCTCCTCGTATGTGTGATGATCATATTCATATTGTTATAATAACACATAAACATCGAGGTCCCGAGCTGGGACAGCCATTGCTCATTCCCGAGATGTGATGACAGCCCCAGCTGAGACTTGATACATGGGCCTGCTTTTATATCAGTTCCGAATATGAAAGATTGCTACGCAGGCATAAAGAATGCCTTTGCTGAATGAAATGTCATGGGGCTGACACGGAGCTTTTCAGTCGAAGGTCGACTTGACACAACTCGATATTTTCTTGTTAATGAGATAATTATGAGCCATTGAAAAAAAAAAAAACCTCTCATTAAAGTCTGTAATCACTTGCATGTGGCAAGGGATGGCTAAACACTTGCTTTAAAAAAAAAAAAAAAAATGGCCCCACAAATTGACTGATTTGGTCCTGTGATTTTTGCTTTTTTATATTTTTTAAATCTCTAAAGCACATCTCAAGGTTGAATTGATTACAATTAAATTGAACCAGGCTTGATGTGTAATAGGAAAGGGGCCCTGTGGATCTGTGAATCGGTCCATTTACTTAACACATGAACCATTGTGGGTGGGTGTCAGGGAATGGCACTGCATAATTTCATGTCATGGGGTATCACCAAACACATGAGCTTAACTCTACCTCCTGGCTATTATCAACATGCAGCAGGTGTTGGTCTCCCAGTTGGCCTCCTGTCAGCCCAATCCACTTGGTACTTGAAAGATTCAAAGCTGGAGTCCATACATAATTAGCCAAATTTATTTATTACACGTCAGGTGGCCCAGCATACAGCAGAAGGCTAACGTTTCTCGGCTTGCAAAGCCTTTCTGAGTAAGGCTTTGCAAGACAAAATGCTTAAGGTTTATACTGTATAATGGAACACTTGATTTTTAATAAACAAATTCTTCAGATTATGTATGGATTCATATATTATATTAACATAATCACACACATAGGTTGGACTTGATGGACTTGTGTCTTTTTTCAACCTCACCTACTATGTAACTATGTAACTATATATGGACAGCATTGACTTTTCCGAGTGTCATGTTGCGGGGGCCTAAAAATATAGGTATTAACACCAAATATAATATTATTATTGTAACAAATATCTCACAAAAGTTCCTCTCAATAGGGTACTAGTCAACACTAACACTCTCTCCTAAAAGAAAATACAATAAAAAGTAACACTTTAGTTAAAAGCGATGGATAACAGCAATAGCAGTCTAATGCCCCGTACACACGATCGCACATTCCGACAACAAAATCCATGTTTTTTTTTCTGACGGATGTCGGCTCAAACTTGTCTTGCATACACACGGTCACACAAATCTTGTCGGAAATTCCGAACGTCAAGAACGCGGTGACGTACAACGCGTACGACGAGCCGAGAAAAATGAAGTTCAACAGCCAGTGCGGCTCTTCTGCTTGATTCCGAGCATGCGTGGAACTTTGTGCGTCAGAATTGTGTACACGTGATTGGAATTTCTGACAACGGATTTTGTTGTCGGAAAATTTGAGAACCTGCTCTCAAATTTTGTGCGATGGAAATTCCGATGCATAATGCCCCGTACACACGGTCGCATTTTCCGACAGAAAATGTTCGATGGGGGGCTTGTTGTCGGAAATTCCGACCATGTGTAGGCTCCATCGGACATTTTCCATCGGAAATTTCCGCCACACAAATTTTGAGATCTGTATCTCAAATTTTCCGACAACAAAATCCGTTGTCGTAAATTCCGATTGTGTCTACACAATTCCGACGCACAAAGTTCCACGCATGCTCGAAATCAAGCAGAAGAGCCGCACTGGCTATTGAACTTAATTTTTCTCGGCTCATTGTACGCGTTTTACGTCACCGCGTTCTTGACGTTCGGAATTTCGGACAAGATTTGTGTGACCGTGTGTATGCAAGACAAGATTGAGCCAACATCCGATGGAAAAAAAACATGGATTTTGTTGTCGGAATGTCCGATCGTGTGTACGGGGCATTAGAACTTCTTTCCAATCCAATGCTCAAGAGGCTCTCATGGCCTACAGCAATCTTGCACTGTAGGCCACTGAATTTGATGATCAAAAGGATAGCTTTTCTACTATCCCAGAGCCCCCCTCAGGAAAGTTTTTAACTGTTCATATGCTTTTCAGTGCACTGTACCAAATTCGGGAGGCACCACAGAAGGTTAAAACATTGAACTGTGGCAGTGCCTGCTAATTTTGTTTGTTTCTCTGTAGATTGTTTCACCTTATTGTAGATTTTAATTCTATTTTGGTTGTAAGTCTTGGCTTAGTCAAAATAATTTTTGTAATTTTCAACAATTTAGTCAAAATAGAGGCATTCCTACCCTTTTCAGTTTCTTGTGTGTAATTTTAAAGCACAGATTTGCCCTTGATTACATTTGCATTTCTAAAGCCCACCCAAAAAATTACAATGGCTCTCACAAAGTTCCATTATAACTACCTGGATGGGGATAATTATAAATATACTAAACACTGCAGAGCTCTTCTGAGGACTGAGGGTGCCCAGTGGTGGAAACAGCTCCTTTGGCAATGCCTCCATCTGCTTTCCACTCCAGAATGACCATGCCATCCCTAATTAGGCATCATCCAGGGTCAGCATCTTCTACCTAGACTGAGAAATACTGGTTAAAAGATGAGACAATATCCACAGGGACCAAACGGGCTTTATGCCCGGAAGGGGAACTGACATTAATATCAGACGCCTTTATACCCACATAGATAGAGCGGATGAGGCGACTAAAGGAGTGGTGGCCTCACTCGATGCGGAGAAGGCTTTTGACTCCGTCGAGTGGGGTTACCTATGGGAGGTGCTCTCGCGATTCGGGTTCGGCACGGGTTTTACGAACTGGCTCCGCATGTTATATCATGGCCCCTCAGCTAGAATACGTACCAACGGATGCTTATCGGGGAAGTTTGGACTCTTTCGTGGCACGCGACAGGGGTGTCCTCTCTCCCCGGGTCTATTTGCTCTGGCGATGGAGCCCCTGGCTATATTGCTGAGGGAAGATCCGGGTGTGAAGGATCTCCAGGTAGGTCCAATTGAGGAGAAATTATCATTATACGCGGACGATGCTCTGCTCTATTTAGCGGATGCGTCGTCCTCTTTACAGACTGCACTGGACCTGATTAACCGATTCGGTGAGTACTCGGGGATACGCATCAACTGGGACAAGTCGGTTCTTTTCCCGCTCCACCCCTCGACCCCTAGGGTGCCACACCCACAGCTCAAATGGGTAGATGACTTCAAATATTTGGGGATCCAGGTTAGCGGCAAGGTCCAAGACTACATGGATAACAATTTACGACCACTCATGACACAGCTCACGGCTAGATGTGCTGCTTGGCGTTCCCTTCCACTGACACCTGTTGGCAGAGTTAATCTGCTAAAAATGATCTTTCTTCCCAAGTATCTCTACTTCTTCCGTAATACACCTATACACATACCTGGGACTTTCTTTCGAAGGTTGGAGAGTCTGCTGATACATTTTGTCTGGGCCGGGAGGCCACCTAGGGTGGCTAAGCAGATTTTATATCTCCCGCTCTCGGGGGGGGACTGGCCCTACCGAACTTTCAAATCTACTATTGGGCAGCTGTTCTGGTCACGATTCGGTGGTGGTTCTCCCAGCCCATACAGAATCCGGCGGTCACTCTGGAGGCAGCTATTTTGGGTTCCTATGCGGCCCTGAGCAATCTCCCGTTCCGTGGACTTAGAGCCAGCCTGACCATGACAACACTGATGCGAACTACCGTGAAGGTATGGCAGGAGGCTAGGAAAATATATGGGAAGCCCAATTTCATCTCACCCCATATGCCCCTATGGGGTAACCCTATGCTCCCCCACTTTTACAGCATACCGGATCCCTCGCTTTGGGCAAAAAAGGGAATTCTCACATTAAAACATATAGTCAAAGAGGGTAGACTTATGTCTTTCCAAGCCCTGAGGCAATCTTTCGCTATTCCGCTCTCCTTCCAATTTAGGTACTGGCAGCTGAAAAACGCCTTTGAAGCTCAGTTCCCTGCCCCCCTCATTCTGGAACCGGACTCCATTGAACGGCTCTTGACTTCCAGCGTGATGGGGAAGCCCCTCTCAACATTATATCTTTACCTTACAGTGGAGTATGATACCAAATTGACCAAAACCTGGGAAAAGTGGAGGGTCGATATTCCCTCTTTGAACGAGGAGGAATGGAAGGAGTGTTTAATCTCCTACATTCCCTCTATGATAGCTGCAAAAGATAGGTTCATACAATTTAAGTTCCTACACAGAGCGTATTTCACCCCACAGAGACTGGCGCGCATTTACCATCAAAGAGATCCCAACTGTCAGAGATGTAGGCAGGAGGAGGGTACTTTCTGGCACATGGTCTGGTCCTGTCCCAAACTTCACCCCTTCTGGTCTGCAGTGGCCTCCACAATGAGCAGGGTTATAGGCTCACACTTGCCGGTTGATCCGCAGGTACTACTGCTTAGTCATTTGGAGGAAGTGGAGGGAGATAGATATAGTAAATTGTGTCTAACCTTTGCATTATACTATGCTAGGCGTGAAATCTTATTGCGATGGAAACTAGTGGAGCCTCCTACTCTGGCCTCGTGGAGAAGGTCGGTGAATTTGGCACTTCCTCTTTATAGACTGACATATGAAAGTAGACAATGCCCAGGAAAGTTTGCTAAAATCTGGTCCTCTTGGGTTGATGCCTCCGGGGATTCTGAACCCCCATCCCCATAACCAAGAAGTGAAACATTTTAGAGGACATCCTACATCTCATGTTCATTTTTTGATGCTCGCCCCCCCCCCCTCATCCCCTTCCTTCCCCCTCCCCTGGCCCCCCCCCTCTTCCCCCCCCCCCCCCGCCATTCCTACTAGGTTTGACTGCATATTGGTTGCCTACTTTATTCCACCTGAAGAGGTTATTACGCTTTAATGCCATAAGAAGTATTGCTGGGTGTAATTTCTGACGTTTGCATAGCTGACATGTCTGCTAAATAGTGGCTTTTGATTGAAGGCAGATCCTACTGTCACTTTTCTCATCGCATTGACTGTACTAATTTAATGTATTGTAATGCTGATTTGTTCAATAAAATCTTCTGTTAAAAAAAAAAAGATGAGACAATCATATAAAACCTTAGTAGCTGTGCAGTCCTCAACATATGTTTGGTACAAGTGTCCTTTGTGACTTGTTCCAAATTAAAGTAGACGTCCACCCTAAAAAAAAAAAAATATTGCATAAAAAAATTCCTAAAAAATTGGAGGAAAAAAAAAATTAACTCACCTAAAATGGCTGTTGCTAGGCAGTCTTCCTAATCTGCCTCTTCCTACGCCGCGGTGATGTTCAGTCTTCTCCTCCCCACGTTGTCTTCTGGGGAATGGGGCGCGGTGTGTTATGGGAACTGTGTGTGTCCCACAACAGATCGCGTCCCATTCACAAAGCGCTGCGCGACTCGCGCATGCGCAGTAGGAAACGGGCAGTGAAGCCGCAAGGCTCCACTGCCTGTTTCCCTTAGTTCGAATGGCGGTGCCGGGACCCGAGAGCCGAGGGACGGGTCGGCCTCAGGCGGCCGATATTGCGGGCACCCAGGACAGGTAAGTGTGCTTATTAAAAGTCAGCAGCTACAGTGTTTGTAGCTGCTGACTTTTACATTTTTTTTTTCCCGGCCGGAACCCCCCTTTAAAGTGTTGCTGCCTGATTAATGGGGAAGAAGAAATTGATAAAAATGTATCCTCCTGCTTGCAGCAGACTGATGACGTCATCACAGTGTAGGTATAGGTGTGCGCAGGGGGTGTGCGCATCTTAATCACCCTCGTGCGGGGTTGATTCCCCCTGCTGCCCAAGTCCATGTCGTTTGTCAGCTTCCTTTTTTGAATGAGCACAGTGAGTGATTGGTACAGATCATTTCCCATTCATTCACTGTCCTCAGACCCTTTCTCTGTCACAATAATGAGACATCAGGGGTCTGTTTAGACCACTGATATTTCACCAAAGCCTCAGTGGGACACCTTAAAGAACTGAAAATAAAAAATATTGTAAAAAAATAAATAAATAAAAAAAACTATATATTAGAAGGCCAGTATGGTGGCCTGAATTTATGGGAGGAGCTCGGAGGGTATTTAAGCTGACCACTCGCTCTTGCTCTTTGTTGGTTCCAGTTCGCGTACACGTCACTGGGCCAACTCTTCCCGTCTCACCTCATGTTGGTGAGTCTGTGCGTCCGATTACAAATGTCTTGCAGCTTCTTTGTTCGTGGTCTTCGGCGGCAGTTCTCGCTCGTGGTTGCAGGTAGGGTTCGCACCTTTTCGTTCATACACAATGTTACGATTCGTTATGTTTCCTATCCTGCATCCCTTTCATACTTAGCTGCCTCCGAGTTGTTGTCGGTTGTGTCCCGACATCATTCGGCACAGCTAGTAGATTCGCATATTCCTTCGGCCTTGCTTGTCATCCCATCCACAAACATACGATTCATTTGTAGATCCAAGCCTCCGAGCCACAGTCGGTCGATGTCCGATATCACATTCGATACAGGCTTTGTTGCTCACAGGATTCACGTTCTATGGGGTTGCCATCTCATCCATTTGGAGATTAGCATATATTGATTGTATGGGTTCTGTGGCTGATTGAGGTGGTAATCAGACCCACCTGGTGCCTTGTCTGCACCTTGATTAGACTGGGGGGGGCTGGGTGGTTGGTATGTGTTCAGTTTCAGAGTAAGGGATGACATACACTTTGCAAACCGATTCGTATCGGATTCACTTCATACTTTTTCAACCAATTTTATTTACCCTACTACGGATTCTTATCTGATACATTGCACACCTACCACAGTCCAGTTCGAATCTAGTCGCATCGGTGGCACAATGGCTCGCTTCGGACACATTGCACATCAATTTGTATCGGTTCATGTCATTTACCCTACCTACCGATTCGTATTGGTTCATATCCTACCCTTCGACCGATTCGTATCAGTCCACTTTATTAAAAAATGTGCGTGTGTATGTATAAATATATACACACACACACAGGGATTGCATCTTCGCCAGGGCCAGTCGCATGACAGGGATGGGAGCAAGTGTTAGCAGGCCAAGCATACCTCACCCACTACAGACCGCAACATTCCTACGTAGTTCTGTACCAGACTTCAGACACTTGCCCCAGTACACCCGGGGGCGCTGGTCCACAGGTTTGTGCTCAGCACAGACAGGCACCCAAGCATCGGTTACCTGGCCAGTCACCTCCTGACTGACCTCGGTTGCCATGCACTCTTTCAAGTTTTCTACATTTTTACTCTACAAGGTTCTACACAATAGAAACCAGACGCTCCTCCCTGAGCCTGTCATTTCTTGCCCTGTACTTCTCCCCTTTTTTTCCTTCTTATCCAAGTTTTCTGTATCCCACTCTGCTCACTATCCTACTTCTACTCCTCCTCTTAACACATGCACCCCCTCAGTTAGTGGGGCAAGGTGGCGACCTTAATTCGAAACCAACGATTTGTACCGGTTCATTTCATACATTTATTTTGGTTCATTTCACACACTCAACAGTCCAGTGTGAGTCCAGTCGCAGCAACGACACAAGATTTGTGTCAGTTTTATTTCATGCCACACACTCTACAGTCAATTAGAGTCAAGTCACAGCAGTGGCACAACGATTCGTGTAGGTTTCGTTTCATTTATCTAATTTCATGCCTCGTTCTCCACAGTCCAATTCTAGTCCAGTCGCAGCAGCAGCACAACGTTTCGTATCGGATCCATTTCACTAATTTCACAGCCCGATTCCAATCTAGTCGTGGCACAATGTTTCGTATTGGGTCCACTTCACTTCTCCAATTCCTTCCGAGGAACTCTCCCTCATATACTATCGAGCCATCCCTCTGGAGGTGGCACGGCACTGAATGGAGGGTTTCTTGTTACTTCACTACCATGTTGATTGTTGGGTCCAAAAGCAGCCTGTAGCTGTTCGATGTGTTCTCCCAGTCCCTTACATGGATCCTGTCGCACCAAGCCCAGGGTCAGATGGTCATCCAATAATAGACATGCGCAATTCGTTTCATAATGAATTGAAATTCGGAAGAATTTTGCATCTTTCGGACATTTGGATGTATCCGAATAAAAAAAATAACAAATTTCAACTAATACGAAAGAAATTATAGCGAATATAACAAACAAATTTGACATGATTCGGTAATTCGTTAAAGATCTAATGAAACAAAAGGTCAACTCAAAGTAAATCTTACAGTCCAATCAGCTGATTAATTTTGTGCTGGAGGTTGGATTACTGGCAAAGTGCATTCCTGAGAATTGAGTGAGAAGGGTGTTTATTGTATTTGAGCAGAGGAGAAGAGATATTGTCATTGTGTGTGTTAAAAGATTCAATAAACAAATGACTTTCCAAACTACGAATCATTATCACGAATATATACAGTATACATACATAAATATTGAATTTCAACTAATACGAAAGAAATTATAGCGGATATAACAAATGAATTCGACATGATTCGAGATTCAGTATAATGAATATCGATACTATACAGAAATAACGATTATCCAAAAACGAATTAACGTAACATAACGAATATAACATAACGAAATGATGTATTTTACTAACAACATAAGCCGAAATGAAACAACATTTTCCGTTGTGCACGAGTCTATCCATTACCTCAATGATTTTCTACTCATCCAATAGCCAGGCATACCCCCAGGAGACCTAGACAGGTGAAGAGTGGTATTTTAAAAACTCAACGTGCCATAGCCGAACATAAATTGAAGGGCCCGGCACATACCATCACCTTCCTAGGCATCACTCTGGACACGAGTGCCATGCAGGCCAGCCTGCCTCCTTTTCAAACTATCCCGTATCAGGATGGTCATCCATGACTTTACCCTGTTACGATGGTGTACTAAGAGGCAGCTGCAGTCCTTGTCAAGGATGCTCAATTTGCCATGAGGATTATTCCTCAGAGACGGTCGTTCATTTTACGGCCCTGGGTCTTTTGGCGCTCAAGTACAGGACCCCGACCAAGTTCTCAGGTTAGAGCAGCGATAGTGGACTTAGCAATATGGGATGAGTTCCTCACCAACTGGAGCGGCATATCAATATTTTTCCATCAATGTCAGCTCAGTCGCCACACGTAGTCACAGATGCTGCAGCCTCCACAGGCTTTGCTGCAATTTTTGGCCATCACTGGTTAAAGTTCCCGTGTAGTCAACCTAATATAAATAATTAAAGGATTAATGAGCTTTTCTAAATTATTTCTATTGGCAAATTAAATTTGATTTTGGAACAGCTTACATTTAGTTTACATATGCCTTGACACTGACAGATTGTGCACTACAAAGTTTGAAACATGTCAGCTTTTAACTACTGGAATGTTTAAATGTGATGAAGGAATGAGCCACAGAATCACGCCTGCATGTTGTGGAACCAAAACAAATTTCATGGACCTCCGACTGGCAATACTGAGCGTAAGCTCATTTAATGCACATTTATTTTTCCATACTAGCTCAGCTCAATAGAAATATCTCACGTTTTGAATGTGACGCTCATTAGGGTAGATTGAAAGTGGAATGCCTGATGTGTGAATTGTTTCCAAGCATGTTGGATCTTTCTGTATAGCTTGCCAAGAGGTTTATATTGGTTGTAAAATAAATGCCGATTTATTTATTTATTTATTTTTTCTAAATATTTTGGTAATTGCTGCTAGAAGCGTGTTCTGTAAACTGGAGAATGGAAAAATGAGAAAAACGGGCTGTTAACAATAATGACCAATCAGGTTTTTGCTTGTGTTAGATGATAATAATGAAACAAGTGATTTGACTGAGCAACAATTTCACTCTAGCTCTCATTTTTGTCCAGTCTAGTTCAATTCTATCTGCAGCTACATGAGAAAAGTGGAACTAAACGGTATCTGAGCATCACAAACCAAAAATGCTACTTAATTTATTTTTAATAAAGTATACTCCACCCATCCATCCATGCTTTTTTTTTTTTTTATACATCAAAGTTTATTGTAGGTAAAGAATACTTACAAGCATGGAAAACAATCCAGTTACAGACATATGATGTATATGAACAAATAACAATTAAATAATAAGAGTAATAATGTCTTCTAAGATAGTAGGTGGTGATTTATCAAAACTTAACCAATAAGTTGAACCATATACAATGCCTGAGGCCTCAACTTGGTGGTGTGATCTGCCACCAACATATTAGAATTTCCCATTTAATGAACTCATAGAAAAAGAGAAGAAATAAAGTTAGATTAAGAATGTAAGAAAAAGAAGAGGTATAGGAGCAGGTTGTGTCCTACAGAGGTTTTCTGAGCATCTCGGGAGCCTATTATAGTTACCAGTAGGGATGAGCTTCGTGTTCGAGTCGAACCCATGTTCGACTCGAACATCGGCTGTTCGACCGTCCGTCGAATTGCGAACGATATGGGCCGTTCGCGCCAAATTCGTGTGGCGCGTCACGGCCCATAATTCACTGCGGCATCGCAGTGCATTGCTGGCTGATGATTGGCCAAGCATGCACTATGACCCGCATGCTTGGCCAATCACAGCGCCGCCTGAACAGAGAGCCGTAATTGGCCAAAGCCAAGGAGGCTTTGGCCAATTATGGCTCAGGGGATTTAGTACACGCCCCACACTATATAAGGCCGCCTGCACGGCGGCCCTGTGTAGTGTGTGTTCCGGCGTTGAAAGAGATAGACAGAGAGACAGTGTTTGATTTGAGTTAGATAGATTAGGCAGAACAGTCAGTCAGTTAGCTGCACTTACAGTGTATTGTGTATATATATGCATCCCAGGTGTTGCATATATATATATACACTGTATTCAGTTTAGCTAGATCCGTTCCTGTTATCTTCTATCTAGACTATTTACATTCAGTGCAGTGTGTCCTGCTCACAGTGTTCAGCTAGATCCGTTCCTGCTATTTACATTCAGTACAGTGCTTCCTGCTCACAGTGTTCAGCTAGATCCGTTCCTGCTATTTACATTCAGTGCAGTGCGTGCTGCTCACAGTGTTCAGCTAGATCCGTTCCTGCTATTTACATTCAGTGCAGTGCGTGCTGCTCACAGTGTTCAGCTAGATCCGTTCCTGCTATTTACATTCAGTGCAGTGCGTCCTGCTCACAGTGTTCAGCTAGATCCGTTCCTGCTATTTACATTCAGTGCAGTGCGTCCTGCTCACAGTGTTCAGCTAGATCCGTTCCTGCTATTTACATTCAGTGCAGTGCGTGCTGCTCACAGTGTTCAGCTAGATCCGTTCCTGCTATTTACATTCAGTGCAGTGCGTCCTGCTCACAGTGTTCAGCTAGATCCGTTCCTGTTATCTTCCTACTGACAGGCAGGCTTGTCTGGTTACAGTATATAAAGCTACCTGAAGAAAATTACAGGTGTTCTTTTTGATCCTATTAGTACCACGGTCAGGCAGCTAGACTATTTACATTTAGTACAGTGTGTCCTGCTCACAGTGTTCAGCTAGATCCGTTCCTGTTATTTACATTCAGTGCAGTGTGTCCTGCTCACAGTGTTCAGCTAGATCCGTTCCTGCTATTTACATTCAGTACAGTGCGTGCTGCTCACAGTGTTCAGCTAGATCCGTTCCTGCTATATACATTTAGTGCAGTACGTCCTGCTCACAGTGTTCAGCTAGATCCGTTCCTGTTATCTTCCTACTGACAGGCAGGCTTGTCTGGTTACAGTATATAAAGCTACCTGAAGAAAATTACAGGTGTTCTTTTTGATCCTATTAGTACCACGGTCAGGCAGCTAGACTATTTACATTTAGTACAGTGTGTCCTGCTCACAGTGTTCAGCTAGATCCGTTCCTGTTATTTACATTCAGTGCAGTGCGTCCTGCTCACAGTGTTCAGCTAGATCCGTTCCTGCTATTTACATTCAGTGCAGTGCGTCCTGCTCACAGTGTTCAGCTAGATCCGTTCCTGCTATTTACATTCAGTGCAGTGCGTGCTGCTCACAGTGTTCAGCTAGATCCGTTCCTGCTATTTACATTCAGTGCAGTGCGTCCTGCTCACAGTGTTCAGCTAGATCCGTTCCTGTTATCTTTCTACTGACAGGCAGGCTTGTCTGGTTACAGTATATAAAGCTACCTAAAGAAAATTACAGGTGTTCTTTTTGATCCTATTAGTACCACGGTCAGGCAGCTAGACTATTTACATTTAGTACAGTGTGTCCTGCTCACAGTGTTCAGCTAGATCCGTTCCTGTTATTTACATTCAGTGCAGTGTGTCCTGCTCACAGTGTTCAGCTAGATCCGTTCCTGCTATTTACATTCAGTACAGTGCGTCCTGCTCACAGTGTTCAGCTAGATCCGTTCCTGCTATTTACATTCAGTGCAGTGCGTGCTGCTCACAGTGTTCAGCTAGATCCGTTCCTGCTATATACATTTAGTGCAGTACGTCCTGCTCACAGTGTTCAGCTAGATCCGTTCCTGTTATCTTCCTACTGACAGGCAGGCTTGTCTGGTTACAGTATATAAAGCTACCTGAAGAAAATTACAGGTGTTCTATCCCAGCTTAGTGCAGCTACAGGCCATTAGTATGTCTGGAAGGCCAAGAAGGAGAGGCAGACAGTCACAAGCCAATAAGAGAGGGCAAGCAGGCTCTGTGTCTAGTGCTGGTCGTGGAGACGGTGCATCCTCATCAGCACGTGGCCATGGGACACGCTTGGCCTTTTTTTCGGCAGCTGGCCGTGTTGAGCCGCAACATGCGGAAGACTTGGTCGAGTGGATGACCAAGCCGTCCTCATCCTCCTCATCCTCTCTCACCCATGCCCAGGGTGCTTTGTCTGGCAAAGCAGCGGCCTCTTCCCTCAGCTCAATGTCATCAGTGACTCCTTCCCTAGCCCCACCATGTCCTCCTGAGGATTCCCTCGAACTGTTTGACCACAGTGTTGGGTACATGCTCCAGGAGGATGCCCAGCGTTTGGAAGGCTCTGATGATGATACTGAGCTCAATGAAGGCAGTAACATGAGCACGGACAGAGGGGGTGCCCAAGAAGGACAGCAATCTGGCAGTCATGCTCCCCCTGCTGCAGCATACTGCCAGGTTTGCTCCAGTGATGAGGAGGGAGGGGATGATGAGGTCACTGACTCAACGTGGGTGCCTGATAGGAGAGAGGAGGAGGAGGAGGAGGAGGAGGAGGAGGAGGAGGAGGTGGCACATCACCAACTAGGCAGGATGCCCTCCAGGGGCCAGCCTAAGGGCAGCACATTGACTGCATCACACCCCAAAGCTCCACATGTGCAGGGCGCTGCAGTCTCTGCGCGTTATTCAAAAAGTTCTTTGGTGTGGGCCTTTTTTGAGACGAGTGCATCAGATCGCACCGCTGCTATTTGCAATATATGTCTCAAGCGTATCTCGCGTGGCCAAAACATCTCCCGCTTGGGTACCACATGCTTGACCAGACATATGTTGACCTGCCATGCAGTTCGTTGGCAAGCGTATCTAAAAGACCCACACCAAAGAACAAAGACGATCTCTCCTTGCTCCTCATCAGCTGAGATTTCCAACCCCACTAGACCTTCAGTCCTCTCTGCGACCTGCAGTGAGAGGAATGAAGGTGTAGAATTAGGTGTGTCACAGCCAAGTACTTATGGGCAATCTGCTTTTGGTACACCGACGTCAGATTGTACCAGGCAAATTTCCCTGCCCCAGCTGCTGCACCGCCGAAAGAAGTTTGCTCCCAGCCATCCACATGCCCAGCGGTTGAATGCTAGCTTGGCAAAATTGCTAGCACTTCAACTGCTGCCTTTTCAGTTGGTAGACTCTGCCCCCTTCCGTGAGTTTGTGGAATGTGCGGTTCCTCAGTGGCAGGTACCCAAACGCCACTTTTTCTCACGGAAGGCGATTCCGGCTCTCTACCGGCATGTGGAAGGCAATGTCCATGCCTCGCTGGACAGGGCGGTCAGCGGTAAGGTGCATATTACCGCTGACTCATGGTCCAGCAGGCATGGACAGGGACGTTACTTAAGTTTCACGGCGCATTGGGTGACTCTGCTGGCAGCTGGGAAGGATGCAGGACAAGGTGCAGTAGTGTTGGAGGTTGTTCCGCCACCACGCCTCCAAAATGCTGATTGTGACACACCTCTCTCCTCCACCCCCTCCTCTTCTTCTTCCTCCATGGCCTCTTCCTCGGAACCAGCGGTGCTCCGTAGGCGTTCAAGGGGCTACGCAAGTACGCAGGCCAAAAGATGCCATGCGGTGCTTGAGCTGGTGTGCTTGGGGGACAGGAGCCACACTGGGGCAGAGGTTCTGTCAGCTCTGCAGGGGCAGGTTCAGAGGTGGTTGACGCCACGCCAACTTAAGGCAGGAATGGTGGTTTGCGACAATGGCACCAACCTCCTCTCTGCCCTCCGACAGGGACAACTGACCCATGTGCCCTGTTTGGCTCACGTCCTTAACTTGGTGGTGCAGCGGTTCTTGGGCAGGTACCCGGGCTTACAGGATGTCCTGAGGCAGGCCAGGAAAGTCTGTGTGCATTTCCGCCGGTCATATAATGCCAGTGCTCGGCTGACGGACCTCCAAAAGGAGTTTAACCTGCCCAAGAACCGCCTAATCTGTGACATGCCCACCAGGTGGAACTCGACGTTGGCCATGCTGCAGCGGCTGCACACGCAGCAGAGGGCCATCAATGAGTACCTGTGCGACTATGGCACCAGGACAGGGTCAGGGGACCTTGGTTTTTTTTCCCCACGCCAGTGGGCCATGATCAGGGATGCATGCACTGTCCTGTCACCATTCGAGGAGGCCACGAGGATGGTGAGCACTGACAGTGCATGCATCAGTGACACTGTCCCCCTTGTCCACCTGTTGGAGCACACGCTGCGTGGGATAATGGACAGGGCACTTGAGGCAGAACAGAGGCAGGAAGAGGAGGACTTCCTTAGCTCTCAAGGCCCCCTTTATCCAGACAGTGTTCCTGCGTGCCCGCCGATCACACAGGAAGAGGACGAGGAGGAGGAGGAGGAGGAGGAGGAAGATTGTGTCAGTATGGAGGTGGAGCCTGGCACTCAGCATCAGCAGTCTTTAAGGGATCAGTCCCAAGGAACACATGGACTTGTACGTGGCTGGGAGGAGGTGGCTGCGGACGTTGTTGTCCTTAGTGACCCAGAGGACTCCGGACCGAATGCCTCAGCAAACCTACGCTGCATGGCCTCCCTGATCCTGCAAAGCCTGCGTAAGGATCCTCGTATTCGTGGTATCAAGGAGAAGGACCAATACTGGCTGGCAACCCTCCTTGATCCACGTTACAAGGGTAAGGTTGCGGACCTTATCTTGCCATCGCAGAGGGAGCAGAGGATGAAACATCTTCGGGAGGCCTTGCAGAAAGGTCTGTGCAACGCGTTCCCAGAGACTGGGAGGTTACAAACTCCTGTTTCTGGACAACGTGTTGCTGAGGCTTCGGTCAGTCAAAGAAGGAGCGGTGGAGAAGGTGGCCGTCTGACCGATGCGTTCAGACAATTTTTTGGTCCGCAGCCCCAAGGTATGATCGGTTCCAGCAACCATCGCCAGCGTCTGTTTTACATGGTGCAGGAATACCTAGGGGCAAGATCAGACTTGGACACCTTTCCCACCGAAAATCCTCTGGGTTACTGGGTCTTGAGGATGGATCACTGGCCAGAGCTTGCACAGTATGCAATTGAGCTACTGGCCTGTCCTGCATCCAGCGTTCTTTCGGAACGCACATTCAGTGCTGCTGGAGGCGTGGTAACCGATCACAGGGTGCGTCTGTCCACCGACTCGGTCGATCGGCTGACCTTCATAAAAATGAATCAGTCTTGGATCACCACCAGCTACCAAGCACCTGATGCAGATGTAACCGAATAATTTTTTTTGAAATCTCAGATCCCTTCAAAGACTGCCTATGCTGATGCTGAGTGACTATCCCTGAGTAATTATCCTCTTCCTCCTCAATCATCACGCTGATAGCTTGTAAGAACATTTTTGGTTCTGGGCGCCACCACCAGTGCCTAAGGCACAATTTTTCAGCCCCTGTTTAACAGGGGCGTGTAATTACAATTTTTGATGTAATACTTTGCAGCAGGGCTCGTTCCTGCATTCCAACTAGAGTGTCTGTGAGGGGTTGCAGTGTTGTGGCACCAGCACCAGTGCCTAAGACCCAATTTTTCTGCCCCTGTCTAACAGGGGCGTGTAATTACAATTTTTGATGCAATACTTTGCAGCAGGGCTTGTTCCTGCATTCCAACTAGAGTGTCTGTGAGGGGTTGCAGTGTTGTGGCACCAGCACCAGTGCCTAAGACCCAATTTTTCAGCCCCTGTCTAACAGGGGCGTGTAATTACAATTTTTGATGCAATACTTTGCAGCAGGGCTTGTTCCTGCGTTTCAACTAGAGTGTCTGTGAGGGGTTGCAGTGTTGTGGCACCAGCACCAGTGCCTAAGACCCAATTTTTCAGCCCCTGTCTAACAGGGGCGTGTAATTACAATTTTTGATGCAATACTTTGCAGCTGGGCTTGTTCCTGCGTTTCAACTAGAGTGTCTGTGAGGGGTTGCAGTGTTGTGGCACCAGCACCAGTGCCTAAGGCCTAATTTTTCAGCTCCTGTTCAACAGGGGCATGTAATTACAATTCTTGATCTAATATTTCACAGCAGGGCCCTGTGAGGGCTTACAGTGTTTTGGCCACAGCAACACCTAAGGCCCAAATTTCTGCTGAGTATATAGGGCAGGACCCTACTTTCAAACATCTAACTTACAAACGACTCCTACTTGCAAACGGAAGGAGACAACAGGAAGTGAGATGAAATCTACCCCTAAGGAAGGGAAATTCTCTCCTGTAAGAGTTAATATGGGAAAACAATTTTTCCTTTCCACTGATGCTTTCCAATCCTTGTTCCACAAAAAAACCCAAATTTTCAAAAAACATTTTTCATTGGGACAAAAAAGTGAGGTGAAATCTTCTGAAGAGGAGGAAAGACGCAAAACAAATGTCACAGGGGTGATAACCCTTCCCTATGTTTTCCAAAAAGCTTAGAAAAGATTTTTTGGCTGGAGCTAAACACATTAAAAATGTTCAAAATTACAAACAGATTCTACTTAACAACAAACCTACAGTCCCTGTCTTGTTTGCACCGCCTGTATACTGCTGTTCAGAGTATATAGGGACCTTTCCTTATTTTAATTTGGGTGCGGGGTTCCCCTTAATATCCATACAAGACCCAAAGGGCCTGGTAATGGACTGGGGGGTACCCATGCCGTTTGTCTCACTGATTTTCATCCATATTGCCATGACCCGACATGACATTAAACCCGCAAGCAGTTTTAAATGAGATTTTTTCCTTTAAAAATGACATTTGGTGCAGGGACTGTTCTAAACATGGGAAACACGCGTCACTTTACAGGCATACTATAGACACCCCCCAGGTACGATATTTAAAGGAATATTTCACTTTTTTTTTTTTACTTTAAGCATCATTAAAATCACTGCTCCCGAAAAAACGGCCGTTTTTAAAAGTTTTTTTTGCATTGATACATGTCCCCTGGGGTAGGACCCGGGTCCCCAAACCCTTTTTAGGACAATACCATGCAAATTAGCCTTTAAAATGAGCACTTTTGATTTCGAACGTTCGAGTCCCATAGACGTCAATGGGGTTCTAACGTTCGTGCGAACTTGCGGTCCGTTCGCGGGTTCTGGTGCGAACCGAACCGGGGGGTGTTCGGCTCATCCCTAGTTACCAGTATCTTCCAGTGAAGATTAGGCATAAATCTACCCTTATAAGGAAAGAAATCCACGTGTAACATAAACAGTCAAAGCTTAGAGAGAGGGTTGTAAGTAGTCATTTGAGTTTAGAATATTCATGATTAGAGGGTTTATGGGTTTCTACAACTCATGTTTTACCAATCAGTTGTTCGTAGGCTTGAGAGTGTCTAAAGGTGAACCACGGAGACCAAGATTTGTGATAACTTTCAACCCTCTCATTTGACTGGGCCACAGTGTCTTCCATGTCACATATGTAGGAAATCTTGAGCAACCAATCTTTCAATGTGGGTATGGTTGTTGATTTCCAAAAGAGTGGTATGAGAGAATTGGCCGCATTTATTAGGTGTCTGGAGAGGGTATTTTTTGAAAGAGAAGTTGAGATATGTAACAGACAGCAAGCTGCGTCAAGTTTAAGTTTGGTCTCCGTGATCTGATAGATAGTCTCTTTCACTTTGGACCAGTATGGTGTCAACATTTCACATTGCCACCAAATGTGTAGCAAAGTACCCTTCTCTTTGTTAAATCTCCAGCATAAATCTGTAGATTGGGGAAACCATTTGTGGATTTTCTCTGGGGTAGCATACCAGTGGGTCAGAATTTTATATGCAGTTTCCTGCATTCGTGTACTGAGTGAACATTTGTGTGACAAGATGCAAGATCTTTCCTATTGGTGGTCTGTAATCGGTATTCCCAATTCATTTGACCATCTCTCCCTGAATCCATCCAAGCCTGACATCTTCAAGTTCTGCAGCCACCTATACGAAGTAGAGGTGGATTTCTGAATTTGGTCACCCTCCAGGCATACCGACTCAAACTCAGTGAGGTCTCTTGTGAAGTGATCCTTGTGGGCCTTGATATTGACGTAACCGCGTACCTGAAAATATGTCCACATGGGTAGAAGGGGTAAGTTATTGTCTGCTTTAAGTTGGCTAAAGTCTTTCATTGTCTTATTTGTAAAGCAATGTATTGCCAGTAGGGTTTTTTTTGCATCTGCGGGGCTCAGGGTATTATTCCCCAAGCCTGGTATGAAGTCAGGGTTGTTCTGTAATGGGGTGAGAGGACTAAAGGGTGTGGAGATTTTAAAGTGTTTGGCAAGATTATGGAATATCCATGCTTTAGTTTTTGAGCAATCACTTTGAAAAACACCCCTCTAGATTTCTAGCTATGGCTATCATGAATAGGGGCAGATGATTCACTTAGAATTTACTTCCCAGAAACCATCTGCTCTTAACTCAGGCATGCAGGCAGGATGGTGTGCTTAGCTGTAAAAACCCTTCCTCCTCTCCTCCAGATGTACGGAAAAAAAAAATGCCCATGAAGACTCCTGGGATGTATGACATCATCATGGCCTAGACAGAGAAAATAAATCACCGCTCAGGAGAACTTGCTTTCAGGTGTGTGTTAGTGAATCCTTCAGAGGAGAGGAGTCCCAGGTGCTGGCTAAATGCAAATTGAAGCAGGGTTTGAAACAGGAAAATCTGGATGCCGCACACCGGATAAAGTTGAAAACATCTTCTTTATTGTAAAACTTGGATCATAAAAAACAGGACAATCAGGCGGGTGGTACAGACACAGCTGACGCGTTTCGCGCTCTAGTTCGAGCGCTTACTCATAGCTATGAGTAAGCGCTCGAACTAGAGCGCGAAACGCGTCAGCTGTGTCTGTACCACCCGCCTGATTGTCCTGTTTTTTATGATCCAAGTTTTACAATAAAGAAGATGTTTTCAACTTTATCCGGTGTGCGGCATCCAGATTTTTCTGTTTCAAACCCTGCATCATCATGGCCTAGGCTAGAAACCAGGAAGAAACTGAAAAAATGTAAAAGAAAAAAAGTTCACAAGTAAATTTAAAGTTGCACTTCACCCAAAAGGGGCAGGTCTGCTTATCTGCCTCTTATTTAGCTGCCACATTTGTTATCTTTGGGGGGGGGAGCAGGGCCCCCCAAAAGGTGCCAAATGTGGCAGTAGGGAACCGGCTGCAAAGCTGCACAGCTTCACTGCTGGTTTCCCTTAGTGGAGATGGCGGCTTGGGTGAAGACACTGCTTGTTTCCTGGACAGGTAAGTGTCCTAATATTAAAAGTCAGCAGCTACAGTATTTTTAGCTGCTGATTTCTATTTTTTCTGCAGGAGCCTGGAACTCCTCTTTAACCACTAGGCGTCCGCGCTATAGCCGAAAGACGGCTACAGCGCGGACTTCAATTGCCGGGAGGGCGTCCCTGGACGTCCTCCTGTTTACTTCCGCATTGCGCGCTCCCGCGGACGCGCATCGCGGAAGTTTTGTGCTGGCCGTGTCCCTCGGACACAGCCAGTCACAGATCACCGTAAACGGCCAATGACAGCGGCCGTTTACAGTGCGATCGGCGGTGCCAATGAGAGAGGATCTCAAATGTAAACATATGAGATCATCTCTCATCGCCGGCTCTCCCTCCTCACACAGAGACAGCGTGTGAGGAGGGAGAGCGGAACCGCTGCGGCGGTAAGTGTAAAAGAAAAGGAAAAAAAGGTGTCCCGCTGTTAACTGTCCCTGCCATCTGCCCTGCCATCTGCCCCTGCCATCTGCCCTGCCATCTGCCCCTGCCATGTGCCCCTGCCATGTGCCCCTGCCATCTGCCTTGCCATCTGCCCCTGCCATCTGCCTTGCCATCTGCCCCTGCCATCTGCCCTGCCATCTGCCCCTGCCATCTGCCCTGCCATCTGCCCCTGCCATCTGCCCTGCCATCTGCCCCTGCCATCTGCCCTGCCATCTGTCCCGCCATCTGCCCTGCCATCTGCCCTGCCATCTGTCCCCAGTGCCATCTGTCCCCACTGTCACGTATAAGTGCCATCTGTCATCAGTGCCACATAGTGCCATCTGTCATCAGTGCCATCTGTCATTAGTGCCACCTGTCATTAGTGCCACCTGTCATCAGTGCCACGTATCAGTGCCACCTGTCATTGGTGTCACGTGTCATCAGTGCCACGTATCAGTGCCACCTGTCATCAGTGTCATCAGTGCCACGTATCAGTGCCATCTGTCATCAGTGTCATCAGTGCCACGTATTAGTGCCATCTGTCATCAGGGCCACGTATTAGTGCCATCTGTCATCAGTGCCATGTATTAGTGCCATCTTTCATCAGTGCCACGTGTCATCAGTGCCATTTGTCATCAGCGCCACATGTCATCAGTGCCACATATTAGTGCCATCTGTCATCAGTGTCACGTGTCATCAGTGCCACGTATTAGTGCCATCTGTCAGTGCCACGTATTAGTGCCATCTGTCAGTGCCACGTATTAGTGCCATCTGTCATCAGTGCCACGTATTAGTGCCATCTGTCATCAGTGCCACATCAGTGTCAGTGCCACGTATCAGTGCCATCTGTCATCAGTGCTACATCAGTGCCATTTGTCATCAGTGCCACGTCAGTGTCACGTGTCATTGTCCTGGTTCTCCAGGGCCTTCAAAAGTGTAATAGGTAGTCAACAAATTAGATGTGTAATTTATGCTCCTAGAACACGTGATGGCGCTCCCTGCATGTTGGGGCTCTCTATGTGGCTAGGCTGCGAAAAAGTCCCACACATGTGGTATCGTAATACTCAGGAGGAGTAGCAGAATGTATTTTGGGGCGTCATTTGTGGTATATACATGGCATATGAGAGAAATAACCTATTACAATGACAATTTTGTGGGGGAAAAAAAAAAAAAAAAATCTTCATTTTGCAAAGAATTGTGGGAAAAAATGACAACATCAAAAACCTCACCATGCATCTTACTAAATACCTTGGATTGTCTACTTTCAAAAAAGGGGTCATTTGGGGGGTATTTGTACTTTCCTGACTTGTTCGGGTCGCAAGAAATGAGATAGGCCGTCAGTGCATCAGGTGTGATCAATTTTTATGATTTGCACCATAACTTGTAGACTCTATAACTTTCACAAAGACCAAATAATATCCACTAATTTGGGTTATTTTTACCAAAGATATGTAGCAGTATAAATTGTGGCCAAAATTTATGAAGCAAAATTACTAATTTGCAAAATTTTATCACAGAAACTAAGAAAAATGCGTTTTTTTTCAAAATTTGCGGTCTTTTTCCATTTATAGCGCAAAAAATAAAAAACCCAGAGGTGATCAAATACCACCAAAAGAAAGCTCTATTTGTATGAAAAAAAGGACAAAAATTCATTTGGGTACAGTATTGCATGACTGAGTAATTGTCATTCAAAGTGTGAGAGCGCTGAAAGCTGAAAATTGGTCTGGTCACGAGGGGGGTTTAAGTGCCCAGTTGTCAAGTGGTTAATATACAGTGAGGTTTATTTACTAAAACGTAAGAGTGCATAATCTAGTGCAGCTCTGCATGGCAGCCAATCAGCTTCTAACTTCAGCTTGTTCAATTAAGATTTGACAATAAAACCTGGAGGCTGATTGATTTCTATACAGAGCTGCACCAGATTTTGCACTCTTTAGTTTTAGTAAACCAACCCCAATGTGTACCTTCCTATCTATTTACTAAGGATAGCAGCATAAGGAATACAAATATTTAATGATAATTGACAAAGTTTACTTCACTCTAAGTTCCACCCCTCCCTGGGGCCCCCAGGCACTTTAAGTGGGGTTCCACCCAAACAAACAAAAATACCTAAAAAATTCTAAAAAAACAAACAAAAAAACATTTGGATTTTTTTTCACTTACCTCTAAATGCCTGTTGCTAGGGGGTCCCTCGTAGTCTGCCTCTTCCTTTGCCTGAGCTGGTGACATCGCTTCCCCCTCGGCACAGGAAGGGCTCGGCTCTGCTCCCTCCCTCCTGTCAATCATCTGGGACCCATTACAGGGTTACAGGGTTACAGGGTTACATTACAGGGATTGAGCGGCCAATCACGGCGCGCGGCGCCGCTCGCGCATACGCAGTGGGTGCCAGGCTGTGAAGCCACAGCCCGGCGCTCACAGTTGAAATGCCAGCGCCAACGAGCGGAGGGGGGGGACGAGCGGGGCTTCGATCACCCGCATCGCTGGACCCTGGGAGAGGTAAGTGTCCAATTAAAAGTCAGCAGCTGCAGTATTTGTAGCTGCTGACTTTTAATTTTTTTTTTTAATGGACCCCCTGAGTGGAACTCCTCTTTAAGAAAAAAAAATACTCTCCTCGTCTGTTGGTGGCCTTGCGTGGTCCCTTACTGTTGCCCTGAATGACACCCATGTAATGACAATAGGGTACAAAAAGGGAAGGGGTGGTATGATTGACCAATAGGCTGGGCCTACATCCCAAAAAGTCAGTAGAGTGGAGAAGGATAAGTAGTACACAAAGGGTATATAAAAGGAATATACAACGTTTTTTTAAATATAAACATTAAAATTAAAATCAAGTGGCTATTGACATCTTAGTTGCATACACATGGCAGGAAACAAAGACAACATTCTAGAGGGGACCAAAGACTACCGTGATAAAGTCACCACGCCAGATCATACGGACCACACCGTTTCAGGAGAATCCTTCTTCAGGGTTGTGTAGAGCCATTTTGTTTCTATCTTTAAAAATAAACAAAATATAATAAATAGCATGTGCAGGAAAACATGTATATATACAGCCATTAGTTATTCAATAAAACAAAACATATCTGAGTACAGGTGTATTAAGAAAAAACACACTTACATGTTGCCAAAGTAAATGCAGGTACATGTCACAGCCACAGAGTGATTTTGTAAAAGCCAAACATCCATGTCCCAACAATGATCCGAGCGGTACAGCCAAAGACCTCCAGATGGAAATAACAGTGAGCAACCAGCGAGACCAACATGGAGTAAAGCACAGCCACAGTGTCAGCACTGACTCAGCCCTTCCTTCTCTGAACTGGCCGCTCAGCTGTCGGCTAATTGCCACAGTTAACCAGCTGTTATGGATATGCTCATCAGTCCTGCCTACTTAAAGATCTCCAGCTCACTTAATTCCTGCCTTCGCCGGTCACATCACAAGAAACCATCTCCTGCATTTCTGTTTAAAGACTGGCTTTGCTGACATCTCTTCTAGCTCCTTATCCTGCTTTCTGTTCCTCTACTTGGATCCCTGACTTCTGGCCTGGCTGATTACCCGATCTAGTTACTGAACTCTGGCTTGGCTGATTACCTGATCTGGTTACTGAACTCTGGCTTGGCTGACTACCCCATCCGGTTACTGGACTCTGGCTATGCTTTGACTACGCTTACTCTATTTACCTTTTTTTTAAATTAATAAACAAGTGTGATTTTACTGTACTTCTGTCTCGGTCTGGTTCATGGTTTCTGACAGTAGGCGAAGGCCATGAATCCAGAGGAGTACCATGATTTAGCGATGTCTTTGACAAAGGTCAAGCTGGTAGTTTGTCTCCACACCGGCCGTATGATTGCGCAATTGACCTTCAACCTGGTGCCACTCCCCCTCGTGGCCGGGTTTACCCTTTGTCAGTCTTGGAGGATAAAGCCATGGAGGAGTATGTTGCAGACGCACTTTCTCTGAGTTACATCCGCAAATTCTTGTCTCCTGCTGGTGCTGGTTTCTTCTTTGTGAAGAAGAGGAGTGGTGAACTGAGACCTTGTATTGATTATAGGGGTCTCAATCGTTTCACGATTAAAAATGCCTACCCGATCTCATTGATTACAGAGTTATTTGACCGCCTCAAGGGAGCAACGGTTTTCACTAAGCTTGATCTGAGAAGGGCTTACAATCTCATGAGGATTAAGGAGGGCGACGAGTGGAAAACTGCGTTTAATAGCAGAACAGGCCATTATGAGTATCTTGTAATGCCTTTTGGCCTTTGTAACGCCCCGGCAGTTTTCCAGGAATTTATTAACGATGTCCTCTGAGATTTGTTGCAGTTATGTGTGGTGGTTTATCTTGATGATATCCTCATATTTTCCAAGTCCCTGGAGAGCCACCACACAGATGTCTGTTGTGTGCTTCAAAAATTAAGAGAGAACAATCTCTATTGTAAACTAGAGAAGTGTGAGTTCCATCGGGAACAGGTTAAATTCCTGGGCTATGTCATTTCCACTGCTGGTTTTTCCATGGACTCAGAGAAACTTTCAGCAGTCCTATAGTGGCCTTGACCCATGAGGTTAGGTCCTCTGCAGCGTTTCCTGGGTTTTGCCAACTATTATCGGAAGTTTATTCCTAACTTCTCGTCTCTGGTCAAGCCCCTGACCGATATGACCAGAAAACACACAGAGTTGGTCTCCGGAGTCCGTTAAGGCCTTTGAAAGTCTCAAGGCTGCCTTTGTTTCTGCTCCTGTGTTGGCACATCCTGATCCTACGTTACCTTTTATCCTTGAGGTTGATGCTTTGGAGACTGGTGTTGGCGCCTTTCTGTCTCAAAGTCCTACCTCTGAGAGTGCTATGCATCCTTGTAGCTACTTTTGCAAGAAATTTCACCTGCCAAGTGCAATTACGAGATTGGTGACAGAGAGCTGTTGGGAATCATTTTAGCCCTGAAAGAATGGAGTCATTTCCTTGAAGGTACCACTGTGCCTGTACTCATATACTGTCCATAAGAATCTCACATTCTTGTCAGAGGCTAAACGCCTCTCTCCCAGAGGGGCGCGATGGGCTCTTTTCTTTTCAAATTTCAATTACATTGTCTCATTCTTACCCGGTACTAAGAATGTAAGGGCTGACGCCTTGTCACAATAATTTTCCTCCACTTCCAAGTTGGAGTCGGTTCCGGTTCCTATGATTTCTCCTGATCGTATTCTGGCTACAGTTTGCACCAGTCTTACTTCTCCTTTGGGTGACAAAATTCTTGCTGCTCAGGTCGATGCTCCTCCTGAGAAACCTTGTGACCGCTGCTTTGTCCCAGAGTGTCTCCATACTGCCGTGCTCCAGACTATTCTCCCAAGGCAGCTGGCCACCCTGGGAAGAATCGAATTGTTGGGCCATTTCACAACAATTCTGGTGGCCTAGTCTACAAGCTGATGTAACTGCCTACGTAGCTGCCTGTTTCGTGTGTACCCAGAGTAAGACTCCACGATACCTTCCAGTGGGCCTCCTACAACCCATACCCAATGGAGAGAGGCCCTGGACCCACCTGTCTATGGATTTCATTGTGGAGTTGCCCAACTCCCAAGGCAACACAGTTATTCTTATGGTGGTTAACCGGTTCTCAAAGATGTGTCATTGTATTCCACTTAAGAAGTTGCCCACTTCTAAGGAACTGGCTTCCATTTTTGCTCAGGAGATCTTTCGCATAAATGGCCTACCCAAGGTGATTGTCTCGAACAGGGGTATTCAGTTTGTGTCCCGGTTCTGGCAAGCCTTTTGTGCACAGCTGGGAATTCAGCTTTCTTTCTCCTCTGCGTATCACCTGCAGTCTAATAGGGCCGCAGAACGACCAATCAGTCCTTGGAGCAATTCCTACATTGCTATATTTCTGACCATCATAACAACTGGTCAGACCTATTACCGTGGGCAGAGTTTGCTCACAACAGTGCCTTGAATTCTGCTTCCCGATTGTCCCCGTTTATGGCGAATCATGGTTTCCAACCTTCCATGCTGTCTGACTTGCTTGTTCCGCAAAGTATTCCTGCGCTAGAGGAGCATCTCCGTGGTCTTCGGTCCACTTGGGCACAAGTCGAGGAGGATTTGCATCATGCTAATTATGCTGACCGCAGACGCCTGCCTGCGTCTTCCTACCAGGTTGGGGACAAGTGAAAGATATAACACTAACATGTCAGAAAAAAAAAATCAAAAACACACTCACTGAGTTGGAAAAAGGATCACCCCAGTGTCAGTATTTTGTCAAAGCCACCTTTTGTTCTAACTACAGCCTTTAGTCTGTTGGGGTTTGTCTCTACTAACTTTGCGCATCTAGACTTTGCAATATTTGCCCACCTTTCTTTGCAGTACAGTTAAATTTGATGGTGAACGTTTGTGGACTGCAATCTTCCAACCATTCCACAGATTTTCAACAGGGTTTACGTCTGGGCATTGACTAGGCCATGCAAGGACATTCACCTTTTTCTCCTTCAACCACTGTGTGTCCATTTTTGCTGTGTACTTTGGCTCATTGTCATGTTGGAAGGTAAACCTTCTTCGCATTGACAACTTTCTGGCAGAGGGCAGCAGATTTTAAGAATTTTACGATATTTTGCCCCATCCATTTTTCTTCTATCCTGACAAGTGCTCCAGTCCCTGATGCAGAGAAACGCCCCCATAACAGGATATTACCACCTCCATACTTTACTGTAAGAATGGTGTTATTAGGATGGGGAGATGTACTGGATTTCCGCCAGACATATCGCTTGGTGTTGAGGCTAAATAATTCAATTGTAGTCTCATATGACCACCTTAAACGCACCTTTAAGATTTTGAGGCCACATTGAAAAAAGTGTTATGGTCAGATGAGACTAAAATTTTGTTATCTGGCCTAACAAATTGAAGACTGCAGTGCATAAACGGTCACCATCAAATTTAACTGAACTTGAAAATTCTGAAAAGAAGAGTGAGCAAATATTGCAAAGTCTAGATCTGCAAAGTAATGCCGCATACACACGAGCGGATTTTCCGTCGGAAAAAACTTAGATGGTTTTTCCGACGGAATTACGCTCAAGCTTGCCTTGCATACACACGGTGACTCAAAAGTCATCCATCCCATACACACAAATCAACCCTATTGTAAAGTGTTCACTTACAATTGGTTTGGTTAGTCAGGTAGAGCAATGGACAGAATTAAATAGATTTTAGAATCGCCAGCAGTGAACCTAGGTAGGGAGTTCATGAGATCCGTTCAGAAAGTAAAATTGTTAGATACAATTTAGTTAGTCTTCACTCAGGCATATTAAAGAAAATGCAGTAGAAAGTTCATTTTCAGGTTACTCAGCAGAGGAACACTGGTTTGTTGGTTTATCCTATATATGGGTGTGGATCGCAATTAGATCAGGTCAGGGATAGCATCGGTCAAGGAAATCAAAAACGGTATTAAGGCAATAGGTTTCCCAATACAGCTCACTGTTTTGATGTCTTGTTCCATGTACCTGCATTCCCTGTATGTTTGGAATTCATACAGGCGATCCAATCACTCTGCGATACAGTCCATAAAACATCAGGATGGAATCATCAATGTGAATTTTGGCAAAAGATCTTTTCGTTTTGTAGATAGATAATAGTCCTTTTCAGACGTTCCTCCCAATAGATTGTCCTGTGTTGATATCTCCGGTAACTCTGCGTACCATGCAGACACTACAATGTTGTCTAGTCCAAGTCTGCCCGATTGCCTCGTAAAGTGCTGAGTGCTGAATATGTATTCTGGACGGAAACTTGGCATGTATAGATTGGGTTCGCAGTGTAAGTGGACAGATCGGTGCTCACATCGCTGGAGACATCGCTGGAGACATCCAATGGAGCATACACACGGTAACATTTTCCGACCAAAAGCTCTCATCGGTCTTTTGCTGGTCGAATTTCCAATCATGTGTACGCGGCATTAGTAGAGACAAATCCCAACAGAATAAAGGCTGGAATTAAAGCAAAATGTGGTTCAACAAAACATTATCATAATGGGGGTGATCCTTTTCACAACAGTGATTCTGTTTTTGAATGTTTTATTTTTTCTGACATGTTGCTGTTATATCTTTCACTTGGATGTTATAAGTTGCACTGAGTAAATACAGCTGGATAAAACAAAAATATGTATCTATTTATTTCAGGCTGCAAAGCAACAAAATGTGATTATTTAAAAGGGGGTGATTCTTTTTTATACCCACTGTAAATATACTGTATTATTATCAGCATGCTCTTACTCCTTTGCGGGGCATGTCTTCACTATAATTATATTCTACCTAACTGGAGTGTGATGTATAGATAATCCTCATCAAGCTATAGATGGGAACAGTTGTTTTAATCTTCGCTTAGCCCATATTTGGGGGAAGGCCAGCCATGCTCTAGAATCATATAGAGGTGAGAATGTGGAATGATGTCACCTCATATATTCTGCACAAGAATGACTTTTACAGCTGCAGATTCGTCTCACATTTTTAACATGGGAACCCGATGCTCATAGTGGTGTCATTGTGTCAGTTTATGAGAAAAAAACAGCCCCAAACTCTTTATTTTTGTGACAATGCATTTTTTTTCTTTTGCAGCTACGGCCACATAGACCCGAGGAGCTGTGTTTTTTTTTGTGAAATGATTGACTTTGCATAAATATTTTTTTATTAATAATCCAATATCAAAGGAATTTGTCTAAAAATAGCACGATTTAGAGGATTGGCTATTTCAGAGCTCCCGAATCTAATTCCTTGTTTATTTTTCTGTTAAAGGGTCAACTAGGTGACATTATAATAACGCACCTTCTTAAAGTCAACTTGTGTTTTGCCAATGCAGGTCAAAGCACCACCTAATTGTACCCCCACCCTACCCCCAGCTGTTTATGCTTATCTTGTCCTTGTTCCCCTTTCCCTCTATTCACTTCCTGTGTAAGCTTCAGGGCAGTTTAGTTGGAGCTTAAAATGGTTGTAGATCCAACAATTAACATGTCTTTGGTCTGTTAATACAGCATTTTGTTATATCTGTTGGGTAAATAAAAAAAAAAAAAACACCAGTTGATTCTGCCAGAAATCTAGTGAGCTCCCAGCTTCCTGTAAACTCTGCCTCTGCTGTGCTGAAATCTCAAGCAGTATTATTAGCAGTATCTAGTTCTCCTTTGTGAACCACAGAACCCCTCCCCCCTTTTTTTGATTTGTGTCATGGGGAGGAAGAGAGGGGGTTGTTCTGTAGTTTAAATCAAGAATGAGCAGTCTAGGGCAACAGTGATACACCTTGTTACTGGCAGGATCACCGGGTGAAAATAAAGAACACATCTAAGGACTGGTAAGCTACAATGTAGTATAAAGCCCTGGTTAAAAGTTTTGAGAATGACAGAAATATTAATTTTCACAAAGTCTGCTGCTTCAGTGTTTTTAGATCAGATTTAGATTTGTCAGATGTTACTATGGTATACTGAAGTATATTTACAAGCATTTCATAAGTGTCGATTGACGGCGGCAGAATGGAACTCCTGAGCAAAACGCCATAGCTGTACAGCGGGCGCTTTTACGGAGTATAGGGCGTGCGCGCGTCGTGAAGTAGGAGCTCGTGCGCGTGGCCGGCGGCCTACTCGCGATTGCTCCTGAAAAAGAGAGAATGCGGATCTGTCAATGTAAACAGACAGATATCCGTTCTGTCTGGGGTGAGGAGAGCTATCTGTTGTTCCTACTGCTTAGGAACATCCCCCCACAGTTAGAATCACTCCCTAGGTAACACAATTAACCCCTTCATCGCCCCTAGTGTTAACCCCTTCCCTGCCAATGACATTTGTACAGTAATCAGTGGCTATTTATAGCACGGATCACTGTATAAATGTCAATGGTCCCAAAATAGTGTCAAAAGTGTCCGATCTGTCCGCCGTAATGTCGCAGTCCTGATAAAAATTGCAGATCGCTGTCATTACTAGTAACAAAAATAATAATAATAAAAATGCCATAAATATATTCCATAGTTTGTAGACGCTATAACTAACAAACCAATCTAAATACGTTTATTGCGATTTTTTTTTTTACCAAAAATATGTAGAAAAATACATAGGTGTTAGTTTATGAAACAGTGATCAGCAGTGATCCCGAGGATCGCCGCTGATCACAGTCCATAAACGGTTTATGAAACAGAGATAATCGCGGGAGAAGTGTTTGAACATGTTCGCCCGCCGATGATCTCCACACACTGAGAATCCTTATTGACTGACACAGTAACAGCCAGTATATGAAGCTGCGATCTTAGCGCTTCACTGGCGATCTGTGCCAGAATTCACCCTCCCTGATTCACCAGCTCAGAGGTGGAGAATCGGGGGGTGAAGAGAATCTTGGGGGATCTGAGGGGGAAAGAGGAAGATTTTTAACTTCCTTATACCTCGTTCAGACCCCCCAACACTGTAACCATGTCCCCCTGTCATATTTATGTGTATACATATATATATACATATATATACAGTATATAATGTGTATATGTATATATATATAATGTGTGTGTATATACATGTATATATAATGTGTGTGTATACATATATATATAATGTAGGGGGACTCCTTATTTTTTTAACATTAACCACGCCGTCTGTCCGTGTATTGAGCAGTGATAATTTATCATTGTTTAATAAACTGACATCTCTGTGTTTCTTTGAATTTCTGGTGCTGTAATCTCGTAAAGTCTCACGAGATTCCAGTATCAGGGGCCGTTCTCTACTGTTTGAAGCGTTTGTAGATCACTTCACTCCTCAGAAGGTGAAGCGATCAACTCTACTTCATAAACAGGCACACAGAGGAGAAGGATCTTCTATGTGAATGCCGGAGAATGAAGCAGTGAATAGATTTCACTGCTTCATAAACAGACACCATATCGGCCAAAACTGAGGAAAAAATTATTTTTTTTATATATTTTTTGGGGATATTTATTATAGCAAAAAGGAAAAATTATTGCTTTTCTTTCTTTTTTGTTTATAGCGCAAAAAATAAAAAGCGCAGAGGTGATCAAATGCCACCAAAAGAAAGCTCTATTTGTGGGAAAAATAGGACATCAATTTTATTTGGGTACAGCGTCGCACGACCGCGTAATTGTTAGCTAAAGCGACGCAGTGCCGTATCGCAAAAAATGGCCCGGTCAGGAAGGGGGTAAATTCTTCCGGGGCTGATGTGGTTAAAAAGAAAAAAACATCTGTGTGCAGCAGCCCCCCTAATACTTACCTGAGCCCCATCTTCCTCCAGCGATGTGCACGAGTGCTTCGGCCATCTGGGACTCTCCTTTCTTATTGGTTAAAACACAGCAGCGGCGCCATTGGCTCCCGCTGCTGTCAATTAAAGTCAGTTAGCCAATTAGGAGAGAGAGGGGACGGGGCCGAACCACTGCTCTGTGTCTGAATGGACACACAGATCTGCAGCTCGGCTCAGGTGCCCCCATAGCAAGCTGCTTGCTGTGGGGGCACTCGACAGGAGGGAGGGGCCAGAAGCACCAGAGAGGGACTCGAGAAGAAGAGGATCCAGGCTTCTCAGTGCAAAATCACTGCAACAGAGGAGGTAAGTATAACATGTTTGTTATTTTTAAAGAAAAAAAAAAACGAGACTTTAGTATAACTTTACGTTTATGCAAAGAGTCAATATTTGCAGTGTTGACCCTTCTATTTCAAGACCTCTGCAATTTTTCCTGGCATGCTGTCAGTCAACTTCTGGGCCACATCCTGACTGATGCAGCCCATTCTTGCCTAATCAATGATTCACCTGCCTCTTGAGGATTGACCACAAGTTCTTAATGAGATTAAGGTCTGGGGAGTTTCCTGGTCATGAACCCAACATTTCGATGTTTTGTTCCCCAAGCCACTTAGTCATCACTTTTGCCTTATGGCAAGGTGCTTCATCATGCTGTAAACGGCATTGTTCGTCACCAAACTGTTCTTGGATGGTTGGGAGAGGTTGCTCTCGGAGGATGCTTTTGTACCATTCTTACCGTTCTTAGGCAAAATTGTGAGTGAGCCCACTTCCTTGGCTGAGAAGCAACCCCACACATGAATGGTCTCAGGATGCTTTACAGTTGGCTTGACACAGGACCTTTTCTTTTCCGGACAAGGTTTCTTCCGGAAGCCCCAAACTATCGCAAAGGGGATTTATCAGAGAAAATTACTTTACCCCAGTCCTCAGCAGTCTAATCCCTGTACCTTTTGCAGAATATCAGTCTGTCCCTGCTGCTTTCCCTGGGAAGAAGTGTCTTCTTTCTTTGACACCGGGCCATCCTCCAAAAGTTTTTGCCTCACTGTATGTGCAGATACACTCACACCTGCCTGCTGCCATTCCTGAGCAAGCTCTGCACTGGTGGTGCCCCGATCCCGCAGCTGAATCAACTGTAGGAGACAGTCCTGGCACTTTCTAGAATTTCTTGGGTGCCCTGAAGCATTATCACAACAATTGAACCTTTCTCCTTGAAGTTCTCGATGATCCAATAAATGATTGGCTGATTTTGGTGCAATCTTAGTTGCAGCAATGTCCTTGCCTTTGAATCCCTTTTTGTGCAAAGCAATGTTGACTGCACGTGTTTCCTTGCAGGTAGCCATGGTTAACAGAGGAAAAACAATGATTTCAAGCACCACCCTTCTTTTAAATCCTCTAGTCTGTTATTCTAACTCAATCAGCATTACAGAGTGAGTTCCAGCCTTGTTGTTGTCAACACTGACACCTGTGTTGACGAGAGAATCCTTTTGTGGCAGGGTTGAAATGCAATGGAACATTTTTGGGGGGATTACATTTATTTTCATGGCAAAGAGGGACTTCGCAATTAATTGCAATGACTCTTCATAACATTCTGGAGTATATGAAAATTACCATCATAAAAACTGAAGCAGCAGACTTTGTGAAAATGAATATTTGTATCATATTCAAAACTTTTGGCCAGGGCTGTACGTTTATTTTTTTGGGCTTATATAACTTTTACCAGGAGCTTAGGACTCTTTCTCCACTCCCATGTGACAGTGCATGTGCTTGGGGATTGGCCAATCAGGCATGAGCAAAGTACAGCCTGCAGAAGCGGTGAAGTTGTGACATCACAGAACGAGCCTGAAGACTTTGGAAAAGGTAAGTATAAAAACTAAAAAGGCATGAAATATTGCCAGTGTGTCCAGATTTTGGCTTTAAACGGTAGGTAAAGCAAAACGCATATACTTGTAAAGGTAGGGAAAAGGAGTGCCTGATGCAAGTCAGAAGGTGAATTTGTAATCATTTATTGAGAGTAGCAACAAGTGATCAAGCCAATGCGTTTCGGGGAAACAAAGACTCCCCCTTCCTCAGGGCTGTTGCTGCATACTAATAATAAATGGGGAAGTCCTTCCATGAAGGAATGGCTTCAACATACATTATTACTCACATAGCAGAGATGGAGGTGCTGATCCACACATCACGAGACAACATCTCTAATTCTCTCACACTTGGGCGTCTTGGCCATTTTTCCAAGGCTCTTTGTCATACCAAGCGCTATTGCTGGAAAACACCTGAACCCTGGCAGGGTATGGGATTTCTTATTAGAACTTCTTTTTTTCTTTGAGTTCTACCTGCTACACCATAGGTGTAGTGTCCCTGGACTTGATTCAATAGGTGGAGACAGAGTGGCAGATGGTGTTGTTCCCCATTCCCCCTTTCCATTATCTTATAACCCCCTTTTCTTCCCTCCCCTCTTCCCTCTTTTTTTGATTTTTAATGTCACTCTCTTCTCGCCTATTTTTCCACAGTTAGGTTGGGTCTAGACAACAGACCCAGTCACGGGAGTCTTTCGGTGTAGAGGTGAGCTTTCTTGCCACCTTTGTCCTATTTTCAGTATATTCTTCCCTGCTTGTTTATGGGAAGTGATGACGCAATATTTGTGCCTACTTTGTAATCTTTACGGATGTTATCCCCGCACTAGGGTGGATCTGCCCAGGTATAAACTAAAAGTTGCTCTCCAGAGACAAAGAGCCCCAGGTGCTGGCTAATGCTAGTTGAAGCTGTGTGCAATTGGGAAAATCCGGACAGCCGCACTCCAGGAGATTATAATCCAAACTTCTTTATTTGTAAAATCAGGAACATGTCATACAGTACATCATAGACAGAGTGTACAGGCAATCAACTTACGCGTTTCACACTATGCCAAGTGCTTATAGCTCATAGTAAGCACTTGGCATAGTGCGAAACGCGTAAGCTGATTGCCTGTACACTCTGTCTATGATGTACTGTATGACATGTTCCTGATTTTACAAATAAAGAAGTTTGGATTATAATCTCCTGGAGTGCGGCTGTCCGGATTTTCCCAATTGCACACTACTTTGTAATCTTTGTTATGTACTTGGAATCTCTTCAATGCTCTTTCTTGTTTATTCAATAAAACATTTATGCAAAAAAAAAATGGGGAAGGACCTCAAACTGGTGTGACTGTAACACCAAGATCAGAAAGACTGACGTCGTCTCTGTTTACAGAGGATCTGTTTGGGATCCTTCCCCATTTATTATTAGTATGCAGCAACAACCCTAAAGAAGGGAGAGTCTTTGTTTCCCCGATACGCATTGGCTTGATCACTTGTTGCTACTCTCAATAAACGATTACAAATTCACCTTCCAACCTGCATTTACTAGATATCAGGTGCTCCTTTTTCCTAACTTTACAAGTACATGCAGAAATCACCTCTAGGTCATACTCAGAGGTAGCAGCCCTAGTTCCCAAAAAGGGCTCACCGCCACCTTCTTTTCTTAAATTGGTCAGAAACTATTGGAAGAGAACTCTTCCAACCCCAACAAAAGAAAAAAGCTGGTATGAGATGGATAAAGGAGAGGTAGTGTCTCAGTTCCTTGGTCCAATGAGACAGCATATGTACTGAGGGCTGGGCATTCTGGGTCAGTCACGCTGTCGTGTCGTTGTGCCCGCCGTTTTTCGCATGCGCGGTACAGTCTCTACCCTGCGCATGCAGACAGGGGTCCCAGCTTCCGTGGACAGACGTAGCTTCATCGGCCATGTCCTGTCCCGGTTGTAGGTTTATTATACCAACGGCCAGGTTCTATTGGAAGGTGGCTTTTTCCTGCCCCCCTCTCTTGGACCTGACCCCTAAAGCGGTTAGCCGCCATGGTGATGCTGGATAGGCAGGGTGTTGTGGAGATCTGGGCTATATATGGCCCATAGCTGGCCTCTCAGCTTCTCTACATCTGTTGATGGGATCAGGCTGGTGGATGTTTCCTAGCTGCTTTGAAACAGGGTAAATATAAGTAGGTTGCACTTTGTTTGTGTTTTTAGGATTCACACCTTTTCCATGTCATGATGTTGTCTACATCATGCCGTGGATGTTCCATTGGTTTTAGTTTGGCTTTTTTGCACAGATGTGTTTGTTCACTGAGGGCCCATGAGATTGGGAAATCCTGGCAAATGCCGAGAGTTATAGGTTCTCCAATACAATACTTTCACCATCACACTTGTTATTTTTATTGATTCATCATTCAACTCTTAATTTGCATCACTGTTTCATTGCTTTATGCATTTTCAACATCAACACTATGGGGTATTGGGCAACCCATTTGCATTTAATGTCTAGATTTATTCATTAAACAACTGGTGTTTGGCTTTGAGACCATTCAGCTGTTTCATTTAGCAAATTAGCACTCAGTTTTTTCTCACAGGTATTACTTTTAATAGTGGTATTGATCACTGCATACATGCTTGACATTATACACATGTAATGTTTGACACTTTATATTTATTATATTTTATATTATATTATATTTTGGCACTCCAAAGACTTACTGGTAGGTTAATTGGATCCTGTCTAAATTGTCCCTAGTATGTATGAATGTGAGTTAGGGACCTTAGATTTCAAGCTCCTTGAGGGTAGGGACTGATGTGAATGTACAATGTACAGTATATGTAAAGCGATGCGTAAATTGACGGCTCTATACAAGTACCTGAAATAAATAAATAAATATATCCTTTAGATTTATGTATTCATCCATGTACACAAATACACGTTTTTTAAACTGCACAGGAATTTTATGTATTTATGAACATCTGTATGTATATGATAACGCTGGGTTTTCTTTGTCCATCAATTTATTAGGCCATTTTTTCTATTTCATGGGACCTGGTTGCTTTTTCTTCTACCACAGGGCCAGGCATTGACGCTTGGGGGCCTGCACTGAGAGTGTTTGGTTCTTCTCCCTCTCCCCCCGCCCATCCACAACCCCTGGGTAGAAAATAGTGGATCTTTGGGCTGCTCCATCTGACCTCCTTGTCAGGGCTGGGCTCAGCCCTTCCTTTTCAGAGCTGGCCACTCAGCTGTCAGCTAATTGCCAGCTTCTATCTTCCCACAGTTACTCAGCTGTTGATGATATCCTGCTCGTCAGTCCTGCATACTTAAGCCGTTCAGCCCAGTGGATCTCTGTCTTCGCCTTGGTCAACATCACAGAGACATCTCCTGCGTTCCTGTTCAAGACTTGCTTTGCTGACATCCCTTCTGGCTCCAGATCCTGCTTGCTGTTCCACTACATTGATCCCTGACTTCTGGCTTGGCTATCCTTTCCGGTTACTGAACTTTGGCTATGTTTTGAATAAGTTTGTTCTTTTTACATTTAATATTAAACATGTGTGATTTAACTGTACTTCTGTCTCGGTCTGATTTCATGGTTTATAACACTCCTGTGCTATACACATTTGCAAGATTTGTGATTTTAATCTTGCGTGTCATACCACTATATTTAGGTGAAAGTTTGCTACAACCTTTCAACAAATGTAAGTTGAAAATGTGAGGTCTGATGTGTTTTTTTTTCTTTGTGTCATTTATGTGTATTCTTTATCTCTATATATTCTTTTGTGCTTCTCCTGAAATGCATTGAGAATGTCAGCACTGATTTTCCAGGCTGATGGTGGATACTAGTACAGACTATCTAGGTTATACGCAAAGGTTTCCAATCGCATTTTGTATGGTTAAAAATATGTACTCCTACCACTGTTATATATGTATTACAGCATGTTTTAAATTTATGTAAAATATTATTGTAAAAATAAATTTGTCTATATTTTATATTTGTTTGAGGTGTGACTCAATGCCGTTGGCTACAGATAGGTGTTGTGAAAACTCTTCCAACCCGTCCCCATCATCACCTACCTATTGACCTACAACTGACTAAGTCAGTCCAGCATGATCTCCAACCCTAAAGAGTTTGGCTTTAAAGTGATTGTAAAGGCAGAAGGTTTTTTTATCTTAATGCATTTTAAGCATTAAGATAAAAAGCCTTCTGTGTGCAGCAGCCCCCCTCAGACCCCCAAATACTTACCTAAGGTCCATCTAGATCCAGCGATGTTGCAGAAGTGTCTCGGCTGCCTGGGACTCCCCTTCTTATTGGCTGAGACAGCAGTGCAGCACCATTGGCTCCCGCTGCTGTCAATCAAAGTCAGTCAGCCAACGATGAGAGAACGGGGGTGGGGCCCGGCCACGTCTGAATGGACACAGGGAGCTGTGGCTCGGCTTAGATGCCCCCATAGCAATCTGCTTGCTATGAGGGCACTCAACAGAAGGGAGGGGCCAGGAGCAGGAGGAAAACCTGGACTGCTTTGTGCAAAACCACTACACAGGGCAGGTAACTATAACATGTTTGTTATTTTTAACAAAAAAAAACAAAAAATTTTACAATCACTATAATATTTACCAACCATTAGATGGAGATTGGTTCCATTAGATTCACGTGCATAATCTTAATGCTATTAATGCCATTGTTGAACTAAAGAATTTTGCCGGCAAATACCGACTTTTGAATAGTTAGTATTTGCATAGATTTAAAAAAGCCCCCCCCCCATGTATTTGGGCCTGTTATTACGTACTGCGTGCTATAACATCTGAGAGTATGTCTACTTTTTCCACTCTCTCCATACTCTGGAAGTTGGGTTTTCATTCTTTTTTATACAAGGATTTATTTATGCATTTAACTCTTCCCAAAGCTAAAAAATACTTTAATACATTTTTGTATTTTCACTTCTGTGGTCTCTGGCTGCTCAAAGCCATCAAGCCTAAGGAGGGATCTTCCCATGTTAAGCTGTGGATTAGGAAGTTTAGCTGTGACTCCGCTCAGCTGTTGTACTTTCTTGTGAGTTGCTCTTATAGGAAATCCTTGTGTTGATTCATAGGAAACAATTGATGATTTTGAAGAACTTAGGCCACCAACTGTTCCTTCAACCCGTGCTTGTCAGCTGTATTGTAAACTCCTGGTTTTGTTTTTGCTACAAATTAATATCTTACAAATGTATAAAAAAAAAAAAAAAACTCAAGCTAGTATCTTCAAATGCTTTTCCACATTTGCAGCCAAATTTGGGAAACCCCCACTATATGTCATTTGTTCTCATTCTTACAACATACCTAAAAAAAAAAGATTAAAAAACATTTCCTAAGTTTTAGATGGAAAGCAGAAGGGGTTTTGGGACTTTAAATGAGGTGCATGATAACATACACCTCCATCCATGATTCAGCAAAAGGAAAGGGGTTTGTGGGACTTTGAGTGAGGCACAAGATACGTGGTGGGAGAAATTGTAAAATTGTTTAATTGGCTTATAAACAAAGCATAATTCATAAACATATGATACATGGTTGAACATGAGTATTTTTATCTATGTGCAAAGCGACGGCATACAAATGAGAACAATTCATATATATATATATATATATATATATATATATATATATATATATATATATATACACACATGCACACATCTGAAATCGCATAGTATCCCATGGAAGTATTTAGTATAAAAAGCCAAATGCTTATAGAGTAATGGATACAAATGGGTTATAAGATACAAATGAATCGCAGTTGAGGTCAATCTATGTGTTGACATTGAATGGCTTGACGCGTTTCATGGCAAGTTGCCACTCATCAGGAGAAAACACCAAGTATATCTGAAACAAATTAAAATAGGTGCCAAATAGTATCTAATGTTTTGCCCAGATAGTAAGAAACAAGGTAGGGGCAAGGGGAAATAAGATGTGTATCTCCCTGGAATACTTATATATAAATTTGTTCTAGATGAGCAGTGTTGCAAGTCAGGATCTGCGAGGCAAGTCTGTCCCAGGAGCTGAGGGAATGAACCCAAGGAGGAAGCGAGCGCACCGACACACCCCAGGAGCACCCTCCAAACGTAATGGGCAAGGGAGAAAAAATTCCAAATATGTCTGTAGAGTAAATTATATTGAAGCAATAAGTGTAAATGGTACAGGTATAAAAGGGAAGACACTGTATAAGAAAAGAAGGATGCTGCACACCCCGATAAGTGTCAAAAAGGGAATTTTCCCCCGTGTGGGGTTTTTTAACAGTGAATGGGTGGAAAAAACACTACATGTAATTTAAGATTACTTAGATTTTTTATTGATGACATAATATCAAAAAATTGACACTGATGGTTAAAATATCAGCTGTGGTACAGGAGATATAAAAGCAACAACACAGGTGAGACCGAACACAATTTACATAATTTTCAAGCGCTAAAAATGTTGATGACAATAAGCGAATCCTGACACATTTCTTCTCCGCCGCGTCTATATCAGAGGATTAATACGCTGTACATATATTGAAATTCATAAACATAACCACAAAATAAAATGCCGTAGTAATGAATATTTTTCTATATAGTTACCAATCACACTGTATTGTGCGATGCCTCCTGAAATAAAGATCCTCTGAAAACCCCCCTCCACTTGATCCCACCTGGAGTCCCCGGGCCAGCCGGCACACCAGCGAAAAGAGCCGACCTTTCATGCGTGGCTTACGAAGAGTCACAATAAAGGAGAATCCCAGATGTCCCGATTATTATCATTAACATTTTTAGCGCTTGAAAAGCAGCATTGCAGCATCCTTCTTTTTTCATACAGTGTCTTCCCTTTTATACTTGTACCATTTACACATATTGGTTCAATATGTACTATTTTTTCCACCCATTCGCTGCTAAAAAAAATTCCCTTTTTGAATGGTACAAGTATATACAGTATTCATGAACTATAAACCAACACCCAACACCTATTGCCTGAAAAAGTGAAAGTCCAAATGTCTGCCGGCACCCGCTGATCGTTCTGTACACAGGCAGAACGGCAGTCTGCCTATGTAAACAAGGCAGATTGCCATTCTGTTAGTACTGAAGGCATGGATCTTGTGTTTCGGTAAAGCAGAAACACAGATCCATCCCCCCACTACACTGAATTACCAGCTAGGCATACAGTTAACCCTTGGAGCGCCCCTGATGTTAACCCCTTCCCAGCCAGTGTCATTAGTGTTGGACACTGACACTTTTGAATCTTTTTTGGGGACCAGTGACACCAATACATTGATCAGTGCTAAACATTTGCACTGATCAATGTAAATGTTTAGCACTGATCAATGCAATTGATCAGTGCAAATGTTTAGCACTGATCAATGTATTGGTGTCACAGGTCCCCAAAAAAGATTCAAAAGTGTCAGTGTCCAATTTTTTTTTTCAATATCGATGTCCTGCTATAAGTCGCTGACCACCACCATTACTAATAGAAAAAAAATGAAAAAAATAAAAATTCCATAAAAATATCTCATAGTTTGTAAACGCTATAACTTTTGCGCAAATCAATCAATATAGGCTTTTTGGGATTTTTTTACCAAGAATATGTAGCAGAATACATATTGGCCTAAATTGATGAAGAAATTAGATTTTTTACATTTTTTTATTGAATGTGTTTTATAGCAAAAAAGTAAAAAATATATATTTTTTTCAAAATTGTCGTTTTTTTTTGTTTACAGTGCAAAAAATAAAGACCACAGAACTGATCAAATACCACCAAAAGAAAGCTCTATTTTTGGAAAAAAAGGACATAAACTTTATTTGGGTACAACGTCGCACGACCGCGCAATTGTCAGTTAAAATAACCCACTTTGACTTTATTTTTTGTTTTTGATAGAATGGAGAAAGTTTAAGGCTGAAATCCAGTTATGGAAGACATAAATGAATTCAGCTTTGTATTCAATAATATTTTAATAAATGTATCTTTTTAAACACAAGCGGAGTAAGTACTTAATGTGGGGTCTTTTATACACCTACAATAAAAACAGGATAAAAAAAATCCCTTTCAGTACAATGAATTAATAAAAGTGTTCCTACAGTTAAAATGTTGACAACGGCCATTAATTGCACTCCTACTATGTAGGAAACAACAGTTTTAGAGGTAGAGTGATTCAAATCCTGTGCTTGGAAGTGGATAAGTAAGTCTTTATAGTGTAATTATTAACAAGAGGGCCAGATTCGTATTTCGTGGTTAAAACATTTTCATTGATGGGAACTTTCAGTATGTTACTGTAACTCTTTAGGGCTTTTATATAATGAGGATAATGTGACCTTTGTTGTGGTAGGTTGAGAAAACAGTGGTTTGGAAATGTATTCTAAACATATCTAGAAACGTAAGAGCACTAAATGTAAAATATGGACAGATTAGTAAATTGAACTCCAATGAAACAGCCTTATATAGATAAACAACCAGAGCAGCTCTCATAAGAATAAATTAAAAAAAAAATTGTGACCCTGTGAGGGAACAAATCTCAATTTATTTCACAGTATATACATCAATGAAGACCACGAATCATAAAAAAATACAAAATGTGCATAAATTATATCACAATAGTTACCTAAATGTTTATAATAACATTCCTTAGCAAAGACCATAAATAATAAAAAATCTGAAACATAGTTTATTTTTATGACTTATGGTCTTTGTTGATGTATAGATCATTAATGTTTAGAGATCTATTGTGATATCATTTATTTATCATTTATTTATTTATGCACATTTTGTATTTTGGTATGTTCTATGTTATTATGTTATTGTTCTGATGTATATACTGTGAAATAATAATAATAATAATAATAACAAATTGAGATTTGTCTCCTAACAAGGTCATCATTTTTATTTTATCTTATTTTATGTATTCTTATGTGTAACTGGTTGTTTATCTATTTTTTGTTCATGCCTACTATCAGGGTAGGTATTTGTATCTGTTTACCTGAGTGCAGATTTTCCATCCAATTTTAAACAGCTAAATACACAGGTAGAATATAGGAGAGCTTTTATCATGCCCAATTTGTTTTTCTGTCCATCCAGTCCTGAGATTTACACAGCTCTAGTACACCACGCAGCCTGACTTGATTTTTCTTTGCTGCAGTTCAGTAACACTTATGCCCCGTACACACGATCGGACATTGATCAGACATTCCGACAACAAAATCCATGGATTTTTTCTGACGGATGTTGGCTCAAACTTGTCTTGCATACACACGGTCGCACAAAGTTGTCGGAAAATCCGATCGTACTGAACGCGGTGATGTAAAACACGTACGTGGGGACTATAAACGGGGCAGTAGCGAATAGCTTTTGCCTCCTAATTTGTTCTGAGCATGCGTGGCACTTTTTGCGTCAGATTTGTGTACACACAATCGGAATTTAACCGATCGGATTTTGTTGTCGGAAAACTTTGTGTGTCGGAAATTCTGATGGAAAAAGTCCGATGGAGTCCACACACAATCAGAATTTCCGACAACACAATCCGATCGCACTTTTTACATCTGAAAATCTGACCGTGTGTACAGGGCATTACAGATCGGGTAGTTTTTGTGATGGATATTTGGAATTTATGGACATTTTAAATTCTATATTTTTTATATATGCCTCAAAAGTCTGATATTTCTCTATTGTATTCTAATGTTTTTTTTTTTAGATGTGACACCTTAATACAAAAAAATATACAGTATCTCACAAAAGTGAGTACACCCCTCACATTTTTGTAAATATTTTATTATATATTTTCATGTGACAACACTGAAGAAATGACACTTTGCTACAATGTAAAGTAGTGAATGTACAGCTTGTATAACAGTGTAAATTTCCCCTCAAAATAACTCAACACACAGCCAATAATTTCTAAACCACTGGCAACAAAAGTGAGTATACCCCTAAATGAAAATGTTCAAATTGGGCCCAATTTCCCTCCCCGTTGTCCTTTGACTCGTTAGTGTTACAAGGTCTCAGGTGTGAATGGTGAGCAGGTGTGTTAAATTTGGTGTGATCGCTCTCAATCTCTCATACTGGTCACTGTAAGTTCAACATGGCACCTCATGGCAAAGAACTCTCTGGGGATCTGAAAAAACAATGGTTGCTCTACATAAAGATGGCCTAGGCTATAAGAAGGTTGCCAAGACCCTTAAACTAAGCTGCAGCATGGCGGCCAAGACCATACAGCAGTTTAACAGGACAGAATCCATTTAGAACAGGCCTCGCCATGGTGAATTAAAGAAGTTGAGTGCACGTGCTCAGCATCATATCCAGAGGTTGTCTTTGGGACATATGAGTTCTGCCAACATTGCTGCAGAGGTTGAAGGGGTGGGGGGTCAGCCTATCAGTGCTCAGACCATACGCCGCACACTGCATCAAATTGGTCTCCATGGCTGTCGTCCCAGAAGGAAGCCTTTTCTAAAGATGATGCTCAAGAAAACCCGCAAACAGTTTGCTAAATACAAGCAGACTAAGGACATGGATTGCTGGAACCATGTCCTGTGGTCTGATGAGACCAAGATAAACTAATTTGGTTCAGATGGTGTCAAGCGTGTGTGGCGGCAAACAGGTGAGGAGTACAAAGAAAAGTGTGTCTTGCCTACAGTCAAGCATGGTGGGGGAGTGTCATGGTCTGGAACTGCATGAGTGCTGCCGACACTGGGGAGCTACAGTTCATTGAGGGAACCATGAATGCCAACATGTACTGTGATATACTGAAGCAGAGCATGATCCCCTCCCTTCAGAGACTGGGCCGCAGGGCAGTATTCCAACATGATAACGACCCCAAACACACCACCAAGATGACCACTGCCTTGCTAAAGAAGCTGGGTGTAAAGGTGATGGACTGGCCAAGCATGTATCCAGACCTAAACCCTATTGAGCATCTATGGGGCATCCTGAAACAGAAGGTGGAAGAGTGCAAGGTCTCTAACATCCACCAGCTCCATGATGTCGTGATGAAGGATTGGAAGAGGACTCCAGTGGCAACCTGTGAAGCTCTGGTGAACTCCATGCCCAAGAGGGTTAAGACAGTGCTGGAAAATAATGGTGGCCACACAAAATATTGACACTTTGGGCCCAATGTGGACATTTTCACTTAGGGGTGTACTCCCTTTTGTTGCCAGCAGTTTAGACATTAATGGCTATGTGTTGAGTAGGGATGAGCTTCGTGTTCAAGTCGAACTCGTGTTCGAGTCGAACCCATGTTCGACTCGAACATCGGCTGTTCGACCGTCCGTCGAATTGCGAACGATATGGGCCGTTCGCGCCAAATTCGTGTGGCGCGTCACGGCCCATAATTCACTGCGGCATTGCAGTGCATTGCTGGCTGATGATTGGCCGAGCATGCACTATGACCCGCATGCTTGGCCAATCACAGCGCCGTCAGTAGAGAGAGCTGTAATTGGCCAAAGCCAGGGTGGCTTTGGCCAATTATGGCTCAGGGGATTTAGTACACACCACACACTATATAAGGCCGCCTGCACGGCGGCCCTGTGTAGTGTGTGTTCCGGTGTGCTGAGAGATAGAGAGAGAGAGAGACAGTGTCATTTGATTTGAGTTAGATAGATTAGGCAGAACAGTCAGTCAGTTAGCTGCACTTACAGTGTATTGTGTATATATATGCATCCCAGGTGTTGCATATATATATATACACTGTATTCAGTTTAGCTAGATCCGTTCCTGTTATCTTCTATGTAGACTATTTACATTTAGTGCAGTGCGTCCTGCTCACAGTGTTCAGCTAGATCTGTTCCTGTTATTTACATTTAGTGCAGTGCGTCCTGCTCACAGTGTTCAGCTAGATCCGTTCCTGCTATTTACATTTAGTGCAGTGCGTCCTGCTCACAGTGTTCAGCTAGATCCGTTCCTGCTATTTACATTTAGTGCAGTGCGTCCTGCTCACAGTGTTCAGCTAGATCCGTTCCTGCTATTTACATTTAGTGCAGTGCGTCCTGCTCACAGTGTTCAGCTAGATCCGTTCCTGCTATTTACATTTAGTGCAGTGCGTCCTGCTCACAGTGTTCAGCTAGATCCGTTCCTGTTATCTTCCTACTGACAGGCAGGCTTGTCTGGTTACAGTATATAAAGCTACCTGAAGAAAATTACAGGTGTTCTATTTGATCCTATTAGTACCACGGTCAGGCAGCTAGACTATTTACATTTAGTACAGTGAGTCCTGCTCACAGTGTTCAGCTAGATCCGTTCCTGCTATTTACATTTAGTGCAGTGCGTCCTGCTCACAGTGTTCAGCTAGATCCGTTCCTGCTATTTACATTTAGTGCAGTGCGTCCTGCTCACAGTGTTCAGCTAGATCCGTTCCTGCTATTTACATTTAGTGCAGTGCGTCCTGCTCACAGTGTTCAGCTAGATCCGTTCCTGCCATTTACATTTAGTGCAGTGCGTCCTGCTCACAGTGTTCAGCTAGATCCGTTCCTGCTATTTACATTTAGTGCAGTGCGTCCTGCTCACAGTGTTCAGCTAGATCCGTTCCTGTTATCTTCCTACTGACAGGCAGGCTTGTCTGGTTACAGTATATAAAGCTACCTGAAGAAAATTACAGGTGTTCTATTTGATCCTATTAGTACCACGGTCAGGCAGCTAGACTATTTACATTTAGTAACAGTGCGTCCTGCTCACAGTGTTCAGCTAGATCCGTTCCTGTTATCTACCTACTGACAGGCAGGCTTGTCTGGTTACAGTATATAAAGCTACCTGAAGAAAATTACAGGTGTTCTATTTGATCCTATTAGTACCACGGTCAGGCAGCTAGACTATTTACATTTAGTACAGTGCGTCCTGCTCACAGTGTTCAGCTAGATCCGTTCCTGTTATCTTCCTACTGACAGGCAGGCTTGTCTGGTTACAGTATATAAAGCTACCTGAAGAAAATTACAGGTGTTCTATCCCAGCTTAGTGCAGCTACAGGCCATTAGTATGTCTGGAAGGCCAAGAAGGAGAGGCAGACAGTCACAAGCCAATAAGAGAGGGCAAGCAGGCTCTGTGTCTAGTGTTGGTCGTGGAGACGGTGCATCCTCATCAGCACGTGGCCATGGGACACGCTTGGCCTTTTTTTCGGCAGCTGGCCGTGTTGAGCCGCAACATGCGGAAGACTTGGTCGAGTGGATGACCAAGCCGTCCTCATCCTCCTCATCCTCTCTCACCCATGCCCAGGGTGCTTTGTCTGGCAAAGCAGTGGCCTCTTCCCTCAGCTCAATGTCATCAGTGACTCCTTCCCTAGCTCCACCATGTCCTCCTGAGGAGTCCCTTGAACTGTTTGACCACAGTGTTGGGTACATGCTCCAGGAGGATGCCCAGCGTTTGGAAGGCTCTGATGATGATACTGAGCTCGATGAAGGCAGTAACATGAGCACAGACAGAGGGGGTGCCCAAGAAGGACAGCAATCTGGCAGTCATGCTCCCCCTGCTGCAGCATACTGCCAGGTTTGCTCCAGTGATGAGGAGGGAGGGGATGATGAGGTCACTGACTCAACGTGGGTGCCTGATAGGAGAGAGGAGGAGGAGGAGGAGGAGGAGGAGGCGGCACATCACCAACGAGGCAGGATGCCCTCCAGGGGCCAGCCTAAGGGCAGCACATTGACTGCATCACACCCCAAAGCTCCACATGTGCAGGGCGCTGCAGTCTCTGCGCGTTATTCAAAAAGTTCTTTGGTGTGGGCCTTTTTTGAGACGAGTGCATCAGATCGCATCGCTGCTATTTGCAACATATGTCTCAAGCGTATCTCGCGTGGCCAAAACATCTCCCGCTTGGGTACCACATGCTTGACCAGACATATGTTGACCTGCCATGCAGTTCGTTGGCAAGCATATCTAAAAGACCCACACCAAAGAACAAAGAGGATCTCTCCTTGCTCCTCATCAGCTGAGATTTCCAACCCCACTAGACCTTCAGTCCTCTCTGAGACCTGCAGTGAGAGGAATGAAGGTGTAGAATTAGGTGTGTCACAGCCAAGTACTTGTGGGCAATCTGCTTTTTGTACACCGACGTCAGATTGTACCAGGCAAATTTCCCTGCCCCAGCTGCTGCACCGCCGAAAGAAGTTTGCTCCCAGCCATCCACATGCCCAGCGGTTGAATGCTAGCTTGGCAAAATTGCTAGCACTTCAACTGCTGCCTTTTCAGTTGGTAGACTCTGCCCCCTTCCGTGAGTTTGTGGAATGTGCGGTTCCTCAGTGGCAGGTACCCAAACGCCACTTTTTCTCACGGAAGGCGATTCCGGCTCTCTACCGGCATGTGGAAGGCAATGTCCATGCCTCGCTGGACAGGGCGGTCAGCGGTAAGGTGCATATTACCGCTGACTCATGGTCCAGCAGGCATGGACAGGGACGTTACCTAAGTTTCACGGCGCATTGGGTGACTCTGCTGGCAGCTGGGAAGGATGCAGGACAAGGTGCAGTAGTGTTGGAGGTTGTTCCGCCACCACGCCTCCAAAATGCTGATTGTGACACACCTCTCTCCTCCACCCCCTCCTCTTCTTCTTCCTCCATGGCCTCTTCCTCGGAACCAGCGGTGCTCCGTAGGCGTTCAAGGGGCTACGCAAGTACGCAGGCCAAAAGATGCCATGCGGTGCTTGAGCTGGTGTGCTTGGGGGACAGGAGCCACACTGGGGCAGAGGTTCTGTCAGCTCTGCAGGGGCGGGTTCAGAGGTGGTTGACGCCACGCCAACTTAAGGCAGGAATGGTGGTTTGCGACAATGGCACCAACCTCCTCTCTGCCCTCCGACAGGGACAAATGACCCATGTGCCCTGTTTGGCTCACGTCCTTAACTTGGTGGTGCAGCGGTTCTTGGGCAGGTACCCGGGCTTACAGGATGTCCTGAGGCAGGCCAGGAAAGTCTGTGTGCATTTCCGCCGGTCATATAATGCCAGTGCTCGGCTGACGGACCTCCAAAAGGAGTTTAACCTGCCCAAGAACCGCCTAATCTGTGACATGCCCACCAGGTGGAACTCAACGTTGGCCATGCTGCAGCGGCTGCACACGCAGCAGAGGGCCATCAATGAGTACCTGTGCGACTATGGCACCAGGACAGGGTCAGGGGAGCTTGGTTTTTTTTCCCCACGCCAGTGGGCCATGATCAGGGATGCATGCACTGTACTGTCACCATTCGAGGAGGCCACGAGGATGGTGAGCACTGACAGTGCATGCATCAGTGACACTGTCCCCCTTGTCCACCTGTTGGAGCACACGCTGCGTGGAATAATGGACAGGGCACTTGAGGCAGAACAGAGGCAGGAAGAGGAGGACTTCCTTAGCTCTCAAGGCCCCCTTTATCCAGACAGTGTTCCTGCGTGCCCGCCGATCACACAGGAAGAGGACGAGGAGGAGGAGGAGGAGGAGGAAGATTGTGTCAGTATGGAGGTGGAGCCTGGCACTCAGCATCAGCAGCAGTCTTTAAGGGATCAGTCCCAAGGAACACATGGACTTGTACGTGGCTGGGAGGAGGTGGCTGCGGACGTTGTTGTCCTTAGTGACCCAGAGGACTCCGGACCGAATGCCTCAGCAAACCTACGCTGCATGGCCTCCCTGATCCTGCAAAGCCTGCGTAAGGATCCTCGTATTCGTGGTATCAAGGAGAAGGACCAATACTGGCTGGCAACCCTCCTTGATCCACGTTACAAGGGTAAGGTTGCGGACCTTATCTTGCCATCGCAGAGGGAGCAGAGGATGAAACATCTTCGGGAGGCCTTGCAGAAAGGTCTGTGCAACGCGTTCCCAGAGACTGGGAGGTTACAAACTCCTGTTTCTGGACAACGTGTTGCTGAGGCTTCGGTCAGTCAAAGAAGGAGCGGTGGAGAAGGTGGCCGTCTGACCGATGCGTTCAGACAATTTTTTGGTCCGCAGCCCCAAGGTATGATCGGTTCCAGCAACCATCGCCAGGGTCTGTTTTACATGGTGCAGGAATACCTAGGGGCAAGATCAGACTTGGACACCTTTCCCACCGAAAATCCTCTGGGTTACTGGGTCTTGAGGATGGATCACTGGCCAGAGCTTGCACAGTATGCAATTGAGCTACTGGCCTGTCCTGCATCCAGCGTTCTTTCGGAACGCACATTCAGTGCTGCTGGAGGCGTGGTAACCGATCACAGGGTGCGTCTGTCCACCGACTCGGTCGATCGGCTGACCTTCATAAAAATGAATCAGTCTTGGATCACCACCAGCTACCAAGCACCTGATGCTGATGTAACCGAATAATTTTTTTTGAAATCTCAGATCCCTTCAAAGACTGCCTATGCTGATGCTGAGTGACTATCCCTGAGTAATTATCCTCTTCCTCCTCAATCATCACGCTGATAGCTTGTAAGAACATTTTTGGTTCTGGGCGCCACCACCAGTGCCTAAGGCACAATTTTTCAGCCCCTGTTTAACAGGGGCGTGTAATTACAATTTTTGATGCAATACTTTGCAGCAGGGCTCGTTCCTGCATTCCAACTAGAGTGTCTGTGAGGGGTTGCAGTGTTGTGGCACCAGCACCAGTGCCTAAGGCCCAATTTTTCTGCCCCTGTCTAACAGGGGCGTGTAATTACAATTTTTGATGCAATACTTTGCAGCAGGGCTCGTTCCTGCGTTCCAACTAGAGTGTCTGTGAGAGGTTGCAGTGTTGTAGCACCAGCACCAGTGCCTAAGGCCCAATTTTTCTGCCCCTGTCTAACAGGGGCGTGTAATTACAATTTTTGAAGCAATACTTTGCAGCAGGGCTCGTTCCTGCGTTCCAACTAGAGTGTCTGTGAGGGGTTGCAGTGTTGTGGCACCAGCACCAGTGCCTAAGGCCTAATTTTTCAGCTCCTGTTCAACAGGGGCATGTAATTACAATTCTTGATCTAATATTTCACAGCAGGGCCCTGTGAGGGCCTACAGTGTTGTGGCCACAGCAACACCTAAGGCCCAAATTTCTGCTGAGTATATAGGGCAGGACCCTACTTTCAAACATCTAACTTACAAACGACTCCTACTTGCAAACGGAAGGAGACAACAGGAAGTGAGATGAAATCTACCCCTAGGAAGGGAAATTCTCTCCTGTAAGAGTTAATATGGGAAAACAATTTCTCCTTTCAACTGATGCTTTCCAATCCTTGTTCCACAAAAAAACCCAAATTTTCAAAAAACATTTTTCATTGGGACAAAAAAGTGAGGTGAAATCTTCTGAAGAGGAGGAAAGACAGCAAAACAAATGTCACAGGGGTGATTACCCTTCCCTATGTTTTCCAAAAAGCTTAGAAAAGATTTTTTGGCTGGAGCTAAACACGTAAAAAATGTTCAAAATTACAAAGAGATTCTACTTAACAACAAACCTACAGTCCCTGTCTTGTTTGCACCGCCTGTATACTGCTGTTCAGAGTATATAGGGCCTGGTGGCCCCACACCTTTCCTTATTTTAATTTGGGTGCGGGGTTCCCCTTAATATCCATACAAGACCCAAAGGGCCTGGTAATGGACTGGGGGGTACCCATGCCGTTTGTCTCACTGATTTTCATCCATATTGCCATGACCCGACATGACATTAAACCCGCAAGCAGTTTTAAATGAGATTTTTTCCTTTAAAAATGACATTTGGTGCAGGGACTGTTCTAAACATGGGAAACACGCGTCACTTTACAGGCATACTATAGACACCCCCCAGGTACGATATTTAAAGGAATATTTCACTTTTTTTTTTTTACTTTAAGCATCATTAAAATCACTGCTCCCGAAAAAACGGCCGTTTTTAAAAAATTTTTTTGCATTGATACATGTCCCCTGGGGTAGGACCCGGGTCCCCACACCCTTTTTAGGACAATACCATGCAAATTAGCCTTTAAAATGAGCACTTTTGATTTCGAACGTTCGAGTCCCATAGACGTCAATGGGGTTCTAACGTTCGTGCGAACTTGCGGTCCGTTCGCGGGTTCTGGTGCGAACCGAACCGGGGGGTGTTCGGCTCATCCCTAGTGTTGAGTTATTTTGAGGGGACAGCAAATTTACACTGTTATACAAGCTGTACACTCATTACCTTACATTGTGGCAAAGAGTCATTTCTTCAGTGTTGTCACATGAAAAGATATAATAAAACATTTACAAAAATGTGAGGGGTGTACTCACTTTTGTGAGATACTGTACACTTACAGGTATTTCCCCCCACCCCCAGCCTGTGGGTGGACAGTGAAAGGAGAAGCAGCAGACAGATTAGCTCATTTCTCTTTCCTCTCTGATCTCTCCCCTATCTTCTTACCTGCATTCTGTCACAAAACATCTGTGAGCAAAGTAAGCTGATGCTGCAAGACGTCCCCCTGACAGGTACTGTGATTGCAGGCATGAAAGAGAGCAGATAGCTATGTAGGGTAGGATAACAAATGCCTGGTGTAACTCCCTGGTATAGCCTTTAGCCAGGGAAAAAAAGTTTGGTTTTGGTCCTGCCTGAAATTAGACCACTATTGTATAGAGGTATGCAGACTTACTCAACAATTCATGGATTTCTGGGTCCCAGATGATCATGCCTTCTTCCTCCTCCATTGCTTTTATATCCCTATAAAGACCTTCAAGAAACCAGTCCTCCCTCACTTACTTAATGCCGCCAAAGCTTGTATCGTCCTAAAGTGGAATGATCCAAACCCTCCCATCTCGATGTGGCTCAACAAAGTTGAGGATGTTAACAAGCTGGAAGACTTTGTCTTCACCACCCAAAGGTGGCTAGGCAGGAGCAATATACGTAAACATGGTCCAACTTTAACATGTTCATCTACTTTGATGGGGGCAATGCCCCTTCTAGACGCCTGTTCTGAGAATTGAATTCTCTCAGCCTTCACTTTATCCGTGCGTCCTCCAGAATGATATTCTCCACTCCCCCCCCCCCCCCCGGGCTTTTTTTGTTTTCCTTCCCCTCTCCTCCTACCCCCTACTCCTCCATCTTGTCCTCTGTATTCTCTCACTTTTTCTGCTCCCTTGACCTCCCTTCTCCCTCTTAGCAAATTGGGTGTCAAATTGAGCATGTAACATGACTGGTAACAGACAGTATTGGAACTCGGGAACATCTTTCTCTATTACAACCAGTGTGGCTTATAGCCATTTCTCAGGTTACTCTCCTCACCGTTAGGTTCGTTCTTTCAATTAGTTGGTCCTTACCCTTTCCTTAATGGCATACGTTATTTAACATTCATTTGGTATTCTTTCAGTTTATATTTTATATACATTTTCTATGTGTCTCTTTCTTGTATGACACTTAAGTTGTTATAAGACATTGCTGCTATTTTCTCATGTACTGCTTTGTTGGACATTTATTTATATACATAAAGAATTTGAAAAAGGGGAGGTTTGGAATCAGTTTGAATGATGTACAACCCCTGGCAAAACCTTTCTGGCCCTTGCCCCCATACACCACAAGTCGTTGTAGGACTGACAGTTTTGTCCTTTCCAGTTGTACTTAGTCAAACATCTGACTTAATTACACTCTGTTTTTTCAGATACCCTATAGCATCCGCCCCTGAGGAAGTGTTGTTACACAAAACGCGTCAGTAAATTAGAATGTAGCTATATGCCCTAATAGAATCCAATTCATACATACCTTCTTTTATTATTCGAATTTTTATATGAATTTTTACCACGTTGTTGTGTGCTGCCTAGTCTACATGTACCTATATGATCTTATACTTGTTACACTAACATTTGTTATTCCATATTTCTATGTGTTGCGAAAGCTGATGCCATATGTGCATTTTATGATAACAGTTTATACATGCGATATTATTATTATTGTAATGTATTTTTATGCCAAATAAACGTCTTTACATTTAACCAAATCCAAACTAGGCAACAGCCTCATTCAAAGTCCCACTCTTGGAAAATGTTCATTCAATTGTTTAGATATGTTGAAAAAAAAAACGAATCACAGACATGCCTCAAAACTTTTTTCCTTTAACATTCCAACCTTCTGGCTTTAAGAAACACTTAAAAAAAATTAGAAAGTAGTCAATTGCAATTCTGAGGAAAATATTATGGAATCACTATGTACTTTGCAGTTCTAAAACAAACATCTGCATCAGATTACATCTGCTAATTAGTCTGCAGTTAAAAAAAAGAGTGCTTGCACACCTTGGTGAGCTGTTGCACCAACCTGACATGAATCATGGCTCTTAGACACGAGAGATGTAAGTTGAAAGAAAGGAGATGAATATAAAACTTCTTCAAGGAGGTAAATCATCACGGAATGTTGCAAGAGATGTTGGTTGTTCCCAGTTAGCTGTGTCTAAAATCTGGACCAAGTACAAATCAAATGGAAAGGTTGTTAAAGGGAAGCATACTGGTAGACCAAGGAAGACATCAAAGCGTCAAGTAAGAAAACTTAAAGCAATATGCCTTGAAAACAAAATATACAAAACAAATGAGGATCAAATGGCCAGAAACTGGAGTCAATGCCTGTGACCGAACTGTAATGCCCCGTACACACGGTTGGACATTGATCGGACATTCCGACAACAAAATCCATGGATTTTTTCCGACGGATGTTGGATCAAACTTGTCTTGCATACACTCGGTCACACAAAGCTGTCGGAAAATCCGATCGTTCTGAACGCGGTGACGTAAAACACATACGTCGGGACTATGAACGGGGCAGTAGCCAATAGCTTTTGTCTCTTAATTTATTTGCAGCATGCGTGGCACTTTGTGTGTCGGATTTGTGTACACACGATCGGAATTTTCGACAACGGATTTTGTTGTCGGAAAATTTTATAGCAAGCTCTCAAACTTTGTGTGTCGGAAAATCCGATGGAAAATGTGTGATGGAGCCTACACACGGTCGGAATTTCCGACAACAAGGTCCTATCACACATTTTCCGTCGGAAAATCCGACCGTGTGTACAGGGCATAAGACATCGCCTAAAGGAAATGGGATTTACATACAGATAACCATCATTAACACCTAAACAGATAAAAACAAGGTTACAGTGGGCTAAAGAAAAGCAATCATGGACTGTGGATGACTGGATGAAAGTCATCCACAGTCCATGATTGGGCAGGGTAATGGTGCTGGAACTTTTGTTTGGTGACGTTCCAATGAAATGTATGAAGACTGCCTGAAGAAAACATGCAAATTTCCACAATCATTGATCATTTGGGGTTGCATGTCAGGTAAAAGTACGGAGGAGATAACAGTCATTAAATCTTCAATAAATGCACAAGTTTATATTGAGATTTTGGACACTTTTCCTATTCCATCAATTGAAAGGATGTTTGGTGATGATGACATCATTTTTCAAGATGATAATGCATCTTGCCATTGGGCAAAAGCCATGAAAACTTTCCTTCAAGAAAGGCATATAGGGGGAGATTTACTAAAGTTGGAAAGAGCAAAATCTGGTGCAGCTCTGCACAGAAACCAATCAGCTTCCATGTTTTATTGCAGTGTTGCCAACCTACCAGATTGAAATTTACTGACATGACACCCAAAATTTCCTGGCACAGCCAAGTTTTTACTGGCATTTCCAAAAATTACACAATTACAGTTTTAAGTGCAAATTTTAGTATTTAGGCTACAAACAAGTACAATATGTAATTAGCAATGTGATTTAAGGTAGATATTAGGGCAAAAAACATTTTTCTTATTTTATTTTCGATATAGTAAGTAAGTAGCTCAGGGACAGGACTCAGGAGGGCAAGAAATTAGAATAGGAAGACACACAGACACACACACACACATGAAGTTGACTCTCACAGTGACAATGACAGAAGTGTGCAACAGCACAGATGATGCTGACTTCTCCCTGGCACGACATGTTCTCTCCTGAGTCAAAGTGACAGTCTCTCTCCAAGCCAGGTAGTCCCTTCAGTCCACTCCAGTCTAAACAGCACTGACAGTCCCACAGCACTCCAGACCTGCCCTGCTCCTTTCCTGCAGAGCTCTGCTTGGCTCCCTTGCACCATGACATCACATGACATGCTCGGGCACCGCCTCCACCAGAGCTGCCCAGACACACTGTAGCAGGCACTTGGATGGTCCTGGCCGGCTGTGGACTGGGCCGAACATCACAGCCATATTTTTTACTGGCAACTTTTTCCTTTTACTGGCAGGAGAAAATTGCCTGTTTTTTACTGGCTGCCAGTAAAATTACTGACGGTTGGCAACACTGTTTTATTGTGAAAGCTTAATTGAACAAGCTGAAGTTAGAAGCTGATTGGCTACCATGTACAGCTGCACCAGATTCTGAGTGCTCCAGTTTTAGTAAATGTGCCCCACTATGTCAATGGCATGGCCTGCAAATAGGTGGACCTCAATCCAATTGAAAATCTATTGTGGAACTTAAAGAAAATGGTCCACGACAAAGCTCCAACCTGCAAAGCTGATCTGGCAACTAAGAGAAAGCTGGAGCCGGATTCATAAAGAATAATGTTTGTTGATAGTTAAATCCATGCCTCAGAGAATTCAAGCTGTTATAAAAGCCAGAGGTGGTACAACAAATTACTAGTGGTGTACTGTAGTGTTTTTTTCATGATTCCATAATATTTTCCTCAGAATTGAGTGATTCCATTTTTTTCCTCTGCTTCATCTGCAAAAACAGTTACAGTTGACTACAGTATTCTTTCTTTTACATTTTTTTTAAGTGTTTTTAAGACAGAAGGTTGGAATGTTAAATGAAAATAGATTTGAGGCATGTCTGTGATTAGTTTTTTTTCTACACAAACAATCAAATGAACATTTTCCAGGAGTGGTGATTCCATACTTTTTGCCAGGGGTTGTAGCTGGTGTATTTATCTAAATGAATTTTAAGGGAGAACCCTTCGCAAAAAACAGCAATGACATATGTTTCCCTTCAAAATCTGTGCTGCTCCAACTACTTAAAGTGATTGTAAAGCTACATTTTTTATTTTTTTAAAATAAGAAACATGTCATACTTACCTCCACTGTGCAGTTCGTTTTGCACAGAGTGCCCCCGATCCTCGACTTCTGGGGTCCCTCGGTGGCTCTCGCGGCTCCACCCCGCATCGTATAACCCCCTAGGAGAAGCGCTCTCCCAGGGGGTTACCTTGCGGGAGTGCTCCCGAGTCCAGCATTCGGCTCCCAAAGACGCCGAATGTAGGACTTGACACCACCCCCCGGAGACCGCGTCATTGGATTTGATTGACAGCAGTGGGAGCAAATGGCTGCACTGCTATCACTCTATCCAATCAAGAGCCGAGAACCCCGGGCAGAGGAAGAGCGCATCTCCGCTGTGGGAAATTCCAGGGCTCAGGTAAGTAAAACAGGGAGGCTGGGGGGCCGGTCACTAGAAGAAGTTTTTTCACCTTAATGCATAGGATGCATTAAGGTTAAAAACATGAGGGTTTACAACCCCTTTAAACCATACCAAAGGCCTCTACTGCATAACCTGGACCAAGTGTGAGGGGGGTTGGTGGGAGACTTATCTGAATCTGGAAGGCCCTTTTAGGATAAGGGAGCCCCAGATTTCCTTCCCCTCTATGTGAATTAGTAAGGGTATATTGTGCCCTATTTACTTACAAACAAATTACAATAGTAAATAAACACACACAAATTCACTCAAGTCGTTTATTTAAAAAAAAAAAAAAATCTAGTGTTGTCAATCAAATGATCCATGTCAATCTTGATGAACGACTCAGTCAGTGATGTCAGCCACCAAAGCTGCCCTTTGTTTACATGACCAGAAATTCCCAGCCAGTAAATTATTGGGCCAGGTGCCATCACTGGCTATTAAAGACAAAAGCAGTGATGTCAGTAACATTTACAGGAAGGCAGCCGTCTTATATAAAAGTAGTAGAAATACTGTGTATGATATTAAGCTCCCACTAAGCAGGTTAAAGTTTGGAAGTTCAGACAAACACCTAAATAAAGTTTGATACAAACTTGTGGTTGGACCAAATGCTAAACTCATCCTTAGCTGTGGATGAGAAGTTGAATTCTGACGGGAAAGAATCCTTAGAGTACAAAGCCACATGATATCAGGCTTATAGAGGTCCCGAGGTTGCCATTGTGTTCATCAAAACTATTTACTAAGACAGTTAGTGTTGGAGTTTACTGTTTATGTATTATTAATATTATTATTAATAAAAATAATAATAATAATAATGTATTTACTTTTTTAAGGTTCGGGGTTATTTATTTATTATGACATATTATTCATTAATTTTATTTATGTATGATGATTTTTAGTTATTGTGTATTTATTTTATTTATTCATATATTATTACTATTTTTTTTTCTTTTTATATTTTTGCATTTGAGCAAAAAATTGCGCAAAACGCTCATTGCACATTTCCATTAATTTCCAAATGTCCAAATCTGCCCAATTTGATTTACAAAAAAGCACCAGAACACTTTGAGCTTCAGGCATTTGGCTTCAGGCAACATCAACGCTGTATCCTGGCCGAGGCCAACAAGGCCCAGGCCTAGGGCAGCACTTTGCAGGGCGGCAGCACAAAAAGAGTCCCCGACGGCTTGCGCTACACTGTTAGTGTAGCACCAGTCTTATGGGGCGGACTTGGCTGAGAGGCAAATTAGTCTAGCGCCCCCATAAAGCGGCCTCACTGCTTCTGGTATGCGGACGGCTGGCATTCCACAACTGTGGGGGGGGGGGGGCGCCGCTTCTAATTTTGGCTGTCCTCTCATCCTGGACCACAAACCTTCCTCACTGTGTTATACTGTGTGTTTTCTGCTGCACCATTGGCATGGTTATATCTTCTTAGTCCTCTCCATAAAATTATCAGAAATTTGTGCTTAAAGTAGAACTATAGGCAACACTTTTTTTTCATTTTGGATAGAGTAAGGGAGGGTTATAACCCCTGTCAGTTTATTTTTTACCATCCCCGTCCCATTGCAGAGATTTCCCTTCACTTCCTGCCCCATAGCCAAACAGGAAGTGAGAGGAAATCTATGCAAATTAGGGGAATCCATTGCCCAACCCTCCCAGGCCCTCAGAACTAGTGTCGCCACTCTAAAATTTCAGGGCGGGTCTTAAACAGCAAGGGGTGTGGCCTTGACAGGAAGGGGTGGGTCATATTTAAATTAGGGGGTGCACGAGTTTAGTCAGGCCTAAGGCAGCACAAAACCTAAATACACTACTGGGTGACATGGTATGGCGATGTGAACCAACTCCATAGAGAATAACAGATTTTTTTTTCCTTCAGATTTTGGAGCTTCACGCTACAAAATGCTGAAGTGTGAATGGGGCCTGAATGTTAAATGTTAAAGCCTTTGGTAAGTAGTTTCTGAAATAGAGGATTTGGAGATTTGGTATGTCAGAGAGAGCCAGCTGTCCAGGTCTAAACCATAGTAGAAGTTATGGCGGGCACTTGAGGAGTAAACAGGAAGGAGGTTCCTTTGTAAGAGTTGTAAGAGATCCAGAGCAATATTTACAGGTAATGCTTCAGTAAGGTTAGCCCTGTAACCTGAGATCTGACTATAGATCCTAATCTCTTTGTGAAGGTTTGGGAAGGAGGTCAACAGTTCAGGTCGAGTTGAAGTACCATGTTTTCATACAAAGATATTGTGAACGATTCATTTTAAATTCGGACTTCTTAAAGATCTGGATTATGTCTTACAGATGTTGTTAGGTATTCTATATACTGAATAAAGCTAAAAACAGGAGTTATAACGGCACCCTTTTCCATTTCGAATAGTTATTTTTTGGACAAAGACAGAGGGAGTTTAACACTGGTAGATGGGGTAGAGCATAATATCATCATTGCATGGAGAATGGGACCTATAAGACCAATAATGCATAGAGTAGGGATGGGCGAACGGTTCGGCCCGAGCATAAGTTCGGGCTGTACCTTTGCTGTTCAGACGTTTGACGAACAAACGGGTCGTTTGACCGTTTGTTCGGCAACCCGAACCAACCACAATGCATTGCGGCGCTGAACAGTGCATTGCAAGCCCTGATTGGCTGAAGCAGTGAAAGCTTCAGCCAATCAGGGCACAGAGCACTGTCAGAGCCATGATTGGATACTGTCTTCATGACTTTATCCAATCATGGCTCATTCCCGCCCCACAGTATAAAAGTATTCTTTCAATGGCAGCCATTTTCAGTGTGATTTCGGTATGGAGAGAGATAGAACAGGGTTCTGTTCAGTGCTATTAGTTAGTTAGTGTGCTATACTGTGCTTTTTTGCTTCAATTGTCAGTGTAGAATATTAGTTTAGTGTCAGTCTAGGGATGGTGTGAGTCTAGTGAGGAGTACCATCATTCAGCTTTGCATAGTGTGCAGCTAGAGTAGGGACAGCTCAGATAGTTTCACTGTAGTATAGTGAGACCGTGTTATTCATACATACATTAGTGTAGAGTAGGGATAGCTTAGATAGTTTCAGTGTAGTGTAGTGAGACCATGTCAGTAATCTTTACATTAGTGTATAGCTAGAGTAGGGACAGTTCAGATAGTGTCAGTGTAGTGACGGTTGAACACCATCTATTTGATTGTGTTACTGCCAATTTAACGCTATTTACTTCTGTGTGCGTTACTGCCAGTGTAACGCCATATAGTTTTGTGCGTTACTGCCAGTTTAACGCCATTTACTTTTGTGTGCCTTACTGCCATTTTAACACCGTATAGTGACGGTTGAACACCATCTATTTGATTGTGTTACTGCCAATTTAACGCTATTTACTTCTGTGTGCGTTACTGACAGTTTAACGCCATATAGTTTTGTACGTTACTACCAGTTTAATGCCATATAGTTCTACATGGGTTACTGCCAGTTTAACGCCATATAGTTTTGTGCGTTACTGCCAGTTTAACGCCATTTACTTTTGTGTGCGTTACTGCCAGTTTAACGCCATATAGTTCTGTGCATCACTATACGTTTGACGCATTATATTGCAGTATATTATAGTGTATCCGTGAAGTCTGTGTAGTGTGAGTACTCAAATTAAAGTGCACCAAACACCCCTTTACATTGATTAAAGTGCATGTACATACAGATTTCAACTTCTTCTTTACATTTGCTTATAAGCACTGCCCCCTCCCTCCCAATAATGTCTGGGAGGACAACAAGGAGAGGCAGACGTTCCCTTGGCACTGTAAGGGGGCCAGCAACAAATATGTCCACAGGCAAAGGTGGACATGGTGGTCAGTCCTCAGGCAGGGCATCATTTCCTCTGTTTAGTGAGTTTGCCCGTGCTATCCAGCCACAACATGCAGAGGAGGTGGTGGACTCGCTTACTAAACCTTCCTCATCCTCTGTCACACAAGCAGAGACAAGTGTGCAGTCCCCTGCAGTTGCCAGAGTGGATAAACCTGCCTCCTTATCCACATCTATTCCTGCCATAGCCCCAACGTCAGCCATTGAGGAGTCAGCTGAGTTATTTGACCACAGCGTCAGCCACTTGCCCCTTGATGATGCCCAGCCATTACTGGATTCAGATGTTGGTTCTGAGGTTGAGGATTACAGGAAAATGAGCCTAGAGAGAGGAAGAAACACTGATAGACAAATTGGCATTCATGTTCCCCAACCCGCACCATATTGCCAAGTTGTCTCCAGTGGTAATGATGAAGATGGAGGAGATAATGATGATGATGAGGTCACTAATGCGACTTGGGTGCCAGATAGAGCAGAGAAGGAAACTGAAGGTGAGGCAGCACAACCCCGAGGAGGCCAACATCAAGAAAGAGTAGAGAGCAGCCACCCTATTCCATCACATTCTGCAGCTGTTATCTCCCCCGGCCCACTCCCCAAAGCTCAGCTGTCTGGGCCTTTTTCAGCACTTCTGCAGCAGATCATACTGTTGCTATCTGCAAACTGTCTCAGGCACATCAAACGTGGACCTTTGCTTTGTGCACTGGTCCAAATCATTGGGTGGAGGGGGGATTATGGTGTGGGGTTGTTTTCCAGGGGTTGAGCTTGGCCCCTTAGAGTGGAGACTGCGAGCCAGGCCTTCTCGTCTAACATCTGTGCCTGACCTAACAAATGAACTTCTGGAAGAATGATCAAACATTCCCATAGACACATTCCTAAACCTTATGGACAGCCTTCCCAGAAAAGTTGAAGCTGTTATAGCTGCAAAGGGTGGGTCAACTCAATATTAAGCATTAAGGTAAAAAAAACACTTACCTTTACAACCCCTTTAACAAAAAAAGTGCATTCCATGCAGAAAAAAAATAAATAAATATATATATATATATATATATATATATATATATATATATATATATATACCGTATTTATCGGCGTATAACACGCGCCAGTGTATAACACGCACCCCAAGTTTAGGAGGGAATTTTATGGAAAAAAACTTTTAGGAGGGAAGTTTAAGGAAAAAAAAAAACTTCCATTTAAATGCCCATCAATGCAGCATTATCGTGTCCATCTGCAGCCTTGCCCCAGTGTCCAGTGCAGCCTTGTCAGTGCAGCTTTGCCCCAGTGCAGCCTTGTCAGTGCAGCTTTGCCCCAGTGCAGCCTTGTCAGTGCAGCTTTGCCCCAGTGCAGAATTGTCAGTGCAGCTTTGCCCCAGTGCAGCCTTGTCAGTGCAGCCTTGTCAGTGAAGCCTTGCCCCAGTGTAGCCTTGTCAGTGCAGCCTTGCCCCAGTGCAGCCTTGCCCCAGTGCAGCCTTGCCCCAGTGCAGCTTTGCCCCAGTGCAGCCTTGCCCCAGTGATCCGTGCAGCCTTGTCGCCGCCGACATACAAAAGTTTAGTTTGGATTTTTAAATATGGCGCCGCGGAGTTCAGAGGGACTCGGCGGCGCTCGTTCAGCTGAACGAGCGCCGCCGAGGACACAGTGACTGGGCGGAGCCGAGATACACATAGCCGAGGGTTCTCGGCTCTTCTCGCCGCCGTTCACAGTCACGCCCAGTCCCCATGATGGACATAACACAGGTCCAATGGCGGGACTGGGCGTGACTGTGAACGGCGCCGAGAACCGCCAAGAACCCTCGGCTATGTGTATCTCGGCTCCGCCCAGTCACTGTGTCCTGAACGAGCTCAGCTGAACGAGCGCCGCCGAGTCCCTCCGAACTCCACGGCGCCATATTTAAAAATGCACGCTATGTGAATGTCGGCGGCGATTGCGGCGATTGCTCTGACAGATCACAAAATAGCGGGGATCGGCGTATAACACGCACCCACAATTTCCCCCTGATTTTAAGGGGAAAAAAGTGCGTGTTTTACGCCGATAAACACGGTATATATATATATATATATATATATATATATATATATATAACATTAACAAAAAAAACCCACAAATTAATTGAAATTAGAAAGGGGGTAGGGGTGAAAATCTCCAGACCAACGTGGTTGTTGGGGTTCTTGTGGCTGGTATTGCCACTGACTGGCATGCTGCTGTGGTGGGTGAGTTGGCTGTGGAGGTGGTGGAGGTGGGGCCACAAAATCTGAAATGTGGTTGTTTTCAGAAATTTTGCCCCTCATCCCCTTGTTGAGGAGCTGCAGGATGAGTTCCTCACACCTGCTCCTTTGCTCACTGGCCATCTGCCTTAATTTATTGGCCGTCACACACCCAAATCCTTCAGCCTCATCTGTGTCAGTATGTGGCTCTTTCAGACTGACACTTTCCTGTTTTTTTTATTTGGTTATCAATCACACACAATTTTGATCTCCTCACTGTTGCAAATTGAATGTGGAGAAATAGAAAAGACTATCATTCTGACCCCAGCATTTTTCATTCTTGTTCAAATCATTTTTGGTCACTACTGTGTATTGATAGGGAAACCACTTTGTTAAGTCTGAAATATTTTCCCAATATCGTATAGTCATAATCATTGTATTTTTGGATCCAAATATGTTCAACAATCCTATACCTGTGTCAAAATGGGCTCCTACACATCTTCATCTTGTGCATCAGGAGCTGTGCCCTCAGCAGAAGTGGAAGGCAGGGTTGACAGCGATGGCCTGGGTTCAGTTTGGTCTTCAGAAACCGCAGACTGTCATAGTACCAGAGCCTCAGTACATAGATGTCATCTGCTGCTGCTCCTGATCTCCGGTTTCTGGATCTAGTTAAGCTCCCTTTTAAAGGTGCTACGGAGGGGTTAGCAATCTTTAGCCTGACATAGCTGGGGTCTGCCTTGGGGCAGACTGGTTTGCACAATTGAGCCAGTTTCTCCAAAGCTGTCAAGGGAAGTTTTTTGTTTGAGTAGTCTTTACATTTAACCCTAAATAGACAGGGCAGCTGCTGGTACATATCAATGAAATCGGGCAGAAAGTCTGGGGATATGAACTTGTCAGTCATGATATGATGCCTGCAAAACAGAACACAAGACAAACCATAATGACTGGCTTAACCCATAAGCTGATCCCAATATAGGCCTCAATCTAAGCAGTATAGGCTACTAACCACCTATGCCCCAATTAGTAATTGTACCTTCATTTTCTGCCTCCTTTTGCGTGCTGCCAATCAATCGTCCTCCACTCCCAGATCGTTCCATCGACCGCGCGTTCCGGCTTAATATACACTGCGCATGAGTGAAACTCCGCTCTCACATGCATCATGACGCTGGGGCATGACCATCTCTCCTCTCCTGCATGCGACACACAAGGCAGAACTTTCGTACGGGACAATATGGTGGATTCGCCGATTTGCAGGCAGCCCTGCGGTGGTGGAGCTCATAGGAGGGGAAAAGCCACACCAATGAGCAAGGGTGAGATGGCGGAGATGGTGCGCATCCTGGAGAAGCACGATTATGATTGCAAGCTGCAGAATTATGAGTGGCCCAACAGCCGAAAAGACTCCATTTTGGAAAAGGTTATTGTTGTTTTGAAGCAACAATTTTCTGTGGACCAATCAAAGGACCAAATCCGGAAACGATGGTCCGATCTGAAACACCGGGAACAAGACCAGCTGGAGCACATACATCATATCCTTAAAAAAGTAAGCAATTGTATCTAAACAATATGTATATGTGTAAATTAGCTGTCTGTATAAGTTCTTGCTCAAAGTAGCTATAAAGAATTCTATATAAGCTTAGAAAATCTTTGTTTGTATGACTTGTGATTCCAAAGATGAAGGTAAATATAAAGCATATTTGAACATTCTTATTTTGTCATGTTTTTGGACATTCATATCTTTTTTGTACTTATTGTCTTTTTTATCTTTCAACAAGGAGACACAAAAAAAGGAGGGTCCAGCCAAGCCACCACAAGGGCCGAAGGGATGTTACCCTCGCTCGGGCCCCAACAGGAGAGGTAACAAGGCCATCTCCCCCCAAAAATGGTAAGTGCCAACTTCAAACACACTCATTTAGCCACAGACAGGGGTGTTTTTAGGTGGGCCAAAGGCCATGGGCTTACGGCAGAACTTAAGAGTTAAAGAACATTTTCTGGTTGCTGCCTGGCTCATCAATGCCCATTAATGCAGCCTTGCCAGTGAAGACATGGGTAGAGGACAGGCCCCCCGGTGCTCCCAGTCACACAAAGTCACACCTGCTATGATGGTCATTATATATCCTATATCCCATAGGAGATAAGAGGGGTGGGGGTCAACTGCAGGACTTTTTCAATGTTGGCACTTGTCAAGTGTTTGCCATTTGGAAAATGCCATCACCTTCCCTTTTTTATGCATTTTCCCCAGCAAATCCTCCAGAGTTCAGCATTGTGGAGTCCACTAGTGAGGAGAAAACTTTTCCGCAAGACCAAGTGCAAGGTTGGTCAACTAATGTAGCAAAATGTATGCTAGAAACAGATGAGACTTGGGGAGGATTAATGACTGTTGTATTGTAACTTTTTAGAGGAAACTGAGTATGGTGAGATCCCCCAAGATGTGTCTTTGGAGCCATGGGATCTGTCTTCTGGACCTAGCACAGACATTGTAATTGTTGACAAAAAATCCCCTGACGTGAGTCACAGTGAGGGCCAAAGCGAACCAGAAGAGGAAGAAAGTGTTCGGTAGCCTCTTGTTTGCGCAAGTAAGTATTCTTTGAATATTGCTTCAAATGTATTGACATGTCAAGTGTTTAGATGTCCAAACCAAACACCAACTCCACAAATTAGCAAAGTATGTAGTGTCTTAACATTTGCATGGAGAAGGAAGAGGTAGAAGGAGCTGTCAGTGTTTCTAGGTACCCGAGTTGGCCAAGATTATAGAGTAGTTGCAGTGTGTACATTCCTAGTAGTGTAGGTGTCTGAAGGGCAAGCAGGTTGCAAGTAAGTATTTCATTAAGTTTACAATTAACTTAACTTTACAATAACTCACTATGTAGGGCCTCAGCCACTTGACCATCATTCGCTTAATACTTTTTACTCTTCTTACTAGGTCATGATACATGAAAAAACCTACCATAATATAGTCCTTCTGCAGCACTTGAATAATGGCTGAGCAGGTCTCTGGAATAATGACTCCCAGAGCCTGGGTGGAGATCCCAGTAAATTTCAGATCCCGGAGGCTTCTCCCCATTGCCAAGTACCGCAAGGTGGCTATGAGCCTTTGGTCAGGAGTGATGGAAAGCTTCAAACATGTGTCCTGCTTCTTAATATAGGGCGTCACCAATGCCAAGAAGTGGTGAAAGCAGGGATCCGTCTTCCGGACATAATTCCGAAAATCATCCGGATTCTGCTCCTGGAGCTCCCGCAGCAAAGGCATATGGCATTATTGATCATGATTGAGCAACCAATTTTTGGCACAAAAACTCCTCTTCCACCTGTTCCTGGAAAGGACTAGGGTCAAAGCAATGACTGCTAGCCCAATAACCGCACGTTCTCTCCTCTTATTTCGCAACATGGCTGGTTGACGAACGAATGATCATGAACAATCTGAAAAGCTCAAATCAACACTCACCAAACTTCTACTAACACGAAATTAGCAGAAGGAGCCCAAAGGGTGGCGCTGGAGAAATGAACTTCCTCTTTATACTCTCGTAGTACGACACTACGTTCAGGTTTGTTGAAAGACAATTTGCGTATGGTTAGTATGCTAGACAAAATCCTGCACACGCGCTTTTGACAAAAATCAGACGCTCAGTCATACAACAATTGGACTGTGTGTATGAGGCTTAAGGCCTCTTACACACGATACAAATATCAGAAGGGAAAATTTGTAAGACGAGCTGTCTGCGGATTTTCGGGTCGTTAGTACGGTGCTTTCGACAGCCGATTTGACTTTTCCATCAGACAAAAGCTGGATGTGCAGGCTATAAAATTTTTGTTGGATGTGAACTCAATGTCTGATTTTTGGATGGTCGGTACAGAAATTGCCACACAAAAGTCAAAAGTACAAACACGTATGCTTGGAATCAAGGAACGAGCCAGAAGAGTTCAGGCTTGTAAACTACTGTTCGTAATTTAGAATTAACATTCGTGACGTGGCAATTAAATGAAATGTCGAAATGCAGCGCACATTCTCATCTTCTTTAATGGGATAATAATGAAGCTGCTTTGCTGGTGATACTGATTTAGTTATGCCAAAACGTATTTTAAAAGACATTTGTTTTGTACGATCTGAAAATGGCGAATCAACGCTCACCAAACTTCTACTAACACAAAATTAGCAGAAGGGGCCCAAAGGGTGGCGCTTGTGGAATGAACTTTCTCTTTATACTCTTATAGTACGTCACTACTTTCGTGTTTGTCAAAGGACAATTTGCGGATAGTTAGTATGTTAGACAAAATCCTGCACACGCGCTTTTGACAAAAATCGGGCGCTCGGTCGTACAACAATCGAACGGCGTGTACAAGGCAAAAGTTAGATACAAATCTGTACCACTTTTTATTGATGTGTTGATATGCTGGAATGGCAGTGTGGACAAGTTTCTGCAAATGTTACGTTTGATTTATAGAATTTTTGAAGAGATAGAGTATTTAGCGTAGAGTATTAGCAATGCTTCTGCTATACAATGCCCTCCTATAACATCCTTTTGTACATCCCATATTGTCATAATGTGGAAGATTGAGTTTACATTTTCAAGAAAGTACTTGTTGTAAGGCCAATTCTCAGCATGATTTTGAAGTGTCTGATTTGATCAGATAATCATTGTCACCATTGATAAGTTTTTTACTTTATGAGGTGTTATTTATAATTCTGAGATTACAGGAGTATGATCCGAACAATTTATAGGGAGGAGCAAGGCAAATGTAGTAACTTGTAAAGCTGATGAGTTACTAAAATTATAATCAGTCCTAGTATGAGTACTATGAGGTTTAAAGAAAAATAAGTACAGTTTTCTTTTAGGGGGTTTGTTCATCAGCTATCAAATAGTTTATATTTCTGAATGTGATGTCTAAATACTCGTGATTGGTAGGTCATTGGCGAGGGGAAAGCCAATAGGAGATAGAATGCAGAAATCCTATGGTGGAGAAAATGGCAAATTAAGGTCAACCCCGAGGCTGACAAGGGTGGGTTTGAGTTTGCTCAATTGGTCAAGTACATGTTTTATGGAAGGTGTTTGTGAAAGTTTGGGGGCGTAGATATTATAGTTGACCCTAAAGAGCCGATATATACCCTACCTACCCCTCAACCAGGGTTCCATGCAATCATTGGGTTCCTCCAGAGGTTGCTAGGGGTTCCTTGAGCAATGAGCAATGTCTGCCTCTCAGATAAGTTCCCACTGACACCATTGATCTTTTTAGCTATCTGTAAGGAGGTAATTCTTCTCATGGACCATCACACTAATGTATATAGTTACATAGTTACATATTTAATCAGGTTAAAAAAAAAACACAAGTCCATCCAGTTCAACCAAAAACAAAATTAAAAAATACAATCCCATATACACAATTCTATACACACAGTTGATCCAGAGGAATGTGAAAAACCCCAGCAAAGCATGCTCCAATTTGCTACAGCAGGGGAAAAAAACCCGTCCTGATCCCCCGAGAGGCAATCGGATTTTCCCTGGATCAACTTTACCTATTTTCGTTCCCAGTTATATTGTGTACATTTAGGAAAGAATACAGGCCTTTTTTAAAGCAATCTACTGAGCTTGCCCAAACCACCTCTGGAGGGAGTCTATTCCACATTTTCACAGCTCTTACTGTGAAGAAACCTTTCCGTATTTGGAGATGAGATCTTTTTTCCTCTAGACGTAAAGAGTGCCCCCTTGTCCTCTGTGATGACCTTAAAGTGTATCATGAGTTATAGATATAGTCATTTTTAGCAGGGGTTCCCTGAGACCAGAAAGTTATTTCAGGGGTTCCTCTGTGTTGAAGAAGGTGAGAAATGCTGGTTTAACATAACACAACAACATCCACACATGTAGTACACCCAACTTTAGAGGTGATTTATTCTTCCAAACCAAATACACCTTTGCACATGGGTAATGACTAGTATTGCAATATTTCTCTTCTCCCTCATTTTCTTCCCCTCACTTAGCTAATGTGACCCTGGTGCTGATGGAGATGGGCAGGGGAGGGGCAAACAAGGATGCTGTGCAGGCGTCTGATGTTTTCCTTATATACCAATGATGTAATTGGTTGTAGGCAGGTGGATGGTTTTCATTGTTTACCATTAAAATCTTCCAGCCCCAAGTTTATATACAACTTTGGGGCAATTTTTAGGCATTTTTCCAAGGCACCTCTGAAGAAACCCATAAGCACCCCAGGGTGCCTGGGCACCCTGGTTGAAAAAAAGTCTGCCCTAAGCAATCGATCTGAAAGAGCCTGTAGTGTCAAAGAAGTGGAAAATGGATCCAGGATTAGGAGGGGAGAAAAGTGTGGGACAAGAAATAAGGGTGTAACATGTAGCTTAGTGCAAAAGGTGGAGTTAGTCTAATCTGCCAAAATTGTCACATCCAAATATTTAGCAACTCAAATTTAGGTACATTACATTTTAATTGACTTACTTCTCCAAACACGGTGCATTCCCTCAATGTAGAGAGTAGGTTAACCACTTGACCTTCGGAAGCTTTTTCCCCCTTCCTGACCAGGCTATTTTTTGTGATACAGCACTGCGTTAATTTAACTGACAATTGCGCAGTCATGCAATGCTGTACCCAAATAAAATTATGTCATTTTTCTTTCCACAAATAGAGCTTTCTTTTGGTGGTATTTGATCACCTCTGCATTTTTTATTTTGTGTGCTATAAACAAAAAAAAGACGGACAGTTTTTAAAAAAAAAAAAAAGATTACTATCTGCTATAAAACATATCCAATAAAGAAACGTTAAAAAAATAATTACTTCATAAATTTAGGCCACATGTATGTCCAGTTTGTACATCCATTTGTGCGTTTTGCATAATGAGTCCCAGACCGTGAGAGTAGACCAAGTAAGTGTCCGGGGATAGCTTTCAAAATTTCCTGGGTATCCATATCTAAGGGGAACACGTCCACACCACTTAGATCTAATTCTAATTGTAACCACAGCTTAGATTCTTTATGGTATTTCCAGTCTGATATTCTATTCAATACTATCGCTAAGAAGTATCTCTTAAGGTCTGGCAGGGCTAGGCCCCCTTCCCTTTTAGGTTTAATAAGTACATTTCTAGCAATTCGGGGTCGTTTGCGGTTCCACATGTATTTGCATACTATCGATCTCAACACTGTAAAGAACGCCAAGGGGATCTTATAAGGGATTATTTGGAACATGAAGAGCACCCTGGGCAAGATGTTCATCTTCACAATGCTGATTCTCCCCAACCATGAGTGTGCTAGTTGGGTCCATTTATGCAGATCTGATCTAATTGAGTTTAGTAATGGGATAAAGTTTACACGGAACAGAGGAGCTGGGTTAGGAGTAAGGAATCTGCCAAGATATTTCATCGAGTGAGGTTGCCAACTAAAGGGAAAGGATGGTTTCAATTAAGCTACAGTTTTATGCAGGATCGAGATGTTCAATATTTCGGATTTGGACAGGCTACTTTTAAAATTGGAGATGGTTCCAAACAAAGGCCGACGTCAGGTTAGGGAGTGAAAAAAAGGGCTGTTGAACATAAAATAATATGTATATGCCGCATATTTATGCTCTGTGGTGCCTGTTTTAATTCCATGGATGCTGGGTTTGTTCCGTATCATCGAGAGGAAAGGTTCTAAGGAAAGGGCAAATAAGATAGGGGAGAGGGGACAGCCCTGACGAGTACCATTGAGAACCACACATGATCTACTTTATTTTTGTTTTGTGTTTTTTTTGAGCTGGGGTATGCCCCAAGGCTCTGTTTTATACCTTACATTTTATAAATCTACTAAAAAGAATTTACCAAAAAAAAAAGACTACCTGAAAGAAAGCCTATTTTTTAAAATGCAGTAAATCAGATTGGGGTGCCGCTGCTATGTGTAGGCCAAGCTAAGCTGAGACTGTCTCTAAAAATTGCATTGTTCCATACCATTATATAAAGATTTAAGGCAAGCATGTTATTTAAAGGTTTCATTTATTTATTTATTTATTTGTTTATTTATTTATGTATTTATTTATTTATTTTATTTATTTATTTATTTATTTGTTATTTAAAGGTTACATGGTTTCATTGTCTCCCTTAAAGTGGTTGTAAACCCCATCCTCATCAATTGTAAAAAAATGCCTATTTTTTTTATTTTTTATTTTAATAATCTTTAGTGAAAAAGATTTGAATTGCAGAGTACTAGTAAACAAACAGTTAAAAAAAATGCTCAAAGGGTGCTTGTGTAGTTTTCTATCCCAATATGTAGAATTGCTAGACCTGGATTGGGGTGGGGGGGGGGGAGATGATCACTGTGAGCGAGGCAAAATGTTGGGAAACCTGTTTCCAAAAACTTGTCAAATTGGGACAGTCCCAGGAAAAATGCACCTTTTTTATACTTTGATTTATAAAAACTAAAATCGCAATATCTGTACCCCCATTTTTCATTCTCATCATCTGTCACAGTCCTGGGGCTGTCCCCTGGTCTGTGGGCGTGTCCATTTGCCCGAGCTCGGGAGGTGGAGTCATGACATCACCGATTCTCCTCCCACCTCTACACTCCCCTATAAATCATAGAAGCGTGGCTTATCTGTCTCTATCCGTGCTTCTCACAAAATAAACATGCTGGCTGTCTCCATAAACATGAACCTACAGGAAAATATCTGTTAGTCTGTTGAGTTTGACATATAGGGAGTTGTTTACCTGCTCCTGGTCCCGAGGAGATGTGCAGGAAGAAAGTGAAAGTAAACAGCTGCAGACACGCCCCCACCACTCATTCTAGTGCATGAGTCTCCTCTTCTTCTCTGTCGATCAAAGGAGAGGGGGCGTGGTGACAACTATTTTTTAGAAGGTGTCAGCTTTTTTTTTCTAGTATCAAAGCAGGGCGGATTGCAGCTGACAGCCTGCTTTTTTCTCTACCATACTATGGGCATCATATTTGTACTGTATTGCTTAGTTATACAAAATGTTCAGTTTATATTTTGTTTTTTAAGGTATACAACTACTTTAAAGACTCAGGATTGTCCCCCCCCCCCATAGACTTTAATAGAATTGTTTGGGTTTCATGAATCTCAAATAGCATTTGTTGAACCACCAAAGAATTGAACCCAGGCAGATCTGCTGATTCCTAATGATAAATAGATAGTGTGACAGACTGCCTGGCACCCCACTTGGGTGCCTCTGCCAAGATATGTCTTTCTCCACTCTGGAATCAGAAACCAACTGTTATAGCTGAGCATTGCACCCAAGAAGAACTAGACGACACTAGCTTAGGTGCAAACCGGAACTCACTTTATTGTAAATTGTAGACTGTTAAGAAATTTTGCAAATAAATAATCTTTCTTCATAAATTTAGGCCAAAATGAATTCTGCTACATATTTTTGGTAAAAATAACCTAAATCTGTGTATATTATTTAGTCTGTAGGAAAGTTATGGAGTCCACAAACTATAGTATATATCTGAAAATCACTCAATCCTGATGTACTGACGGTCTATCTCATTTCTTGAGGCCCAAAAACACCAGGACAGTACGGATATCCCCAAAATGACCCCTTTTTGGAAAGTAGACAATCCAAGGTATTTAGTAAGAGGCATTGCGAGTTTTTTGTTGTAATTTGTAATTTTTTGTCACAATTTCACTGGTATTAGCAAACATTTTTACTGAATTAAACTGATTCATTCAGTGTTTTATTGTGATTAGCTGTGATTGGTCACAGCTAATCACATGGTACAGATGGGCTGTGATTGGCCCTGTCTGTAACATGTGATCACTGTGACCAATCACAGCTAGCAACACAATTGTACACCATGGATGACATGAAAGGAAGCCATCCATTGTTTACAATTGTCATGTGATCTGCTCTGATTGGTCACAGCGATCACATGGTATCAGCAGCAGGCCGGTACACTGATCAGTCATCAGCCATGTACGATGGACATATCGCGCCAAAGCGGGGCTGTGCGTGAGGTTAGATCATGTGACGTCCAACCGGATCAATAATTGTCCTGCCTGGCCATCATTTTGCTATAGGCCAGTGGGGAATTGGTTAAAAGTGTATTAGCAAATTTAGATACACTAACAAATGAAAAGATAGACATGTGCACTGCCGAAAAATTTGTTTGTTTTCGTTTCAGTCGTTTATTTTTAGTTTTAAGTTTTTTTGGGTCATTCGTAAATTTGAAAATTTGTAAATTCGTAAATTAGAAAATTAGAAACTTCGTAAATTTGAAAATTAGAAAATAGAAAAAATGTTATTAAATTATAGGTATTGGAATTTCCTTTCAAATTTTGTTAGTGAACGTAACGAATATGAATTTATCTGAAGTTACAAATTATCCGAAAATAACGAATGCCACATCTAAGCAAATGAAACGGAATGAATGAATTAATAATAAATAATAATAATAGTAGTAAAAAGTTTTTATTATTATTATTATTATTTATTATTATTAATTAGTTATGTTCCATTCGCTTAGATGCAGCATTCGTTATTTTGGATAATTCGTAACTTGGGATAAATTCGTATTCATTATGTTCACTAACAGCCAAATTTGAAAGGAAATTACAATACCTATAATTTAATAGTTAGATAATAGTTAAGTCATTATTAGTTAGTTATTATTTCAGATTTATGATTTTTCGGGTTTTCGGATTATTGAATTTTGAATTTTCGAATTTGGATGCCAAACTCCAGCTCACACTTTCTAATCAGTTACAGCAAACAGGTTTTTTCCATTTGGGATAAAGTTTTTGCATGAATAAAAAAAAAGATGATCATTGCAACTACCCCTGTCAGTGTTAAGTGCTCTGCCTCATCCATGTAAATCTGAATTCTGCTGGAGAGCTTGTGCTTTTGAGACACAACAGACTTGCTGGCTGGTTCACCAGATGAAAATAGAAGAAACAAACTTAAAAAAAGAAAACAAATACAGATATCACATCTAAGAATTGGTAAGCTGCAATATAATAAATGTTTGCTTTTGGGTTTAATACCGCCTTAAATATTCAGACACACAGATATGAACTTTAGCGATTCGAAAAAGCTGGGCCACGGTCTGTAAGTGCCACTGGATATTTAGATTCTCAGGAGTTGTTATTTCATGGGTGTTTTGTCTGCTAAGCAACATATTTACGGCTTTCTTCCTGGTGTCTGAGAGATGAGACCTCAGGGAGAATGTGTTTAGGTTACCAGAAAGACTCCCTGCTTAACCGTCCAGATGTGTCCACATTTCACTCTGATGCTGAATAAGACACTGCATTCGAATAAGGTTTCTGACTAGTCAGATAACAATCTTGGCTTAACAAAAACCTTTTCATGATTTGTAATGTTACGACTGTTACATATTTGAATTGTACAACTTTTGATATCAGTTTCTGAATTGTAAGGCTAATGGACTTGTATACTATTGAGCCAATCTTCTACACCAACATCTCCAAAATACGTCCCTTCCTAACAAATGACACAACAAAGCTCCTGATTCGCTCCCTGGTTATCTCGACTACTGAAACTCTCTCCTCATTGGATTACTTTTAAATAGGCTCCCCCTTTAATCCATCATGAATGCTGATGCCAGACTCGTCCACCTTACAAACCGCTCAGCGTCTGCTACCCATCTCTGCCAATCCCTCCATTGGTTGCCACTCTCCCAACCAATTAAATTCAAAATACTAACAATAACTTACAAAGTCATCCACAACTCTGCCCCCAGCTACATCACTAGCCTAGTCTCTAAATACCAACCTAATCATCCTCTTTGTTCCTTCCAAGACCTCCTGCTCTATAGTTCCCTCGTCACCTCCCCTCATACTTGCCTCCAGGACTTCTCCCGAGCCTCTCCAATCCTCTGGAATCCCATACCCCAATCTGTCTGACTATCTCCAACTCTATCCACTTTTAGGCGATCCATGAAAATTTCAGAGAAGCCTATCCTGCCCCTATCTAACAACTGTACTTTCATTTTCCTCATCAGATCATCCCCCACAGTTATTACCTTTTGTATCACTTGACCCTCCCTCTTAAGTGCCGGACTTTTGTCCGAAGAGCATGTGCCTGGATTTTGTCTTGCATACAAGCGGTACACATTTGTCGGCCAACAAACACGAACGTAGTGACGTACTAGATGTACTACGAGCCGATAAAGAGGAAGTTGAATTGTCAGGCGCAACCCTTTCGGCTCCTCCTGCTAATTTTGTGTTAGTAGAAGTTTGGTGAGTGTTGATTCGCGCTTTTTATTCCGCAGTTTTCAGTTTGTTTCTGAACAGCTGTTCGTCAACCAGACATGTTGCGGAATCGGAGGAGATAACTTGTTATTTATTATTGGCCTTGGAGTTGTTATTATAATCAGTGTGTGTGAGTGCGCTACTCTTTTACCATACACCACTCATATTTATACATCACTTTCATTTAATAATCAATAAATTGTACAATCAATAAACTAATACAAACTCCTTCATGCCCCCTAAAATTATATGTGTGTTCCACTTATATATCCCTCCACTATCAGAACATATTTATAAATCACCAATATTCACCAATCTGTAAGTAAAAATTACTAACATAAAAAAAGGGTTAACATAAAGTCCATGTGCCAAAGTGCAAATTCGTCAATAAATGCTGTAATTTCAGCCCTTTAAGTGCCGCTGTGTATCATCTGTGATTCATTGTGACTTTTGTGACACACCACCACCGTTTAGATCGGCCACTCACCAGATACTTCTTGTATAATATGCCTTCGGTTCATTAATAGGGATAACCACTCCACCTTTTGTACTGTTCCACACCTGCTATGCCTGAGCTTTGGTATTCCTCATGCAAAATATATGGACAACGATCATCGCCCACTGGGTTTAAAACTCGTTTATTATCACAAAAATACAAAGTGTACACTCACATTTAAAAGTGCCCTCGAGCCGGCACTAAGCTATTCCAGCAGTTACGGATGGGTGTCTTTAGTAGTGTGGTAGTATCTTCCTGATGACGCATACTATGATGCGAAACGCGTAGAGGCTGCTGGGAAATTTTTAATCACGTGAGCGTGAACGTCCGGAACGAACGGGAAGGAGGGGTGAAGCGCAAGCCGGATGCGGGGGTGACTCTTACCGCGCACAGGCTGACCACGCTACTAAAGACACCCATCCTTAACTGCTGGAATAGCTTAGTGCCGGCTCGAGGGCACTTTAAAATGTGAGTGTACACTTTGTATTTTTGTGTACACACGCTTGGAAAATCCGACAACAGACATTTGTCTGCGGAAAATTTATAAAGCCTGCCATCCAACATTTGTCCGCGGAAAATCCCACAAGAATTGTCTGATGGAGCGTACAAACGGTTGGATTCTCCGCCAACAGCCTGTCATCACACATTTCCCGTCGGAAAATCTGATTGTGTGTAGGAGGCTTTAGATTGTAAGCTCTAATGAGGAGGGCCCTCTGATTCCTCCTATATTGAGTTATATTGTAACTGTACTGTCTGCCCTAATGTTGTAAAGCGCTGCGCAAACTGTTAGCGCGATATAAATCCTGTATAATAATATAATAATACACCAACCATCCAGACCTCCAAATAATTCTATAATAATAGTTTTGTTTGAACTTTTGGTTCTGTTTTTGTTTGGTTAAGACTGCTTGGTCTTAATTGTAGGGCCTCTCTACTTCCTAACAAAAAATGTGTCCAATACAAATATGATCAAATTGGATTCAGACGTGGAGAAGGTTTGAGAAAGGGAAGATGTTAAAGCTGGACGCCAGTTAAAGCCACTCCAGGCTAATTTATAAAACAAAAATGTTGCTCCAGTTGGATTAAAAATGAAAAAGCAGCTCTGGCTTCAAAAATCACTTCCTTTCCGAGGATATCCTAAAAAAAAGTTTCTGAACCTAAAAACAGCTTAAAGAAAAAGCACACCCGAAGCTCGTTTGGCAGTACTTCTCCTGCGGATCACAGAAGGGCAGTTTGCTCTTCACTCCTGTGACTCGTTTTCAGCAGACAGCGGGCTGAAGCCTGCTGTCAGCTGACGTTACAGAGCCGGTACAGGCTCAGGCAAGATTGTGACAATTACGTCTGGATCCTCCCACATGTCTGGACCAGCACCCGGCTCGGCCTCTCAGCGAGCCACTGAGAGCCTGAGCCGGCCACTCCTGCCCCCCTGCATCCCAGCGCTCCTGCCCCCCTACAGCCCAGCGCTCCAATGAGTGCGGGGAGGAGGGGGCTGACAGTCACCAGCTCTCTGCTCAGAATGCTCTGAGAACCGAGCTATTGACAGTGTTTGATTGCTCAGTTCTCAGTGTTAGAGGCGCCAGGGGACAGATGCAGCATCGGACTGATGCTGCATCCACCTAGGTAAGTATGATTCTTAAAAAAAAAAAAAAAAAAACCCATACATCTTTTAACCACTTGCCGACCAGCCACTGTATACTGTATATACAGCGACAGGTCGGCTCGACAGTGCATGTGACACTGTGGGCGCACGTGTTGTGCCCGCTGCACGAGCGCACCCGTGGGTCCTGCTGACTCAATGTCTGCCGGCGACCCGTGATCGCAGTACACAGAGGCAGAATGGGGATCTGCCTATGTAAATAAGGCGGATCCCCATTATGACAGGAGACATCATGGAGATCTGCTGTTCCCAGTGATCGGGAACAACGATCTCTGTGTTGTAAGTCCAGCCCCCACCCAGTTAGAACACACCCAGGGAACACAGTTAACCCCTTAACCGCCCCCTAATGTTAACCCCTTCTCTGCTAGTTTCATTTATTCATTGTTTAGTGCATTTTTTTTAGCACTGATCAATGTAATAATGTCATTGGTCCCCAAAAAGTGTAACTTAGGATCAGATTTGTCTGCTGCAGTGTCGCAGTCCCGCTAAAAATCGCAGATCGCCGCCATTACCAGTAAAAACATTAAAAAAAATTAAAGTCCATAAATCTTTCCCATAGTTTGCAGGCGCAATCAATATACGCTTATTGCAATTTTTTTTACTAACAATATGGAGCAGAATATATATTGGCTTAAACTGATGAATAAATTAGTTTTTTGGTATTTTTTTTTGGATATGTATTATAGCAGAAAGTAAAAAATATTGTTTTTTTTTTTTTTTCAAAATTGTGGTGATCAAATAAAACCAAAAGAAAACTCTATTTGTGGGGTAAAAGGACATCAATTTTGTTTGGGTACAATGTCACACACCAGTTAAAGTGGAAAATGGCCTGGTCATTAAGGAGGTAAATCCTTCCGGGGCTGAAGTGGTTAAAGTGGTTGTAATGGCTGAAGGTTTTTTTATACCTTTAAGCATTCTATGCACAAAGGTAAATATCCATCTGTTTTCTGCTCCCCCACAGCCCCCCTAATAATCACTTGAGCCCCCTCTCGGCCCAGCGATGTGTACAGGAGCCTCCTCTGTCCTTGGTCTCTCTCTCTTCATTGGCTGATACACAGCAGCGGCAGCCATTGGCTCCCACTGCTGTCAATCACAGCCAGTGAGCCAATGAGGAGAGAACAGTGGGCAGGGCTGAGCCTCTGTTATATGGATGCATAGAGAGGGGCTCGGGATTGAGTATGCCCCAGTGCCCTCATAGCAATTGGCTTGTTATTGGGGACACTGGTCAAGGTTGAGGAGCCAGGAGCGCCGAAGGAGGACCCAAAATGAAGAGGATCAGGGCTACTCTGTGCAAAACCATTGCACAGAGCAGGCAAGTATAACATGTTTGTTATTTAAAAAAAAAAAAAAAAAAACTATGCCTTTTTAATATCACTTTAAGAGGAAGGGAAAAATGTAAAAAATGAATCCAAACATAACCTTTTTTGTTTATTCTTTCTAAGGGCTTATCTTGCTAGGCTTAAATAAATAAAGCTGATACAAGCCAGAACTGAATGGCATTTCATGTATTAAAGTGGTTGTGAACCCTCCCTCCTGACTTTTACCTATAGGTAAGCCTAGAATAAGGCTCATCTATTGGTAGTGGATATATCTCCTAAGCGTCCGCCGTTTAGGAGATATTTCACTTGTAGTGCGTCTATGATGTAATCAGCGCATGTTCTGTGAAGAAACAGACCTCCGTGCCGTTTCTAACCCCAGCGTGTGGCGTTACTGATGGCTCCCGTGCGCATGTGCAGGAGTGACGTCACGTGGCTCCGGCCAGTCACAGAGCCTGAGTCCGCGTCCCCCGGAAGGAAGAGGGGCGAAGTTGGACGCAGCCTGCACAGGGGACAGCGATGGATTTGTTTGCAGGTAGGTGTCACATAATGGGCTAGTATGCAATGCATACTAGCCCACTATGCTTTTAATTTGCAGGCTTTGCGGGGAGCAAAAGAGGAAGTAAAACCCATCAGTGTTTACTTCCTCTTTAAAGTGCAGCAAATCATCATTAAATCATCATTTTTTTCCATAAAATACAGTTTTCACCTTTCTTTTCATTCTTTCTTCCATTTCAGTGCTGCTAATCTCTCACAGCTGCACATTAGGGATGAGCTTTATGTTCGGGCCGAACATGAGTTCGATTCGAACATTGGCTGTTTGCCCGTTCGCCAAATAGCGAACAATTTGGGGTGTTCGCGGCAAATTTGAAAGCCGCGGGACACTCTTTAAAAGTTTAATTTTGGCATGGGGTTCCTCTTAAAATCCATACCAGACCTGAAGGGACTGGTATAGAATTTGGGGGGACCCCCACACATTTTATTTTTAAATTTTGGTTCGGGGTTCCCCTGTGGGTAATTCCCATGCCATTTTTATCAATGAACTTTTATGTGTATTGCCGGACCGACAATTCATTATAGCCGCGAGTAGTTTTAAATGACTTTTTTTCCTTTAGAAATCTCATTTATCTGTCAGACTGTTCTAAACACGGGAAACATGCGCCCCTTTACAGGCATACTATAGACACCCCCCAGGTACGAAATTTAAAGGAATATTACACTTTTATTGTTTCACTTTAAGCATTATTAAAATCACTGCTCCCGAAAAAACGGCCGCTTTTAAAACTTTTTTTTGCATTGATACATGTCCCCTGGGGCAGGACCCGGGTGCCCAAACACTTTTTATGACAATAACTTGCATATAAGCTAGAATAAGCTAGGCTAGAATTATTGCTCTCGCTCTACCGATCACGACGATACCTCACATGTGTGGTTTCAACACTGTTTTCATATGCAGGCGCTACTCACGTATGCATTCGCTTTAGCACGCGAGCTCGGTGGGACGGGGCGCGTTTAAATTTTGTTTTCTTATTTATTTTACCTTTTATTTTTTATTTTACACTGTTCTTTTTAAAAAAATGGTGTCACTTTTATTCCTATTACAAGGAATGTAAACATCCCGGAGGAGGAGGGCACTAGAGCGCGGCGGGAGGCCGGGGGTCCTCTCCTGCCGCCGATAAAAGTGATCTTGCAGCGAATCCGCCGCAGAGACCACTATTATCGGAAACCAGCCCGCCAGTCGAAGAAGAGGATACCGAGGTTGTGGTAGCTAGCTGCTGCCATAACAAGGATATCCAACTTCAAAGTTAGGACGTTTATCGGCGTGCGTCCGGAAGTGGTTTTAAGACAAAAAACATATTTCTTATTTTATTTTCAATATAGTAAGTAAGTAGCTCAGGGGCAGGACAAGAAAAAACAATGGGTTGCACACACACATGAAATTGACTCTCACAGTGACACTGACAGCAGTGTGCAGCAGCACAGATAATGATGACACCTCACTGACACGACACGTCCCCTCCTGAGTCACAGTGACAGTCTCTCTCCACGCCAGGTGGTCCCTTCCGTCCACTCCAGTCCAAACAGCACTGACAGTCCTGCTCCTGGCTTGCTTTGCTCCCATCCTGCAAACCCGCAAACGAGGCTCTGCCCGCTCCTCTCGGCTCCCTTACACTATGACATCACATGACACGCTTAGGCACCGCCTCCGCCAGACCCGCCCCCTCCCGGCGTCGCTGTAGTAGGCACTCGGATGGTCTCAGCCATATTTTTTCCTGGCAACCTTTTTCTGTCACTATAAACTAAAATATTCCGCGCTTAAGACAGTATGAAAAAGAACTGCAGCCCCCCCCAAAAAATGGAAAAACACCGAGGTGAAATCCAAAGAAATGATTTAAAAAACTCTAATGGGGAATGTGGCGCTGTTCAAAGGCGTATAATAGTAGGGAGTGTGTGGTGATAATATTGTGAGAAAAACCATAAACAAAACATATTATGTGTATACCATAAAAAACATCACATGTTGTAAAAGATAAAAATAAAAGTAAAAATGCTTGGTAAATATTCATATAAAAGGTACATGCACTCAAACAAGTAAGTTCTCCCAATGTATAAATATGCGTAGTGGTGACGTGAGTGAGAAAAAAATCCAAAAAAAAAACGCACAAAAGTATCTATAAGATGCACAAATAGCAACAATGGCGTAATAAATGATATATGTGATGGTGCTCCAAAATAGTTATGAAATAGGTCCAAATTGGGTGAGTGTCCAAAAAATGATAAAGTTCTACGTAAAAAAGGAAAAAAAAACAGTGAAAAAAGTGTTATGGCACTCCAAAAAAGTTTTTTTGAAAGTTGTTATTGTGATTGTGGTTGTGGTTTAAAACTCTTCTTCTGGACCCCCTCTTGTGTCCCCACTCACCGGAAGACCCAACCCCTGCAGGGGTAATGGGCAAGTGAAATAAATCCACTGATGGAATTCAATCGGTGTCCCCTTCTACAGATCCGCGATCCCCTTCCTGTTGTGGGTTGTCACTGCTCCTTTAAAATAGTCCACCAGAGCGTGTCCGTATGCATGGAGAAAGAAGGAGCCTCATAGTGTAAATCCAAACAATATGTTTATTATAGCCAATCAGCTCACATAAAAATAGAATGATTAAAATAAGATGAATCAATAAAAAATGGCTAAAAAATGGCACTGTTCCGCCGGCTAAAGTAAAGCCGATGGTGGAGACAGTGGCGAGGCAGCGGCATGCATTCCACAGCCGATCAGCTGAAAACCGGAAGCAAACCAACAATACTGTGCAGCGACGTATGCGTAGCAACGTGACCACGGCTTACGCGTTTCGTCATCAAGACGTCATTTGAGGCGCGGCCATCTTGGTACACCCTACGTCTAATTATACAACAGGGAGGCGCCGCGCGTCCAATCAGAGGGGGATTAATACAGGAGCAATACTCCACCAAGCGGGGAATGCTAATTACATTCTGTATGAAGGACTAGATCATGACCCACTGCTTCTACACCCCCTGGTGGAAAAAGATAATAACTGCAGCGCTAGTTTGGAAGATGTATAACCACTATTTCTGGAGGGCGCTTCCGTGCCAATAAAACAGTAGAAGAAATGGATGACAAGTACACGAATCAGAATACCGTTCATCCGCATATAATCACTGTAACCCAAAAAATGTATACAACAAAAGACAAAACATATATCCCAAGCCACTACTCAGGAACAAGAGATTATTTGGATTGATGGCATAGATATGTGAAATGGGAACAAATGTAGTTGTAAACATATATGATTCAAAGCTAGGCCAAAAAAGTGCTAAGCGTGGCTTGAAATATGATTAAAGTGTACAAGTTTTTGCGGGGAACATTATTGGGTCAAAAGTTAAAACGGATTAATATTATGTATATAAAAAACATAATTAACTAAAGAAGGAGTGGTGATATATATAAAAGGTGTTTTAAAATACCAGAAAATATTTTTATTTTTAAAATTAAAAATCAAAACTTAAAAATTAGTTGTTAATTAAAAAATTTAAAAAATTTTTTGAGAAAAGGGGGGATGCAAATGGGGGGAAGGACACCTAAAAAATTACTCTTATAGATCTTCAGTATGTAATATCCCATAGACATAAAGAAAGAGAAAGAGAGGAAGGACTCCAATAACTGGTGAAGCCTCTTAATGCGGGAGGTATGAAAGAAAAAACCTCCTGAAAAATATGTGTACCTAAGAAAAAAACAAATAAAAATAAAAATAAAAATGGAAGTGACGATAAAACGGAATCAAATACAAAATGAAACTTAAAGAAGAGAAATTAGAAAGAGAGGAGGGGCATATAGTACCCACTATGAATTTATGTGAAATGAATATAAATTAATATAAATATGAATTAATCGGCCCTGTAAGGGCTGGCAAAAGAGACTATATTTAAATATAAAGGACTAAATCAATATCAAGAAATGAATAGAATTAGTAAGAAAAATAGAAATCATTAAAAAAATGATAAATAAAAAAGCAAATAAAGGCGTCACTAATATATGTTGTGTATTCTAGGAATATTAGTTGATACGGGAGTTTGAGAGATAGAGTTAGAAATTCGATAAAAAACAATTTAAATCGATATCCACATTAAGTCCTCTAGGCACCAAGCTATCCAGACGGTATATCCATCTGGTTTCGTTCTGGGATATCTGTATCTTTTTACTACCCCCCCTCCAATGGTCTTTGATGGTATCTATACCATAAAAAATTAAACCGGAAGGATCCCTCTGGTGAAACTCGTCAAAGTGTTTTGAGAGGTTGTGCTTAGGGAACCCCTTTCTTATATTGTTAATGTGTTCTCTGATGCGCACACATAGGGGTCTAGTGGTCCTACCCACATACTGCAACCGGCACGGACATTCAATGACGTATGTGACATGTGTTGTATTACAGGTAATTAGTTCTTCAATGTCATACTCTATACCCCTCCTGGAATGAAATGAAGATCGTTTCTTTGGTTGTTTCTTGCTGACCCGGCAGGCCAGACACTTTTGACATCTGTAAAAGCCTTTTATACCCGCAAATATTTTAATACTTCTCGGGGGGTCAATCATGTCAATCAATTCCTGTAAATAAAACGAGGCTTTTTCTTAAGTATATTTTCCAAAACTCTATCAGATTTTAAAATAGGCCAATATTTCCTCACTATATGTTCTATGTTCCTATACTGGCTGTTAAAACCAGTGATAAAAGCTACATCCCCTAGGGAGTTTGTATTAGTGTTATTCCTACTTGTTGTTAATAAGGATTCTTGAGAAAAACTTGTACACTTTAATCATATTTCAAGCCACGCTTAGCACTTTTTTGGCCTAGCTTTGAATCATATATGTTTACAACTACATTTGTTCCCATTTCACATATCTATGCCATCAATCCAAATAATCTCTTGTTCCTGAGTAGTGGCTTGGGATATATGTTTTGTCTTTTGTTGTATACATTTTTTGGGTTACAGTGATTATATGCAGATGAACGGTATTCTGATTCGTGTACTTGTCATCCATTTCTTCTACTGTTTTATTGGCACGGAGATGCCCTCCAGAAATAGTGGTTATACATCTTCCAAACTAGCGCTGCAGTTATTATCTTTTTCCACCAGGGGGTGTAGAAGCAGTGGGTCATGATCTAGTCCTTCATACAGAATGTAATTAGCATTCCCCGCTTGGTGGAGTATTGCTCCTGTATTAATCCCCCCCTGATTGGACGCGCGGCGCCTCCCTGTTGTATAATTAGACGTATGGTGTACCAAGATGGCCGCGCCTCAGATGACGTCTTGATGACGAAACGCGTAAGGCGTGGTCACGTTGGTACGCATACGTCGCTGCACAGTATTGTTGGTTTGCTTCCGGTTTTCAGCTGATCGGCTGTGGAACGCACGCCGCTGCCTCGCCACTGTCTCCACCATCGGCTTTACTTTAGCCGGCGGAACAGTGCCATTTTTTAGTCATTTTTTATTGATTCATCTTATTTTAATCATTCTATTTTTATGTGAGCTGATTGGCTATAATAAACATATTGTTTGGATTTACACTATGAGGCTCCTTCTTTCTCCATGCATACGGACACGCTCTGGTGGACTATTTTAAAGGAGCAGTGACAACCCACAACAGGAAGGGGATCGCGGATCTGTAGAAGGGGACACCGATTGAATTCCATCAGTGGATTTATTTCACTTGCCCATTACCCCTGCAGGGGTTGGGTCTTCCGGTGAGTGGGGACACAAGAGGGGGTCCAGAAGAAGAGTTTTAAACCACAACCACAATCACAATAACAACTTTCAAAAAAACTTTTTTTGGAGTGCCATAACACTTTTTTCACAGTTTTTTTCCTTTTTTACGTAGAACTTTATCATTTTTTGGACACTCACCCAATTTGGACCTATTTCATAACTATTTTGAAGCACCATTACATATATCATTTATTACACCATTGTTGCTATTTGTGCATCTTATAGATACTTTTGTGCGTTTTTTTCTTGGATTTTTTCTCACTCACGTCACCACTACGCATATTTATACATTGGGAGAACTTACTTGTTTGAGTGCATGTACCTTTTATATGAATATTTACCAAGCATTTTTACTTTTATTTTTATCTTTTACAACATGTGATGTTTTTTATGGTATACACATAATATGTTTTGTTTATGGTTTTTCTCACAATATTATCACCACACACTCCCTACTATTATACGCCTTTGAACAGCGCCACATTCCCCATTAGAGTTTTTTAAAAAACTTTTTCTGTCACTGGTATTTACTGGCAGGAGAAAAGTGCCTGTTTTTTTACTGTCTGCCAGTTCAAATACTGATGGTTGGCAACACTGACAAGGACCTTCATGCAGGATCACTGCCTATTCTTCTAATGAAAGTTGCAGATTTAAAAAGATTGACAACTTCTAAGATCACATGAAGAGACCGAGTCACTAGACCATTCATTTCAACAACAATATTCACATACTGTATGATGATATGTGCATTTAATGTATTTTATGTGTTGTAAAACTGTAAAACCCTTCCTCATGTAGACCAACCTTTTCCAACCAGGGTGCCCAGGCACCCTGGGATCCCTTGGGGTTTCTTAAGGGGTGTCTTGCCAAAATGCCTAAAAGTTGCCAAAAAATTGTATAGAAGCTGGGGTATGGATGAAGCTTGCCTTTTAGTTACGCAAAGGCACAGGTTTTCATTGTACACCATTACAACCTTTTATCTGCCGGTGTCCTAACGACCAATGGCGCCCAGTGGCGTATCTCAGGTATGGCAGCCATGGCAAGTGCCATGGGTGCCATGGGGGGGGGGGGGGCGGCAAAAAAGCCACCCCCTGCACAAAAAAAACCCCCACCCGTCCTTCTGCGGCCACCCCCCGGACTAATAAAGCCCCCGGCGCCGCGGCCGGCCTGCTGGAGCGCGGGCCTGGTGTTCTGTCAGATAGCCGCTACCCGGCCTGGGCTGTTGGGCTCGGCTTAGGCTGAAGGAAGCTCTGTCAGCAGGGACGGGTGGGGCCAGGAGCTCCACTGACGCTCTGACCCTGCCCTGCCCATCCCCGCCCCATGTAGTCTATGTGCTCAGAGCAGAGTAGGAGCACTGCGATCGCCTCTCCTGGACTTCTTAGAGCGTGAAATTCCCCACCCCTATTGCCAAAAGCTCCGCCCCCGGACCTCTGAGAGCGGGAGGTGAGCCCTTCTGGCCAGGTAGATCTTTTTGCCAATATACACTTCCTGTAGACTCACTGTTACGCTAAACCCTCCCTGACAATGTTGTTTACCCCTCTGTATAGCTGTGCAATGCTGAAAGTTAGAATTTTAAAAATGGCTACTTGATCATCTCCTGTAGTCGCTCTTGCAGCCTTGCCATCTCCTGTAGTTACATCCGCAGTCTTGTCATCTCCTGTAGTTACATCCGCAGTCTTGTCATCTCCTGTAGTTACATCCGCAGTCTTGTCATCTTCTGTAGTTACATCCGCAGTCTGGTCATCTCCTGTAGTTACATCCGCAGTCTTGTCATCTCCTGTAGCCGCATCCGCAGTCTTGTCATCTCCTGTAGTTACATCCGCAGTCTGGTCCTCTCCTGTAGTTACATCCGCAGTCTGGTCATCTCCTGTAGTTACATCCGCAGTCTGGTCCTCTCCTGTAATTACATCCGCAGTCTGGTCATCTCCTGTATGTACATCCGCAGTCTGGTCCTCTCCTGTAGCCGCATCCGCAGTCTGGTCATCTCCTGTAGCCGCATCCGCAGTCTTGTCATCTCCTGTAGTTACATCCGCAGTCTTGTCATCTCCTGTAGTTACATCCGCAGTCTGGTCATCTCCTGTAGTTACATCCACAGTCTGGTCATCTTCTGTAGCCGCATCCGCAGTCTGGTCATCTCCTGTAGCCGCATCCTCAGTCTGGTCATCTCCTGTAGCCGCATCCGCAGGCTTGTCATCTCCTGTAGTTACATCCGCAGTCTTGTCATCTCCTGTAGTTACAACCGCAGTCTTGTCATCTCCTGTAGTTACATCCGCAGTCTTGTCATCTCCTGTAGTTACATCCGCAGTCTTGTCATCTCCTGTAGTTACATCCACAGTCTTGTCATCTCCTGTAGTTACATCCGCTGTCTGGTCATCTTCTGTAGTCGCATCCGCAGTCTCTGGTTATTTTCTGTAGTCGTATCCGCAGTCTCTGGTCATCTCCTGTAGTCGCAATTGCAGTCTCTGGTCATCTCCTGTAGTCGCATCCGCAGTCTCTGGTCATCTCCTGTAGTCGCATCCACAGTCTTGTCATCTCCTGTAGTCACATTCGCAGTCTCTGGTTATTTCCTTTGCTCGCATCCGCAGTCTCTGGTCATCTCCTGTACTCACATCTGCAGTCTACTTAAAAGTAGTACCTGCTGTTGCACTGCACAAATCACTTTATTACACTTTATTTATGATATCTATGGCTATGCATATTTATTGAATCCATATTGAGCACTATATTTGATTGGCTACTTGCTTCTGCTTCGGCCTGGCACACACGCACAATCACACGTGATGATGACTTAAAAGTTTTAAGTCGTCATCATGTGCGATCGTGCGTGTGTGTCAAGCAGAAGCAGCCAATCAAATATAGTGCTCAATATGGATTCAATAAATAGACAGCATAAATAAAGTGTAATAAAGTGATTTGTGCAAGAATCTCATTCCACATTCAGTGAAAGTCCAACTTTGCACAGTACATGAACTATCACTGAATGTAGACTGTTTAATGAGCAGGGGCGGACTGACCCATCGGGCACTTTATTTAGTGCCAATCCATAAATTGTTAATTGAATGATTAAAGAGCTTGACTTGGATGAGGAGAAAATTCTGGACAGCCGCACTTAAAGTCAATGCCTTTATTAAAAAGAGGTAATAATCCAAAAAATACAAGCCACAGCAAACAATGGATCACAGGAGTTGACGCGTTTCGCAGTTTTGAAAGTGACCAAACCTGTGAATAGATTACTCTAATTGGAGTTAATTAGTGAGTGAAGTGTGTTAATTAACATATATAGCTAACATGTGTGGTTAAACGTGAGAACACAAATACGTATTCTGATGAATAAAAATGGATGTACATAAAACTATTAGGAATATGCTACTGGCAAAAAACCCCAAAAACATCGCCATATCAAGAAGGGCAAAGATGTACGCTCAAGTGCTACGGGTAAAACTTTTGACATTACATCATTCATCAACTGTAATACAAAGTTTTTAATTTATGTGATGACCTGAGACCTGGGCCACGTTCAATATGTGGGTCGCACCACACGTCGGTTAAAAGATAGGTGATATGTCCACTAGTACGATATTGAAAAAAACAAATCCACCAATGTAGCTAGACACTGGAATCTTGTTCACCACAAGGATGTCACCAGCCTTTTCATACAAGGTATTGAAAGGAGAGCGACTCCAAGGAGAGGAGGGGACAGGTTCAGAACACTTTACAAACGCGAAGTGTTCTGGATATTTACTTTGCATATCAGGATTCCGATAAGGTTAAACTTTGAGTTGCATGTTTCCCACTATTATGACTGATTTAGTTACTTAAAATACCCTTTCCATCTATATATTTTCCTTGGTGCACTTTTAGTTTTATAATTTTTCTTTTCTACCCCTCTTTGGTGCTCACATCCATTTGTCCTGCCACCTCACTTCCATAGAGTAGCTTTGTCCATTCTAATTATCGGTGCGATCACCATAGACGCACTGATTTGTTTTTTACATTGACTAATGCCGCGTACACACGATCACACCGATCACACCAATCGTTTCGAACGTGATGACGTACGCCTGGACTAGAATAAGAAGGTTCATAGCCAATAGCTGCCCTTGCGTCCTTTTTTGTCCATCGGAATAGCATACAAACGAACGGATTTTTCGATCGGACTCGAGTCCGTCAGAAAGATTTGCAACATGTTCTGTTTCTAGGTCAGTCTGAATTTTCAACACAAAAGGTCCGATGAAGTTCCAAAGAAGCCCACACACGATCGGAATGTCCGACGGATTCGTTTCGTTGGACCAGTTCGGTCGAAAAGTCCGGTCGTGTGTACACGGCATAAGGGGCTCAGGATTGATGCCACTTCCCCTTTCCTACATATGGATGTGTGCCTGCTCGATATTGATGTACCATTCAGTATATATATTTATTTTGCGAGCAAGCCCTAAGATGTACATTTCTGCTTGGACATATGTATGTATGTTTTAGCATATCTTTCACATGTTCACATAGGGTTTACATTGTTGATTTCTATCCCTATGTTTCTAATTTTGTCTTATTTTTTCAGACAAAATGCGGAAAATGGAGATGCTGCCTTTCCTCCTCCTTTTTTTTCACCTTTTTCCCATCCTTTTGCTGTCCATGATATTTCTATTTAGAACATGTTTTTTTTTTTTTTTTTACAATTTCTGTTTTTTTTTACAATCTCTGGTTTTTGTGGGTTGTTCCCATGTAATATGCGTGCAATTCCATGCAGCTTACATGCATCTTTAAGTTATTTTTATTTTTATGCGATTTCTATGCAATTTTTTCTGGGGTAGTTGCTAATATATTTCTTAATGAGTATAACATCAGGTTCTGCTCCATTTTTTTCCCCATGCCTTCTATAGTTGTCCATTCTAGTATACATATGCTCATATTATAGTTTTTGAGGTGCAGTGACCCCAGTGCTTTTATGCAAATTATTTGAGCAAAAAAACGGACACCTAGGTAGATAAATGGACACGGATGCGCGTTTAGATCTTGTGCATATATTTGTGATATTTGATTATAATATTTAATGTTTTAAATCTATGGTTTTAGGGCCAGTTCACACCATAGGAACGCAGTCCGGATGCGTTCCAGGTGCTTTTGTGCATGTGTTTTTGATGCGTTCCAGGTGCGTTTTTGATGCAGTCCAGTGCTTTTTTTTCCCTCCTCTTTTTTCTTAACCCTTAATAAGGACAAGTGTGTTGCAGTGCATTTTTGGTGCATTTAGGTGCGTTCCAGTGCGTTTTTGATGCGTTTTACAGTAATCCAGTACAATCCAGTGCAGAAAATATGCAGCATGTTCTACTTTTTGCCATTGAAAACCATATAACCTACTTTCCATGCTTTTCTGATGCAGAAAAAAATGCACTGGACTGCATGTGGTGTGAACTGACCCTTAATAGTGATATGTTTGACCATGTATGTTTAACCACGTATGGAAAAAGTAGAAAATCTTACATGTATTAGGGCCAGGTAACACCATAGAAACGCAGTCTGGATGCGTTCCAGGTGCTTTTCTGCATGCGCGTTTTTGATGCGTTCCAGTTCGTTTTTGATGCGTTTTTTGTGCATTTTTGATACAGTCCAGTGCTTTCCCCCTCTTTTTTCTTAACCTTAAATAAGGACAAGTGTGTTGCAGTACATTTTTTGTGCATTTAGGTGCGTTCCAGTGCATTTTTGATGCGTTTTACAGCGTTCCAGTACAGTCCAGTGCAGAAAAAATGCAGCATGTTCTACTTTTTTTTTCTGGAACGCACTGGAACTGCAAGAACTGGTGTGAACTATGCCATTGAAAACCATATAACCTACTTTCCATGCGTTTTTGATGTAGAAAAAAAACGCACTGGACTGCATGTGGTTTGAACTGGCCCTTAGCCATTTCCTAAATAGTTCATATCTAGAGGCACATCCATTCCTATATATGCATGAGCCATATTTATTTTCAGTAATAATATAAGTATATAAGTATTTCAAATTTTCATATAGTCAATAGAGACATCATGATTTAAGTTTGTGGTCATTGGCATTTTCATACTTAGTTTTTTTATATATATTCACGTACACATATGTTTATACTTACTTGGAGATACACATGTCTACACAGACATGGATATCTGTTTATCATTATATTATTCCGTTCTACATTTTTACTTTCTTTATATTATTTTCACATTAATTTACTTTTTTAACACAGTGTATATTTTTATTTATATATTTTATTTACACATTTCTCATCATATGAGTATTTATACTTAATATTTGTATATATTTAATTTATACTGACATATTTTACTTCATCACACATACACTTTGATTTAGTATCAAGTATTCTTCTCCCTTTTTTTCTATTTATATTCAAAGGATGCTTTATCAAATGTTTTGGGGGTTTTTGCCAGTAGCATATTCCTAATAGTTTTATGCACATCCATTTTTATTCATCAGAATACTTATTTGTTCTCTCACATTTAACCACACATGTTAGCTATAAATGTTAATTAACACACTTAATGGGGTGTATATATATATATATATATATATATATATATATATATATATATATATATATATATATATATATATATATATATATTTTTTTTTACATCATTTCATAGTTTAGTGTCACATATCTGGATAATTAACAGCATGCAATTGACTCCCTTTGTTCTAGCTCCCTGTGTGAAAAGCATCGCTACATACCCCCAATGAGTTGAAAATGTAACTGTATTTGTTTTTTCAATGCTTTACAAATGTTTTCATTTTATTGATAAATATTTATGATGACATGATTTTAATATATACTTATGTAAGGATTCAAGCATTAACGTCTGTATACACTGTGTATTCAATTCTTATCTATGTAATTATATAATCTATATAGTATTAATTGAAGTTTCATCTGTAGAATTCACACAACGCCATATTGTGCTATCTTCCAGGTCCTGACGAAGCGGCACTGCCTGCGAAACGCGTAGGCCATATTTCTATTAATTGTTGGGGATCTGCACATCCTGAATTCAACTTAATTCTACAAACTGTAATGTACTTTTTTCAACTGTTTTTATAGTAAATAAAATTGTCTATTTTTTCATGTGTTTATTATTGTATTTCATTTATTTACACTTCTCAGAGGCACAGTTAAAGTCCCATCCAGTTCCATATATTTTTTGAAACATAGCTGCATATCTTCCCGGGATGGTGCCTCTCTAGAAGTATTAGTATTCCACGTTCACCCCATACCTACATATATTCTCTTCCCTAAAGAACTTGACTTGTAGTTTTGTTAGCTGTTTTTTTGTTTTGTTTTGACAGGGGTGTAGTTTCAGTGCTTACCATAGGCGCCATTTTCACTAGATACGCCTCTGATGGCGCCATCAATTGATATGAGGATGTCAGTCGCCTGCATAGCATCCTTGTTTGACCCTCCTGTGCCCCTCTCCCTCAGCACTGGGGTGGCATTAGCTGAGTGATGGAGAACAACTGAGGGAGAAGGGAAACATTGGAATACTAGTCGGTATCAGTTTGCAAAAGTGTATTTGCTTTGGAAGAATAAATCACCTCTAATGTTGGGTGTCCTACTTGGACTTGTGGATGTTGCTGCATTATGTAAAACTATTGGAATCATGTTTACATTTTACAATGGGGTGCCTCGAGACTGTCCATCATTTTTAAAGGATGCCTTGACTGAAAAAAGGTTGAGGAACACTGGTGTAGACATCCAAAAGCCCTAAGAATACTATTGGGTGGGGCCATCTTGGATGTGATGTTAGAAGCCCCAGCAGATTCAGAGCTGTCACTCAAGTGACATGCTTGTGGGAGGAGGGGTCTCTGTGCCCGTGCACTAGTGGGTACCTCCCGTGCGGAGTACACTCCTGAATGTCCGGGACCAGGCGGAGACTGCGGTCATGTGAAGCATTGAACATTAAGGCAGTTCCACGACTTAGAGATGAGTTTTCACTGTGTGCAGTAATAAACGGGCAGAGTGTCCCATATTACTACATACTGTAACTTGTATGTTTGCATTAGGAGGGATGTGCTGAGCATGCCTTCGCTCCAGTACAGTACAGCGTACCACTGCTATCTCACTCCATAACAGAATGTGTATTCTCACTTAACTCCTCCCTCCCCGTACCTCATGACCAGGCCATAGATCTCCGTAACATGGGTTCAGATCTGGTTGCCATTGGATACTGACCATTGGGGAGAGAGACAAAACATTGACCCCCTCACTAACAGAGAACCTGTCACCTTACCAGGCACCACATTTAACGACTGGTAGATTGTAGCTTGTTTCTTCCCTTGGTAACCCATAGCAACTACATTCCTCTCCCTCTTCTTGTTCAATATGAACAAGATCCTGTCCTGTCCCTAATCCTAACTAAGATAACGCAGTGGCCCAGGCATACCTCCGTGAGGTGAGAGTCCATTACAGCATAGTCCATGACTGGATGTCCTCTGCAAATCCTGGTTCTTAACCACTTCAATACCAGCCACTTAGACATCTTCCTGCCGAAGCCAATTTTTAGCTTTCAGCGCTGTTGCAATTTGAATGACAATTGTGCAGTCATGTGACATTGTACCCAAACAAATTTGTTCCCACAAATAGAGCTTTTTTTTGATCACCTCTGCAATTTTTATTTTTTGGGTAACAAATAAAAAAAGACCTAAAATTTTGAAAAAAAAAACAATTTTTTTATGTTTCTGTTAAATTTTTTTGTAAATAAGTAAGTTTTCTCCTTCAATGATGGGCACTGATATGGTGCACTGACAGGCATTGATAAGGCGGCACTGATGGGCACCAATGAGGTGGCACTGATGATGGGTACTGATAGGCGGCACTGAGGGGCACTTATAGGTGGCACTGATGGGCACTCGTAGGCGGCACTTATGGGTACTTATGGGTGGCACTGATGGGTACTTATGGATGGCACTGATAGGTGGCACGGATGGGCACTGATAGGTGGGCACTGATAGGCATGGTTGGGCGATGATAGGTGGCACTGATGGGTGGCACTGATGACACTAATGGGTGGCACTGATAACACTGATGGGTGGCATTGCTGGCCATCACTATTGTCTTTTAGTACATACTGGTGCCAATCAGTGACCATTTGTGGGCACTGATTGGCACAGATTGGGCATTCATTTGAACATGTGGATGGCCATGGGGTACATACTTGGCCATCTACATGTTGTCCCCTTCCCTGGTGGTCCTAGTGGCATCCCTGGTGGTCCAGTGTGGTCATCCGAAGGGGGGCTGCGCTGATAAACAATCAGCACAGACCCCCCCTGTGGGGAGAGCCACCAATCGGCCATCTACAGACGCGAGTGAGGAAAAGCCGATCAACGGATCTTCCTATTTACATCATGATCAGTCGTGATTGGACATGGCTGATCACGTGGTAAAGAGCCTCCGTCGTAGGCTCTTTACCGAGATTGGTGTAGCGGTGTGTCAGACTGACACACCGCACCACCGATCGACGCAATGCGCGCCCCCACGGGCGCGCTGCGGCTGTTATCCTGAAGGACATCATATGACGCCCAGTCAGGATAACTGAACCACCGCCCGGCCATCATTTTGCTATAGGTCAGGCGGGAAGTGGTTAAATAGCACCAATGACCGCACTCACAGGCGATGCCGTAACTCCGGGACCCACTGAAACCCACCTTTTGGACCTCAGCGGTCCCCCTTTTTTTTATATCACAGGTTGGTTGGCTAGGACCAAAAGCCTGGGAACTGAGCTTAAAACATTTAACCCTTTCACACGGCTTGGGACAACCACTAACTCGCTATAACCACATATTTCAACCTGCCTACACACTATACTATTCCTTTTTGCTTCACTCTTGGCTGATACCAAAAAAAAGTTTTTTGTTAGGGGTAGAGGGTGAGAGAGCTGGGCCAGCCTGGAAAGTAAGTAGACAGTCCCAGAAGAGGAGAGGACTATGACATGCAGCGGAGGGAGAGGGTTGTACTAGGACTTTTTTTGGAATAGTCACAATCGGTAACAAGATCAGAGGCAAGTTGGAAATAAATAAATCACTTTAAAAAAAAGAAAAAGAAAAAAAATGATGTTGTTAGTAAGCATTTTCAAATACTTTTTTTCTGTGCTTTTATCTACATTTTTCAAAACCTAGGTTTAGCCAAAAATCCGCATAAGGGACATTACTTAGTCATGTTGATGTGTCCCTTGTGCTGCTGGGTGCAAGATTACTTGCAATATTCCTCTTCCAAACCCCCCCCCCCCTCCCCCACTGCCATAATCTTCTGGTGTGGTGGGGTAATACAGCTGAGGGATCTATGACAGGCAATCTTTAAGAGCGCTGACTATGCCCGCCCATTCTACCCATCTCCTCCATCCAAAGAAGCTGTAATTTTATGAATGAAACTCACTCTATGAGGGGAGGGCAGGCAGATGAATAAAAGGTCTCCTTCATTCATTGATTGCTTTTCATTCATAGAAGCTATAGTACACCTAAGAATTAAAGAGATGGGCAGAAAGGGCGGGCATAGTCGGTACTCTTGATAAGTGCCTATGAGAGGTCCAGTGGCTGTATTAACCTCAACAGCACCAGATGATTAGGGCAACAGGGGTGGAGGGGATTGAAAAGCTCCAAGTACAAACACTCGGAAGCAGAAGCAGTCAGTATTGTAAACTAGCGTTTGTAATGGAGAAATAACATTTGTGACATGGCAAATTATGAAATCTCCAAATGCAGCGCACAGATCTCTTCTTCTTTAATGGGATAATAATGAAGCTGCTTTGCTGGTGATACTGATGGAATTATTGCAAACAAATTTTCAAAGGCTTTTTTTTTTTCTAGTGATATCAAGAATAATATTATTATGTTTTTTTTTTTTTTTCATTTGTGTAAGTTACCACAACACCATTATCCTGTAGTTTTTAAGACCAAAGATACAAAGTTGGTGTCCCTTGTTAAGTTTACATTGTATTTTTTAAAATGTAACTGCATACTCCCAAACTGTAATTTGAAGTAAAACGCATAGCCAAGTATTATTCTTCACAATTTTTTTATTGTGCATTAAAAAAAGAAAACAAATAAAATTAGACATGCTATCTGCCAATAGAACTTAACCAAAAAGTTCATTCTATGCATCCAAAAATATAGAAAATATAACAAATCAAAACATTATTCAACCCAAAAAATAATGTCAAAGCAAAAACTACAAGGCCAATAATAAATAACACGTTATCTCCTCCGATTCCGCAACATGGCTGGTTGACAAACAGCCGTTCAGAAACGAACTGAAAAGCGCTAAATTAAACACTCACCAAACTTCTACTAACACAAAATTAGCAGAAGGAGCCCAAAGGGTGGCGCTAAAGAGCTGAAAAATCACGTATTACGTACGTAATTGTTGACCAACATTTGTGTGACCGTGTGTACGCAAGATAAGTTTGAGCCAACACCCTTCGGACAAAATTCCACGGTTTTGTTGTCGGAAAGTCCGATCATGTGTACGAGGCATAACTGTGTGTAATGTCCCTTGTGCTGATTTTTTTTTTTTTAAATGTCATTTGTTACAAGGTCTCTTTAACATGTCACAACTGATGTATGGTTTTGGTGGCGGGCTTTGGAGCTATTTTAATCCACTAAAACCAAGCTGGATTTTCAAGGCAAACAATTATTTTGTCATTACCTTTGTCATAGAAATGATTATCTAGTACCTACATAACATAGACCCTTATTGCACATCTCGGTTAAGTCCTGGCCTCCTCCTTCGACTATGACATGGAGCTTCATCTTATTAGATGTGTGACAAATGAGCCAACAACTTCGGAATGTCTCCAGTAATGTCCCCATAGCACACTGCCACTGAATACACACATTGGACGTGAATTACATCTACTGTGTTATCATTACGGGGTCCCTGGAAGGTCTGTCAACAATAGACGTTTTAAATCTGTTTAGGAAAAGTGTCTGTTTGGAGTAGGATCTGGAAAAAGATACACATAGTAAAGTCTTGTTCAGACTGTGTACATACAATACATTTCTGTCTGGTTTCATGAATGGTTGCCATGGTGATCAGAATGCTTGACTGTCCGGGGAAAAAAAAAAAAGGAAAGAATCGTGCTGCTTGCACCACCCAACATCCAGATGGTCCCATGCTCATGTTATTAATGGTTTCCCTGTTCAGCTAGCTTAGAAACGAGAAGCAAACAAGAGTCCGTTACTGCTACTGTGAACAAATGTGAGAATGGGATGGATATGTTTGAAGCTATAGAATATATAAATGATGAGAAGGGGAGAGCTGGGTGACTTTTAAAGACAGACCAGCTTTCCACTAGACCACAGTTAGGAATCATAACCAATTGCCTTTAAAAACATTGAGGTCTGACTTTAAAAAGGTTGACAGAAATCAGAGTTTGACCGTAACTGACCCTCACCTACAAGACCTTTGTCCAGCTTTCACTCTATCTACGTTTTTGTACTCTAACCCCCCTCCAACACATACCTTAAATGTCCAACTCCCCTTTCTCTCTGTGCCACTTCTTTACTTTCACTTTCTCTATTTTTTTTACCCTCCCTCTGTCATCTTGTCTTTCCTTTTCTTCCTTGCTTCCTACCTTCCCTCCCTTACCGGCCTTTCCTATTCTCTCTTTGCTTTCACCCTCTCTTATTTAATCTTCCTTCCTTCCTCTACTCCTTCCTTCTCCCACTACATTTCCTACCTTCCTTCCTTTGCTCCCTATTGCCCTACCCTCTGTTTTCCTGCTTTCCTTTCCTTTTACTAATTTCCCTCCCTCTCTCCTTTTTCTTTCCACCCCCCACGCGCGCACACGCACACCATGTTTATTCCTTCCCTTTTATCTTACCCTCCCTCCCAATCAGGGCTGTCTTAATGCGTGGGCACTGCCCAGGGGCCCCAGGTGCATTGGGGGCCAAATGATAGTCTTGCATTACATCATACATACCAACTGTCCCGGATTTGCCAGACCAAGCTTTTTACTACACTGTCCCAGGATGGCCATTTCCTGAGCAGCATCCTGGAACCTGTGCTGTGCCTTCCTGATCCAGTATTGTGCCCTCCTGACCCCCCTGTACTGTGCCCTTTGGGTTGATTAATCTTTGATTTATCAAATTCTTTTTATATTGTTTAAGATCCATTTTATTGAAAGTACTAATAAATATATGTTTAATATTATCAACTAATTCTTGAGTGGGTGCATAAATTGGGACCCCTGGGCCCCAGGAGCATTACTTTGCCCAGGGGCCCATGATGCTATTAAGATGGCCCTGTTCCCAGTCCCAATCCTCTTCTCCTTCCCTCCTATCTTGTGTTTTTACTTCCTTACTTCCTCTCTCTCTCATCTCACCTTTTTATTTTCTCCCTTGCTTCCTTCCTTCTTTCCCTCCAAAATGACTGGCCCTTCTTTCCTCTCTTTGCCTCTTCCTATTTTTTTTTTCAAATTCTCTTCCTTAATTTTTTTTTCTTCCTTTCTTTGCTCCCTCTTTCCATCATTATTTCCCTCCCTACCTTCCCTCTCTCCCTCCCCATTGCCCTACCCCCCTCTCCTTCCTTTCCTCCCTTGTTCCTTATCCTTACACTCACTTCAACTTCTACCATCTTCTTTCCTTCCCTCCCAATCTTCCTTTCTTCCTTCCTACCTCTTTCCATTCTATCTTACATCTTTCCTTCCCTCTTTTTTACCCTCCCTCTCTATGAACTTGTGGTTTCCTCCTTGCTTCCTTCTTTCCCTCCTAAATTGCCACCCCCCATTTCTCTGTTTCTCCCTCTCTATTTACTTTCCCCTTCCCTTCCTTAATCGTCTTTGCTCCTTTACCTTTCTCCTTCCTTCTATCACGTTCTCCCTCCCTATTGCCAAACCCTCTCTCCCCTTCTACCTCTCTCCTTATCTTCCACTCATTCCTCTCCCCACCATCTTTCTTTCATCCTTCCCTATCTTCCTTCTCTCCCTCCCTACCTTCCTTCCTTCCTTCCTTCCTTTTTACCTTCATTCCCTATCATCTTACTTTTGCTTTTCCTTGCTTCCCTCTTACCACCTTTTCCTTTCCTTAGTCTTCTTTCCTCCTTTCCTGTACTCCTTCCTTCCTTCCATCACTTTCCCTCTCCCTATTGTCCAGCCCCCTCAACCTTCCTTCCTATTCCCTTTCCAGATTTCTTTCCTTCCCACACCTTATCCTTACACTCGTCACCCCCCTTCATCACAATCTTTCTTCCCTCCTCCCTATCTTCCTTTCTTCCTTTTTTCCCTTCCTATCTTCCACCCTTCATTCCTTCTTTTATTTATTTTTCCTTCCATCACTACCCCCCCCCCACCTTTCTTTTCACTCTCCCTAGTACCTACCTTCTCTCCATTCCTTCCTTTTTTCCTTCCCTTTCTCTCCCTAAATTCCTTCCTTATCTTCAGGGCTTTTTTTCAGCGGGAACGTGGGGGAATACAGTTCCGGCACCTCTAGCACTGAATGTATATAATGGCAAAGAGTGCCGGGGTGTGCTGGAGGGGATCTATTTTTGTGTGGGGGGGGGTCTATTGTTTCTGGGTAGGTCTACTGTTGGTGGTGGGGGGGTCTTTTTTTTCCGGGGAGTAATTTGTTGCTAGGTGGGATCTACTGTTGAGGGAGAGGTCTATTGTTGCTGGCTGCTGGAGGGTCTATTGCTGACAGATCTGTTGTTTCTGCTAGGAGTCTATTGTTGTGTGGGGGGTGGTATTGTTGCTGGGGTTGGGTCTATTGTTGCTGGGCGGTTTACCGTTGCTGGAGTGGGGTCTATTTTTGCTAATTGCAAGGGATCTGTTTTACTATCTTTCTTTTTATCATTAACAAATTCCATAGATATTATTGAGTAGCACAAAATGATACTTGGTTCGGTGTTCTCTAAAAGGGGTGGTCCTAGGAGGTAGGTAGGGGGTGGAACCAGAGACAAAGGGTGACTCGGAATCGGGGAGTTCCTGTACCTATTCCCTGAGAAATAAAGCCCTGCTCACCTCTCTCCTTATCCTTCCACTCACCCCCACCCCACCATTTTTCTTCCATCCCTTTTACCTTAACTTCTTTCCCTTTTTCCCCATCTTCCTTCCTTTTTTTTTTCTTTGCTACTGTTCTTCTACTACGTCCTTTCCTCTTTTTTTCCCCCCTACCTATCTTCCTTTTCCCCTTCCCTAGAGAGAGAGAGACAATTTGCATTAGGTTAAAGACAAATGAAAGATGAATAACATGCTGGGAAAGGAAGGAAGGAAAAGAGGGAGAGAAAAAGAGGAAGGGGGGGAAGGAGGGTGAGAGAAAGAGAGAGAGAGAGAGAGAGAGAGAGAAAGAGAAAGAAAAAAAAAGAGAGAGAGTCTCTCCTCTTTCCTCTTTCCTCTTTCCTCTTTTTCTCTCCCTCTTTTCCTTCCTTCCTTTCCCAGCACGTTATTCATCTTTCATTTGTCTTTAACCTGATGCAAATTGTCATTTCATAGCGTTTCTTCATCTACATCAAAAAACTGCCTGTTGACCACAAAAGAGTATTTGGTCCTCACAGTGAAACACCTGAAACTGGAGAAGCTGGATGCCTCTGGCCTAGCACTGGCAGAAGATAAAAAGCTTTATAATAAATTTCCACGTATTTCTTTGTAGGGGGAAGCCGTGATAATGAGAAAGAGTGCGGAGCAGAGTGCATCACTCTGAAAGAATGACTATGGACCGGTGGTGATTGATCTGAACAGTGTTGGAATTGACATCTGAGCAGCTTAAAGTGACCACAATGAAAACAGAGTGAACTTGCAATGTTTGTACTTGTGATGGGCCTGCATTAAACAAACTGTAATTGCTTCTCATTGGAATTAAGAAGAGGAAGCTCTGCCTATATATTCACGCAAGCATTACAGGACCAAGACAGACACATCTGGAGCAACTCATTTACTGGAAGCTTTCAAATCACGAACAAGGAGCGTGATTGTATATCTTATCTAATGGCCCAAGGAAATCTCACTGTTATGCATTTGTATGTCAGTGCAACATGTGTTATTTCTAGGCATGAGCTGAATGGTGACGAGTCTGGACAAACCTGGACTGCTCATGTTTAGATGCGACTGGATATCCCCAAATAATAAGGCAGTTAAAGCGAATCCAGCTTTAAATAAAACGAAAAAAATGATACTGCCCAGCATTTGTAAAATAAAATCAGCTCTTGCTGCTATTCTCACCTCTTAATGGTCTAGTGCTGTACATTTTCAAGGTTGAATGATGGCCAGCATCATTCAATACACATTCCATGAGCCTAGGTTGTCAAAGATGAAGATATTTGCCAGCACACCATGAAACGGCGTAGATAGCGTCCAAACGTACATGCCTGACGAAGGGGTCCTGCGTGACTCCGAAACGTTGCACTCTCCTTGTGTTGTGATCATGCAATAAATTACACGTTTGGATGCTATCTACGCCGTTCCATGGTGTGCTGGCAAATATCTTCATTGTGACTTGAACCAGTATCCAACTGGTTGTTGCTGCAGCACCCATATCCGTGAGCTCATCCAGGAATGTGTGCGATGGGAATATGAAGTATTACAGGTTGTCAAAGACACACACCCTGTCTGGGCCTATAGGAGAGTGATACAAAGAATGGCACTCATGTGACTTTGTGAGTGCCATTCTGTGCATCAGTGAGGACTGCCTGCCATCTGAAGGCTATACTTATGCTGGGTCAGTGGCGTAGCGTGGGTTGTCAGCACCCGGGGCAAGGCAAGTAATTTGCGCCCCCCCTAACCTGCGGACTTTTATCACTCCCCGAGTCCCTTCAAATACAATAGTACTGACCTACCTGATTCCTATACTGACCATTACACACTACACTGACCACTATAATATACTGTCCACTACACTAAGAACTACACTAACCACTACACTACACTGACCACTATACTGTCCACTACACTGACCACTGCACTATACTGTCCACTACACTAAGAACTACACTGACCACTATACTGTCCACTACACTGACCACTATACTGTCCACTACACTTCACTGACCACTATACTGTCCACTACACTTCACTGACCACTATACTGACCACTACACTGAGAACTACACTGTCCACCACACTATACTATACTGACCACTATACTACAGTGACTATTAAACTGTCCACTACACTACACTGACCACTATACTACACTGACCACTATACTAACCACTATACTGTCCACTATACTGACCACTACACTATACTGTCCACTATACTGAGAACTACACTACACTGACCACTATACTGTCCACTACACTACACTGACCACTATACTACACTGTCTACTACACTACACTGACCACTACACTGACCACTATACTGACCACTACACTATACAGACCACAATACTACACTGTCCACTACACTACACTGTCCACTATACTACACTGACCACTACATTATACTAACCACTACACTATACTGACCACAATACTACACTGTCCACTACACTGTACTGACCACTATACTACACTGTCCACTATACTGTACTGACCACAATACTACACTGTCCACTACACTGTACTGACCACTATACTACACTGTCCACTACACTGTACTGACCACTATACTACACTGTCCACTACACTGTACTGACCACAATACTACACTGTCCACTACACTGTACTGACCACTACACTACACTGTTCACTACACTGTACTGACCACTATACTACACTGTCCACTACACTGTATTGACCACTATACTACACTGTCCACTACACTGTACTGACCACTATACTACACTGGCCACTACACTACACTGTCCACTACACTATACTGACCACAATACTACACTGAACCCTATACTACACTGACCACTATACTACACTGTCCACAATACTACACTGTCCACTACACTACACTGTCCACTACACTACACTGTCCACTACACTATACTGACCACTACACTACACTGTCCACTACACTATACTGACCACAATACTACACTGTCCACTACACTGTACTGACCACTATACTACACTGTCCACTACACTGTACTGACCACTATACTACACTTTCCACTACACTACACTGTCCACTACACTATACTGACCACTACACTACACTGTCCACTACACTATACTGACCACTACACTATACTGACCACTACACTATACTGACCACAATACTACACTGACCACTATACTACACTGTCCACAATACTACACTGTCCACTACACTACACTGTCCACTACACTACACTGTCCACTACACTATACTGACCACAATACTACACTGTCCACTACACTACACTGTCCACTACACTACACTGTCCACTACACTATACTGACCACTACACTACACTGTCCACTACACTATACTGACCACAATACTACACTGTCCACTACACTGTACTGACCACTATACTACACTGTCCACTACACTGTACTGACCACTACACTACACTGTCCACTACACTACACTGTCCACTACACTATACTGACCACTACACTACACTGTCCACTACACTATACTGACCACAATACTACACTGTCCACTACACTGTACTGACCACTATACTACACTGTCCACTACACTACACTGTCCACTACACTACACTGACCACTATACTACACTGTCCACTACACTACACTGTCCACTACACTACACTGTCCACTACACTGTACTGACCACTATACTACACTGTCCACTACACTACACTGTCCACTACACTATACTGACCACAATACTACACTGTCCACTACACTACACTGTCCACTACACTACACTGTCCACTACACTATACTGACCACTACACTACACTGTCCACTACACTATACTGACCACAATACTACACTGTCCACTACACTACACTGTCCACTACACTATACTGACCACAATACTACACTGTCCACTACACTATACTGACCACTATACTACACTGTACACTATACTGTCCTGCCTAGTCTTCCTATACTGACACTACATATACGGCGCCTGTCTCTCCCCCCCCCCCCCGTGTTTATCTATTTCTCACCTTATTGTCTTGCATCGTTCTGGAGGAGGAGAAGACAGCTGCCCCGGCGCTCACACTCTCCAGTGCTCGTCTCCCCTGCGCTCCGGCCGCCATATTCATTTTTCCCGGCGCACTGTGATTGGGCGAATGGGGGTCATGTGCGGAGGCGGGACCTCAGGAGCAACTGTGATCGCGTATAGGCCAGCCCCACGCCGCACATGACTCCCATACGCCCAATCACAGGGCGCCAAACACTAGACATGGCGGGGAAGCGGGGGACACAGGAAAATAAATTAGGAGGAAGCAGCCAGTAGTGACACTACTGGCACGAAATTGCGCCCCCCTAAATGTCGCGCCCGGGGCCACGGCACCCCCCACGCTACACCACTGTGCTGGGTGTTCCCTTGGGGGAAAAAATCTGCATTGATTCATCGCCTCTTTGACCAGGTAGCATTTGTTCCCAGTTTAGGGCATAGTGCCCTCTTTATATATATACTCCTTATTTCATTTCACCTAATCCTCCCCTTTCAATTCTCAGTATCAAAATTACTTTGTGTGCTACGGATATTAAACCTAGTAATACTCCCCTCCTCCATTTAGCAGCACATACACGGACAATATATATCATATACTATGGTCCCTTTTGTGCATGTACATATATACACCTACTCTCTGTATATAGAGAGTAGGTGTATATATGTAGTTGCAATTAAGAAGAAACATTGTCATAATCGGTGGTCAATACAAGGGAAAAATTGTCAGTGTTGGTGGTTATTAGGAGGAAAAATGTACTGAACGCTGTACCCTTGTTGGTGTCAGTGGGAGGAAGGATGTGTCCCATATCTGGTGTTAATGAAGAGAAGCTTGTACCCCATCACTGGTATCAGTGGGAAGAAGATTGTGTTCCTTCATTGGTGTCAATGGGAGAAAGGTTGGGTTCCATAAGTGGAGTAAGTAAAAGAAAAGTTTTATTCCATCACAGGTGTTACTGGCAGAAAGATTATGTCCCAATATTGCTGTTGATGGGAGGAAGGGTGTGTCACTTATTTGGTATCAGTGGGAGGAAGGTTGTGCCCTAACATTGCTGTCAGTAAGGCTGGCCATACACTATTCAATTTTCCTGTTCAACTTTCCTTTAGATTTACCAAAACCATATAATAGGAGGTCAAACCTAAACACTTTCAATTTGGATGCAATCAGGCAGGCCCTTGTACTACATAGTTGAAGGTAAATCTAAAGAAAATTGAACAGGAAAATTGTATGGTGTATGGCCAGCTTTAGAGAATGTGTGTGCTTCTTATTGGTGTCAGTGTTAGGAAGGTTGAGTTCCATTATTGTTGGCTGATGGGAGGAAAAATGTCCCAGAATCAGTGGTGAGTGGGAGGAAAAAATACATTAGGTTTACTTGTAAATGAGAGGAAAAATATCTGAATCAGTGGGCAGTAGAAGGGAAAATTGTCAGCATCATTGGTAATTGAGAGGACAAAAGCCCTGGAATCATTGGTCACTGGCAGGAACACTGTCCCCATGTTGGTGCCAGTGAGAGGCAGTTTGTGTCTCATCCTTGGTGTCAGTGAGTGGAAAGATGTGTCTCATCATTACTGTCAGTGGGAGGATGGTTGTACTCCATCAATGGTTTCAGTGGAGACACGTTGTCCTATTCTTGATGTCATTGGGTGACAAAATTCCCACTAGTGTTTAACAGTTACCCAAAGAGCTGTTCAATTTTCCATACTATTGCTTTTAATGGAATCACATTGAAACTGTACAGCTCCTGTTGGGGAAGAGATCACTCCTCCTGTTAGTTCCAGAATTAAAGATAGCATTCAATTTCCTGGCACCTACTACCACTCTGTTAACTGGGTCCCTGAAGAAGTAATGTGACTGCTCACTAAGCATTGAAATATGCAAATGCCATACTAATCAGCAGGTCAAAAAACACATAAGATATGCTGTCCTAAATGTAGCACCCTCTAATCTGCTACTAGATTAGTGCAGGCAAATTTATGTTAGACTCATGGTTTGCTTGTGAGTCTGAAATTGGTTCATGGAATTACTGCAGATCAGGTTGTCAGAGTCACAGAGGCAGGTCTCTGGTACCTCCCCTTGGGTCTGGAAGTTTGGAGAAACTTCAGGAAGTTAGTGGGGGCGGGGGCCAGGAGGACTGATCTGCATACTTGAGGGAACTTGGCCAATCCCCAGGCAAAATACTCTGGCAGGGAGGCTAGGTCAGCCCTTAAATATGGAGGGGCCAGGCAAGCAGGGAAGTCATGTGGAAGATGGAGTGCTGAGGAGGATGTTAGTGGAATAAGAGGGGTCCCCTAGGTCTAGGAGCCTTTGCCTCCAGGCTGGGCTCAGGCTGGCTTAGGAAGATCCATTCAGCATCACATTTTAAACAGAATTCTTGCCTGTGAGTATATCAGCACACCCAGGGATTTACAGGGGGAGTGACTGCCACATGTAGCAAGTTCACAAAGGACAGCACTGTGCCTAACCCTTTTCCCTTGTCCTGTGAGATCTTCGGAGCAGCAAGGTGGGCTGGTAGTCATGCAGCCAGGAGGACAGGCAGTTTCTACAGGCATTGGAGCTGGGAACAGCTTTACAAGAGGAGAGGAGATACTCTTGCATGCAGCTTTTCAACATTTTGTGCCATTTTCTAAAGGGGCTGAGAGCTCCTGTCCATAAGGGACTTTGCCACTAATCCAATACACTGCGTGTTTCTAGCAAGAAGAGCAGTCTAGGATTTTTTCTCTATTCAAAGGAAAGAAGTTGTCCTCATCTGTTTTCATCAAGTCAAGTTAGGCATCCCATAATCCCTATACCCTCTCCAAGTTGTTTTTTCTCAATAAAACAACGAAAACAAGCCCATGGACTGATTTCTTGTGTCTGGATGGAAGTTGGAAATGCGTGTTGCCTGGCTGTGCAGTGATAGGGAAGCCAGCAGCCCTTGCGAGGGTAGTGCCGCATGTATTATTGGAAGCATTAAGTGTTTTGGAATCCCCTACACCTGCTACCACCATGCAGACAAAGATACATGCATGTACAGCACAATACCTCTCTGCTTTTGGTTTGCTGAAGTTTTTTATGAATTAGCTTGTTTTACAATTTTCTTTAATGACAGCCATGCAAGCTTGATGTGTAATAATTCCTAAGCCCGAGTGTGTCTGTCTGTGTGTGTTGTGAAATAGTAAAAAAGTATATGCTGTAATTATGCAATATGCTTATCTGTGATATGTGGTGCGGACATCTTTAACAAATCAGGCCCAGTGTTTGCCTGTCAATCCTCGGTATCAAAGGATGCATGAATATCCACATCTGGATTTGCCCAATCCTAAACTTTAGTTCCTGACTTCCAGAGCGAGCCTAGATGACCCTGTCAGTCACATAAAAAAATTGTACTGCAAGAGCCTTACATTAGAAGAGCTCTTATACTCATCTCTCCAGCTGCCATTGTCTACTACCTTCCTTCTATTCCTGTATTGCAGCCTCCATCAGATTCTTCAGCATTTGACTCTTCTAAAAGTTCCCCTCTATGTGCTGTGGATCCTCCAACCTTATGCCTGTGGGGAGGTGCAGTTTGGTGCGGCGACAGTAACTGCACAGATTCCGTCTGCAGAGAATAGAACTTATATTAATGCAGAATCCAGTAATTCACAACAAACCCTGTAGGAAGGCACTCTTGGCCCGGGAATATTCACGACATGTAACAACAATGTGTAGAAGAGCAGGTCTCAGATGTGCCGACAACATCTATCTTGAGGGGCGGAATGTGACCTGGCCAGTCCAGACCCAAATGAGGAGGTCTCCAAATAGCATTGCGTGTCTCTATCCTTTCCCTACTCATCTGGAACCTCTCCTTGCCACTAATCACTGTTCCTGTCAGACGGCTGACCTGTCCCTACACTACCCACTCGCAAAATGCATGCCAAGCCTGGAGGCCAGGGCCTTAAATAGGCTCTGCCTGACCCAAGATGGCTGCTAGAGTTACATGGAACAGCAGCATTCAATCGGATAGCTTCTCTGGTGACCCTGAAAACCATAGAGGAACCATGTTCCTCTTGACTTCCTCTGCCCCCTGCAATGACGCTTCGGGTGAGCGCCACCTGCAGCGGAGAAAGTAGATCGTACCTGCCTACACACCATTGCTGTGTCCTGTAGAGACATAAGAGAAGAAGGAAGAAACCACTGAGCAAAGTGGGAGACACAAGCATCTGACATCCCTGGAAGTGTTTGCCAAAGCTCCTAAACTCAATTCCATAAAACCCTATGTGTCCATGTACACATAGGCTTTTACAAGAGTTTAGAAGCTACTGTAGTTAGGGGAGGTTCCACCTCCTTCAACCTCCCTCTCCTGAACACGGAAGAATTGTGTTCAGAATAGGAACGTTTTGACTGTCGGCCACAGAACACTGCAAAATCACGTTAAAATTACAGAACAATTTTTGCCACGTTTTGCGTTTTTCCACAGCTGGCAGTCAACCTAATCTGTGTGTACATGAAGCCTAATATGCTGAATATTCTGATAGAACTGCAGCTCTTGGTTGGAAGGAAGAAAGGAAGAGGTGAATCTGCTCTTGCAGGAAACTGGCCTAGTGGTTGGCCTATTCATTTTAACAAAAACCTTCAGGTAAGATTATATGTGCATTTAACATATTTTATGCATATTATTTATCTATAAACACATCCCTTGCGTAGACATCCAAAAACCCCACAATCACACCTCCCAACATTTTGAGATGGGAATGAGGGACACCTACTAGCAAACGTATGTAGGCATAGGACCCGCCCCCTGCCATTCCCCCTTAAAGGAGAATAAACCACAAAAAACTAGTTCATTAAATAAACAAGGGCTTTTTTTACCACTACTATTTCTTTATATTGGCTTTTATAATTTACATATGTAGCAATTTCGAATTTGGATGAAAGGTTTAGCACTGGAAAACACTTTTTGAAAGATAAAAAGTGCATTTTATATACAACTATATAGATTAGACCAAAATGAGGGACAAATGAGGAGGAATGAGGGACAGAGGGACATTGCTCCAAATCAGGGACAGTCCCTCCAAATCAGGGACAGTTGGGAGCTATGCCTACAACTGCTGCTGGGTGCCGCCATCTTGTATATGTTTCTGGCAGCCCCAGAAGACTCAGAACTGCCACTGAAGGGACACTTTGTAGTATTGCCCTTTGTTCTTCCCCCAGCAGCTCCATAATTTTGTATGGAAAGAAACACATTGCGAGTAAATGTTTTAAATGCTCGATTTTTCTGTGCCTTTACTTAGATACTTAACTTTTTTTAAGTTGGTGACAGGGTCTCTTTTGCTGCAATTTTTTAGGTTGGTGAAAATATTGGCAACTATGCTACTATATCTTCCAAAATCTCAGTCTATATTTATTATCACAACAGTGATACTACTTTTTCATTTTGGATGATGTTTTTCTAACGCAGCTTTGCCATGAAGTAGCATTTAAATTCTCCAGGTTTTATTGGTGCCGTGGTTTATTTGTGAACATTTCAGCTTAATGACTCCAAACGACAGAGGAAGTGAAGCCAATTTAGTCCGCAACAAATGCTGCTGCTTTCTCAGAGGCTGATTTGTAAAGGGAAACCGGCATTTGTAAAACTGGTTTTAAAACAAAATGCCTTTTCAAGCTCGATATTAATTTTGGATTAGACTCCAGTTCCTGGAAACAGCAACAAAGGGGAGTTTTACAATACAAATAGGTTGGTGCCAATGGCAACACATTCGATTTAGAATAGAATTTGTTTTTGATTAAGAGTTTTACTTTGTTAAATATGGTGATCTTGGTTTCAGTCATTTTCAAATTCTACAATCCTGAGACAAAGGATTAATATATGTATATCCACTAATATTAGAAGTTAAATGATCACACTTAGCAAACATTTGCCCTTTTTTAATCATCTTCAATGGGTTGCTTTTCTGTCTGGCTATGGTACAACTTTAATTAAAATAAAAATGCATATAAATAAAAAATCAGCCAATGTATTGCCGCCAGCAGGGGCGGACTGATAACTCATGGGGCCCCTGGGCAATAGGAGATTATGGGGCCCCCAGGCAATCAGAGAATATGGGGCCACACAGTATACACACACACAGTATACAATCACACAGTATACACATACATGTACACATAGTATACACAGACAGATGTAAAAAAAATACAGATTTATACATACTGTCCCTGGTTTTACTGAGGCTGGCAACCCTGATGGGGCCCCCTAGTGGCCCAGGGCCCTCGGGCAGTGCCCGAGTGGGTCAATGGTCGGTCCGCCCCTGGCCGCCAGTATCATTCAGCTCAATTGATCAGAAGGCTGAAATTATACATTTATTTAGCGACAAATTTAATGATTTTGCTTTTGTTTAAATTTAATTGAAATTATCATCAAATTGCACCATGTAGGCTGCTTAGGAAAAATGTGCTGAAATTATAGGCGAATCACATGGCTTTGTTGGCCGTCAAAATACAATAATCAATGTTGCTGGCTATAGCTGGGGGCACTGATCGTTTATGAAAAATCTGTCAGGTTGGTTGCACACAAGTATATTAGGCTTATGCAACTCGTTTCGCAACGAATCAAAATTCAGCAGAATTTTGCATCTTTCGGACATTCGGATGCATCCGAATGTCCGAATAAAAAAATAACGAATTTCAGCGCATACGAAAGAAATTATAGCGGATATAACAAATTAATTCGACATTTTAATGAAACAAAAGGTCAACTCAAAGTAAATCTTACAGTCCAAACAGCTGATTAATTTTGTGCTGGAGGTTGGATTACTGGCAAAGTGCATTCCTGAGAACTGAGTGAGAAGGGTATTGTATTGTATTTGAGCAGAGGAGAAGAGATACTGTCATTGTGTGTGTTAAAAGATTCAATAAACAAACGACTTTCCAAATCATTATCGCAAATATATACACATACATAAATATCGAATTTCAACGAATACAAGCGAAATTATAGCGCATATAATGAATGAATTCGACATGATTCGATATTCAGTATAACGAATATCGACACTCTAATAGGGCGTACACACGGTCGGACTTTGTTCGGACATTCCGACAACAAAATCCTAGGATTTTTTCCCACGGATGTTGGCTCAAACTTGTTTTGTCTACACACGGTCGCACAAAGTTGTCAGAAAATCCGATCGTTCTAAACGCGGTGACGTAAAACACGTACGTCGGGACTATAAACGGGGCAGTGGCCAATAGCTTTCATCTCTTTATTTATTTTGAGCATGCGTGGCACTTTGTCCGTCGGATTTGTGTACACACGATCGGATTTTCCGACAACGGATTTTGTTGTCGGAAAATTTTATCTCCTGCTCTCCAACTTTGTGTGTCGGAAAATCCGATGGAAAATGTCTGATGGAGCCCACACACCGTCGGAATTTCCGACAACACGCCCTGATCGGACATTTTCCATCGGAAAATCCGACCGTGTGTACGGGGCATTAGAATAATAATGAATTATCCGAAAACGTATTAACGTAAAGTAACGAATATAACAGAACGAAATGATGTATTTTACGAATGACAGCGAACCAAAACTAAACAAAATTTTTCGTTGTGCACAAGTCTAAAGTTTATGGATCAAAATGTAAAATAGATAAAGGTCACGCTATTCAATCATGTATATACAAATGTAAAAATTAGATGATTAGAACAGTCCACAAGTGACGTGAAAATAAATCTTGATGTCAATCTCCACCATCCACCACCGTAGTGATCTTAAATATCAGTGACTCCACTAACAGCTGAAAGCCTTGCTTACCAGCTCCTATTGATCCCTCATTACGACAACGGATCATTAGCGCTTGTGGGTTTAGCCCAGCCAAGGCCTTTCTCCAGGTCCAGATGGTCTCCCAACAAGATCACCCCTTGGCACCGTACAACATGTGAAGATTTCTCACTCAGGTTCCAGGTGATGGATCTCCTCTGTCCGGAGGAAACTCAAAGACCGACTCACCTGAGTTAGAAATCTTCACATCTCATACGGTGCCAAGGGGTGATCTTGTTGGGAGACCATCTGGACCTGGAGAAAGGCCTTGGCTGGGCTAAAGCCACAAGCACTAACGATCCCTTGTAATGAGGGATCAATAGGAGCTGGTAAGCGAACCTTTCAGCTGTTGGTGTAGGCACTGATATTTACGATCACTACGGTGATGGATGGTGGAGCTTGACATCAAGATTTATTTTCACATCACTTGTTCTAATCATCTAATTGTTACATTTGTATATACAGGATTGAATAGTGTGACCTTTATCTATTTTATGTTTACTTACTGTGTATATGTCTCACAGAAGGTTTGATGCTTACACTTTTCATTCTGAATATTTCTTAGCGTGTTTTTTTTCAAGTTTTTTATTTAAATCAAATTGTGTCAGGTCCATACTGAACCGGCTGAATTTTGATCCATATATGGCTGGCTTTAAAGTGATATTAAAGGCTTGTTCTTTTTGGTTAAAAAACAACAAGCATTGTATACTTGCCTGCTCTGTGCAGTGGTTATGCACAGAGCACCCTAGATCCTCCTCTTCTCGGGTCCCTCCTGGCAAGCAGCTTGCTATGGGGGCACCCGAGTCGAGTCACTGCTCTGTGTGTCCATTCAGACATGGAGATGCAACTCGGCCCCACCCACTCTCTCCTCATTGGCTCATTGACTTTGATTGACAGCAGCGAGAGCCAATGGTGCACCTCTGCTGTCTCAGCCAACAGGAGGGGGAGTCCCGGACAGCCGAGGCTTTCATGTAACATTGCTGGCTAGAGATAGGGCTTAGGTAAGTATTAGGGGGCTAAGGGGGCTGCTGCATAGAATGTATTAAAGCGGACCTTCAGTCATTTTTTCAACTTTCCATCTATTAAATCTTCTGCCCTTGTTGTTTTAACTTTGGATAGTAAAACATTTTTTTCTGCCAGTAAATACCTCATACAGCCCACTTGCTGTTTCTTGTCTAATAATAAACCTAGGCTTATGACATCATGCACAGCTCTCTCTCTCACTCACATGAGAGCTTGCCTGGAAGGGAGGGGGGTGAGTCATAAGAGGGCCAATAAGAGCTGCAGGGTGTGTCTGTGTAAATCCAAGAAGTGAACAGGCAGCAGCTTCAGCCAGACTCAGTGAAGGGAGATTTCTGCAGCATATTTGGCATGTACAGAATCACATTATATATAAAATAATATGCAAAGTGGTTGGAGGGAAGCTTCAGAATGGCAAAGATGTTTTTATTACAAATTATGTGAGCAGACTGCAGTTCCTCTTTAAGATAAAAAAACCTTCTGCCTTTAGAACCACTTTAAAAAACGACAAGACACACGTCAGCAACATTATTGCATTACAGCATTTGTCTAAGGTTCGCCAGTTCCTAAATGTCTTGCAGGACAATTTCATGGTAGATACACCAACTAGAAATAAAGCATTACTGGATCTACTGATTACCAACAATACAGACCTGATCACGGATGTGGAAATACGGGGCAATTTAAGGAACAGCGATCACAGGTCAATTGGCTTCAGTATAAATCACACAAATAGGAAACATAAGGGGAATACAAAGACACTGAATTTGAAAAGAGCCAACTTCTCTAAACTACGAACCTTGCTAGAAGGCATAAATTGGGATAAAATCTTAGGACCAAAGAACACGGAGGAGAGATGGGTTTGCTTTAAGAGCATATTAAATAAGGGCATTAGCCAATGCATCTCCAATGTAAAAATGCATATAAAAGCAAAGGAGAAGGCCTTCAGAAAATACAAGGTTGAGGGATCATCATCAGCATTCAGACTTTATAAAGAATGCAACAAGAAATGTAAGGGTGCAATTAGGGCGGCTAAGATAGAACACAAAAGAAACATAGCGGAGGAGAGCAAAAATAATCCCAATAAATTCTTTATGTAAATAGTAAAAAAGAGAGGACAGATCATATTGGCCCCATAAAAAATGAGGAAGGACATCTGGTTACAAAGAATGGGGAGATGGCGAAGGTATTGAATTTATTCTTCTTCTCAGTCTTCACGAGGGAATCAGGGGCTTCAGTAACCAAAACTGCAGTGTTTATCCTTTTGACACATCACAGGAAACACTTCCATGGTTATCAGAGGACAGAATTAAAATTAGACTTGGGAAACTTAACATTAATAAATCAGCTGATTGGAGAAAAGCCAATGTAGCACCAATATTTAAAAAGGGCCCAAAATACCTCCCAGGGAATTACAGACCAGTTAGCCTAACAAGCTCTTGGAGGGGATGATAAGGGACTATATACAGGATTTTAGTAATGAGAACGCTATCATTAGCAGTAATCAGCATGGACTCATAAAGAATTATTCTTGCCAACCCAATCTATTAAACTTCTATGAGGAGGTGAGTTGCCATCTAGATAAAGGAAGGCCCGTAGACGTGGTGTATCTGGATTTTGCAAAAGCATTTGACACAGTTCCCCATAAACATTTACTGTACAAAATAAGGTCCATTGGCATGGACCATAGGGTGAGTACATGGATTGAAACCTGGCTACATGGGCGAGTTCAGAGGGTGGTGATAAATGGGGAGTACTTGGAATGGTCAGGGTGGGTAGTGGGGTCCCCCAGGGTTCTGTGCTGGGACCAATCCTATTTAATTTGTTTATAAACGATCTGGAGGATGGGATAAACAGTTCAATCTCTGTATTTGCGGACGATACTAAGCTAAGCAGGACAATAACTTCTCCGCAGGATGTGTAAACCTTGCAAAAATATCTGAACAAATTAATGGGGTGGGCGACTACATGGCAAATGAGTTTTAATGTAGAAAATGTAAAATAATGCAAACATATGAATGCAATCTATACATTGGAGGGAGAACCTCTGGGGGAATCTAGGATGGAAAAGGACCTGGGGGTCCTAGTAGATGATAGGCTCAGCAATGGCATACAATGCCAAGTTGCTGCTAACAAAGCAAACAGAATATTGGCATGCATTAAAAAGGGGATCAACTCCAGAGATAAAACGATAATTCTCCCACTCTACAAGACTCTGGCCCAGCTGCACCTAGAGTATGCTGTCCAGTTCTGGGCACCAGTCCTCAGGAAGGATGTACTGGAAATGGAGCGAGTACAAAGAAGGACAAAGCTAATAAAGGGTCTGGGGAATATTAGTTATAAGGAAAGGTTGCGAGCACTGAACTTATTCTCTCTGGAGAAGAGACGCTTGAGAGGAGATATGATTTCAATTTATAAATACCGTACTGGTGACCCCACAATAGGGATAAAACTTTTTGTTGAAGGGAGTTTAACAAGACTCGCGGCAACTCATTAAAATTAGAAGAAAAGAGGTTTAACCTTAAACTATGTAGAGGGTTCTTTACTATAAGAGCGGCAAGGATGTGTAATTCCCTTCCACAGGCGGTGGTCTCAGCGGGGAGCATTGATAGTTTCAAAAAACTATTAGATAAGCACCTGAATGACAGCAACATACAGGGATATACAATGTAATACTGACATATAATCACACACATAGGTCGGACTTGATGGACTTTTTTCAACCTCACCTACTATGTAACTATGTAACGATATGATCATACACTCACACAGCATTTTGCTATCTAAAGGACATTCAGTTAAGCATTTATTTAATGCCAACAAACTATACACTATATCAGCAGTACTTCCTAGGCTTTCCATCACAGATAAGCACACATGAAAGCGATGCTCCCTCTCCAATGATGCATCCATGGCTGGATAACCAGTGCTCAGGCACGGATTGTGGTATGCTAAAAAACTGTAGAGAAGGAATATAACAGACAGCACAGACAAATGTAGCAAGATATCAGCTTTATTGGGGCATCAATGTGTGCAGCACAAACAGTCAACGAGTTTCCGCCACAATGACCTTACTCATTAGTAAGGCCATTATGATGGAAACGCATTGACTGTTTGCACTGCACAAACTGATGTCTTAGGCCAGCCATACGCGGTTTGAATCTTGGTCAGTTCAGCAGGGCCCAGCCGAGATTCAAACCTTTAATGGGCAGACTGAATGTACCAAGTTGATCGATCAATCGACTTGGGCACAACCAGGCTGCTGGATTACAATTATCGCTAGCCGCTGCTAAAGCCACTAGCAATGATCACTGCCTTCTCCCGGCGAGGACGGCTTCCACCTCGGGAGCAGACAATTGCTCGGCAGGAGGGATTCCGCTGTCAGCACTGTCTGTGTTGATGGGGGAATTGTGCAAGGAAATTTGCACCGTGTACAGTCTGCCTTAATAAAGCTGATGTCCTTCTGCATTTGACCATGGAGCTGCCGATCTTCCTTATCTCCTATCTATGTGGTTGTTGGGACTTTGTCTTTTTAAAGCGAATGGCTGGCACATAGCAAACCCAGTCTTATTGGTAATTGTAAGCGTCCCATAGTTTCCACAGACTGCTAATGGGTTGGGTTTACCCTCCAACCCATGCTTGAATCCAACCCAAAGCTCATCCCTAATGTTCAGAGGCCAGACAGTGCATTGTTGGTAGTTGGTGGTTGTGGCAGTAAGCAGTCACATTAGTTCACTGTGTCCAAAAACTGCTAATGGGTTGGGTTTGCCTTCAACCCATGCTTGGCCTGAACCCAAAGTTCATGCCTATTGTTAACCTTGTGCAGTGACAGAACACACTAACATGGATTTAAGGTGATGGAGGCTAAAATGGCTGACTGCTTGGGCATTGTGACAGTTTGGGGAAGTGTAGTAGGTACATGTTGGACATTCAACAGCCCTTTATGATACAGGATACTTTCTTTTTCACAAGAAAGATAAAGGAAGTGTAAACTATAGCATTAAAATTGCATGTTTTGTAGCAGTAGGCTCTTAGTATTATAAAAGTAAGATTTTATTATCTGCAAAAATTTATGGTCAAAAAGTAGCAGAGTATGATATCATAGACTGGATTTCCTGTAATAACAGCACGCGTTGCTGGAATGTGTTCATTAAATTTTATGGTGAAATCTTTTTTTCCATTTCTGAGTGCCAGTCTCCAACCTGTCATGCCAGCTGGACTCCAGAAAGCCATAAAGTGCACTTTAACAAACAACTATATTGGAGTGGAGTTGGTGACATGCTTCCTCCAGAAATACAGAAGAATGAATGTAACCCTTGGCAATACAATGCTTGGACACACCAGGGGAGGAAGTAACAGTTCACTGTGTTGCAACAAATGATAAATCGCTCTATGATATTCCAAAAGACAAATGGGAAGGAGACATGACCTCCCATAGCAATTGTTGATGTACTAGGGGAAAGCATATAGTAAATCTTTTGTTGTAACCTGTGGTTTTGGGTTTGGTTGGCACCACATTATGACATCACAATGATTCATCTAGTGATTTACAGATATTATGGTTTGTTTTCAGTGGGAGTAGAGCTAAAAGAATGAGACCTTCTCCTTAGGAATGAAAAGTAATGCAGTGAGTAAGGTGTCTGGTTAGGGAAAAACTCTTTTAAGCATTATTTGTATCTAAACAGGTCATGGAACCTATACCACTTATGAATCAAATTAGTTTTACCTGCTAGCTTGGTGCTGTTGGTTTTAAAGTGAGACTTAAGACAATAAAGACTAGTGAAAACAGTGAAGTATTACTATTACCTATCATTAAAAAAAAAGTCCCTACACTTAAAGACACCCTGTCACCAACTCAAAAAACGCGGTTAAAAGCAGAGTAAACCCAAGTCTTTTAAATGTTTACTTGCAGATTTTTCCATAAGCTTGCACTATGCTTCTAAACTTGCTACCAAATTGAATTACTACTGTAAGAGTCAATTCCCTCTCCTCCTTTTTTTGCACATCATAGCCCTCTACTCCTTTAACTGTTTTGAATTACTGTCTTGCTGTATGCTGGCCCAGCTCCTTCTCCCCTCCCCTTACCTCCCTACATAACTTTTTATATAGTTCCTGAGAGAGGAGCTAAGAGGAATATTGTAGAGTGTCACTTATGCCGCGTATACACGAGCGGAATGTCCGACAGAAAAAGTCAGACGAAAGCTTTTCATCGTCTATTTCGATCGTATGTATGTCTCATCGGACTTTTTTTTTTTTCGAAAATTCTGACGGACCTAGAAATAGAACATGTTTTAAATATTTCCGACAGAACCAATTCCTATCGGGAAAACCGCTCGTCTGTATGCTGTTCCGACGGACTAAAAACGACGCATGCTCTGAAGCAAGTATGAGGCGGAAGCTATTCGCTACTGGCTATTGAACTTCCTTTTTCTAGCCCCGTCGTACCTGTTGTACGCCAACGCGTTCTGTACGGTCAGACTTTGGTGTGACCGTGTGTGAGCAAGACTGCTTGAGCAGAATTCCGTCGGAGTTCCGTTGGAGAAACCTTCGGAGTTTATTCCGATGGCAAAACCGATCGTGTGTTTAGGGCATTAGTGATAGCTCTGAATATGCTGGGCTGCTGACATCACATCTAATATGGTAGCACCCAGAAGCAGTGTCAGAGCTTTTAGATGTCCATGTCCAAAAAGGCTTTTACAATATGTTTTGTAAATATCGTATGAGTCTCTTTAAATTGAAGAAGTTTGCAGCTTGTGGATGCTTTGCAAACGCTTTGTAGAAGCTTGATGTACATACTGCTCTTATACAAGTTGAACCACTGTGTGCAAGGGATCTGCCCCACACCTCTCTACATAACCTTTTATGTAATGGTGAAGGAGGGGAATACTATAAATTGACACTTGGGTGAAACCTCTGAGTCTATTAGGGCTTCTGATAGACAGAGATTCTAGTCCATAGTGATATGATATAATCACGCAATTGCTGCAGATTTGTCGGCTGCACATTCATAATGCGAATCTCCCCTTCCACCACAACCCTAAGGTGCTCTATTGGATTGAGATCTGGTGACTGTGGAGGCCATTGGAGTACAGCGACCTCATTATAATGTTCAAGTAGCCAGTGGTGAGATTATTTGAGCTTTGTGACATGGCGCATTATCCTGCTGGAAGGAGCCATTAGAAGATGGATACACTATAGTCATAAAGGGATGGACATGGTCAGCAACAATACTCAGGTAGGCCGTGGTGTTTAAACGATGCTCAATTGGTACTAAGGGGCCCAAAGTGTGCCAAGAAAATATCCCCCCCACCATTACACCACCACCACCAGACTAAATCATTGATACAAGACAGGATGGATCCATGCTTTCATGATATTTATGTCAAATTCTGACCCTACCATCTGAATGTCGCAGCTGAAATTGAGACTCATCAGACCAGACAATGTTTTCCAATCTTCTATTGTCCAATTTTAGGTGAGCCTGTGAAAATTGTAGCCTCAGTTTTCTGTTCTTAGCTGACAGGAGTGGCACCCGGTGTGTAGGGTTGCCACATCATCCCTTTAATCCAGGACACATATTAATCACACAGGTTCTGAGGCTGATTTAATGCAGGTGAAACACCAAGTGAGTTTAATTACGACCTTAATCAGCCCCAGAACCTGTGTAATGTGTGCCCTGGATTAAAGGAATGATGTGGCCCATCTGCTTCAAGGTTCGATGTGTTGTGTATTCAGGGATGGTATTCTGCATACCTTGGCTGTAACGAGTGGTTATTTGAGTTAGTGTTGCCTTTCTATCATCTCAAACCAGTCTGACCATTCTCCTCTGACCTCTGACATCAAGAAGGCATTTTCCTCCACACGACTGCCATCTGGCACCAACAACCATGCCACGTTCAAAGTCAATTGAATCCCCTTTCTTCCCCATTCTGATGCTCAGTTTGAACTTCAGCAAGTCATCTTCACCACGCTTGAATCCCCAAATGCATTGAGTTGCCGCCATGTGATTGGCTGATTAGCAATTTGTGTTACCAAGCCATTGAACAGGTGTACGTAATAAAGTGGCCGGTGAGTGTATATCCGCCCTATACAACTTGTATAGGCTTTTCTTTGCCCACACCAAAATCAGAAAGTGCCTTTTTTATGGTTCCCCTAGTCTTAATTCTGCCAGGAAACATAAAGAGTTTGAATAGTTTAGGGCAGCACAGTGGATTGGTGGTTAGCACTTCTGCCAAGCAGCACTAGAGTTTGCATGTTCTCCCTGCGCCTGTGTGGGTTTCCTCCCACACTCCAAGGACATGCTGGTGGGTTCATTTGCTCCTGTCTGAATTGGCCCTAGTATGAGTATGTATGAATGTGAGTTAGAGACCTTAGAATGTAAGCTCCTTGAGGGCAGGGACTAATTTGATCGTACAATATATATGTAAAGCACTGCATAAATTGACAGCACTATATAAGTACCTGTAATTAATTAATTTCAAGATAGATTAGAGCTAGAGAAAGAGACAGCTGGATTGTTTTTCAATATAAAACGCCTGTAAGCAGGATGAATGACCTTGGAACTTTCTATATTATTATTATTATACAGGATTTATATAGCGCCAACAGTTTGCGCAGCGCTTTACAACATGAGGGCAGACAGTACAATTACAATACAAATCAATACAGGAGGGATCAGAGGGCCCTGTTCGTTAGAGCTTACAATCTAGAATATATCTCCTCAGGATTCCAGCAGCAACATTTTCTATGCAATAAACCTGCACTGAGTGCTATTTATTCATCATTTAGTTTCTTAGAGAGTGCAGTAATACTCTGGAATTTAACTTACTGAGGTAGTAGCAGCAATTTCCATACTTATATTATTCACTGATATGTTCTTGCTGCTTTCTGTAACATGCGAGAAGTTCTCACATTATTTTTATCAGCTGGTGTAAATGTGTTGAATGGGTAGCAGGCTCTGGATTTAGTAACACATTATGCATGAAGAGCTCCTTCTGTGTCTACATGGAAACCTGAAGATAACGTAAACGTATTTCATGGCCATCTGCTTATCGGAAGTTCAAAACAGCCAATTAAGCCATTCAATTGGGAAAATAGATTTATATTTTTACTTACTTTCTCAAACTCTGGATAATATGTTAATGAAGCAGATTTCTAGTTTAAAAGTGGGCCTGTCAAGTTGCCTTTTTAGGAAGAAGTGACAGATTTCTTTTGATAGCCTACATGCATGTCCTCTACAGCTTCTAAAAGGCTGCCATAGGTCTGAGAGGCCTGTTGCATTATGCCCCGTACACACGGTCGGACTTTGTTCGGACATTCCAACAACAAAATCCTAGGATTTTTTCCGACGGATGTTGGCTCAAACTTGTCTTGTATACACACGGTCACACAAAGTTGTCAGAAAATCCAATCGTTTTGAACGCGGTGACGTAAAACACGTACGTCGGGACTATAAACGGGGCAGTGGCCAATAGCTTTCATCTCTTTATTTATTCTGAGCATGCGTGGCACTTTGTCCGTCGGATTTGTGTACACACGATCGGAATTTCCGACAACGGATTTTGTTGTCGGAAAATTTTATATCCTGCTCTCAAACTTTGTGTCGGAAAATCCGATGGAAAATGTGTGATGGAGCCCACGCACGGTCCGAATTTCCGACAACAAGGTCCTATCACACATTTTCCGTCGGAAAATCCGACCGTGTGTACGGGGCATTAGGGTGTGCACCTCAGAGCTCAAACACACATACGTGTGTATGTATGTGTGTGTGTGTGTGTGTATATATATATATATTTATATTCACTCTTATAAATAAATGCAACCAACATTTTAAAATGTATTAAAACATGGGCTGTGTCAGTAGAGCAGTGAACGTGTCAATAGCACAGAGGTTGGTGTCAGTGGGACAGTGAATGGAGTCAGTAGAGCAGTGGATGGCATTAGTAGTTTTTTTTATTTTTATTACTTTATTTTTCTATTTTTTATTTTTTTTTATTATTTTTTATCATTTCTTTTTACAAATTTTAGGAGCCCCAATGGGGTGCTTTGGTGAAATATCAGGGTCTAAACAGACCCCTGATGTCTCACTTTTGAGACAGAGAATGGAATTGAGGACAGAAATTCCCCAGTCCCTTCCTCTGCAGCCTCATGCCGCGTACACACGAGCGGACTTTACGGCAGACTTGGTCCGGCGGACCAGAGTGCGTTGCATAATTCGATCGTGTGTGGGCTCCGGCTGACTTTTTTTTCCCAAAAGTTCGACGGACTTGGAACTAAACATGTTTCAAATCTTTCCGACGGACTCGAGTCCGGTCAAAAAGTCCGCTCGTCTGTATGCTAGTCCGACGGACAAAAACCGACGCTAGGGCAGCTATTGGCTACTGGCTATGAACTTCCTTGTTTAAGTCCGGTCGTACGTCATCATGTACGAATCCATCGGACTTTGGTTGATCGTGTGTAGGCAAGTTTGTTCATTCGGAAAGTCCGTCGAAAAGTCCACCAGACCAAGTCAGTCGAAAGGCCGTCCCTGTGTACGCGGCATCAGATGCACTAGACAGTGAATAAATAGGTAATGCTCTGTGTTGAGCAGCTTCCTGTTCATTTACAAACTGAAGCATAGTAAACACAGTTTACTATGCTTCAGTTATGAATGGACATAGGAGCGATCTGTACCTATCCATTTTGTTCATTCAGGGGCCTGTAAATGGCATATTTATCAGCCCCTTCCCCTGCTATCCATCCTGAAACATCCCCCACAGCAGCCGGGCAGTGCTATGGGGAGGGGGGGCAGGCAGCAGGGAGAATCAGCATTGCAGATTCTTCCTCTTCCTTCTTCCTCTTCTAACCAGTGTTGAGACAACCATCCTGAATTTGCTGTCTGAATTAGACTCTTACTTCCATTTGTCTAACTTTGAAATGAACCTCTCTAATGCCCCGTACACACGGTCGGACATTGATCGGACATTCCGACAACAAAATCCTAGGATTTTTTCCGATGTTGGCTCAAACTTGTCTTGCATACACACGGTCACACAAAGTTGTCAGAAAATCCAATTATTCACAACGCGGTTACATAAAACACGTACGTCGGGACTATAAACGGGGCAGTAGCCAATAGCTTTCATCTTTTTATTTATTCTGAGCATGCGTGGCACTTTGTGCATCGGATTTGTGTACACACGATCGGAAATTCTGACAACGGATTTTGTTGTCGGAAAATTTTATAGTATGCTTTCAAACGTTGTGTGTCAGAAAATCCGATGGAAAATGTGTGATGGAGCCTACACACGGTCGGAATTTCCTACAACAAGGTCCTATCACACATTTTCCATTGGAAAATCCGACCGTGTGTACGGGGCATAAGTCCGAGGCATTAAATATGTATGTTGAGGTAAATATCCCTCTATCCGCACATCAAAGAAAACGAGTTAGTAGTGATAATGTCAATCTCAGCATGGGCTCCGGCCAGGTTACACCCCCACTATATAAGTTCTAGGGGCATGGCCTAGTGGGAGCCCAGGATAAGGTTGCCATTATCACTACTAACAGGTTTGCTTTGATGTGCGGCTACAGGGATATCTACCTCGAAATACAGTACATTGATGTCTGGAGCTGGGATGAGCTCCCTCCCCAGCCAGCACTCACAGCGGTGGGACTGAGAACTAGCACCCCTTTCTGAGCCTGAGCACCTTCACACAAGGTTTCTATGGTTCACAGTGAGGCATTGAATATGCCTGTTCCATCAGGCAGGCTGCAGAACTTGCGAACAAGTTTCCCCTTTAAATGGGCGACGAAGAAACTGTAATATTTTGGCCTCTTTCTCACTCCATTATTGTTGCCTACATTCCAGGAGAATTTCCCTCCAGAAGTGGTGCCTTTTTTCTTATACCTAGTTCAGCAGAAATAGTATACTCAAATATTAACATTTCCTACCCGCCTATTTTATCTCCAACAGACACTCCCAATCACCATTACCCCGAGCTATCTGCGACAGGTAAGGAGGGAATTCCTGCAGTTTCTTTGGGCTGATCGATCTCCCAGAATAAAATCAGACATCCTTAGCTTGTCCAAGCGTTCATGAGGGACATGGATTTTCCAGAATCCATCCACTATTGACCAAACCACAAAACTCTAAAAGCTGGGTGACCTTTGAGCAGGTCTTCTCCCTGCATGCACTTCCTTGGCTGCAGGGTCCATACCCAGCCAGTATCAGAGACCACCCGTTGTTGGGTGCTACCCTCAAGGCTGTTCGCCAGACTCATCTTAAAGCTATTGTTACCACTCCTGTCTCATCTATATATCCTGTCGTAGGGAATCCCAACTTTCCTCCAGGGCTCCAGGATGCAAGGTTTTTCCATTTATAACAGCAAAATAGTTCAGGACAAAGGATTTTCAAGATATAAGTGGCCGGAAAATAGTGGCTGCTATGATTGACCCTCTTTGTCTTTGTAGCAAGCATACCAGTTCATACCAGTTCAGATACTTTCTCCTCTGTTTACCTTCAACTCAGAGCAGCATACAGTACCCTAGCCCATCACCGCTTAGACTTGGGGTCTTGGTGGCATATGCAGCGATCATTGGCCCCGTGATGGAGGAGGGTCCTTCCTTTCTCAAGGCCTGGGAAATCGACCCAACTCAACAATTCTCCTCCAAACAACACAAGTTAATTCTCCACTTCATGCATATGTCTTCTATCCCCTTAAGACTGCAGGAATCTGGGTAAAGTCTACTGACTCAATGGTACCAGGTCCCATGAAACTACATTGCAAGTATCGGGAGATAGACCCTTCTTATTGGAGGTATGGGGCAGATAGAGGCATGTGGTTTCTGGGCTTGTCTTCTCATCCACCCCTTCTGACAAAGTGTTTGCGACTTGATACTAGACTTGATGGACCTCTCCCTCCAGCATGACCCTGCAGCTGTCTTCTACATCTCAGTTCTTTCTCCAAAGGAAATACAGCCATTCCCTGATTGTTCATCCCATCACATCAACACAGCTAGGGTTTGCATTCATCTTCACTTCCTTCGTTAGGTCATTGGATCAAAGCTACGAACAGCATTCAGAAGATGGAGGAACTAAAAGCTAATTTCTAAAATACTTTTTTTTTCTTTACCCTTTCTGACAGGTACAGGGATCAATTGGCATACAGCCTGGAGTAACAGGTCAGGGGTCCCTCATCCCTTATTCTTTGCCCCTTCCCTTTCCTTTTTTTCCTCCTCCCTCCTTTTTCCTTGCTTACTCTTTCACCCCTTTCCTCTTCTCTTATAGTTCTAGCCAGAGGCGTCACCAGGGGGTGGCTATTGGGGCTACAGCCCCGAGCCTGGGGCTAATAGCCCCGAGTCTCTTGTCCCGGTCCTAGAATGCAGGGGACAGGGGCGGACTGAGCCGTGCTAATGCTGGCTCCGGCTCCAGCTCCGCCCCCCACTCTACTCTTGGTCACTGGTTGCTATAGCCGCCTAGCGGCTAGCAACCAGTGACGTCACTGCCCGGCATTCAAAGCGGAGGAGGATTGCACTTCCTCCTCCTCCGCGCTAGTGCTCATGGGGCCTGCCTTTTCTGGACTGGAGCGGCCCACCGATCAGTCCTATCCCAGCGCTCTGTGACTGGAAGAGGACATCGATCGGCGCTCGGGAGGGCGGCTCTCCTCCGGCTGTCTCACACACCAGCACCACGGCTAAGCTGCTGCTGCAGGACCTGGACACAGGTAGGTCAGTCAGTGTGTGTATGGCAGGTACCAAGTCAGTGTGTGTGGGTCAGTGTATGTAGGTCAGTGTGTGTGGGTCAGGTAGGTCAGTGTGTGTGGGTCAGTGTATGTAGGTCAGTGTGTGTGGGTCAGGTAGGTCAGTGTAGGTCAGGTAGGTCATTGTAGGTCAGGTAGGTCAGTGTATGTAGGTCAGTGTAGGTCCGTGTGGGTCAGATAGGTCAGTGTATGTCAGGTAGGTCAGTGTGGGTGGGTCAGGTAGGTCAGTGTAGGTCAGGTAGGTCAGTGTATGTAGGTCAGTGTAGGTCCGTGTGGGTCAGATAGGTCAGTGTATGTCAGGTAGGTCAGTGTGGGTGGGTCAGGTAGGTCCGTGTGGGTCAGTGTGTGTGGGTCAGTGTATGTAGGTCAGTGTGGGTCAGGTAGGTCAGTGTGTGTGGGTCAGTGTATGTAGGTCAGTGTGGGTCAGGTAGGTCAGTGTGGGTCAGGTATTTCAGTGTGTGTGTGTGTGGGTCAGATAGGTCAGTGTGTAGGTAGGTCAGTGTGGGTCAGGTAGGTCAGTGCATGTAGGTCAGTGTATGTCAGGTAGGTCAGTGCATGTAGGTCAGTGTATGTCAGGTAGGTCAGTGTATGTAGGTCAGTGTATGTCAGGTAGGTAGGTCAGTGTGTGTATGTCAGGTAGGTCAGTGTATGTCAGGTCAGTGTGGGTCAGGTAGGTCAGTGTATGTCAGAAAGGTCAGTGTGGGTGGGTCAGGGTGTGTGGGTCAGGTAGGTCTGTGTGGGTCAGGGTGTGTGGGTCAGGTAGGTCCGTGTGGGTCAGTGTGTGTGGGTCAGTGTGTGTGTGGGTCAGGTAGGTCAGTGTGTGTGTGGGTCAGGTAGGTCAGTGTATGTAGGTCAGGTGGGTCAGGTAGGTCAGTGTATGTCAGGTAGGTCAGTGTATGTAGGTCAGGTAGGTCAGTGTTTGTAGGTCAGGTAGGTCAGGTAGGTCAGTGAGGGTGGGTCAGTGTAGGTAGGTCAGTGTATGTAGGTCAGGTAGGTCAGTGTAGGTCAGTGTGTGTGGGTCAGGTAGGTCAGTGTGTGTGGGTCAGTGTATGTAGGTCAGTGTGGGTCAGGTAGGTCAGTGTATGTCAGGTAGGTCAGTGTATGTAGGTCAGTGTGGGTCAGGTAGGTCAGTGTATGTAGGTCAGTGTATGTCAGGTAGGTCAGTGTATGTAGGTCAGTGTGGGTCAGGTAGGTCAGTGTATGTAGGTCAGTGTATGTCAGGTAGGTCAGTGTATGTAGGTCAGTGAGGGTCAGGTAGGTAGGTCAGTGTGTGTATGTCAGGTAGGTCAGTGTATGTCAGGTAGGTCAGTGTGGGTCAGGTAGGTCAGTGTATGTCAGGTAGGTCAGGGTGTGTGGGTCAGGTAGGTCAGTGTGGGTCAGTGTGTGGGTCAGTGTATGTAGGTCAGTGTGTGTGTGGGTCAGGTAGGTCAGTGTGTGTGGGGGTCAGGTAGGTCAGTGTATGTAGGTCAGGTGGGTCAGTGTATGTCAGGTAGGTCAGTGTGGGTGGGTCAGTGTATGTAGGTCAATTAGGTCAGTGTATATCAGGTAGGTCAGTGTAGGTCAGTGTGGGTCAGGTAGGTCAGTGTATGTAGGTCAGTGTGTGTAGGTCAGGTGGGTCAGTGTATGTCAGGTAGGTCAGTGTTGGTGGGTCAGTGTAGGTCAGTGTGGCTCAGGTAGGTCAGTGTGTGTGGGTCAGTGTGGGTGGGTCAGTGTAGGTCAGTGTGGGTCAGGTAGGTCAGTGTGTGTGGGTCAGTGTATGTAGGTCAGTGTAGGTCAGGTAGGTCAGGAAGGTCAGTGTGGGTCAGTGTGTGTGGGTCAGGTAGGTCAGTGTATGTCAGGTAGGTCAGTGTGGGTGGGTCAGTGTATGTAGGTCAGTGTGGGTCAGGTAGGTCAGTGTATGTAGGTCAGTGTGTGTGTGGGTCAGGTATTTCAGTGTGTGTGGGTCAGGTAGGTCAGTGTGTGTGGGTCAGTGTATGTAGGTCAGTGTGGGTCAGGTAGGTCAGTGTATGTAGGTCAGTGTATGTCAGGTAGGTCAGTGTATGTAGGTCAGTGTGGGTGGGTCAGTGTATGTCAGGTAGGTCAGTGTGTATCAGGTAGGTCAGTGTATGTAGGTCAGTGTATGTCAGTATATGTAGGTCAGTGTATGTCAGGTAGGTCAGTGTGTGTATGTCAGGTAGGTCAGTGTATGTCAGGTAGGTCAATGTGTGTCAGGTAGGTAGGTCAGTTTAGTGGTCAGCATTGATGGGCACTGGTAAGCCAGGCAGCAACCAGCAAGTCAGCCTACCCCCACCACACAACCACACAACCCCTCCGCCTAACCAAAAAAAAACAGCGCCACTAGAGCACTCCCCCCCCCACCCCCCCACCCCCCGTGCCGGCCTTGGACTTCGGGCTGAAGCCCCTGGTATTTTTGCCACCTAGCAACGCCCCTGGTTCTAGCTGTTCCTTTTTTTACCTTTTCCATAAATATAAATAAGGTGGGGGCCTCATGGTTCCCCATTAGGGTCATAAGCTTTCCCTTTAGCAGATTGTTTGCCTACCATCTTTTAGTCCAAGTCTTCTTAGCAAGGGTCTGCTTTTCGGGTGCTTTAGACATGCTCTGTTCTCTGGATCATTTTACTCTCCAGGCTTCCATTTAATGTTTGTCTGCATTTTCTTTTCCTTGTAACTGTAAGGCCCCTTTAGGATTTAGGATTTAGCTTCTCTAAAAGCTAGTTATAACTTGGCGCGTTTGCCATATTTATTTAGCTTGTTGCATGAGGCACAGGAACACATTAGATGCTTCCAGCTGTTTTTGAGATACAGTATATCAGGCTTCTGGTGTCTCTCTGAGCATTTTAGTCGGAATAGACTACCTCCAGGCACACCTCCTCCTAATTTATCAGATGTTATATTTGCTCCAACACGGAGACTAGTGGACTTATAATCAGTCTATAAGACTCGTGCCACACTACTTTGCAGCTATGTTGTCAGAGAGAAAGGCTACACAAAATAGGAGCAGTCCATCTGGATTTTTCGACCTTGGACTTGTTAGACGCAATGGGGTCCTGTGGAACCTAAAACCCCCCATTGACAACATCATTTTATGTGTCTTCTTAGGCTCCTTAGGCTGCTTTTCAAAAGCTAGTGGATGATTTTGATGAGGGTTGTTCCCATGTCAGGACAGATATGTGATCTTCTATTGGGTTGGCGAGTTTTGTACAGGCCTAACCATCACAGATGTGAGCTCATAGAATTTAACCCATACTGTTCCCCTGAGGAAGACCTTTTTGTGTGAAGTGCTTTGGGAACAATTCTGCACACTATTTGCCAACACCCTATTGCACCAAAGTGAGACAGTGTTACATTTGGTATCAATTTATGTATGTGTTGGAAACGTACTTCATGTGTATTTTCATGAAGTTTGGGAATTATGTTCAGTGACTACAAAAACTTGGCATAACAAGTTATCTATTCTTTTTAAATTAAGGGATGCATTTATCCCTTTACGTGCTTATTGAATAAAGCTGTGGATTTTATTATGTGTGTTTATGTGTTTTTTGAGAAACCAACCACCTTTAAAGTCCTGCTTTTTCTGTGTTTCACTAGGAAAATACTATTTTTAACATTGGAGGATGTGGTGGTATACCCCAGGTATTATTCTAAAAACTGACATGTGTAACCAGTCTATAAAGATGGGTTTTGATGAGGCAGTGTGGATTCCACATTTGCAAATGTTGTGCAATCCCTGTGTCAGTGTGCATTGTGGAAACTGCTAGAGCAGCACCCAGAAGATTGCAGCTATTACTGGAGTTCTGATTTAAGCCCATCTGATTGTTTTTTTTTATTTTATTTTTATTATTTACTGGTGCCTGTATCCCATTGAGGAGATTTTACTCCATTTCCTGGTCCAGAGATAAAACAGGAAGTAAGAGGAAGTCTTTCCAAAGTGAGGGGAATTACCATTTTGAAGAATTCCTATCTTAGGCAGAGGTCACCAGAAAAGGTGCCCCCATTGAAACATTTCCCCTCAACTTCTATTCCTGTGACTACTTGTGTTTTTCCCACAATTTTCTGTACTGGAGACAATGGTCACAAATATATCTAAAAAAAAGTAGAGCTATGGACAGTCATAAAAACCTGACAGGGGTTCTGATACTTCCTAACTCTGTACAAAAATGTTTGGGGTTTACATACACTAAAATAGTTTACAGATTGATAATAATTGATTGATTGATAATTAATAATCACCTGGAATTACTCTTTAAAAGCACACCCTGATCCCAGCTTCACCACTCCATGAGTCAATGACTAGGCACCTGGAAAAAGGGGCAAACTTTTTGGTGCATTGAAATCAGGAGCTGGATCTCTCATGTTTCTATCCTCTCAAGATCCCTCTAACTTTCTTTTTAATTACATCTGCTACAGAGAGACTGGTCCTCTTTAGTATTTTGAGAAGCGAGATTCAAATACACAAAAGGATTCTAGGTAAAAATTCCTCAACTGAAGCTCAGCTTCTCAAGTCATCTTTTTTGTCCTTGACAAGTCTTCCTTCTTGTTGACTGGAAACAGAGCTAAGTAAAATCGGGTTCAGATCATGGTGACAACCTTATTTCAGGAACACAAATATAAGGTACTGGTGAATTAATGACCATCATCTGTCTATACTGGATATTAGAAAATGGCTGCGTAATACTATGATTGCAAACAGGTGGTTGTCACAATACCTCATGTTGAGTCTCATTCACCGATGGTAAAAAGAAGGTCGTCAGTTCCTGGCATCCCTTGAGTGATCTGTACTTTATCACATCATTTACTTATGATCTCTTCTTTTTCAGATCTGTCTATCTGCTCCAAGCAATTTCTGCTAACAAGGAAAATGCATTGAGTTTATTACTTCTTAGGACTATAACAGGTAAAGAAGCCATCACGTGGCTCCATACCATACAACAGCATGACTGCTACATGACTTTGACCTAGACCTGCAGTGTCTGTGTTCACTACCTACAAGGGATTAAGCAAGTGGACTTGTATGTTCCCACAACCTAAACCCATGGGCAGCACAGTTACTTAGTGGTTAGTACTTCTGCCTTGCAGCCCTGGTTATTCAGTTTAATTCCCGGCCAAGAAACAAACTGCATGGAGTTTGATGTTCTCGCTGTGCTTGCATGTAGGGGTGGACAGGAGGGGCGGCTGCCATGGGCACTGTGGTATCATGTGAGGTTGGGGGGCACCACAAGGAGATTGGGGGGAGGGTATTTGTGTTGAGAAGGAGAATATTGGAGGCTGCAGGGGGTAAGAAATGTTCTAGGTTGGCAAATTTATAGAGGTGTGCTAGGAGTGGTGATTTGGGGGGGATTTGTGTTGGGGGGGTGGATGGGGGAAGAGGATTTTTGCTAGGAGGGGGGATTTGAGGGGCTTGTGCTATAAGAGTAAAATAGAAGATTTTTTTTGGGGGGGGGGAATTGTGCTAGTAGGGATGATTGGGGGGTATTTGTGCTAGGAGGGGAAATTAGTGGGGGATTTGTGCTAGGTTGGGGGATGGAAATTTGTTCTGGAAGTGGGGATTTGGAGTGGGAGGGTGGGTGGATTTGTGCTTGGAGGGGAATTTGAGGGGATTAGAGGATTTGTGGTACGAAGGCGAAAACATTTTGTGGGGAGGGGGGATTTGTGCTGGGAGGGGGGATTTTAGCGGGGGGCAGATTTGTACTGGAAGGAGGGGAAATTTTTGCTTAGGGGTTCACATACAGATTAGTTCTCGATTGTTTGGAGGGAGAGGAGATTTTCACTGACACATAATGCCCATACAGCTTTGGGGGGGGGGGGGGGGGAGTATAATTTGGCATGTTTGCCCTGGGCTCTAGATGACATTGTCCCGACACTGCTTGTATGGGCTTCCTCCCATAGTCCAAAGACAAGCTGGTATGTTGCAGGTCATACATTTGAATTTCATTTAAAGCGGAGTTCCACCATAAAAAATTATTTTCCTTTAAATGACTCCTTTAAACCTATAAACAAACATTTGCAGGAAAACATTATTTTATACTTACCCTAAACGCCCTGTTGCTTTGTAGTCCTCATAATCTTCCACTTCCTGGTCCGCGGAGCTCCTCAAGACTTCCTACCTCGCCTATGCTCCTGGAAAATGATCATTTCCCAGGAGTCTGTGGGCTGTACAAACAATCGGCGCTACGGCCACTGTTGAATCGCGCATGCGCGAGATCGAGAGGTGCATGCTGGTTACCCAGTATGCACCTCTCCATGCATATATTCCGGGAAGCGATCTCGATTGGGCTTCACATGCCCACATTAATGATGGAAACGGCCACAAACGGAGGAATGACATTTTACAGTAAGGAATTTATATCTTTGAATAATCTATCCAGATCATTGTATACTGTTATTTTAAATTAGTTAGCAATAATACTAGGATAAAAAAAAAAAAAAAATACTCCAGAACTCCGCTTTAAACATTTTTAATATAACGTTTGTTGGATTTTCTAATCATTAGTGTGCTCAAATTGATGCTCGTTTTCAACTACAGTGATGAGAACTTTTGAAGGAGCAAGAATTTTTTCTTGACCAAATACATTTCTAACAGTACAGTATATGTAATTAAATTGATAACAGCCGTATATCTTTAAGCAGCAGCTGAGGGTTATCTTATTTTTTATTGTTTTTACCATAAGAGGACAGGTGTTTTATTATTACGTTTCTAACAGTGAATGTTAAAAGTAAATGTTGTTGAAGTTCTTTCAAACAGCATTCGTAATGCCATCAAATGTGTTGATGAAAATTTTAATATGAATATTCAAACAAATATTTGTACGAATGCTCATTAAAAAATCTACAAGTATGTGGACAGCCTAAATTGACCTAAATTGTCCCTAGTATGCGAGTGCCTCTATGGTAAGCACGTGAGATAGGGGACATTGTGAGCTCTATGGGAGCAGGCACTGATATAAATGGAAAAGTATCTAAAGTGCTGCATAAGTCTAGGTGCATTATAAATACCTGTAATAATAAATGATAACATGCTGGAAAGTTAAAGTGTATATCAGGGCAACATTAAAAAAGCCTATGCAGTAGCAGACCCCATCAATCTTAATAACTTAGGACACATCTCCTTGCTCCTGTTTACCTCCAAACTCCTAGAATGCCTAGTCTTCAACCGCCTGAACTACAACCTCATTGATAATAACCTTCTTAACGTTCTTTACCATTGAGCAGCCCCTCCTCCTAAAAAAAAACATATTCTCTTGGCCTCCATGACTCTACTCTTTGTTGGTTCTCCTCTTACTTATCTCACTGCACCTTCAATGTCACGTAGATCTCTACTTCCCTCTCTCCTCTTTTTGTAGGGGTCCCCCAAAGTTCTGTCTTCAGGACCTTTTCTATTCCACCACCTTTACACCACTTCCCAATTTTAATAAATATTAATAAATTAATTAACAAATATTTACACCACCTCCCAAGGTTATCCACCCATGGCTTCCAATACCATTTTGTCTGCTGACAACACCCAAATCTATCTCTCCACCCCTCAACTTACCCCATCAGTCTCCTCACACATCTCTAATTTACTAATGGACATATCAGTATGGATGTCACCACACTTCCTCAAACTCAATCTATCCAAAACTAAGCTTATAATATTTTACCTCGTAATATTTCACCCCATGCCCCTTTCCCTGACTTCTCTGTGGAGATCAATAGCTCAGCTATCAGTCTCTCCCTGCATGCCCGGGTCCTGGACCCTGAATTCTCCTTTCGGCCCCACACCCAATTACTGTCCAAATCTTGCCACATTTAGTAAAATTGTTGACACTAAATAAATTCTGTATAATACCATAATAATGCAAACTTCTGCAATGCATACATATTTTGACATGTTTTCTCCTTTTAACCACTTGCCGACTGCTCTGCGTCGATTGACGGTGGCAGGATGGCACTCCTGCGCAAAACGGCGGCCACTTTAAGGAGTATAGGGGGCACATGCGCCCGCTGCGTCCCAAAGGAGCCGATGCGCGTGTCCGCAGTGTCACACAGTGAGGGAACACATTTAACCCCTTGATCGTCCCCTAGTGTTAACCCCTTCCCTGCCAGTGACATTTATACAGTAATCAGTGCATTTTTATAGCACTGATCACTGTATAAATGTCAATGGCCCCAAAAATGTTTTAAAAGTGTCCGATCTGTCTGGCGCAATGTCATAGTCCCGATAAAAATTGCAGATCACCGGCATTACTAATAAAAAAAATTTTAAAATAATAAAAATGCCATAAATCTATCCCCTATTTTGTAGACGCTATAACTTTTGCGCAAACCAATCAATATACGCTTATTATCATTTTTTTTTTAACCAAAAATATGTAGAAGAATACATATCAATCTAAATGTTGAGATATTTATTATAGCAAAAAGTAAAAAATAGATTTACCCCCTTCATGACCAGGCCATTTTTTGTGATACGGCACTGCATTACTTTGATTACTGTGATTACTTTGCATTACTTTAACTGACAATGCTGTACCCAAATGTATGTGTTTTGTTTACAACAAATAGTACTTTCTTTTGGTGGTATTTGATCACCGCGCGCGCGCGCCCCCTAGACGGCCGGGAAGCCCAGGCCGTCATATGAAGTCCACCCAGGATGGGGGATCCCATCTGTGGGTGTCATATTACTATGGCCGGGTATTGAAGTGGTTAAACCTCTAATATGCAAATAAAAAGCCATATCTGAACATGATCCAAAAATGCTGCTGTCTTTTCTGGGCAAATACTCATTTAAAATGGTCTGTTGCAAAGTGGAAAACTGTTCTGTGATCTGACATAATCAAAATCTGATATTCTTTTTGGCAACCATGGGCCCGGTGTCCTCCGGACTAAAGAGGAGAGGGACCTTCCTGCTTATTATCAGCGCACACCTCTGATGGTATGAGGGTGCATTAGTGCGTATGGAATGGGCAAATTGCAGATCTGGAAAGGCATAATGGTCAAAGATTGGCCCTGGACCTGTATAAAACCTGTGGCTGAATACATGCATTGATGGTACGAGACTATTTCTTTCATAATTGACGTTCTTTTTTTTGTTTATAGCGCAAAAAAAAAAATGCAGAGATGATCAAATACCACCAAAAGAAAGCTCTATTTGTGGAAAAGAAAGGACGTCATTTTTTTTGGGTACAACGTTGCATGACCGGCGCAATTGTCAGTTAAAGTGATGCAGTGCTGTATCGCAAAAAATGCTCTGGTCATCTAGCAGCCAAAAAGCAGGATTTTTTCTGCCCCTGTGCCGGAGGTCTTAATCTTTCAGTGTAATACAGTATATTTGGAGTACGTGATAACAGAATTTAAGCAAAATGTTACAGTTTTTCTGTAGAAAACAGACAAAACAGCCCGAATAAAAGAGCCTGTCCCCTGGCAGCATGCTGTAGAGAAGGATGCTTGTTTTCAGGGCCGTCTTTAATATCGATTGGACCCTGGGCAAACGTTTTCTTGGGCCCCCCTACACCTTTAAAATCAGTTTACTGTATCAGATCAGGCAGCGATTGCGATTGGTTGCTAGAGGTTACAGTTTATTATTACTGCTTCCTGACTGGTAGCTAGAGGTTACAGCACACATTACGGCTCACTGATTAGTTGCTAGATGTTACAGCACATGGTTTCTGCTTGTTGATTGGTTGCTAGAGATTACTGTACAGTAATACTGCTCACTGATTGGTTGCTAGAGGTTACAGCACATCATCTCCTCACTGCAGGGGGCATGATATGAATACCGCCTTTATTTACATATCTATACCGCCAGATGCAACTATGAATGCAGCCACTATTTACATATGATTGCCGGTTATTTACATGTAAACACAGGGTCTGCAGGTGAGTTATCTGTACACGACAATAGGGCAGAGCTGGGCAGGATTAGTACCAGCACTTCACACTGAGATATCAGGACACAGCACGGGACTAAAACTTCAAGGGACAAGGGAATTTAAACTGGGATAGTTGGCAAGTATGAGGCAGCTGCTTTGGGCCCCACGACAATGACAGGGCCCAGGGCAGCTGCCCCTTTTGCCCTGCCTTAAAGACGGCCCTGCTTGTTTTCTATGTGGAAGCAGAGGTTTCTCTGCAGAGGTCCAGCACTCCCTCTGCTGAGTCAGGCCAAAAGTCTGGCAATGGTCAAAACTCATGCTCCCTGATAATTGGAGAGCTATAGGTCCGACTCAGCTGGGGGTGCGTTGGACCACTGCAGAGAGAGACTACTGCTTCACACAATTTTAGGAGTTCTTCTTTTCAGCATGCGTCCAGGGTACACGCTTTTCTCCTTTCTAAAGAAATTGAACTGTAAGACATTGGACACCTTTTATCTTGATGCACCCAAAATGTATTCAGCTAAATTACATTTTTGAGAATTCTGATGGACTTTAAACAAACATCATCTAATATTTTTTACTTCCTACCCTTTGCTGATTTTCCCACCAGTACATGATGAGATCCTGCAGGGTCCCCTTTATCTGATGAGCATGCATTGCTGTCACCCCATGACGTAGACAATGAGTGAAGCCAGCTGCAGTACAGTGACACTGAGCCCAGACATAATGCCTGTGCACTACATGAGATCTGCTGATAATACAGCTGAACCATGTACCGAGCGCTTGAGGAAATCTATTTAGAAGTGAAGCTTTGAAGGAACACATCATGAGGGTCTCTGCAGCAAATAGGACATGAAAGGGGAAAGTGGATGAAATTAAATAAACAGAAACACAAAGATATGAGTTGGCCGAGGGGGATGTGAACTAGAATAATGAATAGACTAAGCACCGTATAGATAAGAATTATATACAGGAAACATTTAAGAAGCAGAAGTTGTAACATTGGGATTATACAGTGAGAAAAATGCTGAACTTTTTGTAACTTTTATAAAAATCTGCATGAATGGCTTCTAAAATGTACAGATTCATACAGTGCTGGTAGGCGAAATTTGTTAATTGTTGGCGCAGGTAATTTGAAGATTTGGCAGCCCCAGTACATACACTATGTTGCAAAAGGTATTGGGACTCTTGTCTTTACACACACATGAAATTTAATGGCATCCCAGTCTTAGTCCGTAGGGTTCCATATTGAGTTGGCCCACCCTTTGCAGCTATAACAGCTTCAACTCTTCTGGGAAGGCTGTCCACAAGGTTTAGGAGTGTGTCTATGGCAATGTTTGACTATTCTTCAAGAAGCGCATTTGTAAGGTCAAGCACTGATGTTGGACAAGAAGGCCTGGCTCACAGTTTCCACTCTAATTCATCCCAAGGGTGTTCTATCAGGTTAAGGACTCCTAAACCTTGCATTCCCAGAAGAGTTGAAGCTGTTATAGCTGCAAAGGGTGTGCCAACTCAGCACAATTGTGAGGTCAGGCACTGATGTTGACCAAGGAGGCCTGGCTCGCAGTCTCCGCTCTAATTCATTTCAAAGGTGTTCTATTGGGTTGAGGTCAGGACTCAGGCCAGTCAAGTTCCTCCACCCCAAACTCACTCATCCATGTCTTTATGGACCTTGCTGTGTGCACTGGTGCGCAGTCATGTTGGAACAGGAAGGGGCCATCCTCAAACTGTTCCCACAAAGTTGGGAGCATGAAATTGTCTAAAATGTCTTGGTATGCTGACGCCTTAAGAGTTCCCTTCACTGGAACAACCCCACACCATAATCCCTCCTCCACCAAATAATGTGGACCAGTGCACAAAACAAGGTCCATAAAGACATGGATGAGCGAGTTTGGGGTGGAGGAACTTGACTGGCCTGCAGAAAGTCCTGACCTCTGACACCTTCGAAATTAATTAGAACAGAGACTGCGAGCCAGGCCTTCTCGGTCAACATCAGTGCCTGACCTTACAATTGTGCTGAGTTGGCACACCCTTTGCAGCTAGAGTATAACAGCTTCAACTCTTCTGGAATGCAAGGTTTAGGAGTGTGGACACAAGGTTTAGGAGTGTGTCTATGGGAATGTTTGACCATTCTTCCAGAAGCGCATTTGTGAGGTCAGGCACTGATGTTGGACTAGAAGGCCTGGCTCGCAGTCTCCACTCTAATTCATCCCAAAGGTGTTCTATCAGGTTGAGGTCAGGACTCTGTGCAGGCCAGTCAAGTTCCTCCACCCCAAACTCACAAACTGGGGGGACCCTCTGTTTTAACATTTTTCTTATGCCAGGCAATAGAAAAATGCATTGTTTTTTTATATTCAGCTACCAGTGGGGAAGCTCACTGACAGATGATGACTCGTGGTTGTTAAGGACACGGGCGGTCGGCTTCCCAGCCCGCTGCTTAACAACCAGCTTTTTATTCACACAGAATTAGAATCGGTCGATCGATTTTTGACCGATCTGAATTCTAATCTTTTCGAAAAGACGGAATTTGTTAGAAATCGAATGAACAAAACAAATTTTAATGGATTTCAATGAAATGCGTTACTATTCATTACTATTTCATTCGGAGATTAGGACGTAACAAAAATTTGTCTGAGTTTGTATTCGAAACTGAAATGAATTGCACATGTCTACAAACTACTGTACTCACAGAGCTAGTTACAATGGTCAGCATTTATTCATATGGTTTAAAGGGTTAGTTCACCTTTACAGAAAGTAAAGGTGAACTAACACGAGACATCCTCCCCCCTGGTCCCCGCTGTACTTACCTCCAGGGTTGCTGAGCTGTTAGCATTCCCACAGCTGGTCCAGGTGTCCCGGGATTTGGTATTCCCAATCTTCTCCCTCTTGTCCATGCAGCGCTTCCAGATAGATTGATTGTTACAGCTCTGACCACTCAGAACTGATCTGGTACGTTCCAGAAACATTGCACTGATAATAGCGGGGATTTCAAATCCCTGGACTGCTGGACCTGCTGAGTGGGTGCTGACATCCCAGCAACCCCCGGAGGAAAGTACAGCAGGGGCCGTGTTAAGGGGAGGGTGTCCTTCACAAAAAAACTGTAAAGGTGAACTAACATTTTAAACTCTTTTCCCACAAGGACATAAATTGTTGCTATAACTACTTAAAGAAACACTGTCGCTTTGGGCATGCCAACAACCAGTTGCAGTTATACTTACCTTAGTAGCCCCTGCCTCCATAGTAGCCAGCACTGAAAATTGAAGTTGTGCTGGTTTGAGAATTTGCATTGTGAACAGATACAGTATGTGGGTCCCCTCTGTGAAGGCACACATTTAGGGAAAATTTTTAATTTAATTTTTGCAGTCCAGGGACCTCGGCTATGGAACTCTCTTTCGACTCACATCCGCATGGAAGAAAACCATCTGGCATTCAGGAAAAAACTCAAGACTTACCTCTTCTAATGAAGCTGACAACACAACGCATCAGCGCCTTGAGGCGATTCAGTTCGCATTTGCATCGCTTTACAAATCATTCATTCATTCATTCATTCATTCATTCATTCATCCTGGAACCTGTTCTGTGCCCTCCTGATCCCAGTGTTGTGCCCTTCTGCCTCCTTCCCTGTACTGTGCCCCTGGAGTTGATTAGTCTTTGATTTCCCGTATGTTTTCTTATTGTTTAAAATTATTTTTAATTCCTGAAAGTAGGTGCATAAATTGGGGCAGGCTGGTAAGGGCCCCACTGCATTACTTTGCCCACTGGCCCATCTATTAAGAAGGCCCTGTGTTTATTCATAGTTACATAGTTGCTCTTTCTTCTTTGGCCAACACAAAATTGAAATTATAGCAAGCAAATGAAAAAATTAGCAGAGAGCCGTCACACCATTTAGAAACCATTCTATGCATAATTAAATATTTTGGAGATGAATCATACAGCCAATATAACCTTTGTTACTTTGCCAGAAAGGATTACTCTTCTCAGAGTGGCTAATGGCCACTAGTGAGGATGCATCTGGAGAGACTGTAACGTGGAACATGAGGGTCTGAGGTTTCACATGAGAAAAGACCCAGAAGGAGAAAATGATTCAATGCACGGTTGTATGAAATGATGTAGGGTGAAATTGTCTGGAAAGGTCAACAATTAACTCCAGTTCTCAAAGGTAAAAATTCTGCCAAATGAAATGGCTTAATCTATTTCCAGCAGGCTAATATAGGTAAATGTATTGAAGAACATGATTTATGAATTGAATATATCTGTAGGGGATTTGAAATAACTAAATGAAATCAAGTGGTAAAGCATTGCCTGGAAGCATCCTGTCACGTACCTGGTGTAGACTGGAACGTTGTGGGGGCTTCTCTTGCACCTCCTGCCCAATATTCCTGAAGGTGGAGACAGAGAGTGTGAAGGCACCGAGTGGCACAAATGTTGTGGTAGCTGGCTGACAAAATCCGCACTACAGATGGGTAGAACTGGAAGCTGCAACCCTCAGGACAGGACACAGCAATGGCTTGGTACCAGGGCAGAAAGTAGCAGAGGAAACCGGAGAGCAGCCAAGCAAAGCAGTACAGAATCAGAAGGCAAATACAAGTCCAGTAACCAGGCCGCGATCAAAGGTAACTAGATGAGTGTGTGGAGCAGACCCTACCTTTCTTAACTTCGCTACAATCTCAGCTCCTGCATTTGAAAGTATTCTTTCTCCCAGATTGGTCCAACACCTAGCTGGTTTTACTTCATCTAGCTGTTCTGGTGCTCCATCTGTCCATCGTCTACCTGCCCACACTTATCATATTTACCAGTCTGGTAATAACCTTGGCCTTCCCTTTTCTGGCTTTTATGGCATATAAAGCTTCCTGAGAAGGTGGCTTTGTGTCTGAACAGAGGCTAAAGCCTAAAATCTTTCTCTCTCTGGATCTGTCCAACTAATAACTATCATTAAATTAGCACATTAAACCAGGAGCGAAAAATAGCACATTAAACCTGGAGAAAAAAAATGGCACTGAAGCATAGTTATTTACCGATTGGAATCTATTGAAAATAATCTATTTATACCCCATGTAGGTAATTGTCCTCATCTGCACTTCTTTCCATGTTTTCAATAGCACTTTGTAACAGACTTAGGTTTCATTCAACTCTAATCAAACCTTTGATGAAACAAAACTGAGCTGTTCTTCATCACGACCAAGCGTTGTGTGTGCTCATTGGGAATTCGACTTATCTTGTGAGGATGTATCATGTCAACATATACACTGTTATTTGTTTGAATATGGTTTCCAGAGAATTTCAGGGTGTCTGTTGTTGGGACAGCTAAACAATCGCTTCAACAAAACAGCGAAGAACCGGAAATACATGAGTAGCGTAACATAGTAGAAAATGGATGATGGTTTTGACAGCTGATATATTTGAAAACCAAACTCCTTAAAGCCTAGCTTTGGCCAATTTTTTGTTTGGATAAAGTTAAGAAGGGTTGAAACTTTTGTCAGGTTTTTATGTCCGTCTGTGACCCAGTAGGTGAGATGTCGCCTTTCTTGCTGTTCCTGCAGAGGAAAGGGGGATGGGTTGTCACTGGGGCAGGAAAGCACAGACAGCAATAAAAACATTGTCAGAATTTTTATTTCTAACCCGTCCTTAATAATTAATGTTTTTTTTAAATTTTGTCTGGGTCCCCGTTCTTTGTTTTTATTCTTATTTACAGTTTGTAAGTATTTTGCAGTTTTAATGCTTCGCTTTAAGCTTTATTAAAACTTATGCTCCCAGCTAAAAAACTTTTCAGCACTTTTTTTACGTGTCAAGCAGACCCCCACGTCATCTTTTTAAAAGTCCCTTGCCTGTTAGCCTAGAAAAGGCCATTGCAGATTTCTAAAATTCGTCTCCCATTGACTTCAAAGGGGTTTGAATTCTGCACCCGAACTTCGGCACAGTTTGGCAAACCCGCCTGGAACCTGTCTGGGACCATAACCCAAGCAGAGACATAAAATGCAGTTAAAATCACACCTTTAATGCAATAGCAAAAATATCACAGATCAGGAACACAGTCAAAACAGAATCCAGGGTTTGGAAGCCAGATCAAATGAGCCAGGATCAGAAACCAGAAGTCAGCGTTGTCAGAAGCAGAAGCCAAAAATCAGGAGCAGGAATCAGAAGAGACATCAACCAGGCCAAGTCATACACAGGAACACAGCAGAGATTCACTGGAGAAGTTGACTATGCAAGGGCACAGAGGGAATGAGCAAAGGTGTTTAAATGGTCAAAAGGGGCTGGCTGGAGACTGGACTAATGGGGAAGGTAATGGTAACCAGTTTAGTCACTGTGGAAACAATTAGTTAATTTGGAACAAAAAAAATAAAAAACAAAAAATAACAGGAGCCCATGTTTGGCTCATCCCCAGTCACTGCTAATGCCGCATACACACGATCGGAATTTCGGCCCGCAAAAGACCGATGAGAGTTTTTCGTCGGAAAATGCGACCGTGTGTATGCTCCATCGGACTTTTGCTTGCCGAATTCCAGCCAGCAAAAGATTGAAAGCATGTTCTCAATTTTTCGGTCGGGAAAAGTTCCTATCCGAAAATTCGATCGTCTGTGGCAATTCCGACGCGCAAAATTCCTACGCATGCTCGGAAACAATTCGACGCATGCTCGGAATCTTTGAACTTCATTTTCTCGGCTCGTCGTAGTGTTGTACGTCACCGTGTTCTTGACGGTCGTAAGTTCAGCGAACTTTTGCGTGACCGTGTGTATGCAAGGCAAACTTGAGCGGAATCCCGTCGGAAAAACCGCCATATCTTTTTCCGACGAGAAGTCCGATCGTATGTACGCGGCATAAGAGGTAAGAGTTAAGTGATCTGATCTGCTATGCCACTCCAAAAAAGGGGTCAGGGAGAGCTGAGCCGCTGGGTCACTTGCTGCAGGGTAGATCAGGCAGAGATGAGTTACAAAGAGAATGACATCAGTGCTTCTGCTGTGAGAACTGGGGATAGATTGCTCCACAGTGCCTGCAGCTGCGAAGGTCAGAGTGGACTTGTTTTAAAGCTCAATTCTGAAAAAGCAGCAGCCAGGTATGTTTCTATAGGTACAAGGTAGGAAATTAGATTTTTTGACTGCTTTAGGAAATCATGCATGACTGTTGGTTGAATTGGAAAGGCCAATGGCTCATTCGGCAGCTATTTATGTTATGTCAACTTATATAAAATAAATGGACTTTACTTTATGTCGTTTTGAATATTCTCCTTCTTTTCCCTAATCCCTGGACAAGAGAATATGGCAATACATCATCTGTAACCTGATTTTAATTTGCAATGCACTGTAGGGGAGAGCTATAGTTTAGACACAAAATCAGAAAAAGATGAGCGACTGTAAAATGTTTGTAATTCTAAAAAAAAGAAAAAAAAAGATCCTGTTCCTTTATAGCAGATTAACCACTTCAAAACTTATACACCACTTATACACCTTCCTGCCCAGACCAATTTTCAGCTTTCAGCGCTGTCGCACTTTGAATGACAATTGCGCGGTCATCCATCACTGTACCCAAACTAAATTTTTAACATTTTGTCCCACAAATAGAGCTTTCTTTTAGTGGTATTTGATCACCTCTGGGATTTTTATTTGCTGCTAAACAAATAAAAAAAAGACCGAAAATTTTGAAAAAAAATTGTTTTTTTTGTTTCAGTTACAAAACTTTGTAAATAAGTAAGTTTTCTCCTTCACTGATGGGCACTGATAAGGCGGCACTGATGGGCACCGATGAGGTGGCACTGATGAGGTGGCATTGATGGGCACTGATGATGGGCACTAATATGGGGCACTGATGGGGCACTGATAGGCGGCACAGATGGGCACAGATGGGCATGGATGGGCACTGATAGGCAGCATGGATGGGCACTGATAGGCGGCACGGATGGGAATGGATGGGCACTGATAGGTGGCACTGATGTACTGTAATGTATGGTACTGATGGATGCCAATCAGTGCCAAACAATAATGCCTGCCAATCAGTGATGCCCATTGTGAGCACTGATTGGCATCCATTGTGGGCAATGATTGGCATCAATTGTGGGCACTGGTTGGCATCCTTGGTGGTAGGCATCCCTTGCGGTCTGACGGCATCCCTAGTGGTCCAGTGTGGGCATCCTTGGGGGGGCTGCACTGATAATCGATCAGCACAGACCCCCCCCTGTCAATGGAGCAGCCGATTGGCTCTCCTCTACTCGCATCTGACAGACGCGAGTGAGGAAAAGCCGATCACCGGCTCTTCCTGTTTACATCGAGATCATCGTGATTGGACATGGCTGATCACATGGTAAAGAGTCTCCGTCAGAGACTCTTTACCTAGATCAGGGTTGCGGTGTGCCAGACTGAGGGAGCGCGCAGCGGCTTAATATCCTGAAGACGTCAAATGACGTCCAGTCAGGTTATTGAAACCATTTTGCCACCATCATTTTGCTATATGGCGATCGGCAAGTGGTTAAACAGTACAGTGCTTGTGCTGTCTAATTCATCCCTCTCTAAACTGTATAAAACCTGGCTGATCCCGCCATTTCCTGTGTCCCCCACTGTTAGCTGACCATGATAATCATGGCTGCTGAGCCCTGACAACCATGGTCAGGTTACATGCCTCCGTCATCCGCAGCTCTCCTCTGTCCCCCTCACCGCTCCCTTCCTGCCTGTCAGCTCCATGTGTCTGTGTCTCTGTCTCCGTCCCCCTCCTGCCGTTATTATTAAAAAATAAAAGATTACAAATTGTCACTGCCAGCCCCTCTATTATAACTAGGCATAACACACAGGGTAAATGTTTTATTAAAACAAAGCTTGTAAATACCTCTTTACACCTACCTTCAAGCTGGTCACGTGACTCCTGGCCGGTCTCCTACTCTGATCCAGGCTACTGCGGAGGGGCTGAGCATCTACATGACCTCCCCGGCTGACGTCAGAGGGAGATCTCGACCCCTCCTGCAGTAGCCCTCGATCAGAGTAGGAGACTGGCCGGGAGTCACGTGGCGATAGCTGAAAAAAGGTATTTACAAGCCTTGTTTTCGAAAAACATTTACCCTATATGTTATGCCTCGTTATAATAGAGGGGCTGGCAGTGAAATACATTTTTGTGGTAACAACCACTTTGAATTCTATATACAAATTACATTTCTTATATTCAGTGTTATTATAATATTATAAGAGAAACCTGAGCTAATTGAAAGATCAACACCACATCCTGGATATTTGTAGAGGAGGAAGGATTTAGAAAAATTTAACTTTTAGGTGGTGATGCCTTCTCACAGAATGATCACCAGTACACAAATATTTTGTTAAAAGAAGAAACCTTTATTACAAAATTTGTTAAAAAAATAATGCTTGGGGTATGTACCCCTGTAAAAGCATATCAACACTTCTGCAACCCATGTTCCAACCAGACCACCCCAAAGGTAGAGGTCCTTCCCTATAAGTTTACAGATAAAGAGACTGTGTAGGTAAATATCAAGCATATGTGGTTTACACAACACAATGTGGCAGAAGGGGCTTGAGGGGTGCGGTTAGAGAAGGTTGCTAGGAAGAATTAAAATATACATAATATACATCCAATTTATGTAGTTAATTACACAATTTCACCATAATCATTTATTTTAAAACTTACAATAGCAATGAAGCATAAATCGTCTCAGGAGGATCCAGTGAGCACACCTTTAATCTCTTCCACTGCAGCTAAATCAAGAATGAACCCCATAAGTAGATAAAGGGCGTTCTCTTGGGTGTGGACTCTAGTTCATTAAGCTCTGGGGAAAATTTCTTGCAAAAATCAAATTTCCTTTGCAAAGTGAACAGCCTATTTACATTTATTAAATCAACATTATATACTTTAGAGGGCTGTCAGATGCGAAGACAGTCACATTATCTAGTCACTGTAAAGCCGTACAGCTACATGGTAGTTCCATAAACACAAAAGGTCAGCTTGGGCAAGCATTTATATCCATGCCTAATGAGATGAAGAGTGCCTGATCTCAGTGCCTGACCATATTGTGGGTGAGTGGTTTGTTTGATTTGTATCACACCATCATGAAAGCAACAGGGCCAATGAAGACCAACCCAGGAAAGCAACTTCAATTGGAGTTTGCAGTTTCTTTTCCTTATGGAACTGCTTTTCCTGGGCTGGAGATTTCAGAAAGGACAACTGCAATGGATGGACAGATTAGGGGTTTTAGAAAGAACAACACTAATGGATGGACATATTTGAAGTGTCAGAAAGGACACTTCAAATTGTTGGACAAATTGATGGACAAAGTAGGGGCTTCAGAGAGGAGGACTGCAATCTATGGACAGTACACAAATTTCAGGAGGGGCAACTGCAATCAATGGACATCACAAATGTTTTAGAAAGCACTACTGCAATAGTTGGTTAGCACCAACATTTCCGGAAGGACAATTGCAAACAATGAGCAGAATAACCCCCCACGGCGAGGTACAGGGCATTGTCTTGGGGTCGGACCCTATTTCATTAGGCTCTGGGGAAGATTTCTTGCAACAACCTTCATTTGGCAGTCAGATGGTAGAATATTATCAAGTTACCCTTGGGCACCTGCTACAGTTACCCGGTACTACACGGTAATTCCATAAATACAAAAGCTTAGCTTGAGCAAGCATTTATATTTATGCCTACTAGGATCAACAGTGCTTGGTCATAGTGAAACGTGTGTGAGCAGTTTGATTGTGTTGATTGTCACACCCTCATGGAGACAGCAGGGCCCTTGAAGACCATCTGTCAGAAACCATGAACCAGACCGAGACAGAAGTACAGTAAAATCACAATTGAATATTAATAAAAATAAAAAGGTAAATAGAGTAAGCGTAGTCAAAGCATAGCCAGAGTCCAGTAACAGGATCGGGTAGTCAGCCAAGCCAGAGTTCAGTAACCAGATCGGGTAATCAGCCAGGCCAGAAGTCAGGGATTCAAGTAGAGGAACAGCAAGCAGGATACGAAGCCAGAAGGGATGTCAGCAAGTCTTTAAACAGGAACACAGGAGATGGTTTCTTGTGATGTGACCAAGGCGAAGGCAGAGATCAAGTGAGCTGGAGATCTTTAAGTAGGCGGGACTGACGAGCAGATCCACAACAGCTGGTTAACTGAGGAGAGAGATGAGAACTGGCAATTAGCTGACAGCTGAGCGGTCAGCTCAGAGAAGAAAGGGCTAAGCCAGCCCTGACACCATCCCAGGAAGGGCAACTACAATGGATGGACAAATTGGAGGTTTCCGAAAGGACAACCACAATGAATGGACAGATTTTGGGTTTCAGAAAGGACAGCTGCAATTGATCAACAGATTTGAGTTTTCAAAAAGGACAACTGAAATTGATGGAATTGGGGATTTCATAGAGAACAACTGAAATAAATAAACTTAACAGAAGTTTCAGGAAGGGCAACTGCAATCAATGGACATAACAGATATTTTAGAAAGCATTACCGCAATAGTTGGATAGCACCAACGTTTCAGGAAGTACAACTGCAAACAATAGACATAATAGACCCCACAACAATGTAAAGGGCATTCTGTTGGCGGTGGACTCCATTTCTTTGCTGGCTTCTTTTGCCAAGTTACCTTAACAACACAACAAATTCTAGTGGCCAGCTTCCTTAACGAGAAATGTTTGGCAAGTTCAGAGCTGGTAACCTACAAGGTTCAGCATCTAGATAACATCAAATTACATTCTACATTCGATATACCCAGAAGACTTACTTATTGTGCAAGTGCAAAGTCTGTATTAACAAATAGAAAAAGTATTGAAAGATTATTCGATTATAATTTAAATCAACACAAGTGCTTCAGCTGTGGCAGAGCTCATGTTTCAGTCTAAATATTTCCTGGTCTGGAAATTAAAGTATCTGATTCATAATGCATTAAATTTTTTGATTTATATTGAAAGTGGCAGTAAAAAATCACGGATTTCCATTGTGTTTCCTGATTAGTTATGGAGGGTTTCATTTTTGAATTTCTGACTTTTCGAAATAGTAAAGTCTGAAGGGTTTTCTGGAGAAGGTAAAACCTTTTGGACTTGTTACATACAATGCCGGTGAAAGAATGAGCTTAAACTCCAACTATATGAGTACACTTTCGGTAATACCTGCTAAAGTGATTAAACTACAATATTTACAAATATAATTTTTATTTGTGTTTAGTATTTTATTTTTGTGTCCTTTCATTTCTCTCTCTTTTTTTTTTTGCTTGTAAAAATCTATTTTTATTTTTAATCAACTGTACTGTTTTCACTGTGGTCTGTAAACCACAAGACCATATATTATTCCTGATTAATATATGTTGACAGGAGCTAATTTAAGGCTATTTGTTTATTTAAAATGCTACTTTCTTGGAAAAATGAGAGTTTTGAATCTCTGTGCTTTGATGTGCTTTCGGTTTATGGCTTGTTTAAATAAAATAGATACAAACACTTACGTAATGACATTTAGTTTGCTAAAGCACCATGTATTATAAGCAACTGGCATTTAAGAAATTATATAGATATATACACAGTATCTCACAAAAGTGAGTACACCCCTCACATTTTTGTAAATATTTTACTATATCTTTTCATGTGACAACACTGAAGAAATGACACTTTACTACAATGTAAAGTAGTGAATGTACAGCTTGTACAACAGTGTAAATTTGCGTTACATACAGATGGCCTAGGCTATAAGAAGATTGCCCAGACCCTTAAACTGAGCTGCAGAACGGTGGCCAAGACCATACAGTGGTTTAACAGGACAGGTTCTACTCAGAACAGTCCTCGCCATGGTCAACCAAAGAAGCGTCATATCCAGAGGTTGTCATTGGGAAATAGACATATGTGTGCTGCCAGCATTGCTGCAGAGGTTGAAGGGGTGGGGGTCAGCCTGTCAGTGCTCAGACCATACGCAGCACACTGCATCAAATTGGTCTACATGGCTGTCGTCCCAGAAGGAAGCCTCTTCTAAAGATGATGCACAAGGAGGCCCGCAAACAGTTTGCTGAAGACACGCAGACTAATGCCGCGTACACACGGTCGGACTTTCCGGCATACTTGGTCCGGCGGACCAGAGTGTGCCGGACAATCCGCCCGTGTGTGGGCGGCGGCGGACTTTTCCGGCGGACTTCTTCCCAAAAGCCCGCCGGACCTAGATTTAAAGAAAGTTTCAAATCTTTCCGTCGGACTCAGTTTCGGGCGGAAAGTCCGCCCGTGTGTGTGCTGGTCCGACGGAAAGCCCGCTCGTGTGTAGGCTGGTCCGACAGACCAAATAAGACACGAGGGGATGGTATTGCATCTCGCGCTCGCTGCAATAGGAAAAACAAATCTTCCTATTGCGGCGAGCGCGGGGCATACCAGGCCCTTAGGTCTGGTATGGATTATAAAGGGGAACCCCGCTACGCCGAAAAAACGGCGTGGGGTCCCCCTAAAATCCATACCAGACCCCGATCCGAGCACGCAGCCTGGCCGGTCAGGAAAGGGGGTGGGGACGAGCGAGCGCCCCCCCCCCCTCCTGAACCGTACCAGGCCGCATGCCCTCAACATGGGGGGTGGGTGCTTTGGGGGAGGGGGCGCCCTGCGCCCCCCCCCCAAAGCACCTTGTCCCCATGTTGATGAGGACAAGGGCCTCTTCCCGACAACCCTGGCCGTTGGTTGTCGGGGTCTGCGGGCGGGGGCTTATCGGAATCTGGGAGCCCCCTTTAATAAGGGGGCCCCCAGATCCCGGCCCCCCACCCTATGTAAATGAGTATGGGGTACATGGTACCCCTACCCATTTACCTAGGTAAAAAGTGTCAGTAATAAAACACAACACAGGTTTTTAAAATAATTTATTAAACAGCTCCGGGGGGGGTCTTCTTCCGTCTTCGGGGGTCCCTCCGGTTCATCTTCTCCCGGCGTCCGGTTGGTTCTTCTCCGCTCTCCGGCCTCTTCTCCCGGTGTCCCAGGTCTTCGGCCGGCCCCTCCGCTGTCTTCAGGTAGCTCGATTGCCAGCGGAGGTCCGGACTTCTGGGCTTCTTGGCTTCTTGTGTTCTCTTCTCTTCTCTTCCCCCAGATGTTGACACGACGCTCTCTCCGGCTGGACTGGTCTCTGAGGGCTGCGTTGTGACTTATATAGGCGGAGACCCCGCCCCCATATGATGTCACAGTCCCTGGGCATGCTGGGACTGTGACGTTTTAGGGGGCGTGGTCGACCACGCCCCCATATGATGTCACAGTCCCAGCATGCCCAGGGACTGTGACATCATATGGGGGCGGGGTCTCCGCCTATATAAGTCACAACGCAGCCCTCAGAGACCAGTCCAGCCGGAGAGAGCGTCGTGTCAACATCTGGGGGAAGAGAAGAGAAGAGAACACAAGAAGCCAAGAAGCCAAGAAGCCCAGAAGTCCGGACCTCCGCTGGCAATCGAGCTACCTGAAGACAGCGGAGGGGCCGGCCGAAGACCTGGGACACCGGGAGAAGAGGCCGGAGAGCGGAGAAGAACCAACCGGACGCCGGGAGAAGATGAACCGGAGGGACCCCCGAAGACGGAAGAAGACCCCCCCCCCCGGAGCTGTTTAATAAATTATTTTAAAAACCTTTGTTGTGTTTTATTACTGACACTTTTTACCTAGGTAAATGGGTAGGGGTACCATGTACCCCATACTCATTTACATAGGGTGGGGGGCCGGGATCTGGGGGCCCCCTTATTAAAGGGGGCTCCCAGATTCCGATAAGCCCCCGCCCGCAGACCCCGACAACCAACGGCCAGGGTTGTCGGGAAGAGGCCCTTGTCCTCATCAACATGGGGACAGGGTGCTTTGGGGGGGGGCGCAGGGCGCCCCCCTCCCCCAAAGCACCCACCCCCCCATGTTGAGGGCATGCGGCCTGGTACGGTTCAGGAGGGGGGGGGGCGCTTGCTCGTCCCCACCCCCTTTCCTGACCGGCCAGGCTGCGTGCTTGGATCAGGGTCTGGTATGGATTTTAGGGGGGCCCCACGCCGTTTTTTCGGCGTAGGGGTTCCCCTTTATAATCCATACCAGACCTAAGGGCCTGGTATGCCCCGCGACGGGGCTCGCAAGGTGTCAATCTCGCCGATAAAAGCGGCAAGATTGACATCCTTTTCTAGTCCCGTCGCACCTGAGTCACGTTCACAATGAACGGACTTGTCCGTGTGTGGGCAAGTCCGTTCATTCTGAAAGTCCGCCGGAACTCCGGCGAAAGTCCGTCGGAAAGACGGGCGGACTTAGCCCGCCGGAAAGTCCCGGCGTGTGTGGGCAAGTCCGTTCTTTTTAAAGTCCGGCGCACCTGGCGGACAAAGTCCGTCGGAAAGTGTGCCGGACCAAGTAGGATAGAAAGTCCGCTCGTGTGTACGCGGCATAAGAACATGGATTACTGGAACCTTGTCCTGTGGTCTGATGAGACCAAGGTAAACTTATTTGGTTCAGATGGTGTCAAGCGTGTGAGGAGTACAAAGACAAGTGTGTCTTGCCTACCGTCAAGCATGGTGGTGGGAGTGTCATGGTCTGGGGCTGCATGAGTGCTGCCAGTACTGGGGAGCTACAGTTCATTGAGGGAACCATGAATGCCAACATGTACTGTGACATACTGAAGCAGAGCATGATCCCCTCTCTTCGGAGACTGGGCTGCAGGGCAGTATTCCAACATGATAACGACCCCAAACACACCTCCAAGGAAACTACTGCCTTGCTAAAGTAGATGAGAGTAATGGTGATGGACTGGCCAACCATGTCTCTAGACCTAAATCTTATTAAGCATCTGTGGGGCATCCCCAAATGGAAGGTGGAGGAGCGCAAGCTCTCTAACATCCACCAGCTCTGTGATGTCGTCATGGAGGAGTGGAAGAGGACTCCAGTGGCAACCTGTGAAGCTCTGGTGAACTCCATGTCCAAGAGGGTTAAGGCAGTGCTGGAAAATAATGGTGGCCACACAAAATATTGACACTTTGGGGACAATTTGGATATTTTCACTTAGGGGTGTACTCACCTTTGTAGCCAGCGGTTTAGACACACGAAAAGATATAATAAAATATTTACAAAAATGCGAGGGGTGTACTCACTTTTGTGAGATGAGAGAGAGAGAGAGAGAGAGAGAGAGAGAGAGAGAGAGAGAGAGAGAGAGAGAGAGAGAGAGAGAGAGAGAGAGAGAGAGAGAGAGTTTTCTGTTTGTGCTGATTTGTTGCAGCCTCTTTGTCACTTTCTATTTGCATTCATGCATTTCTTGGGCAGATTTCCTGATGGCAACAACATTGGAGGAGTGATAATACAAAAGCACATTGGCAAACCAAGGACAAAGTGTTGTCACTCTGTAACATGAAGAGCTCAAACAAGGATCTTCATGACGGGATCACCTATTATTATTATAATAATAGCTGCAGATCTAAAAGTATTGAAAACGACTGTTGAAATTACATAAGCATGTTAAAGCTTATATGAGATTTGATTACCTAGGTATTTGTATAGTTTAAAGTAGATCAAAACATTTAGTGGATGATAGTTTGGTATCAGAAAGAAATGCTATATTTTGTTTTTCATAAGATACCATTTTCATCTTTTTAATTTATTTGACCTCTTATTGTTGATCTCCTCCAGTCTGTTTCAGCCATGCAGTACAGGCACTCACAGACTTAGCTGCAGATCATTCCTAAGGACCAGAATCTTAGCAGTGAAAATGATTGACCATCATTTTTTAAGAATCCAAAGGTTCTCTTCAAGAGTACTTCAACTTTTGCAGTTAAATTTGAGAAAATCCCAATATATGTTTGGTATGTGATCCCATTCACGCAGCATGCCTAAAACATTTAAAGGAGAAGTACAGCCAAAGCTCATTTGGCTGTACTTCTCATGTGGATCAGGAGTGCACTTTGTTCTACACTCCTGTGACCCGTTTTCAGCAGACAGTGAGCTAAAGCCCACTGTCGGCTGACGTCACAGAGCCAGTCCAGGCTCTATTGAGACAATGAAGTCAGGAAAGGTCCAGGCAAGACTGCAACAATGAAGTCAGGATATGCCCACATGCCTGGACCGGCGTCCAGCTCAGGCTCTCAGCGAGCCGCTGAGAGCCTGAGCCAATCTCCATAGCACAGTGCTCCAATGAGTGAGGGGGGGGCAGACAGTGATGACTGACATTCACCAGCTCTCTGCTCAGGGAGCCCTGAGAACCAAGCGATTGGTGGTTTTAGATTACTCATTTCTCAGCGTTAAAAAGAAGGGATTTTTTGGGACTTTAAATGAGGCCTGTGATGTGTAGGTTATAGTGCCTCCATCCCTTATTCAAGAGAAAAAGCAAACTGATTCGAGAGAAAAAGCATGCAACTGGAGAGCAAATGACACAGTATGTCTGTAAATATATGTTATTGTTGTATAGATCCATGTAGAGGGATGAATTAACATTGCAAATAACATTTGGTTTAAATAGTGAATTACACATGCACATGCGTTCACAAAATCACAGTGGTGCATAGTGATCCACAACCGACCAATTTCTTAGAACCATGTTGACATAGTATATAATACATAGTGGTAAAGATGTCATGTAGTCAAACATATTTACAAGAACAAGCAGGTGAATTTCTAAATACATGATTGTATCATCTGAAGCTCGACGAGTTTCGTGGCTCACTGCCAGTTATCAGGAGCAGATGCGAAGGAGATATCTAAGAAGTTTACGAGTAAACAGTAAGTAGGACTAATTCAAGAAAAAGGGAAAGGGGAAGTAATGAAAAATTCACCTATACTTACAGGCTGTCTATGGATATGGAATGTGGCAGCGAACACCAAAAGTTAGCTGGGGGGGGATCGTCTAGCACGGGAGCTGAGGTGGTACAGCCCATAACACAACAGTGGGGAGTCATGAAAGGAGAGATGTAGCTGGAAGGTGGTCCCCACCAAACAGTCAGTGGTAAAGCAGTGTTGATTACCAAAATATCTGTGGACGAGTATACTATAAACACTGCTTTACCACTGACTGTTTGGTGGGGACCACCTTCCAATTACATCTCTATTTTCATGACTCCCCGCTGTTGTGTTAGACAGTATGCAAATATGCAACCCCATTAGACTGGGCTTTTTTACGAGGGGCTGCATATTTGTATATCTCCCTTTGTGCTGGGGGCGCACTGCATGGCACACTCCCAGCACAGAGTCTGGGCCCCGTGCTAATGATTCGTAACATCTGATTCCGGGTCACCTGATCACTGTGACAGCCTCTGATTGGCTATCACAGTGATCAGTCACTGTGAAGCCCACCCCCGTGTCTCTGTGAATGGATGAAGGAGATACATTGTATCGCTCTTTGTCCTTGCAGAGATAGAAAAAAAAGTGTGTGTAGAAAAAAATAATAAGTAAAAAATAAAAATGAAAAAAATACGTAGATCAAGATTTGATCATTCCAGTGCCAGGGTTAGTGTTTGGGTCAAGGTCAGGGTCAAGGTCATGGTAAAAGGTCAGGGTCAGGATTTTTTTAAAATTAGTATCAGTGTCAGCATCTTTTTTTAAAAAAAGCAAATTGGTTCTGGGCTGTACTACGGGTACAAACAACAACTAACATACACATATGTGTTATCGCTGCGATCGTCAGGAGCAGGAGAATTTATTTTGGGTTATTCTTTGGTGGTAGGTTATGACAGTAGCAAGAAATATACAGTTACATTTAAAAAAAATATTTTTTTAACTATTTTGGGCCAGTTTTTCTTTGATAATAAAAAAAAAGCAGGATATAACCATTACCATTTACCAACGAACGAAAACACAATTTGTCCTGAAAAAACAAGGTATAACCCACCTGGATGCACAAAGTAGTTGTGATGATATTTACGGTTTTACTAACACATGCTTAGGCATTAAGATTTGTTTTACTCTTAGACGCGAAGGGGTTAAGGTAGAATTCCATGCAAAACCTAATTAATCGTAAAGAGATTCCTAGTCTACTCTAAATTAACCTGTGTAAGAAAGATCTGTATACTTACCTATTTTCAGGCCATTTTGGTTACATGAGCTCTCCTGTGTCAGCCAGCGGCAGCTGCAGGGGAGAGGAGAGAGCGCTCATCATGGGCTGGAATTCCTGTGATCAGTGACATCACCCACAGGTTCCTATGGTTCATCCGTTGTCACCACTTCCCCTTCTCCCCTGCAGCCACAGCTTGGTAGCAGAGGGTAGTCGGATCACGTGACGGGATCAGAGTAGCCAGCATATAGCTAAGTATACGGATATTTCTTACACAGTTTAGTCAAAATAGGTGTTTTGGAGGGGGGAGGGAGCATTTTTAAGACTAGTTAGGTTTTGCATGGAATTCTACCTTAAGTCAAGTATAGAGCTCATTCAGCTTGGATGGACTCCCATAAAACAATAGGCTAAAGCACTTGAGGTACTTGTAAAATACTTTGTAGCTTCTACTTATCTAGGTTTATTTTAATCACTTGAGCCCCAGAAGGATTTACCCCCTTAATTACCAGGCCATTTTTTGCAATACGGCACTGCGTCGCTTTAATTGACAATTGCGCGGTCGTGCAACGTTGTATACAAACAAAATGTAGGTCCTTTTTTCCCACAAATAGAGCTTTCTTTTAGTGGTATTTGATCACCTCTGCGTTTTTTTATTTTTTGTGCTATAAACGAAAAAAGACCGACAATTTTGAAAAAAACCCCAATATTTTTACTTTTTACTGTAATAAATATCCCAAACAAAAATTAAAAAAACAAATTTCTTCCACAGTTTAGGCCGATATGTATTCTACATATTTTTGGTATAAAAAATCCCAATAAACATATATTGATTGGTTTGCGCAAAAGTTATCGCATCTACAAAATAGGGAATAGATTTATGACATTTTTATTATTATTTTTTTCTAGCAATGGCGGTGATCTGCGATTTTTAGTGGGACTGCGACATTGCAGCGGACAGATCGGGCACTTTTGACACTTTTTTGGGACCAGTGACATTTATACAGTGATCAGTGCTAAAAATAATCACTGATTATTGTATAAATGACACTGACAGGGAAGGGGTGAACACTAGGGGGCGATCAAGGGGTTAAATGTTCCCTAGGGAGGTGTTTCTAACTGTGGGGGGGAGGGGACTGAGAGGGAGTAGAGAGAGATCGCTGTTCCTGATCACTGATCACTAGGAGCAGCAGATCTCCGCCCCCCCGTCAGAACAGTTACATTGACAGATCCCCATTCTGCCTCTCTGTGGAGCAATCGCGGGTGGCCGGTGGACATCGTGGATGCTGGGTGGACATGTGCATCGGCTCTGGCACGGCGCGCTCCTGTTATTTCTCTTAAAGTAACCAATGTACAGTACACCTATGTCGATTTGCGCAGCCGTGCCAACCTGCCGCAGTTTAATGACGCCGGCTTGTTGGCAAGCGGTTAAAGAAAAATAGATAGATAGATAGATAGATAGATAGATAGATAGATAGATAGATAGATAGATAGATAGATAGATAGATAGATAGATAGATAGATAGATCACAAAGAAGTGGTTGTCAAATTAAAAAATTCTAAAGCAACTCAAAAAATGATGAACTGTCATGGTGCCAAAATTAGGGAAATCGGTGGGCGCCTTACTGAATCCGTGTAATATTGACATTTTATTAGACTCACTAGTTGCCTGAACAGAAATCACTAAAACTTGCCTTGTATGAGCTCCAGGATTGCTTCCAAGACTTTTCTCTAGACATTTGAAAAATTAAACTTTGAAAAATAGGACAATGTTTCCAGTAAGTCTAGCACTGTTCCAGTGTCACACAGAACACATTTCTATACAGAGCTGAAAAAATATTTGTAATTAATAACCTGGATTATAAACATGAGTTAAACAGGCAATTTAATTAAATTCAGATGCACTGTTGATAATTTTCCCTGAAGAATTGTCGGGATAATCAGTTGCAGCTGCATCTTCATGTGTAGAGGAAACTTTTGTACCCTTCTCAGTGAAGAATTAGACGGGACCAATTTAGGTTCACAACGTCCTGTTGGCTGGCGCATTCATCATCGCACAAGGACCTCAGAAAATGTATATTCTGTGTAATAATTAAAATGCAGATAGTAAAGGAGAACTCTAAATTGGGTTATTCTGATTTGAAATAATGCAATAAGTGGTAATATACAATTCATATTGTTAAAGGGAAATGAATAAGAGAGTTCAGAAATTCTGGTGGATGAGAATGGTACTGGTGAGGTGAACAAACCTATCCATGTTTTGTTCAGCTTGTCTCCCTCGGGATACTGGTAAAGCGTTGTGTGCCCAAAGAAGACAAAATATACTTTTAATTAGACAAATGGCATCATAAAAAAAATAGAATTTCTCCCCCATAACCCCCTGTAGATTCAGTACAGTTGTTCTTAAATTAATTGTGAACACTTGAGTGCAGCCCAAATGGTCAAGTACAGTAAAACCTTGGATTGCGAGCATAATTTGTTCCGGAAACTTGTTTGTAATCCTAAGCACCTGTATAGCAAAATTTCCCCATAAGAAATAATAGAAACTCAGATGATTCCTTCCACAACCATTTATTCATAAGTGCTTCAGTTTATAGCCCCTATAAAAAGATTATAGCAATGTGATAGGTTGTGTAACCATAAAATGTCCATCCACGTATGGAAGCCTCCACAAGGGGATTAGAAGCAATATCCAGCAGGACCTACAGAGTATAAAAGAGAAGAGAGGTGCCCCTAAGTGTAGCAATATGATTACATTTAATGAAGGTACAACATTTAGCAACTCACATGGTTGATGATTAAAAAAGGCACATCAAAGAATGCAGGCATTCGGGGTGAAGCTGTCCACGTAGACCGTCCTCCGCACTTCCGGCTCTCACCGCTGTCAGTCTGCAATCGTAACCGGGAAGACTACCCTGCAGTAGAGCGATCTGAAAGCGAGGCTTGAAGCGCGGCATGGAAGGGATGACATTGATGGCAGTGCGGATGATGGTCTATGTGGACAGCTTTACCCCGGATGCCTGCATACTTAGATGTGCCTCTTTTAATCATCAGCCATGTGAGTTGCTTAAAGCGGAGTTCCATCCAAAAGTGGAACTTTCGCCTTTAAGCACTTCTTGTCCCCTTACGTGGCACATTTGGCATGTCATTTTTTTGGGGGGGGGGAGTGGGTGCCTGGTTTTGAGTGGGACTTCTTGTCCCACTTCCTGCTTTTAAGTACGGGCCGCCTAGACGACTCCTCTTCTCCCCCTAGGCGGCCCCTCCCTGTCAGAAATCTTCTGGGACACGTCATTCCAATTGGAGAGCGCAGCACGACTCGTGCATGTGCAGTGCACGCCCGGCTTTGAAGCCACAAGCTGTCACGGCCGGGTGCCCAGAGTTTCAATGGAGGCACCACAGAGAGTAGAGGAAGAGGAGTAAGCCTCCATGTGGCCGCATCGCTGGACGGTGGGACAGGTGAGTGGCTGTTTATTAAAAGTCAGCCGCTAAACTTTTTGTAGCTGTAGACTTCTAATAAACGAAAAAAAAAAAAAAGCCTGGAACTCTGCTTAACTGTTGTACCTTCATTAAATGTAACCATACTGCTACACTCTTCGCTTCTACACGCCTCTCTTCTCTTTTATATTCAGTTGTGACATGACGCTACTTGTATATCAAGACATTGCTTGTTTATCAAGTCAAAATGTATTAAAAAATGTTGCTTGTCTTGCAAAACACTTTCAGACCAAGTTACTCTCAATCCAAGGTTTTACTGTACTTACCTTCCTCTCCATTCTAGTAATCTTTACTGTGTGGCTCCACCTGATGCTGCACAGCATTTGCAATGGAAACATTCCCACCAGGGCCTTCTTACTGCCTATGAGTTCCCCAGCTTTATTTATACCTATGGGTCATACTGAGGTTGGACAAATGAAGGTCACCATAATTAAAGCTTACCCAGAGGAAGGAATGGTGTCATTGTGCGCCTGCCCTTAAAATGAGGACATTTTTATTGCAAAGGTTATGTGGCCCCGGTCAGGGCTGCACAGGGGGGATCACTGAAACAAGGAGGAAGGTAAGTATTTCACAAAGTGCTTTGTACTTGTAGAGGTTTGAGAATTAATTAAGGACAAGTGTACCAAAGATACACTCGCGGATCCTGTCAGGTCATTGGAGAGGATGTAAACCCTTGCATACACCCAGTGAAGTGTACAGCCTCTGGTGATACACAGAGATGAAACAAATCCTCCTACATAGATTTTACTTGTATATCTGCAGTCTTCTCTTCTCTACACCCTTTCAATGGTGCAGATCACGTTAAAAATCCTTCTTCATCTGTCAGGAACACAGAGGAGGGGTTGGAGAGTCTGTAGTTACAATATGCAAGAGCTGATTGGAGTAGAGGCACAGACCCTCCCTACACACTGCAGAAGAACTGTGTTCTGAATAGACAAGCTGTCTGTTGAGCTCTCCCCCCTCCCTCCTGACACATATTTATCTCATGTGTCAGGAAAACTTCTCAGAAGTGACTCATGCTGATAACAGAGGAATGAAGCACCAGAGAGAAATGAAACTTATAGCTTTGGAGAGAGATAAGTAAACATTACAAATCAGTGGCAGCCTATGTACTGTGGGCGCACAGGCGCTGCCCCCATCCATACGCCTGGCCCCTTTTAGGACGCTGGATGGATGGATTTCCAATTATAGGCTCTAATAGGCTTCAAAATAGGGTGGGCTTGGGGCGCAGAGATTGCGCCCTGATCCCACCCAATTGTGTGACGATATTGATGACATTTTTGCTATTTTCACACTAACCTTCCTCCCCGCCAATCAGGAGGCAGGGCGTCAGACCTGTTCCCTGATTGGCCAAAGCTCCAGGCCACCCTATTGGCTGGCGCTTAGGAAGAGGAGCGGAGGAAACACACGCTAAAGCGGAGGTTGCTGCCGCTCAGGTGCACTGTCTTGGAGAGGATCTGGGAAAAAAAGGACATCAATTTGATTTGGGTATACTGTCGCACGACCATGCAATTATCAGTTAAAAAAATGCAGTGCCATTATCGCAAAAAATGGCCTGGTCAGGAAAGGGGGTAAATCTTCCAGAGGTCAAGTGCTTAATAAAATTGCCGCTTACCGTTTTAGATGCTCTTTTCTGATAACTCCAGCACTGAAAAATCCTACAGAGCTCTCTCGTTTATGAGGGGGATGGGGAGGGATGTTTGCCCTAACCCTATCTTTACTTTGCTGGCTGATCTCATTATCATTTGTGAACTAGATTTGCCAACTGTCTGTCCCAACAAAGGTTAAAGTTAGAAGCTTGCCTCCTGCATTGCATGAACCGGAGTCTGCCCTAATGCCCCGTACTTACGATTGGAAATTCCGCCAGCAAAAGACCGATGTGAGCTTTTGGTCGGAAATTCCGACCGTGTGTATGCTCCATCGGACTTTTGCTGGCGGAATTTCCGCCAGAAAAAGATTGAGAGCAGGTTCTCTATTTTTCAGATGGAAAAAGTTCCTATAAGAAATTCTGATCCTCTGTAGCAATTCCGACGTGCAGAATTCCTACACATGCTCAGAAACAATTTGACGCATGCTCGGAAGCATTGAACTTCATTTTCTCGGCTCGTCGTAGTGTTGTACGTCACCGCGCTCTTGGCAGTCGAAAGTTCAGAGAACTTTTGTGTGACCGTGTGTATGCAAGGCAAGCTTGAGCGGAATTCTGTCGGAAAAACCATCCAAGGTTTTTCTGATGGAAATTCCGATCGTGTGTACACGGCATAAGACTTTCTATTGGGACAGATACCAGTAGAATTTTATTCAAAAATTTTTATTTTCAGAGTGTTTGTTTGATTTTATAACAGTTATTGGAGTCAAGTTTACATTTGTTTTCATGTGTAGTGATAGGAAAATTTGAAGGAATTTTTTTGCTCGAAATGAACGAGATTCCAATGCTATGTCTTTTTTGTTTGAGAATAATCGTACCTATTGCAATGAATCCTCTGTAATGCTTCTGGGATTCTGTTTAAAATAGCTGGTCTAGTTAAAATTGTAAGGGCTTTCAAATGAAATTTGTTAACTCAACAATGGCAAGGTAAATGGTGGTAAAGAGCTGGCCATGGTCCAGATGGTCTTCGGCCACCTCTATGACCCTTGGAAGCCGAAAGCAACATAATGACGTCACTTCCGCCATCAGAAGATGTAAACACTACCTTTTTTTAGCTGGATAGCCTGAGATCGATTTTTCTTTTTGATTTTCAGCATAGAGGAGAGAAGTGGGGACTTATAGACCCCAGATCTCTCCCCTAGAGGACCTGTCATTCTCTATTCCTATTACATGGGATCTTTACTTTCCTTGTAATAGGATTAAAAGTGATCATAAAATAAAAAAATAAAGGGAAAGTGTAAATAAATAAATAAATAAATAAATGATAAAACATTTTTTTTAAAGCTCCCTATCTCATTATGCTCGCACGCAGAAGTGAACGCATACGCAGGTCGCGCCCGCATATGTAAAAGGCGTTCAAACCACACATGTGAGGTATCACCACAAACGCTAGAGCAAGAGCAATAATTCTAGCACAAGACCTCCTCTAAAACTCTTAACTAATAACCTGTAAAAAAACTTTAAAGCGTCTATAGATATCTATCTATATATATATATAGATATATAGATATATATTTACCCCCTTGGCATTTTATTTTTTGTGTTTTGTTGCCTCACAACCTGGAATTAACATGGATTGTTTGAGGATTTGCATCATTTAATTTACAGAACATGTCCACAACTTTGAAGATGTTGTTTTTTTGTTTTGTTTTTTTATTGTGAAGCAAACAACAAATAGGACAAAATAACAGAAAAAGTCAGTGTGCAAAACTATTCACCCCACTAAAGTCAATACTTTGTAAAGCCACCTTTTGTGGCTATCACAGCTCCAAGTCGCTTTGGATAAGTCTCTATGAGCTTGTCACATCTTACCACTGGGATTTTTGCCCATTCCTCCCTGCAAAACTGCTCCAGCTCCTTCAAGTTGGATGGTTTGCGCTTGTGAACAGCAATCTTTAAGTCTGACCACAGATTTTCTATTGGATTGAGGTCTGGGCTTTGACTAGGCCATTCCAACACATTTACATGTTTCCCATTAAACCACTCAAGTGTTGCTTTAGCAGTGTGTTTGGGGTCATTGTCCTGCTGGAAGGTGAACCTCCGTCCTAGCCTCAAATTACACACAGAGTGGTACAGGTTTTGCTCAAGAATATCCCTGTATTTAGCACCATCCATCTTTCCCTCAACTCTGACCAGTTTCCCAGTCCCGACTGCTGAAAAACATCCCCACAGCATGATGCTGCCACCACCATGTTTCACAGTTGGGATGGTGTTCTTTGGGTGATGTGATGTGTTGGGTTTGCGCCAGACATAGCATTTTCTCTGATGGCCAAAAAGTTCAATTTTAGTCTCATCAGATTAGAGCACCTTCCTCCATACATTTTGGGAGTCTCCCACATGCCTTTTCGCAAACTCAAAACGTGGCATTTTGTTTTTTGCTGAAAGTAATGGCTTTCTTCTGGCCACTCTGCCATAAAGCCCAACTCTATGGAGCGTACGGCTTATTGTCGTCCTATGTACAGATACTCTAGTCTCTGCTATGGAACTCTGCAGCTCCTCCAGGGTTACCTTAGGTCTCTGTGCTGCCTCTCTGATTAATGCCCTCCTTGCCCGGTCCGTGAGTTTTGGCGTGCGGCCGTCTCTTGGCAGGTTTGCTGTTGTGCCATGTTCTTTCCATTTGGTTATGATAGATTTGATGGTGCTCCTAGGGATCATCAAAGATTTGGATATTTTTTTATAACCTAACCCTGACTTGTACTTCTCAACAACATTGTCCCTTACTTGTTTGGAGAGTTCCTTGGTCTTCATGGCAGTGTTTGGTTAGTGGTGCCTCTTGCTTAGGTGTTGCAGCCTCTGGGGCCTTTCAAAAAGGTGTGTATATGTAATGACAGATCATGTGACACTTAGATTGCACACAGGTGGACATCATTTCACGAATTATGTGACTTCTGAAGGTAATTGGTTGCACCGGAGCTTTTTATGGGTTTCATAACAAGGGGGGTGAATACATACGCACATGCCAATTATCAGTTTTTTAGTTCTGAAAAATAGTTTTATGTATATATTTTTCTAATTTTACCTCACCAACTTAGACTATTGTGTTCTGATCCATCACATATAATTCTGATTAAAAAAGCATTGAACTAAAGGCTGTAATATAACAAAATAGGTGAAAAGCCAAGGGGGTGAATACTTTTGCAAAGCACTGTATATATATATATATATATATATATATATATATATATATATATATATATATATATATAATGTTTGGGGGTTTTGAGTAATTTTCTAGCAAAAAAATTATGATTTTTACATGTAGGCGAGGAATGCCAGAATTGGCTTGTGCTGGAAGTGGTTAAAATATATTTCTTAGGTATGTTGTGTGAATGAGAAAACATAACAATTTTTCTCAAATTTGTCTTCAATGAGTAGGCTGCAGAAATTGTATATATTATGTAAATTAGCTGCCTAGGCCATAGATAAATGAACCTCAACCCCATTCCTTTATGTAGTAAGTGTAGAAAATGGATGCATTTAAATGTCATCATCCTTCATAGACCTTGCTCAGATGAAACCAGATAATGCCGCGTACACACGATCGGACTTCTCGTCGGAAAAAAATATGATGGCTTTTCCGACGGGATTCCGCTCAAGCTTGTCTTGCATACACACGGTCACACAAAAGTTCGCTGAAATTTCGACCGCCAAGAACGCGTTGACATACAACACTACGACGAGCCGAGAAAATGAAGTTCAATGCTTCCGAGCATGCGTCGAATTGTTTCAGAGCATGCGTAGGAATTTTGCGCGTCGGAATTGCATACAGACGATCGCATTTTCGGATAGGAACTCTTTCCGACCGAAAAATTAAGAACATGCTCTCAATCTATTGCTAGCTGGAATTCGGCCAGCAAAAGTCCGATGGAGCATACACACGGTCGCATTTTCCGACGAAAAACTCTCATCGGTCTTTTGCTGACCGAAATTCCGATCGTGTGTACGCGGCATTAGACTAAAAGCCCCTGCATTATTTCCTAGCCGATCATCAGTGGCTTGACATACAAAACAAATGCCAACAGCAAATAAAATCTTCATAAAATATATATTTTTACACGTTACTGAAACAGAACATGTAGGTCACAGTAACCCAATAAAATGTTTTCCTTTAATAAATTTGAAAGTAAGTCCGTCATAGTTCAGTAAGTACATATAACTCTACGTTCAAGGAATTTCAAAATCATTTTATTTGAAACAAACATGACGGTAGTTCCAAAAAATTTTGCAATTTTATCTGCAAAGTTAATGAACCACAGAAAAATACAAATGATTTATATTTCCCTACGTTATTGAAAGGATGAAGAAAACATAGTTGATGAGAAAAAGAAAGAGTTTTCCCACAACCATGTCCAAATTCACAGAATGGAGCCTTCAGCTAACCAGTCCATTCTGAACTGATGGAGGGCACCAGTAACTGTGTGTACAGCCAGAAATAACATGCGCCATGACTTGCATAAATTGTCATAACTAGCTTACTGAGAATAAAAGGCTTACTGAGAAGAGCAAGCATGTCATACTAACTGCTCTAATTCACAGCAACCAGATTTCGGTTGTTGTAGCTGAATTCCAGAGCTGTAGAGCTTGGACCGATGTACACTATATTACCAAAAGTATTGGGACGCCTGCCTTTACACGCACATGAACTTTAACCACTTGCTTACTGGGCACTTAAACCCCCCTTCCTGCCCAGAACAAATTTCAGCTTTCAGCGCTGATGCACTTTGAATGACAATTACGCGGTCATACAACACTGTACCCGAATGACATTTTTATCATTTTTTTCCCACAAATAGAGCTTTCTTTTGGTGGTATTTAATCACAGCTGGGATTTTTATTTTTTGCTAAACAAACAAAAAAAGATGGAAAATTTTGAAATAAAAAAATCATGTTTAATAGTTTGTTATAAAATTTTGCAAACAGGTCATTTTTCTCCTTCATTGATATGCGCTGATGAGGCTGCACTGGTGGACACCGATAGGCTGCACTGATGAGCACTGATAGGCACAGTTAAGCCAGCACTGATAGGCACAGATAAGGCGGCACTGATGGGGACAGATAAGGCGGTACTGATGGGCACAGATAAGGCGGCACTGATGGTCACTGATAAGATGGCACTGATTGGCACGGATGGGTGGCCCAGATGGGTGGCACTGATGGGCACTGATAGGTATCACTGATAGATGGTATTGATAGGTGGCTCTTATAGGTGGCACTGATAGGTGGCACTGATGGGCACTGATAGGTGGCACTGATGGGCACTGATAGGTGGCACTGATGTGCAGCACTGTTGTTGAGGCACTGATTGTGGGCACTGATAGTTGGCACTGTGGGCACTGGTGGGTGGCGCTGGTGGGCACTGGTAGGCGGCACTGTTGCCCATTGCTAGGTGGCACTGGCAGGGGGCACAGGTGGGCACTGAGGATCTGGTAGCAGCTCACCGTGATCGGGACTGATGTCCCTCTCAAGGCCGCCGGTGATCAGCTTTTTTTTTTCCTCACGCTGTCAGCGCGAGAAGAAAAAATAGCCGATTACCGGCTCTGTTGACATCACATGATCAGCTGTGATTGGCGGACAGCTGATCACGTGGTAGGGGGTCGGGATTGACCATTTACTCCGATCTGTGATCCAGCGAGTCTCATAGACTCGCTGATCACAGAGCGTGATGTGCGCGCCCTACAAGGCATGGGAGGACGTCAATGGACGTACTCCCGGCAAAGCAGGTCCACACTGTAGACGTCATTCGGCTATATCGCGGATCTAAAGTAGTTAATGACATCCCAGTCTTAGTCTGTAGGGTTCAATATTGAGTTGGCCCAACCTTTGCAGCTATAACAGCTTCAACTCTTCTGGGAAGGCTGTCCACAAGGTTTAGGAGTGTATCTATGGGAACCATTCTTCCAGGAGCACATTTGTGAGGTCAGACACTGATGTTGGACAAGAAGGCCCGGCTCGCAGCTTCCACTCCTAAATTTATCCTAAAGGTGTCCTATCGGGTTGAGGTCAGGACTCTGTGCAGGCCAGTCAAGTTCCCCCACCCCAAACTTGCTCATCCATGTCTTTATGGACTGTGCATTGTGCACTGGTGCGCAGTCATGTTGGAACAGGAAGGGGCCATCCCCAAACTGTTCCCACAAAGTTGGGAGCATGAAATTGTCCAAAATGTCTTGGTGTGCTGACATCTTAAGAGTTCCCTTCACTGGAACTAAGGGGCCAAACCCAACCCCTGAAAAACAATCCCACACCATAATCCCCCCTCCACCAAATAATTTAGACCAGTGCACAAAGCCCATAAAGTCCATAAAGACATGGATGAGCAAGTTTGGGATGGAGGAACTTGAGTCCTGACCTCAACCACATAGAACGGAGACTGTGATCCAGGCCTTCTCGGTCAACATCAGAGCCTGACCTCACAAATGCGCTTCTGGAAGAATGGTCAAACATCCCCATAGACACACTCCTAAACCTTGTGGACAGCCTTCCCAGAAGAGTCGAAGCTGTTATAGCTGCAAAGGGTGGGCCAACTCAATATTGAACCCTACAGACCAATGCCGCTTACACACGGTTAGAATTTCCGACAACAAATGTTCGATATGAGCTTGTTGTTGGAAAATCCAACCGTGTGTAGGCTCCATCGGACATTTGCTGTCATAATTTCCAACAACAAATGTTTGAGAGCTGGTTCTCAAATTTTCCAACAACAAAACTTGTTACAGTAAATTCCGATCGTGTGTACACAATTCCGACGCACAAAATTCCACGCATGCTCGGAATCAAGCAGAAGAGCCGCACTGGCTATTGAACTTCATTTTTCTCGGCTCGTCGTACGTGTTGTACATCACCGCGTTCTTGACGGTCGGAATTTCCAACAAGATTTGTGTGACCGTGTGTATGCAAGACTAGTTTGAGCCAACATCTGTCGGAAAAAAAACATTGATTTTGTTGTCGGAATGTCTGATCGTGTGTACAGGGCATAAGACTGGGATGCCATTAAAGTTCATTTGCGTGTAAAGGCAGGCGTCCCAATACTTTTGGTAATACAGTGTAAGTATTTATGTGCCATACCTGTGGGATCGCCTTGAAAGCTGGAAATCACAATAGTAGGCACCAGTACTACAGTGACGGCCACTAGCTTATAAGCCATGTCCCAAAAGTGATTAACAAATTAAAGCTGAACTCCAGCTAATACTTTTTAAGCAGTAATAGCTTTAGTAATTGTTTTTTTTTTCTTTTATGAAAAAAACTAACAAAATGAATAAGAGCTGACTATTGTAGATATTCTTGTCAAAGTTAAATGGTTTGTTTCAAAACAGATTTACTGGCTGGATCAAAAGGTGAAAATAAAGGAAAATGCCTAAAAAAAAAAGAAAAAGAAAACTACTGCAGCCACCACATCTAAGGACTGATAGGCTACAATATATTATTTTTTGTTTTAGATATATTAGAGATATTGTTTAGGCATATAACATACATATTTTTTTTTTTTGGACAAACTATTGGCTTGCAAAAGTTGTTTTATTTTCAATGTAATCTATTGAAAAAAAAAAGACGTAAACACTTTTAATTTTTTTTACTTCTTTTTCTTTTAACCACTTGACCTTCGGAAGATTCCCCCCCCCCCTCCCCACGCCGCTGCGTTACTTTAACTGACAATTGCACGAATATACCCAAATATATTGTATGTCCTTTTTTCCCCCACAAATAGAGCTTTCTTTTGGTGGTATTTGATCACCTCTGCATTTTAGTTTTTGCGCTATAAACAAGAAAATACCGCCAATTTAAAAAAAAAAAAAACAATATTTTTTACTTTCTGCTATAAAACACATCCAATATAAAAATTGGAAAAAATTGAATTTCTTCATCAATTTAGGCCAGAATGTATTCTGCTACATATTTTTGGTAAAAAAAAAATTCTAATAAGCGTATATTGATTGGTTTGCGCAAAAGTTATAGCGTCTACAAACTACGGGATGTATTTTTTTTTTACTAGTAATGGTGGTAATCAGCGACTTATAGAGGGACTGTGATATTGTGGCGAACATTCTGACACTAACTGACACTTTTTGGGGACCAGTGACACTAATACAGTGATCAGTGCTAAAAATATCACTGTACTAATGCCTATCTACAGCCTCGCCATTGCCAATTAATGCAGTCTGCACAGTGCCCATCAGTAGCCTCTCCATTGCCCATTAATGCAGCCTCAAGGTTGTAAATGAATGCAGCCTCCATTGCTCTCCATTGCCCATCTGCGGCCTCGCCAGTGCCGGATGACACAGCGCAGCAATCTCCTGTGTACCCGGCGATCAGTCACACATAGTCCCGCCTCCTGACCAGAACAGTGGTCCAATGTCGACCAGGAGGCGGGACTGTGTGTGACCGAGCAACGGGTATACATGAGATCTCGGCTGTGTATAATCCGGCGGCGCTCAGCACTCCTCTTCCCTCAGAGACAACAGGAATCTGGACATAACACGCACACACGATTCCCCCCTGATTTTCGGGGGGGGTGCGTGTTATACGCCAATAAGTACAGTATATGGTTTATTTCATAGTCTCCATTTAAAATTACACCAAAATAAAATTTTGGGTACGAAAAAAAAGGCACTTTTTAACCGGTTCCCGACCGGCGCACGCCGATGTACGTCGGCAGAATGGCACGGCTGGGCAAATGGGCGTACCTGTACGTCCATTTGAATTCCCCGCCGTGCCACTGCGTGCGCCGATACCCGCGATCGCCTCACGGAGAGCCTCACGGAGAGGACGAATGGGAGATGCTAATGTAAACAGCATTTCCCCGTTCTGCCTAGTGACAAGTGTCACTGATGACAGCTCCCTGTCATCGGGAGCTGTGATCAGAGTAATTACACTGCTAGCCCATCCCCCCTACAGTTAGTAATCACTCCCCTACAGGGGCGGACTGACTATTCGGGCACTCGGGCACAGCCCGAGGGCCCCATGCCACTAAGGGGCCCCATCAGGGTTGCCAGCCTCAATAAAACCAGGGACAGTATGTAAAAATCTGTGTTTTTCTTTTAAATCCCAAGATTATAGCTGCCCCGCCTCTCCAGTACCTTTTCAGTGTGTGTATACTGTATGTGTGTGTGTATACTGTATGTGTGTGTGTGTGTATACTGTGTGGCCCCATAATCTCCTATTGCCCGGGGGGACCCATAATCTCCTATTGCCCGGGGGGACCCATAATCTCCTATTGCCCGGGGGCCCCATGTGTTGTCAGTCCGCCCCTGCTCCTAGGACATACTTAACCCCTCCCTGCCCCCTAGTGGTTAACCCCTTCACTGCCAGTGTCATTTACACAGTAATCAGTGCATTTTTAATCGCACTGATCGCTGTATAAATGACAATGGTCCCAAAAATGTGTCAAAAATGAAAAACAATAAAAAATCGCTGATCGCCGCCATTACTAGTAAAAAAAAAATATTAATAAAAATGCCATAAAACTATCCCCTATTTAGTAAATGCTATAACTTTCCTATCAATACACGCTTATTGCGATTTTTTTTTACCAAAAATATGTAGAAGAATATATATTGGCCTAAACTGAGGGAAAAAAATGTCTTTTTATATATTTTTGGGGGATATTTATTATAGAAAAATGTAAAAAATAATGCATTTTTTTAAAAATTGTCGCTCTTATTTTGTTTATAGCGCAAAAAATAAGAATCGCAGAGGCGATCAAATACCACCAAAAGAAAGCTCTATTTGAGGGAAAAAAAGGACGTCAATTTTGTTTGGGAGCCACGTGGCACGACTGCGCAATTGTCAGTTAAAGCGAACGCAGTGCCGAATCGCAAAAAACGCTCTGGTCAGGAAGGGGGTAAAATCTTCCGGGGCTGAAGCGGTTAAAATTTTTCATGACTGGGCCATTTTTTGCTGTTTGGCACTGCACTAATTTACTGCCGATTGCGCGGTCATGTAACGTTGTACACAAACAAAGTTTGTAAAATTTTGGTATTTGATCACCACAGTTTTTTTTTTTTTCATTTTTTGCAGGGGAGGGGGGTAGAGATACACAATTGTGATTGCTGTGGGATTTGCACAGTGTGCTTTATTGACTTGTCAACCGTTTCTGGACTGCGCCACGTACATTTACTGCAGCAGGGCAGCCCTTCATCAGGAAACCACGTACCTTTCGATCGATGGGTCTGGGGCACGCGCGACCACCAGCGACCCGCTCCCGCAGCGATTGGTTACAACGGGAGTCAATCAGCGGGTCCGGCGGACCTGATGTTGGCCAGGACCCGCCGATCGTTCTCGAGGCAGACTGAATGGCAGTCTGCCTATGTAAACAAGGCTGAACGCCGTTCTGTCAGAGGGGAGGATGGAACACAGAAACATGTCTTCCTCCCCAGTCAAAGCACCTCCCCCACAGTTAGCAAGCACTCCCAGGGAACATATTTAACCCTTTGATCGTCCCTGATATTAAACCCTTCCCTACCAGTGTCATTAGTACAGTGACAGTGCATATTTTTCAGCACTGTTCACTGCATCGGTGTCACTGGTCCCCAAAAAGTGTCACTTATGCCGCGTACCCACGGCTGGACTTTTCGACCGGACTTGTCTGACGGACGCCGACGGACCAAATCCGGCGAACAATCTGATCGTGTGTGGGCTTCACCGGACCTTCAGCGGACTTTTCCAGTCTCAAATCTGACGGACTTTAGATTTGGAACATGCTTCAAATCTTTACGTCGTAACTCCGCCGGACCCAGAAATTCGCTCGTCTGTATGCTAGTCCGACGGACGAAAACCCACGCTAGGGCAGCTATTGGCTACTGGTTATCAACTTCCTTATTTTAGTCCGGTGTACGTCATCACGTACGAATCCGTCGGACTTTGATGTGATCGTGTGTAGGCAAGTTCGTGAGAAAGTCTGTTAAAAGTCCGTCGAAAGTCTGTCGGACGGGCTGTCGGACATTTGTAGCTGAAAAGTCCGACCGTGTGTACGCGGCATTAGTGTCAGATTTGTCTGTCGCAATGTCGCAGTCCTGCTAAAAATTTCTGATCGCCGCAATTACTAGTAAAAAAAGAAATTAAAAAAATTAAATTCCATAAATATATCCTATAGTTTGTAGACGCTATAACTTCTGCACAAACCAATCAATATGCGCTTATTGGGATTTTTTATACCAAAAACATGTAGCTGAATACATCTTGGCCTAAATTGATGAATACATTTTTTTTTTTTTTAAATATTTTTATTGGATGTGTTTTATAGCAGATAGTAAAAAATATTGTTTTTTTTTTTCAAAATTGTCGCTCTTTTTTTTTTATAGCAAAAAAAAATAAAAACAGCAGAGATGATCAAATACCACCAAAAGAAAGCTTTATTTGTGGGAAAAAAAGGACATAAACTTTATTTGTGTACAGCGTCGCACGACCGCCCAATTGTCAGTTAAAATAATGCAGTGCCGTATTGCAAAAAATGGCCTGGTCATGAAGTGGGGTAAACCTTCCGGAGCTGAAGAGATTAAATACGTTTCAAAGTGTTTTTAATTACAAATAGTCCATTAATCGAGCCTATATTAATTACATGAGAACAAAACCAAAAAATTGAGATGTCTGTCAAAAACAACACTTCTATTATATTTTTTTATGATTCTAAGAGGAAAAATACAGCTAGTGGGACACATCTTTACCCTTTTGTTATACTTGTCAAATACAAAGTAGACCCTTTTTATTATAAAAGTGTATGTATATGGTCATTTCACTGAAATTACGTTTCAGATTTTTTAGGAGAGCTGCGGGGAACAGTTAGGCATAGTCATAGTCAAGGGCAATTTTTTTTCCTGCAACCCTTGATTCCCCCATCAACACAGACAGTGTTGACAGGGGAATCCCTCCCGCCGAACCATTGTGCTTTCCCGGCAGGGGGGGGGATTGTCAATGCAAATGAAGGTATGAGCCAGACAAAAATGAAAATGAATCCTCATCGTGGTACCATCCCATACAAGTACATAACAAACCACAACATAACCCCTGTAAGAGGGAGGGCCATATCCTAAAAAGGAGGAGGGGACCTCAACAACCACAGGGGAAGGGACTTTAATTGTGCCAACAAATGAGGAAGAATAGAAGCTTCAATAGTTTCAAAAGTAAAATCATATCAAATAAAACAAATACAGTGTTAGACAGTCAGTCTTGGACGCGTATGGAATCACCGCGTTTCGCTGTTAATAGCTTCTTCAGGATTCACACTTAATGAAGGACACCACATAGATCAGACTGTTACTGACTTTCAGGGAGACCTGGGCATTGATACTCTAGAGACCATCCTGTTTTATCCATAGAGAGACATGTGATCCTAGAATTTAAACTTGGACTTCCCAGATATCAAGTAAAGGTAGTATAAATGTCACAAAAATATGAATCTTAGCTTGCCTGGATTAAAATTACATGCTCTTGTAAACAAGGGGGGGGGTATCCCAGCATTAGATGCAGAGGAATAAAAGGGGTGTATATCTCCACAATACACTGTTTTTAATGCATCCACCAAACACCCCCGTTCGCCTCACCCCCACCAAGAGGGGAGGTGGGGGAAGCTGTCTCTGCCGGGAAAAGAGATTGCCGCTTGCAAAAGTCGTATGTAAAATCTGGAAGGCTAATTGGATCGATTTATCAACTTGGGTACATTCAGCCTGCACATACATGGTTCAAATCTTGCCTGGTTCCTGCTGAACCGGCCGAGATTTGAACCATCTATGGCCACCTTTAGACCTCAAAAAGCCTAAATGTTCTGTTAGTGGTAACTGTGCCGAAGATTGGTACAGTTTCATCTAGATGCGGTTGACCATGTTCCACCAGGCTGTGCTGAAAAAGTATTACTTTGCGTTAAATATTTGCAACAATTTGGCCAGTCACCATTCTGTGCCTGGTAAAGAACAGGCCCAGAACGAAAAGGGAACCTGGGTGCAGGGCCCACATGACTGGGGGTTGCTGTGGAGGTTGCACAAGTTGGCTCCTAAGAAAGGGGGCAGGTCAAAAGGTGGAGAGAAAGGTGCTGGGCAATGGCAGGGCTAGGAGGTGTGGCCTGGTTATTGGTCAGGCCAAGGGGGCGGGGGTTAATTAGTAGGGGGTCAGCAGGAAAAGAGGCAACATCACAGAAATCTTTTATTTCCCTCCATCCCTCCCTGTAGTTAAGATATGTGGTTTGTTTAATGATATGTTTTATTGTTTTAGGTTTTTGGATGCAGGGGTCTCTGGTTCGTGAAGGTCGGAATGGTAGAAGGTGATATGGAACAGGTTGGGTCTATCTCGGTATGGGTACCTTCCCTATCTGGAAATTATGGACTATCAGTCATCGGGTTGCATTAGGCAAGAATGTGGCAATAGTTGTCCCTGAGCTGGTGGGATTGCGGCTAGGGGCCAGGATGCCGAGGTGGTGGTGGTACAGCCGATGCGATAGAATACCTTCCTTCATGAGCCTCAGACATAACATTCAGTATATACAGTATCTCACAAAAGTGAGTACACCCCTCACATTTTTGTAAATATTTTATTATATCTTTTCACGTGACAACACTGAAGAAATGACACTTTGCTACAATGTAAAGTAGTGAGTGTACAGCTTGTATAACAGTGTAAATTTGCTGTCCCCTCAAAATAACTCAACACATAGCCATTAATGTCTAAACCGCTGGCAACAAAAGTGAGTACACCCCTAAGTGAAAATGTGCAAATTGGGCCCAATTAGCCATTTTCCCTCCCTAGTGTCATGTGACTCATTAGTGTTACAAGGTCTCAGGTGTGAATGGGGAGCAGGTGTGGTAAATTTGGTGTTATCGCTCTCACGTTCTTATACCGGTCACTGGAAGTTCAACATGGTACCTCAAAGAACTCTCTGAGGATCTGAAAAAAACAATTGTTGCTCTACATAAAGATGGCCTAGGATATAAGAAGACTGTAAAGACACTGAAACTGAGCTGCAGCACGGTGGCCAAGACCATACAGAGGTTTAACAGGACAGGTTCCACTCAACAGGCCTCACTATGGTCGACCAAAGACGTTGAGTGCACATGCTCAACATCATATTCAGAGGTTGTCTTTGGGAAATAGACGTATGAGTGCTGCCAGCATTGCTGCAGAGGTTGAAGGGGTGGAGAGTCAGCCTGTCAGTGGTCAGACCATACGCCGCACATTGCATCAAATTGGTCTGCATGGCTGTCATCCCAGAAGGAAGCCTCTTCTAAAGATGATGCACAAGAAAGCCTGCAAAAAATTTTGCTGAAGACAAGCAGACTAAGGACATGACTTACTGGAACCATGTCCTGTGGTCTGATGAGACCAAGATAAACTTATTTGGTTCAGATGGTGTCAAGCGTGTGTGGCGGCAACCAGGTGAGGAGTACAAAGACAAGTGTGTCTTGCCTACAGTCAAGCATGGTGGTGGGAGTGTCATGGTCTGGGGCTGCATGAGTACTGCCGGAACTGGGGAGCTACAGTTCATTGAGGGATCCATGAATGCCAACATGTACTGTGATATACTGAAGCAGAGCATGATCCCCTCCCTTCAGAGACCGGGCTGCAGGGCAGTATTCCAATATGATAATGAACCCAAACACACTTCCAATACGACCACTGCCTTACTAAAAAAGCTGAGGGTAAAGGTGATGGACTGGCCAAGCATGTCTCTAGACCTAAACCCTATTGAGCATCTTTGGGGCACCCTAAAACAGAGGGTGGGGGAGCGCAAGGTCTCTAACATCCACCAGCTCTGTGATGTTATCATGGAGGAGTGGAAGAGGACTCCAGTGGCAACCTGTGAAGCTCTGGTGAACTCCATGCCCAAGAGGGTTACGGCAGTGCTGGAAAATAATGGTGGTCACACAAAATATTGACACTTTGGGCCCAATTTGGACATTTTCACTTAGGGGTGTACTCACTTTTGTTGCCAGCAGTTTAAACATTAATGGCTGTTGTCACATGAAAAGATAGAATAAAATATTTACAAAAATGTGAGGAGTGTACTCACTTTTGTGAGATACTGTATATTAAAAGTTGTTATATATGTTTATATATATATAAAATGGAAGTTAATTTATAGAATTTGTTATGGTTGTTAAAAAAGGGGCCGTACGGCCATTTAATGCAGAAGGTGTGGCCTGTTGTTTCTTAGGTGTGCTAAGGGGAAGAATTTGGGGGTTGGGGGTATCAGGTGGGGCAAACGGTACATCAGCCATACACCAGTCATGTTAGAGGGGGAGGTGTTAAATATTTGGCACACTTCCTGCAACATGGCTTGATCTCCTGGGCTTATGTACTATTATTATTATACAGGATTTTTATAGCGCCAACAGTTTACGCAGCGCTTTACAATATAAAAGGAAGACAATACAGCTATAATACAATAAAATACAAGAGGATTACTAGAAGGTAACGTGTGTGTGTAAGCTGTTTAGGGTTTCCTGGTTCCTCAAAGAATGGATGCTATGGCAGTCTCCCCCCCGGAAGGACCCTAAGGGTGCTGGCTTGCTGAAAGGTAAATTATTGACTTTGAGAAAGGTCAAATATCGGCTGCCCCCAACTGGATGGATGTGGTGAATGACTGCTCAAGAGAAACATTTACACAAAAACCTTCTCAGCCTTTCTGCCATAGAAGATTTGATCAGGATACCATTAGAACCTTGATCTCTAGATAACCAGTCAACATAGTCTGCAGGAGCAGACAGACAGATCAAGAGCAACAGGTCTTGGAAGAGGATTAGAGCATAGTTTGGTACTTCAGACCTCACCTCTTTCCCATTTTCATCCACAATAAAAAAAAATTAGTATAAAGTTTATTGTATCAAAATGACTGGCACCTGTCTTGAATGTACAGTCAGGTCCATAAATATTGGGACATCGACACAATTCTAATCTTTTTATCTCTATACACCACCACAATGGATTTGAAATGAAACGAACAAGATGTGCTTTAACTGCAGACTTTCAGCTTTAATTTGAGGGTATTTACATCCAAATCAGGTGAACGATGCAGGAATTACAACAGTTTGTATATGTGCCTCGCTGTTCCATGGCCAGGTGTGTATTATCCCCTCATTATCCCATTTACAAGGAGCAGATAAAAGGTCCAGAGTTCATTTCAAGTGTGCTATTTGCATTTGGAATCTTTTGCTGTCAACTCTCAATATGAGATCCAAAGAGCTGTTACTACCAGTGAAGCAAGCCATCATTAGGCTGAAAAAACATATCAAACCCATCAGAGAGATAGCAAAAACATTAAGTGTGGCCAAATCAACTGTTTGGAACATCCTTAAAAAGAAAGAATGCACAGATGAGCTCAGCAACACCAAAAGACCCGGAAGATCACGGAAAACAACTGTGGTGGATGACCGAAGAATTCTTTCCCTGGTGAAGAAAACACCCTTCACAACAGTTTGCCAGATCAAGAACACTCTCCAGGAGGTAGGTGTATGTGTGTCAAAGTCAACAATCAAGAGAAGACTTCACCAGAGTGAATACAGAGGGTTCACCACAAAATGTAAACCATTGGTGAGCCTCAAAAACAGGAAGGCCAGATTAGAGTTTGCCAAACAACATCTAAAAAAGCCTTCACAGTTCTGGAACAACATCCTATGGACAGATGAGACCAAGATCAACTTGTACCAGAGTGATGGGAAGAGAAGAGTATGGAGAAGGAAAGGAACTGCTCATGATCCAAAGCATACCACCTCATCAGTGAAGCATGGTGGTGGTAGTGTCATGGCGTGGGCATGTATGGCTGCCAATGGAACTGGTTCTCTTGTATTTATTGATGATGTGACTGCTGACAAAAGCAGCAGGATGAATTCTGAAGTGTTTCGGGCAATATTATCTGCTCATATTCAGCAAAATGCTTCAGAACTCATTGAACGGCGCTTCACAGTGCAGATGGACAATGACCTGAAGCATACTGTGAAAGCAACCAAAGAGTTTTTTAAGGGAAAGAAGTGGAATGTTATGCAATGGCCAAGTCAATCACCTGACCTGAATCCGATTGAGCATGTATTTCACTTGCTGAAGACCAAACTGAAGGGAAAATGCCTCAAGAACAAGCAGGAACTGAATACAGTTGCAGTAGAGGCCTGGCAGAGCATCACCAGGGATGAAACCCAGCGTCTGGTGATGTCTATGCGTTCCAGACTTCAGGGTGTAATTGACTGCAAAGGATTTACAACCAAGTATTAAAAAGTGAAAGTTTGATGGATGATTGTTAATCTGTCCCATTACTTTTGATCCCTTAAAAAGTGGGAGGCACATATACAAACAGTTGTAATTCCTACACCGTTCACCTGATTTGGATGTAAATACCCTCAAATTAAAGCTCAAAGTCTGCAGTTAAAGCACATAGTTACATATAGTTACATAGTAGGTGAGGTTGAAAAAAGACACAAGTCCATCAAGTCCAACCTATGTGTGTGATTATGTGTCAGTATTACATTACATATCCCTGTATGTTGCGGTCATTCAGGTGCTTATCTAATAGTTTCTTGAAGCTATCACTGCTCCCCGCTGAGACCACCGCCTGTGGAAGGGAATTCCACATCCTTGCCGCTCTTACAGTAAAGAACCCTCTATGTAGTTTAAGGTTAAACCTCTTTTCTTCTAATTGTAATGAGTGGCCACGGGTTTTATTAAATTCTCTTCTGCGAAAAAGTTTTATCCCTATTGTGGGGTCACCAGTACAGTATTTGTAAATTGAAATCATATCCCCTCTCAAGCGTCTCTTCTCCAGAGAGAATAAGTTCAGTGCTCGCAACCTTTCCTCATAACTAAGATCCTCCAGATCCTTTATTAGCTTTGTTGCCCTTCTTTGTACTCGCTCCATTTCCAGTACGTCCTTCCTGAGGACTGGTGCCCAGAACTGGACAGCATATTCCAGGTGCGGCCGGACCAGAGTCTTATAGAGCGGGAGAATTATCGTTTTATCTCTGGAGTTGATCCCCCTTTTAATGCATGCCAATATTCTGTTTGCTTTATTAGCAGCAGCTTGGCATTGCATGCCATTGCTGAGCCTATCATCTACTAGGACCCCCAGGTCCTTTTCCATCCTAGATTCCCCCAGAGGTTCTCCCCCCAGTGTATAAATTGCATTCATATTTTTGCCACCCAAATGCATTATTTTACATTTTTCTACATTGAACCTCATTTGCCATGTAGTCGCCCACCCCATTAATTTGTTCAGGTCTTTTTGCAAGGTTTCCACATCCTGCGGAGAAGTTATTGCCCTGCTTAGCTTAGTACAAATACAGAGATTGAACTGTTTATCCCATCCTCCAGGTCGTTTATGAACAAATTAAATAGGATTGGTCCCAGCACAGAACCCTGGGGAACCCCACTACCCACCCCTGACCATTCTGAGTACTCCCCATTTATCACCACCCTCTGAACACGCCCTTGTAGCCAGTTTTCAATCCATGTACTCACCCTATGGTCCATGCCAACGCACCTTATTTTGTACAGTAAACGTTTATGGGGAACTGTGTCAAATGCTTTTGCAAAATCCAGATATACCACGTCTACGGGCCTTCCTTTATCTAGATGGCAACTCACCTCCTCATAGAAGGTTAATAGATTGGTTTGGCAAGAACGATTCTTCATGAATCCATGCTGATTACTGCTAATGATATCGTTCTTATTACTAAAATCTTGTATATAGTCCCTTATCATCCCCTCCAAGAGTTTACATACTATTGATGTTAGGCTAACTGGTCTGTAATTCCCAGGGATGTTTTTTGGGCCCTTTTTAAATATTGGTGCTACATTGGCTTTTCTCCAATCAGCATCTTGTTCGTTTAATTTGAAATCCATTGTGGTGGTGTATAGAGCCAAAAAGATTAGAATTGTGTTGATGTCCCAATATTTATGGACCTGACTGTATCTGGGGCCTTATCTACAGCAGTGTTTCTCAACTCCAGTCCTCAAGGCGCCCCAACAGGTCATGTTTTCAGGATTTCTCTCAGATGAAATGGCTGTGGTAATTACTAAGGCAGTGATACTGATTAAATCACCTGTGCAAAATAATGGTAAGCCTGAAAACATGACCTGTTGGGGCGCCTTGAGGACTGGAGTTGAGAAACACTGATCTACAGCATTAAAATTTGTAAACTAGTGCTGGGAGTGAGAATTTTAACAAATAGTTTACTGGAAAATGTTTAATTTATTGTGCTTAGTATGTTAACGGAAATTTATGGTCACAGCATACACTTTCATTTTATAACATCAGCATTGTAATAACAACACAAACAATAGTGTAAACGAACAGTTTTGACAATCCAATATAAGCTTACTTGAAAAATATAATTTGATACCATGAGTTCTGCTAGGGATGCCACCTTTTCTTCAAGCCAAACCCAAACACTTTAGCGGCACACGCCATTTTTTTTTTAGATCAGCAGTCAGCACCCCACATTAGCTCAGAGTCCCCTTATATCACTGCCCCCTCCCCCCATAGAGACCTCTATTAGAGAGAGACCCCCCTTATAGTGTTCCATTCTCTTGTATTGTCTATGCCTTACGGGCAGGAAGGGCGGTCACTGGAGCTGCTGTGTGAATGGGAATCGGCTGGAGTTAGGGAGTGAACCGGCTAAATGCGTCTGAACCGCCTGGAGTTAGGGCATGGAGCTGCCTGGGAGGTGTAGTGGCTCTAAGAAAATCCCACGTGTGTGTGCACAGCGGCAAATGTTTCATTGGTTGCTAGGATGCCAGCAGTCCTAGCAACCAATGACTGCAAAGCAAAGCATTCACAGGCTGGTGGTGGTGGTGGTGGGGGGGTGTCAGACACCCTGTGGGGGAGAAGGCAGAAGGAGAGAGTGCACAGGAAGAGGATACCCCCCCACTGAGTTCCCACACTGGCTCCATCCCCAGGACAGGTACCTGATGGCAGTGCCGGGACAAGGTCATTCAGCGCTGTGGGCAAAGATGACAAACTGCACCCCCTCATGTGTACTCACAGTTCACATCTCGGTAGCAATGTGGCACCCGCTGGGAATGAAGGCAGCTTCTCTGTCTTTCCCTCTCCATGATATGTCATATGACAAGGGGGGACAAGGAGAAGGCAGTCTGCCCTCACTCCCCAGTGGCACTGTGCTGAGACTGAGGTGTGTTTTCAGCAGGCATCCCCTTTCTTCTGCCCACAGTAGATATATGTGGGCAATATGCTGCCTCCACACCACCTGTTTTAAGCCCCCCAAGCTGCACTACAACTGTGTGCATTGCATGCAGTTGCGGGAAGGTTGCAGTGTGGCCCCATTCACTTGAACAGGTTTTCTTCAGCAGACGACAGTGCATGCTGAAAGTGACGGGGGGTATAATTCCTGCTGCAACTGCAAATCAAATATTGCTGAAGTGCCATCTGTACACCTCCGGCTGCTAGCTCTTCAGTTTAAATGCGGGGACTGATAGGGAGTGGTAAAATGAGGCTCAGCAGCATGTTTTATTGCCCCCAACCGCAATTGTAAACGAGCCCAAGGCTAGGTTTACACTATTGCAGGTAGTTGCATGTGCAGGACAGCGTGTAAATGGCACCTATTCCCACACCCACAGCCACTTGTAGGCAAAATTCCCTGTTTTTTACAGACACGCAAGGCTGACATCTTAGTGATTATTGGCACCCCCACACCTCTGAAGATGCAGCACATTTTAAGATGTCAGAAATCGCATGGTGCAAAAGCACCAATGCGATTTCCCTGCGGCTGTGTTTTCATAAAGGCGCAGGGACCTTTGTCCTGTGTTTCCTGCAGGTACAGCAGCCCATTTAAATGAACTACTGTGCCCCCCACACAAATGCAAGTCACAGCAAACGCATTGGTGTGAATCTGAGATAATACTCAGCTAAAAGGAAATATATATATAGCACAGTGCCTCCAATATCATTCACCTATTAGCACAAAGCCACTATAAAAAGTATTTTTACGAGTACTCTCCTTTTTAGCAAACATATCCACAGTGCTCAGCTGAAAAGAGCAAATAATAGGTTGCATTGTACCTGTAATTCTTCTGCGTTCTTGGGTTTAGTCTCTGCATCTTCAGTCTGCTTCTGTCCCCATCTGTCAGCCCGCCCACCACATGCATTGCTTTAGTATTCTTAGCTCTGTTGGGGATGCAGTCCTGTCATTTTCTGCATCTTCTGCCGGCTTCTATCCCCGCCCACTGGCGCGCCCACCACCTGTAGCACTTTCCTAGACTCCGTTCTACAGGGGGTGGGCGGGCCGGTGGCCGGGGACAGATGCCAGGACTCAACCCGAGCGGATCTAAGCATGCTAAAGTCTTGGAGGTGGTGGGTGGGGAGTCAGGGACAGAAGCTGAATGTTTCAATCCTGCAGGAGGAACTGGAGAGGCCACTGCGCCCCCCTCAACACTGCACCCGGGGCGGGCAGGTGACCCTTCGGCTTTCCCCTTGTGTACCAGCCCTGCCTGACAGGTTGGGACTAACTGTGTCTGGGTATCAGGAGGACAAGCACCCGGGCACAAGTGTCAAAACCCAGACTGTCTGGGTCATTCCCACACAGGTGGCAACCCTACGTTATGTCTGTCTGCTGGCCATCTCTTTCCACAACTTCCTGGATTCCCTGCATGGTCTGCAGCTTCTCTTGTTCTTTGCTTTCAATTTCCAAGGACTACATATCCCATGGTACCCGGAAACTCCTCCTCTCAGCACCTCTGTAGTTAAGAAGGCAGGCTCTGTGAAATGTGTGAGGCAGCAGTGCCTACTCACAGGGTATAGTGAATACATGTTACAGAATTCAAGGAAATTAATGTATAATGCTCTTCACAAAGTACTTTACAAACTTCATGATTGTTCAGATTAATGCTTTTAAGCAAGAAATTATTGAGATACAATGTGGAAATGAATACATGATTTAAATTTTAACCAGTGTCGGCTGGTGCTTCATTTTTTTGTGGGGGGCAGCAAACAAACCCCCCCTTCTGCCACCGGGTCCCCACTTACTCCATCCACGATCGCGGCTCACTGACTCCTCCTACTCCCTCCCGGGCTCCGCTCGGTCCGCTGCGTCACCTGAGCCATGTGTAACTTGTCCGGCCCCGCCCCCTGTCACACATGACCCCGCCCCTCCCGCCCGCATGATACAAAGTATCGGAGATTGCTCAGCGTGGGTCGGGGAATAGATCCCGATGTGTGACATGGGAGAGATATTCTCCATGTCACCTCCATATACCGGAGGGGAGTCAGGTGTGTCTCTGGAGTCCTCCAGTGACTCCAGGCAACTCTGCCTCTGCACATATCACTGCCAGAGACTGCACCCCATTGGCTGCCGCTAGGTCCCCCCACCTCCTCCTACTCCTCCACTCCTCTACTCCTCCTCTCCGCTCCAACCACCGCCGCAGTGCGCCCTGAGCACACCCTTTTTGAAGCAAATTAGAGCCTCAGGCTCTAATCATGTGCTTCTAAAAAAAAAACCCCATTGAAAACCATGCGTCCAGCGCCCTGCATGGAGATTAAGGGCCGGGCACATGGATTGGGGGGGGGGGGGCGGTGCCCTGCACCTCTAATGCACCACGCTGATTTAAGCCATACATATGCTTTAAGATTAAAGGATAAGTTCACCTTTCAATAAAAAAATCATCCGCGCCCTCACGGGTCATTCAGGACTGCAAGCTGCCAGCTGTGGTGGCTGACAGTGGTTGTAGTTCATTCATAAATGAATGACGTGGCTGTGTGAGTAAAGCCCAGCACGTCCGTGCTGTTTTCAAATTGTGAAAGCATTCGCATGGAGGAGATCCTCCGCCCGCTGTCACAATAAGGAGAGGATCGGGGTGAACTGGCAGCAGGAGCTCGAACATGTTACATGTCCCAAATGGTGAACTTGGCATTTAAGAAAAAAAAACACTTAAGCCGCGCACACACGATCGGACTTTCCGATGGGAAATGTTGGAATTCAGGCTGTTGGCGGTAAATCCGACCGTGTGTATGCTCCATCGGACAATTGTTGTTAGACTTTCCACCAACAAATGTTGGATGGCAGGTTTTTACATTTTCTGCGGAAAATGTGTGTACACAAGTCTGTCGGACAAAAGTCCAAAGTACAAACACGCATGCTCGGAAGCAAGGACGAGCCAGAAGTGGTCGGTCTTGTAAACTAGCGTTCGTAATGGAGAATTAACATTCATAATGTGGCAAATTATGAAATCTTGGAATGCAGCGCACAATTCTCTTCTTCTCTAATGAGATAATAATGAAGCTGCTTTGCTGGTGATACTGATGGAATTATTGCAAACAAATTTTCAAAGGCTTTTTTTTTTCTAGTGATATCAAGAATAATATTATTGTGCTTTTTTTTTTTTATTTGGGCAAGTTACCACAACACCATTATCCTGTAGTTTTTAAGATCAAAGATACAACTATGTTGGTGTCCCTTGTCAATTTTACATTTTATGTTTTAAAATGTAACTTCCTACTCCCAAACTGTAATTTGAAGTAAAACACATAGCCAAGTATTATTCTCCACAATTTTTTTATTGTGCATTAAAAAAAGAAAACAAATAAGATTAGACATGCTATCTGCCAATAGAACTAAACCAAAAAGTGCATTCTATGCATCCAAAAATATAGAAAATATACCAAATCAAATCATTATTTAACCAAAAAATAACATCAAAGCAATAACTCCAAGGTCAATAATAAATAACACGTTATCTCCTCCGATTCCGCAACATGGCTGGTTGACAAACGGCCGCTCAGAAAAGAACTGAAAAGTGCGAAATGAAAAGCACGAATCAACACTCACCAAACTTCAACTAACATGAAATTGGCAGAAGGAGCCCAAAGTGTGGCGTTAAAGAGCTGAAAACCCACAAAGTACGTCTAGTACGTCGCTACGTTCGTAATTGTTGGCCAACAATTGTGTGGCCGTGTGTATGCAAGACAAGTTTGGGCCAACGCCCTTCGGACAAAATTCCACAGTTTTGTTGGCGAATAATCCGATCGTGTGTACGAGGCTTAAGGGTTTTATATTGTTATTATTATTATTATACAGGATTTATATAGCGCCGACAGTTTACGCAGCACTTTACAACATTAGAGCAGACAGTACAATAACAATACAATTCAATACAGGAGGAATCAGAGGGCCCTGCTCGTTAGAGCTTACAATCTAGGAGGGAGGGACAAGTTATACGAAAGGGTAATAGCTGTGGGGGATGAGCTAATAGAGAAAATAGTGCAGTTGTTAGATGGAGGCAGGATAGGCTTCTCTGAAGAAGAAAGTTTTCAGGGATCGCCTAAAAGTGGATACATTTGGAGACAGTCTGACAGATTGGGGTAGGGAATTCCAGAGGATGGGCGAGGCTCGGGAGAAGTCCTGGAGGCGGATATGGGAGGAAGTGATGAGGGAGCTAGAGAGCAGGAGGTCTTGGGAGGAACGGAGAGGGCGATTAGGTTGGTATTTTGAGACTAGGTTAGTGATGTAGCTGGGGGCAGAGTTGTGGATGGCTTTGTAACTTATTGTTAGTATTTTGAATTTAATTCGTTGGGTGAGTGGTAGCCAATGGAGGGATTGGCAGAGAGGGGTAGCAGACACTGAGCGGTTTGTAAGGTGGATGAGTCTGGCAGCCGCATTCATGATGGACTGAAGGGGGGATAGTCTATTTAAAGGTAAGCCCATGAGGATTTAGTTGCAGTAGTCAAGGCGAGAGATAACCATGGAGTGAATCAGGAGCTTTGTGGTAAGGAGCTATGGAGCTATGAGTAAGCATTTGGACAAGTGTGAAACGCGTTAGCCTATGATCTGTACATTCTGTCTATGATGTCCTGTATCTGATGTGTTCCTGATTTTAAAATAAAGAAACTTGGATTATTACTTCCTGGAGTGCGGCTGTCCAGATCTTCTCGTTTGCATATAGTCTTTGTGGTTTCATTGGTTAGAAAGGGACGTAGTTTAGAGATGTTGCGGAGGTTGAGGCGGTAAGTCTATGACTTTAATAAATCCAGAGCTGTATTTATTCACACATTTTATATCTGTTCAGAGTTTCTGCTTTAACAAGTACAAATATATCTATAGTTTGGGCCACTTCAAGTTTAACAAAGAGCCAGGATCTGCCACAACCTTCACGCTCATTCATTTCTGCTCTCTGTAGCGCCTTTTTCCTCCTTCCCAAAATGTCTTGATTAGCATCTCCAGCTGCTGGGAACTTATTTGTGACCCTAGTTGAAGTCTCAAATACAAATAATTTGTACATGTAAACTTAACATTTTTAAATGAACACATTGTAAAAAAAAACCTCTTTCCCTGTTTACAGAAAACATTCTGTGGTTGACCTGCGGACAAACCTTCTTTCACTTCTCATCATTATCCTTTTCTATTTTTGTAGTGGGGAATTTTCTGTCACTTTCTGCCGGACATTATTAAAATTGTGTAATGATTTCAGCTGCAGGCTCTAGTCTAGGCTATTCCTCCGAACCAGTCTGTGAAAAGATAGTGAATTCTTTCTGATGTCACTCTTTCTGGTTTGAAAGCGAGCAGACCGTCTGACTTTTAGCTGGGCTATGGATGAGATTGCTCTTTCAAATTCCCTGAATGATGTTACACAATCGACTGCAGACGCATGTGTGTGGGCTGAAATACATCAAGTGAATGACCTCTGTGTGTAGTTAAATACTTTTTCAATCTTTAATTTGTATTGTAAAATAAAGCTAGATATACCGTAATTTGAAATATTTGAAATACTATGGGAATGACATCCGCTTATTGCAAAGCCCAGCTCCAGCCCAAAAAGTTTTTTTTTTTTTTTTTTTTTTTTAGCTTTCCATAAAGTTAAAGTGATATTAACCACTTAAGAAATAGAAGGATTTGCCCCCCTAATGACAAGGTCATTTTTGTGATACCGCACTGCGTCGCTTTAACTGACAATTGTGCGGCCGTGCGACGTTGTACCCAAACAAAACCGATGCCCAATTCAGGAAAGTGAAAATGTGAAAGGTCGGTAAATTACATATTTACTGGCACCTTCCCCACACCCCATCAGCCTGTGCAACCGCAGCAGCTGGCAGGGGGAGGGAAGCCGGCAGCGCTGCTGGGGGATGATGGGGGGCCGGCACACGGGGGGGAATGAGATGTTGGCAGCACAGGAAGGAGGATTAGTATAGCGGGAAGGGAGGAGAATTACAGAATGATGAACTGTGTCTGTGTCTCTCCTTCCAGCAGCTAAAAGCTGGCGGAGGGGAGATGGGGAGAAACCAGCTTTCAGCTGCTGAAGGGACAGACACAGTGCATCATTCTGTAATTGTACTCCCATCCCCCTGCTCTCCGGGCCCCCCGTGTGCCTGGGCCCCCAACAGGAAGCTCGGTGGTACCCCCTATCGGCGGCCCTGGTAGCAACTTTCACCTGGTCAAGAACAATTAGGGACCCAATCATTCCTAATTTTCTGTAATTCCCCTCATCGGCATGGACTTTAGAGTTTTGTTAAACCTCTTAACTAGTCCATCTGTCTGCAGGTGATATGTACACAACAAATATTCTGTGCAGATAGACTAACAATTTAAAAAGATAAGCTAATGCAAGCTGACACTTAAAGCGGTTGTATACCTGCTGAATTTTTTTTTTTTTTTTACACCTGTAAAGCAAAAGGCATAATGAGCTAGTATGCACCGCATACTAGCTCATTATGAAATACTTACCTTAGAACGAGGCGTCGATATCTTACCTGGTCCACGCCGAGGGAGCTGTCATGTTGCCTTGGCGTGTCTTCCGGGTATCACGGTTCCAGCGCTGTGAGTGGCTGGAGCCGCGATGTCATCACTCCCGCGCATGCGCGCGGGAGATTCCTTACCCGGCAAGGTCCGGCAGTTGCCGGGCCTTCAGCCGAGAATCCCCTGTGCGCATGCGCCGCTGCAGTCAGCGGCTCATAGCAAGGGGAATATCTCCTAAACCGTACAGGTTTAGGAGATTTTTTTTAACCTACAGGTGAGCCTTATTATAGGCTTACCTGTAGGTAAAAGTTAAAAAAAAAGACTATACAACCACTTTAAGGATAGTTTAAAAAAAAACAGAGCTACATCTGCCGTCTACCGCGGCCATCTTTCTGGTTTGAAACCATATACAATACACGTTTGTTTGCCCGCACTTGGCCGGAGTGCTTTACTTGTAAGTAAAATTCTTTTTATCTGATAATTAAATACTTCAAATGGAGAGCACTAGATTGTCCCCTTATTTTTGTTTGTACATATGATATTACCATCGTCTGGATCCAATAGCGATCGATACCCCAGGTGTGGGTTAAATGCTGGGTGACCTTTTACAGGTCGAGTTCATAAGGTGAGAGGCTGGAGGGTCTGTGGTGGAGGGGCTCCAATCACCGTTTCCCTGTCTGTGTACATCATTGCACCATAGGAGGGCTCCTTTTTGTATTCAACTGACAGGACTGTCTTTTCCATCTACTAGATGAAGATCTGGACTTTTGTTACCGTATATACTCGAGTATAAGTCGTTCCGAGTATAAGTCGAGGCCCTAATTTACCACAAAAAAATGGGAAAAACTTATTGACCCGAGTATAAGACGAGGGTGAGAAATGCACAGCTACTGTAAGTGGAAAAGAGGGTCAACAATGCCCATTTGCAGCCTCACTGTGCCCATTTGCAGCCATAGGTCCCCTGAACTTCAAACTCGGTAGTTAAGGGTTCCTAGATGCCCCCTAGCTGCAGCCAAAATTTGGGGTCTCTGAACCCAAAGGGTCCAGAAATGACATTGCAGCAGATGGACACAGTCGACCGAATTTGGGGCCCTGTATCTCAGGGCCACTTAGTGCTAAGAACCCCAAATTTGGTGTGCAAACCCAGTGGAACTAGCACCATAAAATTTCCAAAGCTGGGGTTTCTAGCACCAAGTGGCCCCGAGATACAGGGCCCCAAAAATCAGTTCAGAAAATGTCAAGCACTTTTCTACAGCAGAGAATGACATTTTCCTAACCGGTTTGGGGGCCCCCTTACTCAGGGCCACTTCGTACTAGAAACTTTAGCTTTGGATATGTTGTGGTACCAGTTCCACTGGGTTTGCACACCAAATTTGGGGTTCCTAGCACCAAGTGGCCCTGAGATATGGGGCCCCAAAGTCGGTTCAGAAAATGTCAAGCACTTTTCTGCAGCAGAGAATGACATTTTCCGAACCGATTGTGGGGCCTCGTATCTCGGGGCCACTTAGTGCTAGGAACTTCAGCTTTGGATATGTTGTGGTACCAGTTCCACTGGGTTTGCACACCAAATTTGGAGTTTCTAGCCCCAAGTGGCCCTGAGATACGGGGCCCCAAATTCGGTTCGGAAAATGAAATTTTTTGCTGCAGAAAAGTGCTTGACTCGAGTATAAGTCGAGGGGGGCACTTTCAGCACTAAAAAATGTGCTGAAAAATTCGACTTATACTCGAGTATATACGGTACTTTATCTTAAATTAATTTTATTGTGCTGCACTGTATTCTTTTATATGTCTGCAGGTGTAGACAGAGGTTCACAACTGCCTACATTAGAACAAGTTTGCACAAATCTGCCATCACCTACAACATAAAAGGGGCATCCTGTCCTTGAGAACATATGAAACAACTCTCATGCAATTGTTTTAGAGGAATAACTTTTGGGATATCTAATCACATAAGGACTACCAATACATATTGATGTCCTACTTCACCAGGGGACCAACCAGATTAGTTGCAATGCACTCAAATGGTACTTTTATTATGGATAGAGGTACCAAGTGGTTTTGGAACTGTGACATTAGAGTGAGTCACAGGGTAGAAGTTGGGTAGAAAGCACGGCATCTCTTAACTTTAGCCTTCAACCCCAGCCAGCAAGATTGATTTATTATCTCCAGCTCCATCTTGTAGGCCTCCGGGTGTCCTCCCAGTGCTTCATTGTGCACACAATCCATCCACCTATATGGCAGGGGAATCAGCAACTGCTCTGTAGCACCACTACAGATTTTGGTAACTTGATAAAGAAAATCAAACATGGCTGCAGAATGTGAAAATATTTTTTTAGCATCAGGCATTTGTGGTACCCCCTCAGAGGTCAGCTCAGTCTGTAGAGTTGAAATATCATTATGAACAATTACTTTTTGAGCCTGCAGTGCCACATGGTTCACTTATAAATTTATACTGAAAACCATGGGTACACACTAGTATCTCTATCTATACAAACAACACAGAGGGGTTTTCCTGCTGGGTCAGGTCCTCCAACCAATGTGGCATGAACAAGTGCTATGCTGAGTCTAGCAAAACTGTGGCAGAGAGGGGTTTGCATGCGCAGTACATACAAAGTTCCCTTCTTATAGGTTGAGGCATGTGGTCCAAACATTTTTCGTATTAAAAGATACCCTTCAGATGGCTCCAAATTGCAGAGGCAACTCCTTTAGTGGACACTGGTTCAGAGTATGCCCATAGGAGTGGCACTGCCACCATTTAAATGTCAGAAACCATGAATCAGACTGAGACAGAAGTACATTTATATCTCACTTGTTTAATAATAATAAAAAAAGGTAAACAGAGTAAACATAGTCAAAACATAGCCAGAGTTCAGGAACCGGAACGGATAGTCAGACAAGCCAGGACGCGTCCCTTGTCTTTTTTTTTTTTTCTTTTGATTTTCAAAAAAATCTTTATTAAAGAGCAGTGCAGTACAATTTAAATAGATCATTATACAAACTGACATATCCCGTACCAGTCAGGGTATAGCCAACGAGATGCACATTAAAGTTATTTACAGCGATTTATAAATGAGACTTGAGATAAATGGAAAGCAGTATCTCATATCCCTCGAACGGTTCGGCGATCCCGACACCCCTTATGGGATCACACTGTGTCAGGTGCCCCCCATCTCGAGGGAAAGAGTTCTGGCTCCCCAGGGACCATTACTAGTCTCGCGTCCCAAGACTCACAATAGTTTCTGGAGAGACTGTAGAAGCTGCCAGAGAGGCAAACATGCCTCTCTAACAGTTCCCCACTAAATTGAGATGATCCGCTAAGAGTCTTTGGATCCTGAAAAGGACTCAAGTGCGTACGTTGACTTTAAAGGCTCTACTCCAAGGAGGAATAGTAAGAGAAATTATACTGGTAAACTGAGGCTAGTAAATCCTATAAGTAAAAGGAATAGAAGGAAGAAAAGAAAGTAAAAAGAACAAAGAAGAAATAAGAAGAGTTGAGAAGACAGCTGCCAGATAAGGTCTTTCACAAGCTTGTCTGTATCGTTTGTACTCCGGGAATAAAGGATATGCCCATATGTCTAGCCCAGGGTTCCCATGTTGCCTCAAAGGATTTAGTGGTGTCAGTCATATTACTGACTAGCTTTTCTTGGGACTTGATCCACAAAATCTTTCTTTTGGCTGCCTCAAAAGATACCGTGGGTTGCTTCCAGGCCTTAGCTATGGTGATTTTAGCTCCTAGAAGCATAAAGGCTATAATTTTTTGCGCATGTTTTGAAATCTTAGGAATTTGGGCGTTAAGCAAAGCTACCTGGGGTGATTTCATGACAGGGAAACCCGTGACATTTCGAATCAAAGAGAACACTTTGTTCCAGAATCCTCTTAATCTCGGGCACTCCCACCATATATGGAGCATGGAACCCTGAGCTTGACAATCTCTGAAGCACAATGGGGAGGTGGAAGGAAACATAGTTGCCAGTCGGGCGGGAACAAGATACTATCTCATCAACACTTTTAGATTAGCTTCTATCAAAGAAATATTTAAAATACCTTTGAAGACTCTTCATCCCCTCCTGTGCCACTCCTCTAGGTCTCAGGTCTCCTGCAGATCCCTCTCCCAAGCCTCCATGTAGGAAAATTTGGTGGTGGGTTCTAAGAGTGATGCGTATATGAGAGATATACCCCCTTTATGTCTAAAGCTTGGCCGCACCATCGCTCATATTGTGTGAATTCTAGAGGGTTGGAATACCCCTTCTTTAGCGAGGAGAGGAAGTGAGAGATCTGGGGAAATCTAAATTTCTCCGAGCCCGGAAGCTCAAGTTTATCAACACATTGTTTCAACGTGATCGGTCCAGAGGGTGTAAAAAAGTGTCCAATACGGTACATCCCCTTGTCCAGCCACCATTGGAAGGACTTGATGTTCATGCCCGGTCCAAAGCAGGGATTATGAAAAATGTGGTCGAGAGGGCGAATGACTGAGGTCAGGGCTGGGCAGTGTTTCAGGGTGTCCCATAATTTAAAGGACTGGGATAACGCCGGTGACAGGACAGAGGGCCTAGATTTCATGGGGCACCACAGGAGGAAGTCTAGGGTATGTGTCGGGACTGCTTGTCTCTCTATTATTATCCAATCGGGCTTCTCAAATCTAAAGTATACCATTGAGAGCTAGGCTAGTCTAGCTGCTTGGTAATAGCTATATAGGTCAGACAGACCTAGTCCCCCCTTTGTTTTGGGGCTATAAAGAATATTGCGGTATAGCCTGTAACCCTTTTTCCCCATATAAATTTAATAATCTTCCCCTGGAACGCCTTGAGATGATGTTTTCTAATTTCTATCGGGAGTGATCTAAATAAATAGAGGAGCCTGGGCAATAGGGTAATTTTGGTAGAATGTACTCTACCTAGCCATGAAATATTGTATCGGGACCAAGATAGGAGATCAGATTCTAGTTTGCGGAACATGGGAGGAAAGTTAGCTTGATAAAGCTGCTCAAACTTGGGGGTAAGGTTTATCCCAAGATAACAGATAGTGGAGTCGCTCCATTTAAATTTGAATGAAGGTTTGAGCCTTTTAACTTCTGATGGGTGCATTGAAATTTTTAGAGCTTGGCATTTGTCCATGTTGACCTGAAGACCCAATAAGGACCCATAGGTTTCCAAGAGCTTGCATAAGTTAGGAAGAGAAGTTGTTGGGGATGTGACAAATAGAAGGAAATCGTCAGCAAAAAGAGCACACTTGTGGGTGTTTGGTCCACAACGAACACCTTTAATATTTTGGTTAGATCTGATCATAATGGCGAGCACCTCTATCGCCAGCGCAAAGATCAGGGGGGAAAGAGGGCATCCCTGTCTGGTACCTCTGGCTTTTTGAATGGGGTCCGAATAGTATCCCTGCAATTTGACCTTGGCATTAGGATCAGAGTATAGGGCTTTCAGAGTTCCCATAAATTTTTCCCCGAATCCCCATCGTCTCAGGACTACAAAGAGGTAAGGCCAGGAGAGGGAGTCGAAGGCCTTTTGTAAATCCAACGACAGTAATAGGCCTTCCTGGCGTGGGCCTCCATCCCATCCCGATTGTAGTAGTGATACAATGTCTACTGCCTGTCTAACTTGATCTGGACCTTGCCTTCCTGGGATAAAACCCACTTGGTCTCTGTGAATATATTGGTTGATGAATGAATTTATTCTGTTGGCTAGGATTTTCGTAAGTATTTTTAAATCGTTGTTAATAAGGGATATTGGTCTGTAGTTTTCTACTAAAGTTGGGTCTTTGTCGGGTTTGGGAATTACTGAGATGAAAGCCATATTTAGTTGGGACTCCCCGGGGTCCCTTCCCGTTTGGAGTTGAAAAATTTAGTAATAAGAGGTGCTAAAGGGTCTGCGAAGGTTTTATAATATTGATTGGAGAAGCCATCTGGGCCAGGTGCTGAACCCCCTTTTAATTTTTTAATCACATCTAATGTTTCTTCTGTTGAGAAGGGTGTCTCCATGATTTCTACATGGTCCCTACTTAGAGTGGGCATATTAAGGTCATCTAGGAAGGATTCTATGGTAGATTCTTCAATAGTGTCACCTTTCTGATATAGTTTAGAGTAGAAAGACTGAAAGGTTTGTAAGGTTTTTTTGGGGATTAAGTGTTGTGGAGCCATCCTGCAGTCTGATTTTTGGGAGTATAGAGGCACTATATTTCTCGCTAATAGCGTACTCATCTTGTCTCTCTGAAAGTAAAATTTCGCACTATTCCAGTTTAGAGATCTCTCGGCCTTAACTGTGTGAGCTAAGTTTAAAGCTAGTCTAGCTGCGTCTATCTGAGCGATTTGGACTTTAGAAGGGTCCCTTTTGTGTTGTTTGCATAAGGCTGAGAAGTCCCTCTCAAGTTTCTCAATCTCCGCTATTTTTTCCTTCTTTCGTTGTGAAGACATTTGAATGAGCTTTCCCCAGGATTGTAGCTTTATGAGCTGCCCAGAGAGTCTCAGCCGAGATTCCCTCCACATCATTCCGCAAAAAATAATCTTTCAACTCCTTCTCAATTTCTTTAATCGAAATAGGGTCATTAAGTAGGTTTTCAGTGATTCTCCAGTGGGGAGTGGGAGATCTGTGTAATCTACCTTGTAAAGAGATAACCACCATGGAATGGTCTGATAGGGCAGTGTCCTTGATATAGGCTTTGAGCACAAATGGAATATGGATCGCTGAAATTAGGATGTGATCAATCCTGGAGTAGGTTCTATGTGGGTTCGAGTAATGGGTAAAATCTCTTTTCGTGGGATTATGTTCTCTCCAGATGTCAGCTAGACCTTGTTGATAAATAAGTTTTGTTATCTTGGAATTGGATTTCATGGGGCGGACGGGTCGTGCGGCGAGAGGTTTAGATTTGTCCAGGCCTTGATCGAAAGTGACATTAGAGTCACCTCCGTATAATATTGTTCCTTCCAAAAGAGGGCCAAGGGTTTGAAACAACACTTGAAAAAATTTCATCTGGCCCTTATTGGGAGAGTAATACTTTGGTTTAATCCTCTGCATTAGCTAGGAAGAATAGGGGGTAATGAGCATGCAGAAATGATGGGTTATATCTCGAGGGGAAATGGGTTTCTTGAAGCATAACTACTGCCATTTTTTGGGCTTGATAGGTCTGAAATATTTTTCGTCTTTTTATAGCTGAATTAAGACCTTGGGCGTTATGTGATACTAACCTAATGGATCTCGGGGGCATGGTGTTACTTGACATGGTGGCGGAAGGGGGGAAGCATATTAAGATAGACATCTCTTACCTCCTCTGGGATACTGTGGAATATTGTTTCTTGAGGTATGGAGCAGGACCTGGAACCTGGAGGAGAGGAGCGGAGCAGCATCATCTGAGAACTGGCACAATAAAAGAAAAGATTAGAGGAAAGGAAAAGAAGAAAAGAAAAAGAAAGAGAGAGCGAATGATATAGTGCAAATTGGCCCATAAAGGGCCTGTGGCATCGGGAGGGAAAAAGGTACCTCCCAATGTCGCCAAAACATAAACCATAGTGGCCCTCAAAAGGGGCTAACTGTCCATCTCCCGAAAATGGGGTACCCATTGTCGTGGGATGGATGGAGGTGCATGACTGCTACCCCAGTCAGCGCCAACCCTATTGGTCAACCAAAATAAAATACTTTCAATAACATTATGGAGAACCAAAATAAGAACTATAACAGTGTAAACGTATGAATCTAAGCCAGCCAGCTTATGTTGTCAAACGAATAGCAAAATAGACCAGGGAGGGGTGTGGGGGAAAGGAAGAGGTGGAGAGGGGGGGTAGGGTAAAGGAGGGGTTTGGGGCAAGTGAGGAAGGAATGAGGGGGATGGGGGAGAATTGAGGGGAGGGAAACTCCCAAAGCTACTAAGGGATGAACTTTCCAAGTCCTGGGTTGTTATGGGTTTGTATTAGGAGCCCGCAGGTGTGCCTTCAATAAGTGCCATTAGAGTCTTAGAAGTTTCCTTTGCAGGGAGCTTTCTTGTCCGTCTGCATATCTTCAATTCCAGGAGCTGGTGCTAAATAAATTGAAGAGGGAAGAAAGTCAAAAGACTAGCCCACTGGGAGAGAGGGCAGGGTAGTCCCCAAAAAGATAGGGAAGGACCCATGGAAGTCCGTCCTGCATAGTCAGAACCTGAGAAGTGAGCAATAATTCATGCTTTGAGTGGCAAACCTATCGCTTGCAAGGGTGAAGCCCTTCAGCCCCGAGGTCTCAGGATCGTTAGGTGGACTGGGTTTGGTGGGATTAGGGGGACTCCGTCATCCTTTGGAGAACCGTATCCTGGTCACATAAATCAGGGGGGGATTCTGGGGGAGTCCCCGGATCAAAGAGGAGAGTTTTTAGGGAGAATGACTCCCTTGACCTGTCCCTAAGGAGGTGGATGTATGATTTGGAGATACTTCCGGAATCAGGTGGGCAAGGGTTCCCTCAAGTGTCTGCTTTTGTTTGTTTTCCATAAGAGGGATAAGGATTTTAATCAGGTCTTGGACCTCTGTGGGGACATCTGTGCAAGATTCTGGGATGCCTCTGACCCTGAAGTTCTCCCTTCTCGATCGGTTTTCCAGATCGTCGATCCTATTTAAGGCCACATCCAACTGTTCTTGTATGACCTGAATATGATCTGTGTTTTGATTGGCCCTTGATACTGTAAAATTGAGTTTCTGTTCAATTGCTTCTATTCTGGTGCCCAGGTTCTGAAAATCAGAGTGGATGTAATTTGTTATTTTGTGGGCCGTGTGAGCTAATCCCTGCTCCAATAGCTCCGATAGTTTTATGAAGAGATCTCCTGTATTCTGGGGCATGTCAGGATCCGGGCCTCCCATAGCATTACTAGTCTGCTGGAGGGTAGAGGTATTTCCCATAGGAGTTAGCATGAAGGTGGCCCGGGATCGATCTTCAAGCGAGTCTGTGCTATTAGGTGAGGGGGATGCGTTGAGGGGGGCTGTGGAGATCGCTTGAGGAGGGAAGGCTAGTATAGCAGGGGCAATCACTTGCCTGTTCTCAGTCATTCCCCCTGGGACTGTGTCTCGTGGCTGAGACGCGACCACCATCTTGGATTCGGCCTGCACTCCTTCAGCGGAGATTTGGGGTCCCAGATCCCTCCTTTCTGTTCCACCTGGCATAGGGGGGTTGCCGCTGTGCTCCCCGATCAGATCCCGCTGTGTGCAGGTCGGCGGCTGGCTCCGATTCGGCTCTAGGGCGGCTGACTGGCTGGGGTAGTGAGGAGCTCCCGGCTTACGCGGCCATCTTGGAGTGCGTCCCTTGTCTTTTTTATGTTCTTTCCAGCATTCTCTCTGATGATAGCAAAAATCACTGGGATATGTAGTCCGGGTGCATAGTCATACAGAGCAATTGCCATTCTGAGGAACTACTAATCCAACAAACCCTTTGGTTTGGCTCACAGATATGATGTCAGTTAGTGATGCTGAGCACTAGAGGGACAATACAGTACATAGAAATGACAGGGAATCACCATGCTTTGCAATTGTAGTCCACATTGCTACATTAACAATAGTTTTACTCACTTAAACAGCTTTCTCAAATGCAGGATTCTGTCAGCATTGAAGCACCAATTTTAAAGATCAGGGTTGTCCAAGATCACCGCAGCAGCCATGTAATAAAAAGACCTTATTTTCCAAAAAGCAAAAGAACAATTGTAATATTAATGTGATACCTACGTAATCATGTGTATAAAAAAACTTCAATTATGCCGAATAAACTTCAGTTATTTGGAAAGATGCTGAGTGTATCTTTTGTGTCTGTTCCCTACTGCAGTAGTTGTTAATTTGGAACCACTTTTTAACATGAGGATAGGAGTTACCTATCTATAACATTTCCAGAACAGTGGCAAAATTAGGAAAAAAAACTTTCTTTTAACACAATAGCAAAACAAAAATCAGCTTGTTTTCACCACAAATAAAGCAAGACTCACTGACTCAGGGCTTTTACAGGTGAATTAATCCTCTACAGCCCCATGGGAACCATGATCCAAATAAAGGTTAGAGATAGTGTGCGTCCAGCACCCACCCATGATGTCCTGTACAATATTTATATATACTGTGTATGTATTGTGGAAGCCATGGCAGATTTTCAGTAAATGCCAGACAGCTTAGTCAGGTCCTGGACCTCTTTTTAGGCCACACATCAGATAAGTAATACGACTTTGTCCGGGACACACCCCAGCTTATGACTATCATATTGAAGAAGCAGCAGCGCACTGGTTTGCCCTCTTGTAAGCATGTCGTAAGAAAGCTCTGTGCAAAGATATAGAGCCCTGACTGGCTGAGGGTGTTGCTCCTTCCCTCAGTGTGAGTGCTGCTGCACAGGGGATTATAATATTCTTCTATTCTTAAAAATGTTCCCTCCCCCTCTGACCTATCCTGCTTACCTTATGTATAAAAGATCTGTGTATTTACCTTTTATTCAATCTACTCTTGTCGTGTGATCCTGCAGCTCCCCTGTGTCAGTGAGCATCTGCTGCTGGGGAGAGGAGGGAGCTCCAACAACGGTTAGGCTATGGGAGTCTATGGGTGATGGCATTCCCAGCCGTTGTTGAGTGCTCCCTATCACAGGGGAGCCGGAGCTGCAGGATCACCTGAGCCGAGTAAAAAAAAAGGTAAGTATACAGATGTTTAGGTAGAATAGGTAGGAGGAAGGGGGTGGCAGCATTTTTAAGAATAGTTAGTGCTAGGCCTAAATTACACCTTAACCCCTTGGAGCCGGCTGCACGCAAATATGTGGCCTCTCAGCCCCTGGTCCTTAGCTTTGAGGGGGCGCACTTTTTGAGTGTATTGCTGCCAACACACCCGTGCCGAGAGTGCGTGTGCTGCGTGCTCCCGGGACAGTTACCCTCGTCTGACCGAAAGCTCCCTATCGCTCCTTTCAAATTAGTCTAGTTATTCATTAATTAGAAAATGATTAACCTCTTAGCACCGGTGCCTCCTGGCCCTTTAAGAGGTTTATGATGCTGGGAGACGGGCCGGGGGTTAACACCACGTGACCACCGTGATTGGCTGTCACGGCGGTCACGTGGTGTTGACCCCCGTCCCGTCTCCCGGCATCATAAACCTCTTAAAGGGCCAGGAGGCACCGGTGCTAAGAGGTTAATCATTTTCTAATTAATTAATAACTAGACTAATGGCCCGTACACACAATCCGAATATCGTACGACAGATTGTACGACTATTTACGCTTAATAGTCGCAAGTAGAAATTGAATAGATAGATAAAGTCACGAAAATTCTCGTACGACAGAAAAAAAAAAAATCGGAAGTGATGTCATGTGTTTGTATTGTATTTTTGGACGTCAACGATACGGACTAAACGAAAATCGTACGCTCTGGAATCGTATGAGGAAAGTTTTCGTGTATGTGCGATCAAATAATATTGGATGAACTGTCGTGATCGGATGTCGAAAGTAGTGTACACACGATCGGAAAATCGTACGATTCTTCCTCGAAGGACCGTTTTCGTCCGATATTCGGATCGTGTGTACGGGCCATAAGACCAGATTCCACACCTGTACAGTCTTTGAAATGCGATCTGTGAAGGATTGTGGTTAATCATCTGCTGTCAGGTGTTCAGGGGGTAATCCTGCCTCCTTTAAATGCATTCTTTCTTTGCCAAATGGCAATTTTTAAAGGGACAGGTGTGCCACCAAGCACACTGTTGTGGCATCGCCCTATTGACTTGAATAGTTGAGGCTGCATACTGCATTACATTTTCTGCAACCTCAATGCGTGGCATCATGGTCGCAGCATCTGAACAGACCACTCTGGCCTTATATTAGGCTTTAGGTGGGCAGCAGGAGGGTGGCAAAGCCAGGGTTCAACCTCCTGCTTTTACCATCACCCGTCTAAAAGAGGCCTGTCTTTTTTTATTTTTTTTTTACATCTGCTTCAGATTTATTTTCAGATTTAAGCTATTCACGTATAATTCACATATATTCCTAGACTATTCCTATACAACCCCGTTAAAAAAAACAAAAAAAAAAAAAACAAGAAATTGTAAAAAATACTGTGTTACATTTTATGTGTCCTAAGTGGCAAACATTTCTCTATTTTATAGCTGATCACAGCCGTGTCACCATGTAATACTCTGTAGAGTTCAGTACGCTGGGATCAGAGTGTGAAGAGATGGACAGAGAACGTCACTTGCCTTGCACAGATGGTAAAAGGAACGTGACACTTCGCTTCTACAAGTTTATGACCTCCACCGTATAAGACGCTCTGCACATGAAAAGTCCTCTGTGACTTTTTTTTTTTTTTTTTTAGGTCATATTTTAAAGGATCTGGAAATTTATTGGGGGCTAAACAAAAATGACACTTTTATGAATACTTTAAAAGCATGGTTAATGGCTACATGGTGTGAGGGATTTACTGAGTAAAAACAGTTGTTATGGATCCTTTGGCGACGCATACAGCTTCTTTAAACAAATGTGTGGATATTAAAAAAAAGTCTAGTTATAATAGATGTAAACCAAAACTGGGTGACATTTTGTTTGCTAAAGCACAGAGTGTCATTAACTTTTGTCTTCTTTAGCATTAAATACTATTTAACCTTTAGATACTTAAAAAAAAAAAATGGAAGGCGCACACCTAGTGCATTACCAATGACATTTAATAAATAATAATTTCATAAAAAGCCAACTCAAATAAGCCATAAAAAACACAGTGTGAAACCATGTGCCATATACCATCACGGGGGATGAGCTAACGCGTTTCGGGGGGACACCCCCTTCCTCAGAGCTAGACTACATGAGAGTCTTATGGGGACTCTCATCTAAGAGCCCTTTCACACTGGGGCGGGTGACGGCGTCGGCGGTAAAGCCCTGCTATTGTAAGCGGCACTTTACCGTCGGTATGCGGCCGCTAGCGGGGCGGTTTTACTGCGGTTTTACTGCAGAGGAGCTTTGCCGGCGTTATAGCCGCGCCGTCCCATTGATTTCAATGGGCAGGAGCGGTGGAGTTGCGGTATACACTCCGCCCCTGAAGATGCTGCTGGCAGGACTTTTTTTACCGTCCTGCCAGTGCATCGCTCCAGTGTGAAAGCCCTCGGGGCTTTCACACTGGAATGAAAGTAGCGGCACTTTCGGGTCGGTTTGCAGGCGCTATTATTGGCGCAATAGCGCCTGCAAACCACCCCAGTGTGAAAGGGCTCTAAGGGGGACATTGATGGGGACTCCAATGTAAGGGAACTCTAATGGGGACTTTGATGGGTTCAAGTTTTAATGGAATTTCATTGCTTTGTTTTGCTGATTTTTTTTTTATTAATCTAAAACATATCATGCTGATTTTCAAAAAAATCCAAGTAAAACGTATTTATTAATAAACATGTGCATGCTAGAAATTTTTGTTTCGTTTCATTTTGGATGCAACCTTTCATTAAGGAATTTAGTTTCATCATATTCGTTATGTTGATACAATTCGTTTTCGGAATTCGTTGCGTATCCTCGGCATTCGTTTTGTATATTCCTTGGTCCGAGTGGATTCAAAAAATGTTGCAGTTTTTCAGGAAGATTGCGATATATTAGATATAATGTCAAATCAGATGGATTTGAATCAGAAAGATTCAATATTTTCAGACGGTAATCCAACCCACCAAGAAAAATGGTATGAACTGATTGGACAATAGTAACTGGCATCACGTGCACCTGAATTAACGAATGGAATGAAATCCAGATCCATTGATTATCCAAACCTGAATTATCGAACAAATTCAAAAATTGAATTCCCAATGGTCCAGAACTAGTATTGTATCATGTGATATCATCCGAATTAAAGAAATGAATTTGTTAATTTCAATATAAATTGGATTAATTGACATTCACTACTATGTCCATTTGGACATAATGAAATTTTTGCCCAAAGAAGGAATTGAAACAAAATGCTCATGTCTATTATTAAAGTGGTTGTTAACATCAGCCATTAAATATGAACAAAGCATAGTCCTTTATAGTCTGTACTTGTCTCAATTTAGAGCACTAAGTGTAATTTCTGTCTGCTGTCTCCTTCCTCTGCTATCAGCATGAATCACTTCTGACAAGTTTTCCTGTATAGTTTCTACTTCCCTTCTAGTGGTGTACATAGTACACAATACAGAGCAGGCGTACTACAGTTGCTAATACAGTGCAGGCAGTGTACACAGTATTTAATACAGTTTGTACAGTTTCTACTACACTTCTTGTGGTGTACACAGTACACAATATAGTGCAGCCCTAGTAAAGTTTCTACCACTTTTCTGGTGGTGTACACAGTATCTAATACAGTATGTACAGTTTCTACTACACTTCTGGTGGTTTACACAGTATCTAATACAGTGTAGTGTGGTGTACATCATGTTCGGAAGGCCACCAATGAGAGGCAGATGCTCAAAGGCCACTAAAAGAGGGCAAGCAGCCTCTGTGTCTACAGTCAACAATGCTGGTCGTGGACATGGTGTAGCCTCTGCAGGTGGCTGCGGGGCACGCTTGTCCTTTTTTTCTGCTGCTGGCCGTGTTATTGAGCCAGAAGATGCAGAAGAGTTGGTGGAGTGGATAACAAAGCCATCCTCATCCTCTGTCACCCAGGCTCAGAGTAGTTTGCCTTCCAACGCAGCTGCCAAAGCAGCCTATTCCACCGGCTCCTTGTCCACAGTCCTTCCATAGCCCCACCATCATGCACGGAGGAGTCCCCAGAATTATTCGACCACAGTGTCGGGTACATGCTGTTGGAGGATGCACAGCTATTTTAAAGGCTCCGATGTTGGTTCCCTGGTTGAGGAAGGGAGTAATGTGAGCCTAGAGAGAGGGGGTGCCCAAGAAGGTCAAGAAACTGGCAGTCATGTTCCCCCAGCTGCAGCATACTGCCAAGTTTGCTCCAGTGATGAGGAGGGAGGGGATGATGAGGTCACTGACTGTACTTGGATGCCTGAGAGAAGAGAGGAGGAGAGGAGGAGGAGGAGGCACAACTCCAATGAGGCAGGATGTCCTCTAGGGGGCAGCTTAAGGGCAGCCACCCTATTGCATCACACTGCAGAGCTCCGCAGGTGCAGGGCCATGCTGACTCCCCACTGACTTTTAAAAGTCCCTTGATGTGGGCCTTTTTCAACACTTGTGCAGCAGATCTCACCATTGCTGTTTGCAACCTATGTCTGAAGCGGATCAAGCGTGGCCAGAACAGCAGCCGCTTGGGCACCACATGCTTGACCAGACATATGACGACCTGCCATGCAGTCCATTGGCAAAAGCACTTGAAACACCCACATCAATGAAAAAGGCAGAGTTCTCCTTGCTCCTCATCTAGTATCTCCAACTCCACTATACCTACAGTCCTCTCAAAAACCTGCACTAAGAGGAATGAGGGTATAGCTATAGGTGTCCCAAGTACTTGCAGCCAATCTGCTAGCAGTACACCACCATCTGATTTTAGCAGGCAAATTTCTCTACCCCAGTTGCTGAAAAAGAAAAAGAAATTCAGTCCCAGCCATCCACATGCTCAGCGTCTAAATGCTATCTTGGCCAAATTGCTAGCATTGCAACTGCTGCTTTTTCAGCTGATAGACTCTGCCTCCTTTCATGAATTTGTGGAATGTGCTGTACCTCAATGGCAGGTTCCAAAACGCCAATTCTTTTCACGGAAGACCATTCCGGCTCTCTACCGGCATGTGGAAGGCAATGTTTTGGCCTCGTTGGACAGGGCGGTCAGCAGTAAGATGCATATTACTGGTGACTCATGGTCCAGCAGGCATGGGCAGGGACGTTACCTTTCCTTCATGGCGCACTGGATAACTCTGCTGGCAGCTGGGAAGGATGCAGGACAGGGTTCAGTGTTGTTGGAGCTTGTTCCGCCACCACGCCTCCAAAATGCTAGTGGTGATTCTGCCACAGCTCTCTCCTCTCCCCCTCCTCTTCTTCTTCCTCTATGTCCTCTTCTGCAGATTTGACCTCTGAACCAGCGGTGCTCCGTAAGCATTCAAGGGGCTATGCAAGCAGTCAGGCAAAAAGATGCCATGCGGTTCTTGAGTTGGTCTGCTTAGGGGACAGGAGCTACACTGGGGCAGAGATTCTGTCAGCTCTGCAGGGGCAGGCTCAGAGGTGGTTGACGCCATGCCAGCTTCAGCCAGGAATGGTTGTATGCGACAATGGCACCAACCTCCGACAGGGGCACTTAACCTATGTTCCATGTTTGGCATGCATCTTGAATTTGGTGGTACTGCAGTTCTTGAGCAGTCACCCAGGCTTACAGGATCTCCTGAGGCAGGCCAGAAAAGTCTGTGGTCATTTCTGCCGGTCATACAATGCCAGTGCTCTGCTGGCTGACATTTAAAGAAAATGGCAACCTGCCCACCACCGCCTCATTTGTGACATACCAACTAGGTGGAACTCAACATTGGCAATGCTGCAGTGGCTGCACACGCAGCAGAGGGCCATCAATGAGTACCTGTGGGAGTATGGCACCAGGACAGGGTCAGGGGAGCTTGGCTTCTTTTCGACACGGCAGTGGCTACTGATCAAGGATGCATGCACTGTCCTGTCACCATTTGAGGAGGCCACAAGGATGGTGAGCAGCGACAATGCATGCATCAGTGACACTGTCCCACTAGTCTTCCAGTTGGAGCACACGCTTCGTGGAATAATGGACAGGGCAACAGCGGGAGGAAGAGGAGGACTTCCTTAACTCTCAAGGCCCCCTTTATCCAGTTAGCATTCCTGCAGGCCCGCCAAACACACAGGAAGAGGAGGGGGTGGAGGAGGTTTGTGTCAGCATGGACGTGGAGGTTAACACTCAGCAGCAGGGATGGTTTTCAATCCCCAGAAACCCAAGGAGTTGTACGTGGCTGGGAGGAGGTTGTTATGGATCATGTAATCCTTAGTGACCCTGTGGACCCAGTGGACCCGACAGCCTCTGCAAACTTACACTGCATGGCCTCCCTGATTCTGCAAAGCCTGCGAAAGGATCCTAGGATTTGTGGTATCAAGGAGAGGGATCATTATTGGCTGGCAACCCTTCTTGATCCACATTACAAGGGTAAGGTTGCAGAACTCATCCTGCCTTTGCAGAGGGACCAGAGGATGAAACATCTTCAGGAGGCCTTGAAGAAAGGTTTGTGCAATGCATTTTCAGACCCTGGGAGGTTACAATTTCCTGGTGAAGAGCGGTAAAGAAGGTGGCCGGCTGACCGATGCCTTTAAAAAATTTCAGTCCTCAGTGCCAAGGTCTGATCGGTTCAAGCAACCATCGCCAGCGTCTGCATTACATGGTGCAGGAATATCTAGGGGCAAAGAGCAGACTTGGAGACCTTTCCAACAGAGCATCCACTGGGTTACTGGGTCTTGAGGCTGGACCACTGGCCAGAACTTGCTCAATATGCAATTGATCTACTGGCCTGTCCTGCATCCAGCGTTCTTTCTGAACGCACATTCAGTGCTGCTGGATTCCGTTGATAGGCTCACATTTATAAAAATGAATCAGTCTTGGATCAGCAGCTATCAAGCACCTGATGCTGATGTAACTGAATTTTCTATGGATGTGGGATCCTATGCTGACTATCCTATTCCTCCTCAATCTTGATGATGCCAGCTTCCAACAATATTTCTAGTTTAGGGCACCACCACCACCACCCAAGGCCCAATTTTTCTGCCCCTGTTTAACTACAATTTTTTATATAATATTTCAAGGCAGGGCCCGTTCCTCCGCCCAACAAGAGTATCTTTGAAGGGTTACAGTGTTGTGGCACCACCACCACCCAAGGCCCAATTTTTCTGCCCCTTTTAACAGGGGAATGTAATTACAATTTTTATATAATATTTCAATGCAGGGCCCGTTCCTGCACCCAACAAGAGTAACTGTGAGGGCTTACAGTGTTGTGGCACCACTACCCAAGGCAAAATTTTTCTACCCCTGTTTAACAGTGGCATGTAATTCCAAATTTTGATATAATATTTCAACGTAGGGCCAGTTCCTGCGCCCAACAAGAGTATTTGTGAGTGGTTACATTATAGCCGCGAGTAGTTTTAAATGACATTTTTTCCTTTAGAAATGTCATTTTGCTGTGGTATTGTTCTAAACACGGAAAAATGCGCTACTTTACAAGCATACTAAGGACACCCCCAGGCATGATATTTAAAGGAATATTTCATTTTTATTGTCTCACTTTAAAGCGGATCTTCACACATTTTGTAAAGTTCAGCTCAGTGGCTTCTAAATATAGTACCGAGTGCTCAATGGACCTTTTTTTTTTTTTTTCTACCTTCAGAAATGTGGCCCGGCCTGCGGCTGTGGGCGGGGATTTTGCGGGTATTTCCATCATTTCCTTTGATCGCCGCACTGTCTCCTGGGATCTCGTGTCATTCATCCCAGGAGTCAGTGCGGAGAGCCGCCACAAAATCTCGCAGGATTTCTACGATGACGCCCGTTGCGATGGCAACCGGAGCGGTTGACGGCGCTCGGATTTGAGTTTACTGCGCATGCGCGAGATCGGGGATAGAACGGGCGGTGCATGCTGGTTGATCAGCAGCACCGTATCCCGGAAGAGGATGCCTGTGGGCTTCACATGCCCACAGGCAAGATGACAACCAGCAACATGAAAATTTTTAACTTTTTTTTTTGAAGAAAACTGACAGCAGTACGCTCTAAAAACGGAACAAGTAAGTTCAATATTTAAATATTTAAATCATTGTCATTTTGCCAAAAAAAAAAAAATGTGGAGACAGTAAAACCCCGCTTTAAGCATTATTAAAATCAATGCTCCCGAAAAAAACGGACGTATTTTAAAACTTTTTTTTGCCTTGATACATGTCCCCTGGGGCAGGACCCGGGTCCCCAAACACTTTTTATGGCAATTATTTGCATATAAGCCTTTAAAATTAGCACTTTTGATTCTTCACGTTAGTGTCCCATAGATTTTAACGGTGTTCGCGAGTTCAAATAGATTTTTTTACCTGTTCGCATGTTCTGCTGCGAATCGAACCGGGGGGGGGTGTGTTCAGCTCATCCCTACTTTTAAATACACACTATATAGAGTAGCAGTCTTTATTTACTTTCTATACCCAATTCCTGCAAGGGTATAAGAGGTTATCAGTAAAATGATGTGTTAAGGGAATATCTAGACCTTTTGGTATCACTCATTTACGCACTACTATAACTTTATGAAAACATTTATGAGTTACTGTATCTCACACCTTTAATACATTATTATTTTTATTAGTAAAGTGTGCACCCTGTGACGTGTTATGTCAATGTTATCATATAGATCAATTTTCAGGACCTATGAGAATGGGGAGAGACGTCATTGATATGACTTATATCACATCAGCTGTAGAGATGTTTATTTTTATTAGAGCCAATGATGTAGATGGACTCAGCATTTAAATTAAGTTTTTCTAAAACATTGCCACTGGGGTTATAGGGATTTTCCTTTATTGAATTTTTACTCCGCTCAGTAATGGGATGGCTCAAACTTTAGTTACAAGATTATGTTATTTGACATTTTGTAGAGGAATATCTTATAAAATGATTTTTTTCACTTTTATTAAGATGTGAGATTGAAAATGTGACAGACCTAACCAGGACAGGGGCATTTGAAGGGGACTGCAGGGTAGCCTCTTGCCTACTGACTATGGGCCCTGACATTTGATGGAGCTACAAGCATATTGGATGATGCCCTGTTATATAATGCACAAGGACATCATTACATTTACAGTAAGACCCCTTTCACACTGAAGCGCTGCTAAAACAGCCGCTAAATCGACGGTCGTTTTTGCGGTGCTTAAGTGGAATTTTAGCTGTGTTTTAGCTGCTCTTTTCGGGCACCAGCGGGTCGCTTTTTTAAGGTCACGTGACAACCCCAGCATGCTATAGGACAGCACCTCACTTTTTTACGGAGTCTTCATCTTCTTTCACTTTTATATCTTTCTGCATCCATTTCATATGCAGTGTATTTTTATAACAATAAATGCAACATAAAAGCGAAATGGATCTGAACCAATGTGGATAATTCCAGTGGCGGCTGGTGGTAATGTTTTTTTTTTGGGGGGAGCGGCAAACAGTGCACCCACAGCCACCCCCAGTTCGGGTAACCCCGCACTAACCCCCGGTCCAGTCGGTCGGGTCCGGAGTACTTACCCCATCTATGGCTTGCAGTGCTTTACCCAGGCAACAGGTGGCGGACATCACAACAGCTTCCGTCTCCTCCCTCCTCCTCCGCAGCCAATCGGAATGCTTCTCCTTTTGGCCAATCGGAAAATGATCTCCTGTTTGGCCAGGAGGCGAATCAGCGTGAAAATAGCGAATATTCATTCGATATTGTCACACTACTGGGTGGGCTCAGTTCGCAGTGCTCTACACCCTGAGCCCACACTTTTTTGAAGCCTATTACAGCCCCCATTGGAATTTATGCATCCGGTGTCCTGCATGGGGGCCAGACGCATGGACGGGGGGGGGGGGGGTGACGCCCATGCGCACTTAATGGATGGGCTGCACCTGGATAATTTGTTATGTTATTACTTTATTTCGGATGCTTCAAACATGAACAAAAGGTCTGAATGAAACAAATGAATTTGTTGTTTTGTTATAATTTATTTTGGATTAGTTTAAATTTGTTACTATTGTGATTCAGGGATTTGGATAGCTCCGAAACTCTGAATAACAAAAATTTCATTCAAAGTTCGGTTTGTAACTAAACCAATCGCACACGTATAATGCCCAATGTAACTCTCCTCAAGTAGGATACTGAAGGGGAGAGAATAGAGTGAAAGAGAGATGAGCTCATCTGTATACTACTTCTCCTTTAACTGTCCCATCACAGGCTGGGGATGGGATGGGGGCCTGTAAGTAATAGTGAAACTGCAACAGAGAAAGATCAGGTTTAATCCCTTGCCAGAACAGAACTTCAGAGCAGAGCTGTATAAATCTCAGAATCGGGACCTTTGGGTCCTGTTCACAACTCGCAATTTGGGATCGCAGGCAGAATCACCACGATTCTGCTAGCGATTCCAAACAGCAGCAGAACACACAATGTACTTTTAGGTGCCATTAAGTTTTAATGAGTTTTATTGAGTTTAATGAGTTTTAAAAACGTGCTATGCTTGTCCTCCAAAAAGAAGCATTAGCTTCTTTTCAGGCGGCAAACGCGCATAGGGCAGCTCGTGAAGTGAATAGGCTGCCCTATCTGCCACCTTGCAAAATTGCGTGCAAATCGCTTAACGAAAATCACAAGCAGGAACGCAGGAATACAAAAGTGCAACATTAGCTAGTATAACAGCTCCAATTTATGTATTTCATTTCTTTGCTTCTTCTCCAAAATATCACTTGATAAAAAAATTCAAACCAAATAATGTCTCTAGGCTGAACCAGGCAATTTACTATTCTGCCTTTCTGTCCTACACTTCACATTACCAATGTTTTCTTTTCATATGAAAATCGAATATTATTAGATATGTTTATACATTTTTTACACTTCAGTAACTCTTTCAAATTACTGTAAAATGATGATTGAAGACACTCAATGGGTCCTTTATAGAATTAAATTGTGAGATTGTTATGAAAGATGTTGCAATGGAATGCATAATCCTTTAGGAATTAATAATTATTTCTTTTAAATTGAATAATTCTCTCTAGCAAGCTTTGTTTGCCTTGTGCAGTCTTTAATCAAAAATGCACTGATCCTTGGAATCACGAGCGGATAATCATAACTTGAGGAATACTGTACTTTGTATTCTCAGTAAGGTCAGGCTTTATTCTCTTCTGACCTTTACCTGTGTTGATTCAGAAGTACTGAATCATTCCGTCATAAGGAATTTAATTATTATGCTCAGTACCAATACTGGAAAAAATTATCTATAAGAAAAAAGTAAAACTAAATAATATAGATCACATGAAAAGTTGGCAAAATTACATTGGATTGCTTGAGGATGACCAAAATATAAAACAAAAGAGCCCCTGTTGCAGGTTGTACTATGCTATGAACTTACAGGGGTCTATGTATTGTTTTTTTCTCCTAAGATTCCAACAATTTTCACCCAAGATCCATACGTTTTTCACTAAAATTGGTTAGAAAAATGTGTGAATCGTGGGTAACCTTGGGTAAAAAAATTGATAAATAAGTCCCTCTAGGCCTGTGGATCTGGAGAGTGACCTTTGTTTTCTGATTAGTCAAAGATGATGGAGATCTATCCGGAGGGCCACCACACAAGGATTTTAGACTTTCCACTCCCACCCCCCCCCCCCACTTACAGTTTCCTGATCCCCTTCTTCTCCGTACCCTGCGCCAAAGTGCAGGAGTGCCCCCTGTCAAAATACAATAGCACAGCAGAAGTGATCGCTGCATCAAAATGGGATTCAGCGCTGGTTGAACATAAAAACAAAAAACTAAAAGTGTATATCCTGCTTTATTCAGGATAAGGGTAGGGTATGGATTTTAAGGGGGAAGCCATGCAAAAAATTTTTTTTTAAAAGTGTAGGTCCCCTTAAAAAAGGAACCCCATGAAGAAAACAAAGAGTGGGTGGCTCCAAAATACATACCAGACCCTTATCCATGCGTGCAGTTCGGCATGGGGCTTATCCGAGCATATCCTTAGTGTGGGGAAGGTATTTTGCCAATAACGGGGCCCCTGGCAAAGCAACTTGTCCCCATGTTGATAAGTACAAGGGCTTCTTTCTCCAATCCCTGGCATTGGGGTCTGCAGAGCTGGTCATCTATGATCAGCTTTAGTTATCTTGGATGCTCCAATAGGTAATTTCCCTGACAATGTCCTAGTCCTCCTGGGAGTTTTGGGTGTTCCTGCCCACCTCTCCAGCTCCAGCTGTTACTTTCTCCAAAATATACTGGATAATAAATAGAGGATCCAGCAGGGATAGTGGTACTGTGATAATGTCCATGGTAGGTGTACAGGCCCAGACACTCAGAGCAGAGATCTTACTAACAGAGTTCTCGAAAAATACCATCAGCTGGTTGAACACTCCAGCATCTACCAAAGCAGGAAGAATCGTTTTGGAGAAATGAATCTTATTAACTGTACAGAATAATAATTTTCCTGTTCCTTTTGGGTAAGCAACCATAATATTCCCTTCCCTTCATAATATTCCCTTCACTGTGTCTAATTCCTCCTGAAGAAGCGGTTCTCACTGCAAAACAAGTAGAGAATTCAGCATACATTCAAGGAACAACTACATTTCATCAACAAATATCAGCCTGAAATGTTAAGGATCTTTGAAATGTATCTTTAATTGATGCATTTTATGGACATATGTCTTTGTCTTTAATAATGGACAAATAAAACTTGATATTTTTATTTACAAAAAATGTTATTGTAATCCCTGGGTACCAAGATAATCCATTTATCCTTCTGTTGGGGGCACATGCGGGGTGCTCCTAAGCATTTTTCCAAATTTAAAACTGAATCACTTAATGCTTTTCCAACCACTAAACAAAATGATCCAAAGAAAAGTTTGCAGGGTGCAGTAAACATGCTTCAAAGGAAACCAGCCGTTGTTCCCCTCCTGGGGATTGAATAATACCCTTAGTACGCTTCATATATGCACTGATGTGGAATAACATGCTATGACATCAGAGTCTAACTCATGTTTTGCGGTGGTTATTGTGAGGGTTTTACTTCTATTTGCTGTGACTAATGGAGGAAATTTCTAGTAATGTTACATGAAATCATATTTTTTTATAGTGCAAAGGAGTACGTGAGATATAAAAGTTGCTTAAAATAGAAAGATGAAATACGTATTGGTGTTTGCCTGTGGAACAATCAGCGATAAAGATTTAAAATGACTCACTTTAAAAAAAATGATTAAAGGGTAAATTTACATTTTAACACAAATGAAAAGGTGAACTAACTCCAAATATATATTCCACCCTTACAGTCCCTGCTGCACACAGTGGCGGGATGCTCCATTTTGCCAATGTAGCAGTCTGTACACAGTATACCACAATACACGGTCCCAAGGTGAGTATCTATAATAATGCTAACAATGGCAAGCGCTCATTGGTCAGAATGATGACATAAAGCAAAATATTTTTTTTGCGCTATCAAAGTGCTAATGCACTAGTAATAGAACTCAATGACATAAGAATATTACAGAAAAATCACAGTGTGAAAATCAGTCCAAATAAAAGGTGATTGGTTCAAGAAAATTACCTCAATCTTCTTATGTAACCATATGCCACTCCACACCCAACTCAAAAACTGCTTACCATCAGAATAGACCTCAGATATGGAGGCCTGGCTGCACTTTTTAGGAGAGATCCCTGCTGGGATGGATGGATGGCGCACTCCAGGATGCAGAATAAGGGCTCCGAGACTACTCCACAGAAGAAGCTCAGGGTAATATAGGGATAAGGAAGGAACTCATAGTGTAGTAGTGTAAAACACCAATCTATTCAAAAAAGAATATTACTCACAGAAGGCAGATAAAATCAGGCATGTAGATTAATCAGCACAGTCATCTCCATAGCAGGTGTGATTTCATCACCACTGTAGCTCAACCTGATACGTTTCGTCCAATAGGACGTCATCCAGGGGTATAGGAGTCAGGAGACAGCATGATTTTCATTGTTCATCATGGTAATGTAGATGCACTGACCAATGAGTGCTTAACATTGCACCCATTATGATGGATACTCACTGTGCATTGTAGTGTATGGTGTACAGACCACTTCACTGACAATACAGGACAACAAGGCTACTATGTGCAGCAGTGTTTGGAGGGGCGGCCAGGATATTTTGAGTTAGATCACTTTTTCATTTTTGCGTGAAAAAGGTCAGCTTACTCTTAAAGTGGTTGTAAACTCTTACACACCACTTTTACCTACAGGTAAGCCTATAATAAGGCTTACCTGTAGGTACTGGAAATATCTCCTAAACCTGCATGGTTTAGGAGATATTTACCATATACGCTTGCGCCGACATCATCGGTGCCTGTGCACTGAAGAAAGGGCACGATCGTGCTGTCTCTAAAGGGCCCGTGCCGTGACCGCCGGCTCCCGCGCACATGCACGGGAGTGACGTCACGTGACTCCAGCGAGTCACAGAGCCGGAGTCCACGGTCCCGGAAAGGAAGAGGGGTGAAGATGGATGCAGCCACCAGCGGGGACATTGCGGGCTTTGTTTGCAGGTAAATGGCACAAAATGGGCTAGTAGGCATTGCCTACTAGTCCAGTATGCTTTTACTTTGCAGGGAACAAAAGAGGAAGTAAAACCCATCAGGTTTGGAGTACAAGTACCCAGAGGTGCTTGCACTTACTTACAATGGCCCTCCCTGTGCCTGCTACACCCAAAATGCCTGGCCATTCTAAACTGGTAAAGCTCCAGCTGCTCCTGTTAGTGATAAAGCTTGCCTGCCCCCTCTCACCCAAAAACACATTATTTTTATTGAAGCAGCACATAACAGTAATCATCCAATAGGAATGTGGAGGGCTCCTAAGAGTCTGCCAGCTCCATTACTACCAGGAGAAGCTGAAGATTTGCCAGTTCAGAATAACCCTGATATTTGGGTGTAGCTGGCACTAGAAATGCTGCTGCAGGTATAAGCTGGAACTTCTGGGGACTTATGCTTTGCACCTTTATAGCAGCTTTTTTTTTATATATAGTGACATAGTAGATACAGTTAATAAATGACAGAAGTCCATCAAGTTCAACCTTAAGGCCTCATGCACACAGGCTGTTAAAATAACGTTATGAAAACGCCAGTATCTTTGCAGTGATTTTTTTAAACTTTTTTCAGCTTTTTTCAATGTTTTTGCAATAGCGTTTTTTAGCGTTTTTAGCGTTTTGGAGCGTTTTTCCGCATTGGCGTTTTTTAACGTTTTTTCGCGGTTTTTTTTTTTCAAATTTTTTTTTTTTTCAATGGATCAAAAACATTAAAAAACGTTGGTGAATGACGTTTTTGAGCGTTTTTGAGCGTTTATCAGCGTTAGAGCGTTTTTACAGCTGAAAAAAGTCTCTCAGAACGCACTGGTCCTGCTTTTTTTTTACAGCTTAAAAACGCCTATGCCATTTGCAGCTCAAAAACGCCTAGGTGGGCATGAAGCCATAGACTAACATAGACAGGCCTTTTTAAGCTGCAAAAAAAGCTCAAAAAAGCAGCTGTAAAAACGTCCGTGTGCATGAGGCCTTATATGTGTGAGTTTTATGTGTTTAAAAAACAACCCGTACAAGCACTGATCAATTTATTGCTTAGGGACTAAAACTTTTTTCCCTTTTTTTTTTGCCCCCTTTTTCACCCTCTCATTCCGACCCCATGGTGGTGATCAGATAAATCCCTGGATCAATCTTCTATTGAATTTTAGAATTCTCATAGCTCTGTATATTATGCTGACTGAGGACGACATTTAAAGGTTTTTGGAATATATCCCTACTCCCAGCTAATACCGCTTCCTGGATTTCCTGGTAAATTATCAAAGAATCCATATATCATCAGAGTGGCTTTGCCTCTCAGGAAATTCAACAAACAGGCACTGAAGGATATTGTGGGAGAAAAGAGATGCAGGTGTTCCAATGCCAAGGAAGCTAAATAGAGTCATGTCCTGAGATTATTACAATCCCTTATTTGTTAATGTGTTAGCACTTGTTGTTTGTAGCTGTAAAAGAAAGATAAATCTGACCTCAGTTAAGTGAAATAAATATATAACAAAATGTAATCAATTTATTTAATTATTTAAAAATCCCAATAATAGCAAAAATGTAAAATAAGAAAAAAAATACATTCAGTCTGGAGCCACCCATTAAATAAATAATTCATTAATAAATAAAAAGATCACTTTTCCTAACATGTTATGAAAGGATCGGCCCCCGCTCCTCCCAAATCTCCCACTCTGACAGCTAAAAATAGCCATGCAGGGCTCCACCCGGCTGGCCACGTCACTCATTCACAGTATTCTGTGAATAGAAAACTAGAAAGTCCCGACAGCCTTATGCCCCGTACACACGGTCGGACTTTGTTCGGACATTCCGACAACAAAATCCTAGGATTTTTTCCGACGGATGTTGGCTCAAACTTGTCTTGCATACACACGGTCACACAAAGTTGTCGGAAAATCCGATCGTTCTAAACGCGGTGACGTAAAACACGTACGTCGGGACTATAAACGGGGCAGTAGCCAATAGCTTTCATCTCTTTATTTATTCTGAGCATGCGTGGCACTTTGTCCGTCGGATTGGTGTACACGCGATCGGAATTTCCGACGACGGATTTTGTTGTCGGAAAATTTTATAGCCTGCTCTCAAACTTTGTGTGTCGGAAAATCCGATGGAAAATGTCCGATGGAGCCCACACACGGTCTGAATTTCCGACAACACGCTCCGATCGGACATTTTCCATCAGAAAATCCGACCGTGTGTACGGGGCATAAGAGTCAGTCGGCTTGTAGTTCTCAATGAACCACCATGGCGCTGTGAGCCCTGTAGTAGTTCATTTGTTTTTCCTGTCAGAGTGTATCGGCTTGCCCATATGAGGTACGGGCAAGCAGATACACTAACGGGTCTACAGGAGTCCTGCATGACACCAGCGATCTGCTGATCACTGGTGCAATGTTTTACAGGCTCCTACAACACAAAATAATAAATGCACATTTTTTTACCTGCAAAAAAAAATGTGCTTGTAAAAAGGTGAACTTAAACTTTAAATGATTAATAGTAATAAAAAGAAAATAAATAAAAAATGTTTGGTGTAATACATTCAATCTGAAGCTAACCTTAATTTAGTTAACTAATTATTTCGTTAATTAACCTCCCTGGCGGTATTCCCGAGTGTGGCTCGGGGTTAAATTTTAGTTCCATTAGTGGTAACTCTGAGCCACGCTTGGGATTGCATCTCAAGATCCTGGTCCAGGTTACTAACCTTGTCCCCAGGATCCTGCAATGTCCCCCTGCTGAGTCTGTGGGCTGTGTCCTCTGCCGATGCCTCTGTGTGCCAGGCTCCGTTCCCTGCGGGCGTCACGACACAAGGGGGAGGAGCCTGGCGGCAAATTCAAAAGGTGAAAAATTCATAACACAGCACACTGTAATCTTATAGATTACATTACTGTATGAAATCATTTCCCATCCCTTTTGTCCCTAGTGCTTTGTCCAATGCCCTGCATGCAATTTTATATTAAATACACTGTTCTTTCTGCCTGGAAACTTGAGATTGTGCATAGCAACCAAAAAGTGTCCCTTTATGTCAAAAGCGTTTTTAGACCAGCTAGAAAACAGCGATAGTAAATTAGAACATTTGCAGAATTGAGCGATAGTGAATCCTGGGGAAATTTATTTTATTAATATTATATATATATATATATATATATATATATATATATATATATATATATATATATATATATATATATATATATAGATATATATATATATTTTATAATTATTTATAGTTATTTATTATATTATAATTTATGATTTTGTGTTTCAAACTTTATCATACCCAGGATGTCTACTAGACTCTTATTTGGACAGATTTAGGTGTGTTATTATGAAGAATTACAGGCCTACAATATAAAACGCCTAATTTCTATGCAAAACTATGTACCGCTTTGAGACGCAACAATCTGACATAATCATACCGCCAGGGTGGCTACTGAATTGATTCATGATGCATTTCCCCTGCCCTGGGCTGGCTACATTTAGCAGATGGCTCTGCTGTATTTAGCTGAGCTGCAATTCATATTCCAAGTGTGTTTAGGATTTTCCCTAAGCCTGGTGGTTGATTGTTCCTGCCTGTTGCTGTAAGAATGTCCCAGCAATAGTGTGGGAGGATCAATCCTTGGGTCATGAATAGTTATCTGGCCCTAGCCAATTTCTTGGAGGCTGACCCAGAAGGTGTGGCTAGGGAGCAGATAAATGTTTGAGAAGATCTGATCAGTTTCTCTTTTCCCTGGGGTTCTTCCCCCGGGTGGAAGCATATGTGTGTGTTTCAGAGAAGCATGTTGGATAGGTGCAGCATGGTGTGGTAGGCAGTAAGAACACAAAGACCTGCCTGATTTGCATGATATATTAAAACAGCAGGCTAACAACACAAACAGGCCCAGTGGGCAGACTCACCCATCCGGTGCCACTTAAAACTGTGCAGTGGATTAACAATGGTTGGAAGACTCAGGGATGCTGACAGCACCTGCCACTAGGAATAATGTGCGGTCTGGCCGGTCTGACCCAAAATGTAAGCTTCCTGAACAGGTAGACATAGTCCCTGCTCTCTTCGTACTCAGCTGGAAAGACGGGGAACCTGTCCCTACTACCTGTCCACTCACATAAAGCACGCTAAACCCAGGGATCAGAGTCTTAAATAAACTCTGCTTGACCTAAGATGGCTGCCAGGATCACATGGGGCATGTGCATCCAACTGGATCACTGTCTGGGAGACCAAGGAAATCAGAGAAACCCAGCTTCTCCAAACTTTCTCTCCCATCTGCATTGCCGCTGCCATTGAGTGCCACCTGCAGTGGAGAATATAGACTGCACCTGTTTACAAGCTACTGCTACTTGGCCTCAGAATGTGCTATGGGCTGAGGGTCTGAAAGAAGACTTGCCTGAAGAAAACTTGACAGTGGAAGCTTGACTGGAGAAGTGGATGCCTTTCGCCTGTAGCTTTAGGTATGAAGAAGTCAAGAAGAAGTACTTCTTGATGGTAAATGCTCTCATAGGGTCTCAGATATACTGGCTGTCCCCTCTTTCTTCAGAATTACTATTGAGGTTGCTACTATAAGGCCTAATACTGCTGGGACAACATTGTTTAGGAATCTGTCCTCCTAGATCTGTGAGTGCCCTTGGGTATCCTGCACCCTCAACCCTCCTCCTTGCATTTCTCTCAAGATCTGCAAAAAAAAGGCAAAAAGATCTAGACTATGCCTGAATTTATTGGTGTGCTTCTGGGACTGAAAACAGGGCAAGCAGCCTCTGAACAGGTAGAGGGGGACCCAGTATATTTCCAGTGGTCCCTTTGGGGGTTAGCACTACAAATACATAAATAGCTCAACAGTAGATTGGGTTAAATGATGGCCAGGGTCTTTCAACAAACTTCCTCTGAGCCCAGGCTGTCATGGAACCCCCCAACCTCCCTCCTTATGGTGGCATCATCATACAACCAGGACTCATTGTACTACTGCACTGAGCAGCGGTCACTCATGGTAGGCTTCTCCTAGATTTCCTGTTTGCTAATCTTTCAATGGGCAGGGTAACTCTATAAGCCTTTAAATAGAGAACTTGAGCTGCAGACAACAGAAATCATCTAAACAATGATAAATGTGGCCACAGACCTATACACTACGGGGAATGACTCCAATTTTGTTCTCATTTGCTTCTCTCCAGTTCTAATGCATCAGCTTCCAAATGTCAAGTGCAATTTACATTTACCGCCCCAATGCTAAAGCATATTAGAAGATTTTCCTCATTTCCCAGAATAACCTATTTTTTTTATGGTGAAATTTCATATAATGGGACATTCTAAAAGAAACAGAATAAAATTAGTACAGAAAAAGAAACAGGATGTTTTATAAAATGCTCTCCCGGGAATTTTCTATATACCTTATTAAGTATGATGCAACAATTACTCTGTCATTCACTTGTAGAAGATGAATATTTTGATCCATCATGCGGAGAATAACGTCCCATTGGGCTCGCTGAAAGCCGCTGTTTGTTTTTGTAACAATTCGAAGCAGTTGAATTTAATGAAGGTCAAGTCATTTTGTTTCTGGACAGCTCCCACTGTCCTTCTGCCATCTCCGTTTCCCCACCCGACAACCACTGAAGTTAAATGTAAAGCATTAATCTGTCTCCACCCAACAAGTGACACCCCAGGAGTTACACCCCATGGCCAAAATCCCTCCAGAGGATCCGTTTTATACAGTTAGTAATACATCTGGCAATTAAATATGTTTCCTGAAAGCATAACAACAGGTAATTGGATAGGGACGTGTGTAGGTCAGGAACAGATACGCAGGCCAGCACATGGTGACTTATGGAAATTAACATGTCTTGTGTTAGTCAGAGCTTCAGTAACATCTCTTACAGTTATCTGGCTCAGGTTTGGCTCTTAAAGTTCAACATCAGCCAATTTGTTTTTAACTTTGGACAGAGTGGTGAAGGCTTAAAGTGGTCTTAAACCTCTGAAATGAAAAATAATAAAGAATATCCCTCTATAGTGTGTACTTGCCTCAATCCAAAGCACCTTCAGGCTGCTGTCTCCTTCCTCTGCTAGCTTCATGAATCCCTTCTGACAGCTTATGCTGACACCAATGGATCCAGGGGGCAGCCCCACCGCCCACCCCAGCACACAGCAGGTGATTGGTGAATAGTGGTAGGGGGCGCTGGTGCATTGGTTAATGTACTAAAGCATATAATTATATAACTAAATTAAATAAAGTGCTCTGTGCAAGAGAATATCACATTCCATATACAACAATAAACATAAGTGAATATAAAAAGTCCATAAATTCTTCTGTGAAAAATTCCTGTGGTAGATTTCCAAAACTAGCCACCATCACCATAGACAGATACGAGAAGTTACACCCGATGTGTATGGTAAGAATTCCTACTCACCGGAAGAACATGACCTCTTTAACTAAAAAAAATGGCAAAATTAAATTTGTTTGTGGGTCTTTGCACTTTCTTCCATAATCAATGGGGATGCACCAGGGTAGGTTTCCAAATAGCTGCCTCCTCTTCACCGGGGTAACCCATTACAAAGAAGACATGAAAGTGCCATAGTGTAAAACCATTTATTTAAAAAGGACATATTAAAAGCCAACTGTCTGCTTACATTATGAAGTGCCTACTCCCTGCACTAGGAACACTTGCAGGTACTTGGGCAGGGATTGCAGGCCACTCTGAAGCCTCGAGCCGGCGTGCGATCCACCGCAGTAAACAGAAAACCGGAAGTTCTGGACCTGGAAATGACGTGACCGGAATGCGCCTCGACATACGTTTCGTCTTTCAAGGTCATCAGGAAGCGATTCCGGTCACTAGGCCAGTTAGGATTAAATAGCCTTGCCCCAACATGTGATTGGCAGTGTTGTTACTCTCCGCCTACCTAATCTCTGGGACCAGGACCCACCCCTTTGATAAGACGCAAATGCAGAGAGTCTGACTTTACTAGAGAAACGGAAATGATCTACCTCATTCTCTCATAATTACCAGGAACAAATCTGTATAAATTTTGCTAACAATGAGAATGAATCAAGTTAGCAACATATACATGGCTGGGGAAACTTAAATATGAATAAAAATCATTATACAATTGATTAAATGCGAGAATATAATTTAAAAAGTGAGAACTAAAAATAAAAAATTGTGAAAATGGAAATAAAAATAAAAGATACAAATAAAAATAATAAAAAATAATAAAAAAATAAAAATGAAAAAATACATTAAACATGAAACAAAAAAAGGCTGCAAAAATAAAAAAATAATAAAAAAGTGATAAAAATAAGAAAAATGAAAAAAATTCAAAATAAAAATGTGAAAATAAAAATAAATAATAAAAATTAAAAATGGTGAAAAAAAGATAAAATTACATTAAAATAAATAAAAATAAAAATAATAAAATAAAAAATAAAAAAATAGATACATTGAAAATAAATAGAATGAAAAATCAAATAATATTGACTGAAAAATGAATAATAATGACTAAAGAATTAATGTAAAATGTGTATTAGCAGTTTGTGCACTTGGCCTTACTGCATGATATGAAAAATTATGTTAATTACCCTTAGTTAAATGAATATATTAAACATTTTCAATGGTTTCAATCTCACTAGCCATGCATTTTGAATTCACAACCAACATCACTACCTTAGTCATTGGTTAGAAAACAATTGAGATCTAAGTCTATATCCATTCCTACAGGTTGCAGGGTTCCCAATCTGTGTAGCCACAGGGTTTCATTTTGTGATACTGCTTGCTTCAGATGGGTACCCCTCCAGTGTTTGGAGATTTTATCAATTCTTTAAAAAATAAGTTGGGTTGGATCTCTCCTATGGTATTGTGTTTGACAAAACCGTTGTTCGGCCTACATATTGCCTTGGATATGGTCATTCCAAAACATATGTAACATATTCAGAAACGCATGTAATAAGTGGTTTGACCTTAAATTGTTGTTGTGTGGCCACCGACTGGAAGCTGTCACTTTTCCTCTTTGTTCTCTTTGTGGTTTTACACGCTTTGCACCTTTGAAAACCTGCCCTAAAAAAGTGCCAACTTTTTTGGGGGTCTGGAATGTTTGGTGCAATTTTATTTCTAAGTCCTAGTGCCCTTTTGTATATAAATTTAGATTTATTCTGTAAGACTTTTTAAAAATCTTTATCTTTCAAAGAATGGGCCAGTGTTTTTTGAAGATTTTTTCTATTTCTCTGTATTGGTGATGAAACCCTACGATAATTCTCCCTGGAAGGTCTTTTTCTTGTTGTTGGTTAAAGGGATTGTCTATCCATGGCGAGGACTTGGTTTTGACACTTTTTCAGTTGTCCGGGCAAATACCCCTTTTCTATGAACCTGTCTGTAAGAATGGCTGATTGGGTGTTGTAGTCATCAGGATTGTCGCAATTTCTTCTAATTCTCATGTATTGGCCCTTGGGTATTGCTGAAAGCCATTTAGGGTAATGACAACTTTGGCCATTTCTATCAGTTTCTTTGAAATGGGTATGAGTACCAATTTTATTTTGTTTTTTGGTTAATACTAAATCGAAATAGCTGATAGTTACTTCATCGCGCTATACATTTTAGATCATAGGCGTTGGTAATAATGCTGTCCAAAAATTATCTTAAACTAGCTTGGGGACCTTCCCAAAGCAGGAAAATGTCGTCGATATAGCTTTTATGGAGTTTGAGCATCGCCCACTTTTGTGTAGAGATAGTTTCTTGTTCCCATTTGTTCAACACCAAATTGGCCATACTGGGGGGCATATCGAGCCCCCATGGCCACTCCCTTAATTTGATTGTAGTACTCATTTAGGAACCAGAAATAATTGTTCCCCATGGTCATCTTGAGTCCTTCAATCAAAAAGTTTATTTGTGCCCTATTTAGTTGAGAATGTTTTTTTAATGCCCATCTAACTGCCTTAAAGTGGTGTTCCGGCCGAAATTATACTTTTTAAATAAAAATACCCCTATAATACACAAGCTTAATGTATAGTAAAGTTAGTCTGTAAACTAAGGTCTGTTTTGTTAATTTATAGCAGTAGTTTGTTATTCTATAAACTTACAGCAGGCCGTGGCCATCTTAAGTGTGGGCATCTGAAGCCAGACTGTATTTCTTCCTGGATCTCATCCTTGCAGATCTCGCACATGCTCAGTGCAGCACAAGCAGTGTAATAGGTTTCAGGTCAGGTTTCCATAGCAACAACAGTGTCAGAGGAAGTTGCCGCCCCTTCCCAGAAGGCATTGCAAACAGGAAATGATGCGATGGGCCACGGCCAGGGAGGAGGAAGTGAAAAATGAATACAGCAGATATACAGTAGGTGCTGAGAAAATTTTTTTTTAAATATCAAATTCGTTTACAGTGCACAGTTTAGTAATGCTGAAGAGTTGTAAAAGTGGGTGGAACTCCACTTTAAGGCCATCCGTTTGCTTAATATTGGTGTACAAGTATTCGATATCTACTGTAACCAAAAAAGTCCCATCTTTAATTTACAGCGTGGAAAGCAATTTAATAACTTCCCTACTATCTTTCAAATAGGATCTACCCTGTGTGACCAGGGGGTTGAAGATATATGTCCAGGAATTCCCCTAATCGTAAATAGAGGGAGCCAATCACGCTTAGGATAGGCCTCCCTGGGTGGTTGTCTTTAGATTTGTGGATTTCGGGAACTATGTATAATACTGGAAGTCTGGGGGCACGTGGGATTAAATATTTCAGTTCTTTTTTATTCAAAATGTAATGTTTTAATCTTTTACTCACTTAATGTGCTAATTCTGACTTTAATTTATTTGTAGGATCTGTCCTTAATTTTTTATACGTTGTTGTGTCAGCAGGTTGTCTAAGCACCTCATTATTGTAATTTTCTTTGGTTAATACCGCTAGCCCCCCCTCCCTTGTCGGCTGGTCTAATTACCACTTGTTTGTTTTTTTCTAATTTCTTAATTCCTTCCCATATTCGTGTATTGTTTTTATATTTTTTTATCTGTAAATTTTTTACTTCATCTTGGATCATATTTTTGAACACGTCTATAATATAGTGAGTACCCTTCTTTGGATTGAATACTGAATTATTTTTCAGCCCATTATGTATATATTCATCTTGCTCTACAACCAGTGGAACCATGGGCGGCTGTCCGCAAAAATATTTTTTAATAGTTAGCTTTCTTGCGTATTTTTCAATAAGGTTTCAAATTTATCTAAGTTTTTGTCCGGTGCAAATTTTAGTCCTTGAGCTAGGACTTCCATCTCTTCTTCAAAGAATTGGACTCCTGCTAAATTAAAAAGTCCTGCTTTTAATAATCTCTCTTTCTTTTTCTTTCCCCTTCCTCCTCTGTTTCCTGATTGCCAACTTCAGGTGTCTGTGTTTCCCTTTGAGCTGGTGTAGTGGGGATGTGTTTATTCCCTCCACTCAGGTCTCAGATTACACTCAGCTCTATGTTCTTTGTTATGCAGTGTGTGGCGTCAGATCCCTGCCCCCTGCCTGCTGGAGCAGAGAAATGCTGTTTTAATGTTGCACTTTTTCTTGTTAAAAAAAAAAAAGTTGCACTTTGAACAGCTCTGGTGAAGAGTGGAATGCAGATAAACGGGTATAAATTATGTAGGAGGATTTTTTTCATCTCTGTGCATGTCACATACCTGTCAGTGGAGCCTAAGATGATGAGGGTGGCTTCTCACACAACTCAAGCTGAAAGATCATCCAGCAATAATACTATGCAGGCTTCGGGTTTAAATAGGCCACCAGGTGCCAGTTTCTGTGACAGATCTGCCTGTGTGTCTACACTGTTGTGCACATGTGCGCGTGCACATACATGCACACTTAGTTGGTCTTCTATGCCTGAAAACACAAGCACATCTGTGCTCACGAGCATTAAAAGGAGCACAGTCTCTGAAACGGCCAACAAGAGATTCTTAACAGTTTGCCATCCGAGGTTAATCATTTCATTGGGCATATGTAAGGGGTTGCCACCTTTTCTTCAAGTCAAACCTGCACACTTTAGCGTATAAATGTATATACTATACATATGCTTTGCAATTAAATAACATTTATAATCATATGAAATTAATCACAAGAGTCCCCCACAAGAGGGGGTGACTATAGTTGGTGGAGGGGGGGGGGCACCATGTTTTACCACACGGTGACACCAATGCTAGTGACACCACTGTGTGTGTAAGAAGAAGAGATGTATCACTAATTGCCGCCCGGTAATGGCATTGCCTCTCAGCCTCAGTGTTGCAGCCAGCATTAAAATACACCGCCGGCACGGTACAGTCTCTAGGCCAGCATACATTGTCTGTGTCACTTTCCTCTCCTCCTGCTTCTGTGTACATTGCTGCTGGGGAGCGGAACGAGCCAGTGCGGCAGAGCCAGAGTGGCGCACAGATTAGGGAGTGGAGAGGAGCAGGTTTCCTGGGTGGAAGGCTCGGAGCACATCACATGACAGCATAGCACAGCACAAGTACCCACTCATCACCGACACCACCAGTGCTGCAAGGCGGAATAAGAGGCTCAGTGTAGAAAAGGAAAAAAGTCCTGGACTGCCGCATTCCATAGATAAGGCATCTTTATTTGCAAAAATTGGTAAAAATTCAAAATACAGTCTTCAAAAGGTGGATAAAACAGGAATAAATTGCTAACACGTTTCACATCAATTGATGCTTACTCATAGCTGAATAAGCGGAATAAGCAGAATAAGAGTCTCAGATACCACTTTGCCATCTGGTGAGTTCTATGTTCATAGTAAATCTAGTGTGATGTGTAATGTGAGTGGTAGGCTGACTTAATTGGTTGCTCTATGTATGTTTACTCAGGGCAAGTCCCTCCCACTTTCTGACCGCGCTATAGCCGATTGATGGCTACAGCGCAGCTGGCTAGTTCTGAGAGACCTTGCGCTGTCCGTGATGGCTGGGTCCGCAGGCGCTTTACGACTTGATCGCTCCGTCCAATGACGGAGCGATCACTTGTCTTTAAACCAGCGTCATTGCCGGTTCAGCTTGCGTTACTGCAGGGGGGGAAAGGAGAGAGAAACACTGCAGCAACATGAGCTGGCACAATCCTGTGTGCCATCAGTGCCCCATCAATGCAATCACAGTGCCCCATCAGTGCAATCACAGTGCCCCATCATATAGACCAGGTGCTGTTGCATGTAAATCTGACTTTCTGATAAATTTAATTTTAATTTTAATTATCACCATATAAAATAATGGATGTGGGTGTGATTTTTTTTTTTGGCGGGGGGGAGCATTTCATTCTTGGACCCAGGCAGCACAATATCTTGGGCCAGCCCTGGCTATATACACTATCTGTATTGCTGGGCTATATACACTATCTGTATTGCTGGGCTATATACACTATCTGTATTTCTGGCCTATATACACTATCTGTATTGCTGGGCTATATACACTATCTGTATTGCTGGACTATATACACTATCTGTATTTCTGGCCTATATACACTATCTGTATTGCTGGGCTATATACACTATCTGTATTTCTGGGCTATATACACTATCTGTATTGCTGGACTATATACACTATCTGTATTGCTGGGCTATATACACTATCTAGATTGCTAGGCTATATCTGTTTTGCTGAGCTATATACACTATCTGTATTGCTGGGCTAGTTACACTATCTATATTGCTGGGCTATATATCCTATCTGTAATGCTGAGCTATATACCCTGATCTGTGAGGCTGAGCTGTATATACCCTGATCTGTGAGGCTGATCTATATACCCTATTTGTAATGCTGAGCTATATATCCTGATCTGCGAGGCTGAGCTGTATACTCTGTCCTGTGATTCTGGGGCTGTATACTCTGTCCTGTGATACTGAGTTGTATACTCCTGACACTATGGGTGGAAACAAGTGGAATACAGGGGACGGAGTAGGTGGATTCTATATGGGATGGGGCTTATGAGAAGTGGGAAAGGTCAAAAAAGGAAGGGGGGGTCTGGTGCCCCCCCATCCTAAAAAATTCAAAAAAAATTCACCAGCCGCCACTGGATATAACCTTCCCAGGGGGTACCTCTGAGGCCCTGACTATATCACCAGTGCCTAAGGAAAAACAGTAAATGGGGGGGGGGGGTATAATTTTACCAGAACAGTATTTTAATGTACAAATGATATTAACAATATTTCATTGTGCATGCGGAGCTCTAGAGGATGTGCGCTAGGAGGGGTGAATTCCCCCCCCCCCCCCCATTTTTTAATGGGGAGAAGAGGGAAGGGGGGGAGGGAGAATTTTTTTTTATCTTTGACTACATAATTATAAGATTGTATTTTTCTATAGATGTTTAGGCCTCATGTACACTGCTGCTGGTAAACGGACATTTAGGAGCAGCTGGGCATTTTTTTTTCAACTGCTCCTGAACTCTCCTCTATGTTATCTTATCAGTACATGTACACAGGGGAGTTTCTAGTCGTTTTTAGGCAGTTGAGTTTAGAGGCCTTTTTTGGAAAGCAAAACAATGAGTTCAGAAGCTGAGTTTAGAGTTATTTCAAGTGCCAAAAGCTTCTAAACGTGGCTAAACGCGGTAACTCGCGTTTAGCCGCGTTTTGTTTACAGGCGTTTTTCATCTTTGCCTATTTTAAAAAAAAAAATCTTTTTTTTCAAACGCTTCTAAAACGCGGCAAAACGCCACTAAACGTGGCATGTAAACGCGGCAAAATGGACGTTTAAAATTTGGGTAACTATCTGTCAAGTTAAATCGTTCAGGAGAGGTTGTAAAAAACGTCCAGTGTACATTAAGCTTTATGGTCGACTCCTCCTGAAGAAGCGACTTCTGTCTCGAAACATGTAGAGGATTACGTTTGGACCTACATCTTTTCTCCCCATACCTGTGGGGTTTACCTGTTCTCTTTTTGAATCACCTGTAACTGTATGCAATAACCACTTTACTTATTGTTGTATTCAATGTCCTTTACTTATGTTCTCTTTTTCAATAAATTCATATTTTTATATTTACCTTATCTAAATCCCTGGGTATCGAGATAGTCCACAACAATTTTTGTTGTCGTCGGGCAATTTTTGGAGTAGCTCCGTCCTGACACACCCACTCTTCGCCAAAATAGGAATGGAGTGGAACGGGACATCGGTTCCAGTGATAATTACCTAAGAGGGATTTTACATCACTTTGAGTTGCTTCTGTTGTGTCTAGAAGACAGGAAACTAAGGAAAACTTTTGACATAGATAGCAGAGTTATACATACTAGAATTCAAAAAACTGTATGTACTAACCCCTTCTGGTGCCAGAAAGTACGTACCAGGGTGTTTTTTTGTTTTTTTTTAAATTTGTAAATCTATGCTAGCCGAGAAAAACAGAAAACCCACCCGAAAAGACAGTTAAGACTTTGTAGACATGAGCTTACATTTCTAGCATCACTTTCATTTCCTTTAAAGGATTCATAACCATATATTCATTCATTCATATGTGGCTCCTCTGATGACTAAATGCACTTCAGGCTGTGAACTCATCGTAAGCCCTATTTACTCATCAGATTGGTTATCATCAAATACCCTAGTATTTGCTTTTGACATTTTCTGCGTAGATAAAGGAGATTAGGCTCTCTGAGACAACCGAATATACTGTATATTTAATTGCTAAAGTGGCCACAAAAGATATATCCTGTAAATATCATTCCCCGGAGGGGACAGGGAGTCATCGTCAGGTTACATACAGTGAGAATCTCCTGTTTACTCAGCGGCGTCTGTAATAGGAAGTCCTGTCTCCTGGGCTGCCATTGGACGACTGTTCTGTCTATCATAGGAGGCGGGATTTTGTATTAAAGAGGCTGCCAAGTAAACAGGAGATTCTCCTGTATGTAATCTATCGGCGCTCGTCCCGCCCCCCTCCCTGTCCCCTCTGAGGCTTCAGATGGGCATCAATCAGGTTGCACTGATGGCAATGGTAAGGCTGCATTCATGGCAATGGTGAGACCTGCATTCATGGCAATGGTGAGGCTGCATTCATGGCAATGGTGAGACCTGCATTCATGGCAATGGTGAGGCTGCATTCATGGTACTTGTGAGGCTGCATTCAGGCAGTGGTGAGGCTGCATTAATGGCACTTGTGAGGCTGCATTCATGGCAATGGTGAGGCTGCATTCATGGCACTTGTGAAGCTGCATTGGTGGGGCTGCATTAATGGTACTTGTGAGGCTGCATTGGTGGGGCTGCATTCATGGTACTTGTGAGGCCGCATTCATGGCACTTGTGAGGCTGCATTCATTGTAGTGGTGAGGCTGCATTTATGGCACTTGTGAGGCTGCATTCATGGCACTTGTGAGGCTGCATTCATGGCACTTGTGAGGCTGCATTCATGGCAAAGGTGAGGCTGCATTCATGGCAATGGTGAGGCTGCATTCATGGCAATTGGGAGGCTGCATTCATGGCACTTGTGAGGCTGCATTCATGGCAAAGGTGAGGCTGCATTCATGGCAATGGTGAGGCTGCATTCATGGCAATTGGGAGGCTGCATTCATGGCACTTGTGAGGCTGCATTCATGGCACTAGTGAAGCTGCATTCATGGTAATTTGTAAGGCTGTATTCATGGCAATGGTAAGGCTGCATTGATTGCAATGGTAAGGCTGCATTCATGGCAATGGTGAGGTTACAGGTGGGCACTGATTAGGCTGCATTGATGGGCAATGACCCTTATTTTGCTTCACAGTTCTTTATTTAAAATTTAAGTTTTTTCCTGAAACTTCCCTCTTAGGCCTCATACACAGGGACGTTTTAAAAAACGGGCTGTAAAGCTATTTCAGACGCCAGGAAAAAAGCAGCGTTAAAAACGCGATTTTATTAGCGTTTTGATCTGGCGTCAATTTGCGTTTAACGTTGCTTGTAAGCGTTAACGCTAAGGAGTGTTTTTTTAAAAAAAAATCCCTCTGCTATTTTCCACTCCCAAATTACCCACAATGCCAAAGAAAATGAATAAACAACGTGCAATATCATGTAACAGGGCCATTTTGGTAGGAGAGAGAGGAGATAGATAGTCTATGTGAGTTTGTTTGAGTGTGGAGTTTTTTTTGCGATTTTGCGTGCGTTTTCCTTGGATTTTTGCATTATGGATCCTGTTGTGCAAAAGATAGATGAAGCAATCCTGCTTATTATCCTGCAGAGCCTTCGTAGAAGGAGACAGTTGGAGGAGGATAGAAGGAGTAGACAACGTCGCTTCTGGACACATCCACTGATAATCCCTGCGACTGTCAGTGGGGTACTTCAACTAGATGTATACAGAACTGCGCATACACCCGGAAAAGTTTTACAACTTTACAAGGATGTCTGTGACGCTGTTTGATGACCTCTTGGAGAGACTCCGGCCTCGATTGACCAGGATGGACACTGTCATGCGTCGCTCTGTGTCACCGGAGGAACGGCTGTTAGTGACACTGAGGTAAGTGAAATAAGTACTCATATGGGATAGGGTTAGTTAGGTTTTTGAGAATCGGAATAGTGGTGGGGTTTATGGGTTATGAGGTAGGGTTTGGGGAATAGTGGGTTGGGTTTAGGGGTAGGGTTTAGGCAATAGAAGTTTGGGGAATAGTGGGTTGTGGTTAGGGGTAGTACTTTTTTTATTTGTATGCTGTTTTAATTAAATATTTTAACATTTTTATGCTAGGTTCCTTGCCACTGGACAAAGTTTTGTGTCCCTTCACCATTATTTCCTCCTTGGTGTCGCAACTGTCTCTGCAGTAACAAGGTCAACATGTGTTGCAATTTGGGAGGAGCTACACCACCCAGTCATGCCGGAGCCGACCAAAGAAATCTGGGAGTCTGTTGTGGATGGATTTTGGGAAAGAACACAATTTCCTAATTGCATCAGTGCCCTGGATGGTAAACATATCAGGGTGAAGAAGCCTCCCCACTCCGGATCATCTTATTTTAATTATAAGAAATATTTTTCCGTGGTACTCCTGGCATTGACTGATGTCCATCTAAAATTTCTTGCCGTGGATGTGGGAGCTTACGGCAGCCAAGGTGACTCCCGCATATTCAGAGAGTCTTCATTCGGATGTCGTCTGCATGAGGGACGCCTCAACATATCAGCAAGTAGGCCTCTACCCTGCACTGATGAACTAAGTTTGCCGTTGGTGATGGTTGCGGATGAGGCTTTTGGATTGGCCGAAAACCTTATGAGGCCATATAGTGGATATGGACTCAGTCATGCACAAAGAATTTTCAGTTATAGGCTCAGCCGCGCACGCCGTGTGGTTGAGTGCGCATTTGGTGTCTTGACTGCCAATTGGAGGGTTTTGCTGTCCTCCATGCAACTGGATGTGGAGAATGCAATCAAGGTGGTCCTGGCATGCTGCGTGCTACATAATCTTCTGAGGATCAATGATAGGAGCAATGTGGAAACGGAACCCAGCAACCCAACACATCGTGTTCAATTTATGGACTTGCGGTCAACAGCACGGGTCATGACAATCCGCAACCAATTTGCCCAATATTTTGTATCTCCTGATGGAGAGGTGTCATGGCAAGATGATCATATTTAAAAAACAATGTTGACATTGAATAAATCATCATGGATTTTGTTCTTTTTAATAAAACACGTCATATTCATGTTACTGCTCTCTGTGTCCATGTTTATTCTTTTGTTCCTCGAGTCCATTACATTCTGCGTGAGGTAAACGCATGCTAGGGGTTCAGCATTCTTTTGTCTCAAGCAGAGTGCAATGTGCACTTTTCAATCTGCTTGGGACAAACGCATGCTAGGCCTAAGGTCTTAGCATGCTTTTGTCTCAAGCAGGAGGGGGATCATTACTGGCTGGCAACCCTTCTTGATCCACGTTACAAGGATAAGGTTGCAGAACTCATCCTGCCTTTGCAGAGGGACCAGAGGATGAAACATCTTCAGGAGGCCTTGAAGAAAATAATCACAACTGGTGATAGGTTTGCTGGGATGCCTGGTCACTTTGGGGATGTGGGGATTGGAGACTGGGGAAGGAATGGGGGTGGCGCCTATGCATATAAGATGGCGGTGTAAATTCTTCATAGGAGGGTGGGGGGTACACTGGGGTCTGGGGCATGATGGTTGGCGACTGGCGGAGAGGAGGGGGCTGATGCAGAGAGGGGTGTGCTTGCACTGCTGAGGTCCCGGGGGCCAGTGGGGTATCCTGAGATACAGTGCATGGATCGACGGAAGGTGGAGGTGGCACACCACTATATTTTAACTGTCTGTATTGAACACAGATGGTGTTTAATCGATCCATGCGCTGTAGCTCAAGGTCTCCACCCATGTCCTCCATTAAGTTGTACATGTGTCGGCAGAAGCAGGCTTCTTGTTGCTTGGGTCAAGGAAGGCATCAAAGCTGCGCCTCTCCTGCCGCACTTACTGCAGCAGTGCAAGCACCCTGGTCTCAGTCTCTGAAACAAACTCGCCCACCCTCTGCCGCTGGTTACGCCCACGCCCAGGGCCACGGCCACTCCCACGACTATGCACCTCCCCGTGCTGGCTGACGCTGGATTCCTGCAAAAGAAAGAAAATATAAATTGGCAGGCATTGTAGGTAGATAGACAGACAGACATAGACAGGCTGACATAATGGATGGACAGTTACCTCATGTGTTGCCTCCTCAGCGAGGCTTTCCACACTGCTGTCACGGGGAGATGTGTGGGCTGAGCTGTCCGTGGCACTGGTGGTGGGTCTGTCCACTGCCCGAACTTCCCTTGCCTCCTCTCTTCTCTTGACAATATTGGATATTGTCCTACAAAAAATAGGATTAAATAGTTGACATTATACATAGAAAATGCATATTGCCTGCAAAGAAATGCACGGGGTTATTTAAAAAAAAATAAAAAATTACTTACTCTCTGGTGCTGCTGATCATGGCTTGCCTTATGAAGGCCAGGTTTTGGTGGTACACCTGCGGCTTCCTTTTGGGTACTGGGGCTCCGGATCGGGCAGATTTTTCCACCTTAGTGAGGTCCCTCCTCACACAATCACGGAGTGATTTTCACCGCCGCTGAAGGACTTCGCCTAAGAATAGTGGACAAGAATAGAAAAGTGGAAAGGAAGAGGTCAATTATGCATTATACATTTATTTATACATGTATTACATTACAGAACAAACAGATTATGCATTCCATTAACATAGACTTACTGGTTTGTTTTTGGGTACCATGTGACATATCTTCCCACCCTGGGGTGAGAAATGCGCTTATCTCCATCCAGACTTTATTCTTTAAAATGTGGTCTCCATGCTGTGGGGGAGCAAGGTCCCACAGCTCAGGATGGGCCTCCACAGCTGTAATGAGAGCTGGTTGGGACACTGAGCTGGCCATGCCTGTTCCTCCTCTTTCTATTTCCCACAATCCCCCAGGTGTGCAAGGGACTTTTGGGTAATTCAGACAGGAATTTCCTGTTTTTCCTTACATACAGTGACCAATCACATAATAAAATTTTTACAGCTTAATAACGCTGACGCCAAAAAACGTCGGTATAGCGCTAATGCGCTTTTTTGAGCTTTTTTCGGCGTCAGCGTCAAAACACTCTAACGCTGGAGCCTCTGAAGGCGCAGGTCCTTGGTTTTTTTTTTTTTGGAGCTTAAAAACAACCATGCCTGTTACAGCTCAAAAACACCATGGTGTGTATGAGCCCATTGAATAACATGGAGTGGCGTTCTTAAGCAGCAAAAAAAGCTCAAAAAAGCCGCTGTTAAAACGTCCGTGTGTATGAGGCCTTAAAGTGAAGGTGCGTGTTATACGCCGATAAATACAGTATATCCAAATAACACGCCCAAGCTCATCCTTAGCCCTGAGCGGCACTCAGGGATTCGTTGGGGGCCACAAAAGATATATAAATACATCCAAATAACACGCCCGAGCTCATCTCTTCACCACACACAGCTACAAAGCCAAGTGAATTCTTGTTGGGCAGTGTATTAGTGCTCGGACGAACAAACAGACCGAATATTAATGATTCACAAATGTCAGGCAAAATGGTCGGCCCTCGCGCATGTTCACTTCATCAAATCTGGCCCTCTTTCAAAAAAGTTTGGACAACCCTGATTTATGGAGTTTGTATTTATTTTATTTTTTTTACTACTACAGTGGGTCCCCGGGTTACGAACAAGATAGGGACTGTAGGTTTGTTCTTAAGTCGAATTTGTTTGTAAGTCAGAACAGTACCTTTTTTAAGTGCAAATCTAGTCTCAGAGACAGGATGTAAACCCAAATCAACAGAGAAAGGCAACCAGATGGCAGGGGCGGCATGGTTAGTTCAAATATGTTTTGTTTCTTTTATTTTTTTACTTTTTTATCACTTTTTTTTATTTTTATTTATTTGTAGCTTGTCATTTACTTTTTTTTATTTTTGTATAATTTTCTTTTTTTTAATATTATTTTTCTTATTCTTTACTTTTTTAATTACTTTTTTATTTTATTAATTTAATTATTACTGTATTTCTTTTTTTTTTTTTTCTTTTTTTTATCTTTTTTTTTTTCACTTAACTTTATTGCTATCACACAGGAGGAAACAATTCCCTGTGTGATAGCAATTGGAGGTGACAGGTTCTCTTTATTGACCCTGTCACCTCCAAAACAGGAGTCCAGGAGCACAGCTGGGCACAGTTCTCCCCTCTCACTGTTTTCATGGTGGCAGCGACAGGAGACAGCAGAGAGAGGTACACTGTATGGCACAGCAGGGAGATGGATGGTGAAAGCAGCCATCAGAGGCCAGACAGGCCGGCCGGCCGCGGTGCACCTTCGCGGGGCAGCGGCGCAGAAAAGACCGGGGATCCTGGAGGCTTCGTTAGGCCGCACTAAGCCAGACAAGCCCTCGGCCACGACGGGCAGTTTTAGCGGCCTGGCAGGCCACCGGACCGTACCAGGCCTGTGGATGGGCAGGCAGGATGACGAAGGGGACCCGCAGCCAAGCCAGGAACGGAGGAAAGGCTCACTCCAGCAAGGAGAGGAAGATTCGGCCAGCAGTGACGTCATTCGGGCCCCGTTCGTAAGTAGGAGTTGTTCGCAACTCGGATGTTCGTAAGTCGGGGACCCCCTGTAATGGCAGAAATCAGGGACTTATAGCAAGACTGCAACATTGCGGTGGACAAATCAGACACTAAGTGACACTTTTTGGGGACCAGTGAGCGGGTTGCCGGTGGCGCTGGCGCGTGCCCCAAACCCGGAAGCGCAGGATTACGTACAGGCATGTGATCCTGTCCAGTAGAGCTGCCTTGCCACAGTATATATACAGCATATGATCAGCAAGCGGTTAAAGCGGTGTTAAACCAAAAACAACATTTTAATACATTGCAGATTACCAATTCTCAGATGTAGTGGCTGCATTGGTTTTCTTTTTTTATGCTGTTTTTACCTTTATTTTCATCTGGTCATCTGACCAATAACTATTATAATCAGTTTTTTTTTTTTTTTTAGCTTCCTTTAAGCCGGAGTTCCGCCTGGGAAAAAAAAATAAAAGTCAGCAGCTACAAATACTGTAGCTGCTGCCTTTTAATATATGGACACCCACCAGTCCAGGGATCCCGCGATGTCGGCACCCAAAGCCCATCTTCGGATCTACTCATGGGTGCTGCCACCGCCATTCCTGGTAAGGGAACCAGGAAGTGAAGACTTTCAGCTTCACTCCTAGTTCCCTACTGCGCATGTGCGAGTCACGCTGCACGTTTTAAATGGTGTGGGGGGGGGGGGCGGACATGGCGTAGTTCACCGCAGAAAGTGCGGCAATCTATGCCCGGAAGTGGGAGCAATTACCTGGATTTGACAGGTATCTGCTCCCCCCTTCCCCAAAGGTGCCAAATGTGACACGGGGTGGGGGGATCCAATGAGCGGAATTTCCATTTCTGGGTGGAACTCCACTTTAATAAATCAAGCTGTCCGACAAAAGTGCCAGTTAAAGGGTTGCGACAAACCATATACCACTGACAGGGGTGCTTACAATAGACAGACAGTGCTTATACATTTTATTATTATTATTATTATACAGGATTTATATATCGACAACAGTTTGCACAACGCTTTACAACCTTACGGCAGACAGAACACTTACAATACAATTTAATACAGGAGAAATTAGAGGGCCCTACTCATTAGAGCTTACATTTTTTTTTTTTATGTAAAACCTTTATCCCAAAAGAAAAAAAATTGTGTTAATTTGAACACTGCGCTTCCTCCAGACTGACAATGCTCTTGTCTAAATGGGGGAGATTTACTAAAACTGGAAAATGCAAAATCTGGTTCAGCTCTACATAGAAATCAATCAGCTTCTAACTTCATCTTGTTCAATTATACTTTGACAATAAAACCTGGAAGCTGATTGGATTCTATACAGAGTTGCACCAGATTTTGCACTCTCCAGTTTTAGTAAATCAACCCCAATGTGTCTCCATTTCTCCTTCATCCAAAGTGGTCACATCCTAGGAGGGGAAGTGTGTTACTGGCCGGGTCACTAGGTAAAAAAAATAGTATAAAAAGACTAATGCAGCCACCACGTTTAAGGATTGGTAAACTGCAATATATATATATATATATATATATATATATATATATATATATATATATACCAGTATACCAGTATATATATATATATATATATATATATATATATATATATATATATATATATATACCAGTATACCAGTATATATATATATATATATATATATATATATATATATATATATATTTATATTTTTTGTTTTTTGTTTTTTTGGTTTAATATCACTTTATGTAAAAATGGACTTAAGAAAAAAAAAGTTGTTAAAAAGGCAGAAGGTTGGACTTTAATAAAGATTATAATCTTAACGCAAATGCATTTCATTCCTGATAATAAATTGCCTTCTGGGGTTTCAACCTACGTAAGTCTAGGATGATATATTCAAATTCTCTATATATTTTTTTCACAATAGTATACTGTGATTCAAAGTCTAGAGAATGTAAAGACATTTCCTGGGTCAGTGGCAATCTGGTTACTGTTCAGATTCTGGTGAATCACTAATGATTCAATACAGATCTGTTTCATGAATCATCTATTTATTATCCTGTAAATTCAGCACCGTTACTATGTTTTGTTCTCTCAAGTGCAACTTTCATCCCAGTGTCAGGTTAAGTGCTTTTCACTTTCACTGCCACTTACAAGGCTGTTTTCTTCTCCCACTTGTGGGATCTTTTTTTTTCTGGCAACCACCTCCAGCCAAAAACCCGTCCGATGGTCAGGGCTGCTCTCTACAGGCTTCTCCTCCCTTAATGGACACAATTTCCTGAAAGTCTGTGATGTCATTAATCTTGCTCAATTACTGAAATAAGGGTCTCCCTCTGTCTGACGGGGAGGAGAACACTACTTACTTTCACCGGGCTTGTGAAACATTCAACTATTTACATAGAAAATTACTCTTTTTACACATTCTTACTCATGTAATGGTCTTTTGAGAAAGCTCTTCAGTTTGATATATATATTTATAGGGAATAGACAGCACTTGCTCCTCCTTAGCATTAATTCCTCTAATTAATATACCTGTGTAGATCTTCTTTAGTATAGCATGTAGCTATGTATCATGGTAACCAAGCCATTGCTTACATACATACATACATAATAGTGAACCAAATGACGCATGGTACCCTGTTTCCCCAAAAATAAGACCTAGCGTGATTGTCGGTGATGGCTGCAATATAAGCCCTACCCCCCCAAATAAGCCCTAGTTTATGTCCTTGCAGGTCTTATTTTCAGGGTAGGGCTTATTTTCAGGGAAACAGGGTAGGGCCTATTTGGGGGGTAGGGCTTATATTGCAGCCATCACCGACAATCACGCTAGGTCTTATTTTCGGGGGAAACAGGGTAATAAACAATATTAAGTGACATTATTTAAAGTGCATAACGTGGTAATCGTGCAGGTAAAAACAGTCCTTGACTTTAGGGCAAGGAAGTGCTAAAGTGCTCAATGTCCCAGCGGTGTTGTATCCACCTCCTGGGTGTGGTGTAGAAATCCAAACTCACCAGATAGGTTGGATTCCTTTGCCTTATGACAAAGGGGGTCTTGCGTGCCTACAGGCTGGTGGTTAATTCTTTGTGGCATAGATTCAACAAGGTGTTGGAAACATTCCTCATAGATTTTGGTCCATATTGACATGATCGCATCACGCAGTTGCTGAAGATTTGTCGGCTGCACATCCACGATGCCAATCTCCACCACATCCCAAAGGTGCTCTATTGGATTGAGATGTGGTGACTGTGGAGACCATTGGAGTACAGTGATCTCATTGTCCAGTGGTGAGATGATTGGAGCTTTGTGACATGGTGCATTATCCTGCTGGAAGGAGCCATCAGAAGATGGGTACACTGTAGTCATAAAGGGATGGACATGGTCAGCAACAATACTCAGGTAGGCCGTGGTGTTTAAACGATGCTCAGTTGGTACTAAGGGGCCCAAAGTGTGCCAATATCCCCCACACCATTACACCACCACCAGCCTGAACCGTTAATACAAGGTAGAATGGATCCATGCTTTCATGTTGTTTACACCAAATTTTGACCCTACAAACCGAATGTTGCAGCTGAAATCGAGACTCATCAGACCAGGCAATGTTTTTCTAATCTTCTATGGTCCAATTTTGGTGAGCCCGTGTGAATTGTAGCCTCAGTTTCCTGTTCTAAGCTGATAGGAGTGGCACCTGGTGTGGTCTTCTGATGCTGTAGCCCATCAGCTTATCAATGTTGGATGTGTTGTGCATTCAGAGATGGTATTCTGCATATCTTGGTTGTAACGAGTGGTTTTTTGAGGTACTGTTGCTTTTCTATCATCTCAAACCAGTCTGCCCATTGTCCTCTGACCTGTGATATCAACAAGGCATTTTCCTCCACACAACTGCCGCTCACTAGATATTTTCTCTTTTTCAGACCATTCTCAGACCAAAATCCCAGTAGATCAGCAGTTTTTGAAATATTCAGACCAGCCCGTCTGGCACCAACAACCATGCCACGTACAAAGTCACTTAAAGGGGTTGTAAAGGTTCATGCCTCTATGGATGCCGAATGCTGGACTCGGGAGCGCGCCCGCAAGGTAACCCCCTGGGAGATCGCTTCTCCAAGGAGGTTATCTGATGCAGGGAGGAGCCGCGAGAGCCGCCGGGGGACCCAAGAAGAGAATATTCGGGGCCACTCTGTGCAAAACGAGCTGCACAGTGGAGATAAGTATGACATGTTTGTTATTTTTTTTTTTTTTTTTTTAAACTGAACCTTTAGTGTCACTTTAAATACCCTTTCTTCCCCATTCTGTTGCTCGGTCTGAACTTTAGCAAGTCGTCTTCACCACATCTAGATGCCTAAATGCATTGAGTTGTTGTTCATGTATATACAGTGTGTTTGTTTTTTGTTTTTTTAAGAACATAACTATTTTTACCTGCTGGAGCTGTCCACATGATCAGCCATAACATTATGACCACTGACTGGTAAAATGAATAAGGTTGAATAGGATTGATTATCTCATTACAAAGGCATCTGAAAGTGGGTGGGATATATTAGGCAGCAAGTGATCACATTGTCCCTGAAGACGATGTGTTAAAAGCAGACAAAAACTGGCAAGTGTGAGCAACTTTGACATGGACCATATTGTAATGGCTAGACGAGGGTCAGAGCAACTTCAAAACTGCTGCGCTTGTGTTCCCGGTCAGGGCCTACCAAAAGTGGTCCAATTAGGGAAAACTGGTAAACTGGAGATAGGGTCATGGGCTCATTGATGCACACGGTCGTGCATAGCCAGTCATCTAGCCATTGCAACAAGCTTGAGGTGTTAATTTAGCCTCCTAAATCTCCAGACCTCAATCTAATCAAGCACCTGTGGAAAGTGCTGGATAAACAAGTCCGATCTATGGAGGCCTCACCTCACATCTTAAAAGACTTAAAGGATCTGCTACTGACCACCATGTACCTTCAGAGGTCTAGCGGAGCCCATACCTCAATGGGTTATGGTGGTTGGTCATAGAATCAAACAGTGCATGAATTAGAAATTCTTCAATGCTGAGACTCAATCAATCCCTCATTTGATGGCCCCCGTTTATTAGAAAGAAGCCATGAGCAGCATTATTTAATAACCTTTTCAGGTCCTTTCACAGTCAGGGTCTGCTTGTATATGGGACTCACAGTCCCATATAGTCATAGGAAATGAAAAAGCTACTGTATATAGTGCTCACTGGTTGCTTATTTTCATAAAAAAGCCCATAACACGCGCTCACCTTTACAAAGGATAAAAAATAGCACATCAAAGGAGACCCTCTTGGTTACGAAACTGTAAGCCTGATCTTCCCCAACACCGGGTCTAGCTTGATGATGTCATAGACTTATGCCGTGTAAACACGAGCGGATTTCCCGTCAGAAAAAACTTGGATGGTTTTTCCGACGGGATTCCGCTCAAGCTTGCCTTGCATACACACGGTCACACAAAAGTTCTCTCAAGAACGCGGTGACGTACAACACTACGACGAGCCGAGAAAATGAAGTTCAATGCTTCCGAGCATGCGTAGGAATTTTGCGCGTTGGAATTTGTACAGACAATCGCATTTTCGGAGAGGAACTTTTTCCGACCGAAAAATTGAGAACCTGCTCTCAATCTTTTGCTGGCTGATATTCCGCCAGCAAAAGTCCGATGGAGCATACACACGGTCACATTTTCCAACCAAAAGCTCTCATCGGTCTTTTGCTGGCCGAATTTCTGATCGTGTGTACGGGGCATTAGAGGTAGGAAGGCCTTGGGAAAAAAAAGAAAATATTGGGAAAAACATTTTTATTTGGGGTTTTTTTTTTTTTTTCGTTTTTTTTTCAATAGCTTTTTGTTAGTTTTTTTTTTTCTGAAAAATTGAAAAAAAATTGAATATGTTCTTTTACAAAGATAAATAATATATCTATGACATGGTATTCAAACAAAATAACATGAAGACCTTAAAAGAGAAGTATGGTTTTCTTTTTTTTTTTAAATATATATTTTATATATTTATTTATTTATTTTCGCAAAAATTTCCATTTGTTCTGAAAAAGTAGGGGGGAAAAAAAACTTTTTTTTATGTTGACTTCAACATTTCTGGAAATGTTATATCTCTACACAGGCTGCTCCCACTGATATGTTGCGTCCTTACAAACCTTCTCAAGGGTACCAAACCATTTCTTGCACAGAGTGGAGACAGTGTTCTATATAGTGTGTATGAAAATTTTATGAGGTCCAGAGGATAAGCTAAATTTAAGGAATACAGCTAAATACACAAATGAGGTAGTTATAAGGGAGCTCACCTATCTTCCAAAGAATTTGTGTTGCTGTCCATCCAGTTCTGAGATTTACACAACTCTGTCACACAGTACAGCCCTGATTGGCCTGAGGTGGGAGCCTCTGCTGTTGTACAGTAACACTCAGAGCCCCCCCCCCCCCCCAGCACCCGATTTCTGGACAATGAAAGGAGAAGGGGAAGCAGGTTTGAATCCACTTACTGACTTTATTGACTATTATTATTTACCTCTGCTGCAAGTCTACTTTAAACATCAACGACTTTTTTGGTAAAATAATACTTTCTAAGGCGTGGTTCACACCTATATTTTTTTTAATGCTTTTTGCAGAAATGCACTACAGTCCATTTATAAGGTTTCCTATGGGAAACTATGCTTTATTCGCGATTTTTACAGCTATTTGGTTGCAGTTTGCGTTTTGCGTTTTTTACTTCACCCAACAACAAATTTTCCACAAAAAAAAATGCATAAAAAATGCAAAAAAAATGCAAAATGCAGAATGCATAAAAAATTGCGCAAAAAAAAATGTGTGCAAAAACGCAAAATGCACCACAAAAAGCACCACAGAAACAAAATCAAAAGCAAAATGCATAGGTGTGAACCAAGCCTAAGATGAGTCTCAAACGTTCCTCCTGCTAGTTTGAGGTCATGGCCCTGTGTTCATTTAGACATCTATTAAGAATAGGAAAAGAATGTATTAAGAATATTGAGCTGCCTGCATTATTCAGTTTCTTTTATATTATTATGAATTTACGTGTTGAGGTTGAATACACATGCGCCATTTTTAGGACCATTATTCATAGAAGGGTTGGCAAATCAAACCTAAACTTTAGAGCAAGGTACCCTGTTTCCCTAAAAATAAGACCTAGCGTGATTGTCGGTGATGGCTGCAATATAAGCCCTACCCCCCAAATAAGCCCTACCCCGTTTCCCTGAAAATAAGCCCTACCCTGAAAATAAGACCTACAAGGACATAAACTAGGGATTATTTGGGGGGTAGGGCTTATATTGCAGCCATCACCGACAATCACGCTAGGTCTTATTTTCGGGGAAACAGGGTACAAGGTGCCATCGCCCGGCACTGAGGCTAGGAAGTGTATCTTTTGAGTGGGGTAATCTGCTCTGTAGGAGAAGTTCCCAGATGATCGCGGCAGCAGCGTGCGTTCCACCCTCGACAGACAGACGAACCACGGAAGCCGGATGTGATGTAATTGCGTGACCAAGTACCGCCTCGACGTACGTTTCGTTAAACACGTCTTCAGGAAGCGTCTTCAGTGGTGTTACACTATGTTTGGTTCCTCTCCATCTATTTTATATCCCATGCGTGAGACCCTGTGATGTGAGGACAAGAGTTTGGTCCATTTTTTCTCCATTGCAGCAAGCATTATCTTGCTAAAGCCTATTTGACCTTTTTTTCATTCAATTGGTCAACTCCATCTGGTAAGCTGACACCCATTTCCATGAGCACATTGGTGTTTTTCAGTGATGGTGAAGGGATTTTGCTGTTCACGCCTTGATACCAAGATTCACATCAGGATTTCATTTCAACTAATTTTTCACCTTTGATGGACTTTTTAATTATATATTGCATATTTGATTTATATACAACTTTCTTCATTTTTTTGGCATCACATATCATGTTATGGTTGCACAATTATTATTGAACACTATTATCCTTTATTGGTTTTAGTTTTAATAATTTTGTTCATCTATGTTTGATTCACATAGGTAGGCTGGTTATCATATACTTGAATGTATTATTTGTAGTCTACACTGAATGGAATTTTTATGCACTAGTAGTCTTTCACAATTATTCAGCGCTCCTCTTATCCCTTCTTTTCAAGTTACAAAAAAAGCTTTGAGAAATCCATAAGCTTTGTCAAAACAAAATTTTGAATAACTTGTAGAGCTGCAAGATTAATTATAAAATAATCGAAATCGTGATTCAACTCTACTCACGATCTTAAAACAGCATTTCCCGATTCCATGCAACAAGTGCAGAGAGCTCTCTGCTCCCTTCTTTTTTTTTTTTAACAGAATTTTTTGAAAGATACGTCAGGTACAAAGACAATAGTGTGATGGAAGAGCCATCACATTGATCTTACTTTTTTTTTTTTTCAGAATAACAGCCATTTATAAATGTTTTTCAAGGAAAAGGAGGTCCTTGTTGCGCTAATTTTTTTAAACAATAGTCAGAAACCATTAGACTTGTGCACAATGGGAAATTTTGTTTAGTTTCAGTTCGTTGTCATTCGTAAAATACATCATTTCGTTCTGTTATATTCGTTATGTTACGTTAATACGTTTTGATGATTCGTTATTTCTGTAGAGTGTCGATATTCGTTATACTGAATCTCGAATAATGTTGAATTCATTCGTTATATGCGCTGTCATTTTGTTCGTATTCGTTGAAATTCGATATTTATGTATGTATATATATTCGTGATAATGATTCGTAGTTTGGAAAGTCGTTTGTTTATTGACTCTATTAACACACACAATGACAATATCTCTTCTCCTCTGCTCAAATACAATACAACACCCTTCTCACTCAGTTCTCAGGAATGCACTTTGCCAGTAACCCAACCTCCAGCACAAAATTAATCAGCTGATTGGACGGAAAGATTTACTTTGAGTTGACCTCTTGTTTCATTAGATCTTTAATGAATTATTGAATCATGTCGAATTCATTCGTTATATCCGCTATAATTTCTTTTGTGTTCTTTGAAATTCGTTATTTTTTTTTATTCGGACATTCGGATGCATCCGAATGTCCGAAAGATGCACAATTTGGCCGAATTTTGATTCATTACGAAACGAATTGCACAAGCCTAGAAACCATTATATCTAAAAAAAGCATGTGCATTCTGGGGATGTAACATGTGCACCTACGTGCATATTTGGAAGAATATAAGCTAATATTTGCAATTGTAAAATGAACAATTTTACTATTTAACACTTTAGACATAACACATTGTAGCTGATTGTATTTGTTTCCTTTTGTGGTTAGAATTTTTTATTTTTATTAACTGCACTGACATATTCTCCTTAACACATAAGAGGTGAACATTAGGTTAGAACACTCTTTGGTATGTTTTGGGGAATATAGTCCTCTATATCTTAGGGAACATTATCTAGCACTATATATGACTTGTCTGTACCTTACTTTTAACAGTGTCTAATGTAAGCCCTTTTTTAATGTTGTATTGTATGGAAATTGGTGAATGGTTTATATTTTTTCTTTGTTAAAAACATTTATTATGTTGCAATTGTGTGTACGACAAATAATATTAAACACATGAACTGTACAATGCAGACAAACGCTTTGCATGTACTGTATGTATGTCAATTTAGTAATACATACCAACATTTCATTTTTTTTTTTAACGGAATTTATTGAAAGATATGCAAGGTACAAAGACAACTCTGCTCACTTCTGACAGCTGACAAAAAATAAAAAATCCAGGCAGCCTGCCAAGTTTATCGCAACATCGGAGATAAAGAGAAACATTGTAACATGTAATTCTTTAGTTCAAAGGAATGAACTTCGGTCTGTAAATAAGGGCAGTTTAACCACTTAAAGACTAAGCCTTTTTCTGACACTTGTTGCTTTCAAGTTAAAATCTGTATTTTTTGCTAGAAAATTACTTGGAACCCCCAATCATTATATATATTTATTTTAGCAGAAAATGAATGGCGGTTGTTGCTATATTTTATGTCACACTGTATTTGCGCAGCAGTCTTTTAAATACAATTTTTTTGAGGAAAAAAATACACTTTAAAGAGGAACTGCAGTCTGCTCACATAATTTTTAATAAAAACATCTTTGCCATTCTGAAACTTCCCTTCAACCACTTTACATATTATTTTTATACTGTGATTCTGCACTCGCCAAATATGTTGCAGAAATCTCCCTCCACTGAGTCTGGCTGCAACCATTTTAACTGTGGGCAGCTGAAGCTGCTGCCTGCTCACTTCCTGGATTTACACAGACACACAGAGGCACACCTCCAGCACAGCAGCTCTCATTGGCCCTCATCACCCCTCCCTTCCTGGCAAATTCTCACGAGAATGAGCGAGAGAGCTGTGCATGATATCCTAAGCCTCGGCTTTTTACCAGACAAGAAACAGGAAGTGGGCTGTATAAGGTATTTACTGGCAGAAAAAAAAGTTTTACTATCCAAAGTTAAAACAACAAGGGCAGAAGATTTAATAGATGAAAAGATGAAAAAATGACTGAAGTTCCACTTTAATGAATTAAAAAAAATCTAAACAGTAAAGTTAGCCCAATTTTTTTTGTATAATGTGAAAGATGATGTTTGTCAGAGAATTGTGATCTTTATTCTAAGCAAAAAAAATAGTGATTCTCATTTTAGCCAGAATCATGCAGCTCTTATAACTTGTCAGATAGCGTGGAAAGCTTGACATAGTTCCTACATGCCCATGACTGCGGGACTGCAGATCTTGAGGCTTCCAACCTTCAATCAAAGCCCATAATTACCAACATAAACCTTCACCCCAAATTGATCATAGGACCCCCATTCTTTCTTTCGGGGTCCAATGGGCACAGCAGCCATTTTATTGCAAATACAAAACAAAACACATTTTAATTACAAGAATCAAAAACACAGAACAAGTTATACATGACAAAAATGACCTCCTACCCAGTCTAAGGTCTTTGAAGGCACATATCATTCGAAAAACCCTCTGTATTTGCCTCAAAACACCTATCAAGGCCACCTCGTGGACAATTTTGAGAATTACACACACTTTGTTACATAGTTACATAGTTACATAGTAGGTGAGGTTGAAAAAAGACACAAGTCCATCAAGTCCAACCTGTGTGTGATTATGTGTCAGTATTACATTACATATCCCTGTATGTTGCGGTCATTCAGGTGCTTATCTAATAGTTTCTTGAAGCTATCAATGCTCCCCGCTGAGACCACCGCCTGTGGAAGGGAATTCAGCATCCTTGCCGCTCTTACAGTAAAGAACCCTCTACGTAGTTTAAGGTTAAACCTCTTTTCTTCTAATTTTAATGAGTGGCCACGAGTCTTGTTAAACTCTCTTCTGCAAAAAAGTTTTATCCCTATTGTGGGGTCACCAGTACAGTATTTGTAAATTGAAATCATGTCCCCTCTCAAGCGTCTCTTCTCCAGAGAGAATAAGTTCAGTGCTCGCAACCTTTCCTCATAACTAAGATCCTCCAGACCCTTTATTAGCTTTGTTGCCCTTCTTTGTACTCGCTCCATTTCCAGTACATCCTTGCCCAGAACTGGACCGCAATACTCCAGGTGCGGCCGGACCAGAGTCTCGTAGAGCGGGAGAATCTTCATTTTATCTCTGAAGTTGATCCCCCTTTTAATGCCAATATTCTGTTTGCTTTGTTAGCAGCAGCTTGGCATTGCATGCTATTGCTGAGCCGATCATCTACTAGGACCCCCAGGTCCTTTTCCATCCTAGATTCCCCCAGAGGTTCTCCCCCAGTGTATAGATTGCATTCATATTTTTGCCACCCAAATGCATTATTTTACATTTTTCTACATTGAACCTCATTTGCCATGTAGTCGCCCACCCCATTAATTTGTTCAGGTCTTTTTGCAAGGTTTCCACGTCCTGCGGAGAAGTTATTGCCCTGCTTAGCTTAGTATCGTCTGCAAATACAGAGATTGAACTGTTTATCCCATCCTCTAGATCGTTTATGAACAAATTAAATAGGATTGGTCCCAGCACAGAACCCTGGGGAACCCCACTACCCACCCCTGACCATTCAGAGTACTCCCCATTTATCACCACCCTCTGAACTCGCCCTTGTAGCCAGTTTTCAATCCATGTACTCACCCTATGGTCCATGCCAATGGACCTTATCTTGTACAGTAAATGTTTATGGGGAACTGTGTCAAATGCTTTTGCAAAATCCAGATACACCACGTCTACGGGCCTTCCTTTATCTAGATGGCAACTCACCTCCTCATAGAAGGTTAATAGATTGGTTTGGCAAGAACGATTCTTCGTGAATCCATGCTGATTACTGCTAATGATACCGTTCTTATTACTAAAATCTTGTATATAGTCCCTTATCATCCTCTCCAAGAGTTTACATACTATTGATGTTAGGCTAACTGGTCTGTAATTCCCAGGGATGTATTTTGGGCCCTTTTTAAATATTGGTGCTACATTGGCTTTTCTCCAATCAGCTGGTACCATTCCAGTCAGTAGACTATCTGTAAAAATTAGGAACAACGGTCTGGCAATCACTTGACTGAGTTCCCTTATTGTCAAAACATAATTTTTTTTTAACTTGTCAGTTAACATGGAAAACTTGAAATGGTTCCTACATGAACATGACTGCGGGCCTGCTGATCTTGAGGCCCCCAACCTCCACTCAAAGCCCGTAATTACCAACATAAACCTCAATCCCCAAATTGACCATAAGACAACCATTTTTTCTTTCAGTGTCTGATGGCCATAGAAGTAATTTTATTGTATATACACTGTATGAAACAAAACAGATTTAAATTACAAGAGTCAATAACACAGAAAAAGTAATATATGAAAAAACTGACCTCCTACCAATGTCTTTAAGGGAACATATTTGAAAAACCTATCTGTATTTGCCTCAAAACTCCTATCAAGGTTACCTTGTGAACAATTAAGCACCAAATTACCCCAGCTACAGCAGGGACCCCTGCCTGCTACTATGACAGTTAAGTTAAACAAATGAATGCAACAGACCAATGTTCCATTTGATATCCTGAAATCAGTCCCAAAAAGCCCAGCTATGAAAATAAGGAAGTTGGGAGGAGACAAAAGGAGGAGGCGCAGGAGAGAGAAGGTGGCAGAAACCTGTCTGGTGCCATGACTGATATGGCTGATCTTCAGCAGTGACCTCCCTGCTCCCAACCTCCTGGATCCACTGATCCAGCTCCCCCTATGACTCCCACCCTTCCAACCTCTCCGATGACTCCCAGGCCCACCCTTCCAATCAGGTAGGTGCCTTTTCTCCCTATTTAAAACTAAACAAAATGATTATCGCTTCTTCTCTTTTGCAAGCCCAGGTCATGTCAGCCTTCTCATTACCTAATAAAAAATTAAATTTCCAGGCCGTATTCTTTATTACCAAAATATTTAAAAGAAAGGAAAGAAAGAAAAGGAAGAAAGGGAAAGAGAAAGTAGGAATGATGCAAAAACATCACAAAATAGATAAACAACAAAAAATATATATGTTTTAGTGACAAGAAGAAAAAATGAATAGTTTACATTGTTACATCATTGATCATATTAGGACTTATATGAAGATTATACAGTGATGTCACAGTGACCTCCCCAGAGCGACCTGCTCCCTAGAAACCATCATGGTGCCAGAATCCTCCCACTTCTTAGACAAAGAATGAAAGAAGAAGATGGAAGATTTGTTCAGGATTTTGTCAGAGGAGTCATGATGTGGACCAATGGGGGCTTTGCTGGATCCCAGAAGCTAAGCATTACTGGCATAATCTGAACTCAGCAAATTTGGCTGGAATGTATACATTGAATGCCAGTGAATTTTCAGCCAAAGAATGTTCTAGAAAATGTTCACCAGTGAACATTTAATAAACATGTCCCATAAACTAACTTTTGTTGTTCTATAATACACATCAACGCAAAAAAAAGTACGGGAGATAATATTTTTGTTCAATAGCAGAGACAATTTTCTTCTCCACTCTTTGTTTCCAGCACCCAATAACCCAGAAAAATATGGCTGTGTATCACAGCAGCATTCATTTATTTTGAAGGATATTTAACTGCTTTCTGAAAATACTTTGTATATTAGTGTTTTCCAGCACGATGCCCCATGCTAAGTGCACATCTGTTCCCTGTTTGATAGCTAGCATGTACAAGAGCCCACTGCTAGCAGTGAGATTCAGATTCAGGGTAAAGATGAATTCGACCCAGATTTCCAAAATTCAAATTACCTACTAAAAATGTTATTAAATTCATGTTGGTCAGGGACAGCGCGAGGATGGTGCCAAAACATCAGCAAGAATTCTCCTAGCACCACCAAAGTACTCCTGCCCACCCAAAAAAGCAGACTTGACATGGGGGGGGCAGGTGCCCCAAAGCACTCCTTCCCACCCAAAAAAGTAACAATCCCGAGCAGCTCACTCGTTCCCCGCTGTCATTTTAAAAAAAAAAGAGCCAGCAGAGGAAATCTTACCTTACTCATTTCCTGAGGCGGCACCAACAGATCACATGAGCACCACAAAGGAAGTGCATAGCGGAAGCCTTCCTCTGCTGCAAGGTGACAACAAGGTGTAACAAATGAGTTACTGACACATGCTCACCTCTTGCTCTGCTAGATAGCCTAAACGCAAGGTAGGGATGCTGTCAAAGAGGGTGGGTAAGTGGGTGATTCTCTGTTGACTACCAACATAATGTGCACTTTTCCATACCTTCCAACTTTGGAACCAGAGACAGAAGCACATCTTGGGATAGAAAACACGTGGGCATGGCTAAATTGCACAGAATATTGGTTGTGGCTTAACCACTGGACCTACTTTCATGACCAGATAATTTTTTGCGATATGGCACTGTGTTACTTTAGCTGACAATTGCGTGGTACAACACTGTACCCCAAAAAATGAGGTCCTTATTTTCCCCACAGAGCTTTCTTTTGGTGATATTTGATCACTATTTTTTTTCTTTCTGCTATAAAACATATCCAATGAAAAAAAAAATCGAATTTCTTCGTAAATGAAGGCCAATATGTATTCTGCTACATATTTTTGAAAATCCCAATAAGCATATATTGATTGGTTTATGCTAACATTATACCATCTACAAATTATGGATATTTTTATTTATTTATTTATTTATTTATTTATTTTTTACTAGTATTGGTGGCAGTGATCGGCGACTTATAGCAGGACTGCGATATTGCGGTGGACATTCGGACCCTAACTGACACTTTTGACACTTTGTGGGAACCAGTGACACTAATACAGTGATCAGTGCTAACAAAAATATGCACTGTCACTAGACTAATGACACTGGCTGGGAAGGGGTTAACATCAGGGGCGATCAAAGGGTTAACTGTGTGCCTAGCCAGTGGTTTACTAAACTGTGGGAGGTGCTTTTACTAGGAGAAGAGATGGATCTTAGTCCCTGCTTTGCAAAGACACAGGATCTATGCCTTCCCTCCTGTCAGAAAGGCAATCTGCCTTGTTAACATAGGCAGATTGCAGTTCTGTCTCTCTGGCTGATAATGGGCAGGTGCCAGCCGACATCGAGTCCACAGTACCCGGCGATTATCTCCCGCTGCGTATAATCACAGCGAGCGCGAGTTGCTGGCAGCGCGCATTCGTGCCCCCTTCCCGGTAGTGCATGGTCACGTGTATATATATATATATATATATATATATATATATATATATATATATATATATATATATATATACGTGATCCCAAGCACAGTTGCCGTCCTGTAGCAGTAAAACTGCTATAGGCCAAGTGGTTAAAGGAGCATGGTATAATAGATCCTGCGGTCAAGTGGGGGTTGGGGGGAGCACCCTGTAGTCAATGATTCCTGGGATAAAAAAATGGTCAGGGAGTAGTAGGAGGAAAAAAAAACCAGTGTTGGTGTTCAGGGGGAAAGAAAATGCCAGATGTAGTGGGACGAATAAAAAGTCCTTCGTAGATGGTTAGTGAGAGGGAAAAACGTCTGGTGTCAGTAGTCAATGGGAAGAAACAATCTCCAGTGTTACTGTCTGTGTAAATAGGAATGCCTTGATGTTGGTAACCAGTGGGAGGGAAAACAAAAAAAAAAGATTTACTCTGTCAGTGGGGTATTGGTGCTCAGTGGAGGGTAAGAAGGCAACATTGATGCTCATGGTCGGAAGGGGGACATTGGTGCACAGCAACAGGTGAGGGAAACAATTGTGCTGAACAGATTTGGTGGGGGGGGGGGACAATAATGCCCAGCAAGGAGTAGGGAACAACAATAGTGCCCAGCAGGGGGTGAGGGAACAAGCAATCCCAGCAGGGGTAGGGGAAACAGTTCCCAGGGTGGAGTACAAGGGAACAATGGCAGCCAGCAGGTTGTGAGGTTGTGAGGAAGAAGAATAGTGTGGTGGGTGGGGTGCAGGGGACAACACTGCTGAAAGGGTTCTGGGGAGCAAAACTATGCCCAGTGGGGGATGGGGGTAAAAGTACCCAGTAAAAGTCCAGGAAAGCAACATTGTCAACTGGGGGTGTAGAGAACAATAGTAGGGGGAAGAGAGGAAATTGAGGGAGAAACATTTTGCTTGGCAGCAGTGGGGGAGATTAATAGTGCCCAGTGGGTGGTGAGGGGGAAAATAGTGTTGACCAGGGGATGGGGTGAACAGTGGTGCCCCGCAGGAGCTGGAGAGGGAAATTAGTGCCCACTGGGAGATGGAAACTAAACATTGATGTCAGGGGAGAACAGAAGAATACTTACCTTACATAGACATCTATGTCCTGTACTGTGGGGACTATGAAGTCATGCAGGGGAGCACACTGCCAAACAGATTCTGCATAGAGCACTTGAAGCTAGATCTGCAAGACACCAGGATTGTACTGAAATCCTGGGACAGTCCCACAGAATCTGGGATGGTTGGGAGGTATGCTTTTTTTCTTACCATGAATACAAGGGGGCACATTTTTTGCCTGTATCTAATTGGAGAGGTTTCAACAGAAAACTCATTGAGGGATTTCCTTTTCTGGTGACAATTACAAATGTGGGGTATCTGATAACTTTCTGCCCTAGAGAAACAGACAGCAAATACACAGACAGCAAAAAAAACGTTTTAAATATTATTTATATATGCTAAGTTAGCAGTTGGGTTGCTTATCAGACAGCCCAATGGCCAACTAAAGAAGCCCACATGGGAGGATGACAATACTTTGGATTAGTGTTGTCATTCTGCAACATGAATTGTTGTCCCTGGATTTCCAGGGAAGAAACTGTGCAATAGAGCCACAGGAAACTGTCAAAACTGTATATAGTGATACATGATGCCAAACATACCAATAAATAGTTACGGTTCATATGAATGTGTTACATTTGAAAAGTTTTACAATCATTTTAACACAAAACATTAGGCAAGCAGATAAATACATTGCAGAAACACATGTATGATAACAGTTCTAGCTACCAATCAATTTGTGATACAGACACCCCTGCCAGACAGCACAGCGAGATTCTCAAATCTTGTTTAGACTTGTGGTTGGGGGGGGCTCAAGCGTGCATTTTTGCCCCCCCTTAGGCTGCAATGGGCAGCAGAGGGGTATGTTTACATGCCGCAGCCACAATACTTCACTTCGCAGCCACGGCTACGTTGACCCGACAAGTAGTGATCAGCGGACAGCAAGGCCGCCAAACATTACTCGCGCAAGTCAATTGGGAAGCGCTGCAAATGTCCAACAATGCGTTGCAGCAAAAATGGGGTAAAAACAGTCGGTGGTCAACCAAGTAACAGCAGCAGCACACTAATTGAGGCATCATTCTTCTCTCTCCTCCAGGTAGCACTTTCAGCAAATGTACACTGCAGCGGAGTCTTATTATTAGCTTTTAGCACTGGCCCTCCTTTTTACATTATGAAGGTTGCTGTACAGGGCATTGCAGGATCCACTATATGAAGTCAAATTCAGGCATTTAGACTAGCTGTTTTTTAATACATTTAAAATAATTTTAAATAAATACATAACTGAATTTACTGTTTTTCTAAAGTTCAGCTTTAATCAATTTTTTCCTGACTCCTAACCAACTTTAGCAGCTACCTCCCTGTTAGGGAATTGATTCTACATTCAGCCATATAACTACTGGTAGAGACAAGATTCGGATTTTCAGTTTTGGATTTACAGAGGCATGGAAAAAGTAACATAAGGAATTTGAGACACTTCGTAAAGTTTTATATACTTATAAAGCTGATTTAACAGCTCTTGGAATAAAGCTGAGTCAGCTTAACCTTTTGATAAGTTATAGCGCAATATCTTCCAACAATAAGGGGCTCCACCCATGTCTGTGTATTTCACAGATTCGGTTGTCTGAGCGGAGAGTGGGAACGCAGACACAGTAGACATTGTAGAATAAACTGTTTATTGCATTGACTGCATTATCATTAGAGAGTTGCAGAATACCAGTGAGAAAAACTTAAAGGGGCTCTCCAATCAAGCAAAAAAAATGTTGCATGTGAAGCCACACTTAAGGCACATAAAAAAATACTCAAAAATAAAGTAGATGGAACCCCTGTATGAATAACATTTAGTTTTCTGAAGTATTGTGTATCATAAGCAATTGCTATTATTTTATTTTTGATAAAAAATACTGTTTCGACCCTTTCTCATCCTTCTTTGCATTTCTGTGCTGCTCATCTCCTACAGCCTTTTTCAACCATCTACATGCAGAGCCAAAGAAAACACAGGGACCTAGGCAAGATTCTGAGAAAGTGGCCATGGAAAACATCGCTATAACACAAATTTTGGATACTTTATATAAAATTAAATCTGTCATGAGAAAAAATGGCCTTGCATTGGTGGCCAGTAAGAGGTAAGATGTTCCAGCATTGGTGGTCAGTCTGAGGAAAAAATTATTCTTGTTTTAGAGGTTTGTGGTGAGTGAAAGAAACAACACCTGAGTGTTGGTGGTCAATGGGAGGAAGAACGCCCCAGTGTTGGTGGTCAATGGTAGGAACAACGCCCCCAGGTTGGTGGGTCAGGGGAGGAAGAATGCACCAGCTTTGGTGGACAGTGGAAAGAAGAATGACCCAGTATTGGTGGTCATTGAGAAGAAGAATGCTCCCTTGTGCGTGGTCAGTGGCAGGAAGAATGCCCCATTTTTGTTGGTCAGTGGGAGGAAGAATGCCCCAGGGTTGGTGGTAAGGGGAGGAAGAATTCATCCGTTTTGGTGGTCAGTGGGAAGAAGAACAACCCAGTATTGGTGATCATTGGAAAAAAGAATGCGCCATCGTTGGTGGCCAGTGGGAAGAATAATGCCCTAGTGTTGGTGGTAAGTAGGAGGAAACAAATCTAGTAACATTGGTCATTAGGAAGTTTCACATGTTCAGCTTTCAACTTTCCATTGGAGAGACAATTCACCTGATCCAGTCCCAGCTGTCATTATTTGTTACGGGTGTCCATATTTTCACAAGAGAAAGTTGATCGTCAGCATGTTTGCAATCATTAAATCCAAATGTAAATTAAAAATGTCTGTTGGCTTCAAGCTTACAAACAGAACATTTCCTCACAGATGGCGAACAGGATGGCCAATTCCGTTTTGCAATCTCTCTGGTTTTCATTCAGAATACATAAAATAGGTCTTCTTGTGTTATCCATAGTATGTTTTACTAGATAATATGTCAGGATTCAAAAGTCTGCACCATGGCTTTGGCAGTACCGGTTCATCTTAGAAGTCCAGTACTCACACATTTTATTGGAAACATTTTCTCCCTAATATTGCTTGGAGATAGTTCCATCTAAATTTCTGCCATACTTTTGACTCAGCATTGGATGACTGATAACATTTTATGAACCGTGGCACCAATGCTGACAGCAAACTGTTACTGACAATGTAGACTGTTGCTTGTTTGTATTTTCTTTTGAAGTGATGTGCCCAATGTAATCAATTTGATGTCTTCTCTTTTAAAAGGATATAATAAAAATGAAGGCAACAATAACAATAATCAACAGAGACTTTATTGCTGCAAAGGAGCCAGCTTTATATATCCCATGCTTGAAGGTTTTCAGAACTTGCTTGGTCCCAGTATATTCTGCAAAATTTTGATGCATAATTGTAAGGACTGAGTCTGGAACATAGAAAATATTAAACTGTACTGTTACCAGCTCCCTGACCAAAATTTTGGACATGTGATGCTCCGTGTCTTCTTTTTCTGGACTGCACATTGGGAGAGTGCTTATGCCATTGCCTTGTGATGTGGACTCTTCCCATTGGCTGTCCATTAGTGTAGACCTAACAGGTCCTGAGGACACCAGCAGTGGCATGGTGACATCTTGATGAGGGGTGGTGACAAGACCAGTCAGTGAAGGGCCAGGACTGCAGTTCTGAATCAGAAGTCTAGAACAAGAGGTGATGCAATGGGGACATTGAATACAGAATCAGATATAAATGGTAAAAAAGTAAAAAAATAATGCGTGGGCGACCTCCCAAAATCCATACCAGGCCCTTGAGGTTTGGTATAGATAATAACCTCCCTCCCTGGCGGTTTTGCCGGGTGTGGCTCGGGGTTAAATTTGAGTACCATTAGCGGTAACCCCGAGCCACACTCGGGATTGCATTACAGGATCCTGGTGCAGTGTACTTACCTTGTCCCCAGGATCCTGCGATGTCCCCCCGCTGTGTCCATGGGCTCTGTCCTCCGCCCAATACCTCTGTGTGCTGGGCTCCGTTCCCTGCTAGCGTTGCGACACACGGGGGCGGAACCTGGCGGCAAATTCAAAAAATTTAAAATTCATAATACATACAGTACACTGTAATCTTACAGATTACATTACTGTATAAAATTACTTCACAACCCTTTTGTCCCTAGTGCTTTGTCCAATGCCCTGCATGCAGTTTTATATTATATATACTGTTCTTTCTGCCTGGAAACTTGAGATTGTCCATAGCAACCAAAAAGTGTCCCTTTACGTCAAAAGTGGTTTTAGACAAGCTAGAAAACAGCGATAGTAAATTAGAACACTTGCAGAATTGAGCGATAGTGGGGAAATTAATTTTATTATTATTATATTATTATTTTTTATAATTATTTATAGTTATTTATTGTATTCTAATTATATTCTATATAATATTCTGATTTTGTGCTTCAAACTTTATTATACCCGGGATGTCTACTAGACTCTTGTTTGGACAGATTTAAGAGTGTTATTGCTAAAAATTACAGGCCTTCAATATAAAACGCCAAATTTCTATGCAAAAAATTGTACCGTTTTGAGACGCAAAAATCTGACATAATCATATCACTAGGGTGGTTAAGGGGAACCATGCGCCAAATTTTTTAAAAAATGGCGTAGGGTTCCCCCCAAAATCCATATCAGGCCCTTCAGCGCCCCCCTCCTGAACTGTACCAGGCCACACGCCCTCAACCTGGGGAGGGTCACCCCTAAAACACCTTGTCCCCATGTTGATGGGGGCAAGGGTCTCATCCCCACAACCCTTGCCAGGTGGTTATGGGGTTCTGCGAGCAGGGGGCTTATCGGAATCTGGAAGCCCCCTTTAACAAGGGGATCCCGGCCCCCCTTATGTGAATAGATATCGGGTACATTGTACCCTTACTAATTCACCAAAAAAAGTGTCAAAAATAGTAAAAATTACAGTAGACAATTTGTGACAAGCCCGACGAACCGGGAAAAAAACGCCTCCATGGGAGGCTCCTGCCGACTGAATCCTCTTTGCGATGACAACTGTTATATAGCTGAGGGCGTAGCCACATGGTGATGTAAACGGATGACCCCACCTTCCTCTGAGGTCACGTGACCTCAAAGGGGACGGAGTCACCCATTTACGTCCCCGTGTGGCCCCCGCCCTCAGCTATATAACAGCTGTCATCGCAAAGAGGATTCAGTCAGCGGGAGCCTCCCATGGAGGCGGAGTTGTTGCGTTTTTTTTTTAGAGGTTCGTCGGGCGGCGTGATCGAAGATGAATGGACTTCGCGGGACAGTTTTTTTTTTTTAATAAAGGACTTGTGCCAAATTGTCTAATGTAATTTTTACTATTTTTGACACTTTTTTTGGTGAATGAGTAAGGGTACAATGTACCCGAAATCCATTCACATAGGGGGGGGGCCGGGATCTGGGGGTCTCCTTGTTAAAGGGGGCTTCCAGATTCAGATAAGCCGCTCTCTTGTCCCCCCCCCCCCCCATTTTCCTTCCACATACTTATGGCCTTGTGATGTATCTGTTGTCTCATTCATTTGTTGATTAACTTAGAGGGTATGTTTATCTTTTATGAAAAATGAAACTTTAAATGCAGTGCCTTGAAAAAGTATTCCTATCCTTTGAAATTTTCCACATTTTGTCATGTTACAACCAAAAACGTAAATGTATTTTATTGGGATTTTATGTTAGGGACCAACACAAAGTGGCACATAATTGTGAAGTGGAAGGAAAATGATAAATGATTTTCAAATTTTTTTACAAATAAATATGTGAAAAGTGTGGCGTGCATTTGTATTTAGCCCCCCTTGAGTTAATTTTTTGTAGAACCACCTTTCACTGCAATTACAGCTGCAAGACTTTTTGGGGATGTCTCTACCAGCTTTGCACATTTAGAGAGTGACATTTGTGCCCCATTCTTCTCTGCAAAATAGCTCAAGCTCTGTCAGATTGGATGGAGAGAGTCTGTGAACAGCAATTTTCAAGTTTTGCCACAGATTCTGAATTGGATTTAGGTCTGGACTTTGACTGGGCCATTCTAACACATGAATATGCTTTGATCTAAACCATTCCATTGTAGCTCTGGCTGTATGTTTAGGGTGATCGTCCTGCTGGAAGGTGAACATCCACCCCAGTCTCAAGTCTTTTGCAGACTTTAATAGGTTTTCTTCTAGGATTGCCCTGTATTTGGCTTCATCCATCTTCCCATCATCTCTGACCAGCTTCCCTGTCCCTGCTGTAGAAAAGCATCCCCCCAACATGATGCTGCCACCACCATGTTTCACAGTGGGGATGGTGTGTTTAGAGTGATGTACAGTGTTAGTTTTCCGCCACATATAGTGTTTTGCTTTTAGGCCAAAAAGTAAAATTTTTGGTCTCATCTGACCAGAGGACCTTGTTTATTTATTTATTTATTTATTTTAGTTTATTTTTGCTGAATCCATGTCCAATATTACTGAACGGTTGGCATTTTGTTTTTTAAATCTCTTCAAAATCAATGAGGTAGTAAATTAGTAGTTATAGGTGAATTCAGTGTATATTGCTTTAAAGTGACACTAAACTCTGGTTTTAAAAAAAATGTACAAATTTGTGTTTGCATTCTCTGAACTTTGGGCATGCCCCCTTTAGAGCTTGTGTTTTAACTTTTGTGGAAACACTGTATGCTATTAATTTTTAATAAAGAACATATTTTTCCAATTACATCTACTATTTATTTACTTCTCTGCTAAAAAACCCCTCTGGGGGAACTTTCCCATAACATATTATCCGAGGTGCTCAGCACTACTACCTCTCCTTATATGTGTCTTTCCCATGCTGAATTCAAGTATGTATTCTTAACTCAAGAAAGACTATGCCGAAAATTCATACCAGAGCCCTATCCGAGCACGCAGCCCGGCCGATCAGGAAAGGGGGTGGGGACGAGCGAGCGCCCCCCTCCTGAATCATACCAGGCTGCATGCCCTCAACATGGGGGGGTCGGTGCTTTGGGGGAGGGGGCCCCTGCTGCCCCCCCACCCCAAAGCACCTTGTCCCCATGTTGATGAGGACAAGGGCCTCTTCCCGACAACCCTGGCCATTGGTTGTCGGGGTCTGCGGGCGGGGGGCTTATCGGAATCTGGGATCCCCCTTTAATAAGGGGGCCCCCAGATCCCGGCCCCCCACCCTATGTGAATGAGTATGGGGTACATCGTACCTCTACCCATTCAACTAGGAAAAAAGTGTCAATAAAAAAACACACTACACAGGTTTTTAAAGTAGTTTATTAGACAGCTCCGAGGGTCTTCTTCCAACTTCAGGGGTCTTCTTCTGACTTCGCCGCTCTCTCCGGCCACTTCTCCCGGTGTCCGGTTCTTCTCCCGCTCTCCAGCCTCTTCTCCTGGTGTTCGACCTCTTCTCCCGGTGTCCGGTTCTTCTGCTGGCTCCTCCGCTATCTTCTGCCGCTCTTTTGCTAGCGGTGGCCCAGACTTCTGGATCGTCTTCTTCCCTCTTCTCTTCTTCCGATGTTGACACGACGCTCTCTCCCACTGCAATGCTGCGTGAGCGGCTCCGCAATGACTTATATAGGCGGTGACCCCACCCTCTTATGACGTCACAGTCACAGGGCATGTTGGGACTGTGATGTCATAAGGGGGGGGGTCAACATCACCCGATGAAATTACACTTTGCTACAATGTAAAGTAGTGAGTGTACAGCTTGTATAACAGTGTAAATTTGCTGTCCCCTCAAAATAACTAAACACACATCCATTAATGTCTAAACCGCTACAACAAAAGTGAGTACACCTCTAAGCGAAAATGTCCAAATTGTACCCAATTAGCCATTTTCCCTCCCCGGTGTCATATGACTCATTAGTGTTACAAGGTCTCAGGCGTGAATGGGGAACAGGTGTGTTAAATTTGGTTATTATCGCTCTCAATCTTTCATACTGGTCACTGGAAGTTCAACATGGCACCTCATGCCAAAGAACTCTCTGGGGATCTGAAAAAAAGAATTGTTGCTCTACATAAAGATGGCCTAGGCTATAAGAAGATTGCCAAGACCCTGAAACTGAGCTGCAGCACAATGGCCAAGACCATACAGCGGTTTAACAGGAAAGCTTCCACTCAGAACAGGCCTCGCCATGGTCGACCAAAGAAGTTGAGTACACATGCTCAGCGTCATATCCAGAGGTTGTCTTTGAGGAATAGATGTATGACTGCTGCTAGCATTGCTGCAGAGGTTGAAGGGGTGGGGGGTCTACCTGTCAGTGTTTAGACCATACGCCGCACACTGCATCAAATTGGTCTGCATGACTGTTGTCCCAGAAGGAAGCTTCTTCTAAAGATGATGCACAAGAAAGCCCGCAAACAGTTTTCTGAAGACAAGCAGACTAAGGACATGCAGGACTTTTTTTTTTTCAAACAATAGGTGCTGGAACTCAACCACGACCCCCCAAAACCCCTCCCCCTACACACACCCTCCAAATCACATCAAATAGCGGGTGTGGTCAGCTAAATTTCACAAACAGTAGGAGGGTCTTAAGGGGCATTTTATACCGGGATTGCATTACATAGAGAGTGCAGAGTTCAGGGGGGTTACACACAGAATACAGAGCTGTCACTTGTAAACACAGAAACCAGACTTCTGTGTTTACAAGTGATTGTAGTGAGCAGGCACCAAAGAGTCTGAGCCAGAGGTGGTGGAACTGAGTTCCACCAAGTTCCACCTGAAAAAAAGCCCTGAGGACATGGATTACTGGAATCATGTCCCGTGGTCTGATGAGAGCAAGATAAACTTATTTGGTTCAGATGGTGTCAAGCGTGTGTCGCGACGTGTGTCTTGTCTACAGTCAAGCATGGTGGTGGGAGTGTCATGGTCTGGGGCTGCATGAGTGCTGCAGACACTGGGGAGCTACAGTTCATTGAGGGAAATATGAATGCCAACATGTACTGTGACATACTGAAGCAGAGCATGATCCCCTCCCTTCGGAGACTGGGCCGCAGGGCAGCATTCCAACATGATAAAGACCCCAAACACACCTCCAAGACGACCACTGCCTTGCTAAATAAGCTGAGGGTAAAGGTGATGGCATCTGTGGGGCATCCTCAAACGGAAGGTGGAGGAGCACAAGGTCTCTAACATCCACCAGCTCCATGATGTCATCATGGAGGAGTGGAAGAGGACTCCAGTGGCAACCTGTGAAGCTCTGGTGAACTCCATGCCCAAGAGGGTTAAGGCATTGCTGGAAAATAATGGTAGCCACACAAAATATTGACACTTTGGGCCCAATTTGGACATTTTCACTTAGGGGTGTACTCACTTTTGTTGCCAGTGGTTTAGACATTAATGGCTGTGTGTTGAGATATTTTCAGGGGACAGCAAATTTACACTGTTATTCAAGCTGCACACTCACTACTTTACATTGTAGCAAAGTGTCATTTCTTCAGTGTTGTCACATAAAACACAATTTCCAATTGAAACTGGCTTCTATATCCAAATCAGAGAGTTGGACTAGACCGCTGACACAGGAGTATTGCCCATTCCTTCTTCTTTAGTATTGCAACAGAGAGCACTGATTCATGTGACTGGCGTATTAAACACACACTCTTTTGTATTAGTTGACAGAAATGAGCAATAGGAGAGATATTCCGGGAATATACTCTCTGGCAGGGTTTAGCTAAAGTCATCATCCAAACATAAGACTTAGATCAAGGCCAAAGGTCTGAACAATTACTAGCTTAGATCTTCAACCTACTGCAAGGATTTCTGGACATGATCCTTACCATCATCCAAGCACAAAATATCTCAGGAACCAAAATGTTCTAGATGAACAGTGCACAGAGAAGAAAAGTAGGAAGGCCAACAACAAAACAGCAATTATATTGTTTTATCTATATAAATATATAGATTTATGGGGTGTTTCATTCTGTTGATGTGATATCTGATTGCTGGCAATGCATTGGTCCGTAGAATTTATAGTTTCTACATTTGGTACTGATAAGAATTAGCAAAGCAAAAGTTTACCTTTCATTGCTTCCTTGAAAATGAAAAGAAATACAAGTTTATTCTCTATCTGTGAGTGTAAGTGGGGACATTATTATTATTAATAATATTATTATTATAATAAATGATTTATATAGCGCCAACAGTTTACGCAGCACTTTACAATGTAGAGGGGGGACGGCATAATTACAGTACAGTTCAATACAAAAGGGACAGGAGGGCCTTGCTCATAGAGCTTACATTCTAAAGGGAATGGGTGGTGGTACAAAAGGTAATTAATGCAGGAAATGATTTGATGGGGGTGGCTCGGGGACAGTTGTTAAATGGGTGTGGGATAGGCTTCCCTGAATAAGTGAGTTTTCAGGGATCTCCTAAAGGTGGAAAGGTTAGGGACTGATCGGATATATACCGGAGCAGGGAGTTCCAAAGGATCGGAGAGGCTCTAGAGAAGTCCTGAAGGCGAGCATAAGAGGAGGTAACAAGGGAGCTAGAGAGCAGGAGGTCCTGGGAGGAGCGGAGGGGACGATTTGGGCGATATCTGAAGATGAGGTTGGTGATGTAGCTGGGGGCAATGTTGTGGATGGCCTTGTATGTTGCGGTTAGTATTTTGAATTTTATAGGGTAGGGTAGGGGAAGCCAGTGAAGGGATTGGCAGAGAGGGGCAGCAGTCACGGATCGGTTAGTGAGGTGTATTAGTCTAGCAGCAGCATGATTGATGTTGATGTTGATTTTAGCCTACCAAGAAAGTGCTGATCATTGTGGACTTTTGGTTCTACTTCCACCCTTATCCTCTCTTACTCTTGGCTCTTTAATCAGACATTTGTTACTTGTTTTAATAAATGCAGCTAGTTAAAGTGGAACTAAATTCTCTCAATCAACATTGACAATTTTAATCAAACACTAGGAAAACGAGAATCCTAAAGCTATCTAGTACACGCAATGTAGGCAATTTGTAGTATTAAGGAAAAATTACATAACACAAACTACAATAAAACTTCAAGTTTTGACCACAAAATTTAAGAAAATAAATGTCCAAATAGTAAATTAAACAAATATCATGTAGAATGTATAGCTGTATATATAAAACAGAATAAGCCTTGGCTCTGAATTGGATCCCATACAGTTTTCTTCACATAATGGACTTCCATTTAAACATATTGGAAAGATATCATCTCCAAGTTTCTGATCATCCTTCCGAGGCTTCACTGTGAAACTTGGGTACCAGCTTACACATTTTTAGTTCCATTGCTGCTAGCATTAATAAGTAGATGAAAAGGTGTATTATTTTTTCCTGTTTTCAGCTTTTTCTTTTACATTTCTTCAGTTAATTCCTGGTTTCTGGCCTAGGCCCAGGAGTCTTCATAGGCCTTTTTTTCTTTTATCCGGAGGGGAGGGAGGGGTTTTCTCACTTCTTCCTGCTTGCATGCCTGACCTAAGAGCAGACGGATTCCAGGAAGTAAATGCTACATGAATTATTTGCACTTATTCAAGATGTCCATGGCTAGAATATTTCTGGTGGGGGTGTTTTCTAAAGTGATTTTTCAACAAAATAAAGCATGGAGACATGGATGGATGGGTGAGCTTGCTTGCTTTGAATATTAAAAATGAATTAAATAGCATTTTCAGTTTGTGGTGTTTGGATACAGTAGTGTCCCACCTTAATAGGTGAGAATTAAAGCCTAGGTGTAGTAACAAAAAAAAAGCACAAGGAACATTACTTACAGTAGGATGTGTCCCTTGTGCTGTTGGTTCGTCTATTGATAGAAATCCTTCTCCATCAATTTCCCCTCTACCCTCTCCATCTCAATCTTACGGTGCGGTGGAGGATAATATAACCCCTGGAGCTGTGGCAGGCACTCATTAGGAGTGCCCAGCTATGCCCGCCCTTTCTGCCCATCTCCTCCATTCATGAAAACCATACCATAGCTTCTAATAATGAAATTGAATATATGAATGAAGGATGAGTGGATGGATGAAAAAATATGTAAATCCAATATCTAAAATTTCAAATAAGCTTTAACATAGTAAAGTGTGTGTAGAGACCAAATTCTGTTATTTTCTTTTTTTGTTCTTGACTAGGGTATAAAAGATGATTTGTCTCTATTCTGCTCTGACCATCACTCCCTTTATCCCTTTTAAATAACCACATGACCACAAGCTGGAGTTAAATGGCCATAGCAGCCTTTTATTTACAAACTGTATACATAACAGATAAATAACACATTAAAGCCAGTTTAACTGGGGCCTCAAGGTCCTAGTAGACATCAAAGAAGAAAGTACCTGCGTCCAACTTAATTAGGCCTCCAGCCGCTACACCACCGACTCGGAGACAACCAATCGCAGATACCAACATACCAATTACTGGGAGCCGTACCTCAGATGGGTCCCTACCAAATATATGTTTGCCCCATACTGACCTAAGTGGACCTTGTACACCGCTTGCTGCCGTGACAATGAACCACATCAAAACAAGAAAGCTTCCTTAAAAAACAAAAAGGAGGGGGGTGGACCCCAGAACCAATATCCAGAAACAAGAAAGGGGAGGAAGGGTGGGAAGTTTTCCCCAACAGAATTTCCCTCCGACTGAAGATCTCCTAAGACCCCTAGCTTGACCACTCCCTGCAGCACCACTCATTCCAGGCTTAGGCACCAATCAAGTGAGTCCCACAACCTATATTTACTATCAGACTAGGCTAAAACCCCTGCTAGACCCTAACCCCTTTAAACCCTCTCATGCCGGCCCTTCGCCCATGTCTTTTCTCTCCTTTACTCTGGGCCTCACTTTCTGGGTAAAGTTGTAATTGCACTCTGGATCCTTGTTGTGAAGATTCATGCCTTCCATTTGTCCTTGTGGTTATTGTCAGTGAGACAAAAAAGAATGTGAAATCTAAAATGTTATAGTCACCAGAACAAAAGATGGAACTAAACATTGCAACGAGGGAACCTCCCCTCACTTTAGAGAGATTTACTCTCAATTTCTGTTGGGTATCCATAACAGGAGCTGAAGGGCAATCTCCTCAGTGGGACACAGGCAGTAATCAATCAATCAATAAATTGGCAAGTGTTTTACTCATTCCCTACCTTATTCAAAATTATAATAAAGTGGCTATTTATACACTGTTATTGTTTTTGAGTCAACAACTTTCATTAAAATAATACCTGATTTATCAGGCAATTAAGGTCCTTGTTCAGGTATATCCTGTTATAGGGGTGGCATCTTCCTTCCAATTGTTCTGCTGCATGGTTGCCCTGCCTCATGAGCTTCCAAAGGAGACTAGAAGTGACCATTTCAACACATATTAGGCAGGCCCAGTACACTGTTGTCACCATCAGGAAAGCTGCAATGAAAAATTTCATACATTCATCGCTGGCGTGCATGTGGGCAGGAAGAGACTGCTGGAGATCAGCAGGACTGACATACAATGAAGGATGATTTAAAAAGTACTTTATTTTTCAGAAGGCAACTGTTTTTAGAAACACAGGGCACGTATACAAACTGGATGTCATTCATTGTCCTTAGGTTTTAGGTCTATTTTTTAGAAAAATAATAACTCAAAATGTGGACCAAAATTCTTCCTAAATGTAACACAGTATTTCCTGCATTATTGTTGATACAGTAAAGTCTATACATTTCTCTCTCAAAAATACTAAAATATTTCATTTTAAAAATTCTTCATTGACACCTCCTTTAATCTATTTTTGCTAATATTTGTCAAATGATGAACTACTGAATTTCACATTAGTACCCCGACATGTTCCATTACACCTCTCACTCACTGTCTGGGAATTACAGCGTTGGGCGTAAGGGGCAACTAATGACATCATTGACAGGTATCAGTAATAATAACAATGTATAAGTAGAAGGTGGAACATGACTCTCACTGACAGACATACAGCTGTAGAACATTTAATTTCAATATGAGCCACACACGTTCACTTGTCTCCTACTTTTAGTAATATAAGTCCCTTGGACAAGCTTAGAAAAATAAAGTGGATAAAATGTGTGTGGTATCCATTGGATAGACAGTTACATCTATAATCACAGATGAAAAAATGGTAAATCTCAAGAATTTTTCTGTTTTGCAATGGAAATGTAATCAATATGACTATTTCTAAAGAGTAGAGATTGGTGGTTTTTAACAGTACAATGGGTTTTAAATGGTAATGGATAGGTAAGCTCCTTTCAACTACCATGTTTAAGAATTCTTTACATATTGGAACTTCTAATTCAACTATCCTGTATTTGTTCTTGTGTCACAAATTGTCTTGTTCGCTCGGAATATGATGTTAGACCAGTGGTGGTCATTTTTTCTTTTTATATAATGACTTCAAGTGTGACCCCGTGATATCAGCAAAGGGCCATCCATAATGTTCATTGAACATAATGCTATAGAAAATATGATACAAGGGATGGTCAGAGAGTGAAGACATGATATAGGAGATGTTGAAGACAGGAGATATGTTTCAGGAGATTGAAGACACATTAAATGAAACTGCTAGCCTTCAAGGGCAAGAGCCATTATAAAATATTGAAGGAAAAAAAATGAGAAAATTGATGGATAGTATGAAAAAAAGTAAAATAGTATGAAAGAAATAAACCAAACCATTTAACAGCTAGTCTAAAGAATATTTTCCTTCACTGACCTGAGTAAACACCTAAGTAAGGAAACACAGACTGCTGTCTGCAGTGGCCTCAAGGACTGCACAAAAAGGAATAAGGCTCAGGTTTGCAAATACTATTGGTTCAATCCTGCCTGTTCAGGATCCACAGTTGTAGCAAATGTATGTGCAAAATTTAGGCATACACCTGTGCAAATTTAGTCATACACCTGTTAGGACTATTATCCCTGATTAAATCTGTCCTGCTGCTGACCTAAGCTTGCATTATCTGAGGTCTCCTAATTTTTTCTCACTGCCTTGCCATGGCAGACAACTTTCTTGTCATCTTGTGCTTCTTGAAAACTAACAAAGCCTCAAGTGATTATAAAACGTTCAATTTACATGTTTGTACCTTACATGTACACATATCAGTCATGCCCAAGGTTAGAAAGGATCTCGCCCAATGTTCAAGCTACAGGCTGATCTCTCTATTGAGAGACTTTAAAATCTTTACTAAGATACTCTATAATGGGCTCATTACCCACCTTTCACACCAATTGATCTAAATGAAGGGTTTCTTTCCTACAAATGAGGCCAAACATAAGATTAACAGAGTGCTGAACATTGTACACGCTGCTGCTTCCTGCAAGAATCTGCTAGCCCCCATCTTTCCTTACTGCTACAGTGGCTTATAGTTTAATTCATTCATTTATTACCTAGGCATCCATGTTACCTCTTCTGTACCTTAAAGGTTCAGAGCTAACTTTCCAAATCTCTTAACCAACATACACACTGTCCTTCAATGTTGGGGTAAATACTACTTGTGGTTTGGCAGAAGCAATATTTTAAAAATGAATATATATCCTCACCTCTTATTAACCTAAATAATAAATATTGGCCCTACATTGAGAATTTCTTAATTTCATCTGGGAATCTAGATTACATCATCTCGACCATCAAGCGCTTACTCTCCTAAAAATGATAGACGGCATCGCATTCTCTGCTCCCATATTATATTATACTGTAAGGCCACCCAATCCACAAGAATTTGGAACTGGTGTAGAAAAAATGTGGGCTTTCCCGGAACCATTAGCAGTTGATATCCCGCCCATCTGGACATTTGCATCTGCAGCTTTTAAACTCTTTGGGCATACTAGAGAACAAAGAATAGCTGGACTCCTTTGGAACACCTTTATTGAAAACAATTAAAATCCATGTAGTCACAAAGATCACAGAGGTACAGGAACAAAGTGGCTGACACGTTTCACATCACTGGTGGGTGCTTAGTCATAGCTACTAGAACAAGATCTGACTGTCCATATATAGGGGTAAAAATCCAATCAAAGGATTGCACAAAGGACCACCCACATGGACAATCTGACTCAAGTTCCAAATACACATAGGGATCACCTGGAGAGATGCAGGTGCTTGGGACACCCAAACCAGGAACTGGACAGGGCATACTACTTGTTGTTACAAAAATAAAAAATAGAAATTGTGAAAAAACTATTTAAAGGTGCGCTGTTCCTTTAAATCCAACAACACTAAAACAATACCAAAGATTAATACACTTAGCAATTCATAAATACATAGCAATAATAGTCAATTCATAAAATGCTTTCTCAGATATAAAGTGCTTATTAGATGTAAGTCCATACGTTAATATATTTCAAAACGTCAAAAAAAGGAAGAAAGTCCAAATAAGTGAAAAATGTGTAATTCACCACACTGATAAACTTCTGCACAGAACTATCAAGTGAGTAACACCACCAAGAAAGAAGAGATATGCCACAGAACTGCTCCACCATAAGGGGTTAATAGGCTCCCTACCAGAACAATAGATCTCAGATCCGAAAATGCCTCGCTGTTGTGCAGCCACTTAAAGTGGTGTTCCGGCCAAAATTATACTTTTTAAATAAAAATACCCCTATAATACACAAGCTTAATGTATTCTAGTAAAGTTAGTCTGTAAACTAAGGCCTGTTTTGTTAGTTTATAGCAGTAGTTTGTTATTTTATAAACTTACAGCAGGCCGTGGCCATCTTAAGTGTGGGCATCTGAAGCCAGACTGTATTTCTTCCTGGATCTCATCCTTACAGATCTCGCACATGCTCAGTGCAGCACAAGCAGTGTAATAGGTTTCAGGTCAGGTTTCCATAGCAACGGCAGTGTCAGAGGAAGTTGCCGCCCCTTCCCAGAAGGCATTGCAAACAGGAAATGATATGATGGGCCGCGGCCAGGGAGGAGGAAGTGAAAAATGAATACAGCAGATATACAGTAAGAAAAAAAATTAAAAAATATCCAATTCCTTTACAGTGCACAGTTTAGTGAAGGATGCTGAAGAGTTGTAAAAGTGGGTGGAACTCCACTTTAAGCAATGGTTTCATAGCCAGCTCTCTGGTCCCAAGTACGCTCATTCCATTAAAATGATTAAAATGCAATTACAAGAGGCTTCAGATTCAAACAGCATATGACAATCAAACACCACCGGCGCGTGGAATGACGTCACGTGTGTAGCCCCGCCCAATGCATTTCTCGGTAACAAGCATCGTCAGGGGAACAGAGGCTCTGTTCCCCTGACAACGCTTGTCACGGAACTAAAGAATGAATCCTTTTATTTAGAGGAAGAGCAGCTGTCAACTAGCGGTTCATTTTTTTAGGACCTGCAAATAGAGAGTGTTCCTACAGGGATGGTGAGACTTCTGTGGTCTGTGGCTGACTGGTGGATATGTCAGGCAGAAAACTTCTGTCCGGTGAAGGGGTAACTGCCTGGCAGTCATCGTGACCCACAAGCTCCAAAATTGTCACTGACAAGAAATACAGATCTGGAAAAACAAAAACTATATCAGAAATTTGTATTTCTTTTCACTTTCAGTGCCAGCTGGGCAACTAGAACTTTCAGGAGAGGTCAGCATTTGCAGCTTCTATGAATCCAATTTTTTTTCTTCATTTTTATTTTAAAATACTGTGTGAATATCAAGTCTGTGATTTTTCTTTACATTGCATCTATGGTCTCTGTAGCATTTCCCCCTTAATTAATTATCAGCTATCAGAGCTATAAGTAAAAAATGTTGATTGGTTGCTAATGTTTTAAAGGACTTGCACAAATAACCATGATTGTGTCATACTAGCTAAAATGTGTTAAATATTTCATAACTTCCTTATAAAGCGAAGTGTCAGCTGCCATTCTTCATTATTACATTCTTCTGCTGGGCACTTCCTTAGAAACAAATTAGATGTATTATTACCAGTTTATTGTTTGAGACTAGGGAACCACAATGAGACTCACAAGATACCTACCACTCATTGTATTTCCACACCAACGTCATTTTCTCTTTTCATTGTGTTGTTTTTTTTCCATATTACACATGTAGCGCTGGCCCTGACCTCTACTCCAAAGGCCTAATGGTGACCTCCAGAATCAGGGAGAGCTGACATCCTTCTTTGTAGAATGGGTTACTAGGCATAGTGGGTATAATGAAAGATGGAATAATTGGACGCCAGTCACTTTTGTATGCAAACAGAACAGATTTATTGTCTCTTAACAAGAACTGGAAGAGAGAGGGTTAGGGCCAGGACACCCTTAAGCAGATGCAATGGTACTGGGCAGACTCCGAGACAAATTAATAGGCAGACAGCTATACAGGTTGAGGGCCTTCCAGCCAGATACGACCACTGTATTTGTAGAACTGCTGTCTCCTATGGCAACTGAACTTGCAACAGTCAATAGAGATCCTTAAACGTAACTCACAGTAACTTGGTATAAATCTTCTCTTACATCTCAGTGTCCCACTGTAGATATTCACTCACTGAGCTCCCAGTCTCTCACTAGATTTCAAGATCCCAGTTGTCACTGGATCCTCTGACCTCTTCCACAGCTATCCCGCTGTATACTCCTCAAGCGTCACCCCCGCTAACCTGCTGGGTCCCTGGCTTGGCACTTGCTGAAGCTTTCCCACTTCTTCACTGCCCCCCCCCCCCCCCAGTGAAAGAGGCTGCTCTGGTACTTCTTTCAGGCTTCCATAAACTGGCCTCTGATAACAGGAGGGATGGTCCCTTAGTGGAGACTGCTTCCCTTTTACCTCTGGCCTTGATATGTGATTGCCGCTGGCAACCAGAATGATTGTTCCCAATAGCAACAACTTGGTTCCCGGTCCGGCTGAACCTCTGCATCTTGGTTGGACTCCAGGCCTGAAGTCCCAACCTCGCACTGCTTCTCCTACTCCTGGAGAGGCCTCAGGCAGCCTAGCAGCCAGGGACTCCCGGGATAAGCCTCAGGCTTCTGACCTAGCAACCCGGAGCATTTTAACACACGTCCACCCAGACAGCTGTCCAGGTGGCACAGAACAGTGATCACCTGACTCCTCCCAAATAAATAGGCTCTCCCAGCAGGCCAATGGGCTAAAGACCCCTGCCAATTGGCCGAGACAACCCATCAACTCATAGTCTGGCTTCACTATGCCCTTGTCAATACTATGTTACCGGCAACAGTGCTACCCAGTGACAGAAGAGAGAAGAGCAGCAAACCCAGATTTAGGGAAAAGTTAGGGGATCTTCTAACATTTAGCCAGGACAGTGGGGGGGGCGTGACCGGATGTGAGAGGACCGAGAGTATGGAGTGAGAGTGTGGGGACGTGTGTGCTCTCTCCTACCTTTCCCCCTAAAGTGAAGTGGCACAGCGGTGTGTGGAGACACTGAGCGGCTGGAGCTGCTGATTTTCTGTATCAGGACCAGTGTGTGAGGAGCGCTCGGATTGCTCTGGCCGGATGACCGAGGCTCCGGTCAGAGGCGGAAGAGAAGGCGGTGCATAGCTTCGGTCAAACTCGAAAGACACCGAACAGCTGAGAGGCGGCGTGTAAGCCTCAAGACCTTGGAAAACCTCCAAAAACCCTATGAATGGGAGGAGGAAAATATCCAACTACACCGTGAGAGGCACTGAGTGAGTGTGGGTACTTGAGCTGAGCTGGGAGCTGTGAGAGGGACCAGAGAGGTATGAGGGATGCCCCCCCCCCTCAGAGGGCTGGAACTGAACCAGATGGTGAATGGCTTTTTCATATGAATAAATCCCCTTGCTGGACGTTGGATGAACTGGAAAGGAGATATTTGAAGTGTGAATAGGCTTATACACTGTGCTCTGATAATTGAATAATCTGAACTGTGAATAAATGTATGCATTGGGCTCTGATAAATGAACTATTTGAACTGTGAATAAGTCCATGTACTGTGTTCTGATAAATGAACTGTCTGGTCCATGCACTGCGCTCTGATAAAAGAACTGTTTGACCTGTGAATAAAGTTCATGCACTGCACTCTGATAAATGAATTATCTGAACTGTGAATAAGTCTATGCACTGCGTTTTGATAAATGAAGTGTCTGGTCCATGCACTGCGCTCTGAAAAATTAACGTCTGAACCGTGAACAAATCCATGCACTGCGCTCTGATAAGAGAATTTTCTGAATTGTGAATAAGCCCATGCACTGCGCTCTGATAAATGAATTTTCTGAATTGTGAATAAGCTCATGCACTGCGTTCTGATAAATGAGCTGCTTGGCCCATGCACTGCGCTCTGATAAATGAACCAACTGAACTGTGAATAAGTCCATCCACTGAGATCTGATAAATGAACTATCTTAACTGTGAATAAGTCCATGCATTGAATAAGTTCATGCACTGTACTCTGATAAATGGACTGTCTGAGCTGTGAATAAGTTTATGCACTGCGTTTTGATAAATGAACTGTCCGGTCCATGCACTGTGCTCTGATAAATTAATTATCTGCACTGTGAGTGATTCCATGTACTGCATCCTGATAACTGAACAATCTGAACTGTGAATAAGTTCATGTACTGGGTTCTGATAGGTGGGCTGTTTGAACTGTAAATAAGTCTATGCACTACATTTTGATAAATGAACTAGCCCACGCACTGTGCTTTGTTAAATGAACTACTTGAGTTGTGAATGGATCCATGCACTGTGTTCTTATAAAAGAATGAACTGAACTGTGAATAAGTACATGCACTGTGCTCTGATAAATGAATTATCTGCACTGTGAATAAGTTCATGCACTGTGCTTTGAAGAATGAACTATCTGAACTGCGAGTGAGTCCATGCATTACGCTCCATGAACCACTTGAATTGTGAACAAGTTCATACATTGCATTCGATAAATTAATTTTTTGAACTAAGGATAAGTCCATGCACCGTGCTCTGATAGATGAATTATCTGAACTATGAATGAACACATGTACTGCGCTCCAATAAATTAACTATTTGAACTGTGAATAAGTCCAGGCACTGTGCTCTGACAAATTAACTATTTGTGAATAAGTCTATGTATTGGGCTCTGATAGAACTGTGGCTCATAAAAATAGAAATGACAACAACGAGAAGAAGAGGAGAAGAGCAAATGCAGCCTGACAATGTGGGGACAACAATTGCGTTCCTCAAAGGAAAAAAACTCTCAGCAGGTGACTGCAGCTGTAACGGCTGCAGCAAAATTAGAAAGGTTTGTCCATACCCCAGGGTAGACACCCATAAAAGGGGTCCAAAAGTTTAAAATACAACAGGGGGCACCAGCAGACAGAAAAAGTCAGGGCCATTCACCAGCCCTAGCATCAGCTGTCTCAACAACAAAAATGGTGAGCAGTAAGAGTACAGGCCGGACAGAGCAACATGAAGAGATACTTTCTGACCCTAGTCCTATCCTTGAGAAAGAACCGTCATTGAAGGATGTATACCAGGCTGTAAACCCATGTAGATTCTCATTAAAGGAATTATGTGACCAAATGAAGGGGGGTAAAGGAGGATTTGATACTGGTTAGACAAGATCTTCAAAAAATGTCAGAAAGAACAACAGCCTTGGAAGGAAGGTTACGTCAAATAGAAGATGTACCCATTAAAACATGATTTTACGTACGTTTCAAAAATGGATGAGATGGACAATAGGCTCCAAAGAGATAATGTGAGACTGGTGGGGCTGCCAGAAAGAAGTGAGGGTTCTGACCCTATGGAATTTTTAGAAAAATGGTTTATAGAAGTATTTGGAAAAGAGTCATTCTTACCGTTGTCCTTAATCGAGAGAGCACACAGAGTCCCTTTTAGAGCCCCACCACCAGGAGGTTATCCAAGACCAATACTGATGAAATTCCTAAATTATGAAGACAAAGGGACACTCCTACGGAAGGCAAGGGAAGAGGGGAATATTTCCTATAAGGGAACTAAAGTCTTGTTCTACTCGCCTGACCTGCAGAAGCGCAGAGCAGGTTTTACTGAGATAAAACGTTCTTTACAAAAATTCAGGATAAAATATGCACTGCTTTATCCAGCACTGCTACGAGTGGTAGCACTGGGAGGAACACAGATTTTTGATACCCTGACTGGAGCATCAAAGTGGTTGGAGGACAACAAGAAAAAATTGTATATAAAATGAATGGGAGGAGGGGTGAGGGGAGGGAAAGAGAAATCTATGTGGTTTGATTAGGTATCTTTTTTTCTCTTCCTTATCCCTCCTTCTCTCCCATTGAATGGAGATACGGACTGAATGACCAGGGGGGAGGGACAAACACAAACGACTAATGGGTTTGGTTTTATTACATGGAAGAGAGGGATGTATGTTTAAACATTCCTATATTATTGTTTTGTTTGATGTTGATAGGGAAAGGGAGTAGGCGAGAAATAAGAAAGTATGCTGCACTCAGAAGATATGAGGAATATGTGGAGTGGGAACTGGTCACAAAAAAGCCCCTTAGGGTACTCCTTGATAGGTGGGGGGGGGAGGGTGCATGAGAGGGGGCGACAGAAGAAGGGGGGTGGGTATAGAGGAATTTACTCACAAATAGAAGAGGACTGTAAATTGAAAGTGACACTAACAATGAAATATACACTTGAAAATAATATATTAGAAATTTAGAAAGAGGTTACAATATAATGCACTTTTAATGGTAGAACCAACAGAGAAGATTTGAATCTTACATGAATTTATTAATTTTTCATTGTCAATTGATTTTTATACCCCCTTTGGTTTTAGATGCAGGCTAAAACTCTTAATGACTTCTCCTGGAATGTCAGGGGAATGGGTAACCCAGTTAAAAAAGCAGCAGTATATGATATGCTGGATAGACATGGAATAGGGCTGGCCTGTCTGCAGGAAACACACCTAACGAAGCACACAGTATCAAAACTAAAGAGTAGGAGGTTTTAGGTACAATACCATTCAATGTATTCCTCCTATTTCAGAGGGGTGAGTGTTTTGGTGAGATCAGGGGTGTTTTTTTCTTGCAAACAGATCAGCACTGATGAGAAGGGTAGATTTGTTTTTCTCCAATGACTAATAGAAAACAAAATGTATGTTCTTGCAAATATATATATCCCCCCACCCTTTAAAATGGATGTTATGTATAGATTAATGGAATTCCTGGTAGGTAAGGAGGATATACTGATAATAAAAGTAGGTAATTTCAACGAAGTACTAGATAAAAGGTCGATAGGTTCCCCCCGGGGGTGCACCCGGCAAATATAGGAAAGAGCTGTTTAAATCAATTTCTGGAGGAAGGGGAGTTGATGGATGTCTGGAGAGTGCATAACCCAGACACGCGTCAGTACTCCTGCTTTTCCTGTAATGTTACTTACCAAGAGGGATTTCGGACCATTCACCGTTGGTGCTGGTACTGAATTTAGGGTAAAAAGAACTTTAAGGACCTGGAGAATAAGCCCATACTGGCTGGAAATTATTAGGAAATCAGATGAGGTCCTCCCTAAATTGAGAGAGTTTGTAGAGTACAACAGAGGTACAGTATCGGCCGGGATCCTCTGGGATAATCTTAAGGAATTCCTTAAAGGTATACTTATTCAGCAGGTGGCAAAATCCAATAAGGAATCAAGGGGGTGGGAGGAAAGTATTAGAAGAGAGGTAATGATAGCTGAAAATGACTATGTAAGTGATCCATCACGGGGGAAAAAAAAATATGGATAAATAGAAAACAAGATTACAAACTAGCTATTATTCGGAAAGGTTGAAAATAGAAGACTTTTCCAGAAACAATGCTCTTTCAGGGAAGGAGAAAATGTGGGTCGAATGTTGGCACAACTGGTGAAATCTAACTCTCCCCCCCCTACTATACCTACAATTAAGCTGGCAGGAGGAAAGATTGCAGCATGTACCTCAGAAATTATAGACACATTTAGTGACTATTATCAAAAATTGTATACCTCGCAGAGGAGGGGGCAGGAGGAACAGATGGATTAGTTCCTGAGGAACCTGGAGATACCGTTCATTTCACAAAAAGATAGAGCGGATCTGGAGGCTTGGAGAACTTCAACAGCCAGTAGCTGAAATGGTGAATCAGAAATCTCTTGGTTCGGATGTGCTCCGGACGGAGATATACAAATATTATGGAGAAATATTACTTCCAGAACTGCTTGGAGCATTGAGGGGGGCGGAGGAGGAGGGGAGGCTCCCACCCTCAATGCTCAAAGCGATTATTATAGTGATACTCAAAGAAGGGAAAGACCCGTTAGATGCAGCCTCATATAGACCAATCTCTTTGCTGTGTTCTGGTGCTAAAATAATAGCCAAGGTTTTGGCGGCTAGGTTGAACAGGATTGTCCCAAAACTTATTTACCCAGACCAAATGGGGTTTGTTGCCAATAGATCTACCAGTATGAATATTAGAAGGACATTTCTGAAACTGCAGACCCCGTCAGACAATGAGGAAGCCAGAGCTGTATTGACACTGGATGTGACCAAAGCCTTTGATAGCCTGGAGTGGGGATATGTCTGGCGGGTTCTGGGGGAGTCTGGATTTGGGCCTTCCTTTATAGGCTGGATAAAAATGCTATATATTAATATGAGTGCTAAAATTAGGATTAATAATAAATACTCGGAAAAGATTCAATTAAAAAGAGGGACCAGACAGGGATGTCCATTGTCTCCCCTGATTTTTGCTCTTGCAATGGAACCATTGGCAATAGCAATAAGATCAAGCTCTGAGATAAAAGGATTCCTGAGGAGGACAGGGGAGGAAAGAATAGCATTGTACGCGGACGGTGTTCTTCTTTTCTTGGGAGATACCAGGCAATCTTTAAATAAAGCTATGAACATTGGGGGAAATTTGGAATTTTTTCTGGATTAGTGATAAATTGGGAGAAGTCGGAGCTTCTACCGGTGGACCCTATGAGTAAATCAAATATTTCTGAACTGCCCCAATTAGTGGTAGTAGATGCACTGAAATATTTTGGGATTCTGCTCTCGAGAGATCCTAACCAGTATATTAGTAAAAATATAATACCATTATTGATTAAATTTAAACAAAAAATTTAAATTTGGAAGCGGTTCCCCCTATCAGTAGCAGGTCGATGCAGCCTGATAAAAATGATATGGATGCCACAACTAATGTATGTGCTACACAACTCCCCAGTGTGGCTAGGTAAAAAATGGTTTAGAAAAATTGAAACGCTTTTCAGAGAATTGATCTGGAATGGAGGACTCGAATTCGGTTGCGTACGGTGCAGCCACCCGACTGGGGAAGGGGGCTTGGTGGTACCTCACCCTGAGAGTTATTATCTGGCTGCACAGCTGCACCAGTTAATAGGAGGAGATAATATTGGAGGAGGAGGTATAAACAGGAGAATAATTCTAGCAGGAGCATTGCATAACACATTGGTAGATGCGTTGGAGGCGGAATCTTTTTAGTATAAGAATGCAACAATAAAAATGATAATAAAAGTGTGGAAAACAGCTAAGAAACTCATGGGATATTCAAGGATACTTGAATGCCCCCCCCCCCCCCTTTGGAATAATAAGAATCTACAGGAGTTGTTGCCAATAGGAAAGGTTAAAGAGTGGGAAACACAGGGCATAAATAGATTGATTCAGTTATATGACGGGAATGCTTTAAAAACTTTCTTGGAATTAATAAGAGAATATAATAAACCTATAATATACCAATTCAAGGTTCAAGCATTAAAATGGAGTAAAACCCTGTTTTTCCAAAAAGATATTTAAAATGGAGACAACCAAGGGCCTTATCTCCAAAATATATGGTCAGTTGCATAAAGGAAATATGCCCCTGTGATAATAATAAGGAGCGATGGGAAGCGGATATTGGAGAAATAATGAGTGAACAGCGGAAGAGAATATTGGAGATGGAACCTTAGATAAGCTCCGACTTCTCCCAGTTGGTATTCCCCTCACAGAGAGTGTCTCACTTGATGCTGATACACAGAGCTTATTATACCCCTAAGAAGTTATTCATGTATGGTAGGAGACTTGATGCGAACTGCCCCAGATGTCAGGAGAGCGGGGACCTCATACATATGATGTGGAGATGCCCAAAGTTGTTTCGCTATTGGGAGAGGGTCTTGGATACCATACATGGGATTTATGGGACAGCCTAGAAGCTGGAGGCTAAGCTCTGTGTATTGGGATATAAGGAGAAATTAGGTGAGGGCCAGAGCATGACAGTAGCAATATTAAGATGCTTATTTCAAGCTAGAAAACGGATTGCGCTGAGATGGCAGTCGAGGAAACCTCCTGCAGTGAGTGTATGGATTAATACTATAAATGAAACTATATGGAAACAAAAAGTAACTTATATAAAGAGAAGAAACCTTAGGGAATTTGAAAAGATGTGGAGAGAGTGGTTGGTGAGAATGGGCCTCCCCCCCTTCGTGAGCTAAACTAGAGTAAGAGCTATGAATTATTAAGATAAACTTGAAAGGTATTCTTTGGATAAACTAATATAAATAAGAGGGAACATTGCATTATAATAAACTCCAAAAACTAAGATAAGAGACGGTGTAATATTGCAGTGAAATATAGATAAAAAATAGGAACGCAGCATGGTTGCATATTGACAGTGAGTAGTTTCCTATTGGGGAAGGGAAGGGGAAGAGGGGAGGGAGATCGGGATAAGCTTGCTGAAAAATATAACAATGCTGGGGATAGAAATTGTATTGGATTAATACTTTGTTTGGAATACCTGTATTGTTTTTAAGATATTTTGTATTGGACAAAAATAATGAATAAAGATTGAATAATAATAATAAAAAAAAAAAAAACATTTAGCCAGGACACTTACTACATGGCAGACTACATTTTTGAGCAGCCTAAACACCAGGGTGCTACACACAGCACAGTGTATTCATTAATACATAGATGGCTGAGTTATGCAAATTACTTACTGCAATGGTGCAAAAATAAAACACTTACCACTCCTACTGCCCATGCCACTCAACACCTCTCCCTTCTGTAGAAATCCTCCCTCAAAGTCTGCTGGGAATGAAGATGTTTCTTCTTGTTCATATGTCAGAATTAAGGCCATGAAGACCGAACATAATCCCCCCCCCCCCCCCTTTATTTCACTTTTTCCTCCCTGCTTGGAGGTTATCATAATATTGAAGAGCAGCAGATCAACTGTGGTCTGGGACATAATCTTTAACAATAGTATTGTATAAGTATAAAATGGAATTCTACCTTGCATGAGTGCACCTATATAGGTGCAGATCCACTGAACACTGCTAATATTGAGTTATAGATTCCAAGTGCGATATAGAACTAAGTAAGCTAATTTAAAATACAATAGAGATTTAAGTTGGACGAAGGTGGGACACAATTTTGGTTCAAGATTTTTTTATTGTAGGAGAGGAGGAACTGCAAAGAATATACTTTTGTGGCCTCTATTTAGTTGTCTGGTTCTTGAGTCTGTGGAGCAACACATACTGTATACAGTTTTCAGGATTGAGGTTGGCAATTAATACACTTACTACACACGTATATTCTCCTGACGAAGTAAACTCTGTTCATGAAATATGTAGAGACTTGTTAAATCATTATTAGAAAAACTGTGTAATATGTACAGTATATGGAATATTCTAGGCATACTGTATGTTTAAGTGTACGCAGGGTCCTCTCTGTGATCAATGTTATCAGTCGGGAATTTGTATTGATATTTTTTCGGACACATTATTGGTAAAGAAAAATAGCAAATCACTGATTTTATAAAATCTATGTCTTTGCACTTTTAAAGTCCCAACAGCAAAAAAAACCTCTTTAGGCTGGGTTCGCACTGAAGCACGGAGCGGCTAACAGCAGGGGTCTGGTGCGTCCCTGTTCACTGTTTCAGGTCCGATTTCAGACCGAGTTTTTGGCTGAATTCGAACCTGAAACGAACCAGAAGATGCACAGGACTCCTGTGCAATTCGCACTGGAGCCACTCCGGAGATGTGTGAACCAGCTCCATAGAGAGCCGGTCACAATATCCTAACATGCAAATTGGATGCCGGGAAACCCACATTCAGTTCAAAGTAGTGTGAACCCAGCCTGAACATACACTTTTCTGAATTTCAGGGATAATGGCTCGATTCCCCTAATGCCCCATACACACGGTCGGATTTTCCGACGGAAAATGTGTGATAGGGCCCTGTTGTCGGAAATTCCGACCGCATGTGGGCTCCATCACACATTTTCCATCGGATTTTTCCGACACACAAAGTTTGAGAGCAGGCTATAAAATTTTCCGACAACAAAATCCGTTGTTGGAATTTCCGATCATGTGTGCACAAATCCGACGCACAACATGCTCAGAATAAATAAAGAGATGAAAGCTATTGGCTACTGCCCCGTTTATAGTCCTGACGTACGTGTTTTACGTCACCGCGTTCAGAATGATCGGATTTTCCGACAACTTTGTGTGACCGTGTGTATGCAAGACAAGTTTGAGCCAACATCCGTTGGAAAAAATCCATGGATTTTGTTGTCGGAATGTCCGATCAATGTCCAACCGTGTGTACAGGGCATTAGAGGGTACAGTATAAGTCATGGACATCCTGTTATTTTATTTTGGATTATAAAAAGTCCAGGTAAGAGTTTATATAAATTATAATTTTCAACAAATTGGCCTAGCTGGGTTTTTTTGTTCTTTTTTCAACGTACCTTTTTTGATCTGGAAGCTTTTGAGTTATGGCACACAGCTTCTGGTTCAGAAGTGCACAGCCATCAGAGCTATGGTCAATCAAAGTTGCAGGAGCATTTCTGGAGGATTGCCTGTGGAGACACCGGATGAACATGCAGGTGTGCTGTGCATAAGCATGTCAGGCTTTATGTCAAGACCTGTATCTGAGTCTGAAACTTCTGCCGTGTCTGGCAGTATCTTCTTGCTGAGCCACCAGAGATGCTGGACAGTTCGCTGCCTGATCCCTGGCCTTGTGTTTTGTTTTTCTTTCACTTGAACCCTTTGCTCCTCCCATAAACTTACTATTTTAGCCATGCCTTTACACTTCCTGTTTGCCAGATTATTGTGCTCTCTCCAGCCGATATCTCACTCTTGTCGCTTCTGCTGCCATCCATATCTTTGCTACCACTAGTTATTGGCTTGTTCATTGACTATGGTTCTGCTTGATCCCAAACTGTGACTACTTGTTAATGACCTTTGACTTGTTCCTCAACTATGCTTCTGTTTGTTTCCAACCTGCAACCACTTGTTACTTAGCTTTAGGTTGTTCCTTGACTATGCGTCTGCCTGATCCCAACCTGCAACTACTTGTTGCCGACCTTTGCCTTGTTTACTGACTACGCTTCTACTTGATCCCTACCTGCTATATCTGCTACTGGACCCCGTCTTGCTCACCTCCTGGTGGGACAATCCTGAGGATCACGACCTGGTACTAATACACAGGAAACCCATCTCTACCTTCAGGAGTTCTGGTGAATACCGGTTAATGCTTAGACCCTGCACTTTATGTGAGCCCCCATCATCTGCCAGGGTGACCTGCTTGTATATTTATCCTGCTGGTCGTGGGAGCCTCTCTACTGCTACAGCTACTGGTCTCCCAGCATGACCTCTGACCATGATGACACTATAGTTCTCAGGAGTGCCCAGCACAGGGTGACAACACTGCTCCTTTAGTGGACGCTGCAGCAGCAGCGTTGTCACCCTGTGACAGAAAGTACCCTTGCCTTCAGGGTTACCAGGTCAAATAAGAGAAAAGAAGTCAACAACACCAAAAAGACTGCAGACAGCTTTTTTAAATGGTGGTAAGCCATCACATATCCAGTTATTTAATTTGCCTTTACATACACATTAGGATAAAAATACATAACTACTTCGGTTTCATGATGTGTGTAGTAGAATATGATGCTTACAGTTGTTTACCCTTTATCAACCAGAATAATGTTAACATTTCTGCTCTGGACTTGATTCTCCAGTAATATTGTCAATATGTAGAAAAAAAAAGTAAATGCTCTCTTTCCAGTTTGGGCAGAGACATTTTTAGAGCAACTATTTTTGCTATAGGTAAAAAAAAAATATAAAAAAAAAAAAATATATATATATATATATATATATATATATATATATATATATATAATATATATATATATATATATATATATACAAATTTGTATATGATGTTATACAGAAAATGTAAAGGTTTTTTTCTTTCACAAATAAAATAATGCTTTTTTAGCAATCCGACTAACATTTTCAAGCAGTGAAAAATCCCTAACATCTTCATGAATGAAAAATCCCTCTTCCCAGTTATGATCTTTGAGGATGAATTTCTCCACTATACCTGCAGCTACAGATGTCAGTTAGAACTAGCTCAACGCCAGCCTGGGCAAAAAAAAAATTCTCAGTCCCCAGCATGTCTTAAATAATAAAAACGCAGCTCCAGCTTCTATAGTCATGTGATCCCCGGTGCTGTCCCCTGCAGACTGGTTTGAGCCATCTTAAATAAAAGCCAGAATTAGCTAATCACAGCAGTCATTATTATAATGTTGATCAATTTCAGATATATTGCATCTGATGTATATTGTCTGCCTGACTTGAGTTTAATAACCATGCAGCCATGTAGGAGATTCAATTAAGATTAAATATTAATGTAAGTGCACTATATCTCAAAAAGTTTCCTCGAAATCATATTATAATTCTGAATGAAGTATTGCCGCTCTGTTTATCATTAGTGTCTATAGATACTTGCATGTCCTAATGCTTTTGTATGGCTGTTGGTTGCTAAAAACAAAATCTGTTGCGTTGATTTTAGGTATAAAAAGTAATTCAACATCTTTTAAAAATAAGAAAAGTTTTTTTTTTCTAGGCAGCTGTTAATGATCTGCCAGCATGTAGAAATAATTGAATTAAAATATATATGTACATATAGTTTTTTTTTAAGGAAAATAAACATTTGATATAATAGAACAAACCAACAGTTGTTTTTAATAAAGTCTATTTTATTCCATTTCCTGAAGACGTTATCATGTTTGAACAGGATAGGACTTAACTTGGAAGGATATTAAAAAAAAAGTCTTTATGACTGGTAGGTTTGCAACATAGATCATGCTGATATATGGTATATGTATATAGATTCCAAGTTCTATACACTGATTTGTCCTGACAGGGTTTACCTGTTCTTTAGAAGTGTAAGCATATATGTAAGGGCCTGTGTGGACGGGCTCTGGGCTTGTGTTGATAGCATCAGTTTGACATCAGTTTGAGATTATTCAGAATTTATAGGCAGGTGCATCTGATCTGCAGTTGACCTCCTTCTAATCTAAATTTGATCCAATTCCAGTGGGTTTTGCATTCACAAAGACTTGTATGGCAAAGCAAAACCAAAATCTGATGGAAGACAAAAAGCTCAGCGACAAAGGCCCTTAGTTACTGAATTGCTGATATTTCATACAATCTTTAATTTTTAATGTGATTTAAAAAGCAATTTTTAATATTTTTGAATGATTCCAGGTGATTCTGCCATGAAGCTACTTTTCAGGTATTTCACGTTTAATTTTCATGATTTGCCCCTTTCTCACAACTGTGCTCAAAGAAATATAGAAGAGTGACAGTAGAAAAAAGACCAAGTGGTCCATCAGATCTGTCCCATTTTTTTTTTTTTTTACTTTTTAGCATAGGTCTATGTTTATCCCAAGTACTGTATATACTCGAGTATAAGTCGATCCGAATATAAGCCCGAGGACCTACTTTTACCACAAAAAATGGGAAAACTTATTGCCTCGAGTATAAGCCGAGGGCGAGCCTCACTGTGTTCATTGCATGCCTAACTGTGTCCATTGCAGCCTTAGCGTATGCCTCTGTGTCATGCAGTCAGACGGCGGCCATCCAGTGTTCCAAAGCCGCGCCTCCTCCTCCTCCTCGTCCTCGGTGATAGGCGGAACACTCAGCAGTCAGTGTTCAGTGCTCCGCCTATCACAGACATCCTCTTGTTCTCATCCGGATTATGGCGTTGGGTTGTTTTTCAGAGGTTGGGTTTGACCCCTTAGTTACAGTGAACGGAACTCTTAAGGCGTCAGCATACCAAGACATTTTGGACAGTTTTATGCTCCCAACTTTGTGGGAACAGTTTGGGGATGGCCTCTTTCTGTTCCTACATGGCTACGCACCAGTGCACAAACAAGGTCCATAAAGCTATGGATGTGCAAGTTTGGGGTGGGGGAACTTGATAGGCCTGCACCCAATAGAACACCTTTGGGATGAATTAGAGTGGAGACTGTGATCCAGGCCTTCTTGTCCAATATCAGTGCCTGACCTCACAAATGCGCTTCTGGAAGAATGGTCAAACATTCCCATAGACACACACCTAAACCATGTGGACAGCCTTACCAGAAAAGTTAAAGTGGTTATGGTGGCAAAGGTTGGGCCAACTCAATATTGAACAATACGGACTAAGACTGGGATGCCATTAAACTTCATGTGCATGTAAAGGCAATACTTTTGGTAATATAGTGTATATTTAATGTATTTTAATAAATGCATAACCAAATTTTTTTTTTTTCTTATCTCATTATGGAGTTCACATCTCATTATAGGGTTCAGCTCTGTCACAGAAGTTGTGACAGAGCTGAGTCATGTAATCTATAAACTAGCAATCATAAAATAAACAATATTTACTATGACACACACTGTGTTGAAATGTAAGTCTATACCAGCCCTGGAAGTCCACCCCCTTTATCACTTCGCTTAACGTATTTATTTTTCCTCCTCATCAGCAGCTGCTGTTGGCTGCTGTTTTCAACACAGAGTTTTTCTATGTAAGGAATATTCCTTCTGTATGATACTTCTGGTTATTTGTATTAGTGTGTTTGGGGGATTATCCCTGTTCTTTGCATGGCAAGGCTGTAAAGGGTTGACAACAGCTCAATGCTTCAGCCATGTAATGAGGTCATTTTAGAGGAATCAGCGCAGTATTAGGGCATGACTGTAACAATAAACTTAATTCTTCGATGCTATGGCTGGAAATACTTACAAAAGATCTTTAGTTTTAAATGGGGATCATGGCGCTTACTGTATTAAAGCAACCCTGTCACCAGAAAAAAAAAAATCAAATGCTGTAAAAGCAAACAGTAAATACTCAGCTTTTCTGATGCCCCTTAGCACAGATCTCAACACTAGAAATGGTCCTTCAAAGTCTGTTTGGAAAGCAACAATCTCAGGATTGGATCCCCTGGGTCTTCTGCAGCGTTCACTGGTTCCTCCCTCTGACCTTTACATTATGATTTTCACCTGCAGTGATTTGAGGTCAGAGGGAGGAATGAGAAATGATCTATAAATGGAGGATAGGCAAATGGATCAAATGTCCGCATCCTCTGTTCATAGATCATTTTTCATTTATGGAAGCTTTAGTACAGCTTCTAAGAATATAGGAGGTGGGTGGAAAGGGCAGGCATAATAGGCAAATTTAAGTGCATATGACAGGTCCCTTAGCTCTATTACCCGAGCCATAACTAAATATTATAGTGGTGGGTATAAGGCAGGGGTGTCAAACTCAATTTCATTGTGGGCCGCATCAGCCTCATGATTGTCCTCAAAAGGGACGGTTATATCTGTAAGATTAGTTGTCCAGCGCATCCCCTCCCCTTACTTTAGATGTCAAGAGCCACCCCACCATCAGAAGTTGAGTCCCCTACTCTCCCTAACATCACAGTGCTTCCCCTTTCCTTATGCTGCTGCTGGGAAGAGGATGGATGGATGCATTGCTTGAAAGCAGAAAGTAGGGGTCTGGATTAGGACCAGAGTAGGGCTGGAGATCTCCTGCAGCTGCAGGAGAGGTGTCAGGGCCACATGACATGGCCTGGAGGGCCGGATTCGGCCCGCGGGCCTTGTGTTTGACTTCTGTGGCATAAGGGGTGGATCGGAGGACAGAAGATTTAAAAAAAAAACCAATAGCCAGCAACACTAGGGACACATGACTAATGCCCCGTACACAAACGATCAGAAATTCCACCAGCAAAAGTGGGATGTGAAATTTTGGTCAGAAAATCCGACTGTGTGTATGCTCCATCTGACTTTTGCTGGCAGAATTCCAGACAGCAAAAGATTGAGAGCAGGAAAAAGTTCCTATCCGAAAATGCGTTCATCTGTATGCAATTCGGAGACGCAAGAAATCACGCATGCTCGGAAAACAATTCAATGCATGCTCGGAAGCATTGAACTTCATTTTCTCAGCTCGTTGTAGTGTTGTAAGTCACCGCATTCTTGACGGTCGAAAGTTCAGAGAACTTTTGTGTGACCGTGTGTATGCAAGGCAAGCTTGAGCTGAATTCCATCGGAAAAACCATCCAAGTTTTTTCTGACAGAATTTCTGATCGTGTGTACGTTGCATGACTGTAAGTAATGGCCCCTGTGCTGGATTTTTTTTCAATTTTTGACTAAACTGGGCTTTACATATGAAAAATCAGTTTGTATGACTGCTTATGTTTAGCTTAAAGTGGATGTAAACCTGATTCATGAAATTTGAGCTGGGCACATATATCTGCAGTGTTTTGTTATCTCTCCTCAAAGCACTATGTCCCATAGCTGTCTCCTGCTCCGTTCTTCTGTTATCAGCTTGATAACTCCTGACAAGTTCTCTGTCACATATGCCATGTTGGCATGCAATGCCAAGCTGCTGCTAACAAAGCAAACAGAATATTGGCATGCATTAAAAAGGGGATCAACTCCAGAGATAAAACGATAATTCTCCCACTCTACAAGACTCTGGTCCGGCCGCACCTGGAGTATGCTGTCCAGTTCTGGGCACCAGTCCTCAGGAAGGATGTACTGGGAATTGAGCGAGTACAAAGAAGGGCAACAAGGCTAATAAAGGGTCTGGAGGATCTTAGTTATGAGGAAAGGTTGCGAGCACTGAACTTATTCTCTCTGGAGAAGAGACGCTTGAGAGGGGATATGATTTCAATATACAAATACCATACTGGTGACCCCACAATAGGGATAAAACTTTTTCGCAGAAGAGAGTTTAACAAGACTCGTGGCCACTCATTAAAATTAGAAGAAAAGAGGTTTAACCTTAAACTACGTAGAGGGTTCTTTACTGTAAGAGCGGCAAGGATGTGGAATTCCCTTCCACAGGCAGTGGTCTCAGCGGGGAGCATTGATAGCTTCAAGAAACTATTAGATAAGCACCTGAATGACCGCAACATACAGGGATATACAATGTAATACTGACACATAATCACACACATAGGTTGGACTTGATGGACTTGTGTCTTTTTTCAACCTCACCTACTATGATAAAAGTAGCCAGAGTTTTGTATTGGGAAGGATGCTCTAAATAGATTAGCACAGAGCTGAACTATTCAACAAACAGAGCTGAAAGTCTCTACCTATAAGGAGAGGTATGTCTGTATGCCCAGGCTTTACTGCAGTGCTAACCAGGAAGAGAAAATCTCCTAACAAAATCTGCACTTTCTAAACAGTATATAAAGATGAAGACAGCAGATATACATGTAAAACTTATGTAGGAGGATTTGTTTCATCCCTGTGTATCATCTGAGGCTGAACACATGGAGACAGAACCTTCGTGTCAGGTATGTCACAGGAGTAGGATTCTACCTGCCTTTTGGGAAGGTCAGCGGCTCAATCTCACACAAATATCTTATGGTGGATGGAGATAAAGTTGCTTTTGGTTCCTTCAGGTGGTTTGGGAAAAGCCTGTCGTGACGATCCTTCCGGATGATGGTTTGATGCCCATTGGTTGATGCACATCGGGTCGGCTTCAGTCTTCTGGATATCCCTTCACCACTTCAGGGGAGTGGAGAGGTGCTGCAGAGATTCCAGCCTTCCGGAGATCCTTTTATAGCCGTGGTGGGGCTCAATGTTTCATTGACTCCATGTCATAAGACACGGGAGTCCACGCCATCCGGTAAGAGTACCCACCCTTCTCTACTCATTGATGCTTTACACCTTTGATGTTGTTCTTCAGTCACGGATTCACATTGTTCATCACTGACTTTGTTGTTCCACCTGCGGATTCACATTACCCACACCTGCAGGTATTTCCCAACACTTTAATTTGGATTGATTTCTTTTTATAGTGTGGACTTATTACACATTTTATGCATACTATGTGTTTGGATTTTGAACTCATGTTCTACCACTAGGTGCATCATTCATGTTCTGGCTACACTAACACCTCATACTTTTTTTGAGCCCTGCATTTTCCTTTATATTTATCATCTAAGGCTGTTTACTTCACTGGGTATATGTGAGGGTTTACATCCGCTTTAACAAGAATGGGGAGGGGGGATGTCTGCTGCAGACAAATCCAGCATAGGTTTACCTCAGGATAAAGTATAGTCTTAGGGGAAACTTTATAACCTAACCACCATTTCACCTTAAATGCCTAGCCCTATGAGGCAAACAGTGTTTGCCTCATAGAGCTTTGTGTCTGATGTCTTTTTGAGCCTTGTTAGAGACCTAGCCTAGTTTTTTTGAATATCTGGTAACTTACCTTTGGCCTGGCCTTGAGCACAATTTTGCCTTACGCTTTGCACTCCACCTTGGTATCATCTAATATTCTGGCTGTTACCAGAGTGGTTTTCACCTACTTTCTTAACCGTACTTTTTTCTCAATTCTAATACTACATCCTGTTTGTTTGAGCATCTGGTAACATACTTTTGGACTGGCCTTGAGTATGATTTTGCAAAACGCTTTGAACTCCACCTTGGTTTTGAATAATAAAGAAATAGACTTGGGCCTCGTCCAAACAATACATGCAAAGCTAATAGAAATAACAGGAGAACCCCCAGTATTCTACAATAACGGACTATGACCGCACAGACAACATTATATTAACCACCGTATGGGCCATGTTTATCTAATTTGTATATGTTTATTTTATTATTTGTATGTTTTTTATACCCATTTCCCCTGTTGGGGTTTCACTCAAATATTTTAATTGTTTTCTGAATAAAATACAAAGTTTTAATCTAATATTTCTCCTTTTTGTGGCCGATATAGTCCATCATTGTAGGAACTGGGGGTTCTCTGGTTATTTCTATTAGCTTTCCACCTTGGTTTCATCTAACATTCTGGTTGCCACCAGAGTGGCCATCTCTGAGTTTTCACCTACTTTCTTAACTTCATTTTTGTTTTAATTCTAGTACAACATCCTGTTTGGTTGATTATCTGGTAAATTACCTTTGGCCTGGCCTTATGCACGATTTTGCCTTACTCTTTGCACTCCACCTTAGTTCCATCTAACATTCTGGTTGCCACCAGAGTGGCCATCTCTGGGTTTTCACCTACTTTCTTAACCTTACGTTTGTCTTAATTCTAATACTATATCCTGTTTGGGTGAGTATCTGGTAACATACCTTTGGCCTGGCCTTGAGCATGATTTTGCCTTACACTTTGCACTCAACCTTGGTTTCATCTAAAAGTCTGGTTGACACCAGAGTGGCCAAATCTGAGTTTTCACTTACTTTCTTACCTTTACTTCTGGCTCAATTCTAATACTACACCCTGTTTGGTTGAGTATTTGGTAATTTACCTTTGGCCTGGCCTTAAGCACAATTTTGCCTTATGTGTTGCACTTCACCTTAGTTTCATCTAACATTCTGGTTGTTACCAGAGAGGTCATCCCTGAGTTTTCACCTGCTACACAAGCTCCAACAACATCATCAGTGGCTTTGATCAAGACCAGGTACCTCTGGAGTCAGCATCCTTGAGAGAGGCTTGTACCATCTTACTGGTGTCCAGGAGCTTCCACCATTCCTGATCCCTACCCACAAAGGTCCTCTGTCCAATATAGGGTTCCTTACACTAAGGAAATGTTATAAACAAATAACATTGATACACTTTTGCTCTCCCAATTTCCCTGTGGAGTGCATGCTGAAAAATGTCTTCATAGACAGCTGTTATGATTGCTGTAATTAAGTGTTCTTGCACAGCAAGACCACTTACTGTTATCTCACATATATATTATTAGTGGGAATGCTTTAGCAGTCCCACTATTGTTATTCGATTTTATTTATTTTTATTTTTATTTGGCTCTGCATAACTTCTGCATACTTTCAGCTATTAAAACCATTCAACTATTAAAATGTTCGTCTCTTTTAGCTGATGTGTGCTCTTTTTCAACTTTTTTTCTACCATTTATACTTTTTAAAATATTAAGCTTTTTAACACTTTTTTTTAACATTGAAGTCAATGGGAGCATGCTTCAGATCCTTAAAATCTTCTTCCGCTCCCAAAAGTTTCAGCTCCTTCATACTTTCACCTATAGACGCCAAACAAACTTTAAAATGTTCACAAAATATTCAGCTATCTGGCTATAGCTTTTCAGTTTGATATCTTTTACAGTTTTTGAGAAAAAGCTTTTTGTTTAGAGGTCATTTCAGGAAATTTTAGCCATTAATCAGAGTGTACTGTGTTTGTTTTGTTGCCATGGTTACCAAAGCTTCTGTTATACACAGGGGGGGAGGTGGCTGGAGCATCTCAGCTCTGATTACAGAGCCCGGGGGAGGGGACAGACACACCATGTACTGATTTATAATAGAGGAATATGATGGGGCACTTTTGATAGGGCAATTCTGATGGGGCAGTTTTGATGGGGCAATTATGATGGGGCAGTTTTGATGGTGGCAATATGATGGGGCAGTTTTGATAGGGCAGTTCTGATGGGGCAGTTTTGATGGTGGCAATATGATGGGGCAGTTTTGATAGGGCAATTCTGATGGGGCAGTTTTGATGGGGCAATTCTGATGGGGCAGTTTTGATGGGGGCAGTTTTGATGGTGGCAATATGATGGGACAGTTTTGATGGGGCAATTATGATGGGGCAGTTTTGATGGTGGCAATATGATGGGGCAGTTTTGATGGGGACAATTTTGATGGGGCAATTCTGATGGGGCAGTTTTGATGGCAATATGATGGGGGCAGTTTTGATGGTGGCAATATGATGGGGCAGTTTTGATGGTGGTAATATGATGGGGCAATTCTGATGGGCCAGTTTTGATGGTGGCAATATGATGGGGCAGTTTTGATGGGGCAATTCTGATGGTGGCAATATGATGGCACAATTTTGGTGGAGAAATTCTGATGGGGCAGTTTTGATGGTGGCAATATGATGGGGCAGTTTTAATGGGGACAATTTTGATGGGGCAATTCTCATGGGGCAGTTTTGATGGCAGTATGATGGGGCAGTTTTGATGGCAGTATGATGGGGCAGTTTTGATGGCAGTATGATGGGGCAGTTTTGATGGCGGCCGTTTTAGCAATTTAGCTATTCAGCATTCCCACGCATTTTCCCCAGGAAATGCATATTCTAGTTATATTTTTAACACTTTCATTGTTGTTTTGTTTTTAAGATTGTGTCTAGCAAGAGACTGACCAAACCACTCGTAATGAAAAATGGCAGACCAGCAGCCAAAGGAACAATAACGGTATAGTCATCCATTGTGGTTTTCTTTTTTTTTCTTTTATTTTGATTGTGTGGATTTTACTTTGTCGATTGACCTCTTACACCTCATTGAATGAGGCTTAAAAAGAATAGAGGTAAACGTTTTTTGTAATATCCAAACACGAAATTGTAAGATGCATGAATGCATACCTTGAAAACTGTGTTTCCTGTGGCTGTCTAAATTGTTTCCCACCTGGACCCGTTTTTTCCATGGCTAACAGCGTGGATGGTGGAATCTCCATTGTATTAAGAACCCATGGCTTCCTGAATACTGAATACGGTTGTTCTGACAAACTGGCTGCATCTGACAGGATAAAGTCACTCTTCAACCAAAAGTTTTTATATAAGCTCCGTTTATTTTTAAACCGATTTTGTCAAGTTGTATGGTGCTTAAAGACCACTCATGGTTCCAACGTTGGCTAGTTCAGCATCAGCTAAAATTAAAGCTGTTTATGCCCAAAATGAGGCCAGCTAGGAGTAGGCAAAATACAGATTTGTTTTAAAATTGCATGTCTCTAAAACACATAGGGGTCGATTTACTAAAGCACGAGCACTCAGAATCTGGTGCAGCTGTTCATGGTCGCCAATAAGCTTCTGACTTCAGCTTGTTCAATTAAGCTTTAACAATAAAACCTGGAAGCTGATTGGTTTCTATGCAGAGCTGCACAAGATTTTGCACTCTCCAGTTTTAATAAATAACCCCCAGATCCTAATGTAAACTAATAAATATTTTTGTTCTTCAAAAGGAGCATATCTATTATATAGTGCAACTAATGTTTCAGTATTGGTTTTTACTTTTTTCAGATGTTTGCGGAAGAGATTAAGGATAACAGAGTATTACAGTTTGAAGCGGAAGCAAGAAAATTGGACAATAAGGTCAAATGCTGTTCTTTACTGATTACAGTGGAACCTCGGATTACGAGCATAATCCGTTCCAGGAATATGCTCGTAATCCAAAGTACTCGCATATCAAAGCGAGTTTTCCCATTGAAGTCAATGGAAATGAAAATAATTTGTTCCGCATTGACTTCAATGGGATGCAATACCGCATGCAGCCAGAGGCGGGGGGTGCCAGGGAAAGGGCCGAAAAGGCCCGGGGACACTTTGGCGGACCTCGGCATACCTCGGAAAGACTTCCTACCTAAGATTTGCCGAGGTCAGCCGTGCTGTGCTCGGGCCTTTCCGTGCATTTCCGAATGTGACGTTCGGCACTGCTCGGCTCTGGCACACCCCCCCCCCCACCTCAGGCCAAAAGCGGTACTGCACACCGCTTTGGCCTGAATTGTGCTCGTTTTGCGAGACAACACTCGCAAACCGAGTTACGATTTTTAAAAATACAGTGCTCGTATTGCGAAACGCTCGTTCACCGCGTTACTTGCGATCTGAGGTTCCACTCTATATTTCAGATTCTTGTAGCTTTTATTAACTGATTAGATATTTGACCTTCTTATTGGTCCACATACAGTGGCCTTGTACAGTCCTCTGCAGTCTAGTATTTTTCAGTAATTAATGTGTTCAGAGAGTGGTGAGGAATGTAATATATAACATTTACATGGTAATTTTTGCAGGATTTCTTTGGAAAGTCGGACCCTTACTTGGAGTTTTACAGACAGGGGGGTGATGGAAGATGGCAGATGGTTCACAGGACAGACGTAAGTGCAATCATAGGTAAAAGAAGGTGCAACCTAATCATGTCCCTAATGCTGTTGTATGCTAAGGAGTTATTCAGCAAGATAGATGAACCAGCCTTAAAGTGTTACTAAACCCACAACAGTAAAATCAGTCTGTATATGCAGCATAGCATGCTTGTTATACTCACTGTGGAGCTTAAGGGGTTAATCCTCTGCATTGTGTAAAAAGGCTATTTTTATTCTGTATGCACAAATCCTTCCCTCCTGCACTGTCTTTCTGGGGAAGGCCAGCTAACAAAGGCAGAGTAGCCAACCTGCGCATGCTCAGTTATGTCTTTTATGCTGGAGAGAACAGTTTCTTGTTCTCAGAGCTAGCCAGGTCACGTGATATTGACATCACACTTGTGGGCGTGTATACAGGCTGAGGTAAAAATCTCCTCCTACCTGAACTCTCAGCACTGGAGAAACTGTGCAGTTTATGATGTAACCATGGTATACAGATCATCCAAAAAGGTATATGGTGGCAATATTTTAATGTAAAAAGAAGATTTATAAGCTGTGGGCACTGTGGGGGGGGGGGGGGGGTGTTTAGTAACACCAGAGACCTGCCATTTATAGTATAGTTACTTTCTGATCTAAATGATCTTTCATTACAAAGTGAAAATTCATGTCATGTAAAAGCTCAAACTTTCAGCATCTGTCTGTTTCTGAATGATCATGTCTGATCATGTTTGGCCACTTGCAAAGCTAAATGTATATCTGCAGCCTGATAACCAACACCACTAAATCATTTCTGTTAGTAGCAATGTTTTTGGATTTTTTTTTTTTTTGTCATAAAAAAAATAGTTTCCTTTTGAATTGAACTTGACCTGATCCTTATCTTTATTAGTTAGTAATAATAAAGTGTAAGTACCCCTCTCTTGAGATCAATGTCTGTATCCCTGCGGAGTTCCCCCCGGATTCCTGGTCCAGACTGTGTACCTTTTTGGCCAAGTGCTGCCCCCTCCTGGCACTAAGCTACACCCTCTGTCCTTTAACATTTAAATGTGACAGAGGTTGTAGTTTGGTGGCTGGATGAATTAGGGCTTATTATCGACTTTGGTAGAATTTGAGGCTCCATGTACAGCCTGGGCCTGGTGTCCAAGGGCCTGCACAGGGACACACGGACCAATTTGAAGACCAATACAGCTACAGACACAAAAAGGTACCTACTTTTTTTTTTTACAACACTGTTATTAGCATAGAAATACTTTATGGCAGATGAGGTTCACTTCAAACTGCATGCTGGTTTCTAGAAATGGTGTGATTGTCTCCTGAATTATATATTAACCCCCCCCCCCCAACCCGTAGAAGAATTCAATTTTTATATTGTTAAATTATTTTCTCAGAAATAATTTATAGTGGGTTCTAACCAATATTTGAATCCTAGGCTATAGGAAATAAATACACTGCATTTACTGTACTGTGTTCTGTGTGAACATTTTTATTGTGTACAATTTCTTCTCAGGTGGTCAAAAATAATCTGAATCCTGTCTGGAGACCCTTCAAAATACCACTGCGGTCCCTATGCAATGGAGATATGGAGAAGCCAATTCGGGTAAAGGATATTTACTAGTAATATACTCCTAAAAATTGTGCATGTGTCTGTTATTATAGAACCACCAGCACTTCAGAAGTACCTGTTGTTAAAGTATAGAGGAAGCTGTTACTCTTCAAGGTAATTAGTGGGAATGCTTTAGCAGTCCCACTATTGTTATTCGATTTTATTTATCTTTAATTTCATTATTTAATTTTATTCCGTACGTTTTTTGGCTCTGTGTAACTTCTGCATACTTTCAGCTATTAAAACCATTCAACTATTAAAATGTTCGTCTCTTTCAGCTGATGATGGGACTTTTTCAACTTTTTTTTTACCATTTATACTTTTTAAAATATTAAGCTTTTTATCACTTTTTTTAACATTGAAGTCAATGGGAGCATGCTTCAGATCCTTAAAATCTTCTTCCGCTCCCAAAAGTTTCAGCTCCTCCATACTTTCACCTACAGACGCCAAACAAACTTTAAAATGTTCACAAAATATTCAGCTATCTGGCTATATCTTTTCAGTTTGATATCTTTTACAGTTTTTGAGAAAGAGCTTTTTGTTTAGAGGTCATTTCAGGAAATTTTAGCCATTAATCAGAGTGTACTGTGTTTGTTTTGTTGCCATGGTTACCAAAGCTTCTGTTATACACAGGGGGGAGGTGGCTGGGCAATCTCAGCTCTGATTACAGAGCCCGGGGGAGGGGACAGACACACCATGTACTGATTTATAATAGAGGAATATGATGGGGCAGTTTTGATGGGACAATTCTGATGTGGCAGTTTTGATGGTGGCAATATGATGGGGCTGTTTTGATAGGGAAATTCTGATGTGGCAGTTTTGATGGTGGCAATATGATGGGGCTGTTTTGATAGGGAAATTCTGATGGGGCAGTTTTGATGGTGGCAATATGATGGGGCAGTTTTGATGGCAATATGATGGGGGCAGTTTTGCTGGGGGCAGTTTTAGCAATTCAGCATTCCCACGCATTTTCCCCTGGAAATGCATTTTCTAGTTATTCTTATTATAGCCAAATTTACCACCCTAACTCCTCCCACAGTTTTTACACTACATAGACAAGTAATATACCGAAACATGCGGATTGTTCTATTACTTTGTGGTTCACAAAATATCGTTGTTTTTGCGGTGAAATTGGTCCCATAGTAATTAATGGGGAAATGTTCAAAACTAGAGTGGGAGGTGACAAAAACTGAAAAAACTGAAAAATCAGGACATGATTTCTAAACTGCCACCACTCCCTCATTTTCAAGCCCACCTACACAAATCTTATATCAAAACGTTTAGCTATCCCTGCTGCCACTAAACATGTCCACGGCTAAGCCTTAGCCCGGGTTCACACCTATGCGACTTAGATGTGCGTTTCCACACATCTAATTCGCATAGAAGGAGAATGTGACTGGCTCCCTATGGAGCCGGTTCACATATCTCCGGGGCGGCTGCGGAGCGCACTGCACAAAAACGCTGTGCGTCTTTGGCTCCGTTTCAGTGCCGAACTCAGGCATAGAATCTGCCCTGATTCGTCCCTGAAACGGGGAACAGGGCACACAGCGCTCCTGTGCGATCCGCAGCCCGATGTAGTGTGAACCCGGGCTTAGTCCTGATAGTTTCCACAATATGACAATTTGTTTGCAACTCACGCCGTCCATTGACATTCATTGAAACTACACTCTAGCCACTTCAAATTTGAAGGGCAATATCTAAACTGCGACCGTGCCTCTATTTTTAATATTTCAGAGACATACTATGCATCAAAATCTAGGTCTGGGTCTTGTGATTCTCACAATATAAAGCTCTTCACTGTAGGATTTATAGTTTTTAAAATACAACCGTTTGAAGTACTGCACAGTTATTACAGCTATCATGATCCTGTGTATTGAGCAGTGGTTATGAAGTTATGCTTCATAAAGGGCATGAGCGTTGCTAGGAAACAGTTGTTGTAAACACAAGATGCTGAGACCCCCCAAATGCATGTGGTCATACCTTCATTTGCTAGGCTTGATAATGCTTGTAGACTACTGGTGGAGGCAAGAACACTTCACACAATTTCCCCAGAAATTGTAGCTTTTCTAGTTTATTTTATTTTCTTACAGCTCTGAATTAAAATTTAGCCAAGCACACACAGGACCTCCCATGATGACCATTTTGCTAACCCAACACACTATCAATAAACTAACATGTAAAACACAAGGGTTCCAGGAACACGTTTCATCAGATAATAATTTCAGGCAAAAAAGTGTTGAATTAGGAAACACAGAGCAGGCTGAACATTTCCATCTAGCCTGGATTTGACAGACATAGGAAGAGGGAAAGAGATGTCATATTGTAATCATTTAAATACTTCCTCTTACCATGCAAGAGGTCATAAGACATCGGTCTGCCTTTGTGAAAACAGTGAGATTTACTGTGATACTTGTCTGAAAAATGTCTACCAGTCAATTAAATTCGGACGCCCAGACTCCTCGGTGTGGTTTCATTATGATTATCTAACAGTGAATGAAAATAAACCAAGTACTGTACAACAAGCTCTGTTATCCTTCTCGGGCCGCAGAAAAAACTGTCCTACTCCACATCTGATAGAAGAATAGGCCTGATCTTTTTAACTCGTTTTCATGAATAAAAGATTTCCTGTTCTGATCAACCTTCTGTCCTTGAACAACATTACTATTACCTGCTTCTATGCAGCAGCTGGATGATGAACACAAGTTAAAGCTTAACTCTGGGCAATTTTTTTCTTCCTTCAGTCATTTTCTTCATAAAGCAGCTCAGTCTGCAATGCTCACCTTCAATATGGAGCTGTCCACAGCACTTCCACCAGAGCTTTTTTCGTGCTGGTCCTCTGCTCATGTAAACAGGTATATGATATAGTACCCCATCTGAATGAGGCCAAAGGATTGAGCACTTACCCCAAAAGGAGTCGCTGAGTTGATCAGGTTCCTCTGTCCTGTTCCAGTGATAAACCACAGAAACATGTGCCCAATACTCACTGACACGCCTTGTAACTTACAAAGGGCTTTATTAAAGTGGTTGTATACCCTTTTTGTATTTTTACCTACAGTTAAGCCTATTATAAGGCTTACCTGTAGGTAAAAGGAATATCTCCTAAACTTATATGGTTTAGGAGATATTCACTTAGCATGCAGCCGCATGCGCTGTGAAGGCCCGGCTGAAGGTCCGGCAGACGCTGCCGGACCTTGCCAGGAAGAAGACTCCCACGCGCATGCGTGGGAGTGACGTAATCGCGGCTCCGGCCACTCACAGTGCCAGAGCCGCGAACCCAGAAGAAACGCTGAGGGAACATGTCAGCTCCCTCGGCGTGGACCGGGAGCATATGCCGAGGCCTCGTTCTAAGGTAAGTATTTCATAATGAGCTAGTATTGGAGTGCTTTAAAACAGAGTATATTTAAAATCCAAACAGGGAAAGAATGTTGCTAAAAGAAAAGAGTCTATGGCAATTATTAAGAACAGCACTATCCCACAGAGGAGGTAAACAGGAAAGTCAGTAGCCCACCACTATCTCTCCCCGGATCAGCTGCAGTCTTTCACTGGATGAAGCTTGTGGCACATGGGTTTCCAGCATGGGATCTGCCATTGTTTCTCTCTCTGCACAATGGCTACCCCAGCAGAAACCCACCCACAAAGGCAGCCTAGACCAGAACACAGCAACAGTCTCTCAGAAGCCCCACACATAGGTTCATGGGTCATCGTAATACAGTCTATTTCAGCATAGCAGGAAAAATGCCTTGGCACGTAGGTTCCCAGTAAACAGCAACAGGCCTGCACAGCAGTGTCCCTTCTGGAAGAGCAGCAGCCTGTGTCCCCTCAGCAGCACACACGGAATTATGCCCTGCAGCCTCCTAGTCCCCCTTCCCCAGTATAGGCTTCCAGTTACTCCGCAAGAACTGCACCATACAAGAGCTACATCCTCCAGCAGCCCTTGCGCCCATTCTGCTCTATCCACCAGTGGCCAGAGCCACGTGTACGGCCCAGTGGCCAATGAGAGTCCTTCTCTTCCCTCTGTTGCTAGAAGTGGGCTCTAACACAGTGGTGTAGTGGATAGCACTTTCGCCTAGCAGTAAGAAGGGTCACTAGTTCGAATCCCAACCATAACACTACCTGCCTGGATTTTGCATGTTCTCCCTGTGCCTGCATGGGTTTCCTCCGGGTACTCCGGTTTCCTCCCACACTCCAAAGACATGCTGGTAGGTTAATTGGATCCTGTCTAAATTGGCCCTAGTATGTAGGAATGTGAGTTAGGGACCTTAGATTGTAAGCTCCCTGAGGGTAGGGACTGATGTGAATGTACAATGTAAAGCGGTGCGTAAAATGACAGCGCTATATAAGTACCTGAAATAAATAAATAAATAAATAATTCCAGACTGCAACTGCAGCCAACCTGCATCCTTTCCTCCTCCTCTCCCTGTGCTCTGTCAGTCCTTACAGTGAGGGAGCAAGGGTCTACTCCAACGGTTTCTAAACAAAGGGCCAGTTTACTGTCTTTCATTCGTTAGGGGGGCCAGAATAGGGCCAGTGGGAATAGAAAATGTCCTGTCATTCAGTGGGAGTAAACAATGCCCCATCTTTGATATCAGAGGAAGGACATCTGCCCCATTATTGGTGTCATTGGGTGAAATTTTGCCCCATCGTTGATGTTTATGGAAGAAATAGTGCCCCATCATTGGTGTCAGTGGGAGGAATTTTGCTCTATCATTGGTGTCAGTGGGAGGAAAAGTGGCTCATTGTTGGTATCAATAGAAGGAATAGTGACCCATCAATGGTGTCAATGGAAAGAATTGTGCCCCATCATTGGTGTCAGTAGGAGGAATAGTGCCTCATCATTGGTGTCAGTGGGAGCAATAGTGCCCCATCATTGGTATCAGTGGGAGGAATAGTGCCCCATCATTGGTGTCAATAGAAGGAATAGTGCCCCATCACTGGTGTCAGTGGGAGGAATTGTGCCCCATCTTTAGTGTCAATGGGAGGAATAGTGCTTCATCATTAGAGTCATTGGGAGGAATTCTGCCCCATCATTGGTGTTAGTGGGAGGAATTGTGCCCAGTCGTTGGTGTCAGTGGAAGGAATTTTGCCCAGTTGTTGGTGTAAGTGGAAGGAATTTTGCCCAGTTGTTGGTGTCAGTGGAAGGAATTTTGCCCTTTTATTGGTGCCACTGGGAGGAATAGTGCCCCTTCATTGGTGTCAATGGAAGGAATTTTGCCCCATTGTTGGTGTCAGTGGGAGGAATTGGCCCTTTTGATGGTGTCATTGGATGGAACAGTGCCCCAAGGGTCTGATAAAGGCAAACAAAGGGCCGAATCCCTTATCTACACCAGTGGAATTGTTCTGTTACATAGCTAACAGGTCCAGCAGGATGGCTATTTTTTTTTTTTTTTTTTAAGTTGAAATGGTTGTCTGTGAAAGAAGAAAAACATGACAATTGTTTATTTGACACAGTGCTTTAGCAAACTTAAAGTGGAGGGCCACCCAAAAAAAAAAAAAAATTGCACTAAAAATTTTAAATTTTTTTTTTTTAAAAACGTGAAAAAAAAAATTTTACTCACCTGAAACCCTTGTTGCTAGGCAGTCTTCCTAATCTGCCTCTTCCTATTCCGCGGCGTGTAATGCTCCTCGGTGAGCGGCCCCTTTGCCTTCTGGGATCTGTTTGTTCCCAGAAAACCATGGGGCCATTCACAGAGCGCCGCGCCGCTCGCGCGTGCGCAGTAGGAAACTGGTAGTGCAGCCGCAAGGCTCCACTGCCTGTTTCCCTTACCTAGGATGGCGGTGCCGGGACCCGAGAGCCGAGTGACGGGTTGGCCTTGGGCGGCCGACATCGCGGGCACCCAGGACAGGTAAGTCTACTTATTTAAAGTCAGCAGCTACAGTGTTTGTAGCGGCTGACTTTAAAAAAAAAATTTAGCTGGCCGGAATCCTGCTTTAATGGTATTCAATTAGGGTTTCGATCTATTCAACCTAACCTATAGCTAAGGCAGGCTATACACACAACGGATGGAGGAAAGAAAATTTCTCCCCTACAGTAGAATACAATGATCACTGCCAGCAGCTATATCTGCCGGCTGGTTGTACTGAATTTGATTAGCCTGCCCATACATGGATTGAAATTCAGCCAGTTCCTGCTGAACTGGATACATTTCAATCTGTCTACGGCCAGTTTAACACACCTTTTCATAGCTTAAGCCAGGTTTTAAACCTGCACCTAAATCCTAACCTTGACCTAACCCTTAAACTTTGCATACTCCTAAATTGAACCTGAAACCTAACCCCTAAATCTAATCATAGGCCTAAAAAAAACATTAAGGGATCTACTTGAAAAGCAGCAATGTGGCTGTACGTTAGCCATATCACTGCTTAAAAATAAAACTCAAAGGAATGGATTGTCCTAATGCAACATTAATGCATGTGTGCTAACATGCACCACCGTGGTGTGACCTTTAATTCATGTGAAGTGTCCTAGAATAGAACTTTCACTGAATTGAATAGATATGTCCACCTATAAGTATTTTTGGTGAATTACTAATATGTTTAGTGACCCTCCAGCTATTTAATATCGCATAAGTGAACCAAAAAAGTTTATGTGTACACAAAACAAAACACAAAAAGCCTGCTAAACATGGGGCGAACATAAGCTAGTATCAGATGGTTCAACAGAAACCAGCCAAAATTCGGACCATATGTACAGCAGCCTGTCCGATAGAAGCCGGTCTAACGATCTGCTTTTATCGAATGGACATGCTGGAAAATAAGCATCCAATCAGGGCTTACGGGCAATGGCTATGAGCACTGATCAGTGTGTTCTGGTGGAGGATCAGTCCCTCTGTCAGAACACAATAGCTTAGCGGGGGAGATTGCCAAACTAACATCGCCTTGTTAGTACAGCAATCTCTCCGTTTTCTTTACATTCAGCCAGCCCACTCCCAGAGTGTACCTGGCATAAGAGGAAGGACCCTTACCTGATACCCTGTGGCGCAAGACTCTTGGCGGGGGCAAGGCACACTGAGGTCCACCTAGTATGTGTACACAAAAAATGCATTTAGGGTGTGTCACATGGTTCCCTTTCAAAGCCTAGTCAACTCAGGTCGGTCGAATATTGGCCGATATTGGCCGGTTCCACAGAAACCAGCCAACAATCAGCTCGGGTGTACAGCAGCCTGTCTGACAGAAGCCAGTCTAACAGCTGGCTTTTATCGAATGGCCATGCTGGAAAGCCAGCATCCCATCAGCGCTTGCAGCCAATGGCTGTGAGTGCTGATGACTGTGTTCTGGTGGGGGGGGGGAGGGTCCCTCTGTCAGAACACAATAGCTTAGCAGGGGAAATAAATTTGAGAGGTCACCGTACTAACTAAGCATTATTAGTGCGGCAACCTCTCAGTTTCTCACCTCTCGCTGAACAAAAAAAAACTCCCTGTGTGTGCCCAGCATAAAAGGAAGGACACTTCCCTAATCCCTAGGGCCACAAGACTCCTAACGGGGCAAGGCACACTCAGGTCCACCTAGCCAAGGCCTGGTGGACCCATTTCCTCATGATCAGCCAAGCCAACCAACCGGTATTAGGTATAGGGGTTCTCCCAAAGAGAGACCCCCAAAAGCAGAGGCAGAAGGGACCTAAGGGCCACACATCCTCCCCCTAGACTTCAGGGTAGGCCCAAAGACCCACACCCTACAATCATTGATTTGGAAAACACACATACAGTAAGTGTAGGTGACACACACATAGTGAGAAATAATTAAAAATTTAAAAAAGGTGCCTCTTGGGGATGCTGCCAGTGAGATCACCATGCTATTTGCATTGCAGCTCTGACTACCCAGTGGGGCAAATACAAGAGACTATCGTGTTACCTTTTGGAGTTTTCATGTTGCAGTATGGGTTTTCAGCAGAAAGTACATGACTCTAGTAAACAAAACGGTTGATACAGCAACAGGGAGATCTCTCCATAAGTCTCAAGACACAAAACAAAATTTTCCAAAAACATGAAAGGCACCCTGTCAATGGGACGTCAGCTTGGTTCATCTATCGTCAGTAGTAGCATACTTACTCATCTTGACACATAGGAGAAGTAGTGTGCCTAACTGTTTCCTGATAAGTATGATGCCAGAATAAATGTGACAAGGTCATTTCCAGTAAGATGGGAGGCTCTCGAGCTTTTTAGAACATCCAGTGACGTCTCATTGGAGCACAAGACATCATTCTGTGTAGTCACTATACATATGTTTACCTCTGTATCTCAGTATGTCATCTTCCATAAAGACATTGATCCAGCACTGCTTTATATACGAGACATATGATATCATGCCACACCCAACACACTGGGGATTCTGTTGCAACATATGATTACTAGAAATCATCTTATGGACCATACTGGATAATTGTTGACATTTTGATATACAGGTTATAAACTTTTACATAGTGGAAAATAAAAAAAACTGGAAAATGCAAGAGCATATTATTTAAACAGAGTCACTGGTGAGCCATTGTGCAACAGATATTTAACATATAGCTGCTACCTGCCATACTACCTTGAAAACCATTGAGTGAGGACCACGTATTCATTATCAATGAGGTCCAAGCCAGTGAAAAGACACACATTCCATTATGCGTGCACAGAGAGTTTCAAAGCAGCCTTTTCTGAATATGGGTCCCTATACGGCAATGTCAGTTCCCTATGCTAGGCCCCCAACTGATAATACCACCTTGGAGATGGTTTTGCAAACTGATTATAAGCACTACTCAATGCACAAGAACACTCCAAGCACCACACTGACAAAGAGGATGCCATACCCAAGATAGGTTCTATACTATTTTTATCACACCAGGTTGAGTACCTTCAAAAAACAAACCTGCTCACTTTTTACTATAAGTTTGAGATAGGGAATCCAATATCAGCATGTCAGGGCAGATGGGGTAGAATGTTCTCTAAACATTAACAATTTTCCATCTGCAGCAATGCATTACGGTACTCTTCCCTGCAGACCATCCCTGGAGCCTCTCCTTGCAACTTATATCCACCAAACATCTAGGTGCTCTTAAGCTCACCTCTTCCCTTAAAGCGGAGTTCCACCCATTTAAAAGTCAGCAGCTACAAAAAGTGTAGCTGCTGACTTTTGATAATCAGACACTCACTCGTCCCACGGTCCAGCGATGCGGGCTCACGAAGCCCGGCTCCTCTCTGAGCCGCCGACATTCTAACTGTGGGCGTCTGGCTGAGGCTTCACAGCACTGCTCGCTGTGAATGGTCGGGTAATCTTCTGGGACCTGTGACATGTCCCAGAAGATTGCAGGGAGGGAGGGGGGAGAGGTGAACTTCCTTCTGGCGTCGCGGAGCCCGGGGAGGAAGTGGGAGCTGGGTGCCCATGAGAAATGGGTATCGGCTCCCCCCCAAAAAAAATTACATGCCAAATGTGACAAGTCAGGGGGTCACCATCACCTAAAGCGGAAGTTCCATTTTTGGGTGGAACTCCGATTTAACTATTGTCAGGTAGGCACTGCACTTATTCAGTTCCTTTTAAGCTGTGGTCTATCTGGATCAGAATGTTTCCTATTGACTTCCATGCCAAAACGATGCAGAAATGATTAGCTCTGTGAGGAATTTTTACAAATTGAATCTCAATTTACAAATTTACTGGTGAGAAAACTCAAAATATTTTACTATGTCATTATTATAAAAGTGTATGTAAACCCAACAACTAAATGTTTTATATTGCAGCTTACCAATCTTACTTAGATGTGGTGGCTGCATTAGTTCACTTTTTCAGACTTTTTTTTCCTTTAGTTTCTGTATGTACATTAGCTTTTTGTAATTGCTTGCGCGGTAGCTCCTACAATGAGTAGGGATGAATTTGATGTTCGTGTCGAACATAAGCTTGATCCGAACATCGGGTGTTTGCCCGTTTGCAGAACAGCGAACATTATGGGGCGTTCACAGCAAATTTGAGCGCAGCAGAACACCCCATAATGCACTGTGAGAACGCAGTGTATTGCTGTATGTTGATTGGTCAAAGCATGCACCTGACCTGCATGCTTTGGCTAATCACAGTGCCCTCTGCTAAGAGAGCCATAATTGGCCAAAGGCAGGGTGCCTTTGGCCAATCATGGCTCAGGGGTACTAAGTCCACACCGAACACTAAATAAGTCAGCTTACACGGCAGCCCTGTGTAGTGTTGTTGGCGTGGACACAGAGATAGCTTGAGTTAGATTAAGCAGGCAGGTTATTCAGTTAGTGGCAGTGTATTTGATATATATATATATATATATATATATATATATATATATATATATACAGTCAGTCTAATATATATAGCGGGGGGTGAGCACCGCTGTCAGGCGGGGATGAATGGGAGCCGTTCTTCCAGAGAAATAAAGTGTGGAGAAACAGAGAGGGTGGCCTGATTATTATAGCGTGGAGGAAGAGGAGAGGCTTTATCACAGAGCGGGGTTTGCACGCTGTATCAGCTTACATTACAATTGCAGTCCGTGCGCCGTCACACACAACCCCGCCCTCCTGACCCCGCACCTGTGACAGTGTGACAGACAGAACGCGCCCTGGCATTTGATTGGCTACCCTCTCTGCACAGGGGAGGCTGCACTGGTGAGACTGCAATGATGGACACAGGTGTGGCTTCACTGGTTAGGCTGCATGATGGACACAGGTGAGGCTGCACTGGTGAGGCTGCAATGATGGACACAGATGAGGCTGCACAGGTGAGGCTGCAATGATGGACATAGGTGAGGCTGCACTGTTGAGGCTGCAATGATGGACACAGGTGAGGCTGCAATGATGGACATAGGTGAGGCTGCACAGGTGAGGCTACAATGATGGACACAGGTGAGGCTGCACGGGTAAGGCTGCAATTATGGAAACAGGTGACGCTGCAAGGTTGAGGCTGCAATGATGGACACAGGTGAGGCTGCACTGGTAAGGCTGCAATGATGGACACAGGTGAGGCTGCAATGATTGACACAGATGAGGCTGCACGGGTGAGGCTGCAATGATGGGCATAGGTGAGGCTGCACTGTTGAGGCTGCAATGATGGACACAGGTGAGGCTGCAATGATGGACACAGGTGAGGCTGCAATGATGGACACAGGTGAGGCTGCACGAGTAAGGCTGCAATTATGGACACAGGTGAGGCTGCACGAGTGAGGCTGCAATGATGGACACAGGTGAGGCTGCAATGATGGACACAGGTGAGGCTGCACGGGTGAGGCTGCAATGATGGACACAGGTGAGGCTGCACGGGTAAGGCTGCAATTATGGACACAGGTGACGCTGCACGGGTGAGGCTGCACACAGTATCTAATACAGTGTGTACAGTTTCTACTACACTTCTGGTGGTGTACGCAGTACACAATACAGTGTAGCCGTAGTACAGTTGCTAATACAGTGCAGGCCATGTACACAGTATCTAATATAATGTGTACAGTTTCTACTACACTTCTGGTGGTGTACACAGTACACAATACAATGCAGCCGTAGTACAGTTTCTACTACTTTTCTGGTGGTGTACACAGTATCTAATACAGTGTGTACAGTTTCTACTACACTTCTGGTGGCGTACACAGTAAAAAATACAGTGCAGCAGTAGTACAGTTGCTAATACAGTGCAGGCGGTGTACACAGTATCGAATACAGTGTGTACAGTTTCTACTACACTTCTGGTGGTGTACACAGTATCTAATACAGTACAGTGTGGTGTTGCAAAACAAAATATACATAATGTCCGGAAGGCCACCAAGGAGAGGCAGACGCTCACAGGCCACTAAACGAGGGCAAGCAGCCTCTATGTCTACAGTCAACAGTGCTGGTCGTGGACACAGTGCATCCTCTGCAGGTGGCTGTGGGGCACGCTTGTCCTTTTTTTCTGCTGCTGGCCGTGTTATTGAGCCAGAACATGCAGAAGAATTGGTGGAGTGGATAACAAAGCCGTCCTCATCCCCCTTATCCCCTGTTACCCAGGCTCAGAGTAATTTGCTTTCCAACGCAGCTGCCAAAGTGGCCTATTCCCCTGGCTCCTTGTCCACAGTCACTCCTTCCGTAGCCCCACCATCATGCACGGAGGAGTCCCCAGAATTATTTGACCACAGTGTCGGGTATATGCTGCTGGAGTGATTTGAAGGCTCCGGTGTTGGTTCCCAGGTTGAGTAAGGGAGTAACGTGAGCCTAGAGTGAGGGGGTGCCCAAGAAGGACAAGAAACTGGCAGTCATGTTCCCCCAGCGGCAGCATACTGCCAAGTTTGCTCCAGTGACGAGGAGGAAGGGGATGATGAGGTCACTGACTGTACTTGGGTGCCTCAGAGAAGAGAGGAGGAGGAGGCACAACTCCAATGAGATAGGATGTCCTCTAGGGGCAGCTTAAGGGGAGCCACCCTATTGTATCACACCACAGAGCTCCGTGGATGCAGGGCGCTGCTGACTCCCCGCTGACTTTTAAAAGTTCCTTGGTGTGGGCCTTTTTCGAAACATGTGCAGCAGATTGCACCGTTGCTGTTTGCAACCTATGTCTGAAGTGGATCAAGCGTGGCAGCCGCTTGGCCACCACATGCACCACATGCTTGACCAGACATATGACAACCTGCCATGCAGTCCGTTGGCAACAGCACTTGAATGACCCACATCAAAGAAAAAAGCGGACCTCTCCTTGCTCCTCATCTGAGATCTCCAAGCCCACTAAACCTCCAGTCCTAAAACCTGAACTAAGAGGAATGAAGGTATAGCAATAGGTGTCCCAAGTACTTGCGGGCAATCTGCTAGCAGTACATCACCATCTGATTTTAGCAGGCAAATTTCCCTACCCCAGTTGCTGAACCATAAAAAGAAATTTGGTCCCAGCCATCCACATGCTCAGCATCTAAATGCTAGCTTGGCCAAATTGCTAGCACTGCAACTGCTGCCTTTTCAGCTGGTAGACTCTGCCCCATTTTGTGAATTTGTGGAATGTGCTGTAACTCAGTGGCAGGTTCCAAAATGCCATTTCTTTTCATGGGAGGCCATTCCTGCTCCCTACCAGCATGTGGAGGGCAATTCTTTGGCCTCGTTGGACAGGGTGGTCAGCAGTAAGGTGCAAATTACTGCTGACTTTTGGTCCAGCAGGCATGGGCAGGGACGTTACCTTTCCTTCACGGTGCACTGGGTAACTCTGCTGGCAGTTGGGAAGAATGCAGGACAGGGTTCAGTATTGTTGGAGCTTGTTCCGCCATCATGCCTCCAAAATGCTAGTGTTGATTCTGCCACAGCTCTCTCCTCCACCCCCTCCTCTTCTTCTTCTTCCTCTATGGCCTCTTCTGCAGATTTGTCCTCTGAACCAGCGGTGCTCCGTAAGCGTTCAAGGGGCTACGCAAGCAGGCAGGCAAAAAGATGCTATGCGGTGCTTGAGTTGGTCTGCCTAGGGGACAGGAGCCACACTGGGGCAGAGATTCTGTCAGCTTTGCAGGGGCAAGCGCAGAGGTGGTTGACGGCACGCCAGCTTCAGCCAGGAATGGTCGTTTTTGGGACAATGGCACCAACCTTCTCTCCGCCCTCCGACAGGGACACTTGACCCATGTTTGGCACACGTCCTGAATTTGGTGGTGCAGCGGTTCTTGAGCAGGTATCCAGGCTTACAGGATCTCCTGAGGCAGGCCAAAAAAGTCTGTGGTCATTTCCGCTGGTCATACAATGCCAGTGCTCGGCTGGCTGACATTCAAAGGGAATGCAACCTGCCCACCAACCGCCTCATTTGTGACATGCCCACCAGGTGGAACTCAACATTGGCAATGCTGCAGTGGCTGCACATGCAGCAGGGGGCCATCAATGAGTACTTGTGCGAGTATGGCACCAGGACAGGGTCAGGGGAGCTTGGCTTCTTTTCGCCACGCCAGTGGCTACTGATCAAGGTTGCATGCACTGTCTATTAAAGGCAGTCCCCGAGTTACGAACGGGTTAGGGACTGCCTGTTTGTTCCTAAGTCGGATTTATTCGTAAGTCAGAAGCGCATGCACAGAACGGCAGAGACGTTTCCGACGTTTTTCAATGTTTTCCGCTGTTTTCCGCCATCAATTTCCGATGTTTTCCACTGTTTTCCAATGTTTTCTGATGTCTTCCACTGTTTTCCAACGTCGTTTTCCGATGTTTTTCCGCTGTTTTCCGATGTGCCCACCGACGCCGCCGACGCCTCCCGTTCGTAGGTAGGAGTCGTTCGCAAGTCGGAGGTTCATAATTCGGGGACCTCCTGTACATCTATGTTGTGTAACTATTTGTTTTACTGTTGAAAACTTAATAAAAACAATTGAAAAGGATGCATGCACTGTCCTGTCACCATTTGAGGAGGCCACAAGGATGGTAAGCAGCGACAATGCATGCATCAGTTACACTGTCCCTCTAGTCTTCCTGTTGGAGCACACTTCCAGCTTTGTGGAATAATGGACAGAGCAGAACAGCGGGAGGAAAAGGAGGACTTCCTTACCTCTCAAGGCCCCCTTTATACAGATAGCATTCCTGGTCTGATCATTTCAAGCAACCATAGCCAGCATCTGCATTACATGGTGCAGGAATATCTAGGGGCAAGAGCAGACTTGGAGACCTTTCCAACAGAGCATCCACTGGGTTACTGGGTCTTGAGGATGGACCACTGGCCAGGACTTTCTCAATATGCAATTGAGCTACTGGCCTGTCCTGCATCCAGCGTTCTTTCTGAACGCACATTCAGTGCTGCTGGAGGGTTTGTAATTGATCATAGAGTGTGCCTGTCCACAGACTCCGTTGATAGGCTCACATTCATAAAAATGAATCAGTCTTGGATCAGCAGCTATCAAGCACCTGATGCTGATGTAACTGATTGAATTTTCTATGGATCTGGGATCCCTTGAAGCTTTCCTATGCTGACTATCCTATTCCTCCTCAATTTTTCTGCCCCTGTTTAACAGGGGCATGTAATTACAATTTTATATATAATATTTCACAGCAGGGCCCGTTCCTGGGCCCAACAATAGTATCTGTGAGGGGTTACAGTGTTGTGGCACCACCACCCAAGGCCCAATTTTTCTGCCCCTGCTTAACAGGGGCATGTAATTACAATCTTTGATATAATATTTCAGCGACTAGCCCATTTCTGCACCCAACAAGAGTATCTGTGAGGGGTTACAGTGTTGTGACACCACCACCCAAGGCCCAATTTTTCTTCCCCTGTTTAACAGGGGCATGTAATTACAGTTATTGATATAATATTTCATAGCAGGACCCGTTCCTGTGGCCAACAAGCGTAACTGTGAGGGCTTACAGTGTTGTGGCACCACCACCACCAAAGGCCCCTTTTTCTGCCCCTGTTCAACAGGGGCATGTAATTCCAAATCTTGATATAATATTTCACAGCAGGGCCCATTCCTGCACCCAACAAGATTAACTGTGAGGGCTTACAGTGTTCTGGTAACACCACCACCACCAAAGGCCGAATTTTTCTGCCCCTGTGTAACAGGGGCATGCATTTACAATTTTTGATATAGTATTTCGTAGCAGGGCCTGTTCCTGTGTTCACCAAGAGTAACTGTGAGGGCTTACAGTGTTCTAGTTTCACCAACGTCTAAGGCCCAATATAGGGCAGGCTGTATAGTATATATACTGCTGTTCAGAATATATAGTGCCTGGGGGCCTGGGGGACCCCCACGCCAATTTTTAAAAATTTTTGGTGCAGGTTTCCCCTTAATATCTATACCAGATCCAAAGGGCCTGGTAATGGACTGGGGGGGAACCCATGCCGTTTTTTTTCAATGATTTTCATCTATATTGCCGGGACCCGACAATACATTACAGCCGCGAGTAGTTTTAAAAAAAATAGAAAACAGAAAAATGTGGCTCAAGGGATGACTTACGGCCTCCACCACACCGCACCACGGCTCACCCGAATCTGATACCACTGCAGGATGGATGGAATTGAAACAGCCTCCAGGCTAAGGAAGCTGTCCGCAGGTGTCCCTCCAGATGTCCGCTGGATAATTCTGCAAAGCAGGGCCCGACTCCACACCATACAGATTCCCTGCATACAGATCCATGCTGGGTCCCAAGAGAGTGCGCCAGGCCTCAATCCCTCCCTCTTATAATCTCTCCCAGTGGTCCGTGCTTCCCCATTAGCCAGCTGGTAGGGGGCGAATCCCATCTGTACAGACTACATGTCCCAAGATGCTTTGCTCTGACTTCTCTCTGATTAAGCTGGTAACAGGTCAGCATCAACTCAACACCAGAAGGAAACGGCTCCCCCTGCAACAATGCCACAGTGTCTCCTGATTGCAGGAATAGGTAAATATCCAGCTCCTGGGTACATCCTTCCCCCACTTAAAATCTTTGGTCCCCAAAGAGGCAGGGATATTTCAACTATTGCTAGAAAGAAAGGGGTTAATCAACTCTAAGCATTATTCAAATTCAACAAATATTGAAATACGCATGATTCTGCTGAAACCACTTGTACACATTTTAAGTTAACTCATAATCAGTTTTCTGACAGGCCAAAGCAATAGCCATGTTCCACCCAGTGCTGTCAGAGGTTACATCAAGACCACCTTCTACCCAATTAATGGTAGCAGAGTCATATGTGGGGACTGGTCTTTGAATAGCAGGAATCGACTTATCAGAGTTCTCTCCCAGCGTGTCATAAGTGAGTCTTATAGGAGGGTGTATATTTCTCCTCAGTCTAACAGGAGAATGAGCTTCCAACTTTGGTGTAAGAGTCCTTTCAGGACTTTTTGCAAGAGTAAAGATCCTTTCAGGACTTTCCACAAGAGTAGAGTTCCTCTCAGGGATTTTCACAGGAGTAGAGTTCCTCTCAGGACTTTTCACAGGAGTAAAGTTAGTAGTCACAGACAATAGATCTGGGCAGGGAGTAGATGGACCCGATTTAAGAATGTTAAGACCAGCCTCATCAACAGCATTGAAGTTTAGTACATTGCTTCCACCTTCTTCCTCTAACAATGACATTTCCTTCTCCATGCGACTTCCTGAATCCACCACAGGTAAATCTCCATCAGTAAAGCTAATTAAATCTCCTTCAGCTGAATTCAAAATCGGTCTAGCAGTTCTAGTTTCCCTTTAGATTTGATTTGGTAAATTGGTAACCCTGGAAGCTTCTTACAGATGACATATAGTTGAGGCCTCTAGCGATCAGCCAATTTATGTTTTCCCGCCACACCCAGGTTCTTTAACAGCACTCGATCCCCTGGTTGTAAATCTTGTGCTTTCACCTTGAGATCAAAATTCTTCTTATTTCTCAAATTCTCGGGTGGCAGCATGTTGCATAGCTCTCTCATAAGCTTGCTTCAATTTTTTCCGTAAATGTTCTACATACCCTCTATGGGAAGTCAAGGAAGTATCATCTGCGGATGTTCCAAAAACGAAATCATTTAGAAGCCAAGCTTCTCTCCCAAACATAAGTCTGTATGGTGAATATCCGGTGGCATCACTCACGGTACTGTTGTATGCATGTACGACTGTAGCAAAATAATTTTCCCAATGATGTTTCAATGAAGTTCCCAGCATTTTCAGTAAAGTCAGATTGAACCTTTCAGGTTATGGGCCTCCCTGAGGATGGCATGGTGTAGCAAAAAAATTTCCCCAATGATGTTTCTTTTCAGTGGGTAAAGTTCCCAGCATTTTCAGTAAAGTCAGATTGAACCTTTCAGGTTATGGGTCTCCCTGAGGATGGCATGGTGTAGTTCGGGACTCTTTGATGCCCAGCAGCTTGCACAACTGATGTATGAGTCAGCTTTCAACATCTCTTCCTTGATCAGAATGAAACTTGACAGGTAGCCCGTAATGAATGAAGAACTTTTCTACAAGGAGCTTCGCCATAGTAGTAGCCTGTTGATGTTTGGTAGGGTAAGCCTGGGCATACCGAGTGAAATGATCAGTCACCACAAGAATATTACTTCTTTCACCTGTATCAGGTTCCAGGCACAGGAAGTCAATACACACCAACTCCATGGGCCCCTGACTCTGCAGATGTCCCATGGGAGCACTGGGAGAGTTTTTCTCTGAATGCAGGGTAAAAAGGAACGGCAATAGCTCTCTATCTCCCTTCTCATGTCAGGCCAATATAACCTATCTCTGACTAAGCGAAAAGTCCTCTCTATGCCCAGATGTCCATGCTCATCATGCAGAGCTATCAACACTGATGTGCAATGCTATTCAGGAAGGAAAAGTTCCCATGTTTCCTCTGACTTCTCAGCAGGGCCCCTCCTATACAGCAAACCATCTCTCAGCTGCAGACGATTTCAGACGCTGTGTAATATCTTAGCGCTGATTACAGGACTCTTCAACAGCCACTCTGGATATTGCTTAGCCAGAGTTTCAAGTACTAAGTGGCATTGAGGATTCTGCTCTTGATCAGTCTTTATATGTCTTTTTGATAGCCGAGGAAGACCCTCACCTCGCACTTGTGTCAACCCGCAGTAACATTGAGGCACTCCAGATGGAGGAATTCCTATAGACTCGGCTCCTACAGTTCCTTTCAGTCGTTGGACCAGGCATGGAAGAAGAAAAAGAAATCAAAGAGTCAACTCAAGTTTACACTTTAAAACATTGTCTCCCACAGAAATGTCATTAATAACTAAATAACAATCACTTATGAGATTTAAACATTCAGTATCGAACACCTCAATCCCTGTGCCTAACTGAGCGCATATAATGTCTATGTGAACAGGTTACAGTAGAGCAGAGGAATGGCTCTTATGAGTGTCAGACACCTTCACACATAAATGCAGGGCAGTAAATAACAAATACACCTTTTAGCAAAGAGAACTGTTTTTATATTCAATCTGCTCTTTCAGAGAGTTCTTGGTGAATTATGCTCTTTTTTTGTGATAAATGCTTAGTATTTATTAAAAAAAAAATAATAATAATATTTATGATTACTATTATTTTCCTAGACAGCAAACAAAACAACTAATTGTTACTGATAATAATATTAATAATGATTATATTTTTGTATTTATCTCATGGGAAAGTATAACCCAACAGTTTATGGTTAGGCTGGCTAAAAGGAACCAAGAAGTCCTCATAAATGAATCTCATGAATAGTGTTTTTTTGCATATTCCAAATTCTTCTTAATTATTTTTATTTATTTTATGAATGCATTCATACAGGTTGTGACAGTTGTTATTTTTTGCTTAATTTTTATTAATATTATTATTATTTCATTTCTAGCAAGCATATCAAGTCATGCTTACATATATTAAAGTGTAGTTCCACCCAAAAGGATGGTGACCCCCTGACATGCCACATTTGGCATATCATTTTTTTTTGGGGGGGGAGCGGTTACCCAGTTTTTATGGGCACCCAGCTCCCACTTCCTCCCCGGGCTCTGCGACGCCAGAAGGAAGTTCACCTCTCCTCCCTCCCTGCAATCTTCTGGGACACGTCACAGCTCCCAGAAGATTGCCTGACCATTCACAGCGCGTAGCGCGGCCCGCGCATGCGCAGTGCGCGCCTGACTGTAAAGCCACAGCCGGGCGCCCACAGTTAGAATGTCGGCGCCTCAGAGAAGGGGGAGAGGAGCGGGGTTTCATGAGCCCGCATCGCTGGTGACTGTCTGATTATTAAAAGTCAGCAGCTACAATTTTTGTAGCTGATGACTTTTAAATGGGTGGAATTCCACTTTAATAATGATTATATTTTTGTGCTTATCTCTAGAAAAGTATAACATAACAGGATATGGTTAGGGCGGCTAAAAGGAACAAAGAAGCCCTAATATATTAATCTGATACATTTTTCAATTCTTTATTTTTTTGCATAGTCCAAAGTCTTGTTAAAGTACAAGTCCAGACTCTAACTAAGCTTAAGACCCCTTTAACACTGGGGCGGTTTTCAGGCACTTTAGTGCTGGAAATAGCCTCTCCTAAGGGCCCAAAAACCACCTCTCATGCATTCCAGTGTGACTTTTCACACTCAGGCGGTGCGCCTGCGGGATGGGAAAAAAAGTCCTGCAAGCAGCATCTTTGGGGCAAGTTGGGAGCGCTGTATACAAAAAGCGTTTTGTTAGCGCCGCAAAACGGAAGTTTTTAACCCATTTTTTGGGGGGTTAAAAGCGCCCCACTAGCAGCAGAAAAGTGGTGCAAAATAGTTGTTTAAACAGCAGTAAAGTGCCGCTAAAACGAGCCGCGCTTTAGCGCTAACGTGGCTGCGGTCCAAGTGTGAAAGGGGTCTTAAACAGCTCCTACCCCCTCCTAAATTCTATTCTAACTACCCTGTAGAAGGAAGGTGTTTATACTTACCTGTTCTCAGGGCGTTCCAGTCCAGTCAGATGATCGGCTCCCAGCATAAATTTTAGGGGAGGGAAAGGACAGCCAACAACAGATGCGCCATAGTAAGCCTAATGCCGCGTACACACGATTGGATTTTCCGACAACAAAACCGGTCACACAAATGTTGTAGGAAATTCCGAACGTCAAGAACGCGGTGACGTACAAGACGTACGATGAGCCGAGAAAAAGGAAGTTCAATAGCCAGTGCGACTCCTTCTGCTTGATTCGGAGCATGCGTGAGATTTTGTGCGACAGACTTGTGTACACACGATCAGACTTTCCAACAACAAGTGAGGTTGTCGGAAAATTTGAGAACCTGCTCTCAAACATTTGTTACCGGAAATTCCGACAGCAAATGTTCGATGGAGTGTACACACGGTCGGATTTTCCAACAACAAGCTCACATCCTACATTTCCCGTTGGAAAGTCCGACCGTGTGTACGCGGCATAAGGGTGACCACACTGTCCAGGCATAGCATCTGTTGTCTGAACTTTCCCCTCTTGCTTGAATACAGCCACCTGGTGAGATCACGTGACCAGAGCGATGCACCCTGAGTATAAGTAATTAAAAGCATCTTCCTTCTGTCGTGAATACCGAGTGATTGTATCCTTTGAAACAGGCATAACCAGAAATGTGTGGGCTTGCGTGGAGAACACCGGTCACAAATATGATAAAAAAGAATGTAATTTATTAAGAATAAAGTTAATAATAATTATATATTCTAACAATATAAACGCATCTCCAATATACCAGAACCACATGAACCAAAACCAGATAATAGTGGTGGCTAGTGCTCCATTTTATGGGGGGGGCGGCAAACAAGGGGCACATAGGCAGAACTCCAAAGCAAGGAGGAGTAGCATAGGAAGAGCTAAATATACTCCCAGCAATAAGCATCAGGTGAGGACTAATTAGTATGAGCTGCTGGCTGCTGAGAGACACCCGGTGGTGGACACTGGAACTGCAACCTACAGGTCTGGGAGCCACAGTGCCACTAGCAGGCAAACCCATTCCTTACAGGTAGTTAGTATAGGAGTTAGAACTGGGTTGGGAGTGGTTTTAGGCTTAGTTAGTTAGAGTCTGGGATTCCACTTTAATTGTGTGATTCATTTTATTAATACATTCATACAGTGTGTTACAGTTGATATTATTTTGTTCCTTGGTTTATTATCATTATTATTATTTTTTTTGTTATTATTATTTCATTGCTAGCAAGCAAACAAAGCAAGTAATTGCTACTGTTAATAATAATTGTTATATTATTGTATTATCCCATGAGAAAGTATAACGCAGCAGGTTATGGTTAGGTTGGCTAAAAGGAACCACAAAGCATCCTTATATTCAAGTCATGAAATAGTCAAGTTTTGTATAGTTTAACTGACAATTGCACGGTCGTGCAATGATGTACCAAAACAAAATGTGTGTCCTTTTTTTCCCACAAATAGAGCTTTCTTTTGGTGGTATTTGATCATCTCTGCTTTTTTTATTTTTTGCGCTATAAACAAAAAAAACAACAATATTGGAAAAAGAAACTATATTTTTAACTTTCTGCTCTAAAACGTATGCAATAAAAAAAACATAAAAAATCTAATTTCTTCATCAATTTAGGCCAATATGTATTCTGCTACATATTGTTGGTAAAAAGAAAATTCCCAAAAAGTGTATATTGATTGGTTTGTGCAAAAGTTATAGCGTCTACAAACTATGGGATATATTTATGGAATTTTTATTTAACTATTTTTATTAATAATGGCGGCGATCAGCGAGTTATAGTGGGACTGTGATATTGCAGTGGACAAATCGGACACCTAACTGACACTTTTTTGGGGAACCAGTGACACTAATACAGTGTTCAGTGCTAAAAATATGCACTGTCACTGGCTGTGAAGGGGTTAACATCAGGGTCCATCAAAGAGTTACTTGTGTGCCTAAAATGTGTTTTCCAACTGTGGCAGAGGAGCTTTTACTAGTGGAAGGCATTGATTGGCAGTCCTGCTTTACAGGAACACAGTATATGGAAGAAAAATTGCAGCTCAAAAGCTCCAGACCTGTTGAAGACCTATACGATCTTGCAGGTTTGCAGCAACCAAACAAAACAAGTAATTGCTACTGATAATAACAATTGTTATATTAGTGTATTAATAATACATTCATGCAGTATGTTACAGTTGATTTTTTTTTGTTCCTTGTTGTATTATCATAATTTTTTGTATTATTATTTCATTTCTAGCAGGCAAACAAAACAAGTAAATGCTACTGATAATAATAATGGTTATATTAGTGTATTATTAATACATTCATACAGTGTGTTACAGTTGATTTTTTTTGTCCTTGTTGTATTATCATTATTTTTTTGTATTATTATTATTACTATTATTTCATTTCTCGCAGGCAAACAAAACAAGTAATTGCTACTGATAATATTAATGGTTATATTTGTGTATTATTAATACATTCATACAGTATGTTACAGTTGATTTTTTTTTGTTATTTGTGTTATTATCATTATTAATTGTTTTTATTATTACTATTTCATTTCTAGCAAGCAAACAAAACAAGTAATTGCTACTGTGGCCATATGAAAACTAAAAAAGTGGGACTTTGGGGGCACAAGGATATTTAAACTACAAAAACGTAAGAATGGTTTTTCAATTTTATTACAAAGTACAAAAAACAGACATATAGGTTTAAAAACAATACCAACTACATGTAGAACCTTATTACATACACCAAATGGATCCTATCCTGCATTGACCAATAATTGCTCTTGTCTATATTTTATACACTCCAACATTCAAAATTATAAGGAAAAGGAAACCTTCCCCAAAAAAAGTAGTGGTTATGAATGTGGAACTGAAATTGAGTGGAGTTGCAGGTCTGGTAGTCCACTTGGGATGCTCTCTGTCTGCTCAACATGTTTCACGTTGTAGAACGCTTCTTCAGTAGCTAGAGGTTTATCTGTGTGTAGTAGTTAAAATAATACTAACAATGGTTTACTACCTTGGGAGTTCCCGGCTTTGTCCGCTGCTTCTGATATGCCCCAGATACAACTACCTACGTTTTGTAGGTATCAATCAATCAATGGATTGCCTGCTCCATTGTTAGTATTATTTTAACTACTACACACAGATGAACCTCTAGCTCCTGAAGAAGCGTTCTACAACGTGAAACATGTTGAGCAGATAGAGAGCATCCCAAGTGGACTACCAGACCTGCAACTCCACTCAATTTCAGTTCCACATTCATAACCACTACTTTTTTTGGGGAAGGTTTCCTTTTCCTTATAATTTTGAATGTTGGAGTGTATACAATATAGACAAGAGCAATTATTGGTCAGTGCAGGATAGGATCCATTTGGTGTATGTAATAAGGTTATATAAGTGGTTGGTATAGTTTTTAAACCTATACGTCTGTTTTTTGTACTTTGTAATAAAATTGAGAAACCATTCTTACGTTTTTGTAGTTTAAATATCCTTGTGCCCCCAAAGTCCCCCTTTTTTAGTTTTCATATGGCCACATTTACAATTTCGGGGACGTTGGCACAATTCTTCCAAGTACCTACAGTGTCACCCTGTTTTTAGGTACTACGAACTAGGACCCTCTTTTTGATATTTTAAGTAATTGCTACTGATAATAATAATAATAATGGTGGTTATATTATTGTATTATCCCATGAGAAAGTATAACCCAGCAGATTATGGTTAGGCTGGCTAAAAGGAACCAAGAAGCACTCTTATACTCAAATCAAAGTTTTGTATAGTTCAAAGTCTTCTTATTTGTGTGATCATTTTTTATTAATATATTGATACAGTGTGTTACAGTTGTTACGTTTTTGTAGTTTAAATATCCTTGTGCCCCCAAAGTCCCACTTTTTTAGTTTTCATATGGCCACATTTACCATTTCGGGGACGTTGGCACAATTCTCCCAAGTACCTACAGTGTCACCCAGTTTTTAGGTACTACGAACGAGGACCCTCTTTTTGATATTTTAAGTAATTGCTACTGATAATAATAATAATATTGGTGGTTATATTATTGTATTATCCCATAAGAAAGTATAACCCAGCAGATTATGGTTAGGCTGGCTAAATGGAACCAAGAAGCACTCTTATACTCAAATCAAAGTTTTGTATAGTTCAAAGTCTTCTTATTTGGGTGATACTTTTTTTATTAATATATTCATACAGTGTGTTACGGTTGTTATTTTTTTCTCCTTGTTTTATTTGCAAATTTTATGTTTCATGCACAATATTTGATTAAAAGTGAATTCTAAGAATGTGAGCTTTTTATTTTTTGTGTTATAATTCGTCCACCCACCTCTAGAACTCTTTTGGTTCTATAAAACATTTTACCATGCTATATAGAATGACTAAGAATACGTGACACAGGATCTTTGCATGCTGTTATGCATGGGTACCTCAGCAATGCAAAACATCAATGCGCCAGCCAAATCCCCCTAATCCAATTTTAGATTTCCGTTTATTTATACTATGATCCCTCTAAAATTGATGTCTGATTCCCACAAAGGGTGTTGGCCCGACTGTAGATTTTGTAATTTCAGCTGTTCCTGCTTTAAGAAAGACCCTAAATGTTTCCTCCTCTGTTTCACAATTTCGAAGGCTGTCTAGTCATCCCAGGATACTCCCTACATGATCTCACTAATTCTACATCTAGGGGAACTTGACCTCACCACACGTTTCCCTTTTTATGTGGTCAATAGGTTTATAAACGAATTGAACCAACACAGATTAATGTTCCTTAATTCGAATTTCACCATACAGGGTTAACATGACTTTGTGAATTTAAAGTGTATGTAAACTCAAGGACAACAATGTAATATATTGCAGCCGGTCAGTCCTTATATGCGGTGGCTGCATTTGACTTTCTTCAGGTTTTTTGGTTTTCTTTATTTTGAGCTGATGATCTTGCTGATAACACACTTCCTGTTCTGGGGTGACAACACCTACTCAACCCAATCTATAGATGAGAAGGGTCGTCACCCTAGACTCCGGATTTCGACTGCAAACACTTTCCCATTTCCTCATCTCCATTAAAATATAGCATGTGTGCACTTTATTTTCATGGTGTTGGAGTATACACAAGAAGATTTGTTCACATGTGATTATTATGGACATTTTTGATGGTTTATTTTATTGCGCACTTTCTTACTTGCCAACTGTCCCGAATTTCTCGGGACATTCCCGGGATTTAGACCCTTTTCCCGATGTAATCGTTTCCCGGGAGATGTTCTAAGAAATTCGTTTTTTCACGATTTTCGCGGGGGCGAGGTTCGCGCCGCCGGCCCCTGGAGGTCCGCGGCCGGCGGAGACGATGTCTCTGCTGGCCGCCATTTTCAAGGAGACCGTAGGCTGGCTAGATGGCTACAATAGAGATTGAGCTGCGGCGCCGGTCCACCCCTCGGCCCGCTCCGCCCTGCTCCGCCCCGCTGCGAGTCTCTGTGACCTGTTATGGAAAGGGGCGGGGGATGGGCGGCACCGCAGCTCAATCTCTACTGTAACCATGCGACTCCACTTGACCGCTTTGGGGCCGTATAGCCTGAATGTCACAGCTGGGGGGGGGTCTGGATGTCACAGGGGGGACCGGTCTGGATGTCACGGGGGGCGGTCTGGATGTCACAGGGGGGCTGGTCTGGATGTCACAGGGGGAGCGGCCTGGATGTCACAGGGGGGCCGGTCTGGATATCACAGGGGGGGCGGCTTGGATGTCACAGGGGGTGACCAGTCTGGATGTCACGGGGGGCGGTCTGGATGTCACAGGGGGGGACCGGTCTGGATGTCATGGGGGGGCGGTCTGGATGTCACAGGAGGGGGCTGGTTTGGATGTCACAGAGGGGGGCCGCCTGGATGTCACAGGAGGGGGCTGGTTTGGAAGTCACAGGGGGGGCCGGTCTGCATGTCACAGGGGGGGCGGTCTGGATGTCACAGGGGGGGCTGGTCTGGATGTCACAGGGGGGCTGTATAGTCTGGATGTCACGGGGGGCCAGTCTGGATGTCACAGGGGCGGTCTGGATGTCACAGGGGGGGCCAGTCTGGATGTCACAGGGGGGGCCGTCTGGATGTCACAGGAGGGGGCTGGTTTGGATGTCACAGGGAGAGCCGGTCTGGATGTTACAGGTAGGGCCAGTCTGGCTGTCACAGGGGGGGCTGGTCTGGATGTCACGGGGGGGCTGTATAGTCTGGGTGTCACAGGGGGGGCGTATAGTCTGGATGTCACGGGGGCCGCATAGTCTGGATGTCACAGGGGGGCTGTATAGTCTGGATGTCACGGGGGGGCCATATAGTCTGGATGTCACGGGGGGGGCCGTATAGTCTGGGTGTCACGGGGGGCCTTATAGTCTGGATGTCACAGGGGGGCTGTATAGTCTGGATGTCACAGGGGGCTGTATAGTCTGGATGTCACAGGGGGGCACCAGATGTAAGGAGGACTGATGGGGACAGGAGATCCCCAAGTGATGTGGTGATTGGACCGACATTTGGAAACCTCACTGAGAAAAAGGCCCTGGCTGGGTGTTAGCCACAGGCAAATCATGTCTGTGCAGCTGGTAAGCGCACACTTCTTATGGTGGTGGGTTTGATAAGAAAAGTCACCTTTGCAATTTATCACGAAATATTCACTCATTTGCCACTTATTCGTTGAGTGGATATCAGATTAATTGTCTTTCTACATCAACAACTGAACATTAATTTTGATTTTTTTGATTCATTTTTTTGGGGACTATTTTTAGTTATTATTACAACTTTGATCACTGAATATCACATTTATGTGGTTTTGGGTATAGAGCGCAACCATATTTGTTTCTATTTGTATTTGTGTGTATTCCACGTTTGTGTTGCAGCTTTCTTAGGTTTCTTATTTTTTTTATTTTCTCTTTTTTATTAATATATATATATATATATATATATATATATATATATATATATATATATATATATATATATATATATATATATATATATATATATATATTTATTTATTTCCATAAAAATATAACTTTACCTATAACTACTTGATAAAAAATAATGTTCTTCAGCAAAGGAACATACATTCTACATTAATAATTATGCTACCAAAATTAGTGTGTGCTCCAGCATTGCTCCTGTTTCTTCTTGTTGGAGGCTGCCATTTTGCTGAAGCCCAGAGCCCCTGAACAGCAGTAAATCATAAAGTGAAACTAAACCCAACAATTTAACGGTTTCAAGAAACTGTTACATTCCTGGAATGCTGGGATTGATAACTGCCACATTTGCTTGTGCTCTCAACCCAACTGTCAAACCATTAAATGGCTGGTGTCATAACTGATCACATCTGCAGCACCATGGCAGTTGCAGATCAAACAGAAGCAGCTTCCTTGGCTCTAAAGGATAGGAGGGCTTAATTCTGCTTTAAAGGAGGGGTGCAGCCAAAGCTTGTTTGGCTGTACTTCTCCTGTGGATCACGGGAGTGCAGTTCGTTCTGCACTCCTGTGACCCCTTTTCAGCAGACAGCCCGATGTCGGCTGATGTCACAGAGCCGGTCCAGGCTAGGGCAAGAATGCAGGTATAAAGTCGGGACCTGCCCACATGGCTGGTTCGACACCCGGCTCATCCTCTCAATGAGCCTCTGAGAGCCTGAGCCTGCCGCTCCCGCCCCCTCCACAGCCCAGCGCTCCAGTAAGCAGGGGGGGCAGAGCAGAGAGTGGTGACTGACAGTCACCAGCTCTCTGCTCGTGAAGCTCTGAGAACTGAGCCATCAGTGGTCTTTGATCGCTCGGTTCTCAGTCTTAGAGCCAACGGGGGACAGATGCAGCACCGGACCGATGCATCCACCTAGGTAAGTATTTTGAAAGAAAAAAAAGCACGTCTTTTTTAAAGCTGTCAGCAGATCAGCCTCTACAAATTTGACGGGGACTAAAAATGGAGACCATGTGTAGAATAGGGGGATACAGGGTATTACTGGATTTTAAACAGTATAGACAATTTTTTTTAATGTTTGCTATACCTGCAAAAGGGCCATCCTGAAGCGATCTGGCAGGACTTAATTTTCTGACTAAAGTGCCACTTTAAATATTGGGGAGATGGTCTGCAGTTTAAAAGGAGATAGCTGGGAAAACGGATAATATTGTTGAATATACAGTGCATTGAAAAAGTATTCATACCCCTTGAAATTTTATACATTTTTTCATGTTACAACCAAAAATGTAAATGTATTTTATTGGGATTTTATGTAATAGACCAACACAAAGTGGCACATGATTGTGAAGTGGAAGGAAAATGGTAAATGGTTTTCAAATTTAAAAAAAAAATCTGAAAATGGTGACGTACATTTGTATCGTGCTCTCCACAAATCTGGCCTTTATGGAAGGGTGGCAAGAAGAAAGCCATTGTTGAAGGAAAGTCATAAGAAGTCCCTTTTGTAGTTTTTGAGAAACCATGTGGGGGACACAACAAACGTGTGGAAGAAGGTGCTCTGGTCAGATGAGACCAAAATTGAACTCTTTGGCCTAAAAGCAAAACGCTATGTGTGGGGGGAAACTAATGCTGCACATCACCCTGAACACACCATCCCCACCGTGAAACATGGTGGTGGCAGCATCATGTCGTAGGAATGCTTTTCTTCAGCAGGGATAGGGAAGCTGGTCAGAGTTGCTGGGAAGATGGATGGAGCCAAATACAGAGCAAACTTAGAAGAAAACCTACAGCCAGAGCTACAATGAAATGGTTTAGATCAGGGGTCTCCAAACTTTCTAAACAAAGGGCCAGTTTACTGTCCTCCAGACTTTATGGAGGGCCGGACTGTTGCTATTGGAAGTAGACATTTTCCTGGCCTCAGTGGGAGGAAACAATGCATCTTTGGTATGTTTGCTGGTGTAAGTGGGAGAAATAGTGCCCCATCGTTGGTGTCAGTAGAAGGAATAGTGCCCCATCATTGGTGTCAGTGGGAGGAATAGTGCCCCATTATTGGTGTCAGTGAGATTAATAGTGCCTCATTGTTGGTCTGTTTGAGGAATAGTGCCCCATTGTTGGTGTCAGATTGAGGAATAGTGCCCCATCATTGGCATCAATAGGAGGAATGGTGCCCCACCGTTGGTGTCAGTGGGATTAATAGTGCCCCATTGTTGGTGTCAGTGTGAATGACAGTGCCCCATTTTTGGTGTCAGTGGGATTAATAGTGCCTCATTGTTGGTGTCAGTGGGAGGAATAGTGCTTCATTATTGGTGTCAGTGAGATTAATAGTGCCCCATTGTTGGTGTCAGTTTGAGGAATAGTGCCCTATCATTGGTATCAATGGGAATAATAGTGACCCATCTTCGATGTCAGTGTGATTAATAGTGACCTATCCTCTGTGTCCGTGGGATTAATAGTGCCCCATCGTTGGGGTGAGTGGAATTAAAAGCGACCCATCATTGGTGTCAATGGGAATAATAGTGCCCCATTGTTGGTGTCAGTTTGAGGAATAGTGCCCCATCGTTGGTGTCAATGAGAGAAATATTGCCCCTGTGTTGGTGTCAGTGGGAGGAATAGTGTCTTGTATCAGTGGCAGGAAAAGTGCCCAAGGGTCGGATAAAGGCAAGCAAAGGGCCACATCTGGCCCCCCGAGCCGCAGTTTGGAGACCCCTGGTTTAGGTCAAAGTATATTCATGTATTAGAATGGCCCAGTCAAAGTCCAGACCTAAATCCAATTGAGAATCTGTGGCAAGACTTTAAAATTGCTGTTCAAAGACGTTCTCCATTTAATCATCTCTGTCATCTGTAAAGAAGAACGGGCAAAATGTCACTCTCTAGATGTGTAAAGCTGGTAGAGACATCCCCAAAAAGACTTGCAGCTGTAATTGCAGTGAAAGGAGGTTCTACAAAGTATTGATTTAGGGGGGCTGAATACAAATGTACCCCACACTTTTCACATATTTATTTGTAAAAAAATGTGAAAACTATTTATAATTTTCCTTCCACTTCACAATTATGTGCCACTTTGTGTTGGTCTATCACATAAAATCCCAATAAGATACATTAATGTTTTTAGTTGTAACATGACAAAATGTGGAAAATGTCAAGGGGTATCAGGGGTACTTTATCAGTTCAGTCCACGGGAAGATACAAGCACACTGTATTTCTGGCAGGATCAATAGGGGATTTTTCTGTACTTACAGAAAATGCACTAAAAAAAAAACAAACAAAAAAAAATGCACTAAGCCTGAACAAAATAAAATGAATGCATCAACTATATTTAATAAATGATATGCTGCAATATTTAACCTTTTTTGTCCTTGGGGTTACATACGTTTTAATCCCTCCCTGCCCAGCCCCAAGGTCCCTGCAACAGGGTCTTTATGCCCGGGGCAGGAAGAACAACCCAATCACATTACCCCTGTGGTTGGCTGGTATAGTCACTTGCCTGGCGAAGGGGCACTGCATGGCTCCGAAACTTTGCCTTTTGTGTACCACGTGACCACGAAAATAAAGTTTTGGACCTTTTTTGAGGAATCCATGCTGGTGACATTTCTTAACTTGGCTGTCATAGTCTTCACATGATCGGAAGCCAATCCCGCAGTCTCCCAATCATTACCAGAGAACGAGAGCAGTTGTGACAGCTTGGTTACTGTGTTAGGAGCACACAGTGTGCTTAGCAGCCCGTATCTGTTACATGGGCAGCAAGGGGTTAAGGAACATATGTAAAGCCCAAGCTCACTTTAAAAATAAATATATTTTTACCTACCGGTAGTTATTTGATGTCCGTTCTTTATTTTCCACGCTACATTTAATTCCCTTTATTTCTACCTTTACATTTTCAATACTCTGTACTAATCCAGCTCACCTTTACCTGTTGTCAAAGATTATTGGGTCATCTCCACCAACGCTAAGTGAATTCCTAGGGGCACCTTGAGGTTATATATATTATATATATATATATATATATATAAAATACCTTTTTGTTCTTTTTTTTTAAGTGATCACATAACCTAAAAAGGGAGCTTAGAGAGGTGGGGGTGTAGAAACATCAGAACACTGATCCTCCCATAGAATGGCTGTGTGTGTGTGTGTGGGGGGGGGGGGGCGAGGGGGGTTGTCAGTAGCCTCCCAGCACAGTCAGAAAACTGGCTACACTGAGATGGGTGAGCTACCATTTGTACGAAAAAGTGGCAAAAAAGTGTACAATAAAGTGGCAACGACCCCAACCTATAACTTGCCTTAGCAGCAAGATGCTACTGGAAGGGCAATGCACATCACAAACAAACAATAGATTTCTCAGCACACTTACCAGCCAGCATGCCAAACAACCAAATTGGGCCTGTCTAACAGTTTATATTAAAAACAGAGAGTTTTGTTTGCCCACATTTTCAAATACACTATATTGTCAACAGTATTGGGACGCCTGCCTTTTACACGCGCATGAACTTTAATGGCATCTCAGTCTTCGACTGTAGGGTTCAATTTTGAGTTGGCCCACTCTTTTGAAGCTATAAACACTTCAACTCTTCTCAGAAGGCTGCCCACAAGGTTTAGGAGTGTGTCTATGGGAATGTTTGGCCATTCTTCCAGAAGCGCATGTGTGAGGTCAGGCACTGATGTTGGACGAGAAGGCCTGGCTCACAGTCTCCGCCCTAATTCATCCCAAAAGCGTTCCGATCGGTTTGAGTTCAGGACTCTGTGCAGGCCAATCAAGTTCCTCCCCGTCAGACTTGCTCATCCATGTCTTTATGGACCTTGCTTTGTGCACTGGTGCGCAGTCATGCTGGCACAGGAAGGGGCCATCCCCAAACTGTTCCCACAAAGTTGCGAGCATGAAATTGTCCAAAATGTCTTGGTGTGCTGACGCCTTAAGAGTTCCCTTCACAGGAACTAAGGGGCCAAGCCCAACCCCTGAAAAGCAACCCCCACACCATAATCCCCCCTCCACCAAATGATTTGGACCAGTGCACAAAGCAAAGTCCATAAAGACATGGATGAGCAAGTTTGGGGTGGAGGAACTTGACTGGCCTGCACAGAGTCCTGACCTCAACCCGACAAAACACCTTTGGGATGAATTAGAGCAGAGACTGCAAGCCAGGCCTTCTCATCCAACATCAGTGCCGGACCTCGAAAATGCGCTTCTGGAAGAATGGTCAAACATTCCCATAGACACACTCCTAAACCTTGTGGACGGCCTTCCCAGAAGAGTTGAAGCTGTTATAGCTGCAAAGGGTGGGCCAACTCAATATTGAACCCTACGGACTAAGACTGGGATGTCATTAAAGTTCATGTGTGTAAAGACAGGCGTCCCAATACTTTTGGTAATATAGTGTATGTCCTAGCTGTGCATGTAGCCTTTTTTTTTTTTTTTTTTTACAGAGTTTGGTTTTAATCTTTATTTGTACATTTTCGGATGTTGAATCAAAGTTGAAAAACATCAAATGCAGGGGGTTTTATAAAGAGCCACAAATTTTAGTTAAAGTTCCATGTGACAGAAGCAGCTGAACCATGCTCCAAAAGGCTGGGTTCTTTGGAATTATCCATTCTCAATCTCCCGGGTCCCGTAAGAATATTCACTAGACCCATGTGGATGAGTCAAATGTGCAATATCCTTATCCAGTCCGGAGATGAAGCTCCATCTAAGTGTGCTTGGATGGGAAACATACTGAATGTGTTAATGCTCTGACTGTGACTCAGCGACATCTCATTTCACATCACAACGTGTAGATCAAAAGTCAGTTCCATGCCTTGTGCTTACTTTTCCCCCCGCCGGGATAAATATTCATGGCCAAATGTGTACTTGGACACGCCATGTAAGTTGATAGCACCTTCAAGTGAAGCTGCGACTGGTTTATGATCAACCTTATTTATGTGTTCTTGAAAGTTTACTATTTCATAAACTGGTGTTTTATATCAAATTTTATTTATTTGTACAAAGAGAAATAAACATTTATTACAAGGTACATGCATGAACATGAGTTCGGAGTTCGAACACTGGGTCTTAGAATAAGAAAGTCAGGCACTGTCTGCAAGCTTTTTGGCAGCCCCTGCAGACTGAGCACGTCTTCACCATTGTCACCATTATGCCCCGTACACACGGTCGGATTTTCTTGACGGAAAATGTGTGATAGGACCTTGTTGTCGGAAATTCCGACCGTGTGTAGGCTCCATCAAACATTTTCCATTGGATTTTCCGACACACAAAGTTTGAGAGCAGGCTATAAAATTTTCCGACAACAAAATCCGTTGTCGGAAATTCCGATCGTGTGTACACAAATCCGACGCACAAAGTGCCACGCATGCTCAGAATAAATTAAGAGATGAAAGCTATTGGCTACTGCCCCGTTTATAGTCCCGACGTACGTGTTTTACGCCACTGCGTTCAGAACGATCGGATTTTCCGACAACTTTGTGCGACCGTGTGTATGCAAGACAAGTTTGAGCCAAAATCCGTCGGAAATAATCCTAGGATTTTGTTGTCGGAATGTCCGATCAATGTCCGACCGTGTGTACGGGGCATTAGAAAGCCAGTCTAGAGCAATGTTGTGGAGTCAATGCTGGAGAAGGTGCATTTAGACAGCAAGTGACTGAAAAGGGGTTGGAGGAGAGAAGCAACTCTGAGATGTAAAATAAGATTGAAAAAAAATAGGTTAAACAAGTATTTTATGAAATAAAGGCAAAAGCGGTGGGGTTGATTTATTAAAACTGGAGGGTGTAAAATCTGGTGCAGTTGTGCATGGTAGCCAATCAGCCTCTAAGTTCAGCTTGTTCAGTTAAACTTTGACAAAAAAAAACTGGAAGCTGATTGGTTTATATGCACAGCTGCACCAGATTTCGCACTTTCCAGTTTTAGTAAATATACCCTACAGTGCTTTTGCAAAGTGAACACCATCCAACTAGGGTTTAGATTTACTTTAAAACCCAACTTATTATCATTATTACTGACACTGATATTATTATTATTACTATTAGCACTGTTATTATTATTATTATTATTATTATTATTATTATTATTATTACTGACCAGTGGTGGCTGGTGCTCAATATTTTGGGGGGACGACAAACCCTCCCCCTGGGCGGAAGACGGGCGGACAGAGGCCTCCTCAACTTAGGAGGCAGATGACAGGTGTCATGCACCATGCTCCTCGCTCTGGGTCGTTGCTTCTCTTTTCAGCCAAACAGCCAATTCTTTGGATTGAAGGTAATTATTACAAAAAGGTGTTTTTTTTTTTATCTGTTAAATGGCTATTTATTTCTATCCTGTTATTTTTGGCTGGAGTCATCCTTTAACAGTAGGGATGAAAGAATCTGCCCAGCTTCAGTTGGCATTGGGGGTTTGTCGAATCCAGTTTGAAATTTGCAGAACCCAAACGTAGCAGCGGATTCCATTGAAATCTATAGGAAGCATTTTGGTAGTAAATATTAGCCATCTTCACAGCTAGCTATTATGAAAAAGGGATATGGAGAACATTTTACAAAGTAAAACAACGTTTTTTTAAATCCCATAAAGCTAAGAGAGGGTCCTTTTAATGCAACTTCAACTATGACATGGAAAAAAACTCAGTTCTTTAAATTACATGCTTGGAAGGAGCCTTTAAGCTGTGTGTTGTGTTACACAACAGTATGATTTTCACAGACAGCATCAAAGACATTGTAGCTTGGCATTACATGTTTTAGATATGTAAAATATTTTTTTAACTGTTACGTTTATCTTGGCTTAACTACAGTAACAGCCCCCCAACCTGACTCATTTCAACTTGAAAGAAAGGCTTTTAGGTAGTTTGGCGGCAACATCTGATTTTTATCAAGCAGTAATAAGCCTAGGTTATACACTAGTGAAAGTAACGGCCCACAACTTTGTACAAATTAGACAATGGTAAAACAGTTTTATAGTATAGTTTGTGAGCTTTCTCACAGTTATACGGTGTATTGTTTTAAAATGTCCCCAAACACCCTTCTATCCCCATATCTCCAGTTATTCCCAAAATATTCAAAATATATAATTCAGGTGTATGTTTCGTAGAAATATAAGCACATAGACAGTCGCTATAAATGTTGTTCAGTGGCTTGAAAATGTAGGCAGCTTGGTTAGGCCAAAATATAAGAAAGAGGGAGAGACAAAAGCCAGGTTGTTTCTTGAAATAAACATAAGAGTGTATTATTCAATAGGCACAACATATTTTGATACTTTGAGGTACAACTTAGGATTTATCCTGCAGTGACCATCAAAAAATACATTTGGCAGCTGAGATCCAGCTACAGAAGCAATGCGTGGCACATTTACAGTGCCGGAGAGCCAGAATAAGTCCAGAGAGGTGGCTGGAGCTGGCAACAGCGGCAGGTATGATTTTTTTGTGGTGGAAGGAGGAGGAGGAAAGAGAGGGGAGGGGAAAGAAGATTGCAATTAAAAGTTTTGTCTCAGCAGCAGGGGTACTGTAGTCATTAGTAATCCAAGACTGGTTCATTTTAATGAAAGTGAGCCAATCCACATTTTCAAGGGACAGACAAATTTCCTTTTCCTTAACAAAACCCCCTGCTGGGCTGAAAGCCCTTTCAGATGGTACACTGGCTGCGGGACAATCCAAATGCTCCAGGGCATGCTATGCAAGCTCCATTCAGTGGGGCAGCCAGGAAACCCAATAGTCTATGAGGTCCTTATTTCTGAGAGGGTCCACATCAGCCACAGACTTATAGTCAGTAATCATGTGTTTTAGGTGCTGCCTGTGAGTGCTGCCTGCATCCAGGCCTGTCCGCTGTGATTTAGAAAACTTTCAAAATATGTGCTGAGGCAAGCAGCCACACCGCTGCCCCTCCTTTCAGAGCTCATAGAATCAGAATTATATTGGTCATCAGAGGGAATCCTGCCACTATCAGACATTTTGGCAAATACATTCTTACTCAGAATCCCCTAAAAGTGCCACATTTTGGGCTCCCTTTGGGATGGTTACAGTAAATCAAAAATGTACCCTTGTATCATCTAATAAGGTAACCACCCAATAGTGGGCATTATCTTTGATGGTCCAAATCATGGGGTACTTGGGCAGGCTTTTTAACATAACATTTGTGCCACATTTCCAACAATTTGACTTCAGCAGAGGTCCTCAAATACTCTGTGTCACTGATGACAACCCGTCCTCAACATTTATATCCCACCCATGTACAACTCCCGGGGTTTGGAAGAGGTGAAATGCCTCCCTGTAAGCCAACTCCATTTCCTCCTTCTCACCACTACCACCCCGACCCCTCCTTCTCCTCTTATTCCTCCTTTGCCTCCCAAAACCTCTTCATCAAAGGGGTGGAGACAGTAGGCAAAGGATTCTGCTTGCCCTCTGCCACTTCCTCCTGCTACTATTTCTCCAGTATTTGGCCTATCAGGCCATAGAGTGTGTGCTCCAGGAGGAACATAAGAGTGATGTATCACTAATCCCACCTCATATTGGCTTGCCATTTTGGTCTCCTCTTAAAAATCGCTGCACATAACCCCAAATTCCCTGTCCTCATACCATAATTGCACAGGTACTCATTGATGGCAAAGTGCTGCTGGTGCAGCCTCTGCAACATGGCCAATGCTTGTTAGTGCCATTATCACTCACGACTATGTCTGGCTAAAGATGATGTAGGGTCAGCCAACTCTCAGCCTGGGTCTGAAGAGCTTCCAGCAGCTCTGGCCCAGTGTGGCTCCTCTGCGCCAGGCATATGAGCTGCAATACAGCATGGCAGTGTTTATCCTGAGGTATAGCATATGCTCTGGGATGCTTGGTGGAGGGCCTGCTGGTGGGCATGAGTGAATCAGGCAATGTTCGTTTCACAGGAAGTTCAGGGAATACATACATAGATATGCTACACCCATACATAGTGCTGAACCACATTGAGGTCTACAGGAGCCAAAGACACAAATCCTTTAAAAACATGCTTTGAAAGTGTTTTAAATCTGAATGTGATGTTGCAGATGTTACAACGTACTCTTTAACCACTTCAGCTCTGGAAGGTTTTACCCTCTTCACGACCAGGCCATTTTTTGCTATTTAGCACTGCGCTACTTTAACTGGTCATTGCACGGTCATGCAATGCTGTACCCAAACAAAATAAATTTTTTTTTGCATAAATAGAACTTCTTTTTGTTGGCATTTGATCACCACTGGGTTTTTTATTTCTTATTATATAAAAGAAAGAAGACCGAAAATAAAAAAAATGTAATCAATATTTTCTTTCTGCTATAATATATATCAAATAAATAAAAAAATCTAATTTCTCATAAATTTAGGCCAAAATGTATTCTGCTACATGCCTTTACAAACTATGGTGTATATATATATATATATATATATATATGTATATATATACTGACAATTTTAAAAACTTTTTTTATACTTGTAATGCCGTTGATCAGCGACTTATAATGAGACTGTGATGGGAAGTCTGTGTGGTGGAAAATCTGACACTAACTGACACTGGCTGAAACAACACCAGTGGTACTAATACAGTGATAATACTATACACTGTCACTGTACTAATGACACTGGCTAGGAAGGGGTTAACATCCAGGAGTGATCAAAGGTTTAAGGCTGGGTTCACACCTAATTATATGCGGGTTTATCCGCATCCAATTCGCATTGCAGGAGATACATATGAACATCATCAGGCAGAACGGGTCATTATGTCAGCGGGTCTTCGAAAGTCATATGGTTCTACATCAATGGATGATTGATGTTGGATTTAAATCAGGGTACCATGTTTATTTTCTTATTAATGGTATTATTATTTTTTATTGGATATCTAGGAGCCAAGTTATTATTTTTTTCATTTTTTTTTATAATTGACAATTTTTATTAAATTGTAGTTTTGTTTTCAATACAAATAGAAGAAGAAGAACAAGAACTAGAAATCTTACAAGAATCCAATAGCAGTCCATTATAGCATACACACATGAATTCACTAAGCCAACGAATGAAGCCTATAGTACTATAGCATAGTGCGTAAACTACAGGAAAGTCAATCAAACTAGTTGTACAATAACATTGTAGTAGTTTCCTGAGGAAAGCTTTCCTAAAGGCTTCAAATCCAAAGGAGAAGATCAGATGCCAACTGGTTCTTCATATAAGATATCCAGAAAGCAGCGAGGGAAAGAAAAAAAAGGAAAAGAAAGTAAGGAAGACAGAAAGGATAGGGAGACAGTGCTCGTCACTCCTGGGTATAAAGAGAGTTAATACCACAAGCGAAGAAGGGTCTGTAGAAGCTCACGAGGGGTCCTCCCTGAGATGCCAGAGTTCCCAAACCGCACGCTGACGGTTTACCTTATCAGCCAGACATGTCAAATAGTGGCTCCATGATTTCTACATCTTTGATCCTAGCATAGAGCTCGGTGGAAGTCAACGATGTTTGCCTTTTCTATTGAAGGGGTATCAAACATCTGACCGCAGTTAAGATGTGACTGGTCAGTTTCTTAGCTAGTCTAGGCAACTTGGGGGGGAGTAGCCCTAAGAGATAAATTTGGAGCCAAGTTATTCTAAAGGAGGTTTCCATATCTCAACAAGTCCCCACACAGACCTCCACATATCACACAAGCTATAGGGATGAGGACCTTGAGCCAACATTGGGAAGATACCCTTGCTGCCCTACTTTTCAATGTACCCTTTCAATGTTGGGGGCATGTGGCTTGGTATGGTTCAGGAGTCGGGGAAATTTCAGACATAAAAAAAAGACACCCTATAGTTTTACTGTTTTGCAACCTGATTACATTGCAATGATAATATAGGAAGATTCAGTTGGGCTTTACATGCATATTGCATTGCTGCCCATGCTTAATTTTAGACCTGTTATATTTGTTTATTCTCATGGAGAATATAGAGAATACATGAAAGGATAGAATAGTTACCATATAAACCACTTTTGGGAGAGAAGATGTAAGAGAGATAGTTGCAGCCTTCCATTGGTCACTAACACTTATATTTGACTGGTTCACAGGGAAAGATTCTTGGGGAATTTATGGAAAATTACAGCAAACTCTAAATTAATAGGATTTGACACAATGAGAAGGAAATAATTATTATTGCACTGGAGGTAGTCCTTGCAGTGGACTTTCACATTCTCTGTATCCGACTTGTCAATTATAAAAACATGCTGACCTTTTTCCAGTATTGATTAATATCAGTGACAGGTATCTAGAACACATCTGTTCATATGAATTCTGAATGACAGATCTGGAAAGACCCCCTGCCGCTGTATGATGGAGCAAGGAGGCCTACACCAGTCGGAAAAAGACAGAAAAGATGTCTATCAGTGTGTCGGCTCCCACAGGAGGGAAACCAATACAAAGTGTCAGCAAGGCTGGCGGGGGTGGTCAGTGCAGTAACTCAACCTCTGAAGGTCATATGTGTATTGATGTCACTTCTCATTACAATGGATAAGGCTTCTCGTGCTGCTGGTCAGTCATGGGACCATTTCACTACATAATACATTTCTTCTGGGGTAAAATATGGAACAGGGCACTTCTTTCAGGAAAGAATAGAGAAAGAATTTATATTATTTTTATTTTTTATTATTGTTGAAAATAGACTTTTTTTTTTTTCAGAGAAGAGCATGGCTCTTGCAAAGACATTATTAATATATGAAATTGAACCTATCATTATAACATCTCTCCCCCTTCTGATTGCCCAGTCCATTTGTTTTCTACCACTGTGCCTGGTCATGTGATTTTACGGCTAGGCATTTGATCACATGATGCCTCAGCATTCAATCGCATGGTCTTTGCTCAACAGTTTTGAAAAGTGGCCTTTAGGCAAAGCTTACCTATCTGGTTGTATGCTGAACACCGATCCTCCCCTTCAGCAGATATTTTTGATTAAATATTTAGGCATGGTGCCTGGAAAATCACTTTCTTTAAAGACTTCATTATACTAGAGCAGTCTTAATTAACTTTTTTAACTTGGAGGAACCCTTAAAATAACTTTTAGGTCTCAGGGAACCCTTACTAATAATTACACAAATATCTAAAGCAGTCGTCTAAATTGAGACCTAAGAATGAATAAAAGAATAAGGAACATGGCATCCCATGTATTTTAGAGATAGGGTTGCCTTATACAACAAAGTTATTTGTTGTTGATTGTCAGGGAATTGCTCCATTAGATTGGTGATCAGTGGGAATAATGCCCTTACAATAGTGGTCAATGGGAAGAAGGCTCCTTACAATGGTGGTCAGATGGGAAGAAGGCCCTTAGACTAGTGGTCAGTGAGAAGAATGTTCCTTACATTGGTGGTCAGTGGGAAGAATGTCCTTAGAATAGAGGTCAATTAGAAGAATGTTCCTTACATTGGTGGTCAATGAGAAGAATGTTCCCTACATTGGTGTTCAGTAGGAAGGATGCTCCTTACATTGGTGGTCAGTGGGAAGAATGTCCTTAGAATATAGGTCATTGAGAAGAATTCTCCTTACATTGGTGGTCAGTGAGAAGAATGTCCTTGGAATAGAGGTCAATGAGAAGAATGCTCCTTACATTGATGGTCAGTGAGAAGAATATTCCTTACATTGGTGGTCAATGAGAAGAATATTCCTTACATTGGTGGTCAGCGAGAAGAATTTGACTTACATTAGTGTTCGGTACGAAGAATGCCCTTAGAATAGTGGTCAGTGAGAAGAATGTTCCTTACATTGGTGGTCAGTGGGAAGAATGTCCTTAGAATAGAGGTCAGTGAGAAGAATGCTCCTTACATTAGTGATCAGTGAGAAGAATGTTCCTTACATTGGTGTTCAGTGGGAAGAATGTTCCTTACATTAGTGGTTAGTGGGAAGAATACCCCACTTACTAATACTTAAAAAACATAATTGGTGTCAGTGGTTACTTATTTCAGAGGCAGAATTTTTTTCTATGCTTAAGGAACCCATAGCAAACTTTGATGGATCCTAGGGTTCCACGGAACCCTGATTGATAAAGTCTGTTCTAGTGTTTTATTTACATCTTTTACTATAGCAAGGAAGTTTACTATATGAAGTGGGTTAAATATACTGTAGGTCTACTATCTTACCACTTACATGGCGGTGTTGATTTATTATAGGAGTAGAGCATATGCACCTTGCAAAATGAATTAGGTGAGTTAAACCTGGTACACACTTCTAGTTCTTTTATCATTGAACCCAGCTGAGCTGGCTGAACAAAAAAAAACTAACAGCTCAGGAGGAGCCGCTGTACTAGTGCTCTCAGCCGGATGCCAATTGACAGACGTTTTTTGGTAAATTATTGGCCATGTCCTGTTTGGCTTCTGTTGGACTGCCTGCCGTACACACGGGCCGAATGTTGACCGATTTCTATTGAACCAGCCGATGCCGCCCAACATTCAGCCCATGTGTACTAGGCTTAAGGTGGAGTTGCTCTGAATTCAATCCTGTATTTTTTATTTAAGTTTTTTTTGGATATTGTTTGCAAAGTGAATTTAATTACTCCTTATTCACTAAGTTAAGTCAATTAAGTGATTACCAGAACATATGTATTCAGACTGTTTTACTCTATGGCTAGCATCTCTAACAGTGGCTACTGAAGTACAGATGTGCTAATGAAGGCCTTTTAATTGGGATCATTGTGCTCCCACTGTGGGACTGAATTATTTAACTTGCATAAAAGCCTAATCTTATTAAGCTACATTTTCTAAAGAGTTACCAAAATATTTGAGGCAAGGCCCTGATTTTCACACCTACACTTTTGACCAGACTTTTAAAAGGAAACAATATATATGATAACGACTTAGACTAGGAAGTTCAAGTGATTACCCAATAAACATCCTAGAGGATTGATAAACATATACAGTGTGTTCTTAAAAATATATATATGTTTAAATTCATATCTTGTTTTGATTTTGTTCTTTTTTTTTTGTTTTGCAAAAATAAATGTAGCTGCTTCTAGCATTTAAAGTATAACTAAAGGCAACTTTTTTTGGTTTTAGATAGAAAGGATTTACACTCTCTATTTGTCCTGTTTATCATTTTTATTGAAAATAAAAGTAAAGACAGTCACAAATTTTGGGTTGTCCCCGGAAAAGTAATAAAGGGGAAATTTTCCAATGTGGACACTAGTTCTGGTGACCTGGGTATTCCCTTAGTTTTCAAGGATTTCATCTCACTTCCTGTTTGGCTTTGTGACAGGACGTGAAGTGAAATCTCCGAAATAGGACACAGATGGCAAAAAAAAAAACTTGCTCTGGCCAAAATAAAAAAAAAAAATGCTATAGTTCTACTTTAATACGCATTCACAATTTTTAGCTGCAGAGAAATTTGTGGTATAATAATTATGTAAAATTAGCTACAGAATCACAACTGGGTTCAGAAACATCTGCGGTTATAAGCCAAAGATAGCAGACATGGAAGTTACTTGATACCGGGGCAAAGAGACACTGGACGATTTAGAGCTGGTCCTTTTTACTATGCCAATCCAATTTTTATTTTTATTTTTATTTTTTGGCAATCCAAATTTTTAACCTCCCTGGCGGTATGATTATGTCAGATTTTTAAAGCTCAAAGCGGTACATTGTTTCGCATAGATATTTGGCGTTTTATGTTGTAGGCCTGTAATTCTTAGGAATAGCACACCTGAAACCACCAAGCTCCTCATTCACTCCCTTGTTATCTCTCGCCTTGACTATTGCAACTCCCTTCTCATTGGCCTGCCTCTTCATAGGCTATCCCCTCTTCAGTCTATCATGAATGCTGCTGCCAGATTTATCCACCTTACCAACCGCTCAGTGTCTGCCAACCCTCTCCTCCAGTCCCTACACCGGCTCCCAATCACCCAGAGAATTAAATTCAAAATACTAACCACAACATACAAAGCCATTCACAACTCTGCACCGAGCTACATCACTAATCTTGTCTCCAAATATCACCCAAATTATCCTCTCCGCTCTTCTCAAGACCTCCTACTCTCAAACGCTCTCATCTCCTCCTCTCATGCTTATCTCCAGGATTTCTCCAGAGCCTCTCCCATCCTCTGGAACTCGCTACCTCAACCTGTCCGGCTATCCCCTACTCTTGCTACCTTCAGGGGATCACTGAAAACTCATCTCTTTAGGAAAGCCTATCACGTCTCCAACTAGTCTTTTACCACTTCCATCAGCTCATTCCCCACAGTTACAAACTTTTGTACCACCTGCCCCACCCTATTAGATTGTAAGCTCTTCTGAGCAGGGCCCTCTTAACCCCCTTGTATTTTATTGTATTATAACTGTATTGTCTCCCTTTTATATTGTAAAGCGCTGCGTAAACTGTTGGCGCCATATAAATCCTGTATAATAATAATAACAAATCTGTCCAAACGAGAGTTTAGTAGACATCCTGGGTATGATAAAGTTTGAAACACGAAATCATACATTATAATTTAATAAATAACTATAAATAATTATAACAAATAATATAATAATTATAATAATACATTTTATTCAATAATGTAATCAAATCAAAAACACTGAAATTTGCTCAGTTGCAGAATTGTCACTGTCGTCACTTTCAGTGTTTGATGATGAATTTCCCCACAAATCACTATCACTCAATTCTGCAAGTGATTCTAATTTACTATCGCTGTTTTCTAGCTGGTCTAAAACCGCTTTTGACGTAAAGGGAAACTTTTTGGTTGCTATGGACAATCTCAAGTTTCTAGGCAGAAAGAACAGTATATATAATATAAAACTGCATTCAGGGCACTGGACAAAGCACTAGGGACAAAAGGGAGGTAAAATGATTTGATACAGTAATGTATTCTTACAGATTACATTACTGTATGTGTTATGTTTTTTTCACCATTTTGAATTTGTCGCCGAGCTCCGCCCCATGCGTCACGACACTCGCAGGGAACGGAGCCCGGCACAGTGATGAATCGAGTGGAATACACAGCCCCCACGGACACAGCTGGAGGACATCACGGGATCCTGGGGACAAGGTATGTAACTTTGTCTGGATCCTGCAATGCATTCCCGAGTGGGGCTAGGAGTTAACACTTTTGGTAGTGAAAATTCACCCTGAGCCACACTCCGGATTACTACTAAGTAGGTTTAAAGATTCTACAAACCTCTTTTCTACAAACTTTCCTTTTGGTTCCAGTGACCCACTCCAGTCAGGATAAGCAAAATGGAAGTGTTTGAATCTCTAAAATTTAATTCAAACAATGGTGACATTTCAGCAAAATTAACCATTTTTAGTGTAATATACTGTAGTCAATGAGGAGGGTGTATTTAGAATGGTGGTGCTTTTTTCAAGAGAAGTATGGCCAAAGCTTTTATGACCAAGGAGGCTACAGCCCCCTATCTGCTGATATCACAAAGCTGCTCCAGGCTCTGGAAGGATCCCAAAAATAATGTCAGCATCCACAGCTGGCTCAGCCTCTCAGCACGCCACTGAGACCCTGGGAGGTAATCAAAAGATGGTCAAAACCTCTCCCCAAAAAGCCCATGTGAATCCATTGTGAATAATAGTGCACAAAAAAGCAAAAGGGGTGCTCTTAAATAATAATACTAAAAAATAGTGCAGAAGTCACCACATGGCTAATGGCCATTAGCCTCTACACTATCTCACAAAAGTGAGTACACCCCTCACATTTTTGTAAATATTTTATTATATCTTTTCATGTGTCAACACTGAAGAAATGACACTTTGTTACAATGTAAAGTAGTGAGTTTACAGCTTGTATAACAGTGTAAATTTTCTGTCCCCTAAAAATAACTCCAACACACAGCTTTTAATGTCTAAACTGCTGGCAACAAAAGTGAGTACACCCCTAAGTGAAAATGTCCAAATTGGGCCCAATTAGCTATTTTCCCTCCCCGGTGTCATGTGACTTGTTAGGTTTGCAAAGTCTCAGGTATGAATGGGGAGCAGGTTTGTTAAATTTGGTGTTATTGCTCTCACTCTCTCATACTGGTCACTGGAAGTTCAACATGGCACCTCATGGCAAAGAACTCTCTGAGGATCTGAAAAAAATAATTATTGCTCTATATTAAGATTAGACCGAAATAAACTTTTTTGGTTTCAGATGGTGTCAAGCATGTGTGTTGGTGGCAACCAGGTGAGGAGTACAAAGACAAGTGTGTCTTGCCTACAATCAAGCATGGTGGTGGGAGTGTCATGGTCTGGGGCTGCATGAGTGCTGCCGGCACTGGGGAGCTACAGTTCATTGAGGGAACCATGAACACCAACATGTACTGCGACATACTGAAGCAGAGCATGATCCCCTCTCTTCGGAGACTGGGCCGCAGAGCAGTATTCCAACATGGTAACGACCCCAAACACACCTTCAAGCTAAAGAAGAAGCTGAGGGTAAAGGTGATGGACTGGCCAAGCATGTCTCCAGACCTAAACCCTATTGAGTATCTGTGGAGCATCTTCACACGGAAGGTGGAGGAGCGCAAGGTCTCTAACATCCACCAGCTCTGAGATGTCATCATGGAGGAGGGGAAGAGGACTCCAGCGGCAACCTGTGAAGCTCTGGTGAACTCCATGCCCAAGAAGGTTAAGGCAGTGCGGGAACATAATGGTGGTCGCACAAAATATTGACACTTTGGGCCCAATTTGGACGTATTCACTTAGGGGTGTACTCACTTTTGTTGCCAGCGGTTTACACATTAATGGCTGTGTGTTGAGTTATTTTGAGGGGACAGCAAATCTACACGTTTATACAAGCTGTACACTCACTACTTTACATTGTAGCAAAGTGTCATTTTATCAGTGTTGTCACATGAAAAGATATAATAAAATATTTAGAAAAATGTGAGGGGTGTACTCACTTTTCTGAGATGCTGTATGTGCTTGATTAATATTAAAAAAAATTTTTTCTGATCAGACTGTGAATATGCTTGTTCTTCTTCTGGAGGGCTATTAATCACTTCTGTGTGAGTTTCTGGCTGAATGGGGGTATTATATGAGCATGGAGCACCTTTTGTCCCTGAAGATAGAATGTGTGGATGTTACAGGGTTTTAGTACTCTTCTGACTTCTTAGCCTCTGTAATACAGCCATTTTCGCAAGAGTTGCTTATGTATGAATTTGGAGGTTGTTTGGGAATTTTGTACTTATAAGTGAAAAGCACACATACAATAACCACTTTATTTAATAAAGTCCTAACATATTTAGGCGCCATCCCCTGGGCTTTAATGTGTGGGTATGCGCATCCCCATAAGTAGAGATTTGTTTACTTGCCGGAAGGAGGGACATAAACTTTTGGATTAGATAAAAAAGGCCATTGTTTCACTTAGAATAGGGATTGTTTAATACTCCTCAAGTTTGCTATGTTCCATAGGGGAAATTTCCCTTAGCTTCCTGTCCTGGAGACTTACCAGGAAATGAAAGTAAAGCTGGCCATATACTAGTAGAATATCATTAAAAAAAATAGTTTGAAACATTTGTTCAGTATTTTAATGATTAGTGGAGCTAAATCGGCAATTGTTTTTTAATGTAGTGATGAGAACATTGAAGATACAGGATGGAAAGTTTTTCTTGAATGACAATTTCTTTATTTGCTAATGTGGTTTTCATTCTGAAAAAAATTGTACATATTGGGGGAGATTTACTGGCGCACACAGAGTATAGTGCAGCTGTGCATAGTAACCAATCAGCTTCCAAGTTTTTTTTTTTTGTCAAAGTTTAATTGGATAACAACTTTAAGGGTTTTGAAACAAAATGAGTTGACTCAATGTTGGCAAGATTGAATGCTGTGACAAAAGATTCTTCTTAATTTCTGTACGAATGTTTGAATGGAATTCTTCTGGTGTATGGCCAACTTTATTCTCTTCAAAGTAAAGGAAAATCCCCTTCCAAGTAGTTGCTGAACAAGTGTCCCCATTGGAAACCCCCCCCCCCCCCTTATTCCCATTTCACTAAAAACGGCAAAATTCCCATCATTTACTATTCCAATAACAAAAGTCTACAGGACTAGAAGAGATAATGAGTCTTCCCAGCAAGGACAAAGACAAAGAAAAAAATTCTATGCAGTATCCATATACAACATTTGGGTTATAGGTACACTTTATTGTCAGGGATTAGATGCAATTCTTGCCTATGACATAGAACAGTGGTCTCCAAACTGTGGTCCAGGGGCTAAATGTGCCCCTTTGCTTGCCTTTATCTGGCCCTTGGGACACTATTCCACCAGTTGATATCAATGGGACACCATTCCCCCCACTGACACCATTGATGGCACCATTCTTCCAATTGATACCAAGAATGGTGTCTTCTTCCTCCCAATGATAGGACTATGTTTATGCACACTGATGCCGAGGCATGTTCTACTCCCACTGGCCACAGCCCGGCCCCCCCAAAGCTTTAAGGACAGTAAATTGACCCTTTGCTTAGAAAGTTTGGAGACCCCTGACATAGAATATAGATATTTATGTATTATTTATTTATTTCAGGTACTTATATAGCGCCGTCAATTTACGCAGCGCTTTACATATACATTGTACATTCACATCAGTCCCTACCCTCAATACTGCACTCTGTTCCCCAAACCTAAGGACATGGACAGAGTAATTGGATGGATGATAACAGTTCTCTAAGGACTCGTCCACACAGGCAGCCAGGGAGTGATAAAAAGTAGTTGGTTGAGCTGCATTTTTACCACACCCAGATCGCCCACCTAAACAGAGAACTACATCCTGTCAAAGCTGAACACGTGCCGCGGATGCTTCCCGGTAGCTTCAAAAATTAAACATCAGCCGCATTTAGCAGGCAGTGCTGTCACCGTACTTTCCCTATTCAAGTGAATGAGCTATACCTATATAATATTTCTATATTAAGTTGCGCTATGCTCTCATGTGAGTGAATACTAGTAATAAACCTTAATAATGCTAAATTTGATATATAAAGTGACTCCATACATAGATAAAAATTGATTGATTAATTGATTAGATCATGTTTTAAATAGTCCACTGTTTTAAGGTGATTTTCAAACGTGAAATTAACACACGATACACCCAAGAGTCGTGGTTAAAAGAGATAAAGCCCTCCACCTCTGCACACACTGCCGCTTACCGACTCCAAATGATCTCCAATTACCAGTGTTGCCAATCTACCAGATTGAAAGTTACTGACATGACCCCCAAAATTTACTGGCAAAGCCAAGTTTTTACTGGCATTTCTAAAAGTTACATAATTACAGTTTTAAGTTAAAATTTCAGTATTTGGGCTACAAATAAGTACAATATGCAATTAGCATTGTGATTTAAGGTAGCTATTCAGGCAAAAAGCATATTTCTTATTTTATTTTCAATATAGTAAGTGGCTCAGGGACAGGAAATTAGAATGGGCGGCACACACATGAAATTGACTCTCATAGTGACACTGAAAGCAGTGTGCAGCAGCACAGATCACCAACACAACGCGTCCCCTCCTGAGTCACGGGGACAGTCTCTCTCCATGCCAGGTGGTCCCTTCAGTCTCCTCCAGTCCAAACAGCACTGATAGTCCCGCTCCCGGCTTGCCTTGCTCCCATCTCGCAGACCTGCACACAAGGCTCTGGGCACTCGGCTCCCTTGCACCATGACATCACACAAAACGCTCAGACACAGCCCTCCACTGGTACCACCCGAACACACTGTAGCAGACGCTTTGATGGTCTCGGCCGGCTCTGGACCCGAGCTGCGCATGTCCAGTTCCGAGCCAAGCGTCACAGCCATATTTTTTACTGGCAAACTTTCCCTCTTACTGGCATTTACTGGCAGGAGAAAAGTGTCCGTTTTTTACTGGCTGCCAGTAAAAACATTGACGGTTGGCAACACTGCCTATTATAGGAGATCACACTCGCTTGTGGCTTAATACCCAGCCCAGGCCTTTTGAGAGATGGAACGGTGATCCCAGCGTCTTCACAGAATGTAATCTTTCAGGGGCACGTGTTGCCCATTGATCCCCAAAAAGACATAAAAGCTTCCATAGTGTAAAATCCTAGGTTACTTTATTTAAATAAGAATGTATTGCACTTACTGTTAAAACAATAAGAGATTGCAGTGTAAGCGAGCCAGCCCGTCACTCTGGGATTCACTGTCAGTCTTATTCACACAAGAAAGGTAGCTACTTTTGAATGGAGTGGGAGATGATTCAAATTCCTGTCCGGTGATGTGTTGTTTCTGGACACATAGTGGCATTCAACAGACCCCAGAACGATGTCAGGTGTGGCGAAACGCGTAGGGGGAGCGACGTGCTGACGTCACCGCGTTCACGCAGGTCCCGAAGTGACAGGCTGCTATCGAGAGCTGGTCGGCTCATTTATACTGCAATCTCTTATTGTAATTTAATTTTTTTTTGTGCGTATCCCACAGGAAGTTGCAGCTTTGTTTCCTAAAAAAACAAATGTATTTATGTTTCATCCATTCACTTATTCCCCTGCTCTTTTTTGTCTGATAAGCGCAGTAATTTTAATTTTATTTTAAGCTATATAATATTAAATGAGGATTTAGCGCAACAATTTAAAAAAAGTCCAAAAAAGATTCTTTAGTCCACAAATCATGCTTCCAACCACCAATATGTATAGTATAAACAGATATCTTCCTGCTCATCACGTGTCACCTGTGCTCTGCATGCTTCACCTCGTGTGAAAAGTGAATGTCAATATTTGATCTCAATGATTAGTTAAGGTCAAATGTGCTTTTTGTCCCATCCTGGGCTATGTTCAGAGGTATTTCTGGGCCAACTTCACACATCCATCAATAAAAACGCACACTAAGTGCTATGGAAATCGCATTGCTTTAGTAACTGATTTGCAATGTCCACCTCTCACCATAGACTCGCCTTAGAAGATGGCCGTGGTGTGACATAATTGGTGTGGCTCCACCCCTTTGCGCATTACGCCTGTGAACAAGCTTCCTCAGTAGTCTTGCGCTGTACCTGCCCTGCAACCTCATGCATTGCAGCACTTTGGGTTGCTTTTTTGAGGATTAAAACAGACGGTGGGGAGGAAACATATTGCCTCCTCACTTCCTGGCAATCACCTTCCTAAAAGCGATCCACTGCAGATTGCTTTTTAGAGGGGTAACAATAATTGCTGCACGAGCTGTAAGTGATAAAGATGTGAACAGACTGCCGCAAATAGCGCCTGTTGACTCGCAACACAATAATTTGTGCATTTATCTTGGTGCACTAAGCTAGCATGAATTTGAAATAAGAATTTATTCAGTAAATAGAAAGTTTTTTATCCTAAAACAACTACTGTACTTGATAAAGATATTAATATTTTAGAACCATGAAATCCTCAAGAAGTAAAAGAAATCCATGGAATCTAATTGCTACTTGCCTTCGCCCCCTAGTGGACATTTTCTGCTCCCCTGCACGTCTCAGTTACCAAGCTAGCTATGAATTTACATGACTTGCCAAATGATTGCAGAATAAAAGACACCATCCCAACAATCAGTAAAAAAAATATTATTATTATTATTATTATTATTATTATTATTATTATACAGGATTTATATTGCGCCAACAGTTTGCGCAGCGCTTCACAACATGAGGGCAGACAGTACACTTACAATACAAATCAATACAGGAGGGATCAACAAAAATAAAAACAACATAGAAAAAAAAATGCATTTATTAACTTTCCTACATTTGACATCAGAGAGCCAATGCATCAGTGATATGGGAACTGATCATGGTGAGGCTTCAGTTGTTAAAATTGGGATGTATTTCAGCTGGTATTGAGGCTGACAGATAAATACATAAATGAAAACATTTTCTATGCTGCAGCTTCACTTTCACTTTTTAACAATAACACTGGTTGCTATTGGGTAAGTTTTTATATCAAACATTCTGCACAATCCACTGGCCAAATGGTAGCAGCAGCAGACTGATGAGGTCATCCTTCTGCTCAAGTAAATCATTTTATTACAATTGTGAAGAGTTTAAACACAAGATAAAATGTTTTTACACAAGCACTAATAAATAGGGGTTCATTTACTAAAGACAAATAGACTGTGCACTTTGCATGAGCAGTTTTTCCAGAGCTTACTAAATGAGGGGAAACGCTGCTAATTTCTATCATCCAATCATCTGCAAGCAAAAATTCATTTTTTTTTTCTTGCATGTAATTGGCTATTCTTAGCAAAGCGAAGCTTTAGCTCATTTTTTTAATTGAAGCTTTAGCTCATTTACTAAGTTGTGGAGCAACTGTACCTGAAAAGTGCACAGTCTATTCTCTTTTAGTAAATCAAGCCCATAGCGCCTCCATTATACAATTACCCACAGAAACAACAATCCCTTGTATTATGAACACCTAATGTGGTATTAACCACTTAAGGATCAGCCTATTTTTTAGACTCAGTGTTTACAAGGTAAAATTATTATTTTTTTTTTGCTAGAAAATTACTTAGAACCCCCAAACATTACAATTTTTTTTTCTAACACCCTATAGAAAAAAATGGCAGTCGTTGCAATACTTTCTGTCACACCGTATTTGCGCAGCGGTCTTACAAGCGCAGTTTTTTGGGAAAAAATACACTTTTTTGAATTAAAAAATAAGACAACAGTAAAGTTAGCCCAATTTTTTTTTTATATTGTGAAAGATAATGTTACGCCGAGTAAATTGATACCCAATATTTCACGGTTCAAAATTGCGCCCGCTCGTGGAATGGCAACAAATTTTACCGTTAAAAACCTCCATAGGGGACATTTAAAAATGTCTACAGGTTACCAGTTTTGAGTTACAGAGGAGGTCTAGGGCTAGAATTATTGGTCACGCTCTAACAATTGCGGCGATACCTTACTACGGTTTAAACACCGTTTTCATATGCAGGCGCTACTTACGTATGCGTTCGTTTCTGCATGCAAGCTCGGCAGGATGGGGCACTTTAAATTTTTTTTTTATTTCTCTTATTTATTTTACTTTTTATTTTGACACTGTCCTTTAAAAAAAAATGTGGGTCACTTTTATTCCTATTGCAAGGAATGTAAACATCCCTTGTAATAGAAAAAAAGCATGACAGGACCTCTTTAATGTGAGATCTGGGGTCAAAAAGACCTCAGATCTCATATTTACACTAAAATGGAAAAAAAAATTAAATTTAAAAACAAAAAAAAACAAAAAATTATCTTTTAAAGTGTAAGTAAACCCCCCTATCGTTTTCAGCCAAGGAAGCCGCCATCTTGTGATGTCATGTGGTCCGTTATGACATCAGCCATTGGATGGTTTGACAGTTTGGTTGAGAGCACAACCAATGGGAGTGTTACATTTCTGGCACGTGCTGGAAATGAAACAGTTTTATGGATGGATTTACTTCCGCTTTAAGAGCATTGGGCGTAAGTGACGTTGGACGACGCTTCCACCAGTCAAGGCTATGGAGCTGAGTGGAGGCCATCTTCCCCTCACTCAGCAACCAGCCAAGCAGGAGAGAGGATCTGATCGTCTCTGCCACGACCGGCGGCTGCAGTTATCAGCAGAGACCACCGGAGTGCTGCGGGAGGAGGGGGCCTCTCCCGCCCCGATGAAAGTGATCTTGCGGCGAATGCACACCAGAGACCACTTTTATCTAAAGGCGGACCACCTGCTGAAGAAGAGGATACCGGAGTTATGGCAGCTATCTGCTACCAAAGCAACGGTATCCCTCTTCAAACAGCCGACGTATATCGGTGTGCGCCGGTCTGGAAGTGGTTAAAGCCGAGGGATTTTTACCTTCATACAAAACCTTCAGTATGCAGCTCCCCCCCCAATACTTAACCGAGCCCAGCGTTGGACCTAAGAAGAAGAGGATCTGGGCTGCTCTGTGCAAATCCATTACACAGAGCAGATAGGTTCAGCATGTTTGTTATTTAACCACTTCCTGCGCAGCCTATAGCAAAATGACGGCCGGGCAGTGGTTCCATTATCCTGGCTGGACGTCCTATGATGTCTTTCAGGATAACAGCCAGCGCAGGCCCGCCGGGGTGCGCAGCGCGGCGATCTTTGGTGTGGCGTGTCAGTCTGACACACCACAACATCGATCTCGGTAAAGAGTCTCTGACAAAGACTCTTTACCACGTGATCAGCTGTGTCCAATCACAGCTGATTACATAGTAGGTGAGGTTGAAATAAAGACACAAGTCCATCAAGTCCAACCTGTGTGTGATTATGTGTCAGTATTACATTACATATCCCTGTATATTGCGGTCATTCAGGTGATTATCTAATAGTTTCTTGAAGCTATCAATGCTCCCCGCTGAGACCACCGCCTGTGGAAGGGAATTCCACATCCTTACCGTTCTTACAGTAAAGAACCCTCTACGTAGTTTAAGGTTAAACCTCTTTTCTTCTAATTGTAATGAGTGGCCACGAGTCTTATTAAACTCTCTTCTGCGAAAAAGTTTTATCCCTATTGTGGGGTCACCAGTACAGTATTTGTAAATTGAAATCATATCCCCTCTCAAGCGTCTCTTCTCCAGAGAGAATAAGTTCAGTGCTCGCAACCTTTCCTCATAACTAAGATCCTCCAGACCCTTTATTAGCTTTGTTGCCCTTCTTTGTACTCGCTCCATTTCCAGTACGTCCCTCCTGAGGACTGGTGCCCAGAACTGGACAGCATACTCCAGGTGCGGCCGGACCAGAGTCTTGTAGAGCGGGAGAATTATCGTTTTATCTCTGCAGTTGATCCCCCTTTTAATGCATGCCAATATTCTGTTTGCTTTATTAGCAGCAGCTTGGCATTGCATGCCATTGCTGAGCCTATCATCTACTAGGACCCCCAGGTCCTTTTCCAGCCTAGATTCCCCCAGAGGTTCTCCCCCCAGTGTATAGATTGCATTCATATTTTTGCCACCCAAATGCATTATTTTACATTTTTTACATTGAACCTCATTTGCCATGTAGTCGCCCACCCCATTAATTTGTTAATGTTGTTGGGGTGGGCGGTAAACAGTAAGAGCCATGTATCGGCTTTTCCTCACTCGCGTCTGACAGACATGTCACCCATATGTACCCATCAGTGCCGCTTTTCAGAACCCATCAGTGTCGCCTATAAGTGCCACCTATGAGTGCTCATCAGTGCCGCCTATCAGTGCCCATCAGTGCTGAATATTAGTGCCCATCAGTGCCACTTTATCAGTGCCAACTCATTGGTGCCCATTAGTGCCTCCTTATCAGTGCCCATCAGTGCAGCCTCTTCAGTGCCCATTAGTGAAGGAGAAAACGTATTTATTTACAAAATTTGATAACAGAAACAAAGAAAACATTTTTTCAAAATTTTCGGTATTTTTTATTTGTTTAGCAAAAAATAAAAACCCCACAGGTGATCAAATACCACCAAAAGAAAGCTCTATTTGTGGGAACAAAATGATAAAAATTTGGCTTGGCTACAGTGTAGCATGACCACGCAATTGTCTTTCAAAATGCGACAGCGCTGAAAGCTGAAAATTGGCCTGGGCAGGAAGGGGGGAAAGTGCCTGGTATTGAAGTGGTTAAAAAAAAAAACAATCTTTAATATCACTTTAAATGTTGCCATTGAGTCAGATGGCTTCCAACATCTGTCTGGGGTGTCTTCAACATGGGTAGAGAGTCTCAACACGTTTCGAGGGAAACCTTGCTTCTTCAGGTGGTGTCGCATGCGTGATTACAACTGGAACTCAAGAAACACATATATTATATAATTGTGCACAGAACTTATAAAAAAATTACAAATACAGGTACAGTATATATCAAGCTCACTAGACCGTCAGCAGGTCCACAGCCACAATGGGGAGATGAGGCGGCCAAGACAAGCAAAAACATCCCCTGGGGCCGGTGTTATGTGGCCTATGGGAATGGGATATACATGTAGGGTTGCAATACATTAGTTATGTTATTGTTGTTTTTTCAATAAAGGTACTGCCTTTTTTGCTTTGCTTGAAATGTATCTTTTCCATAGTAAAATCTGCACAGCTCTCAGTCCTGCTAGATATCTACCGAAATTCAAATCAGCGACAGAAAACGAGTACAAGTGATGTTTCCAGCATGGAACAGCCTATTAATTAGTACAGTAGATGGTCACTAATGCAGTGTGAATTACTCAATGAATTTAAAGCAGCCTTGTCAAAAGCTTGTCCTAGGAAACATATTACTTAACAGCTTTTAATTAACACAACCAATCTTAGCTGCTAATCCCCCTTTAAATGGTGTTTCTATTTGTTAAATGAAAAGCAGGTCAATACTTTTTTTAATAGTCTTTTATTTTATTTTTTATTTGCTATATATGGAAAAAGTATCAGCTTAGCAATGCATGTTAATGTAAAAAGGAATACTTTTTTCCCGTATATAATTTCAATTATACATTTATAGGAGTGTAGCCGTATTTTCTTGCCACGTATGCATGGTGATAGAACTTCGCTGCTCCTTTCTTTCAGTGCAAGTCTAATGCCGCGTACACACGGTCAGAATTTCCTACGGGAAATGCTGGATGTGAGCTTGTTATCAGAAAGTCGGACCGTGTGTATGCGCCATAGAACATTTGCTGTCGGAATTTCCGCCCACAAATGTTTGAGAGCAGGTTCTCAAATTTTTCCTGCCAACTTCACTTGTTGTCGAAAAGTCTGATCGTGTGTACACAAGTCCGGCGCACAAAAGTTCACGCATGCTCGGAATCAAGCAGAAGGAGCCGCACTGGCTATTGAACTTCCTTTTTCTCGGCTCGTCATACGTCTGCTACGTCACCACGTTCCCACGTTTGGAATTTTGGGGCATCATTTGTGTGACCGTGTGTATGCAAGACAAGTTTGAGCCAACAACCTTCAAACAAAAATCCACGGTTTTGCTGGCGGAAAGTCCGATCGTGTGTACGGGGCATATGGGTCAGGAACAGCTTGAATGAAAACAACAAAATGTTTCTCTGCTTAAAGTGGTTGTAAACTTCAGACATGAAAAATGAACAATACATATCCCTCTATAGCAGCCTTTCTCAACCAGGGTGCCTTGAGGTTTCTTTAGGAGTGCCTCAGCAAAATGACTAAAAAATGCCCAAAAATTGTATACAAGGCAGCGGGTGGATGAAGCCTGCCTTTTAGTTACACAAAGCCACAGGTTTTAATTGCACACCATTATGACCTTCTAGCTGCCAACCTGCTAACGTAAAATGACATCATCAGTTGATAAGAAGGGTGTCAGCCACCTGCATAGTATGCTTGTTTGACCCTCCCCTGCCCCTTTCCATAAGTTTTGGGGTCACATTAACTGAGTGATGAAGAAAAAATGGAGGAAGAAGAGAAACATTGGAATACTAGCCAGTACCAACTTGCACCTCTAAAGTTGGGTCTCCTGCTTGTGTGGATGTTGCTGCATTATGCAAAACTATTAGAATAGATTTCACAATTTAGGATGGGGTGCCCCAAGGCTATCCATAATTTTTAAAGGGTGCCTCGAGACTGTCCATAATATGGGAGTGTGTCCCAAGATTGTTCATCATTTTTAAGGGTGCCTTGACTGACAAAAGGTCGATAACATTGTCATCAAGACCAATGCAGGGTCCAAAGCATAGGGAAAGTCTGATGTCCACCAAAGCATGGGGGGGCCCCATCTATGGGGGTGGGGGGGAGGATCAGGTAAGTTAAAGTGCCAAAGACTAAACAAGCAGTCAAAGTGTACAGATGTTTATTTTAAAAAAAAGCATTTTTAAAGGGAAGGGGAGAAGACAGAGAAGGGAGAAGACAATGGAGGGAGAAGACCGGAGGAAGAAGACAAGTTGGAGCTATGACGGGGACATTTTTCATTTTTAATAAAGGACTTGTCAAAAACCTTCTCTTGTTTCTTGGTACAATGTAGCCCATATGGGGGGGGGCAGGATCCTGCAGACCCTCACAACCACCAGCCAGGGTTGTGGGGAAGAGGCCCTTGTCCCCATCCACAAAGCACCCCCCCCCATGTTGAGGGCATGCGGCCTGGTATGATTCGAGGGGGGGGGCGCTCACTCATCCCCTCTCTTTCCTGACCTGCCTGGCTGCATGCTTGGATAAGGGTCTGGTCTGGACTTTGGGGGGACCCCACGACACTTTTTTTTTGGCGTTGGGGTCCCCACCAAATCAATATCAGACCTGAAGGGCATGGTATTGACTTGGGGGGGACCCCAAGCCGTTTTTTTGTGATTTTTTTTGCCTGGAATTCTTTTTTTTTTACATTCAGCTTTCAGCAGGAAACCAGACTCAACGGTTGTTAAGGACGCAGTGGCTGGCTTCCCAGCCTGTTCGTTAGCAACCAACTATATATAGTGCATTTACAGAAGAGAAAAGAAAATGCAAAATGCATGAAAACTGCATGCAAAAATGCATCAAAAACAAGGGTTTAAAAACACAAAACGCATCACAAAACGCGCATGAAAAACGCATCAAGCGTAGGCCGCATAGATGTGAACCTAGACTTAGGAGGTAAAATAAAAATAATAGTAAAACAATAATAAAAATAAATCAAAAGCAAAACATATTGGACCAACTAGGCCATAAACTAAAGGGAAAATAGGTGTTTTCACCAGCTGGTATGGAATCAGTTGACGTGTCAAGCAGTTTTGCTAAGCTTGCAATTGGGTGGGCGGTTAGAAGACACTTGGGGTTTTTTTTCAACTCCAGACGGTGGGAGGGGGTTGGGTGGCAAGTGTTGCTTAATGTTTCATGGCTTCACCATGGTATCAAGTGGTTAAAGGGTATGTCAAAGCAAAATTTTAAAACCATGTTTAGTGCATCTCTGGGATACATGCACATTTTCCCATGTTTTATTCCTCTAAACCCACTGCAAGTACAAAAAAATATATTATGCTCCAAGTTTTCTCTTTGACTTGACAACACAGCACTGAATTCCTTAGCGCGTGGTGTCAGCCCCGCCAACTTCCTTTCTGATGGATTACAAAGTACAAAAGATCTCTCCTCATCTCCTCCCCTCTCCATCTTTATAACTCCTCCTGTTTATGTCTATTATACCTTCTCTTCATCTCCATAACTCCTCCTTGTGCACAGGCAGGGAGCACAGGACGTTATCAGCTCACACAATTTCTGGGGGAAAAAAATGGGTATCATTTTTGCACTTATTAAACAGATACAGCTAAACATTTTCAATGATATATTTTTCAGATCAAAAGGGAGCAAATAAAGGAAGTTCATTGATAGGGTTTACATACACTTTCATTTCATGAGCCAACAGGAGGTCTCCTGGGACTTCAATCTGACATAGTGCCACTTCCAAATACTTAAAAAACAAAACAGAAAATTCACCCTGGGACTTTGAGTGAGGTGAGCACAGTTTAGCCAATAGACGTAGCAACAGTAAATACAGTAGTAAAATGTATTCAAGTAGAGATAATACATGCATTGATGTCATCAACAAATGCCAATTCATACAGGATACATATAAATAAAATGATGGTACATATATGTATAAACAATCAAATAACACACAGGCATCAAGTGTACCCGACGCGTTTCGCCAGACCCAGCTTAGTCTTCAGGGGTAGATGCGTGTAAAATGTACCTAGGATGAAAAGATACAAATTGGGTGTATGGTGTGATATTGATACTATAGGTTCCCGGGTAAGAGGGGCCTTGGTAAAGAAACCCCATACTCACCACTAGATATGACCAAAACAGCCGATGTATAGCTCCCAGACGGCGGCAGCAGTTGTCTCGCCAGGGAGCTGAGGAGGCGGAGCCAGACAAGAACCCACCCAGGCCCGAATGGAGGAAAAGCACGGCAGGGTTAGAAATTGTGTATCCCTAATGGTCTCGCTGTGTCCATGAAAAGTATTGGCTGTAAACATTAATATGTGTATCAGACAATCTAAAGTAACAGAGTAAAATAAGTATGTAGTAACATATATGTATCTATGTAAGAATAAAAGGCCTGAGCCAAGGATGGTAAGAACAAGGAGACCATAGGGGGAAGTGGTAAAGAGATACCAAAAGCTGACAAGAGTGACAGTGAGGAAATAATAAAAGAACAAAGAAAGAAAAGAAGTAGAAGATGAAATGAAGTGCAGATTTATAATGGAACCTGTAATGTCAAAGACAGGCTAGAAGTGGGTGCTCAGAGTGAGCCATGTGAAAACATGTGAGTATACCTGAGTAAGGTGAATGTATATATGTATGGGGGGTAAGTCACAGCAGAGGACTTCCACAGGTGTGTGTATCCTCAGTGAGAAAAACAGAAAGATCCACGCCATCCTGAACCTCCGATATATTCCCCCCCGGAAGAGCTTGAGAGGCTCCGCCCCAACGCCAAGTGTGGATGACTGACATGCAAGCGCCGGAAGCGCCCACCGTCATCAGGAGGTACCCATGCGTTGATACTCACTAGGTCATTCAGATAACACAATACATCCAGCCACATTGACAATGCGAAATCGTGGACATCACGTGGCTGGCGCATAAACATGGCGCTGATGTGCAGGTGGCCCCACCCACTCAAAAAATAGGTGGGGGCAGCGGGAGACAAGAAACCTCCCTTGATGCACATCGCAGCTCCCAAAGCAAAACAAACAACACCACCATCAGCAAGGAACAGCACACCAGATGGATTGGGGTATATGCCTATAATAAGATGTAAATTATGTGTTGGAAATTAAAGGTAAATGCATAATAAAAGTGTAAAATGCATGCATGTATGTATGTAATGGCGAGGGTGACCACAGACCAGTTTTGGGCTAAATGGGTGTCTTCCACCCGGGTTCAATATAGAAAAAAAGAGAGAAAGGTCTGGTGTTACCAGTGACACAACTCCATCCCTGAAATATGCAACAAAACAGAAAATTCGCCCTGGGACTTTGAGTGAGGTGAGCACAGTTTAGCCAATAGACGTAGCAACAGTAAATACAGTATAAAATGTATTCAATAGAGATAGTACATGCATTGATGTCCTCAACAAATGCCAATTATACGGGATACATATAAATAAAATGATTGTACATATATGTATAAACAATCATATAACACACAGGCATCTAGTGTAACCGACGCGTTTCGCGAGACCCAGCTTGCTCTTCAGGGGTAGATGCATGTAAAATGTACCTAGGATGAAAAGATACCAATTACTTATGACACTTAAACGGCCGCAGCATCTGAGGTCTGACAAGTGGTTGCAGAGGGAGCAGAAGCAGCTGGCACTAAGCACGGCAGCTGCTGTTATAATGCTAAACTTTGGAGACACCAATCTTTCTGGATTTCCTGCTCAGTGTCCTGGACCGTATAGGGCATCCTGATGGACACTGCCGGACAGTCCCAGGATGTTAGACACTGTCCTGCAAATCCAGGACACCTGGCAAATGGGTTAAAAATTAGGCTTCCAGTGGGAGTGTCTTTTCTGAAAGGTGATGAGCTGAAAAGGGGAAGGACCTAGGCAGTCCTAAGCTTACTATACACTTTGCATTCTGATTTTACAATCTTCTATAGATCTTACATCAAATATGTAATGTAAGGACCGGCACATTAACCACTTGCAGACCGCCTGCCTGCAATGTACTGTGGACAGGCAGTCTGTACAGGCACAGCGGCGTACTGGTACGTCACTATCTGCTTTCAGGTTTAGGGCGAGTGCATGCACTCCCCTGCTGACACCCACTGTAATTCTACCCAGCAGGAGTTTGTCAACAGGTCTCAGCCAATGATTCATGGCTTGGGACCTGCTGATCTGCTGTGTCCAATCACAGTTCACATCCAGTGCAAGTTAATGTCAGATTGTCCACCACACTATCACAGTTCCACTATAAGTCGCTGATCATCACCATTGTTGTTGTTCAGTCGTTTAGTCGTGTCCAACTCTTTGTGACCTCATGGACCATAGCACGCCAGGCTTTTCTGTCCTCCACTGCCTCCCGGAGCGTGCTTAACTTCATGTTCATTGTTTCGATTATGCTATCTATCCATCTTGTTTTCTTTCATCCTCTTCTCCCTTTTTCTTCCATGTTTCCCAGCATCAGGGTCTTTTCCAATGAGTCCTCTCTTTGCATTAGGTGGCCAAAGTATTTGAGTTTTAACTTCAGGATCTGTCCTTCCAGTGAATATTCAAGGTTGATTTCCTTCAAGATTGACTGGACTCTCTCCTGGCACTGAACCCAGCTTGCTTCATGGACCTGCTTCTGCCTGTTCCAGATTGACATCCCGTGTTTGACCCCAGCTTGATCTCCACAACGCTTCCTGCCGCTGCTCCTGACTGACTTCCGGTGTTTGACCCTTGGCCGGGCTTCTGACATTGCTTTCTGCTTACCCATCTGTCAAGATCCACCAGTATCTCCAGAGAATCATTGGCTGTGACCACCTTCTCTGCTCCAGGGTGTCCCGCATCTGGCACCATCAGACAACTTCATCTGTAGGCAACCCGTGCATCTCTGGGCATAGCATCCTCTATCACCAACTCCAGAGGTACTCTGTACTCAGCCACAAGGGGAGCCCTCTCGTCACCTCAGCCTCCAATCTGGTACGTGACACACTTTTTTTCCAGACTCATGTCTCAACAAGTTTGAGACCATCAAGGATATTAATTTATTCATATGTAACATCTTATTCAAGAGCCTCTATGCTAAAAAAACAAACTTTAGGGCCTGGGCAGACCAACCAAGACGTCCAGTCCCTAGATCACTTGATATCACTAGATGAACTAGATGAAAATTAATCTTTGAATCCCATTGATTCTATAGACACAGAGGCTCTCCTTGTAGCAGTGGACAACACACCCACTGCACTTTCTACTACACCCAACGCCAATACTTCTCTTAAAAAGAAATCCACCATATACCCCCCACCAAGCTCTAATCGCAATGTGGCCACTTTCCTGAAGTTGGTATCTGCCGACATTCAGAAATTAAGAAATGTATTCAGTTCGCACCCCAATCTTAACTATGATGAACAAAAGGCTTTGGATGCTTTGGTCCGTAACAGTGACATTGTCATCAAACCTTCTGACAAGGGTGGCAATGTTGTGATTATATATCAGAATGTGTACCAAAATACTCAGTAATCCTGAATGGTACCGCCCTATATCCAAGTTGTTACTGGATAAATTCACCCAGGAGTTTTACCTTATGGTGGATTGGGCATTCTATTTCAATTTCATATCAAAACAGATTTGGGGATTCATCAGAGTAGGCTTCCAGAGGGAAGCCACATTTTATGCTCTGCCCAAGCTACACACACACAGCTTGTTTATATCACCTTCACTCCTGTCTTCACCGTATTACTGCACTCATCAGCTCCTGCTATTTTTGAACCCACATACCAATAAAACCTCCAGGACACTGAGAAGTGTCCCCCCACATAAGTCACACTCCCATATCACCTCCCTCACCCTTCTACTTCTCCTAATGTCTGGAGATATTTCTTCAAATCCTGGACCGCCATCATTTACCTTTGGCCAACATACCCAGCACCCCCTATCCTCTGCCAGAAGCCGCAATCTACACAATCTAATTTCTATTCCTCTTCTACCTAGAGCCAGCCTTCCCTTTTCCTGTGCCCTTTGGAATGCCCGCTCGGTTTGCAACAAACTTACCACCGTCCATGACCTATTTATCACAAACTCTTTCAACCTACTTGCAATTACGGAGACATGGCTTCAAGATTCTGATTTTCCTACTCCTGCTGCCCTCTCCCATCGTGGCCTTCTGTGGACTCACTCTCCCAGGCCTAGTGGACGGAAAGGAGGTGATGTTGGAATCCTCCTTTCCCCTTAGAGCACTTTTCAGGTTCTTCATCCACCCCCCTCTGTGTCCCTCTCCTCATTTGAAGCTCACTGTATTTGTCCAGTTTCGTTGAGAATTGCTGTGATCTATCGGACTCCTGGACCGGTATCAAGCGTCCTTGACGACTTCTTTGCCTGGCTACCTTACTTTCTCTCTTCTGAAGTCCCAACAATCCTTCTTGGTGACTTCAACATCCCTGTTTGTTGATCTTAACACTCCCGCTACTTCTAAATTTCTGAACCTAACCTCCTCTTTTGACCTGAAATAATGGGCAAACGCTTCTGCTCACTCTGTTGGCAACTGCCTTGATCTCATATTCTCTTACCTATGCACTCCCCACAACCTCTCCAACGTTCCTTTTCCTCTCTCTGATCACCACCTTATTAGTTTCACTCTCTCCTTGTCTTCCTCCTCTTTGGCTTCTAACTACCAAACAATAAACTGTAGAAACCTTTGCCATCTTAACTCTTCTCTTCTTTTTTCTGCTACAGATTGTCTCTATGACAAAATCTCATCCTTGTCCTGCCCCAACCTTGCCACTTCTATCTACAACAGTTCACTGTCATCCACCCTGGATACCTTGGCCCCCCTTTACTATGCACAGAATCAGGCATCGACTGCTACAACCCTGGCAGACAGACATTACCAAAAGCCTAAAAAAACAGAGCCGTGCTCTTGAGTGTCTGTGGCGTAAGACAAAGTCACAGCAAAATTTCAGCCAATATAAATCTGCCCTCCAAAAATACCATTCCTGTCTCCACGCTGCTAAACAGACTTACTTTATCACTCTCATTAACACCCTCTCACGTAGTCCCCGTCAACTCTTTTCTACCTTTAACCACTTCCGGACCGCTGCACACCGATATACACCCTAGCTTAGCTAGCTGCCATAACCCCGGTATCCTCTTCTTCAGTGGGCAGTCCGATTTCCGATAATAGTGGTCTCTGCAGTGGATTCGCTGCAAGATAATTTTTATCAGCTGCGGGAGAGGGCCCCTCCCCCTCTCGCCGCTCTCCGGTGCCCTCTCCCGCTTACCGGAGATGCCGGTAGTGGCGGAAGCGATCGGATGTTTCTCCTTTCTGGGTATGGAGATGAGTGAGGGGAAGATGCCTCCACCCGTCTCCATACCATTGCAGGGCGGACGCGACGTCAAAACATCACTTCCGCCCATATTTTTTTTTTTATTGCATTTTAGTGTAAATATAAGATCTGAGGTCTTTTTTGACCCCAGATCTCATATTTAAGAGGTCCTGTCATGCTTTTTTTCTATTATGAGGGATGTTTACATTGCTTGTAATAGGAAAAAAAGGTAACGCAATTTTTTTTAAAAAAAGAACAGTGTAAAAATAAAAAATAAAAGGTAAAATAAATAAGAAAAAAAATATTTTAAGCGCGCCCCGTCCCGCAGAGCTCGCATGCAGAAGCGAACGCATACGTGAGTAGCGCCCGCATATGGAAATGGTGTTCAAACCACACACGAGGTATCGCCACGATCAGTAGAGCAAGAGCAATAATTCTAGCCCTGGACCTCCTCTGTAGTGCAAAACATGCAACCTGTAGAATTTTTTAAACGTCGTCTATGGAAATTTTTAAGGGTAAACGTTTAGCGCTATTGCACGAGCAGGCGCAATTTTGAAGCGTGACATGTTGGGTATCAATTTACTCACCGTAACATTATCTCTCACAATATAAAAAAAAATTGGGCTAACTTTACTGTTGTCTTATTTTTGAATAAAAAAAGTGTATTTTTGCCAAAAAAAGTGCTCTTGTAAGACCGATGCGCAAATACAGTGTGAAAGAAAGTATTGCAACAACCGCCATTTTATTCTCTATGGTGTTAGAAAAAAATGTAAAATGTTTGGGGGTTCTAAGTAATTTTCTAGCAAAAAAAACCTTTTAACTTGCAAACAGCAAATCTCAGAAAGAGGCTTGGTCCTTAAGTGGTTAATGCTCTACTTCGTCCACCATTACCTCCACCCACTAACTTACTCAATGCCCAGGAGATTGCTAATCACTTCAAAAATAAGATTGAGACAATTAGTCTCGAGATCTCCTCCACTCTACAGATATCTCCCTCACTTTACACTTTTTGTCCTCCTGTACAATCAACACTCTTGTTTAATCCAACTACTACAGAGGAAGTCAATAAACTTTTTTGTAACGTCCACCTAACCTCCTGCCCGCTGGACCCTGTTCCTTCTCAAATACTATGGTCACTCTCTGACTCTATCCTACACTCTTTAACTCATATCTTCAATCTCTCGCTCTACTGGCATCTTCCCCAACCCTCTGAAACATGCACTAGTCACTCCCATACCAAAAAAGGCCTCACTGGACCCCACCAATCTTAACAACCTAAGACCCATCTCCTTACTCCCTTTTGCATCCAAACTCTTTGAATGTTTAGTCTACAACTGACTGAGCGACCATTTCATTGAGAATAACCTTCTTAATCCCCTTCAGTCTGGATTTCGTCCACAGCACTCCACAGAAACTGCTCTCCTAAAACTCACAAACGACTTACTAACAGCTAAAACCAACGGTCATTATTCCGTACTCTGATGCCCCGTACACACGGTCGGATTTTCCGATGGAAAAATGTCCGATTGGAGCGTGTTGTCGGAAATTTCCGACCGTGTGTGGGCTCCATCGGACATTTTCCCTCGGATTTTCCGACACACAAAGTTGGAGAGCAGGAGATAAAATTTTCCGACAACAAAATCCGTTGTCGGAAATTCCAATCGTGTGTACACAAATCCGATGGACAAAGTGCCACGCATGCTCAGAATAAATAAAGAGATGAAAGCTATTGGCCACTTCCCCGTTTATAGTCCCGACGTATGTGTTTTACGTCACCGCGTTTAGAACGATCGGATTTTCCGACAACTTTGTGTGACCATGTGTATGCAAGACAAGTTTGAGCCAACATCCGTCGGAAAAAATCCTAGGATTTTGTTGTCGGAATGTCCGAACAAAGTCCGACCGTGTGTACGCCCTATTACTCTTGGACCTCTGCGCTGCCTTTTATACAGTCGATACCCCCTCCTCCTCAAAAAACTCAATTTGCTTGGTATCTATGCTGTGCTCTCTGTTGGTTTGAATCTTACCTATCTCACCACACCTTCAGTGTCACTTACAACTCTACTTCTCCAACACCTCTTACCGTTGGGGTCCCCCAAGGTTCTGTCCTTGGACCTCTACTATTCTCGATCTACACATCCTTCCTCGGTCAGCTGATAGCCTCCCATGGCTTCCACTACCAAGTATATGCCGATGACACCCAAATCTATCTCTCTACCCCTCTGCTCACCCCTTCAGTCTCCTCACACACCACTGATTTACTAACAGACATATCAGCCTGGATGTCACACCACTTCCTCAAACTGACTCTAAATCTAAATCTCTAAATCTAAAACCAAGCTCATAATATTTCCTCCCCCACGTGCCCCTTCCCCTGACTTCTCTGTCAAGATCAATGGCACAACTATCAGTCCATCCCCACATGCCAGGATGCTGGGGGTAACCTTAGACTCTGAACTGTCCTTTCAGGCCCACATCCAATCCCTGTCCAAATCATGCCGCCTTAGCCTTCGCAACATCTCTAGAATACGCTCCTTTTTAACTAATGACACCACCAAGCTTTTAATTCACTCCCTGGTTATCTCTCGCCTTGACTACTGCAACTCACTCATTGTCGGACTACCTTTACATACACTATCCCCCCTTCAGTCCATAATGAATGGTGCTGCAAGACTCATCCACCTTACCAACCGTTCAGTGTCCTTCCCTCCCTCTCTGCCAATCCCTGCACTGGTTTCCACTCACCCAGCGAATAAAATTCAAAGTACTAACAATAATTTACAAAGCCATCCACAACTCTGCCCCCAGCTACATCACTAACCTAGTCTCAAAATACCAACCAAGCCGCTCACTTCGGTCCTCCCAAGACCTCCTGCTCTCTAGCTCCCTTGTCACCTCCTCCCATGCTCGCCTTCAGTATTTCTCCAGAGCTTTTCCCATCCTTTGAAACTCCCTACCCCAAGCTGTCTGACTGTCCTCTAATCTATCCATCTTTATACGATCCCTGAAAACCCTTCTCTTTAAAGAAGCTTATCCTGCTTCTAACTAATACACTGTTTTACTTTCTTTTACTTTTACCATCAGCTCATCCCCCACAGCTATTTATTACCTTTTGTATCAATTGACCCTCCCTCCTGGATTGTAAGCTCTAGAGAGCAGGGCCCTCTGATTCCTCTTGTACCAAGTTGTAATATAACTGTAATGTCCGCCTTCATTTTGTTAAGCACTGCGCAAACTTTTGGCGTTATATAAATCCTGTATAATAATAAATAATAATAATTATCATGCAATTATGTTTACATTTCAGATAAGAATAAAGTCACCCAAAATATAGATCTCACCTGATGAAGGAATAAATACCGATAATTCTGAAACGTGTTGGGATTCATGCAAGAAATTTCCATGGACTGACCACAGCCTCACACTGGCAGTACCTGGATATAATTGCTCTCTTGGGTTTGACATTTATATACATGTACTATTTGTTTCATTTGTATATTTTTTATATTTTAACTCGATTGCCTATATGTTTACATTTTCTACTATATTGTGTACCCAATAAAAGTGGTACTGCGTTGCCTTTTATTTACTTTTTCTATCAAATTTCCTGCCTCAAAAGTCCAAGGGGACTGCCCCTATTGCATTTTGATGCATGTCCTTTTCCTGTATATATAGGATGTTGGCAATGTGATACACTCGATTCCCAAAAATATTTTCTCCTATGCCACCAACTGTATGTGGTACTGCAGGGGTGGGGGTTAGTATAGCAGGGGTGGAGGGATCACATAACCAAATGCATAATTTTTCACAACTTCCACAAGATAAATAATCTTCTATTTGTCTCATGTGTGTATTTAGCTAATTGGTCAGAAGCCCTTTATACAGTAAGCCAAGATTTCTTTACAGAACTTAATATAAAATATATATTAAGTATAGATTACATTTATGCTATCTGGTTGGTGAGCAGCTGTATAAAGAGCACGTACTGTACTGTATATTGACTATTTCCTCTATTATAGTGGAAGCCTGGAGACGTAATACAACCTCAGAGCAGCTGCAGCGTGCAAGGATGGAAAACGAATCCACATACAGCAGTGTCTCTCCTTTAAATAGTGGAGTATAATTAGCAATGAATGCATCATAGTTTGGCTTCCCTTGTTTTGTCTGGAATCTATCTTAAAAGAGTCTATAAGTCATGAATCAGTGATAGTGGATCTCCCTTTTTTGGCAGAAATGAAATAAAAGTCAGATAACCGAGCCCAGCCAGAATGGATGTCAGTTCATGTAGTTAAACGAGGATTTCTGAGGCAACCCCAGGTCCACCCAAACTGATTATTGTGCAATGAGTGATCTAGCTCTGGGGTGGGGTGGTAATAATAAGGTGCATATGGAGATAGATAGATAGATAGATAGATAGATAGATAGATAGATAGATAGATAGATAGATAGATAGATAGATAGATAGATAGATAGATAGATAGATAGATAGATAGATAGATAGATAGATAGATAGATAGATAGATAGATAGATAGATAGATAGATAGATAGATAGATAGATATGGAACATTTACTTTGTGGGACATTATTTTTTTGGACATAGAAGAACATTATATTTTGGTCATTGTGGAGCCTCATAGTGATTATTATTATTACTATCATTATTGTTTTAATAAAGATCTTTATATACAGTGTGTGCTTTTATATACTTTTTTACTTTTTTAACGTCCCTGGCGGTATTATTATTATTATTAATAAACAGGATTTATATAGAATACAAAACAATACAGGAGGAATCAGAGGGCCCTGCTCGTTAGAGCTTACAATCTAGAAGGAAGGGTCAAGTAATGTATGATTATTTCAGATTTTTGATGCTCAAAGCAGGACAATGTTTCGCATGAAAATTTGGCCTTTTAGATTGTAAACCTGTAATTCTTAGGAATAACACACTTAAATCTGTCCAAACAAGAGTCGGGTATGATAAAGTTTGAAACACAAAATCATAAATTATAATATAATAAATAACTATAAATAATTATAACAAATAATATAATAATAATAATAATAATAATAATAATAATAATAATAATAATAATGAAATAATAATTACAAATAATTATTATAATAACAAAAAAATGATTAAATAATGTAATCAAATCAAAAACACTGAAATTTGCTCAGTTGCTGAATTGTCGCTGTCAATACTTTCAGTGTTTGATGACAGATTTCCCCATGAATCACTATCGCTAAATTCTGCGAGTGTTTCTAATTTATTATCGCTGTTTTCTAGCTGGTCTAAAACCTTTTGATGTAAAGGGACGGTTTTGGTTGCTATGAACAATCTCCAGTTTCCAGGTAGAAAGAACAGTATTTATAATATAAAACTGCATGCAGGACACTGGACAAACCACTAGGGACAAAAGGGATGCAAAATAATTTGATACAGTAGTGTAATCTGTAAGATTACAGTGTACTGAATGTATTGTGTGTTTTTAACTTTTTGAACTTGGCACCGTGCTCCGTCCCCGTGCTTCGCAACGCTTGCAGGGAACAGAGCCCAGACACACAGTGGGAGGACATCGCAGGATCCTGGGGACAAGGTAAGTAACATGTACCTGGATCCTGCGATGTGATCCCGAGTGTGGCTCGGGGTTACCACTTTTGGTACTGAAAATTCACCCCGAGCCGCACTCAGGAATACCGCTAAAAAGGTTAAATGGGTAAAATGTACCCCTTACTCATTCATATAGTTGGCTGGGCAGATAATTGGGGGACCCCCTTATTTACAGAAAGATTCCAAATACCAGTAAGTTCCCCCACAGACCCCCACATCCACTGAGCCATGGATATGGGGAAGAATCCCTTGTCCCCATCAAAATAAGGATAAGGTGCTTTATCAGGGGCCCCCTGGTAAGACACTCTCCATATGCTGAAGGCATGTGATCTTCTATGGTTCAGGAGGGGGGAGTGTGCATTCACTTCAAGCCCCTGTTCTGGCCATACAGGCTGCAAGCTCGAAAAAGACTTTGGTATGGAATTTGAAGGGTCCCCATAGTTTTTTTTTTTTTTTTTTTTTGCATGGGGCATCCTCCTAAAATTCATGCCAGAGCCAAGGTGTCAGGGATACATTTTGGGAGTGAGGACCCTAATACTTTTTTTTGTTGGGTGATTTGCATTGGGTTCCCCCTTATGATGTAGCCCCCAAATGCAAAAAAATACCCACATCGTGGGTATTAAGCTTCTGACCTTCACCCATATAGAAATCATTTCTGAGGTGTCCTATATGCCCTATATAGCATCAGTAGATGTCTGTGATGGAGATAGGGTACTTAAAGTGGTTGTAAACTCTCCCCGACAACTTTGTCCCATGTTAATAAGCATAAAAAACCCCAATGAACACTGCTTGTAGATATCTCCCTACTTGCTTAGTATTGTTGTAATCCTTTTTGTTCTTTAGAATGACTTCACTGAGCATGCCCAGATCTCCCCTGATTTACGGCACACTCTGTGTACTTGTCTGTCTATTATCAGATCTTCCTAAAGCACAACTCTGAAATCCCAATGAGACTGCATAATCACTCAGAGCTTCCTACTACACCCCATGTGACCATTTGACATCACATGCAGTGTAAACCTGGCCATCGGACAGCATTACTGCAGCCTTATCAGCTGAAGCTGATAAGACTGACAAAGGAAAACACTACAGCGGCTATAGTTTGATAATTGCGTAAGTATGTGTGAAGCTTCCTGATGACGCATATGATGATGCGAAACGCGTAGAGGTTGCTGGGAATTCTCTCGGAACAGGTGATCGGAAACGTCCGGGCAACGGGCGGAAACACATACGAGAGCGAGGGGCGAGGCGCAAGCCAAACGTGGAGGCCATACACGGACCACGGAACCGCTTAGAACTTGTCCTTATCTGCTGGATTCGCTCAGTGCCGGCTTGAAGGCACTTTTAAATGTGAGTGTGATATCTGGTTTTGTTTTTTTACTCAATAAATGTTTTAAACATATTGCGCTATGATCGTCTATCTATATATCCTACATGAGGAAAACCAGAGCATAGCTGATGAGAAGTGCTAATAAGGTAGAGCGCATTTAAAGTGGAGCGGCTTTTAAGGTGGAGTGGTTATCCCATGAATGAACCAAAGGCACATCATTTAACAGTATCTTGTGAGTGGCCAATCTGCAAGGTGGTGGTGTATCACAAAGTCACTTATAACTAAGAAGAGATACAAGAGCACGATAGGAATACAGTCACAGCATTTGCAAGAGGATTTTTTCTGATTTTTTATGGTTTATGGGACTTTATGGGACTTTAATATTGTGTATATGCACAGGAGGGGAAATTTGCATATGGTCTTCAACTGTTTTTACAGGTTCCTATGTGTGATTCACACACAACAGAAGGATATCGGTTTACATACACTTATTTGATTTGTGTTTTTTATGTATTTTATTTGCACACAGGAGATGGCTAATTGTATTATCGTATGATACATTTATTTATTTATTATTTTTTTGATCACATAATATTACAAGTGGTGTAAAGATAGGAATAGCGCATTCACACCTATTCAATTTTCTTATAGTTTGATAATTACTTATTATAATGGACTAAATGAAAATCAGCATCAGAGTGTGAGAGTTTACTTCCTCTTTAATGGACCTGTTTCCAAGATACATTCCACTGTTCATCTGTTATATCCCCTAAATCTTCCACCCATCCCCTCCTACGACAAAAACAATTTAAATACAAAAACAGTAAAGGGATGGTGTATACAATCAATAAAAAATCAGTTGGAGTTTATGTTGTGTTATGTTAATAAGTTTATTCAAGTCTATGCAAATGCATTACACATTTCAAATGCCTATACAATGTAGCTCAAAGGTAGTTGTTTTGGCCACCGTCTACCTTAAAAAAACACCTGTGTTTGTATGGCTGCCTTAAAGTGGATCTGAACTAAAAAAGTGAAGATTTACTATGTTCGAGGGAACATCTAGATGTGTTAACTGTGCCTAAGCAATATCCTAAAAAAAAATATTATTTTTAGAATTCCTCCTGAAAAATAGCAGTGCACCTCCTAATATGTGGAGGTGCTACTGCCTAGGCTCTCCTGTACCTAGAGCCAGGGCCGTGGATAAGGGGGTACCACCATTCCTCCTGCACAGGGCCCAGGCAAGCAGGGGGGCCCAGGCAGCTGAGGGAATCAGATGTGCACAGGAAGGGTGATCGGTGTGGCAGGGGGGCAATTACTGGAACGGATCCCCTGTATGGTTCTCTCTGCAGCAGCTGAAAGCTGGCTTCTTCTCCTTTCCCTCCTACTGGCTTTCAGATGCTGCAGAGAAAACCATACAGGGGATCAGTTCCAGTAATCACCCCCCCCCCCCAAGGATAGATAGTGGGGGAAGGGACTGATATATATGTCACATTTACCAGCCCCTTCCTTTTCTGAATGAACACAATGAGTGATGGGTACTGATCACTTATAGTGTTCATTCATAACTGAAGCACAGTAAACTGTTTATTTGAGGGGCTGTCAGGTTGGCTGTATGGGGCCCCCTGGTTTCTAACAGAAGCACTGCCTAGAACCCTATAGGTGCATAACTACAGTGTGGGATCTAAGGCACTGTTGCCTCTAACAGCTAGTAACAGAAGATTTGGAGTGAGATTTGCTGATGCTATTACTGTGCTGTTCACTGTTCTCCTTGCTGGAGACTCTGACAAGTAAGCAAATGTCTTGCCTCTAGCAAAATAGCCTCCTCCATATAGTGACACCGTGCAAAAGTCACAGTAAGTTAGTGATGGGGAAAGATCAGATACCACAGGTAATACTGGTGACTTGGCATGGTAAAACACCCATGGAGACTGAAGGTAGGAGGCACCTATCCTCTACCTTCCCTATCATTTCAGTCACCAGTGTGGGCACTTCTACTGAGAATTTAATTTGACATTTCAGACTGGATTGAAGAAAGTGCACAAATAATTTTTGCATTTCAGTCAATAAATATGAACTGAAATACGGCTGCCTTTAAGTTCCTCCTTAACTCAATTTAGGTTTCTTTAATTCTATTTAATTTTTTGTACAATGATGCTTGCAGAATATCTACCTAAATTGAAGCAATATTGCAGCTCATTTCCATATTAAGGTCATAAGGCAGAGTATTACATGCATGTCGTGTCATATGCCGGATCTTTGATGTGCACAGATGAAGTAGGTCAGGGGATGCTTGAATGTCAAATGTTAATGAGAACTGTGTGGCTACACTCACAGTGGCCTCAAGGAGAGAGATTGAATTGATCTAATAAGATTCATCAAAGGATTTGTTCCTGCTGCTGACGATCATGGTGGCAAGGGGAAGAACTGATTGTGGTAGTGGCAAAGATAATAAAACTACATGGTTTAGCCCTATTTTTTTGTTTGCTTGCAGGATTGCATAAGTGAATGCATGAGGTTAACATTGCTATTGGCTGGAATGGACTATAAATTTGGTGGCAGCAGAGGACATCCTCCAGCTTGATGCTGTCAGGGAAAGTATATTGATAGGAAGCATTGGAAGGTGTCTCCTCCTCTCTCTCTTTCCTCTCCAGCCTCCATAGCATAGTATGCTCACACATGACCATCAAAACTTTAAAGAGACCCTGTCATCACCGCAGGCTATTTAAGCTGAGTACAGCAGAGAAAAATATTGAAAATGATTCACCACCCATGCTTGCTTTGGTCAACTAGTATCTCAAAGCTAGAGACCCCATATGGGTTATGCTGAAGTTGATATTTCCAGGAGTGTCAAAACATACAGACCCCCCTTGATCATGCCCCAGTCATGCCGTCACTACTCTTTGACTCTGGAAACTCTCTGGAGTTTCTTACCTCACCTAAATTTATTTGTTGCTCTTGGTTGACTACTCTGTATTGATGTCTGCCCACCCATTTTTTACACATTTTTCTGTGGTCCTGTTCTTCCGTACCCTGCATGCCCACTTCCTGACCTAAGTGCTCACCTTCCCTTCACACATTTAGCAGTCTCTTTCATCGGGGGTCAACACTTGTGTACGCTCAGTGTTGTGTCAGATATTAAACAGGGTTGATGATGTTGTCCTCATCATCTGGTGACAGTGTTCAGGCCTTTTGATTGGCCAAGCATACGAGAAAAAACCTAGGTACAGACTACCCGGGTAAGAAAGCGGCTACTAAGGAAACAGAGGGTCATATTCAGGGCTAATCATAAAAGTACAAGATTTATTAGGTTCAAAAAGTACCAGCTAAAGAGATACACAGTATGAAAAGCAATATCATTGCAACTTCACATATACTGGATCAAATACCGTATATATTCGAGCATAGGCCGACCCGAATATAAGCCGAGGCACCTAATTTTACAAAAAAAAACTGGAAAAACGTATTGATTCGAGTATATGCCTGGGGTGGGAAATGCAGCAGCTACCGGTAAATTTCAAAAATAAAAATAGTTTTTGAATATTTATTTAGAAGAAAAACAGGTGAGTATTCACATTGGTGGGTGAACAGTCTCTACATCTTTAGTAAGTCAAGCTCCCTCTGCCTGTTTTGTGGCTCCCGGGGCAGCATCAACACTTAATTTATCAACCCCCCACCCAATGTGGTACGCATTTGACAATTTACCCCAAATATCCAGTGGATGCTGCAATGGTGGATAGTTCTGTGTGAATTGCATGTTTTAGGGATTGAAAAAAAGTGCTCTCTGCTTTGACATCCTATATTGGCCACTTGCTGTGCCCTTTATGCAGTAGGGAAGAGATCTGCTGGCATAAGTTAGGTGGTATGGAGCATTCAGAAGCATGGTGCAAAAGCTTTATTCTATTTTCTTACCAGGAACTCTGTCTGTGAGATCGATGTCCCGCTGTGTCAGATCGCCGTGCAGCCGCAGTAGCGATGTCCCGCCTCCTTTGACACACGGCACAGTGATTTCTAGCATTGGATCACTGTGCCGTCTGTCAAAAGAGGAGGCGGGACATCGTTATGCGTCTGGCTGCGCGGCGATCTGACACAGCATGGGAGGGGAAACTCACAGGGGCGCCGGACCGATTCACGAGCGTCACCCAGTGGCACGACCCCACCCCTTTTTCTCCTCCATTTTGGAAATTTTTTTTACTCACTCGAGTATAAGCCAAGGCGGGTTTTTTCATCCACAAAAATGGGCTGAAAAACTCGGCGTATACTCCTGTGTATTCGGTAATTATTACACAAAAACAAAAAGTCTGGACGCCAAATATCATTCACAGACAGGTTGTCATGCGACAAGTGTCGCTTGGGTGAGTAAATAAGCTTGTCAATTTCCTGACAATTCGTATGTGAATGGCCCCCAGGGAATGGAAGTCACTCGTTGACCATGCTGATACCATCAAGGCGCAAACTGACTGTTACTGGATTCAGTCCTGATGAAAACTAGTGATTGGAAATCATTTGGTGGTAGTATTATCCTGGTATAAAAGAATTGGGGCACTGGATCCAGTTTCTGGTCCAATGAATGTAGAATCTATGAGTGGGGGTAATGTCCTGTATCAATGGGGCTCCATAGAGCACTCAGTCCAAGATGAAGTCACTGTGAATATTTAAACCAGAAAGAGGGCTGACAACCATATGAATGTGATTGGCCAAATGATGGATAAGACACATGAGGTAGATGACATGGATAGTCATGTGCAGGAAGTTCAGATGAATTCCTACACTGTTGATATCCCGTCTACTAGATCGGTGCTCCTCATTATGTAGACTGTGTATCCTGAAGCGGTATAGTAACAACCTAGGTACAAATCATTCAATGCGTTCACACGCTCACTTGCGGAGTAAGCACAGCCTTCTGTGGCCATTCAAGCAATGACCAAGGCTGGCTGCTGAGTGGATGGAAGTACAAAGATGTAAGTACAGAATCAGAGCGTTTATATGGTACAATTCTGGTCAGCCTCCTAAAGGAAGCAGTTTAAACCAGCAAGTGATATGTGAAGATGTATATCCATACGTTACCACATCCTGATGGGTTCGGATGTTCTAAAACTTCCGCTGTATCAGTACTGGACCGGTGCTATGAGTCAGTCGCACTTTAGGTCAAAGAGCTCTTTGATAAAGCAGAGTGGTCCACGAGGTGATCCATAGCAAACGCACCAGCGGGAGATTAGCTCCCCCAGGAATATAGCATAGGCTGTCTAGATTGCATATATCTCAGTGTGGCCACAAGTGTAGTTAACTGAAACATCCAATAGAAAGTGATCTGGAATCTGAATATAGTATACCTTTGTATATATAACATTATTCATTGTTCAACCATTGTTGTGTTTGGAGGAGTCGGTTTGCTGAGTTGGCACTGTTATCACAGCTCAATGGATTTACTCCTCTCTTTGTACAATAACTTTTCTATTTGATTCAAGGAAAATATTTCAGAACCAATTACTATTGAGTTGCTTGATTCTTACTTTATAGTGTTAACAGGATGTCTGAACCCAGAGTGTCAGGTGGGTTGAAAGGTTCACTTGGTCATGGCCATGCAGATAAGCAGGTAATCTTTAGCAGTCCTCAAGGGGGCAGTGCTACACTGTACAGGCATACCCCACTTTAAAGTACCCAATGGGGCTTATTTACTAAAGCTGGAAAGTGCAAAATCAGGCTCACTTCTGCATAGAAACCAATGAGCTTCTAACCCCAGATTGTTCAATTAAACTTTGGTCATAAAACCTGCAAGCTCATTGGTTTCTATGCAGAAGTGAGCCTGATTTTGCACTTTCAAGCTTTAGTAAATAAACCCCATTGTGTACTTAAAAGTGGGGTATGCCTGTACAGAATTTTCGTTTGTGTTCCGTACTTATGCAAATTAAAACAATGTTATTGAGCTGGAGTTTTGTGTAGACCTTTTTTTCACAATACAGTACAGTAGTTAAGAATGCTTAAAATATTGATTACTTGATGAATTGACCTTGGCCGTTAAGTGAGGAGTACCTGTAATTCCTTATGGGACCAATCATTCAGTTGATAGTTCAGTATTGGCCAATAATTCAGGTGATAGGTAAATATTGGACCATTAGATCAGGAGATAGTTCCTCATGAGAACAATAGTTCAGGTGATAATTCAGTGTTGGACCAACAATTTATTTGATAGTTTAGTATTGGCCAATAGTTTAGATGGTAGTTTATCTGTTAAGGTTGAGGCTTAAGCAAAAGTTGGGCTTTCAGACAGGCCTTAGGAGGTTAAAAGCACATTTTAGGGGAGGTGTTAGGCACAACAAAAGAGGTAATGTACTAGTGTTAGCACATGACCCTCCTTACATTGTGTTGGTAAATGTCACTATAACATTTTCATTCACGTTGTATAATAAAAGGTCCCAGACATCCTACCTGCTAGCCGGTGGCTTAATGGGTCCTCATTGTTGCTGTCTCCGAACAGCTTGTGTATTAGTGTTAGTAGAATAATGTGCTGAGTGCTTACATGTCACCAGCTCAGACTCTGCAAACTGAGAGCTAAAATGTTAGAAGAGGAAGGCAGACGTTTTCCTTACTCTTCTAATCATCAGTTCTACATGTACTGACACAGAGCTGACCATCTTTCTTTCAGACTCCTCCCCCACAGCCCTGCAATGCCTTGCTTGGTCATGATATCTGACTGTTAAGCCGCGTACACACATATCGGACTTTCCGAGGGAAAATGTTCGATGTCAGGCTGTTGGCGGTAAATCCGACCGTGTGTATGCTCCATCGGACATTTGTTTTCGGATTTTCCGCCGACAAATGTTGGCTAGCAGGTTTTCAAATTTTCCGCGGACAAATGAGTGTTGTCGGATTGTCCGATCGTCTGTACACAAGTCCGTCGGACAAAAGTCCAAAGTACAAACACGCATGCTCGGAAGCAAGGACAAGCCAGCTGCGGTCGGTCTTGTAAACTAGCGTTCGTAATGGAGAATTAACATTCGTGACGTGGCAAATTATGAAATCTTCAAATGCAGCGCACAATCCTCTTCTTCTGTAACCTCCCTGGCGGTATGATTATGTCAGATTTTTGCGTCTCAAAGCGGTACAATTGTTTTGCATAGAAATTTGGCGTTTTATATTGTAGGCCTGTAATTCTTAGCAATAACACACTTAAATCTGTCCAAACCAGAGTCTAGTAGAAATCCCGGGTATGATAAAGTTTGAAACACAAAATCATAAATTATAATATAATAAATAACTATAAATAATTATAAAAAATAATAATATAATAATAATAAAATGAATTTCCCCACGATTCACTATTCTGCAAGTGTTCTAATTGATTATCGCTGTTTTCTAGCTGGTCTAAAACCACTTTTGACGTAAAGGGACACTTTTTGGTTACTACGGACAATCTCAAGTTTCCAGTCAGAAAGAACAGTATATATAATATAAAACTGCATGCAGGGCACTGGACAAAGCACTGGGGACAAAAGAGATGTGAAATGATTTGAAATACCACGTACACACGGTCGGACTTTACGGCAGACTTTGCGCGGCTGACTTTTCGACAGACTTTGCGACGGACTTTCTGAATGAACGGACTTGCCTACACACAATCCACCAAAGTCCGTCGAATTCGTACGTGATGACGTACGACCGGACTAAAACAAGGAAGTTCATAGCCAGTAGCCAATAGCTGCCCTAGCGTTACTTTTTGTCCTTCGAACTAACATACAGACGAGCGGACTTTTCGACCGGACTCGATTTCGACGGATTAATTTAAAACATGTTTCAAATCTAAGTCCGTCCAACTTTTGAGAAAACAAAGTCCGCTGGAGCCCACCCACGATCGAATTGTCCGACCAAATCCCGTCCGCCGGGCAAAGTCTGCCGTAAAGTCCGCTCGTGTGTACGTGGCAATACAGTAATATAATTTGTAAGATTACACTGTACTGTATGTATTATGAATTTTCAATCTTTTGAATTTGCTGCCGGGCTCCGCCCCCCACGCATCAAGACGCTCGCAGGGAACGGAGCCTGGAACACAGATGCATTGGGCTGAGGACAGAGCCCACGGACACAGCGGGGGGGACATCTCAGGATGTACAATGCACCAGGCTCCTGCAATGCAATCCCAAGTGTGGCTCGGGGTTACCGCTAATGGTACTGAAATTTAACCCCGAGCCACACTTGGGAAAACCGCCAGGGAAGTTAATGGGATAATAATGAAGCTGCTTTGCTGGTGATACTGATGGAGTTATTGCAAACAAATTTTCAAAGGCTTTTTTTTTCTAGTGATATCAAGAATAATATCATTATGCTTTTTTTTTTTTTGGGCAAGTTACCACAACACCATTATCCCGTAGTTTTTAAGATCAAAGATACAACTATGTTGGTGTCCCTTGTTAATTTTACATTATATTTTTTTAAATGTAACTTCCTACTCCCAAACTGTCATCTGAAATAAAACACATAGCCAAGTATTATTCTACACAATTTTTTTATTGTGCATTACAAAAAAGAAAACAAATAAAATAATACATGCTATCTGCCAAAAAGTGCATTCTATGCTTTCAAAAATATAGAAAATATACCAAATCAAATCATTATTCAACCAAAAAAAATAATGTCAAAGCAATAACTCCAAGGCCAATAATAAATAACATGTTATCTCCTCCGATTCCGCAACATGGCTGGTTGACGAACGGCCGTTCAGAAACGAACTGAAAAGCATGAAATGAAAAGCGCAAAATGAAAAACTACTAACACGAAATTAGCAGAAGGAGCCCAAAGGGTGGCGCTAAAGAGCTGAAAAACCACGTAGTACGTCACTACGTTTGTAATTGTTGGCCAACAATTGTGTGGCCGTGTGTATACAAGACAAGTTTAGGCCAACGCCCTTTGGACAAAGTTCCACGGTTTTGTTGGCCAACAATCCGATCGTGTGTATGAGGCTTTATTGTTATACTAAAGCTAGCCATGCATGTTCATTTTTTTTCTTATTCAGCCCCATGGACTGAACAAGAGAAATAACTCAATTTACCCCATCCATGCTAAAGAGTGTGGATGGAGGAACCTCCCCTGCCAGCTATTGTGTTCTGACACCCATGACTGTCTGAATACTCGAACTGTGACTGCATCTGACAGAATGCAGTCACTGTTTGGCCAACAGTTTTTGAACTAGCTCCCCTGATTTTTCATTCAAAGTTCGTCGAACTGGTCCCAACAGGGCAAATCCATTTGAATAGGCTGCCTAATGCACCACAAGGGACTAAAATCGATGCTTGTATCATTTTTGGCATTACCAAGCATTGCACTGCAACACAAGAGCACTGGGAAGGGGTGTTGGGATGCCATTCAGGATGATTGGCACTGCTTTACACCAATGCAACACAATGGTATAAAGAGGTGTGTGTATACACTGTACATAAGATAGATAGATAGATAGATAGATAGATAGATAGATAGATAGATAGATAGATAGATAGATAGATAGATAGATAGATAGATAGATAGATAGATAGATAGATAGATAGATAGATAGATAGATAGATAGATAGATAGATCTCCAGTCACATGTTTATGTGGAATATTTACTTTGTGGGATATTATTTTTGGAAATAGCAGAACATTATTTTTCGGTCATTGTGGAGCCTTGTTGTGATTATTATTATTATCATGATTGTTTTAATAAAGAACTTTATATACAGTGCATGCTTTTATATACTATTTTACTTTTTAAAAGGTGTAAAATGTACCCCTTACTCATTCATATAGTTGGCTGGGCAGATCATCGGGGAACCCCCTTATTTACCAGAAAGCTTCCAGATACCAGTAAGTTCCCCCTCAGACCCCCGCATCCACTGAGCCATGTGTATGGGGAAGAAGCCCTTGTCCCCATCAAAATGGGGTTAAGGTGCCTTCTCAGGTGCCCCCATGGTAAGGCCCCCTCCCTATGCTGAAGATACGTGGCCTACTTTGGTTCAGAAGAGAAGTGTACATTCACTTCAACCCCCCATTCTGGTCAGACCAGGTTGCAAGATCAAAAAAAAGAGCTTGGTATGGAATTTGAGGGGTCCCCATTATTTATTTTTTTTGCATGGGGCATTCCTTTAAAATTCATACCAGACCCAAGGTGTCAGTGATACATTTTGGGAGTGAGGACCCTAACCCTTTTTGTGGGGGATTGGCGTTAGATAGATAGATAGATAGATAGATAGATAGATAGATAGATAGATAGATAGATAGATAGATAGATAGATAGATAGATAGATAGATCCGCTGAAAGGCATTACAACCGGTCCTGTTGTACTGGGCCCAGGCCTCATCAGCTAAACAAGGGGGCCAGGGCAACTTTATTGTTCATTTTTTTTGTTGGGGGATTTGCGTTTGGTCACCCTTATCATGGAGCTGTTATTGGATAGATAGATAGATAGATAGATAGATAGATAGATAGATAGATAGATAGATAGATAGATAGATAGATAGATAGATAGACAGGGCCGCTGATAAGGCAGTACAACTGGTCCCGTTGTACTGGGCCCAGGCCTCATCAGCTAAACAGGGGGGGGGCAGGGCAGCGTTATTGTTCATTTCTGCGTATATAATAATACATTGATTTTAGTAGACCACACCTCTTCTCCTATTTGATTACCAGGACTTAGATTACATTTCCCCGGGCCCCATCACATCAACTGAGGGGCCCCGGAGGAGGCGTAGGTGGATAAAGTCAGTGCTCTCAGTGGAGTTGGGTTAGGGGTGCCCCCTCAGGATGGCTATACAGGGCCCATTGATTTCTAACAGCAGCCCTGTAGATAGATAGATAGATAGATAGATAGATAGATAGATAGATAGATAGATAGATAGATAGATAGATAGATAGATAGATAGATAGATAGAGAGATAGATAGATAGATAGATAGATAGATAGATAGATAGATAGATAGATAGATAGATAGATAGATAGATAGATAGACAGACAGACAGACAGACAGACAGACAGACAGACAGACAGACAGACAGACAGACAGACAGATAGATATAGATAGATAGATAGATAGATAGATAGATAGATAGATAGATAGATAGATAGATAGACAGACAGACAGACAGATAGATAGAGATAGATAGATAGATAGATAGATAGATAGATAGATAGATAGATAGATAGATAGATAGATAGATAGATAGATAGATAGATAGATAGATAGATAGATAGACAGACAGACAGACAGATAGATAGAGATAGATAGATAGATAGAGAGAGAGAGAGAGAGATAGATAGATAGATAGATAGATAGATAGATAGATAGATAGATAGATAGATAGATAGATAGATAGATAGATAGATAGATAGATAGATAGATAGATAATATAAAAACGAATATATAACATAATAGCTGTACATTGTAGCCTGAAATCCCCCCTGCTCTCCCCCAGCTGCAGGCAATATGAGACAACATAGTCCTAATCATTCTCATACTGTACCTAATACAGAGGAGGGGCCTTTCAGCAGCCAGATCTCTACCCAGCAGCGAGAATGAATGTCAGATAACTAGCGCTGGGACGCCACAACCGGCATATAGAAAATATATTCTGGCCTAGGACACAAACTAAGGAAAAAGAGAACATTGGCTGGAAATGGCAGGAGAAAACCCAACTCATTAAATGGACAAAGTGCAAGAAGAGTGTACAAAGGGAGAGTCTCCTAAGTGTCATAGTAAACGTGGGGACACATTGTCATAAGACATTGTCACGTGTTGTGTTTGTGTATTGCTATGACAATGGAGAGACACGAGGAGAATTGTGTATTTCAATTTAGGAAATAATGGGTAATCACCCCTATAATGCATGCTTATACAGGATCTGCCCTGGTAGACTAAAGCAGCCCATAGATTAGTCATTTTTTTGTAAGAGCTTGCATTCTAAAACATGTATTATGTAATGTCAATGGTCAGCTTTAGGGTTCATATTTATCATCCTTAAGCTGTAAAGTCAGCTGGATGGAAGTATACACATGCCACGGTTGCAATGGTTGGCTTCCCTGTCATGCCCAGTGGGAAGTACTGCCACTGATTGCAACCCATTAGAATTAATGCATGCAGTTGCAGTGTGAGGGTGCAGCATTTACCGGGTTAAAACATTTATTTATTTTTGTTCAAATAGCAGATTTTGTGACTTTTGTACAACCAGCCTGCCCATATATGGATCAAAATGGCTTGTCCCTGCTAAACCGACCAAACTTTGATCCATGTTTGGCTGGCTTAAGGCTACATTTAGACACACGGCAGACCTCGCTGCTCCTCTGAAAAGTGATCTGCGGTGAATAGCTTTTCAGAAGCATTTGACAGGTGGTAAAGAGGTGATATGTCTCCCCTTAATCTTCTGTTTTAACCCTGTAAATGCCACACCACCAAGCTGCTTCCACATGCATCGACTTGAATGGGTCACAATTCCTGGCAGTACTGCCCGCTGAGCATGACAGGGAAGCAAACCATTGCGACTGTGGCGTGTGGATTCTTCCATCTGGCTGCCTTTGCGATGTAAGGTGGGGGGGGGGGGGGATATAAAAACAAGCCCTAAAGCTAACCGCTGACAATCCATAATAAATGTTATAGATTGCAAGCTCCCATGAGCAAGCCCCTGAACCCTTGTGTATTAAATTGTATTGTCACTGTACTGTCTCCCTTTTTTCTGTAAAACACTTTTGGGTATAGAGCAGTGATTGTGAGCTAAAGGGGGCCCTCAGATGTGGCCCCTGTCATCACCAAAGGGTCGCACGTAATGTTCAATATATGTAATGCTTGGGACTCGGATTGTCAGAATCTGCAGACCTAATAGAGGAAATGAGGGTCAGAGAGTGACCAGGACACATTTTGGTTGGGGATATGCTACAGAAGGCAATATGAAACTGGGAACATGTTCTACAAGGGTAGTAGAGATCAATGCTATTACCAGAATCAATGTGCCACTACAGATTGCTGAGGTCAGAGGGCCACACATCATATAACACAAGGCCACGAGGCAATCGGGGTGCAGGTTGGAGCTCCAGGGGTATAGAGCGTAAATTGCGGGCGTATTCGCGTTCACAGGATTCAAAGCTGCTGAGTACAGCTGACCATTATAATGAATGGTTTATGCGTAAATGTGTATTACTGTACCTCCCCTCCCCCCTCAGATACAGACTGTCTTTGCCCAGGGTTGTACTCCGTCTGCATGCCTTTACACATGTAGCAGCATAAACCCGCATACAGTCCTACATTGCTGAACACAGCAACTGTATATCCCGAGCACCCACATTTTATGTTATATACCCAAAGGCGTCCATGTCCATCTGGTCTAAGAACCGCTAAGCTGCATGCTACATTTTTTATACAATGTCCCTGAGTTTTATTAATTTTTTTTAAATAAAAAAGCCTCACACACGCAATCGGATTTTCCGACGGGAATTGTGTGATGACAGGCTGTTGGTGGAAAATCCGACCGTGTGTACGCTCCATCGGACAATTGTTGGCCAACTTTCCGCGGACAAATGTTGGATGGCAGGTTTATAAATTTTCCGCGGACAAATGTCTGTTGTCGGATTTTCCGAGCGTGTGTACACAAGTCCGTCGGACAAAAGTCCAAAGTACAAACACGCATGCTCGGAAGCAAGGAGGAGCCAGAAGCGGTCGGTCTTGTAAACTAGCATTCGTTTTGGAGAATTAACATTCGTGACGCGGCAAATTATGAAATCTCCAAATGCAGCGCACAATTCTCTTCTTCTTTAATGGGATAATAATGAAGCTGCTTTGCTGGTGATAATGATGGAGTTATTGAAAACAGATTTTCAAAGGCTTTTTTTTTCTAGTGATATCAAGAATAATATTATTATGCTTTTTTTTTTTTTATTTGGGCAAGTTACCACAGCGCCATTATCCTGTAGTTTTTAAGATCAAATATACAACTATGTTGGTGTCCCTTGTCAATTTTACATTGTATTTTTTAAAATGTAACTGCCTACTCCCAAACTGTCATTTGAAGTAAAACACATAGCCAAGTATTATTCTACACAGATTTTTATTGTGCATTAAAAAAAGAAAACAAATAAAAAAAAAAGACATTAATCTGCCAGAAGAACTTAACCAAAAAGTGCATTCTATGCATCCAAAAATATAGAAAACATACCAAATCAAATCATTATTCAACCAAAAAATAATGTCAAAGCAATAACTCCAAGGCCAATAATAAATAACTATTAGATTGTAAGCTCTTCTGAGCAGGGCCCTCTTAATCCTATTGTATTGTATTATATCTGTATTGTCTCCCTTTTTATATTGTAAAGCGCTGCGTAAACTGTTGGCGCTATATAAATCCTGAATAATAATAATAATAAATAACGCGTTATCTCCTCCGATTCCGCAGCATGTCTGGTTGACGAACGGCCGTTCAGAAATGAACTGAAAAGCATGAAATGAAAAGCACGAAAAGAAAAGCGCGAATCAACACTCACCAAACTTCTACTAACATGAAATTAGCAGAAGGAGCCCAAAGGGTGGCGCTAAAGAGCTCAAAAGCCACATAGTACATCACTACGTTCGTGATTGTTGGCCAACATTTGTGTGACCATGTGTATGCAAGACAAGCTTGGGCCAACGCCCTTCAGACAAAAGTCCACGGTTTTGTTGGCCAACAATCCGATCGTGTGTACGAGGCTATAGAGCCATAGAAGCGTCAAACATACAGGCTGTTATTAGTGATTACAACATTTGCAGTAGAAAAATGTTCCATTTATATTTATGGGTTCTGATACACTTTAGTCTAATTATTTATTTATATATGTATGTATTTTATAACATTTTATAATCTATTTTATGTATGTATTTATTTATTTTTATTTATATTGCATGTGATTGCCATTTCTATGCAGAAACATAAAACATTTTTATATTTCCTAACCAGCCTATTATAGTAATATGGTAATAATTATTTATTTATATATGTATATATTTTATAACACTTTATAATTTATTTTATATATGTATGTATTTATTTATTTGTATTTATTTACAGTATATTGCATGTGATTGCCATTTCTATGCAGAAACATAATATATATGTTTCCTAACCAGCCCATTATGGTAATAACCCCCCTCCTTGTCCCCTCTTCCAACACTGCTTTTTTTTTTCAGAGTGCTGCGCTTTGTAAAAAACCCATCAAAATCATGTTAGCCAGTTCCACGTTTGCAACGAGATCTATGTGCCAGTATGTTTATTCACCTCTGGGGGGGGTAAGGAAAGAAAGATTTCCAGTGGCACTATTCAATAATCACTTGTTCCCCCCCCCAGCCATCAGCAGAAATGGGTTGGTAATTTTATAGGGATGATGCTGTGGCACTATCACTTATTTACTGACACTTACAGTGATTATTGCAAACTCAGCTGGGAGCACACTACAACTCTTGTTCCAGCAAGCTTGCAGTGTTCACAGCATTTTTGTAATACAGTGGAGTCTCACAAGCAATTCAGCAAGAGCAAAAAAAAAGTAAACTTGCCATGAATTTCTCCATACTGTATATTTATTATTTTCTCAACAGCGCCATCTACCGACCGTTTCTCAAACTGCAGCCTGGCTCAATGACATTTAACTCTAAGTATCTTTTTTTTTTACTATGGACTGGAGGGGAGCTGGAGGGAAGTCCGATAATATGCTTGTAACTGTAGGAGGGGAAGGGGGCACCTTTTTTTCTTGGAAATCTGCGATGTTAGGAAAAAAACTAAACAACAAACTTTTCCTCCAGTTAAAATAAAAAAGTGGTCTTTTTTTTACATCTATGTCTTTTTAACCCTTCCATGGCTGTGGCGATAACGGTCCTGATAGTTTTAGAAAAGCAATCTGTCAATGAGTATCGGGGGATGCTTCATGGTCCAGTAGGTTGGGTGGTCACGTAACTACAGCAGCTGTCAAACTGCCTAAACTTTTGCAAAAGTTTTCTGATGGTTAAAAAAAAGTAAAATTAATTTAAAAAAAAAGGCATCAGTTCTAAAAAAAATCTATCTATCTATCTAGTTCTAATATATATCTATCCATCTATATATATAGATATAGATATCTATCGATCGATCGATCGATATAGATAGATAGATAGATATATATAGTTCTACATTTAAAAAAAACGATATATAGATAGATAGATAGATAGATAGATAGATAGATAGATAGATAGATAGATAGATAGATAGATAGATAGATAGATAGATAGATAGATAGATAGATAGATAGAGATAGATATAGATATAGATAGATATATCTATATCTATCTATCTATCTATCTATCTATCTATCTATCTATCTATCTATCTATCTATCTATCTATCTATCTATCTATCTATCTATCTATCTATCTATATATAGATCAATTAGATAGATAGATAGATAGATAGATAGATAGATAGATAGATAGATAGATAGATAGATAGATAGATAGATATATCTATATATAGATATAGATCTATCTATCTATCTATCTATCTATCTATCTATCTATCTATCTATCTATCTATCTATCTATCTATCTATCTATCTATCTATCTATCTATCTACTGTATATATATATATATATATATATATATATATATATATCGATCTATAGATCTATCTATCTCTCTATCTATCTATCTATCTATCTATCTATCTATCTATCTATCTATCTATCTATCTATCTATATACAAAATGTTTTTTTAAATATATATATATATATATATATATATATATATATATATATATATATATATATATATATATAACAAAAAATTTAAAAAAAGCATCAGTTGTAAAAAGTCTCAGATTTGCAGCAGAAATCCCCCCTCTAGCAGATCTCTATGTACAATATAAAAAAATAAAAATTAGGTGGTGACAGCCTATGTTGGCTCATGCAATGGTTGCAATTATGGTAATTGTATGCTTTTTTTTTTTCTTCTTTAAACTCACCCCTGCCAAGAGAAAAAAAAAAGTGAATGAGTTTTTTTTTTTTGGTGAAGTCCCCTCCTCCCTGAGTCCCTCCCCTAATAAAGACAGGATCCCCAGCTCTATTTGCACTGGTTTAAAGACCCCTGTAACTTGGAGGAAGAAAGGCAACAGCATAAAAAAAAGAGGAAATGTCAAAGGAGAAGGTCTGGAAAAAATTAATCGCTGATGGTTTGGAGAAGTTCTCTTAAAGAGGGCTCCACACTGGTGTGTCAGCCTCACAACAGAGACTGTACACTGATGCTGCACATCTGGACTGCCCACTGCTCAATGCCTTGCACTGTATGTACATTACCAGCCTTGGGTAGATAGACAATATAGGCTTTTTATTTAGTTCTTATATATTTTTAGTCTAGATAGATTTTTTATTTTTATTTTTTAACTTGGAATACAAGTGGATTTTTTTATTTTTATTTTTTTTATTTTTTTAACACAACCACTTACTTGCTCCAAGTGGTTTTTCACTTTTTTTATGGTTGCTTTAACATTGCTGAGCATACTTCATCTGTTATATTACCTCAGTGTTGGAAACTGTTTGTTCAAGAAGACCACACAAAGCCTGTGACCACCGGGACCCTGGGAGACTCAAGGTACAGTGATGCTTGAATGCAGAGCAAACTTTCTACTGCTACTTGATTTTACACGTGGTGCAAAAGTTTCTACAGTTCTTATGGGCAGGCTGTTGGGCTGGTAGGGTGACCAGCTGGGATTTGTAGTTCTACAACAGCTGTGTGTGTGGGGGGAGGGGGTGAGGTGATTGGTATGATTCTGTTATCATCATTGATTTGGGGGTAGGCTGTGGGACTGGTGCTCTGCAGGAACTTGTAGTTCTACAGCAGCAAAATAGGCACAATTGCCTGCTTCTCCTAAAAGTGATCTTGATTTTGCTTTAATTTTCTCCAATTAGTGATTCTAGGGGTAGGCTGTGGGGATGGCAGGGTGAACTACTGAGTCTTTTAGTTCTACAGCAGCTATAGAGGGGTGATGGGTCTGATTCTGCTCCCATCAGTGATGCTAGGGCAGACTGTGGGACTAGTATGGGGGTTTACTAGGACTTGTAGTTCTACAGCAGCTCTAGAGGGGTGATGGGTCTACTTCTGCTCCAGTCAGTGATTCTTAGGACAGGCTGTTGGACTAATAGGGTGACCTATTGGGACCTGTAGTTCTAGAGCAGCATAGAGGGATGATGGGTCTTATTCTGCTCCTATCAGTGGTTCTGGGGGCAGGCTGTGGGATTGGTAGGGTGGCCAGCTGGAACTTGTGGTTCTACAGCAGCTAAATAGGCATATTCCCCGAAAAGTGGTCTTGATTCATAGTATTGATTCATAGATTTTTTTTCAAAAGGGGATGGACTGTGACGATGGTAGGGTAACCTACTGGGATTTTTAGTTATTTGCTAGTTATAGAGGGAGTGATTAGTCTGATTCTGTTCCCATCAGTGATCCAAGGGGCAGGCTGTGGGGCTGGTATCGTGACCTACTGGGACTTGTAGTTCTGCTGCAGCTCTAGAAGGGTGATGGGTCTAATTCTGCTCCCATCACTGATCCTAGGCACAGGCTGTGGTACTGGTAGGGTGACCTACTGGGACTTGTAGTTCTACAGCAGCTATAGGGGGGTGAGGGGTCTGTTTCTGCTCCCATCAGTGATCTTTTGGGGTAGGCTGTGGGACTGGTAGGGTGACCTACTGGGACTTGTAGTTCTACAGCAGCTATAAAGGGTTGATGAGTCTAATTCTGCTCCCATCAGTGATCATAAGGGAAGGCCGTTGCACTGGCAGGGTGACCTACTGGCACTTGTAGTTCTACAACAGCTATAGATGGCTGATGGGACTGCATTTGCTCCCATCAGTGGTTCTGAGGGTGGGATATGGGACTGATAGGGTGACCTGCTGGGATTTGTAGTTCTACAAAAGCTATAGAGGGGTGATGGGTCGGATTCTGCTCCTATTAGTGGTTCTGGGGGCAGGTTGTGGGACTGGTTGGCTGGAACTTGTGGTTCTACAGCAGTTAAATGGGCATAATATGCCTGCTTCCCTAATAGTTGTCTCGATACATAGTATTTTTTTTTTACATTTGTTTGCAAAATTTTTTTATATAGTAGTTTACATTCAACTGGACTTTTCACTCCAGATTTTTTTTAAAATTAGACTTAGATAAATAAAACTTTTACAGTTAAATATAGATATAAGTAGAAAGATAGATAGATAGATAGATAGATAGATAGATAGATAGATAGATAGATAGATAGATAGATAGATAGATAGATAGATAGATAGATAGATAGATAGATAGATAGATTTTTTTTTTTTTAAACATATGTGCTGTTTACACGCAATACTAACATTTATTATATATATTTATAAACAGAAGTGTCACTTACATGTAATAGTAACATTTTATATATATATTTATAAACAGAAGTGTCACTTACATGTAATAGTAACATTTATTATATTCAGGCATGCAAAGGACATCCTCAGGCAATATATTCTCACAGTTGCTAATAAGTGTTACATGTGTGTATTGTAATAGAATGCATCCATTCATTGTAGTACTCAGCCCCTTCCCTTATAAGTAAGGCAGGCGATGATGTCTGCAGAGGAGGGGAGGGGGATGTGGCTCTGATTATTGCCTCCAGGAATATAGAAATACGTGCCAAAGACTTGTCTAGGTATGGGGGTGGGGGGGTGTCAAGTCCAACCTCAGAGGCAATGACAAAAAGACTTAAAGATGATGTGTCCCAGACACCTCTATTGGAATTGTGGATCCAGGATGGGCTTTGTCCAAGGCTGTGCCCATTGGCAGATCTGTCTTCACACCTCTCCAGCTCTGCATTTGAATGAAAGAAGGATGTTCTGTTCAGCATCCCACCTTGTCCCAAATAACATTAGTGTTGCCGGCCTGGAGGAGTATAAAAAAAAAGCTCCATTATCCTAATACACAACCTTCTAGTTGCTCTATTGTATCACCAGTCTGTGGGTTGCTAAACTGTTACATTGTATCAACACTTCAAGATTCTAGATAGGAAAACCAGGGTGAGGGGAACATAGTGGCATCACCATAGTAGCCAATCACACCTTAGCTAATTCTCAGACCTAGTGCCAACTTTTAAATATGTTGCCCAAGTCAATAAAGACCTTTTTTGTGGGGGTGGATGGGAAGGGGGGATTTGCCATTGAGACCCTCAACATTATTAGCTTCTCTAATTAAAAAAAAAAAACAACTGAGTATATAATCATCTGCAGAAATAATTCTTGGACCTCATTTGGGGGGCGGGGTGAGTCAAAGCTGTGCATCCCTGTTGGATCTTGGAGCCCAAGTCAATGAAGACTTTTTGTGGGGGCGGAGGTGAGGATTTGCCATTGGGACCCTCAACAATATTAGCTTCTCCAATAAAAAAAAAACCCAACTGAGTATATGATCATCTGCAGAAATATTTATTGGAGCCCATTTGGGGGCGGGGTGAGTCAAAGCTGTGCATCCCAGTTGGATCTTGGATCCCAAGTCAATGAAGACTTTTTGTGGGGGCAGAGGGGGGATTTACCATTGAGACCCTCAACAATATCAGCTTCTTTCTAAAAAAAAAAAAACACAAAAAAAAATCAGAATATGTGATCATCTGCAGAAATAATTCTTGGATCTCATTTGGGGGTGGGGTGACTCAAAGCTGTGCATCCCTGTTCAATCTTGGAGCCAAAGTCAATGAAGACCTTTTTTGAGGGGGGTGATGGTGGGGCAGTTTGCCATTAAGACCCTCAACAATATTAGTTTCTAAAACAACTGAATATGTGATTATCTGTAGAAATAATTCTTGGAGCCCATTTGGGGGCGGAGCGACTCACAGCTGTGCATCCCTTTCTGATCTTGTACTATGGATTCTTGTTGCTATTAGCAACAGGTCTTTGCTTTACTGTAGCAGCAGTTTTTAGAGTTCTAAATCAATAAACTGTGCCAACAAATTACAATTTTATAACATTGACAATAGTTGACTAAAAAGAGAAGCAAAGGTAAAAAATGATTGTTGCCATAGCAACCAATCAGAATGTAACTTACATTCTCTAACATGCACAAGGGATGGATCTATTCAATGTACCTGCTTTTCCCTTCTGCACTGTATCATTGTTATTAGAATTCAAAAGTTGCTACATTGTATCAGTTAAGAGTTATTAGCTAGCTACAGTTTGTGGCTGCGCTGCATCAGCATCTTAAAATTCCATACCCGTTACATGACATCATCAGTTTAGAATTCTATAATTGTTATATTCTATGAACCGTTTAGAATTTTATAACTGTTATAATCCAGGAGTCTTTTAGAATGCTGTAACTGTTACATTGCATGGGTCAGTTAGAGTCCTTAGGATGTTACTTTGTGTAAGCCAGTGTTTCTCAACTCCCGTCCTCAAGGTGCCCCGACAGGTCATGTTTTCAGGCTCTCCATTATTTTGCACACGCGATGTGATCAGTTTCACTGCCTTAGTAATTACCACAGCTGTTTCATCTGAGGGAAATCCTGAAAACATGACCTGTTGGGGTGCCTTGAGGACTGGAGTTGAGAAACACTGGTGTAAGCCATTGAAAGTTCTATAGATGTTACATTGTAGGAGTCCTTGAGAGTTGTATAGATGTTACATTGTCTGAGCCATTGAAAGTTCTATGGATGTTACATTGTATGAGTCATTGAGAGTTCTATATAATAGATGTTACATTGAGTGGGCCATTGATAGTCCTATAGATGTTACATTGTAGAAGTCCTTGAGAGTTCTATAGGTGTTACATTGTAGGAGTCATTCAGAATTCTATAGATGTTACATTGCCCGAGCCATTGAAAGTTCTATGGATGTTACATTGTATGAGTCATTGAGAGTCCTATACAGTAGAATACATGTTACATTGAGTGAGCCATTGATATTCCTATAGATGTTACATTGTAGAAGTCCTTGAGAGTTCTATAGGTGTTACATTGTAGGAGTCATTCAGAATTCTATAGATGTTACATTGCCAGAGCCATTGAAAGTTCTATGGATGTTACATTGTATGAGTCATTGAGAGTCCTATACAGTAGAATAGATGTTACATTGTAGAAGTCCTTGAACGTTCTATAGGTGTTACATTGTTTGAGCTATTGAAAGTTCTATGGATGTTACATTGTATGAGCCATTGAGAGTCTTATGGATGTTGCACTGAGTGAGCCATTTAGAGTCATATAGATCTGACATTGTAGGAGTCATTAAGAGTAGATGTTACATTGTGAGAGCCATTGAAAGTTTTATGGATGTTCTATTCCACAAACCATTGAACATTCCATAGATGTCACAGTGTAGGAGCCATTGAGAGTTTTATAAATGTTACATTGAAGAAGCCATTGAGATTTCTATGGATGTTCACCTTGTTTGAGCCATTTAGAGTCTATAGATGTTACATTGTATGAGCCATTGAAAGTTCTACTGATGTTACATTGTAGGAACCATTTAGAGTTCTTTAACAGTTACAATACAGGAGCCATTTAGAGTTCACTAGAAGTTACTTTGTAAGAACCATTTAGAGTTCTACAGCTGTTGCATTTGTATGAGGCTTTTGGAACTCTATAACTGTTAAATCATAACAATCCAAGCCCTAGACAGCCCAGGTTCCCCTTGCTTTGATAATTAGACTGAAACGTGGCATGCTGGGTACCTACTTCAATAAAAGCCTGTTTAATGATGTCCAGGGTGAGGTTACTGGCAGCTGAGCAGCCTCCAGATAGCCATGCTGTATTAGAAAACCACATTTGTGATCCCTCCCTGTTTGGGCTCGAACCCAGAGCTCCGCTGGATCCAACAGTCGGGGTTATAACGTTATTCTGGCACATTTCTAGCATAATGAAAAGCTAAGTCATTAAGAGAGGCAGGGCCAGCCGGAAAAGGGAGACAGAAACGAGCACGTGGGATTATAACACGCACATAAGGCTCAGTTCACAAAGCTAACACAGCGGGATAAGTACCCTTATTTAAAAAAAAAAAAAAGTGACAGTTATTTTCAGTCAAGTCCAATGACATTTGACAATTACAGTCACATGAATAACAGCAGAGGGGGCGATTTACCAAAACTGGAGCGCTCACAATCTGGTGCAGCTGTGCATGGTAGCCAATCAGCTTCTAACCTCAGTTTGTTCAATGAAGCTTTGGCAATATAACCTGAAGGTGATTGGTTTCTCTGCAGAAGTGAGCCTAATTTTGCACTCTCTAGCTTTAGTAAATAAACCCCAGAGTGCCTTAGGCTAATGTTAAAGTTGTTGCAAACCCTTACAGACCACTTTGACCTACAGGTAAGCCTAGCTTTGTAAATCTGATTTTTTTTTGCAAGAGGCACAATTTGTGACATGACTTATTTTGCGTGAAGTCAGCAGCGTGCTTGTTTGCACAGAAAGTCAGGAGCGAGCAGATTATTTAAATCATAAAACTCGCTGTACTGAGAGAGCAGTGTATGAGGTTTGGCTCAGCTCCTGAGCAGCAAGCTCCCAGAGTTATGAAGTTGCCTCTTGTACTCTATTCTCCACGTGATCCATGTAGGGGGAATACCTTTGACGTCACCGAGATGTAGACCTCCCTGAGTGACGCAACATCTGCTGTGCCTGGGGTTGGATGGCTGCTGTAGACTAGATGAGTTCCCTGTGTTGGAAGGCTGAGCTAGAGATAGCAAAGAGGGATTGATGGTTTTTAGAGAGGTGATGACAGCCCCCAGATAATCTGGCACTTTATTCTGGGAGTCTGAAGCTGTTCCAATGGGGACAGGAAGCTGTTATCTGTACAGACATTAAAAGGGTGACTTCCCATTGGATAATAGTGGCACATTTTCCAAGGCTTTGGATTCTTCACTGTCACCTTCTGCCTTATCTACCATGAACAAATATAGAACTTACGCTTTTTATTCCATTTATAGTGAGCAGGCTATAGTGCTTAGTCCTTGGGTTTCTTTTCAAGGAGGCATAGACTGAAGCTATATGGAAACTGCAATTGCTGAACGTTTGAAGATGCTAGTTGACTAGTTATGATGATCCAAAGGCTTACATGCTTTCTGAGTTCATGTAAACATGTAGATCAGGAGTTTAGATTTTTTGACCTCATGTTGGCTAAAGAAAGCATTCTCCAGGATAAGGAGAGTAATGGCCGCTTTCATATTTCTCCCACTACAGTTTTCCTGTACAATGCCTTGAAAAAGTATTCATACCCCTTGAAATTTTCCACATTTTGCCATGTTACAACCAAAAATTTAAATGTATTTTATTGGGGGTTTTAGGTACTAGACAAACACAAAGTGGCACAATAATAGTGAAGTGGAAGGAAAATGATAAATGGTTTTCAAAATGTTTTACAAATAAATATGTAAAAAGTGTGGCGGGTATTTGTATTCAGCCCCCCTTTAATGGGATACCCCGAACTAAAATCTAGTGCAACCAATTGCCTTCAGAAGTCACCTAATTAGTAAATAGAGTCCACCTGTGTGTAATTTAATCTCTGTATAAATGTTCTGTGAAGCCCTCAGAGGTTTGTTAGAGAACCATAGTGAACAAACAGCATCATGAAGGCCAAGGAACACACCAGACAGGTCAGGGATAAAGTTGTGGAGAAGTTTAACCACTTCAGCCCCCGGAAGATTTGGCTGCTCAACGACCAGGCCATTTTTTGCGACACGGCACTGCGTCGATTTAACTGACAATTGCGCGGTCGTGCAACGCTGTACACAAACAAAATTGACGTCCTTTTTTTCCCACAAATAGAGCTTTCTTTTGGAGGTATTTGAGCACCTCTGCGGTTTTTATTTTTTTGCACTATAAACAAAAGAAGAGCGACAATTTTGATAAAAACACAATATCTTTTACTTTTTGCTATAATAAATATCCCCCAAAAAAAAAAAATGTCCTCAGTTTAGGCCGATATGTACTCTTCTACATATTTTTGGTACAAAAATCTCAATAAGTGTATATTGATTGGTTTGAGCAAAAGTTATAGCGTCTACAAAATAAGGGATGGATTTATGGCATTTTTATTATTATTATTTTTTTACTAGTAATGGCGGTGATCAGCGATTTTTATTGGGACTGCAATATTGCGGCAGACACACCGGACACTTTTGACACATTTTTCGGACCATTGCTATAAAAATGCACTGATTACTGTATAAATGTCACTGGCAGGGAAGGGGTTAACACCAGGGGGCGATTAAGGGGTTAACTGTGTTCCCTAGGTGTGTTCTAATTGTGGGGGGGGGAATGGGACTGACTAGGAGGAGAGAGAGATCGGTGTTCACACTCAGTATGAACACATAATCTGTCTCCTCTCCCCTGAGAGAACTGGGATCTGTGTGTTTACACACACAGATCCCGGTTCTCGCTCTGTCACGAGCGTTCGCGGGTGCCCGGCAGTCATCGCGCCTGTCGGGCACTCACATTGGCTCATTGATCCGCGGCCGCGCGTGCGTGCCTCCGGCGGCACCCCTGGTGGTCAAAAGGCAAAGCGACGTAAAGTAACATCGTTTCGCCCAGGGGAGCCAACCTGCCACAGTACAACTGCATCGGGAAGGGGTTTAAGCAAGGTTAGGTTAAAATATCCCAAGATTTGAACATCTTACGGAGCACTGTTCAATCCATCATCCGAAAATAGAAAGAGTATGGCACAACTGCAAACCTATGAAGACATGGCCTAAACTGAGAGGCCGGGCAAGGAGAGCATTAATCAGAGAAGCAGCCAAGAAGCCCATGGTAACTCTGGAGGAGCTGCAGAGATCCACAGCTCAGGTGGGAGAATCTGTCCACAGGACAACTATTAGTCGTGTACTCCACAAATCTGGCCTTTATGGAAGAGTGGCAAGAAGAAAGACATTTTTGAAAGAAAGCCATGAGAAGTCACGTTTGCAGTTTACGAGAAGCCATGTGGGGGACACAACAAACATGTGGAAGAAGGTGCTCTGGTCAGATGAGACCAAAATTTAACTTTTTGGCCTAAATGCAAATGCACACTTTTCAGATATTTATTTGTAAAAAAAAATTGGAAAACCATTTATAATTTTCCTTCCACTTCATATCATATATATACATCATATATATCCACGTCTATCACATAAAATCCCAATAAAATACATTCACGTTTTTGGTTGTTACATGACAAAATGTGGAACATTCCAAGGGATAGGAATACTTTTTCAAGGCACTGTATATATTATAAAATGATATAGGTAGTATTCCTTCATTGTTATTTTTTTCTGTCAGCACTCTGGAATTCCTATATTAAAGGTCACAAAGCTCTTGCACCCTTAAAACAATATAAAAAAACCCCATAGGCTTGAATTTTGATCCCTTCCTCCTGATTTGCCAAACTTTGAGTCACGAGTGGCCCTGCAAGTACCACCCTGCTCAATATAAGTCAATTTAAAAATCAACTGAGACTGGGAGAACATTTTGGACTAAATGGTTTGGCAATGCCATTGTCAGCCAGGGGTGCCACGGATGCCTAAATACAATAGCTGGCAGTGGAGATGCCTTCAGTCACTCAGTTAGCATGCTAACTAACATGCAAACTAATCAGTTACCTGGTTGATTGATTATTTAATTTTTTTTAAACTATATTGCATATATTCCACTTCCATTTGGTTTCTTCTTTCGACACTTTAAAATAACCAGGCTTTGATTTTTGCTTTTTCTGGAGCTATTAAATTATTTATAGGCTTGGTTTTAATTAGAATCAAACTAGCAATAACCAAAATGAAAAAAAAAAAAATATAGAAAAAAAACATTTTTTTTCCCAGTATGGTGCTGACTCGCTGTATAATATCTTTGTTGTGATGGTGACCTGCAGAGACCACATTATTAATAGCAGTAAATATGTACAAAGCATAAAACAATAGAACCGTTAATGTCAACATATAATTGCATATTAATTGCCTTTTGTATCTCATACAGTAGTAGTGCCATCCCACTGGAGCCCCCTACTGGCCTTTTGTTGCCTTACAGTCTGAGGGTGGTCTATTCCTATCCATGGGACCAGTAGCACTTCATTTTCCTTAAGATTCCAATTTATATTTTTTACTCATACTGGAGGAAGAGGAAATGTTTTGAATGTTTTAGCATGGGAAACGTATTAAATAACCCACAATGATATTTCCATAATCTTCCCTTGTGGCAGTCCTCTAATAATCCTTTCAGAGTGGAACATTACATCCAGAGAAATATAAATTCTCAGCAAAGTGGCCCACTTACATCCCTTATAAGCTGATAAACCGACAATCCAAATAATTCATCATAAGTTTGACAGTTTGACTTGAAAGCAGGAGACATGAGAAATATCATTGGCCTTAACCAAGATTTGACAAGTCAAACTCATAGGTATATGGATATTGGTAAATACGGCAACCAATGAATCCCTACTCATCATTGAAGTAAAATGGAAGAGCAGTCTTTGGGACCCTCTCTACTAATAGTCCTTATCCAATGTCTAGCAGTACAGTCTCCCTTCCCCCACTCTTCTGCCCTTCAAAATCCAATAGCAGTGTGTGTTTTAGATAAATGACCCAAAATGACTTATAGCGACTCTCTTGCTACATTATGTTTTTTTTTTTTTTTTTAACGGCATTAAAGCAATTCATATTTACCTTTCTGCTGTCTGTGCCACTCAACTCTGCTGCATTAAAGACCCAAGATTGTTGAGGAGTGTTCAGCATTGAACACTTATGGAATTGTCAGTTGCTTGCCTTCCCCTTCTGTGCTAAGGCCTCCTATGACAGTCCCTATGCAGTAGTGTCGGTGAAAGGAACCACAGGGTACAACTAGTGGGACAGACATTGGACACACCCAGAAGCATGGGGGCAGCATAGTGACTTATTGGTCACCCCTTTTCCTTGCGGCACTGGTATACCCAGGCTGAATCCCGGTCAGGACACTATCTGCATGGAGTTTGTATGTTCTCCTTTTGCTTGCATTGGTTTAATCTTGTTTCCTCCCACACTCCAAAAGCAAGCTGGGAAGTTAATTGGCCCCTGTCCAAATTGGCCCTAATGCAGTGGTTCTCAACTCCTGTCCTGAGGACCCACTGACAGGCCAGATTTTAAGTATTACCTTGGGGAGTTGCAGACTAGAATACTGCAATCACTGAGCAGCAAGTGATATCACCTGTGATGTATTTCAGCTATCTTGCAAACCTGGCCTGTTGGTGGGTCCGGAGGACTGGAGTTGAGAACCACTGCCCTAATGTGTACTGTACATACTGTATGTATATGAGATAGAGACCTTTGATTGTAAGCTTTTTGAGGACAAAGACAGATTTGAATGTACAGTATGTAAAGTGCTACGTAAATTGTCAGCACTAAATAGTTATGTTAATAAATAAGAATATTGATCACTCAGCAAGCTTAGATTTTCAACACAATGAAGTTTAACGCTACGGGCAGTAGGACAGGTAAGGTCTGCCATCTTTCCCCTTTTTTTTAGATTATCAACAAAGTTGCTTTAACCAATAGGAAATAAGGGGGCTATGATATTTTCTAACGATTAAGTGATATTATTATAAATAATGTGAAGGAGCATGCATGAACCACGGACCAAGTTTAAAGGACCCCTTTACCAGTTCACTTTAAAGGGGGTGGGGTTTATTTAACTGGTAAAAAAATGTGTTAGGATTAACGAACATTTAGGATTACAATAAAACTAGATATAAAGTCCATGAATGTTGTATTAGGCTTTTTTCACTAAGCTATAACCTATGTATTGTTACCGACAATGCTCTCTATTTTCAGCCAGGTGACTGTTATTTTTATTTCTCATTGGCCTGCCATTGCTGAAAATAACATTCATTTGGGTAAATTACAATACTTCTGTTTTGTACAATGCAGAATCGTTGTATACTTATTGGTACTTATTGACCCCCTTTTTTTCTTTTCTTATTTTTTTTTTTTTTGCATTGAAGTGTCATGACATCTGTCCCTAGCAGTTGGGTAGGATATAGATGTCGGCAAGGGTGTCACCTCCTGCCACTTGTGTCCTCTTCTGCACCTCTCTGAGCTGGTCACTAGCACCTGGTATTTGGCATTATTTTCTGCTGGGAAGGTGGAAGATCTAAATACTTGTAGTGTTCTGTTTTTTCTAACTTAACACATATAATTTGGTTATATTTTTGCTATATTTAAACAAAAATCTCGCTTTTTTTAAAAGAAAAAAGACTTTTCATACTGAAAGGTTTTTTTTTTGCAAATGTTATTTCAGATTTCTACCTCTTTCTTTTTTTTTTGGTGATGATTCAAACATTTTCCTATTGGCTGCTTAGTTTTCTTTTCAGAAAGAGTTCTTCTGTACTGAGGATTGCAGGGCTTGTTATCTTTGCAGTAAACTAGAGAGTTTGGGTAGCAGAGAGATTCAAAACGCAGTGCTAAGCACCTTTAAAGCCAGTATTTAGGTGGCAAAAAAACAGAATTAGAGCAGTTTTACACACTACAGGAAAAGGTTAATAGATATATGTTGCTGGCACCAGGGTCTGGACACCAGTGTTTGTCAGTGCAGGAAAGTAAGGCTTTGATGCAAAAGTAAGATAGTTAGTGTTAGCACAGGGGTTGCAGGGAGCGATAGCGCTGGTTAGTATCAGAGCTACAGGGAAAATTTGTATTAATCCTGGGGTTAAAGGGAGGGTTTGTGTGAGAATTAGTGTTAGGGTCACAGGAAGGATTAGTGTTAGTGGTGTTACAGAGAGGGTTTGTGTTAGTTTTAGGGTTACAAAGATGATTAGGTTAAAGAAGAGGTTAGTGTGGGAGGTAATATCAGTGTTACAGGGAGAATTAGTGGTGGGGCTACATGGAGTGTTAGGGTAACAGGGAAGATTTGTGGTAGGACTACAGGGAAGGTTAGTATGTAAGTTATTGTTAGTCAACAGAGAGTAACCCTAGTGTTAGGGTTACTAGGAGGGCTAATGTAAACGTTAGTAGTAGGGTTACAGGAAGCATATTTGTTAGGTTTACAGGGAAGGTTAATGGTAGAGTTGAAGCGGCGGTTAATGTTAGGGTTACAGGGAGGACTAATGGTAGGGTTACAGGGAGGATAAATGGTAGGGTTACAGGGAGGATAAATGGTAGAGTTACAGGAAGGATTAGTGGTAGGGTTACAGGCAGGATTAGTAGTAGGGTTACAAGAAGGATTAGTGGTAGGGTTACAAGAAGAATTAGTGGTAGGGTTACAGGGAAGGTAATTGTTAGGGTTGTGGGAAGGATTTGTGGTAGGGTTACAGGGAAGGTTAGTGTTAGGGTTACAGGGAAGGTACAGTATGTGTAAGGGTTACAGTGGGGGATTAGAGGAAAGGTTACAGAGAAGGAATGTTTAATGGTTACAGGGAGGACTAGTGGTAAGGTTACAGGGAAGGTTAGTCGTAGGGTTACAGGGAACGTTAGTGTTAGGGTTGTAGGGAAGGTTCGTTTTAGGGTTACAAAGAAGATTAGTGTTAGAGAATTAATGTTAGGGCTACATGTAGTGTTAGGGTAACACGGAGGATTTGTGGTAGGACCACAGGGAAGGTTAGTATGTAACTTATTGTTAGATAACAGAGAGGGCTAGTGTTAGGGTTACTGTGAGGACTCATTTACAATCTAGTAGTAGTAGGGTTACCGGGAGCATAGTTGTTAGGTTTACAGTGAAGGTTAATCTTAGAGTTGAAGTGACAGTTAATGTTAGGGTTACGGGGGGGGGGTAAGGTTAGGGTTACAGAGAGGATTAGTGGTAGGGTTACAGGGGAGACTAGTGGTAGGGTTACAGAGAGGATTTGTGGCAGGGTTATAGGGAAGATTAGTGGTAGGGTTACAGAGAGGATTAGTGGTAGGGTTACAGAGAGGATTAGCGGTAGGGTTACAGGGAGGATTAGTGGTAGGGTTACAGAGAGGATTAGTGGTAGGGTTACAGAGAGGATTAGTGGTAGGGTTACAGGGAGGATTAGTAGTAGGGTTACAGGGAGGATTAGTGGTAGGGTTACAGGGAGGATTAGTAGTAGGTTACAGGGAGGATTAGTGGTAGGGTTACAGGAAGAATCAGTAGTAGATTTACAAGGAGGGCTAGTGGTAGTGTTACAGGGAAGGTAAGCATTAGGGTCGTAGGAAGAATTTGTGGTAGGGTTACAGGGAAGGTTAATGGTAAGGTTACAGGGAATGTACAGTATGTGTAGGGGTTACAGGGGTGATTAGAGGAAGGGTTACAGAGAAGGAATGTTTTAGGGTTACAGAGAGGATCAGTGGTAAGATTACAGGGAAGGTTAGTTGTAGGGTTACAGGAAGGGTTAGTGTTAGGGTTGCAGGGAAGGTTAGTGTTAAGGTTATAGGGAAGATTAATGTTAGGGTTACAGGGAGGACTAGTGGTAGGGTTACAGGGAAGGTATGTGTAAGGGCTACATGGAGGGTCATGACTTTCATAGATGAGGGATGTTTTTAGCTTTTAATCATGTAGTTATATTAATGTAAACAATTGTGTTAGTTACAATACATTTATCTATACAAATCTATGTACAGTATAAGATATACAAGTGTAACAATTGTGGAAGAAAGAGGATTGTACTGATTTGAGTTGACCAAGGGCAACTTAGAGAATGATATGCAGTAACTTATAACAACCAATAAACTTTTAGCAGTTGGCTGTAGTCAGACATAATAAGGGTGATTTGGTAAGTTGCTGTGGGTTACCATCCTATTGTTATGCTGCCCACGCTCAGCACCTAATAAATGAAAATTCGTAATTTTTTTCCCTCAAACCTATTAAAAAATACGTATAAACCGTTTATGCTTGGATTCCCGGCATCTCCTAATCCCAGGCCCCTGTGAAACTTGGCAGCAAGGCGATCTATGGGACCACAGTAGACATGATATAATTTTCCAGCACAGTTGTACATGCATCCAGTAACACAGACCCTGCTGGGTAATCCAGTTAAGGCTGCATTCTTTACATTAATCCATCCCTTCCTATTCACTTACATGCTTAGATTGTTCCAAGATTTCTGTTAAAAAAAGAAACTTGTATTGTTATTTGGAGAACAAAAATCTATCAGCTGTGCTGTGCAAGGGCAATTTATCATAGAGTATATAGGATGGATGTCTTGCTGCTAGCGATGAGGATGAGACATCTATAAAGCCTTGATGTTATGGTACATATTCCAGGTTGAGAAAGGAAAGTTCTGTCTTGTGATGGTGGGAAGCGCTAGTTTGTGCACTATATGAAAGTTCTATATGGTTTAGTCCTCACTTGACTATCTCACTGGGCTGCTGGTTCAAGATGGTACTTAGCCATGTAGAGTACCCTTATACTGAGTGGCGGATATCTCATTAACTGAGATGACTCATGAGACATCTGCCTATAACTGACTGTACTGCCATGGTTCTGGGACCCTCTATAATGTCCTATCTGGGTCAACTGATGAGCGTGGGCTCACATGTACTGTGAAGTACTTATTTCCACAAAAAAAGGACCTATCTTCATCTGTTTGGAACTTATTTTCACCACTGAGGGTTAATGTGTCTCAAGGTAACCCCCCCCCCTTCCCTCTTGCTATCTCACCTAACAGCTATGCAAAGAGGCTGCTGTAAGAGCTTTATTTCATCCTATCCACTATCAAACTCCATAGAAATCCCCAACTGTGCAAAAATGGACAAGAAGTTAATGGAATCCCCTTCTCTCACTAGCATGGACCCAGAAGGGGTTGCTAGTATGCTGTCAGCTATGCAGCATCACTGGTTGCTAAGACCTTTCATTATCTCTACACAACCTCTTTGGTTACTAAGACATTGTTGACTACACAGTCCCACTGGTTGCTAGGACACTGCCAGCTACAACAGCATCAGTGGTTGCTAGTACATTCTTTGTTACACAGTCTCACTGGTTGCTAGGACACTGCCAGCTACACAGCATCACTGGTTACTAGTACGTTGTTGGCTATACAATATCACTAGTTGCTAGGATGCTGTTGGTTACACAACATCACAAGTTGCTAGGATGTTGTTTGTCGACACATGTCACTGGCTGATAGGATATTGCAGGCTACACAACATCACAGGTGCTTTTTGTGCTCCACCATTACTGGCCTCACAAGTGACGAAGGTGTATTAGCAGTGCGTGGCGCTCTGTTTTCCTGCCTACAGCTGTGCCAGGCAAATAGGAAAGCAGACACAGAACAAATACAGACTTTTCAGCCTAGTGTGTGCATTATATTAGAGCATTGTACACTAATTGGAAAACACGGCTGGCCTAATGATCACAATCTGGTCCATTTACTATGTATGAAATAATGTGTTACCAAAAATCGGTCAATTAACATCTTACAATAGTCCATATGGAATGTTTTTCAAACAAAGCATGTGTGGGATGATTATTGGACTGACTCCAACACAGGAATAATTGCTGGAAATTATTTTATGAATTGGAGTATGACTAACACTTTAGAACCTTCAGTCCTTCAAAGTTGATGGTAATATCATAGGAGTATTCCTTCACAGGAACTATCTATAGCTAGTGAACCTGCTATAAGATAAATAGGGGGCTGCCATTACTTATTTCTTTCTGAAAATGCTACTTTTTTGGCTGTTATTCTGATCCTCTGGATTTAGTTTTTTCTAAATCTCTTACCTGGAACAAGTACACCAATCAGAAAGTTATAGGAAAGTAAGAAATCCTTATTTGCATGATTGATCTAGGTCAGCCTTTCTCAAACTTTTTACCCTAGAGGTACCCTTGAAATAAGAGCCCAGGGAACCCCCTGTTAGGATTAGTTCATTGGGGAAAATGCCACAGATTGGTGGTGGTATAGCCAAAGCTCAAGGAACCCCTAGCAACCTCTGGAGGAACCCTAGGGTTCCACAGAACCCTGGTTGAGAATGGTTGTTCTAGGTTATAGCTTTAAAGCCATTCTAAGGCTAAAATGCAACTGTGATTAAAAGGGCTTCCCGCAAAGAAGATAGTAAATACCTCTCCCACTGCCCGTACCACTGCAATACAGAGAATTCGCTGCTCCAAGACTCTTAAGAAACCAAAACTTCAGGGAGTGTTGATCTCCTGATCCCCCACTGTGCCCAGTGGTGCCTCCCGCCAACTCTTTTGTCACTTAAGGTAAAACTAAAGGGGTGAATACTTACCTGTCTAACCTTCCCTCACCAGCGCCAGCATCTTCTTCTGAGTGTCAGTCTTCAGGCATCTTCATTGGCTAGCGGGGGATGACGTCACCCCTGTGTGAGCGCAGAAGCTAGTCATCTCGACACTCAGAGACTGCACCAGCACTCTAAACTAAGCTCTGCTTGTGCAGCTCAGTTTACAGCGCCAGAGAAGACAGCGAGCAGGCAGGTAGGGGCATTTTAATGCAGAATAGACAGTGTTTCCGGGTCCCATGCCGAGTGACTGCCTTGCCACACTTAGTAAATACAGAAGGTCACTCACTTGGCATGGGCACCATTCAATGTACAATTTGCATTTTTGTAATGAATGCAAATCATTCTCTGATTGGATGATTCCATTGTGACATCACTGCCCTACCTCACAAGAGTTTCCACAGTGATATCACAGGTATGGCACATACATACATACATTGGTCCAAGCTGTAATGGAACTATGCTAAAAATACTATGCCTAACAGCGGCCCTAAGATCCATGTTTAAAATGTCTAATGAGAGCAACCAAAATTCCAGAGATCCAAATAATTTTAATATTAGTGTTTGCTCCTAACAAGACAACATGGTACAGCCATCATGTTTTGGGGGTTTAGACACTCTTCCTTCATCGGGCTTATAAATGCTGTGACTGGACTCATTGGGGTGCTTTTAGCAGTTGTTTGCATAACAAAGAGCAGTATTGGCAGTATACTCCTCTGGAATGCAACTTGCCAATACTGCCAATACTGCTCTTTGTTATGCAAACAAACACTAAAAGCACCCCATTGAGGCCAGTTATAGCATTTATAAGCCTGATGAAGGAGGAGTGTCTGAAGCTCCGAAACATGTTGGCTGCTCCATGTTGTCTTGTTATGAGCAAACACTAAGATTAGTGAGATTTTTCATGACTTCCTGTTCCTGTAAAGCCTGTACAAGAAATGGGGAGAAGACAGAAAGGCGTAGATAAGAAAAAAATAAAACACTGTGAGGAGTTCTAATCCTTTCCCACTCTTCAAAAGTAATGTTTTGTCTGGGTCTTTGTTGTACAGATTTCCCCTCCTGTCCTGACAGGAAGTAAGGAACCCCCCCCCCCCCCCCCCAACAGAGACACAAATGGCAGTAAAATCCTAACAGAAGCCCTAATCCTTCTCTTCTCTTTTCAAATGAAGTATTTGTAAAGTTTGGCTGGACTTTAACATATGTAGGCCAGAAGGCCGGAATCACATCTGGGTAAACAGAAATTTAGAAGGGGCAACAATGGCAGCCATGCCTCCCTCATGACAGGGTTACTTTAAAGTAGAGCTAAAGGCAAAACATTTTTGTTTTCATTTTGGATATAGTAAAGGAGATTTATAACCTCTGTCAGTTTTGTTTGCCATCAGTGTGCAATTATGGGAAATCTCCTTTTATTTCCTGTTCCATAATCACAACAGGAAGTGAGAGGAAATCCCTCCAAAGCGATGGGATCCCTGTTTGTTACCAGAGTCACCAGAACTAGTGTCCCAATGTGAATATTTCCCCTCTATTCCTGTTCTGGAAACATTCCAGAAAAACATTCCATATTTTCTTCCATTTTCACTCTCAGTGATAATGGTCGCCATGACAAATAGAGTGAATCTTTGACCCCATCTTCCAATGGGGGCGAAGGCAATGAAAAAAGGTGTTAAACTCCCTCTCTGCTTTATCCAAAACGAAAAAAGGTTTTGCCTTTTGTTATATATTAAAGTTAAAACATCACAGGTGTAGTTAGGAGGACTAATTTACCCTAATGCATTACACTTCCTGTCAGCCATTTTGGAAACCATGGAAACCAGCAGGCTAACTCATAGCGTGCTCAGTTTACCATCTGTGTTTGCTTATTTTTTTTGTTTCTTCAGGAAACATAGTATGACTAGTCAGTGTGTTTTCTAATCAAAGTCACCAGCCCCGGAGTTAATTGCATTATATTAGCTCATTTACCGCAGCCTTTGATGAACAGCCCCTATATTATTTTCACCCGCCGATAAACAACAACCCTGCCCTGATATGTACTACATCGCCGACTTTGATATACATTGAGTACTTTCCAAAACTGTGGACGCTCTTGTTGCTTTTTTTCTGCCCCTTTAAATGTACCCTGAAAGGTGATTCTGTCACATTCGGTGAAAGTACGGACTTTTGTGCTATTAAAAATAACATGTGCTATTTGAGGTAAATTCACAACATTCCAGCACCACAGAGAGGCCTTTAAATATCCTGGCGTTCAGCCTCACAGCATAATGAAGCGCGCGGCTCTTCGACAGGGAGGCCGAGCTTCCATACCACCGAGCCTAGGAATGTGCAATGTCTTTTTGAAACGTTGCTAAAGAAAACCTGTCATGAGAGAAACGTGCCTTTTCTTTTGAAAATGCTAGTTTCCCAGCCCTCTAGATTAAAAAGCCGGTCAGTGACATGGAAAACATATGCAAATAAGGCCTTCTGACTTTTTACTGACTTTCCTGCATACTTGTTCCAGCCAGTGAATCAAAAAGCATGGGAGAGGCCATAGGTGTGCACCCCAACATGCGTGTGTATGTGTCTATATATATGGCCCTGGCACATTGATCTCCCTGCCGTCACAGTGAAAGAGAAGTGGGTAAGCACTTCTCTTATGACATAGCCGGTAAGAGGGAGATCTTTCCCATCTCCCCGCTGCTACACAGAGCAATAATGCTAATGCGCACTAGGTGATTAGGGTGTGCCCAGGCACACCCAGCACACCCTGTGTGCACGCTTATGGGAGAGGCTCAGCATCATAAGTGTGCGCAGCCTATTGCATTAGGGTGTGCACCACAAATCTCAAACACACACGCCTTTCTCTGCAGCCTCAGCGGCACGGGACAGTAAATGAATGGGAAGTGCTCTGCGCTGAACGGCTTCCCATTTATTCACAAACTGAAGCCTAATAAATACATTTTACTATGCTTCAGTTATAAATGGACACAGTGAGTGAGTGTGTTCACTGTGTTCATTTAGAAAAGAAAGGGGCCAGTAAATGACATATTGACTAGCCCTTTTCTCCGCTCTCCATCCTGAAACATCCCCTGCAGCAGCCGAGGGAAGCCAGCAGCACTGCGGGAGGTGGGAGGGCAAACATGGAGGGACCACCCCCCCCCCCTCTTGTGCATGCCTGTAAAGAGCCTCTCCTGTCTCTCTAGTGTGAAAGCCCTCGGCTTCAACACTGGAACAGTGAGCTTGAAGGATGGTAAAAAAAGTCCTGCAAGTAGCGGGTATACCCTGTTCCTACAGCGCCCCTGCCCATTGAAAACAATGGGGCAGCGCCGCTGCAGCGGCACTTTGCGGGTGGTTTTAACCCTTTTTCCGCTGCTAGCGGGGGTTAAAAATAGCGCCGCTAAAAAAAGACGATAAATTGGCGCTAAAAATAGCCCAGCTTTACCGCCGACGCCCGGGTGCATTCAGTGTGAAAGGGCTCTTAAGCTAAGACAGTTTCAGTAAATACAGAAAATACCTGTTGATCTTGCCAGAAATGCTGTCTCCCTGTCAATTCCTGTGAATTGCACAGAAGACAATCGTCTTTCCTAGCTATCTTCTGTAAACGAGCAATTGTCTGGTCCCCCCATGTAATGGAGATGAAGAGATATGGACATGTTTGCAGTGCATATCAGAAGAGCAGGCTAGAGTAACAACCTGGGCTCCCTCCATAGATACAGTGGAGGAGTGATGTTGCCACCCAGGGACAGAAAGTAAGTTATATGAATTAGGTGAAAATAATACAAAAGATAATAGAAAGAAGGTAATCAAATGCAGCCACCACACCAAGGACAAGTAGGTGACAATATATTACATTTTTGGCTTTGAGTATAAATACATTTTAAGCCATTTTCGCTCCCTATTAGGCCTGTTGTACATTCCCAGGGGTAGTTTTGAAACCCTAATTCCATCTTTTTGGCTCCATGCTCCCTGAGCTAATGGAAGTGGGCCAGTAATGACAGGCTCCATGTTTCATCTGGGAAAGGTTTACTTTGACTCACCAGTATCTAACAAAAAAAGTTCATATATAAAGTAGCAGTGTCATCTAAACGCAGACATACCATTACTTTTTTTTAAAAACTCTCTGGCATAGCATTGTATATTACATATCTGATTCCTGTTTTGCTTGCTTAGGGATCTGAAGCAACCAAACCCCCACTGATGCTAATAAATGGGGGAAAACCAATTACCAGAAAGGGAAACACATCCCATGACTTTGAAAGGAGACGTAACAAGGCTCTCCTATCCTGAAGAGTCCTTTGCCACTGTAGTCAGAAAACTCTTTCAAGGATGCCACAGGCTCAAAACCATTCTATGCATGGTTTAAACCAAGGGTCTCAAACTGATGACCCTCCAGCTGTTGCAAAACTACAAGTCCCATCATGTCTCTGCCTGTGGGAGTCATGCTTGTAACTGTCAGCCTTGCAATGCCTCATGGGACTTGTAGTTTCGCAACAGCTGGAGGGCCGCCAGTTTGAGACCCCTGGTTTAAACAAAACACAAAGGGGTACTGAAACTGGAGCGTGCAAAATATGGTGCGGCTCTGCATAGAAACCAATCAGCTTTCAGGTTTTATTGTCAAAGCTTAATTAAACAAGCTGAAGTTAGAAGCTGATTGGCTACCATGCACAGCTGCACCAGATTCCGAGTGCTCAAGTTTTAGTAAATCTCCCCCAAAATGTTGATGTATTGTGGTATAATCACTACGATGTCCTACAAAGAGCATGAAGCAGACATCACGCTGCCTTGTAAATGTAGCGCTCTGTATTTATTAAGATAGCATAGCATCCTTTGGGTATTCCTCTTCTTTGACAACATAATTAGAAATTGGGTTTGGGTATACATCAGTGATACCCATATACCCATGCTGCTTGATATCGTAAAGAAAATATAGGACACTCAGGGGCTAACTTACCCCAATTGACCTTTGTATTAGTTTTCTCTTCTCCCCAGTACTGAAGAGCAAATTTAATCTCCAAGTTCATCAAATAGCCAGCAAAGGTGCTCATGAAAATTTTTCTAGCCAGCAAATAGCACAATTTTAGAATACCTAACAGTGGAATTTGTGGAGAATAGTCTATGGCTGCTTTCACACTGCTCCATTGCAACAACGTGGTAAATACGCATATGAGTTTTTGCAGTGGGTTTTCTGGTTGCTTGATATCAGCATGGACCTGTGAAATATCGACATGTGTCTTAAAAAAAACTCATCAAAAATGGCACTGCGGGTAATTAAATTTAAATGGGTAGATGTGTTTTTGGTGTGGCTTTAAACATGCACTAAACATGCACCGAAAAATGCAGCAAGCAGGACTTTTAAAAACACAACTGACCAGTGTGAAGAGTTCCATAGGAGTTAAAGGAATGAAATTTTCATTTTTCTTTTACGTTTTTTAACTGAAAAAACTGTGAAGGGCCTCAAAAGTTTATTTTTTATTTGGGAATAGCTGGTAGCTGAAACTTTATACTAAGACAATCAGCCTTCGTTCTTCTTCAACTTCTCCTAGCAGTCTGAGGCAAAGTTGATCCTACTGTGTAGACTGTAACATTTTAAGTCGGGCTGTATTTGTACTGCTTTAGACAGCACAGGAAAAGCAACATTTGCTGTTGCATGATGTAAGAGGGTGTTGTTCCAAGAGGCGGCTGAAGCCAAGGCATGATGTGAGATGAGCCTAATCAGAGCAAGCTCCGCTGGCTGATAAAATACAAAGGGAAGAAAGGCCAGCAGCAAGCTTATCATGCTGTTCCCAGGACCCAAATCTATTCCCTGAATAAAAACGAGCTACCACCTAAGCTTATAATCTGGGTTGTCCTGGGGTTCTGGAGGAGGCTGGAAAAATTGACTAAAAGCATCTGTGCCATTAAATCAGATCCTACTTAACCTCTGTACGCAGGGGCTCCACCCAACATACCTAGTTTTAAAAAAACAAAAAGGGGCATCTAAACAGATCATTATACTCATCATTGTGGAGTTAACTTTACAATTAAAGCTCTGGGAAAGACACAAATCGCCCCTTTTAGCTGCCCCCACACTGCATTGGTTAAATGCTTGTTTAGGGTACTGGAAAAAACACTTTTATATACTTGATTCCCTGCTCATGCAGGCTCTTTTCATACTGCTAGACTGGTCTCCACAGCCGCTTCTCCTCTATGGCCTTGCACTGGATGTGTGAGGACGCCAAGGGACATTCTCTGCCAGAGCATAGAGGAGAAGGGTAGTGTGCCGACTGCAAGGGCAGTGGGGGATCAGGTAAATAAAAGCTACCTAAACATGCACCTAACCCTTTGAAGGAGGCTGTAGATTTTTTTTTTATTCCATAGAGATAGGCTCTAAAGAGGACCTAGTATCTGATTGTTCATGCTATGTGTAAAGTAAAGCAAAACACTTCCAGGTATTTATTGCATATCGCAGAGATCACAGTACCCCGTAATCATGCCATTATCTACTTTTTTCCCCAAGAGGAGAGAGACAATTTTGTGTAGACATCACCCAGGGTCTAAAATCCATGTCCTGGACTGAGATGTTGGCTCAGAGATGCTATAACACCCGGGGAGAGGAGACTGAGCATACTTCCTCTTGCTTGCAGCAGACTGCTAACATCATCATTTTAGCCTAGGCCAAGAAACTGGACTGGAGCTCTAGGAAGGCTTTTTAACAACAAACTTCTCAATGGCCACCAATGTAAGGTGCCTTCTCTCCACTGAGGCTCAGTGAGACCTTAAAATTATTTCAAAGGTTCCTCAGGGTTAAAAAGGTTAAGAAAAGCTGCTTTAGGCCTTCATACATAGGCTGCTTATTTATTTATATATCTGTATTTATATAATACCCCACAATTTACATATTGTACATTCATATTGGTCCCTTCCCCCAAGGAGCCTACAATCTAATATTCCTGTCTCACATGTATGCCTACTAGAACCATTTGGAAAGGAGCCATTTAACCTATTAGTACAGTGATTCATAACCGGGGTTCCGTGGAACCCTAAGGTTCCTCCGGCTATTGCTCGGGGTTACTTGAGCTTTTGCTGTCTGACCTCCTATTTAATGACACCTGCATAGTTACAGGGCCAAAGCCATTTAGTAGAACCCACAGCATGACACCAATAATCTTTTTAGCTGCCTGTATGGGTGGAATTCAGACCAACACTAAGATGGTTCAAACCTCCTACTTATCACCACCGCAAGGAGCATTTTTTCCTATTAACCCCCGATAAGTTGGTTTTAGTAAGAGATATGAAAATTATTTTAGGGGTTCCTCTGGAGTAAAAAGGTTGAGACAGACTGTATTAGAATGTCCTTGGAGTGTATGAGGAAACGAGTAAAGCCAAGCAAACACAGGGAGAAAAAGTAAACTCCATGCAGGTAGCCCTGGTTGTGATTTAAACCATTTCATTTAAAATACTTCTACTATTTGTCTTCCCAAACTCCCCTGCATAGCATAAATTAAATTAGAGATGAACTAGAGACTTATGAAAACTCTTGGTATATGAATTGGATGTGTAAATGTGCTGGTAGTGTAAGGGATAGCATCATTCACACCAGAAACCTTTGGCAGAGCTAAGTCCAGGGAGAATCTACTGGTCACGTTGGAGTTTATTGACCAAAACACAGTTATTCTTCCAAGACAGTGGCACCAAGGGAAAATTGGCTCATCATTTTGGCTACCTGCAAACATATGACGACATAATGTTTTTTTCCCAATCATGTCATTAACGGATTTTGTGTCTCTTTTGTTGCAGATGCATTGTGAACGATTTATTTGCATCTTAAGAATAATTGGAACAACCCTCTTCGGAGTGTCCCTCCTACTAGGAATTACGGCTGCTTATATTGTAGGGTATCAGTTTATCCAAACAGACAATTACTACTTCTCTTTTGGACTCTACGGTGCAATCTTAGCCCTCCACCTTCTCATCCAAAGCCTCTTCGCTTACTTAGAGCACAGAAAAATGAAACGTTCCCTGGAGACCCCTATAAAACTGAACAAGTCCGTCGCCCTTTGTATTGCTGCATATCAAGAGGATCCTGACTACTTACGAAAATGTTTACTCTCCGTCAAACGGTTGACCTACCCCGGGATGAAAATCATCATGGTCATCGACGGCAACTCCGATGATGACATCTACATGATGGACACTTTTCGCGAAATCATGGGCAACGACCTAAGCGCCACTTACATCTGGAAAAATAACTTCCACCAAAAGGGCCCCGGGGAGACGGAGCAATCGCACAAAGAGAGCATGCAACACGTGACTCAGTTGGTGCTCAACAACCGATACATTTGCATCATGCAGAAGTGGGGTGGGAAGAGAGAAGTGATGTACACGGCATTCAATGCACTGGGGAGAAGCGTGGATTATGTGCAGGTAGGTCTTAAGATGCTGCATGTTCAGACAGAAGGGCCTTTGTATAAGGCCAGCAGAAAGTTACAGGATACAGCAGGCTCTTTTGAACATAGTGGCCCATTCACGATGTTTAAAATACTCTGCTACATGAAAGTGTTTTTTTTTTTTATTAACCTTGTACAAACTGTAAACTGTATTGAAAGTGCATAACGTCACTCTTGAGAAGTGAAGGGTCCCAAATCTAGCCTTAGCCCCCCCCCCCATCCCCCAACACTCACATATGTTCCTAGAAAGGCGCGACCCTTTAAGGCGACGGGAAAATGAAACTCATTCATCGAATGCCAAAACAACACACACGTACACTGTCAGCTGTAACTTGTTTAGGTTAAAATAATACATGCAATGGGCGGTACAGTACATTAACATTCTGAAAGTAAGAAGCCTGCAGCTTGTTTGCCTAGCACTTAGCTATAGACAACTTTTAAACTGAACTTCGGCCTTATGTTTAGTCTTGTACAGTTATACAGATTCCTCTCCTGTGTTGAAATGACTTACTCTGATGTCACTGCACACTGTGAGCTTCTCACAATGTGCATTAAAAGCTGCAGCAAGATAGAGCCTGAGTTTTTTCCTGGTACCATCTAAGCCTTTCCTCTCCAGCTTTACTGTTTTTGGCCCACCCCTTTCATTTGTTGGATTTCAGTTGTTTCAATCATGGAGGCTCAGCATCACATCACATAACCTAGGAATGCCCTCTTCTCCAGACTGATATCTGGTTTGTTTTTTTACCTCCCCCAACTACAAAAGTAAATAAGGCCTTGATCTTGTGATTATCATTGACACTTATTACATTATAGTGAATTTAAACCAATAACTGCCCATGCTCCATCGCTTTAAAGCAAGTCTTCTTCAAGTTGACAACAAAAATTCAGTCATGGTGTATGACAAGATACTGTGAACTCCAACATAACTGAATGCAAATATGTATCTATATAGAGCAGAGGTCCCCAAACTGTGGCCTGTGTGCCAGATGTGACCCTTTGCTTGCCTTTATGCGGCTCTTGGGGCACCATTGCTTCTAATGATACAAAGCACCATGCCCCCCGGGGACCATTTTTTCCCCAGGTTTAATTCCACTTTATATTTACTTGTGCCCCAAAGTCATGCATGCAGCGGTCTGATCATGGAGAGAGAGAAGACAAAGAAAATACTTCCTTCTACCCCCAGTAGAGTGATCACAGGGGGTAGAAGGGTTCACTCGGTTTTACTGGTTTGCCACTTTGCTGCTAAATCATTCTGCTATGTTAAGCTAAAACCATTTGTTAGAATAGACGTCCCTCACTTCAGTTGCTGGCAGGCCAGTTTATTGGTTAGGTAGGATCAGGAGTGAGGGCCTCTCGATCTAAAGGGCTTAAACCATAGGGAGCGATATATAGTAAAAAAAAAAAAAAAAAAAACTTTTACGGGCTGGTGTTCCCTATGGTTTAAGCCCTTTAGATCAAGAAGCCCTCACTCCTGATCCTACCTAACCAATAAACTGGCCCCTTGTTTAGAAACATGGAGACCCCTGATATAGAGCATAATTAACAGAGAGCTCACCTTATCACTATGCTGCTTCTCCTTTAGATGTGCTGCTGCTACAGTAGATGTCAATGACTTGTTTGAGATGTCTAGCAGGGGTTCCTCGATCACATTAGGTGCACAGAACTACTTGGCAGGTAGCATAATTCACAGATATGCATTTCAGCTGTGTCTTTAGATGCTTTCCTAGAATTCAGCTTCACAGATTAAAAAAAGCAGCACTGAAAATTAGGCAAATTCTCGCTGTGGTGCACCAGACCATCCCGCATACAAAATGCCTTCCCATTATCTAATGTCATTATAATGGGTTGAATGTCGCTTTCCTTGACTTGATCACTTAGTTCCCTTTGTCATTGCTGTCAGTTCTGTATCCTCACACCTTACTGACAGCTGCAAAATTTCCACTCAGATACCACTATCATGAAAAACGTCAGAGGGGCTGCCAGCAACTGAAGTGAGGGAACGTCTATTCTAACAAATGGTTTTAGCTTAACATAACAGAATGATTTAGCAGCAAAGTGGCAAACCAATAAAACAGAGTGAACCCTTCTACCCCCTGTGATCACTCTGCTGGGGGTAGAAGGAAGTATTTTCTCTGTTTTCTCTCTCTTTCATTGATCAGACCTCTGCATGCATGACTTTGGGGGACAAGTAAATATAAAGTGGAATCAAACCTGGGGAAAAAATGGTCCCCGGTAGCTAAATGCCATAATGTGGTAATATCCCAGATATCAAGCAATTGAGCTGCAAGTTTGAAAATGACTCGCTAAGCTATTGCTAGACTTGCCAGGCTTCACAAGTTTGTTGCACAATTGCAGCATGTCCGCATTGCTTGACTCCAGATCAACTTTCTTTGCAAACTTTCTGCAAGTCTGCTGCAAGTTTTAGTTCAGTTATGTTGTGCAATAGTCATCCCACCACAGGGGTCACTGTGGCTGAATTGTAATCCTGTAGACTTCCAGAGCTCTTGCTACAGACTCACCACTGCAACTTTGCTCTTGTTAGAGACTTGCCATCAAAATTTGCTACAAATTGAAAAGGTGTCAACTAGAACTTGTGCTTCAAGTGCTCTGCAAGTGTATAACTTGCCAGTGAAAATGTGCAGCAAGTTAACAGACTTACAGTTCAACACTGCCACACATTTGTGGCAAGTTATCCTTGCTTTTTGGGATGCACAGCATAGCAGCACATTATGGCAGACTTACCTGCCAAGTGATCCCCTCCAGCACTTGGTTGTCAGCTCTCTCTGCTGTCGCCGGTGCTTCCATTTTCTTCCTGTCTTCCTTCTGGGTTCAGACTCTTCAGATGCTTTATTGGCCATGCTGCAATGACATCGCTCCTGGACATGTGCACGGGAGTCATATTATGACGGGACAGAGGGGGGTGCCGTAAATGTACAATGAGCTGCATATGCGCGGCTTAATGTACATTAACCCTGACAGGCAGGGAAAAGCAGTTATGACATAATAAACTAGCAGGGTTTCCTCTGTCATAACTGATTCTCACTGCCATTGTACACTGCACGCAACTCTGTGTACAATTTTGGCCTCCGCCGAGAAGAATGAACTTCCTTGCATGCGTAAGCGTGATATCATCCAAGCCTATCAAAATGGTTGAATATCAGAACCTGAAAGGAGACCGAATGAATATGTCAGCGGCCAGCAAGGGACTTCATGGCTGTAGTGGAGGTGAATATAGTTCCACTGTCAGGTCCCATCCAGCCCCAAAGCCTAAGAAAGCATCTATGGCGTTTGACACTTCCAGGAGTGTCAAATGTCCACCACTGAGTGCTGGTTCCATCTTCTGATCTTTAGACCACTGCTTGGTCCTGTTGTCCTGTCTGAGTTGAAGGAAGGCACCAAAGCACAAAACAGGAGAACAAAAGGGAAGTGTACACTGAGCGACACATTTTAGTGTTGTTGACATTGCTGGTAGACAAGCAAGACCTTTTTCTTGTTTTTTGAGAAGAGACAGCACCTCCTCTGCGCTATAAACCTGCCTGTCAGCAGTATTAAACCCAAAAGCAAACATTTATTATATTGCAGCTTACCAATTCTTAGATGTGATGGCTGCATTCATTTTCTTTCTTAGGCTTTCTTTCTTCTGTTTTCATCTGGTGATCCAGCCAGTAAGTCGATTGTTTTTCAAAAGCGCAAGCTCTCTTGAAGTTAGAGGGATGATACACTGACAGGGGTGCTTACAAAAATCAGCTTTTATTTATTCAAATAAAACCTTTATCCCAAAAGGAACAAAACAGTTTGCTGATTATGCTGTTAACTGATTATGGAGTCTGGCCTCAACTTGTTAGTGTATTTAAATTTTCTAGCACATCCTCCCCAGATTAACAATGCCGCTGTCAGAAATGTGACCCCCCGTGCTCCTTCGTCCAGAGTGGGGGCACTCTAATACAGGAGGTGTGTTAGTGGCCTGATCACCAGGAGGGAAACAGAGGGGTGGGGGGGGGGGGTGGAAACGAAAAAAAATTAACGAAAAAAAATGCAGCCACCACATCTTATGGTTGGTAAGCTGCAATATATTCAATTTTTGGTTTTAATACCACTTTAAACAAGAGTTTAGTTCCACGTTAAGTTCCCATGCTTCTACTAATATCCCATTTTAATTTTTACAAAAAAATATTTTTAACTTTTATAACAAAGCTGCCTTTTCATTTCATAAGATCCTGCAGATGAAACACATGTCAGATTTAAGCCGTGTGTTCCTGACGTACATATGGTCTACACACGTTCCTTCAGTTCTCATGCTAAACAACACCTGAAGGTTGGCAATGGTCTTTAATGTTAGCTGAGGTCAAGCCAGCCTAATCCTGTGAGTTTTAGGAGTTTACGCTGTCTCCAGGCATGGGTTAGGAAGGCAGTAGATTTGTAAGTGGAAACGTAGCTCGTTGGCAAGGTGAAACAAAGCAATGTTTTCTCCAGAGAAAGCCATTTAATTTTTCTACGATTCCCCGGATGGGTATCACCTTTCAGAACCATTTGACTGTCTCCTAGCTATGAGTCAGACAGGTCTCTTATCCCTCAGGACTCTCCGTAGGGAGGGTCTCCTCACCCCGGTACATCTGGTGAAAGTTGTTTCAGCGGTTGATGTTAAATATGTGAATTTTCTAATCCCTGAACAGTCTAGTGGCATTTTTCCAGGAAACTCAGTTCTCATTTTAAGGAAAGATTTTTTTTTTCTATTCTATTATCCTTTGTGTTCTGTTACTTCTTCTCAGGACAGCTGATCAACTTTTTAGTTTATGTTTGAAGGATCATCTAAGCCAATATTATAATGAGGTTTATGAAAAGGAGTCATTAAAATATCAATTTTCTTTGTACATATGTAAAGGTTTTTATGGCTGTAGTGCTTTCCCCCTAAGGAGCTACTGGATTTTTCAGCCTGTAGGTGGAGTACAACGTGGTGCGGTGGCAATATTTCACACAGACAGGTCTAGTAAAGAACTTGCAGGAACGGTTCACAACAGCACCTGGGGGAAGAATCCACTCAGCTGAGTACATTCATGTTTTGCAGAACTGAGGACGAGGCGATGCTCTGCTGGACTGACAGCATCTGTCAAGATGAGCAGAATGTGGCCTGGCCTTCTCGTGCCCAGTTGGGAAGATGTCCAAAGGAATCACCGTTCCTATGCTTTCCCTTCTTGTCAGGAACCTTTCCCTACTGCTAGTACTGTCCCTGACAGCTAGGGTACCTCTCCCTACACTGTCCCCTCACATGAAGAGCTCCAAACCCAGGTGCCAGGACCTTAAATAGACCCGAGATGGCTGATGGACACACGGGGCGGCAGCAGCCAATTGGATAGCTTACCTAGTGACCCAGGGAAACCATAGAGGAACCCTGTTACTCTTGACTTCCTCCTCCAACGGCAGTGGCACACATGAGAGTGCCACCTGTCATGGAGAAAGTAGACTGCACCCGCCTACAAGCACCTACTGGTGGCCTGGCATTCAGCACATCCTAACCAGCCGGCAGCGAGAAAATGACTATTTTCCATTCTGTTAATCTTTACTTGCAGTTTGTTTGGCTCAGTATCTAGCAGAGAGAATGACAGGGTTTACAGCAGTGGTCTCCAAACTGTGGCCAGGGGCAGGGTGTGGCCCTGTGCTTGCTTTTATATGGCCCTTGGGACACTATTTCATTCACTAACTCGAACGATGGGGCAGAATTCCTCCCAAGGACACCAAAGAAGGGGTCCAATGACACCAACCATGTGGCACAGTTCCTCTCAATGACACTAATGATAGGACACAATTCCAACCAATGACACCAATGATGGGGCATTGTTAATTCCAACTGATGCTGGGACATTTTCTATTTTCTACTCCCAATGGCCACAGTCCGGCCCCCCTAAAGTCTGAAGGACAGCAAACCGGTTCCTTGGTTTACAGGATACCTATAAATGCACTGCTATTCCCTACAAACAAAAAACTTCAGCCCCTCTAATGAGTCAGGAATGTGCCTTTAGACTGAGACAGGCAATGGACTAAGTAAACTTGTCTGGAGGTGGTCCCTTTAGTAGCTATCTTCCTGTCTTCTAGGACAGTGGTCTTCAAACTGCAGCCTGTGGCTTTATGTGGTCCTTTGCTTGCCTTTATCAGGCCCTTAGGGCGCTGATCCTCCCACTGACACCAAAGATGGAGAACTATTCATCCCATTGACGCCATAGATGGGGCACTATTCCTCCCACTAACTCTTAGAATGGGGATTGTTCTTTCCACTTTTACCAATGATGGGGCACTGTTCTTCCCACTGACACCAATGATAAGGCACTATTCCTCCAACTGAAACCAACGATGAAGATTATTCTTCCCACTAACACCAATACCTCCTACTGACCACAGGCATTATATAATTATTTTACCTCCACTGACCACCAAGTCTGAGGCATTTTCTACTCCCACTGGCCTAATGCTAAAGAGTTCTGACAGCCTACTGTCAAAATACCCAAACAGCTACTGGAACTGATTGGATACAGCTGCTGTTTAACTGAAAATTTCCACCCGACTTTTTTGATTTATCATTCGGATGATGTTGATTGGCAGGGGACTGACAGGGCCACTACCAAGTGAGTTTCAGACGAAATTTGCACAGTGTATGGCCAGTTTACAGCAAACAAAAATTAAATTTTTAAACCTGTTAGTACTCATTGATAACATTGCTTTCAATAATGCATTTTTAAATCCAAGCTTTTTATTGTATAGGGTTTTTAAATCCCCAATTGAGTTTGGGGTCGGGAAGTTTTCTTTTCACTTCCTGTTCCAGAGATACAACAGGAAATGAGTGCCAGTTTCTCTTAACTGGGGGAAAATTCACTCCTAGACAGCTGTCATCACAATGGGTGTCCCTATTTGGAAAATGTTTCTCACCATCCTGTTTATTTTTTTACTGTCAATGTTCTGTTTGGGAGATTTCTACTCTTATTAGTTCCTGTCGCCGAGATGCAACAGGAAGTGAAAAGAGATTTATGTTTAGCCATCATCTTTATCTTTATTTTCAATAGAGAGTTGAAGGGTTAAAACCCATCTCAGTTTATTTCTTCCTGTCTGTCTCCTGTTAGGAAGAATTACACTCCTTCACTTCCTGTCCCAACGAGTCAACAGGAAGCAAAAGGAAATCTCTCCAAAGTGTAGGGAATTCCTTTTTTAGATATTTGTCACCGTAATTAGCATTCCCAGTGGGAAGATTGTCTCTCACCTGCTGTTTTGGTGACAAATGTAAAATTTTAGATTTCCCATGACTTTCTTTCCCGGTAGTAATAGTGACTAGGTGAAATAGAGACAGAATCTCCATAAAGGGGACACAGATAGCAGTAAAAACCTGAATGAGGTTCTAAAAAGTCTTGACTTTAGATATACTTGTAGCTGATCATTGCGGTTCCCGAAATATCAATGGGGAATATGCATTTTGTTATGGCATTGCCCTTATATCTCATCAACTTCTCATTCGCTTTACATACCATATAACATTAGTCCCTGTCCCCAAAGGACCTCACAAGTTAATGTCCCTACAAAGCATACATTAACCTACCGGTATATTGTGGATTGTGTTGGAAGCACCCAGAAGCAATTTCTACAATCATGAGGACAGCATACAAACATCATACAAAAAGTGTCAGAATAGAATGCTAACAACTTAAGAAGGAAGTTGCACTTTGAAAGGTTATTTTACCTAGCTTAGTGAATATTGAGAAATTTTACTTTGCAAAGAATACCCAATCACAAGCAAGGAAAATGAAGAAACAGCATTTTTGTTTGCATGTTATCAAATGATAGACATCAGCAGAGCTTAACCTTATCCACTAAGCTCTGGGAAAAACACAAAGTAAACAATCTATTTGCCTTTAGCAAATCAGCCCCCCTGTGGCTTTCAATTTATTGACATCTGCTCCTCTAATTTAGCAAAGTCTCTTCAACTCTAGCTAATTTTCTATTTTTTTATTTTTTTTATTTGTAGTTTTAGATGGACTTAGGAAGAGTAAATACTTTGGTTAAGTTAATACTGGTCAAGCAGGGAATGGTTATAACTTGTGTTCAGATTTTTAATGCTGCCTGTGTCCCGTGTGGGTAGATTCACCTTCTCAAATTGTCCCGAAAATCATTGTCCCCAAGACAGAAAATAAGTGTCCAAATGTTACACTAACACAACCAGGACAGGAGATGAGGAGGAATCTTCCAATAAGGACAGCTGTTCTGGTGATAATAGTGCTGGAGGGGATTTCTCCCCACTTTGAAGAGGTTTTCCCTCATTCCTTTTTGTAACTTTGTAACGGGAAGTGAAGCTCCCTAAGAAAACAACCAGGAGTTTTATTAATCCCTCCTTACTTTGTTACAAACAAAAAGAAGACTTATAGGCTAAATATACACTTTAATATTCTGTTATAGTAGCAAAGTATATAGTTTGGGCCCCAGCTGCCATCCACTTGGCAGCACACTGTGATGCCCAGGTCTTCATTGTGGTGGTTCTCCACCTTATTGGGACCAGGGCCTGGTAAATTCTTCCAAAATCTTCCATGCCCCAATATAAAAAAAACGTTATACTCACACAGTAAAGATATGGATGGGGCTAGGTGTCACTGTGGGAGGATGGGTGTTCTGGAGGAACGTAGGGGACTCTGTAGCAGACTTGGTGCCCCCCCTCCCCCAAGTAATGAGGTTTCTGGATCAAGCTGGGGTAAACTGTGAGGGACAAGGTCTTTCCAGGAGACTTGGAGCTTTGCAACGGGATGAGGTTCTGAAGCAAGCTAGGGGGTACTGCAAGGTGCTGGGTGGCATTGTGGGAGGTTAGGGAGCACTGCAAGCCACTATGGGAGGTTTGGAGGCACTATGGGAGCTTAACGCCTCTGTTGGAGGTTGTGGGATCTCCAGCTGACTGGAGACCCGGAAGGAGGGAGGCCATGGCCTGGTGGTTCAGAACAATTAGACAATAATCATTACTGAGTAACACACAAAATGTTAGAATACTGATCTTTAATGTTGCATTAGCTGAGATGTAAAGCAGCCTGAAAAATATTATATTAGGCCCTCCTTGATGAGACACAAGAAACAGAGGAAGGCTAAACTTTTTTCTGTTGGGATCATCTTTCTCTACAACTCGATGATGTTCCCACAGTACGAGGCACCTGCAGCGTGTCTGTTACAGCTATACAGCCTGGAGCTGTGCCTCTGCTACATACATCTAATCAGAGATGGCTTTCACAATTGACACCGAAGTGGGAAATGATCACTGATGGAGCCAGAATCATTTAAAGATCATCTTGAGGAAACCCTGCCAAAAGCTCAGATCTATTTTTTTGGTTCAGGGGAAAACCGAAACCTCAGTTTTGTCTGCGTTCTTAACACTTAGGAAAGAATTTGAATTTTCTCACAGTAAATTCTGCCAACCAGGAATTTCAAGAGCTCCAGAGAAATAAATAAAACCAGAGATTAGTTTACTTGTGTATTCCTCCCAAAGACCCAAAATCATTTTTCTTAGTTCAGTTGGTGTTGTTATTCACAATCTTTTTTATACCGAAGCTTTCTTTACACCTATGTACTGCAGTAATGGGTGGTATAATACCTATGGCATGTTACCGTAAAACACATGGCACGCTGTGTGGTGCCATTAGGTCATGACAGGACTGCACTACAGCACATGGTATGCACATTGTGGTATGGCTGTGGGTAGGGCTATCCAGGTGGTAAAGATTTAAAATAAATAAGTGGTTTAACTCCTTCTTTAACAAGGAACTAAGGTAATTTTTTAAACTATTATAAATCAACAGCTAAAACATTCTGTAGCTGCTGACTTTGAAGACATTCACCAGCCTAGGAGTCCAGCACTGTCTTCACTCGGGTAAGTTCTTGGCCGGCCTTCAAATCCCCAGTGCCAACATCTTGGCTGTGAGAAGCCGGCTGTGACTTCCTGCTGTTTTACAGCCGCTCCTCACTGTGCATGCACAAGATAGTGCTGCGCTTTCAGACTGGCCCGCAGCATACTGGGACATATGTATATATGTTATACATTCACATCAGTCCCTGCCCTCAAGGAGCTTACAATCTAAGGTCCCCAACTCACATTCATAGATACACATAACAGGGTCAATTTGGAAAGGGGCCAATTGACCTTCCAGCATGTCTTTGGCGTTTGGGAGGATACTGGAGTACTTGGAGGAAACCCACGCAGGCAAAGGGAGAACATGTAAACTTTGTGCAGATGGTGCCGTGGTTGGGACCTGAACCAACGACCCACTACTAAACTGACATAGATCCATACTCCAAATAACACTAAAAACATATTTAAATTAAAAAAAAATGGGGCAGACTCAATGGACCACTTGGTCTTTTTTTTTCTGCCGTTACTCTTCTGTTTCTATGTTTCTATCATTTATTATTTTAATGAAAACTGCAGATTAAAACATTTTGAAAATTGATTTTTGAAGTTCCATAATGAGGTACAACTTGAATGAGAATTTAGTGACTGGGTTTACGTCTACGTTAGGAAGCCTATTTTATCTAACTCAATTGATTAATAAAGAAAAAAGAAAACATTGTATTATTGGTAAAGTAATGGTAATAGTTATAAATATTCTGAATAGTAACAAATGCCTATTTTCACAGATTGTATATTTCACATACAAATACATTATTGATTTATCTAATTTTAGATATTTATTATGGTTCATCTAATGTCCATTATGTTTCTGTTTCTTAGGTCTGTGACTCGGACACTGTGCTTGATCCGGCATCATCTGTGGAGATGGTGAAGGTTTTGGAGGAAGATATCATGGTTGGCGGTGTCGGAGGAGATGTACAGGTAAACACTTCAACTTAGATATTGATTTTTTATTGGTTTCCTATAGTATAGCTAAAAATCCCATCCAACTGCTGGTAATTGAACTTACATATTGCCCTTTCATGCCATAGGGGTTGATTTACTAAAGGCAAATACACTGCACACTTTGCAAAGTGCAGTTGCACTCTGCAAGAGTAGTTGCTCCAGAGCTTAGTAAATGAGTAAAAGCTCTGCTGACTTCCATCATCCAATCATGTGCAAGCAAAAAATGCATTTTTTAAATTATTTACCTTTGCATGTGATTGGGTATTCTTTGTAAAGTGAAGCTTTACCTCCTTTACTAAGCTCTGGAGCAACTGCACTTTACAAAGTGCACAGGCTTTGTGCCTTTAGTAAATCAAACCCATAGACTGGTTTGTTTAAAATGTATGTCTAGTGCAGTTTTAGGCCTCTTGCACACAGATGCCTAAAAAAAGCCACTTTTTTAGGCATATGGATTTGTACAACATACCCCAAGAAAAGCTAGAAGAATTGTATGCATCTACAAGTATGCACAAAAACATTCATTTACTATATAGCCCATCCCTGTGTTTTTAGGCAGGATATTTTTGCCAAGAATTAGATTTTCATACATCAGTGTTGTGTGCAAATACCCTTTGTTTTTAATAGAGTAGGAAAGAATTAGAGCCCCTGGCAGGTGTTTCCTGCTCTTTAGGGCTCTGGTAAAGAGATATCCCCTCCTTCACTGTCCTGGTGGTTTTAACCGTTTTAACAGCCAGGAAATTATTAAAAATCTTTTTTAGTGCTGTCTATGTCCCTGATGAATCTTTTCTCTTATTTTACTCACTGCTTTCTCAACAAATCCCATGTATCCTTAGTGCATTGTATTAATAAAACTATCTGCAGTTTTCGTTTATTTAAAGCTGAACCTCACCAGCCTTGCACAGTTGTATTACCATTTTTATATAAAAATTGATAAGGAGATTAGCGTATTGATGATGGAGAATGCAGAATAAAAGTCAACTCTAAAGTGTATGACAATCAGAGGTGTGTGCAGCCTATTGCATTAGGCTGTGCACTCTAAAGCTCAAACAGGTGTGTGTGTGTCTACATATATATGACCCGGGCACATTGATCTCCCTTCCAGCACAGTGAAAGAGAAGAGCATAAACACTTCTCTTATGGCATAAAAGGCAGAGGGAGATCCTTCCCATCTTCCTGCCGACATATAGAGCGTTTTTTAGTTTTGTATCGAGATGGAAAAGATTAAAAACCGTTCAGTTTATTTTTTGGAAAGGTTTCTACTCCTTCAGTTTCTGTTCCAGGGATGCCAAGGAAAGTATGAGGACATTTCTCCAAAGTTAGGGGAGATCCTCTTGGGCAGCCATCACAGGAACAGGGGTTAACATTGGGAACATATCCTTACTTCCTGTTCTGAAGACACATTTAGAATTTCTCTTTTTTTTGTATCTGTGGTCACCAGGGCAAATAAGGAGAATGTTACCTCCCAGTGGGGACACAAGCAGCAATAAAAAAAATGGCAGTAGTTATTTACGCTATCCAAATAAAGTTGCCTATACATTATTCAGTAAGACACTATAAAGAGAAGATATCATTTACAAGTACATTAACCCTCAAGCAGCCAACCAAAATCATTTTATTGTAAATCAGACAAATGAAATCTGGATGCTGCATCTTGTTTTTGCACCGTATGGCCCCTTTGTACTTTGCACTTTACCACACCAAATGAACCCGAGCTTGAAAGAATACAGTTGCCTAATTTTAGTATTATGTAGTTTTATTTACATGACCTGGCCGACATCTTTCTCTTATAGGGACGTCTGCCTGTAACCCAGCCAGACAACGCTGCTTGTCCCTTCCCAAAGTTTCTTGCTGGTTTAGGCTAATTCCATCCCTTTGAAAGTAATACCTCCTTGTAGTCACTTGGATGACATGGGGCTCGTCGAAATACAAATTTATGACTTTCCCGAGGACTGGCAGGAAGTGCAGCTCTGCTACAGCAGCAGTTGTGCTTTTACAATTAAAGTAAAATATGAGCAATGGAGGAGAAAGACTTAAGATCTTCCTTTTGATGTTCAGCTCACTGCCCTATTGTTCCTCGTCCCCATACATATAATTTAACCTCCTCATGATGTTTTCAACCGAGAGTAATTATTCCTGTGTTAAATCTCCTACATTTAAGTTGGCACCATACACTTCCTTTGAGTATCTTCTGTATATTTTAATTATTGTTATTAGTATGATTGTATCAGGAATGCAGAAAGGGTTTGCAACAAAACTGATAAATATAAAATCAAATAAAATGTCTTGCTTTCCTTCTTTCTTTTCTTATTTTTTTTTCTTTTCATTTTCTATGTATTTCCCTTCTGTTCATTGCCTTTTTTTTCCTTTTTTTCCTTTCCTTTTCAGTTTCTTTCCATACCACTTGCTTTTATTTTATGCTTCTTTCCTCTTTTTTTCTTTCTTATTCTTTCTTCCCACATAAGTAACTATTCTCATTTGCTACAATAGAAGTGGCCATCAATTAAAATTCTCCAGTCACTTCAGCTCAGCTACCTTACAAGGTTAACAAAAACATACACAGGCAGAAATATTGCCCTCCTTAACCACAACCCGCTGAATGGCCGGTATTGGCATACTATTGGACCACCCCCTTAAAATTCTTGCCAATTTAAAAATTATTGGGGGTGAATTTTTGACCAACCTAATAGCATATTCCACCTAACACCATACCAACACCTAGATATTTGGTGGCCTCTACAACCTATGCTGGGAGCTTCACCCAATGCCAGCAATGAGGTTTACCTGATACAATCCCTTGCCTGCTTCTCATACCGAAAGTGAATTGACACTTTGTTTAATAGGCCTGACTACCTTATCTGGTTTAAAGCCAAACAACATAGTGATGGCTGCTATGACTGGCACTTCCAACAAGGTGTCATCTCCCCAGCTTCATCAAGTCTTTTTGTACCATAGGTTTTATATCATCTATGTAGGTTTTTTTTTTTTATTTGCTGGATAACATAACGCTTAACCCAGCTGTCTGCACATTGAACATAAGTTCTGTCAAAGTAAAGTACAAGACACAGAAAAAAGAAAAATAGCATCACTTTAAAGTTTACTAAAACAATTTAGATAAATGTACCAAAGTCTGGTAGATTTAAGTTTGATTTAAGTTTGCTTTGCGAAGCAGAATTCAGCAATGTCTCCTTAACGTAGTATTAATTGTATCAATAACTAATGTAATGTCTTCTTTTTTTTTCTGACAGATTTTAAACAAATATGACTCATGGATCTCCTTCTTGAGTAGTGTGAGATACTGGATGGCCTTCAACATCGAGAGAGCTTGTCAGTCCTACTTTGGGTGTGTTCAATGCATCAGTGGACCTCTGGGAATGTACAGAAATTCACTACTACATGAATTCATAGAAGATTGGTACAATCAAGAATTTATGGGCTCCCAGTGTAGCTTTGGAGACGACAGGCATCTAACTAACCGGGTCTTGAGCCTTGGCTATGCAACCAAATATACAGCACGGTCTAAGTGCCTTACAGAAACACCTACTGAGTATCTACGGTGGCTTAACCAGCAGACTCGTTGGAGCAAGTCTTACTTCAGGGAGTGGCTGTACAATTCAATGTGGTTCCACAAGCATCATCTATGGATGACCTACGAAGCTGTGATTACCGGATTCTTCCCTTTCTTCTTAATTGCAACAGTCATTCAGTTGTTCTACAGGGGACGTATATGGAACATTCTACTCTTCTTATTAACCGTGCAGTTTGTTGGCCTTATCAAGTCTTCCTTTGCCAGTGCACTCCGAGGCAATATAGTAATGGTTTTCATGTCTCTTTACTCTGTCTTGTACATGTCCAGTTTACTACCAGCAAAGATGTTTGCTATCGCCACCATTAACAAGGCTGGGTGGGGCACTTCAGGTAGAAAAACTATCGTCGTCAATTTTATAGGGTTGATTCCTATAACCGTTTGGTTTACAATCCTCTTGGGTGGAGTCTTCTACACTATATGGAGGGAAACAAGAAAGCCATTTGCAGAATCTGAACAGACGGTTCTGATCATTGGTGCAATACTTTACGCGTGCTACTGGGTGATGTTGTTGACTTTGTACGTGGCGATGATAACAAAGTGTGGCAGGAGGAAGAAAGAACAGCAATATGACATGGTACTTGACGTATGATGATTACTTACCTACAACGTTTGCAAAACTATTAGACTTTCTGAAAAAAAATCTTTAATAGACTTAGAATTCCTAGAAGTATTAGGGACATGAAGTCATGTCTTGAAGGGAAACGCAACACTGCTGCTGGGACTTAAACAAACACTATTGTGACTTGTCATGCATCCAAAGCAAAAAAATTGTAGAAAACTTTCGAGAAAATGAACACAACTTTAAACCAGGCCTTGCCTTGTTTTGGTGAAGCCATTTTATTATGCACTTTTTTTGATTGTGCATATGCCTGACAGTGTTATGTTCTGAATACCTCACTGGTCATGCTTATGTCGTGGTGAACAAAGCCTTCTGAAATATTTTTAGGCCTACAGGATCTTTTCTAAGTGTGTATTTTTCCTCTGGGAAAGTTCCTTAAAAGTGGGCCAATCGGCTCTAGCAATAAAGGACAACCTTATTTATAAACTTTGTTTTTTAAAGTTCTTTTTCTAATTTTATTTTATTTTTTTGTTTTAGGGATGGCCCCACGGCCATCAATTTATAAATGTCATACGTGCTTTAAATACAAGCACGGTGGAATGCTGTATTTTTATATTATTGAATTAATTATGTTTTTTATTTGTATGCCAATGTTTAAAAAAATGCATATTTTATATTTTACTTATCCGATAAATAATTTGGTTCTCTATTCTTTTTAAAATGTGTTTTAAATTTTTTTTATTTTTAACTGATACTGGTCAAAATGTGAAGCTTTATAACAGTTCATATTGTTCACCAACAAATGAATAAAATAATTATTTGTACTTTAACCTCTGAATCTATTTATTCCATCATGAAGTGATAATATGAACACACTCTATCTAGGGTGCCTTTATGCGCAAAATGATTGGTTCCCTGTCTGTCATTTCCCATTGGGGCTTGTTCATATGGCTAGTATAAGAGCTAAATATTAAAAGCTATAGGGAAGCATTTGTAATGGTTTTGGCAAGATTAGAGCATCTTTGATGAGGCACATTTCACCTCCATTTTATGGAGGTCCAAAGTGTGTAGGGACTGTAGGGACCTTAATGAGAGCCCTGGCTGTTACTTTAAACAAGCAGCTAGCAGACTTCAGCAGGTTTTTAAAAAGCTTTAAGTAGTGCTGAAGCATAGCAAAGTGAAAGCCATCACTCCTATTTACATCTATTTAAACTCACTATACTGGAGCCAGGTGGTGCTTTAAAGGGTTTAACCACTTGTCGCCTGCCATATAGCAAAATGACGTCGGCAAAGTGGTTGCGATATCCTGACTGGACGTCATATGATGTGGTCAGGATAACAAGCATAACAAGCAGGATAACACTGCAACTCCGATCTAGGTGAAGAGTCTCTGACGGAGACTCTTTACCATGTGATCAGCCGTGTCCAATCACAGAGAGGAGAGCCGATCGGCTGCTCCTCTGACAGAGGGGGTCTGCGCTGATTGTTTATCAGCGCAGCCCCCCTCGGATGCCCACCCAGGACCACCAGGGATGCCACCAGGACCACCAGGGATGGCCACCACTGATGACCACCAGGTATGGCATCCCTGGTGGCAATGTGTGCCCACACATAATGCCAATGTGTGCCCACACCTAATGCCAATCAGTGCCCACCAGAAATACCTGCCAGTGCCTCCTAATCAGTGATGCCAGTGACATCTATCAGTGTCAATCAGTGACACTCATCAGTGTCCATCAGTGCCACCTATCAGTGCCCATCCATGCCCCTCAGTGTCCACCTATCAGTGCCACCTATCAGTGCCCATCGGTGCCACCCATAAGTACCCATCAGTGCAGCCTTTCAGTGGCCATCTGTGCCGCCTATGAGTGCCCATCTGTGCAGCCTATGCATGCCCATCAGTTCTGCATATCAGTGCCCATCATCAGTGCCCATCAGTGCCACCTCATCAGTGCCACCTCATTCGTGCTCATCAGTGCCCGGCAGTGCAGCCTCATCAGTGCCCATCAGTGAAGGAGAAAACTTACTTATTTACAAAATTTGATAACAGAAACGAAGAAAAACTTTTTTTTTTCACAATTTACGGGCTTTTTTTATTTGTTTAGCAAAAAATAGAAACCGCAGAGGTGATAAAATACCACCAAAAGAAAGCACTATTTGTGGGAAGAAAATTATAAAAAATTTGTTTGGGTACAGTGTAGCATGACCGCGCAATTGTCATTTAAACAGTGACAGTGCTGAAAGCTGAAAATTGGCTTGGGCAGGAAGGGGGGAAGTGCCCAGTATTGAAGTGGTTAACAAAGCCGCTCAAAGCTAGCTAAAAGCTTTTTAAAGTTTGGTGCACATACCAATCTTATACAAGCTAAAGCTCATTTGAACAAACCTTAAACCCTAAGTGAAGCTAAAATAAAAAGCACAAATATCAGCACAAGGGATAAAACTTCCAGTCAGTAGGATGTGTCCCTTGTGCTGATGCCTCATCTAGTGAAATCTTCTGCATGCCCCCTCCCCCACTCCTGCAACCGCAATCTTCAGGTGTGGCAGAGGCTATTAGAACTCTTGTCAAGAGTGCCTGACCATGCCTACCCTCTCCGTCAATCTCCTCCATTCATAGAAGCCATACTACAGCTTCTATGAATGAAAAAGAATCTACAAATAGAGGACGGGAGGATGAGCAATAGGTTTGCCCCCTCCATTCATGGATCCTGTTTCATTTATAAAGGCTGTAGTACGGCTTCTATGAATGACAGGAAGGGTCGGCATAGTCTGTCTCTCTTAATGAGAGCCTACGACAGGCGCTTAAAGGGTAAGTTCACCTTTACAGAAAACTCTGTAAGGTGAACTTACACAGGTCCCCCTCCTTGCCCCCCACCCTTCCCCGGTCCCGCTGACCTGGACAGCGGTAATCTCTGGTTCTAAGCTCCGGTATATCCGCGCCACGAGCCCGGGGCTTAGAAATCCTCTCAGGGGGAAGTTTTGGAGCATTCTAATTGGTCAGCGCCATTACATGGGCCATCACATGGGCCCCGGTATATCAGCGTCAGGAGCCCGGGGCTTAGAAATCCTCTCTACATCCACACGGCTGCTTCATCGCTGACAGGACAGGCTATGCGACTGGTTGGTCGGCGCTGCCCATGTGATGGCGCTGACCAATTAAAATCTTTCAAAACGTCCTCCTGAGAGGATTTCTAAGTCCCAGGCTCCTGGCACGCATTTACCGGGGCTTAGAACCAGAGATTATCGTGGTCCAGATCAGCAGTACCGGGGGGGGGGGCGAGGAGGGGGGCCTGTGTATGTTCACTTTAAAGATTTTTCTCTAAAGGTCAACTTACACTTTAGTTTTTTATTTTGGCTGCACTTAAGCCTACTACTCACAGGCCAAATGTCGGGCAGCATTGAATGGTTCAATAGAAACCGGCTGACAATCGTCCACCTCCTGACCGAAGAAGGTCTGCTGACCGGAGTCTTCTGGTGTCCGAGCTGCCCCCCTGCCAGAACACAATAGCTCAGCAGGGGAGATCGCTGTACTAATATCGGATTTCGAAAAAAAAAAAAACTAGTAGTGTGTACGAGGCTTTAGGCCTTAAAGTATATCTAAATAAGAAAAATGTATACTTTGCTTATACTTTTTATTAGACTAAGTTTTCCGCAAATACATAAAATGCACAAAAAAAAAAATACCTGTTGATCCTGCATACTGAAGCAAAATCTTAACCGCTTGCCGATCAGCCGCCGCCATTAGACAGACTTTCTCACAGGGGCTGCAGAAGAGGCCGTTTATAGGCGCTTTTCAGGCGCTATTTTTAGCGCAAGAACGCCTGTAAAATGCCTCAGTGTGAAAGTGGCCCTAATCTTTTTGTTAGATCATTTTTTTTAGACATGCAAAGTTACAGGTTAGAAGCAGAAAAACATTATAGTGAAAGGTGATGGTGATGGTGATGGTACAAATTAATGCAGGACAATACATATTTAACTTACAAGGAGAGTAGAACGCAAATGAGTGACATAAAACATAACTATAGCTATAAGTCATTGTAGTCATAATTTTCTCACATGCGTCACAGAGAAATGACCTTAATAGGAGAAGACTGGCTTTAGAATTCTCAAGATACAAACACATACAGAACAATAACGCTTCAAAGGGGTCCAAGAGGGGATTGAAACCATCGCTAGTGCTCTCTTCCTAATGCAAGCCTAAGTCACTAAAAGTTGTGAGCAGATATGTTACCCTTTCAAAGGATGTGTAAAGAAGCAGATCTTCACTCATATTACATAACTTCTTGTTCTATGAAGCGCAAAAAAATCAAAACATTTGAACCCTCATCGAATAGACTGTCTCAGCAATGGAACGAGGAAGGTGGCACCATTGTCAACGACTAGAGGGATTAGGAAAGAGGGAAGGTGGAGATTGAAAAGAAAAAAAGAAAGAAAGAAAAGGGGGGATCAGGGAAAGGTGGATAGGGAAAGGGATAGATTACGAAAGAAACAACCCTCTGTTGAAAAACCACTCAAAATACAGAGGTGATATAGTTTAGTATGAGGTCGCTTGAAAGCACTCCGAAAAATATTTTCATATGCTCATTGCTTTATATGGGGGAGACAGGGAGTCACTGGATAGATCTGGGGGTCATTACATCCATATAGGCCATTGTGGTTTTGAAATGGATCTAACAGACCCAAGTTTTATCGAACGCTAATGCCGTGTACACACGGGCGGACTTTTCGACCGGACTGGTCCGACGGAACGAATCCGTCGGACAATCCGACCATGTGTAGGCTTCATCAGACCTTCAGCAGACTTTTTCTGTCGAAAATCAGACGGACTTTAGATTTGGAACATGTTTCCAATCTTTCCGCCGGAACTCCGCTGGACCCAGTTCCTATCGAGAAATCCACTCGTCTGTATGTTAGTCCGACGGACAAAAACCGACGCTAGGGCAGCTAATGGCTACTGGCTATGAACGTCCTTATTTTAGTCCGGTTGTAAGTCATTACGTACGAATCCGTCGGACTTTGGTGTGATCGTGTGGGGGCAAGTCCGTTTGTTAGAGAGTCTGTCGAAAGTCCGTCTTAACTCCGTCGAAAGTCTGTCGGAAAGACCGTCTGACCTTTTTGATGCCGAAAAGTCCGCCCGTGTGTACACGGCATTACAGTCTACCTTGGGAAATGTATACGTTCCTCCATCCTGTTTAGTCTGGTAAACCAGTCCTTGAGTGAGGGGATGTGAGTTTGCCTCTAGAAGCGAGGAATGCACATACGTGCTGCGATGATCATGTGCATTGCTAATGATTTGAAATACGCATGTCCCATAGATGTGGATTGGTCAATCAGTCCAATTCCAGCTGGTAGGAGGTAAGTTCTGAGGTAATGTCGTGTACGTCTGTCCAATAAGGTTGTAAGAGCTTGCACTCCCACCATATATGAAGTATTGTGCCCGTCTACAGCGACATCATTGGTTAGAGACGCTTGGGTATATTTTGTGCAAAAGGGAGGGAGTTCTATATCACCTAGAGAAGAGTTTGAAGTTATGTTCCTTTATGCTGACATTCATGGAACCTTTATGGATGGTGGTATGGATCTTATCCCAGTCTTCATCTGTGATTCCCAAATCCTACTCCCATTTGGAAGCGAAGTGACACTAGATGTGGGAGCGATTGTCAATGACCAAAGTGTAAATAGATTAAATTGGATTGGATATGAGGGGATTTGGAGGAGCACAAGGTTTTGAATGGCGTAAGAGATCTGCTAAATGCGGGGCTATTGAGAAGGTGGGACAAATAAGGCTGGAGCTGAAGATAGGGCCATCATGGGAATGAAACTTGAGAGTAGGGATGAGCTTCGTGTTCGAGTCGAACCCATGTTCGACTCGAACATCGGCTGTTCGACCGTCCGTCGAATTGCGAACGATATGGGCCGTTCGCGCCAAATTCGTGTGGCGCGTCACGGCCCATAATTCACTGCGGCATCGCAGTGCATTGCTGGCTGATGATTGGCCAAGCATGCACTATGACCCGCATGCTTGGCCAATCACAGCGCCGTCAGTAGAGAGAGCTGTAATTGGCCAAAGCCAGGGTGGCTTTGGCCAATTATGGCTCAGGGGATTTAGTACACACCCCACACTATATAAGGCCGCCTGCACGGCGGCCCTGTGTAGTGTGTGTTCCGGTGTGCTGAGCGATAGAGAGAGAGAGAGACAGTGTCATTTGATTTGAGTTAGATAGATTAGGCAGAACAGTCAGTCAGTTAGCTGCACTTACAGTGTATTGTGTATATATATGCATCCCAGGTGTTGCATATATATATATACACTGTATTCAGTTTAGCTAGATCCGTTCCTGTTATCTTCTATCTAGACTATTTACATTCAGTGCAGTGTGTCCTGCTCACAGTGTTCAGCTAGATCCGTTCCTGCTATTTACATTCAGTACAGTGCTTCCTGCTCACAGTGTTCAGCTAGATCCGTTCCTGCTATTTACATTCAGTGCAGTGCGTGCTGCTCACAGTGTTCAGCTAGATCCGTTCCTGCTATTTACATTCAGTGCAGTGCGTGCTGCTCACAGTGTTCAGCTAGATCCGTTCCTGCTATTTACATTCAGTGCAGTGCGTCCTGCTCACAGTGTTCAGCTAGATCCGTTCCTGCTATTTACATTCAGTGCAGTGCGTGCTGCTCACAGTGTTCAGCTAGATCCGTTCCTGCTATTTACATTCAGTGCAGTGCGTGCTGCTCACAGTGTTTAGCTACATCCGTTCCTGCTGTTTACATTCAGTGCAGTGCGTCCTGCTCACAGTGTTCAGCTAGATCCGTTCCTGCTATTTACATTCAGTGCAGTGCGTCCTGCTCACAGTGTTCAGCTAGATCCGTTCCTGCTATTTACATTCAGTGCAGTGCGTCCTGCTCACAGTGTTCAGCTAGATCCGTTCCTGCTATATACATTTAGTGCAGTACGTCCTGCTCACAGTGTTCAGCTAGATCCGTTCCTGTTATTTACATTCAGTGCAGTGCGTCCTGCTCACAGTGTTCAGCTAGATCCGTTCCTGCTATTTACATTCAGTGCAGTGCGTCCTGCTCACAGTGTTCAGCTAGATCCGTTCCTGCTATTTACATTCAGTGCAGTGCGTCCTGCTCACAGTGTTCAGCTAGATCCGTTCCTGCTATTTACATTCAGTGCAGTGCGTCCTGCTCACAGTGTTTAGCTAGATCCGTTCCTGCTATTTACATTCAGTGCAGTGCGTCCTGCTCACAGTGTTCAGCTAGATCCGTTCCTGCTATTTACATTCAGTGCAGTGCGTCCTGCTCACAGTGTTCAGCTAGATCCGTTCCTGTTATCTTCCTACTGACAGGCAGGCTTGTCTGGTTACAGTATATAAAGCTACCTGAAGAAAATTACAGGTGTTCTTTTTGATCCTATTAGTACCACGGTCAGGCAGCTAGACTATTTACATTTAGTACAGTGTGTCCTGCTCACAGTGTTCAGCTAGATCAGTTCCTGTTATTTACATTCAGTGCAGTGCGTCCTGCTCACAGTGTTCAGCTAGATCCGTTCCTGCTATTTACATTCAGTGCAGTGCGTCCTGCTCACAGTGTTCAGCTAGATCCGTTCCTGCTATTTACATTCAGTGCAGTGCGTCCTGCTCACAGTGTTCAGCTAGATCCGTTCCTGCTATATACATTTAGTGCAGTACGTCCTGCTCACAGTGTTCAGCTAGATCCGTTCCTGTTATTTACATTCAGTGCAGTGCGTCCTGCTCACAGTGTTCAGCTAGATCCGTTCCTGCTATTTACATTCAGTGCAGTGCGTCCTGCTCACAGTGTTCAGCTAGATCCGTTCCTGCTATTTACATTCAGTGCAGTGCGTCCTGCTCACAGTGTTCAGCTAGATCCGTTCCTGCTATTTACATTCAGTGCAGTGCGTCCTGCTCACAGTGTTTAGCTAGATCCGTTCCTGCTATTTACATTCAGTGCAGTGCGTCCTGCTCACAGTGTTCAGCTAGATCCGTTCCTGCTATTTACATTCAGTGCAGTGCGTCCTGCTCACAGTGTTCAGCTAGATCCGTTCCTGCTATATACATTTAGTGCAGTACGTCCTGCTCACAGTGTTCAGCTAGATCCGTTCCTGTTATCTTCCTACTGACAGGCAGGCTTGTCTGGTTACAGTATATAAAGCTACCTGAAGAAAATTACAGGTGTTCTTTTTGATCCTATTAGTACCACGGTCAGGCAGCTAGACTATTTACATTTAGTACAGTGTGTCCTGCTCACAGTGTTCAGCTAGATCCGTTCCTGTTATTTACATTCAGTGCAGTGCGTCCTGCTCACAGTGTTCAGCTAGATCCGTTCCTGCTATTTACATTCAGTGCAGTGCGTCCTGCTCACAGTGTTCAGCTAGATCCGTTCCTGTTATCTTCCTACTGACAGGCAGGCTTGTCTGGTTACAGTATATAAAGCTACCTGAAGAAAATTACAGGTGTTCTTTTTGATCCTATTAGTACCACGGTCAGGCAGCTAGACTATTTACATTTAGTACAGTGTGTCCTGCTCACAGTGTTCAGCTAGATCAGTTCCTGTTATTTACATTCAGTGCAGTGCGTCCTGCTCACAGTGTTCAGCTAGATCCGTTCCTGCTATTTACATTCAGTGCAGTGCGTCCTGCTCACAGTGTTCAGCTAGATCCGTTCCTGCTATTTACATTCAGTGCAGTGCGTCCTGCTCACAGTGTTTAGCTAGATCCGTTCCTGCTATTTACATTCAGTGCAGTGCGTCCTGCTCACAGTGTTCAGCTAGATCCGTTCCTGTTATCTTCCTACTGACAGGCAGGCTTGTCTGGTTACAGTATATAAAGCTACCTGAAGAAAATTACCGGTGTTCTATCCCAGCTTAGTGCAGCTACAGGCCATTAGTATGTCTGGAAGGCCAAGAAGGAGAGGCAGACAGTCACAAGCCAATAAGAGAGGGCAAGCAGGCTCTGTGTCTAGTGCTGGTCGTGGAGACGGTGCATCCTCATCAGCACGTGGCCATGGGACACGCTTGGCCTTTTTTTCGGCAGCTGGCCGTGTTGAGCCGCAACATGCGGAAGACTTGGTCGAGTGGATGACCAAGCCGTCCTCATCCTCCTCATCCTCTCTCACCCATGCCCAGGGTGCTTTGTCTGGCAAAGCAGCGGCCTCTTCCCTCAGCTCAATGTCATCAGTGACTCCTTCCCTAGCCCCACCATGTCCTCCTGAGGATTCCCTCGAACTGTTTGACCACAGTGTTGGGTACATGCTCCAGGAGGATGCCCAGCGTTTGGAAGGCTCTGATGATGATACTGAGCTCAATGAAGGCAGTAACATGAGCACGGACAGAGGGGGTGCCCAAGAAGGACAGCAATCTGGCAGTCATGCTCCCCCTGCTGCAGCATACTGCCAGGTTTGCTCCAGTGATGAGGAGGGAGGGGATGATGAGGTCACTGACTCAACGTGGGTGCCTGATAGGAGAGAGGAGGAGGAGGAGGAGGAGGAGGAGGTGGCACATCACCAACTAGGCAGGATGCCCTCCAGGGGCCAGCCTAAGGGCAGCACATTGACTGCATCACACCCCAAAGCTCCACATGTGCAGGGCGCTGCAGTCTCTGCGCGTTATTCAAAAAGTTCTTTGGTGTGGGCCTTTTTTGAGACGAGTGCATCAGATCGCACCGCTGCTATTTGCAATATATGTCTCAAGCGTATCTCGCGTGGCCAAAACATCTCCCGCTTGGGTACCACATGCTTGACCAGACATATGTTGACCTGCCATGCAGTTCGTTGGCAAGCGTATCTAAAAGACCCACACCAAAGAACAAAGACGATCTCTCCTTGCTCCTCATCAGCTGAGATTTCCAACCCCACTAGACCTTCAGTCCTCTCTGCGACCTGCAGTGAGAGGAATGAAGGTGTAGAATTAGGTGTGTCACAGCCAAGTACTTATGGGCAATCTGCTTTGGGTACACCGACGTCAGATTGTACCAGGCAAATTTCCCTGCCCCAGCTGCTGCACCGCCGAAAGAAGTTTGCTCCCAGCCATCCACATGCCCAGCGGTTGAATGCTAGCTTGGCAAAATTGCTAGCACTTCAACTGCTGCCTTTTCAGTTGGTAGACTCTGCCCCCTTCCGTGAGTTTGTGGAATGTGCGGTTCCTCAGTGGCAGGTACCCAAACGCCACTTTTTCTCACGGAAGGCGATTCCGGCTCTCTACCGGCATGTGGAAGGCAATGTCCATGCCTCGCTGGACAGGGCGGTCAGCGGTAAGGTGCATATTACCGCTGACTCATGGTCCAGCAGGCATGGACAGGGACGTTACTTAAGTTTCACGGCGCATTGGGTGACTCTGCTGGCAGCTGGGAAGGATGCAGGACAAGGTGCAGTAGTGTTGGAGGTTGTTCCGCCACCACGCCTCCAAAATGCTGATTGTGACACACCTCTCTCCTCCACCCCCTCCTCTTCTTCTTCCTCCATGGCCTCTTCCTCGGAACCAGCGGTGCTCCGTAGGCGTTCAAGGGGCTACGCAAGTACGCAGGCCAAAAGATGCCATGCGGTGCTTGAGCTGGTGTGCTTGGGGGACAGGAGCCACACTGGGGCAGAGGTTCTGTCAGCTCTGCAGGGGCAGGTTCAGAGGTGGTTGACGCCACGCCAACTTAAGGCAGGAATGGTGGTTTGCGACAATGGCACCAACCTCCTCTCTGCCCTCCGACAGGGACAACTGACCCATGTGCCCTGTTTGGCTCACGTCCTTAACTTGGTGGTGCAGCGGTTCTTGGGCAGGTACCCGGGCTTACAGGATGTCCTGAGGCAGGCCAGGAAAGTCTCTGTGCATTTCCGCCGGTCATATAATGCCAGTGCTCGGCTGACGGACCTCCAAAAGGAGTTTAACCTGCCCAAGAACCGCCTAATCTGTGACATGCCCACCAGGTGGAACTCGACGTTGGCCATGCTGCAGCGGCTGCACACGCAGCAGAGGGCCATCAATGAGTACCTGTGCGACTATGGCACCAGGACAGGGTCAGGGGACCTTGGTTTTTTTTCCCCACGCCAGTGGGCCATGATCAGGGATGCATGCACTGTCCTGTCACCATTCGAGGAGGCCACGAGGATGGTGAGCACTGACAGTGCATGCATCAGTGACACTGTCCCCCTTGTCCACCTGTTGGAGCACACGCTGCGTGGGATAATGGACAGGGCACTTGAGGCAGAACAGAGGCAGGAAGAGGAGGACTTCCTTAGCTCTCAAGGCCCCCTTTATCCAGACAGTGTTCCTGCGTGCCCGCCGATCACACAGGAAGAGGACGAGGAGGAGGAGGAGGAGGAGGAGGAGGAAGATTGTGTCAGTATGGAGGTGGAGCCTGGCACTCAGCATCAGCAGTCTTTAAGGGATCAGTCCCAAGGAACACATGGACTTGTACGTGGCTGGGAGGAGGTGGCTGCGGACGTTGTTGTCCTTAGTGACCCAGAGGACTCCGGACCGAATGCCTCAGCAAACCTACGCTGCATGGCCTCCCTGATCCTGCAAAGCCTGCGTAAGGATCCTCGTATTCGTGGTATCAAGGAGAAGGACCAATACTGGCTGGCAACCCTCCTTGATCCACGTTACAAGGGTAAGGTTGCGGACCTTATCTTGCCATCGCAGAGGGAGCAGAGGATGAAACATCTTCGGGAGGCCTTGCAGAAAGGTCTGTGCAACGCGTTCCCAGAGACTGGGAGGTTACAAACTCCTGTTTCTGGACAACGTGTTGCTGAGGCTTCGGTCAGTCAAAGAAGGAGCGGTGGAGAAGGTGGCCGTCTGACCGATGCGTTCAGACAATTTTTTGGTCCGCAGCCCCAAGGTATGATCGGTTCCAGCAACCATCGCCAGCGTCTGTTTTACATGGTGCAGGAATACCTAGGGGCAAGATCAGACTTGGACACCTTTCCCACCGAAAATCCTCTGGGTTACTGGGTCTTGAGGATGGATCACTGGCCAGAGCTTGCACAGTATGCAATTGAGCTACTGGCCTGTCCTGCATCCAGCGTTCTTTCGGAACGCACATTCAGTGCTGCTGGAGGCGTGGTAACCGATCACAGGGTGCGTCTGTCCACCGACTCGGTCGATCGGCTGACCTTCATAAAAATGAATCAGTCTTGGATCACCACCAGCTACCAAGCACCTGATGCAGATGTAACCGAATAATTTTTTTTGAAATCTCAGATCCCTTCAAAGACTGCCTATGCTGATGCTGAGTGACTATCCCTGAGTAATTATCCTCTTCCTCCTCAATCATCACGCTGATAGCTTGTAAGAACATTTTTGGTTCTGGGCGCCACCACCAGTGCCTAAGGCACAATTTTTCAGCCCCTGTTTAACAGGGGCGTGTAATTACAATTTTTGATGTAATACTTTGCAGCAGGGCTCGTTCCTGCATTCCAACTAGAGTGTCTGTGAGGGGTTGCAGTGTTGTGGCACCAGCACCAGTGCCTAAGACCCAATTTTTCAGCCCCTGTCTAACAGGGGCGTGTAATTACAATTTTTGATGCAATACTTTGCAGCAGGGCTCGTTCCTGCATTCCAACTAGAGTGTCTGTGAGGGGTTGCAGTGTTGTGGCACCAGCACCAGTGCCTAAGACCCAATTTTTCAGCCCCTGTCTAACAGGGGCGTGTAATTACAATTTTTGATGCAATACTTTGCAGCAGGGCTTGTTCCTGCATTCCAACTAGAGTGTCTGTGAGGGGTTGCAGTGTTGTGGCACCAGCACCAGTGCCTAAGACCCAATTTTTCAGCCCCTGTCTAACAGGGGCGTGTAATTACAATTTTTGATGCAATACTTTGCAGCAGGGCTCGTTCCTGCGTTCCAACTAGAGTGTCTGTGAGGGGTTGCAGTGTTGTGGCACCAGCACCAGTGCCTAAGGCCTAATTTTTCAGCTCCTGTTCAACAGGGGCATGTAATTACAATTCTTGATCTAATATTTCACAGCAGGGCCCTGTGAGGGCTTACAGTGTTTTGGCCACAGCAACACCTAAGGCCCAAATTTCTGCTGAGTATATAGGGTAGGACCCTACTTTCAAACATCTAACTTACAAACGACTCCTACTTGCAAACGGAAGGAGACAACAGGAAGTGAGATGAAATCTACCCCTAAGGAAGGGAAATTCTCTCCTGTAAGAGTTAATATGGGAAAACAATTTTTCCTTTCCACTGATGCTTTCCAATCCTTGTTCCACAAAAAAACACAAATTTTCAAAAAACATTTTTCATTGGGACAAAAAAGTGAGGTGAAATCTTCTGAAGAGGAGGAAAGACGCAAAACAAATGTCACAGGGGTGATAACCCTTCCCTATGTTTTCCAAAAAGCTTAGAAAAGATTTTTTGGCTGGAGCTAAACACATTAAAAATGTTCAAAATTACAAACAGATTCTACTTAACAACAAACCTACAGTCCCTGTCTTGTTTGCACCGCCTGTATACTGCTGTTCAGAGTATATAGGGACCTTTCCTTATTTTAATTTGGGTGCGGGGTTCCCCTTAATATCCATACAAGACCCAAAGGGCCTGGTAATGGACTGGGGGGTACCCATGCCGTTTGTCTCACTGATTTTCATCCATATTGCCATGACCCGACATGACATTAAACCCGCAAGCAGTTTTAAATGAGATTTTTTCCTTTAAAAATGACATTTGGTGCAGGGACTGTTCTAAACATGGGAAACACGCGTCACTTTACAGGCATACTATAGACACCCCCCAGGTACGATATTTAAAGGAATATTTCACTTTTTTTTTTTTACTTTAAGCATCATTAAAATCACTGCTCCCGAAAAAACGGCCGTTTTTAAAAGTTTTTTTTGCATTGATACATGTCCCCTGGGGTAGGACCCGGGTCCCCAAACCCTTTTTAGGACAATACCATGCAAATTAGCCTTTAAAATGAGCACTTTTGATTTCGAACGTTCGAGTCCCATAGACGTCAATGGGGTTCTAACGTTCGTGCGAACTTGCGGTCCGTTCGCGGGTTCTGGTGCGAACCGAACCGGGGGGTGTTCGGCTCATCCCTACTTGAGAGTCATATAGTACTAACTGAGATCAATGTGGAGTGCCAATTACATATACTCTCACTCCCTTATCTACTTACTTCTCACACTTTTTTACTATTTCTGCTGTTCAATCTTTCCTTGACCATCTTCATTTACTTTTTTTTTTTTCCTCCCTTTCTTCCTTTTTTTCCCCCTTTTTTTCTTCTCTTGCACATCACTTTTCACCTCTCTTTCCATCACACTCCTCTCATTCACTCTACACCGTTTTTTCCCCCATGCCTTGTATGATATTCTTGTATCCCATGTACCTCTGCATAACACCCTGATACTTTTATAACAATTTGATACCAATTATTTAAGTTATATACACATGTATACATCTATAATTCTCTCAAAGTGAGTATACCATATAAAAATTCATAAGTAACTTGGGATACCATAACCATTGCTACATTAACTACTCATATACATATTCATACATGTTTCCATAGTAAACACACCTTGCATGACCTAGGGGTAACATGCAGGCTCCCAGTTTCCTTCTTTTTCATTTTCTTCTTTTCTCTTTCTTCTTTACCTTCTTTTCTTTCCTTTTTTTCTCTCTTCATTTGTTGGACTTCTGCACCCCTTGCTTTAGAGTATACTGTACCATACTCTCTGCTACATCAGTTTTTATTGATTCACATATATACATTTTTACTTATATACTCTATTACAGTAAGTACGCTCTGCAAGGATCCTGGGTGACATTTGGGTCCAACTCTTTCTTCCTCCTTCCCATTTTTTTGCCATGCCTGCCCTACGCCTGACCTTGATCTTCCATGCTTTGGCCTTCGTCCCTTCAGCTCCCGTGGGAGAGTTTTTCCGTTCGCCCCTGCCGGGGGTTGGCCCCTGGGGCCAAGTACCTAACAAGTAAGTATGGGATCACTAGTTCTGGCTTCATACTTTTGTCCAATCATAGCCTATACTCCAATCTACTCTTTTACTTATTGTTACAGACATCAGATACACACATCAACCCCTGATGATGCGAGGAGAGCTCACGAAACACGTTGGGTTAGAGAAGTATTATGTGTATCTGTATTTAGAATACTTTGATGTATGTTCCTTGGGCTATGCTTTTTAGGACTATCATGTTATGCTGCTGTTCTTGTGAATTGCTATCTATATGTATGACCTGTATTGGATGTTAATGATCCTAATAAACTTTGATATTGTTTATATTATCATATTTATTTACTTGTGATCATCATGGATACCTCATTTAAAGTCCCATGGGCGAGCTTTTATTTTTGTATGTGCAATATAGGGATGGAGGTGTCTCATGTCAAAGAGCAGTTTTCAGCCTTCTTCTTTTTTCTAACTGAGATCTTGGGCATAATGAGCCTTTGTTAAAAAAAAAGTTGCCTGCTCTGAAGCAAGAAGTAGCATGGCAGATTTTTTGAAAGGAGGGGAAAGGTCGAATATACCACACAAGAGGAGGGTCCAGGAACTGTAGAAAATCTATTATCTTTGCACATTGAGCGATAGTAAAGGAGGGATGGGCCTATCCAAGGATGAGACTATGGCTTGTCTTTTTGGAGCCAGGGAATAACCGTTAAAAGAACATCATTCATACATTGTTCTAGGCCCACCCATGCTTTCGCTGTAGCTTAGATATGGCAATCCATCATCTTAGTGAGGTGGCAAGCTTTATGGTAAAATTTGAGGTCCAGCAGACCAGTTCCTCCTGCATTCTTTGGATGAGATAATTGAGAAAGGCTTAATCTCCGAGTCTTTCCTTTCCAGATAAAGTTGAAGAAGAGTTTTCACAGCTCAGAAAAGAAGGAGTTGGGGGAGATTAATCAGTATGGCCTGCATTAAAAAAAGACATCTGGGAAGAAAGGTAAATTTTTAAAGGTACAGCCCTGCCAAACCACAGTAGTCCTACTTTGTCCCAATTCCCAATCCTGTTTTAGGCTACGAAGTATCATGAGGAAGTTGCGTGGATACAAGTCCATGAGGCAGGGGGGAGGTGGATGCCTCAGTAGGAGATCCCATTTTTTTTAAATGGGAATTCTCTTTGGCAATGGGTGACTAGATCAGAAGAGTGATATTTAGGGTGTAAGATTTTGGCAGATTACAGTGGAACTTTAGCCAGAATATTAAGTCCTGCTAGATCACTTCAGGCTGGCCCCTTTTGTAGGTATAGCTTTGGTAAAGCAATAAAACAAGGACCTATACTGTTTAAAATCCAGTAATACACTGTCTCTCACCCTGTTCTGCACATGCTCAGTTGCTCTCTATTTTTAGGCACTGTGCAAAATTTCTAGAGGCCGATCTGCTGACAGCCTAAACGGCAGCTTCTGGCAAGAAGAAATGGGAACAATGCTGGAGGCTATTTACAGCACACACTAATTTTGGTAGTATAATTATTAATATGGAATGTATGTTTCTTGCTAAAGAACAATATTTTTATCAAGTTGTTATGGACAAAGTTCCACTTTAAGTTTAAAAGTGGAGAGGGATTTGTACGTGTGGATTTCTTTTAACAGGGAGGGAAGTGTGGTCAAGGGGCGGGAAAGGAATAAAAGGATGTCATTGTCAAAAGCCAATTTAACCACTTCCCGCCCAAGGTACATCTCAGGACGTCCTTGACTTTGAGCCGGTATATTTGAATGATGCCTGCAGCTACAGGCATCATTCAGATATCGGCTTTTTCAGCCGGCGATTCCCTATACCATAAGAATGATCATAGCCGCTGTTCCACCGCTTGATCTTCATACAGGCAGCCAGAGTGGGCACTCCTGCCGCCCTCCGGTCCTTCTACCGACTCACCACTTCCTTCGGTGAGTCGGAGACAGGATGCGGCAGCCCCGGATGGAGACCATAGAGATTTCCGGTGGACCACATGGTCGCAGGAGTCTCTATGATCTATCCGAGGCCGGGCGCGATGTTATGACATCACGCCCGGCCTCTGCATTCAAACGAATGGCACCACCTTGGCTGGGAAGCCGAGATCGTTTTTTTTTTTTTTTATATATCAGGCTTCCCAGCCTAGGGGTGAGATGTGGGGTCTTATTGACCCCATATCTCACTGTAAAGAGGACCGATCATGCCGTATTCCTATTACAAGGGATGTTTACATTCCTTGTAATAGGAATAAAAGTGATCAAAATGTTTTTTTTTCTTTTTAAAGTGTCAAAATAAAAAAAAAAAAGTAAAATTAACAATAAAAAAAATAAAAAATGTAAAGCGCCCCTGTCCCCATGTGCTCGCACGCAGAAGCGAATGCATACGTAAGTCCCGCCCACATATGAAAACGGTGTTCAAACCACACATGTGAGGTATCACCACGAACGTTAGAGCGAGAGCAATAATTCTAGCCCTAGACCTCCTCTGTAACTCAAAACATGTAACCAGTAACATGTAACCATCGTCTATGGGGATTTTTAAGTACAGAAGTTTGGCGCCATTCCACAAGCGTGTTCAATTTTGAAGCGTGACATGTTAGGTATCTATTTACTCGGTGTAACTTTTTTTTTTCTAGCAAAAAAATGATGAATTTAACATGTAGGAGAGAAATGTCAGAATTGGCCTGGATGGGAAGTGGTTAATTAAAGTTGTATTTGTGAACACAGATGCCTGTGATATCCAGTCCTTTGCAGGACTTTTGCAAATATCCATGTTTAAAGAGGATATAGGTCTATAATTTTAGTCCTGAATGACCATAGTAAAAAAAAATATGTGCAAAGCCAATATACATCAACTTTTATCAATAATTGTAATTGCATCAAATGAGTACCTTTACACGCACATGAACTTTAATGGCATCCCAGTCTTAGTCTGTAGGGTTCAATATTGAGTTGCCCCCCCATGCAGCTATAACAGCTTCAACTCTTCTGGGAAGGCTGTCCACAAGGTTTAGGAGTGTGTCTGTGGGAACGTTTGAACATTCTTCCAGAAACGCATTTTTGAGGTCAGGTACTGATGTGGACGAGAAGGCCTGGCTCGCAGTCTCCGCTCTATTTGTGCAGGCCAGTCAAGTTCCTCCACCCCAAACTTGCTCATCCATGTCTTTATGGACCTTGCTTTGTGCATTGGTCCAAATCATTTGGTGGAGGGGAGATTATGGTGTGGGATTGTTTTTCAAGGGTTGAGCTTGGCCCCCTAGTTCCAGTGAAGGGAACTCTTAAGGCGTCAGCATACCAAGACATTTTGGACAATTTCATACTCCCAACTTTCTGAGAACAGTTTGGGGATAACCCCTTCCTGTTCCAACATGATTGCGTACCAGTGCACAAAGCAAGGTCCATAAAGACATGGATGAGCGAGTTTGGGGTAGAGGAACTTGACTGGCCTGCACAGAGTCCTGACCTCAACCCAATAGAACACCTTAGGGATGAATTAGAGTGGAGACTGCGAACCAGGTCTTCTTATCGAACATCAGTGCTCACAAATGCGCTTCTGGAAGAATGGTCAAACATTCCCATAGACACACTCTTAAACCTTGTGGACAGCCTTCCCAGAAGAGTTGAAGCTGTTATAGCTGCTAAGGGTGGGCCAAGTCAACAATATTGAATACTATGGACTAAGAGTGGGATGCCATTAAAGTTCATGTAAAGGCAGGCATCCCAATACTTTTGGTAATATAGTGTATCTGCCTATCCTCAAGTTGTAACAGTGTCAAGACCTAATGAACCATTCACAGAATGCCCTGCACTTTCCCCAGTGAATGCAAGCTGTTCTCTGACTGGATGAAGTGGAAAGGCGGAAAGATGAAGCCACGATCCCTACATAGACTAATCAGAGAGAAATGCAAGTCTTCTGTGAACAGAGGCTGTGCTAAATGAGTGACACCCTGTGTTCACTATGCAGCATCACAGACCCTTGGCACGGAACCCAGAAGACAGCAGCGATCATTGTGGTGATTGGCATCTTCCACAGGGATCCCACAGGTATGGAATATGGACCAATGTGCCTATGTTTTAAAATCCATACAGCGGGGATCCCCTACAGATTTTGTAAGTGTGCTGACTTTGCCGCATTGAGGGGCCAATGAACAGGGCCATGTATTGTAAAACCTTGGATGAGAACCTTCTTCCCTCAGCCAGAACACTGAAGATGGGTCGTGGATGGATCTTCTAGCATGACAATGAACCAAAATATACCACCAACACAACAAAGGAGTGGCTCAAGAAGAAGCACATTAAAGTCATGGAGTAACCTAGTCAGTCTCCACACCTTAATCCTATAGAAAGTTTATGGTGGGAACTGAAACTTTGAGTTGCCAAGTGAAAGCCAAGAAACCTTAAGGATTTAGAGAAGATCTGTAACGAAGAGTTGACCAAAATGCCTCCTGAGATGTGTGCAAACCTGGTAACCAACTACAAGAAACATCTTACCTCTGTGCTTGACAACAAGGGTTTCTCCACCAAGTACTAAGTCATGTTTTGCTTGAGGATCAAATAATTATTTTACTCGCTGAACTGCAGCTTCATTTATAACATTTGTTTTATGTGTTTTTTCTGGATTTTTGGTTGATATTCTGTCTATATCATTTAAAATACACCTATGATAAAAATTATAGACCTTCCATTTCTTTGTAAGTGGGAAACTTACAAAATCTGCAGGGGATAAAATAATAATTTTCTCCACTGTACCTAGAATTCAGCTTTAAGCCGTTTAACCCTCCTGGCGGTATTCCCGAGTGTGGCTAAATTTCAGTACCATTAGCGGTATCCCCGAGCCACACTTGGGATTGCATTGCAGAATCCTGGTCCAGGTAACTTACCTTGTCACCAGGATCCTGTGATGTCCCCTCGTTATGTCCTCCACCGGATCCTCCTCCCGATGCTCTGTGTTTCGGCCTTTGTTCACTGCGAGCGTCGCAACGCGTGGGGTCGGAGCACGGCGGCAAATTTGAAAAGTACAAAGTACATTAACACATACAGTACACTGTAATCTTACAGATTACATTACTGTATCAAATCATTTCACCTCCCTTTTGTCCCTAGAGCTTTGTCCAGTGCCCTGCATGCAGTTTTATTTTATATATACTGTTCTTTCTGCCTGGAAACTGGAGATTGTCCATAGCAACCAAAAAGTGTCCCTTTACGTCAAAAGTGGTTTTAGACCAGCTAGAAAACAGCGACAGTAAATTAGAATCACTTGCAGAATTGAGCGATAGTGAATCGTGGGGAAATTTATGTTATTATTATTATATTATTATTTTTTATAATCATTTATGTTTATTTATTATATTATAATTTATGATTTCGTGTTTCAAACTTTATCACAGCTGGGATGTCTACTAGACTCTTGTTTGGACAGATTTAAGTGTGTTATTACTAAGAATTACAGGCCTACAATAAAGAACGCCAAATTTCTATGCAAAACAATGTACCGCTTTGAGATTAAAAAATCTGACATAATCATACCGCCAGGGAGACTACAGTACATATAAATCCAATTTACTGAAATCTCATAGAAGATTTAACATTTTATTGTATTTTTTTTATTATCCTTGTTCAGGCACTTCCTTCTTCAAGGTGAAAACGCTCTGTCCATCTCTCCTAATGGCTCTCCTCCATTGTCACCACCTCATGATTCCAGCGAAACACATTTAAGAGCCTCTGCCAGGGCCGGGACAAGGGATGGGCAGGAGGGGCAGCTGCCCTGGGTTCAAGGGAGCAGAGAATAGACACAGCAGTACATCCATTCTATGGTATGCACTAGCAGTAAGAGGGGGGGGGGGTGCAGTTCTGCATCCTTGCCCTGGGCATTGGACAAATCTGTCCCAGTACTGGCCACTGGGTTCTCAGTGCCTGTTCAAATAGCTCAAATGCAAAAAAGTTAGCAAATAAGCTCATTGGCTCTGGTAACGCAGCTATAAACAATCAGGTCTCCCAGGATGGGTAGCCAGAAACAGCAAAAAGTATAGAAATAACTGGCACCAAACCAAAATATGTAGTGTCCAAGATGCCTTTGTTTGTTCTTAATTTCATCAGTGCTACTAAACAGACATTAAACAACAATGAAAAAAAACCCCATAATATTAAAAATAATTAATAAAAGAAAATAAGTATAAAGGTTTATGCCCATATACATGTTTATGTAGATAAAGCATGTTTCTTTTTTAAAAAAAAGTATACCAATTCACAATGAACCCTAATAAGGGAATTAAAAAATGTCCACATAGGGAGAAATATTTTATAAAAAAAAAATAGGATTGCAAAAAAAATACATACTGTATAATCAACAACAAAAAAATACTTGTTTTAAAAATAGCCATAAAAGAAGCTCTGTAATCACCTTGCAATAAATTAGAATTTAGGCATGGGTAACAAAATAAAACTTTGTGACAGCTATTATGCTTCAGAACATTACAGCCTTGCAGATGTGCAGCAAAACAACGCTTTGTAATAACTACTATCTATCACAATATTGCTACTTAGAATGAATCATATCTACACTTTTTTGTTCAAATTTAGGACACCGATTATAGTTACATTTTTCCTTTTTTTTTCCTCCTTTTTTTTTTGAGGGGGGGGGGTTGAACGTTGGGTAAAGCTTCTTGATGTTCTGCTTCATAGTAACTTAATATTACTCTTCAATTTTTACTCTTTTATTATTATTAAATATTATTTTACAAAAACTTTTATATTATTTTTACAAATTCTGGACACAGATTTTGTTTTTTGTTGAGAGGTTGAATGTTCAATGAAGCTTCCTGTAGCTCTGCTTCTATGTAACCTAATATCACTCTTCAGTATTCTCTCTTTTATTATCATTAATATTTTACAAGAATTTTACATTTTTTTTACAATTTTATTTTAATTTTTTTTTTTTGAAAGGTGGGTGAATCCTCTTGTAGCTCTGCTTCCAAGTAACCTAATATTACGCTTACTGTTTTCTTTCATTAAAGCGTTTGTTAACCCAAAAAAAAAAATATAGATCCTGGTCCCTTTACCTCCCTGGCGATATTCCTGAGTGTGGCTCGGGGTTAAATTTCAGTACCATTAGCGGTAACCCCGAGCCACACTCGGGATGGCATCTCAGGATCCTGGTCCAGGTCACTTACCTTGTCCCCAGGATCCTGCGATGTCCCCCCGCTGTGTCCTCCGCCCGATGCCTCTGTGTGCTGGGCTGCGTTCCCTGCGAGCCCTGGGGGCAGCAAATTCAAAAAGTACAAAATTCATAACACATACAGTACACTGTAATCTTACAGATTACATTACTGTATCAAAACATTTCACATCCCTTTTGTCCCTAGTGCTTTTTCCAGTGCCCTGCATGCACTTTTATATTATAGATACTGTTCTTTCTGCCTCGAAACTTGAGATTGTTCATAGCAACCAATAAGTGTCCCTTTACGTCAAAACAGGTTGAGACCAGCGATAGTAAATTAGAACACTTGAAGAACTGAGCGATAGTGAATCATGGAGAAATTATATATACTATATAAATGATGTATAATAATAATAATAATAATAATATTATTATTATACTATTATTTTTTAGAATTATTTATAGTTATTTATTATATTATAATTTATGATTTCGTGTTTCAAACTTTATCATACCCGGGATGTCTACTAGACTCTTGTTTGGGCAGATTTAAGTGAGTTATTCTTAAGATTTACAGGCCTACAATATAAAATGCCAAATTTCTATGCAAAACAATTGTACCGCTTTGGGATTAAAAAATCGGACATATTTATACCGCCAGGGTGGCTACAACAGATTACACAGTACAGTGCTTGAGCTGTGTAATCTGCCCCCCTCTGAACTGTAAAAAAAAACCCTGAACCTGGCACTTCTTTTATGCCTTCTCTAAACAGACCACAATAACCAGGGCTGCTCCGCCCTGATCACCGTGGTCTGAGTGCATATCTCCATCATACGCTGCCCTGCTCTCTGCTCTCCTCTCTCCCCCCTCACCCCCTCCTTCCTGCCTGTCATCTCCCCCTCTGTCTGTCTCTAGCCCGACCCCCCCCGCCCCTCCGATATTATTCTAAAATAAAAACTTAAATTTGTCACTGTCAGCCCCTCTATAAGAGGCTGGCATGGCACACTGTGTACGTTGTTTTTAAAAACGAGTGTTGTAAATACCGAATTTGAGCTGTCTTCGGGCTGGTCACATGACTCGCGGCCGCTTTACAGCTCCAATGGATGGATTCTTCGGAGGAGACGAGCGGCCGTGTGATCTCCCCGGCTGACGTCAGAGGGAGATAGCGGCCCCTCCCGCAGAAGACCTCCATCGGAGCTGTAGAGGGGCGAGTCATGTGACCGGCCCGAAGACAGCTCAAATTCGATATTTACAGCACTCGTTTTTAAAAACAATGTACACAGTGTGCTATGCCAGCCTCTAATAGAGGGGCTGGCATAGTCTTATATAAGTTACATATAGTTACATAGTTGGTGAGGTCGAAAAAAGACACAAGTCCATCAAGTCCAACCTATGTATTAACAAACACTTTAATTATTATCATTATTATTATTTTTTTTTCAAAAATATTACATTTTTGTTCAAATTTAGGACACAGATTATAGCTCTGCTTTTAAGTAATCTAATAATATTCTTCAGTTTTCTTTTTTTCACTTGCAGACCGCCGCACGCCGATGTACGTCCTAAGTTTGGCGGCAGATATCGTTGTTATGGCAGCAGCTAGCTGCCATAACCCCGGTATCCCTGTTTTCGTGCGGCGGTCAGCTACAAGATAAAAGTGGTCTCTGCGGCGGATTCACCGCAAGATCACTTTTATCGGTGGCGGGAGAGGACCCCCCCTCCCGCCGCAATCCGGTGCCCTCTGCTGCTTACCGGAGCCATCGGTAGCGACGGAGGCGATCGTGTCTGTCCCCTTGTTGTGCCTGGAGAAGAGTGAGGGGAAGATGGCGCCCACTCGTCTCCATGACACTGCAGGGCGGAAGTGACGTCAAAATGTCACTTCCGCCCATACGTCTTAAAGGCACATTTTTTTCAATGTCATTTTTTTAAATGACTTTTTTTTTTTTTTTAATTGGATTTTAATGTAAATATGAGATCTGAGGTCTTTTTGACCCCAGATCTCATATTTAAGAGGTCCTGTCATGCTTTTTTTCTATTACAAGGGATGTTTACATTCCTTGAAATAGGAATAAAAGTGACACAATTTTTTTTTTAAACAGTGTAAAAATAAATGAAATCATGTAAAATATATAAGAAAAATAAAAAAGAAATTTTTTAAAACCCCCCATCCCGACGAGCTCGCGCGCAGAAGCGAACGCATATGTGAGTAGCACCCGCATATGAAAACGGTGGTCAAACCACACATGTGAGGTATCGCCGCAATCGTTAGAGTGGGAGCAATAATTCTAGCCCTAAAAAAATGGAGGGGGAAAATGGGACTTTAAATGAGGCACATATGCGGTGTGCCTCCATCCCTATGATATATGGAAAAAGAAGGGAAGGTGGGACTTTAAATGAGATGGATGACTTTGTGGAGGCAAGTTTGAATAAGTGCGAATTTTTATTGGTAAAACATTAAATGCAATAGAATATGGCAATGGATAAAAACCACATGTACAATAAGTATGCCGATTCATATTGAATCCACCCACACAAAACATACAAGCCTGGCATGGGTGAAAGATTACATAGGTATAATAATTACAAAACAATTTAATGTTGTATTGCATAGAATGAGTTCATATATATACATATCACATAAAGAACAGCACCAGCAGCGACAATGTGAATATAAAAAATATAAATATATAAGACCATAATAAATAAATAGGAATGTCAAAATTAATAATCTGCTGCAGACCAGGGTTTGATATGTCCATTACAGACATGAATCAGCATCACGTATGCCCGACGCGTTTCGTGTAGAGACACTCTTCAGGGGCAGATGCTCAGGTATGTCTGCAGAGTGTAAAAAATAAAATAAATAATAACGTTAGTCTATTTCTGATAGGTAATATAGAGGAAAGGCAAATTTTGCCCATCCTAGGTACTCACAAAAAAGTCCAATGCGGTGAGGTGCTGCAATCATGCAATCAGGGTCCCCAGAATAGTCACCCCCGGGAGCTGAGGTACTTATAGCCGCGCGCAGCAGAGCGCCCATAGCAGAACCTCCCGATGGTCCATGACACAAAAGCTGGTGCATGAGTGAAAGACCAGGGTAACCCCAAATGGTAACCTGGAGTGATCTAAATAAAAAAGTGTACATGGGACTATGTAAATGAGTGAACAAAAATTAAATGAAAAATATGTAAAAAAAAAAAAAAAAAAAAAAGAATAAAAATAAATGTGAATTGAGTGGACAATGTGATCGTGAAATGACATGACAAAAAGGGATCTAAAAATAAAAGATGGTGAGAAAAAAAGGGAAACAAAAAGAAAAGGGTGAAAAAACCAACAAATGCAAAACCAAGGATGGCGTGGAGGGATGTGTGTAGACCTAGTGAATGACTTACGTGAGGACAAAGCTTGTACCTGGAGTGAAGTGCTGAGCTGCAGTGAAATGACTGGAAAATGTGGCAGCAAAAGTTGTGTCAGGGGAGGCTGTTTATAGGAGCCCCACAAGTGCACGCCGGCAAGTACCAGCGTCACGCTGGCGCGACATAGGCTGGGAGGGGCTGCAGCGGCGGCAGTAATCACCGCCCTCCGCAGAAGCCTAATTCCCCACCAAAGCGGCTCAGATGAAAAATCACATGCGTTACGTGCTGGCGTCAAGCATGACGTCACACATAGAGCAGGATGCGTGGCGCCGATGCTCTGTAAGCACCCACCCACTACCCCGTACACCCCCCGCCCATACTGGGTGGGAGGGGGAGGGGGAGGAGGGAGCACGTAGAAAGCATCGCAGCTCCCGGGTGCGGACCAAAAGGGGGGACCCCGAGTAGCCGAGGCAGCAGAACACCAGCAGTGGAGTGGCGCGATGGTGCTGTGTAGTAGCAGGGATACCACATTGTGTACCCTGTGCAAGAACCGGGGTAAGGTGACATTGCCACCCAGGATCTGCAAACCTCTCACTTGGGCGGCAGGGGAACACTGCTTATCCAGTCACCACATCTCCATCCCTAATTGGTTTACAAAAAAATGGAGGGGGAAAATGGGACTTTAAATGAGGCACATATGCGGTGTGCCTCCATCCCTATGATATATGGAAAAAGAAGGGAAGGTGGGACTTTAAATGAGATGGATGACTTTGTGGAGGCAAGTTTGAATAAGTGCGAATTTTTATTGGTAAAACATTAAATGCAATAGAATATGGCAATGGATAAAAGCCACATGTACAATAAGTATGCCGATTCATATTGAATCCACCCACACAAAACATACAAGCCTGGCATGGGTGAAAGATTACATAGGTATAATAATTACAAAACAATTTAATGTTGTATTGCATAGAATGAGTTCATTTATATACATATCACATAAAGAACAGCACCAGCAGCGACAATGTGAATATAAAAAATATAAATATATAAGACCATAATAAATAAATAGGAATGTCAAAATTAATAATCTGCTGCAGACCAGGGTTTGATATGTCCATTACAGACATGAATCAGCATCACGTATGCCCGACGCGTTTCGTGTAGAGACACTCTTCAGGGGCAGATGCTCAGGTATGTCTGCAGAGTGTAAAAAATAAAATAAATAATAACGTTAGTCTATTTCTGATAGGTAATATAGGGGAAAGGCAAATTTTGCCCATCCTAGGTACTCACAAAAAAGTCCAATGCGGTGAGGTGCTGCAATCATGCAATCAGGGTCCCCAGAATAGTCACCCCCGGGAGCTGAGGTACTTATAGCCGCGCGCAGCAGAGCGCCCATAGCAGAACCTCCCGATGGTCCATGACACAAAAGCTGGTGCATGAGTGAAAGACCAGGGTAACCCCAAATGGTAACCTGGAGTGATCTAAATAAAAAAGTGTACATGGGACTATGTAAATGAGTGAACAAAAATTAAATGAAAAATATGTAAAAAAAAAAAAAAAAAAAAAAAAAGGGGAATAAAAATAAATGTGAATTGAGTGGACAATGTGATCGTGAAATGACATGACAAAAAGGGATCTAAAAATAAAAGATGGTGAGAAAAAAAGGGAAACAAAAAGAAAAGGGTGAAAAAACCAACAAATGCAAAACCAAGGATGGCGTTGAGGGATGTGTGTAGACCTAGTGAATGACTTACGTGAGGACAAAGCTTGTACCTGGAGTGAAGTGCTGAGCTGCAGTGAAATGACTGGAAAATGTGGCAGCAAAAGTTGTGTCAGGGGAGGCCGTTTATAGGAGCCCCACAAGTGCATGCCGGCAAGTACCAGCGTCACGCTGGCGCGACATAGGCTGGGGGGGCTGCAGCGGCGGCAGTAATCACCGCCCTCCGCAGAAGCCTAATTCCCCGCCAAAGCGGCTCAGATGAAAAATCACATGCGTTACGTGCTGGCGTCAAGCATGACGTCACACGTAGAGCAGGATGCGTGGCGCCGATGCTCTGTAAGCACCCACCCACTACCCCGTACACCCCCCGCCCATACTGGGTGGGAGGGGGAGGGGGAGGAGGGAGCACGTAGAAAGCATCGCAGCTCCCGGGTGCGGACCAAAAGGGGGGACCCCGAGTAGCCGAGGCATCCATCTCATTTAAAGTCCCACCTTCCCTTCTTTTTCCATATATCATAGGGATGGAGGCACAACGCATATGTGCCTCATTTAAAGTCCCATTTTCCCCCTCCATTTTTTTGTAAACCAATTAGGGATGGAGATGTGGTGACTGGATAAGCAGTGTTCCCCTGCCGCCCAAGTGAGAGCTTTGCAGATCCTGGGTGGCAATGTCACCTTACCCCGGTTCTTGCACAGGGTACACAATGTGGTATCCCTGCTACTACACAGCACCATCGCGCCACTCCACTGCTGGTGTTCTGCTGCCTCGGCTACTCGGGGTCCCCCCTTTTGGTCCGCACCCGGGAGCTGCGATGCTTTCTACGTGCTCCCTCCTCCCCCTCCCACCCAGTATGGGCGGGGGGTGTACGGGGTAGTGGGTGGGTGCTTACAGAGCATCGGCGCCACGCATCCTGCTCTACGTGTGACGTCATGCTTGACGCCAGCACGTAACGCATGTGATTTTTCATCTGAGCCGCTTTGGTGGGGAATTAGGCTTCTGCGGAGGGCGGTGATTACTGCCGCCGCTGCAGCCCCTCCCAGCCTATGTCGCGCCAGCGTGACGCTGGTACTTGCCGGCGTGCACTTGTGGGGCTCCTATAAACGGCCTCCCCTGACACAACTTTTGCTGCCACATTTTCCAGTCATTTCACTGCAGCTCAGCACTTCACTCCAGGTACAAGCTTTGTCCTCACGTAAGTCATTCACTAGGTCTACACACATCCCTCCACGCCATCCTTGGTTTTGCATTTGTTGGTTTTTTCACCCTTTTCTTTTTGGTTCCCTTTTTTTCTCACCATCTTTTATTTTTAGATCCCTTTTTGTCATGTCATTTCACGATCACATTGTCCACTCAATTCACATTTATTTTTATTCTTTTTTTTTTTTTTTTTTTTTTTTTACATATTTTTCATTTAATTTTTGTTCACTCATTTACATAGTCCCATGTACACTTTTTTATTTAGATCACTCCAGGTTACCATTTGGGGTTACCCTGGTCTTTCACTCATGCACCAGCTTTTGTGTCATGGACCATCGGGAGGTTCTGCTATGGGCGCTCTGCTGCGCGCGGCTATAAGTACCTCAGCTCCCGGGGGTGACTATTCTGGGGACCCTGATTGCATGATTGCAGCACCTCACCGCATTGGACTTTTTTGTGAGTACCTAGGATGGGCAAAATTTGCCTTTCCTCTATATTACCTATCAGAAATAGACTAACGTTATTATTTATTTTATTTTTTACACTCTGCAGACATACCTGAGCATCTGCCCCTGAAGAGTGTCTCTACACGAAACGCGTCGGGCATACGTGATGCTGATTCATGTCTGTAATGGACATATCAAACCCTGGTCTGCAGCAGATTATTAATTTTGACATTCCTATTTATTTATTATGGTCTTATATATTTATATTTTTTATATTCACATTGTCGCTGCTGGTGCTGTTCTTTATGTGATATGTATATATATGAACTCATTCTATGCAATACAACATTAAATTGTTTTGTAATTATTATACCTATGTAATCTTTCACCCATGCCAGGCTTGTATGTTTTGTGTGGGTGGATTCAATATGAATCGGCATACTTATTGTACATGTGGCTTTTATCCATTGCCATATTCTATTGCATTTAATGTTTTACCAATAAAAATTTGCACTTATTCAAACTTGCCTCCACAAAGTCATCCATCTCATTTAAAGTCCCACCTTCCCTTCTTTTTCCATAATTCTAGCCCTAGACCTCCTCTGTAACGCAAAACATGCAACCTGTAGAATTTTTTAAACGTCGCCTATGGAGATTTTTGAGGGTAAAAGTTTGACGCCATTCCACGAGCGGGCGCAATTTTGAAGCGTGACATGTTGGGTGTCAATTTACTCGGCGTAACATTATCTTTCACAATATAAAAAAAAAAATTGGGCTAACTTTACTGTTGTCTTATTTTTTTATTCAAAAATGTGATTTTTTTTCCCAAAAAAGTGCGCTTGTAAGACGGTGTGAAAAAAAGTATTGCAATGACCGCCATTTTATTCTCTAGGATGTTAGAAAAAAAAACAATATATAATGTTTGGGGGTTCTAAGTAATTTTCTAGCAAAAAAAAACTGTTTTAAACATGTAAACACCTAAGTTCCAAAACGAGGCTAGTCCTTAAGTGGTTAACATGTACCACAGCTAGGACCAGGGTTTGTATTACTTCAAAGTTGTACAAGAGCATTTGGTAAAACATTACAAAAGGTCTCCCCAAGACCACCAGTAACTGCTTCTCATGAGACAGCTGGAGCCATCAGGCAATTTAGGAAGCTGACATCTCAACCTCTGGAGGCAGCTGACATCATTTACATAGTCAGGAAAAGCAAAGGACCATTTCACAGCCTGAAAATTGATCAGTGATTTCCTCCGTTTACTTCGTAACCTCCTACATGGCCAGTGGGGAGACGTGACAACTGGGATCTGCTGAATGGCAGATCTGTACAATGCCACTGTGATGTGTTGTTTGTTTTTGTTTTTTTTATAGCTATTCTTTAAATTAAACATCCAAAAAAAAGCGGAATTGGACATAAAAAATGCAGCATGGAAAATAATAAAATATCAAAGATAATAAAAAGTACACAAAAATAACCACACATTCCCTGGAGTTAAAAAAAAATTTGCAGATACTCTTAACAAATCTCTCGGCAGTGCGACAAATGAAGGCACTTGCGACAGATTGATATGCATGTTACAATGAATAGCCAGTATGCCAAAAATAAACTTTAAAGAGGTTGTAAACCCTCGTTTTTTCTTTAATTAAAATAACAAACATGTCATACGTACTTCCAATGTGCAGTTCATTTTGCACAGAGTGCGCCGGGTCCTCCTCTTCTGGGGTCCCTCAGCGGCGCTGGTGGCTCCTCCCTGCATCGAGTGCCCACGTTGGAGAAGCGCTCTCCTTGGTGGACACCCGTTCGGGACTCGCTCCCGAGTCCTGCATCGGTGTCCATTCACACAGAATGCAGGACTCGGCCCTGCCCCCCTGGCGCAGCGTTATTGGATTTGATTGACCGCTGCAGGAGCCAATGGCTGCGCTGCTATCAATCTATCCAATCAGGACATGAGACACTGGCTAAATCTGGTGTGCCCGTTCCCAGACAGAGGATGACAGCATTTAGGTAAGTAAAATGGGGGGAGGCTGGGGGGCTGCAGCACTACAGAAGGTTATTCACCTTAATGCATAGAATGCATTGAGGTGAAAAACAATGATGAGGATTTACAACCCCTTTAAAATTGAAATCAGCCATTCTTAGCTATGGTTCCATGGAACCCTAGGGTTCCTCCAGAGGTTACTATGATTTCCTTCCGTTGTGGCCAATTGACCTCCCTCTGATGGTGCCTTCATAGGTCCATCGCCAACTGGCAGAGCTGGTGTCATGATGCCAATATTTTTTTAAACTGATCATAATGGTTATGGGCACATACTTTCATGTAGGTGACTCTTTTTGCTAGTTTACTGTTTCAGGTAAATTTAGGCAGGCCTGTACCATTATAACAGGCCTGTTTGTTTATTTGGGATATGAGTGACAGGCAGTTTATGTGTGAGTTCTAGCCAATCATTAATTTGTTTGGTAGGAGGCGGGACTCTCAAATAAAAGGTGGGGTCACATGGTCGGAGGTAGTTCGTAGTTCGGAGAGGAAGCCCAGCCTGGTCCCTGGAGGGGAGAGGTTCCCCCACCGAGGAGCCAATGGAGCCACCCCTGTGGGGAGGGTGGGGGTCCGGCACCCGCAGAAGAGTTCGTGACACCGTCCAGTATGTAGTCGCTGGTGTTGCTGGACACCCCTGCGGGGAAGGGAGCGTGCCAAAAAGGAGGAAAGGGATGGAGAAATCATTGCAAAAGAAGTAGCAACTAAGCGGAGGACAACTGGGCAATCGATCATTTATGAGTGGCACATGGACTGTTGATCAAGTGAGTGCAAGCCCAAGGGAATAGTACTACCAGAGGCTGAGGGATGTTGGTACGCAAGTCAGTGAGACAGGCGGTGATGGTCTGTGACTTTGGGTTCAACAATGCCCCGGGATTCCAATCAGTCAGGCGGGAGGAATTATTCAGAGTAATCTCTTCTTTAGCTCAACTTGGAGGTACCTTACAGATGGGAAGTAGTGGTAAAAAGGTGGCGGTAAAGCTTCAAGCACATATATAGAGATACAGACTGTTCTTGAAAAGTTCTGCAGGTGAAGAAGTTATTCAGAGTGACTCTTTACCAAATATTCTCTATCAAATCTACTTCCATCTTCCATGATGAAGAAATCATCCAGAGGGATTTCCTATTGTCCGCGATGATTCTAAGTCTTTGCATGAGAGGCAGAGAAAAGATTATGAAGCAACAAAAGAGCATCTCAGAAAACCCTTCTCTTATCCCAGTTTATGTTAGGCAAATAAAAGCAAGAGAAAAATACAATATTGAATGTTTCTAATTTATGGGCTGCGATGGGCTAGGTGGTAAACGTGAATTACAGATATAATAATTAATCAGCAGCTCCTTCGGGGGTTTGTGCTACATATGGTGGCGTCGTCCGAGATATCTGTTTCACAGTTGTCCGCTAGTCATCTCCCATAGCAATGGAATCCGCATTTCAGTAACTGTATCCAAGATAGCCTGCAGTATAAGAGTACCTGCCACCAGGGGTCGCTGGGGAGGACTTTGAAAATGTACAGCTACAGTTCCTCGCTCGCTGAACCAACAAGTGGAGGGTGGAGCCACGCCCCAGAGGAAAAGTTTGTCAGCATTCAGCGTGCCACGCGCCAGATCGAAACAGGCGGAGGAAGATGGCGGAAGGTGTTGGGAATATACCCGTCATGCAGCGGTTATCTGACTTGCAGGACCGGTTTCTGATCGATACCGGTGTTCGATTAGAGCTCACCGGAGGACTGGCATTAGGAGTGATTGATGGAGTGGAGAGACTTTGCATGTTGTGTCCCGGATGTCGGAGGCCTAGGGTTGGAGTCGCCGTCTGGGCTCGGTGTGGGCATTGCAGTGTTCAGCTGACACGGCTGGGACCCGTTCAACAGGAAGTCAGGTACTACTCCGCCAGTCTTGCAACTGGACTTTGTCTACCGCAGATGCAGGTGATTCGGAAGGCCAGAGAGGGTCGTGTGTTGCCTGCTGCAGCAGTGGAGGAGCTCCCATCTGATTTGGCTGAATCTGAACCATCGGAGGATCAGGTAGGATCCAATGTGAAAGCCTGTAGCCTGGCTGGGGACCCAGGGACTGCTGAAGCTATTGTACAGTCTTTGGAGGAAACCCCTGAGGAGCCGGCTGATAGTAAGCCCTTTGTTGTGCCTGTCCGAAAGGAGCCTAAGTTACAGGAGGGGGATCCCTCGGGTGAGCCGGACAGGGCAGATGAAGGCCGGGCTGTAGATTGGTTATCACCGCAGATTTTACAAAAATATGGATCTATGGACAATTTATTTGAATGGTCATCCCCTGAAGAGATTGAGTCTAGTGATGTGGAAGAATGTTTCCTAGAGAGTTCTACCTCAGTGGAAGCTTCTACAGGAGTGTCAGAGAAGTTATCTGGTATATCTAAAACTCCAGTACCCCCTTTCAACGTTTCAAATACTGCTCTTCCTACCAGGGCAGCCACGTATCAACAGTGGGTCAGTAGAGCTTCTGACGCATGTGTTTTGCCTGGCAGAGGAAAGGCTAAAGATTTGCCCAGACTTTCAAGGTTTCAGAGAGAGGTCCAAAAGAAAGTAACTCAGGAGTGGGGCCTAGAATATCCCTATGTTCCAGAATGGATTATGGAGACCGTTGAAAATTCCTGGGAAGCATGGGAGGACGATCTTGTTTGGGACTATCTCCATGTTCCTAAACCTAAGAGGACACCTGATAGTGAGGTCTGGGTCCGATTCAAAGACATCCACTGTAAATGGAGACTTGGAAGAGCAATTCATAAGGATAGAGTGTTGGTGGTGAAGGCAGGACAAAACACCAGTAGTTACTCTATCTCGGTGAGAGGGCAAGGAGACAGTCGAAAAAGGTTGCCTGACCCGAGGTATTATTTGTGAGCAGGATTGTTGGAGGTGCATTCACAAGTATATTTCAGTACCCATACTGACTGCAGGATGGCAGATGGGTTAGGGTGGGTTTTCCCCAAATAAACTGTTCAGCAGGAGACTCACATTCAGGGTGCCTAACAAGGACAAAGTTATGGACACTAGAGTGTGCTGTCTCTGCTAAAGTCCGTTTGTCACAAGTACTTCCACAAGGACTCTTGTTTAAGAACCAAACAGAAAGTTTATTTGCCAAACAGGCAGATGGGTTAATTTGCTGAGCATGTCTGTTCAGGGTGCGCTCTGCAGGAAGTCTGCTAGACTCCTTTTGAGGGAACGATGATCCTGACAGAAACATACATGCCATAAAAGATATTGTATATTTGATTGATTACCCAATAGAGGATGATAACCCCCCTCTGCTTGGTAATGTGTGTAGTAGCTAGTAGTAGTTAGAAATGTTTTGTGTCTTCTTTTAGGTATACTGAAGATGAGACGGCTGTCCATCTTACAGATGAAGGCCTGTGGTAAGCAGAATCTTCCTCCTGCGGGAGCAATGCTTTGGTTCCCCTTGTATGGAATGTTAGCTGTAGAGATCTAAGAAAGGCCATGTCAATTGTATAAGAAAATGTGTTGTGTAACATTTTGTACATTGATATTAATGTTATCCCTGTTTCAAGTTTATTTTCCTTTTCCCATTCCATTTGATGTAATGAGATGCTCTTTCCTCCTTAAACTTAAGGAGGTACTCTAAATTCATTCCCCACAACTGGGGACAGTTGTGATTCAAGTAGGGGGGGTATGTAGCGGGCACATACTTTCATGTAGGTGACTCTTTTCGCTAGTTTACAGTTTCAGGTAAATTTAGGCAGGCCTGTACCATTATAAAAGGCCTGTTTGTTTATTTGAGATATGAGTGACAGGCAGTTTATGTGTGAGTTCTGGCCAATCATTAATTTGTTTGGTAGGAGGCGGGACTCTCATATAAAAGGTGGGGTCACATGGTCGGAGGTAGTTCGTAGTTCGGAGAGGAAGCCCAGCCTGGTTCCCGGAGGGGAGAGGTTCCCCCTCCGGGGAGCCAACGGAACCCCCCCCTGCGGGGAGGGTGGGGGTCCGGCACCCGCAGAAGAGTTGGTGACACCGTCCAGCATGTAGTTGCTGGTGTCGCTGGACACCCTTGCGGGAAAGGGAGCATGCCAGAAAGGAGGAAAGGGATGGAGAAATCATTGCAAAAGAAGTAGCAACTAAGCGAAAGACAACTGGGCGATGGATCGTTTATGAGTGGCACATGGACTATTGATCATGTGAGTGCAAGCCCAAGGGAAGGGTACTGCCAGAGGCTGAGGGATGTTGGTACCCAAGTCAGTGAGACAGGTGGTGATGGTCTGTGACTTCGGGTTCAACAATTCCAATCAGTCAGGCGGAAGGAATTATTCAGAGTAATCTCTTCTTTAGCTCAACTTGGTAGTACCATGCAGATGGGAAGTAGTGGTAAAAAGGTGGTGGTAAAGCTTCAAGCACATATATAGAGATACAGACTGTTCTTGAAAAGTTCTGCAGGTAAAGAAGTTATTCAGAGTGACTCTTTACCAAATATTCTCTATCAAATCTACTTCCATCTTCCCTGATGAAGAAATCATCCAGAGTGATTTCCTATTGTCCGCAATGATTCTAAGTCTTTGCATGAGAGGCAGAGAAAAGATTATGAAGCAACAAAAGAGCATCTCAGAAAACCCTTCTCTTATCCCAGTTTATGTTACGCAAATAAAAGCAAAAGAAAAATACAATATTGACTGTTTCTAATTTATGGGCTGCGATGGGCTAGGTCAGTGTTTCTCAACTCCAGTCCTCAAGGCGCCCCAACAGGTCATGTTTTCAGGATTTCCCTCAAATGAACCAGCTGTGGTAATTAATAAGGCAGTGAAACTGATCAAATCACCTGTGCAAAATAATGGTAAGCCTGAAAACATGACCTGTTGGGGCGCCTTGAGGACTGGAGTTGAGAAACACTGGGCTAGGTGGTAAACGGGAATTACGGATATAATAATTAATCAGCAGCTCCTTCGGGGGTTAGTGCTACAGTTAGTTTACACTATGGTTAGCCATAGAGGAGGCATAGGTGTTGATTTACTAAAGACTAGGGATGAGCCGAACACCCCCCGGTTCGGTTCGCACCAGAACCCGCGAACGGACCGCAAGTTCGCACGAACGTTAGAACCCCATTGACGTCTATGGGACTCGAACGTTCGAAATCAAAAGTGCTCATTTTAAAGGCTAATTTGCATGGTATTGTCCTAAAAAGGGTTTGGGGACCCGGGTCCTACCCCAGGGGACATGTATCAATGCAAAAAAAACTTTTAAAAACGGCCGTTTTTTCGGGAGCAGTGATTTTAATGATGCTTAAAGTAAAAAAAAAAAGTGAAATATTCCTTTAAATATCGTACCTGGGGGGTGTCTATAGTATGCCTGTAAAGTGACGCGTGTTTCCCATGTTTAGAACAGTCCCTGCACCAAATGTCATTTTTAAAGGAAAAAATCTCATTTAAAACTGCTTGCGGGTTTAATGTCATGTCGGGTCATGGCAATATGGATGAAAATCAGTGAGACAAACGGCATGGGTACCCCCCAGTCCATTACCAGGCCCTTTGGGTCTTGTATGGATATTAAGGGGAACCCCGCACCCAAATTAAAATAAGGAAAGGTCCCTATATACTCTGAACAGCAGTATACAGGCGGTGCAAACAAGACAGGGACTGTAGGTTTGTTGTTAAGTAGAATCTGTTTGTAATTTTGAACATTTTTAATGTGTTTAGCTCCAGCCAAAAAATCTTTTCTAAGCTTTTTGGAAAACATAGGGAAGGGTTATCACCCCTGTGACATTTGTTTTGCGTCTTTCCTCCTCTTCAGAAGATTTCACCTCACTTTTTTGTCCCAATGAAAAATGTTTTTTGAAAATTTGTGTTTTTTTGTGGAACAAGGATTGGAAAGCATCAGTGGAAAGGAAAAATTGTTTTCCCATATTAACTCTTACAGGAGAGAATTTCCCTTCCTTAGGGGTAGATTTCATCTCACTTCCTGTTGTCTCCTTCCGTTTGCAAGTAGGAGTCGTTTGTAAGTTAGATGTTTGAAAGTAGGGTCCTGCCCTATATACTCAGCAGAAATTTGGGCCTTAGGTGTTGCTGTGGCCAAAACACTGTAAGCCCTCACAGGGCCCTGCTGTGAAATATTAGATCAAGAATTGTAATTACATGCCCCTGTTGAACAGGAGCTGAAAAATTAGGCCTTAGGCACTGGTGCTGGTGCCACAACACTGCAACCCCTCACAGACACTCTAGTTGGAACGCAGGAACGAGCCCTGCTGCAAAGTATTGCATCAAAAATTGTAATTACACGCCCCTGTTAGACAGGGGCAGAAAAATTGGGTCTTAGGCACTGGTGCTGGTGCCACAACACTGCAACCCCTCACAGACACTCTAGTTGAAACGCAGGAACAAGCCCTGCTGCAAAGTATTGCATCAAAAATTGTAATTACACGCCCCTGTTAGACAGGGGCAGAAAAATTGGGTCTTAGGCACTGGTGCTGGTGCCACAACACTGCAACCCCTCACAGACACTCTAGTTGAAACGCAGGAACAAGCCCTGCTGCAAAGTATTGCATCAAAAATTGTAATTACACGCCCCTGTTAGACAGGGGCTGAAAAATTGTGCCTTAGGCACTGGTGGTGGCGCCCAGAACCAAAAATGTTCTTACAAGCTATCAGCGTGATGATTGAGGAGGAAGAGGATAATTACTCAGGGATAGTCACTCAGCATCAGCATAGGCAGTCTTTGAAGGGATCTGAGATTTCAAAAAAAATTATTCGGTTACATCTGCATCAGGTGCTTGGTAGCTGGTGGTGATCCAAGACTGATTCATTTTTATGAAGGTCAGCCGATCGACCGAGTCGGTGGACAGACGCACCCTGTGATCGGTTACCACGCCTCCAGCAGCACTGAATGTGCGTTCCGAAAGAACGCTGGATGCAGGACAGGCCAGTAGCTCAATTGCATACTGTGCAAGCTCTGGCCAGTGATCCATCCTCAAGACCCAGTAACCCAGAGGATTTTCGGTGGGAAAGGTGTCCAAGTCTGATCTTGCCCCTAGGTATTCCTGCACCATGTAAAACAGACGCTGGCGATGGTTGCTGGAACCGATCATACCTTGGGGCTGCGGACCAAAAAATTGTCTGAACGCATCGGTCAGACGGCCACCTTCTCCACCGCTCCTTCTTTGACTGACCGAAGCCTCAGCAACACGTTGTCCAGAAACAGGAGTTTGTAACCTCCCAGTCTCTGGGAACGCGTTGCACAGACCTTTCTGCAAGGCCTCCCGAAGATGTTTCATCCTCTGCTCCCTCTGCGATGGCAAGATAAGGTCCGCAACCTTACCCTTGTAACGTGGATCAAGGAGGGTTGCCAGCCAGTATTGGTCCTTCTCCTTGATACCACGAATACGAGGATCCTTACGCAGGCTTTGCAGGATCAGGGAGGCCATGCAGCGTAGGTTTGCTGAGGCATTCGGTCCGGAGTCCTCTGGGTCACTAAGGACAACAACGTCCGCAGCCACCTCCTCCCAGCCACGTACAAGTCCATGTGTTCCTTGGGACTGATCCCTTAAAGACTGCTGATGCTGAGTGCCAGGCTCCACCTCCATACTGACACAATCTTCCTCCTCCTCCTCCTCCTCCTCCTCGTCCTCTTCCTGTGTGATCGGCGGGCACGCAGGAACACTGTCTGGATAAAGGGGGCCTTGAGAGCTAAGGAAGTCCTCCTCTTCCTGCCTCTGTTCTGCCTCAAGTGCCCTGTCCATTATTCCACGCAGCGTGTGCTCCAACAGGTGGACAAGGGGGACAGTGTCACTGATGCATGCACTGTCAGTGCTCACCATCCTCGTGGCCTCCTCGAATGGTGACAGGACAGTGCATGCATCCCTGATCATGGCCCACTGGCGTGGGGAAAAAAAACCAAGGTCCCCTGACCCTGTCCTGGTGCCATAGTCGCACAGGTACTCATTGATGGCCCTCTGCTGCGTGTGCAGCCGCTGCAGCATGGCCAACGTCGAGTTCCACCTGGTGGGCATGTCACAGATTAGGCGGTTCTTGGGCAGGTTAAACTCCTTTTGGAGGTCCGTCAGCCGAGCACTGGCATTATATGACCGGCGGAAATGCACACAGACTTTCCTGGCCTGCCTCAGGACATCCTGTAAGCCCGGGTACCTGCCCAAGAACCGCTGCACCACCAAGTTAAGGACGTGAGCCAAACAGGGCACATGGGTCAGTTGTCCCTGTCGGAGGGCAGAGAGGAGGTTGGTGCCATTGTCGCAAACCACCATTCCTGCCTTAAGTTGGCGTGGCGTCAACCACCTCTGAACCTGCCCCTGCAGAGCTGACAGAACCTCTGCCCCAGTGTGGCTCCTGTCCCCCAAGCACACCAGCTCAAGCACCGCATGGCATCTTTTGGCCTGCGTACTTGCGTAGCCCCTTGAACGCCTACGGAGCACCGCTGGTTCCGAGGAAGAGGCCATGGAGGAAGAAGAAGAGGAGGGGGTGGAGGAGAGAGGTGTGTCACAATCAGCATTTTGGAGGCGTGGTGGCGGAACAACCTCCAACACTACTGCACCTTGTCCTGCATCCTTCCCAGCTGCCAGCAGAGTCACCCAATGCGCCGTGAAACTTAAGTAACGTCCCTGTCCATGCCTGCTGGACCATGAGTCAGCGGTAATATGCACCTTACCGCTGACCGCCCTGTCCAGCGAGGCATGGACATTGCCTTCCACATGCCGGTAGAGAGCCGGAATCGCCTTCCGTGAGAAAAAGTGGCGTTTGGGTACCTGCCACTGAGGAACCGCACATTCCACAAACTCACGGAAGGGGGCAGAGTCTACCAACTGAAAAGGCAGCAGTTGAAGTGCTAGCAATTTTGCCAAGCTAGCATTCAACCGCTGGGCATGTGGATGGCTGGGAGCAAACTTCTTTCGGCGGTGCAGCAGCTGGGGCAGGGAAATTTGCCTGGTACAATCTGACGTCGGTGTACCAAAAGCAGATTGCCCATAAGTACTTGGCTGTGACACACCTAATTCTACACCTTCATTCCTCTCACTGCAGGTCGCAGAGAGGACTGAAGGTCTAGTGGGGTTGGAAATCTCAGCTGATGAGGAGCAAGGAGAGATCGTCTTTGTTCTTTGGTGTGGGTCTTTTAGATACGCTTGCCAACGAACTGCATGGCAGGTCAACATATGTCTGGTCAAGCATGTGGTACCCAAGCGGGAGATGTTTTGGCCACGCGAGATACGCTTGAGACATATATTGCAAATAGCAGCGGTGCGATCTGATGCACTCGTCTCAAAAAAGGCCCACACCAAAGAACTTTTTGAATAACGCGCAGAGACTGCAGCGCCCTGCACATGTGGAGCTTTGGGGTGTGATGCAGTCAATGTGCTGCCCTTAGGCTGGCCCCTGGAGGGCATCCTGCCTAGTTGGTGATGTGCCACCTCCTCCTCCTCCTCCTGCTCCTCCTCCTCCTCTCTCCTATCAGGCACCCACGTTGAGTCAGTGACCTCATCATCCCCTCCCTCCTCATCACTGGAGCAAACCTGGCAGTATGCTGCAGCAGGGGGAGCATGACTGCCAGATTGCTGTCCTTCTTGGGCACCCCCTCTGTCCGTGCTCATGTTACTGCCTTCATTGAGCTCAGTATCATCATCAGAGCCTTCCAAACGCTGGGCATCCTCCTGGAGCATGTACCCAACACTGTGGTCAAACAGTTCGAGGGAATCCTCAGGAGGACATGGTGGGGCTAGGGAAGGAGTCACTGATGACATTGAGCTGAGGGAAGAGGCCGCTGCTTTGCCAGACAAAGCACCCTGGGCATGGGTGAGAGAGGATGAGGAGGATGAGGACGGCTTGGTCATCCACTCGACCAAGTCTTCCGCATGTTGCGGCTCAACACGGCCAGCTGCCGAAAAAAAGGCCAAGCGTGTCCCATGGCCACGTGCTGATGAGGATGCACCGTCTCCACGACCAGCACTAGACACAGAGCCTGCTTGCCCTCTCTTATTGGCTTGTGACTGTCTGCCTCTCCTTCTTGGCCTTCCAGACATACTAATGGCCTGTAGCTGCACTAAGCTGGGATAGAACACCTGTAATTTTCTTCAGGTAGCTTTATATACTGTAACCAGACAAGCCTGCCTGTCAGTAGGAAGATAACAGGAACGGATCTAGCTGAACACTGTGAGCAGGACGTACTGCACTAAATGTATATAGCAGGAACGGATCTAGCTGAACACTGTGAGCAGGACGCACTGCACTGAATGTAAATAGCAGGAACGGATCTAGCTGAACACTGTGAGCAGGACGCACTGCACTGAATGTAAACAGCAGGAACGGATGTAGCTAAACACTGTGAGCAGGACGCACTGCACTGAATGTAAATAGCAGGAACGGATCTAGCTGAACACTGTGAGCAGGACGCACTGCACTGAATGTAAATAGCAGGAACGGATCTAGCTGAACACTGTGAGCAGCACGCACTGCACTGAATGTAAATAGCAGGAACGGATCTAGCTGAACACTGTGAGCAGGACGCACTGCACTGAATGTAAATAGCAGGAACGGATCTAGCTGAACACTGTGAGCAGCACGCACTGCACTGAATGTAAATAGCAGGAACGGATCTAGCTGAACACTGTGAGCAGGACGCACTGCACTGAATGTAAATAGCAGGAACGGATCTAGCTGAACACTGTGAGCAGGACGCACTGCACTGAATGTAAATAGCAGGAACGGATCTAGCTGAACACTGTGAGCAGGACGCACTGCACTGAATGTAAACAGCAGGAACGGATGTAGCTAAACACTGTGAGCAGGACGCACTGCACTGAATGTAAATAGCAGGAACGGATCTAGCTGAACACTGTGAGCAGGACGCACTGCACTGAATGTAAATAGCAGGAACGGATCTAGCTGAACACTGTGAGCAGGACGCACTGCACTGAATGTAAATAGCAGGAACGGATGTAGCTAAACACTGTGAGCAGGACGCACTGCACTGAATGTAAATAGCAGGAACGGATCTAGCTGAACACTGTGAGCAGGACGCACTGCACTGAATGTAAATAGCAGGAACGGATCTAGCTGAACACTGTGAGCAGGACGCACTGCACTGAATGTAAATAACAGGAACGGATCTAGCTGAACACTGTGAGCAGGACACACTGTACTAAATGTAAATAGTCTAGCTGCCTGACCGTGGTACTAATAGGATCAAAAAGAACACCTGTAATTTTCTTCAGGTAGCTTTATATACTGTAACCAGACAAGCCTGCCTGTCAGTAGGAAGATAACAGGAACGGATCTAGCTGAACACTGTGAGCAGGACGTACTGCACTAAATGTATATAGCAGGAACGGATCTAGCTGAACACTGTGAGCAGGACGCACTGCACTGAATGTAAATAGCAGGAACGGATCTAGCTGAACACTGTGAGCAGGACGCACTGCACTGAATGTAAATAGCAGGAACGGATCTAGCTGAACACTGTGAGCAGGACGCACTGCACTGAATGTAAACAGCAGGAACGGATGTAGCTAAACACTGTGAGCAGGACGCACTGCACTGAATGTAAATAGCAGGAACGGATCTAGCTGAACACTGTGAGCAGGACGCACTGCACTGAATGTAAATAGCAGGAACGGATCTAGCTGAACACTGTGAGCAGCACGCACTGCACTGAATGTAAATAGCAGGAACGGATCTAGCTGAACACTGTGAGCAGGACGCACTGCACTGAATGTAAATAGCAGGAACGGATCTAGCTGAACACTGTGAGCAGGACGCACTGCACTAAATGTAAATACCAGGAACGGATCTAGCTGAACACTGTGAGCAGGACGCACTGCACTGAATGTAAATAGCAGGAACGGATCTAGCTGAACACTGTGAGCAGGACGCACTGCACTGAATGTAAATAGCAGGAACGGATCTAGCTGAACACTGTGAGCAGCACGCACTGCACTGAATGTAAATAGCAGGAACGGATCTAGCTGAACACTGTGAGCAGGAAGCACTGTACTGAATGTAAATAGCAGGAACGGATCTAGCTGAACACTGTGAGCAGGACACACTGCACTGAATGTAAATAGTCTAGATAGAAGATAACAGGAACGGATCTAGCTAAACTGAATACAGTGTATATATATATATGCAACACCTGGGATGCATATATATACACAATACACTGTAAGTGCAGCTAACTGACTGACTGTTCTGCCTAATCTATCTAACTCAAATCAAATGACACTGTCTCTCTCTCTCTCTATCGCTCAGCACACCGGAACACACACTACACAGGGCCGCCGTGCAGGCGGCCTTATATAGTGTGGGGTGTGTACTAAATCCCCTGAGCCATAATTGGCCAAAGCCACCCTGGCTTTGGCCAATTACAGCTCTCTCTACTGACGGCGCTGTGATTGGCCAAGCATGCGGGTCATAGTGCATGCTTGGCCAATCATCAGCCAGCAATGCACTGCGATGCCGCAGTGAATTATGGGCCGTGACGCGCCACACGAATTTGGCGCGAACGGCCCATATCGTTCGCAATTCGACGGACGGTCGAACAGCCGATGTTCGAGTCGAACATGGGTTCGACTCGAACACGAAGCTCATCCCTACTAAAGACAATCACACTGTGCACGTTGCAAAGTCCATTTGCACTCTACAAGCGCAATTGCTCCAGAGCTTAGCAAATGGGCAGAAGCTCTGCTGACTTCCATCATCCAATTACGTGCAAGCAAAAATGCTGTTTTTTGGGTTTTTTCCTTGCACGTGATTGGTTATTCTTTGCAAAGTAAAGCTTTACCCCTACCAGTGTGCAACTGCACGTTGCAAAGTGCACAGCCTTCTTTAACCCCTAAAAGCCCACACCATCGTGCTGCAACTATACTACAGCCGCATTCACTTGACTGGGTCGCTCTAGGTGGGCAGCACTGCCTGTCAGTTATGAGAAGGGTTTTAATTCTTGCCCTGGCTGCAAAGCAAAGTATCATGGCTGTGGCATATGCACACCCCTATCTGCTGCCTTTCTAGCTTGGGGGGGGGGGCAGTAAAAATGTAGCTCAACCACATGTTTTTGCAATCCTTAAACCGCAAGTGTAGATGAGCCCTAAAGGTTGTAGAAGGGGGCATGCTCCCCACTGACCACCAATGTAAGGATCATTTTTCCTATGACCCCCAATAGACAATTATTAGAAGGGGCTCCATGAGACCTGAACAATTTTTCACTTTCAATAGATTTTTATTGAAGTATCTCTATACAGATAATGTAGCGCTAGTCACTAGGACTATAACCACCAAAAAACATCATTACAATCATAGACATAACAAGAGTCCGTAAATAGTCAACACAGTAAGCCATTAATATAAAAGTGAGTGTTACTGATTGGTACACTGACTGATAAGTATTGCTAGATCCAGGGGGATAATGAGGTCTGTTTCAAGACAGAAACAAAAAGTTTTGTGTCGGAAGAGAGTGGAATAAAGGTAAGATGGGGGGGGGGGAGGAACATCAAAGATGCCCAACTCAATGATTTGAAGCTCAGAGTCTAGGCATAACCCTATGGGCATTGAGGGATAACCATAGTGTAGCCACGAAGTCCATAGGTTAAGGAATTCCTTATGTATACGTCCACGTGTACTGTACACGTATGTGTACAGTACACTGAGTCATGCATGTATACATTTAAGGCACGACTCTGAGCTGTGACGATGTTACTCCTGTGCGCATGAGCAGCAGTGATGTCATAGCGGCCTTGCCAATAGGGTTGCCACCTCATCCCTTTAAACCCGAACACATATTAATTACACAGGTTCTGCGGCTGATTAAGGTGGTAATTAAACTTACTTAGTGCCTTATTTGCATTCAATTAGCCTCAGAACCTGTGTAATTCATATGTGTTCGGGTTTAAAGGTATGAGGTGGCAACCATACTTGCCAACCAAGCGGCCAAAGAGTGGAGTCCTGGAAGCAAGACCAGGAGAAGATGGTTGAGCCTGTGATTGGCAGGAGCATAGTGCAGCACTGGAGGGGGAAGACTAGCGAGGCAAGTCTGCCCTAATGTGCTAGTATTCAGTGCATACTAGCATATGATGGTAAAATGCTTCTGGGGTCCAATTTACATTTTTTTTTAAAGAGGTTTACTTCTGAATTAGAGGCCCATCTGTGTGTCACGTGAATGTGTGGTTTTTGCTAGTGTGCTTTCTTTTTGTGTTTTGGTGCGACACGCATAGGGCAGTTCATTCATTTGAATAGGCTACCCTATCCACGACAAACGTGCTAAAGAAGCTCCTGCACCTTTTCGGGAGTTGAGCTTCTTGCGTTTTTTTGCTGTGTGTTTCGGCGCATCTGTTGCACATTTTGCCGTGCGCTTAAATTTCTGGCCATGTTTGAGGTGCCTTTAACATTGAATGAAATGTGCAGAAGAGTGTGAAGCTTGATGCCGCGTACACACGAGCGGGCTTTTTGACAGACCAGGTCCGACAGTCTTTTCGACGGACTTTGCAGCGTAGGTCCGCCGGACTTTCAAACGAACGGACTTGGACACACACGATCACACCAAAGTCCGACGGATTCGTACGTGATGACGTACGACCGGACTAAAATAAGGAAGTTGATAGCCAGTGGCCAATAGCTGCCCTAGTGTTGGTTTTAGTCCGTTGGACTAGCATACAGACGAGCGGATTTGAAACATGTTTTATTTCTAGGTCCGTTGGACTTTTGGGGAAAAAAAGTCCGCTGGAGCCCACACACGATCGAATTGTCCGACGGAGTCCGGTCCACCGGACCAAGTCTGCCAGAAAGTCCGCTTGTGTGTACGCGGCATAAGAGGCACAACACATCCTCTTAACAGCTACTCGTTACTGTGATAGTGGTGCAGTGAATTGGTTCATCATCTAGTTTTTTAAACCAATATCAAACAACACTGTAAAATCTCTTGCACCTTCTTTTTTCCACGAGAAAGGAGAAGGATCCTTGTATAGTGCAGAGGTCTGCAGTGATTGCTGTGGCTGGTACTCAGCAGCCGCTTTCAGGACACCTAGAAATCCAGTCCTCTGTGGCTAGTTTTCTCCTTTCTCTTCCACTGTTAGTTCAATTTGTTGTGTTTATTTGTAATGAGCAAGAGGGGTCTCAGAGAGCACAGTGGGTGATGAGTGAGATGTTTTAAGTTTATTTGACTTCTGCCTTTGTGCCGTGTTGGACTGGTTTTCAATGACACAACTAATGACTTGAGCAGAGACTAGAATAAGTGTGCTTTAACTTTCTGACCGGGACTTTCTGTCACCAAAATAGTACAATGCAGGCCTGTTACCTCATCACATCAAAACCAACCACTCCATAAATGTCTCTACATGAAAACAATTACAGGCAAGAGCAGAGAAGGCAAAGAGAAAATGTAAATCTAGAGAGCTACTACTAGGTGACTTTAATAAGGAGCTCTACAAATTACTTTGTTGTTAGGGCCCTCAACTATTCTGACTCTGGGATAAGGCTCTCCTCGTCCACCATCCATCTGTCCGATTAATTTAGACAATATCTTTGGAAAGGGTGACCGGTGGGAAGAAGTTAGCTCCAAAGGGCATAGTTTTTGCTGATGTGTGCTGTGTCCACTGTGTTGGCTATAGTGTGTGCTGTGTACCATGACCTCTATGTTGAATATGGTGTGCACTGCTGTGAACCATGTCCAAGGTGCTGGCCTTGCTGTTTGCTGTGTCCACTGTTCTAACGTGTGTGCTGACGTGTGGGTACCACGTCCACTGTGCTGGCTATGATGTGTGCTGCTGTGTTCTCTGTGCTTGCTTGGTATGGGACGTGATGCTGTATTTGCTGTGCTTATTTATTATTTATGATGTGTGCTGTTACATAGCTCCCAACTGTCCCTGATTTCGAGGGACTGTCCCTGATTTGGAGCAATGTCCCTCTGTCCCTCTTTCCTCCTCATTTGTCCCTCATTTTGGTCTGATCTATATAGATGTATATAAAATACACTTTTTATCTATCAAAATGTATTTTTCAGCGCTAAACCTTTCATCTGATGCCTAAATTGCTGCATATGTAAATTCTAAAAGCCAATATAAAGGAATAGTAGTGGTTTAACCAATCTTGTTTTTTTTGTACAATTCTCCTTTAACGGGGTGTGGCAAAGGGTGTGTCCTATGCCTGCATACTTTTGCTGATAGGTGTCCCTCATTCCCATCAAAAAAAAGTTGGGAGGTATGCTATTGTGTGCTGTGCCCACTTTGTTGCCTGTTAAGATGTGTGCTGTGTCTGCTAGGGTGTGCGTGCAGCTATGTGTTGTGTTAACTGTGAGTATGTCCACTTTGTTGTATGGTATGGCATTATGATAGATATTATAGATTATGGTGTATGCTTGTGAGCAGAGCTTACTGCGTCCAAGTGGAAGACCCTGAGAGAGGGCTTGCTAGTGCCACCAAAAGGCAGGCTGAGGCTGCACTCCAATGCAAAAATGAGGCTTCTCCACACATATACGTAATTAACTCCTTGTAATCCCTGGCACAACTTCTGTACTCTTTACATTGTTTACCCTAATGCCCCGTACACACGATCGGATTTTCCGACAACACATGTTGGATCTGAGCTTGTTGACGGAAAGTCCGACCGTGTGTATGTTCCATCGAACATTTGTTGGTGGACTTTCCGCCAACAAATGTTGGCTAGCAGGTTCTTAAACTTTCCACCATCAAATGTTTGTTGTTGGACTTTCCGATCGTGTTTACACAAGTCCGTCGGGCAAAAGTCCACGCATGCTCGGAATCAAGTACGAGACGGAGATATAACTAGCGTTTGTAATGGAGACATCACGTACGTCTTGTACTTCACTATGTTCGTAATTGTTGGCCAACATTTGTGTGACCGTTTGTATGCTAGAAAAGTTGGAGCCAACATCCTTTGAACAAAAATCCATGTTTTTTTTGTCGGAAAGTCCGATCGTGTGTACGGGGCATAAGTATCAGTTCCTCATTACACTCTTTCCACTCCGGATAACAGCTCTTCAATACACTTCATAACTCCTCTCTCACTTTAGTTGTGTAGCAATTCCGAGCCGGTACCACTGAGCCTGTACTGGTCTCCACCAGCCCAGTAACCAGTCACATCACTCCCAGTGACATTGCTTCGTATGTATACTAGAAAACTGAACTCTTGTATATAACCCATGCTTATTCTTCTTCCAAGGCTTCACTCCAAGTTCTGTGACTCCCAGACTGGGTCCCTAGGGTGCCCCATGCCACGACGTGGAACCCAGCATTGCTGCTGGGAAAGGAGCATAAGCACACAAGCTCCTTTGTACATAGACACAAGTGTGGTAGTCATTGGCACTGGCAATATAGCCTTCTCCGAACAGCTTCACTGCACGTTAAACATTTGTACTGTATCTCCGCTGTCTTGTCTTGTCCCCTATTCAAGCCTTGTTCTTTGTGATTTGTCATACATGCATTGCACTACTTTAAGTTGTCCAAAAAGTAACTTTAGAGCAGGCCAAGTTGGATAACTGTAAACATTCTTTACTGAAGTTATTTAAGTGTAACAAATGAACAGTCAACACAAGATGTCTTCAATATACATTCCTGTACATGATCTTCTAAGTGTCCCTTAGTAATTATCCTGGTGTGTCTAAGGATCCCTTTGAGGTGGCCTTACCTTGAATAGATGAGTGAGCCAATTAGTCCTTGGTAGACTCTATGGGGGTTATTTACGAAAGCCAAATCCACTTTGCACTGCAAGTGCACTTGGAAGTGCAGTCGCTCTAAATCTAAAGGGTAGATCTGAAATGAGTGGAAGCTCTGCTGATTTTATCATCCAATCTTGTGCAAGCTAAAATGCTGTTTTTTTTATTTTCCTCGCATGTCCCCCTCGGATCTACAGCGACTTTCTTCCAAGTGCACTTGCAGTGCAAAGTGGTGTTTCCTTTAGTAAATAACCCCCTATACATTATAAGATGTTGATTAATATAGTATTTATAAAATGTATAAAATTGCAGCGCAAATACCATGTGACATAAAAAGTTGCAACAACCAATATTTTATTCCCTAGTTTCTCTGCTAAAAAAAAACATATATATAGAGAGAGAGTTTGGGGGTTGTGAGCAATTTTCTAGCAAAAAAAATATGATTTTTACATGTAGAAGCAGAGTGCCAGAATTAGCCCGGATGGCAAGTGGTTAATCATAGACACAAAAAAATAAATAATGATATTTGAAGCGCTTCACAATGTGCATGAAAATGAATATATAAGAATAAATATAAATAGTCAAATAAATCCAGCGGTGAGTAAAAATTCCTAAAAAATCCAGCAATCAAAATAGTGTAAAATTATAAAAAATTAGTGGCACCAAATGTGTAAAAAAATTCACATAAAAAATCCACATAAAAATAAATATATAGGGATGTATTCAGAAGGTTCGATTATACAGGTGTAGAATCCTGATTGGTATAGAGCTTTTGATCACTAGCAAAGCTGTTTAAAAACACTTGCTTAATCAAGGTGCTCATTGACCTTCATAGTACCAAAGTGCTTTTTGCTTCTATTCACAACCAATGTGAGAATCATAAACAGGCAGATAAGAGAAAAAAACAATCATTGTGCAATAGTTAGGATACCAAGGTACACAGGCAAACTTCAATCCACTCACGTGTGCCTTATAATGATAAGGCATATGCAGGTTTTACTATAGCAGTCAGCCGCCTTAGACAGGAGCAGATTCAGTGCAGTACACTGTGTGATACTGCTGATCTGCACAGAGCGTCCTTGGTGGGAGGAGCCAAGTTGTGCTGGTGGCAACCCTAGTTGTGCTGTATGTTATGCTGTGTGCTGTGTCTGTTGTGCTGCATATTATGCTGTGTGCTGTGTCTGTTGTGCTGGACAGGGCTGTCTTAATGAGTGAGCACACCTGGGCAGTGCTCAGGGGCCCCAGCTGCATGGGAGGCCCCTGCACTTACCCTAAAGCAGCTGGTCCTTGAGCCCACGCTGCCCTAAAATTGGGGGCCCCATGATGGCACTGAGAGTAATGGATACACAGGGTAGGCAGGCTGGCAGCGGTGCGCCATGCTGTGCAGAACGATACCTACTATTTCACAGCCAGTGATGCGCCGGTGATGCTCTGACCCCGCCCCATGCAGCTTGAATGCTCGGGACTCGAAGGCTGCGGGGTAGGAGCTGGAGTGGGAGCTGCTAATTCGGCAGCACTGAGAGCCCACCTGTGGAAGTAGCATTGTGGATGGTGTCATGGTGAGCCCAGCTGTCTGGATATCTAGGGTGTAGAGGGGTCAGAGTGCTGGGGGGATATCTGGGGTGTAGAGGGGTCAGAATGCTGGGGGGGGATTTCTGGGTGTAGAGGGGTCAGAGTGCTGGGGGGATATCTGGGATGTAGAGGGGTCAGAGTGATGGGGGGATATCTTGGGTGTAGAGGGGTCAGAGTGCTGGGGGGGGATATCTTGGGTGTAGAGGGGTCAGAGTGCTGGGGGGGGGGGGATTTCTGGTGTGTAGAGGGGTCAGAGTGCTGGGGGGATATCTTGGGTGTAGAGGGGTCAGAATGCTGGGGGGGGGGGTTTCTGGTGTGTAGAGGGGTCAGAGTGCTGGGGGGATATCTGGGGTGTAGATGGGTCAGAGTGCTGGGGGGGGATATCTGGGGTGTAGAGGGGCCAGAGTGCTGGGGGGGGGGGTTTCTGGTGTGTAGAGGGGTCAGAGTGCTGGGGGGGATATCTGGGGTGTAGAGGGGTCAGAGTGCTGGAGGGATATCTGGGGTGTAGAGGGGTCAGAGTACTGGGGGATATCTGGGGTGTAGAGGGGTCAGAGTACTGGGGGATATCTGGGGTGTAGAGGGGTCAGAGTGCTGGGGGATATCTGGGGTGTAGAGGGGTCAGAGTGCTTGAGGGATATCTGGGATATAGAGGGGTCAGAGTGATGGGGGGATATCTGGGGTGTAGAGGGGTCAGAGTGCTGGGAGATATCTGGGGTGTAGAGGGGTCAGAGTACTGGGGGATATCTGGGGTGTAGAGGGGTCAGAGTGCTGGGGGATATCTGGGGTGTAGAGGGGTCAGAGTGCTTGAGGGGTATCTGGGATATAGAGGGGTCAGAGTGATGGGGGGATATCTGGGGTGTAGAGGGGTCAGAGTGCTGGGAGATATCTGGGGTGTAGAGGGGTCAGAGTACTGGGGGATATCTAGGGTGTAGAGGGGTCAGAGTGCTGAGGGGGATATCTGGGGTGTAGAGGGGTCAGAGTGCTGGGAGATATCTGGGGTGTAGAGGGGTCAGAGTGCTGGGGGGATATCTGGGGTGTAGAGGGGTCAGAGTGCTGGGGGATATCTGGGGTGTAGAGGGGTCAGAGTGCTGGGGGATATCTGGGGTGTAGAGGGGTCAGAGTGCTTGAGGGATATCTGGGATATAGAGGGGTCAGAGTGCTGGGGGGATATCTTGGGTGTAGAGGGGTCAGAATGCTGGGGAGGCATCAATCTAGCAGATATATTATATGCACAGGACAGCTTTGTTACTTTATGTATGTAGTATTTTCCCACTGTTTCTTTGCTGTACAGAATGATTGTTCATGTAGTTAATGCGGGGCTCCACCCAAAAGGGGAAGCTTCGCTTGTCTGCCTCCTACCTACTTGATGTCGGTTTACCTGCGCTGTCTCCATTGTAGGCTCCCCAGAGCATTACTTTGCCCAGGGGCCCATGATGCTATTAAGACGGCCCTGGGTGTGTGTTGTGCTGCATTTTATACTGTGTGCTGTGCCAGCTGTATTGCATGTTATACTGAGTGCTGTGTCTGTTGTGTTGCATGTTATACTGAGTGCTGTGTCTGTTGTGTTGCATGTTATACTGAGTGCTGTGTCTGTTGTATCGCATGTTATACTGAGTGCTGTGTCTGCTGTATTGCATGTTATACTGAGTGCTGTGTCTGTTGTATTGCATGTTATACTGAGTGCTGTGTCTGCTGTATTGCATGTTATACTGAGTGCTGTGTCTGCTGTATTGCATGTTATACTGAGTGCTGTGTCTGTTGTATTGCATGTTATACTGAGTGCTGTGTCTGTTGTATTGCATGTTATACTGAGTGCTGTGTCTGTTGTATTGCATGTTATACTGAGTGCTGTGTCTGTTGTGTTGCATGTTATACTGAGTGCTGTGTCTGTTGTATTGCATGTTATACTGAGTGCTGTGTCTGTTGTATTGCATGTTATACTGAGTGCTGTGTCTGTTGTATTGCATGTTATACTGAGTGCTGTGTCTGTTGTATTGCATGTTATACTGAGTGCTGTGTCTGTTGTATTGCATGTTATACTGAGTGCTGTGTCTGTTGTATTGCATGTTATACTGAGTGCTGTGTCTGTTGTATTGCATGTTATACTGAGTGCTGTGTCTGTTGTGTTGCAGATTATGGTGTGTGCCGCTGTGTGCTGTGTCAGTTGTGTTTGGTATCATTTATGCTTCTGCACCTACTTCACCTTTATTCAATCCCCCCAGAGTGAGTGGACTCTACTGGGGTAACAGAAAGTGACATCAGTTTATCCTTAAATAACATCAGACATTTGCAAACTTTTCACAAAAGCAAGGTCTTTAATACCTTAATACTCAGCAATGAAATGATTTACAATAAGCTGATTACATTCACATACAATCAGCTATAGATTGTCATAAAAAATCCTTTCAAATGCAAACAGTATTTTCAATATGCAGTAATTGCATAAATATAATTTCCATAATTATTTAGCGATTATTCTCCCCATTTGTGATGAGAATTCTACCCACTCCATGCTTACATAATTACGCGTACATTGACAACGTGCCACAGTCACTGGGGAAGTTGGCAAAACTCTGAGCCCTGCCTTCCCATCCTCTGCGTCATGGCTTATGTGGAGCGCAGACTAACAGAAAAGAGAACAGACAGAACGGTTTAGTGAAAATCCCAAGGCTTAGGAAAATTAAAGAACTGCACAAGATCACTAAGGTAGAGACCACATTGTTAATGGCACTCAGGAATTTCAAACCAACAAGAGGAGAGCCAGAGCAGTGTGTGAAATGGTCAACGCCACATCCTTCTACAATCCTTTGAGTGTCTTTCAGCTGGTGGATTTATTTTTCTTTCGGGGGGTTCTTGGTGACTATGTCCCTGCTCGTTGGGTATCTATACTCAAGAGTATACCACATGTAATCCTGGACTCTGTCAGTCCATCAGGACACAAGGAGGGGTCCATGGGAAAGGTGTAGGTCGAACGTAGGAAGTGATAAGCACCTCCTGTTTATGTTCAGACATGAGAGGAATGGCTGTGTACAGAGAAGACATTGTACCGGTGAGGTCAGCTTCCGAGAAAAGAACAGGTTGTACCGCCGGAATAGCCAATACTGTCCAGACAACGTGCTGATGCAAACCATTACAAAGCGAGAGGAGAATGATTTCTCTGCCCTTCTGCCTTTATTTTAGAGTGCTTTTTTTCTTCAGAAAATCCCTTAAACCAAGGCATACCTCTTAAAGGCTAACCCCACTTTTTACAGTATGTTAGAGGGTAGGGTGTAACATGAAGGCAACCCACCCCCAAACTGCCCCTCTCTCCCCTCGACAGAATGCCAAGGTCTTTCTACCCCAGCTGAACTCCAAATATGGATTTTTTTGCATAGTTACATTGGTCCCCAAAGGGCTCAGTTTCTCTAGCACCAGATGGTAAGTTTTCGTGCAAAGGACATGGAAAGAAGACTAAGCGACTTAACTATGGACAAAAATATAGCAACTGGGGTGCAGAAAAATGGAATGGGTTCTCTGGACCGATGAGTCAAAATGGGAAATATTTGGCTGTAGCAGGAGGTAGTTTGTTAGTGAAGGGCTGAAGAGCGATACAATAATTAGTGTCTTCAGGCAACAGTAAAGCATAGTGGAGGTTCCTTGCAAGTTTGGGCTACATTTCTGCAAATGGAATTGGAGATAGGTCAAGAAAGATCAATAATGTCCTCAATGCTGAGATATACAGGTTTTACTTACAGTATCCATAGTGCCATACCATCAGGGAAGTGTGTGATTGGCCCCAAACTTATTCTGCAGCAGGACAACCACTCCAAACATACAGCCAATGTCATTAGGACCTATCTTCAGTGTAAAGAAGAAGAAGGAGTCCTGGAAGTAATGGTTTGGCCCCCACAGAGCCCTGATCTCAACATCATGGAGTCTGTCTGGGATTACATGAAGAGACAGAAGGATTTGAGGCAGCCTACATTCACAAAAGATCTGTGCTTAGTTCTCCAAGATGTTTGGAAGAACCTACCTGCCGAGTTCCTTCAAAAACCATGTGCAAGTATACCTAGAAGAATTGAAGAATTGATGGAGTTTTTAAGGCAAAGGGTGGTCACACCAAATATTGATTTGATTTGGATTTCTCTTCTGTTAATTGACTTTTTAATTTGTTTTTTAATAAAAAATAAACTATGAACATTTCTATTTCTGAAAGTATTTTTCATTTAGAGCATTTTTTTCACACCTGCCTAAGACTTTTGTACAGTAATGGTATATTGCCACACAATACAGTTTATCGCCAATTTTGCCGGCCAGCTGCTATGTTTAGCCTTCATTTGTACAAGCTCCCTAATCTTTGGAAAGTGACGGGGTGAGGGCTAGGACATTGCTAGACCTTTCTAAGCTGTCTGTAAAGCCTTACATGCACCTTTGGGGTGCGATTTACTTGAAGTCCAATTCTACTTTTATATTTAATTTCAAAAACAGTAGGCCAACATGTTAAAAAAGTAACAGTAGTCGAACATGTGTTTTGCGCCGTTTCTGTAAGCAAAATTTCTTGGACCTTTCTTTTTTGCCGAACAAACTGTAACAGGAGTTTAATATTTGGATATGCTACAAAACCGGTTGTTTCCCCAACTTAAAGAAGATTCAAAGGACTTCATTTTAATGCAAGATGGTGTCCCCCCTCACTTCCATCTGGAGGTCGCTTGGTGGCACCTCTGCACATGTCCACATCCAAAATGGCCACCGTCAGGAAGAGATAGAGCATACGTCACCATGCATGCATGCCGGACAGCAGCCATTTTGAACGTGAACATGTTTCTTTTTTTAACTTTTGGATCATTTTACCTTTAATCAAAGTTACCACCCACATCCATCATGTCTGACATTACTGCCGGTTCTAGCCCCGACTCTTGCTTGTTTTCCAGCGTATTTATGGCTCTCACTGGTGGACACTGTTCAAGCCTTGCATCCCTCCTCGGCTGGATGTCTCTTGCACAACACAGTTGCATCCTGGTTTCATCTTCCAGCATTTTGGTCGCTTTCCATCGAGCCCTGCTAGTGACTAAAGACTGATAATTAGCTTGTCTTTCCTTTACTCTTGTGAGTGTATTTTACCATTTTTAAGTTGTTTTTAACACATACAATTAGATGGTGGCGCTTTTAACAATAACTTACCTAAAGCCCATGGGACTTTTGTTGAGTCACACCTCAAACACAGATAGAATATACAAAATGTTATTTACATTAATTTAACCACTAGCCGACCAGCCGCCGCCATTCTATTGAGGCAGGTCGGCTCTCCTGCGCAAATCGCCGTAGCTGTACGGCGGCCCTTTAAACAGCCAGAGCAGTCACACGCGCTGCACAGCGGGGGACCCGATGTGCGTGGCTGGTGGGCACGAGAGCCAGAACAGGGATGTGTGTGTGTAGACACACACATCCCCATTGTGTCAGGAGAGGAGAGACAGATCGTCTGTTCCTACTAGCTAGGAACAGCGACATGGCTCTTCCTCTAGCCAGTCACATCCCCCCACAGTTAGAAACACACAAGGGAACACATTTAACCCTCTGATCGCCCCCTAGTGTTAACCCCTTCCCTGCCAGTGGCATTTACACAGTAATCAGTGCATTATTATAGCACTGATTGCTGTATAAATGTCAATGGTCCCAAAAAAGTGTAAAAAGTGTCCGATCTGTCCGCCACAATGTTGCAGTCCCGTTAAAATTCGCAGATCATAGCAATTACTAGTAAAAAAAAAAAAAAATTAAACATAAAAATGCCATAAATATAGCCCCTATTTTGTAGACACTATAACTTTTGCGTAAATCAATTAATATACGCTTATTGCGATTTTTTTTTTTTACCAAAAATATGTAGAAGAATACATATTGACCTAAACTACTAAGGAAGAAATTTGTTTTTGCATATTTTTTGGGGGATATTTATTATAGCAAAAAGAAAAAAATATATATATTTTTTTTTTAAATCGTTGCTCTTTTTTTGTTTATAGCTTAAAAAATAAAAACCGCAGAGGTGATCAAATACCACCAAAAAAAAAGCTCTATTTGTGGGTAAAAAAAGGACGTCAATTTGGTTTGGGTACAGCGTTGTATGACCACGCAATTGTCAGTTAAAGCGACGCAGTGCCAAAACGCAAAAAATGGCCTGATCATTAAGGGGGCAAATCCTTCCGGGGCTGAAGTGGCTAAAAACAGCAAGTCATAGGTATAGAACAATGGTAGAAATACATTCTTAAAGTGGAGTTCCACCCACTTTTACAACTCTTCAGCATCCCTCACTAAACTGTGCACTGTAAACAAATTGGATATTTTTTTATTTTTTTCTTAGCACCTACTGTATATCTGCTATATTCATTTTTCACTTCCTCCTCCCTGGCCGCGGCCCATCGCATCATTTCCTGTTTGCAATGCCTTTTGGGAAGGGGCGGCAACTTCCTCTAAAACTGCCGTTGCTATGAAAACCTGACCTGAAACCTATTACACTGCTTGTGCTGCACTGAGCATGTGCGAGATCTGCAAGGATGAGATCCAGGAAGAAACACAGTCTGGCTTCAGAGGCCCACACTTAAGATGGCCACAGCCTGCTGTAAGTTTATAAAATAACAAACTACTGCTATAAACGAAACAGACCTTAGTTTACAGACTAACTTTACTAGAATACATTCAGCTTGTGTATTATAGGGGTATTTTTATTTAAAAAGTATAATTTTGGCCGGAACACCACTTTAAGACTGTACAGTTCAATTAATAAACCTTTGCATAGAACCTAGATGGTCTATATTAATATCCGTCATCAGCCTGAAAAATCTGTGCTGGCATTTTCGACGTGTTTCGCGAGCTAAAAACCTCGCTTTCTCAGGAGAAACTCAGAGAATATAGTTGCAAAGGTTGTAGCCAAATTCCACCTTAGTGATGGAATGGTGGATGGCGGATATTAATACAGATCATCTAGGTTCTATGCAAAGGGTTATTAATTGAACTGTACAGTCTTAAGAATATATTTCTACCATTGTTATACAGTATATAGTTACATAGTTAGTCAGGTTGAAAAAAGACACAAGTCCATTGAGTTCAACATTAAAAACAATAAATAAATAAAATAAAAAATATCGTACAATCCAATATACCCAATTTTATACCCTCAGTTGATCCAGAGGAAGGCAAAAAACCCCAGAAGTGCATGCTCCAATTTGCTACAGCAGGGGAAAAAATTCCTTCCTGATCCCCCGAGAGGCAATCGGATTTTCCCTGGATCAACTTTACCTATAAATGTCCGTACCCAGTTATATTATGTACATTTAGGAAAGCCTTTCTTTAAGCAATCTACTGAGCTGGACAGAACCACCTCTGGAGGGAGTCTATTCCACATTTTCACAGCTCTAATGCCCCGTACACACGGTCGGACTTTGTTCGGACATTCCGACAACAAAATCCTAAGATTTTTTCAGACGGATGTTGGCTCAAACTTGTCTTGCATACACACGGTCACACAAAGTTGTTGGAAAATCCGATCGTTCTAAATGCGGTGATGTAAAACACGTACGTCGGGACTATAAACGGGGCAGTGGCCAATAGCTTTCATCTCTTTATTTATTCTGAGCATGCGTGGCACTTTGTGCGTCGGATTTGTGTACACACGATCGGAGTTTCCGACAACGGATTTTGTTGTCGGAAAATTTTATAGCCTGCTCTCAAACTTTGTGTGTCGGAAAAATCCGATGGAAAATGTGTGATGGAGCTTCCACAAGGTCAGAATTTCCGACAACAAGGTCCTATCACACATTTTCTGTTGGAAAATCCGACCGTGTGTATGGGGCATTACTGTGAAGAAACCTTTGCGTATTTGGAGATTAAATCTCTTTTCCTCTAGACGTAAAGAGTGCCCCCTTGTCCTCTGGGTTGACCGTAAAGAGAATAACTCAACACCAAGTTCACTACATGGACCCCTTATATATTTGAACATGTGTTCAAGTATGTTGAGTATGTGTTATTCAAGGAATGAAAAAGGTAATTATAAGGACCGATTTTAATAAAAGTAAAATTAAAGTTGCTATGCCATTAGCATTAAACCATAGGCAAGGTAGAACTAAGATAGTCACATTCAAACTGAACTTGTCCTGTAATGTCCAGGCTATAGGCAAGGTTGAAAGTTGAATGTCCAGTTGAATGCGAACTACTACTAGATACACCATGACATGGGTGAATGAGAACCTTCACAGCTAGGCAAGAAGTTTTGCCTAGGGTTTATTTAGAATTTAACTAAACAAAATAAGTGCTGTTTATAGTCCTTGTGTAAATGGCATTTAGCACACAGTCCATGACACTTAGCTAGTGTTGACTTGCTATTAGGAGTCACTTTGAGAGCTAAAGGTACTTCCACACCATTTGGCCATTAGAACTCTAAGCGCTCAGGTCCTAATTGACTTTCTGCTTAGAATCATAAAGCCATGTGTTAAAGTAAATGTGAACGTGAGCCTTAAACTAGTATGTCTGACTGTGTCGCTGACTCTGGAGTATTAAAAACAGCAGTGGCCCTACTTTACATGCTAATCCGGCCATTTATTTCAATATTTGAAGTCCTTGCAACTCTGTTGAGGGAAATTAAAAGGATCTTCTTCGACTTACAAGATGAAAGAAACAATTCCGTCTCCCTTAAAGGCTATAGGACAGCTGATTAAGCACAGACAAGCTCTTGCACAATAGGAAGCCTAGAAGATTGTCCCATTATGACACCTATAATGGTTGTTGACAGTTACATGGCTTCAAAGGATCAAACGTCCCCAAGCAGCCTACTTGCACAGCATGCTCTGTTTGCTTGACAGTTCAGTGGCCTCTGCCCAGAATCCTTTGCTGCTCTTTGCAATCTGTGGTGCCATAGATGAATGTTTCACCTAATTTTCTTCTAGACCTTTCATGTTTAAAGTAAACTTGTTAGTAGTATAATGGTACTAAACATGCCTCAGCACTACAATGCAGATACCTAGTCATGTGTGTTAAAATTCATCTGGGCATACTGGGCCACATTATTTACTCCGCCGGGCTCATATCTAACATGCCTGGCCATATTTGTGAAGCTAGCAAACCTTTACTGGAGTTCCAAACAAAGACCAGCATAACGTTTTGGGGGAAACATTTATCAAGGTGACACATAGGGTGATCACTTGATGTCTTGACATGGCACAACCATTAGCCAAGATATCACCCAAAGGCATTGGACCCATAGCTGCAGAATAGCTTGATTACATTGGTCGCCTTCCTGACTAATGACACCACAAAACAACTTATTCCCTCCTTGGTCATCCCTTCTTGACTACTGAAACTCGCTCCTCACTGACCTACCTTTACACAGGTTATCCCCCTTCAGTCTATTATGAATGCTGCTGCTAGTAGTGGCGGTGCGTCCATAGAGGGCGCAGGAGAGTCGCCCCCTCTCTCCTGCACCTGTCAATCTTCAATAAATAGATTCATGCATTGCATGAATTTATCTATTGTCACCGCTGCTGCCCCCTATTCAGGTGTCCGGCCCCTTGTCGGGCGCCGGGCATCTGAATTACAGCGGCGGGGGTGTTTTTGGAAGTGTCTGATTAGAACCGTCGCCTCTAATAGGCTTTTAAATTGGTAAACAGCGGGCGCTCTGCTGTGCGTTCACTGCTTACACAGTGCTGTGTTAGGGAAGCAAATAAACCGCTTCCCTAACACTGACCCGCCTCTCAGCCAATCAGGTGCACCGGGTCTGGTTACCTGTCACCTGATTGGCTGAAGCGACAGGAGCTGTGATTGGATGCCTATCGGGCGTCCAATCATAGCAGAAGAGGACGGGAGAAGACATCGAGGACTCGGAGGGAACGTGGAGGAATGCGCTGACCCGAGACAGGTAGATGCTGGGCAGGGGGGGGGGACATTGGCAGCATTTTATGGGGCAAACTGGTGGCAATTGATGGGGCAAACTGGCGGCAATTGATGGGGCAAACTGGCAGCAATTGATGGGGCAAACTGGCGGCAATTGATGGTTACAGTGGCTGCGCTTGATGGCATAGTGGCTGCCTTTAATGGGCACAGTGGTGGCAATTTATGGGTACAGTGGCCGCGTTTGATGGCACAGTGGCTGCGTTTGATTGCACAGTGACTGCGTTTGATGGGCACAGTGGTGGCAATTTATGGGTACAGTGGCTGCGTTTGATGGCACAGTGGCTACGTTTGATGGCCATAGTGGCAGCGTTTAATGGGCACAGTGGTGGCAATTTATGGGTACAGTTGCTGCATTTGACGGTACAGTGGCTGCGTTTGATGGGCACAGTGGCTGCGTTTGATGGGCACAGTGTCGAAAATTGATGGGCACAGTAGCTGCGTTTGATGGGCACAGTGGGGCTGCAATTGATGTTTTTTTTTTTTTTTCTGTTTGCGCCCCCCCCAAAAAAAATTTTGAGCACCAGCTGCCACTGGCTGTTAGACTAATAAATCTTACTAACCGATCTGTGAATGCTGCTTCTCTCTGCTAATCCCTTCACTGGCTTCCACTACCCCATCGTAAAAAATTCGAAATACTACCAATAACATACAAGGCCATCCACAACATCACCCCCAGCTATATCACCAACCTCATCTGCAGATATCGCCCAAATCGTCCTCTCCGCTCCTCCCAAGACCTCCTGCTCTCTAGCTGGGGGTGCAAGAATCTGGTGAGTGGGGAACTGAAGGGGCTAAACCTAGGCACGAGTCACTTTGGACAAGCACAAGTCACTTGAAATTTTGCCATTTTGCACTACTTGAGATTGAACTTTACAATTGATTTACTTTTTTCATCTTTTATATTTTTTTCACTGGACTTTAACCTTATTTATTTCTATGATAATTAATTTTTTTATCACATATTTTTTATCACATATTATTTTGCACATTTACTACATATTGTTTGGGATGAATTATTTAGGATGAAATTTGATTGCCTTTGTAGATTTGATGAGTTTTACTTTGATATGGTTGTAAACAGCACAATTAATAGAGCACCATTAATACACTATTTGATATAGGTCACAGGGTGAGAACACCTTTTTATGATAATAATGGGGAAGAAAATTGGGGGAATTAGTGGGACTTTATATGAGGTATAGGGGTGCCGTTCAGGTCCCCCCCTCCATCCCGGTTAAATGAAGAAAAAAAATATATAGAGAGGTAGCGGGACTTTTTATATAGACACTCGGGAGCGGGAATAAAAATAAATAGCTTTTATGGGAATCAAATGGTTATAAAGTTTCTGTATTCGAATAATTCAATGCATGATGCTATATATAAAATCATTCGTACAACTATTACAATTCATTGAAACCAAAAGAGATATAAATACATACATGTTCCAACAAGGAATCAATACATAATACATAATGTAAAAACATTTAGAGCAAGGTTACATCATTAAATGGAAAAATTGAAGAACAAAGAGAAAAGAAAGGGTTTCAAATCATAGGGGGCAAAAAACAAGTTATTATGGAACGGCCTGGTAAGATGCATCAAAATGTACACTAGGTTGTTGTTGGCTCTACGCGTTTCAAGGTATTTGACCTATCATCAGGAGCAAGGAACCATAGTGATAATCTAAAAATTTGAAGGAAAAATATTTAATTAAAAGTATAAGGGAAAGAAGAAAAAAGAAAAAAGAAAAAAGAAGAAGGGGAGAAAAAGGGGGAAAAAAAAAAAAAAATTAAATATTTTTCCTTCAAATTTTTAGATTATCACTATGGTTCCTTGCTCCTGATGATAGGTCAAATACCTTGAAACGCGTAGAGCCAACAACAACCTAGTGTACATTTTGATGCATCTTACCAGGCCGTTCCATAATAACTTGTTTTTTGCCCCCTATGATTTGAAACCCTTTCTTTTCTCTTTGTTCTTCAATTTTTCCATTTAATGATGTAACCTTGCTCTAAATGTTTTTACATTATGTATTATGTATTGATTCCTTGTTGGAACATGTATGTATTTATATCTCTTTTGGTTTCAATGAATTGTAATAGTTGTACGAATGATTTTATATATAGCATCATGCATTGAATTATTCGAATACAGAAACTTTATAACCATTTGATTCCCATAAAAGCTATTTATTTTTATTCCCGCTCCCGAGTGTCTATATAAAAAGTCCCGCTACCTCTCTATATATTTTTTTTCACCTTTTTATGATATCTACCTCATATATTGGGAAATTACTCACCATCCATCTGAGAAGAGTGACCTATAGGAGAATCACCCTTCAGGTGACGGGAGTAGCTATCACCCATCTATTGCATATTTACCTGGGAGGAGTGACCCACGGTAGAGGATCACTCTTCAGGTGACGGGGAAGCGCCACCTGAAGTAATCATCACCCATCTATTGCATATTCACCTGGGATGAGTGACTCCCTGTAGAGGATCACTCTTCAGGTGATGGGCAGCGCCACCCACCCCTACATATACACAATCTTTGAACACAGTTACAATGCAATTCAATACAAGAGGGTTAGGAGGTCCCTATTTGTGAGAGCTTACAATCTAAAGGGAAGGGCAAGTGATGTAAAAAATAATTTGAGTGGGGGAAAAAGTTGTTCAAGAAAGTAAAATTAAGTTGTTAGGTAAAGGTAGGATAGGCTTCCCTATAGAGATGAGTTTTCAGGGATCGCCTAAAGGCAGACAGATTAGTAGACAGCCGGACAGGTTGGGAAAGGGATATGGAGTTCCAGAGGATGGAAGAGACTCTGAAGAAGTCTTGGACATGAGTATGGGAGAAGGTAATGAGGGAGCTAGAGAGTAGAAGGTCTTGGGAGGAGTGAAGAAGGTGGTTTGGTTGATAATTTGAGTCTAGATTGGTGCTATAGCTAGGAGAAGAGTTGAGGATGGCTTCTTAAAGAGGGACTGCAGTCTGCTCACATAAATTGTAATAAAAACTTCTTTGCCATTCTGAAGCTTCCTTTCAACCACTGTGCATAATATTTTATATATACTGTGATTCTGTACTTGCCAAATCTCCCTCTATTGAGTCTGGCTGCAACCATTTTAACTGTGGGCAGCTGAAGCTGCTGCCTGTTCACTTCCTGGATTTACACAGACACACAGAGGCACACCTCCGGCTCTGTAGCTCTCATTGGCCCTCTTATGACTCACCCCCCCCCCTCCCTTCCTGGCAAACTCTCACGAGAGTTACAGAGAGAGCTGTGCATGATGTCACAAGTCTAGGCTTTTTTTCCAGATAAGAAACAGGAAGTGGGCTGTATGAGGTATTTACTGGCAGAAAAAAAAATGTTTTACTATCCAAAGTTAAAACAACAAGGGCAGAAGATTTAATAGATTGAAATATGAAAAAATGACTGAAGGTTCACTTTAAACTGCTGTTAATATTTTTAATTGTATTCGTTGGACAATCAGAAGACAGTAGAGGAATTGGGGGTGGCAGACACTGGTGAAAGAGTTATGACGCGTACACACGATCGGGATTTTCGGACGGAAAAAGATATGACGGCTTTTCCGACGGGTTTCCGCTCAAGCTTGCGTTGCATACACACGGTCACACAAAAGTTTGCAGAACTTTTGACTGTCGAGTGGTGACGTACAACACTACGACGAGCTGAGAAAATGAAGTTCACTGCTTCCGAGCATGCGTCGCATTGTTTCCGTAGGAATTTTGCGCATTGGAATTGCTACAGACGATCGTATTTTCGGATAGGAACTTTTTTCCGACCGAAAAATTGAGAACATGCTCTCAATCTTTTGCTGGCTGAAATTTGGCCAGCAAAAGTCCGATGGAGCATACACACAGTCGCATTTTCCGACCAAAAGCTCTCATCGGTCTTTTGCTGGCTGAATTTCCGATCGTGTGTACACGGCATAAGTGTACTGATCCATTATACCATTGGTGAATGGTATTTTGGACCACTTTATCAGTTCACTGAGAAAGTTATATGCTCTGATGAAGCAAAACACGACATCCAGTAAACTTAGGACCAAAGCAAAACAGTTTTCTTATCAGTTATAAGTTTGTGTATGCCCTATGTATGCCTTAAAAGGTCTTTTTTTTTAGGTGGATTTCCCACATTCTGGTGATATCTAATGTTAAACTTTGTAGACTTTCTAATTAATATCAAGAGTTGACACTACTGATATGATATTGATGTGATATACTTTCCTATCAATGTACTAATTCTGGTAGCAAAGGGATTAAAAATAGTCAGTGTTGATTGAGAAGGAGAAGTTCCACTTTAGATGTATATTTCTGTCTGTGTTCCTGTTGCAGATTTAGTCTTACATCCTGTCTTGTGAAATCATTGTCAGCCTTTAAGCAGTTTTTTTCATCACCTGCCCCATTTGGTTCCTTCCCTTTCACATCTCTCCTCAATTCTCTAACTTGACTCAGTAACCCCTTCTCTTTTGATTTCCAGTCCCTTTTACCCCCTATATCACCCTCACCCCCCTACCCATTACCTAGCTATTTATTACCCTACAACCCATTCCTCCCAACACCCCAGTCCTAAAACCCTTCACAGCCCCCTTTGTTTCCTTCTTTCCTTCCCCTTTCTTCCTAATAGTTATGGTACCACCATAAGTGTGTGCAGCCTATTGCATTAGGGTGGGCACCCCAAATATAAATGTGATAAACATGTATTGTTTATCCTAGTTTACTAGGCTTCAGTAAGAATAAACACAGTAAATGATGGGTGCTAATCACTCATTGTGTTCATTTAGAAAAGGAAGGGGCCAGTAAATGACATAGTTCTTGCATAAAGCAAACTGTGGACTTGGCTTTATAGTGAAACAGTTAAAATGTAGAGCTGAAGCAGAAGAACTGTGGACTTGGCTTGTAATGGCTGCAGTTAAAAACAGACTAAGAGCAGAGTCCCTTCACAAGGAATTAGATAAACTAAGCTCTTCAGGACACCAGCCGATGTCCCCTTTATTAAAAACACAGCTGACTCTCTAGCACAAGAGGGGTGACAGCAGCTCAAAAGTCTCTAATACCTCTCAGCAGTCTGTACTCACATAATGTCCAGGGAAAGCTGATTGCCTCCTTCCAATTTCCAAGCGACACTCTCCTCCATTGATACCAGACCAGATCCTCAGCTGGAAGACCCTCAGTCAGCTCTCAGCAGCTTCAGAGTCTAGACCTTTTTTTAAAAATAACAAGCATGTCATACTTACCTCCACTGTGCAGTTCGTTTTGCACAGTGTGGCCCTGATCCTCCTCTTCTGGGGTCCCCCGACGGCGCTCGCGGCTCCTCCTCGCATTAGTAAACCCCCTAGGAGAAGCGTTCTCCCAGGGGGTTACCTTGTGGGCGCGCTCCCGAGTCCAGCTTTTGTGTGCATAGACACAGAATGCATTTTGGGCCTTTGCTGTTCATGTTTGTATATTTGTCAGTGCAAAAATTGATAAATAAAACTTAAAAAAAAAATAAAATAAAGTGCACGTGTGCTAAAAATCAAATGATAAATAAGGTGTCTAGTTTTCTTTCTTCTGTGCATGCAGCTTCAGTGTGACAACATATAAACAAATGGTGTACTTCCACCCGATTGTGACACCTCAGTGCCAGTGGCGGCTGGTGGTATATTTTCTTGGGGGGGGTCACCAGCCCTGCACTTACACCATCTAGGTCACGGGCAGCGCTTCCTTTGTGGCAGGCGGCGGCTTCACCCTGTGCCCCAAGCCCACCCTTTTTCTAAGCCAATTAGAGCCTCAGGCTCTAATCACGTGCTTCTGAAAAAAAACAACCCATTGGAATCCATGTGTCCAGCGCCCTGCATGTAGATTAAGGGCCGGGCACATGGATTAGGGTGCGGCGCCCCTGCAACCCCTATGGACAGGCCGCGACTGCTCAGTGCTCCCAGTAATCTCACCTCAATAAATAATCAAATACACACTTTTTTTTTCTATTGAAATTTTATTAAGTTTAACATTAATTAAAATACAAAATATTCATACTTTACTCATAATATACACATTTGATTACATATAAAAATCCTCCTCCATCAATGTTCACCACCTTGTAGTCCTTTTCTGATATCCTCTGGTGTTGGTCCCTTTAAGACTCCCTCACATGCTTTCATCCAAATGTTAGGGTAAAAATAAAGTGACCTCCCATAGTGTAATATTGTCGGTAAAAAACGTTTTATTAAAGGAGTAACTCTTACATCAGAAAAGCAGTAAAAATACCTTTAGTATCATATACTCAGCATAAAAAGATCTCCAACACATCACTGTCTAGGATGACCTACGCGTTACATCACGCCCACATGACTTCATCAGGGGACTTTCTTACATAATTTTCATTTTGTTTATGTTAGTAACCACTTGCTGACCACCCTAAAGCCGTTTTACTGCTACAAGATGGCAACTGTGTGCAGGGTCACGTATATATACATGATCCTGCACTTCAGGGTAGCAGGCGCCGGCAGCTAGCTCCCACTGTGATTATACACAGCGGGAGCCTATCAGTGGGTACCGGAGACTCAATGTCTGTCAGGCAATCACTGATCACCCTGCAGACAGTACGGCGATCTGCCTATGTAAACAAGGCAGATCACCGTTCTGAAAGGAGAGAAGGCATGGATCCTGTGTCTCTGCAAAGCAGGGACAAGAATCCATGTCTTCCCCTAGTAAATGCACCTCCCCCATTGTAATAAACCACAGGCTAGACACACAGTTAATCTTTTGATTGCCCCTGACGTTAACCCCTTCCCAGCCAGTGTCATTAGTACAGTGACAGTGCATATTTTTAGCACTGATCACTGGATTAGTATCACTGGTCCCCAAAAAGTGTCAAAAGTGTCAGTTAGTGTCCGATTGTCCGCCACAATATCGCAGTCCTGTAGCCATACATTTACAGTGAGCGGTCCGGAAGCGGTTAACCATAGAGTGCAAATGTATACATAAATTAGAAATAAATGTATGCACACATGTTCCCTGGACCTCCAAAAACAAAAAAACTAAAAATCTGATGTCAGCAGGACAGGTAGGAAGAAGAAACTGCTTTAATAGTGTCCTGGAAAGCAGTAAAAAAACTGACAGAAGTTCTAATAATTTCACAAAACCAGAAAAAAATGTGTCTTAATTGAAAATTACAAAATAAAAATAAATAGTCCAGAAATCCAGAAATTTCCCCCTGCAGTACTTTTTTTTTTCTCCTGCTAAATGTCCCCAGTCTGATGGCCAGAATCATTCAGTCTACTTCCTCTGAACCCAGGTTGTACTAGACCCGCCGCAGCCTGTGGATGAACAGAGAAAGGATAAGCAACACAGTGCAAAATGGGAGGAAGAGACAGCTCCCAAGGCCGATCTCCACTAAAAAGGGGGGGGGGGGGGTTACAGTAAGCAATATACAGTTTTAAGATAAAAAAAAAAATATTTTATTTTACATATAAAAAGACTGAACATGATTTCCAATAATCAATACAAAACAATATAAAAACAAGAAATGTTCTCTTGGGAGCCCAACATTAAAGATGATTACTAAAGTATGGCAGTCAGTTAGGAGACTGAAGGGGTATAAGGGGGTAACAGAATATTCCACCCTTTGGCACAACAAATATTTGCAAGAACTGTTGGTTATGGGGAAGATTAATGAATGGGAAAAGCAGGGTATAAGCCGACTGATTCAACTGTAGGAGGGAAACACCCTGAAATCATTTGCAGAATTGAGGATAGAGTATGGGATACCAAATCATTCATTTTACAGTTATTTACAGATCAGGCACGTCCTGAGTACCCAGTTCAATAGTCAAACAGTGGAATGGAGTAAGATCCCCCTTCTCCAAAGGATAATTAAGTCAGGTATTTCCAAAGGACTTATTTCAGAGGAATACACGCAGATAATTAGGAGAACAATTATTGAGGTAGTGTCTTCTTATGCCACGTACACACGACCGGTTTTGCCGTGGGAATAAACTCCGACGGTTTCTCCGACAGAATTCCATTCAAGCGGTCTTGCCTATACGCGGTCAACCCAAAGTCCGACCATTCAGAACGCGGTGACGTACAACACTTACGACGGGACTAGAAAAAGGAAGTTCAATTGCCAGTAGCCAATAGCTTCCGTCTCGTACTTCAGAGCATGCGTCATTTTTGGTCCGTCGGACCAGCATACAGACGATCGGTTTTCCCGATAGGAATTGGGTCCTTCGGAAATATTTAGAACATGTTCCATTTCTAGGTCCGTCAACTTTTTCAAAAAAAAAAAAGTCCGATGAGACACACACACGTTCGGTGTATACGATGAAAAGCTTCCGTCTGACTTTTTCTGTCGTACATTGCGCTCGTGTGTACAAGGCATAAGAATAAGGAAACATGGGAAGAGGATGTAGTGGTAATAACCCCGGAGCAGTGGAGGAGGATTTTGGAACTGGGGCCATTGGTGTCAGCTTCCCCCCCGTCACAAAAAGTATCACATCTGTTTCTGTTGCATAGAGCCTATTACACCCCTAAGAAACTGTTTATGTTTGGCCGGAGACCAGACGCTAAGTGCCCCAGGAGATGGGGGATCTCATACACATGATGTGGAGATGCCCAAAACTGTTTCGGTATTGGGCAGAGACACTTAATATTATAAATACAAAGTTTGGGACCACATTAGAACTAGAAGCTAGAGTGTGTGTGTGTTGGGATATATGGACGAAGGTAGAGAGTCAGCAAGTACTATAACCGTGGTTCTGAGTAGGGATGAGCCGAACACCCCCCGGTTCGGTTCGCACCAGAACCCGCGAACGGACCGCAAGTTCGCACGAACATTAGAACCCCATTGACGTCTATGGGACTCGAACGTTCGAAATCAAAAGTGCTCATTTTAAAGGCTAATTTGCATGGTATTGTCCTAAAAAGGGTGTGGGGACCCGGGTCCTACCCCAGGGGACATGTATCAATGCAAAAAAAACTTTTAAAAACGGCCGTTTTTTCGGGAGCAGTGATTTTAATGATGCTTAAAGTAAAAAAAAAAAAGTGAAATATTCCTTTAAATATCGTACCTGGGGGGTGTCTATAGTATGCCTGTAAAGTGACGCGTGTTTCCCATGTTTAGAACAGTTCCTGCACCAAATGTCATTTTTAAAGGAAAAAATCTCATTTAAAACTGCTTGCGGGTTTAATGTCATGTCGGGTCATGGCAATATGGATGAAAATCAGTGAGACAAACGGCATGGGTACCCCCCAGTCCATTACCAGGCCCTTTGGGTCTTGTATGGATATTAAGGGGAACCCCGCACCCAAATTAAAATAAGGAAAGGTCCCTATATACTCTGAACAGCAGTATACAGGCGGTGCAAACAAGACAGGGACTGTAGGTTTGTTGTTAAGTAGAATCTGTTTGTAATTTTGAACATTTTTAACGTGTTTAGCTCCAGCCAAAAAATCTTTTCTAAGCTTTTTGGAAAACATAGGGAAGGGTTATCACCCCTGTGACATTTGTTTTGCGTCTTTCCTCCTCTTCAGAAGATTTCACCTCACTTTTTTGTCCCAATGAAAAATGTTTTTTGAAAATTTGGGTTTTTTTGTGGAACAAGGATTGGAAAGCATCAGTGGAAAGGAGAAATTGTTTTCCCATATTAACTCTTACAGGAGAGAATTTCCCTTCCTAGGGGTAGATTTCATCTCACTTCCTGTTGTCTCCTTCCGTTTGCAAGTAGGAGTCGTTTGTAAGTTAGATGTTTGAAAGTAGGGTCCTGCCCTATATACTCAGCAGAAATTTGGGCCTTAGGTGTTGCTGTGGCCAAAACACTGTAAGCCCTCACAGGGCCCTGCTGTGAAATATTAGATCAAGAATTGTAATTACATGCCCCTGTTGAACAGGAGCTGAAAAATTAGGCCTTAGGCACTGGTGCTGGTGCCACAACACTGCAACCCCTCACAGACACTCTAGTTGGAACGCAGGAACGAGCCCTGCTGCAAAGAATTGCATCAAAAATTGTAATTACACGCCCCTGTTAGACAGGGGCAGAAAAATTGGGTCTTAGGCACTGGTGCTGGTGCCACAACACTGCAACCCCTCACAGACACTCTAGTTGGAACGCAGGAACGAGCCCTGCTGCAAAGTATTGCATCAAAAATTGTAATTACACGCCCCTGTTAGACAGGGGCAGAAAAATTGGGTCTTAGGCACTGGTGCTGGTGCCACAACACTGCAACCCCTCACAGACACTCTAGTTGGAACGCAGGAACGAGCCCTGCTGCAAAGTATTGCATCAAAAATTGTAATTACACGCCCCTGTTAGACAGGGGCAGAAAAATTGGGCCTTAGGCACTGGTGCTGGTGCCACAACACTGCAACCCCTCACAGACACTCTAGTTGGAATGCAGGAACGAGCCCTGCTGCAAAGTATTACATCAAAAATTGTAATTACACGCCCCTGTTAAACAGGGGCTGAAAAATTGTGCCTTAGGCACTGGTGGTGGCGCCCAGAACCAAAAATGTTCTTACAAGCTATCAGCGTGATGATTGAGGAGGAAGAGGATAATTACTCAGGGATAGTCACTCAGCATCAGCATAGGCAGTCTTTGAAGGGATCTGAGATTTCAAAAAAAATTATTCGGTTACATCAGCATCAGGTGCTTGGTAGCTGGTGGTGATCCAAGACTGATTCATTTTTATGAAGGTCAGCCGATCGACCGAGTCGGTGGACAGACGCACCCTGTGATCGGTTACCACGCCTCCAGCAGCACTGAATGTGCGTTCGGAAAGAACGCTGGATGCAGGACAGGCCAGTAGCTCAATTGCATACTGTGCAAGCTCTGGCCAGTGATCCATCCTCAAGACCCAGTAACCCAGAGGATTTTCGGTGGGAAAGGTGTCCAAGTCTGATCTTGCCCCTAGGTATTCCTGCACCATGTAAAACAGACGCTGGCGATGGTTGCTGGAACCGATCATACCTTGGGGCTGCGGACCAAAAAATTGTCTGAACGCATCGGTCAGACGGCCACCTTCTCCACCGCTCCTTCTTTGACTGACCGAAGCCTCAGCAACACGTTGTCCAGAAACAGGAGTTTGTAACCTCCCAGTCTCTGGGAACGCGTTGCACAGACCTTTCTGCAAGGCCTCCCGAAGATGTTTCATCCTCTGCTCCCTCTGCGATGGCAAGATAAGGTCCGCAACCTTACCCTTGTAACGTGGATCAAGGAGGGTTGCCAGCCAGTATTGGTCCTTCTCCTTGATACCACGAATACGAGGATCCTTACGCAGGCTTTGCAGGATCAGGGAGGCCATGCAGCGTAGGTTTGCTGAGGCATTCGGTCCGGAGTCCTCTGGGTCACTAAGGACAACAACGTCCGCAGCCACCTCCTCCCAGCCACGTACAAGCCCATGTGTTCCTTGGGACTGATCCCTTAAAGACCGCTGATGCTGAGTGCCAGGCTCCACCTCCATACTGACACAATCTTCCTCCTCCTCCTCCTCCTCCTCCTCCTCTTCCTGTGTGATCGGCGGGCACGCAGGAACACTGTCTGGATAAAGGGGGCCTTGAGAGCTAAGGAAGTCCTCCTCTTCCTGCCTCTGTTCTGCCTCAAGTGCCCTGTCCATTATTCCATGCAGCGTGTGCTCCAACAGGTGGACAAGGGGGACAGTGTCACTGATGCATGCACTGTCAGTGCTCACCATCCTCGTGGCCTCCTCGAATGGTGACAGGACAGTGCATGCATCCCTGATCATGGCCCACTGGCGTGGGGAAAAAAAACCAAGGTCCCCTGACCCTGTCCTGGTGCCATAGTCGCACAGGTACTCATTGATGGCCCTCTGCTGCGTGTGCAGCCGCTGCAGCATGGCCAATGTCGAGTTCCACCTGGTGGGCATGTCACAGATTAGGCGGTTCTTGGGCAGGTTAAACTCCTTTTGGAGGTCCATCAGCCGAGCACTGGCATTATATGACCGGCGGAAATGCACACAGACTTTCCTGGCCTGCCTCAGGACATCCTGTAAGCCCGGGTACCTGCCCAAGAACCGCTGCACCACCAAGTTAAGGACGTGAGCCAAACAGGGCACATGGGTCAGTTGTCCCTGTCGGAGGGCAGAGAGGAGGTTGGTGCCATTGTCGCAAACCACCATTCCTGCCTTAAGTTGGCGTGGCGTCAACCACCTCTGAACCTGCCCCTGCAGAGCTGACAGAACCTCTGCCCCAGTGTGGCTCCTGTCCCCCAAGCACACCAGCTCAAGCACCGCATGGCATCTTTTGGCCTGCGTACTTGCGTAGCCCCTTGAACGCCTACGGAGCACCGCTGGTTCCGAGGAAGAGGCCATGGAGGAAGAAGAAGAGGAGGGGGTGGAGGAGAGAGGTGTGTCACAATCAGCATTTTGGAGGCGTGGTGGCGGAACAACCTCCAACACTACTGCACCTTGTCCTGCATCCTTCCCAGCTGCCAGCAGAGTCACCCAATGCGCCGTGAAACTTAAGTAACGTCCCTGTCCATGCCTGCTGGACCATGAGTCAGCGGTAATATGCACCTTACCGCTGACCGCCCTGTCCAGCGAGGCATGGACATTGCCTTCCACATGCCGGTAGAGAGCCGGAATCGCCTTCCGTGAGAAAAAGTGGCGTTTGGGTACCTGCCACTGAGGAACCGCACATTCCACAAACTCACGGAAGGGGGCAGAGTCTACCAACTGAAAAGGCAGCAGTTGAAGTGCTAGCAATTTTGCCAAGCTAGCATTCAACCGCTGGGCATGTGGATGGCTGGGAGCAAACTTCTTTCGGCGGTGCAGCAGCTGGGGCAGGGAAATTTGCCTGGTACAATCTGACGTCGGTGTACCAAAAGCAGATTGCCCACAAGTACTTGGCTGTGACACACCTAATTCTACACCTTCATTCCTCTCACTGCAGGTCTCAGAGAGGACTGAAGGTCTAGTGGGGTTGGAAATCTCAGCTGATGAGGAGCAAGGAGAGATCCTCTTTGTTCTTTGGTGTGGGTCTTTTAGATATGCTTGCCAACGAACTGCATGGCAGGTCAACATATGTCTGGTCAAGCATGTGGTACCCAAGCGGGAGATGTTTTGGCCACGCGAGATACGCTTGAGACATATGTTGCAAATAGCAGCGGTGCGATCTGATGCACTCGTCTCAAAAAAGGCCCACACCAAAGAACTTTTTGAATAACGCGCAGAGACTGCAGCGCCCTGCACATGTGGAGCTTTGGGGTGTGATGCAGTCAATGTGCTGCCCTTAGGCTGGCCCCTGGAGGGCATCCTGCCTCGTTGGTGATGTGCCGCCTCCTCCTCCTCCTCCTCCTCCTCCTCTCTCCTATCAGGCACCCACGTTGAGTCAGTGACCTCATCATCCCCTCCCTCCTCATCACTGGAGCAAACCTGGCAGTATGCTGCAGCAGGGGGAGCATGACTGCCAGATTGCTGTCCTTCTTGGGCACCCCCTCTGTCCGTGCTCATGTTACTGCCTTCATCGAGCTCAGTATCATCATCAGAGCCTTCCAAACGCTGGGCATCCTCCTGGAGCATGTACCCAACACTGTGGTCAAACAGTTCGAGGGAATCCTCAGGAGGACATGGTGGAGCTAGGGAAGGAGTCACTGATGACATTGAGCTGAGGGAAGAGGCCGCTGCTTTGCCAGACAAAGCACCCTGGGCATGGGTGAGAGAGGATGAGGAGGATGAGGACGGCTTGGTCATCCACTCGACCAAGTTTTCTGCATGTTGCGGCTCAACACGGCCAGCTGCCGAAAAAAAGGCCAAGCGTGTCCCATGGCCACGGGCTGATGAGGATGCACCGTCTCCACGACCAGCACTAGACACAGAGCCTGCTTGCCCTCTCTTATTGGCTTGTGACTGTCTGCCTCTCCTTCTTGGCCTTCCAGACATACTAATGGCCTGTAGCTGCACTAAGCTGGGATAGAACACCTGTAATTTTCTTCAGGTAGCTTTATATACTGTAACCAGACAAGCCTGCCTGTCAGTAGGAAGATAACAGGAACGGATCTAGTTGAACACTGTGAGCAGGACGCACTGACTGCACTAAATGTAAATAGCAGGAACAGATCTAGCTGAACACTGTGAGCAGGACGCACTGACTGCACTAAATGTAAATAGCAGGAACGGATCTAGCTGAACACTGTGAGCAGGACGCACTGACTGCACTAAATGTAAATAGCAGGAACGGATCTAGCTGAACACTGTGAGCAGGACGCACTGCACTAAATGTAAATAGCAGGAACAGATCTAGCTGAACACTGTGAGCAGGACGCACTGCACTAAATGTAAATAGCAGGAACGGATCTAGCTGAACACTGTGAGCAGGACGCACTGCACTAAATGTAAATAGCAGGAACAGATCTAGCTGAACACTGTGAGCAGGACGCACTGCACTAAATGTAAATAGCAGGAACGGATCTAGCTGAACACTGTGAGCAGGACGCACTGCACTAAATGTAAATGGCAGGAACGGATCTAGCTGAACACTGTGAGCAGGACGCACTGCACTAAATGTAAATAGCAGGAACGGATCTAGCTGAACACTGTGAGCAGGACGCACTGCACTAAATGTAAATAGTCTAGCTGCCTGACCGTGGTACTAATAGGATCAAATAGAACACCTGTAATTTTCTTCAGGTAGCTTTATATACTGTAACCAGACAAGCCTGCCTGTCAGTAGGAAGATAACAGGAACGGATCTAGCTGAACACTGTGAGCAGGACGCACTGCACTAAATGTAAATAGCAGGAACGGATCTAGCTGAACACTGTGAGCAGGACGCACTGCACTAAATGTAAATAGCAGGAACGGATCTAGCTGAACACTGTGAGCAGGACGCACTGCACTAAATGTAAATAGCAGGAACGGATCTAGCTGAACACTGTGAGCAGGACGCACTGCACTAAATGTAAATAGCAGGAACAGATCTAGCTGAACACTGTGAGCAGGACGCACTGCACTAAATGTAAATAGCAGGAACGGATCTAGCTGAACACTGTGAGCAGGACGCACTGCACTAAATGTAAATAGCAGGAACGGATCTAGCTGAACACTGTGAGCAGGACGCACTGCACTAAATGTAAATAGCAGGAACAGATCTAGCTGAACACTGTGAGCAGGACGCACTGCACTAAATGTAAATAGCAGGAACGGATCTAGCTGAACACTGTGAGCAGGACGCACTGACTGCACTAAATGTAAATAGCAGGAACAGATCTAGCTGAACACTGTGAGCAGGACGCACTGCACTAAATGTAAATAGCAGGAACAGATCTAGCTGAACACTGTGAGCAGGACGCACTGCACTAAATGTAAATAGCAGGAACGGATCTAGCTGAACACTGTGAGCAGGACGCACTGCACTAAATGTAAATAGCAGGAACGGATCTAGCTGAACACTGTGAGCAGGACGCACTGCACTAAATGTAAATAGCAGGAACAGATCTAGCTGAACACTGTGAGCAGGACGCACTGCACTAAATGTAAATAGCAGGAACGGATCTAGCTGAACACTGTGAGCAGGACGCACTGACTGCACTAAATGTAAATAGCAGGAACAGATCTAGCTGAACACTGTGAGCAGGACGCACTGACTGCACTAAATGTAAATAGCAGGAACAGATCTAGCTGAACACTGTGAGCAGGACGCACTGCACTAAATGTAAATAGCAGGAACGGATCTAGCTGAACACTGTGAGCAGGACGCACTGCACTCAATGTAAATAGCAGGAACGGATCTAGCTGAACACTGTGAGCAGGACGAACTGCACTAAATGTAAATAGCAGGAACAGATCTAGCTGAACACTGTGAGCAGGACGCACTGCACTAAATGTAAATAGCAGGAACGGATCTAGCTGAACACTGTGAGCAGGACGCACTGACTGCACTAAATGTAAATAGCAGGAAAGGATCTAGCTGAACACTGTGAGCAGGACGCACTGCATTAAATGTAAATAGCAGGAACAGATCTAGCCTAATCTAGCTAACTCAAATCAAATGACACTGTCTGTCTCTCTCTCTATCAGCACACCGGAACACACTACACAGGGCCGCCGTGCAGGCGGCCTTATATAGTGTGGGGCGTGTACTAAATCCCCTGAGCCATAATTGGCCAAAGCCACCCTGGCTTTGGCCAATTACAGCTCTCTCTACTGACGGCGCTGTGATTGGCCAAGCATGCGGGTCATAGTGCATGCTTGGCCAATCATCAGCCAGCAATGCACTGCGATGCCGCAGTGAATTATGGGCCGTGACGCGCCACACGAATTCGCCATAACGTTCGCAATTCGACGGACGGTCGAACAGCCGATGTTCGAGTCGAACATGGGTTCGACTCGAACACGAAGCTCATCCCTAGTTCTGAGGTGCTTATACCAAGCAAGAAAACTGATTGCACAAAATTGGAAATGATTGAGACCTCCGTCTCCTGAAGAGTGGGTTAAGGCCATAAACGTGACCGTGTGGAAGGAAAAAGTGACATTTACTAGACATGGCAACTTCAATAAGTTCGTAAAGATGTGGAAGCCCTGGTTGCGAAAGATGGATTATCCCCCTTGAGAGACTAGGAAGGGAGCCTAATGTCTCATACACACGATTCCGACAACAAAACCATGAATTTTTTTTTCGACAGATGTTGGCCTAAACTTGTCTTGCATACACACGGTCACACAAATGTTGTCGGAAATTCCGATCAGCAAGAACGCGGTGACGTACAACACGTACGACGAGCCGAGAAAAATGAAGTTCAATAGCCAGTGCGGCTCTTCTGCTTAATTCCGAGCATGCGTGGAACTTTGTGCGTCGGAATTGTCTACACACGTTCGGGATTTCCGACAACAAAGTTTGTTGTCAGAAAATTTGAGAACCTGCTCTCAAACATTTGTTGTCGGAAATTCCGACAGCAAATGTCCGATGGAGCCTACACACGGAATTTCCGACAACAAGCTCACATCGAACATTTCCCGTCGGAAAATCCAACCGTGTGTACGAGGCATGCGTAAACGTAAATGTAGGTAGATATGCCAGAATTACAAAAGATGACAGACATCGGTATAAATCTCTACGGGGAGGGTGGCGGGACAAGAGGTTGGGATGATATGTAAGTAAAGTTGAATGTAATACCAGGGGGAGAAAAATGCAAGATGTAAGGTTTAACTGTATGTTTTTTAGCTGAGAAAACAATAAAAACATATTTGAATAAAAAAATAAAAACAAGAAATGTTGATACAGTTATGTGGATACTTGAATGCTCCAGTGATGGAGTCAAAAGTATAGAAGGTCCTCATGGGACATGTGGTCCTCTACATGTTTCTCGGTCAAAGGACCGCTTCATTTCTTCTCTTTTTTGGAATGATAACTTTCGAGGCATACTCCTCCATTTTTGCATAAGCAACACAGTGATGAACTAATCTCTCTGTCGCTCTGCTCGTTACTGCTATCAGCATGCTGATTGGCTTCTTGTGCTGTTTCTTCCGCTCATACACCAGCCCTGCTGTACAGGGACTGCAAGAGGAAGTGATAAAGTCAATTTCAGGTGCTTGCAGTGCATGCATTGCTGGTAGGGCTTTTTTTCTCAGAGAAAAGGTGCAGGAACTCCTCCTTTTCTCCACCCCTACCCACCTCCGAGCACCGTTTCTTGGTTCCACCCCTTACCCACCTCCCATACTGCCCTTTTAGAGAATACAGAACCAAGTATTTTGTGCTGATCAGTAATTTGCATGGAATCTGTTAATGATAACAGAAAAAGCAGTAAAATAGGTCCACTGTAGCCAGTAACAATAGAGCCCCCTCCAGCAACAGTAGACCCCCCCCCAACAACAACGGACCACCCGAAACAGAATCCCCCCAGCAGCAACAACAGATCTCCCCACAGACAGCATCAATAGACCCATCCCTCAACAGTAGATCTCAGCAACAATAGGTCCCAACCAGCAACAATAGTCCCCCCTACAAAAATAGATCCCCTCCATCTAGAATAGATCCCCCAGCAACCAGCATCAATAGACCCTGCAGCACACCCCAGCACCCTTTACCATTACATACAGTCAGTGCTGGAGGTGCCGGAACTGCATTCCCCGGCGTTCCTGCAGAATAAACGCTCTGATTGCTTGCATTTACAATATAAATGTATTGCTGTATTACAGAGCTGCATTACTGTGTATATGTTATATCTGCCTAGAGTTCAGCTTTGAACTTCATCCTGCAGTTGTAGTATGTACTACTTGTACCGTGTTCTGGATCGGTTAGGAGACTGCTTTAAAGACGTTCACCACACCCCACTTCTTCTACATGCGGACATTAACATTGCTGATTTCTTTCTAAGTGTCTCTTAAAAGAAATTTATGGAACAATAAAATTCCTAGACGGTGCTTGAATCTAGGACCTGGAATTTCAATTAATGAAAAGATATTATCACTCCGTAGTGTTAAGCCAATGTGTGGTTTGGCAGGCTCATAATTGCTGTAAAATTGTGGAAAATTATATGGCAAGGGTCACATGGATGGCAGCATTAAGACTGCTAACAAAGGTGAAGGAACTTTAACAGAACGCCGTATACTATTTGCAGATGTTCTTCACCTGTCATGTATGCGTTTTTGTTTTGGGCGTCTGTTTCGTATAGAATTCTGTATGTGTTATACTTTTCCATTTCCCTGAGTTATTCTGTCCTCTCTGGAGTTTTGTTGTTTATGTTAGCACATGGGGTTTTTTTCCTTGCTCCAAGCCTCCATCCTGTCCAAGTGTCTGCTCGCTGCTCAGTAAATGATGTCATGATAAGGGGGATAAGGGCCTCTCATTAGGGGGTAGCATCTGCCCTCCTGTACAGGGTTCAGGCCCCATAATTTCAACGGGGGGGTCCAGAGCAGCAGGAGTGGGGGCAATTACTGGAATCAATCCCTCTGTGGCCCTCCCTGTTTTTTACAATGCTTCAGTTTGTGAATGAACAAGGAGTCTCTGTACAGAGTGCTTCCTGTGCATGGGATATATGGACGAAGGTAGAGAGTCAGCAAGTACTATAATGGTGGTGCAGCTGAGATGGCAGAGAAAGGATTGAGAAATCTGTGTCCTCAATTTCTTTCTCTGTTTCAAAAGTGAGATGTTGTTAGACCAACGGTCTCCAAAGTTTCTAAACAAAGGGCCAGTTTACTGTGCTTCAGACTTTAGGGGGGCCAGTGAGAATAGAAGATGTCCTGACATCCAGTAGGAGTAAACAATGCCCCATCTTTGGTGTCAGTGGGAGGACTAGTGCCCCATCATTGGTGTCAGTGGAAAGCATAGTGCCCCATTAGAAGAATAGTGTCCCAGTGTTGCCATTAATGGAAGGAATTCTGCCCCATTGTTGGTGTCAGTGGGAGGAATTGTGCCCTTTCATTGATGTCAGTGGGAGGAATAGTGGCACATCTTGGTATCAGTGGGAAGAATGGTGGCCCGTCGCTGGTATTAATGAAAGGAATTATGCCTCATCATTGCTGTCGATGGAAGGAATTGTGCCCTTTGGTTGATGTCAGTAGGAGGAATAGTGCCCCATTGTTGGTGTCTGTGGGAAGAATAGTGGCCCATCGCTGGTATTAGTGAAAGGGATTATGCCTCATCATTGATGTCAATGGAAGGAATTGTGACCTTTTGTTGGTGTTAGTGGGAGGAATGATGCCCCATTGTTGGTGTCAGTGGGAGAAATTGAGCCCCATCCTTGGTGTCAGTTACAGGAATTATGCCCCATTGTTGGTGTCAGTGGATGAAATAGTGCCCCAAGGGCCGGGTAAAGGCAAGCAAAGGGCATCTAGCCCCCGGGCCACAGTTTGGAGTCTGCTGGTTTAGACCCCTGATATTTCACCAAACCCCGCAGGATCGCTCCTGTGTCCTGTGATAACTGAGCAGAGTGAACTGTTTACTCTGCTCAGTTTATGAATGAACAGGAGTCTCTGTCTCTGGGGAATCCGTGTCCTTAGTCCCTTTCTCTGTCTCAAAGAAGAGATGTTAGGGGTCTGTTTAGACCCCTGATATCTCACCAAAGCCCCCCAAAAAGTATTAAAAAAATCACTGTAAAAAAAAATTCAAAAAAATTTAAGTGTAAAAAAATAAAATATGGGCTCGGAGCACCACCTCCCTGAAATGAGTTTTTGCATCTATAAATGGCCGCCATGGCCACCCCCTGTTCATGCGTCTGGCCCCTTTCAGGGCATGGGGTGCATAAATTACAGCGGCAGGGTTTTTTTTAAGCACCTGATTAGAGCCAGAGGCTCTAATAGGTTTCAAAATAGGGTGCGCTCTGGTCGCAGAGGATGCGACCAGAGCCCACACAGGTGTGTTACAACAGCAAATGGATATTCGCTGTTGAAACACTGATCCTCAATCCTCAATCAGAAGCAGGTGTGAGACCCATTTTCCGATTGGCTGTAAAGAGAAGACTCCCGTTTGGCCGCAGAGCAGGAGGGAGGAAACTGTAGCCGCCACCACTGCCGTCGCTGTGATGACCTGTGGAGAACAGGAGAACGGGAGGCCGCCGAACAGGGGAAGCCGCCGACAATAGGTTAAGTGCTACCGACCAAGGGTGGGTGGCATACTGTTTGCTGCCCCCCCCCCCCAAAAAAAAAATTCCTGCGGCCGCCACTGGTCAAATTGATGCTTGCTTTCAACTGCACAGATGGGAAAACTCAAAGGAGCAAGATGGAAATTTTTTCTCAAATGTATAAATTTCCACTAGTGAATGTGGTTTTCGTTCTGAAAATTCTATTGATTCCTAAAATTTTATATTAAAAGGAAATGAAACCTTGAACTACTTTCGAATGGCATTTGTACTAAAAATTTTCATAAAAACTTTGCTAAGAATTTTCATACAAATTATCGTTCGAAATCCTATCAGTGTATACCCAGCTAAATAGTTCCTGTGCATATGTCAGAGCTCCCTAGCAATAACTGGGTAGCAGCTGTGATAACTCAGGCTGGAAATCAGACTTTTGAGAATGCAGAGGAAAGAGAGCCGTGTGCTACTGTGAGCAGTGAGTAGTGCTACTGTTCCAGTGTCCTGCAATTCCCTTTTCTTGCTGCTCCTGTATTCTGTTGACTGCATCCACTCAGAGGCAGCAATTTGCTGTACTCCACAGCCATCCCGAGTGGGAGAGTGACCTAGGACTAGACATCAAACAAGAGGATTTCATCACAGTTCCGGTTTGGTGTGGGACCTGCTGGCCACCAAAGTGTGCTACTACTGCCAATGTCACTATCTACAAAGAATTCTGCCAAGAGGCGACTTGCTTTTTTATGCAGTGGATTACTATTTCTCCCATTTTGGAAAGAGCGCTCTACTGTGACGAAAAGGACCCACCTCCGACAGGACTGAGTTAATTTTCTCCTGGCCAGTGGTTAAGCAGACATATTTATTATAGTCAGGCTGCACTATTATTCTGGAATTGCCTCACAGTGTCAATTGTGGTTAAAACTCTGTCTGTGACCAGCCAAAGGGGAACCAACAGTATTAGAGCTTCTTATAACAGAAGCTATTTACACGTTCTCACTTTCGGCAAAAAACCCAAAACAATGAGCTCATTCTCTGTTTATGGGAATTTGGGAAAGTGGATGGAGTCATGCCAATTCGTTTTGCTACTTTAAGCCATCTGGGCTTCCAAAACTGCTGGTGTATAGCCATTTCTTTACAGGCCAGGCTTTCCTTAGAAGTCTATGAAACAGAGTTGATGCTTTCAATGAAGCAGGAGCTCCAAGTATAAGACAAATAAAATACAGCCCTGCTGTAACCTGCAGCCTGGCCTGACCCATGGTTGGCAGATATTACCTAAGGCCGCTTAAAAGAGAGAGTAGTCTCTGCGTGAGAGGTGCAAGTGTATTTGTCCTTTAAGTACTGCATGCTGCCCACGTAACAAATATGTGCAGCAACAAAAGGGTGGGCTTTAGAGCACAAAGAACGGAGGTAACCTCGACAAGCGGGAAGGATTCCTCTCGAGGAGCCTGTGTACAGGTTCTGGATACACCTTCATATATATGAGGGAGAGTAATTGCGAGATGCTCAAAGGGCCCAACGAGAGCTAAAGGGGTTGCAGTGAGATCCCAAAGGGGTGACCCGTGCAGCTCTCTGGTGCCCACTTTCTATAAGATTGACTCTCCCAATCTTTCCATGTACCAATCCCATTGTTCCTATCTTACACCCTCAACCTATACTTCTTAGTTACATTGGTTAACGAGGTCATTCCTTATGGACCTCTGAATCCTCCTCTGTAGCTGCTTCACTTAAAGATATTCAAGACCCCTAGCTGGGCTCTTGTATTCAGTTTTATACTGTTTTGTTGTTTCTCCTTTTTCTTGTTTTGTGTTTATTGCTGATGTACTAACTACGTCTTTTTCCTTCATGATAGGGTCATGTTGGCCCAGATCATACGATAACGATTGTGTAATGATTATTTGTACTTTGCTCTTAAAATTCTCAATAAAAATTATTCAAACAGAAAGGGTGGGCTTTAACACCCACATGCCGCACATATGCCACACAAATGCGTTTCTTCACAATCTGACGTTCTAGATCCCAGGACGACGTCAGATTGTGACAAAACGCATTGGGTGGAGCGACAGATTGTGACGTCACCATGCTACTGTGATCCCGGGAGGATGGGCAACTTCTCTTACATGCGGTTTTATGCTGTTCTACTGTAGTGCAATCTTTTATACCTGATTAAAGTTCCATAAGTTTTTTACACTGTGGCGAGTTTTATATTTTCTTTTCAGGGAATGTCACTGTATGGGATATCCTGAGGTGGACCATATGTTGTATTGGTTTCCGAGGAGGACCGCAAAAGTGACTGAATCATGCTTGCTGATCTGATATGATCCTTTTGTGTATGGTGGTATTTGTTAACCTCTTCACCTTCCCATTATTTGGGGTTAATCAGAGTCACTTTAAATGATGGACTGACTCCTATTAACATGAGTTTGAACGTGATTAACATGAGTCTGAACACAACTACATCCCCAGTTATAAGAGGGTGTGCACACTTATGCAACCACATTATTTTAGTTTTTTTATTTTTACTCCTCCCCCTCCTAAAAGATTTCAGTTGGTTTTTCAATTGAGTTGTGCAGTTTATAGGTCACATTAAAGGTGGAAAAAGTTCTCAAATGATTTATCTTTGTCTCATTTTTTACATCACAGAAAACTGACATTTTAACAGGGGTGTGTAAACATGTAAACTTTTTATAACCACTGTGTGTATATATATATATATATATATATATATATATATATATATATATATATATATATACACAGTTGTGCTCATAAGTTTACATACCCTGGCAGAATATATCAGAGAATATGAATGATAACACAAAAACTTTTCTTTCACTCATGGTTAGTGTTTGGCTGAAGCCATTTATTATCAATCAACTGTGTTTACTCTTTTTAAATCATAATCACAACAGAAACTGCAATAAAACGGCATGGATCCCCCCGCCTCAGTCCATTACCAGGCCCTTTGGGTCTGGTATGGAAATTAAGGGGAACCCTTTGACAAATAAAAAAAAATGGCGTAGGGGTCCCCCCCAAGCCAGACCTGTATTTTAAGGGGAACCCTGCATCAAAAAAAAAATGGTGTAGGGGTCCCCTCAAAGTCCATACTAGACCCCCAAAATCCATGCCAGGAAAAGAGGGGGGACGGGAGAGCGCCCCCCTCGTGAACCATACCAAGCCACATGCCCTCAACATGGGAAGGGTGCTTTGTTGATGGGGACAAGGGCCTCATCCCCACAACCCTTGCTCGGTGGTTGTGGGGGTATACGGGCGGGGGGCTTATCGGAATCTGGAAGCCCCCTTTAACAAGGGGAATCCCAGATCCCAGCCCCCCCATGTGAATTAGTAATGGGGTACATTGTACCCCTACCATTTCACAAAAAAAGTGTCAAAAATGCTACAAAAGAGACAGCTTGGGACAAGTCCTTTATTAAAAAATAGGGGGGGCAGGATCTGGGGGTCCCCTTGTTAAAGGGGGCTTCCAGATTCTGATAAGCCCCCCACCCGGTCAGACCCCAAAGCACTCCCCATGTTGAGGGCATGTGGCCTGGTGTTCAGGAGGGGGGGGGCGCTCTCTAGTCCCCCCCTCTTTTCCTGCGGCCTGCCAGGTTGTGTGCTCAGATAGGGGTCTGGTATGGATTTTGGGGGGGAGCCCTACGCTATTTTTTCTACATTTTGGTGCAGGGTTCCCCTTAAAATCCATACCAGACCTGAAAGGTCTAGTATGGATTTTAGGGGGGGGCCCTAAGCCATTTTTTTTATTTTGACGTGGGGTTCCCCTTAAAATCCGTACCAGACCTGGAGGGTCTGGTATGGATTTTGAGGGGGACCCCATGCCATTTTTTTTTAAAATTTTGCCGCAGGGTTCCCCTTAATCAGGCCTGGTATGGATTTTGGGGGGACCCCCACGCATTTTTTTTTTTATTTTTGGTTCGGAGATCCCCTTAACCACTAGCTTCCCGCCCACTGTCATATGACGGTGGGACGAGGCAGCTCTTGTTCTTCGACGGATGTCATATGACGTGATCGCCTTCCCGAGCCACTAGGGGGCGCGTGCCGCGTCACTGGGGTCCCGGTGCGCTTTCCCGGCGGCCATGATATCCGCTGGGCACCCGCAATTGCCGGGTAACAGAGCAGGACTCCGCCATACCCCGCCATACTCCGCCATGCCCCGCCATACTCCGCCATGCCCCGCCATGCCCCGCCATGCCCCGCCATACTCCGCCATGCTCCGCCATGCCCCGCCATGCTCCGCCATGCCCCACCATGCTCCGCCATGCCCCGCCATACTCCGCCATACCCCGCCATACCCCGCTATGCTCCACCATGCCCCGCCATATTCCGCCATACTCCGCCATACTCCGCCATACCCCGCCATACCCCGCCATGCTCCACCATGCCCCGCCATACCCCGCCATGCCCCGCCATACTCCGCAATACCCCGCCATACTCCGCCATGCCCCGCCATACCCCGCGATACCCAGCCATACTCGGCCATGCTCGGCCATGCTCGGCTGTACTCGGCCTCTGTATGTGGCCAGGCTGTGGAAGTCTCACACATGTGGTATCGCCGTACTCAGGAGGAGCAGGGGAATCTATTTTGGGGTGTCATTTTTGGTATGTCGTCATACGACGTCCTTGACTTTGTGCGGGGATATCTGAATGATGGGTGCAGCTACAGGCATCATTCAGATATCATCTTTTTCAGCCAGCGATTCCCTACACCATAAGAACGATCATAGCGGCTGTTCCACTGCTTGATCATTCTTACGGGAGGCGAGAGGGGACGCCCCCCCTCTCGCCGCCCTCAGGTGCTTCTACCGACTCACCGCTACGATCGAAGCCAGGATCATTTTTTTTTTTTTTTTTTTTATTTCAGGCTTCCCAGCCTAGAGGTGAGATGTGGGGTCTTATTGACCCCATATCTCACTGTAAAGAGGACCTGTCATGCCATATTCCTATTACAGGGGATGTTTACATTCCTTGTAATAGAAATAAAAGTGATAAAAAAATTAATTTTTTGGAAAAAAGCCTCAAACTAAAATAAATAACGTAAAATGAACAATAAAAAAAAAAAAATTTCCCTGTGTCCCCGTGTGCTCGCAGTCAGAAGCGAACGCATACGTAAGTTGCGCCCACATATGAAAATGGTGTTCAAACCACACATGTGAGGTATCGCTGCGATCGGTAGAGCGAGAGTAATAATTTTGGCCCTAGACCTCCTCTGTAACTCACAACATGTAACCAGTAAAATTTTTTAAAGCGTCTCCTATGGGGATTTTTTAGTAGCGAAGTTTGGCGCCATTCCACGAGCGTGTGCAATTTTGAAGGGTGACATGTTAGGTATCTATTTACTCGGCATAACTTCATTATTCACATTATGTAAAAACATTGGGCTAACTTTACTGTTTTGTTTTTTTTTGAAAGCACAAAACAGTTTTTTTTTCAAACAAAACGTGTTCGAAAAATTGCTGCGCAAATACAGTGCGAGATAAAAAGTTGCAACGACCGCCATTGTATTCTCTAGGGTCTTTGCTAAAAAATATATATATATAATGTTTTGGGGTTCTATGTAATTTTCTAGCAAATAAATGATGATTTTTACATGTAGGAGAGAAATGTCAGAATTGGCCTGGGTGCTCCAGAACGCCTGATGGTGCTCCCCTGCATGTTGGGCCTCCGTATGTGGCCACGCTGTGTAAAAGTCTCACACATGTGGTATCGCCGTACTCGGGAGTAATAGCAGAATATGTTTTGGGGTGTAATTTGTGGTATGCATATGCTGTGTGTGAGAAATAACCTGCTAATATGACAATTTTGTGAAAAAAAAAAGAAAAAGAAAAAAAAAATCTTGATTTTGCAAAGAATTGTGGGAAAAAATGACAACTTCAAAAAACTCATCATGCATCTTTCTAAATACCTTGGAATGTCTTCTTTCCAAAAAGGGGTCATTTGGGGGGTATTTGTACTTTTCTGGCATGTTAAAGTCTCAAGAAATGAGATAGGCCGTCAGTACTTCAGGTGTGATCAATTTTCAGATATTGGTACCATAGCTTGTGGACTCTATAACTTTCACAAAGACCAAATAATATACACCGATTTGGGTTATTTTTACCAAAGATATGTAGCGGTATACATTTTGGCCAAAATATATGAAGAAAAAATTACTAATTTGCAAAATATTATAACAGAAACGAAGAAAAATGCATTTTTTTACAGAATTTTCGGTCTTTTTCCTTTTATAGCGCAAAAAATAAAGAACCCAGCGGTGATTAAATACCACCAAAAGAAAGCTCTATTTGTGTGAAAAAAAGGACAAAAAATTCATTTGGGTACAGAGTTGCATGACTGAGTAATTGTCATTCAAAGTGTGAGAGCACCAAAGGCTGAAAATTGGTCTGGTTAGGAAGGGGGTTTAAGTGCCCAGTGGTCAAGTGGTTAAAAAAAAAAAAAAAATTGGATATTTATTATAACAAAAAGTAAAAAATATTGTGTTTTTTCAAACTTGTCCCTCTTCTTTTGTTATATAGCGCAATAAATAATAACCACAGAGGTGATCAAATACCACCAAAAGAAAGCTCTATTTGTGGGGAAAAAATGATAAAAATTTCATTGAAGTGCAGTGTTGCATGACCGCGCAATTGTCTTTCAAAGTGCGACAGCGCTGAAAGCTGAAAAATGGCCTGGGCAGGAAAGGGGTGAAAGTGCCCTGTATTGAGGTGGTTATTATTCATAGCAGACCCAAGGGGGCTGGTAATGGACTGGGGGAGGGGGGGGGGCGCCATGCCGTTTTTTTCATGGAGTTTTATCTATATTGCCGAGACCCGACAATTCATTACAGCAGCGATCAGTTTTAAAATGACAATTTTTCCTTTAGAAATGTAATTTTGCTGTGAAATGTGCCACTTTACAGGCATACTATAGACACCCCCCAGGCACGATATTTAAAAGCAATATTTCATTTTTATTATATAAAAAGTTAATAAAGCCCTACCATCAACCTTAATATAGAACAGTGATCCAATAAATAATGTGATCCAATAAAGGATGTGATCCTATAAAGAATAAATAAACTAAACATATATAAGTATATTATTTATTGGATCACTGTGCTTTATTAAGGTTGATGGTAGCGCTTTATTAACTTTTTATATATTTACTTTTTTGTGATCTCAGCACACAACACAATAATAGCAGTCACTATCATTTGTTCATCTTAATATAATTTTTGGTTTACAATTTGATATAATCATTCACATTAGCGCTTTAGTAATTTTTACACTATATTTCATTTTTATTGTTTCACTTTAAGCATTAAAAAAAAATCACTGCTCCCGCAAAAACGGTCGTTAGTGGCCGATAGTGACAATTTTTGCATTGATCCATGTCCCCTGGGGCAGGACCCGGGTCCCCAAACACTTTTAAAGACAATAACTTGCATATAAGCCTTTAAAATGAGCACTTTTGGTATTAATGTTAGTGTCCTATAGACTTTAACGGTGCTGCGCGGCTTTCAAATTTGCCCCGAACACTGCATAATGTTTGTTGTTCGCCGAACGGCCGAACAACCAAAGTTCGGCCTGAACTTATACTCGGGCCAAACTGTTCGCCCATCCCTACTCCTCCTATGCTCGCCTCCAGGACTTCTCCTGAGCCTCTCCAATCCTATGGAACTCCTTACCCCAATCTGTCCGATTATCTCCTACTCTATTAGCTTTTAGACGATCCCTGAAAACCCTCCTATTCCTATCCTATCCCACACCTAACAACTGTATTTATATTCCTCCTTCAGCTTATCCTCCACATCTATTACCTTTTGTTTCTCTTGACCCTCCCTTCTAGATTGTAAGCTCTAACGAGCAGGGCCCTCTGATTCCTCCTGTATTGAATTGTATTGTAACTGTACTGTCTGCCCTCATGTTGTAAAGCGCTGCGTAAACTCTTGGCGCTATATAAATCCTGTATAATAATAATAATCACAAAAAAAAAAGGAAAATAATGCAGCCACCACATCTATGGATTGCTAAGCTGCAATATATCATTTTTTGTTTTGTTTTGGGTTAAGATACACTTCAAGGTAGAGTTCTGACACAGAATGTCATTTTTAGGAACAGATATTGGGAATACTATCAAATATAAAAACCATAATTGAGGAAGAAAGGGAGGGTGAGGACGCAGTCGCAGTTGCTGCTACTGACGACTCCTGTCCTGACCCCCCAACAATTGGAGAAAAGTGGGACTATTCCGGTACTGAATTATTGGTGTGTCATAGTTGGTATAAGGAAGAGTTAAAAGATCTTAAAATATAAATTTTAATCAAAGCAAAATAAAATTACAGTTACAGTCCCAATTGCGATTATAAACAACACTCTATTGCCCCGTACACACGGTCGGATTTTTCGATGGAAAATGTCCGATCGGAGCGTGTTGACGGAAATTCCGACCGTGTGTGGGCTCCATCGGACATTTTCCATCGGATTTTCCGACACACAAAGTTGGAGAGCAGGCTATAAAATTTTCCGACAACAAAATCCGTTGTCGGAAATTCCGATCGTGTGTACACAAATCCAACGCACAAAGTGCCACGCATGCTCAGAATAAATAAAGAGATGAAAGCTATTGGCCACTGCCCCGTTTATAGTCCCGACGTACTTGTTTTACGTCACCGCGTTCAGAACGATTGGATTTTCCGACAACTTTGTGTGACCGTGTGTATGCAAGGCAAGTTTGAGCCAACATCCGTCGGAAAAAATCCTAGGATTTTGTTGTCGGAATGTCCGAACAAAGTCCGACCGTGTGTACGGGGCATTAGTCATCATAAAAGGGAAATACCACACAGGACAAAACAGGTGGATTCCGCAAAGTTTGGATGAAAGGTGTATGTTGAGCTGCGGCGACTTTTATTGGGTCCTGCATACCTACGGAAACCGCCTGACTGGGTGAGCTTGTCCTTATCTGTACTCCACTTGTATGATGTTATTGACGATTTTTGTAAACAGTGCTGCTGCAATGATGATTTTTTGTATTTACCTGTATATGATAAAATTTTGTCATGTCATGTTCTAGATATGCTTCTCCTGCGGTGTTTAACTGCGAAACCGGTCGAGACTTAAAGCTCAACATACACTTTTCATCCAAACTTTGCGGAATCCACCTGTTTTGTCCTGTGTGGTATTTCCCTTTTATGATGACATAGAGTGTTGTTTATAATCGCAATTGTGACTGTAACTGTAATTTTATTTTGCTTTGATTAAAATTTATATTTTAAGATCTTTTAACTCTTCCTTATACCAACTATGACACACCAATAATTCAGTACCGGAATAGTCCCACTTTTCTCCAATTGTTGGGGGGTCAGGACAGGAGTCGTCAGTAGCAGCAACTGCAACTGCGTCCTCACCCTCCCTTTCTTCCTCAATTATGACCTCCTGGGATGATGGTACTCTTATAGGGCGTACACACGGTCGGACTTTGTTCGGACATTCAATATCCATGGATTTTTTCCGACGAGTGTTGGCTCAAACTTGTCTTGCATACACTCGGTCACAAAAAGTTGTCGGAAAATCCGATCGTTATGAACGCGGTGACGTAAAACACGTACGTCGGGACTATAAACGGGGCAGTGGCCAATAGCTTTCATCTCTTTATTTATTCTGAGCATGCGTGGCACTTTGTCCGTCGGTATTTGTGTACACACGATCGGAATTTCCGCCAACGGATTTTGTTGTCGGAAAATTTTATCTCCTGCTCTCCAACTTTGTGTGTCGGAAAATCCGATGGAAAATGTCCGATGGAGCCCACACACGGTCGGAATTTCCGACAACACGCTCCGATCGGACATTTTCCATCGGAAAATCCGGCCGTGTGTACGGGGCATTATTCATTACTAATTGTAATTCAGGCCGTGATATATCTTTTCAAATATAAAAACCACATTTTTTTTTTATTTTACTGGTGGAAACATTTTTCCTTTATTTATTGGTGAAATAGTAGCCAAAGCTGGAACTGTAGGCCGGTAACTCTCTGTGTTTGTTATGTGCTCGGGAAGAATTATGGCTCTGGAAATTGATTTCATACAGGTGTATACATATTATAAAATAAGGCCCACTTATGGATTATGACATTTGACAAAAGGTGACTGTGTCATCATAAAGCCTTGATTCCACATTATTGCTTCCAGCTGGGCTGAGTATACAATTTGCAGGATGAAACTAAGGTCACAGTGCCTCGGAGAATAAGCCTTTCATCCTTTATGTTCCTTCCTGGTGGAGTACACAAAGAAACCTCGCATTCAGGCCCTGTAAGGCTCTCTGTATATAGTAAATGTAACCACATTTCTGCAGAATAACTAAAGAGGGGCCATCACTCATTGCAAGATATACTACTTGTAAAGTGACTCGTGGAAAGCGCGACTGACCACATGCCCGCTTTGGTAAAAGGGAAAATGTTCGGTAACTTTGAAAATTTCAGAGTGGAGGGCAAATGAGGATTTTAGGCTTAGTTGTTGGATCTTTTTTACTGAAGAATGGAGAATTCAGATCTTTGGCAAATGACAAAAAAAAATATTGAACCCATGAGATGAAAAAACAGTTGGTAGCAATTCGCCAACAACAGGCAACCACCACTACAGAGACCACTCATCTCTACCTATGGCTATGTTCCTTTGTGTGTAAAGACCTTGCATGGAAGCAGTGATGGAGTCAGAGCCAGATTTATGTCTCAGGAGCCCATGGGCAGAGAATTCTGAAGCTCCACGACCCCCCCTCCCCCAACACACATTAACGGCTAGTTTACACTTGCTTCAAAACAAGGCTTCGGACAGGCTTTGTTAAAGCTCTCTGAACGCTAGTCAAAGCTAGTGTCACTAAATAAAATGGTTATCTTACAGTCCTGTTGACATCTTGCTTTTGCTTTGCTTTGCTTCAGCAAAGCAAAGCAATTATACCCCATGTTGCTGTAGTGGGGCTTCAAAGCGTCTTCAAAGCCTCCATAGAAGTCTACGGCAAAGCTTGCTTGAAGCCTCACGGAAGCCCCACTAAAGCCCTGTCAAAGCTTCACGAAGCCTCACCAATGCTCCACCAAAGTCCGACTGAAGCCCCACGAAGCCTCATCGAAGCCCCACCAAAGGCCCATCAAAGCCCCATCGAAGCTCCACCAAAGCCTCATCCAAGCCCCACCAAAGGCCAAACGAAGCCCCGTCGAAGCCCCACCAAAACCTCATCGAAGCCTCACCAAAGGCCCATCGAAGCTCCACCAAAGCCTCATCAAAGCCCCACCAAAGCCTCATCAAAGCCCCACCAAAGCCTCATCGAAGCCCCACCAAAGGCCAAACGAAGCCCCGTCGAAGCCCCACCAAAGCCTCATCGAAGCCCCACCAAAGGCCCATCGAAGCCCCATCGAAGCTCCACCAAAGCCTCATCAAAGCCCCACCGAAGCCTCATCAAAGCCTCATCGAAGCACCAAGCAAAAGCAAGGTGGAGCTTTGAGTGGTGTTCAGAGAGCTTTAACAAACCGTGTCCTAAGCCATGTTTTGAAGCAAGTGTAAACTAGCCCTTTGACCAAATTTGTTTTGTCTTGATAAAGTACTGCAAAATTTCAGTAAAGAAAAGACTATAGTCAATTTTAGGGCAAATGATCACAATAAACCACCCACATTTTTGTTAAAATATAAAAGATGAGGTTGTACCGATTAAATAGATACCCAACATGTCAAACCTTAAATTTGTGTGCGCCTGTGAAATGGTGACAAACTTCAGTACCCTATATTTTCTATAGGTCCTCAATTTAGTGTTATGCCCCGTACACACGGTCGGACTTTGTTTGGACATTCCGACAACAAAATCCTAGGATTTTTTCCGACGGATGTTGGCTCAAACTTGTCTTGCATACACACGGTCACACAAAGTTGTCGGAAAATCCGATCGTTCTAAACGCGGTGACGTAAAACACGTACGTCGGGACTATAAACAGGGCAGTGGCCAATAGCTTTCGTCTCTTAATTTATTCTGAGCATGCGTGGCACTTTGTCCGTCGGATTTGTGTACACACGATCGGAATTTCCGACAACGGATTTTGTTGTCGGAAAATTTTATATCCTGCTCTCCAACTTTGTGTGTCGGAAATTCCGATGAAAAATATGTGATGGAGCCTACACACGGTCGGGATTTCCGACAACAAGGTCCTATCACACATTTTCCGTCGGAAAATCCGACCGTGTGTACGGGGCATTACAGAGGAGGTCTTGTGCTAGAATTTTTGCTCTCACTCTGGCGTGCGCGGCGAAGTCTAATATGTGTATCGCAAATAACATTTTCACGTGTAGGTGCCCCTGACGCATGCGTTTTGTTTGTATGTGTGTATATGTGTGGGTGGGGGGGGCCTCAATTTTTTTTTTTGAGGGGGGGGGGATTTTATGTGCCTAGGTGTAACTCTTTTTTGCAAAAAAAAAAAAAAAAAAAAGGTACACCCAGCTTAACTTTTTTTTTTTTTTATCACATAGGGGACAAAAAGTCCCAGAAGTGCTGATTTTTAGGTTCTCTTTAATGAGTCATGTAGGGTCCAAAGGACCCCTCATCTCTCTCCTGGGCTTCACTGAATGTTTTGCAATGCAGATCGAATTGCAAAGCATTGCTTCTCAACTACATTAGCTGGGGAAAGTGACAGGGTGACCTGGAAGTGACATCATACACGTGACGTGTGTCTGCTGTTCTCCCTCCCCTCCACCCGCCGGCACCCACCATGTCGGTCCCAGGTCTGCAGATGGGCATGCAAAGCCCAGAATACATGGCGGGAGGTGCGCGCAAGGGGTTGCTGGTACCGGGAGTGTGTGGAAGCAATCGGGCAGCACCGCAGCCGTTCAAATACTTCCACCTGGCAGGCAGGAGTCTGTCTGTTAGATTTACACAGCTGCAGCCACTGGATTGGATTGTGTGTGAACCCCCCCCCCCCCCCCCCGCTGTCAGGTCTGTATGACATACAGATCTGGCAGCGAAAGAGTTAAAAAAAAAAGAAAAAAAAAACTCATACTGATGGGCACCCCTCTAGGAGGGGCACCTGTAGGCACATGCCTACAGTGCCTAGTGGAAAATCCAGCCCTGGATGGAGTAACACATCAATGGTTTGGCTCGTTTCACTTTTCTGAGATTTTGTATTTGCGGAGTTTTTCCTAAGGGAGTCAATGGGCAAATCAACAATGTGACAGTATAAAAGTATAAACACTGTAACTAAACCCAAGAACAGAAATGGGATATAATGCGGTTTACCAGTTCTTAGATGTGGTGGCTGTGTTAGTTTTAATTCTTCAGACAAGTTTAGAAAGTACTTACTGATCCTGCCAGAAATGCTTTGTTCTTTTCACTTCCTGTGAGGCGAATAGAAACCAAAAGAGGCCTTATCTTCCTTCTGTAAACTACTAATCCCCCCACCAATGAAAAAGAGATGAACAAAGGTAGACATGTTTGTAGTCCAACTTATAATAAATCCATCCAGCACCAAAACCCTTGTTTCCACTTTCTTGCTATCGGGAGTGCACAGCTATTGGTAAAACGACAAAGTAACCAAAAAAGAGAGAAAAAGCCAACAATCGATCCATAGACAATTTTAATGAGGTCACAATGCAATAATGATACAAAAAATGGGCAAAAGTACACCAATAATAATAATAATAATAATAATAATAATAATACACCAATGTTTCTCCAAGCATCGGAGCTGCAACGTATCCTGCTTCCAACGGCACCATCTCCACTTTTAGGTGGGAGGTCGAGGGGGGGGGGGGGGGCAGAAAAATGCCGATCACCCTAAAGCTTCGTACACACGATCGGATTATCGACAGGGAATTGTATGATGACAGACTGTTTGCCTAAAATCTGACCGTTAGTACGCTCCATCAGACAATTGTTGTCCAACTTTCTGCTTACAAATGTTGGATAACAGGCTGGTAAATTTTCGGCGGACAACGGTCTGTTGTCAGATTTTCGTATGGTCAGTACATAAATCCGTCACACAAAAGTCCAAAGTACAAACACGCATGCTCGGATTCAATGCTCACCAAATACTAAATTAGCAGAAGGTGGCCAAAGGGTGGCGCTCAAGAGCTGAAATTCCTCGTAGTACGTCACTACATTCGTGTTTGTTGGCCAACAATTGTGTACCGTTAGTTTGCAAGAAAAGATCCTGGCACACGCCCTTTGGACAAAAGTCTGACGCTCTGTCGGCCAACAATTCGATCGTGTGTACCAGGATTAAGGCAGCCCATACATGAGTCCATTTTTTTTGTTCAACCAGTGGACTGAATGAGAAAAACTGACTCTGTTCCCTCATCCACACATAGGAAGATCAGGGAATTCCTTGCTGAGCTATTGTACACTGATAGCGGGGAAACTTCCCTACTGATCAGCGCTGATCGAGGGGGGAAAACCCAACAGAGCCGTTGTACAAAAGCTGATCAGTAGATCAAATTCTGTACAACCAAAGCGCACACACAGTATCTCACAAAAGTAAGTACACCCCTCACACTTTTGTAAATATTTTATTCTATCTTTTCATGTGACAACACTGAAGAAATGACACTTTGCTACAATGTAAAGTAGTGAGTGTACAGCTTGTATAACAGTGTAAATTTGCTGTCCCCTCAAAATAACTCAACACACAGCCATTAATGTCTAAACCGCTGGCAACAAGAGTACCAACCAATCCATGTATGGCCAGCTTTTGGTTGATTATTCCCATTCTTATATAAGTCCAGTTTTTGGTTCTATTTAAATACTTTTTAAATTGCATATTGACTTAGGGCTCATTTACACTTGCTATTAATGGGGGCAGAATACCCCCCCCAGGTTTTACCACCCCTCAATCACTCCCCCTGTCGCGCTTATTGGACAATACTGCCTGCTAAGCGTGATTGAAGCCATGCGGCAATTGCCCCACAACTGTGCACAACACGTAGGTGGTGAGGAGGTAGTACATGTCTCCTCACTGCCTGTCAAATACCCTCTGAAGAGCAATCTGACCGTAGATTGCTCTTCCGAGAGGAAAGCAGGTGTTAACAATCCCTTAGTGAATAGTACTCTTGCCTTGCTGTGCCGGAGTCTTGGGTTAATTAAAGAGGAGTTCCACCCAGGGGGGCCGTCAAAAAAAAAAAAAAAATTAAAAGTCAGCAGCTACAAATACTGCAGCTGCTGACTTTTAATTGGACACTTACCTGTCCCTGGGTCCAGCGATGCGGGGGATCGAAGCCCCGCTCGTCCCCCCCCCCTCCCTCCGCTCGTCGGCGCCGACGTTTCAACTGTGGGCGCCGGGCTGTGGCTTCACAGCCTGGCACCCACTGCGCATGCGCGAACGGCGCCACGTGCCGTGATTGGCCGCTCAATCACCTGGGACCTGTAATGGGTCCCAGATGATTGACAGGAGGGAGGGAGCAGAGCGGAGCCCTTCCTGTGCCGAGGGGGAAGTGATGTCACCAGCCCAGGCAGAGGAACAGGCAGACTACGAGGGACCACCTAGCAACAGGCATTTAGAGGTAAGTGAAAAAAAAAATATCCAAATGTTTTTTTGGGGTTTTTTTTAGAATTTTTGAGGTATTTTTTGTTTTTTTGGGTGGAACCCCACTTTAAGCACCAGGAACGTCTCTTACACACACATAGGATGGACTGGATGGACCTGTGTCTTTTTCCTGCCTACTATGTAACTACACTATATTACCAAAAGTATTGGGACACCTGCCTTTACACGCACATGAACTTTAATGGCATCCCAGTCTTAGTCTGTAGGGTTCAATATTGAGTTGGCCGCCCTTTGCATCTATAACAGCTTCAACTCTTCTGGGAAGGCTGTCCACAAGGTTTAGGAGTGTGTCTATGGGAATGTTTGATCGTTCTTCCAGAAGCGCATTTGTCATGTCAGGTATTGATGTTGGACGAGAAGGCCTGGCTCACAGTCTCTGCTCTAATTCATCCAAAAGGTATTCTATCGGGTTGAGGTCAGGACTTTGTGCAGGTCAGTCAAGTTCATCAACCCCAAACTTGCTTATCCCTGTCTTTATGGACCTTGCTTTGTTCACTGGTGCGCAGTCATGTTGGAACAGGAAGGGGTCATCCCCAAACTGTTCCCACAAAGTCAGGATCATGAAATTGTCCAAAATGTCTTGGTATGCTGACATCTTAAGAGTTCCCTTCACTGGGACTAAGGAGCCAAACCCACACCTCCCAACTTTTTGAGATGGGAATGAGGGACACCTATTAGCAAAAATATGTAGGCATAGGACACGCCCCCTAGAGGATAGTTATATAAAAAATGATTAGTTGAACCCACAAGTGCTTTTTTTACTACTACTATTCCTTTATATTGGCTTTTGAAATTTGCAAATGCAGCAATTTAGAAATTGGATGAAAGATTTAGCGCTGGGAAACACTTTCTGAAAGATAAATACTGCATTTTATATACAACTATATAGATCAGACCAAAATGAGGGACAAATCAAGAGGAAAGAGGGACAGAGGGACATTGCTCCAAATCAGTGACAGCCCCTCAAAATCAGGGACAGTTGGGAAGTATCAGTTTGGGGTGGAGGAATTGGACTGGCCTGCACGGAGTCCTGACCTCAACCCAATAGAACATCTTTGGGATGAATTAGAGTGGAGACAGCGAGCCAGGCCTTCTCTTCCAACATCAGTGCATGACCTCACAAATGCACGTCAAAATTCCCATAGACACGCTCCTAAACCTTGTGGACAGCCTTCCCAGAAGAGTCGAAGCTGTTTTAGCTGCAAAGGGTGGGCCAACTCACTATTGAACCCTACAGGACTAAGGCTGGGATGCCATTAAAGTTCATGTGCGTGTAAAGGCAGGTGTCCCAATACTTTTGGTAATATAGTGTATGTCGCATGCAGCTCTTCCCGTGTGTGAGTTTACTCATAGAGGTAGGTCAGCTTTCCCCACCCAACATCACTCCCACAGTGTGTGCCTCTGTAGATTGTAAGCTCCTCCGGGGACAGTCACCGATGTCAGTGGTCCACATACACTATAAAGTGCTGCAGAATCTGGCGGCCTTGTCAGTAAGCAAGTCCTATAAAATGGATGTGAGAACACCTAGAGAGGCCCGGGGCTCCACACTCCGGTCCCCGAAGTCACAGAACATGAATGTGGTTTGTATATTATACACATTTGTTGGAGCTCTAATTATATGAAATGAAATTATGACTTATTCTGATGTCATCCTGAGTGTGTGGTCTTGTTTCCTCCATTCTGATTGATACGACTCACACCTCATTTTCTGCCCGTGAGTGTGCTTTACACGCTTTTTCCCCATGTCCATGCGTTCACACCAGGGGCCGCAGAGGGGTCTGTGCATTTTCTTGAAAATACAATTTTATTTACTTGTATTCTGGTAGGAAACTTTTTTCATTTATATTCTCATTGTAGAATAAGAATTCCCTCTGTAACATAATATATCTGGTTTAATACAGGAGGAATGGAGGAATTCTTCCATTTTTGCATAGAATTGTACTTTTAGTATCAATGGATCCATGAAATGCTTGAGATGACCTCAACACATTAAGGGCTCATTTTGTGTAATGAAATTTGACCGCTCATTAAAGAGGAGTTCCACCCAGGGGGTCCATTAACCACTTGCTTACCGGGCACTTAAACCCCCCTCCTATCCAGACCAATTTTCAGCTTTCGCGCTGACGCAATTTGAATGACAATTGCGCGGTCATACAACACTGTACCCAAATGAAATTTTTATCATTTTTTCACCACAAATAGAGCTTTCTTTTGGTGGTATTTGATCACCTCTGCGGTTTTTACTTTTTATTTAAAAAAATGTAAAAAACTGAATTTTTTTTTTAAAAAAAGTTTATTTTTTTATATTTTGTTATAAAAAATTTTAAAACGGGTAATTTTTCTCCTTCATTGATGTACGCTGATGAGGCGGCAGTGATGGGCACTGATAGGCGGCAGTGATGGGCACTGATGGGTGGCAGTGATGGGCACTGATGGGTGGCAGTGATGGGCAGCACTGGCAGGTGGCACTGATTGGCACTACAGGTGGGCATTGATAGGTGGTACTTGTGGGCATTGATAGGTGTCACTTGTGGGCACTGTTAGGTGGCACTGTGGGCACTGTTAGGTGGCACTTTAATTGGGCATGTCCCTCACATCCGATCCGGTAATCGGCTTTTTTTTCTACTCGCGCTGTCAGCGTGAGTAAAAAAAAAAAACAATTACCGATCTTTTGTTTACATCATGTGATCAGCTGTCATTGGCTGACAGCTGATCACATGGTAAGGGGCCGGGACCGGCCCCTTAGACAGATCGGTGATCAGCCGAGTCTCAGAGACTCGGTGATCACAACGAGCCCGGCGCGCGCCCTACAGGGCGCGCACAGGGAGCGTGCACAGGGGAGGCCGTCATATGATGGCCTCCCGGGAATGTAGGTCCGCGCTGTAGCCGTCATTCGGCTATAGCGCGGATGCCAAGTAGTTAACCACCTCAATACCAGGCCAATTCTGACACTTTGCTCCTACATGTAAAAATCATCATTTTTTTGCTAGAAAATTACATAGAACCCCCAAACATTATATATGTTTTTTTTAGCAAAGACCCTAGAGAATACAATAGCGGTTGTTGCAACTTTTTATCTCACACAGTATTTGCGCAGGAATTTTTTCGAGCGCGTTTTTTTGGGGAAAAAAACTGTTTTGTGTTTAAAAAAAAAACAAAACAGTAAAGTTAGCCCAATGTTTTTGCATTTTGTGAAAGATGAAGTTACGCCGAGTAAATAAATACCTAACATGTCACGCTTCAAAATTGCACACGCTCGTGGAATGGCGCCAATGTTCGGTACTTAAAAATCCCCATAGGCGACGCTTTAAATTTTTTTACTGGTTACATGTTTTGAGTTACAGAGGAGGTCTAGGGCCAAAATTATTGCTCTCGCTCCAACGTTCACGGCAATACCTCACATGTATGGTTTGAACACCGTTTTCATATGTGGGAGGGACTTACGTATGCGTTTGCTTCTGCGTGCGAGCACACGGGGACAGCGGCGCTTTAAAATTTTTTTTTTTTTTTTTATTGTTAATTATATTTTATTTTTTTTATTTTGACACTTTTTTGGAAAAAAAATAAAAATTGATCACTTTTATTCCTATTACAAGGAATGTAAACATCCCTTGTAATAGCAATATGACATGTCAGGTGCTCTTAATAGTGAGATATGGGGTCAATAAGACCCCATATCTCACCACTAGGCTGGGAAGCCTGAAATAAAAATAAAAAAATAAAACGATCGCCGCTTCCAAGCCAAAGCGGCGCCATTTTTTTGAATGGAGAGGCCGGGCGTGACGTCATAACATCGCGCCCGGCCTCCGACGATCATAGAGACTCCGGGGTCCCAAATAATTGACAGGAGGGAGGGAGCAGAGCCGAGCCCTTCCTGTGCTTAGGGGGAAGTGATGTCACCAGCCCAGGCAAAGGAAGAGGCAGACTACGAGGGACCCCCTAGCAACAGGCATTTAGAGGTAAGTAGAAAAAAATATCCAAATGTTTTTTTGTTTTTTTTTTTAGAATTTTTCAGGTATTTTTGTTTTTTTGGGTGGAACCCCCTTTTAATGCACCTAATGTGTTAAGATGCGCTAATGGTGCTATTGTAATAATGGAGGGGTGGTGCTAGGTTGGTCTAGAGATTAGTATTAACCCACATCCCCAATAGTCTATATATAAGGAAATTTGTTCCTCTTATGGGACTTTAAAGGGAAAAAGCTACCCTGTGGTGATCATGAATGTAAGGTTTATTAACAAAGGGTGTAGATGTACACATATCAACAAAGCAAATAGAATATACAAAAGAAAATTACAGGGTGCGTGACACAGTGGGTATGCAATACAATACATAAGGTTTACAATCATTGACTCCGTTGCATATGGGACACACATACGAGGAGTACCCAACGCGTTTCGAGTGTTACTCTTCTTCAGGGGTGTATGATTGATTGAGGGGGCATCCGATCTGCCCCCAGGGCTTCCACAGGCTGCTCACACCAGGTCTTACCATAGCCCTGTGTGGGCTCTGGAAGTGCGGCGCCCACAGCGCCTTGCCGGCAACACCGTCATTCCACAAGGCAGGGCACTCCTCCTCCTCAACCAGGACACCCCAGCAGGGATCGATGCCCCGCCCCCCCTTTGGACAAACTCTACAACTCAGGTGTCCCCACGCCCTCTGTTGGGGAGTACCCCCTGGGGGTTTGTGTGCCTGGCACTCGTGGCCCACCCACTCTGGATCAGGTGTTGGCACGGAACTGTGGCATTCCGTTCCATATAGGTTTTTAAAGTATTTTAAAGTGGATGCAGTAACATAGGATGTTCCCAAGCAATACTATATGACATGTTTTTGTCGTGCTGGTCTCAATCATACACCCCTGAAGAAGAGTAACACTTGAAACGCGTCGGGTACTCCCTGTATGTGTGTCCCATATGCAATGGAGTCAATGATTGTAAACCTTATGTATTGTATTGCATACCCACTGTGTCACGCACCCTGTAATTTTCTTTTGTATTTTCTATTTGCTTTGTAGATATGTGTACATCTACACCCTTTATTAAGAAACCTTACATTCATGATCACCACAGAGTAGCTTTTTCCCTTTAAAGTCCCATAAGAGGAACAAATTTCCCTATGTATGGTGCCATTGTATGGATTTTTGTGTTATCTTGGCTAGTAATACTTTCTAAACATATCTCAAATGCGCTGTAAATGCCATAGGGTGTTTGTGATGCGTTTGCAGTGGCTCTGGGGGTGCGCACACGCGCTGCCGGAGCCCCGCTCCCACTGTGATTCGACACAGCGGGAGCCAATCAGCAGGTGCGACAATCGTACGGAGAAAGGCAGAACGACCGTCTGCCTATGTAAATAAAGATTATCGTTCTGCTAGTAAGGAAGATGAAGATCTTGGGCTTCTGCTAAGCAGGAACACAGATCTCTGTCTTCCTACAATGCAACAATCCACCACACAGCAAGCACGACCAGGGAACACATTTAACCATTTTTTCAAATGTATTTATTTTTTATTGTTTTTTAATGAAATTTTCCATATTACAACATAGGGTACAAGTAGTACAAAAGTATAAAAATAAACATTCAGCAGTACATTGTAAGTCAATGTAATCTCCTAAGGCACAAATAAATGGATAGTTAACAATCATTGGGTTACCTATAAAACCAAGGAGTTGTAAAAGTTACATTAACCTTAAGATAGTAGACCAATGGTTAAAAGTAGCTCTGTGCTGAAGAATGACAATCTCAGAATGTCAATAGCTGAGTATATTTTGGAAAATAAGTATATAAAATAGAATTAAAATAACATTTTTGTAGAATAAAACATGGGGTGGGGTATAAACAAGGTCAAAGGGAAATAGACTTTGGTCTGACCAATACAGAAGCATAGATGGGGATGAGGGATAATATCATCAAGGAATGTATTTTCAATACATTTAACCCTTTGATCGCCCCTGATGTTAACCCCTTCCCTGCAAGTGTCATTAGTACAGTGACTGCATTTTTTTTTTTAGCACTGATCACTGTATTGGTGTCACTGGTTCCCACAAAGTGTCACTCAGTGTCAGATTTGTCCACATGTCACAGTCCCGCTAAAAATCACTGATCACCACCATTACTAGCCGCCATACATGTGCGGTGATTCGTACAACTGCGGCAGCTGGTTCTTAATTGGTTAATGGCATCCCAGTCTTCGTCTGTAGCGTTCAGTATTGAGTTGTTCCACCCTTTGCAGCTATAACAGCTTCAACTCTTCAGGGAAGGCTGTCCACAAGGTTTAGGAGTGTATCTATGGGAATGTTTGACCATTCTTCCAGAAGCGCATTTGTGAGGTCAGGCACTGATGTTGGACGAGAAGGCCTGGCTCACAGTCTCCGCTCTAATTCATCCCAAAAGTGTGTTATATCGGGTTGAGATCAGGACTTAGCAAAGTCCACAAAGACATGGATGAGTGAGTTTGGGGTGGAGGAACTTGACTGGCCTGCACAGAGTCCTGACCTCAACCTGATAGAACACCTTTGGGATGAATTAGAGCCTAGACTGCGAGTCAGGCCTTCTCGTCCAACATCAGTGCCTGACCTCACAAATGCTCTTCTGGAAGAATGGTCAAACATTCCCATAGACACACTCCTAAACCTTGTGGACAGCCTTCCCAGAAGAATTGAAGCTGTTATAGCTGCAAAGGGTGGGCCAACTCAATATTGAACCTTATGGTCTAAGACTGGGATGCCATTAAAGTTCATGTGTGTGTAAAGACAGGTGTCCCAATACTTTTGACAATACAGTGTATATAGTGCTTGAATATTTGCAGGTCCACATAACATGGTATGCTCTATCACCACATTTATAAACAGATTAACAGTCATAAATGTTTAAACTGGGTAAAAATAAGTTGTTGGTAAACCAGAGATATTTAAAATTAGTTACAAAACCCCGAAGGCGATATCAGGACACGCTTGTTATTCAAAGGTTGGATTTTTATGGTCTAGTGAAGTAAATAAGGCTTATTGCTAAGAAGTGCCAAACATATAAATATATTTTGTTACACAGGAGGAAACAACAAAAGGAACCGCCGTTCCAGGTGAGTAGATCTAGATTAAATCGATTGTGTGGGACTCTTCATCGGGTGCAAGCTCCGGCTCTCCTGCCGTGGAATAACGAAAGTGGCTGCACACCAACGTAACAGAAGTCCATTTATTGAATAATAAAAAAAAAATACATGAGACACACCACAAGTGCAGTGGCCGGAACAGAGATCGACGCGTTTCACCCAACTACAATGTGCTTACTCATCAATATATTGTTACACACACATAGCTCCCAACTGTCCCTGATTTAGAGGGACTGTCCCTGATTTCAAGGGACTGTCTGTGATTTGGAACAAAGTCCTCTGTCCCTCTTTCCTCCTCATTTGTCCCTCATTTTGGTCTGATCTATATAGATGTACCGTATTTATCGGCGTATAACACGCACCGGCGTATAACACGCACCCCAATTTAGGAGGGAATTTTAAGGAAAAAAAACTTTTAGGAGGGAAGTTGAAGGGAAAAAAACTTACATTTAAATGCCCTTCATTGCAGCCTTGTCAGTGCAGCCTTGTCAGTGCAGCCATGTCAGTGCAGCGATGTCAGTGCAGCGATGTCAGTGCAGCGATGTCAGTGCAGCCTTGTCAGTGCAGCCTTCCCCAGTGCAGCCTTGTCAGTGCAGCCTTCCCCAGTGCAGCCATGTCAGTGCAGCCTTGTCAGTGCAGCCTTCCCCAGTGCAGCCTTGTCAGTGCAGCCTTTCCTCAGTGCAGCCTTCCCCAGTGCAGCCTTTCCTCAGTGCAGCCTTTCCTCAGTGCAGCCTTCCCCAGTGCAGCCTTCCCCAGTGCAGCCTTGCCCCAGTGCAGCCTGGTATCCCCTGCCCCTGCTTCCAGGGCTTCAAAATCGCGGTCCGCGATTTGAAAATGGCGCCGCCGGCGCCGAAGTACAGAGAGCCGGTCCTCGGCTCTTTCCGGCGGCTCTCGTTTACTTTCGGTTTCACTCGTAGTCCGGAGCGGAGCTATCCGAGTAGGTTCGGATAGCTCCGCTCGGGACTACGAGTGGAGCCGAAAATAAACGAGAGCCGCCGGAAAGAGCCGAGGACCGGCTCTCTGTACTTCGGCGCCGGCGGCGCCATTTTCAAATCGCGGACCGCGATTTTGACAGTTTGACAGATCGGGATCGGCGGGGATCGGCGTATAACACGCACCTGCGACTTTCCCCTGATTTTAAGGGGAAAAAAGTGCGTGTTATACGCCGATAAATACGGTATATAAAATGCACTTTCTATCTTTTAAAAAATGTTTCCCAGCGCTAAACCTTTCGTCCAATTTGCTGCATTTGTCAATTTCAAAAGCCAGTATAAAGGAATAGTAGTGGTAAAATAAAGCCCTTGTGGGTTTAACTAACTAACTGTATAATTCTCCTTTTAGGCTGGGTTCACACTATTACGAATTGGATGTGGATTTCACTGCATCCGATTCGCATGTCAGGAGACTGTGACCAGCTCTCAATGGAGCTGGTTCACACAGCTCCGGGACGGCTACGGAGTGGTTTGCATTAGAGTCCTGTGCGTCTTCTGGTCTGTTTCTGCTCTGAATTCAGCCAAAAATTCTGACCGAATTCGGACCTGAGACGGTGAACAGGGACTCACCGAACCCCCTGCTGTGAGCCACTCTGCACACAGTGTGAACCCAGCCTTAAGGGGCGTGACAGGGGGTGTGTCCTAGGCCTACATACTTTTGCTAATAGGTGTCCCTCATTCCCATCTCAAAAAGTTGGAAGGTATGCACATGGATTCTGTAGAGTGTTTGCATTTATGGGTCCAAGCAGTGCTGGCTGGTGCTCAAAATTTTTTGGGGGGGGCGCAAACAAACTGAAAAATTCTGAAATATACTGAAACAAAAACCATCAATTGCAGCCACTGTGCCCATCAAATGCAGCCACTGTGCCCAAGAAATGCAGCCACTGTACCCATCATATGCAGCCTCTGTACCCATGAAATGGAGCCACTGTGCCCATCATATGCAGCCTCTGTGCCCATCAATTGCAACCACTGTGCCCATCAATTGCAGCTACTGTGCCCATGAAATGCAGCCTCTGTGCCTCATCAATTGCAGACTCTGTGCCCATGAAATGCAGCCTCTGTGCCCATAAAATGCAGCCTCTGTGCCTGATCAATAGCAGCCTCTGTGCCCACCATATGCAGGCACTGTGACCCCCACACCTCTGTGCCCATCATATGCAGCCACTGTGTCTATCAAATGCAGCCACTGTGCCCATCAAATGCAACCACTGTGCCCATGAAATGCAGCCACTGTGCCATCATATGCAGCCTCTGTGCCCATGAAATGCAGTCTCTGTGCCCATCAATTGAACCGCTCTGCCCATCAATTGGAACCACTGTGCCCATCAATTGCAGCCTCTGTGCCCATCAATTGCAGCCTTCATGCCCATCAATTGCAGCCTCTGTGCCCATCAATTGCAGCCTCTGTGCCCATGAAATGCAGCCTCTGTGCCCATGAAATGGAGCCTCTGTGCCCGATCAATTGCAGCCTCTGTGCCCATCATATGCAGGCACTGTGACCCCCCGCCCCTCTGTGCCCATTATATGCAGCCACTGTGTCTATCAAATGCAGCCACTGTGCCCATGAAATGCAACCACTGTGCCCATGAAATGCAGCCACTGTGCCCATGAAATGCAGCCTCTGTGCCCATCAATTGCAACCACTGCGCCCATCAATTGCAACCACTGTGTCCATCAATTGCAGCCTTCGTGCCCATCAATTGCAGCCTCTGTGCCCATCAATTGCAGCCTCTGTGCCCATGAAATGGAGCCTCTGTGCCCCATCAATTGGAGCCTCTGTGCCCATGAAATGCAGCCTCTGTGCCCCATCAATTGCAGCCTCCGTGCCCATCCTCTGTGCCCATGAAATGCAGCCTCTGTGCCCATCAAATGCAGCCTCTGTGTCCCATCAATTGCAGCCTCTGTGCGCATTATATGCAGGCACTGTGTCCGCCCTCCTGCTCGCTCGCTGTCTGACCGGCACTTACCCCATCTTGCTGGCGGGTCAGGCGGCGAGCTATGGGATGGGTAGCGCAGGTCAGGCGATGGCTCCTGTGTCCTCCGTGCATCTCTCCTTCGCTTCTGCTAGCTGGCCAATGGGATCGCCTATGGCTTCAGCCAATCAGGTGACCGGTATTAGACCCATGCCTAACTATTGGCAGAGAGGCGGTTCAGTTTTAGAAAAGCAAAAAGTCATTTGATTTTCTAACACACCTGGGTGGACTGTGAGTGCAATGTTTTGCGCTCCAAGTCCACCTTATTTGTAGCCTATTCTAATCAGGTGCTTCAAAAAAACCACCCCCGCCGCTGGAAATCAGGCGCCTGGCGTCCTTTAAGGGGCCGGACGCCTGAATAGGGGGTGGCAGCAGCGGCCATGGATAGATTCATGCAATAAAATGCAATGCATGAATCTATCCATTTGTCATATAGGGAATGGCGTGACAGATGGGGCGGCGCCCTTGCGCCCTTAATGGACGGGCCGCCCCACTTCCAAGACAGCCACTCATCTATCTTCAGATATTGGTTCAGATTCAGGCACCAGATGCAGTCTGGGTTTTGAGGGACTTGAAAGCAAACATTTGCCAGCCTACTCCTGACTTTTACCCTCTTCACAATACTTGGATTCTGTGGGCTGCTGACAGCAAGAAATATGGATTGGAAGAGATCGGAGAGGTAGATTGTAAACTGAGATATAACACAGCACTCTGTGCACTGCTGAAAGTTGTCATGGGCCAGGGTCATACTATGTGAAATATGCCATGAAAGAATAGGCACAGCTGTAAGGGATCTAAGGAAAGTTCATTCAAGCCTGAGCAAGTTTCAATATATCACACAATAACCGAATCCTCATAGCAGCATATTTCTATAGGTTCTGAGATTTGTCAGGTTGCTGCAGAGTCTCTGTCTGGACCCCTAGTAGCCCTGCCATCAGATATATATTTTCACTTAATGCCTAGCTTCCCCATCCCAAACAAAAATGCAAATGAAAAATATATCAATTATATAAACCTTGAATTTTAATACAAGGTGTGCTTTACTCTGCATTCACTATGTACATTATACTCCTGACCCCTGCACTGCATTAAGTGTGTTGTACATTATACTCCTGACCCCTACACTGCATTCACTGTGTTGAACATTATACTCCTGACCCCTACACTGCATTCACTGTGTTGTACATTATACTCCTGACCCCTGCACTGTATTAACTGTGTTGAACATTATACTCCTGACCCCTGTTCTGCATTCACTATGTACATTATACTCCTGACCCCTGCACTGCATTAACTGTGTTGTACATTATATTCCTGACCCCTGTTCTGCATTCACTGTGTTGTACATTATACTGCTTATCTCTGTACTGCATTCACTATGTTGTACAATATACTCCTGACCCCTGCACTGCATTCACTGCGCTGTACATTATACTCAGTTGCGGCCTGTCCACTAATGGCACACAGGCTCTGCCCCCCTATCCATGCATCCACCCCCCTAACCTACATGTGCGGCACCGGATGCATGGATTCTATTCAGGTTTTTTTTTTTAAGCACGTGATTAGAGCCAGAGGTTCTAATAGGCTTCAAAAAAGGGTGGGCTCGGGGCACAGAGCACTGCGCCCGAAGCCCACCCAGTTGTGTGACAATAGCGAAAGAATCTTCGCTATTGTCACACTGATTCTCCTCCCGGCCAATCAGGAAGTGGGTCCTGAGATCCGTCACCTGATTGGCTGAAAGGAGATCCGATCCTATTGGCCGCCAGGAGGAGGAGGGAGGAGACGCAGGGGAAGCTGCCTTTGCTTCCCAGGAGGAAACAAAGTCGCCGCCCGGAACACTGCCCGCGAGATGGGGTAAGTGGGGGGCCCCCTAAATAACTGATCAACCCAGGGGGGTGCCGCCCATGACCCGACCCCCCCAACTGTGTTGTACATTATACTCCTCACCCCTGCACTGCATTCACTGTGCTGTACATTATACTAGTGACCCCTGTTTTGCAGACGGGACACAGAGGCAGAGGAGGAGCCTCCATGTTGCCGGGTGCTCTCCTCTGGCTGGCTGAAGAAGGGACACGGAGGTGAGGTTGAAGGCAGAGCCCCCGTGTTTCCCGCTGCGCTTTTGAAAAGTGAGACAAGCTTGTAAAGTACGTTTTTGCGATCTTAGTATGTCAGGATTTTAAAGGGTTCTTCTCACCCCCCCCCCCCATACACCATACATACATACATACAGTCCTCACCACTCCCCCCCACCATACATGTACCATCCACATATACAGTCCTCCCCTCCCCCCACATATACCATCCATATATACAGTCCCTCCCCATATACCATCCATATATACATTCCTTCCCTCTTCCCCTATACACCATCCATATATACAGTCCCCCCCATATCCCATCCATATATACAGTCCTCCCCTGCCCCCATATACCATCCATATATACATTCCTTCCCTCTTCCCCTATACACCATCCATATATACAGTCCCCCCCATATCCCATCCATATATACAGTCCTCCCCTGCCCCCATATACCATCCATATATACAGCCCCCCCCCATATACCATCCATATATCCAGCCCCCCCATATACCATCCATGTACCATCCATATATACAGTCCTCCCCTCCCCCCACATATACCATCCATATATACAGTCCTCCCCTCCCCCCACATATACCATCCATATATACAGTCCTCCCCTCCCCCCACATATACCATCCATATATACAGTCCTCCCCTCCCCCCACATATACCATCCATATATACAGTCCTCCCCTCCCCCCACATATACCATCCATATATACAGTCCTCCCCTCCCCCCACATATACCATCCATACATACAGTCCTCCCCTCCCCCCACATATACCATCCATATATACAGTCCTCCCCTCCCCCCACATATACCATCCATATATACAGTCCTCCCCTCCCCCCATATATACCATCCATATATACAGTCCCCCCCCATACTTTACACTTTGGACAGTGTGAAAGAGAGTGTAACAGACACTCTCAGCTTACACAACTGCAGCCAGCAACCCTGCTGGGATACCATAGTCTGGTCTGAATAATGTGTCCGGGTTTCAGGCGGTCTGAAACCCGAACGCATGATTCCAAACCTGAACTGTCTGGGTAAATCCTGGACAGGTGGCAACCCTACTTGGGTTCCATTCTGCAATATGATGTTAGCAATGAGAAACTCACACAATGTCACTGAACCACTCAGAAAAGTTTTCTAAAGTAAATAATGGAACACAATGAAAAGCATGGATAAACACAAGTTGTAATTGACAATTGGTATCACCTAACGCAGATATACAGAACTTATAACCTTATATTCACTTTTAGGGGTATATGTGAACAGGTGTACAGAGGGATAAGTACTCAATATCTTCAAGACATATATTAAATACCTTCCCACTGAGGCCTCAACACACAGACCAGATTGCAGTATAATATTCTTTACAGTCAATAACACAGTGTACAGTCTAACATATACTCAATGGCTCCCCCTAGGCTGTAATACAGAGTTCAACTTATAAGTAGAGCAGCAATGCTTGGTAAAAGAGGAAGATGATAAAAGTTATTTTAACTCCGGATATCTTCAGCTAGCCTGGTGTTTAACCACTTGCTGTCCGCCATATAGCAGAATTGAAAATGGTTTCAATATCCTGACTGGGCGTCATATTATGCCGTCAGGATATTAAGTCGCTGCGTGCCCCCGGGGGCGCGCATCGCGGCGATCGTTGTTGCGGTGTGTCAGTTTGAAACACTGCAACTCCAAACTAGGTAAAGAGTCTCTGACGGAGACTCTTTACCACGTGATCAGCCGTGTCCAATCGTGGCTGATCACGATGTAAATAGGAAGAGCCGGTGATCGGCTTTTCCTCACTCGCGTCTGACAGATGCGAGTAGAGGAGAGCCAATCGGCTGCTCTCCTGAAAGGAGGGGACTGTGCTGATTGTTTATCAGCACAGCCCCCCCCCCGAATCCCACCCAGGACCACCATCATGACACCCAGGACCACCAGGATGGCCATCCACACTGGACCACCAGGATGGCCATCCACACTGGACCACCAGGTATGCCCCCCTAGACCCCCAGGGAAATACTAATTTGTGCCCAGGCAGCTGCCAATCAATGCCCAGGCAGCTGCAATTCAGTGCCCACTCCAATGCCTACCACTGCCAGTGCCACCAGGGATGCCTATCAGTGCCTCATATCAGTGCCACGTATCAGTGCCCATCAGTGCCACGTATCAATGCCCATCAGTGCCCAGCAGTGCCACCTATCAGTGCCCATCAGTGCCCAGCAGTGCCACCTATCAGTGCCCATCAGTGCCACCCAAAAGAACCCATCTTTGCAGCTTTTCAGTGTCGCCTATCAGTGCCACCCAGTGCCACCCATGAGTGCCCATCAGTGCCGCCTATCAATGCCCATCAGTGCTGCATATCAGTGCTACCCATCAGTGCTGCCTACCAGTGCCCATCAGTGCCGCATATCAGTGCCCATCGTCAGTGCCCGCTCATTGGTGCCACCTCATCGGTGCGGCCTTATCAGTGCCTGTCAATGCCATCTTATCAGTGCCCATCAGTGAAAGAGAAAACGTACTTATTTACAAAATTTTATACCAGAAACAAAAGCAAAACTTTTATTTTTTTCAAAATTTTCGGTCTTTTTTTATTTGTTTAGCAAAAAATAAAAACCACAGAGGTGATCAAATACCACCAAAAGAAAGCTCTATTTGTGGGTACAAAATGATAAAAATTTAGTTTGGATACAGTGTAGCATGACCGCGCAATTGTCATTTAAACTGCAACAGCACTAAAATCTGAAAATTGGTCTGGGCAGAAAGGTGTATAAGTGCCCTGTATTGAAGTGGTTAAACTGCAGTATTTGTAATCCACAAAGACAAAGGACAAGAAATGACTGTAGAACAAAAGATTTGCTGATAACTGCGCCACTGAAGAAATATCACCACCTGTAGATTCCTCATTACATGTGAGTGCAATACAGTGCTGACCTTACAGCGCAGGGGAAAAGGCAAGGCCCCACAGTTCAGCTGTATGATGCCTGTGAAGAAGTAGATTCACCTCCGTGGAACTACAAGTCTCACCTGCAGTCTGTAAAAGAACTCACTCGGTAATGCTGCACTCTCTACTGAAATGGGCAGGTGCCCTCTCAGCACAATGGACTCCAATGGTTGTGAGGCTCCATCCGGAATCCCCTCCTGGTGTCTCCGTCCAGTGAAAATGGCGCCCTGCCAGAACTCCTGATGAGCTGAAGTGCAGGGGCTTCCAGTTGCTCTGAAGCGCAGGCCGGTCCGGTTGCTAGGATGGCAAGGCTGTACTCCCAGATCCCTCAGAGGCAGGTGATCCGGCTCTCTGCTGTATAGGCCGCAGTCTCTCACTCCTGGTCACACACATGGACCTCCTGCTGGCAAGTGTTGAGTGGCATCCAGGAAGGCTGAAAACAGGCCGCGCCTCTCCTTTTATCACTCCTCCCAACAGGCAGTGCTGTGCGCTTTGCATTGTCTGTCATGCAGTTCAGGGCTGATCCAGCTAACAGAGTCACTTCCTCCTCCAAACTACATATCCCACAATACTTTGCTGCATTCCTTCTCAAAGAATAGGAAAAAACCCTAACAGAGCCCAGCAGCCACTAGAGGGAGCCAAACTCATTTGAAACAACAACAAACTATTCAACTATAATAACTATAGTAGCAAACCTTGGCTACACAGATATACAGTTCTCCCCCTTCCATATACCATCCACATATACAATTTTCCACACCCCCCATACCATCCATATATACAGTTCTCCAACCCCCCCTCCCCCCATATACCATCCATATATACAGTTCTCCAACTCCCCCCCCCATATACTATCCATATATACAGTTCTCCAACCACCACTCCACACTCTCCCCTGTACATACTACCCACTGTCATACACCCCCCCCCCCACACTCCTCTCCATACTGCCCACTGTCATACCTTCCACACTCCTCTCCTGTACATACCACCCACTGTCATACCCTCCACACTCCTCTGCTGTACATACTACCCACTGTCATACCCCCCACACTCCTCTCCATACCGCCCACTGTCATACCTTCCACACTCCTCTCTATACCGCCCACTGTCATACCTTCCACTAGGGTGACCACGTGTCCCGGATTGCCCAGGACAGTCCCGCATTTTGCAGGTCTGTTCCAGGCACCTTCATTCCAGGACAATAAAGTGTCCCAGAATGAAACTGACACTGCCACCCACCCCCAGGGCTGATCTGATGCCGCCAAAAAAGGTTGCCACATCGCCGCTTTACTCACTAATTCCCTGAACTTATTCACTCTGGAGAAGAGACGCTTGAGAGGGGATATGATTTCAATGTACAAATATCGTACTGGTGACCCCACAATAGGGATAAAACTTTTCCGCGAAAGGGAATTTAAAAAGACACGCGGCCATTCACTAAAATTAGAAGAGAAGTGGTTTAACCTTAAACTGCATAGAGGGTTCTTTACTGTAAGAGCAGTAAGGATGTCGAATTCTCTTCCACAGGCGGTGGTTTCAGCGGGGAGCATCGATAATTTCAAAAAACTATTAGATAGGCACCTAAATGACCACAACATACAGGGATATATAATGTAATACTGACATATAATCACACACATAGGTTGGACTTGATGCACTTGTGTCTTTTTTCAACCTCACCTACTATGTAACTATTTCGACACCCAGAAGACAACATTCACAAGGCCAGGAGTAAGGAATCAGTTAACAAAAATACAATTGCAAATTACTAAACTAATTAGCTACATACAGTAGGATAACTGGGATAGCTGGAAAAATATAACATGTCTAGACAGGACAGATGTTCCTCTGTAAGCACATATTGTAACTTGGACACCTGTCTGAGTGTTGTTTGCACAGAGTCATTGTAAATGGAAGTTTCACAAGTTCGGAAGTAAGGTACAAGTATCTGGCATCCACTGGACTGGAAAAGACAGGAGACATTCCAGCAGCTGGGAATTTCCAAACAGGTAGACATGTACAATGCAGGAAAATAAACCATGATGTATACTATACTGAACACAGCTGAAATACACGTATGTCAATAATTTTGTCTGCTAAAAGATATCCAATTCTCTCCAGTCTTGTAATCCGAACACCTCTGCCAGACAGCCTAACCAGGTCCCTGACCTCCCGTGTAGTTAAGCAGCAGAGCCTAGTCAAGAGCAAACCACCAGCTTGCTGATAGGACAATGAAGAAGCAGAATCATGCTAATGTTATCCCTGTGCTTTCCCTTCTTGAAAATGTGTACCCGGTATGAGACTAGCATCGCTTTTTAAAGTAATTGAATTCTGATTGGCTTGGTTTTTTTTTTTTTTTTTTTTTTTTTTTTTTTTTACATTTATTTTATTAACTTTTCTCCTTCAATATGTTTTTTTTTTTTAATTTTAAAATTTCAAAATATCACAAGATGAAGTTCAAACATTTAGATGGCCCAACATAGGCCTAGAAAACTATATATTTTACATATAGTTATGAGCCTAGATCAATTATTAGATCAATTATATACGGTAACATGAAACATCTTCTAGAAAAGAGATTCTGGATTCTTACGGAGGATGAGGTCCAAGTATATTTAGACCTTAAACTGTGCTCGGCAAAGGATAGTATTAAACCATCTGACAAATATTACCTGCGGGTAAGGGAGGATCGCCTGACCAGGGCACCCCTAATGGGATCTACATGTGCCCCAGCAGGATCTCCTCATTGGCTTGGTTTTTTGTACTGTTGCACAGGGTAGTACAAAAAGCAAAAATAAAGACAAAATTTGGGTAAAAAGGAAAGGGCAGGATTTCACAATAAAAGAACTGTGTTTTTTAGAATTACGGTATAGGACATTGGTGCCTTGCATTGGTAAAACTTGATAGCTTGATAAAATTACGGTGTCTTCATTCTATCTCTGAAAAAATATGTTGGCAGAATTGAAAAGGTCTGGATGTACAAGTGTTCTGGTCTGTGCCAAGCTAAATTGTGGGTGCAAACATTCGTGTCCAGCTTGAAGAACCAAGCGTGTTAAGGATTGTTAAAGAGGAAGCTTGCTTTAATGCTCTTAAAACACCTCTGCTGGACAGCATAGCCATCTCCCTGACCTCAAGCACAGGTAGGCAGCAGTGCTTGGTCAAGAACACTCCACCCTCCAGTATGCTGATTGGACAATCAAAAATTCAAGGCGTTCTGTGAATGAACCCAGATAATAGTGGCATTCATTGTACTAACATAGACTACTGATTTTCAGCTTCTACAGGGATCCAACAGGTACAGATAATGCAAATTTACATTGGTCAAAGTTAGACCAATATAGCTATGCAATACAAACCATATGTGAAACTTGGTTTTAGCTGAGCTTGGCTGAGAACAGCAGAGTAATGTGGTTGTTTACTAAACTTTAAGATTAAGGCAACAAAAATACCCTACTGATTATGAAGTCATGTCTCACACATCAGACGTAAGTCTTGGTGTTACTTTTATTGCTGTAGACCAGTTCAAGCCATAGAAGATGGCTTCAGGTTGCAGTATATGAAGTGGAGAAAAAGCACTAGGAGACAACAGACATTTCAGCCCGCTCTGCTACTTCACTGAATGGGGGAATCGCCAGTGATGAGGTTCATGTTTAACTCCTTTCCTGTGTGCAAGCATCAAATTATTCCTGTCACCAGAAAAAGACCAGTATGTTTGAGTGTCCAGAGTGACCAGAGGAGAGGACATGGCTGGGAGATTTATGCTTGGACAAACTGGAGCAGCCACGGGTCTAAGAGCAAGTAAGCCATTGGGACACATAAGGTGGATGGCTTCTTCATGGATTGTGACCTTTAGTCAAAAGGGGGTGGGGGGGAAATAGTGGAAAGAAGGACAAAGGGGCAGAGGACAGGTGCACCCATAGATAAAGTAGGAAGCCTGAGTTACAAAGGTAATTTCCATTAAAGCGGGGTTCCACCCAAATTTTGAACAATATCTGTTTGTATTCTCTTCCTTGCCTAGATGCTGACATGCCCTTTAAAAAAATTTAAATCGTCGTAATTACCTTTTATTTTTCTATTCTTCTTTGCACTTCCTGGTTCTCCTCCCGTGGGAGTAGGCGTGTTTCTAGCCTCTCCCAGACTCCTGGGAGCTAGTCTCAGGCTTCCCAGGATTCCACTGAGCATGTGCGGGAACGAGCGGTGAATGCTGGGAGCACAGCATTCACCACATCCAGGAAATAAATGCTTGTGGGCTTCAAATGCCCACAATGAAGATGGAAACCGCCTGCAGTGAATAATATAAGTTATTCTTTCCGACGAAATCTGACACAGGCGGACATATTACACACAATATGTGAGTATGTAATGCTGAGAAGAAAAGTTTGTGAATGAACTAAAAAAAAAAAAAAAAACGATAGATAGGTGGACCCCCGCTTTAAGCTAGAATGACCCTTAAATGCTAGATTAAGTTGTAGATAAGCCCGCCTGTAACAAAAAACTTTAAGACTGAGTCTGACCTATCGCATCTGCTGAGCTTCTAGTTACACAAATTTTCCTTAGCAAATGTAATGTGGTAAAGCTTCACTTTGTAAAGAATGCCCAATCGGGTGCAAGGAAAATAAAAAAAGCATGTTTGCATTTTTGGAGGATGGAAATCAGCAGAGCTTTACCACATTTTCTAAGCTCTGGGGGAAATGAGTGCAACTGCTCTTGCAAAGTGTACAGTCTATTTGCCTTTAGTAAATACACCTCCAAGTGTCTCTTCTGCATTTTGTATTAAAGTATTCTCACCTGCTTGTTTGTGATGTACATACGCACAAGACGAATGAACTCCCACGCATGTGCAGGAGTTATGTCATCCCTGCCAAGCCAGCCAAAATGGCCCAAGATCGGAAACCCGAAGACTGGCCAAACACGTCAGTGGCTAACGAGGGTGCACATGGTCACTGCATCGCTGGAGTGGGGGTGAATATAGTTCCACTTTAAATAAAGGGTTTAATATAACTTTAAAGCTTTTCTAACAGGCAGGCCATATTAGAAACTTCTATATGCAGCGGCAGAGTTTCTTTTAAGCCCTTGTTAGACTGGCTGCCCTCCATGGATCTTTGGCATTCATTCCAGTAGCTCTCCATTACTGCACCCATTAGACTGGTCTATGTGCATTGTAGTAAATGAGCCTTTATTGCTTTCTTAGGCAAGTGGAAGGAAGATGTCATGCCAAGTTTATATCACATCAAACAGGAAAGAAGAAACCGAATTAGATTGAGCTGATTACGGTGCTGACAAGCCATCAGAGCTACAACTACACTGAGAGGTGTGGAGGTGGATAAAGACTCTTTGAGAAGTCAGGATGCTGCTTGAAATGGGATCTCAGCTTTGTATAACATTAACAGCTGTCTACTTATCCTATAATGTGGTGTTGTCATTGTCTGTTAGTTCTAAAGAGCACTCGTACAGCCTGCAAACTACTTTCAGCTGAAAAAACAAACTCTACCAAGGTACGCCTTGGTCCACTATGAAGCATTGAAAGGTAAATGAATACCAAGGCTCACCACAATATTAGCGCTACAAGTTGCGGTCAAGTTCTCAGGTACTGATCATAAAAAGAATAAAAAGTATATACAGTATATATTCAATTAAAATATATATTACCATATTTTAGGTAGACCAAACTTTGGCCAGTGCTACGTAATGGTGGTATGTTTTCCCTGGAGGATATGTGACAGGTTTCAAAATTTGATTCTGATTGTAAAAAAAATATATTCATCATTCAGGGTTTAAAGATTAAATGATAACACAACTTTCATGGGAAAAAAACAGCAAATACTAAAGAATACAAACAAAATAAAAATAAAATAATATAGCATGTGCAATTGCTACACAAGCCATATTGTAATTTAAAGTAGAATTATAGGCAAAACTTTTTTTTTTCATTTTGGATAGCGTAAGGGGGGTGATGTCATGACCCCTGTCAGTTTATTTTTTGCCATCTGTTTCCGATTGGGAAGATTTCCCTTTACTTCCTGTCCCATAGCTCAAACAGGAAGTAAGCTGAAATCCCTGCAAATTAGGTGAATCCCTTGGGAACCCCCAGGTCACCAGAATTAGCGTCCCCAATGAAAGATTTCACCTCTATTACTTTTCTGGGGACAACCTGTTGGAATACATTGTTCATGTATTTTGTGCAACAACTACATCAGCCAGTAGATGGCAGTGTTTATAATTTTTTTAGCTGCATCTAAGGTTAAACTCTATGTCTTTTTGCAGTAATAAAAATTCATGTTTCCTATCTGCAGTTAAGCAGCATCAAAGCCCGCATGGACTGTGCACTGTCTGTTCTGTAGGGCTATTTACAGAATTTTTAACAGGTTATGGCCCCAGGCATAGCCCAGGTACTCACACAAGGAAAATCTGAGAGCCCAGTCATAGCCAGCTACAGTGGATAAGTGCAAGATACAGCAACAGAACAAAATAGGGTTGCAGAAAGAATGAACCATACTATATATGAGAGTGGAAGAACCATTTTGTTTGATGTAGATATGCCAAGCACATACTGGGGGGGAGACAATTATGACCGCATGCTCTCTTTAAAATCGACTACAAGGAAAAACTCCATATAAACCCTGAATTTGAACCATCCTAAATTTTTTGGAAACAAAGCCTATGTGCACCCCCCCCCCCAAATCTACAAAATGGGATGCTTGCGCAATGGAAGCTGTACTTGTGGGGTACAGTGAATGCCAAAAGGGATACAGAATTCTACACCAAGACACAAACAAGGTAACCATCAGTAGAAGTATAATTGTCGATAAAATTTCAGTGTGTTCAAAATTTCATAAACTAACACAAACACTTCAAACTGAGGGAAATTCCACATCAGTGTCACATGAAGATAAGCAACAAGGCGACAGAGAAATGGAAATTAATGCATATTATCCAAATAATATAAAAGAATAAACCGGGCCACAAGAGGCTTCAATCAGGAAATCCACTAGAAGCAATAAAGGCATCCCAGCCAAACTTCTGTCCTATGTTGCTGGAGTAGTAGAGCAAACCAGAGCCAGGTTCATGGGATGAGATGCAAAGACTTCCAACTCATGAGAAACAAAAGTGGATCAGATGCTTTGACAAAACTGCTTTCAAGAAACAGATATATAAAATTGAGATCCGAAATGGGAGTAATATAAGGAGTAGTTGTTGAGTGGGGCTGTTGGAATACATTGTTCATGTATTTTTTGCAACTACATCACCTAGTAGATGGAAGTATTTATTCGTTTTTAGCTGCATCTATGTTTAAACTCTATGTGTTCTCTTTATAATAACATTTCATGTTTCCTGTCTGCAGTTAAGCAGCAACACACTCCGTGTGGACTGCACACTGTCTGTTCTGTTGGGCAATATATACAGAATTTGTAACACAACCCAAAATTCGTGAATATCTTTTACTTTCATTTTCAATGACAATGGTTAACCGGACAAAACAAGAGGGTGAATCTCCCCAATGGGGGCACAGACACCAAAAAAAACTGACAGGTGTTTTAATCCCTCTCCACTCTATCCAAAAACAAAAACAAAAAAACAAAACAAAACAAGTTTTCCTTTTAGTTATACTTTAATGTTATTAAACATTACCTTTCCTTTTCATCCCGTAGCCGCTGTAATTTTCTGTAAAATTCAATCCAATATAGCAACCTGGAGGTGTTCTGTACACCATTTGTGTATAGAACGCACCTAGAAATGTAATTTCCTGCTTGTGTTATTGGTTCATTGATTTTCCCAGAAGTCTGCAAAAAAATTCAAATTTTAGGCACCCCCTGTAATAGGAATTTCAGTTTTGATGAAATACTCTACAAGGTTTAAATACCTCTAAAGGGATGCAGATCCTGCAGCTTTTCAGAACACTGAGAAAGCATCAGGTAATAATAATGAACCAGTCCCTCTCATTCAGAATCAGTATGCAAAGGACATGGTGAAACAAACAGCTAGTTCTTCAGAGCAGAAAAAGTTAGGAATCTGCAACAATTTTTGTTAAAAATCCTTGCAGTGAATGTAATTCACCTAGAGGGGATTATTTTTTTCTTCCAACAAATGTGAAGTTTATAGGTAAGAACACCAGGGGTAGTTGATCCAGGGAATATCCGATTGCTTCCTGGGGGATCAGGAAGGAATTTTGTTTTTTCGCTCTGGAGCAAATTGGATCAAACTTTATTTTTCCATTTTATTTTTGTTTTTGCCTTCATATGGATCAACTGTAGGTATAAGATTGTGTATATGAGCAAAAGAAAAGAGAAAAAACACACGCACTGCAATCTGACAGCCTTAAGCAGAGTATACATCAGATCCTAGCTAATCAAGGATGAGATCAATCCAAAAAATAGTCCCAATATTATAACCCGGGGTTACGTGTATACACATAAAGAGTTCAATCACAATTGCTCCTGGTGGTAGGCTGCTTCAGTGGCGGGCTGGGGGTCAGATAACTGTGAAATCAAAATGCAAGGGGAGGGAAAGAGAGAAGCGCCAAGCCACCTCTGGTGCAGTAACGCTTAATTAATAAAAAAATAAAATAAACAAGCATAAAATACACTCACATTATGTAAAAATCAGCAGGCTTGTCAGGGTGACAGTGTGAATCTGAGGGAACCCATGGAACAAGCGACAGGTACAGCGTAGGAAAGCTTCCAATGAGGCCGGAGTGTAACATCTAAGGACCGGTAGAACCGGCAGCAGATGCCACATGTATCAGTCTCCACTGTTGCTCGAGTGAGATCGGGGAGACGCCTGTTGGAAAGCTCGGTGACGGAGCAAAGGAGAACTGTCAAAGCCTGGTTGCTTCTAGTTTCTGTTGTTACAAAGTGGGAGGAATGACTCTCACTATGTCTCAGGAAACGAATGCCACCAATAGCATCCTTGCAGAGCTCCCTGATTGCCTGGGAGAGCCCAGTAAATGTGGTGGCAGTGGGCCTTTCCACCGCCTATAAAAGTAATCCAGCAGCTCTTTAGCCACTTAGATTACTTTTACTAGCCTTAGAATCGCCGGCTGAAAAAAGTAATACGGATCGCTGGACGGAAAGTAGTTAAATATGAGGGTATGCTCCTGGCACTTATTAGAACTGAACAAGCAGCTTGGACAATCATCTAAACATCCTCAACTTCAGACCTTCCCTTTGACACTCTATATAAGGAGGTGAGCTGTAATTTAGATAGAAGAAGGCCTGTCGACGTAGTGTATCTAAATTTTGCTTACATTTGATACAGTACCCCATACATGATTCATTTACAAGTTAATGTCTTTTGGCTTTGATCATCTTGTATGTACCTGGGCAGAAAACTGGTTGCAGGAGTGCATCCAAAGGTTGCTAATTAATGGAATATATCATGAGTGGGGTGCCCCAGAGCTACGTCCTCCTGGGATCAATTCTGTTTACCGTATATACTCGAGTATAAGTCGTTCCGAGTATAAGTCGAGGCCCTAATTTACCACAAAAAAATGGGAAAAACTTATTGACCCGAGTATAAGACGAGGGTGAGAAATGCACAGCTACTGTAAGTGGAAAAGAGGGTCAACAATGCCCATTTGCAGCCTCACTGTGCCCATTTGCAGCCTCACTGTGCCCATTTGCAGCCATAGGTCCCCTGAACTTCAAACTTGGTAGTTAAGGGTTCCTAGATGCCCCGTAGCTGCAGCCAAAATTTGGGGTCTCTGAACCCAAAGGGTCCCGAAATGACATTGCAGCAGATGGACACAGTTGACCGAATTTGGGGCCCTGTATCTTAGGGCCACTTAGTGCTAAGAACCCCAAATTTGGTGTGCAAACCAAGTGGAACTAGCACCATAAAATTTCCAAAGCTGGGGTTTCTAGCACCAAGTGGCCCCGAGATACAGGGCCCCAAAAATCAGTTCAGAAAATGTCAAGCACTTTTCTACAGCAGAGAATGACATTTTCCGAACCGGTTTGGGGGCCCTGTATCTCAGGGCCACTTAGTGCTAGGAACTTCAGCTTTGGATATATTGTGGAACCAGGTCCACTGGGTTTGCATACCAAATTTGGAGTTCCTAGCACCAAGTGGCCCTGAGATACGGGGCCCCAAAGTCGGTTCGGAAAATGAAATTTTTTGCTGCAGAAAAGTGCTTGACTCGAGTATAAGTCGAGGGGGGCACTTTCAGCACTAAATAATGTGCTGAAAAATTCGACTTATACTCGAGTATATACGGTAACTTGTTTATAAACGAAGTTGGAGTAAATAGTTTAATCTCTGTGTTTGCTAGTTATACAAAGCTAAGCCAGGCTATAACTTCAAAACAAGATACAACAACTTTACAAGAAGACTTCCAAAAAAAATAGAGCAATGGGCAGCTTTATGGCAGATAAGGTTTAATATTGAAGAATGTAAATTACTGTATTTATCGGCATATAACACGCACAGATGTATAACACGCACCTTCATTTAAGGAGGGAAGTTTCAGGGAAAAAAACTTAACTTAAATTTTAAATAAAGAACTTTGAAACAAAAGGGTCATGCCACTCAATGCAGCCTCACCATTGCCCATCTGCAGCCTCACCATTGCCCATTTGCAGCCTGATCAATGCCATCTGCAGACTCACAATTGCCCATCAATGCAATGCCCATCTGCAGCCTTACAATTGCCCATCAATGCAGCTTGATCAATGCCCATCTGCAGCCTCACCTGAGATTACTGCTGCCTCGGAGGGGACAGGGAGGGGGGTGGGACAAGCACCGTCAGATTACATACAGCGTAAATCTCCTGTTTTACGCGGCGGCCTCTTTAATACAAAGTCCTGCCTCCTGGACCAGCTTCTATGATAGACAGAACACTGGTCCAATGCCGGCCCAGGAGACGGGACTTCCTATTACAGAGGCCGCTGAGTAAACAGGAGATTCTCGCTGTATGTAATCTGACAGCTCTCGTCCTGCCCCCCTCCCTGTTCCCTCCTAGGCAGCCCAAATTGCAGTATCCACATATAACACGCACACACTATTTGCACCCGATTTTCAGGATGAAAAAGCGCGTGTTATACGCCAATAAATACAGTAATTCACTTGGGAGCTAAAAATATAAATGCAAGTTACTCGCTAAGGAGAGAACCTCTGGGGGAACTAAGGATGGAAAATGATCTGTGGGTCCAAGAGAAGCACAGATTCAGCAATAGCGTGCAGAATGCAGGACCGGCAGAATATTAGCATGCATTAAAAAGGGTGTTTAATCCAGAGATAAAACCATAATTCTACCAGAAAAGGTTTTCCTTGGAGTTCCACTTTAAAAAAAAAAAATAACAAATTTCTGCTCCATAGAGATAGCTCCACATGAGTGTGGGTACATTTGTCTAAATCTCAGTGAGATGTCCAAGCTTGGACCAACCTAAATAAAACTCTGTATAAGCCTCCTCCTTAAGTCTTACATAGCTTGCTCTGGGTTAACCTTTTGCTGTCTTCAAAGATCAGGAAAGTACAATGTAGAAAATTGCTAAAGTGCTACAAAAGAGGAACCACAAGAAAGTCTTAGGAAGAAACCCAGTGAACATCTGCTTGGCTTTAAGTTTCTACCCAGGGGATTGCAGCAGCTGTTTCTGTAGAGAGCAACACACTGCGAAATGGCAAGTGGGCAGGACATACAAAGTGGAAGCATTATAAAGTCAGGATTGTAAAACCTCAGGGTCTGTGAAATCAAATACACAGTATTTATTGTTAATAACTGGTCACCACGACAACCCGCGACTTTTAAATAGGCGGCAACAAGGTTGACGTTGTAAAGGATAAAAGGATAATCTGTGCTGCCATATATTCCTACAAGGTCCCTAGGAGTTGGCAAGTTGCCCCAGTTTATACTGTGAGTGTGACTTGGCAGCTGGCAGCGGGTCCAACTGTCTTGTGTTGTTTTGGAGGTCACACCTAGACATTGTGATTACTCAGTTCACATGTTACATTATCCAATCATTTCAGTTTTTAGCAACCCTAGAACATGTTAGGCATTTGCCTGCCTTTCCAGATATGAGCATACAGTATGCTAGCCAAGCAACTATACTAATTACCTGCCTATCGTACTTATAATTACTAACTTTGAACAAATATGCAGATAAGGGGTTCTGATTCTTCTCCCATTTTCCAGATGTGCTTACTTGTAAGTAACTCAAAAAGTATTAAAGCCACAGACAAGAAGCATTTTCAGACGGATGTCAGCAATAGCAGACCATATATTTCTTACATTTTATATTTTCTTTGAAGTGGTTGTAAACAATCTTACCTTACAATCCACTTTTTACTACAGGTAAGCCCATAATAAGGCTTACCTGTAGCTACTCCAGATATCTCTTAAACGGTTTAGGAGATATCCTCTGTATCAACATGTTATGACGTCATCGGCACATGCGCACTGAAGCAATGACATGTTCATGCCGTTCGTTCAGCTAGTGTGCCGTTACCGGTGGCTCCCACGTGCATGCGCGGTAGTGACGTCATCGCGCTCCGGCCAATCAAAGCGCCGGAGCCTGCGATACCCAGAAGTAACTCTGGGAGCAATGTTGCCAGTTGGAGCTGTGTACTGGGACCGCTGCGGGGGCTTCGATCTAAGGTGAGTATTTCATAATGAGCTAGTATGCTATGCATACTAGCTCATTATGCCTTTGTCTTGCAGTTTTTTTTTTTTTTGTGGGTTTACAACCACTTTAACTCAGTGTGTAGAAGGAGGCGTAGGAAGGGGCTAAGTGGCTCCTGTCTTTGTGTGGCCACTAGAGGGTTCTTTTTTCCCTAGAGCAGGGGTGTCAATCTCATTTTTTCATCAGCAGTATGGTTGCCCTTAAAGGGCCCGGTATCTGGGGTGCACCACGTACAGAGTACAGGGTACAGGAGTAGTGAACAAGTACATTAAGTTCATGTGAAACGCATATACCCTGTATCCTGTTTACCTCTGGCATATGTGACTACTGTCACTATGTGTCACTAAACAATTCAGGAGCAAAGCCTCATTCCAATAAAAGAATGACACTTTCTTCCCATATATTTTCCTTTTAATGGAAATGAACTAAAGTAACTTGAACAGTCCATCCCTATCTCTGGGCAAATTATATCCTTTCGATAAAGGAAATCCAGCTAGCAAAAAGTCTTTGGATTTGAAAGATGAATAAAATCTCTTGATAACGGAGATCTCTAAACACTGACACTATCTGGCTATATACCCCAAAGTTCTTTTCCTTTTTTTTTTTTAAGGAAGGAGAATAGAAGACAACAGTTCTTTTTCATAATCACCAGTAAAACCAGGGATCTGGTAATGTCAGTTTCTTCAATAGTTTATCCACGGTAGTGATAAAGTACACAGTGTCATCTTTTCCAGGTCTGCAAATGACCACCTTGTCAGCATAGATGTGCCGACCATAGTTCCAATGCAGCAAACATCCATTGAAGCGTTCATCCATGGCAACAGAATACCCAGCTTTCCGGAAAGGTTTTGGCACAGACAAATAGTCCCTAACAGCTTCAGGGTACCACTGTTCCCGGTTGGCCTCAATTTCCTGCATAATTTCCTGAGTAACATAGGGAAATTCCAGACCATATTCTGTGGCAACTCGTTTGGTGAGCACTCTCTGCAAACGGGCAAGTCTAGGCAAAGTTCTATTTTACCCCAAACCAGGAGGCACACAAGAATTTTGTGATTTGCGCACCATAGATCCGATGGGTGTTGGCTCAAACTCAAGCAAACTAGCAACTTTAGACAATGTCTCTTTGGTAGTACTGTGCGGCTCCACACAAGGTGATGTCTTCCCAGAATCCAGGGCTGTCCATTCTGAGAAAGTAAGGGCAGAAGCAACATGTTCACCCTGGGCCCACAATAGTTCCTGTGACATTGTCTCAAACAAATCATCATCACCGGAGAGATCTGACATAGAATCTATCTCCGAGTCTATCAACTATTCCGCTTGCAAATATTTACAAAGAGTCCCAGATATGCTCCCCTTTGATCTCTCACCCGTTCCTGACATGGACTTCTCCGGATCCATATATTTCTCCGGCTCCGGTTCGGGTAGTCTCTGGGGTAGGCCTCGACCATGGCCGCGGGAAGCCGTCACATACCCCACCTTCCTTTGGACAGGTGCAACGGGGATAGGTGTGGTAGAAGTAGAAATGAAAGTGATATCTGCTGATGAAGCGGTGACAGCAGCATCTCCCTCAGAAGCACTCTCAGTAGCAGGCGAGACCACAGCCTGTTGCTCTCCAACAGCAATGGTAGCAGCTTCCACTGTGGCGATATCTGTAGCCCAGTCCACACGATAAGCACGGGGCGACATTGTAGGTTGCTCCACTGTGAACAAATATTCTCCGCACTGCAAACATCGAACAAATGGACGGAGATGTATGGCCAGTCCTTCACACTTGTGGCAAAGCATGCCCAGCCCTTCGATATCTGCAACAGTGTATAGCACGAACCGCCCCCATTCAAACGAATGCCGGTATCTGTAAGCAGGGTTCCGGTCAGCGTAGCAACCCCAGCGGTACTCGTAGGGAACATCTTGGACCCCATAGCTGACGATACCAATGTAAAAGAAGACATGGTTGCACTCTGATCCTCTCAACACGATCATGAGGCCTCTCTTCTCTTTTGGCGCCAAGACACACATACCCGCGTCCCACGTGGCAATAAGTAGATGTGGCTCTTCCCACTTGTTCCTCTGATCACGTAGCTCCCGGGCTTTTACTTCTCACCCGCAGCCTAGCAGTCAGAAATAAAGTCCTGCAATTTAACCCCTTCTTTTCCTGAAAAAAAGTGACAAAGTCCAGAAACCTCTTCTAGTACAAACTGTCGGTGAAAGACTTCTCAGGGCTGCTTAGGGTAATGGCAAACAATCCCGGACGACGCCCCCACATGTAGCACTAACTCACGATGGAGCAGCTGATTTAAAGCGGGCTGTTACCATCACCTTTTTTACCTGTAATTTCACCAGTACCGGGTCTAGGGTCTCGTTGAGCTTATTATCAGACAGTGAAGGCACCAGTCACTTGAGTATTTTTTTTCCAATACTTTAATGGGAGATAACTGGAAGAAGTAGCAGGAAATAGGTAGAAGAAGAGTTGCAGGGAAGTTCAAATACATTTTCTTGGTGTAACACTAAGGAATTGAAATCTTAGGAATGAATATACTTTCCTTTCAGGATTAAATCTTTGCCCGCCCGGATAGGTCTCTCTCACCAATCTAGCAGCCGGTACGCAGCACAAACAAAAAGTCTCTGCCACAGACTTGAGTGAAATAAAACCCGTACGATCCTCTGCCACAGGATGTAGTGGTTTTCGATGAACAGTAAACACAGTACCAGAACCTTAAAGCCGACCCTGCAGTACTTGTGCGGTAGGGTAGTTTAGGATACGTCCTCCAATCGAGTCACCAGGCCCTTCTTAAGACCAGCCTTGCATGGTCAATTCCAAGATGGGTCCTCCCCTGGATCTTCCCGATTGTCTGGCTTCTTCCCGCAGGACAGACAGCACAGGACCATCCCAGCAATAGCAGGCCCCAGACAGGCTTCTGGGTCCACCCGCTTGGCTGCCGCAACGCAACCCTCCAGGAGGTAGAACTCACTAACCCATACCTCTAGGCCAGGAGGGCCACAAGGTAAAGATCCCTGAAACATGGCTTCTGTCCCATAAATACCCTCTCCCAGAATGCAACTCAGAGGACCACCTCCGCCGAGATATCTCCGGGACAGAAGAGCACTCATACACTTCAGCATGTTGCCTTTCCAACACCGACCCATGGTGACAACGACACCCACAGGCACAGTGTGAAACTGCACGCAACACAGCCAAACTGGAACAGAGCCTAAATCTGACAATAAACTAAATCTGAACTATGTACAGAACAGATGACCTACTAAATTTACCAATAAGTGGTAGATTGAAAAATCTACCAGTGCTACATATATATACATACATATACAGGAAACGACAAAAAGGGATTGCTGCACAAAAATGTTTTAATAAAAAATGTAATCAAAACATCCAAAATATATAGGCCATCATCGTAACAGTTTCGGGCTAATACAGATCACGCCCTTCTTCAAAACATGGTGCCTAGGGGGTGTGATCTGTATTAGTTCAGTTTAAGGGCTTGTTGGCCCACTTTTATAAAAAGAAAATGTTCATCCAGGCTTACCTACGCAGGGGTTTTCAATCTTCACACAAAGATTAAATATCCAGCCTCCTGGCTCAATTTCGTAGGAAAATAGAGCCTCCTGGCTAACACACAACACATTGCTGCTCAGGCCTTCCACTTTAGACACTGGTCTGTCTCCCACAGACCATTCCCTTGTCCGTCCATATAGACAACAGCCCCCTCACTTCTCTGACCCTCAGGTCTGGGTCTCTGACTACTCCAGTACACACATGCATTCTCTCTTGCAAGCCTGGACTCCTCGGTAGAGTAGAGCCCAGAACCATGGTAAGTTGTGTACAAATAGCTCAGCACACAGCTGACCAGTCAGTGTGCTGGTGGATCACAAAATCAGGACCCGGGACTAGGGGTTTCATCCCACCCGGATCTCTAAGATATCCCCGGGCTCAAGGTGCCAAAGTGGACTTTTCTAAGAAATGAGGAAACTGACAATCCATTTTCCTCCCAAATACGCAAATCCCCTGGAGCCCCTCAACCTGCCGGGTTGAGAATCCTGCATCATTAACCTGGTGGGGTACCACACTGCCGCAATATATATACCTATTTGAGCTTTAGGGTGCAATAGGCTGAGCACATCTATGGGCTTAGGAGAAACATAACACATCCAGAAGCTCAGGCTGGCTACAGTCTAGCTGCAAACACGAAATTTAGACTAGAGACACTCCAGCTTAAAGCAGGGCCTGTAATACTGTAAGGCAAAACAAAAAATTGTGGTTCTCCTAGAATTACGAATCAGCTTTGTGACCAAAGCTAACTAGCAATACTAAGAATGCTTCGCACAAGCTGAGGTCAATCATGTACACATAAGTGTAACTAATGCAGAACACATTTTACTACAGATAAAAGTCAATGTAAAATGCTGTACAGCATTGTTTTATTATATGATATACTTTCTTCATCAGGACAGAAGAAAGCAATTTGTTTCTTTATCCCATATGTTGCGAATTTGGGGAAATGTTGAGATATTCAGCACATACGCAGTCAAGGTGAACCATACCTCTTGCTTTAGAATGTTGGAAGTTGAAGGACCCCTGTGAAGACTTAAGGGACCCCTATGAAGCAGCTTTGAATTTGTGCGCATGTGGAAATTTAACACAGAACACAAGAAAGATATAGATCAGAGTGAGGGCTCTGACAGGAGAAGAACTGTGCTACGAACATGAAAGATATTACTGATATCGTACAAGATTGCAGAATATTATGGACACACGCCGTAATGTTAAAATACTCTGCCTCTGAACTTCTCTCAATGAACTCCTAAAAGAGTAAGAAGATTTAAAGAAGTATTGCCACCGGTATAAAATATTTGTTGACCTCTTGTCCCCAAGGTAACACATATGTGCGGCGGCAAAGAGGATGGGTTTGCACCACTTGCTGACCAGGGCTTTTCTCGAAACCTTTTGTTTAAAAGTTTTAATCAGTATTTTTTGCTAGAAAATTACTTGAAACCCCCAAACATTATATAGATATTTTTTAGCAGAGACACTAGGGAATAAAATGTCAATCCTTGTAATATTTTATGTCACACAGTATTTGCTCTGCAGTCTTTCAAAGGCAACTGTTTTGGAAAAAATACACTTTCATGAATTAAAAAAAAACAAAACACAATATTTACCCCAATTGTTTTGTATGATGTGAAAGATGATGTTACGCCGAGTGAATAGATACCTAACATGTCACGCTTTAAAATTGCGCACGCTCGTGGAATGGTGACATACTACGGGACTTGAAAATCTCCATAGGCAACATTTTAAAACATTTTTTACAGGTTACCTGTTTAGGGTTACAGAGGAGGTCTTGCACTAGAATTATTGCTCTCACTCTAATGTTCGCGGCGATAAGTCACATGTTTGGTTTGCATACCCTTTACATATGCTTGCGCAACTTACAGATGCATTCACTTCTGCGTGAGAAAACAGGGGGATGGGCCACTTTACTTTTTTTTTTTCCTACTTATTTTACTTTTTATTTTTTACTTTTACACTGTCCCTTTATTTATTTTTTTATCACGTGTATTCCTATTACAAGGATTGTAAACATCCCTTGTAATAGAAATAAAGAATCCTTAGATAAAGCCTGGTGATACCCTTCACTCCCATGCACTGCTTACCAGATATCGTGTGACCCCCTGATAACAGATAGTTTAAAAAAGATGCACCTGACACATTCCTGATACCTCTGTTAAATATGTGAGTGCATCTTTTTTATACTGATAAAGGGAAGTGGTTTTACAGTATTATTTTATTGGAGTACTTTTCTTTTACATTTGGCCCGGTGCAGCTTTGGAGCTAAGCTGCTGCTGTTTGGTTGCTGGAGCAGTCTTGTCCACCATTCTAAAAAGGACCCTCCTTCCTACCTGAGATGTCAGGTTGTCTTTGTAAAAAAAAAAAAAAGCGCATATTGACCACTCTTATCAGGGGGTACCCTGAGGAAGTCACGTGATGTGATGTAACACTTAGGACGTGGCCGGAGCACATCGCGTACCGGAAGTGACGTGAGAGTCGGCGAAAATGTGAATGCTTTGTCTTTCTAAGTGTGTATTTAGTGTACTCATGTAAGCAGGCACTTTTTTAATGAACAAATGGTTTTATATGGTAATGCAGTATTAAAGGTTTGTCTACTTTACATGTGGGACGGAATCCTTTATTGAAGAGCTGCAGCTGTGATTCCGGAAGGGGAGCTTATTGATTCCTATTGGATTGGTATCCAAGGCTTATGTTTCATGCCTATGAGGTGAGAGTTCTGGGAGCACAGAGGTGTTGGTGACAGCGTTTTGACTCTCTGAGAACCATTATTATAGGGCGTACACAAGGTCGGACTTTGTTCGGACATTCCGACAACAAAATCCTAGGATTTTTTCCGACGGATGTTGGCTCAAACTTGTTTTGTCTACACACGGTCGCACAAAGTTGTCGGAAAATCCGATTGTTCTAAACGCGGTGACGTAAAACACGTACGTCGGGACTATAAACGGGGCAGTGGCCAATAGCTTTCATCTCTTTATTTATTCTGAGCATGCGTGGCACTTTGTCCGTCGGATTTGTGTACACACGATCGGAATTTCCGACAACGGATTTTGTTGTCGGAAAATTTTATCTCCTGCTCTCCAACTTTGTGTGTCGGAAAATCCGATGGAAAATGTCCGATGGAGCCCACACACGGTCGGAATTTCCGACAACACGCTCCGATCGGACATTTTCCATCGGAAAATCCGACCGTGTGTACGGGGCATTAGACTTTCTTTCACTATATTCACTATTGGAACACTGGATGAGCTACGTCATTGGACTTTATTCACTATATTTAATTCATTTTTCATTTTTTACCTATGGTTTATATACTTATTATGGTGTTATATTGAAGGTTGTGTGCAAGATCACTGTACATTATATACAGTGGGGACGGAAAATATTCAGACCCCCTTAAATTTTTCACTGTTTGTTATATTGCAGCCATTTGCTAAAATCATTTAAATTCATTTTTTTCCTCATTAATGTACACACAGCATCCCATATTAACAGAAAAACACAGAATTGTTTGCAGATTTATTAAAAAAGAAAAACTGAAATATCACATGGTCCTAAGTATTCAGACCCTTTGCTGTGACACTCATATATTTAACTCAGGTGCTGTCCATTTCTTCTGATCATCCTTGAGATGGTTCTACACCTTCATTTGAGTCCAGCTGTGTTTGATTATACTGATTGGACTTGATTAGGAAAGCCACACACCTGTCTCTATAAGACCTTACAGCTCACAGTGCATGTCAGAGCAAATGAGAATCATGAGGTCAAAGGAACTGCCTGAAGAGCTCAGAGACAGAATTGGGGAAAGGCCAAGGTTACAAAAAAATTTCTGCTGCACTTAAGGTTCCTAACAGCACAATGGCCTCCATAATCCTTAAATGGAAGACATTTGGGACGACCAGGACCCTTCCTAGAGCTGGCCGTCTGGCCAAACTGAGCTATCGGGGGAGAAGAGCCCCGGTGAGAGAGGTAAAGAAGAATCCAAAGATCACTGTGGCTGAGCTTTAGAGATGCAGTCGGGAGATGGGAGAAAGTTGTAGAAAGTCAACCATCACTGCAGCCCTCTACCAGTCAGGGCTTTATGGCAGAGTAGCCCGACGGAAGCCTCTCCTCAGTGCAAGACACATGAAAGCCCGCATGGAGTTTGCTAAAAAACACCTAAAGGACTCCAAGATGGTGAGAAATAAGATTTTTTGGTCTGATGAGACCAAGATAGAACTTTTTGGCCTTACTTCTAAGTGGTATGTGTGGAGAAAACCAGGCACTGCTCATCACCTGTCCAATACAGTCCCAACAGTGAAGCATGGTGGTGGCAGCATCATGCTGTGGGGGTGTTTTTCAGCTGCAGGGACAGGACGACTGGTTGCAATTGAGGAAAAGATGAATTCGGCCAAATGCAGGGATATCCTGGACGAAAACCTTCTCCAGAGTGCTCAGGACCTCAGACTGGGACGAAGGTTTACCTTCCAACAAGACAATGACCCTAAGAACACAGCTAAAATAACGAAGGAGTGGCTTCACAACAACGCTGTGACTGTTCTTGAATGGCCCAGCCAGAGCCCTGACTTAAACCCAATTGAGCATCTCTAGAGAGACCTAAAAATGGCTGTCCACCAACGTTTACCATCCAACCTGACAGAACTGGAGAGGATCTGCAAGGAAGAATGGCAGAGGATCCCCAAATCCAGGTGTGAAAAACTTGTTGCATCTTTCCCAAAAAGACTCATGGCTGTATTAGATAAAAAGGGTGCTTCTACTAAATACTGGGCAAAGGGTCTGAATACTTAGGACCATGTGATATTTCAGTTTTTCTTTTTTAATAAATCTGCAAAAATGTCAACAATTCTGTGTTTTTCTGTCAATATGGGGTGCTGTGTGTACATTAAAGGGGTAGTAAAGGTATTTTTTTTTAAAAATAACAATCATGTTATACTTACCTCCACTGTGCAGCTCGTTTTGCACAGAGTGGCCCCGAACCTGGTCTTCTGGCTGTCTCAGCTCTTCCCTGCAAGAACTAAACACCTTCATGCGAGCTCTCTCGCATGGTGTTCAGTTCTTGCGGGCGCGCTCCCGTGATACTGCTAACTGTATCACTCGGCCCCGCCCTGCGCTGCTTTCAATCCATCCATTTTAGCCAATCAACGGCCAGGCTGAGCGACGAAGAGGATGTCGGGAGCGAGCGTGGGACTTTCGAAGGGGTCAGGTAAGTAAAACGGAGGGGGCTGGGGGGGGATGGCATTGTTGGATGTTTTTTCACCTTAACGCATAGGATACATTAAGGTGAAAAAACGTGAACCTTTAGAACACCTTTAATGAGGAAAAAAATGAACTTAAATGATTTTAGCAAATGGCTGCAATATAACAAAGAGTGACAAATTTAAGGGGGTCTGAATACTTTCCATCCCCACTGTAAATCTACAGCATGTAATGTTTGTTATTGCTGCTGCGTGGTACATTTGCTTTTCTGAGATCAGATTAGGTTACTAGATAGGAGGCAACAGCAGGACTGGCGTATGTCATCCCTTTTATCACTACTGTCACTGTTATTGTCATTGCTGTTTATTGTAACACTTATCTTTTTGTTAATCTCATATTGTCACATTTGCCCATTTGCTGCCCCCATATTATCACAGTTGCCCATTTGTTGCCTTCATATCGTCACAGTTGCCTTTTTGGAACCCACATATCCTAACAATTGCTTGTTTGCAGTACATGCATTGTTAGAAATCCTTTTGTCTCCGTATTGTCATGTCAGCGCTGTTTTGTTAGAGGACCTTATTACTATATAACTTTGTCCTCTGCATGCCGGTACCTATTACATCACAGCACCTAGTCCCATATTTGAAATGCATTTTCATTGAAAAAATTCAAAGTTTTCTCTGAATGATGCCTGTGCCAAGGAGCGTTCCTCTGTGTACACTAAGCAGCAGGGCAGCTGCTCAGCACCAGATTTGGAAGCTAGCAGCAATCACTTAAGTAGCAGTGCCTACTACAGTGATTTCCAAGTTCCACAGGGATCACACAGGTGTGGAATATACATACTTATAATTGGTCCAAGCTGGACCAATGTTACTATGTAAAATAGGTCATACCTAAATCTCAGCTTTAATGTGTTTTGAAATGTTTAAAGAGAATCTGTCATGATTTCTCTTATGCATGAAGGTAGAAGGAGTCTACTTTCTCCATTGCAGGTGGCACTCAACTGCAGCGGCAGTGCAGAAGGAGAGGACGTCAAGAGGAATATGTTTCCTCTATGGTTTCCTGGGTCACTGGGGAAGCTATCCGGTTGAATGCAGCCACCCCATGTGACACTTGTGGTCATCTTAGGTCAGGCAGAGTCTATTTAAGACCATGGCTCCCAGGCCTGGCACACATTTTGGTTTGCACCAGAACCTGCGAACGGACCGAAAATTCGCACAAACTTTAGAACCCCATTGACGTCTATGGGACTCGAACGTTCGAAATCAAAAGTGCTCATTTTAAAGGCGAATTTGCATGGTATTGTCCTAAAAAGGGTTTGGGGACCCGGGTCCTGCCCCAGGGGACATGTATCAATGCAAAAAAAAACTTTTAAAAACGTCCGTTTTTTCGGGAGCAGTGATTTTAATGATGCTTAAAGTAAAAAAAAAAAAAATAAGTGAAATATTCCTTTAAATATCGTACCTGGGGGGTGTTTATAGTATGCCTGTAAAGTGGTGCGTGTTTCCCATGCTTAGAACAGTCCCTGCACAAAATGTCATTTTTAAAGGAAAAAAAGTCATTTAAAACTGCTTGCGGCTTTAATGTAATCCTGGCAATATGGATGAAAATCAGTGGGACAAACGGCATGGGTACCCCCCCAGTCCATTACCAGGCCCTTTGGGTCTTGTATGGATATTAAGGGGAACCCCACACCCAAATTAAAAAAGAATCAACAATCAAGAATTGTAATTACATGCCCCCTGCCTTTGGTGGTGGTAGTGGTGCTGGTGCCACAACACTGTAAGTCCTCACTCGCTCTTGGTGGGCGCAGAAACAGGCCCTGCTGTGAAATATTAGATCAAAAATTGTAATTACATGCCCCTGTTGAACAGGGGCTGAAAAATTAGGCCTTAGGCACTGGTGCTGGTGCCACAATACTGCAACCCCTCACAAATACTCTAGTTGGAATGCAGGAACGAGCCCTGCTGCAAAGTATTACATCAAAAATTGTAATTACACGCCCCTGTTAAACAGGGGCAGAAAAATTGGGCCTTAGGCACTGGTGCTGGTGCCACAACACTGCAACCCCTCACAGATACTCTAGTTGGAACGCAGGAACGAGCCCTGCTGCAAAGTATTGCATCAAAAATTGTAATTACACGCCCCTGTTAAACAGGGGCAGAAAAATTGGGCCTTAGGCACTGGTGCTGGTGCCACAACACTGCAACCCCTCACAGTTACTCTAGTTGGAATGCAGAAACGAGCCCTGCTGCAAAGTATTGCATCAAAAATTGTAATTACACGCCCCTGTTAAACAGGGGCTGAAAAATTAGGCCTTAGGCACTGGTGTTGGTGCCACAACACTGCAACTCCTCACAGATACTCTAGTTGGAACGCAGGAACGAGCCCTGCTGCAAAGTATTGCATCAAAAATTGTAATTACACGCCCCTGTTAAACAGGGGCTGAAAAATTGGGCCTTAGGCACTGGTGGCGGCGCCCAGAACCAAAAATGTTCTCACAAGCTATCAGCGTGATCATTGAGGAGGAGGATAATTACTCAGGATAGTCACTCAGCATCAGCAAAGGCAGTCTTTGAAGGGATCTGAGATTTCAAAAAAAATTATTCGGTTACATCAGCATCAGGTGCTTGGTAGCTGGATGTGATCCAAGACTGATTCATTTTTATGAAGGTCAGTCGATCGACCGAGTCAGTGGACAGACGCACCCTGTGATCGGTTACAAAGCCTCCAGCAGCACTGAATGTGCGTTCCGAAAGAACGCTGGATGCAGGACAGGCCAGTAGCTCAACTGCATACTGTGCAAGCTCTGGCCAGTGATCCATCCTCAAGATCCAGTAACCCAGAGGATTTTCGGTGGGAAAGGTGTCCAAGTCAGATCTTGCCCCTAAGTATTCCTGCACCATGTAAAACAGACGCTGGCGATGGTTGCTGGAACCGATCATACCTTGGGGCTGCGGACTAAAAAATTGTCTGAACACATCGGTCAGACGGCCACCTTCTCCACCGCTCCTTCTTTGACTGACGGAATCCTCAGCAACACGTTGTCCAGAAACAGGAGTTTGTAACCTCCCAGTCTCTGGGAACGCGTTGCACAGACCTTTCTGCAAGGCCTCCCAAAGATGTTTCATCCTCCGCTCCCTCTGCTACGGCAAGATAAGGTCCGCAACCTTACCCTTGTAACGTGGATCAAGGAGGGTTACCAGCCAGTATTGGTCCTTCTCCTTGATACCACGAATACGAGGATCATTACGCAGTCTTTGCAGGATCAGGGAGGCCATGTAGCGTAGGTTTGCTAAGGCATTCGGTCCGGAGTCCTCTGGGTCACTAAGGACGACATGGTCCGCAGCCACCTCCTCCCAGCCACGTACAAGTCCAAGTGTTTCTTGGGACTGATCCCTTAAAGACTGCTGCTGATGCTGAGTGCCAGGCTCCACCTCCATACTGACACAATCCCCCTCCTCCTCCTCCTCGTCCTGTTCCTGTGTGATCGGCGGGCATGCAGGAACACTGTCTGGATAAAGGGGGCCTTGAGAGCTAAGGAAGTCCTCCTCTTCCTGCCTCTGTTCTGCCTCAAGTGCCCTGTCCATTATTCCATCTGCTCCAACAGGTGGACAAGGGGGACAGTGTCACTGATGCATGCACTGTCACTGCACACCATCCTCGTGGCCTCCTCAAATGGTGACAGGTCAGTGCATGCATCCCTGATCATGGCCCACTGGCATGGAGAAAAAAAAACAAGCTCCCCTGACCCTGTCCTGGTGTCATAGTTGCACAGGTACTCATTGATGGCCCTCTGCCGCGTGTGCAGCCGCTGCAGCATGGCCAACGTTGAGTTCCACCTGGTGGGCATGTCACAGATTAGGCAGTTCTTGGGCATGTTAAACTCCTTTTGAAGGTCTGCCAGCCGAGCACTGGCATTATATGACCGGCGGAAATGCACACAAGAACCGCTGCACCACCAAGTTAAGGACGTGAGCACATGGGTCATTTGTCCCTGTAGGAGGGCAGAGAGGAGGTTGGTGCCATTGTCGCAAACCACCATTCCTGCCTTAAGTTGGCATGGTGTCAACCACCTCTGAACCTGCCCCTGCAGAGCTGACAGAACCTCTGCCCCAGTGTGGCTCCTGTCCCCCAAGCACACCAGCTTAAGCACCGCATGGCATCTTTTGGCCTGCATACTTGCGTAGCCCCTTGAACGGCTACGGAGCACCGCTGGTTCCGAGGACAAAGCACAGGAAGAGGCCATGGAGGAAGAAGAATAGGAGGGGGTGGAGGAGAGAGGTGTGTCACAATCATTAGTAGTGGCATTTTGGAGGCGTGGTGGCGGAACAACCTCCAACATTACTGCACCTTGTCCTGCATCCTTCCCAGCTGCCAGCAGAGTCACCCAATGCTCCGTGAAACTTAGGTAACGTCCCTGTCCATGCCTGCTGGACCATGAGTCAGCGGTCATATGCACCTTACCGCTGACCGCCCTGTACAGCGAGGCCAAGACATTGCCTTCCACATGTCGGTAGAGAGCCGGAATCGCCTTCCGTGAGAAAAAGGAACCGCACATTCCACAAACTCACAGAAGGGGGCAGAGTCTACCAACTGAAAAGGCAGCAGTTGAAGTGCTAGCAATTTTGCCAAGCTAGCATTCAACCGCTGGGCAAGTGGATGGCTGAGAGCAAACTTCTTTCGGCGTTGCAGCTGCTGGGGCAGGGAAATTTGCCTGGTACAATCTGACGTCGGTGTACCGAAAGCAGATTGCCCACAAGTACTTGGCTGTGACACACCTAATTCTACACCTTCATTCCTCTCAGTGCAGGTCTCAGAGAGGACTGAAGGTATAGTGGGGTTTTAGATCTCAGCTGATGAGGAGCAAGGAGAGGTCCTCTTTGTTCTTTGGTGTGGGTCTTTTAGATACGTTTGCCAACGAACTGCATGGCAGGTCAACATATGTCTGGTCAAGCATGTGGTGCCCAAGCGGGAGATGTTTTGGCCATGCGAGATACGCTTGAGACATATGTTGCAAATAGCAGCGGTGCGATCTGATGCACTCGTCTCCAAAAAGGCCCACACCAAAGAACTTTTGGAATAACGCGCAGAGACAGTAGCGCCCTGCACATGCGGAGCTTTGGGGTGTGATGCAGTCAGTGTGCTGCCCTTAGGCTGGCCCCTGGAGGGCATCCTGCCTCGTTGGTGATGTGCCTCCTCCTCCTCCTCCTCCCTCCTATCAGGCACCCACATTGAGTCAGTGACCTCATCATCCCCTCCCTCCCCAACACTGTGGTCAAACAGTTCGAGGGACTCCTCAGGAGGACATGGTGGGGCTAGGAAAGGAGTCACTGATGCCGTTGAGCCGAGGGAAGAGGCCGCGTTGGCAGCTGCTTTGCCAGACAAAGTACCCTGAGCATGGGTGAGAGAGAATGAGGAGGATGAGGACGGCTTGGTCATCCACTCGACCAAGTCTTCCGCATGTTGCGGCTCAACACGACCAGCTGCCGAAAAAAGGGCCAAGCGTGTCCCACAAGCACGTGCTGATGAGGATGCACCATCTCCACCACCAGCACTGTTGCCTCTAGATACAGAGCCTGCTTGCCCTCTTTTATTGGCTTGTGACTGTCAGCCTCTCCTTGTTGGCCTTCCAGACATACTAATGGCCTGTAGCTGCACTAAGCTGGGATATATATATATATATATATATATATATATATATATATATATATATATATATATATATATATATATACACTGATACTGCAGCTAGCAAAATCAACTGCCTGCCTGTAGTATGAAAACACCACCAACCTTCTACAGGTAGCTTTAGCTGAACACTGTGCAGAGCTCACAAAAATCTAACTTGTAGCTTATTTAGCTGCCTGCGGTAGTGATAGGATCAGGAAAACACCACCAACCTTCTACAGGTAGCTTTAGCTGAACACTGTGCAGAGCTCGCAAAAAACTAACTTGTAGCTTATTTAGCTACCTGCGGTAGTGATAGGATCAGGAAAACACCACCAACCTTCTACAAGTAGCTTTAGCTGAACACTGTGCAGAGCTCACAAAAAAATAACTTGTAGCTTATTTAGCTGCCTGCGTTAGTGATAGGATCAGGAAAACACCACCAACCTTCTACAGGTAGCTTTAGCTGAACACTGTGCAGAGCTCGCACTACACTAACTTGTAGGTTATTTAGCTGCCTGCGGTAGTAATAGGATCAGGAAAACACCACCAATCTTCTACAGGTAGCTTTAGCTGAACACTGTGCAGAGCTCGCACTACACTAACTTTTAGCTTTAGCTGAACACTGTGCAGAGGTCGCACTACACTAACTTGTAGCTTTAGCTGAACAGTGTGAGGAGGACACACTACACTAACTCGTAGCTTTAGCTGAACACTGTGAGGAGGACGCACTACCCTAACTTGTAGCTTTAGCTGAACACTGTGCAGAGGTCGTACTACACTAACTTGTAGTTTTAATTGAACACTGTGAGGAGGACGCACTACACTAACTTGTAGTTTTAGCTGAACACTGTTCAGAGGTCACACTAAACTAACTTGTAGCTTTAACTGAACACTGTGAGGAGGACGCAGTACACTAACTGTAAATAGTCCAGCTGCCTGACTGTAGTACTAATAGGATCAAAAGAACACCAGCAATTTTCTTCAGGCAGCTGTAAATACTGTAACAAGACAAGCCTGCCTGTCAGTAGGAAGATAACAGGAACGGATCTAGCTAAACTGAATACAGTGGATATATATATATATATATATATATATATATATATATATATATATATATATATATATACAACACCTGGGATGCATATATATACACAATACACTGTAAGTGCAGCTAACTCACTGACTGTCCTGGCTAATCTATCTAACTTAAATTGAATGACACTGTCTCTCTGTCTATCTATCTATCTCAACGCCGGAACACACACTACACAGGGCCGCTGCGCAGGCGGCCTTATATAGTGTGGGGCGTGTACTAAATCCCCTGAGCCATAATTGGCCAAAGCCTTCATGGCTTTGGCCAATTACGGCTCTCTGTTAAGACGGCGCTGTGATTGGCCAAGCATGCGGGTCATAGTGCATGCTTGGCCAATCATCAGCCAGCAATGCACTGCGATGCCGCAGTGAATTATGGGCCATGATGCGCCACACGAATTCGGCGCGAACAGCCCATATCGTTCACAATTCGACGAACGGTCGAACAGACGATGTTCGAGTCGAACATGGGTTCGACTCGAACACAAAGCTCATTCCTACTTGTGGGTAGTGTAGGGACATTTCACCCATCTGCTTGGGACAGTATTAGTGGTAGGGAGAGGTTCTAGACAAGTAGGGAAAGAGCAGGGACAGGGGCACTCTCTCCTTCCTGGAAACCTCCCCGTTAGGGCACAGATCGGCCAGGCCGCATTCCATTCCACGAGACAGATGCTGTCGGTGCATCTTTGACCTGCTGCCACATTGTTCGCTGCAACACTATGAGTGAGCTCAGTTGGGGTTGACTTCCCAGTGGGTAACTCTGGTTTGCACTACATTTACAATACAGTTCTGTTACTGCATCTGGACTCTTTGAGTGTTTACTGTCGCTGCACCACACTGCACCTCCCCACATTCAAGATCATACATTTTTAGTTTTTATAATCACCTATTATTACCAGTTAAATATTGATATTTGCCTCCTTATTTAACCTAATACGCTCTGTCTGATGAGGACTCTAGGCCCTGGAAGGTGAGATATCACTTGGAGTCTATCAGTTGCTGCTCTGCCAGCTGCCTGATCTCATTCTTATGATACACAGCCATCTCCTGAGTGTGCATAACAGTGTCACATAACAGAGCTGTGTGTTTAATTAGCTAGAGGTCAGGCAGTTGACAGGACAGCAGCTGTCAGACCTCAGAGAACCCCATGAATCAGACCCTGAGACCAAAGAGTTATGGTAAGTTGAATTAAGAAAGCTAAGTACTGGCCTACCTTTACACAGGCTATCCCCCTTCAGTCTTTTATGAATGCTGCTGCTAGACTCATATACCTTACTGACTGTTCTGTGACTGCTGCTCCTCTCTGCCAATCTCTTCACTAGTTTCCCTTACCCCATTGAATAGAATTCAAAATACTAACCACAACATACAAGGCCATCCACAGCATCGCCCCCAGCTATATGACCAACCTCATCTGCAGCTATCGCCCAAATCTTCCTCTCCACTCCTCCTAAGACCTCCTGCTCTCTAGCTCCCTTGTTACCTCCTCCCACGCTCACTTCCAAGACTTCTCCAGAGCCTCTCCTATCCTCTGGATCTCTCTGCCCCAGAATGTCTACTCCTACCCTATCTGCCTTTAGGTGATCCTTAAAAACTCATTTATTCAGGGAAGCCTACCTCACCTCCACCTAAGAACTGTACTTGAGTCAACTCCATCAGATCATCCCCTGCAGCTATTATCTTTTGTATGACCTCCCCCTCCCTTTAGATTGTAAGCTCCATGAGCAGGGCCCTCCCATTCCTTCTGTATTGAACTGTATTGTAATTGTACTGTCCTCCATTATATTGTAAAGCACTGCATAAACAGCCGGCACCATATAAATCCTTTATAATAATATTAATAAGCAACCTTTTAGAAATAAGCCTACAGAGTTGAATAGACTGATGTTCATAATCTTGCATAAACCCAGTGGTGACAGGTTCTCTTAACAATTACCCTTCCCAAATGGACTTCCATAAAGGTGGCATGGTACCTTGGTAGTACAGTGAGGTTAGGCTGTAAAAGTGTCCAGCCAGATTGCCATTCAACATCTGACAGTGTCACAAGCAGCATTAAAGTGAATCTGTATATTGTCAATCAAGGGAAGGGTTGAAATCCAAGGTGTCGTTTTAAGTCATACAGGTATGATCACTATCTCCCATCCCTTTTGTCATTGAGAAGATGGTAAGGTCAGACAAGTTTCATGGAGTCCATGATCTTCCAGAGTCCACTAGGTTAACTTTGTGTGGAGAAACTGCAAATCACCAGCTTTTATCTTTATAACGACCCCAAACCCTACCAAGAACCAGAACTGCTTGTCTTAAAGACTTGGCAGTGCCTAATCTTTCATGTGATGCTGCATGTGGATCTGTCATACCTGGCCACTGGGACCAGGAAAGTATAGAAGAGCAGCATAAGTCTCCAATGTTCTGCGTGGGATCGCTGGTTAGCAGAGGATCCATAACATCATCGCACTGCACCTGCTATGACATCATCGCTGTTATCGGTCTCTGCGAGGAAAAATATAAGGGGCACAAAGAAAAGCAATATGCCCCATAATCTTTACTGTTACAAGATAACCATTCTTTTCTTTCTTTACAAGAAAGTAAAATGCTGGGCATTTCCAATAAACACAGAAATGACTCACACAACTTTCTTTTCCCCAATGTGTAAATAGACACACACAAGCTGCGGATAAATAAGACCCAGTTCCAGAGGGCTGCACATCGCCAAGATTTTGCTGAGAACAGATTTTTTTCTAGCTTAGGATTCATAAATCATTGAGTTGTTCACATGGATTGAATTATTAGACTTCATATGTTCCCTGTTTCTAAATCCCACCCATGGTGCATTAGAGATGTATGACACCTTGAATCCTCATGATCTTATCATATTACTTGGTTAAACCAATTCAGGCTGCCATGCTGGTACAGTTTGCGGAAGCCCCGTTTGTGATTTTGACCATTTTTTCATAGAGTAATTCTGGCTTCAGCAGTAGCTGCACGATAACCTGGGTCCTTCCGAAGGTCAGCGCTCCAGCTGTGTTTGAACATATGTTATGTTAGCAAAGTTGTTGTTTTGTGGATGGACAGGACACATTGTCAGCTGTAGGAACCAGACTAGACAATGGGGTCAGCAGCTTTAGATAAGACCTGTGCTCTGTAAAACAAGAGATTTGCATTAAAGTGTATGTAATGTCAAATCTTTTTGGATAGAGTACAGAAGGGTTATAACATCTGCCAGTTTATTTTTTGCGGTCTGTGGATAGGTAGGTTGAAATGTGTGGTTCTAGCAAGTTAGTGGCTGGCCCAGGTTGGAGGAAATGGCTGACTGTTGTAAAATCATTTCCCAGGCTCTTTGGTCCTAGCAAGCCCACCTGAGCTAAAAAAAAAAGGGGGAAGGCTTCTTCTCTGCTGGATCGGTTGGTTCTGTGCTCTTTGTGGTATCAGAATTGATGCGTCCCACAGTCTGCTGAAGACACCGGGATTTTTGGAGACATCCAAGCCATGGAGAATGCCAAGATGGACTCTGACCTCATGGAGGTATGCCTGGGCAGCCACAATACTGTAATTAGGGTTAGGGAATGGATGTTGTTCATATTGAACTGTTATGCCGCAATTTGTTCAGTAAAGTTATATTAAGCCTGGTCTAAAGTTATTCAAAGGGGTTCATGTTGGTTCAGGCTTATCTAAAGAACCCGAATCTGTAAGGCACAAGGGGGTACCAAGTAACACTGTTATCAAGGAGTTAACTTGGCAGGACAAGGGAGAGAGATGCAGTTGCTAAGAGTAACCAAGTACAAGCTCAAGACAAAAAGCAACCTGTCGTTAGGCGTGGTACCTGGTAAAGGTAACAGGCACTCCGGTAGTGAGCGGTCGATATTCTGGCTCCCTCTCTAGCGGTCTGTATACATTAGCAACCGCATCCGAACCCACCTGGTCATGAGGTATGAGAAGAAAGGATTAAATGTGTATATGCATGAGGTCCACGCTAGATGCCCAGTAGGATCCCATTCTGTTGCTGGGAGTGAGGCTCATCTATAAGTCGGGGCACTGCCTTAATGTTAGATTTTTCACACGACCGCAGTCTCCACCTGGTCCCGGGCATTAATGAGTGCGCTTCATGTGAAAGGTACCCCCTCTTGCAGGGAGAAGTAGGCCCTGCACACATGTGTACCATTGAGAAAACTTCCCTTCACTTCTTGCCCCAGGGATGCAACAGGAAATCCAATGTAAAGCTGGCCATATACTGTTCCAGTTCCTGATGAACCATCCGAAATTTCCTATTGGGTAGTCCCACCATCCAAAATCGAGGGAGGCAGGCAGAAAATTGTTGACCAAACTGTGGCTACATCCAATCACAATACAATAGCCCAGATAGCAAGCAATTTTGCTCTAAGTTTGAAAATGACATGCTCAGCTATTGCTAGACTTTGTTGCACAATTGCAGCAAGTCCGCATTGCAAGACTCCAGATCAACGTTCTTTGCAAACATTCTGCAAGTCTGCTGCAATTTCTGGTTCAGTTATGTTGTGCAATAGTCCCACCACAGGGGGTCACTGTAACTTGCAGAGATCTTGCTGTAGACACCACTGCAACTTTGCTCTTGCTAGAGACTTACTGCGCACAAATTGGAAAAGTGTCAACTAGAAATTGTGCTTAAAGCTCTCTGCAAGTGTACAACTTGTCAGTGAAAATGTGCAGCAAATTACCAAGACTTATGCAGCGTACACACGAGCGGACTTTTCGACCGGACTGGTCCGACAGACCGAATCCGGCGGACAATCCGATCAAGTGTGGGCTTCATCGGACCTTCAGCGGACTTTTCCAGTCGAAAATCTGACGGACTTTAGATTTGAAGCGTGCTTCAAATGTTTCAGATGGACTCGAGTCCGGTCGAAAAATCTGCTCGTCTGTATGCTAGTCCGACGGACGAAAACCCACACTAGGGCAGCTATTGGCTACTGGCTATCAGTCCGGTGTACGTCATCACTTATGAATCCGTCGAACTTTGGTTTGATCGTGTGTAGGCAAGTCCATTCGTTCAAAAGTCTGACGAAAGTCCGTTGGAATGGCTGTCGAAAAATTTGTTGCTGAAAAGTCAACTTGTGTGTACGCGGCCTTACAATTCAACACTGCCACAAATTTGTGGCAAGTTATGCTTGTTATCTGGGGAAATTCATCCATCCACGAATGGCAAGCATTAGACAGTTGTCCCTAAAACCAGTGTCCCCATTGGAAGATTTTCACTTATTGTTCTACAAATGTAAGAATTCAGAGGATAGATGAAAAGTTTAGCATGAAACAAAAATAGTTTTGGTAGTTAAATAATAATCTCTTTATTGAGGTCTTTACCTCTTGACCAAAAAGAGAGAAAATGAGGAGAAAAGAGGGACAGTGGGACAGTCCCTCAAAATGAGGGAAGCTGAGTAGCTATGGTTTTAGGTCCCCATCTTTTCTTGTATCTAAACTTAAAGACGTAGGATGCTTTGTGCAAAGTATGCTTTAGAAATGACCCTCTTACAAATCATTCAACACTCATAAAATTATGCCTAAACTTTTCTTTGCTTGCCTTTTTTATTTATTTTATAGTCTTTATTAGTCGTCACCATGGAGACCTCCATTGCAAAACTACAACCGGACCATGAAGCAAAACCTGGCCAAACACCAGCCCTTGATGTTCATGTGCATTTCGGTAAAATTGTAATATATATTGATTCACATGCTCTAACACTTGGCTGCGCTCTATAAATTTAGTATCTCGCACTTGTCAGCACAGAATTTCTGTTGTGTATATATGTGCATTTATCACGCAAGCTGAGTCTAAAAGCTGTTAAATGCACCAGACTGTATTAAAGGGAAGAGGCAAGTGATAGCTCCATGGAAAATGACTTTGAGGCGATCGTAAACATATACAAATTCCCTTCCTGGAAATGTCTCTATAACACTTGTGCATGTGCAGAAAAATGTCCCGCCTATTTCATGGCAATAATGGACTGAGCCATTGTCGGTTAGGTAGCGAAACCCTTGCTGCATGGAAGCTGCCATTCCTGGCTTGCCATCTGTAAATGCTAGATGCTTGACACTCAGTCAACCCTTGTTCTTCAGTATTTCACTAAAACAAAACAAGTGTGGAGATTAGAAGTTCTGATGAGCTGCATATTCATTCCGGGTCATTTAGACTGAAAATAGTAAAGCTGAAAGGACCAGCTTATCAGCCAGGCAACAAGCACTTTCAATTAGTAATCAGCTATAGGTCACTCCTAAATTTCTCTTTGGCCATTTTTAGAAGTGTTAAAAAAATTCTGGACACCGGGAGAAATTTGAACATAGTTAACATAGACTGTTGACAGGGCAGCAAGGGGCGGCACACAGCTTGTAGGTAGGTACCAAACGTGCCTGAGTCACCCGCATGCTCTTCTCTAGGAACCACCTGTAACAGGACTTGTTCAGGCCTATACTCCGGCTGCACTTACAGTTCATAGCCCTTACGAACTCTGCTTCTGCTGCATGTGAGTAGGTGCAGCATAATTTGGCGGGCAGAAAAGACTTATGCCATGAGTGGACTTTACGGCAGACTTTGCCCGGCGGATGGGATTTCATCGGACAATTCGATCGTGTGTGGGCTCCAGCGGACTTTGTTTTCTCAAAAGTTGGACAGACTTAGATTTGAAACATGTTTTAAATCTATCCGTCGAACTCGAGTCCGGTCGAAAAGTCCGCTCGTCTGTATGCTAGTTCGACGGACAAAAAGCCACGCTAGGGCAGCTATTGGCTACTGGCTATGAACTACCTTGTTTTAGTCCGGTCGTACGTCATCACGTACGAATTCGATGGACTTTGGTGGATTGTGTGTAGGCAAGTCTGTTCATTCGGAAAGTCCGTCATAAAGTCCTTCGAAAATTCCGCCGGGCATAGTCTGCCGTAAAGTCTGCTCGTGTGTACGCGGCATTAGAGTCCAGCTGTAATTTCAAGAATTTATTATAACAAAATCCAGCAAAAACAAACAGGCCGAACGGGAAAGCAACCCAACCAGGAGCACTCACAAGTTGTAACAGTAAAGCGGCAGTAAAGTGGTGGACCACAGGTGCCAACAGCATCTGTCTCAAGGAGTGCAATGTGGCCAAGCCTGTCTGCACCCAAATGGGAAGGCTTCCAGGAAAGATGGCGTGTCCCTGTACCTTCCCTACTCCTCTGGATCCTTTCCCTGACACTATGCACTGTTCTTGACAGATGGGTGACCTGTTCCTACTCTAGCCACTCCCAAAGTGTGCCAAAACTGGAAGCCAGGTTCTTAAATAGATTCTGCCTGACCCAAGATGGCCAACAAAGTCACCTGGGGTGCCAGCATCCAATCGGATAGCTGCCTCCCTGTGACAGAGGAACCCATAAAGGAACTAGGTTCCTCTCGACTTCCTCCTCCACCCGCATTGCCACTGTGGACGAGCACCACCTGCAGTGGAGAAAGTAGACTGCACCTGCCTACATGCACACATGCAAATATGATATGTCTAATACAAAGAGTGCCCTATACATCCACACGCCATACTTTTGGTTACCCATAGTGATAACTTCTCTGGTTCAGGGCATTCCTTGCGAAAAAAGTTGAGAATGGCAGATCCTCACAGTAACCTTCTATAGAGACACCAGGGTTAAAGGAAAAATAAATACTTTATTGAAAACAATGTAGCAAAAAGTAACTTTAAGATAAAAATACAACACTACCACCTGTGAAAAAGATAAAAAAGGCAACGTTTTCAATGTGGATACATGAAGCTGTTAGCAGCACACCTCAATCATGTATGTCTTTCATTCACACCACCAGGATATGGGGGGAAAAAAGGAATTGAATTTCAATGGAGCTGAACGATTTAAAGCACAGATTACACAATGAAGATTGCAAATATGTATTCACTGCTGAAAAAAAGTGTATAGGTTGCTGTTCATCGATCTGTCATCGAATGGTCACCCCAAGGACAGAAAGTGCTTGTAATTCAAGGTGGGTGTCACAGAAAGTTGAAGCCTGGATGGATCACTGCTGCAGGATCAGCTATGTAATTGTGCAATGAAAAGATTGGAACTACACTCAGGTAGACGATACAAACAATTAAATCCTCCCCAGAGAGATTCAACTGTCTCTTGGTTTGGGGAATGTACGGGCAGATCAGGTGTGAGTGGGTCCACTCAATGAATAAGGTATAAGAAGACGATCATTGCCAAACCTCGAAAGGTAAAATCTTTACTCACTGTCGGTGACATAGCACCTTTGATTTCACTGTGTCTGTCAGCCCCATATTAATGCAGATAGTCCAGCCAAATAAACAGTTCATTGTTTCCCAGCTAGTGTAAATCCATATCCAAAGGCTATAATATCAGCATGGGTGTCTGTATAAGCAGCTCTCTGACCACAGTGATGATGTCACGCTGACATGTTTCGCCCGCCTATGAGCGCAAGCTTCTTCGGAGCAAGGAGGGGCTGTGGGTGGGTGCACTAAATAGCCATTCCTATTATGTTGTAATTACGTATGATCACCAGATGTCCCCAACACACACTCCTCAAATGAACACTCATCCTCGCATTAGGCCTTAAGTCTTCCACTGGGCTACAGGATAAAGCTACTGTCCATTACCATCCCCTAGCTCGACCACTTTTGCACAAAGTTTCCTCAACGGGATCCTATATTCCAAAGTGTTTTCTTCATGAGATGCACAGCCTAGCTTTGCTTAACAGGGTGCTATCCCAGTTCAAATCAATGATTGTATCTTCATTCAGCAAATTACAGCTCCTCTCTCTGTGAAAGTACCTTTCTATGCCCAGTAGTAGGGTTGCCCTTCCCAGGGGTAGCAGGAATAAAAGCTTTAAAGTGGTTGTATATCCTAATTATTAATTTTTACCTACAGGTAAGCCTATAATAAGGCTTACCTGTAGGTAAAATGAATATCTCCTAAACCTGTACGGTTTAGGAGATATTCACTTTACATGCAGCCGCTGATGTCAGCGGCACATTTGCTGTGAATGCCCGGCTGAAGAAGAATCCCGTGCGCATGGGCGCACGGAAGTGACATCATTGTGGCTCAGGCCACTCACAGCGCCGGAGCCACGAATCCAGAAGACACGCCGAGGGCAAAATGTCAGCTCCCTCGACGGGGACCAGGATTAGATACCAATGCCTCATTCTACGGTAAGTATTTCATAAGGTAAGTATTTCATAAAGTAAGAATTTCATAAAGTATTTCATAATGAGCTAGTATGCGCTGCATACTAGCTCATTATGCTTTTGCCTTACAGGTTGTTTTTTTTTTTTCCCTGCGGGTATACAACTGCTTTAAGTCTCTAATCCATTTCTCTTTCTTGGCTCTGCTCTTCCTATTAGCCAGCAGCATCAGCCCCATGCTAAGCTCCACCCAAAGCACATATAAGATCCTGCCAGGAAGGAAATTAAATCATTCCCCTTCCTAGACTTCCTAGAAGGATTTAAAGAGAAAAGCTTCCCTAAAGGGGCAGTAAAGTAACCCCTCCCCACAAGCTACTGATACATTATGTTGATCATCAGTAATGCATTCCCAGGTCTAAGAAAAGGTTAAAAATGTAAGTTTAACTTTACCGCAAAGTGCACTATGCTGTTCTATATGGGCATAGCAGCATAGTGTGCTAAAAGTAACTTCCAGCCAGGGCTTCCTTTAGGTTTAAATAATGTAGTCCAAAACCATATTTAAAATAATCTTTTTAAAATCCACTGCAGCCTGTAATGGTTCTGTCATTTTGTAATTCTGTAATTTTAGGGATGGGGCAGCTTTTGGGACCAGTGCCCCTAGTGTCACAGCGGGGAGCATGTTCCTTCAGGCCACACATGTGCAGTGTGTACTCTTCTTTCGTATGCTCTGAGCTAATTATTGGTGACATAGGAGAGTACACACCGTGTATGTGTGGTCCGAAAGAATGGAATGGCGCTCCCTCACGTGGCACTAGGAGGTGCTTGGGCCAATGGCTGCTTCATCCTAACAATAACTTGAAATGGAGCCATCACAGGATGCATAGGATTTTGAGAAGGCTCCCTTCCAGGCCTCACTGGAAGGTAGGATTAGCACACTATACTGCTATAACCAAATGGGACAAAATAGTCTTTTTTTTGGTAAAGGTGAACTTATATTTAAGCCATCATTCCTGCCAGGACAATCCAGCCCTAGTGAGTGAGTAGGGCCAGTAGAAGGAGCTGTCTGCTCAGAGCACATAGCCTTGTTTCCTGTCCTCCTCAGATTGAGGTCCGCCCACCGGGTGACATCATTTCCCCAGTGCGTTCCACGCCAGGCAGCCAGGATCCCCTTCACTTCCCGCTTTGGAAACAGCATCCTGTGCAGGAGAAAACACAGCCGAACGCCTGGGAAAACCGGATTGTTGGCATCACTCAAGGAGGACCCCCTACATGACAGATATGCTTGTGATGACTTCCTTCCTGTAAGTGCATTTATGTTTGCGCTATTATAATATTGCACTTAGGTGTGCCTCCCTCCTTCTCTTTCAGTGAGTGAGTACTCACTGTTATGTCCCTGCACAACGGGCATTTTGTTTGGTGGAAGAGTCTAAGACAGGTATTTGCACCCACTTCTGAGTCTAAGACAGGTATTTGCACCCACTTCCGGGCATAGACTCCCGCGGGAGTCTACGCCTCTTCCTGTCCCCCCGCTCTGTCTGCTGGGACACACACGGGTCCCAGAGACAGCAGGGACCATTCGGATTGCGCAGCGTGACACCCGCATGCGCAATAGGGAACCAAGAAGTGAAGCCGCAAGGCTTCACTTCCTGATTCCCTCACCGAATATGGCAGTAGTAGCACCCAAGAGCCGAGGGAGAGAGCGGCTTCGGGTGCCGACATCGCGGGCGCCCTGGACAGGTAAGTGTCCTTATTTTAAAAGTCAGCATCTGCAGTATTTGTAGCTGCTGACTTAAAAAAAAAAAAAATTGGCGGTCCTCCGCTTTAACTTTGGATCTGCACACTTAGATCTGAACTGCAAGTAGACTAGACCAGGGATCTCCAAACTATGACTCTCTAGCTACATGTCCCATTTTCATTGATCCTGTGCCTCTGATGTCTTTGTACCAGAAGAATTTTAAACCGTCTTCAATAAAGGTGCTAACAGAGTGCGGCCGCCCAGCCTTTTCTTCAATTCATTACAACCCTCTTGCTGTTGCGGAACTACGCTTCTCATGAGGCATTGTAAAACTCTGACATTCACAGACATGACTAGGCATGATGGGAATTGTAGTTCCTGAACAACCGGAGGGCCATAATTTGGAGACCCCTGGACTAGACTGACAGTTTTCTATAACCTTTTACTCATCGGTTCTAGGTGTACTAATGCAGAGAGTGCACATTTTCTCTTTTCACCCTCTGCCTTGACACCCTGTGACATCTGATTTTGTTAAGGTAGTGATCTTTCTTTTCGGTCACCCAGAAGTATATGTTTCTGACCAAACCAGAAGCCAGATGATATAAATGTATGCGTTCATCTAATAACAGCCTTTTGTGGGACTGGATGTTATGAAGATTTATGTAGTCCATAATCTGGTGGTGGTTATATGGAAATTTTTCAGAGAGGACCAGTTTTCTTCACATCAGTTTTCTGTATGTACTGGCAAATGGAGAATATTGCTCAAAGTCTTGGACTTAGACAAAATGATTATTATTATTGTTATTATAATTATAAGGGAATAGGTTCAGGTTCACCACTACCATGGATACGAAGCTTGTGAAGCAGGCGCACTTGCAACTGGGCCCTGCCATTCTGCCACTGTGGGGGGGCCGCAAGACCCGGCATCTCCCCCTGCACCTCTGGCTTTCAGTTTGGGATGCAGTGGGCGGAGTGGGAGGCGGCAATCAGCAGCTCTATGGTGCCCGCAGGGCTTGTAGTTCTCCTCCTGTGTGTATACAGTGGAGAGGGGAGGGGCCTCTGACCCGGGCAGCTATCAGTTTCATTCTTCAGTGTAAATGGGAGTCGGCTCCCTGCTTGTACACTGTTGCTGATAGCTGCCCGGGTCAGAGGCCCCTCCCCTCTCCACTGTATACACATGGGAGGAGAACTACAAGCCCCAGGGAGATTGCATGGTCCACAGGCACCATAGAGCTGCCGATCGCCCCCTCCCACCTCCCCCTGTTTCAGGGGTTGGAGGTGCACAGACAGCGGAGACCAGCCAGGTACACGGGGAACCTCTGGAAGGGTGGGGCAGCTTTCTGGGGACCCTAATGTAAGGGGGGCCCTCTGGGGACCCTGATGTGAGGGAGGCTCTCTGGGGACCCTGATGTAAGGGGGGCTCTCTGGGGACCCTGATATAAGGGGGGAGGGGGCTCTCTAGGGACCCTGATGTAAGGAGGGGCTCTCTAGGGACCCTGATGTAAGGAGGGGCTCTCTGGGGACCCTGATGTAAGGGGGGCTCTCTGGGGATCCTTGTGTAAGGGGAGGCTTTCTGGGGACCCTGATGTAAGGGGGGCTCTCTGGGGAGCTTGATGTAAGGGGGGCTCTCTGGGGACCCTGATGTAAGTAGGGGTTATCTGGGGACCCTGATTTAAGGGGAGGCTCTCTGGGGACCGTGATATAAGGGGAGCTCTCTGGGGACCCTGATTTAAGGGGAGGCTCTCTGGGGACCCTGATATAAGGGGGGCTCTCTGGGAACCCTGATATAAGGGGGGCTCTCTGGGAACCCTGATGTAAGGGGGGGCTCTCTGGGGACCCTGATGTAAGGGGGGCTCTCTGGGGACACTGATGTAAGGAGGGGGCTCTCTAGGGACCCTGATATAAGGAAGGGGCTCTTTGGGGACCCTGATGTAATGAGGAGGCTCTGGGGACCCTGATGTAAGGGGAGGCTCTCTGGGGACCCTGATGTAATGAGGAGGCTCTGGGAACCCTGATGTAAGGGGGGGGGCTCTCTGGGGACCCTGATGTAAGGGGGAGGCTCTCTGGGGACCCTGATGTAAGGAGGGGCTCTCTGGGGATCCTGATGTAAGGGGTGGGCTCTCCGGGGACCCTGATGTAAGGGAGGCTCTTTGGGGACCCTGATGCAATGAGGGGGACTCTGGGGACCCTGATGTAAGGGGGATCTGCACTATATACAGGCATACCCCACTTTTAAGTACACAATGGGGTTTATTTACTAAAGCTGGAAAGTGCTAAATAAGGTTCCCTTCTGCATAGAAACCAATGAGCTTCTAACCCCAGATTGTTCAATTAAGCTTTGGTAATAAAACCTGGAAGCTCATTGTTTTTTTGCAGAAGTGAGCCTGATTTTTCACTTTCCAGCTTTAGTAAATAAACCCCAATGTGTACTTAAAAGTGGGGCATGCCTATATATATATATATATATATATATATATATATATATATATATATATATACACATATACATACATATATATATATTGCATACATGTGTATGCCCGACCCTTCATGGTTTCTTGCACCGGGGCCCTGAAGATTCTAGTTACACCTCTGTGTGAAATGCAAACTTTTGGCTAAAAACATTGCAGGTTTGCCACTAAAAATAAAGAACAGCCCATAATGCAGTGGATTGCCTTCACCTCTGGTCAGCTGGGTCACAAGAACCAGAGTCTGAAAACCTCCAACTTCGAACAAGACTGGTGAAAATGTTTTTGAGCTGAACTCAGGAAGATCCGTTCATCCTTACTAATTACTAATATTATTATGTTTTAATTGCCTCCTAAATAAAATGTTATACTTTCATCCAGGGTTTCTTGTGAGAATTTTGTTTGCTGGATACAAGCAGCCATCCTTTGACATCCCTGCCTGATAATGTCATTTAATTTAAAAATAGATTTGGCAGATTTTTACATTTTACTATTAAATAATATTTTAGGGAAATTTAAATATTTCTAGATCCCAGACAACCCCAGCCTTCCTCATATTGTTTCCCTGGGTGTCTCCCTCTATCATTTTCATAACAAGTAATCGTTCCAATTCTAAATGTTTGCTTTTTATTTTAATGGGAGTTTCCAAATTACAAAAAAATGTTTCACCACTCGAAATTGAACCAGAAGTCCAGCAGAAACTGTTAAAACCAAGCTAGAACTGTTGAATGGCCACAAGAACATGTGGGAAAATTTCTGTATGAAGTGAGTTAAGCTCGAGAACGTTTTTTTGGCAAAGTCAGCTGCATTACAGCATCGTCTCTGCCAAATGCTACTACTTTATGGTACGTTTGACAGTTGTATTATGCGTCAATAGCTGCAACACCCCAGCACCTGCGTCTAAGACTCTGTATAAGTCATTCTGAAAAGTCCTTTCCACAAACATTATCCAGTCTACGATTATAAACAGAACAATGTAAACGCTTACTCATTGATTAAAACTGGCTGCCACATCTCAATGGTGATAATAGTGGAATGGAAGGACTGCAATTTAAGTGATAATGCAGATTTGAGCATGATGAATATTGACCATTTGGAGGGAGCCTATTGGGACAGGAAAAGGGGTGTTGCCATTGCTGACTTGTTTGTAATAGCTATAATTGCCGACTTGTCTGACCTTTATTTATTACATGACATAGTAGTGATGCCAAGAACAGCAGCAGGAGTAAGCGGTGAGAGTTATGAGGAACCCAGAATTGTTGGTCTCCCGCTGGAATCCAGGAGACGATTTCTCAGGATCAGAGCAAAGTTTGGCAACAGAAAAGGTAAGTATTTACTGTCTTATTTTATATGGAGAGCAATGCTGGGTATCACTTGTATAGCAACACTTATGCCCCGTACACACGATCGGATTTTCCGACAGAAAATGTGTGATAGGACCTTGTTGTCGGAAATTCCGACAGTGTGTGGACTCCATCACACATTTTCCATTGGATTTTCTGACACACAAAGTTTGAGAGCTTGCTATAAAATTTTCCGACAACAAAATCCGTTGTCGGAAATTCCTATCGTGTGTACACAAAGTGCCACGCATGCTCAGAATAAATAAAGAGATGCAAGCTATTGGCCACTGCCCCATTTATAGTCCCGACGTACGTGTTTTACGTCACCGCGTTTAGAATGATTGGATTTTCCGACAACTTTGTGTGACCGTGTGTATGCAAGACAAGTTTGAGCCAACATCCGTCAGAAAAAATCCTAGGATCTTGTTGTCGGAATGTCCGGACAAGGTCCGACCGTGTGCACGGGGCATTACAGAGGAGCTCCAGTCTGTAAAAAAAAAAATTAAAGGTCAGCTTATATAAGGACACTTGCCTGTTCAGGAATACCACAATGTCAAAACCCTGACCCAATTCTTCAATCCGCTTCAGGTGCATGCGCCGGCATTGTAAGTAAGGGAAACCGGCAGTGAAGCCTTCAGTCGTCTCAGCTGGCTTCCTGCTGTGCATGTGTGAGTTGCGCTACGCATTCTGAATGGTCCCACAATCTTCTGGAACCTGTGTGTGTCCCCGAAAGGCAGCAAGGGGAAGGAGGAGGGGCTGGAAATGTAGATCGTCGATTGACATTCTTACCCAGAAGTGGGAGCGGGTGCCTATCAAAACCAGGTACCCGCTCCTCCCAAAAAAGTGCCAAATGTAGCAGTGGAGGAGGAGGGTGCAAACAAGCAGAGCTTCCCCTTTTGGGTGGAGCTCCGCTTTAAATGCCTGTTCTGCTTTAAATGCTGCTTTATGCATTGACCTACAGTACCTCCTTAGGCTGGATTCACACCTATGCATTTTTAGTACTTTTTGCATTTTGCAGATTTGCACTACAGTCCATTTAACATGGTTTCCTATGGAACATGTTCTGTAGTGAAAATCTGCAAAATGCAAAAAGCACTAAAACTGCATAGGTGTGAATCCAGCCTTAGACCCAGTCTGTTTGAACAGTATGGTCACCTGTTGACTTGGCTCTATCCACAGTCAGCTTAACTGTTCACTAAGACACAAAGGGGGAGATTTACTAAAACTGGAGCACTCAGAATCTGGTGTAGCTGTGCATGGTAGCCAATCAGCTTCTAACTTCAGCTTGTCCAATTACGTTTTGACAATAAAACATGGAAGCTGATTGGTTCCTATGCAGAGCTGCACCAGATTTAGCATTCTTCAGTTTTAGTAAATCTCCCCCAGAAGTTGAATCCAGCTCAATTTTCCATCAGACAATTGCAGTACAGAGGATGTTTTTCCATTCTTCTAAAGTGTAAAAAGACAATGACTTTCATAAGCTCTGCAAAGTACTAAACCTGACTGGGGGAACATATAAAAAAACAAGTGGTTTATAAAGGAGAAAATTCTGTCAACTGTTTTAATGGCAGAGACACCCATGGTGATGTGTGTTCATTTTTAGGAATAGGTTGAAGTCATTGTTTTAAATTCAGATATAAAATGTATCAATTATTTAACACTAAAGACGCGTTTCATAGCTAAAATATGCCATTTCTTCAGTTTAGCGATATTCACACAAAGAGTTCTTCTCTTGTTGGTTTCTGTGTTTTTAGTGACTCAGATCACATCACACATATAATGCTGCTGAACACACAGAATTGTTGGTGTTAAGTAATTACTACATTTTATTTCCCAATTTAAAACAAAAACTTTGATCTATTCCTAAACATTAACAAATGTCACCACAAGAGCTTCTGCCATTTGAGCAGTATACGGGAATTTTTTTCTCCTTTATAAACCAGTCAATCATCCTCCAGATGTGAAGACTTGGGACCGGGTTCACCCAAAGAATCAAGTGCGACTTAACCTTTGTCCTGTGTGGACACAGAAGTATTCTCCACATTTGTACTCAGAAGATTGTGTTTACCATACCACTCGGTCATTTGCAACCTTACCAAATGTAAGTTTCCTTTCTTGCCTACTTTTATCTATATACATTTCCTACTGTTACCATCCACATGTGGGAAGGTGCAGCGTGGTCCCGCTGCAGTAAACACACAGTCCAGTTGCAGAGAACAGAACTTGTATTAATGCGGAATGCAGTAATTCACAACAAACTCGGTGGTAAGGAACCCAACCGGGAACACTCACGGCAATATTAGCAATATGTAGCAGAGCGGGTCTCAGATGTGCTGACAGCATCAGCATTGAGGGGCGGAATGATGCCTGGCCGGTCCCAGCTCAAATGGGGAAGTCTCCAGAAAGATGGCATGTCCCTATCCTTTCCTTACTCATCTGGAACCTCTCCCTGCCGCTAACCTCTACTCCACATTAAATTTGTGCTAAGTCTAGGAGCCAGGGCTTTAAATAGGCTCGGCCTGACCCAAGATGGTGGCTGGAGTCACATGGGGTAGCAGCATCCAAGTGGATAGCTTTGCCACTGACCCGGGAAACCATAGAGGAACCATGTTCCTCTTCACTTTCTCTCCCCCTGCTATCCCATTGAGTGCCACTTGCCGTGGGGAAAGTAGATTGCACCTGCCTACACACATACTACACTATAAGGGCTCTCACTCCTCTCCTAGTATTTTTCCCATGGATCCCTCAGAGTTTAGCTTCCTCCTTTCTTTGTACAACTTTGAAGACCCCCACCTCACAAGCACTATGGAAAAAACAAGGAGGTTCTAGTTAGGACTGAACTAATTAGCACTAAATAGGAGAGGGGTGAAGAGGGAGAAACCTATCAGGTAAGTAAACAACTTGTAGTGGCCGCAAACCACCACTAGATGCCAGCATACAACAGAACAATAATATCCTGATGCCATTCAAGAAACAAAGACAAATACATATAAGTGGGACAAAGCTGTACCCATTACTGGAGACATTTGAAGTAAATAATTTAGGGGTTCCCACATATGTTTGGCCATATATTATACATATAGCTGCAGGGTAAGATAGGCATATTTGGCAAACCACATTAGGAAGCAAAAGCTGGAACAGCTCTGTTCCTATGCATTAGCTATGTGTACAAACTTGAGATACCAGGCTTTAGAGAATTGGGCACCTAACATTAGACGTCTTCCAATGACTTGGTCCTGATGGCCCAGATGAAGAATACATCAATACTTACTTTGTTATCAACTTAACTCCCCCTTTTCTATACCAAAGCTTCTGCTACTATTAGAATAAAATCTCTAATATGGGCTGTTTTCTTAAGAATGTCTGTTAATAAGGAACTGGCTTATCTCTCTTTAAAGATAAATACGCCAGTCTTTGTTTAGACTGAAGTGAGGCTTGATAGCTTGTTGAGAATTTGATGTCTTCCCCACTATGTAAAGTAAATCTTAACCCAATCCTTAAAATCTCATATAAGTTTTAGTATCGTATAATACTGTACTTTCAAATGGTGTTTGTATATGCAGCTTCAATTAAAAGAATGCCTAGTGATCCTGCCATGAATGTCCTTGTTCAGACCCTTCTTGTTATGGGGTAACAACTGTCTCCCAATTGTGCTCCTGCATTGATCCCATGCTGATAGAGACAATAAGTGACCATACCGACACATATTGCACCGGTATGGCCCACCGCTTCAAAGCAATGATGTGTAGCTGCCGCTAGAGGGAGTAAATATGGACAGAAAGGAGGATATCAGCGGCACTGAGATACAAAAAAAAAGATAAAAAAGGAGTATGAACATTATTTTATTAAAACCAATTCCTGGGAATCATTTGGGAGTAGGGTTGCTACATCATCCCTTTAATCCAGGACACATATTAATTACACGGGTTCTGAGGCTGATTTAATGCAGATAAGGCACCGATTGAGTTTAATTACCACCTTAATCAGCCACAGAACCTGTGTAATTAATGTGTGTCCTGGATTAAAGGGATGATGTGGCAACCCTACTTGGGAGGCCTAGTCAGGATTTAGTTCTACTACAAAGCAGACCTTCACCCCTGAAGACCATGTGGGTGTACTGGGGCAGCACTTCCTCCTTTCTTACCTAGGCCAAAATGATGTTGCACATGTGTGAACAGTAGAGTTGCCACCTCATCCCTTTAAACCCGAACACATATGAATTACACAGGTTCTGAGGCTAATTTATTGCAGATAAGGCAACAAGTGAGTTTAATTACCATCTTAATCAGCCTCAGAACCTGAGTAATTCATATGTGTTCAGGTTTAAAGGGATGAGGTGGCAACCCTAGTGAACAGATGTGCTGAAGGGGCACCAATGAAGGGGCACTATTCCTCCCACTGATGTCAATAGTGGGAAGTATTCCTCCCACTGACACCACGGTTGGGGCACTGTTTCTCCCACTGATACCAACAACAAGTACCATTCCTCCCACTAAAACAACGATGGAGCAATGTTTACTTCCACTGATGGAGGAGCACTTTTTTACTCCCTCTGGTCACAGTCTAACCCCCACCCAAACCTTGATGGCCCTTTGTTTGGAAGGTTTTGAGAACCTTGGTGTAGGTGATCATCCCTTATGATTAGAACCTTAGGAACCATGCCACAGTAGGGGCTCCACTATTGTTTTTCACCTTAGAAGCCATGGTAATTCTAGAAGTGACCAAAAATACAATGCTGATCATTAGTGCTATGACAAAACCATTAGGGGTATTTTTTACTTTCAGTGCTCGTGATAAAGAAATAATTCTGATCATGTCACCAAGATCTAGAGCTGGAAAATGTTTGGTGCTTTCCAGTATAACATGCTCATGTGTCAGAGAAGGAAGTAGCATCATGTCCTGCATTGTGCTAATCCACAATAATCCTTCTGTATTTATAATCAGCCACAAGTTAAAAAGGTAAGAGCTCTCCTTACAAGGTTCAAAAAGCAATTACGCTTTGAAAGGAAAGAGGAGATTTAGTTTTTTTACTTTGAGTAAACTTTGGCTTCATTACTCTGGAATCTTCCTTTTGTCATCACGTCAAGCTGATCTGCATCCAGAAGAGATGAAATAGTTGCCAAACACTGGCTGATCACCTGCTAATCTCTTCTTTAATTACCTATATATCATTCATTGTTCCAACTCCTAAATGATACAGAACAATTAGTGGTGTAAGCAAGTTCAATCTCGACAAGCCTACAGATTTACAACACCTGTGTGTCTGGGATGTAGGCCCTGAAGCAGTTGTCAAACATACATCAGTTATGAAATGCTTGTCCAAAAAGCTGTTGCAAACTGTGAACATATCTAAAACACACAGAAAACAAGGCTTTTTTAAAAAAAAATAATGTAATGCCATATGGTTATTTTCAAAGATTTTTAGCTCTATTTAATAGATATATGCAAAGTAGTAGACCTCATAAACTCTGCAGGTTCTGTCAACAGACATTTGCACCTAAAATAATTGGCAGGTGTGTTTAAATATATATATAGAGTTTACATCCTCTTTAAGGCAGTTCTGAAGGCAAAAGAGGGTCCAACCCGGTACTAGCAAGGTGTACCTGATATAAAGTGAGCGTATATATTAATATATATATTAATTTACTATATGTTATCAAATATTCTGTTTTAAAAATCTGTTAAAAATTTTTGTAAATAAGTAAGTTTTAATCTTCGCTGATGGGCACTGATGGGCACTGACAAGGCGGCACTGACGGGCACTGATAAGGCGGCACCGCAGAGGTGGCACCAATGAGGTGGCATTGATGGGCACTGACAATGGGCACTGACGATGGGCACTGATAGGCGGCACTGATGGGTGGCACTGATATGCAGCACTGATGGGCATTGATAGGCGGCACTGATAGGCACTCATGGGTGGCACTGGTGGGCACTGATAGGCAACACTGATGGGCACTGAAAGGCTGCACTGATAGGTACTTATGGGTGGCACTGATAAGCGGCACTGCTGGGCACTGATAGGCGGCACTGCTGGGCACTGATAGGCGGCACTGCTGGGCACTGATACGTAGCACTGATATGCGGAATTGATAGACATCACTGATGGCACTGGCAGGCATTGAGGATGGGCACTGATTGGCATTTCCCTGGTGGTCTAGGGTGGCATACCTGGTGGTCCATTGTGGTGGCAATCCCTGGTGGTCCTGGTGGCATCCTGGTGGTCCTGGGTGGGCATCCGAGGGGGGGCTACGCTGATAAATAATCAGCACAGACCCCCCCTGTCAGAAGAGCCGCCAATCGGTTCTTCTCTACTCGCGTCTGTCATTGTAGGTGCAGTAGCTCCGAGTGATTGGACATGACTGATCACGTGGTAAAGAGCCTCCGTCAGAGGCTCTTTACTGAGATCGGTGTAGCTGTGTGTCAGACTGACACACTGCACCTCCAAACACCGCGATGTGCTTCCACGGGCGCGCAAGAGTGGTCATTCTGGAGGGTCGTCATATGATGTCCACCCAGAATGAGAGCCCCGCCACCCAGCTGTCATTTGACGGCCAGTGGAGCGGGAAGTGGTTAAAGAGTAACCCCCCCACCCCCAGGTGATCTTTGTACATTGTAAGGATTTGAACAAAGTTTGCTGCAGATTCCTACCTTTTTTTATTCTGAAGAAATCGCTGTTTGTTTGTATGTATTCATGTGAATCTGTATGGGAGTGGTTTTATAATTAACAATCAGCTACTGCACCTGCAATGAGGAAAATGAGGTCTGTATCCCTATCTCACCAAAACTGACATTTTTGTTGCAGGGGATGCCAAAAATCTGACTTGTATCTTAGTGTAGACTTCTGGGAAAATGAGTGAGCCAACCACTCACTCAAGCAGGAAATTACATTTTCACCATTCGTGTACAGAATGCCAGCCATATTGCATTGCATTTTACAGAAAATTACAGCACTGCAGACTGAAAAGGAAAGGTCATTTTTAATAGCATTCAATTACAATATCACTTGAGTCGCAATTGTATACGCTAAATTCGTTTTTTTATTTACTAATTTTTTCCCATGAAGGTGGTGTTACCCTTTAAGCGTTAGTATGCTATCTTTCTTTAACAGTGCACAAAAAATAGGCCACATGCAACTGGATGGTAGATAAAATAAGTATATTGTAACAAGGCAGGTCAACAAAATGCATAAAGCAATAGATAGGAAACACATTAAGGCTACTTTCACACTGGGACAGGGGGATGACGGGGGGGTGTTAGCGGTAAAGCACCAATAGTTTTAGCAGCGCTTTACCGCTGCTATAGCTGCACTTTTCGGCTGCTAGCGGGGCGCTGAGGAAAGGGTTAAAAGCACCCCGAAAAAAGCGCAGCCGCTGATTTCAATAGCAGGGGTAGTTTAGGAGCGTATACATCGCTCCTGCACCGCCCCAAAGATCCTGCTTGCAGGACATTTTTTCCCGTCCTGCAAGCGCACCGCCGGCTTTCAGACTGGGGAGGCATGAGAGGCGCTTTTCAGGAGCTATTTTTAGCATTAAAACACCTGAAAATCGCCCCAGGGTGAAAAGATGTTGAACACTGGCCTTTAAGGCAATCCACTGAACTGTAGTAATGTTAAACCTGATTTTAACTCATGCAAGCAGGGTTAAAAGTATCTGAATCAACTAACCCCCAAAAATAAAGGTACTCATGTGCACACTACACATACCACTCCAATAGTGGTGGGTATATGTGTCCCTGACAAAAGGGTACCCGTGGAGGTTGTTACAAGTACCTAGTGCCTAATTGTCAGTGTTAGCCGGCTATCGTTGGGGACCTTCTGTAATGTGTGGTGCATGAAGCTGTCCCTTAAAGACGGTGCAATGGATGGCTGGTGGGCTGCCAAGCAAGGTGTCGTCTCTATAGGCATTAACTGTGGGAAGTATATGTTTAGCTCAGTTGTCCTGCTCACAATTTCTGGTGTAGTCCGGTCCAAAAGGCAGTCAGTTGTCCCAGAAGGCTCAGTCTCTCAGCTCTGGTGTAGGCACTCACATGGCAGCCAGTCTCAAGATACAGCGACTCTCTATGGCTCAGTCCTCAGGCTCTATGGGTGTTCACAAGGACTCAGCCTCTCGTGGGCTCAGACAGACACTGCAGCAGGTCTGCCCTCTCTCTCGTCCCTGCACATAAGACCCAGTTCAGGCTCAGAATGCCCGGGAAAAGTCCTGTCTACTCCTCCTCCTGTGTAGAAAATCCTAGATATCAAAATCCCCAGATGTGTATTGTACTGTGCATTGCTCCTTTAAGAACTACATATCCCAGTGCCCCATGTGCTGTTGTGTCATCTGGGAGGAGAGGATGGGTGACTGCACTAACATTCCTCCTTGCCTTTATGAATGGCAGTCTGGATAGTGATGTCAAAAGCCTTCAGGGACAGGTGTCCGTGTCAGTAGTAAGAATTAGTAGATAATGAGGTCAGTTTTTGGCACAAGAACAAGTATACCATTTAAAGGCTACTCTACTCCTAAAAACGACCAAAAACCACCTTAAAGCAGAACTGCTGCCAAAAATCACAAGATAAAAATAAAGAGCTCAAAAACACTAAAATAACAGAACCAGTATTTGCGGCTATACTCACCTTTAGTTCAGAGTTTTCCCCACAATACTTTTCTCTTCTGCCTCTAGATGTCCTTAGTTTCATGGCCAGCATCATTCAAACCACTTCCTCTGAGCCCAGGCTGTCCTGGACCCACCCCAGGCTGTGACTGGACAGTGAAAGGAGAAGTAGCACACTTGTGATTTGCATAAAATTCACATGCAGCCTATTGCATTAGGTTGTGCACCCCAAAGCTCAAACCCTCTCACTTTTGAGACAAAGAAAGGGACTGAGGACAGACATCCCCCAGTCGCTTTCTCTGCAGCTGAGCGGCTTCCTGTTCATTCACAAACTGTTGCATCATAAACACAGTTTACTATGCTTCAGTTATGAATGAACGCAGTAAGTGATCGTGCCAATCACTCGCTGTGTTTATATCAAAAAGGAAGAGGCTGGTAAATTACATATTTACTGGCCCCTTCCCCACTCTCCATTTTGAAATGATCCTCCGCAGCATTCAGCGAGAGAGGAGGGAAGCCAGCTGCACTACATGGGGGGCATGGGGGGCCTGTACAGCAAGGGCAATCTGTGCTGCACAGGGTGATTAGGGTGTGCCCAGGCATATCCGGCACACGCCAATAGTGATTCAGCTTTCTCCTCCTGTCAGCCTGCACCTTGTCATCACATGAACCAATTGGCTCCTTGTACTGCTTTTTTTCTCTCACCTTCCAGCCCTGCTGCACAAGAGGGTGTTACCTGGTAATATTCAGGTACTTACACTGCTTTCATCTAAAAATATATTTAACCGCTTGCCGACCAGCCACTGCAGTTATGCAGTCACGGTACAGTGGTCCCTTTAATGGTTATAGCAGGCGGGTGGCGCACCCGCGTCGCCGGAGCCGAAGCGCATGGCCGGCGGCCGCAATATCCGCCGGCCACCCACGATCACTCCACAGAGAGTCAGAACGGGGATCTGTCAATGTAAACAAACAGATCCTCGTTCTGTCAGGGGAGTAGAGTGATCGTCTGTTCCTAGTGATCAGGAACAGAGATCCCTCTCTACTCCCAGTCAGTCTCCTCCCCCCACAGTTAGAAACACCTCCTTAGGGAACACTTAACCATTTGATTGCCCCCTAGTGTTAACACCTTCCCTGCCAATGTCATTTATACAGTGATCAGTGGCTATTTTTAGCTCTGATCACTGCAATAATGTCACTGGTCCCAAAAAAGTGTCAAAAGTGTCCGATCTGTCCAGCACAATGTCACAGTCCTTCTAAAAATCGCTGATCACCGCCATTTCTAGTAAAAAAAAAAAGAATAATAAAAATGCCATAAATATATCCCCTATTTTGTAGACGCTATAACTTTTGTGCAAACCAATCAATATACACTTATTGCGATTTTTTTTACCAAAAATATGTAGAAGAATACATATTGGCCTAAACCAATGAAGAAATTTGTTTTTTTTGTATTTATTTTTTTTATATTTATTATAGCAAAAGAAAAAAAAATTTTTTTCAAAATTGTCGGTCTTTTTTTGTTTATAGCGCAAAAAAAACAAAAACAAAGAGGTGATCAAATACCAGCAAAAGAAAGCTCTATTTGTGGGAAAAAAGGGACCTCAATTTTGTTTGGGTACAACGTCGCACGACCGCGAAATTGGTAATTAAAGCGACGCAGTGCCGTATTGCAAAAAATGATCTGGTCAATAAGGGGGTAAATCCTTCTGGGGCTGAAGTGGTTAATTAATCACAGAGCTGGATTAATGAGTGTCTTTTTTTTATCTGCTTAGAATTCATTTTTATTTCACCTTCCCCGTTGATGGCAATGCATCTGTTATGCAATTGTTAAAATGACAAAAATTTTTGAGAAAAAAACTCTTTAATTGGTTCATCCGTAACCATACCATATTACTGAGGACACTGCCAGTTCTGGTGAATTTTGTATACCTGCAGAATTTTCCAGTATATTACTGATTTTATTTGTTCTTTCTTTTAAAATAAAATCCTTAATTTCTGTTGCAGAGTTCAGATTTTCAGGTCGAAATGTTATTTTTATTCTGATATTACATGGAATTTCAACTCAGCTTTCCCCCTCAGCTTCCCCGACGGCTCAGAGAGCCGGTTGTATGAACTTACGTCAGGGGTGAACGAAACTCACCGGGAGGTGTCTGGCTCTGTTCTATGAAATTGTTGTAATTTTTCAAGACAAATAATAAGCCTGTTTCCATTTGTGCATTTTTGAAACTTACGATACATGACATTCGCCTTGTCAAGAAATAAAAATACACAAAATATGGCGAGAAGGAATTTTATAAGTGCCATGTATTAAAAAAAAGGCTATTTGTCTTCATAAGCAGCAGGATAAGTACGGTCTTGTAGAATGGACAGACATAATCAGTGCAATAGATTATACATTTATGGAATAACCGCTACAGAGAATTTGAGACGAGAAAATGCAATCAGTAAACTACTAAAGAGGATCCAAGGCTAGGTTAACATCAATGCGTGTCAGGCAGTGGTGGCTGGTGCTCAAAATTTTGGGGGGGGGGCGCACACAAACTGAAAAAGAAAAACATCAATTGCAGCCACTGTGCCCATCAAACAGCTACTGTGCCCATCAAACGCAGCCACTGTACCCATCAAACGTAGCCACTGTGCCATCAAACGCAGCCACTGTACCCATAAATTGCCACCACTGTGCCATCAAACACAGCTACTGTACCCATCAATTGCTGCCAGTGTGCCCATCATTGCTGCCAGTGTGCCCATCAATTGCCGCTACTGTGCCCCATCAATTGCTGCCAGTGTGCCCATTAATTGCTGCCAGTGTTCCCATCAATTGCTGCCAGTGTGACCTATCAATTGCTGCCAGTGTGCCCATCAATTGTTGCCAGTGTGACCTATCAATTGCTGCCAGTGTGCCCATCAATTGCTGCCAGTGTGCCCATCAATTGCTGCCAGTGTGCCCATCAATTGCCGCTACTGTGCCCCATCAATTGCCGCTACTGTGCCCCATCAATTGCCGCTACTTTTCCTCATCAATTGCCGCTACTTTGCCCCATCAATTGCTGCCAGTGTGCCCATCAATTGCCGCTACTCTTCCCCATCAATTGCTGCCAGTGTGCCCATCATTGCTGCCAGTGTGCCCATCAATTGCCGCTACTGTGCCCCATCAATTGCTGCCAGTGTGCCCATTAATTGCTGCCAGTGTTCCCATCAATTGCTGCCAGTGTGACCTATCAATTGCTGCCAGTGTGCCCATCAATTGTTGCCAGTGTGACCTATCAATTGCTGCCAGTGTGCCCATCAATTGCTGCCAGTGTGCCCATCAATTGTTGCCAGTGTGACCTATCAATTGCTGCCAGTGTGCCCATCAATTGCTGCCAGTGTGCCCATCAATTGCCGCTACTGTGCCCCATCAATTGCCGCTACTGTGCCCCATCAATTGCCGCTACTTTGCCCCAACAATTGCCGCTACTTTGCCCCATCAATTGCTGCCAGTGTGCCCATCAATTGCCGCTACTCTGCCCCATCAAATGCTGCCAGTGTGCATCGCCCGGGAGTTGGGACTTACCTATCTCGCAGCGGGTCACGGTGGCGTCCTCCACATCCACATCCACGCTCCTTGACGTCTCTGGTCCTCTCTATCAGGCGTCCAATCACAGAGCCTGTTGTTTCAGCCAAGCAGGTGGCAGGTAACCAGACCCGAGCACCTGATTGGCTGAGAGGCGGGTCAGGCTAACACAACACTGAGTAAACAGCAAACGCCCGCTGTTTACCATTTTGGAAGCCTATTAGAGCCTACAGCTCTAATCAGGATGCCTATTATAGCCCAATCAGGCGCTTTCAAATAAAACCCTGCCGCTGTAATTCAGGTGCCCGGCGCCCGACAAGGGGCCGGACACCTGAATAAGAAGCGGCAGCGACGAACATAGATAGATTCATGCAATGCATGATTCTATCTATGGTGAGAGAGAGGTGACAGGAGAGAGGGGGTGACGCTCTTACACCACTGGTGTCAGGATTGCACGCACAATCGCATGCTTTCCCGACATGCATAGAAACGCGCTGCCTTTTAGCAGGTGCGCAAGTGTGCCAAAAATTATTATTGCTGCAATATTCACCTTCTGTTCAGAGGGGTTCCCGCAATACTTTTCTCTTTTGTCTCTAGATGTCTTCAGTTTCATGGCCAGCATCATTCAACCCACTTCCTCTGAGCCCAGGTTGTCCAGGCTGTGACTGGATAGTGAAAAGAGAAGCAGCACAGTGTGACTCTGCTTCCTCCTCCTATCAGCATGGATCTTATCAGCACATGAACTGATTGGCTCCTTGTACTGCTTCTTCCCCTCACCTCTACTGCAAAGGGACCTGTGAACCAAGCCAAATTGCACATATAATCTTTAAAAGCTTAAAGCAGTTTCCAAATAATTTTATTTTAAAGCTGAACTCCGGGCACAAAAAATGTTCATATAACTACTGTATATTCGTCAATTGCCACCAACGATATAAATCCACTTTGTGTGCACTAAAGGCCTTTGCAACCCCAGATATTACCATATAAATGTAGTAGTGACATCATCTCTGAGAGAGCTGAGCTGTGGGAGGGGCCCAGCAACACCCAACCACTACAGGTTGCCTGCGGAAAACTACATGAGGGGGCGGAGACAAGACCAGTCACCCAGCACAAGGAGACAGAGCAGCAGTGACCGGTCTTTATTACAGGAAGCTGCCGCACAGAGGGAAAGTCTCACACTGGATTACTGCACAGATCTGGAAGAAATACACAAAGTACATGAAGATTTCAGGAGAATACACATGACTTGAATTTAGATAATACTTGCTTATCCCAGAGCTTTAGATATAAAATGTTCATCAAAAGAATATCTGGTGATTCTAGGTCCGTGTTCAAGCTTGTTATTATCAGGTAGCCAGTCCAAAGTAAGGATGGACATTGGAGTGAATGCACGTAGACCGAAGTGGCTGAGAGAGTCTAGAGGAGATCAGCAGTACTGGAAGGAGTGAACAGTATTTTATATGTGTAGCCGGGAGCGGACTACGGTTATCTGATTTTTTCAGACTTGCCTCTTATTATTCCACCTTGCTCCTATGTCCCCCTAGCGCTGGACTCAAGTCACTGACCTCACGTTCTGAGCATAGCAGAAGGCATTGTGGGAGCTGTAGTCTTTTGGGGTAGACTTTGCTGAGATGCAGAACTGACTATGGACCACATCTTCCAGCAGACCATCTGCTTCACAGAAGAATTGTGGGAGAGACTATAAAGGGATCTGCTCACCAGGCCTACTCTCTCTTGCTTCCTGGATCCCATTGCCCGGGCATCACACTGCCGCTGTGAGGGGAGATTGTGGCCTAGCACGTGGCACCCAGCTCCAGTTTCAGTGAGTCCAGATGTCGCTCATTTACAGAAGGACACAGTGCTAAACACCATCTTTGCTCATCTGCATTGAGAAGCATCAGGCGATCGTTCTCCCGGGAGGTTGCCGAGATCTATCAGGATTGGTGACGGGGCCTACAGATTCTACTACCTTGTTAAGCACGACACTCTGAACACTGAGCACAATTACACCCATTTGGATTAAAAATAGCATTGCAAACACCAGGATCAGCTATCTTGTCCATCATCACTACAGTAAGGAATCATTGTTCTATGAGCTCCAACTTTGCCGGTGAAGACTTTGCAAGGCCTTGCTTTTGGCACATTGTTGTTTATTACTCTTAAAGGGGACACTTTGCTGGTAGCAAGAGTACATTATCTCCCATTAATATTAAAAAGTTATAAAGAACCAGCTCGGGATACTCCTTTAATACAGAAATATTCACTTGTATCCACAAATAGCTTTTTCAAGGTATTTCATTGTGACTGTGTTTTTATTGCTATCACTCATTTGTCATTATCAACTGTTATTGCCGCAAGTATTATTTCAGCCTAATCTTGGTTGCTTGCAAGATTTGGCTGACTAATCCTTGGTTTAAACCTCTCTTCACAAATAGGTAAACTAATAGAGAGTTGAAACTACTTGCTTGTGTCCGTGTGTCATTTAAAGGGGTACACAACATGTCTGAACCTAGAGCAGGGGTCTTCAAACTACGGCCCTCCAGTTGTTCAGAAACTACAATTCCGCTCATGCCTAGTCATGTCTGTGAATGTCAGAGTTTTACAATGCCTCATGGGACGCGTAGTTCCACAACAGCTGGAGGGCCGTAGTTTGAGGATCCCTGACCTAGAGTGTCAGAGGGGCTCGAGAATTCACAGGGTCATAGTTGCACAGGAGAACATGCATTACCAAGCAACCCACAAGGGGGCAGTGCTACATATGTAAAAGTGAGGCTGCAGTGGTATCAGTAATGACAGTGATGGAACCAGAGAACACACTAGCACAACACTATTAAAGGTCCACATTTCATTGAGTTACATAGTTAGGTAGAAGACAGAATACAAGCTCTTCTGCTTTGCTAAACATGTGTTGCTGGACACCTGGTCAGGTAATCACTCCCAAAACATACATCCGTGATGAGTACAAGTCGGCTACTTGGTAAGTTCCAAAATCCAAATCTTTATTTTGCTACATGTTAAAAGTACAGTGGATACAGCTAACGCGTTTCGGCCGTAGTGGCCTTAACCACTTGCCTACTGTTCACTTTCACCTCCTTCCTGCCCAGGCCAATTTTCAGCTTTCAGCGCTGTCACACTTTGAATGACAATTGTGGGATCCTGCTACACTGTACCTATGTGAAATTTTTTATCATATTTTTTAGACAGATAGAGCTTTGTTTTGGTGGTATTTAAACAGCACTGGGTTTTTTTTTTTTGGGGGGGGGGGGGGGGGGGTTTGCTAAAAAAAAAAAAAAAAAAGACTGAAAAGTTAAAAAAAAAAAAATTTTTTTGTTTCTGTTAAAAATTTTGCAAATAATAATAATAATAACCGGCATTTGTTTACATGTGAGGAGCTTTGATTGGACACAGATAATCACAAGGTAAAGGGCTGCTGGGATTGGCCCTTAACCTCGATCTGAAGGACACAGGGATCACAGAGCATGCCAGATGCGTGCCCCCGAGCAGGGTAGGATTCTGGTAGGAAGTCAATAGACGCCCTCCCAGAACTGGATGACCGCATGGTAGCCATCTTTCGCCTGTAGCGTTATCTGCAAGTAGTGGTTAATCATAGCAAGGCAACTAAAGCCGAAACACTTTATATATATCCACTGTACCTTTAACATGTAGCAAAAAAAAAAATCTAGTTCAACTAAAAGAAAAAAATACATAAATAGAAATCCTCCATATAGCCAATCCTATACCCACAGTTAATTCACAGGAAGGAAAAAAAAAACACTATAACGCATTATCCTATTTGCTCTAGCAGAGGAAAAAATTCCCTCCTGATCCCTCAGGAAGCAATTAGATATCTGGCTTTATTACTTATAAATGGTATGATCCAGTTATGTTTTGTACATTTATGAATGCATACCTTTTTAAAAACAAAAATCTACTAAGCTGACCAGAACTAGTTCCTGCGGGAGTCTATTTCACTATTCTTACTGCATACCTCCCAACTTTTTGAGATGGGAATGAGGGACACCTATCAGCAAAAGTATGCAGGCATAGGACACACCCCTTGCCACGCCCCGTTAAAGGAGAATTGTACAAAAAAATCAAGATTGGTTAAACCCACAAGTGCTTTTTTAACCACTACTATTCCTTTATATTGGCTTTTGGAATTTACAAATGCAGCAAGTTAGAAATCAGATGAAAGGTTTAGCACTGGAAAACACTTTTTGATACCTAAAAAGTGTATTTTATATACATCTATATAGATAAGACCAAATGGAGGGACAAATGAATAGGAATGAGGGGCAGAGGGGACATTGCTCAAAATCGGGGACAGTCCCTCGAATTCAGGGACAGTTGGGAGCTATGTTACTGTGAAGAAGCCTTTCCATATGTGGAGGTTAATTCTCTTTTCCTCCAGATGTACAGAGTGCCTACTTGTCCTTTGTAATGACCTGAAAGTGAAAAACTCAACACCAAGTTCACTATATGGCCCACCTAGATATTTATACATGGTGATCATATCCCCTTATCTCCTCTTCTCAAGAAAGAATAAATTCCGTTCATTTAATCTTTCCTCATAGCTGAGTTCCTCCATGCCTCTTATCAGTTTGATTGCCCTTCTCTGCACTTTCTCCAGTTCCTCGATATCCTTTGTGTGAACTGGTGCCCCAAGCTGAACTGCGTATTCCTTACCAGATGAGGTCTTACAAATGATTTAGATGCTGCCAACTAGGAATAAGCTTGGGTTCAGTCTGAGCTCATTTCTAGTGGCCATATTAGGTCAATGATGTTAAAAGTGCTGCGCCCCTTTGTGCAGAGTGGGGAATCCCCAGGATGACCTAACATAGGAAAGCACATTCTTCAGGTCAGGAATCAATAGTTTTTCTACGCCTTAAAGTGAAGTTCCACTCAAAAACGGAATTTCCGCTTTAAGCACTCCTCGCCCCCTTACATGCCACATTTGGCATGTCATTTTTGGGGGGGTCCTTCGTTTTGAGTGGGACTTCCGGTCCCACTTCCTGCTTCCTCCTACGGGCGCATTGCTGGACTATGGAACAGGTAAGTGTCTGTTTATTAAAAGTCAGCAGCTATACTTTTTGTAGCTGCTGACTTTTAATAAACAAAAAAAAGCCTGGAACTCCGCTTTAAGGAAAAGAGACATACTTTTGAGAACATTGAGGACCAAATTTTGGACAGAGAAGACAGCTGGTTCCCAAGAGGCATTAAAGAGGCTTTCTATGTCAAACTGGAATTGCCATCCAGCAACCTGTCTTCCACATTTAATACATATCTACCCTGGCAATTTGACAGTAATTCACACCTTCAGTTATGTTTATTGAGGGATTAATGTCTGCTGCAGCCTTCTCACACCACGGGATGGGATTCTGTAATTAGATGTTCGGAATGTGTCTCCACTGCAGGATTAGAACATGGTGGTTCCACAGCTTTCATACCTCCCATCCTGTTCTTGGACAATCAACATCTGCCTTGACACATTCCATGATATTTGGATTAAGGTGACACCCTTGTGGCTGTAAATGCTGAGGTATGTTCTTAACACTCATTAAAATGGAGGAAGCAGATTGGATAACCTGCAAAATATCTTCAATATTAATAACATTTTTTTAAAGCATTTTTCACCTAAGCAGACCATGAAAGTGATGGTTTTCCATCTCTGAAATGTTAAAAGGAAACTCCACTTTCATAGGGGAAAAAAAAAAAATTTTTTATTTTTTTGTCCTATGTAGTTGTTCATTTTACTGATACTCACTTTATACAATTTTTTTTCGAAACGTCCTTCATTTTTGTTGATTCTTAAGGACACTTGATGGAAGATGGGCATTATTTAAATGCACCGTCTAAATGTTGGGTCTATTGGATTCAATTTCTCACGATTTTACCCATATATAACAACTACAGAGACCTAACATTATATCCACCGCCACCATCAAACCCAATAACCCAATATTCATAGGGGTAAGAGCTTCATTTTTTCCATCTTATATGGATTTACTTAACTGCAATATCCCTATGGGTGTAACGGTCTTCTAAGGTTAAATCTCTCTTTTTTGTATAGACATTGAATGTGTCCCATGGGCCGGTAGGCACACTGTCACTTGGAGATTTTCCTTTTTTTCTTTATTTTTCTTGATTTTACATTAGGCTTATATAATTTCCGGTTTCTACTATTTACATTTACAGGTATGATATTTAATGAATTATTGATTATTTCTTTATATATATATATATATATATATATATATATATATATATATATATATATATATATATATATATTTTTTTTTTTTTTTTTTTTCCCTCTTGTGGGCTGTTTCTGTATGTTTGAGTGAACCATCCTCCTAATTTATCAGTTTTTTATTTAAATGTGATTTTGTGTTTTGTATGAATATATATACTTTGTGATATTTTTCTTTTTGTAATATATTTATAGTTAGAGCTACATACTGCATATGATATCTGAGGTCCTGAAGAAGTGGGGGCTCCCATGAAATATGTAGACCAATAAAAATGGGAAATCATTGACTGATTGTACTCAAGTTATATATCAGCTCTATGTCTATATTTAATACTTTATGGTATATACACTGTGATGTTTATATGTCTTTTTAATAAATAATTTAATAAAGATTCTTTTATCTTTTTTACACAAATTTGAAGTAGTCTAAGTTCTCTTTACAGATGGCATCCCACCCCAGATTTCGAAAATAGTATACCTACCAATTTTGGTTAGATCAACTTTCCTCAACCTTTTTACATTAGAGGAACCCTTCAAATAACTTTTAGGTCTTGGGGAACCCTTGCTAAAATCAATTGATTCAGGTTTAGTGGGAAAAACACCCCTTACATTGGTGGCCAGTGGAAAGAATGCCCCACTTATAGTGGTGATCAAAAGGCCACCCTTACGCAAATCTAAATAGACCATTGCTGCTGGCTTTGCCAAGTGGTGTTGGCCTTGGAAATATACAGGCACCATCAAATGGGAGGTCAATCAGCCACAGCTCATGGAACCCCTAGCAACCCCCAAGGGAACTGTAAGGTTCCACAAACCTCTGATTGAGAATGGCTGGTTTAGATTTTCGTCTATATACATGCTCTCTACAATATATCCATACTAGATTCTGGTGTATGTCTTCAACTCATTATGTGGCTGACAAACATGCATTTGCAGATTCCATTATAGCTATGCTGTGGCATGTGACAGAGAGCTTAATTGGAACAACGTATTCCGCTAGGACAAGCCGCAAGCAAGATCAATAGATGTTTCTTGACTTTGCCATGTGTAGAAAAGCGTACCACACAATATGTTTTGTAAACGAGAGACGCGGCCATGTAATTAGATACATTTATGTTACCAACGCTGTCATTATGGCTACAATGAAAGCCAAACTAAAATCTCAAACTCTGTCATGATAGAAGTTTTGTATAATATATCAAATTTATTCTGAAGTGTAATTCTGTCTTTGAACAAGTTTTCGGTGATAAATACAACGTAACCACAGTATAATTCTAACCAACATAATTGTTTACATTTTTTTTTTGCTTATTTTTTCTTCTGCATCTGAAATTTTGAAACATTTGAATTAAGAAAGGTGGTACATTGTTTCAATAACTGTCAGATGTGCATGTTTAGTGATAGTTAGATTTACATTGAATGCAGATATGCATGTAGCTCCAGACTAACTTTGGGTGGCATTCCACAAAGACCATTGGTGGCTGATTTGGTGGCTTTTTTTACAAGGCATTCCACACAGGCCATTGATGGCTGAATTGGTGCCTTTTTTTACAGGGCATTCCACACAGACCAGTGGTGGATAATTTGGTGGCTCTTTTTACAAGGCATTCCACACAGACCAGTGGAGGCTGATTTGGTGCCTCTTTTTTACAAGGCAATCCACACAGACCATTGGTGGCTGATTTGGTGCCTCTTTTTACAAGGCATTCCACACAGACCATTGGTGGCTGATTTGGTGGCTCTTTTTACAGGGCATTCCACAGAGACCATTGGTGGCTGATTTGGTGGCTCTTTTTACAAGGCATTCCACAGAGACCATTGGTGGCTGATTTGGTGGCTCTTTTTACAAGGCATTCCACAGAGACCATTGGTGGCTGATTTGGTGGCTTTTTTTACAAGGCATTCCACAGAGACCATTGGTGGCTGATTTGGTGGCTCTTTTTACAAGGCATTCCATACAGACCATTAGTGGCTGATTTGGTGGCTCTTTTTACAAGGCATTCCACACAGACCAGTGGTGGCTGATTTTACAAGGCGTTCCACCCAGCTTTCAAATGCTCTGCTGGTTAGGGCCACAAAACTAGCACATAAAAACCTGGCTTAGACTCGTTAACCCACCAATAGTTTAATTAAATTAAAAATTAGTATTATACATTATTATTGTATCAAAATGGTAATCCTAAAAACATTGCAGGAGATTGTGTCAAAAATGCATTTTTTGATTAAAGAGGGGTTCCAGCCTGAAAAAATAAATAAAAATAAAAGTCAGCAGCTACAAATACTGTAGCTGCTAACTTTTAATATAAGGACACTTACCTGTCCAGAGATCCCACAATGTAGCCACCCCAAGCCGATGAAGGCGCCGGCATTGCTTACGGTTTCCTACTGCACATGCGCTTTCTGAATGTCTCTGTCGTCTTCTGGGGGACACACATGTCCCAGAAGGCAGCGGAGGGAAGAAGGAGGGGCTGGATATGATGCAGATCGCCGTGCCGAGCTCTTACCAGTGTTCTGCTTGATTCCGAGCATGCATGGAACTTTGTGCGTCGGAATTGTGTACACACGATCGGAATTTACGACAGCGGATTTTGTTGTCGGAAAATTTGAGATCCAGATCTCCAATTTTGTGTGTCGGAAATTCCGACGAAAAATGTCCAATGGAGCCTACACACGGTCGGAATTTCCAACAAAAAACTTCTATCGAACACTTCCTGTCAGAAAATCTGACTGTGTGTACGCGGCATTACTGTACTAATGACACTAGCAGGGAAGTAGTTAACATTAGGGGCAAGCAAAGGATTAAATGTGTTCCCTGGGAGTGCTTTCTAACTGGGGGGGGGGGTGCTTGTACTGTAAGAAGACAGAGATCCGTGTTCCTGCTTAGCAGAAACACAAGATATCTGTGTTCTCCTGTCACAGAACAGTGCTCTCTGCCTTGTTTACATAGGGAGACCGCCGTTCTTTCTGCCTCGGGAACGATCGGCGGGTCCTGGCAGACAATTGGTCTGCCGGACCCGCTAAATGGCTCCCACTGTATTCCCAGCACGTGCCCCAGACCCAGAAAAAATAATCATGTACAGGTACGTGATTGTGCGCTAAAGGGCCACCCTGCCACAGTATATGTACATAGGGTGGTACTTAAAGTGGGGTTCCACCCAAAAAACAAAAATACCTGGAAAAATTCTAAAAAACAAAAAAACAAAAAAACATTTGGATATTTATTTTTTTTTTCACTTACCTCTAAATGCCTGTTGCTAGGTGGTCCCTCGTAGTCTGCTTCTTCCTTTGCCTGGGCTGGTGACATCACTTCCCCCTCGGCACAGGAAGGGCTCCGCTCTGCTCCCTCCCTCCTGTCAATCATCTGGGACCCATTACAGGTCCCAGGTGATTGAGCGGCCAATCACGGCGCGCGGCGCCGCTCGCGCACGCGCAGTGGGTGCCAGGCTGTGAAGCCACAGCCCGGCGCCCACAGTTGAAATGCCGGCGCTGACGAGCGGAGGGGGGGGGACGAGCGGGGCTTCGATCCCCCGCATCGCTGGACCCAGGGACAGGTAAGTGTCCAATTAAAAGTCAGCAGCTGCAGTATTTGTAGCTGCTGACTTTTAATTTTTTTTTTTTTTTTTGACGGCCCCCCTGGGTGGAACTCCTCTTTAAGCGGTTAAAGCAAATCCCAATTTTGGGGTTGTGACCAGAACAGGAATATCTTCCAATGGGGACACCAGTTCTGGTGACAACCAGGGATTCTCTCAATTCGGAGGGATTTCCTTTCACTTTCTGTTTTGGCTATATGACAGGAAGTGAAGAGAAATCTCCCCAATGGGCTTTTAACTCTCACTTACTCTATCCAAAATGAAAAAAAAAAAAAAAGTTTTGCCTTTAGTTCTACTGCTCAATGGCTAAGTCATACTTCTGCTATTCTAACAAATTACTTAATTTGTTACATCATTTTGGTACAGCGCTTAAACTGACGCTTACAGCCGAGTCATGCCTTGAATAAACAGGGCTGACAAATAAGTTGACACACTCATATGGCAGTTTATACAGGTGAGGGGGCAGTTGCCAAGTCTCTACATCATTGTTCCTGTGATGATGGCGGAGTGCAGGCAGGTAGAACAATTCCAAGGGCGCAATGGCAAGTATGTAGCAACGTCCGTAATTAGGGCAGCAGCCAAACAAGGAGACATTGAGCCCAGACTGACACAGATGTATACATTGAGTCATCTTTTCAGGAAGAGTGCCAAGAAAACCCTTAAAGACAAGTAGTTAAGCCAGTGCAGACACAAATAAACCATCGGTGCCGCCTATTTCTGAACCCACAGCTGGCAGACTCCAGGAAAAAAATGTCTGCTCGTTCATGGGAAAAAATTACATTAAACCTATATGATGGTCAAACTGGAAAATGTAGCCGGGTAGATTGCTATAATTATATGGAACACGGCCTATCTGCGCACAGGGTTCTTTTTTTTTTTTCTTTTCTGAATTTTCTTGAATGCATAGGGCAACCGATATAACTTGGCGATTTGGCAACACCTAACCACTTGCCGACCGCCGCTTGTACATTTACGTCGGCCGAATGGCACGGCTGGGCAAATGGGCATACAGGTACGTCCCTTTAAATTTGCCGCTGCGTGGTCGCGTACACGCCACGAGCGAGCTCCATGAGTCGGATCGCGGGTCCCACTGACTTTATGTCCACTGGGAGACACGCGATCGTCTCACGGAGCTGAAGAACGGGGAGATACTAATGTAAACAAGCATCTCCTCATTCTGCCTAGTGACAGTGTCAATGATCTCTGCTCCGTGTGATCGGGAGCTATGATCAGTGATGTGTCACACACAGCCCTTCCCCCCCACAGTTAGAATCACTCCCTAGGACACACCTAACCCCTCCCTAGCCCCGTAGTGGTTAACCCCTTCCCTGCCAGTGTCATTTACACCAGAGCACATTTAGAGATTTGGCACTGCGTCGCTTTAACTGACAATTGCGTGGTCGGGCGACGTGGCTCTCAAACAAAATTGATGTCCTCTTTTTCCCCACAAATAGAGTTTTCTTTTGGTGGTATTTGATCTTTGCGCTATAAACAAAAATAGAGCAACAATTTTGAAAAAAAAAAACGCATTATTTTTTACTTTTTCCTATAATAAATAAAATAAATAAAATAATAAATACCCCCCAAAAATATATAAAAAAATTTGCAATTTTATAGCACTGATTGCTGTAAAAATGACAATGGTCCCAAAAATGTGTCAAAATTGTCCGATGTGTCCGCCATAATGTCGCAGTCACGATAAAAATCGCAGATCGCCGCCATTACTAGTAAAAAAAAAAAATTCTTAATAAAAATGCCATAAAACTAACCCCTATTTTGTAGACGCTATAACTTTTGCGCAAACCAATCAATAAACACTCATTGCGATTTTTATTATCAAAAATATGTAGTAGAATACGTATCGGCCTAAACTGAGGAAAAAAATAGTTTTACTTTATATATTTTTGGGGGGTATTTATTATAGGAAAAAGTAAAAAATAATGCGTTTTTTTTTTCAAAATTGTTGCTCTATTTTTGTTTATAGCGCAAAGATCAAATACCACCAAAAGAAAACTCTATTTGTGGGGAAAAAAGAGGACATCAATTTTGTTTGAGAGCCACGTCGCCCGAACATGCAATTGTCAGTTAAAGCGACGCAGTGCCAAATCTCTAAAGGTGCTCTGGTCTTTGGCCAGCCAAATGGTCCGGGGCTTAAGTGGTTAATCCTGAACCTGAAAGCCTGACGTTCTCTCCTCTTCATCCCAGTGGCGGCTGGTGCTCATTTTTCTTGGAGGGCGGCCCGCAGCCTCCCCAGCCAGCCAGCCAGCCAACCATTCAACCAACCACCCCCCCACTCACTTGACTGCAGCTCCCCCCCCCCCACTTGATCGCTCAACGCTCGCCCGTCACCCGCCAGCCCCTGTACTTACCCCATCCAGGTCGCTTCATCTCCGAATCAGAACTTAGGACCCGCAGCCAATTGGCCGGGAGGAGAAACAGGAAAACATTAGCGATTATTATTCACTAATGTCACACAACTGGGTGGGCTCCGGGCATAGTGCTCTGCGCCCCAAAACCCACACTTTTTGATGCCAATTAGAGCCTCTGGCTCTAATCATGTGCTTCTAGAAAAAACAAACAAACACTGGAATCCATGCGACACCCTGCATGTAGATTAGGGGCCTGATGTGTGGATTAGGGGAGCGGCGCCCCTGTGCCCTGCTTCAACCTCAAATGCACATCCCTTAGCAGTCTACAGGGTCCAATACATGCAGAGAGATGTACAGATAGCTGAGTTACAAAGCAAAAACATAAGTGGCAAGAAGTTGCATTTTGAAAACCTTCTCCAGTCCAGCAATGGAAAAATGTTGTATGGAGATCCCAAGTTGGAATCCTGATCAGGACATTATCTTCATGGAATTTGCATGTTCTCCTCGTGCTTGCATGAGTCTCTTAGACTCCATACTGGTAGGTTAATAGGCTCCTTTCCAAACTGGTCAAAGTGCGTGTGTCCATGCATGTATGCATGTGAAGTAGGGACCTTAGACTGTATGATCCTCAAGGGCAGAGACTAATGTGAATGTACAGTATATAAACTGACAGCATAAATTGTTGGCAATATATAAATATCTCTAATAACTAATTAATAACATTGAGATAAATTTAGTATATTGTTTTATTTTTAGCACAGTCACATTGTTTCCTGCATAGCATTAGAACATATTTCAATCCTTAGCTTAGAGAGCTTACATGCCAGGGCTGGGTGAGCATTATATCGTTTACAATACATTTTTCTATAGTCTGCATCATAACCGCAGAAAAGACAGAACAACAAGGATGACATGTGTTCCTCATATCTGTTTGAGTCAATATTATTACTGCCATGAACTACAACGAATGCTTTCTAATCTGCACTGCACATGGGTACAGAGGCGGCTCTCTAATTAGGCAAATTAGGCGGTCGCCTAAGGCCTCGCACTCACAGGGGCCTCACGGCCGCCTAATTTGCCTGTTCTCAATCACTGAAGTTGACGCCGGCGGCTCCGCCTACCCCCACTGGGACTCTGTGGCTTAGGAGCTGACGGACAAATCAGATACTGCCCGCAGCCTGAGGAATAGCAGCCTCATCACGGAGCGTCCCAGTCCGTGGGGCCTCATGTGTAAGTTTTGCCTAAGGCCTCACAAAGCCTAGAGCCGCCTCTGCATGGGTAGTCAATGGAGATCACAAACTGCTAGAACCAGGCAGCCTCCCCACTTAAAGTGTTACTAAACCCAGGACCCTGCATTCACTATATCTGGTCTCCCACAGTACACAGAACATGGAAATTATTTTAGTAATTTTAAACTGCTAAATACCTTTTTTTTAATCAGCAGTTAGAACAGTCTTGTGACTTCTATCAGTGTCTGGTTAAAGCTTGTAGGAGGAGTCATGCAGTCTGCTCTGACTCTCCTATGAGGCTGCAGGACCCCTGACCCTCTGTCTGGACAGTGCTGATCACATGCACCCTCCCAAGAAAAAAACTCTCTAGCAATACACACCAAACTGAGCATGTGCAGCTTGTCCCCTAGCCTCTGTTCTATCAGCAGATGGATTGTGGACAGGGGAAGAAGGGGAGGATCAGAGAAGACAGGATCAAACAGCCTTTTTACACAATGCAGAGGATTAACCCCGTAGGTTCCACAGTGAGTATAACAAGCATGTTTTACTGCATACACAGACTGATTTTACTGTTGTGGGTTTAGTAACACTTTACGTTTAACAACATTCTTAAGAGCATATACTGTATTTCTAGACCAGGCCAGCGTAAAAGGGAATAGGGATGCCTTAATGTTCTTTCTGTTTTTCCTATTTAGCAAAGTGGAAATATATGGGAAGGGGTTAAGCTACGATAAACCTACTCAGGAGTTGCTGTCACCCAGCTGTTTTTGCTTTCCAGTGATAATATGAGTAAAGAGCAGCACAGAAATCATGCTAACTACCAGTAGTGTAATTTAGCTGGTTCTCTTTTCTTAGTTCAAGTCTACATGCAGAGTTTTGTCAATGGACCTTAGGCCTGGCCATAGACGGAGCAATTTTCTTTCTGGCAACTACGGGTTGCCGGAATGAAAATTGCTTGATTCCCCTTATCATTAACACAGTCAGTGTCGATGGGGGAATCCCTCCCGCAGAGCTATTGTGTCTCCCGCCGGGAGAACACAGTGACTATTGCTAGCGGCTATAACAGCCACTAGCAATAATCACATGTAAAATCAGACAGGCTGGTTTTACCCAAGTTGATGGACCAATCAACTTGGGTACATTTATTCTACCCATACATGGTGTGAATCTCGGCTGGTTCCTGCTGAACTGGCAGAGATTCGAACCATCTATGGCCAGCTTTACCCCATAAATGTGTTCCTTACAACAAAGGAATATTATTGTTTAAAAAACAGCCACTATAACTATGGTGGTTTATTTTACTTCTACCGAAGGACCCCATGTGTGGCTCCTGGCACGTTTTTTTTTTTTTTTTTAGATAACAAACATATCATACTTACCTCCACTGTGCAGCTCGTTTTGCACACAGTGGCCCCGATCCTCATCTTCTGGGGTCCCCCGGCGGCTCGTCCCCACATCAGATAAACCCCTAGGAGAAGTGCTCTCCCTGGGGATTACCTTGTGGGAGCATTGCCGAGTCCAGCATTCGGTGCCCATGACCGCCAAATGCCAGACTTGGCACCGCCCCCCCCCCGGCATTCACGTCATTGGATTTGATTGACAGTAGTGGGAGCCAATGGCTGCACTGCTACCAATCTATCCAATCAAGAGCCAAGAATCCCAGGCAGAGAGACAGTGCGTCCCCGTCGGGTCAAGTTCTAGGGATCGGGTAAGTAAAACGGGGGGCTGGGGGGGCCGGTCACTGACAGGTGTTTTTTCACCTTAATGCATAGGATGCATTAAGGTGAAAAAATACGAAGGTTTACAACCCCTTTAAGAAAAAAAGACTGTGGAAATAGTATCAGAGACGGACATGCTGAGATGGTTGGAGACCGCAGACATTTTATAAAAGTGGTTGGAGACTTAATGTGATTGTAAAGTCTTGTTTTCTTTTCTTTTCAGAGCAGCCCCGATCCTCCTCTTCTCGGGTCCCTCTTCCATGCTCCTGGTCTCTCCCTCCTGTTAAGTGCCCCCACAGCAATATATACTATATTTTCTCATGTTACAACCAAAAACGTAAATGTATTTTATTGGAATTTTATGTGATAGCCCAACACAAAGTGGCACATATTTGTGAAGTGGAAGGAAAATGATAAATGGTTTTCAAATTTATTATGTGAAGCCCTCAGAGGTTTGTTAGAGAACCTTAGTGACCAAACAGCATCATGAAGGCCAAGGAGCACACCAGACGGTCAGGGATAAAGTTGTGGAGAAGTTTAAAGCAGGGTTAGGTTATGAAATAATATCTCAAGCTTTGAATATCTCACAGAGCACTGTTCAATCCATCATCCGACAATGGAAAGAGTATGGATCAACTGCAAACCTACCAAGACATGGCCGTCCACCTAAACTGACAGGCCGGGCAAGGAGAGCATTAATGAAAGAAGTAGTCAAGAGGCCCATGGTAACTCAGGAGGAGCTGCAGAGATCCACAGCTCAGGTGGGAGAATCTGTCCACAGGACAACTATTAGTCGTGCTTTCCACAAATCTGTCCTTTATGGAAGAGTGACAAGAAGAAAGACATTGTTGAAAGACATAAGAATTCTTGTTTGCAGTTTGCGAGAAGCCATGTGGGGGACACAGAAAACATGTGGAAGAAGGTCCTCTGGTGAGATGAGACCAAAATTGAACTTTTTGGCCCAAAAGCAAAACGCTATGTATGGCAGAAAACTAACACTGCACATCACCCTGAACACACCATCCCCACCGTGAAACATGGTGGTGGCAGCATCATGTTGTGGAGATGCTTTTCTTTAACATGGACAGGGAAGCTGGAAAGAGTTGAAAGGAAGATGGATGGAGCCAAATACAGAGCAATCTTACAAGAAAACCTGAAAAAGAGTTGAGACTGGGGTGGAGGTTGACCTTCCAGCAGGACAACAAACCCTAAACATACAGTCAGAGCTACAATGGAATGGTTTATATCAAAGCATATTCATGTGTTAGAATGGCCCAGTCAAAGTTCAGACCTAAACCCAATTGAGAATCTGTGGCAAGACTTGAAAATTGCTGTTCACAGACGCTCTCCATCCAATCTGACAGAACTTGAGCTATTTTGCAAAGAAGAATGGGCAAAAATGTCACTCTCTAGATGTGCAAAGCTGGTAGAGACATCCCCAAAAAGACTTGCAGCTGTAATTGCAGTGAAAGGAGGTTCTACAAAGTATTGACTCAGGGGGGCTGAATACAAATGTACACCACACTTTTCACTTATTTATTTGTAAAACATTTTGAAAACCATTTATTATTTTCCTTCCACTTCACAATTATGTGTCACTTTGTGTTGGTCTATCACATAAAATCCCAATAAAATCCATTTACGTTTTTGGTTGTAACATGACAAAATGTGGAAAATGCCAAGGGGTATGAATACTTTTTTAAGGCACTGTATATATATTTGGTTTCACTCTTTTTCGAATTTTCGAATTTTCAAATTTACAAATTTATGAATTTTCTAAATTTACGAATTCTCAAATTTACGAATTTGTGAATTTCGATCATAACGAATGAACCGAAAAATTAAAAACAAAATAAACAAAAACGAATGTACATGTCTACTTTATTGTACCAAGATTATGTGCTGTTTGCTTTACTTTTGCTGAAGAAAGCTGTTTTTGTTTGCTTGTTTTGAGAATCCGTTAAAGACTGTGGCTGGCAGGCAATCTCGGGCTCTCCATATTACAACTTACATGAGATTTTAATGATTCAGTTAAAGTGGGAGTAAAGTATGTATGTATGAATATTACCTATAGGTAAGCCTATACTAAGTATAGGTACTGTAAATATCTCCTAAATGTACACCGTTTTATTTAAATTATATTTAAATAATTAATTAAATGTAATTTTTTTAAAAAAAATGTCCCTTTAAGAGCTATGGGCAGGAGTGACGTTTTGACGTCGCTTCCGCTCTGCAGTGGTATGGAGACGGATGGCCATCTTCCCCTCACTCGTCTCCATGCCTAACAGGACACAGGACCCGATCGCCTCCGTCGCTACCTATGGCGCTGGTAAGCGGCGGAGGGCACCGGAGCACGGCAGGAAGGGGAGGCCCTCTCCCGCCGCTAATACAAGTGATCTTGTGGCGAATCCGCCGCAGAGACCACTTTTATCTGAAAGGTGATCGCCCGCTGAAGAAAAGGACACCAGGGTTTATAGTAGCTAGCTGCTGCCATAACAACGATATTCCTCTTAAAAGTAGCGGCATAAAACGACGGCGGGCGGTCCGTAAGTGGTTAAAAAAGGAAAAGTGATTTTTAATGACATTCAATTACAATATGACTTCTGTCGCAATTATATACGCAATATTATTATTTTTCATTTGCTTTATTATTCCTACGAAAGTTGAGCTGTCCTTTAAGCCGCAAAGGCAGCATTTGGGGGTGTACATATGCTTTGCAGCATGGCATGCCAAAATTTATCCCAACTGAGTGGAGGCATGTCCCAACCGCTCCTTATAACAGGAAGTGTCTGAACAGGGACTTTAACCGCTTCCGGGCCGCCCCACGTACATGTACTGCGGCAGGGCGGCCCTTTAGCATGAAATTACGTACCTGTGCGTCATTTACGTTTCCGGGTTTGGGGAGAGGCAGAACGCCGGTTTGCTTATGGAAACAAGGCAGATCGCCATTCTGTGAGAGGGGAAGATGGAGATCTTGTGTTTGTGCTAAGCAGGAAAACAGATCTCTGTCTTCCCCCAGTCAAAGGCCCCCCCCCCCGCCCCCCATAGTTAGCAAGCACGTCCAGGGAACACATGTAACCATTTTGCCCCGTACACACGATCGGACTTTCCTCCATCAAAACCGTGGATTTTTGTTTGAAGGGTGTTGGCTCAAACTTGTCTTGCATACACACGGTCACACAAATGTTGGCCAACAATAATGAACTTGAGAACACGGTGACGTACAAGACGAATGACGAGCCGAGGAAAAGGAAGTTCAAAAGCCAGTGCGGCTCCTTCTGCTTGATTCCGAGCATGCGTGAGCTTTTGTGCGACAGACTTGTGTACACACGATCGGACTTTCCGACAACAAAGTTTTGTTGGCGGAAAATTTGAGAACCTGCTATCAAACATTTGTTGGCGGAAAGTCCGACAGCAAATGTTCGATGGAGCATACACACGGTCGAACTTTCCGACAACAAGCTCACATCCAACATTTCTCATCTGAAAACCCGACCATGTGTACGCGCCATTTGAGTGCCACTGATGTTAACCCCTTCCCTGTCAGTGTTATTAGTACAGTGACAGTGCATATTTTTTATACACTGATCACTATATTGGTGTCACTGGTCCCCAATAAAGTGTCAAAAGTGTCACTTAGTGTCCGATTTGTCCACCGCAATGTCGCAGTCAGTCTATAAGTCGCAGATCGCCAACATTACTAGTATAAAAATATCCATAAAAATATCCCGTAGTTTGTAGACACTATAACTTTTGCGCAAACCAATCAATATACGCTTATTGGGATTTTTTCTACCAAAAATATGTAGCAGAATACATATTGGCCTAAACTGATGAAGAAATTTCATTTTTTACATTTTTTTATTGGATATTTTTTAAAGAAAAAAAATAACGCAAAAAAAAAACAAAAACGCAGAGGTGATTAAATACCACCAAAAGAAAGCTCTATTTGTGGGGAAAAAAGGTCATCGATTGTATTTGGGTACAGCGTCGCACAACCGCGCAATTGTCAGTTAACCACTTGCTTACTGGGCACTTAAACCTCCTTCCTGCCCAGGCCAATTTTCAGCTTTCTCAGCGTTGTCACAATTTGAATGACAATTGCGCGGTCATGCTACACTGTACCCAAATGACATTTTTATCATTTATCCCCACAAATAGAGCTTTCTTTTGGTGGTATTTGATCACCTCTACGGTTTTTATTTTTTGTTACAAAAATGTAAAAAGACTGAATTAAAATTTTTTTTTTTTTTTTATATTTTGTTCTAAAATTTAAAAACAGGTCATTTTTCTCCTTCATTGATGTACGCTGATGAGGCGGCACTGATGGGCAACAATAGGTGGCAGTGATGGGCACTGATGGGTGGCAATAATGGGCACTGATGGGTTACACTAATAGGCATTACTGCTAGGTGGCACTGATTGGCACCACTGGTGGGCATTGATAGGTGGCAGTGGTGGGCACTAGACATGTGCGATTAGTTTCATACGAATCGAAAATTCGTACGAATTTCCGTAAATTCGTACATTCGGGAGGATCCGAAATATGAATTGCTATGCTTCCGAATTTTGTACGAAATAGGAAATTTCGTTTCCGAATTTCGGATCCAAATTCCTAACGAACATTCGGAATTGTTACGAAAAGTTAAGAAACCTAAAAGTTAAAAACCCAGGTAGTCAGCACAGCACAGGGATGGGGGGAGCCCCTCATAATGATAAATTCATCATAACGAACATTCGTAATTGTTACAAAAAGTTAACGTACCTAACCAAAATTCGTATTTCGTACGAAATTTCGGACACGAATTACGAAATACGAATCAAGTCTGATAGGAAATGGAAGAGAACGAAACAAAACAAATTTATTGACGGCGCACATGTCTAGTGGGCACTGGCAGGTGGCACTGGCAGGGGGTACTGGTGTGCACAGATGAGGCATAATTGCCTCTTCCTCTTCGGGGCCGATGTCGCTTGCAGATGAGCGGGTGATCACCGATTTTGTTCTCCTCACGCTGCGAAAAAAAAGCCGATTACCGAGCTTTTGTTTACATCATGTGATCAGCTGTCATTGGCTGGCAGCTGATCACATGGTAAGGGGACCAGCCCCTTACTTGGATCGGTGATCACCCGAGTCTTAGTGACTCAGTGAGCACAGCGCGCGCAGGGAGCATGCATAGGGGAGGCCGTCATATGATGGCTTCCTGGAAATTCAGGTCCGCGCTGTGGCGTCATTCTGTAGCGCAGACGGCAAGTGGTTAAAGCGGGATTCCGTCCCTGAAAAAAAAAAAATTAAAAGCCAGCAGCTACAAACACTGTAGCTGCTGACTTTAAATAAGTACTTACCTGTCCCGGGTTCCCTGCGATGTCGGGCGCCCGAGGCCGACCCGTCCCTCGGCTCTCGGGTCCCGGCACCGCCATCCTAAGTAAGGGGAACAGGCAGTGGAGCCTTGCGGCTTCAATGCCAGTTTCCTACTGCGCACACGCAAGCGGCGCGGCGCTCTGTGAATGGCCCTGTGGTGTTCTGGGAACACACACAGTTCCCAGAAGGCAACGGGGCCACAGAACACGCCGCGGAATAGGAAGAGGCAGGTTAGGAAAACTGCCTAGCAACAAGGGTTTAGGTAAGTTTAAGTTTTTGTTTTTTTTTCAAAAGTTTTTTTTTTAATTTTTTTAGGATTTTTCATGCAATTTTTTTTTTAGGGTGTCCCTCCACTTTAAAATAACGCAAAAAAATGGCCTGGTCGTGAAGGCAGGTGAATCTACCGTAGCTTCTAGATCACCAGGTATTTTTTCATATAAGCTGGAGATATAAATAATAAAAAAAAATAAATAAAAAAAGATTAAAACCATTTTTAAAATGGCAATACCCTAATTTAGTAAACTTTACAATAATAATTTGAAAACAACCACTCACTGTAAATACATGTTATGTGAACAGTTTGCGGTTGCTCCAGATGCACTGGACATGTGTTTTACTGACAGAACTGTTAGGAAACGTTCATAAAATATCATGCATACAATGTATATTGCATACAGCAGCAGCAGATGAATTGATGCCATATGTCATGTAGGGAGATTAAAGGATACAAGCTAATAGCAAGAGAGAAGAATGAGACAGCACTTTCTCCGAATTGCTGAGATCAACTTTTGAACTTGTTCTGAGAGCTTGAACTGGGAAACAGAAAGGCAGGATAATGTTTTAAAGCGGTTGTATACCTTTTTTTTAAACTTTTACCTACAGGTCAGCCTATAATAAGTCTTACCTGTAGGTAAAAAAAAAATCTCCTAAACCTGTACGGTTTAGGAGATATTCCCCTCGCAATGAGCCGCTGACTGCAGCGGCGCATGCGCACAGGGGATTCTCGGCTGACAGCCCGGCAGCCGCCGGACTTTGCCGGGAAAAAAAGTCTCCCGTGCGCATGTGCGGGAGTGACGACACTGCGGCTCAGGCCACTCACAGCGCCGGAGCCGCGATACCTGGAAGGCACGCCGAGGGGAAATGTCAGCTCCCTCGGCGTGGACAGGGTGAGATGCCGGCGCCTCGTTCTAAGGTAAGTATCTCATAATGAGCTAGTATGCGGTGCATACTAGCTCATTACGCCTTTTCCCTTACAGGTGTAGGAAAAAAAAAAAAAAAGTCAGCGGGTTTACTACCGCTTTAAACCAAATCTTTAATAAGGGGGAACATGAGCTACCATTCATGGCTTTCTTCAGAAAATACCGGAACTCTTGGTTCCGGTGCTGGTTGCTGGCAGTTTTAGTGATGGGCTTTTGATGCCGAAAGTAAACACAGAACTGTAAGTAAGCATCGCCCCGACCCTAAAATAGGCAAAACTTTTTTTTCTCATTTTGGATAGAGCAAGGGAGTCTTATAACCCCCTGTCAGATTTCTTTTCACCATCTGTGTCTAGGGTTGCCACCTTTTCTTCACGCCAAACCCGGACACTTTAACCGCGCACAGAAAACAATGCTTTTTAAGGAGGAACGCTATGGACTCTGGTGTAAAGGGGAACTCTGATGTAAGGGGGTCTCTGCTCACAAACCTCCCACTTACATCAGAGTTCCCACCTTACCCCCTTAAATCAGGGTTCCCAAAGTCCCCTTACATCAGAGTCCACAGGGCACCCCTTACCTTAGTGTATTTACTTGCTTGGAGGAAGGAGAGAGAAGGGAGGGAGGTGGGATGACTTCAGTCACAGACATTGGATGGTGAGCTCACACACCTGAGGATGGAGGCTCAGGCATCAACACCATTCATCCATGATGTATCTGGCGGTTGCTGAGCTTTAAACTTCCAACCCACACATCTCTTTCCTGAGGCACAGAGCACCAGCGATTGGTGTGTGGGTGGGCAGACAGAGGGGTAGGGGCAGGAGGAGAAGGAGAAGATCAAGCCCTCTCTTCTCTCCTGCCCGTGTATGGGGGTGGGGCCTGTGTGCACATCTATGTGCTCGGTGGTTGTGGTACTTGGTTACGTGGGGAGCCACAGTTCATTCTGAGTATTGTGTCCGGGTTTCAGGTGGTCTGAACCCCGGACACACGTTTCAAAACCCAGACTGTCCGTGTGAATCCTGGACCTGTGGCAACCCTATCTATGTCTCATTGCGAAGATTTCTCTTCACTTCCTGTCCCATAGCCAAACAGGTAGTGAGAGGAAATTCCTGTAAATTAAGGGAATTCCTTGGGGACCTCCAGGTTACCAGAACTTTTGTCCACATTGGATGAATTTCTTTCTTTTACGTTGCTGCACCTCGGAAAAGCCGTCCACAAGGAGGAAGCAAGTCTGCAGTTGGCTATTGAAAGTATGTACAGTAGCTGGTATTAGAGATGTACTTTAGGATATTTTGTATTAAATTAGCCAAAAGCTAAACTAACCCTAAATGTCATAGTTTCAGGGACATGGTAGTGACACCTTCCGAAGGAACCGCTGAGAGTGTGGCTGGACTCTTGCGCTACCTGCAGAACCACAAGCTTCAATTCACCAGGAATAAGCTGGGCAGCAAATCACTCAGCAACCAGTCCAAGGGGGCTTCCTGACAATAGGCATGTGCAATTCGTTTCGTTCCGAATTCGTTTTTTAACGAATTTGGACAAATTCGTTAATTCGGGAATATCCGAACTAACGAAAACCCGTTTAATGATAAAATTGGACATTCGTAAATTCGGGCATTCGTACATTCGTACATTCGCAATTTACGAATGTACATTCGTTCATTCGTACATTAGTACATTCGTACATTAGTAAATTAGTGAATTTGTAAATTCAAAAATTCGGAAATCTGAAATAATAGTTAACTAATAATAACTTAACTATTAGCAATTACTAGTAACTTTTAAATTATAGGTATTGTAATTTCCTTTAAAATTTGGCTGTTAGTGAACGTAACACATACAAATTTATCCGAAGTTATGAATGATCCGAAAAAACGGAATGGAACGTAATGAATTGATAATAATAAATAACAACAATAATAATAACAACATTTTATTATTATTATATATTATTAATTTGTTCCGTTCCATTTGTTTAGATGCAGCATTCGTTTTGGATAATTCGTAACTTCGGATAAATTCGTATTTGTTACGTTCACTGACAGTCAAATTTGAAAGGAAATTACAATACCTATAATTTAATAGTTAGTTACTATTTCAGATTTGTGAATTTTCGGGTTTTTGGATTTTCAAACCTCGAATTTACAAATTTCCGAATTTCCTAATTTACAAATGTACGATTTTACGAATTTAGGAATGTACGAATTTAGGAATGTACAAATGTAAAAATGTACGAATGAACAAATGTTCGAATTTACGAATGTTCGAATTTACGAATGTACGAACGAATGCATTTACGAATTTACGAATGAATTAATTTACGAATCGCGATCATAACGAATGACCTGAAAAACGAAAAAAATATTAACCTTATGAAATGAAAACGAAAATGAACGAATTTTTTTGGCTGTGCACATGTCTACCTGACAATGCCTAAAGCATCGATAGTGCGCCATGTTTCCTCCACGTGCACTCTCCACATGCACAGTCTCTTGGCTAAGCTACGAACCCCCCCCAGGTAATGGTTGGTAGCTCCACCCTTCTTCTCTGGCCATTCTGGTGCCAACTTCTCCCACCAGACCAAACTCCTGCAGCACCAGCTAACCCCTTAGTGCCCAGTTGAAAATGCCCACTCACTAGCAGATGTTTCCCTTCTAAAAAATCAAGGAAAATTCAGATAAGCACTGTAGCAACGCTCTCTTGTGCTATTAGAAGGGACAATCCAATCTCCTGTCAGTTGTTATGTACCATGGCAGCATGAACTACTGGGAAATCCCAGAACAAGCCCCCACATGTAGTGCTCACCCCAAAGGGGCCGTTGAGAATGACACAGGTTTCCCTTACCTACTCAAGGGCCCAGACACACGTTCCAAGCACAACGACAAACACAGGTTCAGTTTGCGGGGATGTATTATTGTAGATTTTTTGCAGTGCTTAAACAGAGGGCTGAGGGTACGAGATACTCCAAAATGTCAAAACAGGTACAGAAGGACAGATTCAGATTCCCAAACACAAATCCTTTATCAGCAGCCTTTGCTGGAGGTAGAGGGGATAGCCAGCTAATCTGATGCCCTGTACACATGACCGGTTTTGCCGTCGGAATAAACTCTGAAGGTTTTTATGACGGAGTTCCGACAGAATTCCTCTCAGGCTGTCTTGCCTATACACTGTCACACCAAATTCCGACCATCCAGAACGCGGTGACGTACAACACGTACGACGGGACTAGAAAAACGAAAGTTCAATAGCCAGTAGCCAATAGCTTCCGTCTCGTTCTTGCTTCAGAGCATGCGTCGTTTTTGGTCCGTCGGAACAGCATACAGACGAGCGGTTTTCCCGATAGTAATTAGTTCCATCGGAAAAATATAGAACATGTTCTCTATCTAAGTCCGTCTGAATTTTTGACAGTAAAAGTCTGATGGGGCATACACACGGTCGGAATATACGACGAAAAGCTCCCATCTGACTCTTTCCGTTGGAAATTCCGCTCGTGTGTACGCGGCATTAGACTCTATATGAGCAGTCCCATTCCTTGAAGCAACCTCTGGCATTAGCTCCCCAAACCACATGCACACCTGGAGTCCTAGGCAAAGGTTCTACTCACAATGTCCAAGGACAGCTGTCATCCCACCTAGAACAGGTAGTGGGGTGTTTTTACCTTAATGCAGGGAAAAGCTGGATACGGTAGCATTAAACATTCAAAGATGGAGTACAGTTGCACAAACACAATAATATGTCAGGTCCTATAGCAATGATCAAAGAGATATCCATAAAGGAAACCAACAAGCAAAATAAAGATATCAAGCACATATCATTATAACTATAGATTCTACGATCAATTAGAAATATATACAGGAAGGATATCCAAACATGACTATCATCATAAATATATATATATATATCTATATCTATATATCTATCTCTATATATATCTATAGATATAGATATATATATATCTATATATATATATAGATATATATATATCTATATCTATATCTATAGATATAGATATAGATATATATACAGGGCTTTTTTTCTCAAACAATAGGTGCTGGAACTCAACCACGCCCCCCCCCCCAAGACCCCTCCCCCCACACACACCCTCCAAATTACATCAAATAGTGGGTGTGGTCATATTTCACAAACAGTAGAAGGGTCCTAAAGGGGCATTAATTATCAGGATTGCATTACATACAGAGTGCAGAGTTCATGGGGGTTACACACAGGGTGCAGAGCTGTCACTTGTAAACACAGAAACCAGACTTCTGTGTTTACAAGTGATTGTGGTGAGTAGGCACCAAAGGGTCTGAGCCAGAGGTGGTGGAACTGAGTTCCACCAAGTTCCCCCTGAAAAAAAGCCCTGTATATATATATATATAAAGTATGAAGATGAGGAGCTTGCCGCATCATAAATGATATGACCACCCCGTCGTATATGTAAAAGAGAGAAAATCACACAAAGGAGGAAATGAAAGAAGAGGAGAAAAAAATAAGAAAAAGAATCAGTGTGGAGTGAGGCCCACCCTGCCGAACACCTCCACATAACCCTGAATAGGGCTCCAGGAGTGTAGTGTCAATAGTAGGGAAGGTAAAAACGTTTTTTGACTTTAGAATGACTTTGTCTGAATGACTTTGTTTCTAAATGATAAACTGTTCTACGGAGAAACAAAAAAAAAGGTAAGAGGAAGTAGATACCAGCCTTGGGATTGACTCATAACTATACAGAAGATAAAAGGAAATGGTGTATACAGGCTTGAAAAATCAAAAAAATAAAAACATCTCTTGGAGTTTGTTGTCCAATTTTTTAGACTGGCGAGCATCCATACAAATATTATGTAATCCTCCAATTTGTTGAGGAGTGCCAGCTGGACCAAGTGTATTGCTTTGAAGTCTCATTTTCAAACTATAACCTTATTTTCTATTTAAAATTGTATACTAAAGTTTACTTTTGGATAGTATACTAAAGTTTACTTTTGGATATTTTCGAAGTTAACTAATTTATACAATTGGCTGAAAGGTTACAATGATATTTACTGATCTCCATGCCATTGAAATATGGAAACAGTATCAAGAATTACACAAGAATTGAATAATGCTGCTAAAAAAGATAAAAAGATAAAGTGTTCATTTTCATTTACATGCATGAGCTAGAGCGGTACAAAGTGTAACAAGTACATATAAAGTATAGCAATTCATAGCATCCTGTGAGAATTCATATTTTCTTACCACAAGTATTGCACTATTGGAAGAGATCTACTTAGAAATGTTCTTATGCAAGGATTACAAATCTTGGGGGAAAGCTAAGTAAATTTCGAAATACTAATAAATAAACCCTGTAAATTCAATAAATTTTGTATTATCTTCTTAACCTCTTCCTGCCGATGTGGCGCATAATTGCTGCTTCTTGGCAGGTGAGCTTTAACTTCGAGAGACTGCATATATGCAGCCCTATCTAAACACTTCTGTGCTAAGAACGCGCCCTGTGTGCTCCCAGCACAGACACTGGTGGGGACCGTAAAACTCCCGATGAATACTTGTGACATGACCTGAATACCAGCCCAAGGGATCAATCCACTAACGTTTACTGCAAGTGATAATGCAGTCACATGACTCATTTGCATAAAATATTGCATGCGGTAAATTAAGTCCAGTTTATAAAACAAAAAAAGCGATTATGCGGTATTTACCGCAAAATTAAAAATGTGTCGGTAAATATTGTTTTAAAGCTCTTAAGTCCAATTCACAAATGGACCAGAGAGTAAAAAAACATGCGATAATCACCATCAGGGTTTTGCTGGCGGTATCACATGCGGCATTTGTCAAAAACCAGCGCAGGGGTCCTTGACAAATAGCTGGTTGCTAAGGGGAAGCTGGACGCTGAGTCCTTACCAATGGATGACCCCCCAATACATACCAGACGAAGGGCCTGGTATGGTTTTACGGGAAACCCATGACAAAATGTAAAAAAGAAAAAAGGCGTGCCCCCCCCCCTCCAAATTTTGTACCAGACCCTTATCCGAGCACGCAGCCCAGCAGGTCTACAGTATATACAGTGAGTACACCCCTCACATTTTTGTAAATATTTTAATATATAGTTTCATGTGACAACACTGAAGAAATGACACTTTGCTACAATGTAAAGTAGTGAGTGTACAGCTTGTATAACAGTGTAAATTTGCTGTCCCCTCAAAATAACTCAACACACAGCCATTAATGTCTAAACTGCTGGCAACAAAAGTAAGTACACCCCTAAGTGAAAATGTTCAAATTGGGCCCAATTAGCCATTTTTCCTCCCCGGTGTCATGTGACTCGTTAGTGTTACAAGGTCTCGGGTGTGAATGGGGAGCAGGTGTGTTAAATTTGGTGTTATCGCTTTCACTCTCTCATACTGGTCACTGGAAGTTCAACATGGCACCTCATGGCAAAGAACTCTCTGGGGATCTGAAAAAAAGAATTGTTGCTCTACATGAAGATGGCCTAGGCTATAAGAAGATTGCCAAGACCCTGAAACTGAGCTGCAGAATGGTGGCCAAGACCATACAGTGGTCAGGTTCTTCTCAGAACAGGCCTCGCGATGGTCAACCAAAGTAGTTGAGTGCACATGGTCAGCGTCATATCCAGAGGATGTCTTTGGGAAATAGACATATGAGTGCTGCCAGCATTACTGCAGGGGTTGATGGAGTGGCGGGTCAGCCTGTCAGTGATCAGACCATAAACCGCACACTGCATTAAATTGGTCTGCATGGCTGTCATCCCAGAAGAAAGCCTCTTCTTAAGATGATGCACAAGAAAGCCCGAAAACAGTTTGCTGAGTACATGGATTACTGGAACCATGTCCTGTGGTCTGATGAGACCAAGATAAACTTATTTGGGTCAGATGGTGTCAAGCGTGTGTGGAAACCAGGTGAGGAGTACAAAGACAAGTGTGTCTTGCCTACAGTCAACCATGGTGGTGGGAGTGTCGTGGTCTCAGGCGGCATGAGTGCTGCCGGCACTGGGGAGCTACAGATCATTGAGGGAACCATGAATGCCAACATGTACTGTGACATACTGAAGCAGAGCATGATCCGCTCCTTTCGGAGACTGGGCCACAGGGCAGTATTCCAACATAATAACGACCCCAAACACACCTCCAAGACCACCACTGCCTTGCTAAAGAATCTGAGGGTAAAGATGATGGGCTGACCAAGCATATCTCCAGACCTAAACCCTATTGAGCATCTGTGGGGCATCCCCAAACGGAAGGTGGAGGAGCGCAAGGTCTCTAACATCCACCAGCTCCATGATGTCGACATGGAGGAGTGGAAGAGGACTCCGGTGTCAACCTGTGAAGCTCTGGTGAACTCCATGCCCAAGAGTGTTAAGGCAGTGTTGGAAAATAATGGTGGCCACACAATTTTGACTCTTTGGGCTCAATTTGGACATTTTTACTTAAGGGTGTACTCACTTTTGTTGCCAGCGGTTTAGACATTAATGGCTGTGTGTTGAGTTATTTTGAGTGGAAAGCAAATTTACAATGTTATACAAGCTGTACACTCACTGCTTTACATTGTAGCAAAGTGTAATTTCTTCAGTGTTGTCACATGAAAAGATATTATAAAATATTTACAAAAATGTGAGGGGTGTACTCACTTTTGTGAGATACTGTATATACAATTCCGTATGTACACTTCTCCTTCTACCTCCAGCACAATCTTGCCTGTAGAACTACATCTCCCATCTGGCACTGTTTGAATGATTTAACAAAAGCTTCATTAGATCAGTAGCAAATGCCCTTTGCAGGCAGGGACCTCGGGCCCCTTTGGTAGTGTAGCAAAAGAAAGTCCTAGTGCCCAGCTGTCCTCCTCCTGTAGCTACTGATCCCAGCACCACCTCTTCAGGCACTACCAGACTACCAGACCACCTGGCTAAGACTCCACAGTCCTTCCAGACTGACTCTGCATCCATTCCAGACTGCTTGCACCCAGTCCTCTCAGGCATGCCTCTCAGTCTGACTGTAACACTCACCAGCCCTCCTGGCTGTCTTACTCCCTGGAAATTTCCCCGACAGTGTTCTCCTGCTGTCCTCTCCTTGGTCCTATGCCTCCTGGTCAGGACACCTTTGTGTGTCGGGAAGAGGGTCCCTTCCGCACCCGAGCCCAGGCCTGAGGTCACCCCCCCAGACTAGGGGGCTACCTCAAGGGCCACCGACAGCCTAACACTCCATCTCCAGCTTCCACCCAAACTCCACTGCCCCCAGCTGGGCTGACCCTGAGTATTTGAGGGGGCTTACCCCCTGCCATCCCATCTGTTGGGGATTGGTCAGGACCCTGAAAATACTCCAGACAGCTCCTCCTTTCCTCCACTCCCATCCTTCTACAATCTTTTGATCCCTCCTGTATTGATTTGTATTGTAAGTGTACTGTCTGCCCTCATGTTGTAAAGCGCTGGGCAAACTGTTGGCGCTATATAAATCCTGTATTATAATAATAATAATAATAATCTTCTGTACGTTTCTAGAAATAGGGGGAGGTCTGCCTGTGAGTCATCCAGCCCTCCCTGAGTCACTCATCTGACCCAGATAAAACAAAGCACAGGCTTGGCTGCTAGCCAAGCCTGACAATTTACCTACACTAACAAAACCTATTCTACTTCTAGCACACTAGAGGATGCTACACGTGTGTTGCAATGCACTTGATGCTGAATGTCAGCACATACCATAGCACACATCAATGTGCGTTGACATGTGTTATGATGAAGCTTCGGATCGGTAGCATATTTGATTACTGGAAAAAGCCTTGAACTCAGAAGTGGGGAAAAGGCATCCTCTATCTCTTGACAGGAATCTTGGCTGCCATAAGGGATGCTTATTCTTGACAGGTCCTCTTTTTTTATAAGTGTAGCAATGAAAACGTTTTTAGTTTCTATCCTGAAACCTAAAAAAAAAACATAGCTACAGTAGAATGTAATTGGCTCTCGTAGTCAATGCCTCAATTGTTCAGTTTATGTAAGTCAACCCACATGGGTACTGCAGAAAAAAGAAGATACCAATTACCTCTTTTTAAACTGGCCCAGCTCCCTCTATTCTGTTTTAAATTACAACATAAAGATCGATCAAAGCATATTGACCGGCAAGTGGCAAACCTGGCGGCATTAGGGGCATCACCGGCCTCCTCTGCAACATGACCCTCCGTGGCTCTGTTCTTTGAGAACATGGAGGGAGGTTCTCCATAGGGGGGAAAAATTCATATGCATGGTAAACTTACTGCATTTTATTTATGGTTGTGGAAACATCAAAGCACTATAGCTGTACATCCTTCGGAGGGGAGATTGCCTGCCAGCAAAACGTTGTATTTCTCCAGCTGTTTGATGATCATCCTTGGCCCATGTGGTCAGGTTTCTACCCAGGAGCAGCTATTATAACACATCACTGACAAATGGAATCATTTTACCCTTTGTTTTCTATTTCAAGAGAATGCATAATGTTTCTCTAAAGCTGAGCTTCGGGATAAACACACAGTGTCTAAACACAAGAGGCATGTGTAGTCTTATTCTTATTATTCTTATCATTTGAATCTTGGTATGCTTTGCGTATTTCCCCCAGATCCATGCAGTAGTCCAGTGTGAAATTTTGTGTTGGTACAGGAGCTTCCTGTTAAAAAAGACCAGTCACTGCTGCTCGCTCTCCTTGTGCAGGGTGACTGGTCTTGTTTCCACCCCTCCAGTAGTTCTCTACAGTCATTCTGTAGTGGGTGGAGCTGCTGGGGCTCCTCCCACAGTGTTGATGTCACTGTTACTTTTAAAAGATTATGTCTGGGTTTTCTAATGCATTTGGTTCACACAAAACAGATTTTTATCCTTTTTGGCTGTATATATATATATATATATATATATATATATATATATATATATATATATATATATTAGATAGATAGATAGATAGATAGATAGATAGATAGATAGATAGATAGATAGATAGATAGATAGATAGATAGATAGATAGATAGATAGATAGATAGATGGAAATTTTTGTGCCCAGAGTTCAGCTTTAAAGTAAAGCTTCAGTTGAAAAAAAATCTTAAATCCAGAGGCAAGCCATATTATTAAAAAGCATCTTTTTGTGCAATACTCACCTTCAATATGGAGCTGCCATGGTGTAGCAGGGAGAGCATTTTAAAAAAATATATATTTTTTTACATTTTTAAGTTATGCTTTGTGAATGGAAATATGTAACAAATTTAAAGTAGGTGTTATCTAGACATGTGCATTCGTTATCGTCCGAATTTCGGGTATTTTCGTGATCGTTTTAACAAAACCATAACGAACGCGCAGAATCGCAAATCCGAAAGATCTGAAATTTTAAAAATGCTTTATTTTCGTATCCATTATATTTTCGTATCGTTGCGACAACAGTTTGATATAGAGAGATAGAAGATTCGACATGGCGGTGACAATAGCGATCTGTGTCTATCGAACCTGAGGTCAAATGTGCCCAACCTAACTCTATTAGTCCAAGATTATTCGACATAGAGAGAAAAGATTTGACATTATAGAGACATGAAGATTCAACGAAGCAGCTCAAAACATACGATCGCCGCGAGCGGACATTTACGGTCAAATGCTCCGCCCATAGGCTATAGAAGAATTCTAATGTTGTTTGACTAGTAATAATAATTATAATTATTACTAGTTATACAAGATTTGAATTCTACTATAGCTTGTGGGTGGAGCATTTGTTTATAGCGCAAAAAATAAAAACCGCAGAGGTGATCAAAGACCACCAAAAGAAAGCTCTTTTTATGGGGGGGAAAAAAGGACATCAATTTTATTTTGGTACAGCGTTGCACGTCCGCACAATTGTCAGTTAAAGTAACGCAGTGCCGAATCGCAAGAAATAGCCTGGTCAAGTAATTGTAAAGGCTTGTTTTTTATTTTTTTAAAATAACAAACATATCATACTTACCCCCACTATGCAGCTCATTTTGCACAGAGTGTCCCTAATTTCTGGGGTCCCCTGGCGGCTCTCGCGGCTTCTCCCCACATCAGATAACCCCTTAGAAGAAGCGATCTCTCGAGGGGATTACCCTGCGGGCGCACTCCCGAGTCCAGCATTTGCGTCCATAGAACTGAATGCCCCCCCCCGCGCCCGCGTCATTGGATTCGATTGACAGCAGCGGGAGCCAATGGCTGCGCTGCTATCAATCTATCCAATCAAGAGCCGGGACCCTGTGGAGAGAGGGACAGTGTGTCCCCAACGAGGGAAATACGGGGCTCAGGTAAGTAAAACGGGTGGGGGGGTTGGGGGGCCGGTCACTGCCAGGTGTTTTTTCACCTTAATGCATAGGATGCACACAAGGGTTTACAACCCCTTTAAAAAGTTATCTTTTTTTTTTTTTTTTTTTTTTTTACATTTTTAAGTTATGCTTTGTGAATGGGAATATGTAACAAATATAAAGTAGGTGTTATCCCAAGTTGGCTTCGGAAGTGGAAATGCACTTTAGGCATACCTATGGAATTAGCTTTGTGTGTAACTGACAACCCCTCACATCTGTGGGGAGAGAGGGACAGGGCAGGCAACTTTACTTTGAACAGTTAAGTCTGATGCCATAATCAATAATTGTCAATATTTTTTGGAGCCCAGTACCTGACTCTGGAATTGCTACAATCACATGAGCAATTATATTTCTGGGAGAATTATGTGTGAACATACTGTATAGTTTACACCCCCCCCCCCCCCCCCCTTCCTTGCCTTTTCCAGATGCAAAAGTTACAAGGAAGAAACATTTGAAATATTTTTAGCTTTAGAAAAACATAGCTGGCTGCAGATTTGTTTTTTTTTTTTAAATAACAAACATGTCATACTTACCTCCTCTGTGCAAGTGCTCCTGGCTCCTCCGCTTCTCGAGTGCACCCATGGAGAGCCGCTTTCCATGGGAGCATCCGCTCCGGCACGCTCCCGAGCCCTGCTGCTGCGTCCATTGACACAGACAGCAGGACTCGGCCCCGCCCCCCGGCTGTGTCATTGGATATGATTGACAGCAGCAGGAGCCAATGGCTGCACTGCTATCAATCTATCCAACGAGGACCCGAGACACCGTCTGGAGCTGCTGGGCTTGTCCCCGTCACTGGAAAGACCGGGTTTAGGTGAGTACAAGGGGGGGCTCTGGGGGGCTGCAGCACAGAAGGTTTTTCACCTTAATGCATAGAATGTATTCGAGTGAAAAACCACGAGGGTTTACAACCCCTTTAACCACTTGCCGACCGCTGCATGCCAAAATACTTCGATACAATGGCAGCAGTGGGCAAAAGGGCGTACCTTTACGTCCCCTTTAATTAGTGGGGCTAGCGGTCTCCCGGCGATCGTGTCTCGGAGCCGCAGAACGGGGAAGTGCCTATGTAAACAAGCCATTTCCCTGTTCTGCCTAGTGACATGACAGAGATCTACTGCTCCCTGTCATCGAGAGCAGTGATCGCTGTCATGTGAGTGGAAGCCCATCCCCCCCACAGTTAGAATCACTCCCTAGGACACACTTAACCCCTTGATCGCCCCCTAGCGTTTAACCCCTTCCCTGCCAGTGTCATTTACACAGAAATCAGTGCATTTTTATAGCACTGATCGCTGTATAAATGACAATGGACCCAAAATAGTGTCAAAAGTATCCGATGTGTCCGTTATAATGTCGCTGTCATGGTAAAAATTGCAGATCTCCGCCATTACTAATTAAAAAAAAAATAATAATAAAAATGCCATAAAACTATCCCCTATTTTTTAGACGCGATAACTTTTGCGCAAACCAAACAATATACGCTTATTGCAGGTTTTTTTTACCAAAAATATGTAGAAGAATACATATTGGCCTAAAATTCGAAAATCTGAAAATAAGAACGAAAATTCAAAAGAACGAAAATCCGAAAATAAGAACGAAAATGCCAAAACCTGAAAATTCTAATATCTGAAATAACTAATAATAACTTAACTATTACTAACTATTAAATTATAGGTATTGGAATTTCCTTTCAAATTTGGCTATTAGAGCCCTTGCACACTGGGGCGGTTTGCAGGCGCTATTACGCTAATAATAGCGCCTGCAAACCGACTCGAAAGTGCCACTGCTTTCATTCCAGTGTGAAAGCCCCGAGGGCTTTCACACTGGAGCGATGCGCTGGCAGGACGGTAAAAAAAGTCCTGCTAGCAGCATCTTCGGAGCGCTGAAGGAGCGGAGTGTATACCGCTCCTACACCACTCCTGCCCATTGAAATCAATGGGGCGGCGCGGCTATACCGCCGGCAAAGCGCCTCTGCAGAGGCGCTTTGCGGTGGTATTTAACCCTTTCTCGGCCGCTAGCGGGGGGTAAAACCGCCCCGCTAGCGGACGAATACCGACGGTAATAATAGCGGCGTTTTACCGCCGCCCCCGCCCCAGTGTGAAAGGGCTCTTAGTGAACATAACAAATACGAATTTGACTGAAGTTACCAATTATCCGAAATAACGAATGCCATATCTAAACAAATGGAATGTAACTAATTAATAATAATAAATAACAATAATAATAAATACGTATTATTATTATTTATTAATAATTTGTTCCATTCCATTTGTTTAGAAGAGGCATTCGTTATTTTGGATAATTTGTAACTTTGGATAAATTCGTATTTGTAACTTTGGATAAATTCGTAATTCACTAACAGCCAAATTTGAAAGGAAATTCCAATACCTATAATTTAATAGTTACTTATTATTAGTTAGTTAATTAGCTATTATTTAGAATTTTATTTTTTATTTTTGGATTTTTGAATTTTCGAATTTGCGGATTTCTGGATTTTTGAATTTTCGAATTTATGGGTTTTTGAATTTCCAAATTTCCGAATAAAAAGTGCCAAGGCACTCAGGCCACTTACTTTGAACCCAAGCTATCATAAATACAACTCCTTGGGGTCCACCATACCAGCCTAGAATTAAAGAATTGTGCTCATGCATCATTACATGACTTTCATGCTGTCTAGGAAGAAAGATAACCCACCATCACCAGAGAACAGCAAGACTCAATCGTGTCAGTAGCCAGAAGACTGCAGGAAACAAAGTTAAGTATACATTTTATTTTCTAGATGTGGCAAGATGGACTTTAAAGAGGACAGTTAGGAAGAAAAATTGCTTAGGGCTTTACATTTTAAATTAATGAATTTTTTTATAGTATTTTAATTTTGTAATTTAGTGTTTAGCAGCTACTGAAATTTTCAAACCATCTTGAAAAATTCAACCCTTTGAGTTACTGTCATCCAAGGCCACACCATAAAGATCATTTGATGTGAAACAACACAGTGATATGGACTGATTTATTGCAAAATCTGAAGTCAAGCTTCGGGTCAGTGAAGCCCAAATTCATGGTTTGTCCAAATTCCTTAAGTTTGTCTCAGTCTCTTAGGCATTGTATAGCAAGCATTCAGTACATAATATGCTTTTTGTTTCCGAATGCACTGACATTTATGTTTCAGACACGAAACATATAAAGCCAAGTCAATTTGGTATGACTCATGTGTCACAAATTCCTTAACAAGTAAATCACTTCATTTAAAAAAATACAGTAAACACCTGTGAAAGAGGACCTGTGCTCAAATGTTTATATAATCTATGATAACAGTTTTGCTGGGGGAAGATAAAGAATGATAAAAGGGCTGAATCTGTTATAAGGAACAGGATTGTTTTTAAGGCAGGTCAAAATGGGCAGCTGCTTTGGGCCCCATCATTGTTGTGGGGCCCAAAGCAGCTGCCTCGTATTTGCCAACGATCCAAGTTTAAATTCCCTTAACCTTTGAAGTTTTAGTCCCGTGCTGTGTCCCGATATCTCAGTGTAAATTTCTGTTGCTGTTGCCTAGCTCTGCCCTATTGCCATGTACAGACGACTCACCTGCAGACCCTGTGTTTACATGTAAATAACCTGCATTGATATGTAAATAGCAGCGGCATTAGTATGTAAATAGTCGCGGGCCGCGTCATGTAAATAGAGGCAGCATTCATATTTATATCATGTCCCCCTAAGGTCATATCTACCATCACTTCTGCTGAATGGTGCCCACTGGGGAGGTAAAGGGTCATGCTTGAAAGTCCTGCCTACAACTATAGTCATTAAGCCTACCATCAGCCTGTTCTGGAAAGGTAAGAAAATTGGAGGTGGAACCCTTCTTCAAAAGAACATGGTGCCACAGCACCCTGAATGTTGGTGCATGTAAATACGCACATCTCAGCCGATGCATGAGGGTGTCATTACCTATTAATGGCACTTCTGTGTATCTGCTAAAGGGCAGCATGTTTCTGTGGTGTCAGGAAAGCAATTTTGCATGTATTCCCGGCACACACAAATGTGAATGCAGGCTAAATGACTCAGTTACAGTGGTTGTCAGTGTAAATCTTCTCATTACATTGAGACTTGGTGTACAATCCTTTCATTCACACTAGTGACCAGGGTGAAGGTCCCCCTTACATTGGTGGTCAGTGTATATCTCTCTTTACATTGCTGGTTACTGTGACTGCTCCTATTACATTAGTGGTCAGTGTAAATCCCCATTACATTGGTGGCCAGTGTAGAAACTCCTCTTTGTATTGGTAATCGTTAAAAAAATCCAAACTTGCATTTGTGGTCAGTTTCAAATCCTCCCTTACATTGGTGGTCCATGTAGAAGCCCGCTTTAAATTGGTGGTGAGTGGAAATCCCCCTTACATTGGTGGCCAGTGTAGAAATCCTCCTTTATTGGCTGTTGATGTAAATACCACCATTACATTGGTTGTCAGTGTAAATTCTTCATAACATTGGTGATCAGTGTACATTTCCCTTTACATTGGTGGTAAGTGCAGAATTGCCCTTACACTAGTGGTCAGTGTAAACCCCCCCTAACATTGGTGGTCAGTGTAAATCCCCCCTAACATTGGTGGTCAGTACTAATTTCCTTGATAATGGTTGTTGGTGTAAATTCCCCCTTACCTGGAGGTCATTGTATATTCCCCCTTACACTGGTGGTTGGTGTGAATGCTCTTATTACATTGGTGTCAGTGTAGAAATCCCTCTTTTCTATTTGTGGGTGCCATAAAACCCCCTGTTACATGGCGGTCAGTGCAAATACCCACTCACATTGATGGTCAGTGTAAATCCCCCCTCTCAGTGGTGGTCATTGTAAATTTCCCATTACATTGGTAGACACCCCCACTATATAATTGCCAAAGATTTCCAGCTTTGCTCTACATGATTCAGAATTTGTCACAGTGTACTGCCTCCTAACTAATCCCATCCCCTACTACTGTCACTGATCCCACCAATCCCCCCAGCATTGCCACTGATCACCCCCCCCCCCCCAGCATTGCCATTAATCCCAGGAGTCCTAGGATTCCTAGGAGTTTTCTGTCTATTGATGGGTCCACTCACCTCCCTAGTCCATGGTGTGCAGGCAGTGAGGAGATGATGTGCTGTAACTTTTTGCAACCAATCAGTGAGCAGTAATAATGTGCAGTAACCTATAGCAACCAATCAGTGAGTGGTATAGATGTCCAGTAACCTCTAACAATCAATCAGTGAGCAGTTTGATGTATAGTAATCTCTAGCAACCAATCAACAAGCAATAGTCATGTGCTGTAACCTCTAGAAAATAAACAGTGAGCCATAATGTGTGCTGTAACCTCTAGTAGCCAGTCAATGAGCGGTAATAATACACTGTAAACTCTGGCAACCAATCGCAGCCTGATCTGATTCAGTAAATTGATTTTGAGTCTAGCTGCTATTTATTGTATGTCTCAAAGCATGTGAAGAATGAAATTGCATGGAAGAGGGTGCCCAAGAAAATGTTTGCCCAGGGTCCAGTCAATATTAAAGAAGGCCCGTCTCTCCTACAAAATGCTGTTCTAGGCTCCTTCCAGTGCTGGCCTTGGGTCAGGTCTCTGTTGAGGTCTGATGGCCACAGGAGCAGCGCTCTTCACCTTTAGTAGTCACTGTTCAAGGCCACTTTATGTGTGACACTGGAACTTGGATGCCCTTAGGACTTAAGCACCAGAATCAGAAGTACCAAATTATCAGACCTCAACAGGAGGCTGATCCACAACGAAGGTGAGATAAGGACTGAAGTAGTCAAGGTGGGTAGCCATGATTATTGCCAATAGTTACAAGAGCCAGGTGTCTAAGCCAAAGGATTGCGCCAAGAAAGTAGTCATTAACAAAGCCAATATCAGGGCAGGAGACCTTACTAGCAAGGTCAGGTCACACAAGTGGTCAAATCCAGGGAGTCCAGCAGGTCAGGGACAACAGGTGTAGTTCAACCCCATAGGAGCCGCTTGGTAGATTGCCTGAATCCTTTTCTCTGTAGTTTCCTTGCAGTAAACACACAGTTCCAGTAACTCTTCAGGCTCATTAACCAGTCTAGGGGTATGCTTTTTCTAATGCTTTATTGTAGAACTTGGATAAGTAGTGGGTAATGGTTGGATACTCCAGTAAGCTTTAACAAGAACACTGAACTTTCTCTCTTGAAGACCTATGAGAAAAGCCCCTGCAAAAGTAAAGAGTGAACTGGGCTTTGAAGTCGCAACTTGAGCAGATTTATCTTTCTCTCTGGACAGTCTGAGCAAAGTCCTTTCACTAGGAATTAATTAGATTGAGCTCTTCAGGACACAATGGGGTGGATTTACTAAAACTGGAAAGTGCAAAATCTGGTGCAGCTCTACATAGAAACCAATCAATTTTATGTAAAAGTTTTTTTGAACATGTTAGAAGCTGTTTTTTGTACTCTCCAGTTTTAGTAAATCAACCGAATTGTCCTCTTTAAAAACGCTGACTTTAGCACAAGATGAATGGCACCAGCATACAGTCTCCAGTCTGTACTCACAAATGTTCTTGGAAAAATTTGTTGCCTCCTTCTAATTTCCTCAAGACACTTTGGTAGCCCTTTGGACCAGACTAGATCCTCAGACGACAGCCCCTCAGTCAGCTTCAGCAACTCTTAGCAAAGCAGGCCTCCAGCTTAGCACACTGAGGCCTTGACAATCTGCAGACACATGGCAGAATTGCCTAGAGGACTAGAAGCCCCCCTAGGCTGTGATCTCCTCCTCCAGAAAAAAAAAGACCTGGCTGCTCTCAGTCTCTGAGTATTTATACAGACTCCCTGTCAACATCTGGGCACCTCTCCCCAGGGATTGGCCAGGGATGTATCAATTCTCAGCTGCTGATTAGACTCTTCCTGCCAACTAACTAACTTCCTACCTAGTAGGGTGCTACACAGGTAACTGGAGCATGGATTGTACAATCCTAAGAAGTACAGAGAGATCAGGAGGGGTGCCCTTAGCCTCACCCATGCATGTGCATAGCCCATCTTAACAGGTAAATAAGGCAGATACACTTTCACCAGAACACAGGAAAGAGGCTTAAAGTGCAGTAAGCCAGACATGACAAAGGCACATTGCAGAACCAAAGGGAGAACAGCAGGAACAGCGGGAAATGCAACAGGCCAATACTAAGAACAGAGCACAGGTATGTTTCTGAAAGTCTTAAAGTAGTATCAATGTAATATTAAACCCTCAGCATAACTTAAAAACATTTTCCCCAGTAAGCTATTTGTTAAAAGTCTTACTCCAGCACTTCTAGTGTACAACCTCCAATGCTGTTGGCTCCTACAATCCTAGTGCTGTTTCCTTAACTTCTTGTCTTCATAATAAGCCGTTTGGACCACTGCACAAAGCAAGGTTTATAAAGCCATGGTGAGCGAGTTTGGGGTGGAGGAACTTGACTGGCCTGTACAGAGTCCTCACCTCAACCCGATAGAACACCTTTGGGATGAATTGCAGAGACTAAGCAGACTGAGCAGAATGAGCAGAGACTGCGAGCCAGGCCTTCTCGTCCACATCAGTGCCTGACCTCACAAATGCGTTTCTGGAAGAATGGTCAAACATTCCCATAGACACACTCCTAAACCTTGTGGACAGCCTTCCCAGAAGAGTTGAAGCTGTTATAGCTGCAAAGGGTGAACTAACTCAATATTGAACCTTACGGACTAAGACTGGGATGCCATTAAAGTTCATGTGCGTGTAAAGGCAGGCGTCCCCATAATTTTATATTTTGGTAATATAGTGTATATCAATCAATCAAAATCATCGAATCCACATTTAGGCACAAAGAAACCTGTAGTCACAAGATGAAGCCCCAACGTGTTCCAGCATTCAGATACTGTGTGTCTTCTTCAGGAGGTCAGGGAATTGATCAATTCTGAAAAAGATAAAAAAACTATAATGATAAAGTGTCCACAACTTTAGCTGGAATTGTTGTATGGCTAATGTTGTGAAAAACAAACAAATACTTGGGGGCACACCCTAAAAAATGCATCAAAGTTGGTGCAGCCATAAGACCATACAAACAGAACAAAATATTACAGCGCATACATACAAAAATTAAATTTTTCTCCTGCAAGGCTATTTAAAACACCTAAACATTTCCAAATATGGGGATTTAGTCACACTATATGGCTTTACGGTGCTTAAGTCCACTTACTGCGTCAAAGTACCCCATTATTTCTCTTCTAGGTAGGATAAATGTCCTCAAGATGTCTATACTCCCAACATTTTTGTACCTTTTTGAAACCTTGCCAATTGCCCGTTCCTATGTCGCAACTTCGAAATATTTAAAAGGTCTTTACTAAATTTATTTGGGGGAATAAAACACATCAGATTGCTATCACTGTGGTATTTGCCCCTCGCTCTCATGGAGGACTGGGAGCCCCTGACATTAGTAAATACTACTATGCTACCCATCTTACAGCAACCATCTCCTGGTCAACACGATTTGCAACAAACAGATGGTCAGAATTGGAGTTGAGCGTAACCAGCCCTGTGCATCTTTGCTCCGTGCTCTGGTCCAATCTAACTACCTCTATGTCCCAGTTGAGAAATATATGTTTGGGTCCAATGTTACTTACTCTCTCCATCTGGAAAAAATGCTACAAAAGTTTCTCTCTCTCTTCTCCATGCCCACCTCTCCTAAACATACTTTTCAACCCAGATATTCCGGATAGTCTATCCTACAGCAACATATATCCACGGTCACAGGCAGGCATTTTCCAGCTTCGTCACCTAGTACATCCTGTGACTCGTAAACTGCTCTCGTTTCAGGAGCGCCAAAACAAATTTGAAATCCCCAATCTTCAGTTTAAACATTATTTTCACTCTATATCACCTTCTTTATCCTTAGAAAAGCCTAATGCCTTTGAAATACTGTGTGCCCAAGGCCCTTACCAACCTGGCCTCATATCTTCTATATACAAAATCCTTCATGAATCAAACCCACCTACGATAAACTCTCATGTCTATATGCGTAAATGGGCCAAAATAATTCAGACTCCTATTTCTCTCCCTCAATGGCAAAAGATCTGGGACTCCATATCGAAAGCCTCCAGATGCGTGGAGCAGAGAGAGACAGCTTACAAGGTGCTCATGTTCTGGTATAGGACCCCAGAAGCTATTCATAAATATGACCCCTCTGTATCCCAGAATTGTTGGAGATGCCTACAAGATGTAGGAACACATTATCATATCTTCTGGGAATGCCCGTTAATCCTACCTTTTTGATTCTCGGTCCAATCTCTACTCCAGACAGTGTTAGGGATGGATTTTCCATTAGACACGGTCCATTATCTACTGGGCCTCCCAGTTCCTGGAATACCTAAACACGCTAAGAAATTGACGTCCTATATCCTATTGGCTGCCAATAGAGTAATTCCCACCTATTGGCTATCCTCGAATTCTCCTATACAGCATCAATTGATACTGACCATAGCACAGATACGTAGAATGGAACATATGACAGCAGTGATCCATGATTCCCTACCTCAATTCTCAAAGATATGGGATCCCTGGGATAACTCTCAATTCAATCTAGAGGCAACTTCCCATACCTCTGCTCAATGACCATACACATAGCCAGTTCTTACCCATTCAAATGGTCTAATCCTATTCTCATTAATATGCACATGCAATGTTGAAACCCATGGTGTACCCCCCCCCCCCCCATTTCTTTTTCTACTGTTTTTCTTTTGTTTTGTTAACTCACAATGTCTTAGCCCGTCTTTAGGTTACACTCCACGAGCCCACAATGGAGTGATAACAGAACAAAAAGAGGCTCCTGTGGCTACATTACTTGGCTACATGGGCCTTAACCTTGACCATGATAGCAGTTCTTTTGAATGTTATACAAATTTCTTCTAAGATGGACTGTACCTTCTCTGGAGACTGTCATATGTATATGTTTCCCTTTGCTAAGACATGCTTTTCTTCTTTGTATAAGATTTGTTACAACATCTCTGTATTGTTTTACTAAAGAAAAAAACAAACAAATAAATATACAATTATAAAAATAATAAAAAAAGTACTCCATTATCAGGGGGTCCTACGCTATTCATAGAATGAAAGATCCTGCTTCTCTGAACCATGGGAGAAATACACTCCTCTATATGGGAGCACCATATAGCCATATGGTGTGACTAAATCCCCATATTTTTTGAAAATGTTCAGGTGTTTTAAATAGCCTTGCAGGAATTAAATGTCATTTTTTTGTATGTGTGCGCTGAAATATTTTGCTCTGGCTAATGTTTTGGACACTTTATCATTATAGTTTTTGGTGTTGCCTCTTTATTTCTTTGTGACTAGAGATGGGCTGAACACCCCCCTGTTTGGTTCGCAGCAGAACTCCCGAATTGGGGAAAAGGTCTAACTCGAACGGGGAACCCCATTAACCACTTAAAGACCACCCACCGCATATATACTGTGGTAGGGCGGCTCTATTGCTCAAAACAACGTACCCGTACGTCATTTCTTGCAATAGATACTGTGGGCAAGCGTGCGCCCGCTGCACAGAGCAAGAACCAATCGCTCCACAGAGCAGATCCCCGTTCTGACAGGGAAGTACACAGAGATCTTTTGTTACTTGTAAGCAGGAACACGGATCTCTGTGTTCTTCCTGTCAGTCCATCCCCCAATCAGTTAGAAAACACTCCCAGGGAACACACTTAACCCTTTGATCGCCCCTGATGTTAATCCCTTACCTGCCAGTGTCATTTATACAGTAATGCCCCGTACACACGGTCGGATTTTCCGATGGAAAATGTCCGATCAGAGCGTGTTGTCGGAAATTCCGACCGTGTGTGGGCTCCATCGGACATTTTCCATTGGATTTTCCGACACACAAAGTTGGAGAGCAGGAGATAAAATTTTTCGACAACAAAATCCGTTGTCGGAAATTCCGATCGTGTGTACACAAATCCGACGGACAAAGTGCCACGCATGCTCAGAATAAATAAAGAGATGAAAGCTATTGGCCACTGCCCCGTTTATAGTCCCGACGTACGTGTTTTACGTCACCGCGTTCAGAACGATCGGATTTTCCGACAACTTTGTGTGACCGTGTGTATGCAAGACAAGTTTGAGCCAACATCCGTCGGAAAAAATCCTAGGATTTTGTTGTCGGAATGTCCGAACAAAGTCCGACCGTGTGTACGGGGCATAACAGTGCATTTTTATAGCACTGATCGCTGTATTGGTGTCACTGGTCCCCAAAAAATGTCACTTAGTGTCAGATTTGTCCGCCGCAGTGTTGCTGTCCCGCTATAAATCACTGATCGCCGCCATTACCAGTAAAAACAATTAAAAAAAGTCTATAGATCTATCCCATAGCTTGGTGACGCTATAAATTTTGCGTAAACCAATCAATATATGCTTATTGGTATTTTTTTACCAAAAACATGTAGAAGAATGCATATTGGCCTACATTGATAAAGAAATGTGTTTGTTTACATTTTTTTTTAGATATGTATTATAGCAGAAAGTAAAAAATATATATATATTTTTTTTAAATTGTCTGGCTTTTTTTGTTTATAGAGCAAAAAATGAAAACTGCAGAGGTGATCAAATACCACCAAAAGAAAGCTCTATTTGTGGGGAAAAAAGAATATCAATTTCATTTGGATACAGCGTCGCACAACCGTGCAATTGGCAGTTAAAGTAACGCAGTGCCTTATGGCAAAAAATGGCTTGGTCCTTAAGGGGGTAAAACCTTCCAGTGCTGAAGTGGTTAAAGTCTATGGTAGCCAAACAGGAAAAATCAAAAGTGCCCATTTTGAAGGCTTATATGCAAGTAAAAAAAATATATAAAAAAATATATAAAATTTTTAAAAAAAATCTTTTTATAAAAAGTATACAACTGCATCGCTCAATGAAATGTACAAGCGTGCTCGTAATCAAACATAAAAAAAGCGTGGTATATCGAGCTCAACATGCTATGTACCCGACATGTTTCGGCATGCCCCCTGTCGAAGTACGTTTGGTACGAAACATGTACATAGCCTGTTGAGCTCGATATACCACGCTTTTTTTATGTTTGATTACGAGCACGCTTGTACATTTCATTGAGCGATGCAGTTGTATACTTTTTATAAAAAGATTTTACTCCATTAAACCTTTTATACCGGAGTGATCTGCTCTAAGTGGAGGCCTTTTTATTTTTTCTCCCTATGATACATTCCGCCGAGTGAATGACATAACACATTGGATGTTGGAGATTGGATATCTGTTCCATACGGAATTCCCTGGACACCGAGGTGGTTATGTCACATCTGATCTACATCGATCCTGGTTGGAAGACTTACCGTGGGGAATGTTCCATGCCTGATTGACCCAGCATCGTATGATGTGTGGGTCCACACCTGGTGGTAAGAGTACCCATTACCTTCTTTATCATTTGATGCACATCTGCCACTTCCCAGTGTGAAGTCACATCCACCTTCTGTGCCTATAAGGAGGATTACATCGTGTTCCCTCTCCCTATATAGGAGACTATACCGATTGTATTGTTATCTCCTATATGAACTATGTGGGGGCTTCTTGATAGGGAAGCTTACCTTGACTAAATCATCACTTCAGACACCATTACTGGATGGACACTATTACATTGATATATGTTATGACTTTGATAAGGTCTTAGGATATTCCATCACTTTTGCATTGTTGTACACATTTTTAACATATTCACAATATATTTATTTTTCACGCACGCCTTAGTGAATATTCCTCCCTAAGAAATGTTCTTCTAGGGTAGACTTATTCTGTTAAGCGCTGCATTTTTTCTTTTTTCACTTTTTCACAATTATTATCATTGTTGATGCTGGCTGCTATTTTTTCGTTGTTTTTCATAGGTAGCGCAACTTTATTATATTCTTTTTTTCCCTTGATATATAAAGAATACTGGTAATAGAAAAAACATGTCAAAGCTAAAGCACCTTGATTAGTAATAAGGATTGCTACAGTTTCAAACAAAATTGTCTTGCCCTTTGCTTTAAAAACATCACTAAACATGACATTTAAATCTAAATGTATATAACTTAATGACACCAGCTGTCAGCTGAGACCGAAGCTGTCTGCTAACTATTAGTCATGTGACGTCAAGTCAAGGCTCTTACATAATATTACCAATGCTAAATTTTTAGGAAGGATAGATTTCCCTTCTCGACATTAAATTATATGAAATATGGAACATCTGTATTGTAAATGGAGATAACACAAGTCAAACCCCGTGGACCGCTGAGTACAGGGAGCCATTCATGCTAAGGTCATCTTGTTATTCTCGTACACTGTTTTTGATTTCCGAGAACATATTTTATGAATGCCATTAGATATGGATTGTTAGTGGATGCATTATGCATCTGTTGAGTCCTCACATAGAGGGAGGCATCCTAAACTGTTCTTATGCACACCGTGATTTTATTTAACCACTTGCTGACCGTCTCACGCCGATATACGTCGACAAAGTGGCACGTTCCTGCAAAACAACGTATGGGTATGCTGTCCCCTTGAAGAGCCGCCAGAGGCTCGCTCGCATGCCCGCTGCATGGCGGGGACCTGATGCGCTTGGCCGGTGGGCACGACTGCCGCCAGCCACCCACGATCACGGGCACGAGAGCCGGAATGGAGATTTGTGTGTGTAAACACACAAATTCCTGTTCTGTCAGGGGAGAGGAGACAGATCGTTTGTTCCTAGTAGGTAGGAACAGCGATATGTCTCCTCTCTCAGCCAGTCCCATCCCCCCCACAGGAGTTCAGCTTTAAGAACTAATACTTGTAGCTCTACCCCTGTGGGAGTGTCTTGTTTGATTGGGTTCTCTGTTCTTGCCTCAACTCAATGAGTAACCTCAGCCCCTCTGGCACACGTGGTTGAATGAAAACAGCTGCAAGCATTTATAAGAACAGGAGTACAGATATCTTTTTTTTTTTTCCACAAAAAAAGGAGTTTATTGAGAAGTTATCACAATTACAAATATAGACAGTTGAACAGATTTTGACAGGTGCTCCATGACATTTTATACAATAATGATACAAAAAGTAAAACTGTCACTGATGTCATGGGGAGTACAGACATATGGTGGGAAAATAAGAATGCATGAAAGGAGAACCCGCTAGATACATTGCTATGAGACATTATTTGCATACAAGTCTTATAGAGATCATGAGTACTTTGCGTGGTTTAAGTATAACAGAATCCGGAACATAGTAGGTGGGGGTATGAGACTTGTGTGGAACTAAAGCGGGAAGGTTTGTCTCTATTAGGTCTTGGACTGTGTTGTATTGTCACAGTCTGATATTGCGAGAAGGTTACGTAAGGGCATGGGTAAGAAGGGAATATACTTTGGGTAATATGGGAGTAGTATAAAGGTTTAGAAGGGGAAAGTATGAGGATAGGGAAAAACAGAGGGAGGAAGAGGGAAAAGAGGGAGACAATAGGGGAATGATGTAAATACAGTGTTAGAGTAAGAAAGGGGGGATAGGATAGGGGGTAGAAGGGCCGCCCCCCCCTCCCGGCCAGCCCGTCTCGTATTTAGGGGTTCCTGAGGATCCTCTCGCCTCCTAAGGGAGGGAGGATGTCAGATTGGGAAGTACAACTTGTAACAATTAGTGGTTTTAAAATGTGACCAGCAGGCCCATATGTTGGTGAATTTTTGTATGCGATCTTGTGAAATATAGATCAATTCTTCCATCTCCTCAATTTTGGCAATCTTTGTCAACCATTCTCTGATTGTCGGGGGGCTGGTTGAGCGCCATTTGACAGGAATGCATAGTCTGGCTGCATTTACCATATGCATGGCCAGCGATCTATGGTAAGATCTTTTAGGTAAGGTTGTATGGTGGAGGAGATATTGTGCTGGAGCGAAGTCCAGGGTGTAAGTAGTGACTCTTTGTATTATGTCGTGAACCTCCCTCCAAAAAACCTGAAGGATCGGGCATTCCCACCATATGTGGATCATAGAGCCTACGTCACCATTACATCTCCAGCATGTATTTGGGATCGAGGGCGAGAATTTATGTATGCGAGATGGTGTTCTGTACCATTTGGTAAGTATTTTGTACCCATTCTCTTGGATGGCAACATTTAGTGAGCCTTTGTGGGTATGAATATGTATGGTCTCCCAGTCTTCCTCAGTGAGGTCTAAGTGTAGGTCTTTGTGCCAGGATAAGTGAAAGGATTCAGTTTGAGAGTGGTGTGGTGTTTCTTGGAGGAGAGAGTAGATGGTGGATATTAGATGTCTTTGAGACGTGTTCTGAGTGCATAATGTTTCAAGTGGGGTTAGTTTTCTCGTCCATGTGTTATTGGAGGTAGTAGAAGAGAGAAAGTGTGTCAGCTGTCTATATGTCCAAAAAGGAAAGTTTTTTGTAAGGGATAAGGATTTGAGGTTATCATATGTTAGTAGCCGGTCTGCGTGGAAGAAATGGTGAGCTTGGACTTCTTCATGTGGCCATTCTTGTTTTAAGAATGTGTTTGACAACCCCGGGGGGAAATCTGGATTTCCCCTCAGGGAGGTCAAAGGCCCTGGTCGTGAAGATAATTGAGAGGTTGTCATGGCAGAGGTGAGGGCGAGCAGTGACGGGTAAATGAGAGGGTGTTTCTTGATTGGTTGTGTCCAGTGTTTGGATGAAATCCAGGGGAGGTAATGTAAATGGCCAGGTACAAAGGAATTTTCCAGGGTCACCCAAGGTTTCCCTGATCTGGTAGTACACCAGTCCACTACTCTGGTTAAATGGCAGGCTAAGTAATATTTGTAGAGATCTGGAAGTGCAATCCCACCTTTGGTCTTGCTAAAGGTCAGACGAGAGTATTTGATTCTTGGAGGGCTGCCCCTCCAGATAAAGGACGTACATGCCTTTTTGTAGGAATGAAAAAATGCAGGGGGTAAATGTATTGGGATGGTCTGCATTAAATATAGGAGGCGAGGGAGGACAATCATTTTAATCAAGGCCGAGCGTCCGAACCATGAAACGTTGAGCGTGGCCCACTCTTTTAGATCTGTCTGAATTTTCGAGAGAGCAGGAAGGAAATTCTGGTCATATAGGTCTGTAAGTTGTTTGGTAATTTGGATGCCTAGGTAAGTAATGGCGGTGTTTTTCCACTGAAAGGGAAAGGAGTCTTGGCAGTGAGTGACCACCTGTGGGGGAAGGGATATGTTCAGGGCGTGTGATTTAGGATAATTTATCTTAAGATTCAATAAGACCCCAAAGTGGTTGATGTCTTTCAATAAGTTGTCAAATGCCTTCTCGGCATCGAGAGATAGTAGGAATCCCTCCGTTCCCGAGGAGGTAAGCCAGTGGTGTATGTTTAAGGTGCGGGTGGTGTTCTCTCTGGCCTCTCGTCCCGGGACAAAACCCACCTGGTCTGCTGAGATCAGGCCAGGAATCAGGGGTAATAATCTATTTGCTAGAATTTTTGCATACAGTTTGATATCCACATTGAGTAATGAGATGGGTCTGTAATTGGCCGCCAGGGATGGATCCTTATCTGCTTTTGGTATGACTGCTATATGGGCTTCAAGCATATTGCCTGGTGAGGTGGAAGGGACCGCTAGGGAATTGAAGGCCTTGAGCATTTGCGGTGAGAGCGTTTCTAGGAAGCTTTTGTAGTAAATTAGTGGTAGGCCGTCTGGGCCTGGGCTTTTGCCTACTTTCATTTGTTTTATTGCCAAACCCAACTCCTCTAAGGTCATGTGTCCTTCTAAATTAGCGGCTTGTTGTGGGGTTATCAGCTTAGGGCAGTATTGGGTTAGAAAGTCATGGATTTGAGATTGGCGAGGAGAGGTGTTGGGTGAGTCTGAATTATGGGATGGCAAATTATATAGTTTAGAGTAAAAGCTTTCGAAATGGGCCGCAATGTCCTCATTTTTAGAAATCACCGCACCCCTGTCGGTGCGAAGGTGGTGAATTATGGAAGAAGTCTTGGCCGCTTGTATAGTGCGGGCAAGCAATCTTCCGCTTTTGTTGCCGTGTTCGTAGAACACTTTTTGTCTGAGTACATATTGACGCCTCGTGCGTTTTCCTAATTCCTCCAGTAGATTGGTTCTAGCATAAAGGAGGTCCTGTAGTGTGGATTGGGATGTGGATTGCTTGTGTGTTTTTTCGAGTCTATTAATAGTTTCGATGAGGGATGCAATATGGGCTTGTCTGATTTTCTTCTCTTTTGTTGCCAGGGCTATGAGTTTCCCCCTTATGACACATTTGTGGGCTTCCCAGAGCATGACCGGGGTTGTCTCTGGGGAGGAATTTTCTTGAAAGTACTGTTGAAGTCGGGTGTTTATTTGTCCTATTACGTCAGGGTCTTTAAGGAGGGATGGATTAAGTCTCCATGTTTTGGTTCTAGTGTTGTAGTCCGGGAATGTTAGAGTGATCGTGATGGGGTGATGGTCTGATAGGAACATAGGTTCTATTGTGGCTTGGGAGAGGTGAGTTAAGTCTGTTTGTGATAGAAATATATAGTCAATTCTCGAGTATTTTTGGTGCGGGGAGGAGAAGAATGTATAATCTTTGTCCGTCGGGTGCATGGTACGCCAGGAATCATGGAGTGTCAAGTTCTGTAATTGGAGTTTAATTTGTCGCAGTGCCCGATAGGGGAGCGTAGAGGTTCCCGTGGAGGAATCTAGGTTTGGATTTAGTGGGACATTGAAATCGCCACCAAGAAGTAATATACCCTCTTGAAATGTGGAGAGGAGGTCACAAATTTGTCTGAAGAAAGTTACTTGGTGATCGTTTGGGCAGTACACATTAGCAATTGTAATTGGTTTTAATGCGTAGGTGCCTTTGATAAAAATGTATCTACCCTCTTGGTCAATCAGGGAGTCTTTCAATTGAAAGTCAGCGTGCTTGGAGATAAGGATAGAAACTCCTTTTGTTTTTGCGGTTGGGTTCGTGTAGTGGAGTGCATGTTTATATAAATGGTTCGACAGTTTGGGGATATGTTTTGCGCAGAAATGCCTTTCCTGTAGTAGGAGGAAGTGGGCTTTGTGTTTTGTCAGTGCTGATAATACTTGCGTCCTTTTTTCCGGGATGTTTAAACCTTTTACATTTAGTGATAGGCATTTGAGAGAGAGTTGTTGTGTAGAGGTTGCAGTTCTCTTCGACATTGTGGGTGTCTATAAATTCAAAGGGTACTTAGTTGAGCTAGCTAGTGTCGTGTCTTGCGCACGTATTGTAAGGTGGAACAAAGGGTAGATGAAGGCTGGAGGGGGGGAAGGAGGGGCGGCCCCCGTCTCGTAGAGTAGATGGAAGGTAGAGAAAGTGCAGAATGGACAGGAGGGGTTAGACCCAGTAGAGATAGTGGGGTAAAAAGGAAATGGGAGGGTAGGAGATAGAAGGAGCGGGAGGGGGAGGGGGAAGGGGGTAGGAGAGGAGGTGAAGGAAAGTCAAATTAGGTAGACTTAAAGTCTGGGGGGTAAGGGGACGTACCTCAAAATTAGAATGGGTACGTGAATAGGGTGTACCGGAGGTGGGCGTAGGCTTGCCTATCCACCTATGGGGTAGAAGACTGGATTAGTAGCTCTAGTCCGTACGGACAGCTGTGTGGGGTAAGTGAGCTGTGGTAGGAATGAGTGCTACAGCACTATGGAGGACGAAACATGCTGAATGATAGTGGCTGGGGGCTTATGGACTTATGCATTAGACTACAGTGTGGGAGTCTATGTATGGGTGATCAGGGACCATAAGACTGTTGGTTCAGTCCTGTGATTAGTATAAGTTGTGGTACCTTATGTGATGCTTCTGGTAATAATAATAGTATCCCAGGCTTCCTAAGGTTTAACAGCAGAGAGAGAGAAAGAATTCCCCTCTCAAAGCATAGTAAACATGTAGAAAATAAACAAGAAACAAGAATAACCGCCTATGATAGCCTGACCTCTTGGGGGGCTCAATCATTAGGAAAGGGAGAGTAAACTGCTACTCATAAACTTCTGTGTCGTGTTGTAGTTAGGTTTGTTCAGTATTCCTTTACATTATGAATTTTTTGTTCCCCTTATCAAGGGGGCATACCTGTTAGTGTGGGAGCCTGGATCTCTGCACCAAGTGTAATAAAAAGCTTAGGTGTTGCAGATCTTAACTCAAAGGGGTGTTCGTATTGGTAAGGGTCTGCTGACAATGGGATGGATTGGCATCATTTCCTTCTGGTTAGTGAGTCCGTAGGATTTCAGAGTGCTTAATATAGGTTCATAGGGCATGGATGAGGTAGGAAATATCATTGGAAGGGAGAATTAACTGCATGTCTGGCGAGTATAGGTCTCCCCTACTCCATGTTTAAGCAAGAGTAGGGGGTTTAAGGATCCAGGCTCCCACTGTTTGTCTTACACGCACAGTCTTAACCATTTAAAACAAACAAAATAAGCGTTTTTAACATAACTAAAAAGAAATGGAGATACATCCCTTTGCTTTGAGCAAGAGGAAGTGGCCTATTCGGGCAGCAAATGATACACCTAAGGTAAGTGTAGACCTGGCATTAGTGTTAGTGCTGCGACAGAGGAAGATAACAGATCGGTCATCTCTGACTGAGGCGTTACTCACAAGTCCAGATGAGGTGGTGAAGTGGTTGCCAGGATTATGTATATGCGTCTCTTATCTGAGCAAAGGGTTGGCAGTGCTAGTCTTTGAGGAGGCTGGTATTGCTTCTTCAGCTAAACGGAGAGGAGGATAAAAAAAAAAAAAAAAAAAAGGGGGGGGGGTTGAGGGGGAAAAGAAGTATGTTAGAAGGGAGGAAGAGTTAGAGTTACTGTGTAGAAACAATATGGTTAGTTCAAATGAAGGCGATGTCTTCTAGTGGTTCTGACGAGGAGTGCCTGCCAGGCCTGGGCTGCGTGCTGGGAGGTCACGGCGGGACTGACGATCTCCAGGCGAGGTAGGGTCCAGTCTGCGTCGTCTGGAACGATGTCTTTGGGCTTTGGGAGATGACTCGTATGAGACTGGCTTCCATGGATCCACAGGGAAATAGAAAGCATGCCACTCAGGTATGTCCATCTGAGGAATGTCCATTTGTTCGCAGAAGGCAGGTAGATCTTCCGGGGTTCTAAGAAAGGCAGTGCGACCCCTAGTGGATGCTGACAGGCAGAACGGGAATTTCCATCTATACTGGATGTTATGCGAGCGAAGTACTTCCAGCAGGGGGCGCAGGGTACGTCTGTTTTGTAGAGTGATTTGAGATAGGTCCTGAAACAATTTTACTTCAGTACCATTGAGTAATATGCGGCCTCTATCTCTTGCTTTTTTAAGAATCTCCTCTTTCAGGGGGAAGTTGACAATACAACAGATGATGTCCCTGGGTGGTTCATTGTCGCGGGGAGGGGGTCTTAATGCGTGGTGTATGCGTTCCATCTCTACGGGGGAGTCTGCTGGTCGGCCCAGTAAATCATTAAAGATGGAGCATATTGTGTGTTGTAGTGCGGCCTGGTCAATTCCCTCCGGGACCCCCCTCACTCTCACGTTGTGCCTGCGTCCCCTATTGTCCAGGTCCTCCACTTGTCTGTGGAGCTCAAATAAGTGTGGCAGATGTGCATCATACGTTTTCTGTACTTGCCTGATAGCAGTCGCCTGTGTACGCGTGTTCTCCTCCACTGTTACGATTCGATCGTTCATTGAGTGAATGTCCGCCTTGAGATCTGAAATCGCCGACATCATGGTATGTTTGATGTCTTGGGCCACCCTCTGGAGGTCTCTTTGTAGGTCAAGTAGGCTTGGCAGCGGAGCTCCAGGGTCGTCTTCGTCCATAGTCGGGTCCGTGCTGCTTCTAATTGAGTCCGGGGATGAGGCCTGTATAGCGTGTGAGGCCCGTGCGGCCTGTGATGCCTCGAGGTGCGCCGTTTGTCTGGTCCGGAAAATCTCTGGGATGTTTCCGCTGATCTGCGTGCCTGGTTCTTTTTGTGCACGGGGTGTTGAGGTACTTCTGTTGGGCTTTCCCATCGTGGGTGAGCGAAGTTAGAGCCCCAAATAAGGCGTTTGTCGTCCTCCAAGTGCGGGAGCTTCTTGTTTAAGCAGCCATCTCGGTTCCCGTCCAGGCCACGCCCCCCGGAGTACAGATATCTTTACCTTGACTGTGAATTAGCTCCAGGAAACAGACACAAGACTGGATAGTGGTAAATTAACTCAATGTATTAGTATGAGTTAGAGTAAATGATGGTTTGAGCATAAGTAGTCATACAGAAGGTAGGTTCAGTCTGCTAGATGGTATAATCACTATGCCAATGTAACTTAGAATGGAGTTCTGTAACACTAGACTGGAATTAACACATAAGTCAACAAACTCAGCAATAAACAGTGCATATAAGTGTTAACTACAATGTGAATAATAATACTATAACTAGTCTAGAGTGCACTCTAGGAGAATGGCTAGGATATGGTGCAATGTCCCCTGAGAGGTGCCTCTTACCATAAGCAATAGACAAAAGTCTCTGTGTAGCAGCTGTAAAGGGACAGTCTTTAGTCCTAACTCTTCAGCAAGCTAGCATTGTGGCCCAGTTGTACCATTGTTGCACATGAGAAAAGTCCCAGTCAAGCCTTCAGGCAGCAATAGGACTACTAGATGGCAGTATGGTTAGTACCTAGATGGCTCAGTATCTCAGCATATAGTAAATTCTTACAGCAGCAGATCACCAATCCCATTGATATTGCAGCTTACCATCTGGTCATACACAGCGATCAGTGCACTCTTTGCTCTGCACCCAGGTGACTCTGTTGGCACCCTGAACTCAGCACTCACATGCTTTATACACTTTTACAAGCTATTGCCAGAAGGAAAGGCTTCTAGGAAAGTTGGCAAAATGTCCCGTGTGCATGAGGCCTTAAGGTTAAGATTTCCACTTACTTTTTGTCTCGGTGACAATGGTTGCCAGAACAAATAGAGGGGTGAATCTCCCCAACATGAACTAACTTTTCCCCACTCCATCCAAAACTATCAGTCAAAAACTAACAGTCACTTCATTAGACTCAAGAGATTCAGTAGTTCATCAAAGTGTCTCAAAATTACAGGAAATTAATCTGTAGGAGTAGAAACTGATCACTAAGCTGGTGGAACAAATGTCTCTATATGGAGCAAGTAGCAACTTGTAGCCAGGGGCATTGCTAGTCCTTAGCCCCCCAGCCACATGGCCTATATCTTTTACTTAGTGCCCAGGTCTACTTTTTTCAGTAAATAGATATTAGAGCCAGATCTTACTCAGAGAGGATTTATTTCATTACAAAGAATGGCATTCCCTAGAATCAGCTTACTGCTAGGAGGCTTGTCTTACTTGGAAGCTGTGGCACTGCAAGCAACTTTTGTGGGGATCTCTTGTTGGTTAAAGTTCTTTAGCCTGGTCCAAAGAACTAATGACAGAAACATGCAGTAGGAAAGGAAAAGGAGACAGAAGATAGAGGAGATGATGATGTGTGGGACAAGAAAAAGCCTCACTTACTTTTTGTCCTAGGATCCCTCAAGACCCAGAGCAAGATATGCCCAAGTCTTTTAGGAATCTAGCAACCCTCACTAGAAGCAATTGAACATGATTGCAGAATTGTTCAATATGGTGCTGAATCTTACTCCAGAAGGAGCCATTTGTTCTTTCAGTTTAATGATCAATAACTATTGCTAGTGATTATTTGCTATAAATTTTAGTAGCATCACGTAAATACTTAATATCTCCTGTGTAGACCTAACCTAATGAGGTTAGGTACTGTAGCTAAGTCTCAATATCTCAGTAGCATGAGGTCAAAATCATGCATGTTGCTCATGCCTAACTCCACACAAACCATCAGCTGACTCTCTCCATACACACAGCGGAGAGAGACAGCAGAACGGAGGGGACAGACGAAGAGAGAGGGGGACAACGGAAAGCCGGAACAGATGGGCACAGCGGAGGGGGACAGAGGAACGCATGGGGACAGCGGAGGGGGACAGAGCAAAGAAGGAGGACAGCGGGGGGGACAGAGGAACGGAGGAGGACAGCGGAGGGGGACAGAGCAAAGAAGGAGGACAGCGGGGGGGGACAGAGGAACGGATGGGGACAGCGGAGGGGGACAGAGCAAAGAAGGAGGACAGCGGGGGGGGACAGAGGAACGGATGGGGACAGCGGAGGGGGACAGAGCAAAGAAGGAGGACAGCGGGGGGGGGGGACAGAGGAACGGAGGGGGACACAGCAATGGAGCAGGACAGCGGAGGGGGACAGAGGAACGGAGGAGGACTAAGGAGGAGGAGGTGACAGTCAGCGGTGATCGCGTGTGGGGGAATTACAAGCACCGATCACCGCTGTATGTCACTAAGCAGCTGAAAGCCGCGGGGGGAGAAGCTTGTAACTCCCCCACACGTCCATCACCGCTGACAGTCAAGGTATCGGCGGAAGCATCGGGAGCATTTGCCCGAGTACAAGTACTTGGGCAAATGCTTGGTATCGGTGCCGATACCGATACTAGTACCGATACTAGTATCGGTATCGGGACAACCCTAATACTAAGGAAGGGGGGGTCTAGCGGTACCACAGCTGAGATTGTATTTTATCGCCTCTCAATTGCAGCACTTTTCTGGATGGGGGACGATAGATTGGAGAGACCCCATACAAGCTGTGCTTCTGAATCACTGTTCGTATTTCGTATTATAATCTTATAGCCCAGTTAGAATCGGGATCATTTGCGAGTATTCTGTCTAGACCAACATTGGTCCTTATGAATAAAATATGGCAAGAAATGAGACATATAATGGAATATGTAGGGGTGTCGGAATTTTCACCAATTTGGGGGAACAGGCATTATAAAGAGTTATGTAAACTGGAAGGGTTTGAGCACTGGCGTTCTAAAGGAATACAATATTTCTCGCAGCTCAGGATGAATACAAGATCTATGCCATTGATGTCCTTATTGGCGGGGGGCTAAGGAGAAAAAGAAAGGTCTAATTACATTAGCTTATAACCAACTTATGATGAAATATCAAGATTTTAAGAATACTCTAGGTTGAAAGGGGTGGGAGACAGACCTGGGGGTATAACAGAGGATAAATGGCAAAATATTTTGAAGAGGGCCCCATTGGTATCCATATCACATACACAATGCCTATCTCAATTGTTTATTATATATAGGACATATAGGACGCCGGAAAAACTATATAAGTGGAGGAGGAGGGAAACCCTGGATTGTCCGAGGTGTAAGCAGGCCCCGGCTGATTTGATCCATATGTTGTGGAACTGCCCCAAGCTGGTTAGATATTGGCGAGAGGTGGTGTCCACAATTAATGAGGCTTATAATACCAATATAGAAATGGAACCAAAGACTTGTCTACTGGGCTATGTTAATGAAGAGCTATATCCATGGGACAAGTTAATACCAATTGGCAGGCAAAAGGGAGAGCCTAGTACTAAAGTACCTAATAAACAGGGTGACTCTGTAGGTACTTAAAGGTCACTTGTGCCAACGTCCCCGATAATATGTTAAGGGCATCAAGGAACTAAATATTGGGGCTTTAAAGGCACAACTGCAAAAAACTACAAAAAATATGTAAAAAGGTTACTTTTTTACATATTTTTTGTAGTTTTTTACAGTTGTGCCTTTAAAGTCCCAATATTTAGTTCCTTAATACCAATTGGCAGATTACTATTCATAGCTCATAAGATAATTGCTAGAAAATGGATGTCTTCTAATAGACCAGTATTTGAGGAATGGCATTCTGATGTACATGCAACAATATTAATGGAACAACAAGTGTATAAGAACAGGGGTAGAATAGATATACTAGCCAAGTTATGGGGACCCTGGGTAACAGCTCCAGGATTGGCCTTTTTCTCTTTGGCCCCCCTAGAATATCATAGTAATGATCTAAGTTATAATTCGTGGGCAGAAACGGGATGGACAGGATGCCTTATAGTTTAAGGGAGGACTGATAGTGATGGTGGGGAGGGGCGGAGGAGAGGGGAGTGAGTGGGGGGGGGGTTACCTTTTTTTTTAAATTTATTTAGTTATTTATTTATTTTTTGTTTCCCTTTTTGTGTGTTGTCTGTTTGTTGTTTGATTTGTTCATTTGTTTGTTTTGTTAGGAATGTTAAATTGGTATCCTGGAGATTATCTGAAATTAGAGAGAGGTATTGTAAAGTAGTAACGTGTATAATCTACAGATAATGCAATTTGTCTTGTTGATCAGCTGTAATGTTTGAAATTAATAAATAATAAAGATTAAAAAAAGGAGAGAGGTCGCTGTCTCCTTCAGTGTAGCTATACCTCCAGCGTGGCTGGCCCGCGAGGTGTCTGTCCCCCGCAGGTGCTTCCTGCATGTCACAGGAGCCTTCTCTCCGCTTCCTTCTGCACCTCCTAAGTGTGCTGGCGCCGGCCCTGCTTTAGGAATGCCCATATAGTCGGAAGTGAGCTGCGGCCGCGGTCTATGTTAACCCTGTCCGGACCGCGGTCACCGCCTACCTCCTGCTGTGCGGCCCAGTCCTCTAGAGGCCGCTCTTCCTAAAACATGCAGCCAAGGGACCACGGCCCACAGCGCAAACGCCTGGTGTGCCGTATGGCCAGTCCGGGCCTGACTGGAGGGGCAGAGCAGAGAGCAACTGACAGTCACAGCTCTCTGCTCAGAGCAGAGGGCAGTGATCAGCTGTGTTTGGTCATTCAGTTCTCAGTGTGGAGCCAGCAGGGGGGGCAGATACAGTATCGGAGTGATGCCACATCCACCTAGGTATGTTTTTTTTTTTTTTTATTCCTGAATTTCTTTTTTAAAATCCAAATCCTCGGCCACTTGTTGGGTATTTGTATTTTTAAAATACCAGTCTTTCATTCCCTAACGCTGCACCCTCTCTCCTATCGGGCGCAACATGGATATTTCAGTTTGCCTCACCTGCTATTACATAGCAGGCAGGTGGCAGGAGGAAGGGGCAGAGCCAGATCTATCCTGTCTGATGTTTCCTGATGTATTCTGGCTTTCAATCAGTGGTATGGGCTGAAAGCCGAAGAACATGTTGCAGTAGCCCCCATTGCATGCACGATCTACTGATCGCAGGAGCAATGCTTTCCAGGCCCCTGCTGGAAAAAATAAATGCACATTTTTTCTGCAAAAATCTGTGCATTTATTAAATTTTCCATAGAGGTAAACTCATCCTTTAATCCTGGAGGGAGTGAGAGGAGTCTGGAGGACCACAGTGCAGGGAATCCTGTGCCAGGAGTAAAAGCAGCAGTTCTGGAGGGCGGAGATCAGGGAGAGGTATGCAAAGGTTCTTAGCTTATAAAAACATGGCAGAGTAAAGTGGAGAGGACCACCAATTTAGTGGGGCAGAACCACCTCAAAAGTAGTGAAATAGGGTCGGCAGGACCGGGAGGGAGAGTGGTGGGTCGGCAGACTTTGCAGGGAGAGTGTGAAGAGTCTGGGGAACAGTAGTGCCACGATCCCCAGGCCAGGAGATGTGCCATCAGCTCAGGAGATCGGGTGAGAACAGGGCATACTCACTGTTGCTTGCTGGAGAGCATACTGCTGTGACAGGGAGAGGATTGCCAGACAGAACAGCAGCAACTAGCCGATAAGGAGACGGATGCAGCTGCTTCTTTGCAGAGGTGCAGCAGAGTTCACAAATTAGATGTCTATGCTGTCAGGGATGGGGGGCACAGCACTTTGTACAACACACTCCTGAACATTGCACTTTGTACAATACACTCCAGAACCTAGCAATCTGTACAACACACTTCTGAAAATAGCAGTCTGTACGACATACTCCTGAACCTTGCACTCTGTACAACACACTCCTGAACCTAGCAACCTGTACAACACACTGCTGAACATAGCACTCAGTACAACACACTCCTGAACCTAGCACCCTATACAACACACTCCTGAACCTAGCACTCTGTACAACACACTCCTGAACCTAGCACCCTGTACAACACACTCCTGAACCTAGCACCCTGTATAACACACTCCTGAACCTAGCACTCTGTACAACACACTCCTGAACCTAGTACCCTGTACAACACACTCCCGAACCTAGCACTCTGTACAACACACTCCTGAACCTAGCACTCTGTACAACACACTCCTGAACCTTGCACGCTGTACAACACGCTCCTGAACCTTGCACTCTGTACAACACGCTCCTGAACCCAGCACTTTGTACAACATACTCCTGAACCTTGCACTATGTACGTAATACATTCCTGAACCTTGCACTCTGCACAACACGCTCCTGAACCTAGCACTCTGGAAAAACACATTCCTGAACCTAGCACTCTGTACAACATACTCCTGAACCTAGCACTCTGTACAACATACTCCTGAACCTAGCACTCTGTACAACATACTCCTGAACCTAGCACTCTGTACAACACACTCCTGAACCTAGTACCCTGTACAACACACTCCTGAACCTAGCACTCTGTACAACACACTCCTGAACCTAGCACTCTGTACAACACACTCCTGAACCTAGCACTCTGTACAACACACTCCTGAACCTAGCACTCTGTACAACACACTCCTGAACCTAGCACTCTGTACAACACACTCCTGAACCCTGCACGCTGTACAACACGCTCCTGAACCTTGCACTCTGTACAACACGCTCTTGAACCTAGCACTTTGTACAACATACTCCTGAACCTTGCACTATGTACGTAATACACTCCTGAACATTGCACTCTGTACAACACGCTCCTGAACCTAGCACTCTGGAAAAACACATTCCTGAACCTAGCACTCTGTACAACATACTCCTGAACCTAGCAGTCTGTACAACATACTCCTGAACCTAGCACTCTGTACAACATACTCCTGAACCTAGCTCTCTGTACAACATACTCCTGAACCTAGCACTATGTACGTAATACATTCCTGAACCCTGCACTCAGTACAATGCACTTCTGAACCTTGCACTATGTACGTAATATCTTCTTAACATTTGGTAGTCATATCCCACAAAATTCAAAAAAGTATCTTTTTTTTTTTTACCTCATTGACGAAATGTGAGAAATAACATATCTATATCATACAATCATTCCATAAACACATACAACATACACTGCATATATCATTTGAGGAAAATATGCTTATAAAATAGTTTCCAATTTGCCAATAATAAAAAAAAAAATGTCCCCGGATTTCATTTAAAAAATCTAGTCACCTTACTATATAGGGTATTTACAGCTCTCCTTGCCTCTTTTCTTTCCCTTTAATTTCACAACTTGTCTCTGTCACGGCCTGAAAATGTTTTTCATTAGCTTTAGTTTCTCATGCAACATCTCCACCCTCTTCGTGTCAGATACAAAAACTCCTGCTGTTGATGATAATTAAGATAACCCAAATGCCAAAACAACAAACTATTTCCAAATCAGCAATACTGCATGGAGGAAGTAGATGGATTAGAAAAGTGTAGATGTGGCGCTATTCCTCTTTAATAAAAAATGTAATAAAAAATGGGAGCCAGGTGGTGAAAACCTGTTTACCCTAACACCAAAATCCAAAAGAAAAGCTTGTAGATACCGTGGCGCAGTATCACATACTACTTCTCTTGGAGGAAGTAGCAATGAACAAAACTGCTGGACTCACATTAACTGAATTCACTGATTGATGTAAAGCCATGAGGCGTTTAACATGGTACAAGAAAAAGATGGCTTGCTTTGTATTGTTATTATGGAAATCACAATGCTGGAGCTTTCATGCCAGGAATAAATGGGCCAATCAGACACATCTGGGGCAGTGTGGGGGAGCGGGAGGCATTTAGGAACATAATTAAAAATCCAAAGGAATTAAAGCACAACTCCAGACAAAATTTACATTTAAGTAGTGAATTGTGCATTAGTAACATTAGCTCCCAGACCTGCTTGTAAACACCTCTTTCTAATCCATCCCATGGATCAAAGTAACAATTTCCTCCCTGTGCCAGGCTAATTTCCTGTCCTGCCAGAGCAGCCGTTTTTTCCCACTCGCTATCTTCTTGGACACTGGTCCACTCATCACCCCCATGAGTTCTCTTGCTTCTTGTGACTGTGGTCTCCCTGACTTATAAGGGCCTGATGGTGACCCCCAGAGCCAGGGAGAACTGACATGCCTCCTCCTGGAAAGATTGGGCGCCAGTCACTTTTTGTAAAAATGAACAAAGAGAGAGTTTTTTTTTCTCTTTGGGGGAGGGTTTAGGGAACAGGACACCCAATAGCAATTAGGGCAGACTCTGCAGACAAAAATAGAACTAGGCAGATGACAATACAGAACGAGGGTCTTTAAGCTGAATGCAGCAATCTTTTATCTTGTAGCAACTGCTGTCTCCTATGGCAACTACTTCTCCCACAGTATCCTACTGTAGATCTTCCAGCTTAACTCACAGTAACCCACTGTAGATCTTCCAGATTATCTCACAGTATCCAACTGTAGATCCTTAAACTCAGCTCACCGTCTCCCTCACTCAGAGGCGGCTCTAGGATTTGTAAGGCCTTAGGCAAAATTTAGACACGAGGCCCCACTCACGCCCATAATGGATAAAAAAATTCAAGCAAGTAAAACTGGCTGCAGAAAGATGCATGGATCTAGCACACAGGCGATCAGCACCACTTCCAGGGCACCCTCCTCACCCATCAGACATATGCAGCAAATGCAACATCTGGGACCCAGCAAGGTGAAAACCCCTCTAGGATATTCCCCTGTGCCTTGGAAGAATGGTAAGGGGGTGTCACTGAATAATTTCACATCCACAGAGAAAGGAGAGTGGGGGGATCCCAGCACAGAGAGAGAGAGAGAAAGAGAGAGAAGAGAGGGGGGAGAGGATGAGAGAGAGAGGGGAAGAGGGGGAAGGGGAGACAGGGAGAGAGAGGGGGGGGTGAGAGAGAGAGGGGAAGAGGGGGAAGGGGAGACAGGGAGAGAGAGGGGGGGTGAGAGAGAGATCCCTAGCCCTGTCCCTGTCTGCAGCCCCTCCTGTGCCCCATGTCCCAATCTGCAGTGCCCCTCTGTGGGAAGGTGTGTGTGTGATTCTTGGCACGGTACCTTCCATGCCAGCAGGATGTTCATGACGGCCAGCAGCAGGCAGGGTCCATTCTCATTCTGGGTGGGGACAGTGTCCTGCTCCCTCCAGAGGATCTGTTTGCTGTGAGATGGAGTGGTCCCTGGTCACCTGTACCTTCCACCCGTCCTCATCTTCCGGCCCCAGTCAGCCTGTTCTCCAGTCCTGGGAGGTCTTTAGAGCTCTTCTCCCTCCAGGACTATCAATGCTTGCCAGCCTCGCTGCTCACCTTGCCCGCCAGGCCCAGACTGGGACAAAAAATAGACTGAGCAGCCCATGATAGCAGTCCCTTCCCCACTCTCCAGCCTGAGACCCCCCGCAGCAGCCGGAGGGAAAGGAGGTAGGGACCTAGCAGAGCTGCCGTGGGGTGAGGGGGCCAGAAAAGAGAACAGGGGTGGCAGAGAGCATGGGAGTGAGGCTGAGAGCAGCAGAGGGGGGGGCCTGAGAGTGTGGGGGGCAAGAGGGGGCAGAGAGCACTGGGGGAGCTGGAAAGCACTAGGGGGGCGCACTGGCGGGAGCAGAGAGCCTGGCAGGGGCAGAGAGCACAAGAGGGTGGTGGAGAGCATGGGGGCCAGAGAGTACTGGGGGAGGGGCAGAAGAGCACAGGGAGGGTGGGGGGTGGAGAGCATCAGCGGAGCTGGATAGCAGTGTGGTGGAGAGCATGGGGGAGCCAGGGAGCACAGGGGGGAGTTGGAAAGCACTGGGGGACTTGGACAGCACAGTGGGGTGGGGAGTCAGGGAGAAAAGTGGGGGCAGGAAAGCACAAGGGGGCAGAGAGCACGGGGGGAGCTGAAGAGTACTGTGGGGGCTGGAGAGCACTGTGGGGGGAGCTGGAGAACATGGGTGGAGTAGAAAGCACAGGGGGAGCCAGGGAGCATAGTGGGGCGGAGAGAACTGGGGGACTGGACAGCACAGGGGGCAGAGAGCACTGGGGGGGACTGGACAGCTCAGGGGGCAGAGAGAACTGGGGGGCAGGTAGAACTGGGAGGGGCTAGGGAGTACTGGGAAACAGAGAGCTCTGGGGGGCTGGAGAGCACTGTTGGAGAGCCAGGGAGCATGGGGTCGGAGAGAACTGGGGGTTTACAGTATGAGGGAGCCAGGGAGGACCAGAGAGCACTGTGGGGGGGGAGAGCACTGTGGGGGAGCCGGGGAGCACGGGGTCAGAGAGCACTGGGGGTAAAGTATGGGGAGAGCCAGGGAGGATCAGAGAGCACTGTGGGGGAGCCAGGGAGCACGGGGTTGGAGAGCACTGGGGGGGAAGTATGGAGGGGAGCCAGGGAGGACCAGAGAGCACTGTGGGAGGGGGAGCATGGGCGAGCCAGGGAGCACAGAGGGGACCAGACAGCAGTGTGGGGGAGCCAGGGAGCACAGAGCAGTGGGGGGGACTTGACAGCACAGTGGGGGGCGCCAGGGAGCACGTGGACCAGAGAGCATTGGGGGGAGCCGGGGGGAGCCAGGGAGCAGGGGGGGTGGGCAGGGGGAACTGGCGGGAACCATGAAGAACAGGGGCAGTAAAAGAAGTTAAATAGTAGGAGCAGCGGGGACAGCTGTATATGGAGGAATTGATCTTTCCATATTTTTTCTGCAGCCAATGAATGCCCACAGAAGAAGTGGGCATTCAGCAGCTGCAGAAGGCATATTGAAAGATCAATTCAAGGCACACAGGAGGGCTGCACGGCCGGGCACTCACTTTCTCCCTGGGTGGTCGGCCAGGCTGCAGCAGGGGCTGGGATGGGATCCAACCACCGAAGCTCCTCCTTCCCCTTCACAGACAGTCGTAGGGCAGCTGAATAGTTTCCACCGCCTGGCCCGACTCCTGACCCGAAATGGCAGCCAGCCAGACGCAGAGAAGCCAGGTGAGTGGCGCGGGCTGAAGGATCAGCTCAGCTGCTTTAGGGCCCCGCATGGACTTGCGGCCCGCCCGGTGTGCTCTATGGCTGCCCACATGTCTTTTCCCTAGTCCGCATTAGTGATCGAGCACAGGAAAATTAGGCAGCCGTGAGGCCCCTGTGAGTGCAAGGCCTTAGGCAGCCGCCTAATTTGCCTAATTAGAGAGCCGCCTCTGCCCTCACTAGACTTCCTGGACTCTCAGCTTCACCCACAGCTAACAGCTGTAATTTATCTTCAAGCTTTACTTACAGCTACCCACCATACTCCTTCAAGCTTTACTCACAGCTACACGCTGCCTTCCTGAATGAGTCTCTACTGAAGCTTTCCCACTATTTCACTGTCCCTGACTAGTGAAGCATCTGCTCTGGTACTCCTTCAGAACTTCATCCCTTCCAAACTTGCCTCCGGTAACATGAGTAGTCGTCTCTTTGTGGCAACTGCTTCTCCTTTGCCTTCGACATGATCAGGCTCCCCTCAGGCCGAGCCTCTAACACATGCGGTTCCATCCCAAGCTTCAGTCTTAACCTTGGCTGCTCCTCTTTTGTGGAACCCTGAACTGCTGGATAGGCCTTAAATGAACCTAGCAGCCAGCATGCCTCCTGGATAGGCCTCAGGCTTCAGGCCTAGCAACCAGGAGCTTCTCAACATACACCCACCCAGGCTGCAGCCTTGGGCGGGAAAAACCCAGATCACATGACTCCTCCCAAATAAATAGCCTATCCCAGCATACACAGCGGTCAAAGGAGCTCCTGCTGATTGGTTGAGACAACCTAGTTACCCATTAACTGAATTTATGGTAATCCATCCTTCTAATGCCAAAAGCAACAGTGCAACCTATTGACAGAAGAGAGAGACAACCCTAAACTCAGACTTAGGACAGGTATCAGTGGATCAACCTACCAATTAGCCAGGCTATTTACCACCTAGCACAATTAGATTTATTAGCAGCCCTGTTTAGGGCCAGGGTGCTATATGACTATGAGATAGGACTCCGCTGCTGGAAGTGTCACCTCTACCAATAGGAAGTGTCCACGTCACGTATGTGGACACCTGAAGAACAAACCCCTGGAAGTAAACAGAAAAACAGAGATGGATCAGGCCGACAGCACCACATGACCACAGGTTCAATAAAATTGGTGGGTGAGGAGTGGGTTGGGAGAGGGGTATGGTAATTTCCCGGAGTTGAGCTTTAAAGAACCTCAATTTTACTTTTGTTTGGAATATCCAAAAATATCAGTCACTCTTTTGAAAACAATTAAAAACCAAGAACATTATTTAAAGACATTTTGTATATTTGGTACAATTGTCATTGGATCAATTCCCCTCACCCCCTGAGAGTGTTTTGCTTTTGTCTTTTAAGGTTACTTTCCGGTATAAGCCAAGGAAGAGATTAAAACTCTGTAGTGTATTAATGTGCTTTGCTGAACAGACAAGCTGCACATACAAGGATACACAATTTATACTATACACACTATCTATCCTTCCTAACAAATAAACATATACAATGTATGTGATAGGCATAAGTATACTAATCAGCTATATAACTTGGGTTTCCTGGTGATGGAATCTTCTCATGGCTTCTTGCTTCCCAGAGTCCAGCACAACTCTTTCCTCCTTTGTCTTCCAGCACAGCTGTTCCAAGTCCTCCTCTCCTCCCCCGACTTCCTGCTACCTTATTTCCCATACAGAGCTTCACAAAGCATCCCAACGGGTCCGTTGGCATATCAATATGGGAGGCCTAGCTTCTAAAACAATGCATGGTCTTAAAATCTAACAATTCACTTATCTAAGCTATACAAATCATTAAAAAATAGCCACAGCAACACAGAGAGCTATCCACCTAGCAAAATATTTACCTTCCTCCTCTATCCAGCAACCTTTACTGTGTGGTCCTACCCAGGGCAGCCATCAGAAATTCACACAGCTTTAGGCCTGGGCTCCCCCGTGGATGACCACCAATATTCCGCAGGGTCCGCCCACTGGTTGTCCCACTGAATCTGCCCACTGGCCATCCCACAAAGACCATGTCCTTCTCCGTCTCCATCCCATGTTTTCCATCCCATGTCCTCCTCCTCCAGGTCCATCTCCTCCATCCCATATCCTCTTTCTCCTCGAGACCCATTTCCTCCATCCTACGTCCTACTCCTCCTCCATTCCCATCTCCTCCATCCCATGTACTTCTACTCCAGTCCCATCTCCTCCATCCCATGTCCTCCTCCTCCTGCAGTCCCATCTCCTCCATTCCATGTCTTCCTCCTCCAGTCAAATCTCCCCCATCCCATGTCCCCCTCCTCCAGTCCCATGCCCTCCATCCCGTTCCTCCTCCAGTCCCATCTCCTCCCACCACAGGAGTGGGGCAGTGGGACAGGTGGGGGGCAGCAGGACAGGAGGGGAACAGTGTGACAGGAAGGGGGCAGCAGGACAGGGGGGGTGCAGGGAGACAGGAGGGGACAGGGGGCAAGTGGGGGGGGGCAGGTGTAAAAGGTGACAGGAGGGAGGGAAGTGGGACAAGAGGGGGGAAGTGGGACAGGAGGGGGGCAGTGGGACAGGTGGGGGACAGGGGGACAAGAGGGGGAAGTAAGACAGGAGGGGGACAGGGGGACAGGAGGTGGGCAGTTTGACAGGAGGGGGGATGGGGAGGATTAAGAACACTTTTTCTTAAGATGCAATTGTCATTTAACTACTTCAATACGGGGCACTTACACCCCCTTCCTGCCCAAGCCAATTTTCAGCTTTCAGCGCTGTCGCTGTTTAAATGACAATTGCACGGTAATGCTACACTGTACCCAAGCAGAATTTTTATCATTTTGTTCCCACAAATAGAGCTTTCTTTTGGTGATATTTGATCACCTCTGTGTTTTTTATTTTTTGCTAAACAAATAAAAAAACACCTAAAATTTTGAAAAAAAAAAAGTTTTTCTTTTGTTTCTGTTATAAAATTTTGTAAATAAGTACGTTTTCTCCTTCACTTATGGGCACTGATAAGGCAGCACTGACGGGCACTGATAAGGGGGCACCGATGAGGTGGCACCAATGAGGTGGCACTGATGGGCACTGATGATGGGCACTCATAGGAGGCACTAATGGGCACTGGTAGGTGGCACTGATGGGTGGTACTGATATGCAGAACTGATGGGCATTGATAGGCGGCACTGATGGGCACTCATGGGTGGCACTGGTGGGCACTTATGGGCACTGATAGGCTAAACTGGTGGGCACTGAAAGGCTGCACTGATGGGTACTTATGGGTGGCACTGATAGGTGGCACTGCTGGGCACTGATAGGCGGCATTGCTGGGCACTGATAAGTGGCACTGATAGATGGCATTGATAGGCATCACTGATGGCACTGGCAGGCATTGGGGACGGGCACTAATTGGCAGCTGCCTGGGCACTGATTGGCATTTCCCTGGTGGTCTAGTGTGGCATGCCTGGTGGTCCAGTGTGGTGCCATCCCCGGTGGTCCTGGCGGCATCCTGGTGGTCCTGAGTGGGCATTCGAGGGGGGGCTGCGCTTATAAACAATCAGCACAGTCCCCCCTGTTCAGGAGAGCAGCCGATCGGCTTTCCTCTACTCGCGTCTGTCAGACGCGAGTGAGGAAAAGCCGATCAACGTCTCTTCCTGTTTACATCGTGATCAGCTGTGATTGGACACGGTTGATCACGTGGTAAAGAGCCTCCGTCAGACTGACACACCGCACCACCGATCACTGCGATGCGCGCCCCCGGGGGCGTGCGCGAGCGGTCATTCTGGCAGGCTGTCCACCCAGAATGAGTGCCGTGCCACCCCGCCGTCATTTGACGGCCGGCAGACGGAAAGCGGTTAATGAGGAACTGGAATGCAAATGTGAATGTTCCGCACTGTCAAGTGTCTCCTTGGTCTTCCTCTGACTCTGGGGTCTCATTCCGGTGCCAGAAAAATCCCCTTCTTGCAGAAAGGCCGGACTCTGCTGTGGGCCGACCCTTCCGATAGCTGGGAACACCTACTAATGGCTAAATGCCTCGACTTCCATTTTCTATACCCCAGTTTTGCCCCTATAAGGAGGAAGATAACCCTGATTGGTTCATGCTGTAGAGACTGGCATGGAGCCTGACATGCTGCACCCATCCATTGTGTCTCTCTAAACATCACACACCTATTGGGGGGGTGTCATTGTTGCGCTCGGCTCCATCGTGGTCAGCTAATGAAGTGATGTCCTAGATCTCTGATAGTGGTGTGTGCATCTATATTTTCTTTTTTTTTTTTTTTTTTCTTTTTTTCTTTAGTCCATAATAACATTTCTGTAATTTACAAGAATTCTCAAATAAAAGAAAAAATATGAAAAAAAAAAAAAAAAAGAAAATGTGAATGTTAAAACAGAAAAAGAAAAACTAATAGTTATACATGTGTATATTATCAGGTTTCTTAACATCAGAGGACCACTGGTGAAGAGTGCTAGCAAAGATGTGACGTGTACATTAGCACAAGCAATCATCTCTGACCTATGCTAAAGAGGAGGCCAATAAGAGAAAAATGGAACAGCATAGGCTATGTTTGTTACATTGTAACAAATGAGAAAACTCAAGATATACCGCCCTCCCCGAGTCTCCACCACTGCGCTCAAATGCCAGGTACAGGGGTGTTACCCCCCTAGAAAGCAAATATAAAAAACGTATTAAGCTAGGCTGCGACTTTAAAATAAAATAAAACTGAACTAATTGGTCTATTGTTCCCAAGGGCCCATGCGCAGCTCTTGCAAATCAATAAAAGTGGCGCTAAAGGCCAGTGTTTAAACTGCCAAGTGTGCAAAACAGCTCTATAGGCTAAAGTGATCTGGTGCTGTAAATGCTACATAAACAATACAAGATTATTACATAAATGTGCAAATGAAATCGTGACAGTGCCTCTGAAAGTATACCATACACGAAGCAATATTAAATCGTGCACTGATATCAATAATAGAATATGAGTGATTTAGTCCATAAAAAAATCCATAGACAGGACACCGTGCAGGAAATGTGCAATAAGGCATAAGTATAGTTGGTCAATGGAAGGCGGAAGATCCAGATTCCTTGATAAATCGAAGTGTCACATCAAGGACAAGGATCCTTCATCCCAGTCAATGCCTTCTGAGAGCTAGCAAAGTGACTTCAACTAGCACGGACCGCACTGCAGGCCACCGTGCAAGATTTTATCCCATATTGCTTGAACTCATTGTCCTTGATGTGACACTTCGATTTATCAAGGAATCTGGATCTTCCGCCTTCCATTGACCAACTATACTTATGCCTTATTGCCAAAACACGAGAGTGTGAGGCATATTGAGCTGGTGAGTGTTGAGTTCAAGGGGAGAGGAATCACTATCACTGAGTGAATTGGTGGACTGTTTCCAGAGACTGCACATTTCCTGCACGGTGTCCTGTCTATGGATTTTTTTATGGACTAAATCACTCATATTCTATTATTGATATCAGTGCACGATTTAATATTGCTTCGTGTATGGTATACTTTCAGAGTCACTGTCACGATTTCATTTTCACATTTATGTAATAATCTTGTATTGTTTATGTAGCATTTACAGCACCAGATCACTTTAGCCTATAGAGCTGTTTTGCACACTTGGCAGTTTAAACACTGGCCTTTAGCGCCACTTTTATTGATTTGCAAGAGCTGCGCATGGGCCCTTGGGAACAATAGACCAATTAGTTATGTTTGTTACATGATTGTGTCATCTTTGTCTATTGTATAACATTAAACTTTAAATTACAGTATTCCAGGACACATAAAGCGTAACTAAACTCTCTCAATCAACATTATTTATTTTTAACCCTTATGCTGTAAATAGACAGGAAGGTATATTATATTTACTTGCTTTACGTTTTTGTTTTTACATTTCTTCAGTTGCTTCCTGGTTTCTGGTTTAGACCAACATGATGTTAAACATCCCAAGAGTCTTCTTGGGCATTTTTTTCTTTCATCTGGAGGAGGAGCTTTCATAGCTAAACACACCCTCCTGCCTGCATGCCTAAGCTAAGGGCAGATGTATTCCAGAAGATAAAAACTACATAAATCATCTACCCTCACTCAGAATGGTTGTGGGTAGAAATGCAAGGGAGGTTTTTTTCAAATTAATTTCTCAACAAAATAAAGCATTGAGACATGGCTCAATGGGTGAGTTTGCTATGAATAATAAAAATTATGAAATATATATTAGTTTCTGTTTGTGGCGCTCAGATACAGTTAAAAAGAAAATATGGCCAAAGCTTTTTTGGCTCTAATTCTCTTCTGGATTAAAGGAGTGTGCTGTCTTGCGACCAAAAATCAGCCTACAGCGGGCTAAAGCCCAATGTCATCTGACATCACAGAGCTGGTCCAGGTTCTGGAAGGATCCCAACCACATGGGATCCACCTCGCTGGCTCCGGCTCCTGTACCCGGCCCTTCTCAAGCCCAGTGCTTCAGTGAGAATCATTTGCTCAATCCTTGGTTTTAGGTCCAGTTGGGAACAATGCTGCAGCATAGAGGTGTGTGGGGCCTACTCACCCTGCATATGCGGGGTACCTCTCCTCACAAGTACATGCTCATTAATGCCCAGGACCAGGCGGGGCTGTGGTCATGTGTTAGTCAACACTAAGGCGGAACCCCAGCTTAGAAATGAGCTGTGCACTGTGTGGATATGTGTAACATACTGGGGTTCATTTACTAAAACTGGAGAGTGCAAAATCTGGTGCAGCTCTGCATGGTAGCCAATCAGCTTCTAACTTCAGCTTGTTAAATTAAGCTTTGACAATAAAACGTGGAAGCTAATTGGTTACTATGCAGAGCTGCACCAGATTTTTCACTATAAGCTTTAGTAAATCAACCCCATTGTGAAGCATTCTGTCCCATGTTACTGCACACCTTGCTCGATGTATGTTGCATTTAGGAGGAACACTTCTGAGCCTATGCCCTCTCTACCAGTCCAGAATATATCTGCCACCTCACTCCCAGTGACAGAATGAGGTCTCGCTGTGCACAAAACGTGGACCTCATGCATGCACTTAATTAACGCATTCTCTCTCCTGTACAATGCGGCTAGAGACATGAGGTCTTTGTACTAAGGGTTCAGTCCCGATTGCTTTAGGGGAACCGACCACTAGGAGGGGAGCCAGAGCACTGACTCCCTCCCTACCTGCGGACCTGTCACATACGCCAGGTACCACACTTTATTTACCGGCTGCTATACCTTCCCACCAGTTCAGTATTACCTGTGGCCACTACTCTCTGTCCCCAACTGTTCTGCCAAGTTAACCCTTTGAATGATGGCTTTCCTCCTATACCTCGTGTATGCTTTACAGATCCTGTTCTTCTGATGCATCATGTACCATCATGCATCCCTTTAAATAACTTCAGACCAGGCTTAGAACAGTTTAAAATGCTTTACTGAAGCTCTTATCGTGCAAACATTATAGTCACATAAGTAACTTTATGGATTCCTCCTGATTAACTATCTTGGGCTGCCCAGGCATAGCTTTGCAGGTAGAGATTCATACTTGGTAGAGTCCTTGCAGGTGAGTCCCTTTAGGGTGATAGACAAGTGGTTCTCCAGGCTACATCTTGAACTGAGCCCTCTCGCTTCCCATGCGATCCTGATGATGACCCTCGAGCTCGGCTTTCTCCCTATTTATATACAGACCAGGATGGAGGGCAGAACCCTAAAAGCCCAGGAAACCTGCATATTCCCTCTTAACCTTTCCCCTACCTGGGTAGTCTAAGTTGTCTAGCTTTTGGTATCCCACCAATTAGGGATATGCCTACAGGTGAGTATGTATGTTTTTTTTTTTCTTACTAACCCCATACATCTCCCGTAAGTTCTACTTTAACAGGAAAGCCAAAACATCTTTAATACTAAAGTATATTAAGTTTTTTTATACATTCAATAGATTGCATATTGTCACCTAAAATGCTTGGTACATATTAAACCACCTTTACCACCACCTTGTTAGTTAAACCCACCATTCGCAATTATTAACTATGACTGTGTCATCTGCAAGCTAGCTTCTACTGTACCTCTGCCAGCAAGTAGATGGTGATTGTAGATGACGTGTGAACAAAAATGGCTCCAACCTTCTGGAAAGAAAAGCATTGTCAGGGGGAGTTCTGTGATCTCTGTGAGAGGTAGTAAATACCTACTGCTCTTTACTTAGCATGAAAACTACATGATGCAAGATTCAAGCCAACCTTCTGGTATGAACTAAGAAACATCATTTTGGGTTAACCAAACCTTCATGCACAGGCTATAGTGTGTCATGGTGCTCACATACAGAAGCACTTCTTCGGAAAGTTCAGTTCACTAAAGACATACTTTTAGTAACACTGTGCAGATTATTATAAAGATCCCCCTCCTCCTTCCCTTTGCCCAAAAAACTTAGGAGACTTCTAAGCATTTCTAACCCACAGGAGACTGCCCCGGTTTTTAGTTTCATGTTGAAGAGAGGATATCTAACACCTGCAGGGGTCCCTTCCTTATGTCAGAGGAGGTTTATAAAACATGTAAATCTCCTGACACTGAAACATGATTTCCTGGTGTGGGAATTGCACAAGATCTCTTGGTTGGGCTTCATTAACTTGTTTAAGTGGACAGCGTTCCTAATATTGTGTACCATTATAGTTCACCCTGCTTGTAGTTATTAACCTCTGAAGCTCTTACACAGCACGGAACTGTTTAAAAACTCATTAGACAATCTGAAGATGAAGTTTTAAAATATTAAGGTCAGTGGATACTTTGAATCTATGTTTTACTTGTAATGGAGACTTGTATGCTATGAGATCAGTCAGGAAATAAAACAGAATGAATTAGGTTTTCAACATTTGTAGGCCAATGTCCTATAGACCCAACAGTCTCTCCAACATGAAGGAAATCCTCTCTTATAGTGGTCATACACGCTTTAATAAATTATCAATTTCTTTTCCGAATAATCCCTTCTGATGACTGCGTGATGGAAGCTAAATGCTGTGGACCTACAGTATTCATACCCCTTAAATGTTCCACATTTTGTCATGTTACAGCCAAAAACATAAATGTATTTTATTGGGATTTTATGTGATAGACCAACACAAAGTGGCACATAATTGTGAAGTAGAAGGAAAATGATAAATGGTTTTCCAATTTTTTTACAAATAAATATCTGAAAAGTGTGGCGTGCATTTGTATTCAGCCCCCTTTACTCTGGTACCCCTAGCGAAAATCTAGTTGAACCAATTGCCTTCAGAAGTCACCTAATTAGATAACATGTCATGGAGCACTGTTAAATCCATCATCTGAAAATGGAAGGACTATAGCACAAATGGAATCTTACCAAGACATGGCCGTCCGCCTAAACTGACAGGCTAGGCAAGGAGAGCATTAATCAGAGAAGCAGCCAAGAGGTCCATGGTAGCTCTGGAGGAGCTTCAGAGATCCACAGCTCAGGTGAGAGAATCTATTATTTGTGCACTCCACAAATCTGGCCTTTATGGAAGAGTGGCAAGAAGAAAGCCATTGTTGAAAGAAAGCCATAAATAGTCCCGTTCGCATTTTATGAGAAGCCATGTGGGGGACACAGCAAACATCTCTGGTCAGATGAGACCAAAATTTTACTTTTTGGCCTAAAAACAAAACGCTATGTGTGGTGGAAAACTAACACTGCACACACCATGCCCACTGTGAAACATGGTGGTGGCAGCATCATTTTGTGGGGATGCTTTTCTTCAGCAGGGACAGGGAAGCTGGTCAGAGTTAATGGGAACGTGGATGGAGCCAAATACAGGGCAATCTTAGAAGAAAACCTGTTATGCCGCCTACACACTATCGGAAATGCCGCCAGCAAAACTCAGATGAGAGATTTTTGTCAGAAAATGCGACCGTGTGTATGCTCCATCGGTCTTTGCTGATGATTGAGGGCATGTTCTCTATTTTTCGGTCGGGAAAAGTTCCTATCCGAAAATGTGTTAGTCTGTATGCAATTCGGACGTGCAAAAAATCACACATGCTCGGAAACAATTTGAGGCATGCTCGGAAGCATTGAACTTAATTTTCTCGGCTCATCGTAGTGTTGTACATCACCGCTTTCTTGACGGTTGAAAGTTCAGAGAACTTTTGTGTGACCGTGTGTATGCAAGGCAAGCTTGAGCGGAATTCTGTCGGAAAAATCAAGTTTTTTCTGACGGAAATTCCGATCGTGTGTATGCGGCATTAGAGTCTGCAAAAGACTGGTGCGGAGGTTCACATTCCAGCAGGACAACAACCCTAAACATAAAGCCAGAGCTACAATGGAATGGTTTAGATCAAAGTATATTCATGCGGTAGAATGGCCCAGTCATAGTCCAGACCTAAATCCAATTGAGAATCTGTGGCAAGACTTGAAAATTGCTGTTCACAAACACTCTCCATCCAATCTGACAGCTTGAGCTATTTTGCAATGAAGAATGGGCAAAAATGTCATTCTTTAGATGTGCAAAGCTGGTAGAGACATCCCCAAAAAGACGCAGCTGTAATTGCAGCGAAAGGTGGTTCTACAAAGTATTGACGCAGGAGGGCTGAATACAAATGCACCCCACACTTTTCAGATATTTATTTGTAAAAAATTTTGGAAACCATTTATCATTTTCCTTTCACTTCATAATTATGTGCCACTTTGTGTTGGACGATCACAATAAAATACCAATAAAATACATTTAGGTTTTTGGTTGTAATATGACAAAATGTGGAAAATTTCAAGGAGTAAGAATACTTTTTCAAGGCACTGTCGTATACATGGGGAAGTGGTCCCAACTCTGTGGTGCTCCCAAAGAGAGGAATAGAGGTGTAGAAGGAAGATGACTTGAACGATGTATACTTGTACTCTGTGCTCAAATGACTGCTACAGAATGTCAAAGCTTGTGGTGTTCTGCACTGTAGAATCTGCTAATATGTCAATGTGATATGTCATGGAAAAGTTACAGTAAAAAGTGCAATAAATACATCTGGATGTGGACATTATGCATAGCTCCCAACTGTCCCTAATTTCGAGGGACTGTCCCTGATTTGGAGCAATGTCTCTCTGTCCCTCATTCCTCCTCATTTGTCACTCATTTTGGTCTGATCGTCTGTATATAGTTGTATATAGAATTCACTTTTTATCTTTCAGAAAGTGTTTCTCAGTGCTAAACCTTTTATCCAATTTCTAAATTGCTGCATTTGTAAATGTCAAAAGCCAATATAAAGGAATAGTAGTGGTTAAAAAAAGAAAAAAAAAGACAGACTTGTGTGTTTAGCAAAGTTTTTTTTTTGTGTAGAATTCTCCTTTAAGAGGGCATGACGGGGGTGTGTCCTATGCCTAGTTAGGAGGTATATTAACACATCTGGCTGGGAATGTCATGAGTTTGCCTAAGTCCAAGATGGCGCAGAGTTTAACTCCACAACAGGGGAGTGGTTTTCCTATTTGAGAAGAAGCAGGGTAAGATCTTGTACAGTTTGCAACACCTGTGCCAATTGTAGTCCCTATTACACACAAGCATGTTACCCTGCATCAACTGCACATTATTCCTCTAGACTGACTTCCTGCGTTGATAGTACCCCTTGTAGTCTTCACCAGGGGTGTATGTGACAGGGTGACAATACAGTAGCACAACCGGGAGATAGCTATTACCCCATAAGAAAAGGACCTTTTTGGCAAGATCACCAGGTATTCTTTTTACAAAGATGCAGATTTAAAAAACGTTACTATTATTTAGGATTTATATGGCACCCACAGTTTGCACAGCATTTTACAAGAAGACAGTAGATGGAAGACAGTACAGATACAATACAATTCAAGACAAGAGGATTAAGCTGGCAATAGACATTCAAATCTTGGCCCGTTCAGCAAGAACTGGCCAAGATTCGAACAGCGTGTGGGCTGGCTGAATGTGCCCAAGTTGATCAATCGATCAACTTGGGTATAACCAGCCTGCCGGATTCACTCGCAACTTGTGGTTTCAGGAAAAAAAAATTGCACTGTTTACAATCTGCCTTAGGGGGGACAAGTGCTACAGATGAAAGGTAATAACTGTGAGCAATGAGGTGATGGAAACATAGAAGTACAGTCTTTAGGTGAAAGCAGGATAGGCTTCCCTAAATAGTTTTCAGGGATTATCTAAAGGAGGACTGAGCAGGAGATAGCCAGATAGGTTGGGGTAGGAAGTTACAAAGGGAGAGGCTCTGGGGAAGTCCTGGAGGTGAGCATGGGAAGGGGTGACGAGGGAACTATAGCACAGGAGGTCTGGAAGGAGTGAAGAGAATGCTTTGATTGGTATATTGAGACTAGGTGGGTGATGTAGCTGAGGGCATAGTTGTGGATGGCTTTGTATTTTCTTATTAGTTTTTCGTTTTTTTAATGTTAGACAAGCAGAAGCCAGTGGAGGGATTGGCAGAGAGGGGTGGTAGACACTCCATAGCGAGAGCAGAGAAAATACTTCCACAAACTCATCCTTCTAAATTTTTTCCCGAACCTCCCTTTTAAGGTGTGCCCCTAGCGGTCCCTCGAAGGACACATATACCTAGCACCTCACCGCATCCGCCAAGCGCACCCTATCAGCGTCTTTATCCTTGGTTGCTGCAACGGCGACTACTCCCACGGCGTCTTTGTCCATCTGAGTCCCCGCGACCACCAATGACGGTTCTTTCTGAGGGGCAGCACCAACCGTAGCAGGAGACTCCCTAACCTGTGAGGGGGCCCACGGCCTAACCAGAGCAGAGTCCCTCGATGCTCCCGCAAAGAATCCCAAAGACCCCTATCTCTCCTCCCAGGACCGGGCACCCCCACCTGTCCCGTGGAACCCTGATCACCCCCCCACATCAACAGAAGGCACTAAGGACACAGTGGCAGGTTGAAAAGACACAGAAGGAACAGACAGGTAAAAGCAAGTTTATTCTGTCTAACTTATAAGGCTGCACTGGACAGGAAGCCCCTCCAGGCACTGATCCCGACACCCTCGCTGCCTCCAGGGAATCCACTACCAGCTCCCCTTCCTCCGAGCTGCTTTCAGTAGCCTCTGGTCGGACCACAGCTTGTCCGTGGGACCTCTGCCGCTGTCCTGCTGTGTTATGGACTCCCCTTGAGGGCTCAGGCCTCCGCTGCTCCGGCTCCCCTCGCTGATGTCATCAGCCTGCGCTGCTGTTACAACCGTCGCACAGGCACCAATCTGGCCAGCCCTCCCATGCCCCGACTGGGACCTGGAGGCGAAGCCTCCCGAATGATGCATTCCAAGGCCGCAGAGCCTCCTCCACGAGGTGCACTGTCTACCACCCGATGGGGGCCACCGGTCCACACCCAGAGACAGGCCGGCGCCCACTGCAGACCCTCTCCCTTGCTGGGCTGACACCCCGACCGTACCCTCGCTAGCAGTGCCAGCTGCATGGACCTGAGCCTAGACAACCAAGGAGGGGACCGGTGTAACCGCATGGTGAATGCCCCCCCAGCGGACTCCGCCCGGGATGGGGATTCCTCCCAGACACCCCACTAGCGGAAGTCAATGAATGCTTAGCCGAGGGGCCTGAAGGGTCCCAACCGGGGACCGCCAGCTCACTCATATTCTCCTCTCCCCCCGCAGTAATGCAGCAGCCGGCTAGACCGGCGTTCCACCAACGATTTTCACCTGCAACTGATGCCCCCTCGTTCCTCCCCTCAACCATTATCCAGCTCCTCCCCATTGTCCATGTAACTCCTCCAATCAGGTAAAAGCAAGTTTATTCTGTCTAACCAGCCCTACTTTAACCTATTGCAGTCTGGTAGTTACTTCCACCCTGTTATGTATGTTCTGCACTTACATTTCTTTCCAGCTTCATACATGTTTGTCTGTTCTTCTCCAATGATAAGACTTGTCCTGACATGCCCCCATGGCCTTTTACTGGCTCTTATGCAGCTGAGAACAGAGGGAATGTGATCACTTATAAAAAAAGAACAAAAAGGTGATCGTTTACAATTATTTTAACTCTCTACCAATGACTAAAGTACCTATTTTGAATGTATTTGTTCTTTATTGATATGCCTGGAGGTATTATTTAATTGTATGCAGGATAAAGATAAAATGGAAAAAAGATATAAATGATAAGGAAAAAAAATTAGGTGGCATTTGCCATGGATGAAAAATGCCATGCACTCTCACGCTGAAATGCAGTCTTCTGATTGGAAACACTGTAACTGTTATGAACACATTCTAGTATCTAAGTGTATTGATCATGGTAAGAGCAGGAACATGTGATCTTGATAATCTTTTACACATGAGCCTCATAAATAATGCATTTGCAAGAGCCTTTAGACTGTGGGATAATCAAACACATAAACAGTAAGAACACATATTCCCTTTCATTAGCTTTATCAGGAATGTTAGTTTGAGTGGTTTGTAAATCTTCTATTCCTGCATTAAAGGGACCCTGCCACCACAGCGTCACTTAATTAAAAAAAAGCCCAGCCATTTAAACTTCAAGAGGAATTTCAACCCTTCAGGCATTTTGCCAGGGGCACCCCTGAGGAAACCTGCAGGCATCCCAGGGTGTCTCTGCACCCTGAATGAAAAAGTCTGGTATAGATGATCTTCTTTACAGAACTGACATTTTTTTTTCTTGTAAGTGACCATGCAGCGACAATCAGGGCCCATTCACATCTGGCGGGCTCCATTTAGATCAGCAGGGGTTCTATCTGTTGATCCCCTGCTGATCAGAGCAAAGTTGGGGGATGACAGGTCCACGTCCGCTCAGTTTATGCACAACAGACACAGACAGAGCCTGCTTTGCTCTATGGGTGGTCAGGTATATTAACTAATTCAACCTGACCGTTTACAACCAACTGCCCTTTCGATCCGATCTGCCTAGATGGATCCCCTTTATTTTTCTTTTAGCAGACCAGATCAGATTGGAGGTAGGCACACACTGGTCCATAAGGGTGAATGAAGGGTTCCGATTAGATCCGTCCAAAAAACTGTCAGAAGGACCTGATCTGACCCTTCATGTGAAAGGGGTCTTAAAGTGACCAAGTGACCCTGCACCATGAATGCCACAGAGCATAAGATGCAAAATAATTGTCATTTAATAAAATAGACAGCAGGAACAATTTCTATTCCAACAAGTTTAATGCTAGGCACAGCACTTTCTAAAAAGCTGTCCCTAACAGGAAACATGTCAGACTTGTAACTTCTTCCTGCTGGATATTTTAATAAAAGAAGATTTTTTTGTATCTTGGTGTGTGTGGAATTCATGTTTCTGGTACAATTGATTTGGTGGAGATGACTAGAGACAGCACCTGAGATGCGATTGAGGAGTGTGAAGCCTAATCTCGCCTGAAGCAGCATGTGCCAATACTTTTAGTAAAATAGTGTATATCAAAATGCAAATAATGTGTGGGCCAATAGACATATCCTAAGACCAGGAAAGACACTATCTTGGATGGCTAACCTGTGGATATGTTCTTAAAAACTTTTTTATATACTTGTGATATTTTCAATAAAAATGTTACATTTTTATATATAACCGGTTTGTCATTGCCTGTATTATACCCAAGGAGGTCAATTTAAAGTCCCACACAACCCTAGATGTTCTTAGTCTTCAAGGTTGAATGACACCCAGCATAAATTAACCCTTTTCCTTTGAGTCCAAACTGTCATGTACCTGCCTCTTGAGTGTCATCATGCAACATAAGCTGAAAGTATTACTGAACTGAAAGGTGCTCACACATCATTATGGGGCAACATTTAGTTCATCATTCCCTCACTGCTGCTGGAAGAGAAAAAGAAGCTGTGACTTTTTTAATGTCAGCTTGACTTCTGCTTTAAATATTATAACTATGCGGGTTCACATATGAAAGATTTATATTTGAATCTTATAAAGCTTTACTTATCTTGTCTAAACTGTGTGTGTAAATTAACAGTTGAAAAGGGGATTAGACTCCCTACAGCTGAGAAATTTATTGTGGGTGGACCCATCCTTTAAAGTCATTTTTTTATCAAGTATTAAAAAACTATATAAATGGTTTGGAACTTTCGTTGTTTACAAAACACAATCTACCCGCAAAGCTGTAAACACATCAATTGGACGGAATTTGATGAAAATTTTTGTCTCCCATCCAAAAATGTTTTTTGGAGAGAGGAAAAAAATATGTCTGAGCCCAAGTGCCTTAACTCTATCCCCCCGTGAGCACTAAGCCTGCCAGTATCTTATCTATTACTCAGCAGGAAAAACTTGCAAGCTTTATCAGATGCCAACCTAGAGCTTGCCAGTCCTGGTCCCTTCCAAGGCCACCCTGCTCGTCGTCTGTTGGATTTTTTTAAACCTCTACCTGCAATGGCAGTCTCTTCTTAGCGCTGACAAGTGATTACTATCGTACCAGATTCCATTTCCATGACATAACGTAGCATGTCTGGAGAACAATTAATGGTAATTTGCCTAATGAAGAAAGAGCAGAGTACGGCCACACGATGGGCAAATGTATTTCTTTCACTGAACCTGGTTACAATGTTAACACTTTGATCTGGATTCGATCAGTTCTGGGCAATGAGCCTAGACTCTTTAGTGTGTTTTCAATAAACCGCACAATGGTGTCTGAGTGCAATCTTTGATTTTCACCACTAATAATGTTCCGACATTTCTGTTAAAGGGACAGACATATTTAGTCTGTGATCTCCTGGCCAAAAAAAAATTTGTTCCAGGAGTTCATGTATGCTTATTATACAACAAATTCCACACTCGTGCTTCTTTAATGGTTCACAAGGGTTCACAATAAGAGTGGAACTGAGATTTAAAGTGAAGATTTGTCATTGTAGGGTGGCCATACAGGCTTCGATAAGTAATTGATTTCTTTACCGATCAATCTTTTCTCTATTTTTTGATTGGTAATTTTATGTTAAAATGTTAGCTTGTATTTATTTATGACATAATTATGGCAGATCGGCTTGATTAATGAGATCTGTATTTTTCCTTTTTTGGAGGGGGGGGTTAATTTTACACAATGTGTAGCTACAGTAAGTTATACTTGCTCAGCACGTTAGACATGTTGGCTTTAGCCTCATAGCTGGAGACCCGCAGATCACCCAGACTCCCATTATATCTCAGCCAAGAAAAAACAGAATTAGCAGAAGAGTGATGATCCACGCGTACCATGGATGGTGGCAGAAGAAGGAATTTCCCTTTGTGCTATCTTTACTTCTTAGACCTAATTGTGATGGTATGAATGCATATCCTAGTACACATCAATTTGCACATGCATAACTTCACTCATATAGTTATGTATGGAGAATTCTGATATTTGCATTGACATTTGCATGATGTTAACAGTTACAGAGCACTGTTTCTTGAAGGTAGAACAAGCTCTCTCTGTTTTATATGCACTATACAGCCAAAAATATGTGGACACCCCTCCAAACTACTGAATTTAGGTGTTTTCAATGAAGGGTAAGGTTAATGCTATATAGTATAGTACAAAGACAGTTAGACAGTTCCACCCTTGTGGTTACAGTCTAGGGAAGACCCGTTCCTGTTCCAGCAGGACTGTGCACAGAGCCAGATCTATAAAGGCATGGTTTGGTGAGTTTGGGGTGGAGGAATTTAAGTGCCCGGCCCTGCCTGACCTCAACACTACTGAACATCTCTTGGATAAATTAGAATGCCAACTGAGGTCTTCTCTTTCAAAATTACCTCAAAAATGTTCTTTTGGCTAAATGGGCACAAATTCCTATCCACACCCTAAACTTCGAAAGCCTTCCCAAAAATGGAAACTGTTATGCCGCGTACACACAATCGGATTTTCCGACAACATGCTCCCATCGAACATTTGTTGTCGGAAAATCTGATCATGTGTACGCGGCATTATAGTTGCAATTGCATATTAATGCCCATGATTTTGCAATTGAATGTCCAACAGGCTCATTTAGGTGTTATTGTCAAGTGTCCACAAACCCTTGGCTTTATAGTGTATGTGTTTTATATGACTACAGAAGGTAAAACCAGTCCTTATGTCAGATCTTCAAGTTTGTCAGTTGTGAACATAAAGAGTGCTCAAAGCCAAACCTTTTTCTTTTCAGTTTTGTATAGCGTATGAAAAAATTATAACCACTATTACATTTTTATTGCTAGGAAAATTCTGCCTTCTTTTTTGTTCTGGTTGACCATTTTCAAGTAAGTACATTTTGAGATCATTAAAAGTGTGATATATTTCCAGCATTTTTTAAATTTAATTTTGATGATTATGGCTTACAGCTAGCGAAAACCCAAAATTCAGTATCTCAGAAAAAATTGAATATTACATAAGACCAATAAAAACAGGATTTTTAATACAGAAATGTTGGCTTACTGAAAAGTATGTCCATGTTTTGCATGAGTAACTGCATCAATGCAGCGTGTCATGGAGGCGATCAGCCTGCAGCACTGCTGAGTTGTTATGAAAGTCCAGGACATCTGTATTGTTGGATCTGGTGTCTCTCATCCTCCGCTTGACAATACCCCACAGATTCCCTATGGGGTTTAGATCAGGCGAGTTTGCTGGCCAATCAAGCACAGTGATACCATGATCATTAAAACAGGTATTGGTACTTTTGGCAGTGTGGGCAAGTGCTAAGTCCTGCTGGAAAATTAAATCAGCATCTCCATAAAGCTGGTCAGCAGAGGAAAGCATGATGTGCTTTAGAATTTCCTGGTAGAGGGCTGAACTAAGTTTGGACTTGATAAAACACAGTGGATCAACACCAGCAGATGACATGGTTTCCCAAATTATCACTGACTGTGGAAACTTCACACTGGACCTCATGCAACTTGGATTCGGAGCCTCTCCACTCTTTCTCCAGACTCTGGGACCATGATTTCCAAATGAAATGCAAAATTTACTTTCATCCGTACAGAGGATTTTGGACAACTAAGCAACAGTCCAGTCCTTTTTCTCCTTAACCCAGGTATGATGCTTCTGACATTATCGTTGGTTAAGGAATGGCTTGACACAATGAATGTGACAGTTGTAGCCCATAGATACGTCTGTGTGTGGTGGCTCTTGAAGCACTGACAGCAGCCATAGTCCACTCCTTGTGAATCTTCCCCAAATTCTTGAATGACCTTTGCTTCCAATCCTCTCAACGCTGTGGTTATCCCTGTTGCTTGTGCACCTTTTTCTACTACACTTTTTCCTTTCACTCAACTTTCCATAATATGCTTGGATACAGCACTCTGTGAACAGCCAGCTTCTGTAGCAATTACCTTTTGTGACTTGCCCTCCTTGTGGAGGTTGTCAATGACTGTTTTCTGGACAGCTGTCAAGTCAGCAGCAGTCTTCCCCATGATTGTGCAACCTACTGAACCATTGAACCAGACTGAGAAACCATTTAAAGGCTCAGGAAACCTTTACAGATGTTTTGAGTTAATTAGCTGATTAGAGTTTGACACCATGAGTCTACAATATTGAACTTTTTCACAATATTCTAATTTTCTTTCTCAGATATTGAATTTTGGGTTTTCACTAGCTGTAAGCCATAACGATCAAAATAAAAGAAAGAAATGCTTGAAATATATCACCCTGTGTATAATGAATATACGAGTTTCACTTTTTGAATTTAATTACTGAAATAAATTCTTTTTGATGATGTTCTAATTTTTTGAGACGCACCTGTATATAATACTGTACATACCATTTATAAAAGGTACAAAAAATTAATAATAGACTAAATAAAACACAATTGGATACATGTCTATTTGCAATAAAACCACACATTTTTTGTGTATTGTACAATTGTTTGACCACATCAGAATATAAAGATTTGCCCTTGACTATTAGACATTTTATAAACTCTTGTCGACAGTGTCCATTTCTTCAGGACTAAAAATTGTTTAGCTACTTACAAAAAATAGCAGTACCCCATGTGAGTGTGTACAGTGACCCTGTAGCCAAGTGCCTAACATAGCCCAGAAGAACCCACGTGGGGTAGGCCTTCCATGTGACTCAGCACTCGGTGCCCAACAAGTTAATAGGAAAACATGGAGGACATGACAAACAACTGCATTACTGCCCTACCTTCCCACATAGGATGTAGGGGTTACTATCTGTTCCACGTGTTTGTTACCAACTGTGTATCTTATTTACCATTGTTTTATATTTGTTGTGCAGTCACTACTGTTTCTTTCTTTTTAACTGTTGGTACTGATGGTATACTGTATATATTTGCCAAAAAATATTCCCCCTTCAGTCAAGGTTTGTTAGAGTGCTTAGTGCGACTTGCAAAGTTGTGGGCATAGAAAACATGGGACTGGAGAATCAGTGGCTCCTTTGGGGTAAGAGCTACACACACTTACTCCTTGGTGTATTCTCCTCCAGCAATGTGAGGTCTGAGCTCCCTGCAACCACTCCATTCCTGCTGGAGCCATGTTATCTTTCTCTTCTTCTGGGTCCTCTGCCTTTTTACTTTGCCCATTGCGGTGCTGATGATGTAAGTTCCACACATGCACACTGGATTTACATTATCTCAGCAACTGGCTCCATGCGCCACAGTCAGTGTGCAAATTAAAAAAGTAATATCTTGGGTGGGTAAAAGGGTTTTTGCCGAAATAAGCTACTAAAGTCTGTTCTACCAAAAGGCCCCACCTGATGACAATTTTTTGTTTTGATTCATCTCGTATTGTTCTTCAGAAAACATCACATGTGTTAACAAGGCCTTAGAGAGGTCTATTGATCTTGGCACGATGACACCGTAGAACAGTAAACAGGACACCAAACCCTAGATATCTAAGGTTTTAATAAGACAGGTTCCACTCACATTACCCCCTAAGAAGGTTCCACACATTGGCACCTAATCTAGAACACCAGATTTCAAGTGTTGGTAAATGTAGGAGTGTTCATTGATTTTTCCATGTGACAAATCTGCATTTTCCTTAATCTGAATTATAAAAATGAATACACCGTGTCAGTTTAATGTGACATCTGTTCAAGTATTTTACCTTAATTTGTAGGTGGTTATTTGTATGAAGACTGAATGTTTGTACGTTCAAATATGATGAACCATTTCCATGGGGTTTACTTTTTTTTTCTCACAACTGTGTGTGTTTTCAATTTTGCCCACTGTTTCACTTTAAAAATATGCAGACCATAGGTATGTGTACCCCAAGTTTTACATCAATTATAGAACAAATTACTAGTAATAAAATAATCAGTGTGGGAACCAATTTTGCTTTGATTTTGATACACGAGGGGAAAACCAGCATCGTTTAAAGGAGAAATTCTTGACTTATATTTCTAGAGACAGAGAGTTTGCTTCCTTTTGTATTTTGTCACTTCCAGTTCACGGATCAAATGAATCTTAATTTTTTTGTCCTGCCTTCCTTTTCTCATTGGGAATTCTCTAAAGATTCTTAATTATTTCACAGGAAAAAACGGACAAGATGTTTTGAGTCAATTTTTAATATTTCCAGATGGTCGGCGCGCACAAAGATACATCAAACAGCCAATAGACGTTCATGAATAATTATTTTCCAGCAAGCTGAATTTTTGTTGTTCTAGGGGCATAGAACTCACATTATTGTCTTTGCTTTAGTTCAATGTTTTGTCTGTGTAGTCAGTAAAAGTAACTGAAACAAAATGAATAAGGTTAAAAAATGATTTTCATTTACATAATGCATATTCTAGATGCTTAATTAATTTGTTTATTTTGCAGTAAATTGAAAAGCTACTACTTAATACAATTATATACTGTATATTACAAATATGTAGCCAGGTGCTGGGCTCAGCATTATGGAGATGTTGCCCTTTATTCTTCTCTCCCTCTACTGAGATACTGATGTGATGCTGCACCTTTCTCCTTCAGCCAGCAGGGGAAGAGCTAAAGCCAAGTAAGCCTATAGACTCTTATGCAGAGCCCTGAGAATGCTGGGCGTTGTAGTTTGAGACAGCAGCCAAATAATGACTACACTATAATGGTTACACTCAGGGCTTTTCTTCTCAGAGAATAGGTGCAGGAACTCCGCTTTTCAGAGTTAGCCCTTGTCTCTGTTCCTACCCACCTCCGAGCACCGTTCCTTGGTACCACCCCCTATCCACCTCCCAATACTGCCCCTTCTAGAAAATACAGAACCAAGTAACATTTGTGGTACTAAGTAATTTGTATGGAATTTGTTATTGATAACAAGAAAAGCTGTAAAAAAGATCCCCTGCAGCCACCAATAGACCCCACTCCCCCCCCCCCCAGTAACAATGGACCACCTGCAAAAAATACCCCCCTCCAGCAACAAGAGACCCCCGACAGCAACAACAGATCTCCCCCCCCCACAGACAGCATCAATAGACCCTCAAGCAGCCAGCTACAATAGACTGCTCCCTCAACAGTAAATCCCCCCCCAACAACAACTGACCCCCCAGCAACAATACATCCCCCACCAGCAACAACAGACCTCCCCCCTGCAAAAATAGATTGCTTCCAGAGACAATAGATCCCCCATCAGCAACAATAGACCTCCCCAGCAACAATAAACCCCTGCAAAAAAATAGCACCTCCAGTAACAATAGATCCCCCAGCAGCCAGCATCAATAGACACTGTAACACAATCCAGCACCCCTTTGCCATTACATACATTCAGTGCTGAAGGTGCCGGAACTGTGTTCCTTTGCGTTCCCGCTGAAAAAAAGCCCTGGTTACACTACATTTCCCAATATACGCTGTGCAGTAGGAGGAGTGTAGAGAGTATTTTTATTAAACTGTTTAGGAAAGTTCTTCCTCTTGTCACTGAGGGAGTTAAAGAGAGAGCACCTGTCATGTACCTTAAGGTAGCCTGACGAGCAGAGGAAGGCCTCTCGTACAGCTCTGGTTCAAGGACCACTGAGTTTGCAACAGCGGCCGCGAGAGCATGGTGAGGTAGGAGTGCCTGTGGTGTTCTCTGTATCAGGGGACTCTTGTAGCACCCAGCAGCGGTAGTGGAGCTGCGGTTGGTGGCTGTGGATGAAGACACTTGTGGATGCAGGGGTCCTGCGGATGCAGGTAGGTTGCTGGTCCTGGGTACCGCGGATGCAGGTATGTGGAGGCTGGAGCAAGGTGCAGAGTGAGACAAGCCAGGTCAGATACAGAGGAATCAAGGTACATCAGAGATGTTACTGAGCATGGTCAAGTTCAGGCAGAGGTTTGGCAACAGAGAAATCCGGAGGTAAGACTGAAGAAGGGTCAAGCAAGCCGAGGTCAGGAATGGAGAGAGTAAGAGGAGTCAGGAAGCCAGATAATGATCAGATCAAGGATAGACACTGGAAACAGGATACAGGGGGAAACTGCAGATCAGATAGCAAAGGCCCTAGTACCTCTGCCATCCTTATATACACGTGCACACAAGCGCATAGGCGTTCGCCTGAGCCCGCGGACATGCCTGTCAGGAATTGTGCCCACGCATGCACAATGGCCTCTGCCTCTGCACATCTGTTCTGCTATGAGCAGCGAGTCCCTGACAGCACCTCTGTGTGAATATTCACCTGCCAGCTGAAGACCATACCAGTAAGGATCCAAGCCTGAGAATGGAAATGAGGACACTGGGGGGCAGCGCAGCATTGCCCACATCATAGCACCTGGACCGCTGCCACAGGAAAACTGGTGCATCCACTTGTAGGCAGGTGCAGTCTGTATTCTCCACTGCAGGTGGTGCTTGACTGCAGCAGCAATACAGGTGGGGGAGGAAGTTGAGAAGAGGTTGGTTTCTCTATGATTTCCTCAGTCACAGGGAGGCAGCTATCTGATTGGATTCTAATGCCCTATGTGACTCTGGTGGCCATCTTGGGTCAGACAGAGTCTATTTAAGATGCCGACTCCCAGGCCTGGCAGGCTTTTTGTGAGTGGCTAGCATAGGGAAAGGGTCCCTGTCTGTCATGGACAGTACTAAGAGACAAGGAAAGGTTCCTTTTGTTCCCCTGTCCCCTCTGCTACCATCCTCCTTTTCTTTTGAACAGTGCATACCCAGTTGGTCTAGGACTAGCATCACCGCCATAATCAGGCAGCCGACTGAAAAAATATGTGGGGATGGAAAATATTCAGACCCCCTTACATTTTTCACTCTTTCTTATATTGCAGCCATTTGCTAAAATCCTTTAAGTTCATTTTTTTCCTCATTAATGTACACACAGCACCCCATATTGACAAAAAAACACAGAATTGTTGACATTTTTGCAGATTTATTAAAAAAGAAAAACTGAAATATCACATGGTCCTAAGTATTCAGACCCTTTGCTCAGTATTTAGTAGAAGCACCCTTTTGATCTAATACAGCCATGAGTCTTTTTGGGAAAGATTAAACAAGTTTTTCACACCTGGATTTGGGGATCCTCTGCCATTCCTCCTTGCAGATCCTCTCCAGTTCTGTCAGGTTGGATGGTAAACTTTGTGGACAGCCATTTTTAGGTCTCTCCAGAGATTATCAATTGGGTTTAAGTCAGGGCTCTGGCTGGGCCATTCAAGAACAGTCACAGATTTGTTGTGAAACCACTCCTTCGTTATTGTAGCTGTGTGCTTAGGGTCATTGTCTTGTTGGAAGGTAAACCTTCGGCCCAGTTTGAGGTCCTGAGCACTCTGAAGAAGGTTTTCGTCCAGGATATCCCTGTACTTGGCCGCATTCATCTTTCCCTCGATTGCAACCAGTCGTCCTGTCCCTGCAGCTGAAAAACACCCCCACAGCATGATGCTGCCACCACCATGCTTCGCTGTTGGGACTGTATTGGACAGGTGATGAGCAGTGCCTGGTTTTCTCTACACATACCGCTTAGAATTAAGGCCAAAAAGTTCTATCTTGGTCTCATCAGACCAGAGAATCTTATTTCTCACCATCTTGGAGTCCTTCAGGTGTTTTTTCAGCAAACTCCATGCAGACTTTCATGTGTCTTGCACTGAGGAGAGGCTTCCGTCAGGCCACTCTGCCATAAAGCCCCGACTGGTGGAGGGCTGCAGTGATGGTTGACTTTCTACAACTTTCTCCTGACTGCATCTCTGGAGCTCAGCCACAGTGATCTTTGGGTTCTTCTTTACCTCTCTCACCAAGGCTCTCCTCTTGGTCGTCCCAAAAGTCTTCCATTTAAGGATCATGGAGGCCACTGTGCTCTTAGGAACCTTAAGTGCAGCAGAAATGTTTTAGTAACCATGGCCAGATCTGTGCCTTGCCACAATTCTGTCTCTGAGCTCTTCAGGCAGTTCCTTTGACCTCATGATTCTCATTTGCTCTGACATGCACTGTGAGCTGTAAGGTCTTATATAGACAGGTATGTGGCTTTCCTAATCAAGTCCAATCAGTATAATCAAACACGGCTGGACTCAAATGAAGGTGTAGAACCATCTCAAGGATGATCAGAAGAAATGGACAGCACCTAAGTAAAATATATGCGTGTCACAGCAAAGGGTCTGAATACTTAGGACCATGTGATATTTCAGTTTTTCTTTTTTAATAAATCTGCAAAAATGTCAACAATTCTATTTTTTTCTGTCAATATGGGGTGCTGTGTGTACATTGATGAGGAAAAAAATTAACTTAACCGCTTCAGCCCCGGAAGATTTTGCCCCCTTCCTGACCAGAGCGTTTTTTGCGATTCGGCACTGCATCGCTTTAACTGACAATTGCACGGTCGAGCGACATGTCTCCCAAACAAAATTGATGTCCTTTTGTCTCCACAAATAGAGATTTCTTCTGGTGGTATTTGATCGCCTATGTGATTTTTATTTTTTGCGCTATAAACAAAATAAGAGCGACAATTTTGAAAAAACGCATTATTTTTTACATTTTGCTATAATAAATATATCCCAAAAATATATATAAAAAACATTTTTTTTCCTCAGTTTAGGCCGATCGTATTCTTCTACATATTTTTAGTAAAAAAAAAATCGTAATAAGCGTTTATTGATTGGTTTGCGCAAAAGTTATAGCGTTTACAAAATAGGGGATAGTTTTATGGCATCTTTATTAATGTCTTTTTTTTTTACTAGTAATGACAGCGATCAGCGATTTTTATTGTGACTGCGACGTTATGGCGGACATGTCGGACATTTTTAACACATTTTTGGGACCATTGTCATTTATACAGCAATCAGTGCTATAAAAATGCACTGATTCCTGTGTAAATGACACTGGCAGTGAAGGGGTTAACCAGGGGTGGGGAGGGGTTAAGTATGTCCTAGGGGAGTGATTACTAACTGTAGGGGGATGGGCTAGCAGTGTCATTACACTGATTACCGCTCCCGATGACAGGGATCTGTGATCAATGACACTTGTCACTAGGCAGAACGGGGAGATGCTGTTTACATCAGCATCTCCCCGTTCGTCCTCTCTGTGAGGCGATCACGGGTATCCCCATGGCGATCGAGTCCGCGGGACCCGCGACCCAACTCACGGAGCTTCCGGCATCCCTTGTGACAGTAATAGGTGGTGACAGGTACTCTTTATGGAGGGATCGGGGGTCTAAAAGACCTCCAAACAAGTGACTAAAAATATAATGCACATGGATACAAGCACTGGTAACTGAAAGTAGCCAATACTCATAAATATATGATAACTATAAACACAATCTAGACACAAAATTGAAATTGTGTGAAATGTGAGTAAATATAACTCAAATTATGCTAGTGAAGCACAATGAGATGTCATGAATGAATATCACAGTCCAAAACGGGTGCATGGAAAATGGGGAAAGTTCTTATTCCCCCGTTTCCAGATAAGCTTTTTGACATATAATCCGGATGAGCTGGTTGATATGTCTATGGATACCTTAAAGCAGGGGTCTCAAAGTACCGGCCCGCGGGCCATTTGCGGCCCGCGGACCGGTTAAAAATGGCCCGCAGGCAGGGCTGATAAAGGACTAGAGGTCGACCGATATTTGGCCATTAGGTCGATATATAGCACTGGCCGCTGCTCTTCCTTCCTTCTCCACACTCAGCGCTTGATGCTTGTGTGAAACTGACACTTAACAGGAGGAGAGAGACAGAGGGATCTGTCAGATTTGAGGTTGATGTCGGGGGTGGGCGGGACCCGGCCGGGGTGGGCGGGACCCGGCCAATATCAAACACCAGCCAATGGGATCTGGGCGGGCAGCTACGTGTATGTGGCCCGCCCCTTTTCTTAAGCAGCCCAATCATTGGCTGGTGTTTGACAGCTGCTGGCCCCGCCCACCTCGGCCGGGTCCCGCCCACCCCGACATCAACCTTAATTCTGACAGATCCCTCTGTCTCTCTCCTCTGTGCTACGTGTCAGCTTCACACAAGCATCAAGCGCTGAGTGTGGACAGCTCCTTGTCAGTTTCACACACTGTTACACTCCGCTCAGTGTGAAACCTGCCAGTGGCACCTGCCTGTGCCAATCAGTGCCATCTGTCAGTGCCATCTGTCAGTGCCAGCTGCCAGTGCCACTGCCAATCAGTGCCACCTGCCAGTGCCAACCAGTCTGCCATTGCCACCTGCCACCTCCAACCAGTACCACCTGCCAGTGCCACCTGCCACCGCCAATCAGTGCCACCACCAACCAGTGCCTGCCAGTGCCACCGCCAACCAGTGCCCCTGCCAATCAAAGCCACCTGCCAGTGCCACCTTCCGCCACCTGCAAGTGCCACGCCAATCAGTGCCACCTGCCAGTGCCAACCAGTGCTTGCCAGTGCCACCTGCCACCACCTGCCAGTGCCACGCCAATCAGTGCCACCTGCCAGTGCCACGCCAATCAGTGCCACCTGCCAGTGCCACGCCAATCAGTGCCACCTGTCAGTGCCAATAGTGCCACCTGCCAGTTCCAAACCAGTGCCACCTGCCAGTTTCAAACCAGTGCCACTTGCCAATGCCTGCCAGTGCCACCTTCCAGTGCCAACCAGTGCCACTGCCAATAAGTGCCACCTGCCAGTGCCATTGCCAATCAGTGCCACCTGCCAGTGCCATCTGTCAGTGCCAATCAGTGCACCCTCCAAACAGTGCAACGTGCCACCTGCCAGTGCCACCTGCCAGTGACAGACAGTGCCACCTGCCAGTGCCACCTGCCTAAGCCAACCAGTGCCATCTGTACTGAGGACATCAAGTGTTTGGTAGAGTGACAGGAGCAAGCAGGGAGGAGTGGAGTGGGTGAGGTTTTTTTTTTTTCAAATCGGCCTAAAATATCGGCCACAAAAATCGTCATCATATATCGGCCATCGGCTTTACCTCTCCATCTCTTCTGTCCTCTCCGCTGCACGCTGCTGCAGCCCAGAGAGAGAACAGAGCTGAGAATGGAGCGGAGGAAGGATCCGCTCATCGATCCGCCCACCTAGGCATTGACGATCGACCAGAGCTCCAAACCAGGGTCCTGCTGCCACCTCAGGGCGGGAGATTGTGTTCTCTGGGTCCCCTGTCACTAGGCCTGTATGGAAGCCAGGAGGAGAGGATTTGGGAGGCAGATGATCCTGACTGCCAGGAGAGGTGAGTGAGCCATCACACTGAGGCAAAGTCCTTAGTGGGGTGACTGGGGTAGAAATTTGTGCAGTGTGGGGGGTATTTTATGCAGTGTGGAGGGTGATTGTGCAGTGTGGGGGGTAATTGTGTAGTGTGGGGGGTAATTGTGTAGTGTGGGGGGTATTTTATGGAGTGTGGGGGTATTTTATGGAGTGTGGGGGGTATTTTATGGAGTGTGGGGGGTATTTTATGGAGTGTGGGGCTATTTGTGCAGTGTGTGGCTATTTGTGCAGTGTGGGAGGGGTAATGCTGGGTAGTTAATAATGCGTTTGCTGACACCAATGCTGGGTTAATAATGCGCTTACGGACACCAGTACTGGGTATAATGCGTTTGCTGACACCAGTGCTGGGTATAGTATAGTATATTATTGCTGGTATAGTTCATTGCTTTTGAAGTTTTAAAAGTTTGCATGCGGCCCCCCATGGGATATGAAAACTTGTCATGTGGCCCTCAGGCAATTTGAGTTTGAGACCCCTGCCTTAAAGGAATCACAAATAAGAGGTTGTGTACTCTTACCAAACACTATGGACACACATACCGTAGGGCAGTGGGTCAATCGAGCACACAATCCTCAATTCCTGGTAGTACAGAGATGCCACGATGGATATGATGATCAATATGCGGCTCGAAATCGTGAGGCCGAGCAGCGATGAACCTCGACAGCCAGGCCAATCCAAGGAATGATGGATGATGAATAGTCATCAGTGCCCAAATATAAAACGAAAAAGAAAAATGGGCTCCATATGGTGCAGGTCAACCAGGTATGGTTTATTGAAGCATAAAAATCTTACTACAGAATGCAAGATAAGGAGTGTAAAAGTGAACATAAAATGAATAAAAAGATTTGGACTTTTTTAATAAGAGTAAATGAACACATAGCCAAGATAAAACAAGGCTGCATTAAGCACAGTGTTCCACAACACTATTTGGAACACCATAATAGGGACCCCACCGGCACACAATTTCAGGTCATCGACAAATTTGTCCCCCATTGGAGGGGTGACTCTTGCCTTCGGGGTGTGTCATGGCTTGAGACTTATTGGATCCATGAGCTTATATCTTTCCATTCACACGGTCACATTTTTTAGCGCTACACATAATTTTTGTATACTGTGCCAGGGAATGCCTGAACAATTAATTTATTTTAGTTAACTTTCAGCCAGTACAGAATCCTTTGAAATAACAGGTCGATGTGAATATGGGCTGGACTATTGACAATAAATTAAGATTTATTCAATAAGTCACATATACAGTACATCATAAATAGTTGCATTAATAGGGGGACACAGACAATACAAGTTTGCATAAAAATTCCAAAATTGTCTGTAACAATAGATGATACAGTGCCTTAAAAAAGTATTCATACCCCTTAAAATTTTCCACATTTTGTCATGTTACAACCAAAAACATAAATGTATTTTATTGGGATTTTAAGTGATAGACCAACACAAAGTGGCACTTAATGGTGAAGTGGAAGGAAAATGATAAATGGTTTTTACATTGTTTTACAAATAAATATCTGAAAAGTGCATTCACTGCAATTACAGATACAAGTCTTTTTGGGAATGTCTCTACCAGCTTTTCACATCTAGAGTGACATTTTATACCCATTCTTCTTTGCAAAATAGCTCAAGTTCTGTCCGACTGGATGGAGAGCATGTGTGAACAGCAATTTTCAAGTCTTGCCACAGATTCTCAATTGGATTTAGGTCTGGACTTTGACTGGGCCAACAATGACCATCTTCCCTGTCCCTGCTGAAGAAAAGCATCCCCACAACAAGATGCTGCCACCACCATGTTTCACGGTGGGGATCGTGTGTTCAGGGTGATGTGCAGTGTTAGTTTACCGCCACACATAGCGTTTGCTTTTAGGTCAAAAAGTATAATTTTGGTCTCATCTGGCCAGAGGACCTTCTTCCACATGTTGTGTCCCCCACATGTCTCCTAGAAATCTGAAAATGGGACTTCTTATGGCTTTCTTTCAACAATGGCTTTCTTCTTGCCACTCTTCCATAAAGGCCATGTTTGTGGAGTGCATGACTAATAGTTGTCCTGTGGACAGATTCTCCCACCTAAACTGTGGATCTCAGCAGCTCCTCCAGAGTTACCATGGACCTCTTGGCTGCTTCTCTGATTAATGCTCTCCTTGCCCGGCCTGTCAGTTTAGGTGGACGGCCATGTCTTGGATGGATTGCAGTTGTGCCATACTCTTTCCATTTTAGGTTGATGGATTGAACAGTGCTCTGTGAGATGCTCAAAGCTTGGAATATTTTTTTATAACCTAACCCTGCTTTAATCTTCTCCACAACTTTATCCCTGACCTGTCTGGTGTGTTCTTTGGCCTTCAGGATGCTGTTTGTTCACTAAGGTTCTCTAACAAACCTCTGAGGGCTTCACAGAACAGTTGTATTTATACTGAGATTAAATTACGCAAAGGTGGACTCTATTTACTAATTAGGTGACATTTGCAGGCAATTGGTTCCACTAGATTTTGGTTAGGGGTATCAAAGTAAAGGGGGTTGAATGCAAATGCACGCCACACTTTTCACATATTTATTAGGAAAACATTTTGAAAACCATTTATCATTTTCCTTCCACTTCACAATTATGTGCCACTTTGTGTTGGTCTATCACATAAAATCCCAATAAATTACATGTGTTTGGTTGTAACATGACAAAATGTGGAAAATTTCAAGGGGTTTGAATGCTTTTTAAAGGTACTGTATGTTTAATAGCAAGGAAATTTCACAGATGGACTTATTGCACAGGTGGCAGCCTATCACGGTACCACGCTTGAATTCACTGAGCTCCTGAGAGCGATCCATGCTTTCACAAATGTTTGTAGAAGCAGTCTGCATGCCTAGATGCTTGATTTTATACACCTGTGGCCATGGAGAAGATTGGAATGCCTGAATCCAATGATTTGTAGGGGTGTCCCAATACTTTTGGCAATATAGTGTATATAACTATTTAAGTTAGGCTGGTCATACATGTTCAATCCTCTTGTACAATTTTCCTTTAGATTTACTAAAAACCATATAATATGATTTCAAAACTAAACAATGTTCAAGTGTATCCAATTAAGCAGGCCCTTGCACTATATAGTTTAAGGTAAATCTAAAGCAAAATTGTACAATAAAACTGACCATGTATGGCCAGCCTTAGTGCAATAGTTATAACCAGCTCCGTTCTGTGAACTGGGTATTGTACTGTGTTTGTCTTTCTCAGAATGGAGACACATGTTGGTCACTGGATAACCAGGAGTGTTCATCTGTTGTTTCCACAAGTCTACCTGTACACACATAGGGGTTGATTTACTAAAGGCAAAAAAACTATGCACTTGCAAACAGGGGCGTAACTAGAAATAGCAGGGCCCCATAGCAAAATGTTGTATGGGGCCCCCCTGCAAACAGTCCCCCCCCCACAGCTGCCCTAGTGTCAATGCAGCGTGACCTGTGCCCCATACAGCGTGACCTGTGCCCAATACAGCCTGGTCTGCCTGTGCCCCATACAGCCCCACCTGTGCAGAGGAAGAGGCAAGCCACCCGGATCAGCAGAGAGCGGGATTGCCCGCTGTAATAGCTTTCATTTGAATTTCCCGTCTTCCCGGGTGCTCATCGTCACATAGCCCCACCTCTTGGCCCGACGCCTTTGATGACGTCACATGTCCCGCATTGGATCGGCGTTCTGTCTATCAAAGGCACCGGGCCAAGAGGTGGAGCTATGTGACGTGAGCCCCGGGAACACTGGAAGTTCTAATGAAAGCTCTTACATCGGGCAATTCAGCTCTCTGCTGATACGGACAGCTCGCCTCTTTCTCTCCTCTCTCTTCCCCTGGCTGGGAGACTGTGCCGGTGGTGCTCTTATCCTCACTGGGCCCCACTCGGCTGCGGGCCCCATAGCGCCCGCACTGGTCGCTATGGTGGTAGTTACGCCCCTGCTTGCAAAGTGCATTTGCACTCTGTAAGAACAATTGCACCAGAGCCTAGTAAATGAGCAGAGTATCTGCTGACTTTCATCATCCAATCATGTGCAAGCAAAAAAGCAGTTTTTTTTTTGTTATTTTCCTTGCATGTGATTGAAAATTCTTTGCAAAGGGAAGCTTTACCTCATTTACTAAGCTCTGGAGCAACTTCCCTTGCAGAGTGCAACTGCTCTTTGCAAAGTGCACAGTCTATTTGCCTTTAGTAAATCAACCCCACAGTGTCTTCACACTCCACATCCTTGTAAATATTGGTCAGTTTGTGTTTGGTTCCAGGTGTGTGAGTAAATCCTAAACCCATTGTTCCTCTCATGAGTTCTATAAGCAGTCTTGTTTATAGACCCCCAGCAGTTCCAGTTGAAAAAAACAGAATGTCTTATGGTGGGAAACTTAAAGTGGTTGTTAACCCACTTTCACTACTTCATATACCGTATATACTCCTGTATAAGTCGAATTTTTCAGCCCCTTTTTTGGGGCTGAAAGTGCCCCCCTCGACTTATACATGAGTTACCGCCGTCTACCTACATGATCAGCGTGTCATGCAGGCAGACGACGGCCAGCGTGTGCTACATAGCACTCGGCAGCGGCTCTCACTGTTCAAAAGCCGCGCCTCCTCGTCTGTGATAGGCAGTCAGTGTACAGCCTATCACAGACATTCTCTCATCCTCGTCCGTGGTATAAGGATGAGAGAATGTCCGTGATAGGCTGACCGCTGACTGCTGGGAAATGGAGTTTTCTGCCTATCATGGACGAGGAGGAGGCGTGGCTTTTGAACAGTGAATGGCCGCCGAATACTACACGCTGATCGGTGCAGAGCAGCGCACGGAGGCATACACAGGACACAGGTAGGGTGCACACACACACACACATGCACACAGACACATGCACACAGGTACATATACACATGACACATACACATGACACAGGTACATATACACAGGACACAGGTACATATACACAGGACACAGGCACATGACACATGCACATATACACAGGTACATGATACAGGTACTTATACAAAGGACACAGGTACATATACACAGGACACAGGTACATGACACATGCACATATACACAGGACACAGGTACATGACACATGCACATATACACAGGACACATGACACATGCAAAGGACACAAGGAGGTACACAGCTGCAGATGGGCATTGTTGACCCTCTTTTTTCACTTACAGTAGCTGCTGCATTTCTCACCCTCGTCTTATATTCAGGTCAATAAGTTTTTCCCATTTTTTTGTGGTAAATTAGGGCCTCGACTTATACTCGGAACGACTTATACTCAAGTATATACGTTATACCTCCTTGTTTCCTAATGACAGGAGCTCCTGTCTCGGTGTTTTATAAAAAAATGCCTCCGTCACCCGCAGCCTGCTCTGTCCTTCTCTGTGCTCTCTTCCCTCTTCCCTCCCTGCCTGTCTGCTCGTGTCAGTGTCCGCTCCTGCCCTCCTGCTGCTCAAAAAACTTTTTTTGTCCTATATAATCCTCCTTGTTACCTAATAACAAGTGTTCCTGTCTGTGTGTTTTATAAAAAAAAGCCTCTTTTACCGTATTTCAGAGCGGCTCCCCGCGATCACGTGACAGGCCGACTCTCTCCTCTCCCCGTCGGACAGCTGCAGCAGGAGGGCTTGAGATTCCCCCGCTGACGTCAGTCGGGAGGAGAGGAGAGAAGGAGCTGGCCAGTCACGTTTGTCTTTTGTTTTATAAAACACACAGACAGGAACACTTGTTATTAGGTAACAAGGAGGATTATATAGGACAAAAAACGTTTTTTGAGCAGCAGGGGGGGAGGGGCGGGCACTGACATGAGCAGACAGGCAGGGAGGGGAGAGAGGAGAGAGCAGAGAAGGACAGAGCAGGATGCGGGTGACAGAGGCACATAAACTGACCACAGTGTCAGGGCTCAGCAGCCATGATAAACCGTGGTCAGTTTACAGGGGGAGGGTATAGCCAGGCAGGATCAGCCAGGTTTTTTAGGTGATCTGGGGGGGCCAAATTACACAGCGCAAGCACTGTGCTGTATAACATGCTTGAAGGGAACAGGACCAATTTTTGGGGGGTTAACAAACGCTTTAAATCAAGATATTGGTCTCTGCTCATTTGGAAATTGCCTCATATCCAAAAACTGATATGATAAAATATACCTATTTTCTTCATAAACCTTCTGACAATTTGTACACAACACTTGTGGCTCCTGGTTACTGAAACATGGCTGTATTTTACGCTGTACAGCCATATACACCCATGCACATGAGTCCTCTATTTCTTCTCTCCTGCTTGTTGCAGACTCCTAAAGAAAGAACTAGATTTCAGACTGACTGATGCGTTTTACATAGGACCAACGCTTAATGTTGTTCTGACCTGTCATTGACTCTGCGTTACATTTACTGGAGATACGAGACAAGATCAGTTCAGAATTGCTCTCCCGTCTTGTGTGATTTAATCTTCTCAGGGCAGAAAGCCCAACACAGCTGTTCAATGCAAGCTACATAAATTCAATTTATTGTCCAAACATTAATGTCCCTCTTTAAGTCCAGCAGTTATTTAGAAGAAGCCCACAAGTTAAGTAGTAATTCTATAACATAATTACTCTGCATGCTCTACAAAAACACTTTAAAGAAAAAGGAAAGGGAATAGATTCATCATTTTTTTTTTTTACTTCTGCTAAAAACTAAATTGAATTAATTCCTTTGAAATATTTTTGGGATTAGAACTTCTCAGCTGTTTCACTAGTTTCCCTCCCATTAACTCATGTCAGAAAACGGTCAGACAAATGGTAAGTCTGGATTTACAACTAAGGGGATTAAAAGGTCTAGGTAGAACAAATAGGATTTAATAAGAAAAGATCTAGGGCTATCTTTAATAAAAGGGTTAATTATTCTTTGCAGTAACACATAACAACCATTCAGGATTAAAGAGACCCTGTCACAATATAAAATCTCAAACAAGGCTTGTTCTGCCCATTTTTTGTGTATTTTTTCTGTGTTTTATTGAAATACATGAGATTATCATTGATTTGTATTATGCTGACATCCATTGATGATTTTGGGCTGCTACAATTTGTTTACTATGTGATTTGGTTTCTCCCTCTGGCCTCTTTTTCGTTTTAGTGCCAGTAGGCTCATTATTGCCTAGAATCTCCCCATTTCTCCCATGTTCCCTCTGTTAGTGTTAGTAATCTGCAAAGGTAAATCATTGTCTTCTTCTTACAATAGAAAAGTCTGAAAAATCATCCTGTATACTACAACATCTAAAATTGTGTTTGATTTAACTTCGGTGTCATACTGAAGAGTTTAGCAGCATGTGGATGGTGCCAAGTCAGCAGGTGGCCATAATGTCTGGACAGACTGGGTCTATGGAAGTATGTCAATGCATAAAGTGGCATTTGAAACCAAACATGGTTTTTACTTGGAAAGGGTGAATACTTAGGCCCCTTTCACACTGGGCGGGAGGTGCGTCGGCGGTAAAGCGCCGCTATTTTTAACGGCACTTTACCGTTGTTTTAGCGGCGGTATTCGGCCGCTAGCGGGGCAATTTTACCCCCTGCTATCGGCCAAGAAAGGGTTAAAAACCACCGCGGAGCTTTGCCGGCAGTATAGCCACGGTGCCCCATTGATTTCAATGGGCAGGAGCGGTGGAGGAGCGGTATACACACCGCTCCTTCACTGCTCCAAAGATGCTGCTAGCAGGACTTTTTTGACCGTCCTGCTAGCGCACCGCTCCAGTGTGAAAGCCCAAGGGCTTTCACACTGGAGACACAGCAGCGGCTGTTTCAGGTCGGTTTGCAGGCGTTATTGTTAGCGCAAGAGCGCCTGCAAAAGGACCAAGTGTAGAAGGGGTCTTATGTAGCACCCTCTAGTGTGCTACTAGAATTAAGAGTAGGTAGATGTATATTCTGGCCAGGAATAACCTGAGTCACTGATTTGGGTCAGGGTTACTAGAGGCCAGGGCTTAATGACTCATCCTGGCAGCTCTATGGAACCTCCCCCTGGTGGCTGGAAGGTTGGAGAACCTTCTAGAACTAGAGGGCGAGGATTAGGAGGAGCTGCCTTGAATATTTATGGGGCCTCAACCAATCCCCAGCTGTGGGCTGGCAGGGGACCGTGACAGCCCCATAAATAGACATGGGCCATTCCAGCAGGGAGTCGGGTGGAAGATGGAGATGGAGTGCTGAAGAGAGGCTGTTGATGGCCCTTGAGGGACCCCTTACTGGGGGGGAGGGGTTACCAATGGCTTGGTGCTCAGGTGAGCTGGCCTGGAATGATCCTGATACAGGAGATGGTGGAAGGATTCATGCCAGAGAGGCAGTGAGAAGGAGCAAGTTGAGACAGTAAGTAGATCAGCACCTAACAGGGACAGACAAGGGGAGAGACTGCATTCATCAGCAGGCCTCTCTTGAAGACAGCAAAGTGCCAAGTCTTCATCCAACCTCCCCCTGGTAGGTCTCCATGTGTGTGTGTGCAGGACCGGGGCAGAAAGTCAGTCAGGAGGACTGGAAGGAAGGTCAGCCAGGTGTGGCTGGTGGCAGCCAGGTGGGCTAGCATTTCTCCAAGCAAGTAGAGCTGGGATCAGTGTCCACAGGAAGGCAGAAGGAGAGATGTCATGCTGTATACACACATTGTACTCCTTTGTCAAAGGACTGAGAATTCCTGCCTGTAATGGGCCTTTGCTGAACTAGCTAAAACTGTTAGTTCCCTTCAGAGTAAACAGCAGGAGCTGCATCAAAAGGAACCAAGTTTGTGCAGGTGGAAGGAAGGACTAGGACGTTTGTAAAAAGGGAGGAAGTTGTACCTTTGTCTATAGTTCTGGACATTTTTCAAGTTGGGCATCCCATAATCCCCTACACCATCCAAGTTATCATCCCTTAATAAAACTTAAAAATAAACAGCAAGGATTGTTTTCTGTGTCAGAATGTCTGAAGGAAATGCTATGTGACTGGCAGTTTAACCCGGGACAATAGCGACTCCTATGGGAGTAGTGCTACACTTACCTCTACTGCTGTCCATGTCACTAGACACCTATCTGATCACTGGGAACCCAAAACTTCTGGTGGTGTCGATCTTCTGGGTCTCTTGCAGCTGCCACTGGTTCCATTTACTGCTGCTAATTTCCATATCTCTACTGTGTCCTACAGTGACATGGAGGTCAGCAGGAGGAACCAGTGACAGCTGTGAGACAACTCTTCATGAATTGAGTGGTGTGCTTTTGATTAGAGGTGTATTTCTCTCATTGTATAATTCCCCATTGTGTGCCTCCTAGGTGTAAATCCCCATAGTTAATTGGTTCACATATTGTTCCTTTGCCGTCTGCTAGTATTATATCCACTTCACCTCGTTACCAAACTATTGTGGGATGTTTATGTGTTTATGTTTATGTTAGCTGTTCATTAGATATACTGTTTGATGCACTGATAATACTGCTTACAGTTTGCATTGTTAAGGATAATGTGATCAAGCTCTTACCTGATTTTGCGTGGTATGTATTCTGTGTGAATTTACAAGAAACTCAGTTCCAGTTTGTACCTAAGCCACTATCATCTAGTTCTTGGGTGCAAGGCTCAGCTATAATACCTGCTTTCTGGTTCCATAGTGGAGGAAGCTGTATCTTGGTGGAAGCAGTGCCGCTCCGTCACATGCATGCTGTACCATGTACTTATATGAAAAAGCATCCTACTCTCTTTGTATTGCTTCCTTTTTGTAAAATATCTGGTGTTTTTGCTAGTCCCTCAGTTTTCTTAATAAAAACTGACCATACTAGGAGGCAGGAGAGCACAGTGTGTTCAGTTTTCTAGCTGTGCTGGGAGCTAATCCAATGATCAGGCATAGAACCCCTCTCCCCAGTACAACCATTCACTAGGAAGATCCGTGTGCTGCTGTTTCTCCTCCCCGAGCTCCATATGCAGCTGAGAACAGAGGGTATGTGATCACTTATAAAAAAAAAGGGAAAAGGGTATTTATATTGTTTTTTTATATCTATACATAAATGTTTTGCCTTTTATTTCTATTTTAAACTGAATGGGTTGTTTTGCAAGGTGAGGGTTTACATATGTAGCACTAACTCACGGTGGAGCTGCTGGTTTAAGCGGGTCTGTTACCTTCACTTTGCTTCCCTCTGTTTCACCGCCACCGGGTCTAGGGTTCCGTTGAGTTTACTGCTGGACGACACACGCACCAACACTGGAGTACGTTTTCAATGCTTTATTAAACAGTCAAACTTTAGGAAGTAGCAGGAAAGAGACGGAAAAGGAAACCTTCAGGAGAAACTCAAATATCTTCTTCTAATATCTTAGCGACAAATGTCCCGGTAGATTTCAGATAATTATGTGGAATGCATTCCCCTCATGGGACACACTCCTTGCTCGTCTGGATAGGCCTCTCTCACTGGTCTAGCAGACAGTACGCAGCACGAATCTAAAGTCTCTGCCACAGACTTATTTGGGGGGGTAAATCTGCACGATCCTCTGCCACAGCATGTATCAGATCTTCTGCAGTGAACAGTCAGTCACAGTGCCTGAACCTTTAAGCCGAACCAGCGACACTATGCTGTATAATTACTTCTTTTGGATACGTCCTGCAACCGAGTCACCGGGCCCCTCCATAGACCAGCACACTGCGTGATCTCTACAAGACGGGTCCTCCCCTGGGATCTCCTCGGCTGTCCAAATTCGTCACACAGGACCGACAGCTCAGGACCATTCCTCGGCCGCGGTGGTAGGCCCCAGACAAGCCTCTGGACCCACCCCTGCGCCGTAGCATCGTGGGCCTCCCGATCGGAGGACCACGAGGTAGCTCCTTAACGCATACCTGTCGGCCAGGAGGGCCAGCAGGTGGCTGTTAAACGAACCCTAAAACATGGCGTCTGTCCCATAAATACCCCCTTCCCAGAATGCAACTCGGAGGACCACCTCCACCGAGCTTGTCTCCGAGACAGAGGATACTTCGACACGTTGCCCTTCCAACACTGACTAATGGTAACAGCGACACCCACCGGTCAGCACGGAAGCACACACAACGTCAGCCAAGCTGGAACAGAGGCGAACTTTTAACCTTCCTAACACACAATCTACTAAATTTACCTAATCTGCGGTAGATTGTAAATCTACCAGCGCTACACATATACTTTAATGTGGGAGGCAAGGAGTGAGGCAAACTCTTGCAAGCAAGGACCAAGACAGTAATAAATAACAAGTGGGTATACTTTGGGATTTAGGCTAGCAGTCTTTATTGAACAAAGCCATTGGTCAAAGAGTGCCATAGTATCTCTTAAAGGACACCTTCACTTTAGTGCTCCCTCTCCCCTTTTTTCAGTTTGTCCCACCCACACTGTGTCCCTCCTAATTTTATTCCAATGTTGGCAACTTTGCAATACAATACCAGCACATAACAGCATTCTATGGGCTAGTAGAACTTGTAAAATTACCTAATTGAAGTCTGCTGGGATCAGCTGTCAGTCGATCGACTGCTCATGCTCTGTCTACAAGGTGGTGCTGTATGAAGGAAATCTGCAACTGCAATTTTTTTAAAACCTTCTGCATTTAACCACCCAAATTAATTCAGATTAGTCCTACCAATGCATTTCCCCTTCTCCTTATGAGGATAGGTGTGTGTGCTAATATTCTTGTATTTTCTCCCTGTTGGAGCAGACATGTCAATCCAGTTACCGACTGTAAGTGGTATTTGGAATAAGAAGTAGGGCCCATAAGAAGGTAGGGCCCACTTTAGTTTTGTATAAGTTCATTGTGTAGTGCTTTTCCACTATTAAAGGGACAGCAGCCTTATTTGATATAGAGGATTATAATTATAGAATGAGGAGTTGGCGCCCTTCATAACTGATTACTTAGGTTTTTATTTATTATCTATGTCTTATTAGGGAGATTTACTCTCTGTAGGGGTTTTTCTACAATAGTGGTTGGGGGGGAGGCGGGGTAAAACACTGTGGTTGAGTCATGTTTTTCCCACCCCCTCAACCTCTGCCCTTTTAAATGTAAAGGCAGAGGTCCAGTGTGTACATTTGTAACAGCCACAATGCTCTGGCTTGCGGTCAGGCAGAAATGATAGCCCTTTGATGTGTTCAGCAAGCACTAGATTGGGTGAGTTCAGTAATGCCCTAATTACACTTTTCTGGTTGTATTGCTCTTTAAAATAACCTGTGTCAGATTCCAAATTCCCTGCTGCAAGTATTGGTAGCTTTACCAACACACGTGGCAGAGTCAGGTACTTCTTAATAGCGCAACTCTTACAAAGTGGCCCTATTACTGAGCTAAATTTGAAAATAATTGCCTTCAGTTCGTAGATAAGGAAATTGGGGACAGGCACAGTGCCTGACTCTGTACGTTGTGTAGCACTTGGCATATTTGCTGTTGCTACTTCCTCCTCATCTGTCACTCATTGTTAAGGACACTGTCGACTTCAAATGGAAATTGAAGTGCCCTAACACTGCTAAGTGGCCCACATACAATTTTATTCCAATAAAAGTCAGGGACACAATCCAAAAAGTAGCCAATGTGTTTGGGGGTCCAAGAGCACCCCCTTCATCAGGGCTTGATTGACAACAATGTGAATAGAATAGAGGTGAACTGGACCTTTAATGTTTTTTTTCGTTTGACAAGGGACACTAAGACACTAGTTCCCCATTGGGTCTGCTCCCCCTGTGATTGACAGTAGGTAACAGGCGTGTAAGGGACTTGAATTGGACACCAGTTCTTGTCAAGCTGCACCAGATCCCACCCCACCTTTTCTCCAGATAGGGTATGCCCATACCTGTCTTTCAGAGAGACTCTGCCATATTATGTCACCGATACTACAGGCCTGAAGCCCACCCTTTTCATAGAACTCACATGTTTCCAGCTCACTTTCTTGAATGTCTATACTGAGTGCTTTCCACAATTCATTAAAGAACAATTTGGCACAATTATCTAACAATTTGACTCTTCTCAGGTGTAGTGCAGAACACTTTAGTGGCATCAACACCAACCAGTCCAGCCCTCTACCCATTTGCTCTATCATGAATCCCTACCGAAGGCACTGAAGGCCTGCTATACTTCAGGCTGCAAACCAACATGCTATAGGTCAGAAGTAGCCAATTATCATCCAACTTCTGCCCAGGGTTCCACCAACACAAGAATATGAAAGGGCACAGTATTCCACCCACAAACATCCCCGGGGGAGTGATCTCCATAAAAGGACACCGCCACCACCACAGGCAGATAATAGCAGGCTGTCTACGGTCTATGCACCCAACCACTGCCTGTTGTCAATCACAAGGGAGTAGACCTGAGAAGGAACTAGTGACTATGAATCCCCATCAGGCTCTGCCCACCTAGTTTTAAAGCCCCTTTTTACCTCCCAACTGTTCTTCATTTGAAGGGACTGTTCCTCTTTTTGAATCCAATTTCCCCTGTCTCTCATTCCTCCTTGGTTGCCCTTCTTTTTTGGTCTGGTGTACAGATATCTATGAAAATACCATTTAACAACCAAAAGTGTTGATCTGCACTAAAACTGTCCTCCTCTATTATCTTAATTGCTATTTTAAAAAGCCAGCATAAAGAAAAAATAATGTCAGAAAAAAACAATTCTGGGTTTAGCCAGTAATTTTTGGAATATAAATTCTTAATGGTTTGTATAATTAAATTCAACTGAATATCTTTACAAAAATATAAAATCCACCAAAATTTAGACTTTTCTCTCGCCATGAGGGGTATAGTATTGTTAAGGTGAAATTCTGAGTTGTCCGGGATTTTTTGTGGGTAAAAAGACATACATACATTTTGGGTTGACAGATATGCAGTAGAGATGACCCTTTACAAATTAGCACACAGCCAGACACAAATGTTGAACCATATCCAGGAAAGCAATAACGGAAGCCAAACCACCCTGGGCACTCCATCTGAATCCTTCTGACAGCCAAACACCAGAATGCCAACCTGTGAAAACACTTTAGAAGTGAGAGAACAAGGCAGGGAACACAAAAGAACAATTCTCCTACTGGCCAATAAAAAGCATTGTTTCCCCTCTCCAGATGTATTAAATGGTATTCATTTGAAGAATCAGCGTCTTGTTTTATCTTGTCGGGGTATTGCGTAAAAATCACCGCGTCACCATAAAAAGTTAAGTGAAAAGACCTTTCAAGCCAAACAACAAAGCTATTGTATTTTTTTTTTTTTTTTTTTTTAGAATTTTGGATTGGAGAGGCTTAGTTGTTGGAAAATAAAAGGTCTTGGAAAGTATTCAGGTTTTTAATAAACCCAAACACAATGATACAGCATCCCACTAAACAAAATTCTCCGACATTCCATAGAAAAGCAGCCTACAGCGTGATCATTCCTAGAACAAGCCTTGATTGAAAGGTGATCTTTTATAAAGCTGGCCGGGGCAAAACAAAAGCAGTTCACTTGAGAGTTTGTATTAAAGTGTTACTAAACCCAGGACTCTGCATTCACTATATCTGGTCTCCCACAGTACACAGAACATGGACATGCAATTGTTTTAGCAAATCTAAACCGATAAACACCTTTTCTCATCAGCAGTATATAGCAGTCTTGTGACTTCTATCAGTGTCTGCTTAAAGCTTGTCGAAGAAGTTTTCATTCTCCTCTGACTGTCCTATGAGGCTGGAGGACCCCTGACCCTCTGTCTGGACAGTGGTAATTGGCCCTGTGCCGATCACATGCACATCCTAAGAAAAATAAAAGAAGCTCTTTAGCAATGCACATCAAGCTGAGCATGTGCAGAGTGCCCCCAAGGTTCTGTGCTATCAGGGGATGGATTGGGGACAGTAAAAAAAGGCAAGGATCAGAGAAGACAGGCTCAAACAGCCTTTTTATACAATGCGCAGGTTTAAAGGAGTTGTAAAGGCAGAAGATTTTTTTTTATTTTAATGCATTCTATGCATTAAGATAAAAAGCCTTCTGTGTGTAGCAGCCTCCCCAGCACCCCCTAATTACTTACCTGAGCCCCATCTCTGTCCAGCGATGTCCATGAGTCCCTCAGCCGTCCAGGACTCTCCCCTCTCCCTCCCGATTGGCTGAGACACAGCAGCACCATTTAGTTCCGCAGCTGTCAAAGTCAGTTAGCCAATCAGGAGAGAGGGGGCGGGGCCGAAGGGACACACAGATCTGCAGCTCGGCTCGGTTGCCCCCATAGCAAGCTGCTTGCTGTGGGGGCCCTGGACAGGAGGGAGGGGCCAGGAGCAGCGAAGAGGGACCCGAAAAGAGGAGGATCCAGGCTGTCCTGTGCAAAACCATTACAGTTATTTTTTTTTTTAAACAAGCTTTTACAATCACTTTAACCCCTTAGGTTCCACAGTGAGTATCACAAGCATGCTTTACTGCATTTACAGACTGATTTCACAGTTGTGGGTTTAATAACACTTTAAGGCTGAAAGATAGCAGGAGACTATCCTAGAGTGCAGCCATAACAAGGGAGACCAGGATGTCCGATCGCTCAGCTATTTGCATGTATATGGTGTGTGAAGAATTTACAGACCTTAACTACTTCCCCTCTAAAGCATTTTTTTTCATGTTTGAATTTTTTTTTTTATATATATATATTAAAATCTGTCTTTTTGGCTAAAAAAATTGTACACTGTAAAGTGTAAGTTCACCTTTTCAGAAAAAAATTAAAAGATAAATTACCATTCTACACCAATGGTTTCCAAACGTCAGCCCTGGGGCCGAATGCAGCCCATTTTCCTGGCACTGACACCAACAATGGGGCACCATTCCTTCCACTGACACCAACAATAGGGCATAATTCCTGCCGCTGATAACAAAAACGAGGCACTGTTCCTCCCGACGACACCGGATCGGGCATTGTTTATTCCCACTGGGCACAGTCTGGTCCCTCTAATGTCTGAAGGACAGTAAACTGGCCCTTTCTTTAGAAAGTTTCAAGACGCCTGCCCTACACCCTCCCAGCCCCTGCAGCACTTACCTCCATGGGGGATACAATTTCACTGTCCATGCACTGTTCTTCTTTTTCCTTCCCTACAAATGCGAGGATGGATCAAAGCGGTTTTGACTGGTTAGAGCCGACACATGACCGTGATAAAATGGGTATCAGACCCATGCTTCCTGATTGGCGGAGAGGCGATTCAGTGTTAGAAAAGCGAATATTCATTTGCTTTTATAACACATCTGGGTGGGCTCCGAGCACAATGCTCTGCGTTCCGAGTCCACCCTATTTTGAAGCCTATTAGAGCCTATGGCTCTAATCAGGTGGTTTAAAAAACACCCCAGCCGCTGTAATTAATGCGCCCGGCGTCCTAAAAGGGGCCGGACGCATGAAAAGGGGGTGGCCGGGGCGGCCGTGGATAGATTTATGATAGATCTATCCATTAACCATATAGGGGGTTGGCGTGATAGAGGGGGCAGAGCCTGTGCGCCCTTAATGGACAGGCCGCCCCTGGTACCTGGGTCAACCTCTTAGATTGTAAGCTCTAACAAGCAGGGCCCTCTGATTCCTCCTGTATTGAATTGTGTTGTAATTGTACTGTCTGCCCTCATGTTATAAAGCGCTGTGCAAACTGTTGGCGCTATATAAATCCTGTATAATAATAATAATCATATCGCCCTATACCATGTGATAGCTGTGGGTCAATCACAGCACACAATAGTAATTACAGCTGTTATGAATGAAACCCATTCATGAGATTTTAAAACATTGGTGTTACAGCGATCATCACTGTCACAACAATCAAAATATAAAAAGCTTATAAACGAAAACACGCATAAACGCAGGTTACCGCGTTTATACACATTTACGCACAGTTACAAGCATTTGGCATTTCAAATGCCAGTGAACTACTGTCCTGAAAGCGCTTTATCTGCTTTCAAAAAAATGCTTCTAATCTTAACTGCTTCTAAACGACCCTGTGTACATGTACAGAAAGTCCCGGAGAAAGGGAACCTTAGTGTAGGGACCACATGACTGGAGGACGCTGGGGGATAGATGCACCAGGAAATCAGGTGCAGGAAATGGCAATATATGGTGGCTGGCTAGCACCGCCCTGTGTCTATTAGTGGGGCAGGGGGCGGAGCCAGTCATTCAGGCACGTGCAGAAGAAGAGGTAACACACAAGCAATTGTTTCCCTCCCACCCTCCCTTTAGGCAGTTATATGGTTTATGTGTTTTGTGTTATGCTGTTTTGTTTTTTCAGGTACTGGTGGCAGGGGTCTCTAGTTTCTGAAGGTCAGGATTGGTGGTTGGTATATATACATATATGGATGTATATATATAATATATGGTGTGGTACGGGTTGGGACCTGTCAGTATGGGTACCTTCCCTATCTGGAAATATGGGCTATCGGTCACCGAGCTGAATGGTGCAAGAAGGTGATAGTCATTTGTCCCTGTGCGGCCAAGATGCTGTGGTGGTGGTGGTCAGTCGATGAGATAGCATTCATTACCTTCTTTCAGGAACCTCAGACGTAGCAGCCAGGTAATTGGTTGGTGTTATATATGTTTATATACTGGAAGTTATATACAGTGGGAACGGAAAGTATTCTGACCCCCTTAAATTTTTCACTCTTTGTTATATTGCAGCCATTTGCTAAAATCATTTAAGTTCATTTTTTTCCTCATTAATGTACACACAGCACCCCATATTGACAGAAAAACACAGAATTGTTGACATTTTTGCAGATTTATTAAAAAAGAAAAACTGAAATATCACATGGTCCTAAGTATTCAGACCCTTTGCTGTGACACTCATATATGTAACTCATGTGCTGTCCATTTCTTCTGATCGTCCTTGAGATGGTTCTACACCTTCATTTGAGTCCAGCTGTGTTTGATTTATACTGATTGGACTTGATTAGGAAAGCCACACACCTGTCAAACCTTACAGCTCACGGTGCATGTAAATCATTTAAGTTCATTTTTTCCTCATTAATGTACACACAGCACCCCATATTGACAGACAGTTTTTCACACCTGGATTTGGGGATCCTCTGCCATTCCTCCTTGCAGATCCTCTCCAGGTCTGTCAGGTTGGATGGTATACGTTGGTGGACAGTCATTTTTAGGTCTCTCCAGAGATGCTCAATTGGGTTTAAGTCAGGGTTCTGTCTGGGCCATTCAAGAACAGTCACGGAGTTGTTGTGAAGCCACTCCTGCGTTATTTTAGCTGTGTGATTAGGGTCATTGTCTTGTTGGAAGGTAAACCTTCGGCCCAGTCTGAGGTCCTGAGCACTCTGGAGAAGGTTTTCGTCCAGGATATCCCTGTACTTGTCCGCATTAATATTTCCCTCGATTGCAACCAGTCCTCCTGTCCCTGCAGCTGAAAAACACCCCCACAGCATGATGCTGCCACCACCATGCTTCACTGTTGGGACTGTATTGGACAGGTGATGAGTAGTGCCTGGTTTTCTCCACACATACCACTTAGAATTAAGGCCAAAAAGTTCTATCTTGGTCTCATCAGACCAGAGAATCTTATTTTTCACCATCTTGGAGTCCTTCAGGTGTTTTTTAGCAAACTCCATGCGGGCTTTCTTGTGTCTTGCACTGAGGAGAGGCTTCCGTCGGGCCACTCTGCCATAAACCCCCGACTGGTGGAGGGCTGCAGTGATGGTTGACTTTCTACAACTTTCTCCCATCTCTGAAGCTCAGCCACAGTGATCTTTGGGTTCTTCTTTACCTCTCTCACAAAGGCTCTTCTCCCCCGATAGCTCAGTTTGGCCGGACAGCCAGCTCTAGGAAGGGTTCTGGTCGTCCCAAACGTCTTCCATTTAAGGATTATGGAGGCCACTGTGCTCTTAGGAACCTTAAGTGCAGCAGATTTTTTTTTGGAACCTTGGCCAGATCTGTGCCTTGCCACAATTCTGTCTCTGAGCTCTTCAGCCAGTTCCTTTGACCTCATGATTCTCATTTGCTCTGACATGCACTGTGAGCTGTAAGGTCTTAAATAGACAGGTGTGTGCCTTTCCTAATCCTAGTCCAGTCAGTATAATCAAACACAGCTGGACTCAAAGGAAGGTGTAAAACCATCTCCAGGATGATCAGAAGAAATGGGCAGCACTGGAGTTAAATATATGAGTGTCACAGCAAAGGGTCTGAATACTTAGGACTATGTGATATTTCAGATTTCCTTTTTTAATAAATCTGCAAAAATGTCAACAATTCTGTGTTTTTCTGTCAATATGGGGTGCTGTGAGTACATTATTGAGGGAAAAAAATGAACTTAAATGATTTTAGCAAATGGCTGCAATATAACAAAGAGTGAAAAATCTAAGGGGGTCTGAATACTTTCCGTCCCCACTGTATATATATATATATATATATATATATATATATATATATATATATATATATATATATATATATATATATATATATATATATATATATATATATTGAAAATAAAAAAGGTTATTTTATAAAGTGGATAACCTTGGAATTAATAAAAGGGGCCATTTATTTGGCCATTTAACCAAGAAGGTGTTATGTGTTTAATTCTAATAATTTAGGTTCAACGGGAAAGGTGGGCTAAGGTTGGTTAGTAGGGCAGCTAGCAAATCAGCTTTACACCAGTCATGATAAGATAAGATTGAGGAGAGTTCAGGGGCTGTTGAAAAAAAAACGCCCAACTGCCAAACGTCTGTTGTCCGTTTACCAGCAGCAGTGTACATGAGACCTAAAACCCTGACAGGGGTTCTAATGCTTTTCTACTCTTTTCAAAACAATACGGAAAAAAATATTTTGGTTTTGAATACACTTTACATTTAACTTCTTGTGAAAGGTAACTTTTAAAAACCCTACAAGCCCATTAACATCTATGTGTTACAAATCCATCCCTTTACAATGGCAACCCAAAGTGCTAGAGCCCTGGTGCCCAAGTTGTTGCCTGAGATCCACATGTTGCCCTTTGAAGCTTATTGCATTGCCCCTGCAGACAGTCGTCTGCGTTTTCTTTATTAACAGTAGGTGTTTACTCATGCAAGAGAAGGAAAACATTCTTTAGACCAGGTAGTTACATGGTTTCGTTTATTTCTTTTTTTTCACACATACTTTTCCATCTGTTTTCTATTTGTATGTGATTTTTTTCTGCTGATCTTTCATAATGCATTATGCTGAGACTAATATCAAAGGTGACTGTAGGGAGCACAAATATAGAAATACTGATTTGTAAAGGGGTTTTGTGTCTAGACATGTGCATGACGAAAAAATTTGTTTAGATTCGATTCGTTTCGATTTGTTAATCTAGTCATTTAGTTTCGTTAAATTCAGGTGATTCGTTCAATTCGTATTCAGAATTCATACTCGGCATTCATTTTATGTCTTTTTCGAATTTTCTTGGAATTTACAGATTTTTTTCGAATCAAGACTTACGAATCGATACATTTTAAATGGGTCAAATCGAAAACTTTCGATTTTTTTTTTTTTTTTCAATTCGAATGTAGCTAAGTGAACAAACAAAAGAAAAATCTTCATCAAATAATTACAATGACTCTTTAAATCACCTTTGGATTAACAAAAGCAGCATTGTTTCGAAATGGTACTCTAATAACATACACAGTCTTTGATTTCAGAAATATGTTTACAGCTAGAATTTGACTGGTGTTCGATGTAAAACTCTATTCAAATTTTTTATTCAAATTTTGGAAATTGGGATCAATTTTGTTTCGTTATTCGGAGCATTCGGTAAATTTTATTTATACTGTAATTTGGGTATTCGGATATATTCGAATCTCTGAATAACAAAATATTCATCTGAAAGGAACTGCACATGTCTATTTGTGTCTTCAGTCTATGAATGTTTCCCATAGCATGTTCCCAGTCTACAACAAATCCAGTAGTTTCCTACTTTCCCTTGTAATCTCTAACCATCTACTATAACCCCTGACCATTATTTGTAACATTACATTTATTGCACAATGTCTGTCCCGTTGGTGACTTGGGGGGGGCCCACTTGGGGCCACTATATTAAAAACGTTGACTATCACTGCACTAAAGTACACACATACAGTGTAGAATGCCACAACACACAGTAATGAACTACTGTGCCGTGTGGTGAGCTGCATTGGAAAAAATGGTGCAACTTTTTCAGCACATTGGCAGAAATACATAAGCTCCCTAAACGCAGCATGCATTGACATGTTCTTTAATGGACCTCAACAGTGTGAATCGACCCCAATACTAACAATAACATATTACCCTCAACCAGAACCTGACTTCTTATCCTGAACCGAAACCTAACCCTTAACATAAACCCGTTCCTAAACATATCCTCAGCTTAACCTCTAACCCCTAACCTATTCATTTCCCAGGCAGATAAACATTCATAGGCTTCTTTAGCTTTAAGCACACTACTTCCTTCCTGGGGAAGAGCTAGATGTCAGGGGATATGCTAGATCAAGGTTTTTCGTTGATGATGCATTATTGAGTTGTTTCTAAGTTGCATTGTTCATATTTTTGAATTCTAGTGCAGCCTTTTTCAACCATTGTGCTGTGGCACACTGGGGTGCCTTCTGGGTTCTTCAGGGGTTCCTTGGTGAGAAAAATACCAAAGGTGACTGTAGAGAGCACAAATATACAAATACTGATTTGTAAAAGGGTTTTGTGTCTTTAGTGTATGAATGTCTCCCATAGCATGTTCCCAGACTACAACAAATGCAGTAATTTCTTACTCTCCCTTGTAGTCTCTAACCATCTACTATTACTTGTATATAATCCCTGACCATTATTTGTAACATTATATTTACTGCACAATGTCTGTCCCGTTGGTGACATGGGGGGGCCCACTTATGGCCACAACATCCAGTAATGGACTACTGTGCAGTGTGGTGACCTGCATTGGAAAAAATGGTACAACTTCATTCCTGGGGAAGAGCTAGATGTCAGGGGATATGCTAGAGCAAGGTTTTTGTTGATGATGCATTACTGAGTTGTTTCTAAGTTGTTTACATTTTTTTTGCATTCTAGGGCAGCCTTTTTCAACCAGGGTGCTGTGGCACTCTGAGGTGCTGCCTGGGTTCCTCCGGGGTGCCTTGGTGAGACAAATATCAAAGGTAGCTCTAGGGAGCACAGATATAGAAATACTGATTTGTAAAGGGTTTTGTGTCTTTTGTCTATGATTGTCTCCCATAGCATGTTCCCAGTCTACAAGAAATCCAGTAGTTTCTTACTCTCCCTTTTTCTACCAGGGTGCTGTGGCACTTTGAGTGCCTTCTGGGTTCTTCAGGTGTGAAATTCTGGGTTCTTCGGAGAAAAATTCCTCAAATTGTCAACAAGCAAGCAATTGGATCAAGCCTGTCTTTTTGTTACACAAAGCCACAGTTTCTTTGTGCAGGATTACAATCTTGGGTATCGTAAGGGCCAGCCATTGGCATCCTAACAACCAATGATGTCATCAGTTGATAAGGAGGATGTTGGGTGTCTGCACAACATCCATGTTTGCCTTTCCCCTGCTTTTCTTTATTAGCACTGGGGTCACAGTAGCAGAAAGAGGGTGAGAAACTGAGGGAGAATAGAAATACTAGAACTCTAGCCAATGCCAGTTTGCAAAGGGGTGGAGGAATAAATAACTTTTAATGTTGGGTGGCCCATGTGTATGGATGCTGCTGCCATATGTAAAACTATTAGTTTAGTTTTTTGCATTTTAGAATGGGGTGCCTCAAGTTTGCATCACTTTAAAAGGCTGTTCTAGGGAATAAGAAGAGTCCATGTAATCCAGGCAGTAACATAGACACCCAATGGATGTTTTGCTAATAAGACAATGAGATAGAAGACTCAGGTGCCAGAGCATTACATGACTAATTTAGGTATTTTGGGCATTTTAAACAGTAAAAAATAAAAACATGCAGTGATTACTTTGGAGATGGAAAAGGTCAAGGGGAGGGGGGGTGCCAGGGTGCCCATAATTTAGCTTTAACAACAACCTTTCTGCACACACAATCAATGATCAAAACAGTCATAATATGAATTGACATACTGTAGTGTTATAACCAGTTATTTCCTGCAATCCAAAATAATGCAGGGACTTCCCCCATCTGATCAGTTTCTACATTACAAACTGACTTTTGTCCAATGCTTTGTCCAAATGCGATTGAATTATAAATGTACCCAGTCTGACTGGGAAGTTGTCCAAACAGTAACACCCACTCAATAAATTTTGCAGATATTTAGAGCTAAGCTCCAGTCAAAGCTTGAACCTTGAGGGAGCTCAGACTACCTTCTCAGGGCTGCCATTTTTCATCCAAGAATTGCTGTAGTGCACAAGTCCCCTGACTGTGTTTGGTCAGTATTTTGATGATCCTGGAACATATTATTAGGCTTTACTATGTAAAAGTTTAACCACTTGCTTACTGGGCACTAATACCCCCTTCCTGACCAGGCCAATTTTCAGCTTTCAACGCTGGCATACTTTGAATGATAATTGTGCAGCCATGCAACACTGTACCCAAATTGCATTTTTATCTTTTTTTTTCTCACAAATAGATCTTTCTTTTGGTGGTATTTAATCCCCACTGGCGTTTTTATTTTTTGTTAAACAAACAGCAAAAGTCAGAAAATTAAAAAAAAAAAAAAAAATTCATATTTTGTTTTAAAATTTTGCAAACAGGTAATTTTTCTCCTTCACTGATGGGCACTGTTGAGGTGGCACTGATGAGCACTGATATGCTGCACTGATGAGCACTGATAGGTGGCTCTGATGGGCACTGATGAGGCGGCACTGGTGGGTGGCACTGATGGGCACTGATAGGTGGCACTGATGGGCACTGATTGGCGGTACAAAGAGGTGGCACTGATAGGTGGCACTGGTGGGCACTGATCAGGAGGCACTGATGAGGCGGCACTGATAGGCACTGATAGGCGGCACTGATAAGTGACACTGATGATGTGGCACTGATGGGCACTGATGGGCACTGATTAGCAGTACTGATGGATGGCACTGGTGGGCACTGATTAGCAGCACTAGTGGGCACTAAGGGGACCGATGTCCCTCTAACAGAAGCCAGTTAACAGCTTTCTTCTTTTCTTCATGCTGACAACATGAGGGGGGAAAAAAAGCCGATAACAGGCTTCTGTCTCTCTTCCGTGGTCAGATGTCATTGGTTGACAGCTGATCACGTGGTAAAGGGCCCGCTGTGATAGGCCCATTACCCTGATCTGTGATCAGTTGAGTCCCAAGGACTCTGCGATCACAGACCGCATAGCATGTGCACCCCCTGGGGCACACGGGCAACGCAGGAACAGAAGGATGTCCATGTATGCCCTCCTGGCATTTTAAGCCCGCTCTGTAGCCATCTTTCGGCTATAGAACTGGCGCCAAGTGGTTAATACAGGCATACCCCACTTTTAAGTACACAATGGGGTTTATTTACTAAAGCTGGAAAGTGCAAAATCAGGCTCACTTTTGCATAGAAACCAACGAGTTTCTAACCTCGGCTAGTTCAATTAATCTTGGATAATAAAACCTGGAAGCTCATTGGTTTCTATGCAGAAGTGAGCCTGATTTTGCACTTTCCAGCCTTAGTAAAAAAAAACCATTGTGTACTTAAAAGTGGGGTATGCCTGTAGATATTGGATTCCCTTATATTATATGGCTAAACATTTGTGGACATCATCACACCTAATCTAAACTTGTTGGACATCCCATTTCAAAACCACTGCCATTTAAATCATGTAGGCCCAACTTTGTTACAGTAATGCCGCCTACACACAGCCGGACTTCCCAACAGAAAGAGTCCAATGGGAGCTTTCGGTCGGACATTCCGACCGTGTGTATACCCCATCTGACTTTTTCTGTCGGTATTACCGATGGACTCAGATATAGAACATGTTCTAAATCTTTCCAATCGGAAATGCCGACGGAGTTTAGCCCGTTGGCAAGTCCGGCCGTCTGTACGCGGCATTACAGCTTCCACTCTTCTGGGAATGCTTTCCACAAGATTTTGGAATGTGCCAGGTAAGAATTTTTGCCCGTTCAGCCAAAATAGCATTTGTGATGTCAGGTACTGATGTTGGATGAGAAGATCCGGCTCACAGTTAGTGTTCCATTTCATCTCAAAGGTGATCATTATGGCTGAGGTCAGGGCTGTCTGCAGGCCATTCCAGTTCCTCCACACCAAACTGGTCAAACCATGTATTTATGAAGTTGTCTTTGTACACATGGGCACAGTCATGCTGAAATAGAAAAAGGGCCTTTCCAAAACTGTTTTCTAATTTGTCTAAAATGTCTTTGCATGCTGTATCATTAACAGTACCCTTCACTGGAAATGCCTGAACTCAGTAATTTGGAGGGGTGTTCACCTAGTTTTGACCATATAATGTACGGAACATTCTCTCTTCCAGTTTACAGAAATCTTTTAGGGATCAGGCTATGTGTATCTTCCTTTTGGTTCAAATCAACTTAGTACCGTCTGTGATCATTTCTTTTTTATTTGCTCTAACATTTCAAATTTCAGGACAAGCATTTGGTCCAAGCAGTACTCCAAGAGTACGGAAAAGAAAGTAATGCTCCAAAATCTTGCGCTGAAAATAGAAATGTTAGTGTAAATAGATATAGTATCACGTACAAAACTCAGTTGTTTTTGTTGCACGTTCACTAACAATTTCAATCACTTCCAGCATTGTGGCACAAAGAACTTTGTTGGCTGCCAACCATGGTGTCTGGTATTGCCCCAGGGGTCAGATGTTTCCTGGTACTTAATGACAGCTTGTACTTACTAAATTCAGTAAAATGTGTTCAGTGGCACATGACAGACCAACAAGAGCAAATGACCCAGAGGTCATCAGTGTCATTCCTTTTGTATGTTTTCATAAACCCAGAAAAGGATTTCATTTTTGGCCACTAGGGATGAGCTTCGTGTTCGAGTCGAACCCATGTTCGACTCGAACATCGGCTGTTCGACCGTCCGTCGAATTGCGAACGATATGGGCCGTTCGCGCCAAATTCGTGTGGCGCGTCACGGCCCATAATTCACTGCGGCATCGCAGTGCATTGCTGGCTGATGATTGGCCAAGCATGCACTATGACCCGCATGCTTGGCCAATCACAGCGCCGTCAGTAGAGAGAGCTGTAATTGGCCAAAGCCAGGGTGGCTTTGGCCAATTATGGCTCAGGGGATTTAGTACACACCCCACACTATATAAGGCCGCCTGCACGGCGGCCCTGTGTAGTGTGTGTTCCGGTGTGCTGAGCGATAGAGAGAGAGAGAGACAGTGTCATTTGATTTGAGTTAGATAGATTAGGCAGAACAGTCAGTCAGTTAGCTGCACTTACAGTGTATTGTGTATATATATGCATCCCAGGTGTTGCATATATATATATACACTGTATTCAGTTTAGCTAGATCCGTTCCTGTTATCTTCTATCTAGACTATTTACATTCAGTGCAGTGTGTCCTGCTCACAGTGTTCAGCTAGATCCGTTCCTGCTATTTACATTCAGTACAGTGCTTCCTGCTCACAGTGTTCAGCTAGATCCGTTCCTGCTATTTACATTCAGTGCAGTGCGTGCTGCTCACAGTGTTCAGCTAGATCCGTTCCTGCTATTTACATTCAGTGCAGTGCGTGCTGCTCACAGTGTTCAGCTAGATCCGTTCCTGCTATTTACATTCAGTGCAGTGCGTCCTGCTCACAGTGTTCAGCTAGATCCGTTCCTGCTATTTACATTCAGTGCAGTGCGTGCTGCTCACAGTGTTCAGCTAGATCCGTTCCTGCTATTTACATTCAGTGCAGTGCGTGCTGCTCACAGTGTTTAGCTACATCCGTTCCTGCTGTTTACATTCAGTGCAGTGCGTCCTGCTCACAGTGTTCAGCTAGATCCGTTCCTGCTATTTACATTCAGTGCAGTGCGTCCTGCTCACAGTGTTCAGCTAGATCCGTTCCTGCTATTTACATTCAGTGCAGTGCGTCCTGCTCACAGTGTTCAGCTAGATCCGTTCCTGCTATATACATTTAGTGCAGTACGTCCTGCTCACAGTGTTCAGCTAGATCCGTTCCTGTTATCTTCCTACTGACAGGCAGGCTTGTCTGGTTACAGTATATAAAGCTACCTGAAGAAAATTACAGGTGTTCTTTTTGATCCTATTAGTACCACGGTCAGGCAGCTAGACTATTTACATTTAGTACAGTGTGTCCTGCTCACAGTGTTCAGCTAGATCCGTTCCTGTTATTTACATTCAGTGCAGTGCGTCCTGCTCACAGTGTTCAGCTAGATCCGTTCCTGCTATTTACATTCAGTGCAGTGCGTCCTGCTCACAGTGTTCAGCTAGATCCGTTCCTGCTATTTACATTCAGTGCAGTGCGTCCTGCTCACAGTGTTCAGCTAGATCCGTTCCTGCTATTTACATTCAGTGCAGTGCGTCCTGCTCACAGTGTTTAGCTAGATCCGTTCCTGCTATTTACATTCAGTGCAGTGCGTCCTGCTCACAGTGTTCAGCTAGATCCGTTCCTGCTATTTACATTCAGTGCAGTGCGTCCTGCTCACAGTGTTCAGCTAGATCCGTTCCTGCTATATACATTTAGTGCAGTACGTCCTGCTCACAGTGTTCAGCTAGATCCGTTCCTGTTATCTTCCTACTGACAGGCAGGCTTGTCTGGTTACAGTATATAAAGCTACCTGAAGAAAATTACAGGTGTTCTTTTTGATCCTATTAGTACCACGGTCAGGCAGCTAGACTATTTACATTTAGTACAGTGTGTCCTGCTCACAGTGTTCAGCTAGATCAGTTCCTGTTATTTACATTCAGTGCAGTGCGTCCTGCTCACAGTGTTCAGCTAGATCCGTTCCTGCTATTTACATTCAGTGCAGTGCGTCCTGCTCACAGTGTTTAGCTAGATCCGTTCCTGCTATTTACATTCAGTGCAGTGCGTCCTGCTCACAGTGTTCAGCTAGATCCGTTCCTGCTATTTACATTCAGTGCAGTGCGTCCTGCTCACAGTGTTCAGCTAGATCCGTTCCTGCTATATACATTTAGTGCAGTACGTCCTGCTCACAGTGTTCAGCTAGATCCGTTCCTGTTATCTTCCTACTGACAGGCAGGCTTGTCTGGTTACAGTATATAAAGCTACCTGAAGAAAATTACAGGTGTTCTTTTTGATCCTATTAGTACCACGGTCAGGCAGCTAGACTATTTACATTTAGTACAGTGTGTCCTGCTCACAGTGTTCAGCTAGATCCGTTCCTGCTATTTACATTCAGTGCAGTGCGTCCTGCTCACAGTGTTTAGCTAGATCCGTTCCTGCTATTTACATTCAGTGCAGTGCGTCCTGCTCACAGTGTTCAGCTAGATCCGTTCCTGTTATCTTCCTACTGACAGGCAGGCTTGTCTGGTTACAGTATATAAAGCTACCTGAAGAAAATTACAGGTGTTCTATCCCAGCTTAGTGCAGCTACAGGCCATTAGTATGTCTGGAAGGCCAAGAAGGAGAGGCAGACAGTCACAAGCCAATAAGAGAGGGCAAGCAGGCTCTGTGTCTAGTGCTGGTCGTGGAGACGGTGCATCCTCATCAGCACGTGGCCATGGGACACGCTTGGCCTTTTTTTTGGCAGCTGGCCGTGTTGAGCCGCAACATGCGGAAGACTTGGTCGAGTGGATGACCAAGCCGTCCTCATCCTCCTCATCCTCTCTCACCCATGCCCAGGGTGCTTTGTCTGGCAAAGCAGCGGCCTCTTCCCTCAGCTCAATGTCATCAGTGACTCCTTCCCTAGCCCCACCATGTCCTCCTGAGGATTCCCTCGAACTGTTTGACCACAGTGTTGGGTACATGCTCCAGGAGGATGCCCAGCGTTTGGAAGGCTCTGATGATGATACTGAGCTCAATGAAGGCAGTAACATGAGCACGGACAGAGGGGGTGCCCAAGAAGGACAGCAATCTGGCAGTCATGCTCCCCCTGCTGCAGCATACTGCCAGGTTTGCTCCAGTGATGAGGAGGGAGGGGATGATGAGGTCACTGACTCAACGTGGGTGCCTGATAGGAGAGAGGAGGAGGAGGAGGAGGAGGAGGAGGTGGCACATCACCAACTAGGCAGGATGCCCTCCAGGGGCCAGCCTAAGGGCAGCACATTGACTGCATCACACCCCAAAGCTCCACATGTGCAGGGCGCTGCAGTCTCTGCGCGTTATTCAAAAAGTTCTTTGGTGTGGGCCTTTTTTGAGACGAGTGCATCAGATCGCACCGCTGCTATTTGCAATATATGTCTCAAGCGTATCTCGCGTGGCCAAAACATCTCCCGCTTGGGTACCACATGCTTGACCAGACATATGTTGACCTGCCATGCAGTTCGTTGGCAAGCGTATCTAAAAGACCCACACCAAAGAACAAAGACGATCTCTCCTTGCTCCTCATCAGCTGAGATTTCCAACCCCACTAGACCTTCAGTCCTCTCTGCGACCTGCAGTGAGAGGAATGAAGGTGTAGAATTAGGTGTGTCACAGCCAAGTACTTATGGGCAATCTGCTTTGGGTACACCGACGTCAGATTGTACCAGGCAAATTTCCCTGCCCCAGCTGCTGCACCGCCGAAAGAAGTTTGCTCCCAGCCATCCACATGCCCAGCGGTTGAATGCTAGCTTGGCAAAATTGCTAGCACTTCAACTGCTGCCTTTTCAGTTGGTAGACTCTGCCCCCTTCCGTGAGTTTGTGGAATGTGCGGTTCCTCAGTGGCAGGTACCCAAACGCCACTTTTTCTCACGGAAGGCGATTCCGGCTCTCTACCGGCATGTGGAAGGCAATGTCCATGCCTCGCTGGACAGGGCGGTCAGCGGTAAGGTGCATATTACCGCTGACTCATGGTCCAGCAGGCATGGACAGGGACGTTACTTAAGTTTCACGGCGCATTGGGTGACTCTGCTGGCAGCTGGGAAGGATGCAGGACAAGGTGCAGTAGTGTTGGAGGTTGTTCCGCCACCACGCCTCCAAAATGCTGATTGTGACACACCTCTCTCCTCCACCCCCTCCTCTTCTTCTTCCTCCATGGCCTCTTCCTCGGAACCAGCGGTGCTCCGTAGGCGTTCAAGGGGCTACGCAAGTACGCAGGCCAAAAGATGCCATGCGGTGCTTGAGCTGGTGTGCTTGGGGGACAGGAGCCACACTGGGGCAGAGGTTCTGTCAGCTCTGCAGGGGCAGGTTCAGAGGTGGTTGACGCCACGCCAACTTAAGGCAGGAATGGTGGTTTGCGACAATGGCACCAACCTCCTCTCTGCCCTCCGACAGGGACAACTGACCCATGTGCCCTGTTTGGCTCACGTCCTTAACTTGGTGGTGCAGCGGTTCTTGGGCAGGTACCCGGGCTTACAGGATGTCCTGAGGCAGGCCAGGAAAGTCTCTGTGCATTTCCGCCGGTCATATAATGCCAGTGCTCGGCTGACGGACCTCCAAAAGGAGTTTAACCTGCCCAAGAACCGCCTAATCTGTGACATGCCCACCAGGTGGAACTCGACGTTGGCCATGCTGCAGCGGCTGCACACGCAGCAGAGGGCCATCAATGAGTACCTGTGCGACTATGGCACCAGGACAGGGTCAGGGGACCTTGGTTTTTTTTCCCCACGCCAGTGGGCCATGATCAGGGATGCATGCACTGTCCTGTCACCATTCGAGGAGGCCACGAGGATGGTGAGCACTGACAGTGCATGCATCAGTGACACTGTCCCCCTTGTCCACCTGTTGGAGCACACGCTGCGTGGGATAATGGACAGGGCACTTGAGGCAGAACAGAGGCAGGAAGAGGAGGACTTCCTTAGCTCTCAAGGCCCCCTTTATCCAGACAGTGTTCCTGCGTGCCCGCCGATCACACAGGAAGAGGACGAGGAGGAGGAGGAGGAGGAGGAGGAGGAAGATTGTGTCAGTATGGAGGTGGAGCCTGGCACTCAGCATCAGCAGTCTTTAAGGGATCAGTCCCAAGGAACACATGGACTTGTACGTGGCTGGGAGGAGGTGGCTGCGGACGTTGTTGTCCTTAGTGACCCAGAGGACTCCGGACCGAATGCCTCAGCAAACCTACGCTGCATGGCCTCCCTGATCCTGCAAAGCCTGCGTAAGGATCCTCGTATTCGTGGTATCAAGGAGAAGGACCAATACTGGCTGGCAACCCTCCTTGATCCACGTTACAAGGGTAAGGTTGCGGACCTTATCTTGCCATCGCAGAGGGAGCAGAGGATGAAACATCTTCGGGAGGCCTTGCAGAAAGGTCTGTGCAACGCGTTCCCAGAGACTGGGAGGTTACAAACTCCTGTTTCTGGACAACGTGTTGCTGAGGCTTCGGTCAGTCAAAGAAGGAGCGGTGGAGAAGGTGGCCGTCTGACCGATGCGTTCAGACAATTTTTTGGTCCGCAGCCCCAAGGTATGATCGGTTCCAGCAACCATCGCCAGCGTCTGTTTTACATGGTGCAGGAATACCTAGGGGCAAGATCAGACTTGGACACCTTTCCCACCGAAAATCCTCTGGGTTACTGGGTCTTGAGGATGGATCACTGGCCAGAGCTTGCACAGTATGCAATTGAGCTACTGGCCTGTCCTGCATCCAGCGTTCTTTCGGAACGCACATTCAGTGCTGCTGGAGGCGTGGTAACCGATCACAGGGTGCGTCTGTCCACCGACTCGGTCGATCGGCTGACCTTCATAAAAATGAATCAGTCTTGGATCACCACCAGCTACCAAGCACCTGATGCAGATGTAACCGAATAATTTTTTTTGAAATCTCAGATCCCTTCAAAGACTGCCTATGCTGATGCTGAGTGACTATCCCTGAGTAATTATCCTCTTCCTCCTCAATCATCACGCTGATAGCTTGTAAGAACATTTTTGGTTCTGGGCGCCACCACCAGTGCCTAAGGCACAATTTTTCAGCCCCTGTTTAACAGGGGCGTGTAATTACAATTTTTGATGTAATACTTTGCAGCAGGGCTCGTTCCTGCATTCCAACTAGAGTGTCTGTGAGGGGTTGCAGTGTTGTGGCACCAGCACCAGTGCCTAAGACCCAATTTTTCAGCCCCTGTCTAACAGGGGCGTGTAATTACAATTTTTGATGCAATACTTTGCAGCAGGGCTTGTTCCTGCGTTTCAACTAGAGTGTCTGTGAGGGGTTGCAGTGTTGTGGCACCAGCACCAGTGCCTAAGACCCAATTTTTCTGCCCCTGTCTAACAGGGGCGTGTAATTACAATTTTTGATGCAATACTTTGCAGCAGGGCTCGTTCCTGCGTTCCAACTAGAGTGTCTGTGAGGGGTTGCAGTGTTGTGGCACCAGCACCAGTGCCTAAGGCCTAATTTTTCAGCTCCTGTTCAACAGGGGCATGTAATTACAATTCTTGATCTAATATTTCACAGCAGGGCCCTGTGAGGGCTTACAGTGTTTTGGCCACAGCAACACCTAAGGCCCAAATTTCTGCTGAGTATATAGGGTAGGACCCTACTTTCAAACATCTAACTTACAAACGACTCCTACTTGCAAACGGAAGGAGACAACAGGAAGTGAGATGAAATCTACCCCTAAGGAAGGGAAATTCTCTCCTGTAAGAGTTAATATGGGAAAACAATTTTTCCTTTCCACTGATGCTTTCCAATCCTTGTTCCACAAAAAAACCCAAATTTTCAAAAAACATTTTTCATTGGGACAAAAAAGTGAGGTGAAATCTTCTGAAGAGGAGGAAAGACGCAAAACAAATGTCACAGGGGTGATAACCCTTCCCTATGTTTTCCAAAAAGCTTAGAAAAGATTTTTTGGCTGCAGCTAAACACATTAAAAATGTTCAAAATTACAAACAGATTCTACTTAACAACAAACCTACAGTCCCTGTCTTGTTTGCACCGCCTGTATACTGCTGTTCAGAGTATATAGGGACCTTTCCTTATTTTAATTTGGGTGCGGGGTTCCCCTTAATATCCATACAAGACCCAAAGGGCCTGGTAATGGACTGGGGGGTACCCATGCCGTTTGTCTCACTGATTTTCATCCATATTGCCATGACCCGACATGACATTAAACCCGCAAGCAGTTTTAAATGAGATTTTTTCCTTTAAAAATGACATTTGGTGCAGGGACTGTTCTAAACATGGGAAACACGCGTCACTTTACAGGCATACTATAGACACCCCCCAGGTACGATATTTAAAGGAATATTTCACTTTTTTTTTTTTACTTTAAGCATCATTAAAATCACTGCTCCCGAAAAAACGGCCGTTTTTAAAAGTTTTTTTTGCATTGATACATGTCCCCTGGGGTAGGACCCGGGTCCCCAAACCCTTTTTAGGACAATACCATGCAAATTAGCCTTTAAAATGAGCACTTTTGATTTCGAACGTTCGAGTCCCATAGACGTCAATGGGGTTCTAACGTTCGTGCGAACTTGCGGTCCGTTCGCGGGTTCTGGTGCGAACCGAACCGGGGGGTGTTCGGCTCATCCCTATTGGCCACCACGCACTCGTAAAAAAAGGAGAGCAAAATTCAACATTGCTTTTTCTATGTTATTCTAATAGGAATTTGTATTGAGTGCTGTATACTGTACATACGGAAATAATTTGTGTCTCACATATTGATAGTAAGCTGGCTAAGTAGTGAGAAAATTTTCTTTTCAGCATTGGGATTTCTACACTAAAGTAAAAACAACAGAACCCCAGCACTAAATAGTGGGAACCTGAGGAGCAATCAAAAATAAGGAAATAAGTCAATGGGGGGCTTCTGTGCCCGGCGCAGCTGGAAAGAAACCATAACTGGTAGAAACAAATTTGACAATCAAAACACAAAAAATCCAGCACTCCAAGGGTTAAAAAAAACAGCCAGCATAATGTGAAAAAATTATAATGAGTAATGAATGATTTAATTCAACATTCAATAAGTAATGGTTAATATAAAGCAGTCCTGTACACTCACAATAAGGGTGGAACGATAAAACAGGTTTATGTAGTCACTAGCCATCCATTGAGCAACAAGGGGCTAAATTAAGTCCCAAACAAAATCGTTCTCTCAAACCGAAGGACTGGGGAGAAGGAAAAATGGATGAATCGAAAGCAGGCAGTCCCTGCTGGGTTTGAGGTATAATTCCAGGGGAAGCAACTCACCAGTGACAGAAAGAGATCCAGCGTGTGGAGCAGTGGATGTCACAGCCACGTGCAGCGGGGAAGATGGACAGAGCTCCGTCTCACATGGGTCAGTGACGTCAGACCAGCTGAGACACAAACTCAGGAAGGGGAAAGCCCAACGTCGTTGAGGTGGAGCAGTTGTTGTTTCAGCTGATAGATCGCTCTGCCATTCACGGTGCAGTCCAATACTTCCCCAATGGTGATGATTCCTCCTACACCTGCAGTGTCATCCGATGTTTAGCCGCTACTGTGGAAGTATAAACCACACTGCTGGAAAGTCTAAACTGACAGGCTGGGGAGGTTGTCTGTAATACTGATATTTGTCAATGATGGAAGTTCCACAAATTGATAATAAATGGGACCTGGTGTCCAAAAACTAGATTTATGTTGCTTTGACAACGCGTTTCGCGCTCCAGCGCTTTGTCACAGTCGTAGGATAAAGGCAACTAAGAGATTTTAAATAATAAAAGAAGGGTGGAAAAAATTAGGGTGGGAAAATTAACCAAGCTGAGGGGCAGGATAAAACAAACCTCTAGCATTATTGCTCGGAAGATTCACAAGCAATACTGCTGTCATTAGTTCTTCTGAATTTAGTATAACCTGTCCACTTAAAAATACAACTTGTATATAACAACTTCCACAATCATTAAAAATAATAAATTATAATGAATGTCTGCTATAAAACACTTACAATATATAATAAAAAATATATATTATTTTGCACACAATAAATTAAAAAATCACTACACAAAACTGCACGTTTCTAGTTCTTCATTCAACCCCTCCGGGGCGAGCGAATCGAACATGTATATCCAGAACACTTCTCTTTTGCATAAGAGGAAAAATCTCTTGTTTGTAGTTAGTGCTCCTTTAGGGATAGTTTCTATCGCAAAGACCTCCAGGAATTTGATATCTTTATCATGAAAATGATGAAAATGCCGGGGAACACTGTGTTCATCGCACCCCTTGGTGATAAATCTACGGTGGTCACCTATTCTAGCACATAATGCACGAATAGTATGACCCACATAGAAGAGGCTACATGGGCGCCGTAGGACATAAATCACAAAATCCGTAGCGCACGTAATAAATTTCCTGATTTCATAATTTTTACCTAAATTTGTGGTAATTGTCTTAGTCCCATGGACAATGAATTGGCAGGTCAGGCATCCTCTTATTTGCACTAGAAAATGCCTTTCCTGTCATCAAAGTATGACCTAATATCCAGAGGGGATCTGGTTGTTTTGTTTAATATTTTACTGGGTGCCAATAAATTTTTAATAGTGCGAGCTCCTCGGAAAGTGACTTGTGGAACCTCTGGTAGTTCCGGAGCAAAACGTTGATCTAACAATAAACTATTATAGTGTTTTTTTATAATTTTAGATACTGATTTAAATTTATCATTAAAAGTTGAAACAAATCTTACAGTATGATTACTTGGTAATTACTCTCTAGAAGCCTTCTTTCTGAGGGGAGGGTTCATATTGGAAAGAAAAGCTTTGTTAATTAGATCACGTGGATATCCTTTTTCTTTAAACTTTTTTGTCATTGTAGCCCCTTGTTCTATATAATCCTCCACTCTTGAACAGTTCCGTCTCAATCTATTAAATTGTCCACTAGGAATATTACTTTTCCATGTGGGATTATGACAACTTCTAAAGTGGAGATAAGAATTGCCACTAGTAGGCTTAACATGATTTTTTGTAATGATTCTGTTCTGATCGTGAGATAATACTAGATCCAAAAATACGAGTACATGGGGATCCAGTACATGCGTAAAAGACAGACCAAAGGGGTTAGAATTGCAATGGGCCAGAAAGGAGGGGAACAGCTCCGGACCTCCACTCCATGAGTATGACATCATCAATGTATCGGCCAAAATACAGGACGTGTTCAGCAAATGGATTGTTGGCCCAGATACTGTCCTCCTCCCAAAGGCCCATGGTTAGGTTGGCATACACTGGGTCAAAATTCGCCCCATCGCAGTCCCCCTAAGCTGTAAATGAAACTGATCACAAAAAGTAAAATAATTAAGTTTTAAACAAAATTCAGTAGCCTGGATCAAAAATTGTGACTGTAATGAGTTAAAATCTCCACTTTTGGACAGGAAATGTTGTATAGCCTTCAGGCCTACTTCGTGAGGTATGGATGTATAGAGGGAAGTGACATCTAAAGATGCTCACCAATAACCCTCCTCCCACGTGTAGTGTTGAAGGGCGTCAATCACTTCATTTGAGTCCTTAATATATGAAGGCAATTGACACACCAGGGGTTGTAAACAGAAATCAATGTATTTAGATAGCCCATTGATAAAACTATTGGTGCTGTCCACAATTGGTCTTCCCGGAGGATTGACCAATGATTTGTGGACCTTAGGAAGGTGGTAGAAATACGGGGTGCTACATTCTGATGGCAGTATAAATTGTCATTCTTTTTTAGTGAGCACCCCGTTTTCCCATGCCTCCTGTACCAGCGTCTTAAGTTCCAACTGAAATTCTAGTAAAGGGTCAGACCGTAACTTCAGATAAATCTCTGTATCAGCTAGCAGCCGGCTAGCTTTTTTAACATGATCTACACGATTTTGTACCACCAGACTGCCTCCCTTGTCCGCCTGCCTGATGATGATATCTATGTTAGCCATTACATTTTTTAGAGACAGACTCTCTGCTTTATTCAAATTTTGATGTTTCTGGGTATTGGGTTTATCACAGAGTAACAGGAAATCTTTATACACAGCTTGATAATATGTTTCTATGCAAAGGCCTTTCGAATTAGTTGGGAAAAATGTTGATTTGGGTCTAAAGGGAGTGTGTATTACAGATTGTTCCAATCCAGATGTTGGAACATAACCCTCTGTATGACCCTCAGCCCATAGATCCTCAAGGATCTGTACCGCTTCTTCATCCAGTTCCGTGGGGGGAGTAATCTCCGGTATGGGAACCAATACAGATTTTTTCTCACTCTTAATTTTCTGACTAGCCAGAGGATTAGGAGCATAGTGGCGTTTCAATGTTAAGGAACGTATAAAGCGGTGTAGATCCTTACATAGACCAAATTTATTTGGACCTATTGAAGAGGAGAAACCTAAACCCTTCTGAAGCAATAACTCTTCAGAGGGGGTAAGGGTATGGGAGGACAGATTATATATTTTTATTGTACTAACTCCTGTACTTTCCCTGACCTCTCTTTCTTGTTTATACTTCCTAATGGTTCCTCCTCTGTGTCTTCTTCTAGTTTTCTTTTTTCTTTGTTGGCTCTCTTTGGAGGACATGTCTGAAAATTTTGACTGTTGGAAGACATTGTTTGGCTATTTATATCCTGTTGATGATGATCGCCAATACTATCCTGGGATTTGGGCCTGGCTCCTAATAAGATATAATCCTCTAGATCCCGAAATAGAGCACTATAACTAAGACAATTGGGATTGGGTAGTCGGTGGTGAACCAAAAATGGCCTCGTGCAACACAATTGATGGAATTAGTGGTGCTAACAAGGAAGAGGGAGACGGGGATGGGAAAGGGATAAGGTCTATAATGGTAGAGCTTCTTTTGGAGCAGAGTCACGTGTTTTAGCAATGAGAGTGCCTCAAAAAACATGCAAAAATGGCCCAATAAAGAGCAGTGCCAGGACAGGGTTGTCTATAGCACCCAGGGCAAGGATCCAGAATTGCGCCTCATCAACCCACTATTAATGCATGCCATAGAATAGGCATACCACCATGTGTCCATTTTTGCCCCTTTGCTTCACTGCACCCAGGGCAACTGGCCCTCCTGCCTCCCCCTTTTCCTGGCCCTGATAAAGAGCTTTCTATTGACTAAAAAGATAAGAAAAAAGAAATGCTGAAGCCATGTAAAAATGCACAAAAAACTCCTGTATAAGCATTTAAAATGAACACCAGAAAAATGACTAAAGACACTCAGCTTACATGTGAATGGGGTCTACAGGAAAATGTACAGTATAGCAATTGTATAAATGGATAATAACATGTATGGAAGTTTTAGACCAGTGGTTGTCAACTTATGAGCTACAGGGTGCCTCAAATGTGACCCCTGACATCACCAAGGGGCCTTATATAATGTTTAGTATATGTTATGCTTGAGAGGACTTTCAGAAACTGCAGACCTAATAGAGGAAAGGAGGGTCAGAGAGTGTGGACAGGATACATTTTTGGTTGGGGATGTGCTACAGAAGACAATATGAAATTGGGAACATGTTACATGGCATTAGTAGTGCTCGATGCCATTACTCTAATCAATGTTCCCACTACAAGCTGCTGAGGTCCAAGGGCTGCACATCATATACCAAAGGGCCACGGGCTGGGCTCCAAGGCTTTAGATGGACAGCACTGCGGTGCAATAGAGGCAATCTGGCTAACAGTACACTCCCTGCTTCCATTCTGAGCCCTGTTACGGGGAAGACTGACAGAAGGCAATATAAAGACAGGTTTAAATACTTCCACCAGCTATATATAAAATAGAATATCTTTTTTTGTTTTTGTTTATCTAAGCACTACAAAAAAATTAAATTGCAGCTTACCAGACTTTAGGTGTGGGGGCTACATTAGATTTTTTTTCTGCCTTTTTCTCATTTATCTATTACCTGAGGATCCTGCCAGTAACATGTGCTCATTAACCATAATGTATCTATAAGGGAACTGTGTTGTCACCCTAGGACAGGACTACAGAACACCTTTCCTTTCCACTTCACCACAGCATGGCGGAGGTGCTTTATTGATGTCAACTGTGGGGGATTTGCTGGCACAGTCCCTTGTCTATTTGTTCCAAACCAATAATGCAGTGTCAAATGGTTGCATACTGAGATCACAGCATCACCCTTATTTATGTTATTTGTGTGGGACCATGACCACAAGTGGATACTTCCCACATAATTAGGGTGGGACCTTTAGGAAAGCGGGTGTGATCTTAGTAGAACCACCCTGGAAGGAGGGCATGATATGTGTGGGTCCTGGGCAGGATGTTATTGTTTTGGGGAACGTTTGTTTCTAGTCAGTAATGATAACTGGGGACAATGCTAACTGATAACAGTGCGACAGAGGCATAGTGCACAAGAATCTCATGGGATTTCTGGCAGGAAACTGAACATGGTATACTTAAAGTAGAACTATAGGCAAAACTTATTTTTTTTTAGTTTTGGATAGAGCAATGGAGGGTTATAACCCCCATCAGATTTTTTGTTTCAACATCTATATCCCATTGAGGAGATTTCCCTTCACTTCCTGTTCCGTAGCCAAACAGATAGTGAGAGGAAATTCCTGCAAATCAAGGGAATCTCTTGGGGACCCCCAGGTCACTAGAAGTAGTTTCCACATGAGAAGATGTCCCCTCTATTACTTTTCTGGGGACAATCCAAAATTTGGGATTTTCTTTTACTTTGACTCTCAGTGATAATGGTAAACAGGACAAATAGAGAGGGTGAATCTCCCTAACAAGGGCACAGCCAGCAATAAATACTGATGTGTTTTAATCCCTCTCTAATCTATCCAAAACTAAAAAAAAGTTTTGCCTTCAGTTATACTTTAAAGCGGACCGGATAGACTAAGGCTCTGTACACTGCCTTAGTCTATCTGGTCTTTTTTGGCTTTTTATTACATTCTTTTAACTTTAGGTCTGAACCTGTCCACCCGCCACTATTCTTGCCTAGGCAAAAATTTTCTAGTTGCCTCAGCCTCCGTTGGACAGCAACATTGTTAATCTGTGAGGGTGTTAGATATACAAGCAGATAGACTAATGCCGCGTACACACAATCGGAATTTCAGCCCGCAAAGGACCGATGAGAGTTTTTCGTCGGAAAATGCGACCGTGTGTATGCTCCATCTGACTTTCACTGGCCGAATTCCAGCCAGCAAAAGATTGGGAGCATGTTCTCAATTTTTCGGTCGGAAAAAGGTAGTATCCGAAAATGCATTCCTCTGTAGCAATTCCGATGCTCAAAATTCCTAAGCATGCTCGGAAACAATTCGACGCATGCTCGGAAACAATTCGACGCATGCTTGGAAGCATTGAACTTCATTTTCTCGGCTCGTCGTAGTGTTGTACGGAACCGCGTTCTTGACGGTCCTAAGTTCAGCAAACTTTTGCGTGACCATGTGTATGCAAGGCAAACTTGAGCGAAATCCTGTTGGAAGAGCCGTTGAGAAGTCCGATCGTGTGTACGGGGCATAACACTTAACTCCAGCTAAAGCCGAGTACACATGAGCTAAATGCATCGGCCAGTTCAATAGAAACATTCGGCCCATGTCATAGCTCCCAAGTGTCACTGATTTCAAGGGATTGTCCCTGATTTGGAACAATGTCCCTCTGTCCCTCTTTCCTCCTCATTTGTCCCTCATTTTGGTCTGATCTATATAGTTGTATATACAATGCACTATTTATCTTTCAAAAAGTTTTTCCTAGTGCTAAACCTTTCAACCAATTTCCAAATTGCTGCATTTGTAAATTTCAAAAGCCATTATAAAGGAATAATATAGTGAAAAAGTATTTGTGGGTTTAACTAATAGTTGTTTTTGTATAATTCTCCTTTAAGGGGGTATGGCAGGAGGTACGTCCTATGCCTACATATTTTTGCCTATAGGTGTCCCTTGTTCCCATCTCAAAAACTTGGGATTCCATGTGTACTGGAGTTGGTCCAACAGAAACCGGCCGTTCGGTCAGCTTCTGTTGAAGTGGCATGACCAGAAAAAGGTCTGTCGATTGCCTCCCGATCTGCACTCTCAGCCAATGTTGGGATTCCATGTGTACTGGAGTCGGTCCGACAGAAGCCAGACATTCGGGCCAGCTTCTATTGAAGTGGCATGACCGGAAAAAGGTCTGCTGATTGTCTCACGATCAATACTCTCAGCCAATGTTGGGATTCCATGTGTACTGGAGTCCGTCCGACAGAAGCCGGACATTCGGCCAGCTTCTATTGAAGTGGCATGACCTGAAAAAGGTCTGCTGATTGCCTCCCAGTCAATGCTCTCAGCCAATGTTGGGATTCCATGTGTACTGGAGTCGGTCCAACAGAAGCTGGACATTCGGCCAGCTTCTGTTGAAGTGTCATGACCTGAAAAAGGTCTTCCAATCGCCTCCCAATAAGCGCTCTCAGCCAATGGCTGAGAGCGCTGACCAGAGTGTTCTGGTGGGGCGCCATGCCAGAACATAATAGCACCGCAGAGGAGATAGCTGTACTAACATTGGATAGTTAGCACAGCGGCTCCTCAGAACATAATAGCACAGCAGGGGAGATTGCTGTACTAATGTCGGATAGTTCATACAGCGGCTCCTCCTAAGCTGTCAGTTTTTTTTATCATTCAGCCCAGCTGGGTTGAACAGAAGAAAACTACTGAACTGGGCTTAACACATTGTAAACAGTCACAGCAAACAGTTTTTCCCTTTTGGGATAAAGGTTTTGCATAAATAAATAAAAGCTGAACATTATAAGCACCCCTGGCAGTGTTACATGGTTTTATCTCAACCCCGTAACTGCTAAATCTGCAGGACAGCTTGTTCTGTTGAAAATCAGCGCTTTAAAGCGGGGGTCCACCTATCTATCATTTTTTTTTTTTTTGAGTTCATTCACAAACTTTTCTTCTCAGCATTACATACTCACATATTGTGTGTAATATGTCCGCCTGTGTCAGATTTCGTTGGAAAGAATAACTTATATTATTCACTGCAGGCGGTTTCCATCTTCATTGTGGGCATTTGAAGCCCACAAGCATTTATTTCCTGGATGTGGTGAATGCTGTGCTCCCAGCATTCCCCGCTCGTTCCCGCACATGCTCAGTGGCATCCTGGGAAGCCTGAGACTAGCTCACAGGAGTCTGGGAGAGGCTAGAAACACGCCTACTCCCACGGGAGGAGAACCAGGAAGTGCAAAGAAGAATAGAAAAATAAAAGGTAATTACGGCGATTTAAATTTTTTTAAACGGCATGTCAGCATCTAGGCAAGGAAGAGAATACATACAGATATTGTTCAAAATTTGGGTGGAACCCCGCTTTAACTGGCTAGATCACCAGGTGAAAATAAAAGAAGGAAAATCTGAAAAAGTAAACCAATGCAGTCACCACATCTAAGAACTGATAAGCTGTAATATAACACATGTTTGCTGTTGGGTTTAAAACCGCTTTGAGTTGAGCTTTTAAAAGTTATAAATGGAAATAAAAAAACTAACCAAAAACCATCAAAGCTTTAGGCCTGATGTGAATTTACAATATATAGTATATGTAAAGCGCTGCGTAAATTGATAACGCTATAGAATTACCTGTAATAAATAAATAAAATAAAGCTTCCCTTCGATAAAAGTGGATTTACCAACGCAAAGAAGTGGATCATTAAAACGCAAAGAGAGCTGAATACTCACTGGTGGGGGATCAGTCCAAGCCAGATCAAATCCCCCCTTGGGGCAAATTGATGCGTTCATGACTACTGATAAACACATCCAGACTGCCGACGCAGCACACTGGTAAGAACAGAGTCTGAAAGGAAAGCCACATGAACATAGGAAGAGTATAGAAAGCAGCAGTGCTATCCTCTGAAGCCACTGCCAAGGAAACTGAACATTTTCCTCAATGGTAATAAATCATCATTTAGAAAAATATATTATACACTGGGAAAATTATAACTATTATGATAGTACAAATATAGCATGTGCAGCTATCATAGGTTTAATATGTTATCATTACTTAAACAATGTGGGATATCATACTGGTTATCATTATTTTTCATTTTAAAATTATACGTTAGTACGCCTTGTGACTCTTGCGGTAAAAAGAAAATTTTATACAGATGTGGTAAGTAAAAAAAAAAAAATCATATTTTTTAGATCGATATCATCTGGGAATTGGAGTTGTGTGGACAGCTATTTATTTGACATTCAATTTAGAGAAATTACTCCAATTTTCAAATTAAAACTGATAAAATATATACTCTTTCTGTCTTTGGTTTACATCCTGGGGTTTATGTCTGCAGTGGTCCACATAAAAAGATTATGGGCAATCGCGGTAATCATTTGTGTACTGGTTAGGAAATATATTTTTACAGAATTATATTTAATCATACTGTCAATAGGGAAAATCTATCTTTTCCTCTGTTGCACATACAATATATACTCAAGGATAAATAAGCTGTCTTTTGCATGACTGAGACGTGGAAAAGGACTGGAAATGAGTTGTGAAATGAATTATGGCAATGCACATATAAGCAGGTTAGGCCAAATAGCCAGTTAGGCTCTGTCCCGGCCAGGAGGGAGGTAATGCCTTTCCAAGTCCTTTGCTTATGGGCTGGTATCCTTGGGTCTGACCTACTGGTCCTGTAAGATATAAAAGGGACCATGATCCAGAACCCGAGGGGCGAGGAGCCATCCCAGTTTCCACCCTGTTCCTTCCAGGCTGCCAGAGGATTTGCCAAGGAATGGGGCAGTGAGGATTCCCTAGGGCTTTTGGTGGTCTCCAAGAGCCTGATCATGAGAAGAATGCTGCCATGTAAAACCTGGGGTTTGCCCGAACACAACAGCACTGGACTGTGCCTGTGAAGGACTTACAACTGCAATAGAATGCCTCTGAAGGACTTATAATTGCTGGACTTCAAGAAAAGAAAATGGCTATGCGCCTAGTGATATGGGGCGGTAAGTGTCCCTGGACAACAGTCTATGACAGGGGTCTCCAAACTATGGCCCTCCAGTTTTTCAGGAACTACAACTCCTATCATGCCTATTCATGTCTGTGAATGTCAGAGTTTTACAATGCCTCATGGGACGTGTAATTCCGCAACAGTTTGGAGATCCCTGGTCTATGATATGATTCCAACTATGAGAGCACATAAAGAGAGGTGGTCCACAATAGGCAGCTTGTCCGAGAGTAGAAGCTTTCCCCTTGAGGCTATAAACAACAAAAAAGGACAAGTGCCTCTAAGTATAGTATCTTGCATAATATTTATTAAAAAGACAAATTGCTAACCACTCACATTTGCGTTCTCCTCACGCCGTCCAGTGAAGCAGGGGGGCTGGACACTCAGAGCCAGAGGGGACAAAGGAAGCCAGAGACTGAGCAGGGCTGTGGAGCGCAATGTGAACTGCAAAGCTGACAGAAAACGATCCTCAACAGGAATTACGCAACGTGTTTCGGAGTTTGTGTGGTACACCAAGAGGTGTATTGGCACACCCCTTTGTCAAGCTCTGAATGTCTAGTCTCCCTCTTTCACTGGATGGCATGTGGAGAACGAGGATGTCATTCTAATAGAAGCCAGCACCATAGATGTCCTCTAAAATTCTGACATGCCTGCATTTACCTTGCACCATGTGAGTGGTTAGCAATTTGTCTTTTTAAATATGTCATGCAAGATATTACACTTAGAGGCGCTTGTCCTCTCTTGTTGTTTAATTGCTGGACTTCACCTTTGCAGGTATGCCGGGGCAGCACAAGCCTGTAGTTAGAAGTAGGGACGAAGGAAAAATCCTGTCCTATGTTGGATTTTGAGATGTTCATTTTGCACTTTTCTAAGTAAAGTATTGAAACGTTGTCCTTGCCTGGTCTGAAGTTACTGAAAGGGGTGTATTACAAGTAACCGACACACACAGTTCACTGAGTGGGGCTTAACACATTGGGGAATGAAGACTTCGGTATGGAGTGGAGTAGTGTGAAGACACAAGTGGTTACTTGGTGTAATGAAAGTTTTACAGCAGCGTGTTGATAGCGTGTACCTGTTATAGGTGGAGCGGCCTCTAGCAGCGAGGGAAATGTTGTCGGCACCCTTTCCGTTAGCGATCTGTCTCCCAGAGCTACGGGAGCAGATTCGCATCGCAGAGGTTCCTATCCTGTACAGAGGTACGGAAGTTCAAGAGTTAAGCTGGTTAAAAGCTGCAGATACGCACCTGTAACAAATAAGAGTGCTTTTTTGTTCTGCAGCTAGGGGGAGATCTATATGTCAACATGTTTACTATATTTAGGCGTATCCCTAAGGGCTCAATTAGTCACACACACCAGCCCTCTGAAGAGCAATCTGCAGTGGATCACTCTTCAGATGGCATTTGACAGGTGTCAAGGAAGCGTTATGTCAACTCCTCGCTGCTTGTTTTGAAATTTGAAAAAATTCAAGGACTGTAACTAGATCAGTATTTGTACCCACGTGAATTTTCAAAGGGGAGGAAATCTACCTCCAATTTTATAGGGATGAATTATATTTAAAGTGAAACTTTACTCTCTAAAACAACATTGACTATGTTTAATCCTTATGTTGCTAGCATTAGTAAATAGATAAGAAAGTATAGTGTATTTACTTTTTTAATCTTTTTTTTACATTTCTTCTGTAGCACCCTCTAGTAAGTGCTACTAGAATGAGAGTAGGTGAACTATACTCTGACTCATGCCTAGACTATGAGTCTGTAATTGGGCAAGGGTTATTAATGGTTAGGCCAGCATGACTCATACAGACAGTTCTCTGGTGCCTCCCCCTGAATCTAGAAAGTTGGTGAACATTCTAGATACTAGTGGGCGGAGGTAAGGAGGGGCTGCTCTGCATATTTGGGGGCCCTTAGCTAATCCCCAGGAGTGGGCCTGGCAGGAGACTAAGGAGCCCTTAAATAGGAATGAGGCATGCTGGGACAGGGCATCGGTTGAAAGATGGAGTCTGTCGGTGGTCCTTGCGGGACCCCCGACGGGGAGGAGTTTTACCTCGGGCTGGAGATCGGGTGGCTGGCCTGGAAGGATCCTACAACAGGAGGCAGTTGGAGGAGAACCTTCCGGAGAGGCAGCAGGAGCAAAGAGAGACAGAGTGAGTAGATCAGCATGGTGCGGGGACAGACAAGGGGAGAGACTGCCGGCTGATGGCGTTGTGCTAAGTCTTCATCTAACCTTGCCCTGGGAAGTCTCCAGTGTGCCAGTGGGGCAGGACTGTGGTGCAGAGCATCAGTCAGGAGGACAATGAAGAAGAAGCAGCCAGGTAGGCTAGCATTTCCGCAAGCAGTAGAACTGGGATCAGTTTCTACAGGGAAGCAGAAGGCGTTGTATGATGCAGTTCACTCTACGTGTGCTACTTTTCAGGGAACTGAGAGTTCCTAGCCTGTAAGGGGCTTTTGCTAAACTAACATTGACACTGTTAGTTCCAAAAAGGAGTAAATTTAGCGGAGCTGTGCAAGGATCATGTTTTGTGTAGGAGGAAGAAGAGGAGCTGTAAATAAGGAGGAATTCGTCCCTGGATTTTCTGTTGTTGTCAAGTTGGGCATCACATAAATCCCTAACCCCATCCAAGTTATCATGCCCTCAATAAAACAACAAACAAAACTCAAGGCTTGTCATGATTACATATCGCAAACACTATTTTTACTTACATTTTCCCCTATAATATATATTTTATTTATCGTTCTGGAAAGGTACATATGCTAGGATTGTTCTTTTGATATTGGGTTATCTGGTCCACCCCTTATTTAAATATGCCTTTATACCATACATTTCTTTATATTATGTATGTTATACTTTAGCTACTAAATAAGTCTCTACCTTGCGCTCAATATTTTTTAACGTTTATTTAAAATCTTTTATCTGCCTGTTTTTATCTACCGTATGTTCTTAGACTGCAGTTACTATCTTCCACTAGGGGTTAACCTCTATTAGTTTAGCTACCAAGTGTCCCTCTTTTTCAGACATTTTCTTGTATCTTTATACACACACCAGGAGGATTTAAAAAGAGTGTCCCCTTTTCTTTCACACCAGGAGGATTGGTGATTGCCGGTTTTCTTGTTGTATTGGGCATGCGCAAACTCCTGAGCACAGTGTGCATGCGCAAACACCCGTGTGCCATTTTCTCATAGCATTATACACACACCAGAAGGATAGGTGATTGCCATTTTTCTTTTTGAATTGTGCCTGAGCGAACTCCCGTGCACAGTGCGTGTGTGCAGACTCCCATGCGCAATGCGCACACGCGAACACGGACTCCAGCACACGGTGCGCATGCTCAAACCGGAACAATGTACAGCTATTACCATTTTTTTTTTCATATAAAGATACCCTGCCACTGCCACTTGGCTTCCCTCCAGGTGAAGTCATGTGCGTCGGTGGCGTAATGCGTAAAGGTTGAGCCTGGCAGTGTGAGAATTCACTGGATTACATGAGATGCTGGATGTTTATTACATGATTGTTTTTACCAAATAAATGTGAGTGTATTTTATGAAGTAAGGTCTGTGCGGTGTTCTGAACATAGTAATCCAGGTACTGCACTATTGGAGGCTGTCCTTTTTCTATGTGTTACCTTTGACCTGCCTGTGAGCTGTGTGGAGCCTTTTTGGAGAGGGAACCCTCTCGCTCTTAAAGGAACCTGAGCACCAGTATCTGGTCCATCAGATTGATCTCCCTTACATGCTTAGTTGACCCTTCTGGGGTCTAAAATGAAGGTGAGCTTGCACTTCACCTGGTGAAAAGAGCACAAGTTGGAAATTGGTGACGCACCTTCGTTGATTTACTAAAGGCAAATAGACTGTGCACTTTGCAAAGTGCAGTTGCGCTCTGCAAGGGCAGTTGCCCAAAAGCTTAGTAAATTAGGCTTCACTTTGCAAAGAACAACCAATCACGTGCAAGGAGAATGTAAAAAAAAGCATTTTTGCTTGCACATAATTGGTTGATGGAAGCCAGCAGAGCTTCCCCTCATTTAGTGAGCACTGGAGCAACTGCTCTTGCATAGAGCAACTGCCCCTTGCAAAGTGCACAGTTTGTTTGCCTTTAGTAAATCAACCCCAATGCGTGTTTTTTTTGTGAAGCACTTTATTGAATGGAGACTTTCTCAATTACACAATTAATAAGAATGTAGCCATGCTTTGCTAATATAAGGCATTACAGTTGGTATGGTTGTAAATGAGTTTGGCTCCCTCTAGTGTCCGTTTAGTGCTATTAAGACTTTGTTTAGTTTCTGTGAAGTAGTGCGACAAAACATTGTGGGAGATGTAGTTAATGAGGAAGTGACTCATGTGTTAACTTAGTTTGGGAACTACTAAACCCACAATGCCAAGTCACAGGCCCACAAGGCCAAGTTACTGTGCTGCATGCTGGGAGCAGGAATAAAAGGGACAGCACGGCCATCTATCAGTCTCTTGGGACGCCATTCAATACCTGCCTGCAGTGAGGTCTGTGTGTGTGACCGGGAGACTGCAGCCTGTACGGCGCCGAGTGGAATCGATCGGCCTCTGAGGTGTTCCAGAGCACAGCCGGCTGACCTAGCGAGCGGATGGACCTGAGGAACCAGAGTCTTTGGTGGTTTCCTGCATTTCAGCCACCAGCAATCCGGAGGAGCGGTGCAGCATGACGGCACCATTTTGGATCAGACTGAGACATCAGGAACGGAGTTCGGACGGAGTCTTACAGTTCTGGGTCTAATGTGGTGAGAAGGGCACTTGCCCAGTCCAGTAAAGTGCATTGTTTGCTAAGTGAGTTATTTACAGACTGCTAGTGAGACCTGTAGTTCCACAGAAGTGATTCTACTTATGCACAGGCCACATACAGTGGAACTCTGGGGATCGTTATCCCCTGCACTGTAGAGTCAGTACAGTTGAACCTCGCATTACGAGCATAATCCGTTCCAGGAGTATGCTCTTAATCCAAAGTACTCGCATATAAAAGCGAGTTTTCCCATTGAAGTCGATGGAAATGAAAATAATTTGTTCCGCATTGACTTCAATGGGATGCAATACCGCATGCGGCCAGAGGTGGGGGAGGGCGCTGGAGAGCCTCGGAAAGGGCCAGAAAGGCCCGAGGACACGTCGGCTGACTTCGGCAAACGTCGGAAAGGCTTGGGAATGGAGTATTGCTGTGTATTTCCGAGCATTGCCGAACGGCGGCGATCAGCTGCGATTGTCGCTTTTCGACTCTGTGTGTTACAAGTATTCTGTTTCTTCATTTAAAACCGTTATCAACGCACCAATTATTCTACAGTTTGCCTTTTCTCTGTTTCCCTTTGGATTACAAATACTACAGTTTAAATAACAGGCTAGCTGAAGAATAACTGAAGACAAGGAACTTTTATCATCTTCTGCAAAGCATCACGGTTCTACTTTATATTTTGAACGTTGAATTGCAGCCTAGGGGGGAGCCCTTGAGTACAGGATACATATATGTTGCATTGTATTATCGCTTGTGAGAAGTATTATAGTGCAGTTTGGTGTGTGAATTGAGGTCTCAGGGAGAAGGTGATTAATATAAGTTTTGGGGGATATTGACCATTTGTCTCACTGCGTACTTGTCTGCATATACCACTCTATGGTAACTACTGAATCTGCTATTTTCACAGTTACACTGATTGTTATCAACTGCCACTTATTCTTCATGTTTAATTGCATTGTTCATGTGTTCAATATCCACTCCAGTACATTTTCTAAGTGGTTCAGCGACTTTGTGTGTGGATTTTATTGATAGCATCCTATTACAGCATGGAACCCGAGGTGTCAGAGGTAAGAGAGGATCTGCAGAGTCGGGGTAGCCAGTGGGGTATAGATTCAATCAGCAGTCCCCGTGGGGGTACCGCTACAAGAAGATTTACTATTCAAACTCAATTCCTATTGGACTTTCATTGCACCATTCATCATTTTATATATGTGTTCATTGATATAATATAGTTTGCACTGGCACTTTATCTTTATGTTTATATTTATAGTTACTCATTGTCACTTTTTAGTCATTACCATATTTTGTTATTGAGGCAGCGCAATCACATATTTTCAAATTAAAACTCAAGGAGTGTTCTCCTGTGTTTGGATCCATGTTGAAAAAGTGACTGGTTGTGCAGCAGTGAGGGACCCTAACATTTGCAATTCCTAAGGGGTAGTGCTACACTTCAGTTAATTGGTTGCCTAGGCCTGGTTTTCAGGATGTCATCCTGAGACTGTTCAGGAGGGTTTTTCTCAGCTTACCTGAGCTAAGGGTAGATGGATTCCAGGAAGTAAATGCTACATGAATCATCCTGCCCTTACTCAAGATGGCCACAGGCAGAAATGCTAGGGGGTGTTTTTCAAAGTGATTTCTTAGGAAATAAACGCATGGAGACATGTATGAGTGGGTGAGTTTGCTTTGAATATTAAAAATGAATTAAATAGCATATTTGGTTTGTGATGCTCAGATATAGTGTAGTCCCACTTTAAGTCTGCATGAATAAAAGAATAAAGAATGAACATTTCCAGACATCTCAAGTCTCCTGCGAGGTGCGGGAGCCTCCCGCATTTTGGGGGGAGCCTCCCGGACACCCGCAAGTGCTGCCCGATATCCCGGCTGCGGGACTGATCCTGGATTGTCCCCTGGTTCACAGCCGGGGATGATAAGTGCAGCAGGAAGGACAGCTGTGAACACCGATCTCCCTGTATAGCTGACACCCGCTTCTCCTTCTCTCCCTCCCGTGGCTGTTGGCTAAAAAGCTATACAGGGAGATGGGTGATCACAGCTGTCCCTTTTGCTGCACCGATCATCCTTGACTGTTCCCTGTATCCTCCTCCTCCAGCCCCCCTCTGTGTCTTCTACGGCTCCCTTCCTGTCCTTCACCCGGCTCTCTGTCCTCCTCCTCCAGCCCCCCTCCGTGTCCTTCACCCAGCTCTCTGTCCTCCTCCTCCAGCCCCCCTCCGTGTCCTTCACCCGGCTCTCTGTCCTCCTCCTCCAGCCCCCTCCGTGTCCTTCACCCGGCTCTCTGTCCTCCTCCTCCAGCCCCCTCCGTGTCCTTCACCCGGCTCTCTGTCCTCCTCCTCCAGCCCCCTCCGTGTCCTTCACCCGGCTCTCTGTCCTCCTCCTCCAGCCCCCTCCGTGTCCTTCACCCGGCTCTCTGTCCTCCTCCTCCAGCCCCCTCCGTGTCCTTCACCCGGCTCTCTGTCCTCCTCCTCCAGCCCCCTCCGTGTCCTTCACCCGGCTCTCTGTCCTCCTCCTCCAGCCCCCTCCGTGTCCTTCACCCGGCTCTCTGTCCTCCTCCTCCAGCCCCCTCCGTGTCCTTCACCCGGCTCTCTGTCCTCCTCCTCCAGCCCCCTCCGTGTCCTTCACCCGGCTCTCTGTCCTCCTCCTCCAGCCCCCTCCGTGTCCTTCACCCGGCTCTCTGTCCTCCTCCTCCAGCCCCCTCCGTGTCCTTCACCCGGCTCTCTGTCCTCCTCCTCCAGCCCCCTCCGTGTCCTTCACCCGGCTCTCTGTCCTCCTCCTCCAGCCCCCTCCGTGTCCTTCACCCGGCTCTCTGTCCTCCTCCTCCAGCCCCCTCCGTGTCCTTCACCCGGCTCTCTGTCCTCCTCCTCCAGCCCCCCTCCGTGTCCTTCACCCGGCTCTCTGTCCTCCTCCTCCAGCCCCCCTCCGCGTCCTTCACCCGGCTCTCTGTCCTCCTCCTCCAGCCCCCTCCGTGTCCATTACCCGGCTCTCTGTCCTCCTCCAGCCCCCTCCGTGTCCATTACCCGGCTCTCTGTCCTCCTCCTCCAGCCCCCCTCCGCGTCCTTCACCCGGCTCTCTGTCCTCCTCCTCCAGCCCCCTCCGTGTCCATTACCCGGCTCTCTGTCCTCCTCCAGCCCCCTCCCCCCCCGTGCCCTTCACCCCCCCCCCTTCTTCACCGGCTCCCTGTCCTCCTCCTCTGCCCCCATCCCCCACAGCCGGCTTCCCTCCTCTCCCAGCTGCGGGGATCTGTCAGGATGGTGAGCGGAGGAAGGGACCGTTCATTTACCGGCCCCTGCCTTTTCTGAAATGGACACAGTGAGCGAGATCACTCCTGTGTCCTGTGAAAACTGGGCAGGGTAACCTGTGTGTTTATGAATGAACAGGAGCCGCTGTCTTCTGTCCATTCATCTTCAATGCTGAGAAAGGGTCTGGGGAATCAATGTCCCTTTCCATGTCTCAAAGAGGAGATGTCAGGGGTCTGTTTAGACCCCTGATATCTCACCAAAGCCCCCCCCCCCCCAACAGAGTTGATTAAAAAAAATGCAAAAAATATTTAAAAATAAATAAAATTGTAAACAAAAATGATAAAAAATTACATTATAAAAAATATATAAAATAAAAAACTACTGACACTACCCGCTGCCCTACCAACACTATCCAATGCCCCAACCCCTTCCCCCCAAAAAGCATTGTGAACAAAAAAAATAAACAATTTAAAAAAACAATATGAAAAATAAAATCAACTGACACCATCCACTGCCCTGCTGACACCGTCCACTGCCCTACTGACACTGTCCACTGCTCTACTGACACCGTCCACTGCTCTACTGACACCGTCCACTGCTCTACTGACACCGTCCACTGCCCTACTGACACCGTCCACTGCTCTACTGACACCGTCCACTGCTCTACTGACACCGTCCACTGCTCTACTGACACCATCCACTGCCCTACTGACACCGTCCACTGCTCTACTGACACCGTCCACTGCTCTACTGACACCATCCACTGCCCTACTGACACCGTCCACTGCTCTACTGACACTGTCCACTGCTCTACTGACACCATCCACTGCCCTACTGACACCGTCCACTGCCCTACTGACACCGTCCACTGCCCTACTGACACCGTCCACTGCTCTACTGACACCGTCCACTGCCCTACTGACACCGTCCACTGCTCTACTGACACCATCCACTGCCCTACTGACACCGTCCACTGCTCTACTGACATCGTCCACTGCCCTACTGACACCATCCACTGCTCTACTGACAACATCACCGCCACATACTCCTAACCCCCTTCCCCAGAAGCACTGTGAAAAAAAATTTTTAAAAATGATTTAAAGAAAATAATTAACAAAAACATTGTAAAAAAAAGAGAAAATAATAAAAACAAAAAACTACTGACACACTGCTCTACTGACACTGTCCACTACCCCACCCCAAATCATTGTGAAAAACAAAAAATAAAAAAATAAATTGTAAAATAATTAAAAAAATACAATTGTAAAAGAAAAAAAATTATTAAAAATAAAGAACTACTGACACCGTCCACTGCCCTACTGACACCACCCTCCACACCCTCTGCTGTAAGTCATCTCAGACTCTATTAAACCACACCCCATTTAAGCCACGCCCAATATGTAGCACGGTTTAAGCCACGCCCACGTTCCTGAAATGAGTTTTTAGAGGTTGGGATGTCTGCATTTCATCACTTGGGGTCTGTACCTACCGTATGTATCTGATAAGAGGTCACTGCAAGGTTTGCAGAGATTTGTGGTCATGGTGGCAGCACAATAAACATCAATAAAGAGGATATTTTGTTGAAATTAATTCCCCCCCCAAAAAAAATCTTTACTTTTTAAATTGATCCTCATATGCAATTTTTTTCAGACTTAAAACTTATCCACTCCCCCACTGGCTGACATTTATTCACTGGCTGAACGTCAATACTATCAACACTTCTTATCCATTATATTCTGTGACTCCTAAAATATGTCAACATGTTGCAATGTTTTCTACACATGCAATTTATTCAGTATATTTGTACATGAATCAAGCTGTCATCTTTTTTAATAAAATAATTCAACTACTTAAATTGTAAAGGCAGATTTAAAGGCCACATATGTTTTCAACAAAGTTTTAAAGGTAGGCTTCTATTAAATAGAATAATTTTGTATATTAATTGACTCAGGGGACATAGGGGTTGATTTACTAAAGGCAAAGTGCAGTTGCTCCAGAGTTTAGAAAATGAGGTAAAGCTTCACTTTGCAAAGAATACCCAATCATGAGCAAGAATTAAAAAAAAAGCATTTTTGCTTGCACATGATTGGATGATGGAAGTCAGCAGAGCTTTCCCTCATTTACTAAGCTCTGGAGTAACTGCAAAATGCACAGTCTATTTGTCTTTAGTACATAGTACTCTATGTACTAAGTCATGTAAGCTAGAATTTGTCTATTGCAAACCTCTTCTAAACTTAATTCTAGCGTTTAGCTGCTTTGACTTTATGGGCATTCCACCAGAAATGATTAATCTGATACTCATGCAGAGCGAACCTTGTAACCTCCATGTTATGAACAAGAAGACCCCTTTTCTGTCACTACATCCTGGAGCCCTTTAAGTGGCATTATATCTGAAAGGAGGGGGTTCTGTCTTAAACTGGGCATAATCCCAAATTAATTGTAAAGTGCCACAACCCTGTATTGTAAATTTCTAGTAATGTATTGCTAAAGATGAGATTTTTGAGGCACAATTATTAAAAAAGAGTTGAAGCTGTTATAGCTGCAAAGGGTGGGCCAACTCAATATTGAACCCTACAGACTAAGACTGGGATGCCAAGGCATGTGCATGTAAAGGCAGGCGTCCCAATATATTTGGTAATTTAGTGTATGTGGGGCTGATAATTTGTCATGATGTGCTGACTTTTGTAAGCTTAAACCAGTCAAATTACTTGTTATGGGTATTGTCAGCGTCTCCATATTGTGTTTATACTGTTTAACCTCTTGCCGATCAGCCGCTGCAGTTATACTGCGGCAAGTTGGCTCGGCTGCGCGAATCGCCGTAGGTGTACATTCTTTATTCAATTAAGTATTAATACATACTAATATACCATACAATACTACATAAAATAGATCCATGATACAATCTTATTCATCGGATTAACCAAAACATTTTGTGATATACATATATGCTGGTCTTTTGTGTCCCAACGCGTTTAATGCAATACTCCACTTCTTCAGGACTCAGGAACCATCAGTCTAGTATTGTATCAAAATTAATCTGAGTAAAAACAAATTGCCAGAGTCCACCACTTGCTAGTGTAAGGAAGGGATCTGTGTTCATAGCGTTATGCAAAATCCTCCAGTTTATATTAGGGGCATCTGATATCAAAAGACAGAAACTTCAATGTATCCTGCCCTAGGCGGTTGTACCATGGGTGCTAGTTACAGGATGTAGTAATCAACTCCAGGAGATATACAGTATAAAAAAAGCATGCAGGCTAGCAGTGGATCCTCCAACTTTATCCACAGTCCTTATTTCAGAAAGACACAACTTCATTTTCAGCTTCTCAGTAAGTCCTGTCCTAGATAGCTATAACTAAGATGCAGGTTACAAGGGTACAGCCATAGATTCCAGACCATGTATATAAATTGTATTGCAGTACAAACTGGAAGTAGATCTTCTAAATGAACCCACAGTCCTTTCACCAGCACAATGTGCACATAGCAATCTCCTTGGGGGGTAAAACCCAGGAGCTCTTACTCAATTTTGATACAGTACTAGACTGGCCTCTCCTGAAGAAGTGGAGTATTCCGTAAAACGCGTCGGCCCACAAAAGACCAGCATATATGTCTATCACTTTTACAAAATGTTTTGGTGAAACCGATGAATAAGATTGTATCATGGATCTAGTTTATGGAATATTGTATTGGTTTATTAGTAGGTTTTTATATTTAATTGAATAAAGAAAGTATATTTTTTAATAGTTGTGCCTCAGAAATCCCATCAAACTGGGCATAGATGACTCATGCAAAGGCCAGGATGAATTTGAATGATATATTCAAACAGTTCCAACAGTACACAGCCAGGCCTAGTGGGTGGGCACAGCCGACCAAGGCCATTTACGAAATAGTAGCAGAGATGCGTATCCTGGGACGATGCTGACAGCTTCTGTCAAGAGTGGCAGGAATGTGGCCTGGCGGATCTGTGTCCAAATGGGAGGTTTCCGGAGTGGAGATAGCATGGTCCCTGCACTTTCTCTACTCCTCTGGAACCTCTCCCTAGCACTATGAGCTGTCCCTGCCAGACAGGGAACCTGTCCCTATACTAGCCACTTGCACAAAGTTTGCCGATCCCGGGAGTCAGAGTCTTAAATGGACGCTGCCCTGACCCAAGATGGCCACCAAGGTCACACAGGGTGCCAGCGTCCAATCGGAAAGCTATCTCCCTGGTGACTGCAAGAAGTCATAGAGGAACCAAGTTCCTCACAACCTCCTTCCCCTACTGCACTGCCGCTTCAGTCGAGCGCCTACAGTGGGGAGTACAGACTGCATCTGCCTACAGGCTGATCAGGATAAACTTTCCAACAATCCCATTCATCAGACAACAATCTAATGATCAGCTTCTGTTCAACAGGCATGGTCACAAATGGATCAAATTGTGGCAAGTCCCTGGTGAAACAAGTATTAGGTGCCAGTGGCCTCTGCATGTTAATCAGAAAAGGTTACAATTATCTTAAGGTTTTTCCAGCTTTAATAGTAAACTCTCAAAAATATTTTACTCAAAGTAGCAAAAAAAAAAAAAAATTCTGGAAAACTTCTCTTCCTCAGAGAATTGTGATTAAAGAAGCAGTTTCATAACTTTCCCCATCACATGGGGGTTATGAGAGTAGAAGTCCAACACTTTCACCTTAGAATCTTAAGGCGTGTTCCTAATTAACCCAAGTCTCCAGCCAATAACATATCACTGGTGTGCAGAATCCCTCAATATTCTTGGAACGGCGGGGGATCGAGAGTTGTGTTTGTGAACATGTGTCAAAATCGGAATCATGTCATCATAACAAAACCGTGGCTAGGATTACTGGTCCCCTCCCTAAGAAATAAACAAAGCTGCTTCACTTGATGTTTATATTCATGAAGAGCCTTGGCTTTGTCCATGATGGTCAGTTACAGGCTGTTTGATGGTTAAGTCCAGACATATTCTTCTTTCTAGTTATAATGCTTAAAGAACATCTAATGCTGACAATTTTTTATTGTTGTCACCAGTGGCGAGATTTTCTAGTGGTGACATTCTAATTTAATTTAAGGGAACATCCAACATATTCAGTTGTCAACAGAAAAAAAAACACATGGGAAATCTTCCAATGAGAACTTTTGCCCTAGTGACAGCTGTATAGGAAGGGATTCCCCTAGCTTTGGAGAGATTCCCTTTCACTTTCTGTTGTACCTACCTGACAGATAGTGAAGGGGAAGTCTCTTGAATAGGACAACAATGACTAAAAAAACATGAGATTAGTTTATTCAGAGATTAGTCTATTTAATTCCCAGTGAAAGGACTTTGCTTGGACTGTCCCTCAGGAAAAGATTAACCTCCTCAAGTTGCTACAGGCTCATCGTTCTATAGAAGATATGTCCTCTTATTTGTACATAGTTTTGGAGTATCCCACTCAATTCCCTAACCGCCCAAGTTACCAAAATCAAAAAGAATACCCCTGGACTGTCCAGTGAGCCAAAGAGTGACCGCGACTGTGTGCCTGGCTGTAGGACTCCGGGCAATCTATTAAGTGGCTCCTTCGGGGGTAGCACTGCATAGCAATTCCCTACTATATTTAAATTTAAAAAAACTAATTTTTAGCTATAATAAATAGTGCATTCCAGTCAAAAGTTAAGAAAGCCTTCAGATGCACAAAGGTTGCAACTCCTTTCTGCTAAGATCTTGAGTTTTTCACCTAGGCATTGCAGTACTGCACCAGTTCACCCACTCCTGTTGTCAGCAGTCTGGTGATCAGGGAGCAGCTACTTCCAATACAGGACAGAATTTTCCAACCACACCCACTGCAGGCTCCCAGCCAAATGTCCAAAAATTCCAGTGACCCTTTACAAGAAAACACGTAAGACTTAAAGACCAATGACATACGCATGTATCTGGCTCCAGCCTCCTCCATTCAAAAACATCTGGAAATTTTTTTTTAAGTTTTTTTAATTTACTTATTTATTTTTGTGCTGCAGGGCAACAATTCCTTCTTTTCTAGAAGAGAATGATGTTGTGCATGCATGCACAGATGTGCTGAAAGGCTCTACTGGGCTTAGGGGACCGGCGGAGACCGGCAGCACATAATGCTAACAAGAACGGTGCAGTCAAGGAGGTCCAGGACCTCTTTTTCTGCACATGCACATATGTGCCGCTGGCTCTTCCAAGTCCTAAAGGCCGTCAAAAATGGTGGCTCCAGTGGAGGAAGGTGGAGCCAAGTGGACTGAAGTTCCTCTTTAACTACAATGTACTGCAGAAAACATACATGTAGATAAAAGTATTCTGAAATGCATTATAACCTCACTGATTATTTTCATTTATTGCCTGGAATTCAAGTGATGTACAGTAAAACCTTGGATTGGGTGTAACTTGGTCTGAGAGTATTTTGCAAGACAAGTTAAATTTTTTTATAAATTTTGACTTGATAAATGAGTGATGTCTTGATACACGAGTAGCATCATGTCACAACTGAGTATAAAGAGAAGAGAGGCGCAATATGGTTATATTTAGACCCCTTTCACAATGAAGGTGCTTTTCAGGTGTTGACGGATGAAAAACAGACACCCATGTATTCCTATTGGCAAGCGGATGTGAGCGGATGATAATCCGTTCACATCCCCTGACATCTGCCTTCGTTAGCATTCGTTTTTTGAAAGAAGACCCCTGAAATGGACCTAAATGGATGTTAACGGTCCATTTTTAGATTTGTTGTTAGGATGGACAGATGAAGAAAATGGAATGTTAGTGTGAAAGGGGCCTAAGAGTGCTCCAACATGATCATGGGCCCCAACGCCACACAATATCAGGTGTACCAGTGGTAGGAGTTAAAGATGGACTGGGACTTTTATCCCTGAATGATTATAACCTATATCTAGGCCTCCCCTGTAGTTCACGACCTAGGAGGTGTGGATTGTAACTCCTTGAGTCAAGATTTGGGTACTTGTGAGCTTGTGTTTAGTAATACTTGGTTTACAGATTGTCATCAGTGTATTCTATAATGTTACCTTTGTTGCTTTGCTGGACATGTTGCCCACATTAATATTCTTTTATCTAGCCTTGGTGTGTCAGAGGGTGTGGCATTACTGGAATGCCGGAATCGTCATCACCAGGAATCAGGGAACCCATACATCCACAGATCCTACAGGGGTAGATGCTACAACAAAAACTTCAACCAGCTGTTCTGTTGACTGGTTAATTGGTTTAAAAAGGATCATAAAGACTGAGGGAATAAAATGGGGGATAATAAATGTATTTCCCTTAACATCTCTAAGATAGCCATTGACCCCCCATCCATGAGTGAATGCCCAAATACCCCAACAGTTGCTGTATCTGATAGGATGATAGGACTGTTCATCCAATTAATTTCAATTCCGCTCAGTCAATTTTTAAATCTACCTTAGTCAAGCTGGATGGTGCTTGCAGGGCTTCCCACAACACAAATTCAGCCAGTTTAGCTGAACTTGGCTATAATATGAACCCTGTATGGCCAGCCTTAGTTGTTTTATCACCTAGAAATTACAAACTTATACATTTGGCACTTCTGGATTAACTAAACCAATGTCATATATAAAAACTCCCTAATAAATCAAATACCAAAGATAAAAAACATAACTGAAAAGTGCTAATTCTGCAGATATAAACTGGTAAAGTAATCCATCAAATAGTTATCTATCTGTATGAAACCTATTAGAGGTAGGAATAAAATAACAGAAAGAAGAAAGGAAAGAGTAATGAAAAAATTATTTAACTGGTGAAATATTTATTTTGTTAATGTCGCATTTATTTCAGGAAACATGTTTAAAGCTGGAAAATCTCTAACATATATTATCCCTCTCTCTTCACCCTCTTGATCATATTCCTAAATGATCTGACAGATCTAAGATGAAGACATGTGTAGTTTTTCACTGCCTAGCCAAAGTCGGGAAGTATTTAGGCCTTCCAGAAGTCCATACTGTTTCAGTCCATACCCCAAATCCAAAGGGTTGGTTTACTAGGCAAATAGACTGTTTACTTTGCAAAGAATCTCCAACTATGTGCAAGAAAAATAAAAAAGTCAACAGAGCTTCACCTCATTTACTAAGCTCTAGTGAAATTTCCTTGCAAAGTAAACAGTTTATTTTCCTTTAGTAAATCAACCCCTATGTGTATGCACCAAGCCAAGACAGAGCCTTATGGCTGTCCAGAATGCATGGTGCAATCCAGGTACCGGCGCAAGGACCAAGCCAGGTACAGGTGAGTCATTATTCTCTATGGTGGGGCATAACCCATGCACTTGGATTTGTAATGTGCACAGCAGGAGTATGGAGTGTTGCAAGGTTGACACTTGGCCATGGACAGTAAAAAGTTATTGAGCTGTGTCTACATTTGATTTCTGTTGGCTAGGGTTTGTGTACACTGGCATTGCTTTCCTGTATTTGATGGGAGTTTAACAAGCAAATCAATTGCGGCTCACCAGATTTCCATTGACTTCAATGGTTCCGAGGCTGAGTTTTACCTGCTTTAAAGTCCAACTCCCACCCGCCTCCAAGAGTAAAGTATTTCTTACTTGGAAAAGCCTGTTATACATGCATGAGTCCCCCCATCCAGGTTCCTCCCTGATGTTGTTTCCTCCTGCAGGGACCTACAGTGTTGCTTGTTACCCTCAACAGCCGGTCCCCTTCACTCCTATAATTCAGAAGTCGTCTTCAGGATCCTAAGAGGACGCCTCCAATGGCTGGCCAAGTGGAATTGTCCACATCATACAGACAGTGATGTGGACACCCAGAAGAAGAACCTCTGCAGGACATAATTAGTGAGGAGATGGACCTGGCCCTGGATGATAACATGTCTGCAACTTTAGGTAAGTGAAAACAGGGTTTAGAGAGCTTTTTTTGTCAACCTAGTAATCACATATAAAATAGATAAAGGTCGCACTATTCAATCATGTATATACAAATGTAAAAATTAGATGATTAGAACAGTCCAGAAGTGATGTGATAATAAATCCTGATGTTAATTTCTACCATCCACCACTGTAGTGATCTTAAATATCAGTGCCTCCACCAACAGCTAAAAGGCTTGCTTACCAGCTCCTATTGATCCCTCATTACAAGGGATCATTAGCGCTTGTGGCTTTATCCCAGCCAAGGCCTTTCTCCAGGTCCAAATGGTCTCCCAACAAGATTGGCACCGTATATGATGTGAAGATTTCTCACTCAGGTTCCAGGTGATGCATCTCCTTCGTCCGGAGGAAACACAAAGTAATCACATATACAGGGGTTGGTGGGAGGAATTCGGAGAGGGGGGTTACATTCTTCCTGGAGTTGGACTTTAACTTGTGTTGTATTTTCTTGGATGCAGTGGTCCTATTGAGCTGCATTTGGATTGCAGGCAAAACAAGTCTAACTCAGCTTTTCCTTGTCTGTCCTCTGAATTTGATGGCACAGCCCTGCATTCAAATGGGAAACACTGCTTTCAATGCCTGTCTACACAAACCCCTAGAAGTTTGATAGGACAGAAATGGTGGTGAGGATGGGGGCTAGTTATGATGTTTAGTTTATACCACAGCTACAACTACACTTGAACTTTTAATCAAATTTATCACTTGGGCATCCCCCAAGTCTTGAAGCCAAGCCCATCTACAGTATCTTCTGATAAAAGGAATGTTTCATGATTATTTATAAAAATGATTTATAAAAAATGAAAAATAACATTAAAAAAGAGAAAAATGCCCAAAAAAATGAATAAAACATAATCTATAATGGGTTTCATTCTTCACCTGCTCTGCAGGAAAAAAAAATGGGATTGCCTGTCCGTTTTCATCCGATCCGATCCACCAGACGGATGGAAACCCTATTTTCCATCCGTCTGCATTTAGGGGATCAGAGCAGATCAGATGTCAGCTGACATGTCACCGCTGACATCCATCGCTCCATAGAGATGCATGGAGCGTTTGTTCAGGTCCGCCTGAAAAACTGACAGGTGGACCTGAACGGTCCGCATGTGTGAAAGGGGCCTTAGAAGTATTTATAAATGGGGAAAATTTTTCTTTCAATATTTTTTTCATTTTTCATCGATGGCCAAATATTGCAAAAATAATAAAAGCAACAAAAGAGTACAGATTCATTTTAAAAAAGTGGTCAAAATCTAGATTTTCAAGGTAAGCAAGGTGAAACCATGATTTTAAACTTTCACTTTTCTTTTTTGCTCTGTCTGTTAATTATGCCATTGAAGGCATTTTCTTATATTTGTTCGACAAATGCAAAAAAAATAAGTTGTTTATGTCAGAAATTCAGAGCTGTCCTGTGCCCTGTGCTCTTTGGCTGTGTTATCTCAAGTAGTCTAATTAGGCCTCCTAGATCTTTTCCTAAAGCAGACCTGCTAGCTGATATGAAATCATCTAATAGTCATTGGTTAAACTTATTTTTTTGCTTCTACTTCCAATTACTGTTTTTCTACTCCCTGGTTTCTTCAGGAGGCAGACCCAGAGTTCCAGGCAGAATTCCAGGAAGTACAGAGAGATAGATTCTTATGCCCTAAATGAAAATGGCCACCGTGAGAAGAATGGTGGTGGTGGTGGGGGGGGGGCATAGCTATGCTAATAATAAAATGCCATTATCTATATGTATCTGTTTGAAGATTGCCATTACTAAACATTTATCAAGAGGGCAGGCTGATCTCTGATGCCTCTTCTCTCTCATTCCTACTGCCATACAGGGGACACAGAGAGCAGCATGTGTGTCTGCTCCCACCTCCCATCTCTCTGTAACACTGTGGCAGTGTTACACAGGCGAGAGAACAGAGTGCAGCGCTCCTACTTACAGTACCCCTCCCTAGAAGGGAGGGGATTAGGAGAAATGTAGTCCACAGGGGTGGGAGTGCAATGAAATATAATGAAGCTGCAGACCTAATAGCAACAATTCCTTGCCCCAAGGAGGAGGTGAGATAGAACATTTTGCGGGGATTCCCCAAGATACTGGAGGCAATCTAGGGTGGGGTGACCAGAGGTCCTCGGACTAAGGACACTGTTCCCGGACCAAGTCTGTCCCCGGTTTTGTCCCTGGCAGGAGCGGCACCAACTGGGTGCTTCGGTGTGCTTAAGCACCCCCAATAATTCTTTAAGCACCCTCAGAGCACCCCAAAATTCAGATGCCGCTACTTTCATATGTCACAATTTTTGTTTTGTACCTGCACATCCTCTATTGATGCCAAAAGGCTGGGGACTCTTTTTCCTATGGAGGGATACAGCTGCTCAGGCCGCATAAGCCAATAATCTTTAGTTTGACCCGGCAGCCTGATTTCAGAGGCGGATTGATATACAGACTCTCTGCTGCTTCCTTAGCCAATGAGAAAGCATTGTACAATGTACATGCCCCCTTCCTCAGCCCGTCTGATTTGACATCTAAGCTAAGCTGTATCAGGAGGATGTGACAGCAGATCGATAGGTGGGGGACAAGAGAGGAGTGGAGAGCCTGATATGGAGGATGGATTACAAGAGGCAGATGGATAATTTCTCGGCCTCTGCAGTGAGCCTGTGAGTCTAAGAAACAGTTAATGTCAGCAATGAAAGATAAGAGGCTGTTTTCACAGTGTGTGATACAGAAAGTTAGAAGAGCAGCACCAGGACAGGATGTCTGTGTGTTCTATCCCTCCCTCTATCCCTCCCTCCCTCGCTCCATCCATTCCTCCTTCGCTCCATCCATCCCTCCCCCCATCCATCCCTCCTTCCATCCATCTATTCCTCCCTCCCTCTATCCCTCCCTCCCTCGCTCCATCCATTCCTCCCCCCATCCATCCCTCCTTCCATCCATCCATCAATCCATTCCTCCCTCCCTCTATCCATCCATCCATCCATCTATCCCTCCCTCTTTCCATCCATTCCACACTCTCTCCATCCCCCTATCCTTCCCCCCTCCATCCATCCTTCTCTCCTCCATCCATCAATCTATCCTTCCTTTCATTCATCCATACCTCCCTCCAACCATCCATTCATCCTCCATCCATCCATCCCTCCCTCCATCCTCCACCAATCCCTCCCTCCATCCTCCATCTATCCCTCTCTCCAGCCACCCCTCCCTCCATTCATCCAACCATCCCTCCCTCTAGAGCCAGTTGCACACACGCTTCCGCTCGTTGTCTCCAATAACCAGTCTAATGCCCCGTACACACGGTCAGATTTTCCAACGGAAAATGTGTGATAGGACCTTGTTGTCGGAAATTTCGACCGTGTGTAGGCTCCATCACACATTTTCCATTGGAATTTCCGACACACAAAGTTTGAGAGCAGGCTATAAAATTTTCCGACAACAAAATCCGTTGTTGGAAATTCCAATCGTGTGTACACAAATCCGACGCACAAAGTGCCACGCATGCTCAGAATAAATAAAGAGATGAAAGCTATTGGCCACTGCCCTGTTTATAGTCCCGGCGTACGTGTTTTACGTCACCGCGTTCAGAACGATCGGATTTTCCGACAACTTTGTGTGACCGTGTGTATGCAAGACAAGTTTGAGCCAACATCCGTCGGAAAAAATCCATGGATTTTGTTGTCGGAATGTCCGATCAATGTCCGACCGTGTGTACAGGGCATAAGGGATGTATTTTTTTGTTTTATTTGGAGAACTTGGATAGGAGAAGGGATTTGGTAGGATACTCCAAAATAACTATTAACAATTAAGGGCAGTTTTCTCAATAGAACTGTGCAGAAAACTGTACAGAATAGAGCAAAGTCCCTTTGTAGCACAAGGAATTTAGTGGACTTTGCCAGACTTTGCACACTAGCCCTTTAGCTCTTTAGCTTACAGCCAGTATGCTGACTTTTAGCACCAATAGGGGTATTTAGCAACATTTAGCACATTCCTGATCTCTACACTGTATACATAGTGCACTGATGGAACCCTGCACTCTGTACATAGCGCACCCCTGCGCTTCTTTGGTAAGAATAAAATACAAAATAAGCATTGAAAAGTTTTTTCTCTATCTTATCTACTTATCATTTCATAGTCATATCCCAAAAAATCCTAATGCCCCGTACACACGAGCGGAATTTCCGTCGGAAAAACCATCAAAGTTCCGCTCAAGCTTGCCTTGCATACACACGGTCACACAAAAATTCTCTGAACTTTCGACCGTCAAGAACGTGGTGACGTACAACACTACGACGAGCCAAGAAAATGAAGTTCAATGCTTCTGAGCATGCGTCGAATTGTTTCCGAGCATGCATGTTTTTTTGCGCGGCGGAATTGCATACAGATGAACTGAATTTCCGTCAAGAACTTTTTCCGTCGGAAAAATAGAGAACCAGCTCTCAATCTTTTGCTGGCGGAAATTCAGACAGATAAAGTTGGATGGAGCATACACACGGTCGGAATATCTGAGCAAAAGCTCCCATCACACTTTTTTTGAGCCTGTAAGTGCTCAGACCATACCACTTGCTGTACATTTTATAAAGTAGTGCGTGCACTACTATTGGTGCAGTCCGCCTCAATGGGCTGAAATTGCATGTGCATGTGCATTGTACATAATCACCCAGCGTGTTCCTATGTGATTCATGGCCTGAACTAGTCCTAAGGGTGAAGTTCCTTTTAACTACAAAATAATTAGTGCCTATGTTGTAGAGAAAAGTAGAATAGGAGGATTTGAGAAGTTTAGTAAAAGACAGGTGGGCAGGGCTGACACCATTAAGTTCACTACAAGAATCATAACACAGAACCTTCAATCACTGTCAAAGCTACCAAGGTTTTATATTTGCCTTCTTAATTAGCTTTATTCTCTTTTTGTCTGAGGCCAAATCTTCAGCTTGAGAATCAGGGGTTTGGGGTTACCTGAAGGATAACAGTTGCTGCTCTTTCAGCTGTCTTATCTCACATAGTGTTTCCCAACTAGTTCTGAGAGTAGATAATAAAAGCCAGCCAAAGATAGTTACATAGTAGGTGAGGTTGAAAAAAGACACAAGTCCAACCTATGTGTGTGATTATATGTCAGTATTACATTGTATATCCCTGTATGTTGCGGTCGTTCAGGTGCTTATCTAATAATTTTTTGAAACTATCGATGTCCCCCTCTGAGACCACCACCTGTGGAAGGGTATTCCACATCCTTGTTGTGAAGCGATTTATTCCCTGTGAAACCTCTATGCCTGGCCTGTAAAAGCTCTAATCACTGAGGACAATCCTCATCAGATAGCTTGAACACACCAAATACCGAATCCATCCACAAAGGTGCTTTTATTCTGAACATCAGGTTACAGCAGATGACAGGATACAAACAGATGAATAGGTTGTGGTATTTATGCGGTCAAAAGATGATATTGTCTGTAGCTTACAATGCAGAATAGATGTGCCCTGCTACAAGTGGCCTGTTAGCTGCATCCATGACACAGGAAGTACAATCTCAGGAAGAAGGGTGGAGCATTACATATAAAGGAAGTGTGTCATAACATCAAGGAAAAGGAACCTGAGAAAACAAGTGCATTACCACAAAAGGTCACTAGATGGCAGCATGTGAACTAAATATAAAATGTCCATAGAAAATAGTTAGGAAAACAATTTATATAAATTATATGCCCCGTTGGGGCGACACAAACCTTCTATGTAGTTTTAAGTTAAACCTCTTTTCTTCTATTTTTAATGAGTGACCACGTATCTTGTTAAACTCCCTTCTGTGAAAAAGTTTTATCCCTATTGTGGGGTCACCAGTACGGTATTTGTATATTGAAATCATATCCCCTCTCAAGCATCTCTTCTCCAGAGAGAATAAGTTCAGTGCTAGCAACCTTTCCTCATAACTAAGATCCTGCAGACCCTTTATTAGTGTAGCGGTACCCCCATAGGGGCTGCTGATTGACTCTATACCCCACTGGCTACCCCGACTATGCAGATCCTCTCTTACCTCTGACACCTCGGGTTCAATATTGTAATGTGATGTTATCAATGAGAACCACACACAGAGTTAATGAACCACTTAAGTAATTTACTTACTTAATAGATGTGGAACATAAAAGAAAGTGCAATTCAGTGTTAACAATAAGTGACAATTGATAACATAAAATATAATGATGATAAAAGTCCCTTGTCTTCTTTTGATCTTCAGCTAGCTTATGGTATTAGACTGCAGTATTTGTAAATTCAAACGTCCAATATATACTTCAAAACTTATATTAAGCGCCTACCCACTGAAACCTCAAAGCACACACACCAAATTTGCAGTATAATGTTATGAACATGCAACAGTACAATACAATATATATATATATATATATCCTGTACTCAAGGGCTCCCCCTAGGTTGTAATGCAATGTTCCAAATGCAAAGCAAGCTGTGATGCTTGGTAGAAGATCATAAAAGACCCTTGTCTTCTTTTGATCTTCAGCTAGCTTATGGTATTAGACTGCAGTATTTGTAAATCCAAACAGGGAAACAAGTAGAGAGCAAATTGTAGGATAAATGATGCGCTGGTAATTGTGTACTTGCACATATAAGGCACTTGTAATACTTTATCCTTAGCAGTGGGTACAACTCAGCATTAACTTTATAGCACAGGGAAGGCAACCCCTGAAGTTCCGCTGTATGCTGCCTATGGATAAGTGAGATCACTTCTGTGGGACTACAAATCTCACCAGCAGTCTGTAACTAACTCACACGGCAACAGTGCACTATATTGATCTGTGCAAGTGCCCGCTCACCACAACAGGCCCAGAGGTTTGTAAGGCTCCTTTCCTGATATCTCAGTCCAATCCAAGCTGGTGTCGTCACACCGCACCACTCCTTCTGATGGCTGATGACTGTAATGCAAGAAACCTCCAGAAATCAGACACACAGTCTGTAACTAACTCACACGGCAACAGTGCACTATATTGAACGAAATAGTACACACGCTGCGCTTATCAAAATAAAAATGTAAGAAATTTCTACTAAAATATTAATAAAGTGATATTGTGCTTAACATACAAAATATACAAAATCTATTAATACTATACATTAATGTGCAATAAACTTCAATGAATGAATAAATAGGTAAAAGTGCTCCAATCAGCCTGTGTATTGCAAATATTCCACAAAGCTTGTGCAATTTTCAAACATTAATAGATAATTCAAAACAAACATCCATGCGATTTAGTGTTGCATCCATGCATTTCAGTGCTGCATCTATGCAATATAGTGTTAGTGCAATGTTCAAACAATAAAAAGTTAAAAAATACAAAAAAACGCATCCATGCGATTTGGTGCTACATCCATGTGATTCTATGCAATTCAGTGCTGTGTTGCTGTGCAATGATCAAATTAACAGTCCACAGATCTTCCACAATCCATTCATGTGTTATTGTGAACACAAACTAAAGTGCTGTGCGCTCATACAAGTGCTCCCCCCAGGTGATAGCCCCTCACCTTAGGGCGTTTGACCTTGCAATTAAGCTTGGTCCGAATGCGCCTTAGAACCTCTATGGGTTCGATGTTATATGCAGGGTCCTGGATAGATTTGCACTGGTGGCTCTGTTCCTCACAGCAGTCCCGTTTGCACAGTAACAAGGCACTTAAGGGCACCACACTAAAACAGCAGAAACAAACGGGCAACAGTGGCCGGTATGGGGTGGCGTGCTAATCTTTCCCAACAGGTTGTATAATGTTCCGTCCTGTCCCCTTCCCCTACACGTGTTCGATATTTCGTATCTTCATCAGGGGGTGATTTGATTGGACGGTGAACCTGTCAATTAATATATCCTCTCCGTGGCCATTTTGTTGTGGCCTGCTGACACTCTAGTAAGCAATCAATGTGATTTTATGGGAGAAACGTCTATATGCAAAAATAGATGGATACAAATGGCAAAAGATAATAGCCATGGATTCCCCATTTCGCCTGATATATATAGTAAAAACATTTAACGATGATATCACTACGTTAAACTACTCAGGACCAACATGGGACGATTAGATCGGCACCCCCTATGTAAACCAGTTGTTGTGAGAGATATAACATAGTAGATCTAAGCTATATTAATCTGGGCAAGTGCCCGCTCACCACAACAGGCCCAGAGGTTTGTAAGGCTCCTTTCCTGATATCTCAGTCCAATCCAAGCTGCCCCTGTCACACTGCACCGCTCCTTCTGATGGCTGATGACTGTAATGCAAGAAACCTCCAGAAATCTTGGGTCCTCCGATCCATCCGCACGCTGGTCCAGCTGACTGTGCTCTGAAACACCTCAGAAGCCGATCGATTCTGCTCCATGCCTCACAGGCCGCAGTCTCCTGGTCACACACACAGACCTCACTGCAGGCAGGTATTGAATGGCACCCCAAGAGAGCGAAATATGGATGCGCTGTTCCTTTTATTACCGCTCCCAGCATGCAGTGCAGTCACTTGGCCTTGTGGGTCCTGTGACTTGGCATTGTGGGTTTAGTAGATCCCAAACTAAGTTAATACATGAGTCATTAAACTACATATCCCGCAATGCTTTGTAGCACTGCTTCACTGAAACTAAACAAAGTCTTAATAGCATAAAAAGGACACTAGAGGAAGCCAAACTCATTTGTAACCAACACAACTGTAATGCCTATTCTAGCAAAGCATGGCTACATTAGCTTTGTTGCCCTTCTTTGTACTTGCTTTATTTCCAGTACATCCTTGCAGAAAACTGGTGCCCAGAATTGGACAGCATACTCCAGGTGCGGCCGGACCAGAGTCTTGTAGAGCGGGAGAATTATCACTTTACCCCTGGAGTTAATCCCTTTTTAATGCATGCCAATATTCTATTTGCTTTGCATGCCATTGCTGAGCCTGACATCTACTAGGCCCCCCAGGTCCTTTTCCATCCTAGATTCCCCCAGAGGTTCTCCCCCTAGTGTATAGATTGCACAGGTGCATATCATTGCAATTTTTAACAGCAAGGCCAATTCCTGCTTGCATCAAGATTACCTCTATAGGGTTGTGGTGGGCACCACCGACACCCGAAGACCAATTTTTACGCACCCAATACTTCTATACAAAGTTAAAGTGACACAAGAATGTATCCAAAAAATCTCTAATCTTGTTCCCAGTGCACTACATTGTGGCCTCATCATACACACTGGATCCCCAGCTGTTGCTGAGCAAAATAAAGGTAGCTTGCAGGGAAAATGTCATTTTTTTTTGGCTTTATAAATGCAATTATTGCTGCAGCAGATTCTAGACATGGTACAGATCTGCCACTTTACAGGTAGACTAAGGGGACCCCCCAGGCGCTATATTGGAAGGAATTTTTCATTTTTAGGCTTTCACTTTAAAAATCAAAAAATCATTTCTCATTTAAAAATGACGTTTTTCACAAACTTTTTTTTTTATTGGTACATGTCCCCCAGGGCAGGACCTGGATCCCTATAACCATTGTATGCCCAATTACTTGTATATAAGCCTTCAAAATGGGCAATTTTGATTTTTGACGTTCAGGTCCTTTCGACTTTAATGGGGTTCATTATTCGGCTCCGAACTTTTGCGGTGTTTGAAAGTTCTGGAGCGAACCGAACAGGGGTCCGTTCGGCCCATCCCTAGTGTAAAGGCAGGCGTCCCAATACTTTTTAAAGCATAGTGTAGGTATGGCAGTTGACAAGGAAGGAACTGCCAGAGTTTAGGTGACCTCTCACTCCGAATCCTAAATTGGAAGGTGCTCGTGTCTATATTTTGCAGAGTTAGAGATTAGCACTTAGACACTTTTGACTTTTTAACCTGTTTAACTGACATTCCTCGTAAGATCAGATGGTTGGCAGTTTTCTGCCTCACCCCACAGTCATGTGATTGTCATTCATGACAAAAACTTCTAGACAGGATTTTTCATTTTGGAAAAAAGCCACTTTGCTCCCAGTGACATCACTTCCTCTATACACAATTGTGTACTCATTTATCTGTAGGAGCAGAAGATAGTGTTTTCTAGAAGATCAAACCTTGCATTCTTACTATCACTACTTTCCTTCCATAAACAATGCTACCATAATGCTACTCTAGATACAGTGTCTGATGTATGACATAATGTCTGAACAGAAACATCTTGCGCAGAAAATAATTGGAAAAATCTGGAAATGGGATGAACTGGGAACATTTATTACAGATATCTTTGTAACAGACAAGGCACACCCATCAAATCTGCATTAATGGAGTGCCTTGTTAATTGTACTCCATCTTACAACCATGTCATGATAAAGGGACCCAGGAGAGCAGACATTCCAATTGTTTATTTCGTTCACGCTAGAGACTTAAGTTGTCACTTGCCGCAAAGTCGCCCAGTATCACAGAGACATAGCATGTATACGATATATACAGTATATATATATATATATATATATATATATATATATATATATATATATATAATGTATAACTGTGTCATCTAGGTTTCTCACCTACACATGTGTAGCACCCCCTAGTGTGTGCTAGATGTAAATAGGTTTATTAGTGTAGGAAAATTGGCAGGGCTGAGAGCCAGGCCTGTGTTAAATCTGGGTCAGGGATGAGTGACTCAGGAAGGCTGCAGCTCTGGTAACTCCCCCTGATTTCTGGAGCCTTGGAGAAGTTTCCAGAAGTAGAGGGTGGAGTCTAGAAGGAGCTACTTATTTATGAGGTCCTTGACCAGGATTGGTCAAGCGAAGGGGCTGGATGGGGGCCTGTTTACCTCATAAATGTGCATGAGTCATGCCAGCAGGGGTAGTTGGGTGGAAGTTGGAGAAGGAGTGCTGAGAAGGCTGTTGGTGGCCCTTGAGGGTACCCCTTTGTCTGGGGAGGGGTGACCTCAGGCCTGGGGCTCGGGTGCTGGAGAGGAAATGGAGGAAATCCTTCCTGGAGGTACTGGAGCAAGGAGAGGACATTGGGAAAGAACTAGCACATACGGGAGATCTCCTGAGGAGTCAGCCAGGTGGGCTGGTGAGTGAGCAGTCTGGGAGGACTGTGGAGAAGTAGCAAGAAGGACTAGTGAAAGAGGCAATTGTAGCCAGGCGGGCTGGCAGTGCCTGAAGAGGTGGTTTTAGGATTAGTAGTCAAAAGGATGTAAGCTGGACACCAAACTTTGCTACACAACCAAGGGGCCCGGGGTCCCTGCTATAAAGTGCTTTTGCTTTTAAATCTGACTGAGATCTGTGTCAGATTAACTATCTGTGTGCCAGCTGAAGTTCTGCAACCAAGTGTGCTGGAGGAAGGGAGGAGTGTATATAGACTGTATATAGGAACTATAGGAGTTTCGTTCCACTTTAAAGTGGTGTTCCGGCCGAAATTATACTTTTTAAATAAAAATACCCCTATAATACACAAGCTTAATGTATTCTAGTAAAGTTAGTCTGTAAACTAAGGTCTGTTTTGTTAGTTTATAGCAGTAGTTTGTTATTTTATAAACTTACAGCAGGCCGTGGCCATCTTAAGTGTGGGCATCTGAAGCCAGACTGTATTTCTTCCTGGATCTCATCCTTGCAGATCTCGCACATGCTCAGTGCAGCACAAGCAGTGTAATAGGTTTCAGGTCAGGTTTCCATAGCAACGGCAGTTTAAGAGGAAGTTGCCGCCCCACATGCTCAGTGAAGCACAAGCAATGTAATAGGTTTCAGGTCAGGTTTCCATAGCAATGGCAGTTTCAGAGGAAGTTGCTGCCCCTTCCCAGAAGGCATTGCAAACAGGAAATGATGCGATGGGCCGCGGCCAGGGAGGAGGAAGTGAAAAATGAACCCAGCAGATATACAGTAGGTGCTGAGAAAAAAAATAAAAAAATATCCAATTTGTTTACAGTGCACAGTTTAGTGAGGGATGCTGAAGAGTTGTAAAAGTGGGTGGAACTCCACTTTAATAAGTCCTGTTCTAGGTCTTTGAAACTGGAGGCTTTGCAGAGCTGTGGGATAAAGCCTTCAGTCCTAGGTCCACATCTTAGCTGATAGCCAGACCTCAATAATTAGCCTGGTAGTAAAGGCCGCTTTGTTACTTTTACCTACAGGTAAGCCTATAATAAAGCTTACCTGTAGGTAAAGTGAATATCTCCTAAACATGTATTGTTTAGGAGATATTCACCCTGCAAGCAGCCACTGACATCACCAGCGCATGCTCTCTGAAGGTCCGGTATACCATGCTGGACCTTCAGATCTTCTTGCCAGAGCCGAGGGCTACCGCGTGCATGCGCAGGAGTCACGTCATCGCGTCTCTGGCCACTCACAGCACCAGAGCCCATGAACCCAGAAGAAAGGCCAGGGAAAGATGTCAGCCCTCTCAGCGAGGACCAGGCGCCACTGGAAGGACTTTTTTCTGAGGGAAGTGTTTCATAATGTACATAATATACTAGTACTAATGTACTAGCGCTAATACTATGCATACTAGCACATTATGCCATTGTCTTACAGGTTTTTTAATTGTGCAGCGGTTTACTACCGCTTTAATGACTCAGACAAGCAGATGTGTTGTTTGCTATATGCTATCTGCATTGAACCTGTGGCTGCTTGCAGACTAAAAAAAGCCCACCAGGCCTCCTTAAAGTAGCAACAGCAAGTGAACCTATCTCTACAGCAGCAGATACATGCCCTATAAGAGAGGCAGATGGTGGCACAGGGGTCAACATCTACACCTTGACGGCTATTGCAAGGCACATTAAGTTGGTTCCCCAGTCTTAAACATGGATGGTGCTGAATCTTGCCCTTTCCTATGTGTTTGGTGGTCATTTTGGGGTAGAAAAACAAAACAGCAGATTGAGCAGTTGGTTTTCTGGCCTAGTATGTACAAAGCAGTTGGGAAGTATTCAGTGAATAAATAAGTGCAGCACTCCTCCTCTACCACATCCCAAAACCTAAAATACATTCAGTTGACAGTTACCCATGTATCAATATTCCTCCTAATCCAATTAAATATAACACCCACATTCAAATAAATAGTAAGTGGAATAAAGCATGTACAGTAAGTCCCATATATACAAACTTTTAACTTGTGAACTTTCAAATATGCCAACATACTGTATGTTTGCAAAAAACACAGACAGATCCAACACAAGCAATGTTGGTGCAGCCATCTCCCCTGCTGTTCTATTGTGTTCTGACAGGGGGACAACCTCCACCAGAACACACTGATCAGCCTTTGTTGAAGCGGAGCTCCAGGCACCTTCAAAAACATGTAAAAGTCAGCAGCTACAAATACTGTGGACAGCCCTCCCAGGCCTTGCTTTGTGCATTGGTCCAAATCATTTGGTGGAGGGTGGATTATGGTGTGGGATTGCTTTTCAGGGGTTGGCCCTTTAGTTCCAGTGAAGGGAACTCTTAAGGCGTCAGCATACCAAGACATTTAGGACAATTTCATGCTCCCAACTTTGTGGGAACAGTTTGGGGATGGCCCCTTCCTGTTCCAACATGACTGCGCACCAGTGCACAAAGCAAGGTCCATAAAGACCTGAATGAACGAGTTTGGGGTGGAGGAACTTGATTGGCCTGCACAGAGTCCTGACCTCAACCCGATAGAACACCTTTGGGATGAATTAGAGCGGAGACTGCGAGCCAGGCCTTCTCGTCCAACATCAGTGCCTGACCACACAAATGCGCTTCTGGAAGAATGGTCAAACATTCCCATAGACACACTCCTAAACCTTGTGGACAGCCTTCCCAGCAGAGTTGAAGCTGTTATAGCTGCAAAAGGTGGGCCAACTCAATATTAAACCCTACAGACTAAGACTGGGATGCCATTAAAGTTCATGTGCATGTAAAGGCAAGCGTCCCAATACTTATGACAATATAGTGTATGTCAGTCATAGGCATACTTGGAAACACCCTGGATTTTGACAATATTATTTACTAGGTCTTTAGGTCACTGGGAGTTTCCTCCAGCTCAACCGTTAACCTGCTGAAAGGAATAATGACATCCAGATCACTATTCCAGTCATGCGGCAGCCAGCAGCCAGAGTAACAAGACAGTGCTGGAGAGGGGGATACATTTGTAAGTAAATGGAGGCTGTGCTCTCTCCTGTGCTGCCCATGGATGTTCTCAGTGGTTAGAGGGACATGGACACTATAGCCTATTTCTTGACTAACCAACAATTGCTCATTTCCTGCCTATGTATTGTAGTGATTGCTCGTTTGTTTCCCTCACATTTTAACAATTGTCCATTTGTTGTTTAAAACAAAATGTCCATAGCCTAGGTAGTTTTAGGATTGCCAGTGTTTTGTGTATATATTGTCAAGTCAGAGTCTAAAACCTAATCCTCTGCAGGCCTGCCACTATCATGCCCTGGACAATTTAAGTAGGCTTCTATTAAACCCTCCCAATTCATGTGCCACTTTTGTCCCCACAGATACATGTGTCGCTATTAGTGCCGAACCCTACCCACCACAAAATCTCAGATAAATGAAGATCTAGATTCTAGAAGTTTTCAGGTAAGGTTTTAAGGCAAGAGCAGAGTTTTCTTCCTGCCGCTAGACAACTATGAGGGACAATACTGGGCACATGTGGCGGTGCTACAGGAGAGTTTGCAGTTGAAATAAAAGAGGATTACACCTTAGCTACTGAAGGAGTACATCCCATATGGGTGGTCAGAGGAGGCAGTAAAAGCAGGCAGCTGAAATGTTTTACCCACCGATCACCCACAATTTCTGTGGGATGAACACATGGTGAGGCCATGGCAAAATGAAACGGCATGTTGTATTGCACTGAACGTGACCCATTCATGTGAATGGGGCTGCACTGCGACCACAATGAATACCGTTGCAACATGGTGGGTCTGCATTTTGAGGGTTAAAACATGCCGTTAGTAGGCGATGGCAACAATAGCTGTACTTGTGACCGAGCCCTAAGAGCTGTGAACATGTGGAATAAAAACTGTCTCTAACAGATACAGATTGTTTCAAGAAAGGGTTGGATGCATTCCTAAATGAATATAAATAGTTTCCTACAGTATTTTTCTAAGGATATACACTAGAATGTTGATCTAGAGATTTATCGTTTTGCCACTATGGGGTCAGTTATAATCCCACAATCATTATGAAAGCTGAAACTGTGTTAATAAATATCAAAGGCTCCACTTTTCTGGACAAGCTGATAGGAAGTGGTAGCTACTCCATATCTGATATACTATATATCATCCCTTGAACAATGCTTTTTTTAAATTAGTGGGAAACACAAGTTTGAAAAAACTGGAGTGCTGATTTTCTCCATGAAAATTTGGTGGAAAAATGATTGTAGGGGGTATAATAAAGTTCAGAAAATTGTTATAAATGAGAGTTGGAGAGAAGCCCAATTTAATTTTATACATAGAGCATATATTCCTTTCATAATAAATCCCTCTTCTATTAATGTAGGAAGATGTCCTAAATGTAAAATATATAGACCTACGTTAGCTCATTGATTGTGGCTTTGTCTGAAAATGTCATTTTCTTTGGGATCAGGTATTGTGATGTATAAGTTTGGTTAAAGGTACGATCATCCACAAAGATCCCTTGATGCTGCTGTTCAGCTTTGGTCACATGAAGGCAACGTGCATTATAAATGAGGATCAAAACAGAGTCACGCTTAAACATTTACTAAAGCCTACTATTCATACGCATGTCAGCATAATATCGATAAATACACTTTAAAAGTCCTCATTCAACAGTAGATTTTCACAACGGAGGATGAGCATCCAATCAAACACAGTCTTGTGAGGTAAAGAGAGGCAGGTGCAGGACTAGGATGGTGCAAAGATAGAAACCTCACACACTAAGATTCTTAAATCATAGTTCATAGGATATTCCAGTTATTCCAAGTCCCATATGACACCCACACTGCATGTTACCATCACCAAAGGAAGGATGTCTGCTTACCAGATAGATCTGACCTGCAAGAGGTCAAAAAACGCCTGTGGCTGTTTTACCCCACCAGGGTCTTTGGGCTGCTCGGTACACCAGGATCCTGTAAACATTCTCTCTCCTGTGCCCTTCGTTTTCATAAACTCACGCATATCCCACTCAGAAAAAAGATGCTCCACATGCTCCAGTGTAAGATCCAACACATTTATTCGTGGTTAAATTGTTTAAAAAGAGAAGAGAAGATAGCTTTAAACGCCCGCGCTTCCAGGACTTCGTATGTCGCGATGACGTCAGCACGTCGTCCGCCCTACTAGTTTTGTCACAGGTTGACTTCACCTGGGGCACGGGCGACGTGCTGCGTCATCGCCTTAAATAAGTAAGCAGAGTAAACCAAGCCTCAAATTTGACTCCTAAAGCTTCAATGAGACAAACAAGCCTCACTTTCATCAAACAGAGAAACATAATATCGTACATACATAAACAGAGTAAACCAAGCCTCGATTTGACTTCTAAAACTTCAATGGGACAACCAAGCCTCACTTTCATCAATCTGGGAAACATCATATCAAACCTCCCAATGAGAGTAAGCTGGACACCTTTAGGATTTGCATTCTTCTATTAATCGATCTACCTAGATAGATTCCCTTATTATTTTAATACATACTCAGCGCAGAAGCAAAATTATAAAAATAAAGGAGAAATTAAATATATACAGTCAGGTCCATAAATATTGGGACATCGACACAATTCAAATCTTTTTGGCTCTTTACACCACCACAATGGATTTGAAATGAAACGAACAACATGTGCTTTAACTGCAGACTTTCAGCTTTAATTTCAGGGTATTTACATACAACTCAGGTGAACGATGTAGGAATTACAACAGTTTGTATATGTGCCTCCCACTTTTTAAGGGACCAAAAGTAATGGGACAATTGGCTGCTCAGCTGTTCCATGGCTAGGTGTGTGTTATTCCCTCATTATCCCATTTACAAGGAGCAGATAAAAGGTCCAGAGTTCATTTCAAGTGTGCTATTTGCATTTAGAATTTGTTGCTGTCAACTCTCAATATGAGATCCAAAGAGCTGTCACTATCAGTGAAGCAAGCCATTATTAGGCTGAAAAAACAAAACAAACCCATCAGAGAGATAGCAAAAACATTAGGTGTGGCCAAATCAACTGTTTGGAACCTCCCTAAAAAGAAAGAACGCACCGGTGAGCTCAGCAACACCAAAAGACCCAGAAGACCACGGAAAACAACTTTGGTGGATGACTGCAGAATTCTTTCCCTGGTGAAGAAAACACCCTTCACAACAGTTAGCCAGATCAAGAACACTCTCCAGGAGGTAGGTGTATGTGTGTCAAAGTCAACAATCAAGAGAAAACTTCACCAGAGTGAATACAGAGGGTTCACCATAAGATGTAAACCATTGGCGAGCCTCAAAAACAGGAAGGCCAGATTAGAGTTTGCCAAGCAACATCTAAAAAAGCCTTCACAGTTCTGGCAATGGAACTGATTCTCTTGTATTTATTGATGATGTGACTGCTGACAAAAGCAGCAGGATGAATTCTGAAGTGTTTCGGGCAATATTATCTGCTCATATTCAGCAAAATGCTTCAGAACTCATTGGACGGCGCTTCACAGTGCAGATGGACAATGACCTGAAGCATACTGCGAAAGCAACCAAAGAGTTTTTTAAGGGAAAGAAGTGTAATGTTATGCAATGGCCAAGTGAATCACCTGACCTGAATCTGATTAAGCATGTATTTCACTTGCTGAAGACAAAACTGAGTGGAAAATGCCCCAAGAACAAGCAGGAACTGAAGACAATTGCAGTAGAGGCCTGGCAGAGCATCACCAGGGATGAAACCCAGTGTCTTGGGATGTCTATGCATTTTAGACTTCAGGCTGTAATTGACTGCAAAGGATTTGCAACCAAGTATTAAAAAGTGAAAGTTTGATGGATGATTGTTAATCTGTCCCATTACTTTTGGTCCCTTAAAAAGTGGGAGGCACATATGCAATTTGTTATAATTCCTACACCGTTCTCCTGATTTGGATGTAAATATCCTCAAATTAAAGCTGAAAGTCTGCAGTTAAAGTACATCTTGTTCGTTTCATTTCAAATCCATTGTGGTGGTGTATAGAGCCAAAAAGATTAGAATTGCGTCGATGTCCCAATATTTATGGACCTGACTGTATATGTGTAAAAAAACGGAATATTGATTGCAGATAAATACACTAAAATACAGACAGCATCGAGTCCATTTATAGATACACAGCTGTCGCCCTCTATGGATCAAACTGGAGTTAGTTCTCAAAGGGTACTTATCAAAACAGAAGAGTTGGATACTGGAAACTGGAAGTCTCAGCAAAAGTGCATGTTCTCACTAATTTGGCTCCTCAACCCCTTCTGAAGGGCGTGAAAAATTTGATTCTCACACATGAAGCGTTGGGCCTCCTCCATTTGCTGTAATTTGGCAGCTACATAGCAGCCATAGGCCTGTTCAGCATCGGGGGGTGTTTTCAGGGCCGCATTAGCCTCCTTAATGAGGCCCAGTGCTGCCTCCTCCACGTTACTCCCCTTCCTGGCCCTTTCTGTTGTAAGTTGGAGGGGAGGCACCTGGGATTGGGTGAGGCTACAGGGCCCCGCCACCTCCTGGCTGACACTTACCCCCACCTCCTCCTGTGTGCCACATTCCAGAGCCTCGTCCTGGCTGAGGTCTTCCTGTATATGAAAAAGGGACATAGTTTTAGTTTTTGGTTTAACAATCACACACAATTTTCAGCTCATGACTGTTGCAAATTGAATGTTAACAAATAGAAAAGACTATCATTCTGAGCCCAGCATTTTTCATTCTTGTCACAATCATTTTTGGCCCCTGCTGTCTATTGATATGTAAAACACTTTTTGGTAAATCATTCATTTGTTATCAATAATAACATCTAGTTAACAACAATAATTTTCAGACAAGAAATATGTTAAAAAATACTATACCTGGCTCCAGCTGGGCTCCTCCACTTCTTCCAAGATGGAAGGCCCAGGTTGGTCCTCGGAAGCCTCAGCTGGGGTTGAGGGGAGGGTGGATGGAAGTGTAGAAAGTGATTCCCTGGCTTCTATCTGGTCTTCCAGAAACCGCATCCTGTTGTAGTACCACAGACTGTGTACATACACATCCTCTGCCGCTGCTCATGATCTCATGGAAGCCTGGACCTTATTAAGCTCCTTCCTATACGTGCTTCTCAAGCTACCAATTTTCTTCTCCACAAACTCGATGTCTGCGTCGGGGACCTGCTTCTTCACAAATTGCAGCAGTTTATCCAGCGATGCCTTCCTAGCTGGTTTATTGCGATATAAGGGGTTTTTAACCTCCCACACATTTCTCATATCTCTGTATCTGTCTTTGAACTGGCCGTGAATTCAGGGTCTTTGAATTGTTTCATATTTGCTGCAAGACAAAACACAAGACAAAAACACTAATATCAGGCTAAACTCTCCTAATCTTATCCCAATATAGGTCTCAATCTGGAATCAGTATAGGCCACTGATGTCCCAGGTTAAAATGTTTCCTTCGTTATAACGTTCAGCGCTTCTGGTCCTCCTTCCTTCGCACACAGAACGTAGGTACGACACACGCGTGTTAGCTTTATATGCACTGCACATACGTGAAACTCCGCCTGCGTCACCTGCCCCTGGCGTTCTTTCTAGAATATTGGCCGCCCCTTCTCTTTCGGCGCAGTGGGAGATGAACATGGCGGAGAAACAGCAGGTGCGTAATAGCAGTAACGAGGAGGAGGAAAGCCCGGAGCCCGAAACGTCCTGATCCCGGAGGAGAGGATTCAAGGCCTCAAATATAGCCTTTGTAGAGATGGTGGACATCTTGAAGAGGGCCGACTATGACGGGAAGTATGGACCGTACCTAAACCCAAATGTGAGAAAGGCCAAGATCATGACTAAAGTTGTGAAGAGTCTGCACAGGAATTTTGGGGTACGACGATCCAAGGAGCAATTGAGGAAACGCTGGTCAGACCTAAAATTGAGGGAGCAGGATCAGTACAGAGGAATCAAGAAAGTGCTTCTAAAAAGTAAGTAGTTGTCGTGTGTTCCGATTATTATTATTACTTACATGCTGCTCCATGTGCTTTTCTTTACTGTTGTACAGTTTAAAATGGCTACTTTCAGGCTCGTGGGCACAGTAATCGTTCGCAGTAAACATTGTTCGTTCGCCAACTAAATATAATGTTTTTGGCAGATACAGGGTTAACTACATTTGGTCATGCTAATTGTATTAAAATAAGTTTAGGACATTGTTGTCTAGATGTGTTTGTAACTAGAATGAAATGTGAATTTGATTCAGTGTAATGTAAGGAGAGGACACTCTCCTTACATCCAGGCAGCTGTTTACACATCTGGACTCAGGAGCACTAGTGTGGGACACAAGAACAAACTTTTTAGGGTGTCCCACACAGGTGCTCCAGTGGATACTTGGGGTATCTCCATGTGTGAAACTTGTCCAAAAAAGGTAAGTATTCCAACTTTGTTAAGGGAATAAATCATGTCTTCAGCTTGGAACTCTGCCCAAACAAACAATTGTACCCCACTTCCAAGCAATGATTCACATTCATATTTCTGGCCACAAATATCAGTGTGCTATGTATACCTTTTGTTTCATTCTCATAGGGGAGAAAAGATTTGGGATGTCTGAGGACACCAGGGACCCCCCACCTACTAAAGAAGGGTAACTCAGCACACAACCTCAGGATGTGGAGGAAGGAGAGGTGGTTGAATTAGTGAACACAACAGGTGAGTGTCTGACACCACAGATTCAGGTAATAGATGTATGCCTGCATATTTATAATACATGGTGTGTATTTTTCTTTTAGGTGATGTGCATGTTGTGGAAGAACAATCTACTCATTTTACCACTGACAGTGCACAAAGACTAATCCAGGACATAATGTGGTGTATTCAAGATTTAGACTTCATAAAAAACCAAGGAGATTGAATAAAGAATGAAGAACATGATTGATGTGCTAGGAAGAATCTAAATCCAAAATATTACACCTTTTTTAAAAAAAATAAAATTTAACTAAAGTTTTAATACAGTTTAAAAGCCAAATTTGGAAGATGCACACAGTGTGTCAACATGTGCTATCTGACATCAGGGGATATCAATGTACGCTTTTGTGGGTGCAACCCCTTCCTCGCAACTCTAGTAGGTGAGAGGAAGGGGTTGCACCCCCAAAACACGTCCATTGATCCCCCATGATGGCAGATAGCATATGTTGACATTAGGCATGGGATCAGGAGGCAAATCCCAATTTTGACTCCCAATTTGTGTGCATCTTCTAAATTTGGCTTTTACAGGGGTGACATCACCCCATCTGATGAAGGCAATATCAACACATTTTTAACACTATAATGTCTGATATTGCCTTCAGTTTTTCAATGTTGAACTTTGTAAGTTCTGGAGTTGTGTATGTTATGTTTTGAAATATGCCTGTTTATGTAAAAAAAAAAATTCAAAGTAAAAATTTATAAAACCAAGATGTTATTTTTTTACCAAAAAAGGTTTTACAACGCACATGTGTATGTGCACGGAGTAAAAGGTTTTATACTCAACAATGTGTGGCTTCTTCCTTCAATGCTCAATACCAGTTTTTGTATTAAGTTGGTGTTTACAGTGACAATGGGTGTTATTTAAATAATGGAAAAACCACTTGGCACTACAAGTACACTAGGAGAACTTAGGAGACAGATAAGAAACACAAGCAGCAAATCAAATTTAAGATTTTATCATATCAATTTTTTTTTATTTTTAAAATATTTAAAATGTGCTGGCATAGCAATGGCCCCCCTACCCATAAAATAATTGACATATTTTTGACGCACTTTACGGGCGCTTTGGGGGGGCAAGCCAGGATGGCCAGCTTCCAGGGCCGTCAGTGTTGTTTCATGAAGTCCGGCCTCAGGCCTAACTGAGGCATCATAATTAGGAGCATTTCGCTTTAAAAAGTTGTGCAGTATGCAGCATGATAACATGATGTGGTTAAGTTTGTACTCCGCCATATGTATTGCCGTTAGACATAGGCGGAACCGGCTGGCCATTATCCCAAAGGTATTCTCCACAACTCTTCTGGCTCTGACCAGCCGGAAATTAAAAACCCTCTTCTCCGGGGTGAGGGTCCTCTGGGGGAATGGCCTCATCATGTGATCACCCAGACCAAATGCTTCATCAGCGATAAAAACAAATGGGAGTCCTTCGACCTTCTCTTCCGCAGGTGGCAATCCCAAACCACCACTCTGGGGACGTCGGTAGAACTCGGTCTGGGCAAAGACTCCACCATCCGACCATTCTTCCCCACATCCACATAGAGAAACTCGTATGTCCACCGCCATCAACACGATACTATTGAAACCCTTATAATTAAAATAGTATGACCCCGAATGGCGTGGTGGGACGATGTGGACATGTTTCCTATCTATTGCCCCTCCACAGTTGGGAAAGTCCCAACGCTCGGCAAACTGGGATGCCACAGTCTGCCATTCCTGTGGCGTTGAAGGAAACTGTGGAGTCAAACCAGAAAAAAACAAATTAGTACTTTTGCACATAACATTGCAAGCAGATTAGACACAAACATTCTTGGCCAACATCAGTAGAACATTTATTTCAAGGAGTATTTAAAGACAAAAAGATAAGGTACACTTATAAGATTCCTCACCCCCTCTGATGGCCCATTGGAAAAAGTTTAGGGGGGGGGGTTCTAAATGAGTTTGGGAGCCAAAAAAAATAAGCTAAAAGTGAATAAACGAATGCGCAAACGAACAATGACCAACAGGCTAAAAAAGAGCTGCCAGCATAGAACAGTGTCCTCACATAGCAGTGGTCTCCAATGGGCCGAGTCGTGCGTCAGCCAACAAGTGGTACAGATCTCCACAGGGAAAGCAGCTTCCGATGGTAGTCACAGCCCTTGGGGACATACAAAAAAAATGCCTCTTGCACTCTGCCTGAATTTAAGGACAACAATAACATTTGTACACATTTTAGGGGGTGTTTAGGGTAAAGCACGTCACTGCGTTCTTGACGGTCGGAATTTGGTATGACCGTGTGTATGCAAGACAAGCTTGAGCAGAATCCCGTTGGAAAAGCCATCATACCTTTTTCCGACAAAAATTCCGATAGTGTGTACGCAGCATTAGGAATGGCTATACAGTTATTCCAAATCAAATGAATCGAAAGCCTGATGTTAATATTATAATTCAAAGGCCACCTCCTATAAAAGGGTAGCATCTCCACCCGGGGTCCAGATTAGTCTGAAAGGTGTACAGAGAAATACATATATTTCACATACAGATTTAATTCAATGAAAGACATCATTCTATACATTGCAGAGAAATGCTACTGGGCACTAGGAATTGTCAACAATATAAATAAATAACCAGTTATAGGGCCCTCTGATTGCTACTGTATTAAATTGTATTGTAGTTGCACTGTATACCCTCAAGCTGTAAAGTGCTGTGTAAACTGCCAGCACTATATAAATCTTGTATAATAATAATTATAATAATCCCACACAAAATAAAAAATAAAAAAATAAAAATAATGGCAGAATTATATCTGAAGAGTAGATATGAAAAACTGCTGTATATCTAAAAATTCTGTGTGGAACTTTCAAATTATATCAAAGTTAACATTTTTTTTAAAAGGCAGAAACAATTTATAGATTATACTCTAGATGTGGTGGAGATACAATAATTTATGTGTACATTTAAATATACAGAATGGTACATCAAAGCTGATATTACTAATAGTCTGGGTAGTTTTAACTTAAAGTGGAAGTCCAGGCTACATGTAACTAAGCTTAAAACTGCTTCCACCCCCTTCTAAGTCCTATTCTAACTACACTATATTACCAAAAGTATTGGGACACCTGCCTTTACAAGCACATGAAATTTAATGGCATCCCAGTCTTAGACCGTAGGATTCAATATGGTGTTGGCCCACCCTTTGCAGCTATAACAGCTTCAACTCTTCTGGGAAGGCTGTCACACAAGTATGTCTATTGGAATTTTTGACCATTCTTCCAGAAGCGCATTTGTGAAATCAGGTACTGATGTAGGATGAGAAGGCCTGGCTCGCAGTCTGCGCTCTAATTCATCCAAAAGGTGTTCCATCAGGTTGAGGTCAGGACTCTGTGCAAGCTAGTCAAGTTCCTCCAGCCCAAACTCACTCATCCATGTCTTTATGGACCTTGCTTTGTGCACTGGTGCACAGTCATGTTGGAACAGGAAGGGTCATACCCAAACTGTTCCCACAAAGTTGGGAGCATGAAATTGTACAAAATGTCTTTGTATGTTGACATCTTAAGAGCTCCCGTCACTGGAACTAAGTGGCCAAGCCCAACCCCTGAAAAATAATCCCACACCATAACCCCCCTCCACCAAATGATTTGGATCAGTGCACAAAGCAAGGTCCTTAAAGACATAAATGAGTGGGTATGGGTGGAGGAACTTGACTAGCTTGCACAACCCGATAGAATGCCTTTGGGATGAATTAGAGTGGAGACTGCGAGCCAGGCCTTCTTGTCCAACATCAGTGCCTGACCTCACAAATACGCTTCTGGAAGAATGGTCAAACATTCCCATAGACACACTCCTAAACCTTGTGGACAGCCTTCCCAAAAGAGTTGAAGCTGTTATAGCTGCAAAGGGTGGGCCAACTCAATATTGAACTCTACGGACTAAGTCTGGGATGCCATTAAAGGTCATGTGCGTGTAAAGGCAGGCGTCACGATACTTTTGACAATATAGTGTATACTGTAGAACAGTGGTCTCCATACTGTGGGTCGGTGGCCATATGTGGCCCTTCACATGCCTTTGTCTGGCCCTTAGGGCACTCCATCAGCTGACACTACATTTATGCAGTTGCGAAGAATTTGTGTTTGTGGAAAGGAGTGTAACTATATTGAAAAAATGTGAACACAGGGGTATCATTCCATATATAGTAGCAAAGGGGGAATATGGGTGTGGGGTCTTTAGATATACCCCAGTGTGCACAATAACATAGAAACAGATACTAATAACATACAATATGTCTTATGCCCCATACACATGGTCGGTTTCTCCGACGGAAAATGTGTGATAGGACCTTGTTGTCGGAAATTCTGACCGTGTGTGGGCTCCATCACACATTTTCCATCGGATTTTCCAACACTCAAAGTTTGAGGGCAGGATATAAAATTTTCCGACAACAAAATCCGTTGTCGGAAATTCCGATCGTGTGTACACAAATCCGACGGACAAAGTGCCACACATGCTCAGAATAAATAAAGAGATGAAAGCTATTGGCCACTGCCCCGTTTATAGTCCCAACGTACGTGTTTTACGTCACCGCGTTTAGAACGATCGGATATTCCGACAACTTTGTGTGACCGTGTGTATGCAAGACAAGTTTGAGCAAACATCCATCGGAAAAAATCCTAGGATCTTGTTGTCGGAATGTCCGAACAAAGTCCGACCGTGTGTACGGGGCATAAAAGATCTTTGTCTTTATTTTACACAATATAAAAAGCATATGTTGCTATCAATATAGTACGTTAGGTCTGCTAGAAGAGTCAGCGTGTTTCGCAGATCATCCGCTTCGTCAGGACCAGTAGAGTTAGGCACATTGAGATTGATAAATCAAACAATTTAAAAACAGATCCAAAATGGATGTAGTATAATATACTAGGTGTCCATGGAAGGAAAAGGGGCATATTATCTCTGATCTCTATACAAGGTTGTGTGTGGGTTATCCCTCTCTGAAGATGACCTCTTTAATTTGACTGTGGCTTGCACCTATTTGTCTAAGCCAATGGTATGTGTGTAATGGAAAAAATCTGGACAGCCGCACTCCGGATTGGAAAAGTAAAAATAAAATCTTCTTTATTGAAAAAATAATGACATGATTTAAAATCCATACATGGCTCTGTTGGAATAATGCAGCATAACTGCTAACGCGTTTCACGCTCCCATAGAGCGCTTACTCATAGCTATTTGTCTAAGCCAATTGGGCCCTATTTGGGATTTTGAATTATTGCCGCTTTATGCGTCATTTGTCCATCTTTCACACCTGAGGTATAGTGCGGTGAGCCCCTCAATCGCAGTATATGCAATAAAATCTACTTGGACTCCATCTTTGATTTACTACGATATTATATACATATCAACTTAGATCTTGGTTTACCTGGCCTTGATACTTTAATCTGATGGTTGCCCTCCCATAGACCGGCTGGCTATTTTTTTAGATCATTGACCCTTTTCCTTCCACGAACACCTAGTATATTATACTACATCTATTTTGGATCTGTTTTTAAATTGTTTGATTTATCAATCTCAATATGCCTAACTCTAATGGTCCGGACAAAGCGGATGATCCGCAAAATGCTTTGACCCTTCTAGCAGACCTTATGCTCAGACTTGTTTGTAATGTACTATATTGATAGCAACATATGCTTTTTATATTGTGTAAAATAAAGACAAAATTATTTTAGACATATTAAATGTTATTAGTATCTGTTTCTATATTATTGTGCACACAGGGGTATATCTAAAGTCCCAACACCCATTCTCCCTACTTGCTACACTTATGCAGTATAATATAAATAAAAAACAGTATGAAAACCATCTGTCTGTCTCTCAAAGTTCAGAGAAATGAGAGACTAGTAGAGAGAAACAAAAAGTGAGAGATAAATGGCAGGTGTAGTATAGACAATAAAGAAGTTGAATACAATAGTGGGCAAATGGAGAGTAAAATAGGATAACTCACATCTGGTGAGGCTGCAAGGGACCACAGTGGTGGTGTATACAACCTTAGAGATTTGCATGTGGAGAATTCATCTGTCTTCATGCAGGTCTTTGGGTAAAGTAAGTGGTCCCACTTGGATGCTCTGGGGTGGCCCAAATCCAGTCCAGCTTTTTGGGACTATGAAATGGTGAGACAATGGTGTGGTGTAAAACCATAAATACCCAGGTGGTAGAGGCACCCAGGTTGGGAGGCAAGATAAATCTCATGAGGTCAACAGTGTGCTAGGCTGGCCTACAGGGTCCTCACCAGTGACATAGAGTGTGAGCAATTATAATAGAGTTTAATTTTTCTGATGTATCCATTTTTTACATATTTTACACAAAATTATAAAAAATTGTCTTAGGATCCTTACTGGGGCCTACAAGTACCATAATATTTCCTGTTCCTTAAGGTATCATAGCGTCAGATCTGTCTCAGTAGGGTGGATACACAGATAACTTCAATTAGGTCACCCTAGATGTATGTATATATTATAAACAAATGTATGTGGGAGTAACATGATATATAGATATGCACTCTAGACCTGAAGGAACATCTGTTTGATCTGCTGTGGACTATCAGGGTGCTCAAGCTTTAGAAAAAAAAGACTTTTTTTTTTGCCTAATCAGCATTATATTCAACAAAATATTAGTACGCAAGATGAATAATATTACTGTACAGACATCTTTGCATTTATTGATATAAAACCAATCTCTATATGTGCCCCACTTCAAAGAGCTTACAATGTAATGTTCCCACCACCATTGGTAAGACAAACAAGTAAAGCTTAACTGAAAGTTAATTAGTTTTTTAAAACATTGTGTATGATAAAAAAAAGTCATATTTTGTACTTTTAAATATACTATTTTCATTCTTTGTTGCATCTCAGTGCTACTGATCTTCGGCAGTCACTTTGCAGCCATGTCCTTGTCTACCAGCAGCTGCATGTCATTGCTCAGGGTGGGTTTGCTGATGGTAACAACAGTGGAAGGTGTCTGCACAATGGGCATTGCTGTGGCTGCTTACAGTCTCCACTGGGAGCATTTATGACATGATCACAATGCTGGGGAGTTAGTGGGAGAAAGGGACAGTGCATTGTCACATAACGGGAAGTGCATGAACAAGGACCTTCATGGCAGGATCACCAGGGAAGCATATGCGGCATGGTGACAATGCAGGAGACCAATTGGGTGAAAGGAACAGTGTGTTGTCACTCCACAACTGGAAGTGATTGAGCAAGGACCTTCATGGCAGGATCACCAGTGATTGTTTTAATGAAAACTGCAGATTTCAATAGAAAAGAAATGACATTCAAAATTGCATTAACATGTTAAAGCTGATCTTGTCTTCAGGACTTTGACACAAAGACGAATGTCACATCGCGTTCATCCTCTGGGGCCCCTGCAACTGAACTTTGTTGCAACATTCATCTGGAGGTATCTCTATTAATAACTATATATTCCTGGGTATATGTGCAAGATTACACCAGGACTCATATAGGGCCCTTTTGCTGATAATATCTGTTTGTACATTGGATGGATGTACTGTTATTAATCTCCTGTTACATAAGGCTTGTATTATTTTTATATTGGTGTGTATCTATATACAGTTGTGCTCATAAGTTTACATACCCTGGCAGAATTTATGATTTCTTGGCCATTTTTCAGAGGATATGAATGATAACACAAAAACTTTTCTTTCACTCATGGTTAGTGTTTGGCTGAAGCCATTTATTATCAATCAACTGCGTTTACTCTTTTTAAAACCTAATCACAACCGAAACTACCCAAATTACCCTGATCAAAAGTTTACATACCCCAGTTCTTAATACCGCGTATTGCCACCTTTAACATCAATGACAGCTTGAAGTCTTTTGTGGTATTTGTGGATGAGGCTCTTTATCTTCTCAGATGGTAAAGCTGCCCATTCCTCTTGGTAAAAAGCCTCCAGTTCCTGTAAATTCTTGGGCTGTCTTGCATGAACTGCATGTTTGAGATCTCCCCAGAGGGGCTCAATGATATTGAGGTCAGGAGACTGGAATGGCCACTCCAGAACCTTCACTTTGTTCTGCTGTAGCCAATAACAGGTGGACTTGGCCTTCTGTTTTGGATCATTGTCATGTTGGAATGTCCAAGTACGTCCCATGCGCAGCTTCCTGGCTGATGATTGCAAATGTTCCTCCAGTAGTTTCTGATAACATGCTGCATTCCTCTTGCCATCAATTTTGACCAAATTTCCTGTGCCTTTGTAGCTCACACATCCCCAAAACATCAGCGATCCACCTCCGTGTTTCACAGTAGGAATGGTGTACCTTTTATCATAGGCCTTGATGACTCCTCTCCAAATGTAGCGTTTATGGTTGTGGCCAAAAAGCTCAATTTTGGTCTCATCACTCCAAATAACTTTGTGCCAGAAGGTTTGAGGCTTGTCTATGTGCTGTTTGTTGTATTGTAAATGGGATACTTTGTGGAATTTGCGTAGTAATAGCTTTCTTCTGATGACTCGATCATGCAGCCCATCTTTCTTCAAGTGCCTCCTTATTGTGCATCTTGAAACTGCCACACCACATGTTTTCAGAAAGTTTTGTATTTCACCTGAAGTTATTTGTGTTTTTTTCTTTGCATCCCGAACAATTTTCCTGGCAGTTGTGCCTGAAATTTTAGTTGGTCTACCTGACCGTGGTTTGGTTTCAACAGAACCCCTCATTTTCCATTTCTTGATTAGAGCTTAGAACACTGCTGATTGGCATTCTCAATTCCTTGGATGTCTTTTTATATAACTTTCCTGTTTTATGCAGTTCAACTACCTTTTCCCACAGATCGGTTGACAATTCTTTTGCTTTCCCCATGACTCAGGATCCAGCAACGTCAGTGCAGCACAGGATGAAAGGTGCAAGGGTCTGTCAGGAGTCCAGAAACTCATTGACCTTTTATATAAACACACTAATTACAAGCAAACATGTCACAGGTGAGGATGGTTACCCTTTTAATAGACATTCAAACCTCTTTGTGTCAACTTGTGTGCATGTTATCAGGCCAAAATCACCAGGGTATGTAAACTTTTGATCACAGTCATTTGGGTAGTTTCTGTTGTGATGATGATTTAAAAAGAGTACACACAGTTGACTGATAATAAATGGCTTCAGCCAAACACTAACCATGAGTGAAAGAAATGTTTTTGTGTTATCATTCATATTCTCTGAAAAATGGGCAAAAAAATCATAAATTCTGACAGGGTAGTGTAAACTTATGAGCACAACTGTATATATAAATATATATATATATATATATATATAAATATATATATATATATATATATATATATATATATATATATATATATATATATATTACATTTTAGTTTAATATATATATTGGCTCACTGGCTGTGATTGACAACAGTGGGAGCCAATGAGGAGAGAGACCTGGGACAGCCAAGGCTCCTGTGCACATCGCTGGATCGAGAGGGGGGCTAAGGTGAATGTTGGGGGGGGGGGGCAGCACAGAAAAGGTTTTTTTACGTTCATGCATAGAATGCACAAAGGTAAGAAAAAAAACTTCAGCCTTTACAATCACTTTAAATACTTCTATAGGAATGCACACCTTGCTAATTTTCTCATCAGAACACTAAGAGAGCAACAGGTGATTATCATGGACACAGACCCTCTCATTCAGAATCAGTCTGCAAAGGATATGGTGAAACAAACAGCTATCAGTAACAAAAGGTAGGAATCTGCTTCACAGAAATCCTTGCAATTGGCATACATCATCCAGAGCAGTAGTACACTTGAATCCTAAATTGGCAAAAAAAAAAGTTTGGGCTTTAGACATGCTTTACAAAACATCTTGAAGGAAAAATAACTACAGCATTTCCTTTTTTTGGAGTCTCTTTTCACACTTATTTACTTTTCTAGAACATTAACAACCGGCATTACTAAACATATTCTTTAACCACGTCTTTCTGTCTGAGATTCTCCCTGTGACAGGCTCAGCTCTTTTCCACCTGAAACCCGGACTTCTGGGAAGCCAAGTGCTGCAAAATCCCATCAAGGGGTCATTTAGACACAGCCAGGGCTTGCTGCCCAAAGCCAGCTGACACGGACCATCTTCATTCCCGTTTTCCAGTTTATGCAGCAAAGCTCTGCTAGAAAAACGTTGCTAGACATTCGCAAATATTTAGGCTTTCCACTGAGTATTCTATTGACACACTCCTGGAAGGAGAGTGCATTTTGATGATGGAAGACTAATGCAACATAAAGGTGAACTCCAAGGAAAACTCAAATTGCAGACGTTATTCTGCAACGTGAAATGCTTCTTTTGTACTTTTGGACGTGACATTTATAAGAAGAGAGATCTTATAAAATTGAGTCCCCAGAAAGGGAAAAAAAAAATCTGTTTCACACAATTGTACTTCTTTTGTTGGTTCCATCCAGCATTAAACTCAGCATCATTCACATCCAAAGCTGGCCATACACGATACAATTTGATTGCACAGCCAGCTGGTTAGACAAAATTGTACTAAAAACTAAACATGTATGAACTTGTATCAGACTTAATATAGTCTTAAAATAAATTGGTAAGGTAGTCTAGAAGAGGTAAAAATACAGGGCTTGTAAAGGCAAACAATTCTTTGTTCTTTGAGTATGAAAGAGTAAAGCTGGCCGGACACTAGTACATTTTAGAACAAATCTTTGTACACAAATTCTCAGTACATTCAATGACTTGATGAATGTCATTAAAAACACTTCAATGTTTTGTTTGCTTTTAACATTTAATTTTGGAATGAAGCCGCATTCACTGCCAGAAATTACTGTATTTATTGGCGTATAACATGCACTTTCTTCCCCTGAAAATAGGGGGGCAAATCACAAGTGCTTGTTATACGCCGATAGTTTACCTCGGAGGGGAAGGAGGGGGACGAGCGCCGCCGGAATTCACCGAGCCGTCATCTCCTGTTTACTCGGCTCTCACTCGGCTCTCACGTCACACACACAGTCCCGCCTCCGTCACCAGCATTGGACCAGTGTTCTGTCTATCACAGGAGCTGGTCCAATGCCGATGGCGAAGGCGGGACTCATAGGTGTGCACAGCTTATTGCATTAGGGTGTGCACCTCAAAGCTCAAATCTGTGTGCATGTGTACATACTGTATACTGATGGTGTCAGTAGAGGATTGGACAGTGTCAGTAGGGCAGTGCATGGTGTCAATAATTTTTATTTTTATTCTTTCTTTTTTTTAATTAAAATTTACATACATTTTTTATTGTTTTTTCATTTACAAATTTTTGTGGGGGCACTGCTAGGGGGTTTTGGTAAAATTACCGGCGGTTTAAATAAGGGGAATTTGCACCACACAGGGTGATTAGGGTGTGCCCAGGCACACCCTGTGCGTACGCGGGACTGTGTATGTGACTGCCGACCGAGAGCTGGCGGCTAGGTGATTTCCTGCACTGCCCTGATGAGAGATGGTGAGGCTGCAGATGGGCATTAATCAGGAAGCTGCATTGATGAGAGATGGGCTGCAGATGGGCGCAGATCAGGCTGCATTGAAGCTGCAGATGGGCATAGATCAGGCTGCACTGAGGCTGCAGATGGGCACAGATCAGGCTGCATTGAAGCTGCAGATGGGCACAGATCAGGCTGCATTGAAGCTGCAGATGGGCACAGATCAGGCTGCATTGAAGCTGCAGATGGGCACAGATCAGGCTGCATTGAAGCTGCAGATGGGCACAGATCAGGCTGCATTGAAGCTGCAGATGGGCACAGATCAGGCTGCACTGAGGCTGCAGATGGGCACAGATCAGACTGCATTGAAGCTGCAGATGGGCACAGATCAGGCTGCATTGAAGCTGCAGAAGGGCACAGATCAGGCTGCATTGAAGCTGCAGATGGGCACAGATCAGGCTGCATTGAAGCTGCAGATGGGCACAGATCATGTTGCATTGAAGCTGCAGATGGGCGCAGATCAGGCTGCATTGAAGCTGCAGATGGGCACAGGTCAGGCTGCATTAAAGCTGCAGATGGGCACAGATCATGTTGCATTGAAGCTGCAGATGGGCACAGATCAGGCTGCACTGAGGCTGCAGATGGGCACTAATCAGGCTGCATTGATGCATTATTTTGCTTCAAAGTAGTTTATTTTTTTTTTTTAAGTTTTTTTCCTGAAACTTCCCTCTTAAATTGAAGGTGCGTGTTATACGCCAATAAATACCTTAATTTTTAAAAAATATTCTAACCTGCTTCTTAGAATTTTCTCATCACTGTGGTGGAAAACGAATGTATTTTTTGTCCTCACTAATGAAAATAAATAAATAAAATTTATATTAAAAAATGTAATTAATTTTTTTTTTTTTAAAGTTCTGTTAAAGTTCAGCTGCAATAAATCCTAAGAAGACATCCCCTAGACTGAGATTTAATTGTTGGTGTGCTGGTGTGATTGGTGGCCTTCTCCTTCTTAGGGAGATCCTGTCTGTTTCCAGTATATATTGCATGCAATTTACAGCGGGTAGTATAAGTATTGAACAAGTCACCATTTTTGTAGGTAAATATATTTCTAAAGGTGCTATTGACATGAAATCGTCACCACATGTCGGTAACAATAATAAGTTCAGAGTTGAAGTTATGTGTAATAAAATGGAATGACACAGGGGAAAAGTATCGAACACGCTCAGTGAAATGTAATACTTCGTACAAAATCCTTTGTCGGTAATGACAGCTTCAAGATGACTCCTGTGTGGAGAAACTAGTCACATGCATTGTTCAGGTGTGATTATTGGCCCATTCTTCCACACAAATAGCCTTCAAATCTTGAAGGTTCCGCAGGTCTCTTCTATGAACTCTGATCTTTAGTTATTTCCATAGATTTTCTTTTGGATTCAAGTCAGGTGATTGGCTGGGCCATTCTAGCTTTATTTTCTTTCTTTGAAACAAATTGAGAGTTTCCTTGACTTTGTGTTTGGGATCATTGTCTTGCTGAAATGTTCATCTTTATCATCCTGGTAGATGGCAGCAGATTTTTATCAACAATGTCTTGGTACATTTTCCATTCATTCTTCCTTCAATGACCTGATGTTTGCCAGTACCTTATGCTGAAAAACAGCCCCACACCATGATGTTCCCACCTCCAAATTTCACTGTTGGTATGGGGGTGTTTATGGGGTGATGTGCCGTTTGACCTCCACACATGGTGTGTATTATGAGATCCAAAGAGTTCAATTTTGGTCTCATCAGACAATATTCTTCCAGTATTTCACAAGCTTGTCTAAATGTTGTGCAGCAAACTTTAAACGAGCTTCAACATGCCTTTTCTTCGGCAACGGAGTCTTGCATGGTGAGTGTGCATACAGGCCATGGCGGTTGAGTGCATTACTTATTGTTTTCTTTGAAATAATTGTACCTGCTAATTTCCAGGTCTTTCTGAAGCTCCCCACAAGTGGTCCTTGGCTGTTGGACAACTCTTCTGATAATTCTTTTCACTCCTCTGTCAGAAATCTTGTGAGGAGCACCTGGTCGTGGCCGGTTTATGGTGAAATAATGTTTTTTTCACTTCCTGATTATGGCCCCAACAGTGCTCACTGGAACATTCAGAAGTTTAGAAATCCTTCTGTAACCAATGCTATCAGTATGTTTTGCAACAATAAAGTTTCAATGGCCTTAAAAGAGCTCTTTGATTTTACCCATCATGAGAGGTTTTTTGTGTGACACCTTGGTAATGAGACACCTTTTTATAGGCCATCAGTTGAGACTGAACTAGTTGATATTAATTTGCACTGACAAGGGGCAGGATTGCTTTATAATTACTGATAAATTTCAGCTGGTGTCTTGGCATGCCATTTTGCACCTCCCTTTCTTCATGTGTTCAATACTTTTTCCCTGTGTTATTCTATTTTATTACACATAACTTAATTTCTGAACTTATTTGTTTTGGTTTCTTTGTATGTATGGATTGCATGGGTTGTTGCTGACATGTGGTGAAAATTTCATGTCAATAGCACCTGTAGAAATATATTTACTTAGAAAAATTGTGACGTGTTCATTACTTATTTTACATTCACATCAGTTGCTGCTCTCAGAGAAAATACAATCTAAGGTCTCTAACTCTCACATTCATACATACAATTTGTCCAGGAGCCAAACTACCATCATTATTATTATTATTATTATTATACAGGTTTTATATAGTGCCAACAGTTTGCGCAGCACTTAACAAAATAAAGGCAGAGATTACAGTTACATTACAATTTGGTACAAGAGGAATCAGAAGGCCCTGCTCATTAGAGCTTACAATCTAAAAAGGAAGGGTCAATTGATACAAAAGGGAATAGCTGTGGGGATGAGCTGATGGAGGAAGTAAAACAGTGTTAGTTAGAAGCAGGATAAGCTTCTTTAAAGAGAAGGGTTTTCAGGGATCGTCTAAAGATGGATAGATTAGGCGACAGTTTGACAGATTGGGGTAGAAAGTTCCAAAGGATGGGAGAAGCTCTGGAGAAATTCTGGAGGAGAGCATGGGAGGAGGTGACAAGGGAGCTAGAGAGCAGGAGGTCTTGGGAGGACCGAAGAGAGCGGCTTGGTTGGTATTTTGGGACTAGGTTAGTGATGTAGCTGGGGGCAGAGTTGTGGACGGCTTTGTAAATTATTGTTAGTACTTTGAATTTTATTCGTGTGGTGAGTGGAAGCCAGTGGAGGGAATGGCAGAGAGAGGTGGAGGACACTGAATGGTTGGTAAGGTGGATGAGACTTGCAGCGGCATTCATTATGGACTGAAGGGGGGATAGTCGAGGTAATCCAATCAGGAGGGAGTTGTAGTAGTCGAGGCGAGAGATAGCCAGGGAGTGAATTAGAAGCTTGGTGGTGTCATTACTTAAAAAGGGGTGTATTCTGGAAATGTTGCGGAGGCTAAGGCGGCATGATTTAACAGGGATTGTATGTGGGTCTGAAAGGGCAGTTCAGAGTCTAAGGTTATCCCTAGCACCCTGGCATGTGGGGACGGACTGATAGATGTGCCATTAATCTTGACAGAGAAGTCAGAGGAAGGGGCACGTGGGGGAGGAAATATTAAGAGCTCAGTTTTAGATTCAGTTTGAGGAAGTGGTTTGACATCCAGGCTGATATGTCTGTTAGTAAATCAGTGATGTGTGAGAAGATTGATGGGGTGACCTGAGGGGCAGAGAGATAGATTTGGTTGTCATCAGCATGTAAATGGTAGTAGAAGCCATGGGAGGCTGACCCAGGGAGGACGTGTAGATTGAGAATAGTAGAGGTCAAAGGACAGAACCTTGGGGGACCTCAACGGTAAGAGGAGTTGGACAAGGAGGAAGTGGAGTTGTAAGTGACACTGAAGGTGAGATGAGATAGGTAAGATTCGAACCAATGGAGAGTGCAGCCATGGAGACCAAGCAAATTGAGTTTTTTTAGGAGGAGGGGGCGGTGAACTGTATCAAAGGCAACGGAAAGATCCAAGAGTAATGCCGCATACACATGGTCGGACTTTCCGACAGGAAATGTTTGATGTGAGCTTGTTGTCGGAAAGTTCGACCATGTGTAGGCTCCATCGAACATTTGCTGTTGGAATTTCCAGGCCACAAATGTTTGAGAGCAGGTTCTCAAATTTTCCGCCAACTTCACTTGTTGTCGGAAAGTCCGATCGTGTGTACACAAGTCCATCGCACAAAAGCTCACGCATGCTCAGAGTCAAGCAGAAGGAGCTGTACTGGCTAATGAACTTCCTTTTTCTCGGCTCGTCGTACATCTTGTACGTCACCGCATTCTCACGTTTGGAATTTCCGACAATATTTGTTTGAGCCAACATCCTTTGGAAAAAAATCCACGGTTTTGTTGTCGGAAATTCCGATCGTGTGTACGCAGCATTATGCCCCGTACACACGGTCGGACATTGATCGGACATTCCGACAACAAAATCCATGGATTTTTTCTGACGGATGTTGGCTCAAACTTGTCTTGCATACACACGGTCACACAAAGTTGTCGGAAAATCCGTAAAACACGTACGTCGGGACTATAAACAGGGCAGTAGCCAATAGCTTTCCTCTTAATTTATTCTGAGCATGCGTGGCACTTTGTGCATCGGATTTGTGTACACACGATTGGAATTTCCGACAACGGATTTTGTTGTCGGAAAAATTTATAGCAAGCTCTCAAACTTTGTGTGCCAGAAATTCCTATGGAAAATGTGTGATGGAGCCTATATACGGTCGGAATTTCCAACAACAAGGTCCTATCACACATTTTTCATCAGAAAATTCTATCGTGTGTACAGGACTTAAGAGTACGGAATAATGACTGTTGGTTTTGGCTGTTAGTAAGTCATTTGTGAGTTTTAGGAGGGCAGTTTCTGTGGAGTGCTTTCGGCGAAATCCAGACAGTCGGTTGTAGACTAAACGTTCAAGGAGTTTGGAGACAAAAGGGAGTAAAGAGATGGGTCTTAGGTTGTTAAGATTGGTGGGGTCTAGTGAGGCCTTTTTCGGTATGGGAGTGACTAGCGCATGTTTTAGAGGGTTGGGGAAGATGCCAGTAGAGAGTGAGAGGTTGAAAATATGAGTTAAAGAGTGTAGGATAGAGTCAGATGGTGACCGTAATATTTGAGAAGGAACAGGGTCCAGGAGACAGGAGGTTAGGTGGGCATTAGAAAAATGTTTAGTGACTTCCTCTATAGTAGCTGGGTTAAAAGAGGATAGTATTGGTTGTGCAGGAGGAAAAGGAGTGTAAAGTGAGGGAGATATCTGTACAGCGGATCTTATTTTTGAAGTGATTAGCAATCTCCTGGGCAGTGAGTAAGTTAGTGGGTGGAGGTAATGGAGGATGAAGTAGAGTGGTAAAGGTAGAAAAGAGTTGACAGGGACTGTGTGAGAGGGTGTTAATGAGAGTTAGGGATGAGCTTTATGTTCGGGTCAAACATGAGTTCGACTCGAACATTGGCTGTTCAAGTGTTCGTCGAAATACGAACATTATTGGGTGTTCGCGCCAAATTCGAGCAGCGCATCACGCCCCATAATGCACTGCATTGCTGTCTGATGATTGGCCAAGCATGCACTATGACCCACATGCTTTGGCCAATCACAGCGCCGTCAGTAAAGAGAGCCATAATTGGCCAAAGGCACGGTGCCTTTGGCCAATTATGGCTCAGGGGGTTAAGTCCACTCCCCACACTATATAAGGCCACCTGCACGTCGGCCCTGTGTAGTGTGTTGCTGGCGTTGACTGAGAGAGAGTGTCATTTCATTTAGATTGAGCAGGCAGGTGATTCAGTTAGCTGCAGTGTATTTAATATATATATATATATATATACAGTCAGTCTCGTGTATATATATATATATATATATATATATATATATATATATATATATATCCACTGTATCCAGTTTAGCTAGAACTGACTGCAGTCTGTTCCTGGTGTACTGTTTCTAATATACCTCAGGCAGGCAGGTGATTCAGTTAGCTGCAGCGTATTTAATATATATATATACAGTCAGTCTCGTATATATACTGTATATATCCACTGTATCCAGTTTAGCTAGATATGACTGCAGTCCATTCCTGGTGTACTGTTTCTAATAAACTTCAGGCAGGCAGGTGATTCAGCTAGCTGCAGTGCCTTTAATATATATATATATATATATATACACAGTCTCGTATATATATACATCCACTGTATCCAGTGTAGCTAGATCTGACTGCAGGCTGTTCCTGGTGTACTTTTCTAATATACTGTCAGGCAGGCAGGTGATTTAGTGAGCTGCAGTGCAAAAAATATATAAACAGTCTCCTACATATATAAATCCACTGCATTCCAGTCTAGCCAAGCCTATATCTGACTGCAGGCCATTCATGGTGTATGTTTTCAAATACACTTTCAGGCAGGCAGGGGATTCAGTGATCTGAAGTGCATTAAATATATATACAGTCTCCTACAAATATATATCCACTGAATTCTAGTCTAGCCAAGCCTAAATCTGACTGCAGGCCATTCCTGGTGTACGTTTTCAAATATACTTTCAGGCAGGCAGGCAGGCAGGCGATTTAGTGATCTGCAGTGCATTAAATATATATAAAGTCTCCTACATATATATATATATATATATATATCCACTGCATTCTAGTCTAGCCAAGCCTATATCTGACTGCAGGCCATTCCTGGTGTACTTTTTCTAGTAAACTTCAGGCGGTGTTTTGCTAATAAAATTTTACAGCATGTCTGGAAGGCCACCAAGGAGAGGCAGACGCTCACAGGCCACTAAAAGAGGGCAAGCAGGCTCTGTGTCTACAGCCAACAGTACTGGTCGTGGACACGGTGCATTCTCAGCACGTGGCCGTGGGGCACGCTTGTCCTTTTTTCGGGAACTGGCCGTATTGATTCACAACATGCAGAAGAGTTGGTAGATAACTAAGCCATCCTCATCCTCCCCATCCTCTGTTACCCAGGCTCAGAGTAGTTTTCCTGCCAATGCAGCTGCCAAAGCGGCCTATTCCATCGGCTCAATGTCATTAGTCACTCCTTCCCTAGCCCCACCATCATGCATGGAGGAGTCCGGTGTCAGGTACATGATGCAGGAGGATGAGCAGCGTTTTGAAGGCTCCAATGATGGTACCCAGGTTGAGGAAGGCAGTAACGTGAGCCCAGAGAGAGGGGGTGCCCAAGAAGGACAAGAAACTGGCAGTCATGTTCCCCCAGCTGCAGCATACTGCCAGGTTTGCTCCAGTGACAAGGAGGGAGGGGATGATGAGGTCACTGACTCTACGTGGGTGTCTGATAGAAGAGAGAAAGAGGAGGAGGCACATCTCCAACGAGGCAGGATGCCCTCCAGGGGCCAGCTTAAGGGCAGCCACCTGACTGCATCACACCACAGAGCTCCGCATGTGCAGGGCGCTGCTGTCTCCCTGCAATCCCACGGCTCGTGGTACAGGGTGTATGCCCAGGTAACCATCCATGTTGGTCCTGTGAGTTGTCCATGAGATCCTGGGAAAGACATCTGAGTGGGTCTGGAGCAAGAAGGAGCATGGAATATAAGAACAAGGACTTTTTGACCTCCTTGTAATATAGGGGTCATATTACAGGGTGAGCAGTTTGGCTACCTTTTCTGGTGGTGGTGGCTGGGTTGGTTTACTCATCTATTGGCACAATAGAATTTGGATTTTTTGTTTTCACAAACACTTTTGTGGACTTTTTATCATTTTTAATATAAAAAAAAGACTTTTTTGGGACTTTATTTTAAACATAGATTGCACATAGGGTATTGTAGATTTAACCACTTGATCTCCAGAAGATTTACCCACCTTCATGACCAGGCCATGTTTTTGTGATACAGCACTGCGTTACTTTAAGGGCACTTTCACACTGAGGCACAGGGGTGTCAGCGGTAAGGTGCCGCTATTTTTAGCGGCGCTTTATCGTCATTTTAGCGGCACTTTTCGGCCACTGGCAGGGCACTTTTTACCCCTGCTAGCGTCCGAAAAAGAGTTAAAAGTGCTGGCAAAGCGCCGCTGCAGCGGCACTTTGCCAGCGCTTCGGCAGCACTGCCCATCGATTTCAATGGGAAGGGGCGCTTTCAGAGAGGTGTATACAGCGCTTCAAAGATGCTGCTTGCAAGACTACTTTTTTTAGCGTCCTGCCAGCGCACCGCTCCAGGGTGAAAGCACTTGAGCTTTCACAGTGGAGTGAGAGAAGAGGCACTTTGCAGGCGCTATTTTTAGCGATATAGCGTCTATAAAGCGCCTCAGTGTGAAAGTGGTCTAACTAACACTTGCACGGTCATGCGACACTGTACCTAAGCAAAATGTATGTTCTTTTTTCCCCACAAATAGAGCTTTTTTTTTGGTGATATTTGATCACCACTGCATTTATTATTTTTTGCGCTATAAACAAAAAAAGACCAACAATTTAGAAAAAAAAAAATATATATATATGTGTGTATATATATATATATATATATATATATATATATTTTTTTTTTTTTTTTACTTTCTGCTATAAAACATACAGTATCCAATAAAAAAATTAAAAAATTCAAATTTCTTGATAAATTTAGGCCAATATGTATTCTACTACATGTTTTTGGTAACAAAAAAATCCCATTAGGTGTATATTGATTTGTTTGCGCAAAAGTTATAGCGTCTACAAACTATGGGATATATACATACATTTTTCATTTATTTATTTATTTACTAGTAATTGTGGCGATCAGCGACTTATAGCGGGACTGCGATATTGCGGCGGACATTCAGACACTAACTGGCACTTATGACACTTTTTGGGAACCAGTGACACTAATATAGTGATCAGTGCTAAAAATATGCACTGTCACTGTACTAATGACACTGATTGGGAAGGGGTTCAACCTCCAGGGTAATCAAAGGGTTAAATGTGTGGCTAACCAGTGTTTTGGTGTGCTGTGTGGTGCTTTCACTAAGGGAAGTAATAGATTTTATTCCCTGCTTTATGGGGAAAGAAAATCTATTACTTCCCCGCTGACAGTACAGGCCTCTGCCTTGTTTACATAAGCAGGGGATAACAAAAGCTTGCCACCACTCTCACTTATAGCTAGCTATCGCAGTAAGCAGCATTGGGAGGCTAAAAAGGTACCAACAAGTGTCTGGGGAATGCCCAGGAAAAAGCCAAAGTCTACTTACCACCAGCTTGCAGACAACCAAATTGACCTATCTAACAGTCAGCATTAAAAAAGGGGTTTAGTCGGCACGCATTTGCAAACGCATGCGTGAGCCACAGAGCCACGTCACGGCACCCTTGTATCTGTGGTCCTAACACTAAAGTATGAGTGTCCCCACAGTGGAGGCACATGCATTTTTTAATGCTCACTGTTAGATAGGTTAATTTGGTTGTCTGCAAGCTGGTGGTAAGTAGACTTTGGCTTTTTCCTGGGCATTCCCCAGACACTTGTTGGTACCTTTTTAGCCTCCCAATGCTGCTTACTGCGATAGCTAGCTATAAGTGAGAGTGGTGGCAAGCTTTTGTTATCACGTGAGTGTTTGTATTGGTCCAGCAGTGCACCAGCACATTTGCAGCCATTGTGCTATTGCTGGGTGTTTGGTGTGCTCCTGTACCTTTAAGGAGGGGTGGGCTCCCCTCCAGCCACCTGCTCTCATTTATCCATTAGAATGCATCTGCCTCCACTGTGGGGACACTCATACTTTAGTATTAGGACCACAGATACAAGGGTGCCGTGACGTGGCTCTGTGGCTCACGCATGCGTTTGCAAATGCGTGCGGACTAAACCCCTTTTTTAACGCGTACTGTTAGACAGGTCAATTTGGTTGTCTGCAAGCTGGTGGTAAGTAGACTTTGGCTTTTTCCTGGGCATTCCCCAGACACTTGTTGGTTAGATAAGCAGGGCCCTGTCCTGTATAACTTCATGATGACCAGCGGGTGTCGGCGGTAATCCATTGGCCAGCACCCGGTGATCGACATCTGCTGTGATTAATAACAGTATGGCCGGGTCGCCCGCGGCCCTCGCCGCACCCCCTACCCTGAAGTACTTGATCTGGCACAGCAGAGCAACCTTGCCGCCGTACATCTATGTTATGCAGTCAGCAAGTGGTTAAAGGAACACAGGAGATGCTTTATATGTATGGTTTTAGAACTTTTTGAAGTTGACTCATTGATTGCAAGATTAACCCCTTTCTCGCCTGTACTATAGCCGAATGAAGGCTACAGAGCAGGCTTACTTTGCCGGGAGGGCATACATTGATGCTCTCCGGTGATCGCGCTGCCCGCGTGCCCCCTGAGTCCTTTGGACTCAGCTGATCACAGATCAGGGTAAAGGGCCAATCACAGCGGCCCTTTACCACGTGATTAGCTATGCCTAGTGACAGCTGCTCATGGAAGTAAACAGAAGCCGGTTATCAGCTTTACTTTCCTCACGCTGACAGCATGAGGAGAGAAAAATAGAGCTGATAACCGGCCTGTGTTAAAGGGACATGGGCACTGATAATCAGGGCACTGATTATCATTGTCCTGATTATCAATGCAGTCCCAACAGTGCCCACCAGTGCTGCCAATCAGTGTCCACTAGTGTTGCCAATCAGTGCCTATCAGTGCCTCCTCATTAGTGTCAATCAGTGCTGCCTATCAGTGCTGCCTACCAGTGCCTATTAGTACCCATCAATGCTGCCTATAAGTGCAAGCTATCAGTGCCCTTCAGTGTCACCGATCAGAGGCCATCAGTGCCACCTATAGGAGCCCATTAGTGCCGCCTATCAGTGCCCATCAGTGCCACCTATCAGTGCAGCCTCATCAGTCCCACCTCATCAGTGCCCATCAGTGCTCACAGGTGCCGCCTCATCAGTGCCCATAAGTGCAGCCTCATCAGCGCACATCAGACGAAAAATTACCTGTTTGCAAAATTTTATAGCAAACTATGACATCTTTTTTCTTTTGTTTAGCAAAAAATTAAAAAGCCCAGTGATGGTTAAATACCACCAAAGGAAAGCTCTATTTGTGTGCAAAAAATGATAAAAATTTGCTTGGTTACAATGTAGTATGATCGTGCAATTGTCATTCAAAGTGCGACAGCGCTAAAAGCTGAAAATTGGCCTGGGCAGGAAGGGGATCAAAAGTTCCCAGTAGGCAAGTGGTTAAATTATTTGACAACTTTTTTTTTTTACAATTGCAAACTAAATTATGCACAAAATTCTATTGGTGTATGGCCAGCCTTATTCATGCATACCTAAGCAAGAGGTCTACATTATTAGTGTAATTAGTAAACGGAGAGAGAAACAAATGGTGTCCCTCTAATGGGGAATTTCAAAAAATGGCAAGGCCCACGCAAACCCAAGAAAAACGTTTACACTAACATTTCTAGAGCTGCCTCCTAATTTCTCTTGTGCTCAGTAAACACTGCCTTGTTTTGTTTCACTGATTGAAACCGAAAAGAAGAAAAAAAGCCTTCACATCTGTCTTATTTCAGCGTAAGTGAAACTTCCAGCCTTCACTGGCAGCCTCTGAAAACTTTATTGTTTTAGCTGAAATGTCACATATTAAAGCTGCGCAAAATGGTAAGAAGTTGTTCCTTCAGAAAAGGAACAAGCTCGGGGAGTCAGCTACGTCTGTGTAATGGATAAATGTGCTGAAGAATGTAAGAATGAAGCAGACGTACAATGCGAGATTTGTCTGTGTGGGCAGCTAAATGAGTCTGTGAGATTTTTGGCAAAGGCTTCCCACACTATGCCGATTCCACAAAACTATTTACTTGAGGGCGAATGCCACTTTTCTTTTCTTCCACAGAAGGCTTGGATTGCAGAAAAATGAGAAAACCATATTTAATTAGAATATAATCATTTGTCCGCCATTTTGGCTTATAGAGTTGGTCTAGCCTAGACTAATACACTGTACCGCAAAATGTATGTGGACAACTCTTCAGATTATTAAGTTCAGGTCTTGTCAGGAAGGGCATGCCAGTAGACAACATGGTTCCTCTAGATAGACTTCTGTGCCCCTTCACGAGCTAATTCATGCTCCCTCTCGTAGACAAAGGAATTTGGCTAATAATGCATGTGCATAGGTGCGTATCAGCGTTCTCGCGTGCACTTGTGACAGATGTTGGGCTATATAAGCTGTTTCAGTGCTCAGGATCAGTGCCACTTTGTCTTTCAGCTTTCCCTGTAGCCAGTGACCCTGAGATTTGGCATCCTGATTCCAGTTGCTGACCCAGCTTGTCTGACCGCTCTATGAACTCGCCTGCACTGACCCTGGCTTGTCCTTGACCTCCGCTTCTGTCTGCTCCATTGGTTACTCTTCCACTGATTGGCTCCTGACCTGGCTTGTACCCTGACCACACTCTTGCCTGCTCCTCTGTACCTGATCCATCTTGCCAGTGTATAACCTGGCCTGCCTGGTGACTGAGCTAACCTTCCTGAGGTTTCCAGTACTTGCCTACATCCTGCTGTGCCTGCTGTTCTACAGTGCATGCCTCACCCACCTGCTGTTGCCAGTTCCAGCCTTCTTCAGTCAACCATCCACCGGCTGTCTACCAGCCCGCCTGCTTCACTGAAAATACTGACAACCACTCCTGCTGGCATGGATATCCACTCTGCTACTGGCAAGACCTACAGGCACTCATTCCACTCTGCACTCCTGCACCTTCTGTTCACACTACCAGGAGCCCTGAGTCAGAGGTGTAAGAGAGGCCTTCCTCATCATTACAGGCTCTTCTACCAGGTATGTGATACAGTCATTGGTACCCCTGCATTTCTGTCAGATAATGCACCAATTCACCCAGAAAATTGTTGCCATTACAAATGTTTAGGCATTCTCATGTTTATTTCTTTTGTTTGTATTGGTATGACACAAAAAAGTGGAAAAGCAAAAAGCCATATCTGACACATTCCAGGCAAAACTCCAAAATGGACTGGACAAAATTATTCTCAAAGTTATAAGAAATAATTTCCTTCCAAGTTTGTGATGCTCCTGTAATTTGTAATCAAAGTCAACTGTATCCGGTAACACGTGCTGACAATATAGAAATCACACCGGCAACCAGTTAAATGGTGAAAAATTCACTCAACCTTTCTGTTGTGTGTCTCTGTGCCAAACGAAGAATGGAGAAGAGAAAGAGCAGCAAAGAATTGTCTTGAGGATTTGAGATAAAAAAATGTGGAAAAGCATGGACAATCTCAAGGTAAAAAGTCCATCTTCAGAGATCCTAATGTTCCTGTGTCCACTGGGCGCACCATTGTGAAAAAGTTTAAAACCCATGGCACTGTAGCTAATCTCCCTGGACGTGGACGAAAGAGAAAAATTGATCAAAGATTGCAACAAAGGATTGACCACTTTCCAGACAAATTCAAGCTGACCTTTAGTCACAGGGTACAACTGTGTCAGCTCGCACTATATGTCTCCATCTGAATGAAAAGGGACAGTATGATAGGAGACCCAGGAAGACCCCACTGCTGCACAGAAACATAAAAAAGCCAGATTTAGAGTTTGCCAAAACTTAACTGAGGAAGATAAAATCTGTTTCGGAGTATGTGCTGTGGACACACGAAACAAAATTTACAGCTTTTGGTAAAGCCTGTCAGTCTAGTGTTTTCAGAAAAAAATTAGGCCTTCAAAGAAAAGAATACAGTCCCTACAGTAAAACATGGTAGAGGATCACTGATGTTTTGGGGTTGCTTTGCTGCTGCAGGCACTGAATGTCTTGACCGTGTGCATGGCATTATGAAATCTGAAGACTACCAAAGAATTCTGGGGTGCAGTGTAGGGCCTAGTGTCAGAAAGCTGGGTCTCTGTCAGAGGTCATGAGTCTTACAGCTGGACAATGACCCAAAGCACACGTCAAAAAGCACCCAGAAATGGTTTAGGACCAAGCACCTGTGGAGAGATCTCAAAACAGCAGTTGGGAGAAGGAACCCTTCCAATCTGACAGACCTGGAGCAGTTGGTTAAAGAAGAGTGGTCCAAAATTCCAGTAAAGAGGTGTAAGAAACTAACTGATGTTTACAGGAAGCGATTGATTTCAGTTTTTTTTCCAGGGCGTTTGCTACCAACTGTTGAGGGTGCCAATAATTTTGTCCAGTCCATTTTTGGAGTTTTGCGTGGAATGTGTCAGATTTGGCTTTTTGTTTCTCACTTTTTTGTGTCATACCAATACAAACAAAAGAAATAAACATGAGAATGCTCAAACATTTGTAATTGCAACAATTTTTTGGGTGAACTGGTGCATTATCTGACAGAAATGCAGGGGTGCCAATACATTTGGCCATGACTGTAGGTGTCTCTGGTGAAGGATACTGTTAATGTTACAGCATGCAAAAACATTTTAGACAATTGTGCGTCCCTAAGCTTGTGGTAACAGTTTGGGGAAGGCCATTTTCTTTTATTGTGCGCAAAGTCAGTTCTAGAAAGACACAGGCTTGAAGAGTTTGGTGTGGAGGAGCTTAATTGGCCTGCACAAAGCTCTGACCTCAAGCCTCTTGAACACATTTTGGACTAATAGGAAAGTTCATTGTGAGCCAGGCCTTCCTACCCAACATCAGTTCCTGATGCTGCTAATGCTCTTTAGGCTAGATGGTCACAAATTTCCAAAAACACACTCCAAAACTTTTGGAAAGCCTTCTCAGAAGAGTGGAGCCTGCTATAGTCAAAAGGGGGGGGGGGGGGCGCTCCATATTAATGTTCAGGATTTTGGAGATGTTTTATTAAGTGTGTAAGGGATACCTGTACAGAGGTAACTTGCAATCCCAGTTGTCCAGTGGTTGGCACATGTGAGGATGAGGTGGATCATCTGTTGTCAGCCAGCAGCAAGGTGCAGTGTAGTAGGGGATGGAGATAATGTGGACAGGGTAGGGATTTCTATAGAACAAAATTCCAGCCTTATCGTCTCCTTCTTATGAAAGCGGATCTAAAATACATGGTTTGATAATAAGGCAGCTGCCTTATAATCTAAATCTGGCTTTTTTTATGTTTCTGTCTAGCAGTGGGGTCTTCCTGGGTCTCCTACCATACTGTCTCTTTACGTTGCGAGCTGACACAGTTGTACCCTGTGACTAAAGGTCAGCTTGAATTTGTCTGGAAAGTGGTCAAGGTTCTTTATCCACCATTCGAACAATCCTTTGTTGCAATCTTTGATCAATTTTTCTCTTTCGTCCACGTCAAGGAAGATTAGCTACAGTGCCATGGGCTGTAAACTTTTTCACAATGGTGCGCCCAGTGGACACAGGAACATTAGGATCTCTGGAGATGGACTTTTTACCTTGAGATTGTCCATGCTTTTCCACATTTTTGATCTCAAATTACAAACATTTAATTACAAACATTTGAGGGGGAAAATGAAAAAAAAAAAAAAAACATTCAAAAATCCTTACCTTCTTGTCATTAATGCCACTAGGAAATTATGAAAGTTCAGCATCCCAAATCTTGGAAAGAAGATGCCATAGGAGTGCAATATTGTGGGATTTAAGATCCTCAGTTTTCTCAGGATCCAGTAAGAAACCCAGTAATGTCACCCTCACCTAGGTCACCCAGCAGATAAAAAGGAATATGGCAAGTATCTTTTGTGCTTTACTTCAATGTTTTTTGTTCCTGCTTCCCTCTGGCATTTTGTAATCAGGGGGTGGGTGGCTTCTGCATAATCTGACCTTGTGTTTTGATGCAAGATCTGCTACAATACCGCTGACAAGTCCTACAGTATTTTTATTACCCAGGTTGTTAAAATTCTGGTCAGCTGGCAACCATGGGTAGGATTGCCAAGCAGACCCTAGGATCCAATGTGGTGGATAACGAAATAAGTCAAAGGACCCTAGGCCCAAAGATTGTACTGACAATCTGAAGATCCTTAGCTATGATATTACTCACTAGTTAACTACTATCCTAGTGTTCTTGTGGAGGGTTAAGTTATTGCATCAGAATGGTTTGCTGTCCACCGTCATGTTGTTAATTAGATATGTCTACAGAGGGAAATGTTTGGATGGATAGGAAAGTGATTTCCAGCACATAATATTCTACAGTCTGTACATACTGATTGATGTGTTTGAACTCTTGCTTTTAAGTCCATCAGCAGGGCACTTTATAGACCGTAGAATCAGGAACATCTAGTAAATGAGCAGTACAGTCTCCACTAAGATGGATTAGGGCTCCATATACTGCTTACAGAGAAAAAGTCCTCCAGACAGAAACTTAGTGACCTCTATAATAACTAAGACTTCACTTTCAAGCCTTTGTAATGATACTAAATGAATGGAGATGACATGAGACTAATGAAGTGTTGTCTTTGAAGCCTAATTCCAGCCAAATCTACTTTTGTAATAGACAGCATGGGGAAGGAATAACATTTCTGTTTTTTTTTTTCATTTGTCTATCAGCCCAGCAGAAAGATTTTTCCCTCATGTCCTTTCCCTGTGACACCAAGACCACAAGTGGTGGTATGATAGAAAGGCACAGACGGCAACAAAAAATGATAACTCAATTCTCAATTGTACTGAAAATGTTTTTATTTTTTATTTTTTTGCTTTTGTCTGTGTCCTCATTGGAGGAATTACCCTCCCTATTAGGAGTGCAGTAGGCAATAAAGACCTTGCAGGGGCTCCATTCCTTCTCAGCTCTATCCAAAACAAAATTAAACATTTTGGCTGGAACTTCAATAATTATATGGAATTAGAAACACTCAACAATCGTTTGTGCGCATGTAGCAGATTCCTTTGAATCTTGCCATCAGGTTAGCCAACACCAATTAAGAGTGACACCAAAGAAAGTTTTAGACAAATTTTGTATTTCTTAGCCACCGTTTGCTATTCTGGCCCTGGGAGCCTTGAAATCCTGTAAATTATTATGCAAAATTCTATTTGGTATGGTATTTGTAGATCTTATTTCTAAAAATGAATAAAAATAATTTAACCACTATGCAAATTTCTAACTCTCTCAGTGAAGTTAAATAATTTCCTGACCTTGTACCTCTCTAATCATCAGTGGGGCCACCCATGACAGTAATGGTACAAGAGGGAAGAAAGGAGCATGGTTCAGGTCTAATGCCACGTACACACGGTCTGACTTTTCGTCTACAAAAGTCCAACAGACGCCGACGGACCAAAGCCGGCTGGCAATCCGATCGTGTGTGGGCTTCCCCAGCCGCAAATCTGACGGACATTAGATTTGAAACATGCTTCAAATCTTTACGTCGTAACTACGCCAGACCCAGAAATCCGCTCGTCTGTGTGCTAGTCCGACGGACAAAAACCCACGCTAGGGCAGCTATTGGCTACTGGCTATCAACTTCCTTATTTTAGTCTGGTGTACGTCATCACGTACGAATCCGTCTGACTTTTGTGTGATCGTATGTAGGCAAGTCCGTTCGTTAGAAAGTCTGACGCAAGTCCGCCAAAAGTCAGTCGAAAGTCTGTTGGACGGGCTGTCGGACTTTTGTAGCCGAAAAGTCCGACCTTGTGTACGCGGCATTAGGCTGAGTTCACACTGGCATTAAGAGCAGGCGCTTGAGAGGCGTTAAAAAGGCCCCTCAATGCACAAGATATAATAGACAGTACACAGTGCTGTTCACACTAAACGGTAACATTGCGTTGCTTTAAAATTGAAGTTGCATGTTGAGTCAGGAGGCGTTTGAAGCCTTTCACTGCCTTCCATTCAAGTCTATGTTAACGCCTTGCAAATGCTCTGGCATGCAGTTGCGGAGCGGTTGCGGGGCATTAAGATTCGTTCATTTACTGTAATAGAATAGGCGTTTATGGAGCCGTTTTAACGCTCGTCAAACGCTTAAAAAATGCCCATAGGGCTTTGGGGAGCATTTTTAACTCCTCATTAATGCTTGTAAAACGCCTGTCTAATGCCCATGCTAAAGCTCATTGACGCCTGTCTGACGCCCATACTAACGCTATAGGAGTGTTTGTTGAGCGTTAGAAATTTAGTCAAGTTTGAACAAGCCCTTAAACAGTTTGGGGAAGGCCCTTTTTGTTCCTGGATAACTATGCCCCTTTGCACAAAGCCAGCTCCATAAAGACATGGTTTGGTGAGTTTACTATGGAGGAACACAAATGGCCTTCACATAGCCCTTACCTCAATCTTACTGAACACTGTTGGATTAATTGGAACACTGTCAGGTTTTTGTGTTCAATGTCAGTACCCAACCTCACAAATACTCTTTTAGCTGACTTGGTACAAATCTCCACAAACACACTCCACAATCTTGTGGAAAGCCTTCCCAAAAGAGTGGAGGCCCTTTTACCACAAAGGTGAGGGAGCTTCTCTATAGTAATACTGCCGGTTTTGCAATCAGTGTCCAACAAGTTCATGTGATGCTTTGCATTAGGACACATATTCCATGGGTATAGTGACTGTCAGAGAATGTGCTGACAGCTGACTGTTACTAAATCAATGGAATGATTTCCAGCAAGGCAGAAGCAGCGTGGACTGTTACATATTATATGAGAAAAGTTAGGGATCCTTTCAAACCTTATAGTAAAGCAATTCTGAACTCACAGAAGGGGGGGGGGGGGACCACGGATGAAATTCAAAAACTCCTTATGTAACAAAAAACATGTACAATAAATCTTTTCAGATTCTCTAAGGGTACAGTACAAAAAGCTTTCAGGTCTAAAAAAAATAAATATTTGCATTTCTTCGACTCACATGCCAGAAAATCGCCAGAACTTCATGGTAAAAGCAAGCAAAGGTTTCTATTCATCCCAGGAATGCGTGGACTGTATTTACATATTGAATTGATTTGAACATACTACAAATTGTGAATTGCATGATTGATGGTAATTATTTGAGATATGTAACTATGCTGGCAAATGGCGTTGATGACTTTCATTTGCACGCTATTCCTTTGTAAGAAAAGGTAAATTCTTAATCTATGACATCCATAACACGAAAAGTGAGTGGTTGGCCCACTATAATGCCATAGGCAGCACAGTATATACGGCTTGTCATATTAACCCTTCTATCCCACCTATCAGATAACTCTCTACTACCATAACACAAAGGCTGTGCAGATGAAGTAGTTGAATAGTTTTGTGCTGTGGCAAATGAGAAGAAATAGTTAGGTTACTATATTGCAGCTATTCTAGACCAGGGCTTCGTAGAACCCTAGGGTTCCTCCAGAAGGTACTAGAGGTTCCTTGACCTAGGGCTAATTGACCTCCTATTTGATGGTGCCTGCTAAGTTCCAGGGCTAATGCCACTTGGCAGAAATATTGGCATCACAGCAATGATCTTTTTAACTATCTCTAAGGGTTGCATTCTGACCACCACTCTAATGCCCCACACACACGGTCGGACATTGATCGGACATTCCGACAACAAAATCCATGGATTTTTTCCGACGGATGTTGGCTCAAACTTGTCTTGCATACACACAGTCACACAAAGTTGTCGGAAAATCCGATCATTCTGAACGCGGTGACGTAAAACACGTACGTCGGGACTATAAACGGGGCAGTAGCCAATAGCTTTCATCTCTTTATTTATTCTGAGCATGCGTGGCACTTTGTGCGTCGGATTTGTGTACACACAATCGGAAGTTCCGACAACGGATTTTGTTGTCGGAAAATTTTATAGCCTGCTCTCAAACTTTGTGTGTCAGAAAATCCGATGGAAAATGTGTGATGGAGCCTACACACGGTCGGAATTTCCGACAACAAGGTCCTATCACACATTTTCCGTCGGAAAATCCGACCGTGTGTACAGGGCATAAGGGAGCATTCTTTCCACCTACCACCAATTAATTGGTTTTAACAGGGGTTTCCTGAGACCTGAAATATATTTCATAAATTTCTCTAAGGTAAAAAAGTTGAGAAAGGCTGCTATAGAGACTATTATTTTATCAGAGAAACTGTTATGAAGAGCATTTACTATATTACCCGGTAGACTGTCAAGTCTTTTAAAGAGTATCTAAAGCCAGTCAATTTTTTTTTTCTTTAATTCTTACTTGGTGATCCTGCCAATGACACACTTCCTGTCCTAGAGTCACAGTGCTGTATCTAACAGAGTAGCATTGTCACTCTAATGGCACTTGCAAACTGGGTGTTTAGCCCTGGTGCATGAGGATCTGGTGTTTAGGTATCGGCAGAAGGCACAGCTGCACTGTCCAGCCCCACTGCCAGAAGATTGTCAAACTCTATATAGACTGGCAGCTGCTGTGCCTGGACAGGCTTGATGGTGCGCCTAGCTGTACTTACGTTTAAAGCAAGTATGTGCCCATTTACAAATTCTCTGAATGCAGACTGTCTTGTCTCCAGGCATTCATCCCTGAGCACATACTTCCCTAAACATAAGTAGCTCTCAGTATACCATCCAGCATAGTGAAGCCATAGCAACTTTCAGCCTCTCATAAACTTTTTAGAGTTTGACAGGCTGCCAGCAGTTGGGTTAAACAAAGCACCAGTACCTTCCACCAGCACCTACACGCCATCGCCTCATGCACCAGGGCCTCAGTCAGAAAGTTGGGCTGCTGAACACCTCCTCCCCTCCTCCCCTCCTCGTCTATATAACATGGGGGGAGGAGTTAAGTAGTTCACAAGTAACCTGGGCAAGAAGACACATATGCTGGAGTGTCATAATCAGGGGTTAGGCTCTAAGACAAGTTGCTTTAGCAGTAACGTGACTACCACCGACCAGCAGGATAGGTACACAGGCAGTCACCCTGGCGGATAACGTGGGCACACCTGTCTAAGTGCTAACTGGTGTTCACCAGAGCTCCTGATGGTGGGGATGGATTTTGCTGCATGTTAGCACCAGGTCGCAGTCCTCAGGATCACCCCACCAAGAGGTGAGCAAGCTGAGGTCCAGAAGTGAATAAGCAGGTAAGGATCAAACAGAAGCGTAGTCAGTAACCAAAAGTCAGTAACAAGTAGTTGCGGCTTGGGATCAGGCATAAGCGTAGTCGAGGAACAAGCCATGGGTAGATAACAAGTGGTAGAACAATATGGACAGCAGCAGGAAAGACAAGAGTGAGATACTGGCTGAAGAGAGTACAGTAATCTGGCAAACAGGAAGTGCAGAGACATGGCTTAAATCAGGAAGTTCGTGGAAGGAGTAAAGAGTTCAAGGTTCAGCAGAAGTTAGGCATAAGGCGGGGTTGTCCAATGGATGAGAAAGGAAACTGTCCAGCATCTCAAGTAGTCATCGCCAGACACAGCAGTGGTCCTAGATTCAAGTCCAGGCCCTGACATTGAGATAACATTGCAAGATTCACAGGATGTATTAGATTTCTGGCAGGTACAACAGGAATTTTTTTGTACTTTTAAAACAGATAAAACAAAACACTTAAATTAAATATTTAACAAACTAATAGGGGAAAAAAAAGAAAAGCTAATTTTAAGACACTGGGGTTATTTACAAAAAGGCAAATCCCCTTTGCACTACAAGTGCACTGCAAGTGCACTTGTAAGAGCAGTCGCTGTAAATCTGAGGGGTAGATCTGAAATGAGGGGAAGCTCTGCTGATTTTATCATCCAATCATATGCAAGCTAAAATGCTGTTTTTTATTTTCCTTGCATGTCCCACTCGGATTTGCAACGATTGCACTCCCAAGTGCACTCGCAGTGCACTTGTAGTGCAAAGTGGATTTGCCTTTCGTAAATAACCCCCACTGTCATATACCTATAGACAGTGCTATGGTATTAGGGAGAGTGCCAAGGTAGCACAGAAACTGCTATGTTCCCTGGGAAAATGCCATGTTACCAGAGAGATTGCTATGTTATTAGATAGAAAGGCTGTCATATTTAATTTTTTATCACTAATGTGTGATAGTGTCACCCACCACACCCTATCCTTTGCTGGTCCCACCATCCTGTTGGGCACCCTCTACTTTGCGCTAGCTGCGATGTGAACACACATTAGGCACAGCATTCTGAGTACAGAGTTTTTGGATCTATTGTGGGGCTGTGCAGGGAAGTTAGCCACAGGAGTAGTAAAATATCCCTATGTAAACCCTTGTGCGTGGCCCATCTATCTGATGTCTGTACCTTCCCTGTGCAGCTCTGCCATGCATCCAGCACCTCTCTACTCTGCATGCTTTACTTTGTTGTAAGGTCACAGTGCCATGGTATAGGGTTGAAGGAACTGGCTCAGTCCTCCCCTATAGAGGGGCCTGAAAACAGCTGTAACTGGGGTGACCCTGGGTACTACGAAACTGTGTCGCTCCCTCAAGAATGGCAGGCTGGTAGTCACATGGAGGACTAAAAGTCAGGGACCTTTGCCCAATCCAGCAACAAACTAATAATGCCCATAAGCTGGCCATACACTAGTAGAATTTTGTTCTAAAATCATAATTTTCTGAATGTTCGCTCAATTTTCTAATGTTTAAGAAGGTCCCATAGACAACCATTTCTGACTAGAAAATCCAAAGGAGCAGAACTGAAAATTTGCTTGATTTTTCCAGAAGAAAAACCACATTCACAAAACTTTGTTCACTCAAGAAAACATTTTCTCCAATGAACAAAGTTCTAACTGTCAATGTGATGTTCCTTCTGGAAGAATCAAGTATATTGTAATATGTTCTAGGCACAAAAGAAACCTGTTAAATAAGTCTTGAATTCTATTCAAATAGCGGGTCGAGGATGAAAATTTTAAGGGCTTTCAAACTCAATGGCAAGATGGAATGCTGTGATAAATGTTTTTTTGTAATTTTGTATGAAGGTTCAAACTGGGGCCGAAACAACTTAATCGATTAATCGACAACTAATCGATTATGAAATTAATCGATTACTATTTTCATAATCGATTAATCGGCCAGTATCATAATGGGGTTAAAAAAAGCTAAAATTAGCCCTTTATAGTACAAAAAGAGCAAATAATCCCTACTGTAAACATTACTTTCACTGTTGCACAGTAAAAAAACGAAGGGCTAAATTTTTTTTTTTTTTTTTAACTCCATTATGTTACTAAATGTCTTAGGTCTGGTTCCCACCCATGTGTTTTTTTGGTGCTTTTTGCAGAAATGCACTACAGTTCATTTAACGTTCACATCTATGCTTTTTTTCAGCTGCTGTGTATTTGGAAAGGTCAAGGACCTTTTTCAATGCAAAACGTTGCTTTTTTGGTTCAATATACTTCAATGGAGAAGCTGCAGAAAAGCATGTAATATTACAGTTCTGTTTGAAAATCTGCAAAACAGTCTAGAACTTTTTTTTTTTTTCTTTAAATAAAAAAATTTGATCTGAGTCTGTTGATATTTACAAGATTCAACCTCTAATAGTATATAGAGTATATCTCCTCTAATAGTTTATAGAGTATATCTCTTCTGTCTGTTATTCTCAGAGTGGATTAAAGATTTTACTCCCTAACCATATAGTTGGTTATTTTATATTTACCCCTGCGTACAGAGATATTTAGGAATAAATGTCCTTTTTTTTTAAACTTTACATATTAACTAAATTATACACCACACTTTTTTGTAAGGTTATTAACCGATTAATCAAAACAATAATCGGCCAACTAGTCGATTATGAAAATAATCGTTAGTTGCAGCCCTAGTTCAAACTAAATTCTCCTGGTGTATGGCCACTGGCCAGCATTACGGGTAAGCTGTATGCTTATTTCAAAAAGTCTCACTGGTACTTTGAGCAGGGGCAAGGCATGACACAATAAAGACACCAGTATAGTTGATAAAATCTGTACTTACACTTGGTCACACAACAAAACTGTTAGCTGTCACTATTCTACTGTAAACAGTTGTAAAGACATGATCTATGTTATCTAATTTTAAAGAAGAAACAAAGACAGAGAGGCAGACAGGAGGAGAAAGGTTCACCACAGGCCAACTGAAATGAGATGCCTCCAGGCTTTAGAAGACCACATAACACCCTCTTATCTCCCCATCATTGTGTTTGTAAATTGACACATAAAGGCCTTTCATCAAGAGAAGGCAAGGACTTCCTTTGTTGCTTACCCAATACTTACACTAATTGTGTTTTTGTGTAGCTGGAGTGGAATAGCTTGTAAAAACTCCCAGCTGGTGACATGCTTTTTTGAAAGAACAGATGGAAGACAAATATAGAAGACAGAACTGTATCGTGCACCATACAACTTGCAACGAATTCAAGGACAGCTACACAACTACAAACCAAACGGCACTCGTTTCAAAAGTTGTCGAAGTAAGTTGTTGAGAGCAAGCGATCTGTCCTGATGGCACTGGTCCTTTACTACTGGGTGGCCTTCAAGTGTGAAATAACAGAAGCCCCCTGAGCTGAGGAGAGAAAAACAACGATCATGTAACACATTGGAGGTCTTTGGCCTGTAAGTTCGACATGCCGCATATGTCAGTCAGAGGGCCTGAGTCGTCTGCATATTTTCTGAATCATTGCATGCTTGTAGTATGTCGATATTTTTTAAGCCAGGCCTGTTCCAAGAGGACAATAATGATGGGCCACAAAAATTCACACCTATTGACAAAATTCCTTCTCTGGGTGGCCAGGGGATGTCTGCATCTGTTGCATGTTACCTTAACATATGGGATTGTGACACAATGAACCTCTTATCTCTGTGCATATGAAAAAGTGGCTATAAGACACATGGAATTAGTAGAGATTCTCCAAATTGTAAGCATCTATTGCAATTACCAACACATTTCTAAATTCAGGGATGTGATAACGAGTACCTTTTGGTGTTTAATTGGCTTTGGTAACTGTAAACAGGACAATTTTACAACTCTCCTTATGAGTTGTAATTTTTTTTTCAACAAAAAGGTACAATAAACATTAAAGTGGTTATAAGCCTCAGGCATGAAATCTGAACAAAGCTTATCCCTCTTTAGTGTGTACTTGTCACAATTAAAAGTGTAATTTCTGTCTGCTGCTTCGTTCACCTGCTATCGGCAATAATCACTTCTGACAAGTTTTCCTGACACCAAGATAAAAAAGGTGACAGGGGAGGGAGCTCCAGCAGATTGACAGCTTCAGCTCTGTTCCTGCATGCTGTGTGATGGGGGTGGGTCTGTCGCTTCCCTTCAATCAGCTCTCAGAGCTCTCCTCGTTGAGCTCTGCAGAGTGTTAGTTCAGCTCTCCTTTTTTCTGAACTCTCAGACAAGCTTATCAGTGTTGGACTTTGAATTGATGTAGAGAAGGAAGACTACAGATAGACGGAAACAACTTACAGTGCCTTGCAAAAGTATTCACCCCCCTGGCTTTTTACCTATTTTGTTACATTACAGCCTTTAGTTTTTTTTTTTTTTAATGTGAATTATATGTGATGGATCAGAACACTATAGTATAAGTTGATGAAGTAAAAATAGAAAAATATATACATAAAACTATTTTTCAGAAATAAAAAACTGATAATTGGCATGTGCGTATGTATTCACCCTCTTTGTTGTGAAGCCCTTAAAAAGCTCTGGTGCAACCAATTACCTTCAGAAGTCACATAGTTAGTGAAATGATGTCCACCTGTGTACAATCTAAGTGTCACAGGATCTGTCATTACATATACACACCTTTCTGAAATGCCCCAGAGGCTGCAACACCTAAGCAAGAGGCACCACTAACCAAACACTGCCATGAAGACCAAGGAACTCTCCAAACAAGTAAGGGACAGGTTTATTGTCGAAGTCCAAATCATGGTTTGGTTATAAAAAAATATTAAAATCTTTGATGATCCCTAGGAGCACCATCAAAACTATCAAATGGAAAGAACATGGCACAACAGCAAACCTGCCAAGAGACGGCCGCACACCAAAACTCACAGACCGGGCAAGGAGGACAATAATCAGAGAGGCAGCACAGAGACCTAAGGTAACCCTGGAGGAGCTGCAGAGTTCCACAACAGAGACTGGAGTATCTGTACATAGGATGACAATAAGTCGTACGCTTTATGGCAGAGTGGCCAGAAGAAAGCCATTACTTTCAGCAAAAAACAAAATGGCACGTTTTGACTTTGTGAAAAGGCATGTGGGAGACTCCCAAAATGTATGGAGGAAGGTGCTCTGGTCTGATGAGACTAAAATTTAACTTTTTGGCCATCAAAGAAAACGCTATGTCTGGCGCAAACCCAACACATCACATCACCCAAAGACACGATCCCCACAGTGAAACATGGTGGTGGCAGCATCATGCTGTGGGGATGTTTTTCAGCAGTCGGGATTGGGAAACTGGTCAGAGTTGAGGGAAAGATGGATGGTGCTAAATACAGGGATATTCTTGAGCAAAACCTGTACCACTGTGTGTGATTTGAGGCTAGGACGGAGGTTCACCTTCCAGCAGGACAATGACCTCAATCACACTGCTAAAGCAACACTTGAGTGGTTTAAGGGGAAACATGTAAATGTGTTGGAATGGCCTAGTCAAAGCCCAGACCTCAATCCAATAGAAAATCTGTGGTCAGACTTAAAGATTGCTGTTCACAAGCGCAAACCATCCAATTTAAAGGAGCTGGAGCAGTTTTGCAGGGAGGAATGGGCAAAAATCCCAGTGGTAAGATGTGACAAGCTCATAGAGACTTATCCAAAGTGACTTGAAGCTGTGATAGCCGCAAAAGGTGGCTCTACAAAGTATTGACTTTAGGGGGGTGAATAGTTATGCACATTGACTTTTTCTGTTATTTTGTCCTATTTGTTGTTTGCTTCAAAAAAAAAAAAAAAAACATCTTCAAAGTTGTGGGCATGTTCTGTAAATAAATGATGTAAATCCTCAAACAATCTATGTCAATTCCTGGTTGTGAGGCAACAAAACACGAAATATGCAAGGGGGTGAAAACTTTTGCAAGGCACTGTATGTAGGAGGATTTGTTTCATCTCTGTATATCACCTGAGGATAGTTCCTTCACTGGGTATATGTAAGGCTGGGTTCACACCGCAGCGGCTCACAGCAGGGGTCTGGTGCGTCCCTGTTCACCATTTCAGGTCTGATTTCAGCCCAAATTTTTGGCTGAATTCGGACCTGAAAGGGAACAGAGGACACAAAGGACTCCTGTGCAATTCGCACCGGAGCCGCTCCAGGGATGTGTGAACCGGCTCCATAGAGAGCTGGTCACAATCTCCTGACATGCGAATTGGATGAGGCAAGCCGCATCCAATTCGTATCCGTGTGAACCCAGCCTAATGCCCCGTACACACGGTCGGATTTTCCGACGGAAAATGTGTGATAGGACCTTGTTGTCGGAAATTCCGACCGTGTGTGGGCTCCATCACATATTTTCCATCGGATTTTCCGACACACAAAGTTTGTGAGCAGGATATAAAATTTTCCGACAACAAAATCCGTTGTCGGAAATTCCGATCGTGTGTACACAAATCCGACGGACAAAGTGCCACGCATGCTCAGAATAAATAAAGAGATGAAAGCTATTGGCCACTGCCCCGTTTATAGTCCCGACGTACGTGTTTTACGTCACCGCGTTTAGAACGATCGGATTTTCCGACAACTTTGTGTGACCGTGTGTATGCAAGACAAGTTTGAGCCAACATCCGTCGGAAAAAATCCTAGGATTTTGTTGTCGGAATGTCCGAACAAAGTCCGACCGTGTGTACGGGGCATAAGGGTTTACAACCACTTTAAGAGTTCTAATAGCTGGGCAAGGATCGAGATGGGTTCCTAGGCTTAGGTAACACACTGGGGTTTATTTACTAAAACTGGAGAGTGCAAAATGTGGTGCAGCTCCCAGTTTTTATGTCAAAGCTTGTTTAAACACACTCAATTTGTAAGCTTATTGGCTGCCATGCAGAGCTGCACCAGATTTCCTCACCGTCAGAATACAATAATCAGTGCTGCCGGCTATAGTCATCGACTCTCTGCTCACTGAAGGCCAAAAACCGAGCAATCAGCAGTCTTTGATCGCTCAGTTCTCGGTCTTAGAGGAGGCATTGAATGCTGCATCCGCCTAGGTGTGTATAAATGTTTATTTTTTTAAATCCTGAACTTCTCTTTTAATATCACCAACAGAAAGGGGAAATGTTTTGAGGCCACTAGGGGCATCTTCCTAAAGGCAGCAGTGGCCTAGAAATTTTGAATCTTTCTGTTTGTAACATTAAAGTGGAATTAAACGAGAAGTCTGATTTTTTTTTCAAAATCATACTTACCTAGTTGGATGCAGCATTGGTCTGGTGCTGCATCTGTCCCCCACTGGCTCTAAGACTGAGAACCGAGCGATCAAAGACCGCTGATCACTTGGTTCTCAGTGCTCCGTGAGCAGAGAGATAGAGACGGTCAGTCACCACCCTCTGCTCTGCCCCCTCCTCACTCACTGGAGCTCTGTGTTGGGGAGGGGGCGGAAGCGGCTGGCTCTCACCCTGTGTAAAAAAAATCTGTATACTTACCTTTTTTTAGTCCACTCCAGTCCAGGCACATGATCCTGCAGCTACGGCTCCCCTGCGTCACTTAGCAGCTGCTACAGGGGAGAAGAGGGAATGCCAACAATAGCTGGGCCACAGGAGCCTATGGATGACATCATGGTTCCCGGAATTGCCACTTGTTGTTGAGCACTCCATGACGTATGTGACCTGAAGCTGCAGGATCACATGACCAGATTGAACAAAAAAAAAGTATACAGATCTTTTTTACACAGGGTAGGCAGGATAGGAGAAAGAGGGAGGGAACATTTTTAAGGATAGCTAGTGTTTGGCTTTAATTCCACTTTGAAGTGTCCTGTTTGTTTATCTAAATACGCTGTGCTGGTGATATTTTGGATTGAACATATGCTTTGGCAGCATAATTCCCCATTTAACCCCAGCACCCTTCTATGACTGGGTCTCATTGCTCTACAGCAGGGGCAGGCAACCTCGGCCCTCCAGCCGGGGTTGAAACTACAAATCCCATCATGAATCTGCCTCTAATGCCCCATACACACGGTCGAAGCGTGTTGTCGGAAATTCCCAACCGTGTGTGGGCTCCATCGGACTTTTTCCATCGGATATTCTGACACACAAAGTTTGAGAGCAGGCTATAAAATTTTCCGACAACAAAATCCGTTGTCGGAATTTCCGATCGTGTGTACACAAATCCGACACACAAAGTGCCACGCATGCTCAGAATAAATAAAGAGATGAAAGATATTGGCTACTGCCCCGTTTATAGTACCGACTTACGTGTTTTACGTCACCGCGCTCAGAATGATCGGATTTTCCGACAACTTTGTGTGACCGTGTGTATGCAAGACAAGTTTGAGCCAAAATCCGTCAGAAAAAATCCTAGGATTTTGTTGTCGGAATGTCCGATCAATGTCCGATCGTGTGTACGGGGCATTAGAGTCATGCCTGTGATTTCCAGGGTCTTGCAATGTCTCCTGGAACTCGTAGTTTCAAAACAGCTGGAGGGCCGAGGTTGCCTACCCCTGCTCTAGAGAATATGCTGGACTCCGTTTAGTATTTAGTATTTCCTCTCTTCTTTTAGATATATAAATTGCCTGGAAATTTTTTTTAGAGCAACCAGATCACTTTAACTTTTAATAGCCTAGATAAAACGGCCATGTTTTAAAAAATAAAATTTTTTGGAAAGAGCAATAAAAGTTGCCAAGAATAAAGTGTCTCAATAAAAGTCACTGGCTGACTAGAGCCCTTCACAAGCTCAGGGGACACACTAAAATAAAGTGAATATCTTATCAGAGCTTCGGATGTTATTTTTTGGGGTAGGTGGGAAGGTCAAACTCTCTAAAGCTTCACTGGCCCGCTGGTCAAACCTGCTTGAAATAACACCTTGGGGTCATTTCCTAGGTCAATGCATGTGTGAGAGTCACTGATGGTCCATCCGCCCAGTGAAAGTGTAAATAAATACAATGATATCCCGGTCAGTAATATGATAGCGAATGAAGCTGAGTGTTTATTTTAGCTTGCGGGGAGTTTTTGTGTTTTTCTATGTAAAATCAGCATTTGAGGTAAATATACGTCAGGGAAACAAGGTTGGATAACTCTATATTTATGTGACACGGGTGAAAGTTCAAGCATAAGGGTATGTGCAAAATAAATCTTCTGATGAGCAATAAAAACAGTTGATATAAAATAATTAGAATAAGATGGATGCTTGACCTTGAAGTTAACTAATAGTGAAGATGTTTTAATTCTCTGATTGTCTGCAGGTTTGCCTGGTTCAGTGAACATTACAGCTGGCCAGACATGAGATGCCCATCGTCCTCTATACAAGTCTGAAGATTTCAATGCTGGCATCTTGAGCCTGATTCTTTTAGCTTTTGGCACTGAAGAATGACCTAATACTTTGAACAATGAAAAAGAAATTATGGATTAAAAGAGGTACAGAAATCATAAATTCAATCGCTGTCACATTCCTGGTGGAGATGTAGAGGGGACTTCTCTTGCACCTCTTGTGCGACACCCCTGGTAGCGATGCCAGAAGGTGTGAGGACACAGAGTGGAACGAGGGCCGTTGTAACAGGCAGCACTAGCTCACGTTCGCACGAAGCAGATGACCGTGGTTCACCAGGCAGGAACCAGGAACTGGAACACAGTGACACTTGATCAGCAGGCAGGAGTATAGCCAGGACACAAGCAAAAAGGTCATCAACAGCCAGACAGCGAGGTACATGAACATCAGGCAGATGCAGGATACAGGCCAGGGTTGGTACACAATCGGGCAGCGAGGCACAGGAGCACAAAACAGGAGTAAACAATAAATATCGCCCATGGGACTTTGGTGCAGCAATAGAAATCACACAATTACAAATTGGTGTATAAAAAGTAAAAAAAAAACGTTTATTAAACAACAGGTTTATAATTGGCTGGTCTAGACACTTCATGTCCTGATCTTATACCATTCCTACAATATACATATACTGCAGAGATATGTGAAATTATTAAAATAAAATGCATATCCACCAAGTCAACCCAACGCGTTTCAACTTATATAAAGTCTTCATCAGGGGTTAGGAAGTGGAAGCAATCCTTCATACATCAAAAAAGCAAAAGAAAATGCATATTGAATGTTATATTAAATTCTACCAAATTGTATATGATTTTATTATTTTCATATGACATTCAAAGCAAATATAATACACTTACAAAGATATGAACGTGACTGGATGTCCAGACCGACAGGTAATGGCTCAGTGGTGCAGACCACACAGGTCTCAGCACAACCCAGACCTCAAGCCCCACAGAAGATCAATGGCCATCAAAAAGAAGGCAACAGAGGCGGCTTGCTCGCATTCACTGAATTGAACCAAAGCATAGGGACACTCTTTAGCTGATCCATAACATTTTTTGAAAGGTATTATAATTTATAGATTATTATAGGCATTTGTTATTAATTAAAAGAATCAGGATGAATGTAGTATTGTATAAATTTGAAACAAACATCCAATAAAGTGTATCAAGTCTAACAATGCACAAATGAAACATACCTAATGGAAGAGTAAGAGGCCACAAAATATATGTAAACAGCTGGATAGTAGATAGTAGATAGTAGATAGTAGATAGTAGCAAAAAGAGAGCAATCTCCTATAAAGCCCTATGGTCAAACAAGAAAAATAAGAGCTGCAGAGGGACATTCAAAGTTTAAATTTGTTGAGAGAAAAAGGGCTTTTTCATACTCACATCCAGCATGGGTTGACAGCATGGATTCCACTGGCTGAATGTGGGAAGGGAGGGAGCTCTATATATATGGTGATGCAAGTCTGCTTGGTTGCCCCCAGCTGAAGCCATTAGACAGGAGTAGAGTCGGAGAACAAGCAGAGGTCACCATAGGCAGAGACTAATCAAGGGCAAGCCTGGCCATGCATAGGTAAGCAGATATAGCAGGTCAAAGTGCAGGTTAAACAGGAACTAGCTGAAGACCACTCAGCAATCTGTTCATGCCATAGTCCAGCCGTTTGGCGCCAGTGCGCGTACGCGTGCGCAAGTGTGTGCACATATGCACATTCCATCTTTGCACACGCTAATACATTTGCATGTGTGTGCTAATGCCCGTTCTGCAGTGAGCCTTTGCTCAGAATTGTGAGCATGTGCATGAGCATGTAATGGCCTTCTGGTTCCAATACGTACTGAGCTTCTCTTACAACAATGCTAAAAACATATTTATCTTGGGAATATAATACTCTCAACACCTTTAAGACCTACAACCTATTCACTTATGTTATATATTTGCATAAAAACATTTGCTGAAGAGTGGGAGGCCTTGAAGAACCTCAATGCATTTCATGATTAGGTTCAGTTCTACAGGATAAAAGAATGTGGAGATCTTTTTCCAAAGGCATATAACTCCTACACATTAACACTGCAATTTCTGGATATGTGGGTGAAATACAGGCAAGTATGGCCAGGCTTTCTCCTTGTGGTGGTGCTACCTTAGTGGACCTTATCCCAGGCAGATCATTGCATACTCCTCATGTGCGGTAGTTATATGCCCTTGGATAAGTATCTCTGCCTTCTCATCTCCTTAAGTAGTGAATCTAGCTCACATAATGCATTGAAATTCAAGTATGCATCAAACCTGGTGCCCCGTAAAATCAAGGCCACCTCCAGTTTAGAGGATGTCTACATCTGCCCTGGTGGCTTAAAATCGCTGACACCAGATTATTCATTTTAACAAAAAGGTTCTCCCAAAATTATGAAACTAATGTATTCTTTTTTTTGTTTCAATATTTTTATTGAAATATATGAGAGAATGGTGAACAGTTTACAAAAAGAAGACATAATGCAATCCAGAGCAGGGAAGGCCCGCTCCAGTAAAGGTACAGATATGAAAACAGTTATGTAGTAACAGAACAATATAAAGTACAATGCAAATGTCGAATAAGTATATACATGCAGTATCAAATTTTCCGGAGGAAAAGGTGTACCATAGAAGAGAGAACGGGAAGAAAGAGAAAATAAAAAGGGAAGGAGGGGAAGAGCAGGGAGAAGGCAGGTTCATATCAAGGAGCATTTACCATTATAGAAAAACTAGAGAAATAATTTCTGGATGGCTCGATTTGGACCAGGATTATGTCTCTAGTTAGAGGAACAGGGGAGGATTCTGAAGATGATAGGATGTGGCAAATTCTCAGGTAAATTAAGAAGTCTTTATTGGGGATGTTATACAGTTCTGAGATGTGTTGGAAGGTTTGGAGCGGCTGTTGGTCGTATAGATCCCCCACTGTTTCAATACCTGTAGAGATCCATTTTTATAAGGGGAGGTCTGGAGAGAGGAGTTGCAGAGCTGAAAGTGGAAGTTGGGTTAGAGCGTGGGGGTGAATTCCCTTGCAGACTTGATGTATAGCTTTCCTCAATGATATGGTTGCGTTAATGGTGGAAAGAAAGGAGTGTGGCGGATGTAGGCCCATCCAAGTTGCTGCTAAGGTTGATAAGGGATGTTGCGCAAGTGCTGCAGCTTCAATTTGGTGCCAAGATTGAGTTGGAGGCCAGGATCACCAGTTTTTCGCCTGGTCCAGGATTGTCGCTTTGTGGTCGGTTTTAAGATTGGGAACTCCAAGACCAGCATATGCTCGGGATGTTGAGGAGGGCTGTTTTTTTGCGGGGTTTGCGTGATGCCCAGATGAACTTGTTGAGGAGTTGTTGCAGTTTGGCAAGGTCAGACTGTAGAATTGGGAGGGGAAGAGTTCTAAAAAAATATAGTATATGTGGCAGGAGAAACATCTTGGAGAGGGCTATTTGGCCTGCCCAAGATGCTCTGACCATGAGGAGGTTTTTAGAAATGTCCTGAAGTTTCTGACATAAAATTGTGAAGTTGTTACTAAAGAGCATAGCAGAAGGAGAAGTCAAATGAATGCCCAGATATGTCATGTCTGAGTTGGGGGCCCAGGAGAAGGGGGAGGCCTTGGTTATGGCTGATTTAAGACATGGGGAGAGGGATATCCCCAACATACCTGTTTTTGAGTGATTTAATTTGTACATGGATAGTTGACTAAAGTGGTCTAATAGATCCCATAGCGGGGGTAAGGAATTCAATGGGTTGGTGAACCAGATGATTATGTCATCGGCACAGAGGCCAATTTTATGGGAGTCTTGAGCAACAGTTAGGCCAGTAATATGGGGGTGAGAACGTATACGGAGGGGACAGGACGGTGTGTAAGACGGAGGAGTGTTCTCATTACAGGAGAGGACACAGCAGTAGAGCGCTTTTACGTTTGTTTGTCTTGTATATAGTGGTGCAAATATGAGTAGGGGATATTGTATACTTTTTAATAAATATATAAAATTATATCACACTATCCAGTTTCCTCTGTTTTCTATATGGATATATGTGCAAGCAACCATCCAGGATCTGAATGCTGACCATAAACCCAGAGGTGGTTTAAAAGCGTGTTTTGACCGAGCGTAGGTGCAAGGTCACATGCTCTAAGGTGAGCGCATACACCAAAGGGGGAGCACAAGAGGGGACATGAGTACTTACTGTTATTTCACCTACAATGAGTACCAGAAGAATGGATTAATTAGGAATAGACTTTATGTTACGTTCCATTTTGGACACATGAATGCATGATAATTTTTTGCACAAGAGCACTTTAATACACGGTTCACTTTATTTTCTATTGATTGTTTTATGTTGATGCACTTTATTCTTATATATCTTTGTATAAGGTAACAGGTTATCACTGCATAGGGTCACAATATTTCCATCGCATATGATTGCAACATATGTATGCTATAATATTTTTAATCACATAGGATTATAATATTGCATTAATATATAGTTTAAGTCCATATTAGCAGTATTGAGTGCGATTACCACACACATTTGGATAACGCAGCATTTTATTGTTTTATTAATTTTGAGAATATATAGCTTGGGCTAAAGGTTCGATTATGAGCGCAAATATTAAAGGTGATAGGGGGCATCCCTGACAAGTTCCATTTGTTATCAGGAAGGGAGTCGAGAGAATACCTGAAGTAAGGACTCTAGCGCTGGGGGTGGAATATAGGCCTAAGATAGCGTGAAGGAAGGGGCCATGTATGCCAAATTTTTGAAGTATCGATTTGAGGTATTGCCAGTGAACTCTGTCATCTAGGGAGATCAGCAGAGAAGACGTTTGGTGATGCTCTGCCCAGTGGATAAGGTCTAAGAACCTGCGGGTTCCTTCTAAGGCTTGCCGGTTAGGGATGAAGCCAGCTGATCAGGGTGTATGAGTGTAGGCATATAAGTCGCAAGGCAGGTAGCTAATAATTTGGAGTACAGTGTTAGATTTTTGTTTAGGAGGGATATGGGGCGATAGCTGGCAGGGTCATGAGAAGCTTCATCTGGTTTGTGAATGGTTACTATTACGGCTTCAAGCGATTCAGACGGGATCTCTCCAGTAGCTAGGAAATTGTTGAAGGTATTACATAGATGAGGTGTGATTTGGGCTGTGCAGGTTTTATAGTAGTCGTTAACAAAACCGTCCGGTCCTGGAGCTTTATGGGACGGGAGACTATTGATGGCTTCAGTGATGGCTTCAGTAAGGGAGTTGGAGGGGGAATAGGAAGGACTGTATTCATTGGAGGGTAGGCTGAGGCACGGAGGGAGAGAGAGCAGAGGTTATAGAGTTTGGAATAGAAGGAGTTGAAACAATAGGCAAAGTCCATCGGGTTGGTTACCTTGTGTTGCTTTTCATTAGGAAGAATGGGATTTTGGCTTGGACGGCTCTACGTTTATATTGTTGGGCTAGGAATCTCCCTCCCCTATTTCCCTGAGAACACCAAGTAAGGCGAAGTCGCCTGAGATAGAAATTGTGCCCTCTTTGCAGGTAAGAGCAGAGGTTGTTTCTCAATTTGCTAAGCCCTGTGGATTGGGATTGTTTAAAGATTCAAGTGTTTTAATGCGTTCTAAAAATGAATCAATAGTGAGTAGAGAGGTATTGAGTTGCCACATAGTATGGTGGGGGTAGTAGGGGAGGTAGTGATAGTGATGGATACTGGAGCATGGTCGTACCATGTAATGGTACCTATGGTAGAGGTTGTGATTTTTTGTAGGAGGACTTTGGAGGTCAGAAAGAAGTCTATCCTGGAGTAGGGTATGTTAGTATAAGGAATAGTCCCTCTAAGTACCATGTTGACATCTCCAGGGGTCATAGAGATCTTAAAGGGAGATGAGGGAGAAAAGAGCTGTGTATTTTTTGCACATGAGAGTAGAAGGATCAAGTCGGGGATCTACGATTTCATTAAAGTCGCCGCATATCACAATTTGGTCTCTGGGATAGTGCTGTAGTTTTTGTAGCAGGGATTTAACCGCTTCCCGACCGCTGCACATCGATGTACATCGGCAGAATGGCACGGGTGCGCAAAAGGGTGACCCGTACGTTCCTTCGTAATCCCTGGCTGTGCGCGTGTCCGCGGGTGGCCTGCAATTGCGACGAGGAGAGGCAGAACAGGGAAATGTAAACAAGGCATTTCCCTGTTCTGCTTAGTGACATGACAGGGATCTACTGCTCCCTGTCATTGGGAACAGTGACCTCTGTCATGTCCTAGGTAGCCCATCCCCGCTACAGTTAGAACACGCTGAGGGAACACATTTATCCCCTTGATTGCCCCCTAGTGTTTAGCCCCCTCCCTGCCAGTAACATTTACACAGTAATCAGTGGCTATTTTTAGCTCTGATCGCTGTATAAATGTCAATGGTCCCAAAACAGTGTCAAAATTATCTGATCTGTCTGCCGCAATGTCGCAGTCCCGATAAAAATCGCAGATCACCGTCATTACTAATAAAAAAAAATTATAATAAAAATGCCATAAATCTATCCCCTATTTTGTAGACGCTATAACGTTTGCGCAAACCAATCAATATACCCTTATTGCGATTTTTTTTTTACCATATGTCCAAAAATACATAATACAATACAAATTAAGAAACAAATTTGTTTTTTTATATATTTTTTGTCGATATTTATTATAGCAAGAAGTAAAAAATATTGCTTTTTTTTAAATTGTGTCTTTTTTTGTTTATAGCGCAAAAAAAAAAAAAAAAACTGCAGAGGTGATCAAATACCACCAAAGAAAGAATTTGTGGGAAAAAAGTATGTCAATTGTGTTTAGGTACAACGTCGCACGACCGCGCAATTGTCAGGTAAAGCGACGCAGTGCCAAATCGCAAAAAATGCTCTGGTCATTAAGGGGGTAAAATCTGCCAGGGCTGAAGTGGTTAAAGAAAAATCTCTGGTGAGTATTGGGGACATATATGTTGACAATTGTGAGAGGATGGTTTTTGAAGGAGGCAGACAAAATCAGATATCTGCCCGAGGGGTCCTGTTCAACCCGAGTGAGAGAGAAAGAAATTGAGGAGCGAACTGCTATCATGACCACCCTGGCTTTTTTGTCAGCTCGTGCGTGAAAACAGATTGGGAAGGCATTGTGAGAGCATTGAGGTGATTTTGTTTCTGAAAAGTGCGTCTCCTGAACACATAGGATATCTGCTTTGTGAGAGATAGCTTCGCGCCAGAGTAGGGAGCGTTTAAAAGGGACTGTTAAGGCCCTTGCCATTTAGGGAGACAATTTTGAAGGACATTTGGTGTACGACACTGAGGATGTCTGTATGGTACTAATTAGGGTCGTCCTTCAGCTCGAATAGCAAGAAGGAAAAAAAGAGGAAGACAAGAGCATTACTGCAGTACAATAGGTCTTATGTGTAGATTTGGTCTGAGCGGAGAGCTCTGGGTTAACCAGATCCCTGGACAGAGTTATGCCCCGTACACACGGTCGGATTTTCTGGCGGAAAATGTGTGATAGGACCTTGTTGTCGGAAATTCTGACCTTGTGTGGGCTCCATCACACATTTTCCATCGGATTTTCCGACACACAAAGTTTGAGAGCAGGCTATAAAATTTTCCGACAACAAAATCCGTTGTCGGAATTTCCGATCGTGTGTACACAAATCCGACCCACAAAGTGCCACGCATGCTCAGAATAAATAAAGAGATGAAAGCTATTGGCTACTGCCCCGTTTATAGTCCCAACGTACGTGTTTTATGTCACCGCGTTCAGAATGAACGGATTTTCCGACAACTTTGTGTGACCGTGTGTATGCAAGACAAGTTTGAGTCAACATCCGTCGGAAAAAATCCTAGGATTTTGTTGTCGGAATGTCCGATCAATGTCCGACCGTGTGTACGGGGCATTACAGCGATGATAGAAAATAATGTGCACAATTAAATCAGACGAGTTAATCAAATATAACTGTATATGTAGGTAGTGAAGGGCACAAGAGTAAAATAGAGTGGTGTGCTTATCACACAACAACATTGAAGCGTGGAGAAAGAAAAAAAACAACATTGCAACTACTCCTCCACTGCTACTAAGGTGAGGTGAGTGCCTCCTACAGGAGGGATCGTGCATGGTAAGGCATGTCGACAATATGGTGGGTTTCGAGATTTCCAGGGGTTGGAGATTTTGGAGGAAGGATTGGGTTTTGGCGTAGGTGGGGGTGCGTGTGAGATAATGCCCCAATTATGCAACTTCTTGATTCCATCTTTAGGGGTCAGGCTGGGGACCTGTTTATTCTGGTATGTCAGCAGTAGCTTAGCAGGGTAACCCCATCTATAGATGATTTTATGCTTGTTCAGCAGAGAGGTGACGGGAACAAAGGACTTGCGGGCTTGGGTTGTGGCTGCAGAGATATCATTATACAGTGAAGGGTTCTGGGAGGGAGCGTATAGATCTCGCCACTCTTATGATGTTACCTGTAGTATGAACAAAGTGGACCCGTGCTAAGATATCTCTGGGAAGAGATGCTGACAGGTGTTGCAGCTTGTGGATCCTGTGAGCTTGATCAATGAGCATATCCTTTGTGGTTAGTGATGGGGTCTGTTTACGGAACAATTGGTATGGGTAGGGTACTATCTCAGAGGCAGAGAGCGATTCGGGGACCCCCCTAACTTTAATGTTGTTCCGCCTGGAGCGATCCTCCAAATCTGCATCTTTTAGGCGCAGCATGTGTATGGTCACAGTCTGATCATCCTAAATGTCCACTATGGCATTGTGAGCTTTGGTAGCGACGCAGAGGTGTTGTTCTTTGTGATCAGTGCTTTCTTCCAGGGAAGTGGCTTTGTTATGTAAATGGTTAATAGATGTGTTAAGCCCACATTGGAGATCAGCTTGCAGGGTGAGCAACATGGCTTTGAAGGAGTGCTCTGAGGCTGGGCTGTCAGTGGTGGGGAATGCAGCCAGTGTCTGTGTATCTGGTAAGCTTGCTGTGGGACTACAGGTCCCAGCTCCAGTGTGCTTCTTCACTAGGGGCTGTTTAGTGGGAGACAGGTCTGGGGGATCAGCAGACCTCCTGGTGAGGGAATTGGCTCTTGAAGGGGAGATCCAAGTTCCTGTATGTCTATAGAGGAGGATTCAGCCATTGCTGGCTGTTCAGGTGGCCGCTCCTTGTCTCCTTGTTCCCAGCCGGCGCCATCTTGGCTGGTGTAGAGCGGGGGCTGCATATAGAAATCCAGCAGGTGGCGAGATCCCTGTGGCTGGTATTCCTTGCAGGACATAGTCCGGTGGGCAGCGTGAATGTTCTCCTATGGTCTGGAGGACAGAGAGCGGCTGCAGACAGGCTGAAGAGGCTGGATGTCAGTGTGGAGGAGCAGGGCTTAAACGGCCATCTTCTCCTGCAGCCAAGCCACGCGAAACTAATGTATTCCACATTATTTACAGTGCCTTGAAAAAGTATTCACACCCCTTGAAATTTTCCATATTTTGTCATGTTACAACCATAAACGTAAATGTATTCCAGCAGGACAACAATCCTAAACATACAACCAGAGCTACAATGGAATGGTTTAGATCAAAGCATATTCATGTGTTAGAATGGCCCAGTCAAAGTCCACACCTAAATCCAATTGAGAATCTGTGGCGAGACTTGAAATTTGCTGTTCACAGGCGCTCTCCATCCAATCTGACAGAGCTTGAGCTATTTCGCAAAGAAGAATGGGCAAACATTTCACTCTTTAGATGTTTAAAGCTGGTAGAGAAATCCCCCAAAAGACTTGCTGCTGTAATTGCAGCAAAAGGTGGTTCTAGAAAGTATTGACTCAGGGGGGCTGAATACAAATGCACGCCACACTTTTCAGATATTTATTTGTAAAAAATTTGGAAAACCATTTATCATTTTCCTTCCACTTCACAATTATGTGCCACTTTGTTTTGGTCTATCACATAAAATTCCAATAACATACATTTACGTTTTTGGTTGTAACATGACAAAATGTGGAAAATGTCAAGGGGTATGAAAACTTTTTCAAGGCGCTGTATCTGTACAAGCCTCCATTGTGTAGACATTCGAGTCTCCCTGAGACTGCAACTGCACACCACCATCTTGGATATGATATCAACAGCCCTAGCAGGCTCAGTGCTGTCACTCAAGTGGACTCAGAGAGCAATTAGACACTCTCCTAGGTGGAAAGGGCTACGACATGCAAAGAAGGAAGGGGGTTATGGTAGGGAATTTACTCTTTCTAGAGTAATCAAATTTGATAGCAAGTCTGAGGGCACATTGCAAGTGAATGAAATGTTTATGGAAAAGCTGCAATAAACATTTAAAATACTTGATTTTCCCGTGCTTCTTCCTGCAACTTTTTAAGTCATTGACATGGTCTTTAATTCTCTTCACCACACAAGGACTCCAAAAAACTACAAAGCAGGATCCTGGTCCAGAGGCAGGCAATTACTTCTCTTCCACTGCAGCATGGAAACCAGAGGATGCTAATTCTAGTTATCCCCTGGAAAATACAATGTGCATGACCACCAGTGGACAGTGTGAGCATGGAGGCAATAACCTCACCCCACATCCATGCGACAGTGACCACAGTTGACCATGGTGACCACAATGGACAACAAAGGGACAACACAGGAGGACAATTGAGAGACAGAGCACTGTCACCCTATAACAGGAAGTTCCTGAACATTGAACCTTACAGCTAGATCACCAGGTAGTATTTTTAATGAAAGCTGCAGATTTAAAAAAAAAAATGAAAATTACTTTTGAAATCACATTACCAGGTTAAAGCATATATGAGATTTTAGTTATTGGGTTAACATCTTCCTAACAATAATATAACAATTAGAGCTGATAACATTTTATCCCAGAGAAAGGGATCATAAAACATTTCCTGAAGTATAAAGCTGCAAAATGATGTAAGGCAGTGTAGCTTTTATCCATTGGAGAACAGCTGGGGCTTTGTTCACTGTAAATTCTTAAACTACCAAGGGCCGAATGCCACAAATGAAGCAAGAGGGAAGCATGTGGCTCAACCAACATCAGTTTGATATCCCTGCTAATCCCTTGTGATAGTGTATGTGAAAGCAAAATCTTTATTTGTTTGTTTTTACCTTTGGATAGCGTAGTAAATGGTTCGAAATTCTGTCAAGTTAACTTTTGCTGTACGTGCATACAAAATTTTAGATCTCCTGTAGTTAATATGCAGTGTTTTGAAAGACCACCTCATTCATCAAATTGACCCACTTCAGTGGACTGATCACATGTATCAGAGTACCCTGATGGGGTACGGGGTCTTGAGAAAAGTCAAACTATGTAAGAAGTAGGAAGGTCACCACACCAATAGTCAAAAAGTATAAAACAGTATTTCAGTATATCATTAAATAATGAGTAAAATCAGTGGGCCAATGTTTTTTTGGTGTTCAGGCTTACGTATTATATAACCTCAAAAATGTCTGGACTCAACTGGATTGTAAAATAATTGCTGTAAATCCTACCACCAGCAACACTGCACCTCCATAGATACAGTATAGTGAGTGAGTGCTGTCACCCTAGCTAAGGGAGGGTGATACTTGCTGGCTCACCATCACCCAAATGTAATATTTCAGTTACAGTAGGATCTGGAATCTGCTGTGCGGAGTGACCTGGCTCCTAATCTCTCTTTGGACTCCAGAGCCCTCCCACCATAGTTTCCAGCCCTGGACCTTCCCACCACAGTTCCCAGTCTTGATCCTCCATACCATAGTTGGCAGCCCTGGGCCTCCCTAACTTTGATTCCAGCTGTAGACCTCTCTACCATAGTTGTAAGCACTGGACCTCCCCACCATAGTCCCCAGCCCCAGAACTATCCACCATAGTTGCCAGCCCTGGACCTCCTGACCATAGCCCCCAGCCCTGGACCTCCTCACCATAGTTCCCAACCCTGGACCTCTCCACTAGAGTTGCCAGCCCTCGACCTCCCCATCATAGTTCACAGCCCTGGACCTCCCCACCATAGTTGTCAGCCATGGACCTCCCCACCATTGTTCCTAGCCCTGTACCTCCACCACTATAGTTACTAGCCCTCGACCTTCACACCATAGTTCTCAGCCGTGGACCTGTTCACCATAGTTCCCACCCCTGGACTTTCCCATCACAGTTCTCAGCCCTGGACCTCCCCAAAATAGTTCCCAGCCCTAGACCTCTCAGCCCTGGACTACTGCAACTTAGTTCCCCACCATAGTTCCCTGACCTGGACCCCCATAACATAGTTCCTAGCCTAGACCTCCCCACTATTGTTCCCAGCCCTGGACCTCCCCAACAAAGTTCCCAGTCCTAGATCTCTCCACCATAGTTCTCAGCCCTGGACCTCCCCACCATAGTTCCCAACCCTGGACCTCCCCACTACAGTTCCTAGATCCGGACCTCTCCACCATTGTTATCTGCCCTGGACCTCCTCACCATGGTTCCCAGCCCTAGAAATGCTCACTATAGGTCTCAGTCCTATACCTCCCCACCACAGTTCTCAGCCCTTGGCTTTTACTCTCACAAAATGGGTGTTTCCAAATAGCCTTACTCCTACCACTGTATTCTCTATATAAAATAACTCCAACAGGGAGAATGATTGCTGGTCTTGTACTGGCTCTTCATGTTAAATGGTGACAACAGTTTGCCAATTGTTCTTTTTTGTTGCAACCCTGTCATCTGTGTCCCTGGTGGAGACTACCAGTCCTGCTGACTCAAATTGGGCAGACGTCGCCCACCGGTGTTACAATAAGACGTTACTCCAGAGCAATAATATGCAGCCAACATTGAGATAGAGTATGTAGATAGGAACTGGCTGAAAGAGGCTGGAGGAGATCAACAGCTTCTTTTAATCAAAGAAGCAAAATGCATTTAAATAGTTTGTGTTACACAGTATTTTAGCAAAACCAAATGTCATCCATTTAGGGTTTAAAGATAGGAAAACTGAAGCATCACTTTTAGGTGGACTAAGACTTTAAAAAGTATCCATGGATATAATAAAGGAACAGAGTGATACTGTTTATTATTACTGTAGCAGTTGTTATTAGTTTTCTTTGTTGCTGTTACATCAGCGGAAGTAAAATCATATTAATCCAGGTACATTAAGGGCTCTCGTAAAGAGAGTGTTGACGTTTTGTTAGAAGTGGTATTGGCTTTCTTCTGCAACAGCTGGGAAGTAAATTCTCTAAAATCTGTTTAGTTACAGCAGAGATTAATAGAAACCAACTGAAATAAAGACATCAGCAGGACTGAGGAACGTAACAAGAGGCCCTCATTGTACCTTACCATCCATAGAGCCATTATTGGTTCATCGCCATCATCAGAATACATTCCCACCTGGCTCTGTTCCAAGGGCTTTGATCCATCCCTCAAGGCTTCTTGTCATCTCTAGGGTGGCCACACATGAACAAATGATAGGGGGGCACAGGCTCATTAGCAGAGAGAGTTCCCATGCAGCCACCTAGAAAGGAGAAAAAAATATTTGAAGGAAAACTACTATACTAATGCTAGCCATACACAACTAGAATTTTATTTGAAATTTATAATTTTGGAGACTTTGTTAGATCGTCGATGGGAATAAAAGCCACAATCATTTCTGCATTCTTCATATAACATGGAGAATGATTGCCATGACTGGTCTGCAGAACTGGGAGCTCAAGCACATCTTAAAACCTCCCCACTGGAGTCCCCACCAGTGACCTTCAAATGGCTTAAAGTAGATGCAAATCCAATCACTAAAATATTATACAAGCTTTATTGTGTACTTTTAAACGTTTTCTTTTTTTTTTTTCATTTCTTTTTAACCTACAGGACATCTCTCACCAAATAATCTCTGCAGATCCTTTCTTTAGCCCTCGTTCACACCAGTGCGACTTGGCATGTGATTTGACAGATCCAAATCGCTTGACAAGTCGCACCCTATTGTCGGCAATGGAACTGTTCAAATCGGTGCAACACTGACTTGCGGCACCAATGCGGTGCCGCATTGGTTTGAAAAATAAGTTCCTGCACTATTTTTGGTGATTTCAGGTGCGACTTGCATAGACATCTGTACGTGAAGTCGCACAGATGTCAGCCAAGTCGCAATGACATCTGGCTTTGAAAGACGGATTTGGTGTGAACGGGGACTAAAGGTCCTTTTTCAGACTCTTCATGTTACAGTGACAACTGTCTTCCGATTGCTTTGCTGTGCTGCCCCACCATCAGTGGTGGCCACTCCATTAGGCGCACAGGGGTGCCGCCCCCCTAATCCATGCTCCCACCCCTTAATCTACATGCAGGGTTCCGGACGCATGGATTACAATGTTTTTTTGTTTTTTTTTTTAAACACATGGTTAGAGTCTGAGGCTCTGATTGGCTTGAAAAAAGGGTGGCCTCGGGGCACAGAGCACTGCACCCTGAGCCCACCCAGTTGTGTGACATTATTATTATTCGCTAATGTCTTCCTGCTTCTCCTCCCGACCAATCAGGAAGCGGGTCCTTACATATTTCACAAAGATATTTATAATTATAGTTGTGTTATTGTTATGCAGTCAGACTAAATAAAGAGTAAAGATTATGTCAGGTTTTTTTTTAAATGTGTTACTGTTTAAAAACTTAATCGATCTGTCCCATGCTGACTGAGGCAGAGCATAGCAGTCCGAAAGTCCAACAGTCTGATATGCCCGATGCACAGTGCTCCAACCCACAATGCTGCACAGGGGGTGTGAGTGTGTTGATTGAAACACTGTCCAGTGCACTGAAGATCCAGGCCGCCGCACTCTGTGTGAAAACAGCAGTCTGGACCTCCAGAGATTTCACTGTGGTACTTTATTTCTACCACTGGATGCCCTCAGTCTGATGGCCGGCATCAATCAACCCTCTTCCTCTGAGCCCAGGATGTTGGCTGGTGCTGACTTCCTTTTCCGATTCTTCCAGGTGCTAGGTCCTCAGGTATTTAGCAGTTTGGATTTACTAAAACAATTGCATTTCCATGTTCTGTGTACTGTGGGAGACCAGATATAGTGAATGCAGGCTCCTGGGTTTAGTAACACTTTAAGTTCCCCACGATTAAGCCCCTTATAAAACACATTGGGGGGTGTGGCCTGGTTGCCATACCCCTCCTCACAGGGTTTTGCTGTGATGTGCGACTTTTAGGATTTCCTTTCCCTAGTAAAAGTTTTGAGCTGGGATTCTGCCTGCGGTCCCAAAACACTCTGCAAAACTGAGAAATCGCACCACGCCATTCTTTTTCAATGGCACCTAAACATGGGTGCGATTCTGCAGGCGATTGTTGTTCAAAAAGGAGCAGGAGCTTCTTTTGGGCGACAAGCTTTGCGCAATTTGATCTGCCACAATTGCAGCACGATATATTGCGCGACAATCGTGGCAGAACCGCACCCGCGTTTAGGTGCCATTGAAAATAAATGGCACCCGAACAAGCGTGGGGTGCGTTACCAGTTCTGCAGAGCGTTTTGGGAGCGTGGGCAGAATGGCAGCGATTATGCCCGGGATCATAAACGCCTAGGTTTGAACAGGGTCTTAAAGAAACAGGTGTTTCTTTTCGGGGCAAAAAATGAGCATATGGCAGCCTATTTACGTGAATGGCTGCCCTATGCGATGCGCAGAATCGATTGAAAATCGCGATGTAAAAATTGTGTAGCGGAAACGCTTGTTTCTGCTACATGATGACGTGAACGGGGTCTTAGGCGAACCCGTCTATTATTTAAAACACTGTAATGAAATGTGATCAAATTTTGGTGCTATGTGCGTGTTTTACTTGAATTTTAGAATATTTTCCGCAAACTTACATTATCACGATGCATCAGTTTTGGCATTCATCCCCCTATGTCATGCGCCTTTGAATAAAGCCAAAGAAAAGTAGCGATTTTATCCCCTGGGCTTCTATAACAAAATTAAATACACATTGCAGATTTGTTCTGACTTTTCAAAGCCCCGGCAGAATAAAAAAACAAGCGTCCCTACACTGCGTCCATATTTAAAGAATCCAGCTGTTCAGCTGTTCCTATGAAGGAGTTTAAAGGGAAGCTTTTCACTGCGATCGCTCCAGCTCTGCGTGGTTACAATGTATCACAGTGTCTTGCTCACTCTACGTGCTATGCTCTTCCTTGACCATAATGAGCCGCTTGTACTGAGCAGAGACTCCAGGCGAGGTGGTAGCCCTGCACCCAGAAGATCTGCTTACAGAAGTGAGAATTAAAACGTGTGACATTTAGGACAGAATGCAAATGAAAATTGCCTTTTGCTACAGTTGCATATTTATGTTCTATTTTGGTTGGTATCCATAGCAAAAAAAATGTATTAAAAAAAAAAAAAAAAAAAAACTGTGGTCAATCACATGGATATAGTCATCAAAGTGCATGCAGCTTGAAACTATTAGAATAGTGTCTGCGCCCTCTAGTGGACAAATATGGTTAGTACATTTGTAATTTAAAACTGGCCTTCAGTCATTTTTTCAACTTTCCATCTATTAAATCTTCTGCCCTTGTTGTTTTAACTTTGGATAGCAAAACATATTTTATGTGTCCCGACTCCTGCAGCAAGCAAACATTCATTGATGGGCACTGGTAGGCTGCACTGATGGGCACTGGTAGGCTGCATTTGATAGGTGCTGGTGAGGCTACATTTAATGGGCGCTGGTGAGGCTGCATGGTGAGGCTGCATTTGATGGGCGCTGGTGAGGCTTCATTTGATGGGCGCTGGTGAGCCTACATTTGATGGGCGCTGGTGAGGCTACATTTGATGGGCGCTGGTGAGGCTGGATTTGATGGGCACTGGTGAGGCTGGATTTGATGGGCGCTGGTGAGGCTACATTTGATGGGTGCTGGTGAGGCTACATTTGATGGGCGCTGGTGAGGCTGGATTTGATGGGCGCTGGTGAGGCTGGATTTGATGGGCGCTGGTGAGGCTACATTTGATGGGCGCTGGTGAGGCTACATTTGATGGGCGCTGGTGAGGCTACATTTGATGGGCGCTGGTGAGGCTACATTTGATGGGCGCTGGTGAGGCTGGATTTGATGGGCGCTGGCGAGGCTACATTTGATGGGCGCTGGTGAGGCTACATTTGATGGGCGCTGGTGAGGCTGGATTTGATGGGCGCTGGTGAGGCTACATTTGATGGGCGCTGGTGAGGCTACATTTGATGGGCGCTGGTGAGGCTGGATTTGATGGGCGCTGGTGAGGCTACATTTGATGGGCGCTGGTGAGGCTACATTTGATGGGCGCTGGTGAGGCTACATTTGATGGGCGCTGGCGAGGCTACATTTGATGGGCGCTGGTGAGGCTGGATTTGATGGGCGCTGGTGAGGCTGGATTTAATGGGCGCTGGTGAGGCTGGATTTGATGGGCGCTGGTGAGGCTGCATTTGATGGGCACTTTATTAAAAAGGTGGGATTTACATGGGCAGGGAAAAGGGGGCGGAGTCAGCTAAGGGGGGGTGGCAAAATGAGGTTTCGCCTAGGGTGTCAAATATCCTTGCACCAGCCCTGAGGGAGGGGGATTGAGTCATAAGAGGGCCAATGAGAGCTGCAGGGCTGAGGGTTGTGCCTCTGTGTGTCTGCGTAAATCCAGGAAGTGAACAGGCAGCAGCTTCAGCTGCCCACAGTTAAAATGGCTGCAGCCAGACTTAGTGGAGGGAGATTTCTGCAGCATATTTGGTGACTACAGAATCACAGTACAGTAGAACCTTGGATTACGAGTATAATCCGCTCCAGGAGAATGCTTGTAATCCAAAGCACTCGCATATCAAAGCGATTTTCCTCATAGAAGTCAATGGAAATGAGGATAATTCTTTCCGCATTGACTTCTATTAAATGCAATACCGCATGTGGCCAGAGGTGGGGGGCACCGGAGAGCCTCGGAAATACTCGGGGACAGCTCTGCTGAACCCGGAAAGGCTCGGAAACACTCGAGAACGGAGTATTTCCGAGTGTTCCCAAGTCATTATGAGTATTTCCGAATGGCTATAAGTTTCTGATCGCCGCCATTAGCTGCGTAAAAAAAAAAAAGACGCTATAACTTTTGCGCAAACCAATCAATATACGCTTATTGGGATTTTTAAAAATATATATATATAGCAGAATACATAGGAAAAATTGTGAAAATATATCTGCGCTAGGAACTAAACAAACAGCAGCTGTACACTATAACCTAGATACCAGGCACAATAACAATATATTAAAAAAAAGAAAAAAAAGTGCAGCGCTAAGCAAATGAAGTGCAATCTGTGCAATGACACAATATGTGTGATCAATAACGATTTTTTCCAATTGAGACCATAAATTTCGAAATATATGTGATTAACCGCTTCAGCCCCGGAAGATTTTACCCCCTTCCTGACCAGAGCACTTTTTGCGATTCGGCACTGCGTCGCTTTAACTGACAATTGCGCGGTCGTGCAAACAAAATTGACGTCCTTTTTTTACCACAAATAGACCTTTCTTTTGGTGGTATTTGATCACCTCTGCGGTTTTTATTTTTTGCACTATAAACAAAAACAAAACGACAATTTTGAAAAAAAAAGAAATATTTTTTACTTTTTGCTATAATAAATACCCCCCAAAAATATATAAAAAAACAGATTTCTTCCTCAGCGATGTGTATTCTTCTACATATTTTTGGTAAAAAAAGAATGTAATAAGGCTATATCGATTGGTTTGCGCAAAAGTTATAGCGTCTACAAAATAGGGGATAGTTGTATAGCATTTTTATTATTAATTTTTTTTATTAGTAATGGCGGCGATCTGCGATTTTTATCATGATTGCGACATTATGGCGGACATATCAGACAATTGTGACACTATTTTGGGACCATTGTCATTTATACAGCGATCAGTGCTATAAAATTGCACTGATTGCTGTGTAAATGACACTGGCAGGGAAGGGGTTAAACACTAGGGGGCGATCAAGGGGTTAAGTGTGTCCTAGGGAGTGATTCTAACTGTGGGGGGGATGGACTACAAGTCACATGACAGCGATCATTGCTCCCGATGACAAGGAGCAGTGATTTCTGTCATGTCACAAGGCAGAAAGGGGAAATGCCTTGTTTACATAGGCATCTCCCTGTTCTTCTGCTCCGTGACACGATCACCAGGAGACCGGCGGACGTCGAGTCCCCCGGTCCCACGGGCACTGTCGCGCTGTACGCAGCGCGTGCGCCCGCTAGCCCCACCAATTAAAGGGGACTTACAGGTACGCCCATTTGCCCATTGCTGCCATTGTGCCGACGTATATCGGCGTGCAGCGGTCGGCAAGTGGTTAATGTGCAAACAGTGCAATCAAATATGTGTGATCAATAAAAAGATTCAAAAATAGAGACCATGGATAAGTCTCACACAGATATGACAGTGTTATACAAATAGATAAAGTGCAGTTCTGTGCAAACAAAAAATTCATATAGAACTAAAGTTCATTTAAAAAAATCCCATAAGGGATTATATAGCAGATTATATATTGGCCTAAACTGAATTAAAATGAAGAAATTCGATTTTTTACATTTTTTTTTAGTATTTTTTATGGCAAAAAGTAAATAATATATTTTTTCTTTGTTTGTTTTTTTAATTGTCTTTTTTTGTGTTTATAGCACAACAAATAAAAACCACAAAGGTGATCAAATACCACCAAAAGAAAGCTCCATTTGTGGGTAAAAAAGGACATCAATTTTATTTGGGAACAACATCGCACGACCGCGCAATTGTCAGCTAAAGTAACGCAATGCCTTATCGAAAAAAATGGCCTGGTCATAAAGGGGCGTAAACCTTCTGGAGCTGAAGAGGTTAGAAATGCCACTGAAAGCCTTATTTTATATTTGTTTAATAAGTGCAAAAACAAATGCCTATGGATCCTGCCAGAAATCCAGCACTGTCATAGGTGTGCGCAGCCTATTGCATTAAGGTGTGCACCCCAAAGCTCAAACATGCGTGCGTGTATGTATGTGTGATATATATACACACACAAATAAATGTAAAAAACATTTTAAAATATGGACGTGTTAGTAGGGCAGAGGTTGGTGTCAGTAGTTTTTCATTTTTCTATTTTTGTATTATTTTTTACATTGGGTGGCTTTGGTGAAACATCAGCGGGGGCAATCTGCGCCGCACGGGGTGATTAGAGTGTGCCTGGGCACACCCGGCACACCCCCTGCGCACGCCTATGAGCGCTGTCCTATGTACCTAGCAATCTTATCTCAAACAATGTTGTCAGCTCTGTTTAGCTCACTGCACAGCACCTCCCCCATTGTATGGATTTGAGGGAGAGGGTGGTGTTCTGTAGTCCTAACACACTTCCTAGACAATGCTATTCCTCTATAGATACAGTACAATGGTGAGAGATGTCACCCTAGGACAGAAGGTGTGCTACTAGCAGAACAACCAGGCACAAATAAAGGGAAAAAGAATTGCAGCCACCATATCTGAGAACTGGGTAAGTTGCGATATATCAATAGTTTATATTCTTTGGTTTAGGTAGGCTTTAATCATACAAAGGTTTGAATTATTTCTCAAAGTGTATCTAAATCAAAACTTTTTTGGTCTATTAGCTCTAAGGGTCTCCAAACTTTCTGACAAGGGGCCAGTTTACTGTCCTTCAGACTTTAAGAGGACCGGAATGTGACCATTGGGAGTATAAAAGGTCTCGATGTTAGTGGGATGTCACCCTCAACTTTAATGTCAGTGAGAGGAATTGTGCCCCATCTTTGGTGTCATTGAAGAAACTGGGCCCCATCCTGGTGTTATTGGGAGGAATTGAGCTCCCATTGGGCCCAATTGTTGGTGTAATTGGGAGGAATTGTGTCCCATCGTTGGTGTCAGTGGGAGGAATTGTGCCCCATTGTTGATGTGAGGTAACTGGCCCTTAGGTGATATACAGAGATGAAACCAATCCTCCTACGTATGTTGTACCTGTTTATTTGCAGTCTTCTCTTTACATCTGTTTAACCACTTCCCACCCGGCCACTGCACATATACGGCCGGGTGGGAGCTCCCTCCTTCTGACTGGACGTTCCCGAACGTCCTTCAGAAGGAGCGGGATCACGCGGGCGCGCTCCCGCGCAGCTGCGCAATCCCGATGCGCGCGTGTCACTCGGACACGCCGCATCTCAGAGCGGCAGGAGGGCAATGTGATTTGCCCTCCTGATCCGCACGATGGCTGTGTGTAATCACAGCCATCGTATAGTAAACAAGGGGGAGGGGTGGCAGATGACAGGAGATCGCGCCGCCACGTGCCCGCGCAGCGGCGCGATCCCGATCTGCCTGTGTCCCCCAGAGACAGCACAACACAGGAGGGCCCTGTGATTGGCCCTCCTGATCACATGACGACTGTGTCCAATCACAGTCGTCATGTAATGTAAATAGAGAGCGTAGTAACTGCTCTCATCTCTTCCTCTCCTCACACAGAGCCTGTCAGTGAGGAGAGGAAGAGAGATCTGTGCTGCAGCCAGGAGATCAGTGAGTAATAAAGCTGTTTGTCTGCTGTTTACCCACTGATCACCCAGCTAGTGTCCCCAAAACACAGTGTCCCCAAAACACAGTGTCCCCAAAACACAGTGTCCCCAAACAGTGAAAACACCTGTCAGTGAACATCTGCCCGTCAACAACTGGCACATCTGTCCGCCAACAGCGGGCACATCTGTCCGCCAACAGCCGGCACATCAGCCCGTCGTCATCAGGCACATCTGCCCGCCTGCCATCAGGCACATCTGCCCGCCATCAGGCACATCTGCCCGCCTGCCATCAGGCACATCTGCCCGCCAGTCATCAGGCACATCTGCCCGCCAGTCATCAGGCACATCTGCCCGCCAGTCATCAGGCACATCTGCCCGCCAGTTATCAGGCACATCTGCCCGCCAGTCATCAGGCACATCTGCCCGCCAGTCATCAGGCACATCTGCCGCCCGCCATCAGGCACATCTGACACCGTCAACAGCTAACACATCAGCCCGTCATCAGCTGACACATCAGCCCGTCAACAGCTGACACATCAGCCGCCCACCATCATCAGGCACATCTGTCCGCCTGCCATCAGGCACATCTGCCCGCCAGTCATCAGGCACATCTGCCCGCCTGCCATCAGGCACATCTGCCCGCCTGCCATCAGGCACATCTGCCCGCCTGCCATCAGGCACATCTGCCCGCCTGCCATCAGGCACATCTGCCCGCCAGTCATCAGGCACATCTGCCCGCCAGTCATCAGGCACATCTGCCCGCCAGTCATCAGGCACATCTGCCCGCCAGTCATCAGGCACATCTGCCCGCCAGTCATCAGGCACATCTGCCGCCCGCCATCAGGCACATCTGTCGCCCGCCATCTGACACCGTCATCAGCTGACACATCAGCCCGTCAACAGCTGACACATCAGCCGCCCACCATCATCAGGCACATCTGCCCGCCCGCCATTAGGCACATCTGCCAGCCGCCATCTGCCCACGATCAGGCACATCTGCCACCCACCATCTGGCACAGCCGCCCACCATCTGGCACATCTGCCGCCTGCCATCTGACACATCTGCCCGCTAACATGACAAAAAGGTCTTACAGCGCAGAGGAGGCTCTCCAAATACTCCAGAGTATGTCGGACGAGAGTAGCGGGGAATTCTCTCCGTCAGACTCGGATAGTGACTATGAGCCAGTGGAAAGCAGTGGCTCCGAGTTGGAAACAGAGGAAGATACAATCCTAACAAGGAGAATCAGGAGAAATGAGCAGGAGGAGGCATTCACCAGCAGCGCAGCACTCCAGGGCATCCACCAGCAGGCATCCACCAGCAGCGCAGCACTCCAGGATGATATGCAGGCATCCGCCAGCAGCCCAGCACTCCAGGATGACATGCAGGCATCCACCAGTAGCGCAGCACTCCAGGGCATCCACCAGCAGGCATCCACCAGCAGCGCAGCACTTCGGGATAGGCGGGCATCCACCAGCACTTCTGCAACCTTCCTAGAAGATAGGCCAGATGCTAGCAACGGATCCCATCAACGAGGCAGTGCCCATACTAGCCTCCCAGATGTTCTACTGTATCCAACATGGCTGCCCGATACATCAGTAGAACCTGTAATACCCCTTTTCACAGCCCAGCCAGGCCCTCAGATGCAGACGGAAAATGTAACCCCACTTTATTATTTTCATTTATTTTTTACCAATGAACTCCTAACCTACATTGTGGAGCAATGTAATTTATACGCCAGCCAACACATAGCCAACAATCCCAGTTCCTCATATGCCCGTCCTTTTGTTTGGAAACCCCTCACCGTAGAAGAATTTAAAATTTTCCTTGGCCTAACCCTCAACATGGGGCTGACAAAAAAAAATGAACTCCATTCCTACTGGTCTACCCAACCTATCCACCACATGCCGATCTATTCATCATTTATGCCCAGAACCCGTTATGAGATGATCATGAGATTTTTACACTTCAATAACAATGCCCAATGCCTCCCTCGAAATCATCCCAGTTACGATAAGTTATTCAAAATTCGGCCCCTAATCAATTTTTTTTGCGCCAGCTTCAAGGAGATGTTTACCCCTGATAGAAACATATGTGTGGATGAATCCCTGGTGCACTTCACCGGAAGACTGGGAATAAAACAATACCTCCCCAGTAAAAGAGCCAGACGTGGGGTAAAATTTTATAAGGTGTGTGACAGGGCCACGGGTTACACATATGATTTTATGATTTATGAGGGAAAAGACAGACAGCTAAACCCCCCTGGATGCCCTACCTACATGGGAACAAGTGGCAAAATTGTCTGGCAGCTGATCCAACCATTACTTGGGAAAGGTTACCACCTTTACGTAGACAATTTCTACACTAGTCTCCCACTTTTCCGCCATTTGTACCTGAAGAACACTGTGGCCTGTGGGACAGCACGGACCAACCGCAAAGGCTTCCCACAAAGATTGGTCACCAAGAAATTAAGGAAGGGTGAAATGGCCAGTATGCGAACTGAAGAAGTACTAGCGGTGAAGTGGAGAGATAAAAAAAGAGATGTCTACATCCTTTCAACAATACATGACGACACCTTGGTGGAACTTCAGAGAAGAGGAGGCCCCATACAGAAGCCAAAATGTGTGCATGAGTACAACCTATACATGGGGGGGGTGGATATGAACGACCAGATGATGCAGCCCTACTTGGCCACCAGGAGATCACTATTTTGGTACAAGAAAGTCGCCATTTATTTGATGCAACTTGCCCTATTTAATTCCTATATCATTTTTTCTAAGTGCACCCAAAGTTCCCTACCCTATCTAAAATTCCAAGAAGAAGTTTTCACAGCCCTTCTCTATCCCCAAGGCCAAGCCCCTCAACTAATTCGCTCCGATGCGTTAGCCAGACTCCATGAAAGGCACTTTCCCGAAATCCTCCCTCTTACCCAAACAGGTCGCAAACCCCAAAAAAAATGTCGTGTATGTGCAAGTAGAGGAATTCGCCGTGACACCCGATACTACTGTCCCGAATGTCCCTCCGAGCCAGGGCTCTGTATTGGAACATGCTATCGGAGCTATCATACTTCACTACACTATTAGTACAGTGAAGGTGATTTTTTTCCACTATCTGCCATTTCTGTGAATGACCCGGACTGTTAACGACTATGCCTCTGCCAAACATGTTTCTGCCTTCAACGTAAATTGACCCGGACTGTTAACGACTATGCCTCTGCCAAACATCTTTCTGCCTTCAACGTGAATTGACCCGGACTGTTAAACGACCATGATTTTTGCCTGCCTCCTGAACTGATCATTTGCCCTGCCACTGTACAGCACAGGGGTCTCACATATGTGAGGGGCTCCAGAAAAGGTTTTCCGAGTGGAGAAAACATTTTTCTCCGGGTTTTTAGTTTTCTCGGATTAGGGTCTGGAGACTCGGAGGCTTCGTAGAGATTTGGGTGGGAAGAAGCCTCTACCCCTGTCCTCAGGTCTTACCTGACCAAGGCCCAATGTACAAAGTGCTGCCTGCTGCCACCTGAACTGGCCATGCCTTTTGCCTGCCACATGACCTTGCCATGCATTTGCCTGCCACATGACCTTGCCATGCCTTTGCCTACCACCTGGACTGGCCATGCCTATGCCTGTTACCTGAACTGCCTGCTAAACCTTGGACTGTACTGAACCATGTTCATACTTTTCCATATCTGTCTGCTGCCTGGACAATTCCTGGACATTTCCTTTGGCTGTCTGGACAAATGCTTTGGCTGCTCTGGAACGGTATTCCTGCCTGCTAAAACCACAGGTGAGCTTTTTTTTTTTACCTTTTGCTCAGCAGAATGTATTTTGGGGTGTAATTCTTGGTGTGTACATGCTATGTGTTAGAAGCCTGGAGGTGCTACTTGCATGTTGGGCCTCTGTAATGTGGCCAGGTAGTGGAAAAGTCTCACACATGGGGTATCGCCATCCTCAGGACGAATAGCAGAATGTATTTTGGGGTGTCATTTTGGCTATGTACATGCTATGTGTTAGAAAGATCTTCTAAATTGACAACTTTGTGAGAAAAAAAATAGGTTTTCATTTTCTTTCCACATTTTCCAAAAACTTGTGGGAAGAAATGACATGTTCAAAAGACTCAGTATGCCTCATAGAATATACATTGGGTTGTTTTCTTTCCAAAATGGGGTCATTTTGTGGGTAATTCCATTGTCCTGGTGCTCCAGGGCCTTCAAAAATGTGATAGGTACTCAGAAAATGAAATGTGTAATTTATGCCTTTAGAACGCCTGATGGTGCTATATGGATGTTGGGCCTCTGTATGTGGCCAGGCTGTGGAAAAGTCTCACACATGGGGTATCGTCACACTCAGGACGAGTAGCAGAATGTATTTTGGGGTGTCATTTTGGCTATGTACATGCTATGTGTTAGAAAGATCTTCTAAATTGACAACTTTGTGAGAAAAAAATAGGTTTTCATTTTCTTTCCACATTTTCCAAAAACTTGTGGAAAGAAATGACATGTTCAAAAGACTCAGTATGCCTCATAGAATATACATTGGGTTGTTTTCTTTCCAAAATGGGGTCATTTTGTGGGTAATTCCATTGTCCTGATGCTCCAGGGCCTTCAAAAATGTGATAGGTACTCAGGAAATGAAATGTGTAATTTATGCCTTTAGAACGCCTGATGGTGCTATATGGATGTTGGGTCTCTGTATGTGGCCAGGCTGTGGAAAAGTCTCACACATGGGGTATCGCCATTCTCAGGACGAATAGCAGAATGTATTTTGGGGTGTCATTTTGGCTATGTACATGCTATGTGTTAGAAAGATCTTCTAAATTGACAACTTTGTGAGAAAAAAATAGGTTTTCATTTTCTTTCCACATTTTCCAAAAACTTGTGGGAAGAAATGACATGTTCAAAAGACTCAGTATGCCTCATAGAATATACATTGGGTTGTTTTCTTTCCAAAATGGGGTCATTTTGTGGGTAATTCCATTGTCCTGGTGCTCCAGGGCCTTCAAAAATGTGATAGGTACTCAGAAAATGAAATGTGTAATTTATGCCTTTAGAACGCCTAATGGTGCTATATGGATGTTGGGCCTCTGTATGTGGCCAGGCTGTGGAAAAGTCTCACACATGGGGTATCGCCATCCTCAGGACGAATAGCAGAATGTATTTTGGGGTGTCATTTTGGCTATGTACATGCTATGTGTTAGAAAGATCTTCTAAATTGACAACTTTGTGAGAAAAAAATAGGTTTTCATTTTCTTTCCACATTTTCCAAAAACTTGTGGGAAGAAATGACATGTTCAAAAGACTCAGTATGCCTCATAGAATATACATTGGGTTGTTTTCTTTCCAAAATGGGGTCATTTTGTGGGTAATTCCATTGTCCTGGTGCTCCAGGGCCTTCAAAAATGTGATAGGTACTCAGAAAATGAAATGTGTAATTTATGCCTTTAGAACGCCTGATGGTGCTATATGGATGTTGGGCCTCTGTATGTGGCCAGGCTGTGGAAAAGTCTCACACATGGGGTATCGCCATCCTCAGGATGAATAGCAGAATGTATTTTGGGGTGTCATTTTGGCTATGTACATGCTATGTGTTAGAAAGATCTTCTAAATTGACAACTTTGTGAGAAAAAAAATAGGTTTTCATTTTCTTTCCACATTTTCCAAAAACTTGTGGGAAGAAATGACATGTTCAAAAGACTCAGTATGCCTCATAGAATATACATTGGGTTGTTTTCTTTCCAAAATGGGGTCATTTTGTGGGTAATTCCATTGTCCTGGTGCTCCAGGGCCTTCAAAAATGTGATAGGTACTCAGAAAATGAAATGTGTAATTCATGCCTTTAGAACGCCTGATGGTGCTATATGGATGTTGGGCCTCTGTATGTGGCCAGGCTGTGGAAAAGTCTCACACATGGGGTATCGCCATACTCAGGACGAATAGCAGAATGTATTTTGGGGTGTAATTGCAATTATGCCTGCACCGTGTGTGAGAAATAACTTGTAAATATGACAATTTAGTGAAGAAAAAAAAAAAATCTATATTTCTTAATTTTCCAAAGCATTGTGGGGAAAAAATTTCAACTTCAAAAAATTCACTATGCCTCTTACTAAATACCTCAGACTGTCTTCTTTCCAAAAAGGGGTCTTTTGGGGGGTTATTGTACTGTCCTGACATTTTAGGGCCTCAAGAAATGAGATCAGTGCATTAGGCCATCAGTGCATTAGGATTGATACATTTTCAATAATGCGTAGCATGGCTTGTAGACTCTATAACTTTCACACAAACCAATGATCATACAATTATCAGGATTTTTTTTACCAAAGACATGTGGTAGAATACATTTTTGCCTAAATTTTCGACAAAATTAAATTTTTTTGGTTTCTTTTAAAAGAGAAAGTAGAAAATTTTGTTTTTTTTTCAAAATATTCGCTCTTTTTTCGCTTATATCACAAAAAATAAAAAATGAAGTGGTGAATAAATACCACCAAAAGAAAGCTCTATTTGTGTGAACAAAATGATAAAAATTTCATTTGGGTACAGTGTAGCATGACTGAGTAATTGTCATTCAAAGTGAGAGAGCACTGAAAGCTGAAAATTGGTCTGGGAAGGAAGGGGGTGAAAGTGCCCAGTATTGAGGTGGTTAAAGTCCAGAATTTATAAAGCTTGTCTGAAATGTCAGAAAACAGGTGGCGGAGAGCTGAAATTACACACTGCAGAGCTGAGTAGCCTCTGATAGCTGATTGGAGGAAAGGGATAAACAACCCTTCACACAGCACACTATAACAGAGCTGATGCTGTCATTAATAGGCTGTGTGCTGGAGCTCCCTCCCCTGTCACCATTTTTCTCTTGGTGTCAACAAAACCAGTCAGAAGTGACTCATGAAGATAGCAGAGGAACGGAGCAGAAGAAAGAAATGACACTTATTGCTCTGGATTGAGACAAGTACACACTATAGAGTAGCAGCCACTAAATGGCGGCGCGCAGTCCGAACACGGACTGAGCGACACTCCTGTCTGGACCGTCAAGCCGCCAGTGTAAAGCACCACATACCACTCCTCCACTCAGCAGTCATTGGTTGCTCGGACCATGAACATCACTGCAACTAATGGCGTCGCATATGCGCCCCGCCCCCTGCTGCTTACTATCTCATGGCTTCCGGCCGGGCCGCGAGATACGCCACGACGTCATGCCCCCGCCCTATGCTGTTTGTCATCTCGCGGCTCTTGGCTTGGCCGGCCGTGAGGTATGATGTGTATACACGCCCCGCCCCCTTCAGCAAGACTCCTGACGGCGGGGCAGCACTTTCCCTCTGCAGCTTGTTACCTCTACTGGCTCCCGATGCCTGCCTGCCTCAAGGTATGTGGGGTGTTTACCACACCGATGGGCACATTTTCTTATAAGGGCACACTGATGGGCACATTTTCTCTTAATGGGCACAATGATGGGCACATTTAAGGTAAGGTTCACTCTGATGAGCACAACAAAATGTGCCCATTAGCATGCCCCTTAACATAAAATGTGCCCATCAGAGTGCCCCTTAACATAAAATAAGGGACATGCTGATGGGCACATTTTATGTTAAGGGGGCACTCTGATGTAAGGTGGCACTGTGATCGGGACGCCTGATGTAAAGGGGCACTCTGATGGGCACACCTAATGTAAAGGAGCACTTTGATGGGCACACCTGATGTGATAGAGACATCTGATGTAAAGGGGCACTCTGATGGGCACACCTGATGTGATAGAGACATCTGATGTAAAGGAGCACTCTGATGGACACACCTGATGTGATAGAGACATCTGATGTAAAGGGGCACTCTGATGATGGCACCTAATGTAAGGGGGCCTTCTGATGAAGAAACCTGATGTAAGAGGGCACTCTAATGGGAATACCTGATGTAAAGTGGCACTCTGATGGGGACACCTGATATAAGAGGGTACTCTGACGGTGGCAACTGATTAATAGGGGTAGTCTGATGGGGGCACCCAATTTAATGAATTACTCTGGTAGGGGCACCTGATGTAAGGGGGAACACTATTGGGGGCATTTACATTTACAGGGTATTACCAGTGTGTGGAGCAAATAGTAAGAAAAGCACCAGAGGGCGCGAATTGTGCCAAAAAAAGGAAAGTAGACACATACAATCTTTCATAGTACAGACTTGTGATTTGGACATCGGCCAAAATTTTTTTTTAGTTACCGGACTTCCTTGAATTTTAATTCACTACCCCTGTTCTAGAGGGATATGCTTTGTTCATATTTATTTATTACAAGCATCTATATAGCACTGTCAATTTACTCAGTGCTTTACATACAGTATATATTATACATTCACATCAGTCCCTGTCCTCAAGGAGCTTACAATCTAACTCACATTCATACATACGTATACTAGGGGCCAGTTTAGACAGGAGCCAATTAACCTACCAGATGTGTGGAAGGAAACTGGAGTACCCGTAGGAAACCCACGCAGGCACAGGGAGAACATGCAAACTCCAGACCGGTAATGTTGTGGTTGGAATACAAACCAGGGACCCTAGTGCTGCTAGGTGGAAGTGCTCACCACTTAGCCACTGTGCTGCCCATCTCATGTCTGAGGTTTAAAACCACTTTAAAGCTTAACTCCAAGCACAAAAATATTTATTTAAATATATTCTTTAGGAGCCACAAAGGAAATAAATCCTCTCTGGGTGCCCCAAATACAAAACCTTGTAAAAGTAGCGGTGAGATCATCCAGACATCCCAACCTGCAAAAACAAATTTACGGGGGGTTTCAAACTAATTTCAGGGAGGTGACGCTTCGCAGGGGTCTGGCTGCAATGGGGCTGGTGAGCCATCCCAGTTGGAGAATTCCCCAAAAGGAAGGGGGTGGGCTGAGGCAGAGGGGCTGCTCTCTCCAGCCTGCTGCATGGATACTTTTTTTGGGGGTCGGTCCGGTCGATTCAGCAGGGAAGTAAGGGGGTGGGTGGAGGCAGAGAGAAGACTGTGATCTGCAGGCTGTAGCAATAAAAGGAAAAAAAAAAACGTTCCTATGTCAAGCGGACTCTTTCTCCACTTTCGGGTGCCGCCGCACAATAATCTCCTGTGCGACAAGTACATGACAGTCCCGGGCTGCCCGGTGGATTGATATAGAAGGGATTGTCATGTACTTGTCGCACAGGAGATCACTGCGCAGTGGCACCCAAAAGTGGAGAAAGAGTCCGCTTGACAGGGGAAAGTTTTTTTTTTCCTTTTAATTGCTACAGCCTGCAGATCACAGTCTTCTCTCTGCCTCCACCCACCCCCCTCCTTCCCTGCTGAATTGGCCGAACCGACCCCCAAAAAAAGTACCAATGCAGCAGCCAAAGCAGGCTGGGGACAGCAGTTTGGGCTGCACCCCCCCCCCGACCTCAGCGCCTTACCACCGCCTGTCACTCAGCCACAGACAGGGCGGCCATACTCCTTTTGGCCACTTGGGCTGCTCTGTCTGTCTGTGGCTGAGTGACAGACCCAGCCGGGAGATCGCCCTGCGCTCGCGGGTGTCCGGGAGCCCACAGACAAATGTGGGAGACTCCCGCGGCTCGTGGGAGACTTGGGATGTCAGCATCATCGCTGTGCTGTACATAGCCTGTACAAAGAGCAGAGCTGTGGGAGGGGCCCAGCGGGCTCCACCCACTACAGGCTGACTGCAGAAAACTAGAGGAGGGGGCGGAGACAAGACCAGTCACTCTCTTTATTACAGGAAGGTCCTGTACAAAGTCTCACACTGGATTACTGCACAGATCTGGAAGAAATACACAAAGCTCACCAGGATTCCAGGAAGAATAAACATGATGAATGGATTAAGATACTATTAGATTTAGATATTAAATACTTGCTTATCTTGGAGTCCAGCTTTAAGCTGACCATACACTGATTGGAATTTGGCCGGTTCAGCACGGACTAGCCAAATTTCGATCAGTGTGTGGCTTGCCCCACCCCCTCATTTGATCAACTTCTGTCATAGGGACATGTTAGAAAAGCCCTGATCATCAGCCAATCAGATAACAGTATACAGCCAGCTTTATTTCTGTGTGCCTTACTCCGTCTCTTTGTCCTGGCAATTCATTGTTACGGGACAGAAAGTGATGGGAAAGCCAAAATGTTTCCGTTGTCACTATTATTATTATTATTCAGGATTTATATAGCGCCAACAGTTTAGGCAGCGCTTTACAATATAAAGGGAGACAATACAGTTATAATACAATAAAATACAAGATGATTAAGAGGGCCCTGCTCAGAAGAGCTTACAATCTAATAGATAGATATAAGCTGAACGTACCTGAGTTCGATTTGCAAGTATCGCCGAACTGCACTAAGGTTCTGACTGTTAATGTGAACCCCATTGAAGTCCATGGGAGCCGAATCTTTAGAATATATTCTGTCCATTTTAAGGGCTAATAGGCAAGGCACTGTTAAACAAACGCCATGAGAAGGTGGGCACTGCCCTGGGGGGAAAAAAAAAATCCATTCATCAAGAGCAGCTTTTAAAATAATGCTTAAAGGGAAGCAATAAAAATGCTAAATTCCTTTAACCACTTCAGCCCCGGAAGGTTTTACCCCTTTACTGACCAGAGCACTTTTTACAATTTGGCACTGCGACAGTTTAACTGGTAATTGTGCGGTTATTCAATGCTGTACCCAAATGAAATTTGCGTCCTTTTTTCCCCACAAATAGAGCTTTCTTTTGGTGCTATTTGATCACCTCTGTAGTTTTTATTTTCTTCTATATATTCTTCTACATATTTTTGGTAAAAAAAAATTGCAATAAGCATTAATTGATTGGTTTGCGCAAAAGTTATAGCGTTTACAAACTATGGAAAAGATTTATGGCATTTTTATGGCAATTTTATTATTATTATTTTTTTTTACTAGTTATGGCGGTGATTGGCCATTTTTAGCAGTATTGCGACATTGCGACAGACAGATCAGACACTTTTGACACATTTTTTGGACCATTGACATTTATACAGCAATAAGTGCTATAAAAATGGACTGATTATTGTATAAATGACACTGGTAGGGAAGGGGTTAACATTAGGGGGCGATCAAGAGGTTAAATGTGTGTTCCCTCATTGTGTTCTAACTGTATGGGAATAGGAGAGGAGACATTTCGCTGTTCCTACTTACTAGGCACAAACGACATGTCTCCTCTCCTCTGACAGCACAGGGATTTGTGTGTTTACACACACAAATCACCGTGCTGGCACTCGTGCAGCGGGCACACGCGCGCCCTCTGGCGGCTCTTAAAGGAACCCCGTACCTGTACAGGCTTTTGCGCAGGGGTGCCATTGTGCCACAGTATATGTACGCGTGTGTCAGGAACCAGTTAAATAGCATGCCAGGGGGGGTGTCCTGACCCTGCCTGTGAAATGGCGCATCTGTATAATGTATACCACCCACAACAGCAAAACTGACGTTCACAAAAAAAAAAATAACATCTAAATTGCCAGTAAATGACAAATAGAACAGTAAATGACAAATAGAACAAAGCAGCGGGAGATACCTTTCATCTATACGAGACCTTACTTATTATAAAATTAGGTTATGATATAGATGTTAATGGGGGACCCCGGGCAAAAAAAAGGAGAAAAAGAAATAAGGACAGGAAGTTTACCCCAAAATCCACAGCAGAGCCTTTTCCTAGATAATGGTCTTGTGTTGATTTTAAGGAGAAATCCATACACAAAAAAAAAGTGCCCCCCCCCCCCAAAAAAAAATCCATACCAGACCAAGTATGCAGCTGGGTGGGCAAGAAGCAGTGGGGAAGCTCCCCTCCTAAACCATACCAGGCTACATGCTCTCAACATGGAGAGGGTATCATGTTTGGGGGAACCTCCCTGGCAAAGCTCCTTGTCCTCATGTTGATGAGAACAAGAGCCTCTTCTCCACTCTCCAGGCTCAGTAGCTGTAGAGGTCTGTGGGCAGGGAGCTTATCAAAATCTGAAAGCCTCCTTTTAAAATAAGAGGCCCCTCAGATACTGGCCCACCTCCTATGCAAATGAGTAAGGGGGTACATAGCACCAAAATAACCAAAAAGTAAAGAGTCTTAGTCCAAAAACAAAGTTTTATAGGATTCCAATACTTATAGCAGCGCTCCTGTCAATCAATTAAAATGTGACCGGCATTCATATGTATATCATATGAGAAAGATATAGTATGACATTGAGTGATGAAAAAGTTCAGTTGGTGGGTGAAGATTCTACTTGGTAATCAATAAGCGCGCACCAAACACCAGAGTCCTCACCAAGTGAGCCACACTCCCCTAGGGGGTTAAACTCCCCAGAGAGCAGTTAATCATATGCCTTGAATAATCAACATGTCATCCAAATGGTAGGGTTAACTTGAAGGACACATCACTCCATGGGTGGTCGGTCATGTAAAAAAAGGCTTCACATAGCGTGATCCCATTTAAAACATTTATTGAAAAGATCACCTCCTGGAAATCACACTTACACAGTATATAATATAACAAGCATTTTAGGTACAAATTGCGTTGTCACCAGTCAATATGGGTGGAGAACCGTCTGCCATCCACCGCATCAGCTGCGCTGATAGTGTCTGGTTATTCCTCCCTGGCCGTGACACGCACACATCATTTCCGGTCGCCGTCAAGACGTGTGCATGTCACGGCCAGGGAGGAATCATTTTGGTCTGATCCATATAGTTGTATAAAAAATGCACTTTTTAGCTTTCAAAAAGTGTTTCCTAGTGCTAAACCTTTCATCCAAATTCTTAATTGCTTGTGGATTTAATAAACCTTTTTTTTGTTAATTCTCCTTTAAGGGTGTGTGGCAAGGGGTGTGTCCTATGCCTATATATATTTGCTAGTAGATGTCCCTCATTCCCATTTCAAAATGTTGGGAGGTATGACTTATATAGTGCCATCAATTTTACGCAGTGTTTTACATATACAGTATATTATACATTCACATCAGTCCCCGGCCTTAAGGAGCTTACAATCTAAGGTCCCTAACTCACATTCATACATTCACATACTAGGGCCAATTTTCGATAGGAGTGTCCCGCTTACCCCTTAACGCAGGTGGTCAGACACTATAGCTAGCTTCTGTGTTCTGCACCTATAGCAGCCCCCTTTCCCATTAGGCAAGCAGGCCTACCGGTACTCGGTTGCCCCTAGGACTTATGCATAATGTTATAGTGCCTGGCCACCACACCACAGCAAAGAGGGTCTTGCAATTTGAAGACAGGCAGAGTGGTTCAATGACAGTCCAGGAAAAAGGCAGGCAAGGTTCAGAATAGTCAGGGTCAACCCATAGTCAAAGGGCAGGCAGAGTTCAGAGACTAGTCTGATGTCTGATCAGAGGTCACCAACAAAGGGATCCAAACAGCAGAGCAGGACAGACAAACAGGCAGCTTGAGCACATGTAACCAGCACTATCACCAGCATGAGACTGCAGGCTTGGCTGACTTAAATCAGGTTTGGTCTCCACCCAGAGACTGGCCACATCAATCACCTTGCAGGAGGACAGACATACAGTACATTTGAATGCATTTGCAAATATAGCATAGAGGTTAGCACTGCAGCCTCTTAGATGTTGGGTTCTGGGTTCAGTTTCTACTATCTGCATGGTGTCTGTATAGTTTCTCCGGTTTCCCCCAAAATTGAAAAACATACCAGATTGCTAATTTCACCTAATAATGAGTGAGTGGTGTAATCCTAAAAGACTGGAGAGCGCTGTCTCTGTGATGGGCGAAGATTATAATCCAAAAATGAAAAAACCAGAACAGAGAGCATTTCCTGGAAGTGTTTTCCCTTAAATTTTCTAATCTAAAGGCTGAATATAATTATTGCACAATGTGCCTATTCAGCAACCAGTACAGCACAGTGACAGTGAACACATCTTCCCCTTGTGTAAACCACAATAACATTTGATGTACAGGATACAAAATGCCAATTAAAGCTGAGACCAGTCCTCGGAGTAGAAGAAGAGATAACTTTAGTGAATTCATCAAACTTGATTTCGCTGCAAACTTTTGCTTTTGCCAAAACTCTTGCTTTTGCTCATTTAGCTGCTTAAGCCCCGTACACACCGGCAGAATGTCGGGTAACATTTGCCGGTACAAAAAATACCGGCCGACATTCTGCCCATGTGTATGTCGGTCTGTCCGACAGAAGCCGGGCTTACGGCCGGATTCTGTAGGACAAGCATGCTGGAAAACCAGCAGCCAACCAACTTACGATCAGCGCTCTCAGCCAATGGCAGAGAGCAGTGATCGGTGTGTTCTGGTGGGGGGGCCGTCCCACTGTCAGAACACAACAGCTCAGCGGTGGAGATCGCTGGACCATCCTTACATGGTTAGTACAGCGGCTCCGACCGGAGCTGTCAGGTTTTTTTTTTTTTTGTGCAGCCACCAACTGTAGTGTGTACCAGGAAGAAATAATTCCGGATGGCTGCACTTCCAAAAATCCTTTTATTGAAGCTTCATATGACAAGTGGTTGAAAGATGGAGCAGGGGACATGCACTTTGTCCCCTGCTCCATCTGTCAACCACTTGTCATATGAAGCTTCAATAAAAGAATTTTTGGAAGTGCAGCCATCCGGAATTATTTCTTTATGTTATACAGCATGCGAGCTGGGCTAGCTCTTGACTAGTGTGTGGAGATTAACCAGAGACTCACTCACCTGGAGCGGCTTTTCTTGTTTCATTGTAGTATGTACCAGGCTTTAGGAGAAAATGTATTTTGAAAAATTATCATATTTATCTTATCTAACTTATTTATAGCCATCTGGGATTAGTTGATTGCCTTACTCTATTACTAAAAGATTTACAATAGAGGAGCTCTACTGCTAATGCTGGCCATAGATGGATCGAAATTCGTCCAGTTCAGCAGGGACCGGCTGAACATTTATCAATTTATAGCCATTCCAACTCGCCAGAAGTCAATCAAACGATTGACTTCTATTGAATGGGAATGTTCATAAATTTTTATTGGATCAGCAGCTGCAGCACTGATCAATGTATTCTGACAGCGGAGGAGTCCCGCTGACAGAATACAATAGCGCAGAAGGGAGGATTCCTCTATTCACCTCGCTTGTGTGGATGGGGGAATTCATTTTTCGGTCAGCCCTTGTTTGGCAGCTGTAGTGGATATCACTGTACAGTCATACTAGCTCACACCTTTTGAGTTGTTACAGGATAATTCCCCTGTGTAATGGACCCACTCAGATCCTCAGACCCATGGGACCTGCCCAAGATATCCAGAAACTATTGGTCTGTATGCTTTGACTTGTAATTCCACAAATAGTGATGATTTAAGTTCTGCTGAACCCAAGTTCACCTGAACCCAAGTGCTAGTTATCATTGCTGGACCATTGAGCTGCGGGTTGCAGATTTCCCGCCTCACAGCTGCATGTATACAAAGGGGAAGGAATGCTCATGACCTAATATGGTCACAATGCAATATTAGGTCAATGATGTCATTCAGATTCCTGCCCCTATGTGTGCATCAGCTGCAGGGAATATCAGGCTCACAGCTCATTGGTCAGCAATGATAGCTATTGTCCAGGTTCAGACGAACATGAATTCAGGCAGAACTGTAGCTCAGCACTATTTGAGGAGTTACAAGTCAAAGCATACAGAGCAATAGTTTCTGGCTATCAGAGGAAGCCATCAAGCACATCCATTTTTTGGTCAGGTCCCATGGGTCTGAGGATTTGAGTGGGTCCATTACACAGGAAAATTATCCACTGACACCTCAAAAGATGTAAGTAAGTATGACTATACAGGGATATCCACTTAGTGACAGAGTTTCACCATTGTGAAGTATGGAGTAAAGCAATCCACTAATCCCAGATGGCTTTACTAGACTTTGTTATGATCTTACCTTTTAAAATTCCAGTGGTAAACCAACAATTACTGGACAGTTATTTGACCCTAAAAACGCATTAACGATGATCACAGTAGAGAAGGAGCTCCTGAGACTCTAGCTCACCCCCCTGTTTCCTTAAAATGAAGCTATTCTAGCTGCACGAACAATCATTTACTGCAGAACATGATCATAGAGAGATAGATAGATAGATAGATAGATAGATAGATAGATAGATAGATAGATAGATAGATAGATAGATAGATAGATAGATAGATAGATAGATAGATAGATAGATAGATAGATAACCAATAGATAATATATGGTTATTACTGTTGCTGCTGCTGGGTTGTGTGTATAGCCCCAGTAAGCCCTCCTATCACCCGGGATCACAGAGAGGATGAAGAAACGAGGAAGAACATCACTACAGCTGCCCAGACGGAGAGTAGGAAGAGCCAAGTCAACACCCTAGGAGCCAATGTGAGGCGGCTGGCCATACCCAACCACAAATTACTTGAATAAAGAGTTTTGCCTACTGAGAACATTGTTCTGGCACCTATATCTGGGATCGGAGGGACTAAATTCCAAAGAAAGAAACTTGGGCCCCAACGTGTTGGCCAGTAGGGGAGGGTTTGACAAAGACTACTGGACCATTGTCCTAGTATTGCTCTTTAGACAGGACCCCAGTATGGGGATTGGGGGTCATTCTCTGGTCTGCTTTCTTATTACCAATTACATATCTTATCTTTTCTTATCTTTATACTGTCACACAGATTTGTTTGAGTGATTATTGCCATGTCCGTTTTTTCTTTTGTTTTCGTATTATTGGGCACATTGTTGCAATAAATATCGACCCTTCATCCCTGGTGTGTCGGAGAGAGTGTGGTGCTTCCTGGAGAATGGCGGGCACTGGGAACAGGGGACCTGAGAAAACAGTGGGCATTAGGTTCAGGTGCTAAATAAATAGATAGATAGATAGATACGCTATATTGTCAAAAGTATTGGGACACCTGCCTTTACACGCACATGAACTTTAATGGCATCCCAGTTTTAGTCCATAGGGTTCATTATTGAGTTGGCCTACCCTTTGCAGCTATAACAGCTTCAACTCTTCTGGGAAGGATGTCAACAAGGTTTAGGAGTGTGTCTATGGGAATGTTTGACCATTCTTCCAGAAGCACATTTGTTGGGTCAGGCACTGATGTTAGATGAAAAGGCCTGGCTCGCAGGCTCCGGTCCAAATCATTTGGTAGTAGGGTGATTACAGCGTGGGGTTGTCTTTCAGTGGTTGGGCTTGGCCCCTTAGTTCAAGTAAAGGGAACTCTTAAGATGTCAGCGTACCTAGACATTTTGGACAATTTCATGCTCCCAACTTTCTGGGAATAGTTTGGGGATGGCCCCTTCTTGTTCCAACATGACTACGCACCAGTGCACAAAGCAATGTCCATAAAGACATGGATGAGTGAGTTTGGGGTAGAGAAACTTGACTGGCCTGAACCCCTTAGAACACCTTTGGGATGAATTTGATCGGAGACTGCGAGCCAGGCCTTCCCATCCAACATCAGTGCCTGACCTCACAAATGCCCTTCTGGAAGAATGGTCAAACATTCCCATAGACACACTCCTACACCTTGTGGACAGCCTTCCCAGAAGAGGCTGTTATAGCGGCAAAGGTGGGCCAGCTCAATATTGAACCCTATGGACTAAGACTGGGATGCCATTAAAGTCCATTTGGGTGTAAAGGCAGGCGTCCCAATACTTTTATGTAATATAGTGTAGTTAGAATAGGACTTAGAAGGGGGGTGGAAGCAGTTTTAACTTAAGCTTAGTTACTTGTAGCCTGGACATCCACTTTAAGTTTAAAACTATCCAGACTATAAGTAACATCAGCTTTGATGTACCATTCTGTATACTATATCCGGATAGATAGATAGACAGATAGACAGATAGATAGATTTATAAAATTAATAAAAAATAAGTTACGTATAAAAAAACTGCATTCATGTTCCACTATATACAGTAAGCTCACACTTAGCAGCTTGACTTTAATAGTAGCCCGCAATATAAATTTTCTTCACGTTTTATCAATTTCTAGTACAGATTTATTGCCATTAGGTTGAAAAGGTTTCATTATCTTCTCCTGAGAAGGCCAAGGGATCTAAGAACCTTTTTATGTAAGCTCTCTGGCAGACAGTGTGCTAAAGATCTTAGATGCCTGTCCAGGGAGAAAATACTATTACTAAATTACACTGAATGCATCAGAAAGTGAAAGACTCACATAGACAATATGTTCTCTGGTTAAAGTGGACCTGTCATTAAAAAAAAGTACCTGGGCAAAAATTAAAACTAAGCTTTGAAAACAGGAAAGTAATATCCAGACATATCTGAAATGCATCAAGTCACTAGAGTTGCCCCCTATCCAGGATTCACCTGGACAGTCTGGGTTTTGAATCGTGTCCAGGTTTCAGTCTGCCTGAAACCCGGACACATTATTCAGACCGGGCTGTGGCTCCCCATGTAACCGAGATAGTCACACACAAATCTGTTCCAATCTGGGAGTTGTGGGTGACTGTCTGGTGGGCAGGTTCGGCATCACTGGGGAGCAGGGCGATGATGTCAGCAAGAGCAGTTTGGCCACACCCACTCTTTGCCGCAGTGAGCATAGAGCTCCGCATTACTACTCTCCTTGGGGCACCCAAAGTTGCCCCAGGTCTTTTATAATCCTATATAATCCTATAGTGTATTGGCCCTGTTCCACTAAACTGTTTGGGTTTGGCTTGAAGAAAAAGTGGCAACCCTACAAGTCACCCTCCCTAGTTTTCCTCCCTGTAGTACATGGTATGATCATGCAGAGGTCAGGATTAGGGATACATTTGGGTTTGGCTACAGTTTTGGCTGAACCAGGAAGTCAAATGTCAGTGCCAGACCAATGAGCTAGAAGCCGGGGATTCCCTCTCCTGCAGCTGCACACATTCAAAAGGGTGGCTACGTTTGTGATATACTGTATGTAATTGACCCCAATATGACCATATGGTCATATTAGGTCAATGATGTCATGTGCATCCCTGCGCCTTTATGTATGTGTAGCTGCAGGACAGGTAATCCCCCACCTGCAGCTCATTGACCAGTGGTGGTCTGTAATGCAGGGCGCAGGAGTGCCATCCCCCTATCCATGCGTCTGGCCCCCTAATCTACATGCGAGGCTTCGGATACATGGATTTCAATAGGTTTTTTTTTTTAATCATGTGATTAGAGTCAGCGGCTCTAATAGGCTTCAAAAAGGGTGGGCTTGGGGCGCAGAGCACTGTGTTCTGAGTCCACCCAGTTGTGTGACAATAGCGAATGTCCCATAGACACACTCCTAAACAGGGACATTTGTCCCTGTGGCCTAGAATATGTGGGCCACACAGTTCGAGCCATGAATGTGAGGATAAAAGAGCATGTAGCCAACATTAGGAAGGGATTTTCTAAACATAGTGTGACTAAACACTATTTGGAGTGTCATAATAAAAGTCCAGCGGGTACCATTTGTGTTGCCATCGACAGGTTCACGCCTCACTGGAGGGGCAGCTTCGTGAGGCGTGAGATCTCTAGAATGGAGGCCCGCTGGATCTAAGACCTTAAATGTTATGTCTCTTTTGGTTTAAGCGCTGATTTAGACGTGAATTGTTTCATTAACAATAGTTATTGATATTCAGTCCTTTTTATTTAATCTTGTTTTTGGCATACAAAATATTTTTTTTTTAGATATTTGTTACTATTTTCTGTTTAAAATATATATTTTTTTCTTTTAATATATTTTTTTTTACTTGCATCATATGTATAAATACCTTTTCTATGTTCAGTTTAGGATTAATATGCCCATATGTTCATAGGTCCATGTTGGGATTTATTATTTGGCCTTCTGAATTTTGAAGTTTCCACTAGGGGGAGGTATAATTACTGGCTGGATGTCTTCGAAACAATGGGGGGTCTAGTAATTAGATTTTGAATCACCTTGGTCGGTTCATTAAGAATTGGGTCTTGGTAAAATCGGGGTCTGTTTGGTGTTTCTTTTTAGCATCCAGTAGGTTGGTATATTTCTTATTGTGTATAATTTCCGGTGGCTGGAGCGCAGTGGCAATGCCTGTTGGTTCTTTTCCGGTATGTTTACATATATATATATATATATATATGTATATATATATATATATAAAATAAGATTTCCGGTATGTTTACATATACATGCATGCTTGTGTCAGTAGGCCACGCCTCTGACTATGTCCTTTTGGATGAAACGCATTAGGAAGGTCCATGGAGATACAAGCACGCTATGAGCCACGGCATTTGACTCATTGATGCTCATTTTTATGTCTTTGTTGTAAGTACAATTTTATTAAAAGCTTTCTATATACCCTGTGGGCTTCACTATGTAATGCTTCATCTCTGTTATGGTGATATCGCAATTGTGAACCGTGTCTATTGGAGTCCTATACGTTGATAGAGAATTATGCAGTGTAATGCAAATGGCTCCGCTCCCTGATGAAGCTCACACTGACAGCTGCCCACACAGAAAAACGCTATGTATTACCATACAGGCAGTGTAAAAAGCGAGAAGCAGGAACTGCCACAGCATACCACCTTTGCAAAATGCTAGTTAACCAGCTATGTATGTCATCAATACTTTTGAGTCACAGGCCCAAAATGATCATATTTTAAATAAGTGACACTTCTTTTTCTCTATATTTTGTTTGATTGCACTGAAGCAAAGCATTAGCCTGACAGCCACAGAACCAGCATTCCTAAAAAAGAGCGGTCAGCTATGGCAGCCTACAGACATCTTATAACAAATGCACCTTAAACCGTTTGTTCCTTTAAAGCATGAATTCCAGCACAGTGCTTGTGCTGTGTAGTTTGGCCCCCCGTATCACCGGAAATACCTGGTTGATCCTGCCAGTTTCTGCCCCCCCCCTGTAAACTGACCACAGTATATCATGGCTGATGAGCCCTGACACCGTGGTCAGTTTACGTGTCTTTGTCATCAGGAGTTCTCCTGTCTGCTCTCCTGTGTCTCCTTTGTCCTCCTTCCTCCTCCCCTCCCTGCCTGTCAGCTCCGCCCACTTCATGATCCTCCCCTCTTGTTCTAAAAATAACAATGTTTTCCTATTATAGTTCCCTCTGTTATATAACAGCTCCCCAGTGGATGTCATTTAAAAAAATAAGCTGTATAATAGCTTATTTCCGAGCGCTGCTCGGCACTCACGTGACTGCTCGCTAGTCTCCTCCTCTCCTCGTCCCGGCTGGCATCAGCAGGGAATACCCAGCACCTCCCCCTGCAGCTATCAGTACGGGAGAGGAGACCAGCAGACAGTTACCTGAGCATCGAGCGGCGCTCGGAAATAAACTATTATACAGCATATTTTTATAAATTACATCCACTGGGTAGCTTAATGTTATATAACAGGGGGAACTATAGTAGGAAAAAATTCACTGAAAGGGTAACTCCACTTTTGTGGGGAAAAAATAGCAAATAAAGAAAAAATAATATAGCGTATACAAGTCATATTGTATTTGAATGTTATTAAAAAATTCCTTTTCAATCTGCAGCCACTGTAATTTTCTGAGCATGCATTGCAATATGGCACCTGGAGCTGTTCTGTACACAGCGTGTGTACTGACCACTCCCCAGAAACATCATTTCCTGCTTGTGTGCTTGGCTCACCAATTTTCCCAGAGGTCTGCCTAAGATACAAGTCAGATTTCAGGCATCCCCTGCAACAAAAATGTCATTTTTGGTGAGAGATGCTCCCAGTAGGAACACGTCTAAAGGGATGTATGCCCAGCAGATTTCCTCATTAGTGCCCTGCAGGTGTATATACCTGATAGATCATTATGAAACCACTCCCATTAGACCCACTCATCACTGAGGCTCAGAGGAACATACAGGGATTACTTCAGAATAACAAAAGGTAGGAATCTGAAACAAAGGTTGTTATAATCCATGCAATGTACATAGATCACCCAGAGGGGAATGTTTTTTTCTCTCAACAAAAGTGGGATTACTTTTTAATAAACGCTTTGAAGTGGAAGTAAACCCTCCTATCATTTTCAGCCAATGAAGCTGCCATCTTAGCCTTTGTTTAATCTTCAACTGCCAATGTGCTGCACATGTGATCAGTTATGACTCCGGCCATTGGATGGAGTGACAGTTACATTCCCTACACGTGCGGGAATGTAACTGCTTTCTGAAACTGTTAAATCAATGGGTTTACTTACGCTTTAATACAACATGCTACAAAAACCAGGACGCCGTTTCTGGGGCTGATGAAATTTATAGAAAGACTTTCAGATCACTGAATACATATTCTGACAATCACCTTCCATTCAGGATTATGACATCAGCTATGCTATAAATATAAAGGATAATAGGAAGGAGTATTACATTCCACCAGCCAGTGACGTACTTTGTACCAGTAGACTCCATGATTTTAGCTGGAAGGTATCTCAGCAGTAGAGCAAAACAACTCAATGATGGTTTCTGATTAGGATATAAATTAAAATAACAAATGTGAAATATTGGGAGCAAACACGGAGAAGGATAACCTTTTCTGGAGGATTTTCCGGGGCTTTGAAGGAGAAGGGTGTAACCAGGCAGGATCAAGGAGACACATAAGGAACTGCTTTGATTGAAGGTCAGTGATATTAGTGGGGCTTTTGATAGGGTTTGTACATGGCCATTCGAGGATAAAGATTCAGCTGGAAAACACTTGGAACACTAAGAAGCTCTCTGCAGATGTCTGAGTTCTCAGCTACACATACAGACACCATATGTATTCCAATATACACAAGACAGCGAATAGATCATGATAACTGCAGATATTCTGCAGATATCTATACAGTCAGTCCATCTGTACAAATGGAAGCAAGCCATACAGAATGATCATCATAAAAGAATTCCAAAGAAAATGATCATTTGTAGATGGCCAGGAATAAAGGAGATATTAAAATATCTAACTATACTGTAACTTTGCTAATTGTTTTTTTGGCTTTCCTGGCTCTGGGAGGGCTGGTTCTGTGCAATATAGAAGTGGATCTCTGACACTGGACAGTAGCCTTTGTATCACTCTTAGGTTTAAGCGACCTTGTGAGCATGGCCTTAGCTGTTTGTGATTTCCATTTTGTTATTTTTATTGTTACTATTTTATGGGATTTATATAGTGTCCACAGCATGTAGAGAGGCAGTAGGAAGGTAACAACGACAGACCTTTCCTCCATGCTCCCTGTTAACTCATTGGACACCAAGTTCTTGATCACATAAGAGGACTACCTCCAGGTGGGTTCTTTGAGGTACGCCAGGCAATGTCCAATGCCACTCATATTAGCACGAGGGTAACACCTTGCCCGAAGGTGTGATCACCAATGTCTGGGACCACTCCAGGCGAGGAACACGGTCATGTAAAGAGTCAAATGGAGCTTGCTTGTCAGTAGCGGGCTCTTCCATGTTGGACAGATCCAGAATTGGCAGTGACGAAACCTCATCCAACATGGTCTCAAGGAGTAGAGAGCAGGTGGAGACCCTAGAGAGTCTCTCAGAGTTGGCTGAAGGATCTTGTCTGGAGGTTTCATTGGTGCTGGCTCAGATGTCCTCAGAAGTTACAGGCAATCAGTCTGCACTGAGGTCTACCGAGAACTCTGGCTGGAGGCTGGAATAAGGGCACCTCGCACCGGGGACAGCAATCCCCTGGATGAAGAAGAGACAGGCGTCACTGACAGATGGGACAAATAACTCAAAGTTCTATGCAGGTGCCTGTGCGGCACTGGGTGAACCTCCCTGTAGGAATGAACTGAACTCCAGTGTCGTGGCTGGTTGGATACTTCTTTTGCTGCTGCTGTCTGAGCATGATAACTCAAGCGTCGTTCCAGGTTTCTTTGCTTTACACTCCCCTTATCAACTTCTCCGCCAATCCGGGAGGGGTATCTGGTGCAGGAGCCATTCAGGAGGTGGACATTTGCAGTTCACATGGAGTTTTGCTGGGCAAGCCTGAGAAAGTTTCAGAAAACTAACTATGGCCATGGTCTCTTTAGGTATGGTTTTCAGGTGCATGCAGTGGGTATAGCCCAAAATTGGGCACAAATCCTGGGGGGGTAGTAAACGGGTGGTGATGACGGACCTTTCTGCCATGCTTCCTGTTAACTCTGCCATCAAGTTCTGGGTCACATGAGAGGATGACCCCCGGGGTGAGTTCTTTAAGGTATGCCAGGCGATGTCCGGGACCACTCTTATTAACACAGGGTAACACCTTGCCCGAAGGTGTGCTCACCAATGCTCGGGATAAGGGTGAGGCCACAGTCATGTGAAGAATCAAACAGTAAGGCAACTTCCAGATGAGCCACTTGTATGTAGTGTAGTATGCGGAGTCCCTCCAGAAGGTATTGTCCTTTGTCCTCACTCCCAGTAACAGAATTGGGTCCCACTTAGCGTCATTCATGCTCTCACTTAACTTTTGCCTTGAACATCTAGTGGCCAGGCCATAGATCTCCGTAACCAGTGATCAACAGAGACAGACAGCCAGGGAGGGAGTTGGAACCCTGAACCGCTCCGCTACCGGAAGACCCTTCACCTATCCAGGTACCAAGCCAACAACTGGTTACTGTTTCCTTCTGTGGTTACCCATAGCAACTTCTTCTCTGCTTAGACTTTCAGGCTAACCTTGCATTGCAGTGATGTTTCACAGAGCCTAATGTGCTATTTCCGACACTGGTTCCTTGAAGAGATGCCAGGACCCCGTATGCACCCCTTGAGTAACTTCAGACCAGGCCTTGAGCAGTTGAAACATCATGTGATAACATAATTTCCCTAACTAAACCTAACTGTGGCTGCCCCAGATTACCTGTACTGCTGAAGTCTCTTAGAGAATAGTCCAATCTTAGAGGTGCTCTAACAAGTCAATATCAAGGTTTCTTCCAGCACATTGGCGTTCCACAGCAGACCATAGGTCCTGGCAAGTCTTCATGGGAGGGAGGCTGTACCCCATGAAAGTCTGACACCATGCCAGGGAAAAGATAGCCAAACATTAACCCTTTCCCCCTGACCTGGGCAGCCAGGTGCCAACTAAATACACACAGTAGGCAACCTGACTACAACAAGCACTTTACAATATAAAGGGAGACAGCACAGTAACAACACAATTCAACACAAAGGGGTTAGGAGGGCCTGCTGCTGGGAGCTTACAATCTAATAATGACAATTGCTCCAGAGATACCAAAAATAAACTCTTCTGCTTCAAATGCTGCTTTATGCATTAACATACCTAGTAGACCCAGTATGTCCACATAGTATGGTCATCTGTAGACTTGGCACCATCCTCAGGCAGCTTAACTCTTCAATATGACACAGAAATTGAATCTAACACAATTCAGATAATTCAGACAATTTAGACAATTGCATTGCAGAGGATGATTTTCTAGTCTTCTGAGTGTAAGAAGACAATGACTTCCCCAAGTCCTATCTCTGCAGAGTACTAAAACTGACTGAGGGAACATGAAACAAACAGAGAGGATCTAGCTTGGACTGAACCAACTAGCACTAGACAAGTAGGGAGGACAGAGTGAGCAACCATATCGCACAGCAAACAAGTTGTAGTGGCCTACAACTGCCACTAGATGTCATAAAACTACAAAGCAATAATAACCTACCGCAGTTCAATAAAACACAGAAAAATTACATAAAAGTGTCTCAGAACACTAATTTCTTTCATAGCAACTTTAGAGCAATCATTGACAACCAAGGTTTTAAGGATCCTTCAGAGTTTACAAGGGGTTCCATGAGCTGTGACTGATTACCCTTCCATCTCCATAGTTCCAGAGCCAATTCAACTTGGCAAAATCAGCAGCATGACACCAATGATCTTTTTCTCTGAGCTCCCTGTAGTTCTGGTCCCCATAGCAGTCACATGGTCAGCAATGTTATGCCCTTGCCTGGGCCGATACATACAATATATGTATTTTAAAGATGAGGGTTCCAGGGCTGCTATTATAAGGCCTAGGCCTACACAGCTGGCCTAGTGACCCAACTATTCTCTGCCGCAGTTAAAGTGTTACTAAACCTAGAAATGTTTTTTACCTTAATGCATTGGTTTTTTACCCTAATGCAAACTTTTTAGTTTCCTTGTGCCCCCCCATTCCCTGTGTGAAGGGGAAGAGAGGGGAGAAGAGATCAGCACTGTGCATGACTGTATCTTTTCTTCCCTTACTTCCTCTTTACACAGCATTCAAGCAGCAGCAGGAGCCATTGGCTCTTGCTGCTATCAGTCAGATGCAGTGAGGGGGAAGAGGGGGGCAGGCCTAAGTCCTGCTGTGAAAGTCTATGGAGCGCGACTCTGTAGACACATAGGTCGGGAGCGCCAGGACTACGCTCTCCCCATAGCCAGTGGCTGGCTATAGTGGTCCCTCAATAGAAGAGGAGGAGCCAAGATCGCCACCAGGGACACCAGAAGTGGAGGATCGGGGCCACTCTGTGCAAAACCACTGCACAGAGCAGGTAAGTATAACATGTTTCTTATTTTAGTAAACAAAAAATGTTTGCGTTTAGTAGCACTTTAAAGTGGTTGTAAACCCCTTTTTAGAACCTGCACCTATAGGTAAGCCTAGAATAAAGCTTACTTATAGGTACTGTTAATATCTCCTAAACGTGCACAGTTTAGGAAATATTTACCTTGTAGTGCGCCGATGATCTCATCGGCGCATGCGCTGTGAAGAAACAGCCCTCCGTGCCATTTCTTCCCGAGTGAGTGCCGTGACCTCACGTGGCTCTGGCCAGTCACAAGAGCTGGAGTCCGCAGCCCCCGGAAGAAAGAGGGGCGAAGATGCATGCTGCCACCAGCGGGGTCAGTGCGGGCTTTGTTTGCAGGTAAGTGCCACATATTAGGCTAGTATGCGATACATACTAGCCCATTATGCTTTTACTTTACAGGGTTTGCAGGGAACAAAAGAGGAAGTAAAACCCATCAGGGTTTACTTCCTCTTTAAGCATCACAGCTAGGTCATCCAGTCTTAAAAGTCTATAATCTTTTCACATCTTTAATCAGGGCTTGACAAATCCAAGGTGTCAGGTTGCAATTGTGACAAGAGGTTTCGTCCTGGCACCTGGGCTGCTGCCCGAATTCTGCCCCCCCCCCATGTATCCCAGGATCCACTTGCCCATCTGTGAACCCGGGACCAGCATAGCAGGTGCCGCAATGTAGAAGAGGGGAGGGAGGAGAGCGGACACACGTCTCCTCCTTTTAGTTGTTGACCCGGAAATGACATGCCGTGTACAGTTTCCCTGCCCATCAAGGCCGGGAAAAAATATAATGCAGTGCGATGTGCATTGCGTTACATTCACTGGAGCCCAGAGGAGACATGCAGGGTCTCTCATTAAAGAGAGCCTGTCAGCAAAATAAATAGCATCACATAGGGGACTTTTTGTCCCCTATGTGATTGGGGGGGGGAGTTAAGTAACAAGATTTTTTTAATTGTAAAAAATGAAATTAAAGTTACACCAAAGGACATAAATTCCCCCCCCCACAAAAAAAATTGAAGCCCCCCACCACCACATATACACATGTACAAACATAAATGCACTGCGGAGCGCCTACACCTGAAAACGCTGATTGTGATACTCATGTTACATATCGCCGCACAAGCCGGAATGAGAGCAATAATTCTAGCACCAGACCTCCTTCGTTACGCTACGCTAAACTGGTGATGTATAGGGGTCTATAAAGCCTCGCCTATAGAAAATATAGGGCACTGACATGTTTAAGGTTTTACATGTTGGGTATCTATTTACTCAGTTTTTATATTTTACCCAAAAAATTGGGTAGTTTATTGCATTTTTGTGCCCCCTAAAATTAACTTTTAATGTGTTTTTTTTTTTACTGAACCTTTACTGACATAAAAAATTGGACCTATAACTATTTTATTCTCTAGGGTGTCTACTTTCAGAAAATATATAATGTTTGGGGGTTTTATGTAATCTTCAGGCCTAAAATGATTTTTTAAACGTGTGCAAAAAACGCAAAACAGCTCTAGGTGTGAAAGGGTTAAAGGATAGGTTCACCTTCGGGAACATGTAACATGTCCCACCGTCAGATTTGTTAGTTTAAAAAACTGGCTCCTAACATTTTTAGCTGGCTCCTAGATTCAAAGCAAATTTGTCAAGCCCTCTCTTATATAGCATAGCAGAGGCTGTTTTTTAACAAAACACCCAAAATAGGAAATGTTTAGTCAGGTTCAAATGACAGGCAGGGGTCAAAGCACAGGGCACCTAGAAAGAGTCTTATCACAGAGAAGAGTCAAAGCAGAAAAAAACTGTCAAAAAGCCAGTGCTTAGGCACTTCTAAAATATACTAAGCAGAATAGTAATGCTTACCTGTTGATATAGCATATATCCCAAAGCATTCCAGCACTGCAATTCACTTGTAAGAGGATAGATACAAAAGTTGTCTAAAAAGGTTTGTCTTTTATTTAATACAATATAATAAGCACATATTGCTATCTGCAAAATACATTACAACAATCAGCATATTAAACCTTTTGGGAAGGTCAACGCGTTTCGTGGGTCATCTGCTTCTTCAGGACCTACAAACTTTAATACATTGGAAGAGTTTAGTCACGGTAAATTAAAAACAAATCTATAAAAAGAAAAAAGTACAAACATGGTGATCAATATTACATATTCATTAAGTACTGGTACAAGTCAAAACAACATGTTTTCATGAGATATCCATATAAATACTCAGTACGTGCCTCATGTAAAATACTATGGGGAAAAGAAAAACAAACCCCCACAGAGACAGACCTCTAAGCATGGAAAATCCCAAGGATATCAATAAAAATATATACTTATTTGACCAATTTGACAATTTATAGCATGCATGCTTATGTGGAAAGAGAGATCAATGGACCTCCAAAAGCCTGCCGGGCCATGGTCTTCTTGGTCTTCCTATTTTTCCTTTTCTACTCTCACCTATACCTAGGGTCCGACCACTTCTGAGGTCCTGTTGTTACTCGACGTTTCCTAAGAAAACAGCCCTGGACTTCCCATGGGTTTTTTCTTGACCATCGCCAGATTTTCTGGAGGACTTCTGGACTGTTAAGTATGCTGCTAATTTTCTTTTCTCTGTATCCACCATGATTGACCTGCTGTCGTTAAATGTGAAAGGCCTCAACTCTAATGTTAAATGTAGCTTTGCCTCCGCTGACATTATAATCGTTCAAGAGACACATCTTGATAAATCTGCCAATATGGCATTTGCCCGCACAAATTACCCCCAAATTTACCTTGCATCCAATCCACGGAAGCGGGTAGTGTGGCGGTCCTTTTTAGATGCGGTTCCCCCTTTCAACTACAATCTCTGTTTGTGACCCCTTAGGGCACTAACTCATTCTTCGAGGTACTTGGAAGGGTTCTGATCTTACTCTCTGTAACATTTACGCCACGAATGTAAAACATGTATAACCTTTCTGTCCAAAGTGTATAAGCGATTGTACACTGCTCCCCACCAGTATCTGGTTACGGGGGGGAGACTTTAACCTGTCTTTCTCACCTGGCCTGGATAGGCATACTGTCTGTACAGTTTACCTTCTATTCTCATCCCCACAAGTCCCATTCAAGACTAGACAATTTTTTTGTCAACGCCCCCACTCTAAAAGCCTGTAATGGCTCCGATATCCAGTCGATATCATGGTCTGATCATGCTCCGATTACGCTTTCCCTGGCATTCTCTCCGGGCTCCTTTAGAGTTTGCCACTGGCGCTTAAACTAATTTCTACTTAAACATAACCCTTCCAAAATGGAGCTGGAACAAACTTTGAAACAGTACTTTGCAGAAAATCGTTCCCCTGATGTTTCCTTTGCTTTTCTTTGGGAAGGTCATAAAGTGTTATTCTGTGGCCAATGTATATCCATCTCCACCGCTCTCAAGCGGAACACCAGGGTGACTTGTCAGTTGCTGGTGGATAAGCTCCAGCAATTGGAAAAGAGGTTGTTGACCTCTCCCTCACCGGCTCTTCTCAGGGAGATAGTTAGTGCCAGAGCCAGGCTGAGGGACCTTTACCTTGGAAAGGTCGAGAAAGCCCTCCTTCAGCTGCGACAATCATATTACGATAAGGCCAATAAACCACACATTCTTAGCTAGACAACTCAGTGACCGCTCCACTGCTACCTCTCCCAACTTTCTTCGGGACACGTCTGGTATCCTACATTCTCATCCCTCTAAAATTGCACACATTTTTCACATGTAAAATTCTATTCGAATTTCAGTCCGAATTTCTGAAAGAACGAAACAAACCACACATGTCTAGTTAGAACTCAGTTTGCCACCTCCCCTACCTTTTCCATTTCTAATGGAACCTGGCAGGGGTGCCCCCCATCCCCTCTTCTCTATGCGATTTGCATTGAGCCCCTGGCAGCCCATATCCCAGTTCCTATTAGAGACTTTAAGATTTTTCTATTTGCAGATGATGTCATGCTCACACTCACGCAACCACCTGTCTCCCTTCCAAATCTCCATATGGGATTGGACCGCTTTAGTTCCCTCTTGGGTTACAAAATGAACACATCTAAGACAGAAGCCCCCCCCCCTTAATATACCCCACCGGACACTATCCCATCTTTCCCAATCGTTTAACTACTCTTGGAAGACCTCCACTTTAAAGTACCTAGGTGTCCATCTTACATCTACCTATGATACCCTTTATAAAGCTAATTTCCCCCCATTTATATACTTCCATTAAAGCATCCCTTGCCAAATGGAGGTCCCACACATTGTCTCTTCTTGGTCGCATGGCGACCATCAAGATGGCAAATCTTATCCAAACTTCTCTATCTCTTTGAGACGCTGTCTATCCCTCTCCCATCCTCGCACCTCAAGTCTCTTCAAGGCGACTTGCTCAATTTCTTTTGGAACTACAAAGGTCAACGCATTGCTTGGTCCACCCTCTATGCCTCCCCTGGCCAAAGTGGCCTTGCATTCCCGAACATAGCTAAATGTTATTTAGTGACCCAACAACGCCCTCTCGCTTCTTGGTATACCCTTCACGCATATAATCGCTGGACACAAATTGAGAGCTTGTGGTTAGCACCTGTCCATCTGAATTCTATACTATGGAGCACTGACATCCTGCTTAAAAACCTATGACTGTTGGGGCCTATGTCACTTATGTGGACACTATGGCACTGCGCCAAATCAGTGTACCCGCTTACCCCTTATGCCTCATTGGTAACCTCATTTTAGTTCACGCCTCATGTCCCAGACAGTTTGACCTCACAGATGTCTCATTTTTGGATGGATAGGGCCCTATTTCACTTTAGTCAATTGGTGGATCTTAGAACCAGAAAGTTGTGGACTTTTCAAGATTTTTAAGAAGCCTATAATCTGCCTAGACAGGCCTTCTATAGTTACTTGCAAATACAACATTTTGCAAAGTCCTTAGTATTGGGCCTCCAGTTTTCCCCCCTGACAGAATTTGAGAAAGTCTGCCTGGAAGGCCCATCCCCTAGGGGTTGGATTTCACAAACCTACCTTTTTTTAATTACATACCTATCCCCGTCCGGACCAATGCATGCCTATATGCGTTAATGGGAGCAGGCCCTGGGTGAGGAGATACCTTTGAAAACGTGGCAAATTATTTGGTTACAGGCTTCCAAGAGCTCTATCTGAACTATGTGCCAAGAGAATCAGTATAAAATACTCTACCATTGGTATCAAACCCCAGACCTGCTCCATTCTATTTATCCCTCTGCCGGTGCTGGCATTGTAATGCAGACGTTATATTATATTTTCTTGACATGCCCTCTAATCACCCCCTACTGGGGGATGGTCCACTCCCTACTTCATTCCATCTTTGGCTCCTGGGTGCCTTTCAATCCTAAAACCTACCTTTTGGGTCTCCCACCTCCCTCTTCCTCTAAACTGGGTAGAACGCTACATGCACACGTATTAACTGCTGCACAATGTTTGGTTACCCTTAAGTGGAAGAAACGAGAATCTCCCTCTATGGTTGATTTGCACTCCAGGATCCGAGATGTGAAAAGGATGGAAAACCTGGCAGCTTCGATGAATGACACTCTCGAAGCCCATAACCGGGTTTGGGAATTGTGGGACCTGTCAGAATTCCCTTCAACCTGAGCCTTCCTGAATAGGCAACGCCCTGTGCGGATGATGACCCTGGTCTTTGGAGGGGTCCTCGTGTGAGTGGTTGCTCTTTATTATCTTCTTTTTCCTCTTCTTCTTTCTCTACCTTTGCCTTGCTCTATTGTATTCCTTTCTTTTTTCTTTAGTTTTTTGCCATTGTGCTTATTTCAATGCTTTTTCCCACTCGAAAACATGCCGTTAGACAGTTGCGATGTCGTAGTATTAATACTGTTGTTGTTGTGATCATTAGATCTGCCGTTGTTAAATATTGTCTCCATCTACGAGTCTTATTTCAGTCTTTCATGTGATTACAATGTCAGTGGGCACTTATTGGCTTTCGTCATGTATATTGTCTTGTATTTTCTAGTTTTTATTGTTAAAAGTCACAAATCTAACCCCTCTTTGTCTTTCAATTACTGTACTGGATGGTACCCCTTTGTTAATTTTATCAGTAGAATGAAACTCCATTCCACAAATGCGAACTTTTTTTTCTAGAAAATAATAAACATGTTATACTTACCTGTTCTGTGCAATGGTTTTGCACAAAGTGGCCCCAAACTTCCTCTTCCGGTGTCCCCCGGCAACAATCTTTTCTCCTACTCTTCTACAAGTGCCCCCATAGCAAGCCGCTTGCTATGGGGAAATTTGTGCGGTGATGATCTTGAATCAGACTGTGTGCATCCATAGACACACACACAGTGCGGCTTGGCCCCGCCCCTCGCTCCCTCCTCACAGGATTTGACTGACAGCAGCAGGAGCCAATGGCGGAGGAGGGAGGGATGGGAGAAGAGCTGCTGCAGACATACAGCGCTGGATTGAGATCGGGCTCGGGTATGTATTTAACCCATTCAGGCCTAAGGGTAAAACAAATCCTAATGCCTAAGCACAATTTTGCAACTTTGACATGTGTTAGTAAAACCGTACATCTCATCACAACTACATTGAACATCCAGGTGGATTATATCGTTTTTCTTTTCAGGACAAATTGGGCTTTCATTTGGTAGTAAATGGCAATGGATATCTCCTGATTTTTTTTTTTTTTTATTATTATCAAAGGAAAACTTGCCCAAAATAGTAAAAAAAATGTATTTTTTTTCATTCAGCTGTATATTTCCTGTTACTACCATAACTCACCACCAAAGAACAACCCAAAATAAATTCTCCTGCTCCTAACGATCGCAATGATACCACATATGTGTATGTAGCGCACCCCTGCAGGAGCCACAGATGAACTCAGATCGCCCACTTCTGCACAGCCAGGCACACCAAATTTTCACAAGCACCCCAGAGTCAGAGAGCAGTCCGTGGCTTTCTATTTCTTATTTATTGAGAGTTAATAACTTGGATAAGGATGGGAGGTTATAGGATGCCCACTTGACTTCAGTAAAACCTTCAGCAAAAACTTCAGGGACATCTTCCTATATACAGTCACCCTCCCCAGGGAAAAAGACCCGTCTGCTCTCAGTCTCAGAACATTTCTACAGACTCCCAGTCACCATCTGGGGACCACTCCCCAGGAATTGGCTAGGGATGTATGAATATTCAGCTGCTGATTTAACTTTTCCTGCCCACTAACATCCAGAACAATTCTGAACCAGCCAGGGGGAAGCAGTCAGTCCTGCAGCCACTGAAACATAGAACAGGCCAGAATAATCAACACAGTCACACTGATTACAGGGAGCCAAAACTAAATTTGCCTAACAACGAAATGTAGCTCCACTGGGTACAGCGAGCCAGAAATAAATGTACCTAATCCTAACATCTATCCACCTAATCCTAGCACCTACATTGGAGGTTTGCTACATTGACATCAGAGCAGATAGCAAATTAGATTAAAAGTATTGAAGCAGAAGGTTTTAAGAATTTACAGGTAGTTGCATGAGCACTGTTTTGGATGAGCTTAAGCCTAGGCTCAGGAGCAACATCAAAGGAGGTCTGAGGGAAAGAATGAAGCAATTTCTGGCCAAGTTGCAGGTTCTTGGAGGGTGGTCATTTTGGTTGAAATGTAAAATGGATATGGAGCTGATTTACTAAAACCGGAGAGTGCAAAATCTGGTGCAGCTTGCTCAATTAATCTTTGACAAAACAAACTTTAAGCTGTTTGGTTTCTATGCAGAGCTGCACCAGATTTTGGACGCTCCAGTTTTAGTAAATCAACCCCAATATGGGCAAAAAATTGTGGGCACCTGACAATCACAGCTACCTATGTGACCAAAACATATGTTGACAGGCCTCCAAATTTTTGAGCTCAAGTGTTTTCAGTAATGATACTGTGTTTATCAGTGAGTACGAGTACCGATACTTGTGCTCAAGTACTCGCCAATACTCATTACCGATACCTTTGCAGTGCAATTTGAGCCCATACAAATTTAAAGAGTTTCTAGACCAAGGAGCCTGCATTCACTATATCTGGTCTCCCACAGTACACAGAACATGGAAATGCAATTATTTTAGTAAATATAAACTGCTAAATACCTTTTCTCATCAACAGTATATAGCAGTCTTGTGACTTCTATCAGTGTCTGGTTAAAGCTTGTAGGAGGAGTTTTCATTCTACTCTGACTGTCCTATGTGGCTGCATGACCCCTAACTATCTGTCTGGATAGTGCTGATTGGCCCTGTGCTGATCACATGCACTCTCCCAATATTTTTTAAAAAAAACTCTATAGCAATACACACCAAACTGAGCATGTGCAGAGTGCCCCCAAGGCTCTGTTCTATGAGCAGATGGATTGGGGACAGTGGAAGAAGGGGAGGATCAGAGAAGAAAGGATCAAATATCCTTTTTACACAATGCAGAGGATTAACCCCTTAGGTTTCACAGTGAGTATAACAAGCATGATTTACTGCATATACAGACTGATATAACTGTTGTAGGTTTAGTAACACTTTAACCACTACCCTCCAGCCATATAGCAAATGGACAGCCGGAAAGTGGTTCTGTTATCCTGACTGGACATCATATGTCATCCAGCAGGTTTAGCAGCGATCGCGCGCCCGTGGGGGGCGAACAGAACATGGCTCAGTAGTGTGGTGTGTCAGTCTGACACACCACACCTCCGATCCAGGTAAAGAGCCTATGACGTAGGCTCTTTACCACTGTGTCCAATCACATCTGATCACAATGTAAACAGGAAAAGCTGTGTATCGGCTTTTTCTCTACTCTCACTGACAGGTGCGAGTAGAGGAGAGCTGATCAGCGCAGACCCATCAAGGATGCCCACCCATGGCCACCAAGGATGCCCACCCATGACCACCAGGGATGCCCACCCATGACCACAGGGATGCCCACCTGTGAGCACCAGGTAAGCCCACTAGAGCCCACCAGGGATGCCAATCAGTGCCCATTAGGGATGGCACTCTGTGTCCATCAGTGATGCCTGCCAGTGCCTCCTGATCAGTGCTGGCTATCAGTCCCATCAGTCCCGAATGCAGACATTTGGGGTAAAGCTGTCCACATAGACCATCCTCCACACCCCTATCGATGTCATCCCTTCGATGCTGCGCTCCATGAGCGCTTTAAGCCTCACTTTCAGATCGCTCTACTGCAGGGTAGTCTTCCCGGTCACGATTGCAGACTGACAGCGGTGAGGAGCTGGCGGTGCGGAGGATGATCTATGTGGACAGCTTTACCCCGGATGCCTCCATACTTAGATGTGAGTCTTTTAATCATCAACCATGAGAGTTGCTAAATGTTGTACCTTCTTTAAATGTAACCATATTACTACACTTAGAGGTGCCTCTCTTCTCTTTTATTCTCTGGAGCTCCTGCTGGATTTTGCTTCTAATCCCCTTGTGGAGGCTTCCATTTGTAAATGGACATTTTATGGTTACACAACCAAATCACATTGCTATAATCTTTTTATATGGACTATAAACTGAAGGATTTATGAATAAATGGTTGTGGAACAAATCATCTGAGCTTCCATTATTTCTTATGGGAACATTTGCTTTGATATACAAGTGCTTTGGATTACAAGCATGTTTCCGGAACAAATTATGCTCGCAATCCAAGGTTTTACTGTAATTGCTTTGAAGGGGATGTATCAAAGTTAGTGCAATTGTCTCAAAGGCGGCGTGGTGCGGTGACGGGATAATCAAACAGAAGTTGTTGCAAAGATACAGGAAGTTTTCTTCTGATTTTAAGTGCCTTAAAGGACCTTCTACTCAATTTTATTCATATCGTTACATTTTTCATGATGTGTTTTTGGTAGTTGAAATAAAAGGCTTCTATAGCCCTCCAGTGTAGTTTGCTTATTTTTGGAATTATGGGGCGTGAAGAGGTAGGTAGGGGATGGCCAAGCAGTTGGGTAACCATCTCTATGTGAAATACTTCAGTCAAAGATAATCTTCTGAATCAGTGCTTAAATAGCACTTTACCACTGAGAATAATTCAAGCCATGATGAGTCTTTTATCTGTTTCACAAACACTTTGAACATTCAGTGGTGAAAATCCCCAACGTGCTTCTTGTTATTTTTGGCATTCAATGTATCCTGTTCCCTCCATGATCCCACTCTTAGCAATATTGTCATTTCTACTCAAACAAAAGTGCATACAATCAGCTCAACCCCCTCCTGTAGGTGACACAGTTCCGTGATTGTTTACTTGTTATACCAATCAGCAGGAAAGGCAAAATAATACACAACTAGCGATTACTTCTCACAGTGAAGAATTCTTTTTTCTTTTTTCTGTGTAGGATTGTTGGGTTTCCAAGGTTTTCCTCCAGAGCTACTGAAGTTTATTGCACAGAAAACACGATTACATTAAAGTATGTCAGCCCAAAACTTAAGATTTTTTTTCTTCTTCAATCCTTTCTAACAAGGCAATAGAACAAACATACAGTGGGGGATATAATTATTTGATCCCCTACAGATTTTGTAAGTTTGCCCACTTACAAAGAAATTAAGGGTCTATAATTTTTTATCATAGGTGTAATTTAAATGACAGAGACCATAGGGCTGCAGGTAATAACTAAGTCTTCCCAAATAGTATAACGGCTGTCCATCCCCACACTCACCAATCCACGCAAACCAGCACCAATAACTCTAGGACAGGGGTCTCCAAACTGCGGCCCACGGGCTGGATGTTGCCCTTTGCTTGCCTTTATCTGGCCCTTGGGGCACTATTCCTCCCACTGACACCAATGATGGGACACTATTTCTCCCACTGACACCAATGATGGGACACTATTCCTTCCACTGACACCAATGATGGGACACTATTCCTCCCACTGACACCCAGTGGCGGCTGCTGTTTTTTTGGGGGGGCAGCAAACAACCACCCATCCCCCGAGCGGCACCCTTCCCCCCAAGTTTGCCCACTTACAAAGAAAGTAAGGGTCTATAATTTTTTATCATAGGTGTAATTTAAATGACAGAGACCATAGGGCTGCAGGTAATAACTAAGTCTTCCCAAATAGTATAACGGCTGCCCATCCCCACACTCACCAATCCACGCAAACCAGCACCAATAACTCTAGGACAGGGGTCTCCAAACTGCGGCCCACAGGCTGGATGTTGCCCTTTGCTTGCCTTTATCTGGCCCTTGGGGCACTATTCCTCCCACTGACACCAATGATGGGACACTATTCCTCCCACTGACACCAATGATGGGACACTATTCCTTCCACTGACACCAATGATGGGACACTATTCCTTCCACTGACACCAATGATGGGACACTATTCCTCCCACTGACACCCAGTGGCGGCTGCTGTTTTTTTGGGGGGGCAGCAAACAACCACCCACCCCCGAGCGGCACCCTCCCCCCCAAGTTTGCCGGGTCGGTCCGGAACTTACCCCATCGTGGTGGGTGGCAGGCAGCATGGTGCAGCGGCTTTGCTCCGAGTCCTCTCATCCATGGCGGTTTCCAGCTTCTTCCCTCATCCTCCTAGGTGTCCAAATGGATCGAATGTCCTTTCAGCCAATCGGGTGACCAGTGTCAAAACCCACTTCCTGATTGGCCAGGAGGAGGATCAGTGTTACAACAGCGAATATTGATTCGCTGTTGTAACACACCTGGGTGGGCTTGGAAAGCACTCTCTGCGACCCAAGCCCACCCTATATTGAAGCCCATTAGAGCCTCTGGATCTAATCGGTGCTTCAAAAAAACAGCCCCTCCGCATGGAAATCCATGCGCCATTGTCCTGAAAGGGACCAGACGTATGGATAGGGGAGGTGGCGATGGACAGGGGGGGCGGCGCCCATGTTCCCTTAATGGACAGGCCGCCCTTACTGACACCGATGATGGGGCACTATTGATCTTTTATTAAAAGACTCAAGCAACCAATTTTATACAAAAGTAAAAAACAAAACCATAGTACAAAACTTCAACAGAAATCCAAGGAATACACATCCATGTTCAGAATATATACATAATCCACTACCAAAATTATTTACATAAAGCAGCAGAGAGGGCCTAAGAGGCACAACCCATCACCTATGTACGCAGCCATTTATCAAAAATTAATCCAAAAAATAATCTAGGGTGATAAGAGACAGACAGCCACACCCGGGAAAGAGACTCCTGGCAGTCAGGGAGGCTTGAAACCCCTCCATGCCTTCAACCAAGCCCCCTGACTCCACTTGTCTCTCTCAAGTACCTGAATCTTCTCCACCTCATGCAAAATGTCATACACCACCACCTGAACAGGAAGGATTTTACGCCGAATGCAGACCTGACACCGTGCATTCCAAGTGAAATAACGGACTACTATGCTAACTAGAAAAAGTGTATCTAAACAAAAAACCCCACCAGTATTGAATGCTCCATACACCCACTCAGCATAACCCAGCCTGGAGAGGAAAGGGACACCGAGGGCCCACCCCACCTGTTTGTACACCTCTATGTTAAAAGGGCAATGAAGCAGAAAATGGTCCATAGTCTCCTCCTCACCTGCACACTCCTCCCGAGGACAGCTACGATCCATCCCACTGCAGAATTTCAAATTGCCCCGAACATAGAGCCTCCCATGGAAGCACATCCAGGCCAGATCCCTGAGTTTAGGAGGTACTCTGTCCAAATTAATAAGTCTTAACCCTGCCCTCAAAACTGGGCCTGGGCAATCCCTTAAGGCCAGTGGGTCATAAAAGACTTCGCTCAAGACTCGACTCATAAGGACTTTCCTCGGAACCGATCTGAGATCTTCAGCCGACAATCGCCACTGCCGTAGTAACTTCAAGCACGGAGCGACATAGGCTGGTAGCTGACCACGATGACCCCTGAGATTCCTCACTTGGCCACCTTCTTCCCAAAGTCGTAGAAAAGGCCTAAACCAAGATCTAAATATGCCTGCCCATCCAGGAGGTTCGACTGCAAGCATATTACCAATATTAAACTTGAGAAAAAGCAGTGAAAAGAAAAGAACTGGGTTGACCATACCTAAGCCACCCTCCCTCCTGGATAGATAGGTGACATTCCTCTTGATGGGGTTCAGTCTGTTCCCCCACAACATCTGGAAGAACACACTACTGACCCTAGCATATAGAGACACTGGCAAGATGCAGACAAAGCTGACATACAAGAAGATCGGAATCAGGTAAGTCTTAATCAGATCAACCCTTTCCCTCATAGATAACTTCCATCTCTTCCACCTTAGTATTGGCAATTTCCAGTCTGCCTTCCCAGTTTTTGAGGCCATAATCGCCGGGTCCAAATTCAATGCCTAAAATCTTAATTCTTTCCTGGGGCACTGGAAAGGTCTCCGGGAGATCAAACCCCTCACCTTCCTTTCCCATCCAGAAAACTTCACTCTTTTCCTGATTGATCTTGGAGCCTGATGCTTCAGAATACCGTGATGTCAGAGAGACCACCTCCTCTGCTTCATCCGCCTCGGTGACAATCACCGACACATCGTCCGCATAGGCAACAACCCTCAAAGGCGGCTCACCCGGGAGCCCCACTGGCACCCCACACAACATGCTGCTCTCTAGCCTCCTGATGAAGGGGTCAATTGCAAACACATAGAGCAGGGGACTCAGGGGACAACCCTGGTGCACCCCGGAGCCAACCTCAAAGGACTGCCCAACCCAACCATTAACAAGAGGAAAGCTCTCTGCCCCCTTATACAAGACTTTTAACCAATCGACAAAACCACCCGGCAGACCGTACTTACTAAGGAGCAACCACAGGTACTCATGGTTAACACGATCAAAAGCCTTTGCCTGATCCAATGTCAGCAAATACTTTCCCCAGCCTGCAGCCCTGCACTGCTCCAAGGCCTCCCGGACAGCTAAAACTGCTGTGAAGGTGCACCTACCCTGGACCGAACAGTGCTGATGGCGAGAAAGCAAAGACTCTGCTACTGACGATAGGCGCCAGAAAATGATCTTTGCCAGTATCTTTCTATCGACATTAAGAAGGCTGATGGGGCGCCAATTCTCAATCATCGAAGGATCTTTACCCTTTGAAAGAAGAATCACAGCTGAGTGCCTCATGGAAGGGGGAAGTACCCCCTCAGCAAGGCAACTGTGGGGCCAGAATAGACTTAAAAGCTGTGTAAAACTCAGCCGTCAAGCCATCCGGTCCAGGTGACTTTTTGATGGCAAGCTGTTCAATTGCCCTTATCACCTCTTCAACTGTGATCTCCTCTGTCAAATTCATCAATGGGACATCTTCATCATTTAGACCTGGAGTAGAGTCCAAAAAGCTTTCCATCTTGTCACGGTCAAGCTCTTTCCTCCCAAGAAGGTCAGCATAAAAGGACCTCACGACCTCCAGTAACCCTGACCTGGACTTTGTCAAGGAACCTGTACTGTCCTTAAGGCCAACGACCGTTTTAACAGCTACACCTTGTTTGCAGTTCTGGTAAGGGTCAGGCGAGTGGTACTTCCCATAGTCCCTCTCCAGAACCAAAGAGGCATGCTGGTCATATTGACACTTCCTGAGAAGGAGTTTCACTTCGGAGATTGCCCCAGGATCTCCTCCTCTCGAGACAAGAATATCCAGCTTCCTCCGTAAACGTTGGTAGGTCATGTATTTATTAAACTGTTTTCTATTGGCTAGGCCCCTGAAGAATCCAGCGATCCTCTTTTTGGTCAGCTCCCACCACTCAGCCTTGCTGCTACAAAAGTCCAGAATGGTCACCTGTGCCTGAAAGAATTCCTCAAAGGATTGTCTAACATGTTCTTCCTTGAGTAGAGTCAAATTCAATCTCCAGATGCCCTTGCCCCTCTGAGGGGAGTCTGAAGCATTCAGGACCACAGATAGCATACGGTGATCAGAGAACTCTACTGCCTGCACCACTGGGGATGAGAAAGCAGAGGTCTCCTTAAAAAAAACCTATCTATTCTACTCTGACTATTACCTCGATGAAAGGTGATCATCTGGGAGGTGCTTAATGTGCACATCCACAAGACCAGCATCCCTAACCATACTATTTAAAAAAACGCTATCATATCCCAGCCTGTCCTTGAAGTCCTTCCTGTCCTTGGGCCTAGTTACTGTATTAAAGTCACCTCCAAAGACCACTTTCCGGGATGTAAAAAAAAATGGCTTGATCCTTGTAAAAAGGCATTTCCTGTCCCACTTTGTGTGCGGCCCATAAACATTAATTAGGCGCAAGTCCTGCCCTCCCACAAGGACGTCTAAGACCATACATCTCCCAATCTCCACCTCAATAACCCGCCGGACAGTTACCATGCCGGTTTTAAACAACACCGCCACACCGCCGTAAGGCTCGGCCGCAAGAGACCAGTAAGATGGACCATACCTCCACTCTCTCTTGGCCATATGAATATCTGCCAAGGAGGTGAGCCTAGTCTCTTGCAAAAATAAAATTTCAGCATCTAATTGGCTGAACAAAAAGAAGGCCATAGAACGAGCTCTTACTGACTTAATGCTGGTGACATTTATTGTCACCACTTTTAACGGGGGAACCGCCATTTGGGTTAATGGGTGGATTGCTTCTTAGCTCCCCTCTGCTGCTCATCACCAGATGCCTCTCTCTTTCTTGAGGCCACCTCAAACTCCATTTCGGAATCAGAACTTCGCTCCGAAGAAGCTCCAGATGAAGAAATATCCCAATTAGAGGACCTATAACGGTTGGAGACAGGCACTGGAGCCTGTTCCGTCCTCACCACCTGCTTCTTCCGCTTCCCAACCTTCCTTCTCTCCTCCAGGTACTGCAGGTCAGCTTCAGAGATGCCCTCATCTCTTACTTTTTTCTGTGAAGTCTTTCCACAAGACTTCTTTACAGAGGAAGAAGCAACCTTTTTATTACATGTTACCACTCCTGGTGGGGGGGGGGTGCTCCCTTTGAGTCAGACTTAGGAGGGGTAGACTCCTGGGGGGGGAACTGACTCAGGGGGCACAGACTTGGAAGGTTCTGACACAAGAGGAGGGGATACAGAAGGCTGGGGGGACACAGAGACAGATACAGAAGGAATACTTACAGACACAGGAGGGGTGGCCACAGGAACTGGAGAGGGATCCTGAGCAGGACCAGGGGAGTCAGTCACCGCAGAGGAGGATGGTACACCAGGGGCATCACCCTCCATCCTGTCCAGCCTTGACAAGTCATCTAGTACCTCCTTTGCCATATTGTGCCAGGCTTCAGGACATCTGCTATAGGGGTGGCCAAGGCGCAGGCACAGGTTGCACCTGATCATCTCGGTGCAGTCCTTGGCCATATGACCCTGACCCCGACACACTGAACATATCAAGGCTGAACAGGAAGAGCTCAAATGCCCCTTTTCTCCACAGCGGTGACACAGCTTTGGCTGACCAGGGTAGAAAATAGTCATCCTATCCCTCCCTATAAAAGCTGAGGAGGGCAGGTGACGGACAACATTCCCATCCCTGGCCAACCTGACTGTAAACGACCAACCCCCAGTCCAGATGTTACGCTCATCAAGTATTTTATCGGGCTTAGTCAATACCTCACCATAATTCTTTAACCAGACCTCTAAATCTCGAGCAGGAACACTCTCATTAGTGAGAATAATTGTGATTTTTTTCACTGTAGACCTTTGTGAAACCGCAACTGGGGCCAGACCTTCCTATTCCGGTCTTGACCTGCACCGAGCCTCATATCTCTCCCACAGGTCAAGACCCTCTGGCCTGGTGAAACTAATAGTATATTCCCAGCTCCCAGCAACATGTATTAGGGCATACAGATCGTTTGCCCCAAAACCCATCTCCAAAATCATGTCCACCACCGCACGCCGTGCTGGAGGGATTGCACCACCTTCCCATTTAAGAATCACTACATTTCTTCTTGGACCCCCAGCAGAAGCCAGAGACCCAAGACCAGATCCCGGGGTGCTCAAGGTGGTAGGTCGCAGGGGGAAAACCCTCTTGGGGGCGGAGCTACCAGGAGCAGAGCGTACCACCTGAGCAAATGTAGGCTTATCAGGGCCAAGGCCCCACACTGATGTTACATTAGTCTGTACATTACAATCATTATTATTATCTGCTGGAACGGAGTTGGTAGGACTGTCCATCACACTTGTACTGGGATGATTTTCATCAGTCACACAAACATTCACATTCCCATCAGGAATAGTCACAGTTTCTGATGTAATACCAGCTGTCTCCTGAAGCTGTGCTGTAGAGTCCTCAGCAGCTGTGGGGCAAACAGCTTCAGACTCAGCTAAAGGGGGTTAATTGGTTCTGCTGAATGTTGCAGTTCCTCTGCAGGAATGTCATTTTTTAAATGCATTTTTTGCTGCACTGCAGCATCAGCAGGTACAGCATTGCTACACATAGGACTAGCAGCCTGATTGTCCCTGGGCACATTGTCTGTATCAGTCACAGTGTTCACAAAAACAGTTTTATGCACCACATGGGGCTTGACAGGCTTTACCTTGTCAGGCACATTATCAGCAATGTCCTCTTCATGAAACACCAGCTGATCACCCCGCATAGGAGACTCCATTGCTTGGATTACCCTGAGCATGCCTCCTGAGTCCTGGGAAGGCATGGGGCTGCTTACCTCTCCCTGAGGGGGCAGGGGGTCTGAACTGGGGGTCTCCTCCTCCACCTCCATTTTTGTCATCCTGGCAAACCTTCGGTCATTGCAGAATTTTTCCTTAAAGGGCCCATCTCTGCCTTCCATCATGGCCACAATGGTTTCCTGGTGTTCCACCCGGACCTTGGCCAGTTGGATCTCCGGATCCATGGACCCACGTCTCTGGCTATGCAAGCCCTCACGCTGCCTTCTCAAGCGCTTCAGCTCCGCTCTCAGTTTATAGAGCTTGTCTCTCTCCCTATTCAGGACCTTAATCCCGGCCACCACTCACTCCTGAATTGCCCCTGAGCCTTCATTCTCACCAGGGGCAGAGAGATCACAAGCCATGGCTTGTACAGGGGCAGGCATGTCACCCGATGGCCCAGGAGATGGCTGAGAGCTTCCAGCAGGAGAGGCCCTGCTGGCCTCCATGGCTTCCCCAGAAAGGGGCCAGGAGAGCTGGGAGAGATTTAACCACCACTCCCCTCTCACACGGATCACCTGGAGCAGCTTCAGAGAGACACCTTCCTCCTGACACACCTGTGCTCCAATGATGGGTGGGGCACTATTCCTCCCACTGACACCAATGATGAGGTATTATTCCTCCCGCTGACACCAGAGATGGGGCACTATTCCTCCCACTGGCCACAGTCTGGCCCCCCTAAAGTTTGAAAGGAAGTAAACTGGCCCTTTGCTTGGTCCACGCTGGACCAAGGTGTATATGTATAAAATTACATACCTGGAATTCATCTTTTAAAGAAACCTTGTCATGCGTGGTGCGGCTGCAATAACACACACACAGTCCAGGTGCAAATAATGGAGCTTGTATTGGAGTCAACGAAAAACAAACCCAGTGAAAGGAAGCCCAACCGGGAACACTCACAAAGTCAACAGCATATAGCAGAGCAGATTTCAGCCAAACTGACAGCATCTGTCTGGAGGGTCGGAAAGTGGCCTGGCTGGTTCGAGTCCAAATGGGAAATGTCCAAGGAGAGTGGCAGATTTCCCTACTCAACTGGAATCATTCCCTACCACTAACACTGTCCCTAACAGACCGGAGACTTGTCCCTACAATAACTACACACTGAATGCGTGCCAAACCCAGGAGTCAGGGCCTTAAATAGACTCCGCCATACCTATGATGGCCAGCAGAATCACATGGGTGGCCACCATTCAACTGGATTTGTGCTCCAGTGACCCAGAAAATCATGGAGGAACCATGTTACTCTTGACTTCCCCTCTCTTTGCAATGCCGCTACGGCTGGGTGCCACCCGCAGTGGAGAAAGTGGACTGCACCAGCCTACATACTGACATTCTTTCAGCAAAGGACATACGTGTAAATAAACTCTAAGGGCTGGTTCACACCTGAACACGGTGCTGAAAAAGGCGTGTTCTCTGTGCCTTTCCCAAACTGCACTGAAAACCCACTGCCTTTGCAATCTGCTGCAGCTGCCAATGTATTGTTAATGGCACCCCAAACACAGATCACAAAGTGCGTTTGCAGGTAACAAATCAACATGATACCACAGTACCATGCGATTTGGTGCAGCTTTTAAAAGTAGTACATCCACTACTTTCTCTGCATTCTAGATAAACACACCACATTGGAACACACTGGAATGGCACAGGAACACGTGCTGTCGGTGTGAACCAGCCCTGAATGCCACTACATTTTAGAGAACTGGATCCTCTTTGTCTGCTGGAAAACCATCACTTCCGGGAGTGTCAATCTTTGTGGTTTCAAACAGCTTTCACTGGTTGCTCCCTCTGACCTCAAGTTCTAATGTATCATACAGTGTTGGTTTCCCAGCTGAGGGCCAGTTTTCTGCAATGGAGCAATGTTGAGTGGCATGGGCAGCAGGAGAGGTATTACGTTCTAGTACTTGACGGGGTATTTTTACGAATGTATATTAGTTTTGATTATAAAAATATGTTTTCTCATTAAAGAAGGCAAGAAGAAAAAAATGTTGGTGCTGTCCCTTTAATAGAACACAATAGTAACTCCAGAGAAGGACAAAGCTCAACAATGGTTTTTATAGTGTGAGATGTCCATCTGGCTCAACAATGTTAGTGTTTCCTTCTTTAGGAAACCTAAAAAAACTCATTGATGTTTGAAGGATACAAACCAGAACTGACATCCAAGCACAACCAATCCTGCAGGAATCATAGAGATAACACATTTTGTTCCCCCTCAAGGGAAAAGGAGAAGGCAGGAGAGATGTATATGCTAAGCCTCTGCTGAAAGTGTAAATATATATTTTGTACTTTTCATTGATGAAAACTAATAGTTTTGAAACTGGTTAGCAACTTACACAAGTGGCACTATGTATCTGCCTCTGTGTTATATTGTAGAAGAACAAAACGTTCACTATACAAGCCAGCTCAGAAGACACATCATATTATAGGTGAGTAGTTATTATATTGTTACATTAGTACAGAGCATAGCATTATCCATGGAATAAGATCACACCATATACCAATGTAACATTTGAAGTCTTTGACCAATTCTTTCTCAAGCACAAGCCTTCTAAACAAACCATGAGGCATCAGTATTTATACATCTAAACCACTTTCCAAACAACTACATTATTCACTCTATTATTGGTAATGTATTTAATTGTGATCCAGGTATTGCTCAAAGTTTGGATTTTTTTTTATAAACGCGAAATTGATTGGTGCTTCTCCAAAGCAGGTCTCTTTCTCTCTTTCAAAAGGCATTAGCACTCCTAATACTGTTAATGGTCTTCAACTGAAACAAAATAAAAAATCTTAAGGATATCCCAATAGTAGCAAGAGTGCAGGAGCAATGACACATAATTGGTAGTTACTGTTGCAAAAAGTTGCCCATAAGCAGTCATAATAAGTGGAAAAAAAGGCAAATGAAGGTTACAAACTAGGTAATTGCCAAAAAATTTGCTTTAAACTGGAGTTTCTATTAGCTAACATTCAGACATTCCTTATTTACAGTATTTATACTTCTAAAGACCATATGTTTTTAAAGTAATGCTTTCTCCTCTCCCTTTCCACCTTCCCTTTTCTCCACCACCTCGCTGTTCACCAAGTCAAATTTGACAACTGTCTAGCAATGCATTCAGGGACCATCAGTTATTGGGACCACAGGTAACAATTCATGGCCATAGCAAGGTACCTGAAAATCTTGCTCGTTGGAAAAGTAATCTTCTGTCTTTAAAACAAAAGTAAAGCTGAGCAATATAAAATCAACCATCAAGTTTCCTCCCAACACATTACATATGTGTAAGACTTCTTCAAGGGATAAGCTTCAGTGTTTGGATTTATGTTATTCAGGTTCACTTATGTGTTCATTTTATGGACTTTTAATAAAAGGATGCATGCACTAGTGTAGCACTATGTGTGTCCTCTCTATCTTTTCCATTTAACACTGGAAATGCTCCTGTGTGACTGAGCTGATGGGCAAGAATTGGAGGAGTCAAAAAGCGACTAGGAAACTGCTTTTACTTCATACCCGGAAAAGCCCACATTAACAAATATCAGAAGTCTGTTGTAACCCTGCCCTGAGTTGCAGTGTCCCTAGTTGTGAGCTTGCATTACCAGCTAGGCTGTAGCTAGCCTGAACTTTGTTTTCCTTTTCTGTGCTCTGCAGGTTTCTCCTAACCTTACAGTATTGATTGCTTCTGTCTGCTACTGTTAATGAGGCTTCAGCAGTCCGAAGAAGCAATGACTGACATATGAATATGGTGGGTTTTGTGAGCTGAGAGAAGGTAATACCTGTTTGGAGCAACCTTTATAAGTGGTCTTGTTTCTCTAAACCTGGAACAGAGACAAAGTTTTCTCTGCTGGGTTGTCTATTCAGAGGTGAATCTTCTGTGCTGAACAATGTCCAGTGAGAATTGGTTAGAAACTGCAGCTGGGCTGGCAAAGATGAGAGACTGAGACGGATCTTACAGAAAAGTAGGCCTCACTTGTGACTGCTCTTACAAAGCCAGATTATCAGCTGAGCTAAAAGTTACACAGGTTTTACAACAATATTTAATTATCCAACCCGCTCTCCAAAGAATTTATCAGCAGTAAAAATTCAAACATTGCTAAAGTGACTGACGCCAGACTTTTTAACCTACTACAAATCAGGAATTCTGTCCAAAGTGTAAATGCAGCCAGGACCTACAGGAGAGTTAGTAGACTAGGGCATTTAGTAAAGTATGCCTGCTAGACCTGCATAGCTCCCAAATGTCCCTAATTTCCAGAGACTTACCCTGATTTGGAACTTTGTGCCTCTTCCCCCCTCATTTGTCTGTCAGGTCCCACACTTACCAGACAGATGAGTCCGCTTGGGCAGAGGGTAGGCTCCCTTACGTATCCGATTCGGGGTCCCTGGTAGAGTAGACAGGATGCCCACGAATGCGGAATGGTATGAGGGCCTGAAGTTAGGGTCCTGGAGCAAGGTGGTCTGGCAAGCAACCGGTAGAGCTTCAGGGCTTGATGGAGCAGATGCTGAGCAGGAGCTAATCAGGCTGGTCACACACAGGCAGAGGTCGGCAGCGGGCTGGCGGCAACGTTACAAGGGAGAAGGCAGAAACAAGGTCAAACAAGCCAGGGTCGGGTTCAGGCAGCAATCAAGGGAGGTCCAAAGGCAAGCCGGGTCACAACGGGTCAACACTACGGAGATATAGGAACACAGGATGATCACGGAACAAGACACAGAGCTGTTTGATCAGGCAGCACCGACTCAGTGTAGAGGCAGGCTCAAATAGGCTGATTGGCGCTAAAACGCCGCGCTCGTGCACGCGCCGATTCGCCAAGGCGCGCCGCGCCCCCGCACGTGCCCGAGTGCGCCCCCGACACCGGCGTGCACGCCCACACTACCGGGCATGTCAAAGGTAGTGCCCACAGGCGGACGCGCGCTAGCGTGAACTCGCGTACGCACGAACGCCCGGACGCCACCCCGCACGCCACGACCGGTCAGTCCAGACACGCTAGCGCCCCCAGGGACACGCGCCCCAGCACGCACAGGGACACGAGCACCAACGCGCCCCGGCTAGCACCGGCGCCCAACCAGGTAACCTCTCTGACATTGTCCTTCATTTTGGTCTGATCTATATAGTTGTATATAAAATGCATTTTTTTATCTTTCAAAAAGTGTTTTCCAGGAGCTAAACATTTCATCCAATTTCTAAATTGCTGCATTTGTAAATTTCAAAAGCCAGTATAAAGGAATAGTAGTGGTATAAAAACAAACAAAAAAAAACAATTGTGGGTTTAACTAATCAGTTTTTCTTTTTTTTTGTATAATTCTCCTTTAAGGGGGCCAAGGCAGGGGGTGTGTCTTATCCCTACATACTTTTGCTAATAGGTGTCCCTCGTTCCCATCTCAAAAAGATGGAATGTATGGACCTGTAGGCAGGGGGCCTACATGTAAGGTTGCGGTGTCTAGAAAGCATGGGCTGCCCAGGTGAGGGTAGGGTTAAACTGCAGGACTGTTGGTTTCCCAGGCTATTTGTGTTCTGCCCTCCACCCTGTCAGCCTATAAATCAGCAGGAAGGCCGGACTCGGGGAGTGGGACTGCATGGGAAAGGGAAGAAGGGCCAGGTCAGTTGAGGCAGTGGCCCAAAGTAACTTCGATCAACACTACCCCAAGGTAACTTACCTATTAAAGAACCTACCATCACAGACTTCTACCATTAGAGGTAAGCCTGGACAGCTTAGAATTAGTTATCTAGGATTGGATATGCTGATGAACAGTATTGATGAGTCTGTGCTTCTTGTGCTACGAGTTTGTGATGTCATGAGAACTATAAGTAAAGCTTAATAACTGTTGCTGAGCCTAGTCTAAAGTTATTTAAAGGGGTGCATGGTACATGGCGTATTAGAAGAAAAGGGCCTGCAAAGCACACATGGAGTACAGGAGAAAGGCCAGCGCAAAGGGTTAACTCGGGGTACTGGAAAAAGACTACCACAAAGGGTTAACTCGAAAGGGTTATCAGTAGAGTAGTCGCCATGGTGGTGAGAGTGAAAAGCAGCAATTCAGTGAGGACCAGTACCCGGGGGGGGGGGGGTTTATTCTACCTCCCTCCCTAGCAGTTGGATTACCAAAGCAATTGGGACAGAACTCATGGTACGGTGACCCCATGTATCCAGCCGCAAGGTACGGCAGAGTGAGGGAGTAAGTTAAGTGCACACATGGGGTCCGCACTATGTGCATGATGGTACCCCATTCTGACTTCACTTGCCTAATGAAGGGGCCCTGCGTGGCTCCAAAACGTTGCCCTGTGTGTACTGTGTGATCATGTGAATAAAGCTTTGAACCCTTCTGAGGAATCCTTGGTGTGCTGATGACATTTCTTCACTGAGTGACAAAATGGGGTCCCATCATGCGCATGTGCGAAACCTAGTCTAAAGTACGCCCTCCCCACAGACCACATTAGAGTTATTCCACATGACCCAGAGAAGAGTAATGCTACAAGTGCTTACTGACTATAATACTAATGTGTGGAGCCAACATCACCCAGTATGTAAATTTGTTTGCATACTTTGGAGGGAAATAAATGTTAAGGGTATGTAAGGAAAGCAACTATATCTTTGAAAGGACTTCAGGAAGCACCCTGTCACTAAACACGAGACGTGCTGTGAACTCTGGCCACAATGGAAGACCAAGAAAACAATTCTTGTAATCCACACTCATCTTCTCTCAGTGTTACAAGTTGTCTGCAAGAAAAATAGCAGGCAAAGGGAGATGTTTGCTGGCAAGCAAGAGGAAAGACAAAAAAACTGTATGCAGATGTTGGCAAACAAGCATGCATGCAAGAAAGCAGACCATATATTGACTAATCGACTCCTTATAAGTCTCCTTCTGTATGTTGACTGGTTGCTGGGGTAATTTAATCTCCGGTTACATCACCTTCATACCAACTTTTAAAAGAATGTGTCTTCTGGGCTGTAAAGGTTTTGTTCCATAGCAATCCCACATCTTTAAATCAGTCTATGGATAAAAAAAGCATTTATGGTTTCTCCTACTGTAGGTAATGTCATGCACAAGTATTAAACTGCCTATTCAGACAAAGAACAATATATAATTAAAAGAAAAACTATAACTAAGGACACGTATCTTAATATTAACATATGTTGCCAATAAAAAAAGATGATCGATTGCCCTTAAAAATAGGTTAATATTCTCAGCTGTCATTATCCGGCTGTGCTGCAGCTGTAAAGGAGGAACTTTGAACAAGCATTGAAAAGGAAACTGAAAACCGCAAATTTAGTTCACATGGAAGAAGAGAGGTGTGGGGTTACCGAATCTCAGTTCCAATTCACTGAAAGCATATGGGGTAAGGATTGTTTTCGTTCAGCCTTTGTGTCTGGATGAACTTTAAATATCACCACCAGTGAATGATTACACTGAAGAAGGAAAAGTAACTGTTGGACTTCAACCAACTGCAGATCTTGAACAGACTCACCTTCGTCTTTGTGCTGTAAAGTAGATCTTTTTCCTAAAAGTGGTTACCACAGAGTGAAGTTCAGCCACTGGCCAAACCACATCATTTTTCTACATATCGTGGTGCCCTGATTACACACAGTCTCAGAATCATTCATCAGTGATTGGAGAACAAAGGTTTAGATGTCACTGAGAACAGTTCCCATTCTTGGGACTATACTTTGGCTGAGTGATAATCCAGTTCTAAATTTGCTTGCAGGTACCAACCATGCACACTAGGTAAAAGGGTACATTATAGTCCCAGTGCTCTACATGGTCTAATTGGCCATCCATTCTTGTAAAGGGTGCTTGTAAAGGGTGCTTACATCACACTAATGACCTTTGAACATGTAGGAGAAGCTAGCAATTCTAAGATCTTGGGTAGCCAAGACCTCTGGGATAGATCACCAAGACGTAGGCAACCTGGTGGCAGGGAACAGCACCGCTTGTCCCAATTCCATGGTGGAATTTTACAGGAAATGCTTAAGGCTGGGAGTACCTGTTAAGAGTGCTATGTGTGCAGAGTGCTGTGCCCAAAGCACCAACTGCACTGTTAGTGAAGACCTGCTAGCTGTAAATGTTGGAGGGCCTGTGGAGAGGATCGAGTCTATGAAGATTGGCATAAGCAGGAAGGACACTGCCCACATCCATTCTTTAATAACTAACCTTAGGGTATCGATTGCTTCTGTCTGCTACTGTGGTCAAGAAGTATTGTTATAAAAACTGTGATCTAGCTATGACTTTGTTGGACTTCGCTGGGTCATTATTTAACTTTTTATAGTGATTCTATTTATTCTTTAGTAATCACTAGTTCTGTTTAAAGCGGGGTTCCACCCAAATTTTGAACATTATCTCTATGCATTCTCTTCCTTGCCTAGATGCTGACATGCTGTGTAAAAAAATTTAAATTGCCGTAATTACCTTTTTTTTCTAATCTTCTTAGCACTTCCTGGTTTTCCTCCCATGGGAGTAGGCGTGTTTCTAGCCTCTCCCAGACCTCCCACAGTCCCCTGGGAGCTAGTCTCAGGCTTCCCAGCATGCATTGTGCAACAGCGTCATCACAACATCTTGGTGAATGCTGGGAGCACAGCATTCACCGCATCCAGGAAATACATGCTTGTGGGCTTCAAATGCCCACAATGAAGATGGAAACCGCCTTCAGTGAATTTTATAAGTTATTCTTTACAACGAAATCGGACACAGGCGGACTTATTACACAGAACATGTGAGTAGATAATCATGAGAAGAAAAGTTTGTGAATGAACTCCAAAAAAAAAAAAACGATAGATAGGTGGACCCCCACTTTAAGTAATAGACCTCATACCCAATCACTATATTACACAATTATTGCCTTAGCGTACAGGCAGGGGCGTAACTACCACCATAGCGACCCATGCGGGCGCTATGGGGCCCGCAGCCGAGTGGGGCCCAGTGAGGATGAGAGCACCGCCGGCACAGTCTCCCAGCCAGGGGAAGAGAGAGGAGAGAAAGAGGCGAGCTGTCCGTATCAGCAGAGAGCTGAATTGCCCGATGTAATAGCTTTCATTAGAACTTTCAGTGTTCCCGGGGCTCACGTCACATAGCTCCACCTCTTAGCCCGGCGCCTTTGATAGACAGAACGCCAATTCAATGCGGGACATGTGACGTCATCAAAGGCGTCGGGCCAAGAGGTGGGGCTATGTGACGCTGAGCCCCGGGAAGACGGGAAATTCAAATGAAAGCTATTACAGCGGGCAATCCCGCTCTCTGCTGATCCGGGTGGCTTGCCTCTTCCTCTGCATAGGTGAGGCTGTATGGGGCACAGGCAGACCAGGCTGTATGGGGCACAGGCAGACCAGGCTGTATGGTGCACAGGCAGACCAGGCTGTATGGGGCACAGCTCACGCTGCACGGGGCACAGCTCACGCTGCACGGGGCACAGCTCACGCTGCATTGACACTAGGGCAGCTGTGGGGGGGCTATTTGCAGGGGGGCCCCATACAACATTTTGCTATGGGGCCCTGCTATTTCTAGTTACGCCCCTGCGTACAGGTGTCCCTTCTTTAATTTCTAAGAGTAAATGAAATAACAACTTTGATAGCTGTTACATATTGATGCCCATTAAATGATTCCAGTTTGAATATATATAGCCTTTTGATTGAATTTTTGCTTATTGTATATATAAAATGTATTTAGAGACAATTGAGCTGGTTTACTAAAGGATTGGAGTTCGTTCACATAATTAATTGTAAAGATTCACTTCAATTATCCAATCACATGAAAAGAAAATCCCTGTTCACTTACTGTGTATTTCATCTGCATATGATTGGATAATTGAAGTGAATATTTTAAATGTTCAACAATTTATTGCGTGAAACTTCTTACATGCTTTAGTAAATTAACCTCGTTATGTTTTAACAATAAGATTATTCTGGAATCTAAAAGGTTTCCTTTCCTCTACACAGTGGCAGAACTACCAGGGTCACAACAGTCCCACTTGCGACCAGGCCCCGGCATTCCGCCACTGTCAGGGGGCACCATCTGGGTTGCTAGTCACACGGCTCTGAGCTGAGAGTGTGTCTCTCATACAGCGCAGAGCTGGCATTGATAGTTCTTCCTCCCCCTCCATCCTATCTCACACGGGACTGTAGAGGAGACAGTCGATCTGCTCCTTCTCCCCCCCCGCTCTCCTCCTGTGTGTGCATCGCGGTAAGTCAAGTGTGAAACTAACAAGCTCACACTTCCCGCGGTGCACACACAGGAGGAGAGCGGTGAGGGGAAAAGGAGCAGATCGGCTGTCTACTCTCTCATATCGTGCGAGAGAGGAAGGAGGGGGAGGGAGAACTATCAATGCTGGCTCTGATCTGTATGAGAGAGATGCTCTCAGCTCAGAACCTTGCTAAGGATGCAGGCGGCATTCATGAGCACTGATAGGAGTCACTAATGTGCACTGATAGGTGGGATTGATGAGCACTGATAGGAGTCAATAATGGGCACTGATAGGTGGGATTGATGAACACTGATAGGAGGCACTAATGTGCACTGATAGGTAAGATTGATGAGCACTGATAGGAGGCACTAATGTGCACTGATAGGTGGGATTGATGAGCACTGATAGGAGTCAATAATGGGCACTGATAGGTGGGATTGATGAACACTGATAGGAGGCAATAATGTGCACTGATAGGTAGAATTGATGAGCACTGATAGGTGGCACTGATGGGCATTGATAGGTGGGATTGATGAGCACTGATGGGCATTGATAGGTGGGATTGATGAGCACTGATGGGCATTGAGCGCTGATTGGCAGCATTGATGGCCACTGATAGGCGGCATTGATGAGCACTGATAGGCAGCACTGATAGGCAGCACTGATAAGCTGCACTAGTAGGTGGCATTGATGCGCATTGATAGGAGGCACTGATAGGCAGCATTGATGAGCACTGCTATGTGACATTGATGAGCACTGGTAGGTGGCACTGATAGGCGGCACTGATAGGCAGCACTGATGAGCACTGATAGGAGGTACTTATAGGCGGCATTAACAAACACTGATAGGTGGCACTGATATGCAGCATTGATAGGAAGGAACTGATAGGTGGCGCTGATAGACGCCATTGGTGATCACTGATAGGTGGCACCGATGGGCACTGATAGGTGGCATTGATGAGCACTGATGGGAGCTGATAGGAAGCACTGATGAGCGATGATAGGTGGCACTGATAGGTGGAATTAATGGGCACTGATTGGTGGCATTGATGAGCACCGATAGGCAGCACTGATAGGCAGCATTGATGGGCACTAATAGGCGGCATTGATGATCACTGATAGGTGGCACTGATAGGCGGCACCGATAGGCAGCACTGAGGCGGCATTGATGAACACTGATAGGAGGCAGGGTCCTGGGAGGATGTCCATGGACTCCCTCCAAAAATTGGAACCCCGGGGCTCGGATGGAAAGGGGGCAGGGGGACAGAGCGGCCCATCATGGTTTCTTGCACCGGGCCCTGAGGGTTCTAGTTACGCCTCTGCCTCTGAAGTATTTTTAAAGAATTCACTGAATGATGCCAATTTAAGCCCTTTGATAAAGGAGTTTTTTCCTTGCAACGTGTAAAGCGATCAGATATGGGCCCATTCAGGAAACAAATAGTGCCAATGTCTTTTGTACTCTACAAATGGCACTTTTTTTAAACATTAGACTTCCAAATATGATTTTCTTAGGAATCAGTTAAATGTTTAATTTGTTTCCACTGAAACATTTCTCATGTATAATATGTAATAAATATTGCTATTAAATGGAAAGAATGGAGGGGGGGGGGTGCTCAGCCTAAATATGGAGTTTCTGGGACCCCACTAGTTAAGCAATCTGTGATCCTAACTATATGGGATTTTACTTTGTTTTTTTTGTTTTTTTTTTCAAGTCATTCTATTTTTCAATCCAGCAATGCAAGTAATTGGAAATTAGTGAAACTTGGATCTCACTTCTCTGTGTATATATCTGTATTTTTAAAGAGCCATATTTTCAGGAAAGGGAACACATTTACACTTACATGTAGAGCAAAACGTATTTTTACATTTTAATTTTTATCTGTTTGGAAACATATCAGCTTCGCTCAAGCTTACATTAAAACTGTTATTTCAGGCGACTTTGCCATAACCTGGATTTGGGTAGTATTTTTGGAAGGATGTGGTTACACTTTATGGATTTGATCACCTCAATATCAATCCCTAATTCCAACTCAGAAAATATTACTTATGACTTTTAAAAAAAGGTATTACCTGGAAATATATTCAAATGCCAAACTGAATAAAATGGGCTATAGAATCATTTAAGAAAAGGAGCCCTTTTAGATGAATTATTTGATTATAAAAATTCTGTATTTATTTCAATTAGGCAAAGGGAAATCTGGATACAGAATGGCTACAACAAAAGTAGCCCCCTATCCAAGGCCTCAACAGATTCATACGATTGTTTGCAATGAATGAGTTGTGTGGGGTTTAAATAAGGGGTGACAAGAGAATTGATTGATTGTTTTATGTAAGAGCTCATTACAGGGGTACAAAGTGTAGCACCCTTGTCTTAAACGGGGGCTACCAGTAAAATTAGCTGTGCTAGGTTGTAGTTAACCTGGTTAATTTGTAGTCTTTGCGATCATTTGGGTTTTCCCCTAAGTTCAGTATAGCTGTTGTTCCTCCCCTTTCCCAGTAGGTGTCACTCATACCTTTAGCATTAATATGATAAGCTGCAGTGAAACTGAGTTATGATTATGCATATTTCTCTCAGCCAATCAGTAGGAGTTGTATGGTCACTGAGCATGCTGAGAGAGTGTATATATAGTTGGGGAGGTCCAGTGATCAGAGTCCTCCCACCCAGACCTTGGCCTGGTGTGGATGTGTGAGGAACAGCTGCGTTGGGTAAGTCCAGACGCCTAAGGCCTAGGCACGTGCTCTGCCAAAGAGAGCCTGCTTGTTGCCTGGAGGCATGAGAAAAGGGATGGAGTTCTGAGATGAAGTACGAAAAGTTACTCTTCCATGAGCCGGGACTGTGGAGAGGCTGGGAAAGCATCAAGAGGGGCTCATCTAAGGAAACCCTGCATGGTGCTGTGAGTTTTTGGTTGCTATTGGAGACAGTTGTTGCTACATAGATACAGAACGTGGGGTGCGGGCCTAAGGCCCTTGTTTTGTAAGTCTGTCTACCTGGCTATTTTTGTTTTTGGAGTCTGCAGGTCTGTTTGCCTACTATCCTAGGTTTTCCTTTGCCCTACCCTTCTCTCCCTGAATTATTTGTTGTCGTGAGCAATAAACTCACTTTTGCATAGCATAAAAGTGACCGGCCCCAATTTTTCTACACTGTCCACCACCTGCACCCTGAGGTGAAATGTCAGCCCACCCTGTCTCTGTGGGTCACCATCACGCCTCTGAATGTCAGGGGAGCGCTACAAAAGTATAATATGAATGACAATATTAAAGCGGAGTGCCACTAATTTTTTTCACTTGCTCTAAATCCAGTCCCCATCCTCCATTTGCTTTTAAATGGTATCTTATTTTTATCTATTTTTTCTAAATACCTGTAATTTCAGATTTTCTGGAGCACTTCCTGGTCCCTCCGCCTAGGCGATTCCCATGGACACCTGGGATATCGGCGTCATGTAACCCAGGAGTCCTAGGAAGTCACCTAATACCAAAATCTCATGCTATTTCCTGTCAGGAACCTGGACGGGTTGCTATGGCAACTTGTCAGGAGGAACGAGCGTCGCGCGATGGCATTACTGCGCAGGCGCAAGATCAGGAGGTGCATTGCTGCGTAGCCAGCTGCACCGATTCCCGGAAATAGATACAGGAGGGCTTCAGATACTCACACAGTGGAGACCTTGCCGGTTCTCGAGATCCAGGTACTTTTATTCTATTTAAACAAAAATAAAAAGGACTACATTCATAACATTATCTAAAAAAATAAAGCATTTGGGTGGCAAAAATATGAATGCAATCTATACACTGGGGGGAGAACCACTGGGGGAATCTAGGATGGAAAAGGTCCTGGGGGTCCTAGTAGATGATAGGCTCAGCAATGGCATGCAATGCCAAGCTGCTGCTAACAAAGCAAACAGAATATTAGCATGCATTAAAAAGGGGATCAACTCCAGAGAGAAAACGATAATTTTCCCGCTCTACAAGACTCTGGTCCGGCCGCACCTAGAGTATGCTATCCAGTTCTGGGCACCAGTCCTCAGGAAGGATGTACTGGAAATGGAGCGAGTACAAAGAAGGGCAACAAAGCTAATAAAGGGTCTGTAGGATCTTAGGTATGAGGAAAGGTTGCGAGCACTGAACTTATTCTCTCTGGAGAAGAGACTTGAGAGGGGATATGATTTCAATATACAAATACCGTACTGGTGACCCCACAATAGGAATAAAACTTTTTTCGCAGAAGAGAGTTTAACAAGACTCGTGGCCACTCATTAAAATTAGAAGAAAAGAGGTTTAACCTTAAACTACATAGAGGGTTCTTTACTGTAAGAGTGGCGAGAATGTGGAATTCCCTTCCACAGGCGATGGTCTCAGTGGAGAGCATCGATAGTTTCAAAAAACTATTAGATAAGCACCTGAATGACCACAACATACAGGGATATGCAATGTAATACTGACATATAATCACACACATAGGTTGGACTTGATGGACTTGTGTCTTTTTTCAACCTGACCTACTATGTAACTATGTAACTATGTAATTGGAGGACTGGAACTCCGCTTTAACCCAGCCATAGATGGTTCAGAAGGGACTGGCTGAGATTGGATCCATATATGGGCAGGCTGATTGTTCCCAAGTCGATCCCTCAATTGACTTGCATACAATCAGCATGTCAGATTTTTAGCATGAGATTATTGCCAGCGGCTGCAGCCTCTAGCGATAATCGTGTTCTCCCGAAGGGAGAACGCAACAGTTCAGCCAGAGAGATTCCCCCATCAACACTGACTGTGTTGATGGAGGAATAAAGCGTTTTTCTTCTCTGCAACGCACAGTCGCAGGAAAGAAAATTGCATAATCTATGGCCTGCCTTATTCCTTGACCCACATTCCTATTAGATTGATTAGAAAGATATGAAAAAAAATCCATATATACAGAGAAAGCATGCCCTGTGGGGATTTAGCGATGCAAAAAAAATCATACATTCCATCTTATCTCTGCCACGCATCTTGGACAAAAGAGGATGCATCAGCAAAACTTACTGAGCCAAACCAGGCTTTTCTCTACTGGAAAATAATCCAAAATAAGTGGGGGGCTTCCTGGCCCAATATCCACCATCCAGTCCTGCAAGTGATCACTAGTTGCTGTGAACAGAATTATATGCAGATATCATGGAATGGCCTTCTTTCCTGTAATCTCCTGGGGTTCCCCCCTCCTATGACCAGTGAACAATAAAGGCTTGCATACATGTGGAATGGTTTTATAATAATTCGTTTTTTGGACCATAGAGACATTATACAGGCATCAGCACTCCCTTCTTCCTGAAGAAGTGACTTTTTCATGAAACATATCAAGAAACCTTCAAAGGCCTCCTAATTTTCTTTGAAACATTGTAACCCTAAGCAGCTCATAGATGAGTCTTTTTTTTTTTAATTCAACCAGCGGGTTATTGATTGGAGCATTGGGTGTGTGGGCTGCTGGAGATTGATTGAGCTTTTATTTAACATGATACTTCATTTTTGGAAGATGCTAGCGAGCTAAGCCACCTGAGAACTTCCTCTATTTCAAGAGGACTGTATTGGCGTGATCTCTGTGCTGAGTTCCCGAGTCTGCACACCTGTTGTGCCGATTATGAGCAGTTTCCATCCTCCCTGCTGGAGTTTTTACTAAATTTTATGTTATGAGAATGTAACCGGAGCTGGGACACAAAAAACTCTCAAAACTTACAAAACTCCCAGGTGGACAGGAACAATATCAGGAATTATCACAATGAGATTTCACTGTTGAGGTATTATGTTGGAAACATATAAGAAGTCAGGGGCTTACTCAGCCCATTAGAGTCCACCTACTATTAAAATATAACTTTTGGGTGGTCTTTCCATTCAATCATCAAAAAGAATTAGCTAAATCTATTGGTAAAATAAGAAAACATCTTTAGAAGCCCGTTATAGCTATTCAGAGTATAGCATACAATATATGTACTCTATGTCTACATAAACCTTTTACATACAATTTTTATTGGACATCTCTGCATTATAACACAGAAAGGACAACAGCTTTGTTTTTACCTTAATTGACCTTTTACGTGTAATCAACTATATGAATATTTAATTATTGCTATTCAAAGTTTCAAAAATAAGTTCTTATTTTCCATTGAAACAAAGCTCCGAGTTCATGTTAGCCTTATTCCCACTGGAAATGATAACTGATTAACTGTGAATAGACTCAGACGGCAATGTTAGCTCTATATGTTTGTAGAACGTCCTGCAATTCCCTTTTTTAACCGCCAATTATTTGACAAGTAGATATTCCCGGGTATGAGATATACATCAGCGCCGATTGAAACTGAATTTTTTCCAAAGCATGTAATTATCGAAGAGTTTATAATCTACAAGTGCTACGGTATGTTGACAAATCACAGTTGGAGTCGGTTCACTGAAGACACAATTTAAAGCAAAAGCCTCCTATCCTTTGCTGTAATAAAAAAAAATATATCTTTATTTATCTGTTTTTCTAACCCTGCTATATGGATTTAAATGGTCAAATATGTAAGATTTTATTCCTCACCTTTGAAACTTTTTCATTCTGCAACTCCCCCCCATAACCCCCCCCCACACACACTTGCTGTGGATGGCACCATCTTGGCTTCTAATTAAATTTGCAGTTGCCGGAGTGCTGTACATACACTATATTACCAAAAGTATTGGGATGCCTGCCTTTACACACACATAAACTTTAACCACTTAAGGACCGGAAGATTTTCCCCCTTAAAGTGGTGTTCCGTCCGAAATTATACTTTTTAGATAAAAATACCCCTATCATACACAAGCTTAATGTATTCTAGTAAAGTTCGTCTGTAAACTAAGGTCTGTTTTGTTAATTTATAGCAGTAGTTTGTTATTTTATAAACTTACAGCAGGCCGTGGGCCATCTTAAGTGTGGGCATCTGAAGCCAGACTGTATTTCTTCCTGGATCTCATCCTTGCAGATCTCGCACATGCTCAGTGCAGCACAAGCAGTGTAATAGGTTTCAGGTCAGGTTTCCATAGCAACGGCAGTTTCAGAGAAAGTTGCCAACCCTTCCCAGAAGGCATTGCAAGCAGGAAAGGATGCGATGGGCCGCGGCCAGGGAGGAGGAAGTGAAAAAAGGAATACAGCAGATATACAGTAGGTGCTGAGAAAAAAAATATCCAATTTGTTTACAGTGCACAGTTTAGTGAGGGATGCTGAAGAGTTGTAAAAGTGGGTGGAAGTCCACTTTAATGATAGGCCATTTTTTGCAATGCGCACTGCGTCGCTTTAACTGACAATTTCGTGGTCGTGCAAACAAAATTGACATCCTTTTTTTCCCCACAAATAGAGCTTTCTTTTGGTGGTATTTGATCACCACTGCGGTTTTCATTTTTTGCGCTATAAACAAAAAAAGACTGACAATTTTGAAAAAAAAAACTCTATTTTTTACTTTTTGCTATAATAAATATCCAAAAAAAATTTAAAAACAAATTTCTTTGTATATTGATTGGTTTTCACAAAAGATATTGGGGTTGCTTTACTAAAGGCAAATAGACTGTGCACTTTGCAAAGTGCAATTGCACTCTGCAAGTGCAGTTGCTCCAGATCTTAGTAAATGAGGTAAAGCTTCACTTTGCAAAGAATACCCAATCACGTGCATGGAGAATTAAAAAAAACAGCCTTTTTGCTTGCATATGATTGGATGATGGAATTCAGCAGAGCTTTTCCTCATTTACTAAGCCCCGGAGAAATTGCTCTTGCAGAGTGCAACTACACTTTGCAAAGTGCACAGTCTATTTTCCTTTAGTATATCAACCCCATAGCATCTCCAAAATAGGGGATAGATTTATGTCATTATTGTCATTATGACATGATTTTTATTATTCTTTTTTTTTTTTTTTTAACTAGTAATGGCGGTGATCAGTGATTTTTAGCGAGACTGCGAAATTGCAGCGGACAGATCGGACACTTTTGACACTTTTTTGGGACCATTCACATTTATACAGCGATCAGTGCTATAAAAATGCACTGATTACTGTATAAATGACACTGGGAGGGAAGGGGTGATCAAGGGGTTAAATGTGTCCCCTGAGAGGTATTTCTAACTGTGGGGGGAGGGGACTGACTGGGAGTACAGAGAGATAGCTGTTCCTAATCACTAGGAATAGCCGATCACTCTGTACTTCCCAGTCAGAAGCGGGATCGTTTACTTCAGGGGTAGCCAACCAGTGACCCGGGGGCCACATGTGGCCCGTGGAGCCCTCTAATGTGGCCTGCGACCTCCTGCTCTGGAATGGCGGTTTGGAAAGCCCAGATTGAAGGTTGCAGACCTGTCATACCACAGCATCAGTGTTGTGAATGAAGCTGGTGGTAGAGGAAGAAAGTGGCTGTGGAGCAGAGCCCCATAAGCCGATACTTCCTGTACAGGTGGAGTCTATGGCAAAGTTCAGCTAAGCTGCATGCTAGAGACCGGTGCACTACGCTGCACCCGCGGTGTGGGTAAACTGCAGCACATCAGTGTGCTAAAGCAGTCTTCGGCCCTTTTCACACGATTGGCCCTACCCAATCGGACCCTCAATTTACCTCTAAAGAGCGGCAGATGGAAACAGACTTTTGTCCGTTTACACCCGCCTACCTCCAATCCGAACCTCTAAAAAAAAAAATAGAAGGGAATTCATCCCCTTCCATCTGGGCCGATTGGATCGGAGGGCCTATAGAGTAGCCGCGACCTGTCATGCACCCGCTCCGCTCATTGTGGCCCGCGACTGGTTACCAAGTTGCTTAAGTGGCCCTCGCTCTTCAAAAGGTTGGGCACCCCTGGTTTACACTGACAGATCCCCATTCTGGCTCTGGAGCGATCACAGGTGGCCAGTGGACATCGCGGCTGCCAGCCACGTGCATCAGCTCCCCCGCCGTGCCTGCTATAGCTATAAAACAGACCGACGTACAGCTAAGGTGATTCGCAGGAACGAGCCAACCTGCGGCAGTATAATAACGGTTTGGCCCCTTAGTTCCAGTGAAGGGAACTCTAAAGGCACCAGCATACCAAGACATTTTGGACAATTTCATGCTCCCAACTTTGTGGGAACAGTTTGGGGATGGCCCCTTCCTGTTCCAACATGATTGCACACCAGTGCACAAAGCAAGGTCCATAAAGACATGGATGAGCGAGTTTGGGGTGGAGGAATTTGACTAGCCTGCATAGAGTCCTGACTTCAACCCGATAGAACACCTTTGGGATGAATTAGAGTGGAGCGAGCCAGGTCTTCTTGTCCAACATCAGTGCCTGACCTCAGAAAGGCACTTCTGGAAGAATGGTCAAACATTCCCATAGACACACTCCTAAACCTTATAGACAGCCTTCCCAGAAGAGTTGAAGCTGTTTATAGCTGCAAAGGGCGGGCCAACTCAATATTGAACCCTACGGACTAAGACTGGGATGGCGTTAAAGTTCATGTGCGTGTAAAGGCAGGTGTCCCAATACTTTTAACAATATAGTGTATGACCAAAAAAATGGCAACCACCCCAACCTAAAACTAGACTTTGCAGCAAATTGCACATAGAGGGGCAATGCACATCGTAACTGAACAAAAGATTTCCCAGCGCACATAGTTTGCGTTAAAAACAAAGGGTTTTGTTTGCACACATTTGCAAATACATGCATAAGCCGCAGTGCCCACATCAAGTGACCTCTGTATATACAGCGGTCCTAACTGTAACATTTCCAGAGTCTCCGTAGTAGGAACACATATATCAATGGATAGGTAGGGGGAGGTGTGCCTGGAGGGAGCCCATCCCTCCTTAAAGGCACAGGGACGCACGTGACACCCAGCAATAGCAAAATGGCAGCAAAAGCATCCAGTGCATCCCTGCACCCAATTCGACCAACTGTTCAAAAAAATTGCAACCACCCCAACCGAAAACTAGCCTTTGCAGCAAGGTGCGCATAGAAGGGCATTGCACATCGCAAACAAACAAAGATTTCCCAGCATACTTACCAGCCAGCCTGAAAAACAACAAAATTGGTCCAGTCTAACAGTTTGTATTAAAAACAGAAATTTTTGTTTGCACACATTTGCAAATACATGCGTAAGTCACATGCAGCTTACACATGTGTTTGCGAATGTGTCCAAAGAAAATGACGATGTGACGCTGCACATATGACCAGCTTTTGACACCAGTCATTTGAGACCTCAAAGGTTCAAATGGGAATTGATATAAGCAAACTGGTAACTGTGCCAGTTATCACCAGAGTCATGACTTGAATGTAGCATACTAAGCAGAATGTAAATCTAAGCTACAATAAGGAAGTGTCAGTGAACTAAGAGTACGCTGATCAGCACCCAGGTAGTTCAGTGAGAAGATCTACATGCCGGCTGCCGCGGTGGAAGATGGGACTTGCAGTTTTATCATTCACAGATTTCTGTGAATGAATGACGAAGCTGTGTGGGCAGAGCCCCACCATTTCTAGAAAAATGTGACAGTGGGTATGAGGAGAAGGAATCCTGCCTGAAATGGGGCAATCGGGGGGTGAGGAGGAGGATGCTGAACATCAGTAGTGGCTGGTGCTCAATATTTTGGGGGGGGGGCAAACAAACCTGCCCCCCTCATCCGCACTAAAAACAACCTTCCCCCCACAGGAGATTGACGGGAAGGCAGCGACCCCCCCCTCCCCGCAGGAGATGGACAGGAAGGCAGCGGTCAGAGGCCTCACCTTAGGCGGCAGATGACGAAGATCGGGGATAGGGCTGCAGGGCTGCTGCTCCTCACTCCAGCTTGCCGAGGGAAGAGCCAGGGCTGTTGCTTCTCCTCCTGTCTAAACAGGAAGTGGGTCCTGAGACCCGATTGGCCAATCGGGTCTCAGGACCAGCTTCATGATTGGCCTGGAGGAGAATCAGGAAGACAATAGTGAATATTAATTTGCTATTGTCACACAACTGGGTGGGCTCAGGGCGCAGTGCTCTGTGCCCCGAGCCCACCCTTTTTCAAAGCCAATTAGAGCCTCAGGCTCTAATCATGTGCTTCAAAGAAAAAAAAACCCCATTGAAATCCATGCATCCGGCACCCTGCATGTAGATTAGGGGCCAGGCGCATGGATTAGCAGTTGCGGCGCCCCTGTGCCCCTTATGGATGGGCTGTCACCACCAAACATGTTACACCCCAAATCACACTACGAACTAAGACTGGGATGCTATTAAAGTTAATGTGCGTGTAAATGCAGGCGTCCCAATACTTTTGTTAATATAGTGTGTATTAAAACAGTTTATTCAGGTAATCAGCCATCATTGTCCTATACTATAGTACAGGGGTCGGCAACCCACGCCCCACGGGCCGCACTCGGTCCGTCACCATTAATTGTCAGTGCCCGTGATTAATACACGGGCACCCGCCCCACGGACATGTTCGCCGCTGTCTTCCTGATGGGACAGCGGCAAGCGGCTGATATCACAGGACTGGAGGGGGGTGGGAACCGCTGAAGTTAACTTTTTACATTAAACAGCATGTGATTGGTTGCCGGGCAGTCATAGCAACCAATCACCAGCCTTTTAGTGTAAAAAGTAAAATTCAGCAGTTCCCGCCCCCATCCAGTCTGTGATACCAGCCACTCGCCGCTCTGCTTTACACCTGTGTAAGGTAGGAGAGTTCTACCTGCACAGTGTGTGATTGGGTGTCCATGGGGTGGGGGGCAGAGGACACTATGGGGGCAGAGGGCACTATGGGGGCCACTATGGGGGCAGAGGACACTATGGGGCAAAGGACACTATGGGGGCAGAGGGCACTATTGAGGCACTATGGGGGCAGAGGACACTGGACACTATGGGGGCCACTATGGAGGCAGAGGGCAGAGGACACTATGGGGGGCACTATGGGGGGCAGAGGGCACTATGGGGGCAGAGGACACTATGGGGGCAGAGGACACTATGGGGGCCACTATGGGGGCAGAGAGCACTATGGGGGCCACTATGGGGGGCAGAGGGCACTATGGGGGCAGAGGACACTATGGGGCAGAGGGCACTATGGGGGCTGGGGACAAAGGACACTATGGGGCAGAGGACACTATGGGAGCCACTATGGGGGTAGAGGACACTATGGGGGCAGAGGGCACTCTGGGGGCAGAGGACACTATGGAAGCAGAGGACACTGGACACTATGGGGGCAGAGGGCACTATGGGGGCAGAGGGCACTATGGGGGCTGGGGGCAGAGGACACTGTGGTTGCTGAGGGCACTATGGGGACAGAGGACACTGCTTTGGGGGGCACAGGAAACTTTCTATGGGGGGGGAGGGGGCAAGAGGACACTATGGAGTTATGTGAAGGGGGACAGAGCACACTGCAAAACGGAGGGCCCTATTAGGGACCCCATCACCCCTGGGGACAGGGACCCCTTTCTCCCCTGGGGACAGGGACCCCATCACCCCTGGGGCTGGGACCCCCTTAAGTGAGGTAAACCTGTACTGTTATTATTACTATGTTAGGATTATTATTATCGTCATTTGTTAACAGGTGAATGCGGCCCTCCATGCATTCACATACATTGAATCCGGCTCTTAAGTGGAAAAAGGTTGCTGACCCCTGCTATAGTATATCTAAAGTCAAAATGTTTTTTTTTTGTCTGAAAAGAGCAGAAAAGGGCTAGAATAGCGGTCAGATTTTATTGCTGTCTGTGTCCCCGTTGGGTAGATTCACTCTCTCCTGCTCCACCAGGATAGAATATGATAGGAAATCCAAAACTGTACACTTGTCACTAGAACAGCAATAAAGATAAAACCCTCCTATAAGGACAACTGTTCTAGTGACAGCTGTCCAGGAGACACTTCCTCTCACTTCCTGTTGTGTCACCATGACAGGAAGTGAAGGGAAATCTCCACAGAGGGACGCAGACAAAAAAAAAAAACTAATATATTTAAAGCTAAAAAACTGGCTTGAGATGTACTTCTCTATTCAGTTTAGATTTCTCAATACAGATACATTTAAACAGTAAGCAGAATCGGTCTGCAGAGTAGCCATCAAAAATAATTTCCAAAAGCTTTTAAAAGCTTCTGACTTTCTTTTTATGTTAGCTGTTCCTTTTCAAGCGGTCTGGCCTTATATAACTTTTCACCCCCCTTCCTATTAACAGAATTAATGTCAACTTTTTGAAAGATTTAGCTCCAATCACTTGCCTTTTCTGCTTTCTGCTGTAATTATATATGTCTAAGATTAAATAACATTTTAATGGATTTCAGGATTTTTAATAGGCAGAAAATTATACCAACAACTTTTCTACCCTGAAGGACGTTGGGAGAGCTGGAACAGGAGGGAGATTTACATGGTTTTTGAAGTTGCTGAAATCATTCTTTGACAGCTCCATCGAATACAGGCTTTGGAGCATAAATTGCCGAGTCCTGGATATAATCAGGCTTCCGGCTCTTTAACCAAACAGCCCTGAAATAACCTTATTTTTTTTCATTCTGGCTTTTTAACTGGTTTATAAATGTTCGAACTACAGAAAAAGCAAATGATATTAATAAAACCACTCCTGATAATTGTCTACCCCCCTGTGCCTGACCTGTGGCCTGAGGATCACATGTGGCCCAAGGGGCCCCTTAGGGGATTAGTCTGTGTTTTCCTATTGCCCTGTTATGGCAGTGATTTCTATCAGTCTCATGTAATATGTCTCCAGTCTATGACTGTCTCTTGCAGCACATCCCCAGTTTCTAACAACTCTCTTAGCATGTTCACAGTCCCTGGCGGTCTCCTGCAGCATGTCCACAGTCTCTGACCATCTCTTGTATTATGTCTGCTTTCTCTGGCCATCTCTTGTATCATGTCCACAGTCTCTGATCATCTCCTATATTATGTCCACAGTTTCTGATCATCTGTAGGTAAACAAAAGCTTTGTGGAGTCCGAAAAAATCAATTTATGAGCATGTCCACTATCTCTTGTATCATGTCCAGAATCTCTGACCATCTGCTTGTAACCTATGGCCCTCTCTTGTATCATGTCCACAGTCTCTGAACATCTCTTGTATAATGTCCCCAATCTCTGACCGTCTCATTTCATTCCTGCAAGCTATGACCATCTCTTGTATTATGTCTGCATTCTCTGACCATCTCTTGTACCATGTCCTCAGTCTCTGCCCATCTCTTGTATCAGGTTCACAATCTCTGCCCATATCTTGTATCATGTCCACAGTCTTTGACCAACTCTTGTATTATGCCCGCATTCCTAAACCATCTTTGTATTATGTCGGCATTCTCTGACTATCTCTTGTATTAGGTCCACAGTCTCTGACCATCTGTAGATAATCAGGACCTTTGTGGAGGCCCCAAAAAATAATACATTCATGAGGGCATCATTCCCATATCTTGTATCATGCCTGCAGTATATGACCATCTTTTGTATTATGTCTGCATTCCTTGACCAAATCTTGTAATATGTTCACAATCTCTGACCATCTCTTGTACCATGCTCCAACCTATAACCATCTCTAGTATTATGTCCACAGTCTCTGACCATCTCTTGTATCATGCCTGCAATCTCTGACCGTCTCTTATATCATGCCTATAATGTATGACAATCTCTCATATCATGCCTGCAATCTATGACCATTTCTTGTATTATGTCCCAATTCCTTGACCATCTCTTGTATTATGTCCACAGTCTTTCACCATCTCTTGTATTATGTCTTTGACTATATTCTGTTGTGTGTCTTCTGTCTCTGATAATTAATATTCCCTGAATTTTATGTGCACCTCTTTGGTGATGTTTGGCTTCGCACTTGAGGCACCTCATATCAAGAAAGTTGACCACCACTGGTCTGCCCAATACTGGTTTACTCCAACTCAAGATCCTTGCTTACACCAAAAAAAACAGGGTAATTAATAAGCACTCTTTACTGCTAAAAGTTGTAGCTTACCAGTCCTTAGATGTGGTGGCTACATTAGCTTTTTTCAGTCTTTTTGAAGTGTAACAAGTCAATGTCTTCTTACACTTGAAAAGACTGAAAAAACATACTCCATACTGCACTTACCGAAAGTAAAAATGTGTTGGATTCAACGTCTGTGTCTTATTGAAGAGTTAAAGCGGAGTTCCACCCATATAAAAGTCAGCAGCTACAAAAAAGTGTAGCTGCTGACTTTTAATAATCGGACACTCACCTGTCCCAGGGTCCAGCGATGCAGGGAACAAAGCCCAGCTCCTCTCCCCCTCCTCTCCGTGGCCCTGGCATTTTGACTGTTGGTGCCCGGCTCTGGCATCACAGTCGGGCTCGCACTGCACATGTGCGAACCGCGCTGCGCGCTGTGATTGGCCAGGCAATCTCCTGGGACCTGTGACGTGTCCCAGAAGATTGCACGGAGGGAGGGGGGAGAGGTGAACTTCCTTCCGGCGCCGCGGAGCCCCAGGAGAAAGTGGGAGCTGGATGCTTCTAAAAAGAGGGTATCCGCCCCCCCCCCCAAAAAAAATGACATGCCAAATGTGGCATTTCATGGGGTCACCTTCACTTAAAGCAGACAATCCATCAGCTGCCTGCTGATCTTGTCAAGATAATAAAGAAAAGCAAAATCTACACTATTGTTTCTGGGCTGTACTACTGGTACAAACAACAAATAACAAAACACATACGTGATCGTCAACAGCAGGATAATTTATTTGGGGTTATTCTTTGGTGGTAGGAGGTTATGGTAGTAGAAAGAAATATAAAGCTAAAATATATATATTTCTTACTATTTTGAGCCAGTTTTCTTTTGATAGTAATAAAATCAGGAGATATCCATTACCATTTACCACCAAAATAAAAGCCCAATTTATCCTGAAAAAAACAAGGTATAATCCACCTGGATGCATAAAGTAGTTGTGATCACTGCTTTTTTTAGGCAGGAATTAGGGGGAACTTAGTTCCACCACCTCTGGCTCAGGTCTTCTGCTCCCTGCTCACCACTACTACTTGGACTGAAGTCCGGCTTCTGCATTTACAAGTGATAGCTCATCTCCCAGTAGCTCCCACAGGTCAGATCTCCTGCGCAGATCCCACTGAGTGCCAGACAGGGACAAGGGAGATACAGAACAGGTGCCCAGGGTTCAGTGCAGTCATGGGCAGGAGAGGGTGCGTGGTAGGCTGCACCCTATGTGGTCTCCATTTTTTTCCCCTGGTGACCAGTTGTTGATGCTCCTACTGCATAATCTCCCTTGCAAGTGATTGTAGTATAGCATAGTTTGCTGGGAGGTACAACAGCCGGATAGGTGTTTTAGCTTAATATTGCAACAAAGGTAAGACATATGACAGATGGTGGAGCTTTTTAGGAGGGGCGAGAAGATGAGGGCAGTGGAGGGAGGGGGTTGTATGCAGAGGGAAGAACTACTATTTGATGCCATTTGGCAGGTATGTGTGTGTGGCGGGCATGGTTGAGTTCCTGCACCTATTCTCTGTGAAAAAAGTCCTGGTTGTGATGATATGTGCGGTTTTACTAACACATGTCAAAGTTGCAAAATTGGGCTTAGGCATTAAGATGTGTTATACCCCTAGGCGTAAATGGGTTTAATCAAAAGCCTTAGTGAAAAAATATAGGTATAGTCATATTTAGACTCTACCATAGTGCTATCTCAGCTACCTCATACAAAGTATACCTGCTAAGTGTCTGGAGAGGAACCGATTTTTCAAAGGGACTGTTAGTCTCTGTTGAAATCTTGGTGTTCCGGATCATGGGCGGAATCGCCACGATTCTGCCCGTGATCCCGAATTACGGCAAAATGCGGGACGCCAGTACGATCCCTGTCACTTCCAATGGCCTCCCCGATCGCGGCACAATTTTGCCACGATTGTAACCTGACGAACCGCAGTTAAATCATGCAAACAAAATCACCGGACGCCTGACGCCCATAAGAAGTACAAGAACTTCTTTTGGGTGACAGGCATCCCGCGGTTCTGTTTGCGCGATTTTACTGCGTTTGTCGTCAGGAGTACTACTTAATCAGGAGTACATGGGGTCAATACTATGAGAATATTAAAACATGACAATTGAGCATTCATATAATACATAATATGTTAACATACCTAAAAAATATTGCAGCGAAAAACTTGTTCCACCAGGTGGATGGAAACTGCTGGACTCAAACCTTGACTTGAGCAGGGACCTAAGGCTCCGTTCACATCTTGGCATTCCAGATTGCGGACAGAATTTTTACAGTCTATCAGGGTATCTCATGCTCCCTATCCATATCCAAGTTCATTGTTTCCAATTAAAAAAAAAAGAAACCCCTAGACTGTTCTTCGGAGCGAGCGGAGGAGTGCAGAACATTTGGTGTGCCTACTCTGAGGAGAAAATAGAACCAGCACCACCTTAGGGGTGCTCTACAAATAAATTATGGTATATTTTTCTAAAATAATTTCTGCATATGTAGTGCCTTAAAAGTCCAGCCATTTTCTACTTTTGCTAAAATTTGTGTATAATCATATGCACAATAATTAGAGCCAATTGTCACTAATAATAGCAGTAAAGCCTTGACAGATATTCCAACTCTTCCCTTCCTTTTGGCTGGAGTTGGGTTTTAATAGCGGTCCAGTGTCCTGCTACGACATGTATGCGGTGATGTAGCTGTGCAGCTTCTCCAGCCCCCATAGGGAAATGCACTCGTTCCTAAAAGTTAACCTAAATGAAAATAGTTTACTTTTGGTTGCTACTGAGTAGATGAGGGTGGAATCCCAGACCATCTCCTTCCAAAATGTTTGTTTCTTTTACAGATGTCAATATGCATGAAGCAGAACATCTTTCACTCCTTGCAGAGTGTCTCATTGGTGGATGATGCAAGATGTAAACCATGGGTGGAAGACGCAGGTGTCAGGGTTCTGTTGTCGCTCCTAATAGCTGAGTCACGTCAGCTGACATATGGACGCAAAGAAGCCTTAACTCCTTCCCACCGCAGTACGAATGCAGCTGCAACCTTCCATCTGGAGTCCCTTTCTAATACCGAGCTTGCTGGCAAGTCTGCTGGACACCTAACTTTTTAGAAAATCATAATATTTACAGAAGCGCAGCTGGCCCTCGCCATTGATGCGGAAGCTTCCACAATGAAATAACCAAATACAACGATCGCTGACATATTTCCCATACAAATTTACCAAGATATCACTAAAAGTCATGTAAGCCTGAACACTTTCATTTCATAATTCAGTCTTGCACAATTCTGTTCAACATTTGAGATACTTAGAGGTGTGTGTTTCTGAAAGATTCGTATAGCTGTTCCATCAAAACTGCATGTGCGAATGCGGCAAAATCGAATGTTCTGCGGTTATTTTCTCTGCAGTTCAAATGTGTGATTGCAGAAAACACCCCATTATCGCTAGACATGTGCAATACGTTTCGTTCCGAATTAGGTTTTTAACGAATTTTGACAAATTTGTTAATACGGAAATACCCGAATTAACAAAAGCCAGTTTAACACATTTTTCCGAAAATTTGAAGATTCGAAAATTTGAAGATTCAGAAATTCGAAAATTTGAAGATTCGAAAATTTGAAGATTCAGAAATTCGAAAATTCATAAATTCCGAAATTCCGAAATCCAAAATTCCAAAAACCCAAAAATTCGAAAATCTGAAATAATAACTAACTAATAATAACTTAACTATTACTAACTATTAAATTATAGGAATTGGAATTTTCTTTCCAATTTGGCTCTTAGTGAACGTAACAAATACGAATTTATCCGAAGTTACAAATTATCCGAAATAAAGAATGCCGTATCTAAACGAATGGAACGTAACAAATTAATAATAAATAATAATAAAAAAAACGTTTTATTATTATTATTTATTATTAATTTGTTCCGTTTCATTTGTTTAGATGCGGCATTCATTATTTCGGATAATTCGTAACTTCGGATGAATTCATATTCTTTACGTTCACGAAGAGCCAAATTTGAAAGGAAATACCAATACCTATAATTTAATTGTTAGGTATTATTAGTTAGTTAGTTATTCTTTTGAATTTTCAGATTTTCTTTCTTATTTTAGGATTTTCACATTTTTGAATTTACGAATTTATGAATTTTCAAATTTTCGAATTTACAAATTTACAAACTTATGAATTAACGAATTTTCGAATTCACGAATTTTTGAATTATGATCAGTGGAGAACAGTAGGATCACCCAAGAACAGTGGAGAACAGTAAGATCACCATAGGTCAGTGGAGAACAGTAGAGTCCTTGTAGGATAGTTTAGGAAAGTAGAGTCACCATAGGACAGTGGAGAACAGAAAGGACACCATAGGACAGATAATGAAGAACAGTAAGCGAACAGAGGTCACCAGGGGACAGTGGAGGATAGTAGAAGAACAGTGGGGTCATCTGGGTATGTTATTTAGCCTGGCTAACAAAGCTGGCTGAACAGAATTGCAACTACATTAGCATGTACAGCTGATCACACATAAAGTGGGGAATATACTCATATGATCCCCTGCAGATTTTGTACGTTTGCCCACTTGCAAAGAAATGAAGGGTCTATAATTGCTATCATAGGTATATTTTAAATGATAGAGACAGAATATCAACCAAAAATCCAGAAAAAACACATGATACAAATGTTATAAATTGAGTTGCAGTTCAGTAAATAAAATAAGTATTTGATCCTCTACCAACCAACAATAATTCTGGCTCCCAGAAACTGGCTGCAGTATGTGCTTATGTGATAAACAGATTAGTTCTGTCGATTTAAGAAGGTGGTCCTAACGACAACTCGTTATGTGTATAAAAGACACCTGTCCACAGAATCTCTATCTTCCACTCAAACCTCACCATCATGGGCAAGACCAAAGAGACATCAGGGACAAGATTGTAGACCTGCACAAGGCTGGAATGGGCTACAAGACCATCAGCAAGAAGCTTGCTGAGAAGGAGACAACTGTTGGAGCGATTATTCGCAAATGTAAAAAAATACAAAATAACCATCAATTGCCCTTGGTCTGGAGCTCCATGCAAGATTTTGCCTCATGGGGTAAGGATGATAATGAGAAAAGTGAGGGATCAGCCCAGAACTACACAGGAGGAGTTTGTGAATGATCTCAAGGCAGTTGGGACCACAGTCACCAAACAAACCATTGGGAACACAATACGCCGACTTTGCTGTATTGAGGGACCAATAGACGGAGTCATGTATTGTAAAATCTTGGATGAGAACCTTCTTCCCGCAGCCAGAACACTGAAGATGGGTCGTGGATAGGTCTTCCAGCAGGACAATAACCAAAAACATACCACCAAGGCAACAAAGGAGTGGCTCAAGAAGCACATAAAGGTCATGGAGTGGCCTAGCCAGTCTCCAGGCCTTTATCCTATAAAAAATTTATGGAGGGAGCTGAAACTTCAGGTTGCCAAGTGACAGCCAAGAAACCTTAAGGATTTAGAGAAGATCTGTAAAGAAGAGTGGACCAAAATCCCTCCTGAGATGTGTGCAAACCTGGTAACCAACTACAAGAAACGTCTTACGTGCTTGCCAACAAGGGTTTCTCCACCAAGTACTAAGTCATGTTTTGCTTGGGGATCAAATACTTATTTTACTCAATAAATTGCAACTCAATTTATAACATTTGTATTAAGTGTTTTTTCTAGATTTTTGGTTGATATTCTGTCTCTATCGTTTAAAATACACCTATGAGAACAATTATAGATCCTTCATTTCTTTGTAAGTGGGCAAACTTACAAAATCTGCAGGGGATAAAATAATAATTATCCCCACTGTATGTATTTAAACTGTGTATTTGGTTGTTTGCCTGGAGATCATCTTTCAGTAAATGTCACACAGAAAAAAAAAAACATTTTTTCAGTCATCTGGCATGAGATGATGGTTTCATAATCGAGAAACACATCAGCAGCTGGAATGACTGATAATAACCCACTGAAAAAGTGGTGTGAGCATCAGAAAGACGAAAGTGAGTTATATAAAAGTGCTGATAGGCTCTAAACAGATCATAATAGAGGCAGACATTTGTTGTTTTAATTCGTAGGTATAAAATAAGGTCTCAGTAACAGATTCTAACTGGGCTGCCCACTCAGTACAACACTGGTTTTAACGTACCCGTAGCGTTTTCATTACCGCTGAACACCAGAACACACAGACAGTTCGCATGTGTATGTTTTGATGCTCTAAAACCAATGAGCATTGAGGTGCATTAGTAGGGTTGCCACCTGTCCAGGATTCACCCGGACAGTCCGGGTTTTAGATCGTGTGTCCGGGTTTCAGTCCACCTGAAACCCGGACACATCAGTGGCAGCCCTGCAGCACCAGACTTCCTATCCTCCTCTCCCCTCTCATCAGCTTCAAGTGTTTTTATTTATTTTGGTGGGGGGGTGCTTTAAGTGGGGTACAGATTGGCCTGCGGGGATTATACTGGGGGACAGATGGACTTGGAGGGGATGTACTGGGGGACAGACTGAACTGAGAGGGACTGTACTGGGGGACAGACTGACCTTGTTTGATTTTATTTAACTAAGTTCCTTAAACTTCTCCCCTTATTAACACAATTTGGCCACACCCACTGTTCCTCACGGGATGCTACATGGGCTGCAATCCTACTGTTCTTGGGGCACCCAAAGGTGCTCCAGATCTTTTACAAGCCTATAGTGTTAAATCCAAAAAAAAATTGCTGCTAAAGTGTTCGGGTTTGGCTTGATGAAAATGTGGCAACCCTATGCATTAGCTATGTGCGTTGGGGTGCCATTGAAAATGAACTGTAAATTACACGTTAGCATGTGTTGCATTGGTGTAAGTTTTGCCGCATGTTATCATTATGCACAGGTCTGAATGGGCCCTTAAAATATATATAGCGCTACCCACTCAGGAGCTGCTGAGTATAATGGGACCCCTGTTCATTTTGATCCCAGGCTAAGGCACAACCCCTGCTTACCAAGAATTGTAACCAGATATCACTTGGGTTATCACACAAAAGATAAACACACAGCTTTTAAGGAAGAAAATATTTAGTTTATGTAAGTTTCAGATGGGCAATAATATCAGCACAAAATCCACGACTGATTGTACACAGAAGGGAGTCACATATAATAAAGCAAACAGTAAAGCATATAACAGTAGAGAAAAGGAAACTAAAAAACAGGCAGAATCCTGATGACCAAAAGTGTCACTGGTCCAATTAGACAGATATACCCACTCACCCAGACTGGGTGGAGTTCCCCTTAATTTGGACAGAGCAGATAGCCAAAATATAGAAGGAGGGGTGAAAAAGGAGAACCCAAAGGATGTCCTTAGCTCCAAGAAAGGAGAGGGAACTAACTGCGGTATGTCCCTGAGTAAATCTTTATTTAAAGAGGTTGTAAACCTTGAAAAAGCAAACAAAAAAAAAAAAAAAAAACCTGCAAGACAAAGGCATAATGAGCTAGTATGCGGGTGGCCCCGCCCTCCGTTATTTAAGAACCGTCAGAAGAGGAGAAGCGTCACACAGCGGGAGCCTCCCTCCATGCCATCATGGGTGCGGAGCGGCCCGGAGAAGAAGATGAAGAGAAGAAGACACCGCAGAGGAGATGCCGGATGAGAACACCGGAGGAAGAACCAGAAGAACCAGAAGAAGAAGAAGATGGAGGAAGAAACCGAAGGAAGATAGAAGAAAGAAGAAGCATTTAAATAAAGGAATTGTCAAAAACTGTCTCTTGTCATTTTTAACTTTTTTGACAGTTTTTTTGTGAAATGGTGGGGGTACTTTTGTACCCCCTTACCATTTCACACGGGGGGGGCCGGGTTCTGGGGGTCCCCTTGTTAAAGAGGGCTTCCAGATTCCGATAAGCCCCCCGCCTGCAGACCCCCACAACCACCAGCCAAGGGCTGTGGGGATGAGGCCCTTGTTCTCATCAACATGGAGACAAGGTGCTTTGGTGGGCTACCCCAAAGCACCCTCCCAATGTTGAGGGCATTTGGCCTGGTACGGTTCAGGAGGGGGGGGCACTCTCTCGCCCCCCCTCTTTTCCTGCGGCCTACCAGGTTGCGTGCTCGGATAAGGGTCTGGTATGGATTTTTGGGGGGACCCCAGGCCAATTTTTTTTTTAATTTTGGTGCGGGATTCCCCTTAAAATCCATATCAGACCTAAAGGGTCTGGTATGAATTTTGAGGGGGACCCCTACGTCATTTTTTTTTAAATTTTGGCGCGGGGTTCCCCTTAATATCTATACCAGACCTGAAGGGCCTGGTATGGAATTTAGGGGGACCCCCACGCCAGTTTTTTTAAAAATTTGGGTTCGGGGTTCCCCTGTGGGGAAATCCCATGCCGTTTTTATCAATTAACTTTTATGTGTATTGTCGGACCGGCAATTCATTAATAGCCGCGAGTAGTTTTAAATGACTTTTTTTCCTTTGAAATTTAATTTTGCTGTCAGACTGTTCTAAACACGGGAAACATGCGCCCCTTTACAGGGATACTATAAACACCCCCCAGGTACGAAATTTAAAGGAATATTACACTTTTATTGTTTGACTTTAAGCATTATTAAAATCACTGCTCCCGAAAAAAACGGCCATTTTTAAAACTTTTTTTTGCATTGATACATGTCCCCTGGAGCAGGACCTAGGTCCCCAAACACCTTTTATGACAATACCATGCATATAAGCCTTTAAAATTAGCACTTTTGATTTCTCCCATAGACTTTTAAAGGGTTTCGAATTTGCAGCGAACACCCCAAATTGTTCGCTGTTCGGCCAACTGGCTAACAGCCGATGTTCGAGTCGAACATGAGTTCGACTCAAACTCGAAGCTCATCCCTAGTAACTATTATGTACCCCATTAAGGACATATAGAGAGCCCTGGAGGTCCTCAGCTAAGCACAAGACTAGTTAACAGTGCGTGCTACAGAGGTTTCCCAGAACTCTCTCAGTCCTATTAGTGTTCACTTCCACATTTCTGTCTTGATTTGACTGGCACATGCTTTTGAAGTAGTGTGGCTGAGCTCATGGGTATGCGATTTTAATATGACAATATTTCCATGTTTGCAATTACCTATTGTTTATGGCCTTTCTACAATTAACATTTTGAATAAAGATTTACTGCAGTTAGTTACCTCTCCTTTCTTGGAGCTAAGGACATCCTTTGGGTTCTCCTTTCCCATCCCTCCTTCTATATTTTACATATAACAGTGCTATTGTTATAAATGTGAAATTAACTTCCCCAGAGATAGTAGCACAGCAAGCAGGGTTCCCCCATAATGAATACAACAAGTTGGGAATTTACTTTAAAAGACATCAGGAAGTTTTAAAGTTTATTCAAACTGAGGAAAAGTAGGGGCAGAATTTAGCAGTAATGTGCCCCTTTAAGTGTACAACTTGAGTTGTGGAACTTATGGCTTCTTTGGATAGAATATGCCTGAGGTAATATACATTTACAGTTCCTGTCTAATCAGGCAAACAGAAAACATTATAAATGTAGCGCCCACCTGTTTGGATGAGGGCTATAATAGATAGTTAACTGTTATAATAGGCCAAAATTGCCAGAATCTCACTCTGCAGTGTAATCTAGTGGGGTTGATTGACCTGGGGAGGTTTATTAGAGTAGAGGAGGGTGTGACCCCCCTGCACTCTGCTTGGACAGTTTCCTTTGTTTTCTGGTGTTTGGCTTAGGAGATAAGAGGAATACAAGTAAGAGTGACAGGTAGCTTCTGGAAGACGCCTCTGGACCAATCAATAATTTGTTGGGACAGGGGCAGGACTTTTATATAAGGCCTGGTCACATGCTTCCTGGTGTGGTTGGTTGGTGTTGAGTCGGGTGAAAGATGTAGGATCCAGGAGGTTCTCGAGGGTGCTCTCCCCCTTGTGCCCTGGTGTGGTTCTGGATGGGAAGAGGAGAGATCCAGGATTAACGATGTAGTCACTGATACAGCGCTGGTGCTCTCCTCTTCGTTAGGAGAGAGATAGCAAGTTATGCGGATGGAGGAGAAATTGAAGTACCTTCTTATTAACCGTTGCCAATACTGACATCCAAGGACTGGGCGAGGATTTTCTATGTGCGACATGGATCATCACTCAGAAACACAAGTGAGTGTAACCCAGGGGGGAAACGAGAGATTTTAGAGGGGTTAGTGTGCGGGTTCAGGAGGACAGAGCTGGGCCTTAGAGGAACTAATACCCTGGAGAAATCCAAAAGTCACCTCCTGAATGTTATTCAGAGAATCATTCATGGAGTTGGAATCAGAGGTACTGGAAAGTCAGGAAGTGGTGGCAAACAGGAAGAAGGAAAGATGCATTGCACTAGGAGAACTTATGCAAGATGGAAGTCTACTAATAGGGGCTTCTTACAATCTGGATGTAATATTGTACTGCTTATCACTCAACCTTACTGGAAGTTATTCAGAGTGACTTCCCAGTACAGTGCAGCATTTCATATGGAAACCGCAATAAAGTTGTTCATAGTTTACTTTCAATGACTGTCTGCGTGTTCTATTTGGTTGGGGAAAAAAGGGGGTAATGGAACAAGCTCCAGGGTAGAACGAACTTCCAGCCGCTCCTACGGGAGTAGAGCGTGACATAAAGAATATCCTCCGTGCAATACTTCAATGGGTGGCACGTGTAGACAGGCCGCAGAAATGGTTGGGCTACAGAGCCTGTGTCTCTATGTGGCAGTCTGTGTTGTAAGGATAACAACAAATGAGCTTGTAGCATGTGGCCCAGGTGTGGTATGGGTTAGGAATTCTTTCAACCAGTCCTTTATGGTAGCGGTGCAAAGCAATTGCCTTTCTGCTGGCCCTTTCTCGCTATCCTACAGCAGATATAGCAGTGCTGATAAAGAAGACTGATCTGTCTGTCTACAGGATTGACTATCCTGCCTCTCAGTACAATCAGTGATCTAGAAATCCTCTCCTTCGCTCTCTGGCTCAATCCGTTCCTGCTTGTGGTCTCCTGGATCGGCCTCTACTCTCCCGCATGTCCTGTCTCTTTCCTAGTCTTCCCCTCTCCTCCCCTTAAGGTTACCAGGCTTTTCTTTTTATAGGCTCTCGTTCCTTTTGCTCACTCATGTGGGATCTGTAGTTCACATCCGGCTTATCTGAATGAAGAAGTCCTGCCTGCAGCATATATGTTCCAACATTCGTAGCATGGCTGTACTAGTTCCTGTGCCAACTAAACTGCAGAGCACTGCCACTTTGTGGCCATTTTATAATCTGCAATCAGTAACAATGCAGTGTGTTACAGATATTTATGGAGCTACAGGTAAGCACATTTTCTGCCAGATGATCCTACTAGAGATGCAGTGTCTTAGTAACTTCTTGTGCACTGAACTGAAATTGTTCTGTTTCAGATGTCGCTTTAATGACTTGGCGCCATCTACAAGCAGTTTAACTCTTCAATTGGACACAGATGTTGAATTCACAATAATTTTACTTCTCACAACTGCTGTACAGAGGATGTTTTTGAAGTCTTTTGAACTGTAAGAACAAAATGACTTTCCAAAACCCTTTATTCTGTGAAGAAATAGAAAAACAATAACACCTGTAAGGCATTTGCATAATGTGCTAGTATGCATCACATATGTTGGAACAAAGCCTTCCAGCGGTGCGCTGTTACCGCTGAGAGGGCTGACATCTTCCCTCGGTCTTTCTTCCGTGTTCACGCGCTCCGGCTATGTGATTGGCCCGGGCTGTGCTGACGTCACTCCTGCGCATGCCCGCGGGAGCCCTCAGATCCGACACGAAGCTCTGAAGGTCCGGCAAGGTATGCCAGACCTTCAGAGTGCATGTGCCGGTGATGTCACAGACTGCATGCAGAGTGAATATCTCCTAAACGGCGCATGTTTAGGAGATATTCATTTTACCTACAGGCACACCTTATTATAGGCTTACCTGTAGGTAAAAATCACAAAGTGGGCTTTTCTACTGCTTTAAATCCCCATTAGATATCAGCATACATCAAAACAATAATAACCTGACACTACAGTTCAATACAAGAACAAACACATAAAGATAGAACAGAGCAGAAATATTAAAGCAATTGTAGTCATCCCCATTCTTTTTTGACCACTTGGCGACCGCCTACCGCAGATATGAGCCAATGGCTCCCGCTGCTGTATCTGTTCCAACAAGGAGGGAGAGAGCTGAGAGAGCCTCTGCTCTCTCATACACATCGCTAGATTGAGATTGGGCTCAGGTAAGTATTTGGGGGGGGGGGGAAGCTGCATGCAGAATGTTGTTTACCTTAATGCATAGAATGCATTAGACATTTCTCAAATACCTTCTGTACACTGGAAAAGTATGCATCCCTATGCAATGGAGATGAGGAATGGAGTAGGGGTTAGTAGTCTAATTCAGGAGAGACCGCCATGGCTCACTCCATAGATACAGTGGTGTGAATGAACATAGCCACCAGTAGTGTGCCTAAGTTAATTGCTGCCTGAGGTACCCGTTTTTTTTCACCCCCAACCCTACTTCTTCTCCCCCCAGAAAGATTCAAAGCTGGACTATTTCTTGCAGGTGTCTCCTCCGCCCACCCACAATTCACAAAACAAGAAGCAGAAATGAAGATCAAAGCATCTTTTATGATCCTGCTATAATGTGTCCCATGGGCACTCCTGATGCCACTCTATTTTTGCCATCCCATTTGTCCATTTTTTTCCCCCCTGGTAGCCATCCTAGGACAGGGAGTGTGTTATCCACAGGCCTACCCAGTTAAAATAAAAGGGGAAAAAACCTGGGAAATGAAACTCATGCACCACTACATCAAGTCCTGTGATTGAGAGCTTGTCCCACACCCTCCCTTCATTGACGCATCACTATATGTAATAAGAAATAAACAAACTTTATTGTATGACTCAGAACTCACAATGAAACCAGACAGTTCTCTGATGGCTAAGGTTGGCCGTGAATTGGCAAATCGTTTTCAGTCAGTGAGCTGGGACATACTCCAAATGCCATAACCCCCCCCCCCCCCCATCCCCCCACAACCCATCACAACAAGAGCTTTCCACCCATCCACAGTTAACCTCTTGTTTGGCAAAACCTAGTTAGAAAGAACATTGTGTGCTGTGGTTCCAACCACTGGCTGCAAGGCCACTACAGCAATGCAAGAAGATCGAAGCGGGTGAAAGAGGCCAGCAGGGTGGTGATCATAGCCTCCAAGGCACATCACAGTACTCTGCTTCAGTACTCATCAAAGCACTCAGCCTTGATGCAAGTGGGCTGGCTTTAAAGTGTAGTTACCTCACTGACCTCCATAGCTGCAGAAACTGTGGAGAAATTCATCCTCAAAGTTAAAAATAGCAGCAATGGAGTCCTTCAAATGAGGTATCAGCACCCTGCCCTCTCCTCTTCCTGTGTATCTGCTCTGTGTTTACATTAGAAATTAGAAGTCTGGCAGGCTGCCAAGTAACTATCGGGCGGAGGAGCAGAGTGGAAGTAATAATACACCTTTTTGCGTTTTTTTTTTAATGTTAAAAGAAGAGGTCCAGTGTAACTTAAAAAAAAAGGAAATGGGCTTTTTGCTTGAAAATCTCCCTTTCCAGGATCTTCTAGCTGCTCCCCTCAGCCTCCTTTAGCTAGCCAGCTGCTAAGGAAACGTTCATGCATGTGTGCCTCCAGTCAGGATCGTAGATGAGCTGTGTGTGTCCATAGACCCAACAGCACCCAGAAAGCCATGCCCCTTCTTCCTCCTCCCAGCAAGTTGAATGACAGCAGCAGCAGACTTTTGCTCCTCCTACCCTCAGCGCATTGGTATCTAGAGCTGGCGATCACAAAGAACGAAAAAAGTAAGTGTTTGGGGACAGGGGGCTTACAAATGCACTGGCATTTTTTTTCTTAGAGCAGAACTAAACCCTCCTATCCATTACAGCCAAGAAAGCTGCAATGTTAGCCTCTGTCTGATCATGTGAGCAGTTATGGCAACAGCCATTGACAGGCTTGACAGTTCGGTTGAGGGCACAAGCAAATGTGACAGTTATTCATGGCATGCCTTGACTGTAACGGTTTTGGGAAACTGGTAAATTTATGGGTTTAGTTTTGCTTTAATGCTGTGAATAGGGATACCCATACTCGTCAGGATGGGCCAGGAGTTGGCCAAATTAAGTCCAAAAGGGACATGGACAGCAATAAAAATGGTGAGGGATCATATTCTATCCCATTTCATACAAGCTTTTGAGGGAACATATCACTTTACCCATTGACTACAAAGTGATAGGTTCTCTGAAAGTATAACTAAAGCAAAACTTTTCTATTAGTTTTGGATACAGTGGAGAGGGATTAGAACACTGTTCAGGTTTTTATTGCTGTCTGTTCCCTTCATTAGGGGGATCCACCCCCTCCAATTGTCCTGTTTACCTTTGATACCAAGAGTGGAAGAAAATCCCAAATTTAGGGTTTTACAAAAACACTTTTAGGCATGTGCAGTATATTGCAGGTGATAGTAAACCACAGCGGCAATGCAGAGGGAGAAAAAGTCAAGAGGAATGTGGTTCCTCTAGGGTTTCCTGGGTCACTGGGGCAGCAATCCAATTGAATGCTGACTGCCCTTGTGACTCCGGTGGCCATCTTGGGTCAGGTAGAGTCTATTTAAGACTCTGGGTCCTGAGTTTGGCACACATTTAGCATGTGGGTAGTGTAGGAACAGGTCACCCCTCTGTCAGGAACAGTAATAGCAGCAAGGAAAGTGTCAGGTCACCTGAGACCAGGTGACAGATGCACTCTGTGGGAGTCAGGAGTGCACCGCTAAGGTAGTGGACCCTAGGACTGACTGCTGCAGATTGAACCCTGGGAGGTTCAGGAAGCAGGTCTACTGGATCACTAACACAGATCCCATTGGGAGCTAGAGCATAGATTCCCCAGGGAGGGGAGTCTAAGAGCCAGCAGGTGTTCACTAGAGCCTCTTGTGGTGAGGATGGACTGCGCTGCAGTCTGGCTCCAGGTCGCGGCCCCCCCGGGTCTCACAGCTCACGCTCACGATAGACTACAGGAGAAGAGGAAGGAGGCAGCAGGCTGGAACAACAAGGATAGAAAGGGCAAAGCCAAATGTCGGGGCGACTAGCAGACAAAGATAAACATAACACGCCAAAGGTCAGGGTCACAAGCAGACAGGGATAGTCGAGAACAGGCCAAGGTCGGTAGCTGGAATCAGATGTAGGAAACACAAAGTTAACACGAAAGCTAACACACAATGGTTGATCAGCAAGGTTGGCTGGCAATGCCCAGGTTAATATAGTGTTCCTAATTAGAGACCGGGTTGGAGCTATGCTGAGGGAAGATTATTTAAACAGTCAGGTAAGGGTGGCTGGCCTCTAAAGGTGAACACAGAAGGAAAGGTGAGCTGACAGACATACATTACTGCATAACCATGACAAAAAGATTCCAGTTGAGTAGACTAAGGATTCGCCACTTCTCCTGGAAACCTCCATGCTTGGGCTTGACCCAGCCAGGCCACATTCCGCCCCTCAAAACAGACACTGTCAGTTCGACTGAGACCTGCTCTGCTACAATCAGCTGTTTATCTGTGAGTGTTCCCGGGCCTTCCACCGGGCTTGTACAGTGCTTTATTTTGGCTACAATACAATTTCTTTCTATTCCATCTGAACTGTGCATGAGATACTGTTGCTGCACCATGATGCACCCTTTCCACACACTAATAGAGGGGAAATCCTCTAATGTGGTCACTAGTTCTGGTGACACCCCGAGATTTCCCCTCACTTCTTGATTCAGCTATGGAACAGGATATGAATATAAATCTCCTCAATGAAAACAGATGGCAAAAAAAAAACGCTTTTGGTTCGACTTTAAAAGCTAACCTCCCTAACCTGCCTTAAGAGCAAGCTGGAATACCACTGTGTACCGGCTTTGGCTTTCCAGTTGGGTTCTACTTTAGAAAACAAAGCAACGGCAAAGGAAAAACAGATAACTCTAAAGCGGGGGAGTGAAGAACAACAAAACACAGTACTGCGTTGCTCCAGAGTCCTCTTTGGCCATATTTGTACAAATATTATGCCAGATTACAGGGAGTCGTTGTTCACATAATTGAAGAAAAGATGAACTGAGCCAAAGTTTACTGGCAAAGAGAAGTGCGTTTAACGAGATCCTGGACTGCTAGTCTAACCTTTTATTTTAAAACAGATGTGCTTTAAGCTCCAGCACCAATAGCCCAGATTTATCGAATAGCAAATCGGTAAACATCCTACTATAAAGGAAAACTCCACTTCTAATCTTGTTTTTCATGTACGTGTTGCTTCCCATATTTTTCTAAATAGGATTGCTTAAGGCTTCCAGTATTTGAAAAGGTTCTCCTACCTTTTCTATAAGGTGTGCTACAGGTCTATCCTACCACCAAAGTATTAGAAATGCATTACGTACAGCAAAAAAAATATTTCTGTAACTACCAAGTGTACATACCTTCAGTGACAGTTACAGTGGACCTAAACTCAAAAAGTGAAAACTTGCTAACCTATAGGGCAGGGGTCTCAAACTACCGACCCACGGGCAATTTACGGCCCATAGGGCCGGTTACAAATGGCCCGCAGGCAGGGCCGATCCCAGGCGGGTGTGACATGTGGCAGTACACAGCGGCTGGGAGCTTTCTCTCTCCGTCTCCTCTCCCATGCATGCTGCTGCAGCCCAGCACGCACAACACTGGGAGGATCTGCCCATCGCCCCACCCACCTAGTTCTATCGAGAAGTGCCCGCTATCGAATAGTGCCCGGGATGAACTGCACATGCGCCCTACGTAATACCACAACAGCTGATTTTACGATCAGCTGTTGTGTTGGCGAGACGGCGCCTGCACACAATAGCCGACTGAAGATATTTTTCAGTCAGATTGTGCCGAGGCACGTTCATGTAGGTGAAGGGTGGAATTTAACATGAAGGGGGCGGATGTTTTCATTGATGGTCAGTGCTGATCTAACATGAAGGGGGTGGATGTTTTCAAGGATTGGCACTGCTGCAAAGATGGGGGCAGAATTTTAAACGTTTAGCTAGCTAAATAGGCTCTCCAGGAAGACTAGCAGATTTGTTTGGGCATCGTTAAAAATTCCGTCCCCATCTTTGCAGCACTGGCCATCATTGAAAGCATCCGCGCCCTTCATGTTAAATTCCGCCCCTCACCTACATGAACACTCCTTGGCAGCGCAAGGCACAATCTGACTGAAAAATGTATTCAGTCAGCTATTGTGTGTCTCGCCAACACAACAGCTGATCGTAAAATCAGCTGTTGTGCTATTACATACGGCGCATGCGCAGTTCTTCCCGGGTACTATTCGATAGTGGGCACTTCTCGACAGAACACCGGCCCCGGATCCAGGGTCCTGCTGCCACCTCAGGGCGGAAGATTGTGGCGTTCTCAGGGTGCCCTGCCACTAGGCCTGTGATGAAGCCAGGACCTGACAGAAGGAGAGGACTCGGGAGGCAGAAGATCAGGCCACCAGCTGACTGCCAGGAGGAGAGGTAAGTGAGCCATCATACTAAGTCCTTAGTTGCATGACTGGGTTTGAAATTTGTGAAGAGGCGGTGTTTGTGTGACCTGTGTAGGGGGGATAATATTTGTGGAGTGTAAGGGGGGGTGTATTTGTGAAGTGGAGTGTGGGGGGGTATTTGTATGAAGTGGAGTTATTGGGGTATTTGTGGAGTGTAGGGGGTAATGCTGGGTGTTAATATTGCGTCCGCTGACACCAGTGCTGGAGGAAAAGAAAGTTTGCATGTGGCCCTCATTGGATGTGAAAATTTGTCCTGTGGCGCTCAGGTAATTTGAGTTTGAGACCCCTGCTATAGGGAATACAGTACGAGGTGTGTCTAAAAAGTTTGGTGAATGATATCAGAAAACAAACAAAACAGAAGATACAAACAAATTACCTTTCATTGGCCTTCAAAATAATCGCCATCCTTAACAACACACTTTTGACAATGTTCATAAAGCTTCTTGAAACTGTCAGCAAAGGCCTCTTTAAAAACTACTGTCACACATTCTTGGATTGCTGTCACATTCACAAAACCTGCACCTTTCATGACGCTCTTCAGGCGGGGAAACAGAAAGAAGTCAGCAGGGTCACGGGGAAGACCATTTCATCGATTGCCGCTTGTATTCCGGATGGAGCTGGTCCCACCAGGTCTCATCCCCTGTGATGATGGTTTGCAGAAAGGATGGATCCTGGTCATACATAGTAATGAAGTCTCCGGAGGTTTCCATCCATTTTGCTTTCTGCTCATCTGTAAGCTAGAGCGGCACAAACCCGGAACAGATCTTCCGCTTACCGCTTGCTGACGATGGTGTGCACCGTGTCCTTGCTAATGCCCAAGTCAGTCGCTGATCTCATGCCAGCATTTGTCATACTTGCTCAATAACGTCTGGGGTTCTGCTTGTCGATGGCTGACCCGAACGTGGCTCATCCTTAGTCATTTCCTTCCCGTTGCAAAAGCATTTGAACCCATTGCAAACATAATTTCTGCTCACAGCTTCCGTCCCGTACCCTTGCACCAACATTACATGCGTCTCCATCAACGTTTTCCCCAATTTGTAGCAGAACTTAATGTTCACGTCTTGTCCCATTGTACTGTGACCCTACCTCTCACACTGACTATGGTCGACTGCCCGCAGCGAGTTTACCCTGACGGTCACATGTACTCCACACTAGGTGGGGCTTCTCAAGTGTCTCTAGATAGCTATGTGCATGTGCGCACACTTGGCCCTTGTTGCTATTGAGATATCGGACCATTCACTGAACTTTTTACACACATCTCATATGCTAATTGTGCAATGCAGTCCCCCGAAAGATTTACTTTGCATGTGTTGCTCCCGAAATTAGCAATGTACTTCCTGTATAAAAACAAACGGCACCCATGCTGATAAATTTGTGTCTGATTGTGAATCACTCGTATAAAGAATGGTGCAGCTGCTGCCACAAACAACTATATGTTGCAACTAAAAACAAACAAATGTAAACAGTGCTCACACCAAGATATGCAATATAAAGCAAAAACCCATTCAAAGTCCCATAATAAAATGTATATCTCACATGCATGACAAACATGCAATAAAATGTGCTTCACTTCATCACGTGCCAATATATGCCGCATTCACCAGATTTAGTTGACTACTTGTTTTCACAAGAAAGTCAAAACACGCATGTTGTAGTCTACACCTCCAAAGATGGGAACAGTTTCCATTACTTTACAGGAACCCTATGCAATCGATCAGTGAAATAGCCAAGGGAGCCGCTGGCCTCCCATAGTGAAATACCGTTTATTTAAAGCATAAAACAAGATAAAATTGCACTTACAATATGTTAAAATGGACCAGGCATTCAAATTAATGTACCAGGAAGCACTAGTGGCATTACAGCGTTTGTGCCACTAGACCAAAAGTGACGTAAACGGAAGTCCCACCCAACATGTTTTGTTAGGCAGGACTGATCCTGCCCAATGTGTTTTGTCTTTCACATGCGACATCCTCAGGAGCCTGCCCATACACAGTTTGAATCTCAGCCGGTTCCTGTTGAACCATGTATAGCCTGCCTATACCTCTCCAACAGGGACACTGATAACAATAAACCAAATCGGCTGTTGATTAGATTTATGCAGATTATCGCACTGGATAAGCCCTGATGAAGGGATGATTGTGCCGTACAGGAATAAAATCGTATCTGGATCTTTGAATAGTGGTGTTGCACTTCATTTGTTATTTTCGTTGTATTGCACTACAAACCAAGGAAACCTTGGTGACTCCCCGGGTGTAATGCCTGCCTACTCAGTAACCATCCAGACCTTTGTCTTACTTTGACTAGATTACTCTCTTGTCTGCTGCCCATACTGGATTACTCTTGTCTGCTGCCTGTCCTCACCCTTGGCTAACTTTTACTAGATTGATCTCTTGTCTGTTACCTGTCCTTACCCTTGACTAACATTAAGGCTCGGTTCACATATAAGCCATCTGCGGCTCACAGCAGGGGTCCGGTGCTTCCTGGTTCACCATTTCAGGTCCGATTTCAGCCCGAATTTTGGGCTGAATTCGGACCTGAAACTGACCAAAAGACGCACATCATTTTTCTGCAAAATGCACCAGATGCATAAGGAGATATGTGAACCGGCTCCATAGAGAGCCTGTCAAAATCTCCTGCTATTGCAAATCGAATGCAGGGATCCCGCATCCAATTCGCAATGGTGTGAACCCAGCCTAATGGATTTCTCTTTTGTCTGCTGCTGTTTATCTTGACCATTGACTAACATTTTCTTGATTACTCCCTTATCTTCTGACCTTCCCGACCCTTGACTAACGTTTACTGGATTACTCACTTGTCTGCTGCTCATCCTGATACCTACTTATTCTGCTTGGAGCTGTTTCCACAGCTGAACTGCCACCTACCACTGCCTTACAATGTTTTTTCCGTGGGCTCATTAGCAACCCCCACATCCAGAGTACATAGTTTAAGACCTGGGGGTATTTAAGTACCGGAATGCACACCAAGGAAAGGAAGCTGCTAGAGGTGAAGTGCCTCGTCACTATATACTTGGACCAGAATGTTTGCATTCATGGCCCATTGGTCCATAGGTATCCATAAAAAAGTAAAAGAAAATGTAAGTAAAAAGATGAGGATAGCTTTATCATTGTTCCGTGCTCTTAGAGCCCCTAAAGTCAACCCATCTGTTCGAAGATGATGTCATGGGACATTAAAGCTTCCTTTAAGAAAAGTTACATATCCATCCCTCAAACCGTCATGGAAAAACAAACTCACCTGGAAGTAAGTCACTGCACGCAAACCTCTACCAGGATATCAGTAATTTTCTTCAAAGCAATGTTGGCTTTTCAATTTCCCTACGAGGAAATCAGAAGAAAAATAATCAGACTTCATTTACCATCATTGAAAAAGCAAAATAAAACAAGTGGTCAGAAAATAACAGCTTTTGTGGTGGCAACAGATCAAAATTGTTTGTTAAATTACCACAAAGCTTGAAATTCTTTTATGCTGTTTCAGCAGGAAGTGCGACAAAGCAGTGATGTGGCCTCCTTTGTTTCTTCTCTACCCCATATTCTTCATCGTTTTCCTGCCAGAGTTCTACACCTCCGCTCCATGCCACAAACTAATATATTCCTCTTTAAAGGGAATATTTTATTTCTCCATTTTACTGGAATAGGCGTAAAAGAATTTTCTTTCTGTTGAACTTTTCTTTGTTCCTCTGAAACATCTAAGCTGGTCATAGATGGGAAGATGTTTCCAACTGCCGTGCACCAGTGCTCATTGCCACAGTGGACCAAGGCAGCAATAGCCTTTTAGATGATGTACAGTATATGGACTAAATTTGTGGATACCTAAACATCACATATACACTATATAGCCAAAAGTATAGAGACATCCCTCCAAATTGTTCAGTTTAGATGTTTTCACCAAAGATACTCTAAAATACTAAATCACACAAAGACATTTTTGGCAATTGTAGACTTCCAACTCTGTGGAAAATAATTGGGGAAGACCTTTTTCTGTTCCAACATGACTGTCTCTGTGCAAAAAGCCAGCTTCATAAAGATATGATTAGATGCGTTTGGAGTGGAGAACATGAGTGGTCTGTACAAAGTCTTGGCATCAATTCTCCTGAACATTTTTGGGACGAACTGCAATGCCGAAAGGAGGGTCAGTGTTCTGTCAAAATAGCCAACACGTCAGATAATCCCAACTACTTAATTTCAGGTTTGTTTAAATCATCAGTAATTGGAGATTTTGAGGAATTGCTGTTTGGACACAACACCGGCAGTCCAGTGCACGATATTATGAGCGGAGATTGTTACTCCGCTCTAATACTAGCCAACAAAATGGCTGCCTCCGAAGGCGGCGACAACTTTGTCCTCGTTAGCCGTTGTGCTGTCAAAACAGCTAAATCTTCCTGTACCGGACTGTATTTGGTTTCCGGCGTTGTGTCCAAACAGCAATTTGTCAAAATCTCCAATTACTGATGGTTTAAAGAAACTGGAAATGACGTGGTTGGAGTTTCTGACCAGTTGGCTAATTTGACAGAACACCGGGTCTTTTTGTCTAACATTGGTACCTGACCTTACAAATGTTCCTTTGGCTGAGTGGGCAACCACAGACACCCAAAAATATTTTGGAGGGCCTCTTCAGAAGAGTGCATGTTGTCAAAGGCGCAGAATGGGTTCTCCAACCAGTTTATTTAAGTGAGGTCAGGTGTCCATAAACGTTTGACCATCTACTGTAACTTCAATATTATCAATATAGTAGTTTAATGTGTATCTTGATAATATTTCCTTCTTGGTGTTATGCCCATTATTTAGGAATGGGATGTAAAAAAAACTCATATAGGTGTGATGGTCAGGTGTCCACAAACATTTGGCTGTCTACCATACCTTCAACATTTTGTATGTATTTGTACGATAATGCCTTTACATACACTCTCATTATATTATTTTGAGATGTCTATGCAAACCCATGTTTATTCAATATATTTTCCTATGAGATACTTTTGAAAATCTTTGGGGTTTATATACTTACCTGCAGTTGTATAACATAATGACAATAGATTGTTTTTAGCTCATGGATACTAGTGCGGGACACTTTTATTTGTTTATGTTGTGTCCCTATGTTGTGGCCCGTAAACAAGTATTGTGGAAGTTCCTGCCTGATGTCCATGCAGATTTTTTAAGCAAAGTTCTTTTTATCTGGATATTTGTTTTATGTGTTTCTCTGCCAGTCCATCTGCGTCTTCCTTTGGCACTTCCGTTGATGTGGAGATTTTTTCCCTTCTCTACATGAACTTACATTGGTGTGGTGAAAGCTTTATTCTCCAGCCATCTACTTACTATGAAGGCGAATCCATCCATCCTCTGTGGATCCGAGTGCCATCTTCTTTCCACGGTTGCCCACGGTCGCCTCAGAAGGAATTATTGGAATTCAAGACTAACTCCTCCCAGCAAGCATCTTTTGGATCGGTGGATCCACAAGCCTGAATGACACAGCCGTATGGTGAATGTGTCCACCTTTTCCGGTAAGCGTATTTACCCCTTCCATTCTCATATGGATTCCCAGCACATGAAGACCACTTTTGCGATTTAAGAATACTATCCACATATGTTCCTACTTTTTGTCACTAGAAGTACCACGTTGTTTATGTTGATGAACTTATATTTTTTATTCTGGACATTACTTTCAGTCATTGAAGTTTGTTTCTTCACTTTTCCCAATGTGGTCTTTAATTATTGTCACGTTGAAGGATCTGTTGCCACACATATGTTACTAGTATATATCGTGCTGGTCAACTCCTCTGTTTGTATTTTATTTAGTGCTGAATTTATTTTTCCACTTCTTTTGCACTGTCACTACACTGGTGATGCCGGCTGCTATTTTATTCATATGCCTTTTGTAGTAGCGCAACAATATTTAGTTATTTTTTTGGTTCATACCTTCAACATTATTGAAGGGGGAGATTTACTAAAACTGGAGCACACAGAATGTAGTGCCCTTGTGCATAGTAACCAATCAGCTGCCAGGTTTTATTGTCAAAGCCTAATTGAACACGCTGAAGTTAGAAACTGATTGGCTACTATGCATAGCTGCACCAGACTCTGTGTGCTCCAGTTTTAGTAAATCAACTCCAATGTGTTAGGTGTATCTTGATAATATTTTTTTTTGTTTTAATATAAAAAAAAGTTTTGGATTTACTTTAAAAGTATTGGTATATGGGTGCCTTTAGGATAACAGTTATGTTTAGATACTCATTAATTGAACTTCTTCAGATCCACAATATAGCCGAATGACGGCTGACGTCCTCCTGTGCCCAAGCGGCCTGCGCGCATCCCGCAGGGCGCGCGCGGCACACTCTGTGATCAGCAAGTCTATGAGACTCTCTGGATCACAGATCGGAGCCTTACCACGTGATCAGCTGTCAGCCAATGACAGCTGATCATGGGATGTAAACAGAGCCAGTAATCAGCTATTTTTTCTCCTCGCGCTGACAGCGCGAGGAGAAAAGGAAAAGCCGTTCACCGGCGGCCATGAGAGGGACATCTGTCCCGATCACGGAGAGCTGCCACCAGCTCCTCAGTGCCCACCTGTGCCACCTGCCAGTGCCAAGTAGCAGTAGACAACAGTGCCGCCAACCAATGCCCACCAGTGCCCCCCATCAGTGCCCACAGTGCCACCCATCAGTGCCCACAGTGCCACTTATCAGTGCTCACAATCAGTGCCTCATCAACAGTGCTGCACATCATTGCCACCTATCAGTGCCCATCAGTGTCACCTACCAGTGCCCATCAGTGCCACCTATGAGTGCCACCTATCAGTGCCATCTATCAGTGGTACCTATCAGTGCCCATCAGTGCCACCCATCAGTGCCGCCTTATCTGTGCCTATCAGCCTATCAGTGCCCACCAGTGCAGCCTATCAGTGCCCACCAGTGCTGCCTCATCAGCGCATGTCAGTGAAGGAGAAAAATTACCTGTTTGCAAAATTTTATAACAAACTATGAAACATGATTTTTTTTTCAAAATTTTCCATCTTTTTTGTTTAGCAAAAAATAAAAATCCCAGCTGTGATTAAATACTATCAAAAGAAAGCTCTATTTGTGTGAAAAAAATGATAAAAATTGAATTTGGGTACAGTGTTGTATGACCACACAATTGTCATTCAAAGTGCTTCAGTGCTGAAAGCTGAAAATTGGTCTGGGCAGGAGGGGGGTTTAAGTGCCCAGTAAGCAAGAGGTTAAAGCCTATTTCCAGTTGACCGGCAGCTCAGAGGAATTGTGTTGCCTTCTGGATACCCTTTTTTAAGCTTACTGCAGCACAATGCATCTGCTTTAATTTGAAGAGCAAATGTGGTGCGGTCTCATTCACTTGAACTGGCCACATTAGTTGACAGTACCAGCTGCCAACTGTGACATTTGGTAACATTTTTTCTGGGAAGTAGAGCATTGTGGCCACAGCAGGTGTACCACCAACTTCGCCTAACCCTGTAAAGAAAAAATAGCTATACATACTTTTTCTGAAGCTGATCCGGTCCGGCCTCCAGCGGTTGGATGCTGTGTGCAGGAGACAGCCTATAACGGGTGGGAAATGCCTGGGAAGTGACATCACCCATAGACTTACTATGGAGCACCCACCTCCACAGAGAAGCCACTGCTCACAGCTCAGCGTGGGACCGGACTGGATGCAGAACAGGTTTGTATAGTGATTTTTTGCTTTACAGAATTTAATAGATTAGTCTTACAATGTGGCTGCCAGTAGATTAATGCCCTGTACACACGGTCGGATTTTCCGATGGAAAATGTCCGATCGGAGCGTGTTGTCGGAAATTCCAACCGTGTGTGGGCTCCATCGGACATTTTCCATTGGATTTTCCGACACACAAAGTTGGAGAGCAGGAGATAAAATTTTCCGACAACAAAATCCGTTGTCGAAATTCCGATCGTGTGTACACAAATCCGATGGACAAAGTGCCACGCATGCTCAGAATAAATAAAGAGATGAAAGCTATTGGCCACTGCCCCGTTTATAGTCCCGACGTACGTGTTTTACGTCACCGCGTTTAGAACGTTCGGATTTTCCGACAACTTTGTGTGACCGTGTGTATGCAAGACACGTTTGAGCCAACATCCGTCGGAAAAAATCCTAGGATTTTGTTGTCGGAATGTCCGAACAAAGTCCGACCGTGTGTACGCCCTATTAGAGTTCTTTTTTGGCTGAACTTCTACGTCTAAGATGCATTAATGAGTACAGAGTTGCATTCATTTGTGTCTTTTTAATTGGCCTGAAATTCAGCTTTAAATTGTAATTTCACCTTTACAGAAAAAATGTAAAGGTTAACTAACACCGGACACCCTCCCTGTCCCCTCCAATTCCATTGACAGAGCTGACCAATTGTAAACGTTTTGGTCTGTCCCGAAAACGCTGGCGGAGAAGAGGAAGAAGAGTGGGGATTTCAAAACCCGCTGGGCTGGCTGCAGGGGTGCTGATTGCTCATCAACCCTGGAGGTAAGTACAGCGAGGAGAACACAAACCAGCCAACACATTTCGGAAAGTCAAACTCCCCCTTTATCAGGACCTTGGTTAAAAAAACTTCTAGGGGGCATAATCGCCTAGGATAGGTATTGGATACTGTGAAAGTCACATTACACCCTAATTCTGAGTAATATGAAACTGCAGATGTAGGCCTCGTTCACATTACGGACACACACGTATGAGGGCCGTGTTGGCCCGCACGGGGATGCACAGGTGTTCTGTACATCTTTTCAATGGTAAGCTCTAATGAACGGGGCCCTCTGATTCCTCTTGTATTGAATTGTATTGTACCGTCTACCCTTATTTTGTGCTGCATAAACCATTGGCGCTATATAAATCCTGAATTTAAAAAATCCCTGTGCAGGTAGTGGCATGCATGTCTATTGGGACACAGTGGCTGCATGGACGTAGCCGCTGCTCCCAATTTAACATCCATGTGTGTGCATGGCTCTGAACACAGACAGTGTACATTCGGGGCCAAGCATCTGCATGGCTGTCCAATGGGGAGCAGCCGCTGCATTAGCCACAAGCCCAACCCGAACACTTTAGCGGCGCACAGCAAATATTTTTTTTTGTAGAGCACACTAAAGGATCTATCTATCTATCTATCTATCTATCTATCTATCTATCTATCTATCTATCTATCTATCTATCTATCTATCTATCTATCTATCTATCTATCTATCTATCTATCTATCTATCTATCTATCTATCTATCTATCTATCTATCTATCTATCTATAAAACATATCTATATCTATATATATACATATATAGATATATCTATATATATATTATATGTTTTATATTTATATATATATATATATATATATATATATATATATATATATATATATTTTTTTATATATATATAAATATATATATATATATATATATATATACACTACCGTTCAAAAGTTTGGGGTCACCCAAACAATTTTGTGTTTTCCATGAAAAGTCACACTTATTCACCACCATACGTTGTGAAATGAATAGAACATAGAGTCAAGACATTGACAAGGTTAGAAATAATGATTTGTATTTGAAATAACATTGTTTTTACATCAAACTTTGCTTTCATCAAAGAATCCTCCTTTTGCAGCAATTACAGCATTGCACACCTTTGGCATTCTAGCTGTTAATTTATTGAGGTAAGCTGAAGAAATTGCACCCCACGCTTCTAGAAGCAGCTCCCACAAGTTGGATTGGTTGGATGGGCACTTCTGGCGTACCATACGGTCAAGCTGCTCCCACAACAGCTCAATGGGGTTCAGATCTGGTGACTGTGCTGGCCACTCCATTACCGATAGAATACCAGCTGCCTGCTTCTGCTGTAAATAGTTCTTGCACAATTTGGAGGTGTGTTTAGGGTCATTGTCCTGTTGTAGGATGAAATTGGCTTCAATCAAGCGCTGTCCACTGGGTATGGCATGGCAATGCAAAATGGAGTGATAGCCTTCCTTATTCAGAATCCCTTTTACCCTGTACAAAGCTCCCACCTTACCAGCACCAAAGCAACCCCAGACCATCACATTACCTCCACCATGCTTAACAGATGGCGTCAGGCACTCTTCCAGCATCTTTTCATTTGTTCTGCGTCTCACAAACGTTCTTCTTTGTGATCCAAACACCTCAAACTTGGATTCATCCGTCCACAACACTTTTTTCCAGTCTTCCTCTGTCCAATGTCTGTGTTCTTTTGCCCATCTTAATCTTTTTCTTTTATTGGCCAGTCTCAGATATGGCTTTTTCTTTGCCACTCTGCCCTGAAGCCCAAAATCCCGCAGCCGCCTCTTCACTGTAGATGTTGACACTGGTGTTTTGCGGGTACTATTTAATGAAGATGCCAGTTGGGGACCTGTGAGGCGTCTGTTTCTCAAACTAGAGACTCTAATGTGCTTATCTTCTTGCTTAGTTGTGCAACGCGGCCTCCCACTTCTTTTTCTACTCTGGTTAGAGCCTGTTTGTGCTGTCCTCAGAAGGGAGTAGTACACACCGTTGTAGGAAATCTTCAATTTCTTTGCAATTTCTCGCATGGAATAGCCTTCATTTCTAAGAACAAGAATAGACTGTCGAGTTTCAGATGAAAGTTCTCTTTTTCTGGCCATTTTGAGCGTTTAATTGACCCCACAAATGTGATGCTCCAGAAACTCAATCTGCTCACAGGAAGGTCAGTTTTGTAGCTTCTGGAAGGAGCTAGACTGTTTTTAGATGTGTGAACATGATTGCACAAGGGTTTGCTAATCATCAATTAGCCTTCTGAGCCAATGAGCAAACACATTGTACCATTAGAACACTGGAGTGATAGTTGCTGGAAATGGGCCTCTATACACCTATGTAGATATTGCACCAAAAACTAGACATTTGCAGTTAGAATAGTCATTTACCACATTAGCAATGTATAGAGTATATTTGTTTAAAGTTAGGACTAGTTTAAAGTTAGCTTCATTTAAAAGTACAGTGCTTTTCCTTCAAAAATAAGGACATTTCAATGTGACCCCAAACTTTTGAACGGTAGTGTATATATATATATATATATATATATATATATATATATATATATATATATATATATATATATATATATATACATACATATATAACAGACCTGGGACACCTTTGGGTGCACCAAAGAGAATAGTAATGCAGCGCGCATAGTGCCCCCTCACCCTCCTGTCAAGCCCTATTCCGAGTCACATTCATGTCTGAATAATGTGTCCGGGTTTCAGAGGGACTGAAACCTGGACACATGATTTAAAACCCGCACTGTCCGGGTGAATCCCGGACAGGTGGCAACCCTACATTGCATCCCAACTGATGTGAATGGGACTGCCTGCACGGGGATGCACAGAACAGCCCTCGCATGGGTGTATGCTGTGGTTCATCCATGTGAACAAGGCATTAAGCAACTCAAGATTAAGGTATTCTGTTATTTTCAAGCCATCAAATCATTATCCCTGTTGTATTTGCCATCTTAAAAGGCCCACCATGTTTTTCAACAAGAGCCCTGAGGAAGGCACGTTTTTATTGCTGTCTGTGTCCCCCCGTTGAGAATCTTCACCCCTCTAATTGTACTGGTGACCACTGTCAACGAAAAATTTAAAAAATCCAAAATTTTACAGTTGTCCCCACAACAGGAGATAATGAAAAATCTTCCAATGGGGACATCTGTTCTATCAACTGTCTGAGAAGGGAATTCCACTCATCTAACTTCCTGTTGTGTCTCAGGGACAGGAAATAAAGCAACATTTCCACAATGGTACACAGTCAGCAAAAAATAATCTAATATAGGGTTTAAACCCTTCCCTACTATACAGTATATAGGTAGAAAAAAAGTAGGCTAACCATACACTGTACTATATCGTAGTAAAGTTTATTTGAAAATAGTTTCTAATAGGACTGCCAGCTTACACTTTGCTCAATGTGATGTATTCTTTTTTTTTTTCTAGATTTCTTGAAATAATGGATTAATGTGCCTTATATTGCTTTCCTTATACTTCTTCCTTTCACACAGCCTTGGCTAGCCTCGTGAATAGTCCAGATTTATGCCAAGAAAGGATCACAGCTGCTAATTTTATAGTCTGATTGTATTTCGGGTTTCCGCTAAACCTGTCACAGTTCTGGGGCATTGAAACCCAATGACTGGGAAACAGTGGGAGTTTAGTGTGGTCTTCATAGAACCCATCTAATTTACCGCTGTCTGCAGTTCACACACCGGACAATAATGGGATGTACAAAGTCTCAGTAGTCAGTAGTGTTAGGTCATGCAGGGATGGGATGGTCAGATAGGATTACACTTTAAAGGATCGCAGTAGGAAATTACAGCAAGCAGTGTGATGTGCTAAAGGGATTAAATTGGGTCTTAAACTTATTTTCTTTCAATATTTCAAATATATATTTATATTAGAGATGTTACTTTGTGTGTCCATACAGTGATGTGCAAACGTTTTAGGCAGGTGTGAAGAAATGCTGTAAAGTAAGAATGCTTTCAAAGATATATATTTTAATTGTTTATTTTTATCAATTTACAAATTGCAAAGTGAGCAAACAGAAGAAAAATCTAAATCTAATCCATATTTGATATGACTACCCTTTGGCTTCACACCAGCATCAATTCTTACACTTGCACAAAAGAAAAATAATAATAAAAATCCCATAAATCTATCCCCTATTTTGTAGACGCTATAACTTTTGCGCAAACCAATCAATATACACTTATTGCGTTTTTTTTTTTACCAAAAATATGTAGAAGAATACATATTGGCCTAAACTGAGGAAGAAATTCATTTTTTGGTGGGATATTTAAAAAGTAAATAATAAAAAAAAAAATAATATATAATATTAAATAATAAAAAAGTAAGTAAGTAAATATTAAAAAGTAAATAATATTGGTGTTTTTTTTTCTAAATTGTTGGTTATTTTTTTGTTTATAGCGCAAAAAATAAAAACTGCAGAGGTGATCAAACACCACCAAAGGAAAGCTCTATTTGTGGGGAAAAAAGGACGTCAATTTTATTTGGGTACAGCGTCGCACGTATCGCAAAAAAATGGCCTGCTCATTAAGGGGGAAAATCTTCCGGTCTGTAAGCGGTTAAAGGAGAATAAATCTATTTAATAGGTTATGTGCACATACTCTTGTGTTCAGTAAAACCCTTATTTGGGTTTGTAATGCCCTTACCCATACAGTCACTTCTAATGTCTTTTTGGTAGCTTTTTGTAGTCCAGGCTATAGATCACTTCTGGCAGGCAGTGGATCTGAGAATACGTGGGATAAATCTGTATGAGGGTCAAACCTTGCTTCAAGAGCAATCACTAGCAGTTATATTAAAGCTGAATTCCATGTAAATGGCTAAATTCACAGATGAAATACATATAAAGGAAGATGTTTTACCCGCAAAAGGAATAGCACTTTTGTCCATCCAGTGCTAAGATTTACACAGCTCTGCTGCACAGCACGGATCTGTCCATCAGGTTATAAGAGCTGATTGTTTAATGCTGTAATTCAGTAATACCTAAAGGTCTTACTTCACCCCCAACCCTATGCCTTCACAGTAAAAGGAGAAACAGCAGACTGATGAGCTTATGTTTATGTCACTCTGCTTTCTCCTCCTATAAGCATTCTCATTGCAGGGCTAACGTCTGGTTCCTTGAACTGTTTCTCCCACCCCCAGTCTGAGCTCTGCTATACAGGAACTGCAAGAGGCTAATACCAGGTCAAATGCAGGTACCTAAACTGCTTGCATTAAAAAATACATTTAGGGATGTATTAACCACTTGAGCTCTGGAAGATTTAACCCTTCCTGACCAGGTCATTTTTTGCAATACGGCACTGTGTTACTTTAACTGACAATTGCGCGGTCGTGCGACACTTTTTTCCCCACATATAGAGCTTTCTTTTGGTGGTATTTGATCACCACTGCAGTTTTTATTTTTTGCTCTATAAACAAAAAAAGGCAGACAATTTGAAAAAAAAAAAAAAAAACAATATTTCTTACTTTCTGCTATAAAACACACCCAATAAAAAATGTAAAAACTCAAATTTCTTCATCAGTTTAGGCCAATATGTATTTTGCTACATAGTTTTGTCAAAAAAAAATCCCGATAAATGTATATTGATTGGTTATAAAAGTTATAGCATCTACAAACTATGGGATATTCATTTATTTTATTTTACTAGCAATGGCGACGATCAGCTACTTATAGTGGGACTGTAATATTGCAGCGGACAAATCGGACACCTAACTGACACTTTTGATACTTTTTGGGGACCAGTGACGCTAATACAGTGATCAGTGCTAAAAAATATGCACTGTCACTGTACTAATGAAAATGGCCGTGAAGGGGTTAACATCAGGGGCGATCAAAGGGTTAAATGTATGCCTAGGTTGTGCTTACTCACGGGGGGGAGATGCTTTGACTTCTGCTATGCAGAAACACAAGATCAAAGCCTTCCCTGCTGACAGAACGACAGTCTGCCTTGTTTACATAGGCAGACTGCCATTCTGCTTGTGTCCCGAGCGATCGGCGGGCCCTGCCACAGTAAATGTACGTGGGGCGGTTGCGAAGTGGTTAATGAATACAGAGTGACTTTAATTTGTTTCTTTTTATCTGCCTGGTGTTTGGCTTTACTTTGCAGCTATTATATCTGCCCAGGGTTTAGCTTTACATTGAACACCGTACTTTTATTAAGTCTTGGACAGAACGGGGACACATTAGAACCTTTGCAACAGGAAAACAGACAAAAACAGAAGCACTTTTACTAAAAGAGTATGAAAGGGGTAGAACCTCTGTCAGATTAGATTTGCTGCCTTTCCCCCTTGGAGAGATTTCTTCCATGTACATATATAAATATAAACTATACCTAGAACCAAGGTTTTTTTAAAGATTAATTGGATTCTATGATTTAAAGTGTTTTTAAAACTTTTTTTTTTTAATAACAAAGGAGTTTATAGTTACCTGTTTTGTGCAATTCCATTGCACAGATTGTCCCCGAACCTCCTCTTCTTAGGTCCCCCGCCAGCACTCCTGGCTCCTCCCCTCCGGCAAGTGCCCCCATAGAAAGCTACTTTCTATGTAGGCACTCATGCAAGCTCCATCAGAGCCACACTGTCTGCGTCTATTGACCAGTGTTGCCAACCTACCAGATTGAAATTCACTGACACAACCCCCAATATTTACTGGCACAGCCAAGTTTTTACTGGCATTTCCAAAAGTTAGTTTTAAGTGCAAATTAGAGTATTTAGGCTACAAACAAGTACAATATGCAATTAGCAATATGATTTAAGGTAGATAATAAGGCAAAAAACATATTTCTTTTATTTTTGATATAGTAAGTTAGTAGCTCAGGGACCGGCCTCAGGAGGGCAAGAAATTAGAATGGGCGCACTCACACATAAAATTGACTCTCTCACAGTGACACTGACAGCCGTGTGCAGCAGCACAGATGATGATGACACATCACTGACACAACACGTTCCCTCCTGAGTCACAGTGACAGTCTCTCTCCAAGCCAAGTGGTCCCTCCAGTCCAAACAGCACTGACAGTCCCAGCCTGCCTTGCTCCCATACCGCAGACCCGCACACGAGGCTCTGGCCGCTCTGCTCGGCTCCATTGCACCATGACATCACACAACATGCTCAGGCACCGCTGCCGCCAGATCACACTGTAGCAATTACTCAGATGGTCCCAGCCGGCTCCGGACCAAGCCGAGCGTCACAGCCATATTTTTTACTGGCAACCTATTACTTTTACTGGCATTTACTGGCAGGAGAAAATTGCCTGTTTTTTACTGGCTGCCAGTAAACATACTGACGGTTGGCAACACTGCTATTGACATAGACATTGAATCTCAGAGTGCCCTCTGTATGTATATATAAAGTATATTTATATTTACAGTATATAACACCGGAGAGGTACCTCTAACTATTAGTAGCTCAGTTCGGTGTCCCTGTGGTGCAATTGGTAAGTACATGGCTCCTGAATTGCAATCTTCAGTTAGCTAAATAGTGGGGCCCAGTCTTTAAGGTGGTGCATATAAATAAAATCCCTTTATAACTCTGCATGCAGTGATATAGTGTATGAAAATGACTGCGCTATCAAAGAAGGCGGATAGCTGCTGGCACTACAACATGACAAGTTGTGAAAGGATGTATATAGAAAAGTGCATGTAGGCAAATATTAACGCAACTAGTGTCTGAATGCAAAAAATGAAATTAATAAAAATACTTAATAACGTGCAGATGAAAAGGACATCAACACAGTAAATACATAAAAGATAATAAAGTGCATAGGTGCTAAAAAATTAACATTCACTAATTGACCACAATGAACTGGGTGATCCCAAGTAGAATATGATGAAAAGGAACAAGTCCATAAACATCCGTGTTGGGATGAACTCACAACGCACTGAATAAGTGTGAGGGAGTAAAAAGGTAGTCTATGCAAATGGTGATGACCGCGGTTTGAGATCCTCTTTCCATTCCATGCCTGTCTGACTCTCCACCGCTGCCGTGTGTGTCCACACTTTCCGGTAAGACGTATCTACCCCTTCCCTTGGGTGGTGGATGCACAGTCCCGGGTGTCTTTCTTCTACAGACGGTTGCAAACCATCATTATCATTTGCATAGACTACCTTTCAACACGGATGTTTATGGACTTGTTCCTTTTCATTATATTCTGCTTGGGATCACCCAGTTCATTGTGGTTAATTAGTGAATGTTAATTGTTTAGCACCTATGCACTTTATTATCTTTTATGTATTTACTGTGTTGATGTCCTTTTCATATGCACTTTATTGAGTATTTTTATTCATGTCAGTTTTTGCATTCAGACACTAGTGTTCATTCACTCATCATTGACATTATTGCATTTGTATTTGCTTACATGCACAATTTATTTAGCGCTGCACTTTTCTATATACATGTAGTGATTTAGGGCTACTAGATGAACGGTGAATCCCTTTCTTACTCAGGCTGCTCAGCAGCAAGCGGCTCCTTTCCAGACACAGCGAACTCCGATCTGGATGCTTAGCTGTCAGCAATCCTAGCTCTGCACTCGGGGTGACTTTGGGTCCTCAGCACATTAGGCCTTAGGCTATAGAAAATGAGTACACACACAGTAGTGGAGATGAGAACTCTGAAGTCCCTTCCAGCGGAAGAGGAAGTTCTCTCTCTCTAAAGTCCAGGAGAAAAACTGCTCCTTCCCCCTCCTGTTAGAAGTCTATATCTGGAGGTTGTAGTCCATTACTCCATTTACAGTGTTTGAAAAAGTATTCATACCCACAATTTGTCATGTTACAACCACAAACGTTAATGTATTTTATTGGAATTGTATGTGATAGACCAACACAAAGTGGCACATAATTGTGAAGTGGAAGGAAAATGATAAATGGTTTTCAAATTTTTTTTACAAATAAATATGTGAAAAGTGTGGCGTGCATTTGTATTCAGCCCCCTTTACTCTGATACCCCTAACTAAAATCTAGTGGAACCAATTGCCTTCAGAAGTCACCTGATTAGTAAATAGAGTCCACCTGTGTGTAATTTAATCTCAGTATAAATACAGCTGGTCTGTGAAGCCCTCAGAGGTTTTTTAGAGAACCTTAGTGAACAAACGGCATCATGAAGGCCAAGGTACACACCAGACAGGTCAGGGATAAAGTTGTGGAGAAGTTTAAAGCAGGGTTAGAGTATAAAAAAAAATCCCAAGCTTTAAACATCTCACGGAGCACTGTTCAATTCACCATTCGAAAATGGAAAGAGTATGGCACAACTGCAAACCTACCAAGATACGACCATCCACCTAAACTGACAGGCCGGGCAAGGAGAGCATTCATCAGAGAAGCAGCCAAGAGGCCCATGGTAACTCTGGAGGAGCTGCAGAGATCCACAGCTCAGGTGGGAGAATATGTCCACAGGACAACTATTAGTTGTCCACTCCATATATCTGGCTTTTATGGAAGATTGGCAAGAAGAAACCATTGTTGAAAGAAAGCCATACGAAGTCCCGTTTGCAGTTTGCGAGAAGCCATGTGGGGGACACAGCAAACATGTGGAAGAAGGTGCTCTGGTCAGATGAGACCAAAATTGAACTTTTTGGCCTAAGAGCAAAATGCTATGTGTGGCGGAAAACTAACACTGCACATCACCCTGAACACACCATCCCCACCGTGAAACATGGTGGTGGCAGCATCATGTTGTGGGGATGCTTTTCTTCAGCAGAGACAGGGAAGCTGGTCAGAGCTGATGGGAAGATGGATGGAGCCAAATACAGACCTAAATTCAATTGAAAATCTGTGGCAAAACTTGCAAGTTGCTGTTCACATATGCTCTCCATCCAATCTGACAGAGCTTGAGCTATTTTGCAAAAAAGAATTGGCAAAAATGTCACTCTCTAGATGTGCAAAGCTGGTAGAGACATCCCCAAAAAGACTTGCAGCTGTAATTGCAGAGAAAGGTGGTTCTACCAAGTATTGACTCGGGGGGGGGGGGGGGGCTTAATACAAATGCAAACCACACTTTTCACATATTTATTTGTAAAAAAAATTAAAAACCATTTATCATTTTCCTTCCACTTCACAATTATGTGCCACTTTGTATTGATCCATCACATAAAATCCCAATAAAATACATTTACGTTTTTGGTTGTAACGTGACAAAATGTCAAGGGGTGTGAATACTTTTTTAAGGCACTGTACTCTCATGGCAAAGTCCTTCCTAGCCTATATCTCCCACAGTTCAATGTAGCCTGCAACGAGTCCTTTCAGTTTCATAAGTCTCACTGGCTCCCCCTGGTGAGTGGAGGCTGAGTGGCATTGACAACCAGCTTAAGAGTCTTGTATCGACACACAAAGCCGCTGCGGCACAGTGTCTTTAATGTTGCTGGGTCTCTGCAGCCAAGTTCCTGACTACACTCACTAACACAGACATAACCAAAACGCCTAATCATTCCTCATTCTAATAAAAAAAATACATATAAAAAAAAAAAGTTTACAGATCAATCTGTTCTCCACAAAATCAAATAAAGCATCAGTTTGTGAAGTATCCAAACCAGAACTGTTTACATTAGATAAGAAGCAATTAAGAAGATACGATCCCCTTGTATAAATACATAAATGGCTCGTAGAGTAAATTTACTGGAAAACTGTTCAATTTAAGATCTCAGCAAAGGGCCCTCTTCACAACTAAAGGGAAACAGATTTTAAGTGGACCTCTCGCTAACTTTACAAATAAATATATTTCTGGCATGTTACAATTAAAAGCCTTTAAAAAAAAAAATCTACTTTTTATCATTAAAAAAGCCGTCTTCTAGCTACAGTCAGGTGATTTTACCTTGACTAAAGCCGGGTAGACACCCTAAAACTGACACCTCCGGGTGGAGCCACCGTACTAACTATGCAAGGTTAGTTCAGTGATTTCCAATGCTGAGCTGTTGTGTTCTAATAGGAGTGTTCTGTCGGGGGGGGGGGGGGCTGTTGTGCCCCCCTCCCCCGAAGGGACACTTCTATTAGCGCTCTCTGCCATTGGCTGAGAGCGCTGATCGGAGCCGGTCGGCTGCTGGTTTTCCAGATTGCAGGTCCCCTTTGGACGGCTTCTGTCAGACAGACCGTCATACGCTGAATGTCGGCCATTTTTTAACCAACCGTTGTCTCCAAACATTCGGCCTGTGTGTACGGGGCTTAAGATAATGCTATCAGAAACATACTCTCCCGCGCCTGCAAAGATGTGAATCTAGCCTTAGTTATCTCTCCCCCAGTAAATAGATTGCAGCATTGTAACCCTGTTGCAAAGTCCCAAAGTGAGAGGCTGCAGCAGGGGCTAATCTGAGTCAGACTCGTGTGAACACAAGCACCAAGTTTAACATGGTGGTATCATCTGAAAAACAGCAATCCTGTCCAAAAAATAGGCACTGTTCCTGACCGATGCTTGAACAAAAATGATTCCATATGTGTGGAGAGAAAAGCAGATAAAGGAATTATCAGGGACTTAAAGTGGTGTTCTGGCCGAAATTATACTTTTTAAATAAAAATACCCCTATAATACACAAGCTTAATGTATTCTAGTAAAGTTAGTCTGTAAACTAAGGTCTGTTTTGTTAGTTTATAGCAGTAGTTTGTTATTTTATAAACTTACAGCAGGCCGTGGCCATTTTAAGTGTGGGCATCTGAAGCCAGACTGTATTTCTTCCTGGATCTCATCCTTGCAGATCTCGCACATGCTCAGTGCAGCACAAGCAGTGTAATAGGTTTCAGGTCAGGTTTCCATAGCAACGGCAGTGTCAGAGGAAGTTGCCACCCCTTCCCAGAAGGCATTGCAAACAGGAAATGATGCGATGGGCCGTGGCCAGGGAGGAGGAAGTGAAAAATGAATACAGCAGATATACAGTAGGTGCTGAGAACATTTTTTTAAAAATATCTAATTCGTTTACAGTGCACAGTTTAGTGAGAGGTGCTAAAGAGTTGTAAAAGTGGGTGGAACTCCACTTTAACATGAAAAAACAATATCAGATTTCGAACATATCTGCCGACACTCCCCTGTGGCCCCAGGTACGATCCCCTTGATCTATTCTTCTCTGAATGCTACTGGTCGCCCCTCTTCCGTTTCCTATAAGTCTAGCTGGTATCGGGATCTCGGCACCTCTATTGGCCCTGAGGATTGGAGCAAGGCCTGATCCGCCATACAAAAATGTTCCTTCAACACGTCCACACTGGAAGCAGCCTACAAGGTACGTTTGAGGCGGTATTGGGTCCTGGCTCGATAAGCAGGCTTGAACCCTTCCCACATTGATAGATGCTTTAGAGGTTGTGGCCAACACGGTGATGTGGTCCACATTTGGTGGTCATGCCCACGCTTAAGAGGATTCTGGCCCTGGGTCTTTGGACTTTTATACACTCTGTTTCACATACCTATCCGTAGGGATGCAAAATTGGCACTATTGCATTGCCTAATTCAGGGCCTATTCTCATATCAACAGAACCTTGCAACTTACCTTTTTATCGCCACTAAACGTGCAATAGCCAAGGCCTGGATGTCACTTTCGATGCCGTTTACATCGGTGAAGACCAACCGGACTACCTTGATGATCAACGAAAAGTTGTCCAGTATCTTACATGACGCCCATGCTAAATTTCTGAAAGTATGGGCTCCTTGGTGGTCATGGGCACTTTGTAATATTTGCAGCTATGATACAAGCCTTCAGAGAGTTTCTCAATCACGAGTGGGTGATTGTCCTATCCAAGAAGAAACAGGGTGGGGACTGTACAATTTGGTGCCAACATCCACCCAGCTGTAAGCCCCCTTACAGCTGTGGCTACATGACCTCCCAAATGATGGTGCCTGGATAGTTCCATGTCTAATACCACTTTGCAAAGTCCACAGCATGTCACCAATTATCCTTTTTACCTGTTTGTAAGGGTGGCATTTTAACCATCACGGTCCCACTGACCACTAATATTAGTGGCATGGTGAATGGACTTACTAAGGTTTCCCCAAGACCTGATATCTTAAGTGTTCCTTTTGAGGTAAGTAAAATTTGAGAAAAGCTGTTTTAAAGGGTTGTTTGCCTTCTTCTGGATCAACTATGGCAGACATTCCCAAGCAGGGTTGAGCTAAAGTGTTCTGAGTTCATATTGAGGGGAGTTCACTGAATCCGTACCTGAACCCTATGGGAATCAATAGAATCCTAATCTGTCAATTCAAAATTGCCCATTTTCTGGGCCAATAGGCAAGGGCACTACCCTGGGAAACATAAAAGCAAAATAAATTAGCGAGCCGCTTTTAGCGCAAGCACGGAAGGCCATTCATTTAAATGTGCTGCTGTGCCACCAGAAAATGCAGGGGAAAGGTCCCTGCACCTTTTCTGAAAACACAGCTCGCATGGTAACTGCAAGTACAGTGCGGTTCCCAGTGCGGGGAAACTATTGCACTGCATTTTTTTTAGGATTTGTTTACCATTTTTAGGATTAATTGTACCCACACACATCTCCTGAGCCACAGTACGTTTTTCTGTGTGGGTTGTTGCAGCTGCAGGAACAGGTGTGGACCCGCAACAGCAACCACCCACACAAGTGTGAACCTAGCCTTAAATAACATGCCTGGAGGGTGCCCTATCCACGCCTGTGAGGGGGTGCATCTCTGTGGTGTACAGAAAGTGCAGCAGCAGCACTCACATTTACAAAGTAAAAAGTATTTTTTACATTCCCTGCAAATTATATTTCTCTGCTAGCTGAAAAAAAAAGTGCACAGACACCTCCAAAGGTTCCCCAAAATAAATAGCAAATCCTATAGCAGGATTGGCACAAAAAAATGCATAGATTTCTAAGCCCCCATCCCAAATGCATGGCTATATTTTGTATTTTCCCAAATTTGGCCAGTGATGTCACCACTATTCCTGCCCCCTTTGCTTACGTATCCAGGGATTCCTGGACATGTAAGTTAATGTGGCAGTGATAATGGCCGTTGCTAGGGACTCTGCTGCTTCCTTAGGAACCATTGACAGCAGGAAGCTGTCATACAGTATGTAGAAGCAGTAGAAATACCACTTCCATATATCACATTTGGCTCACTTTGAACAGGGGGCCGAATGGGCAAAAGTTTTGGCATCTATCCAAATGCCCAAACAGCCACAGATTGGTCTGAACCTACAGTGCCTTGCAAAAGTATTCACCCCCTTTGGCTTTTTACCTATTTTGTTACATTATAGCCTTTAGTTCAATGTTTATTTTAATCTGAATTATATGTGAAGGGTTAAGAACACAATAGTCTAAGTTGGTGAAGTAAAATTAGAAAAATATATACATAAAACTATTTTTCAGAAATAAAAAACAGATAATTGGCATGTGCGTATGTATTCACCCCCTTTGTTATGAAGCCCATAAAAAGCTCTGGTGCAACCAATTACCTTCAGAAGTCACAAGTAGTGAAATGATGTCCACCTGTGTGCAATCTAAGTGTCACGTGATCTGTCATTACATATACACACCTTTCTGAAAGGCCCCAGAGACTGCAACACCTAAGCAAGAGGCACCACTAACCAAACACTGCTATGAAGACCAAGGAACTCTCCAAACAAGTAAGGGACAATGTTGTTGAGAAGTACAATTCAGGGTTAGGTTATAAAAAAATATCCAAATCTTTGATGATCCCTAGGAGCACCATTAAATCTATCATAACCAAATGGAAAGAACATGGCACATCAGCAAACCTGCCAAGAGACGACCGCACACCAAAACTCACGTATTGGGCAAGGAGGGCATTAATCAGAGAGGAGCACAGAGACCTAAGGTAACCCTGGAGGAGCTGCAGAGTTCCACAGCAGAGACTGGAGTATCTGTACATAGGACGACAATAAGCCGTACGCTCCATAGAGTTGGGCTTTATGGCAGAGTGGCCAGAAGAAAGCCATTACTTTCAGCAAAAAACAAAATGGCACGTTTTGAGTTTGCGAAAAGGCATGTGGGAGACTCCCAAAATGTATGGAGGAAGGTGCTCTGGTCTGATGAGACTGAAATTGAACTTTTTGGCCATCAAAGAAAACGCTATGTCTGGCGCAAACCCAACACATCACATCACCCAAAGAACACTATCCCCACTGTGAAACATGGTGGTGGCAGCATCATGCTGTGGGTATGTTTTTCAGCAGTCTGGACTGGGAAACTGGTCAGAGTTGAGGGAAAGATGGATGGTGCTAAATACAGGGATATTCTTGAGCAAAACCTGGACCACTCTGTGTGTGATTTGAGACTATAAGGACTGAGGTTCACCTTCCAGCAGGACAATGACCACAAACGCACTGCTAAAGCAACACTTGAGTGGTTTAAGGGGAAACATGTAAACGTGTTGGAATGGCCTAGTCAAAGCCCAGACCTTAATCCAATAGAAAATCTGTAGTCAGACTTAAAGATTGTTGTTCATAAGCGCAAACCTTTCAATTTGAAAGAGCTGGAGCAGTTTTGCATGGGAGGGATGGGAAAAAATCCCAGTGGTAAGATGTGGCAAGTTCATAGAGACTTATTCAAAGCGACTTGGAGCTGTGATAGCCACAAAAGGAGGCTCTACAAAGTATTGACTTTAGGGGGGTGAATAGTTATGCACATTGACTTTTTCTGTTATTTTGTCCTATTTGTTGTTTGCTTCACAATAATAAAAAAAAAACATCTTCAAAGTTGTAGGCATGTTCTGTAAATTAACCACTTCAGCCCTAAAAGATTTGGCTGCTTAATGATCAGGCCATTTTTTGTGATTCGGCACTGCATCGCTTTAACTGACAATTGTGCGGTTGTGCGACGCTGTACCCAAACAAAATTGACATCCTTTTTTTCCAACAAATAGAGCTTTCTTTTGGTGGTATTTGATCGCCTCTGCGTTTTTTAGTTTTTGCACTATAAACAAAAGAATAGCGACAATTTTGAAAAAAAAACACAATATTTTTTACTTTTTGCTAAAACAAACATCCCACATTTTTTATCAAAAAAACAATTTTTTTTCCTCAGTTTAGGCCGATATGTATTCTTCTGCATATTTATGGTAAAAAAAAAACGCAATAAGCGTATATTGATTGGTTTGTGCAAAAGTTATAGCGTCTACAAAATAGGGGATAGATTTATGGCATTTTTATTATTATTATTTTTTTTTACTAGTAATGGTGGCAATCTGCAATTTTTATCGGGACTGCGACATTATGGCGGACACATCGGACACTTCTGACACATTTTTGGGACCATTGGCATTTATACAGTGATCAGTGCTATAAAAAATTCACTGATTACTGTGTAAATGTCACTGGCAGGGAAGGGGTTAACACTAGGAGGCGATCAAGGGGTTAACACTATGTGTGTTTCTAATGCCCCGTACATACGGTCGGATTTTCCGACGGAAAAGGTGTGATAGGACCTTGTTGTTGGAAATTCCGACCGTGTGTAGGCTCCATCACACATTTTCCTTTGGAATTTCCGACACACAATGTTTGAGAGTAGGATATAAAATTTTCCGACAACAAAATCCGCATGCTCAGAATAAATTAAGAGATGAAAGCTATTGGCTACTGCCCCGTTTATAGTCCCAACGTACGTGTTTTACGTCACCGCGTTTAGAACGATCGGATTTTCCGACAACTTTGTGTGACCGTGTGTATGCAAGACAAGTTTGAGCCAACATCGGTAGGAAAAAATCCATGGATTTTCTTGTCGGAATGTCCGATCAATGTCCGACCGTGTGTACAGGGCATAACTGTGGGGGGGGGGATGGGACTGTCTAGGAGGAGAGAGAGAACGGTGTTCATACATAGTATGAACACACAATCTGTCTCCTCTCCCCTGAAAGAACCGGGATCTCTGTGTTTACACACAGAGATCCCGATTCTCGCTCTGTCATGAGCGATCGCGCCCGCTGGGCACTTGCATCAGGATAGGGCACACTGCGCGCCCCTAGTGGCCAAAAGGCGTAGCGATGTAACATAACGTTGTTTCGCCCAGCCGTGCCATTCTGCCACAGTAAAACTGTGGCGGCTGGTCGGCAAGTGGTTAAATGATGCAAATCCTCAAACAATCCATGTTAATTCCAGGTTGTGAGGCAACAAAACATGAAAATGACAAGGGGGGTGAATACTTTTGCAAGGCACTGTGTATACGAATACTTAGAGATTTTGCTTTATCTTTAGCATGTAATAAGATACAATTATTAGATAGCATATATTATTTCACTTTCTGGATCACTATTACCTTATATACTCGTGTAAAAGTTGAATTTTTCAGCCCCTTTTTTGGGGCTGAAAGTGCCCCCCTCGACTTATACACGAGTCACCGCCGTCTGCCTACATGATCAGCGTGTCATGCAGGCAGACGGCGGCCAGCGTGTGCTACATAGCACTCGTCAGCGGCTCTCACTGTTCAAAAGCCGCGCCTCCTCGTCTGTGATAAGCAGTCAGTGTACAGCCTATCACGGACATTCTCTCATCCTTGTCCGTGGTATGAGGATGAGAGAATGTCCGTGATAGGCTGACTGCTGGGAAATTGAGTTTTCTGCCTATCATGGACGAGGAGGAGGCGTGGCTTTTGAACAGCGAATGGGCGCCAAATACTACATGCTGATCGTGCAGAGCGGCGCACGGAGGCATGCACAGGACACAGGTAGGATGCACACACACACATGCACACAGACACATGCACACAGGTACATATACACATGACACATACACATGACACAGGTACATGACACATGCACATATACACAGGTACATGACACAGGTACATATACACATGACACATGCACATATACACAGGACACAGGTACATGACACAGGTACACATGCACATACACACAGGTACATGACACATGCACATACACACAGGTACATGACACATGCACATATACACAGGTACATGACACATGCACATATACACAGGTACATGACACAGGTACATATACACATGACACATGCACATATACACAGGAAACAGGTACATGACACATATGCACAGGACACATGACACATGCACAGGACACATGACACATGACACAGGCACAGGACACATGCACAGGACACAGGGAGGTATACAGCTGCAGATGGGCATTGTTGACCCTCTTTTTCCACTTGCAGTAGCTGCTGCATTTCTCACCCTCATCTTATACTCGGGTCAATACGTTTTTCCCATTTTTTTTGTGGTAAATTAGGGCCTCGACTTATACTCGGAACGACTTATACTCGAGTATATACGGTATCACTTTTTGGACAATTAATAATAAGACTGCGATTGATATCCTTCTTGTCATCAAGGACATTTCTAATGTAGTGAATTATTATTCCCTGTTCCTTTATTTTCACTAGTATATCATAGTTTAGCACTGTTTTATATTTCATATGATTTATCGGATTTGCACAATTAATGTATGTGTATATTATATTCATTACCATTCTCAGTAGGAATCTGAGATTTTTCAATTTTTAGCGCTGAACTTTTTCACTTTATAATAAGATACAATAAAATGTTAGTGTTAAACTAAGTATATTATAAAAGGCAGCATACAGTAGCTGTAAAGTTCTACACCGGGAGCCAAGACGATTATTTTTATCCATTAAAAGCTTTATAATAATTCCCATTAGCCAAGCCCACATAGATAGGGACTGATCTACGAAAACAAGAGGTCACATAACAACCGCCTTGTTTTTGTAAGATGGAGATGTGCGTATGTATGCACTCATTCATGTCCACACGTCTAAGGCACACACCCAGTGACTCCATGTACAATCTGCTGGGTGAGGTGGAGTCCCAATAATAATGGGCAATCGGGGAATAAGATTCAAAAAAGCTGTTTTTTTTTTCATATGCTTGTCCACATCTTTAGAATGTTTACTGTGATTTATACAAAACTTAGAGACATTTGTACATGATTTCAAACAATCAACTGAATGCTTAGTTACGAAACCTCTCTACAAAATTCTATGACCTTTTAATAAAAGAGTGAAGCAATTGTTTCACCAAATCTGGTGTCCATTATCGATCATGTAAGACATTCTGCAGAGAAAAAAACCAAAGAGAAGGGAAGTTGTAATAATAATTGAGACAAGGTTCTCTGCTGATGACAAAGCCAATTTTTTTTTGGGTGTCTGCTCGAAAATAAATCAACCATCATGGGTGAGAAAACTTTAAGAGCTGCAGAAAGAAAAATTGGGTTGCACGTGTTGTCTTAAACATGGCTTTTAAGAGCTGCTGGGGTTCACACATGTACTGCTACAGATTGGAGACAAGGGGGTGTAAAATAATTGTTATGTCTAACACCAATGCAGCGTGGTGGGTAAGGTAATACGAAGTCAGTTATTGTTTCCTAAAAAAATGTTTCATAACGGGTAATAGAACTGTTTGGAGATAAATGAAGAAAACACATTAGATTAACTGATTTGCTCATCTATGACTATAATTGTAAAAGGAAACTTATGGGGTTTTTTTGCTCCATTTTTTTTAATGTTGCCTAAAATCATAATTTTACAAGCAATTTTTTTATGTAGGGTGCAACTATGACAATGTTTGAAAAAGCATGATAAGGCTTTCTAATAAGAAAGTCCAGCAATAGCCTGTGTTGGCTACAGCGCAGGCCTTAATTGCCAGGAGGGCGTCCATGGATGTCCTCCTGTGGGTCACACACGGTGCGCTCTGTGATCACCAAGTCTATGAGACTCGGCTGATCACAGATCAGAGTAAGGGGCCGATCCCGGCCCCTTACCACGTGATCAGCTGTCAGCCAATGACAGCTGATCACGTGATGTCAACAGAAGATAGGTACTCTGTAATTTTTTTTTCCCTCACGCCCTCGGCATGAGGGGGAAAAAAAGCAGATCACCAGCTTCTGTCAGAGGGACATCGGTCCCTCATAGAGCTGTCTATTCTGTGCCCACCAGTGTCACCTGCCAGTGCCACCTATCAGTACCCACCAGCGCCACCTACCAGTGTCCGCCGGGCAACCTACCAGTGCCCACAGTGCCAGCTACCTTTGCCCACCAGTGCTGCCTAACAGAGTCATCAACCAGTGCCTACCAGTGCCCATCAGTGCCACCCATCAGTGCCACCTATCAGTGCTGCTTATCAGTGCCACCTATCAGTGCCCTTCAGTGCTACCTATTCAGTGTCACCCATCAGTTCCAACCATCAATGCCAACTATCAGTGCCACCTTTTGCCACCCTTTGCCACTGCTTTCAGTGCCACCTATCAGTGCTTATTAGCGCCACCTATCAGTGACCATCAGTGCAGCCTCATCAGCGCACATCAATGAAGGAGAAAAATTACCTGTTTTCAAAATTTTATAACAGACTGTGAAACTTTTTTTTTTCAAAATTTTCGCTCTTTTCAGTTTTTTTTGCAAAAAATAAAAAACCCAGCAGTGATTAAATACCGCCAAAAGAAAGCTCTATTTGTGGGAAATAAATGATAAAAATTTCATTTGGGTACAGTGTCGTATCACCGCACAATTGTCATTCAAAGTGCGACAGCGCTAAAAGCTGAAAATTGGTCTGGGCAGGAAGGGGGTTTAAGCGCCCAACAAGCAAGTGGTTAATTTCAATATACAGTGGATAAGATAAGTATTGAACGCGTCAACATTTTTCTAGGAAGATATACAGCGGGATTCTTAAACAAGTATACAGTTTCCAGATGCTGTAAAACAGTAACAGTTAAAGACACGGACCACAACTGCGAACCGTTAGGTAGATGTACTCATAAAGTTTGTGTCCCACTACTGCGGCAAGTGATGTAGGCTATGTGTGTCACGTGACTAGCCAGCCAAAATGGCAGTGCCTGCAGTGGAGAAGGCGTTTTGTGTTCTTGAATTGAGCAAACGGAATCTGTAACTCTTGTGCAAAGGCATTTTCGATTCGGAAAATAACCTCCAACCAGATTGGCATAACAAATGTGAAACTACGGGCTGTTTGTGCAAACTTAAAAGTCCTGGATGACCGCGTGTATCGGAAGAAGACCTTGATAGTGTTTGCACCGCCATTCAACGAAGCCTGGGAAAATCAATGCAGAGGGTGAGTCGTGAAGTGCAGATTTCACAGCCCACTGTCTTGAGAATTTTGAGAAAGAAGCTGAAATTGATTCCATACAAAGTGCAGATGTTCCAAAATACATAGAACATCTGTGACTGTCTCTAAAAAAGTTGAAACATCCCCCTACAATTCTGTTACAGGTAACATAAAATATCTTACATTGTTCTTGTTTTATAGTGCGTTGAAACTGTAGACTTCTTTATAAATCACCCTGTATTTCTAAAGGTGCTGTTGCCATAAAATAATTAGAAAGCAATCCTGCCCCTTGTCAGTGCAGATTAATATCAGCTGGTTCAGTCTCAACTGATGGTCTATAAAAGGTGTCTCTTTACCAAGGTGTCACACAAGAAACATCTCATGATGGGTAAAAGCAAAGAGCTCTCTCAAGACCTTTGCAACCTTATTGCTGCAAAACATACTGATGTAATTGGTTACAGAAGGATTTCTAAACTTCTGAATGTTCCAGTGAACACTGTTGGGGCCATAATCCAGAAGTGGAAAGAACATCATTTCACTATAAACCGGCCACGACCGGGTGCTCCTCGCAAGATTTCTGACAGAGGAGTGAAAAGAATTATCAGAAGAGTTGTCTAAGAGCCAAGGACCACTTGTGGAGAGGTTCAGAAAGATCTGGAATAGGCAGGTAAAATTGTTTCAAAGAAAATACGACCGACATGGCCTGTATGCATGCTCACCGCGCAAGACTCCATTGCTGAAGAAAAAGCATTTTGAAGCTCTTTTAAAGTTTGCTGCACAAGGTGGAGCTGCCCCAAACTACACGTATACTGGAAGGGGGTGACAGACACCTTGAATACAGTGTTTCAGGTGTCAGTTCCATTAGACCCTAAATACTGTATACTGAATCTGCTAGATGAGCTGGAATGGGAACACCATACTAGAGAAGCCCTCACGAGGGCCCTTTTTATGGCCCGCAAACTGATAATGTTATATTGGAAGTCTGACTCACCTCCCATGGTCAAAGAATGGACTACTGCTGTAGGTAATGCACTGAGAATGGAAAAAGTAATTTATCAACATAGGGGGTGCTCTGGAAATTTTGAAAAGCTATGGGACCCATGGTTGGGAACACCAGCACTTGCCCCGGATGACCTGATCATGGATGGACTTTTGAGATTCAATGTGGGCTAAATGAAGATGTCCTACTGAATCACTAATGGATCATGGATGGCGAGGTAAACTGTCTTAGATTTTGGGTGTAAGGTGCTATGGGATCTGACTTCAGGATGTATAAAAAATGATGATGGTGACCATGGTGAAATACGGAATGTTTCCATTGTACACTGGACTGTATATAATTGCTGTATATGGACTAAATGTTGATCTTTGGACTGTATGTTTTCAATTCTAAATAAAAACTTTTTTTTTTGCATTAAAAAAAAAGTTTTCTGCACAACATTTAGACAAGCCTGTGAAATACTGGGAGAATAATGTCTGGTCAGATGAGACCAAAATTGAACTCTTTGGATGCCATAATACACACCATGATTGGAGGTCAAAGCGCACTGCACATCACCCCAAAAACACCCCCATACCAACAGTGAAGTTTGGAAGTGGGAACCTCATGGTGTGGGGCTGTTTTTCAGCATACAGTGCTGGAAAATTTCATATCATTGAAGGAAGGATAAATTAAAAAAAGACATTCTTGATAAAAATCTGCTGCCATCTACCAGGATGATGAAGATGAAACGAGGGTGGACATTTCAGCAAGACAATGATCCCAAACACAAAGCCAAGAAAACTCTCAATTGGTTTCAAAGAAAGAAAATAAAGCTGCTAGAATGGCCCAGCCAATCACCTGACTTGAATCCAATTAAAAATCTATGGAAAGAACTAAAGATCAGAGTTCATAGAAGAGATCCATGGAACCTTCAAGATTTGAAGACTGTGCGGAAGAATGGGCCAAAATCACACCTGAGCAATTTGATTGGCACTGACAGATGTTATTGATGGGGCACTGACTGGCAGCTGATGGTCCCTGATTGGCAGCTGATAATCAATGTGCTGATAATCAATGTGCCGATCGGCTCTCCCTGTCAGCACAAACCGAGGAATGCCATTTACCAGCACTTCCTGGTTCACACAATGATCAGCTTGATTGGTCACAGCTGATCACGTGGTAACCTGTCAGAGGCTCCATACCACAATCAGAGACTGACACACAGCACCTTCAATCGCAGCGCTGCATGCCCCTGTGGACGTGCGCCGGCATGTTATCCTGCAGGACATCATATGACGCCCAGTCAGGATAACAGAACCACCGCCCGGCCGTCAATCTGCTATAGGCCAGGCGGGAAGTGGTTAAAGTGGTTGTAAACCCTTCCATATACCCAGTGAAGTGACTGGCCTCAGGTGATACACAGAGATGAAACAAATCCACCTGCATACTGTACGTTGTACCTGTTAATCTACTCTCGTCTCTACAGCCGTTGAAAGTACAGAATTTACACAGCATTTCCCAGCTCCAGAAGGCAAGGGCAGGAATCTGATGTTACATACTGCACAGGGACAGCAGAGAGCTGAGTGCAATCTGAGACCTGATTGGAGGGAATGAACACACCCTTATCTACACAGTCTCATAAGGAAACATGCACAGCTGAGACTTTCAATCATCTTCTGTGTGCTGGAGGGGGCGGGGGGGGGGGGGGTGGCAGGCCATCTCCTGGGATTGCTTGGTGTCAGCATAGACTGTCAAAAGTGACTCATGCAGATAGCAGTAGAATGACAGAGCAGACAGAAATCACAGTAGGTGCTTTGGGTTGAAGCAAGCACACACTATAGAAGGATATGCTTTGTTCATTTCTCATTTCAGAGTTTTGCAAGCACTTTAAGATATAGGAGGAGGGGGGAACCTTACGCTTAGTCATGCAGGTAAACAAAATACAGAGGAATAACTGACACCCAAAAATTCTTCTTTAAACCTGTCACATGTATTACATGCACATGTAACAAATAAATTGGGCCCTGTTCATTTGTGCAATTTATTGACTTAAATGACCAATTAGCACACAGGAACCCACTATCGCTCCTCTCTCCTAACAGGGTGTTCATAATTTATACTTAAATTTAAACCCACTCCTGAAATATCTTCTCTCTGGTAATCCATTCTCCAAATCTCTACATGTGTATAATGAATATAAAGTGGCCATAAAGGCAGAAGGTTTTTTACCTTAATGCATTCTCTGCAATAAAGTAAACCCTTACATTTACCCAGTAAAGTGAGGGACAAAACAAATCCTCCTACATAAGTCGTACCTGTTTATCTACAGTCATCTCTTTGCTACAACCATTCAAAGTGCTGAATTTACACAACTAAAAAGCAGGGGGCAGCTAAAGTTACACTCTGCAGGGAGAAGGATGGGCACACCCCCTTTCATACAGCACACAGGAACAGAGCATAGGCTGTCAATCACAAGCTGTGTGTGGGAGCTTCCTCCACTGTCACCTTTTTTCTCTTGGTGTCAGGAAAATCTGTCAGAAGTGACTCTTGCTGATAGCAGAGCAAAAACGCAGCAGACAGAAATGGCACTTAGTGCTCTGGATTTAGACAAGTATACACTATAGGGGGATATGCTTTGTTCACATTTCATGCAACCACTTTAAGGCCACACTGCAAAAATCTTACAGGAGGGGAATAAATGCAAGTACTATGACAGAACCTCTGGAAGGGTAGGAGAGGAACATTTTTCACACTGTTCCATGTGTAAATGGGCCTGTGGGGAGTTGCAGCGCGGTGCGGGGCAGTAAACACTTAGGGTCCAGTTGCAGAAAACAGAACTTCTTAAGCTTGGCAATTCACAACAAGCCAGGCAGGAAGGCACCCAACCATGAACACTTGCAAAATGTACTGATCTAATTCCAGTAAAGCAAATCCTGATCGGATTTTAGGACTTTTCTCCTTGTGCTCTTGGCTTCCTGTATTCTGCAGAGAAATGTGACAAACCTCTATCCTGAAGCCAGTTCTAGGTGGGTTGCCATCACCTATTGAAGCTAATTGCTATCAGCTTTAGAGCTCCATGCTGGGTATGGAGACTTTGACTGGCAATAAAGATATAGATTGTTGATGAGCAGGGGGCTGGGAACCTTTGGCCTGCGGGCCAGCACAACCAACCAGGCCTTTAATGCTAGGTTAAAAAAATGTACCCTGCAAAGTGAGCCATGGTGCCTTATTTTGTTGTTGGGCAAAATGAAAACTGGGTGTTTCCAGAGGACACGGTTTGTTGTGACGCACCTTTTCACATCTTCCATCATCAGCTTCTACTTGGCATTTGGTCACATGACATCTCAGAGACACAAGGTTTGCTGGAAGCCTTTTTTTTGGATATAAACATTGAGCAGGTAACTAAATAACACCCAGCAGCTGTCCCCGACTACAGACTCCACTCCTACCAATGTCTGAATGATGATGTACCACTCAGGGCCACCACAGCAGCATGGCCCCAAATGCCCCCTACCCCCCAGCCCAGTACTCCCTTGTTGGTGGGGCTTTCTTGCGCTTGAAGTTCAAAAGTTAGCAGCCCGCAGCTTGCCCATGTCTGGACTAAACGTCAGTTCACCATATGGAAAGTGTCCTAATATATGATGGCTCATGACTGCAGACAAAACGCAGAGAAGGAGAACACTGAACCATAGAAGTTGATATTCCCTTCGAGACTTGTATTTCATTAGCAAAGTCCATTATCAAATTCCAACAACACAATGATTAGGGAATTTTCCTGCTGAAAAAACACATATCCTTAACTGAACCAAGTCATCGAGCTTTCCAAAAGAGTCAACTCTATGAAGAATAACATTTAATGGATGAGGTCACAGAAGCTGTATGTCCTGGGCCCACTGATGTTCAATGAAACATAGTTTTGTTATAGTTCACAATAATTTAACTTTGGATGTTTTTGTTTTACTAATAAAATAGTTTTTTTCTAAAATGTGCTGGGGTTAGAGCAACTATTTGTTTTATTTGATCTTTGCAGTATGGAGCGTAAGTCAGCTAAGGCAATAATATACATATACAGTATAAAACAAACTGCCCTTATCGGCCTACCAAAACACTAAGGGCTCGTTTATACCTGTCCATTTTCTTGCAGTAAAATATGTACATTGTTCTAAAATATTTAAAGAGGACCTGCTTGTGAAAGCTGTGCCAAAAAATGGGGTGATTCCATTAACTTGACTACAAGTTGTAGTCAAGTTATTGGAATCACCCCTAGATCACTTAAAGTAGAAGTTTAAGCAAAAACTAACTAACTCTAATCCTACTCTATGCCACATTCTAAGACCAATCTATCTTGCCCTGAAAAGCAAAATATGCTGTACTTGCCTGTTCTTCAGCTGCTCTGGTCCGGTCCCATGCTGAGCTGTCAGTGGCAGCTTCAGTGTATGGGTGTGTGCAGGAGTGGCAGTTAAAAACGGAAGCCCCATAGTAAGTCTATGAGTGACGTCACTTCCCAGCCATTTCCCAGTTGTTGTTGGTTCTCTCCTGCACACAGCATCTGCTGCTGGAGACCGGACCAGGTAAGTACAGTGATTTTTGCTGTACAGGGTTTCATAGATTAGTCTTAGAATGTGGCATATAGTAGGATTAGAGTTCATTCATTTTTGCCTAGACTTCCACTTTAAAAACGCAAAACTTGCTGGACCCAAAGCAGCATGGCTTTACTGAGGACAGATCATGTCAGAGTGACTAATCTGAATTTTTTTACTATGCCACTAATGTTTTGGACCAGGGCGGAGCTATCTTGATTTTAGCAAATTTGATGCAGTTCCACATAATGGTCTAATAAAAAATGTTGTAAAAGTAGGACTTAAACCTTGAGCAGTTTAGCAGATCTGCAGTTGGCTAAAGGATAGATATCAGATTGTGGTTGTGAATGGGGTTCATTCAGAACAGAGACCAGTCACCAGTCGTGTACCACAAGCCTTGTTGTGCAGTGTATTGAAAAAATGCGCTGGAAGCTTGTTGTATAAGCAACACCCTTTACTTTTATGGAGAAATATCAGAACATGTCTTTTCATTGAACAGGAACAAGGAGCACACAACTACATACATTGAGAGAGATAACACTTCCTCTGATTACATTACCATAGATACACACTACAATGCCACCTGCTGGGTAGATAGATATAATGCATAGAGTATTGTCAGTTTATAAGCAACTATGATGTTGTTCTTCCAACACCCCTTCTCAACAGCATGTTCTTTGTCAAATTTTATTCAGCTTCTTCTGGAAATAACTGATGGGCAATATTGAATGTCAATAACACCTTGCTCTTGATCATCCCTCAGAAGGTGATACTTGACGTCAATGTGTTTGGTCCTAGGATTGACCCTTTCTGATTGCGTAAGCTTTATACATCCCTGGTTATCTTCAAAAATGGGAATTGGTTTTGATATGTCTATCCCAATGTCTACAAAAAGTTGACAAACCCATATCACTTCTTGACACGCGTGTGCTGCTGCAATGTACTCTGCTTCAGTTGAAGATAGAATGACAGTTGCTTGCTTTCGACTAGACCAACTTATGGTTCCTTCCCCATACTGGAAGATGAATCCACTTGTGGATTTGCGGTCTGTGCAGTCCCTAGCCCAATCAGCATCCACATATTGGACCAGTGTTGGATTGGATGTTGCTGGTAACCATAACTTCATCCGAATTGTTCCTTTAAGGTACTGCATCACTCTTTACTGCGTTCCAGTCACCCTGGCATGGAGCTGAGACTTTCCTGCATTGTCTGCCCACTGCTGCGGTTGTGTCTGGTCTTGTCACAGTGGCAACATATAGCAGCTTGCCAATTGCTCTTTGATACATATCATTGTTTGGTAGGAAGTTTTCTGCTTCATTCCTTATTTGATAAACTGGTTCCATAGGAGTTTTCACTTCCTTTGCATCTTGCATATGGAATTGTTCCAAGATTTCGGAGATTTTCGGAGTTTGGTTGAGAAGATAACTTCCATCTTCTTCTCTCTCTATTTGGATTCCCACATAGTACATAATGTTCCTTAGCTCTTTGATTTCAAATTTTTCTTCCAGCTTGTGAACTATCTGATTGTAATCCCCTTCTTGTTCAAAACAGGTTATAATGTCATCAACATAGATAAGGATGTATATCCATCTGTCTTCTTGATTCCTGGAGTAAAGACATCGGTCTGCTTTACTTCTTGCTAATCCCTCTCTGGTAAGTACTTTGTTCACTTTCTCATTCCACATCCTTACAGATTGTTTAAGACCGTAGATGCTCTTCTGAAGTTTACACACAAGGTTGTCTTCTTGCTCAAACCCTGGTGGTTGCTCCATGTAGAGATCTTCCTTTATGTCTCCGACTAGGAAAGTCGTTTTAACGTCTAGGTGTTTCACTTGCATGCCCTTCCTGGCTGCAATGCTAAGAAGCGTTCTGATGGTGGAGTGCCCTACGACGGGATGTTTCATTGTAATCTTCATCGAATTTCTGAGAGTAACCCTTGGCAACTAGTCTGGTTTTTTATTTGTGGATATTCCCTTCTGCGTCTGACTTTACTTGGAAAGTCCACTTACTTCCTATAGTTTTGTGATTAGGAGGGAGCTCTGTGAGTGTCCAGGTTTTATTTTCTTGAAGTGACTTTAATTCTTCTTCTGCTGCCTTTCTCCATTTATTGACTTCACATTTTGGCAGTTTTTCTATGTCTTCCCAGTTTGTTGGTTCAAGTATTCTGTGTGTTTTGACAGTGTATGACAGCTTGCGGGGTGGTATCCCCTTTGTAGTCTGAGTGGATCTTCTGATTTCAGGCATTTCAGCAGGTTCTGGTGGGGAACTTGATTTAGGCATTGTGAGTTCCAACTCTTGTTCTGATTCCTGCACAGGTTCGCTTTAGTCAACCCTTTCTTCTGGTTTGCTTGCCATATTCACTTCACAGCTTTTAGGGATCGGTGTTTCTGGTGATGGGCTCTCATCAAAATAAACACTACGACTTACTGTCAATTTTCCCCCTTTGGCCGTAGGATTCTGTAACCCTTCGTTTGCTCCCTGTAGCCTACTAGAATGCCTTCTATGGCTCTGTTCTCCAGCTTGGATCGCTTTTAACTTGAAATATAGACATATGCTTTACATCCAGACAGTCTGATGTGCCCTATGCTAGGCTTTGATCCATGCCAGATTTTGAATGGAGTACTTTTAATGGCTCTTGAGGGTAGTATGTTCTGTAGGTAGGTTGCAGTCATGACTGCTTCTCCTCAGTACTTGTGAGGTAGATTGGCATCTGACAACATGCATCTGGCCATTTCTATAAGAGTGCGTTTTTTCCTTTCTGCTACACCATTTTGTTCAGGAGTGTATGGTGCGGTTGTCTGTTGTCTTGTCTCTTCAGGTATGAGGCCACTTCTTTGCTTATGTATCCTCCCTCATTGACAGCGCGTATTATTCCTGGTTTCTGTTGGAGTTTGTTGCTAAACATGTCAACAAACTCTTGAAGTTTCTCTGATGTTTCATTCTTGTGTTTCATCAGATAAGAAGTTGTGTACCTGGAATAGTTACATAGTAAGTGAGGTTGAAAAAAGACACAAGTCCATCAAGTCCAACCTATGTGTGTGATTATATGTCAGTATTACATTGTATATCCCTGTATGTTCTGGTGCTTATCTAATAGTTTCTTGAAACTATCAATGCTCCCCGCTGAGACGACCACCTGTGGAAGGGAATTCCACATCCTTGCCGCTCTTACAGTAAAGGACCCTCTATGTAGTTTAAGGTTAAACCTCTTTTCTTCTAATTTTAATGAGTGGCCATGAGTCTTGTTAAACTCCCTTCTGTGAAAAAGTTGTATCCCTATTGTGGGGTCACCAGTATGGTATTTGTATATTGAAATCATATCCCCTCTCAAGCGTCTCTTCTCCAGAGAGAATAAGTTTAGTGCTCGCAACATTTCCTCATAACTAAGATCCTCCAGACCCTTTATTAGCTTTGCTGCCCTTCTTTGTACTCGCTCCATTTCCAGTACATTCTTCCTGAGAACTGGTGCCCAGAACTGGACAGCATTCTCTAGGTGTGGCCGGACCAGAGTATTGTAGAGCGGCAGAATTATCGTTTTATCTCTGGAATTAATCCCCTTTTTAATGCATGCCAGTATTCTGTTTGCTTTGTTAGTAGCAGCATGCCATTGCTGAGCCTGTCATCTACTAGGTCCCCCAGGTCCTTTTCCATCCTTGATTCCCCCCAGAGGTTCTCTCCCCCAGTATAGAGTTTGCATTCATATTTTTGCCACTAATGAAAGTTAGTAGATATCTGTTGCCGCAGGACGTGGGAGTTTTCATTGGAAAGCATACATCACTGTGTATACCGTATATACTCGAAGATAAGCCGAATTTTTCAGCACATTTTTTTGTGCTGAAAGTGCCCCCCTTGACTTATACTCGAGTCAAGCACTTTTCTGCAGCAAAAAATGTCATTTTCCGAACCGACTTTGGGGCCCTGTATCTCAGGGCCACTTGGTGCTAGGAATTTGGTGTGCAAACCCAGTGGAACTGGTTCCACAACATATCCAAAGCTGAAGTTCCTAGCACTAAGTGACCCCGAGATACAGGGCCCCAAAATCGGTTCGGAAAATTTCATTCTCTGCTGCAGAAAAGTGCTTGACATTTTCTGAACCTAATCTGGGGCCCCATATCTCAGGGCCACTTGGTGCTAGGAACCCCAAATTTGGTGTGCAAACCCAGTGGAACTGGTACCATAACATATCCAAAGCTGGGGTTCCTAGCTTGACATTTTCTGAACTGATTTTTGGGGCCCTGTATCTCGGGGCCACTTGGTGCTAGAAACCCCAGCTTTGGAAATTTTATGGTGCTAGTTCCACTGGGTTTGCACACCAAATTTGGGGTTCTTAGCACTAAGTAGCCCCGAGATACGGGGCCCCAAATTCGGTCAACTGTGTCCATCTGCAGCAATGTCATTTCGGGGCCCTTTGGGTTCAGAGACCCCAAATTTTGGCTGCAGCTAGGGGGCATCTAGGAACCCTTAACTACCGAGTTTGAAGTTCAGGGGACCTATGGCTGCAAATGGGCACAGTGATGCTGCAAATGGGCATTGTTGATCCTCTTTTCCGCTTACAGTAGCTGTGCATTTCTCACCCTCGTCTTATACTCGGGTCAATAAGTTTTTCCCATTTTTTTGTGGTAAATTAGGGCCTCGACTTATACTCGGAACGACTTATACTCGAGTATATACAGTAGTTTTTCTTTGAGAAGTCTGTGGAAGGGGAGCTTTTGCTTCAATACAGCACTTGCATTTCATTGTAAGGCATTATTGTCAAATCTTCTGATAAGCCTCTCTTTATAATGTCCTGTATAGCTTCTGGACTTCTGTGCCCCAACCGCCTGTGCCATAAGTGAATACATTTGCTGTGTAGGTCATTAGAGACTATATTGGCTTGCTAGTATGTAGTGATGAGCCTGTATAGATGATCATCCAGTTTTCCTTTTGCGAGGAATCGCTTATTATTGTGAATTGTGCCTTCATGACCCCGTAACTTAACTGTGAGACCGTTGTTTGCAAGACTTTTCACTGATAGAAGGCAGTTTTCTAGTTCTGGAACATACAGCACTTTCTTTACAAGGATACTCTACTTGCCTTGTGGTGTAATGCAGTTCAGGAAGTCCTGGCTTTTACCTTCTGAGGTGATGCCTTTCCCGTTTGCTTGGAAAATTTTGTGTTTTGCACTGTGTCTGGGCTTGTAGTATCCTCTCCAATGCCTGGGTGCCTGGAACCATAACCTGTTTGTCAGAGTGTTGAACTAAAATGCTGAAAGCTTCTTGGTTGCAAAGAATACTTCACTTTCATAGAGAAATAGCTGATCATATCTTACAGCATGTCTTTATCATGGAACAGGAACAAGGAGCATACAACTACATACACTGAGAGAGATAACACTTCCTTTGATTACATTACCATAGATACACCCTACAGTGCCACCGGCTGGATAGATAGGTATAATGCATACAGTATTGTCAGTTTATAAACAACTATACTGTTGTTCTTCCAACATATACTAGGGATCGGGCAAGTGGGAACTCGAACACGCCAAAGCCCATCTCTAGTGTGCAATAGGGTTGATATGATTTGGCATTGCTGGAAGATTAGTAAAAACAGTGGAAACTGCAATTCAATGTTTCTAAATGTATAATAATGCACCTAGGGAAAATGAATTGGAGAACCTATTTTAAATAATTGAAAAATGAGTAAACCAGGCAGTGGGAATGGTGAATAGAATTCTAGGATGCATCACCAGAGGGATCACCAGCTGGAGGAAGGGGATCCAGATTCCCATATATAGATCTTTAGTTATCAGTAGAGGGATCACCAGCTGGAGAAAGGAGAACCTGATTCCCCTATATAGATCTTTATTTATCACTGGAGGGATCACCATCAGGAAGAAGGAGGTCTTGATTCCCCTCAGAAGATCTTTAATTAGACCTCATTTTGGATACTGTATGCAGCTTTGGAGGCCTCAATTACAAAAAGATATTGATAAGTTATAACAAGCCTAAAGATTGGTAACAAAAATGGTGAAAGGTCTGAGAGATAAAACATGTCAGGAGAAAATGCAAGAACTTAAAAGGTACAGTTTGGAGGAAAGAAAGGAAAGGGGAGACATGATTGAAACCTTTAAATTACCTGAAGGGGGTGAATAAGGTTCAGGAGTGCAGTATTTTCAATATGAAGCTAAGATCAGGAACATTGCGACGTGACCTCAAACTAACTGGAGGAGAGTTCAAAAATAAACCTTAGAAAGTATTATTTTACCAAAAGAGTAGTGGATAGTTGGAATAGACTTTCAGCTGAGTGAGACAGTCAACAGTAAGTTCATTTAAACATGCTTGGGACAGACATAGATCTATAAAGACTAACGACAGACTAAAAATGTAAATATAAATATATATTTAATATATTAAAATATATATATAAGTGAAAAAAATGGGGCAGACAGAGCTGAACAGAGGGCAAAGGACTGCTTTCAAGTACTGTCTATGATTTTCCAGCAGCTGATCTTTTCCACATTACTAACTTGCCATACCTTGTTATCTATGTGTCTACAAGTGTAGGCAGCCATCTTGGTAGAGGTAGGGCTTTGTTTCTTCATGTCAGACCCAGTGGCGGCTGGTGCTCAATCTTCTTGCTGGGGGAGAGCCCTACCTAGCTAGCCACCCCCTCTGCAAGTCAACCACCCCCAGTGCTCGATCGATGCTTTGCTTCCCCTCACCCCCCTCCATTGCTCGATCAATTGCCACTTTGCTGGCCCATCGCCCGCAAGGCCCCCGCCATCTCCTCACTTACCCTATCCAGGTCGCGGCTTTGGGGGCTTCCCCCCTACGTCTCCTCCCATGTCCTGGCGGTCGCTTTTCCTCCCTGCCAATCGGGACATAGGAATTGTGGCCAATGGGATCTCAGGACCCACTTCCTGATTGGCTGGGAGGAGAAGGGCACAGAGCCCACCCTTTTTGAAGGCAATTAGAGCCTTAGGCTCTAATCATGTGCTTCAAGAAAAAAAAAACCTATTGAAATCCATGCGTCCGGTGCCCTGCATGTAGATTAGGGGCTCATAGATTAGGGGGGCGGCGCCCCGTATGAGTGGCCGCCACTGGTCAGACCTACATCCTTAATGACTGGTGATCTGATGACTGGTGGGGGAACAGTCAAGGAGCAGAAAGAGAGATGGAGATCCTAGAACGTACAGCATTCCTCTCCAGCAAGGAGAACAGTGAGCAGCACAGTAGTAACATCACCAAACCCCCTCCAAATCATGTGATTTTAGCAGTCAGAGGTAGCAGTGCTTCTCACACTGCAGATATACAGCTATAAGCATGTAGTTCCAGAAGTGCCTAGGCACACTTAAATGCTAGGAAGGGCACTGTTAGTTTTTTCTTGAAGACAAATGGTAACATTTTCAGGGCACCACTTAGGCACAATTTAAAGTGATTGTAAAGTCTCGTTTTTTTCCCTATAAAAATAACATGTTATACTTGCCTGCTCTGTTGCAATGGATTTGCACAGAGCAGCCCGGATCCTCTTCTTCTCGGGTCCCTCTTTTGAGATCCTGGCCCCTCCCTCCTGTTCAGTGCCCCCACAGCAAGCAGCTTGCTATGGGGGCACCCGAGCTGAGTCACAGCTCCCTGTGTCCATTCAGACACGGAGCCCCCTGACCTGACCCCACCCCCTCTCCTCCCTGATTGGCTAGCTGACTTTGATTGACAGCAGCGGGAGCCAATGGTGTCTCAGCCAATCAAGAAGGAGAATCGCGGACGCCCGAGACACTTGTGAACATCGCTGAACAGAGAGTGATCTCAGGTAAGTGTTAGGAGGGCTGACGGGGGCTACACACAGAAAGCTTTTTCTCCTAATGCATAGAATGCTGGCTACTCAGGAGACCCGGATATTTATCGTTCCGGTCCCCTTCACACATGAGAGGTATTTCCATGCATCTTGCAGAGATTTGAGACATCTTTACCCTTTATATATGTCATCGGTGGGTGACATATACAGTTGTGCTCATAAGTTTACATACCCTGGCAGAATTTATGATTTCTTGGTCAGAGAATATTGATGATAACACAAAAACTTTTCTTTCACTGGTTAGTGTTTGGCTGAAGCCATTTATTATCAATCAACTGTGTTTACTCTTTTTAAATCACAATCACAAAGAAACTACCCAAAGGACCCTGTTCAAAAGTTTACATACCCTGGTGATTTTGGCCTGATAACATGCACACAAGTTGACACAAAGGGGTTTGAATGGCTATTAAAGGTAACCACCCTCACCTGTGATCTGTTTGCTTTTAATTAGTGTGTGTATAAAAGGTCAATGCGTTTCTGGACTCCTGACAGACCTTTGCATCTTTCATCCAGTGCTTCACTTAGGTTTCTGGATTCTGAGTCATGGGGAAAGCAAAAGAATTTGTCAAAAGATCTGCGGGAAAAGGTAGTTGAACTGTATAAAACAGGAAAGGGATATAAAAAGATACCCAAGGAATTGAGAGTGCTAATCAGCAGTGTTCAAACTCTAATCAAGAAGTGGAAAATGAGGGGTTCTGTTGAAACCAAACCATGGTCAGGTAGACCAACTAAAATTTCAGCCAAAACTGCCAGGAAAATTGTTTGGGATGCTAAGATAAACCTACAAATAACTTCAGGTGAAATACAGGACTCTCTGAAAACATGTGGTGTGGCTGTTTCAAGATGCACAATAAGGAGGCACTTGAAGAAAGATGGGCTGCATAGTCGAGTCGCCAGAAGAAAGCCATTACTACGCAAATGCCACAAAGTATACCGGTTACAATACAGTAAACAGCACAGAGACAAGCCACAACCATAAAGGAGTCAACAAGGCCTATGATGAAAGGTACACCATTCCTACTGTGAAACACGGAGGTGGATCGCTGATGTTTTGGGGATGTGTGAGCTACAAAGGCACAGGAAATTTGGTCAAAATTGATGACAAGATGAATGCAGTATGTTATCAAAAAATACTGGAGGAACATTTGAGTTCATCAGCCAGGAAGCTGAGCATGGGACGTACTTGGACAGTCCAACATGACAATGATCCAAACACAAGGCCAAGTCAACCTGGTATTGGCTACAGCAGAATAAAGTGAAGGTTCTGGAGTGACCATCTCACTCTCCTGACCTCAATATCATTGAGCCACTCTGGGGAGATCTCAAATGTGCAGTTCATGTAAGACATCCCAAGAATTTCCTGGAACTGGAGGCTTTTTACCAAGAGGAATGGGCAGCTTTACCTTCTGAGAAGATAAAGAGCCTCATCCACAAATACCACAAAAGACTTCAAGCTGTCATTGATGTTAAAGGGGGCAATACACAGTATTAAGAACGGGGGTATGTAAACTTTTGCTCAGAGTAAACACAGTTGATTGATAATAAATGGCTTCAGCCAAACACTAAGCATGAGTGAAAGAAAAGTTTTTGTGTTATCATTCATCTTGTCTGAAAAATGGCCAAGAAAATAAATTCTGCCAGGGTATGTAAACTTATGAACACAACTGTATTTCATTATTGAACAAGTATTTTCGGCTTGACTTAACCATCGGATGATATGCATTTGATGCAGGGACTTTTTAACCACTGACTGAATTTTGAGTGATTCATCATATTCAGGTTTGAGGGTAAATATCATGTATCCTCTGATGTAGCTATATTTCCTTCCTGTGTGTCGGTGGCTGACTGGACGCTTTTTTCTCGGGTCTCCCGTTAGCACGGACACACCAATTATTTCCGAGCATAGGTGTGGAGTTATACTTTATGGTATGAAGCCCTGAGGAAGCGGCCATTACAAATGTGGTAATCTTTTAGGTAGAAGGGACTCTTTGTTAGCTACCTTTATGTTTTTGAATATGTATTTACTATGTATATTTCAATAAATATTTGTGTATGTGTATGCTATATCATCCAGGAATCACCACTTGAACATCCACTTCCTTATACTCATTACTGCTTTTTTGCCAATTTTTTAGGGTTGGGATTCCCTACTAGCAAACCAGCCTGTTTGAGCTTGGAGCTTTGACTATATATTTCTACAGCACCTTACTCCAAGATAAAAAACCTCCTGCCTTTACAATCACTTTAACAGTTATATTCCCTATGAAATAGTTCAAGTCCACTTCAAAGTGTATCTATAGCCAAAACTTTTTTTGGGGGGGGGTAGAATAGGGAATGATTAGAACCTCAGCCAGGCCATCAACTGTGTGTCCCATTGGGGAGATTTTCCTTCACTTCCTGCCCAGGAGACAGACCAATAAATGAGTGGAATGCTCTCCAAAATAAGGGAAATCTCATCTAAGTGACCAAAGGCCTAAGCACTACACTGGGTCCCATACTGGAAGGATAACATCTTTCCATCTGCCAGTTACACCTGTCCCATCACTGACTGAAAAGCTATTTTGAGGAAAATAGTGATGTTCCTCCATCAGTTCTTTAACACACATTGCAATTTACACATGTTCAGCCTAAAGGCATGGACGGAGACTTCTATATAATGTACACAGCCTGGCGCACTCGTGGTCCAGGCTCATTCCCTATGCCAGCTCTGCTATGCAGTGGGCCCCAACCTGGGGTCCCTGCCTCTGTCATTGGCCACCACTGCCTCCTCTCCCAACCTGGCTGCTTCTGCTTCCTTAGTTATTTGACTCTCACTATTACCCAGAAGGTTAACACAAAATGTATATTTCATCTCCCGTCCCCTGTAGGATTTTATTCACTTGTCATTCTCAATAATCAGACAAGTCAATTCACTTAACTAGCAACTCCATTTACTGAAGAAAGATGTCACATTACAACTTCTTTACATACAGTTTCATCCAACAATCATAAGGCTTTGTAATAGGCAATAGATAATTGGCGTTTCCTTTTATCATATAGCAGAGTCCTTAGGGCTATGCTGGGGTGTTTCATACCTTTGACATGTAATAGTGTCCATCTAATGATGATTTGTTAACTACAGTCTCCTTCAGGGTCCCGCCAAGGGGTGACTTTCTTCAGTGCAGCACTACATCGCCCCGTGTGGTCCCCTTTTGTCCCGTGACCAACTTTGAAGGAAGATAATCCAGAGGCTCACAATCTTACACTTATAGTATGTGAAGTAATTTCCTGGATGCAATTCTGGGATGGGTGTCACCTACTGCTGGATGGATAACATGCCTATTTGATTACTGTAACTCGGGATCCATTCCATGTGGTAAGCGGCCATCTTTGAGCATCTTTGAGCGCTCCAACACTTTGGAATTTTCTTGCACACCGAGCACATTCACCTAAATGCACTATTATTTGATGTTTCATATTTGTGCCAATTTTGTTTATAATCTTTCTTAGAGGACATTCAAAGTCCATATCATTGGCTATTTTGCACATTGTTTACTTACACAATATTTTTTGTCTGCACTTTATCATTTGAAGATAATTAAGGTTCAGAGTGTTTGTTAACTTTGCACATTGCAGATTATTACGTGTGTTTGCACTTTAACATTAGGCAATATTCAAGGTCCATAGTGTTTGCTTATTTTGCACATAGTTCATTTGCACAGTGTTTTCACATTTATATATGTATTGATCATATGTAATTTAATTTAAAGGGACAGCACACACTTTTTTTAAAACATATTAGTACAGTTAAGTGTAACCGTCCATCTTTTAAGACAAAACCTGCAGGGGCTGCTTTATTATCACAATTAATCTGCTACTGTTATGACCCTTAAATTCCCTAAGCACTGCTGCTCTGTAACCTCACAACTGTACATCTGCAGTGTGAGATCATCAAAGACATTGATGCCTCTAAAACTAGACTCGTCACATTTGAAGTGAGATTTGGTGATGCCACTGCTATGCTTCGCACTGTTCTCCCTGCTGGTGAGGAAGCTGTACCTGAAGATCTGTGCTTCCTCCAACACTTCACTTCCTTTGCTACCTCAGTATTTCCCAATCATTCAACAGATCACCAGTCATTAGAGGGGCAGCTCTGACACGAGGAAGCAAGAAGTTCTGCTTCTACCAAAGTGACTGTCTCCACACAGAGACACAGCACAGAACAAGCTATGGTAAGATTAGCTGCAGTGCTTTGTGCTCTGCTTGGCAGTCTTGGGTACAGTCTTCACAGTTCAAATCCTCTTTTAGTAAGCATGGACGCACTATGACCCATTAATGTGCAAATGCTGTTGTTTGCCAATGTGTAATTTTTAACATATTAGGGAACACCTGTCCATTTGTTGGCAATCGATTATAGACAATTCATACTTATTTAATCTATAAAAGCTGCAACAATAAGAAATTAGTTGATAGTAATTTTAAACCGGTAAATAATGTCCAGTCAAGCTCAGCCTGCTATAATTCTAGTACTGTTAATCCAGGAAAAGGCAAAGAAAAAAGCATTTGCCAATTTATTGTTGTTAAGGAATTCTTCTTGGCCCTGTTGGTGGCGGGAAGAATATCCTGGATCATACATTTGTAGCGCACCTCTTCAGGAGACACAAGTAGAAAGGGATCCCCCACCCTGCACAGCCAGGCACACCGCATAATTAAAAGCACTTATGAAAAAGGAGAGGAGGAACAAAGCATGGGACTTTTAAGGTGCCAAGAGAATACATTGATTACGATAGATAAAATTCAATACATTTTATTATGACAATAAAAAAATTGATAAAAAGATTCCTTGTTATATCACTTGTTCAATTCATAAACAAATACAGACACTACCGCTCTACATCTTTCGCTTCAAAAGAGCTTCTTCAGGAGACTCAAGAGTGTTGTATGAATTAAATGCTATAAATGACAAAGAAGCATAGGAATAATTACATAAAGTCTTGGACAGAATTTTACATCTATCACAATATTGGTATACAAAAGTACACATATTTGATTTTATTTACAGATATTATTATCAGCAAATAACAATTTTGAATGATTTTAAATAATATGTGAATTGAAATAAAGATGGACCTACCTGATACACTTGGACCTGGGTTAGTCAAAAAGCAGAGAAGTCCTGATTAATTTCAGTAGATTCCCTATCAATGGGATATTGTGTGACCACAGGGGAGAGACAGATATGACGCCTATATCCTATAGAAAAAATGTATGTATATGATATAAAAGGTTTGCCTATTTTTGTTTAATTAACTATCAAAATATATGGGTAATATTTACCTCAATTTCATTTATATATTAGGATAAATTTATTTATCCCCCTCTTCTTCCAAGAAAAGGATAACCTAATGTTGATGATCGAGGGATGATAGAGATGAAAAAATGGTGAAAGTGGCATGGCGCTCAGTGCATCATTGCCAGAATCGGCATTTTGGAATTTATGAGATGATGGTTCGCCCGATCATGTTAGGTTGAGGGCAGAGAAATTCCAAAATGGTGATTCTGGCAATGACGCACTGAGCACCACGCCACTTTCACTGTTTGGATCCTGCGCATGCGCATTAGCATCCAAGTAATGTCTGCATTCTGGCAGTGATGTCAAATGCTGCCGGAACGGGGGGGGGGGGGAGATATGAATGTGGTGGACAGCCGCCATTTTATGTCAGAGGTGTTAGAGAGTCTGCATCTCTCCTCTCCCTCCGTATTACTTCCATTTGATTTCACAGATAGGTAAGCACTCATATTTTCTTCATTAGAGATCTTTATTCATGCATTAAGAATTTACTGGCCGATCTCGAGAACATTTATATTACAATCTATATGGATACAGCCCTTGACTGATGAGGCTTTCATGCTTCATTTATCTTTCAGGCTCTATTCAATTGACCTTTATTGTGAAGGAGGAGAACCATGGAGATTCCTAAATGAAGGGATATCCTGGTGGGTCTTGGTTTCCTTATCAAGGATATTCAGCAGCATTTTTTCATCTCTGCCATCCCTCTATCATCAACAATAGGTTATCCTTTTCTTGGAAGAAGAGGGGGATAAATAAATTGATCCTAATATATAAATGAAAGTGAGGTAAATATTAACCATACATTTTGATATCACATTTATAGGGCATCTACTGTAGAGCGGTAGTGTCTGTATTTGTTTACGAATTGAACAAGTGATATAACAAGGAATCTTTTATCAATTTTTTATTGTCATGATAAAATGTATTGAAGTTTATCAATTGTAATCAATGTATTCTCTTGGCACCTTAAAAGTCCAGTGGTTTGTTCCTCCTCTCCTTTTTCATATGTTAAATTGGGATGTGGTGTCATTTCTGATCTCTTTGCCCTTACCTTTAAATCTTTAAAGCACACTTGAGTCAGAAGAACAGTCCAGTGATTTGTTTTTTTATGTTTTATTGAGGGGAGTAAACTTGGATAGGAAATAGGGTATTATGGGATGCCCACTTGATCAAAGTAGTTGAAATCTTCAGGGACACAACTATATACAGTTTGTATATACATTTCTCCGTCTACCTCCAGCACAATCTTGCTTGTTGTCTCGTACCTAGTAGATGAGCCCGAGCTGCAGAGGAAGGCCTCTCTTACGCCTCCGACTCAAGGCCGCTGGTAGAGTGAACAGGAGGCACAGGAGTGTGGAGTAGCACGAGTGCCTAGCAGGATCAACAGCAAGAGGATAGTCCAGAAGTCCAGTTGGCACTGTGTCGGGAGGTCAGCAGGCTGAAACTGGAACAGACTAGGAGGCACCTTCAAGGGCCACCGACAGCCTAACACTCCATCTTACATGTGAACTCCACTGCCCCAGCTTGGCTGACCCTGAGTATTTGAGGGGGCCTTCCCCCTGCCAACCCATCTGATTGGGTCCCTTTAGAATACTCCAGGCAGCTCCTTCTCTCCTCCACACCCATTCATCTAGATCCTTCGATAGGTTTATAGAAGTAGGGGAAGGTCTCAGAGATGCTGCCTGTGAGTCATCCAGCCCTCCCAGAGTCACTTAACCCTGACCCAGAAAAACACACAGGCTTGGCTGCCAGCCAAGCCTGAACAATTTACCTACTCTAACAACAAAAATCCTAGCACTCTAGCAACACGGCTAGGGGTACTACACATTCTTCAGAAGAATTCCACTAAGTATAGTAAATGGAGAGGCCATCTTGGTAGAAAATTCCGAAGTCTGACCACTCTGTACTGCGAAAAGCCCCTTCTATGCTGACAATGAAATTGTTGCTTTTCAAGTACTCAGTAAAAGGTACTAGAGTGTAGATTTAAAGCAGAACTTTAACCGAACCACAAAACTGAGCAACGTACTGTATGTGTAGGCTATCTGCAAATTGTTTTTCAGAAGCTTAGAATAAATATTGCATTCCGTAATACGTTAAGCGTCATCTTTAAATGAAGATAGCATCCTACTTTTTATAGCGTTTCAGACAACATAGTAGCCATGTGTACAATGAAAATCGATCTAACAGTGACTTCTTTCCCATCAACTCAGCCATGGTTCCTTATAACTCTTGGGTTCCTTTAGAGCAATGGTCTCCAAACTGTGGCCTGGGGGCCAAATTCGGTCCTTTGCTTGTCTTTATTCAGCCCTTGGGGAACTAATCTTCACTCTGATATAAGGCACTTTTTCTCCCACTGACATCAACAAGGCAACATTGCTTCAACTGAAACCAACAGTGGGGCCTAATACCTACAGTAGTGCTTACCCCTGCAGGAGCCCCTGTGATCGGCGGCACTCAGCTACACCCCCACAGACACCAACGATGAAGGTACATTCCTTCCACTCTTCCACTGACACCAACGATGAGGCACTATTCCTCCCATTAATACCAATGGGGCAGTTTTCCTCCTCCTACTGGCTATGTAATATTTTTACTTAACACCAAGCCTGGGGAATTATTTAACCCCACTGATGCTGGGGCATTTCCTACTTCCATTGGTCACAGTCTGGCCCCCCAAAGTCTAAAGGACACTAAGCTGGCCCTTCGTTTGAAGCCCTAGAAGATGATAGGGGTTCATTGAGCAATGAACCATTTCTGCCCTACAGACAAGTAATCATAAGTAATGGAGATTCTTCCTACTAATCACAAATGTGAGGAACATTCTTCCTAATGACCATAACACCAATGTATCATGAGCTGTAAATACTGTATAGTCATTATTAGCAGGTGTTCCCTAAGACAAGAAAGGTATTTAAAGGGTTCTTCCATGTTAAAAAGGTTGATAAAGGCTACTCTAAGCTACTGAGAAGTGATTTGCAACACAACTACGGGGCATAAAAGCAGTATGAAAATGTACTAGTGATTTTATTTTAAGGTTACACTTTAGAGGAAAGTATATTGGCTTAACTTAAAATTCCATTTTCATATGTTCACTGTATATTTAGTCTGCTCCTGTGTGTGTAAAATATCTTGGGTGATTTTCTCTTGCGCTGGAGAGACCTGACCACAAATGCCTGCTCTGCCTGCAGAGAGGTGTCCTGCGTTTGCTCTGACTCTGTGGTTTCTATCTGAAGGAAGCAGCGGGATTTGCTGAGAGCGCTGATGACTTTCCTGCAGTAGCAGATGCTGACCCTGGAATGTGTGTGTTTCCTGACTGCTAACTGCTAGGCAATGCCAAAACTAAAAGTGGCCATACATTGCCTAAATCCACTCCAGCCGAATGCAGAATTTGGTTGAGAGTCTGAAAATTAAACAATTGCTTATTAGAGCACACAGACAAAAACAGCTTGTGCGATGGATGTCGACCCATCAGAATGCTATGTGGAAATTTCAAGGAAGGTGTTAACTCTGTATGTGCTGCTTATCTTGGTCAGTCAACGCTGTACCTTGGGTAACCAACCTTGGCCCAGTTTCAGAGAATATTTTGATGTCTGGTATTCTGCATCAGACTACAGTAGCTGTGCATGAGTACCCAAACAATTCAAAGCTACCTGCTGTTCATGTATATGTATATATTATTATGCTTGCAACCTCTATCTGGCCAACTACACTATACGACTACAACTAAACTCATATCTCAAAATTAGACACTATTTCTCCTCTTTATCCTTAGACAGACCTACCCCTCACCTTGGACAGACCTACCAAATTCAAAATATGAAAGTGAAACAAAAAAACACTGCGCTAGAATAAAACAAACAAGAGCTGCAGTTCAAATGTGCAATATACACAATAATGGTACAAAAACAGAGAAAAAAACGGTGCTAAACCCTCATGACATATGTTAGGGTATATATGAAAGAACACCAAATTAAATGTGAACGTATGTATGGATCATACAATAATTGAATAGCACACAAATCAATAATAAACAATCGATATTAAATAATAGTCACAAAAGTGCCAAGAAAACAAAATAGTGAAACATAAGCAAAAAGTCCCAGAACCAAAAAGGAAATCTTCTAAGAAGATGGAAAGAGTCCCCAATTAGCTCTTCATAGGGATCAGTGTCTGAAAGTGGAAAGTGAAACGACACCCCTTTGCAGTGATCCTCCACCTTTAGGAATACATGCTTACCAGATAGTAAGCTCAACAAGCTCTTAGATAAACCAAGGGCCAAATAACCAGCAAGTATTGGAACATCCCTCTGTTGGCGTAGCAGATGACAAGCAAACCAGGTGTGTACAGGACCTTGTATTCAGGTATCCAAACAGCATCAGGACATCACTCAGGCAATGTGCCGTGGACATGCATGGGGAGGGAGGGGGTTGCCACAACCCAAGTCACCTTGCTCCTGCAGGCTTCCTCCCCACCAAATGACCGGTTCCTCAAAGTCACTTCTCACCACTCAACCAGTCGTGGCTTCTCCATCACATATAATGAAGACTAGTGGTCCCCAGACAACTGCAGCCTTCCACTTCTACCAACGCCCGGGATACTAAAACAACCTTTTTCCTTAACTCTGCCCTATTCTGAACTCCGTCTACTTCATTGGAGAAGCAACGGGCTGTAGGAGCAAAATACACTTGCGCCCAGGGACCTTATCAGTTCCACCTAATTTTCACCATTTAAAAATTACTACATGAAGCTACCCTCCTTACCGCAGATCTCTATTCCTACATGCAGAAATGGTCTCATGTTTTACAGAGACCCGTTCCCCTCCCTTGTTGGGAAAAAGATATGGACATCTGTTTCTAAGTCATCTAGATGTGTGGTGCAGAAACTGCTGTCAAGATATTAAAATTTTGGTACAGAAGCCCTGAAGTCCTACACCACCACGACTCCTCCATTTTTCACTTCTGCTGGTGATGTGGTTCGCATATGGATTCACATTTCCATATCTTTTGGCAATGTCCACTGATACAACCCTTTTGGGCTAATGTAATGTCCCTCCTTCAAGCTCTGTTTAATGTACCTCTACCATTAGACCTGGTGGGCCTCCCCTTCCCAAGTCTGAAAAAGCTGGTTAAACATTTGCCCTCCCATGTCTTAATGGCTGCATGAAGAGCCATTCTGCTGTGTTGGTTATCGGTGGAACTGCCCTCATCTTCACTACTTTTGACTATTGATACTCAAATTTGCAGAATGGAGTACCTCACTGCTTCTGCCAATAACACTTTACCACAGTTCAATAAAATGTGAAAAGTGTGGGACCAGTCCGACCATGGGACTCCATCATTTACACCCTGAGTTTTTGTTTTTCCTGCTTCCACCCTCCCCTGAACCACCCCCCTATCCCCTACCCCTTAAACTTTTCAGTTCTCTTCTTTCCCGCACCCCCCTAACTATGGTATTTCATATAGATTCTGCCACCCCCTCTTTATCCTTAATCTCTCACATTGCTGAGTATACAGTATACTATTTTTCTTGTTTTTCATACTAATTCTGTATATGGCCTGATCCCGTTTGTCAATTTCTTTTGGACTTGTTACCCTTTGTTTAATATGTCTTAAGGTTGTTACCACAATGTTAAGACTTTCTTTTATAGCTGTGATACTGTAATCTGTGTCTTCTTTTGAAAACTTTAATAAATATTTAATAATAAAAAAAAAAAAAAAACTAGCCATGATGGAAAGAACCCCATCCTCCCTTCTCCTCTTCACATCCCCAGTCGCTCTCTCTCTCTTTACCTCCTTTTTTCTTTCTTCCCTTTTTCTTTCATGCTTCAACTGAAACCAACAGTGGGGCCTAATACCTACAGTAGTGCTAACCCCTGCAGGAGCCCCTGTGATCGGCGCCACTCAGCTACACTCCCACTGACACCAATGATGAAGGACAAAAAAAAATTGAACTAAAGGTTCAGTCCATACAAAACTGATATTACAGTGTTAGGTAGATACCAGAGAGTCAACCCACATAGCAGATTCTTATATCTCTGGCATTCTGTAGGCGAGATATCTGCGACCGACTTTCTGAATCTCCACGCCTGCTGCTGTTATTCTTTCTGCTGAATTTGTTTTATATTACAGAGAGTATAACATGAAGAGCCAGAATATCCCGAGGTAGGTGGGAACATCTAGAACTGCCAGTTGGGCAGGAATAGCGCTAGGTGCTATGATAGTGAGATCTTATCAATGTAACACGCTAAGGAATATAAAAATCCAACAGAAAACTCAGTGACCCAGGCTTATCCCTGTCAGTAGTAAACGGTTTGTCTCAACCCTCTGGCTGCTACATCTGCAGGATATCTTGTTCTGTTGAAAAAAACAGGCTTACTGGCTGGATCACAAGGTGAGAATAAAAAAAAAAATAAAGCCTAAGAAAGAAAACAAACGCAACCACCACATCTAAGAATTGGTAAGCTTCAATATAATAAATATTTGCTTTTGGATTTATCACTGCTTTAAAAAAAATGTGCCATTACTGCTGGGATGGCTGAAAGATGCATATATGTCATTAACTATTTTCAGTATATAGTTAAAAGGCTTTTTTGACACTTCCTTCTTCTAAACTTTGGATGGGGACATTCTTTGGAAAGAGTTGGTGCTGGGTACGGCTGCTATTGGGGTCCATTGTCATAAGGCCTGAAGCAGGTATAGGACAGACTACTTCAAGGGTGCTTGTTAGGCTAGGCTGGAGGTCTTCTAGGGTTTTTTTCAGAATGACAGAATCCAATGGGTACCCAGGTGAGGGTCCCTTTTCCATAGTACCCTGGAAGGTCTACCCCTCCTACAGTATGTCTGTGCAGAAATGAGTTAAAGAATGCACTTTTGCTCCCCCATTACTTGGTTAGCTGTACACTTAGAGGACATGCAACCCACACAACCAATCTAAGCACCTTTTTTTTTACTTTAGAGTAGTCTGAACAGTTAAATATGTTTTATATGGGCCAATGTCTTTGAACATGGCTCTTAACCCTATTGAATTATTGTCCTTTGCAGCCATCACCCCATGAGGTACCCTACAGCTGGTTTTCACCGATATTTACACTTCATTATTGTATGTACACAAGGCCAGACCAAGGGGTAGATGGCTTTACATGGGTCTTTCTGCAGGAGGGTGGTGCAAAAAGGACAGGACCTGCAATCTATACTGCTGAAGGAGCTCATAGCTCATGGGGATTAGGGCGCATTTTCCTTTTTTTTTGCCTTGGGTGCTAAAGAGCCTTTTCCCAACATTGTATGCACAGCAGGCACCCATACAGTGCTGGATTACCAAATAAACAGAGTAGGCACCAGCCTATGGGACCCATGCCGTTTAAGGGCCATGACAGTGACAGTGGATTAAAAAAATATTGATTTGATCTTGGGAGAAAATTACAATGAAGCTTTTTTTCAATTGTTTTCAAAAGATTGAAAAATGAATCAACTGAAAGAAATTAGAACTTTACATTAAAGACTCTATAGAGAAAATACTGTAGTAATGTAATGTAACCAATAACAATGTAAAGTACATAAACCATGGACACCAGGTTCACACATTACAGTTTGTCTTTTAAAAGCTTATCTTCTTTCAGCAGTCAGTTTGTGAAAAAAATTGGTGCACCTACATACATGTAATTTACAGTAGTGATGGTCACCTCCATCCATCTCCATCTAGCGGCAGACGTACACACTTCTCAGTTCAATGTCATCCCATTAGAGCATGTGCACAAGAAACCACCAGAAACCTACAAGGGGGCACCAAGGTTTCAACTGCCTAGGGGCCTCCACAGAGTCGCACTTATACCTTCCAATTTTCAGAGATGAGAAAGAAGGATATATTATGGCACAAATTAGGCAAAGGAGACTCCCCTGTCATGCTCACTTTACATAGAAGAATTAATTCACAAATAATTTTTGGTTGAACCCACAAGTGCTTTTTTTCCCTCTGCTTTTCCTTTTTACTGGCTTTACAAAATAAATCAATTAGAGCTTGGATAAAAGGCCTAGTAAAGCAGAACAATGGATAGTCTTGTAGTGCCATAGAGGCATGGAAGAGGAACTCCAGCACATGGTGGGTAGGCAGGTATTGGACACACACAGCAATGTCAGATACCTGCACTGGTTAACGACCATCAATACAAAGTTGTTTTAAGACACGGGACGCTGAAAATGTAACCATAGATGCTCTTCTTTTACAGGCTGCCATTAATTCATGTTGGAGCTCTTCATAGCAGAGTCTCTTTAATGAAATAAACGTAGGTTGTTTCGATTAACATGGAGACTGATACAGCAGAAGCTGCATTTTAATGTCATTTAATATTTTTTTAAACAAATGTGAAATTGTTGGCCAAGTTTCTATATGGGGCTCTGCCAATGCTGTCTTAAACTATACACAGTTCCCCGCAGTAGGCTTCCAAACCTGTCCAAAATCATTTATTTTAATATGTTAGGCTGAAAATTGTGGAGAGAAAACAAGCTGTGTGATTGGAAATAATAGAATCCGCGTCTTGCAGGATGCCGGATACCTAATCCATACTTACAGGGATGTTAAAAACATTCTCAAAAACAGCCTTTTTCCACCATAGATATTGCTGACCTGAGCCGGGGTGGGAATGCAGCTGGCATTATGTTATGCCGTGGCGGGCAAAGAAGCTCAGGCATTAAAGGTATGTGCCAGTCAAAATAGAAAAATAAGCCTTGAAATGGATACAGGGACCAACGCCTACCTGCTCAGATTTTATCAGGTATCAATCCACCCTGCGGTCTTTTATTGATAATTAGGTGATCTGAGAACCCCAGCTTGTGATGCAGGATGGGAAATCTCAAACACAGCCATTCCAGGTTCATTGCTGTTTCCTCACATATAGAAACTCTAAAGGCAAAAATACATTTTAGTACTATGAAACTTCTCCCAGCTACCAATAAGATGCAAGCCTGTCTTGGAAGTTTGGAGGAATGAACAAAATGAAAAGTTCTCTTGAAAGTACAACATCTTCTACATTGGTGTACACCTTCCCCTTCACTTCCTTCCTCCATCACAGCCAAATGTCCAAACACCTGTGTAAGCTCTGTGCCAGATAAAGTCAGAACTTACACAGGCCCAAGGACTTCTCTCCCCCACATGACACTGTTCAGGCTTGGCCTGAGCACTGCACCCTATGATGCTCATACAGTAGTAAAATCAAGAGTAGTCACAAATATAATAAAATAGTAAAGAAAAAATAATAATACTATTATTTCACTATTATTTAATGTTTTCTATTTCTTCTATTTCATGACTTTTCCTGATTTTACTACTCTTTATGAATATAATATTAATATTCTGTAGTGCCAATGTTGTATATCATGTATACATTAATTATATATTTTTATATAGACTATTGTATCTTATTTCTCAGCCCTGATGAGGGAGGAAGATCTAGCTCCTGAAACGCCCTGGCATTTTCTTCTGACATGAGGACATGAAGCAGTAAAGATATTTGTGTACTCTCGCACTCTCAGCCTTTCTACATTCTTTACTGTCAGTAGAGTAAGACTTGAGAAATCTCCTTTTTCATAGCATGGGGAAGCATTAGAACTTCTCACAACATTTTCATTGCTAACTGTAGCATCTTGCTATCCTGATGATACAGTATCCATGCCCTCCACTTGCATCAGAGGGACACAAATCTCCGAACGGTGCCAGAGGTGAATGTTGTATGCCAAGAAAAGTTACATAGTTGCATACTTAGTCAGGTTGAAAAAAGACACAAGTCCATCTAGTTCAATCATAAAAATAAATAAATAAATAAATAAAAAATAATATCAAACAGTCCCATGTACCCAATCCTATACCCACAGTTGATCCAGAGGAAGGTGAAAAACCCCAGCAAAGCATGATCCAATTTTCTACAGCAGGGGAAAAAAATTCTTCCTGACTCCCAAGAGGCAATCAGATTTTCCCTGGATCAGCTTTACCTATAAATGTAAGTACCCAGTTATATTGTGTGCATTTAGGAAAGGCCTTTCTTAAAGCAATCTACTGAGCTGGAAAGAACCACCTCTGGAGGGAATCTATTCCACATTTTCACAGCTCTTACTGTGAAGAAACCTTTCCGTATTTGGAGATGAAATCTCTTTTCCTCTAGGTGTAAAGAGTGCCCCCTTGTCCTCTGTGTTGACTGTAAAGTGAATAACTCAACACCAATTTCACTATATAGACCCCTTATATATTTGTACATGTTGATCATATCTCCCCTTAATCTCCTTTTCTCCTCTTCCTCAAAAGTGTTGTTATATTATTTCCCAGCCCTGATGAAGGAGTAGTATTGAACCTTGAAACATGTTGGATTTCTCTTTTGACCTCTTGTCAAGTGCAATATAGATTTACTTGACTCACATTAAATTTTTGATGCTCTCATCCATTCTACATCCTTTACTGTTAGTAGAGAAAGACATGAGAAATCTCCCTAACGGGGGCACAGACAAAAAAAGAACATTTTAGCAGAGTGGGGAAGGGTTAGAACGTCTCACAATATCTTTATTGCTATCTGTGACATCTTCCTGTCCAGATGACAACCAAATCCTCCACTTGCATGAGCATCGGACGGGCACAAACCCCTAAAAGGTGCCAGGGGTGAGCATTTTATGTGAAGGTTTGTGACTCTCTCATCCTTTTTACATTCTTTAGACCAGCTTTTTCCAACCAGGGTGTTGTGAACCCTAGGGTGCTTTCTGGGTTCTTCAGGGGTGCTTAGGCGAAATGTCTAAAAATTTACCAAAATTGTCGAAAAGCTGGCAGGTAGATCATGCCTGCCGTTTTAGTTACACAAAGCCACAGGTTTTTATTTTGCAGCATTACAACCTTGGGCACAATGCAGACCAGCTGTTGGCTTCCTAACAACAGAATGGCATCACAGTTTGATAAGGAAGACATTAGGCCCCTGAGGACATCCTTGTTTGCCCTTCCTCTGCCCCTCTCCGTCAGCACTGGTGTCAAAATACCTGAGTGAGGAAAAGAGTGAGAAGAGAAATGGTGGAATACTAGTCAGTACCAGTGTGCAAAGGTGTATTTCTCACCTTTAGAGCCCTTTCACACTCAGAGCGCCTGGACGTCGGCGGTAAAGCGCCACTATATTTAGTCGACGGTAAAGCGCCGCTATTTTTAGCATCGTTTTACCGCCGTTTTAGGGGCGGTTTTCGGCCACTAGCAGGGTGCTTTTAACCCCCGCTAAAAGCTTTGGTGGCACTGCCCATTAATTTCAATGGGCAGGGGCGCTTTAGGAGTGGTGTATACACCGCTCCTAAAGTGCCTCAAAGAAGCTGCTTGCAGGACTTTTTTGGACGTCCTGCCAGCGCACAGCTCCAGTGTGAAAGCCCTCCGGCTTTCATATTGGAGTGACAGGAGAGGTGCTTTACAGGCGCTATTTTTAGCGCTATAGCGCCTGTAAAGCATCTCAGTGTGAAAGGGGTCTTAATGCTGGGTGTCCTTCATGTGTAGAGACCGCTACATTATGTAAAATTAATAGTTTTGTTTTTACACTTTAGAATGGGGTGCCTCAAGATTGTACAGAATTTTAAAATTTGAAATTTCTCGTTGAGAAATACTGCTTTGGACTACTCTGGAGACTACCAAGGATATCCCTGTTAATAGACAACTGCCTCTTAAATTTGCATTCAAGCCCCATCCTTACTACTTTTGGGTCCAGTGCTCTATCAACATGTCTATTGTAACCCTGACAATTATGCCGCGTACACACGGTCGGACTTTTCGGCTACAAAAGTCCGACAGCCTGTCCGACAGACTTTCGACAGACTTTTGTCGGACTTTTGGCGGACTTGCGGAAGACTTTCTTACGAACGGACTTGCCTACATACGATCACACAAAAGTCCGATGGATTCGTACATGATGATGTACACCGGACTAAAATAAGGAAGTTGATAGCCAGTAGCCAATAGCTGCCCTAGCGTGGGTTTTTGCCCGTCGGACTAGCACACAGACGAGCGGATTTCTGGGTCCGGCGTAGTTACGACGTAAAGATTTGAAGCATGTTTCAAATCTAAAGTCCGTCAGATTTGCGGCTGGAAAAGTTCACTGAAAGTACGGGAAAGCCCACACACGATCGGATTGTCAGCCAGCTTTAGTCCGTCGGCGTCCGTCGGACTTTTGTAGACGAAAAGTCCGATCGTGTGTACGCGGCATAAGGCCCCTTTCACACAGGCGGATAGAATTCAGCTTTTAGCTGCGGTTAGATGAAGTTATCTACCGCACCTCACACAATGCTTTCCATGGCCCCATTCACACACTGCGTTTAGCGACGGTTTCGTTACATGGGTTTTGTGCAGTTAGAAAAAATAAAATTGACTGCTTCCAGGACCGATTTATCGCAGCTATCTGTACATAACTGCAGGTAATGTGGACTATTTCACCTGCGGATAGCAGTGGCAACCAGGAAAGAAAAACAACAGGAAGCACATCAGAAATGGCAAGAACGTTCCACCGCAGCTAAACGCAGCCGCATGTAAACGTACGTAATCAATGCTAATCGCAATGTACAACTGCAAATGATCGATGTGCTCTTGGAATTTCAAAATAACAAAACATGCGTTTAACAGCAGCAGGACAGCCGCCCGTGTGAAAGAGGCCTAAGTGAGGAGAATTGTCATCAATAGGTACAAAACCTGACAGAGTCCCTAACCCTTCCCCGCCCTGTCCAAAACAAAATACATTTTGGCAGGGGTGTTTCTTGCATTTTGCCCTCTTGCTCTAATGAACAGATTGTAATGATGGCATCCATTCACATAAACAAATCCTGTTTATCAAAAGAACAAAGACGTCTCCTCATATGAAATCAATTTTTTACTTTTGAACCTTTGCCAAAACAAGCTTGATTCTTAAAAATGGTGAAATGAATTGATGGCACCGTTTCATAGAAGTACCTTTTCTGACTTTTTTCATGTTTCCTCTGTTTGTTTTGGAGCCGTTGTCCTGTTTTATTTGAGTTTCAGACCAGGAGAGGAATGGCTGCAGATTCTGGCACGGAGAAGTTAATCAGCTTGACATTAAAACCTGAAGTATGTGGTTATGAGAGAGGAGCTTGGAGACCTAAGCAGGGTGGGAGCTCTGCTGTTGGTACAAACTTAGCTGCTTGTACAGATGGAGCAAAAAGACACACGGGGCCAATGTCTTCCGGAAACTTTACTAATGACACATCTGGGATATAAGATTTGGCTTCCACGGACTAAATTGTTGCTTCTTTCCTTCACAGTGTTATTGAAGGCGATTTTTGAGATTTATTTAAGCTTGTCTTGTCTGTTTCATAGATCTTAAAGTGTATGTCCAGCTGCAGGGATGTAGTATTATTGCAACATTTCTTTTCTGTATTTTTGTGGGATTCTGTAGTTAGCTGTGGGCTACAGTCAGACTATCTGTACCTCAGCAGGAGTGGTGTCTAGACGTACAATGTATTTTCTCAGTCGCTTGCTGTCTGAGCTTCCTCCAGCAGGGTGTGCTGGAGAGTTATCATTATATGTTATGAATGTTTGATGACCTAGCCTACTAGCAGATTTGGTGGGCCCGGTGATGCATGCTCGAAGAGCTGTTAAATGTTTGGGACCCTTTCTAGTCTGTGTGTTCCCTCATGGGCCCTTGCCCTGTGAGTATGTTTCTCTCTTCAGGTTTCTGGAGTCTAGGGGTTGGAAATTAACTGGGATCTCCCCTCTTAGTTTTCCTGAAGATAATTGCTGCTGGAGTCCAAGAATGCTGAACCTGAAGGAAACAGACTGCAGCTGTCCTCCACAAAGGAGATGCGCTAAGTGGCAGGTTGAGTGGGATGTATACACAGGAACCTTACAATTTTGTTCTGCTTTGAAAAACAAACTTTGACATACAACTTGCAACTCAATTGCCAAGGTTCTGTATCCAGCCAACATAGTGTACAGGGACAGAGAGACTATGATCGGCCATATATGGATCAAAATTCAGCCGATTCAGCAGGGAATGGCCAAATTTCAATCAATTTTTGGGCAGGCTGTACACATGTGATTCTATCGATCAACTTGTGTACAACCAGCCTGTCAGGTTTTTCATGAATGATCAGTGCAGCCGGCTATAGCTAGCAACACTATTCATTGTATTCTGCCGGCGCGGAGGTCTATGTAAGAGCTATGAGATAAGGAAGAGCTAAGAACCTAGTCTGATATTTGAGAACAACCTTTGTTTTTTGGGATATCCTTATCCTTGCCTTCCTTCTCATATTGCCATGTGCAATGAACAAGTTCCTGTTTTGAACTCACTAAAGTCACTGGCACCCATTCTTTTTAAAGAATCCTGTCTAAAATAAAATGTTGCCTGGGATCTTATTGCCTGGCATCTGGGATCTTATTGCTATGAAAAGGACATCAATTTTACTTGGGTGTGGCAGGACTGTACAATTGTCAGTCAGTTACAGTAACGCAATGCAGTATGGCAAAAAATGGCCTGTTCATGAGGGGGGGGGGGTAAAATTTTCCGGAGCTGAAGGGGTTTAGATTGAACAAGACTAAAGGGGCAGCATTTGCTTTCCATAAATAATGGCAGTTTTACACATTCATTAATTCTTTTACTCACTTTTTTGTGCTCTGGTGGGGGGGAGGGGCTCCCATGCAGGAGCAATGCAGAGGAGCAGGATCCGTTAGCAGGTGCAGCCGGCAGCATCAGATGACAGTGACACACAGTCACTGCTTCTTGCTGTGTTCACGCCGTGCTGTGGAGAAGATAGAGGGAGGAGGTGGGTGGAGCCAACACTCAGGGGCGGAGAACAAAGAAGGCTCCGCTATGAATGCTTGGGTTCTCTTCCTCAGCAGCGGCTCCAGCCTCCGACGTGACTGACGTCACTGGTTGCTACACGCCAGGCGGCCCAGGCGTTAGCAACCAGTGCAGGAAACGCTAGCCAGCAGCTCCACCCACCTCCTCCCTCCATCTTCTCCAGGTCCAGCGTGGCGAAATGATCATAGCACGGAGTCTCTCTCAGCGCCGCTGATCGGCTAATTACACTGATGTGTAAGAGAGAGACTCGGTCGGGACTGCAGTGATATTTTCGGGGGGTGCAATTGCCCCGTTGCCCCCCCATCCACCCCCCACCCCCCAGTGGATCCGCCCCTGCACTAGACACGTAACTTTTTCAAAGGTCCAAAGGTGTCTAGTGATGATAACTGTGAGGGAGAAGTAGTCTGTCAGCTCTTGTCAGTGTGCAGCCTGCAGTGATCCTGAATAGCAGCAGCACGGAGGAACACGAAGGCAGTGATTTCTACTGACCATACATCAGTGAAATGCGATCTAGATCTTTTACATCATGTGAGTGGATCTATTGGGCTCTTTGTTAACTTTATTTAGTAGAAGTTATGTGCGCAATGGTCTTGTCCCACTTTTATATTTCATGTGGTGGAAAGCATATGAACAGGAGAAGTGGAGATTAGATGATCCTAGCCGGTGTCTTGCCGAATAAGTTCCTTCGGCAGATAGGTTCCCCCCCTGTACTGCGCAGGCGCAGCGCCTGCGCAGTACGTACTACTGTTGGCCGCCGGAGATAGCCGAAGCTCAAACGCTTCAATCAGCTGTACACGGCGCCTGCGCTCTGGGTCCAGGTTCCTTCCCCTCTATCCAAGTGGACCTAGAAGGGGAATCTAAAAGTGCCGAGCGCAGCGAGGCCGTGCCCGAAGCGTGGCGAGCGAAGCAAGCCCGCGAGGGGCCCTCTTACAGGCGCCGTGTACAGCTGATTTTCAGCTGTTCCGCTTCGGCTATTTCCGCCGGCTTCTACTGCGCATGCGCAGTAGAGGGGGGAACTAATCCGCCGAGCGGAACTTTCTCGGCAGAACACCGGTGGATGGAAGCCTATCCTCTGCTGATTAACCCAGACTCAGTAAGCCTTGTTTAAACACAGATAAGAGGTATCTTCTAACCTGCAAAGGAATCACCTTTTCAAGTAAGGTGTATGGGAATCCACACAATTGTAATCCTTTTATAATTGTTACCAACTACATATTTATTGAATATATCTGTTTTAATATATTTTTCACTCTATTTTTTCACCACCTTTTTCCACATATTTTTGTTTGTTTATTATTTCACAAGAACTAACTTTTGGATTTGTATTCCGGGAGGTCTCCAATTAGACTTTCACAGCAGACTTTTCAACACATTGTATTTATATTTATTTATATTATGCTAATCACTGTTCAAGTTTTTGTATAGTTTGTAACAAAGTATCCACAAGTAGAATGTGACCTGTCAGCACATTGAATAGTAGGATATCCTATAGATATTATGAGCGCATCACTTTATCTATTTAATTATTTATAAGTGGGGTGTCACTGAATGATGGCAGCTGCAGTGTCTGGATATTTGAACTCTTTTTTATATATCAGTTTTTTTATATATTAGTTTATTTATTCATTTATTGTTTACACTACTTTGTACAACATTTTACAGTTTTATATATTCACTTTACAATTTTTCACAATTTCACTTTAATTCTATGCATTAAGGTGAAAAAACTTTTGACAATACCGCCGCCCCCAGCCCCCCCAATTTAATTACCTGACACCTCGAAACTTAGCCGCTCGCTCCCGACCTCCATTTCGCCGCTCAGCCTGGTCGCTGATTGGCTATAGTGGATGGATTGAAAGCAGCGCAGCCATTGGCTCGCGCTGCTGTCAATCACATCCAATGACGCGGCACGTCAGGGGGCGGGGCCGAGTGATACAGCGAGCGGCTATAGCCACCGGCTGTATCACGGGAGCGTGCCCGCAATAACTAACCACCATGCGAGGGAGCTCGCATTAAGGTGGTTAGTTCTTGCGGGGAGGAGCTGAAACAGCCGCCGAGGGACCCCAGAAGATTAGGTTCGGGGCCACTCTGTGCAGAACGAGCTGCACAGTGAAGGTAAGTATAACATGTTTGTTATTTAAAAAAAAAAAAAACAATTACCTTTTACAACCCCCTTAACACTTTTATTTACATGTTTACATTATCTATTTTTGTTTTGACCATTTTATGATCAGATTTAGCATTTGATAAATGTTTTTATGTTGGTGAAGTTTTGTGTTGATTGCTCTTTAACTACAGGAGTTTTGTGTTAGGTGTTCGGTTTGATATACGCCTTTAAGTAGCTTGTATTGTGAGCATTTCAATTGTTGTGAACAGTGGCGGCTAGTGCTCAAAATTTTTTTGGGGGGGCGCAAACAAACTGAAAAATACTGAACCCTCCCTCCCATCAATTACAGCCTCACTGTGCCCATCAAATGCAGCCATTGTGCCCATCAAACGCAGCCAGGTGTGCCCATCATGTGCAGCCACTTGTGCCCATCAAATGCAGCCACTTGCCCATCAAATGCAGCCACTTGCACATCAAATGCAGCCACTTGTGCCCATCAAATGCAGCCACTTGTGCCCATCATCATATGCAGCCACTTGTGCCCATCATATGCAGCCACTTGTGCCCATAAAATGCAACCACTGTACCCATCATATGCAGCCACTTGTGCCCATCATAAGCAGCCATTGTGTCCATCAAACGCAGCCATTGTACCCATCAAACGCAGCCACTTGTGCCCATCAAATGCAGCCACTTGTGCCCAAACGCATCCATTGTGCCCATCAAATGCAGCCACTCGTGCCCATCAGACGCAGCCACCTGTGCCCATCAAATGCAGCCACTTGTGCCCATCAAATGCAGCCACTTGTGCCCATCAAATGCAGCCCCCTGTGCCCATCATATGCAGCCGCCTGTGCCCATCATATGCAGCTGCCTGTGCTCATCAAATGCAGCCACCTGTGCCCATCAAATACAGCAACCTGTGCCCATCAAATGCAGCCACCTGCGCCCATAAAAAGCAGCAACTTGCCCATCAAATGCAGCCACTTGTGCCCATCAAATGCAGCCACTTGTGCCCATCAAATGCAGCCACTTGCCCATCAAATGCAGCCACCTGTGCCCATCAAATGCAGCCAACTGTGCCAATCAAATGCAGCCACCTGTGCCCATCAAATGCAGCCACCTAAGTGCCATACATCCAATAGGGTGGCCTGGCGCTCTGGCCAATCAGGATGATTGGCGGGGAGAAAGGTTAGTGTCAAAATAGCGAAAATTAATTCGCTATGGTCACACAATTTGGTGGGATCAGGGCGCACTCTCTGCACCCAGAGCCCACCCTATTTTGAAGCCTATTAGAGCCCCTGGCTCTAATCAGATGCTTCAAAAAATACAACCCCCTCCCACCCCACCATAGGAATCCATGCCTCTGGCGTCCTGAAAGGGGCCGGGCGCATGGATGGGGAGACGGCGCCCATGCGCCCACAGTGCACGGGCCGCCACTGGTTGTGAACAAGCATGGTTCTTTTCACGTGAAACGCGTCAACTGATCATCATTACAATTTTGTCTGGCTCATGACAATAAAGAAATTTCTACAGCATCTTTTGGATCCAAGCGTGCAATCAATTTTTTCTTCTCTTCTGGAATGCTAATTGGCTCCTGTCTAAGTTGGCCATTGTATGTGATGCGTATGTATGCATGTGAGATAGGGACCTTAGATTGTAAGCTCCTTGACTACAGGGAGTGATGTGATATTACAATTGGTAAAGCACTGCCTAAATTATTGGCGCTATATAAATACCTGGCAGAGCTATCAATCATCCTCCCATTCTCCATTCTTAGATCCTGTTTCATTCATAGAAGCTGTAATACTGCTTCTATTAATGAAGCAGCTTGGCCGAAAAAGTGAGCATAGTCGAGCTCTCTTGATGAGAGCCTGTGACATCCCCTTAGTTGTTTTAACCCCTGCCGTACTGGAAGATTATGGCAGCTGGGGTGGGGGGGTCATGGACAGAGGAAGATTTCTAACAAATGTTTGTAAACTTGTGGACAGTCTGTTAATTGCAGCCCATTTAAAATATGCGTAAAATATCCGTAAAAATATGGCTGCAGGCCGACTTTGGAACTGTGCATGTGCAGTTCCAAAGCCGGCTAGGCTTGGGCAAGCTTGGACATGCTCAGCCATTTTTCAGCCTGGCGGGTGCATGTGCAGTGATGAATGAATAGCAGCACATCAGCGGGCACAAATCCCGACCCAGGATCCCAACCCACATCATCCATCCAAGGCTGGAGCTTGGAATGGGCGGTCGGCCTACCCCCGCCCACATCAATGCACTCTGCCACTGTGAGCACGGGCAGCTTCTTCTGGACTGCTGGAGAAGGACAATGGAACTGGTGCTGCTATGGATGGACTTGCAGAGGCACAAACAGGCCAGCAGACAGTTACAGTGGACTGACAAGAGTCAGCAGGCACTGGTGAGATTTTATGTCCTCCACTGCCTCCAACCATCGCCTATATCATGTTCTCCGCGGCCTCTAACCATTTTCTGTATCATGTCCTCCGCAGCCTTTCAACCATCACCTGTATCTTGTCTTCCGCAGCCTCTAACCATCTCCTGTATCATGTCCTCAGCAGCCTCTAACCATCTCCTGTATCATGTCCTCCACAGCCTCTAACCATCTCTGGAGAGGGGAATATAGGATAAAACCAGAGTCACCAAGCTGGAGCCTGGAGAGGACCGTCTGAGCCCTGTACTATGCACCTGAGAGGAGGTCAGTGACAGTGCCACAAGGTCAGTTGGGGGGGGGGGGTCACTGATGTAGGGGAGGGTGAATACAGTAAGGTAAGAGGGGACACTGATATAAGGGTTCCCCCTTATATCAGTAACCCCCTCTTACCTTAGTGTATTCCCTCTGCGGAAGGTGGTGTGTGGTCTCCACAGTCACATCACATCAGAGTTCATGGCGGTTCCCTTTACATCAGATTCTGCAGGATTCCCCCTTACAGTGCAGGGGGGGGACGACTCTGCAGACCCTAACGTGAAGGGGAACTCTGATGTAAAGGAGAATGATGTGGACTCTGGTCACCAGAGCCCCCCTCCCCCCCCTTACATCGGAGTACCACTTTACAACAAGGTCGGCAGCATTCCCCCTTATATCATGATCCGTTGCGTTCTCCTTTACATCAGAATTCCCCTTGCACTGTAAGGGGGAATCCTGCAGACTCTGAGGTAAGGGGGAGCTCTGTGCTGACTGGGTTATATTAACCTGACCTTTATGTAAATGGAGAAATATGTTTTTTCACTTTTATTATAACTTAAACACATTGCTAATAGCACTAGCTACATGTTTGTATCTTAAATATTGATATTTGCACTGTTTTGCACTTAAAACTGAATTTTTTTGTTCTTTTTTTGAAGTTTCAGTAAAAAAATGTGGCGCTGTCAGTAAACTTCATGATTTTTGTGAGTAAAAAATTTGTTGCGCCGTCACACAACACTGTAAGCAAATTAAATTTATATCATTTTTTCACACAAATAGAGCTTTCTTTTGGTGGGATGTGATTACTACTGGGTTTTTTATTTTTTGCTATTAAAATGAAAAACGACCAAAAGTTTTGAAAATTTTTTGAAAATACTCTGCTACATATATTGGGTAGAATAAAAAAATCCCAATAAGTGTATATTATTTGGTTTGTGGGAAAGTTGTAACGTCTACAAACTATGGTGTATATATATTTGAAAATGGATCAATCCTGATGTACTGATCTCATTTCTTAGGCTCGATTCACACTAATGCAATTTTTAATGCATTTTGCATTTTGCAGAAATGCAGGGAAATTTTTTAACATGGGTTCCTATGGAACATGTTCACATCAATGCATTTTTGTGCCTCTGCGTTTTTGGAAAGGGTTGGGGACTTTTTTCCTGCAAAATGTAGCGTTTTGCTTGTAATAGAATTAAATGGACCCGCACCCAAAACGCGTGTACCATGTTTTTACCACGATTTTCCCGCGATTTGCGTTTTGCGTCTTTTTTAATTTCTTTTTTTTACACTGTATATAGCTGGTTGCTAAGGAGGGGGCCGGGAAGCTGGCTGCCGCGTCCTTAACAACCGATGAGTCATGAGCTGTCAGCTGGCTTCCTGCTCAATGTAATAAAAAAAAAATGCCGGCTAAAAAAAAAAAATCTTGAAAAAAAACAGCGTGGGGTCCCCCCCAGGTCCATACCAGGCCCTTGGGTCTAGTATGGATTTGGAAGGAACCCCCCATGCCAAAATTTTTTTTTAAAAAGGCGTGGGGTCCTCCCAAAATCCATACCAGACCCTTATCCAAGCATGCAGCCTGACAGGTCAGGAAAGGGAGGGGACGAGCGAGCGCCCCCACCCCCTCCTGAACCATACTAGGCTGCATGCCCTCAACATGGGGGGATGGGTGCTTTGGGGCAGGGGGATGAGGACAAGGGCCTCTTCTGGACAACTCTTGCCCGGTGGTTGTCGGAGTTTGCAGGCGGGGGGCTTATTGGAATCTGGAAGCCCCCTTTAATAAGGGGGCCCCCAGATCCTGCCCCCCCCCATGTGAATGAGTATGGGGTACATTGTACCCCTACCCATTCACCTGTAAAAAAAGTAGTGTAGTGTTAAAAAATACAGTAGACGGTTTTTGACAAGTCTTTTATTAAAAACCTTCTTCCTCTCCGCTTCTTCCTCCGTGCCTATATAAGTCGTTGCACACATGGCATTACAGTGGGAGAGAGCGTTGAGTCAACATTGGAAGAAGAGAAGATGGAAGAAGACGTAGGAGAACACCAAGCAAGAGCTAGCAAAAGAGCAGGCAAAAGAACAGAAGCGAGAGAAGAACCAGAGAGCGTGGAGAAAAGAGTGGAGAAGTCGGAAGAGACCCCCGGAGCTGCCTAATAAAAGACTTGTCAAAAACCGTCTACTGTATTTTTTAACACTATACTACTTTTTTCCAGGTGAATGGGTAGGGGTACAATGTAACCCATACTCATTGACATGGGGGGGCGGGATCTGGGGGCCCCCTTGTTAAAGGGGGGCTTCCAGATTCCAATAAGCCCCCGCCCGAAAACCCCGACAACCACCGGGCAAGGGTTGTCAGGAAGAGGCCCTTGTCCCCATCAACATGGGGACAAGGTGCTTTGGGGTGGGGGGCGCAGAGCCCCCCCTGCCCCAAAGCACACATCCCCCCATGTTGAGGGCATGTGGCCTAGTATGGTTCAGGAGGAGGTGGCTCGCTCGTTCCCTCCCTTTCCTGACCTGCCGGGCTGCATGCTTGGATAAGGGTCTGGTATGGATTTTGGGGGGACCCCACGCCATTTTTAAAAAAAAAATGTGGCATAGGGGTCCCCTCCAAATCCATACTAGACCCAAGGGCCTGCTATGAACCTGGGGGGGACCCCACACCGTTTTGTCTCTCGATTTTTTTTTTTTGCCGGCAATTCTTTTTTTTTACATTGAGCCAGCTGACAACTGATGACTCATCGGTTGTTAAGGATGCGCCGGCTGGCTTCCCGCAAATCGCAGGAAAATCGCGGTAAAAACGCATGTCAAAAAACACGGCAAGCAGAAACGTTTAAAAGCAACATGCATAGATATGAATCGAGCCTTAAGGTCTTTAAAATACCAGGACAGTGCAAACCCCCCGTCAAAAGAAACTTTTTTGGGAAAATAGACAGTCCAAGGTATTTTAGTAAGAGGATTTACATCATCATATGACTGCTGTGGCAGTGGTCAGGCACACTGACTGGTGACAGTATGTTAAAAAAATAAATGAAATTAATTTTTATTCAATTTTATAAAAAAAATCTTTTGTTAATATTTATTTTTTATTTTTCTTACTATTTTTTTTTTTTTAACATACTTTCATCAGAGTAGTTCGATGTCAACATAGTGACACTGCACTACTCTGGGGGGGAGGTGACCATGATTATTTTATTTTTTAATTTTGATTGCTGTTAAATTTGAGATCCAGATTAAATTTCGTGCGACGGAAATTCCGATGGAAAATGTCCGATGGAGCCTACACACGGAAAATCCGACTGTGTGTACAGGGCATTACAATAATCATTGTACCAGCAATGTTTTGAACTGTCATGAATGGGTTATATTCATAACAGCTGTAATTTACTATTGTGTGCTGTGATTGGCCCACAGCTATCACATGGTACAGGGTACCACTGTGGCCCAGGTACCATGAGATAGCTGTGGGACAATCAAAGCATCACTATAGGAAATACAGCTGTTATGAATGAAATTCATTCATAACAGCTTTGTTGACATTGTGATCTTTGATCCATTGGACACAGCGGCTGCTCGCCGCTAACCTGAAAGAGGCAGGATAATGTACGAGATCCTGCCTGCCCGTGCTGCCCTGCCACAGTAAATGTGGCTGGGCAGTATGCTGTTAAAGTGATTGTAAACCATTATTTCTATTTTTCTTTTAATGAAATTCCAAACATGTCATACTTGCCTGTGGTTTGCACAAGGCAGCCGAGATCCTTCTCTTTTCGGGTCCCCCCCACTGAAGCTCTTGCCCCCCCCCCACCACTAGCCTACAGCATAGCAGGCCGCTTGCTATGGGGCACCCTATACAACCAAGCAGGCTCAGCCCCGTCCCCTGCTCCCTCCTTACTTGCTTTGATTGACATAAGAGGGAGCCAATGGCTCCTGCTGCTGGCTCTAAGCATATGTGGAGGCAGAGAGCCGCTGCTCTTGTGCATGTCATGGGATTAGGATCAGGCTCAGGTAAGCATTTAGGGGAGCTTGTGAGGGGAGGGGCTCTCAGGTGGTTTTTGCAGAGATTGCATTAGGGTAAAAAATCGTTAGCCTTTAGAACCACTTTAATACCTTACCCTTTACAGATGATGTAGATGTCCTCACTTCCACTACTTCATGTCATATTCCGAGTCCCCGCTGCACACAGGGGAAAGGCACAGTTGGATACAATCTAAATATCAACTGATGTAAAACAAAGTGTTTCTCCAGATGACATCAAGAACAATAAGTTGTCTTTGACATTCGTGGTGTTTCCTGTACCATATCCTCATTGCTGGCCACAAGCCAACATCCACTGAGCGGAAACATTTCTATTTCTTTCAAAGGAGTGAAGCAAAAGGAGACCATTGCTCTCACTTAAAGTAAACCTGTACACAGTTCCAGGGCCATCTTTAATATTGATTGGGCCCTGGGCAAACATTTTCTTGGGCCCCCCATTCTGAGACATACAAAAAATAGCAGGTACTCCAAATCAGTTTACTGCAGCAGATCACGCAGAGATTGCAATTGGTTGCCAGTGGTTACAGCCCAAGCTTACCGCTCACTGGCTGGTTGCTAGAGGTTTCAACACATCATTTCTGCTTGCCGATTGGTTGCTAGAGGTTACTGCACATTATTAGCGCTCACTGATTGGTTGCTAGGGGTTACAGCATATCATTACAACGTACTAATTGGTTGCTAGAGATTACAGCAGATCACTACTGTTCCCTGATTGGTTGCTACAGGTTAATGCACATCATTACCACTCACTGAGCAGTGGAGCAATCCCAAATAATTGAGCAAGTAAAGCAGCACATTATTACACATATTACAGGAGAGGGTCAGAGAGTGCAGACACACTGCAGTAGTGGGTCCGAGACTGCAGACATACTGCAGGAGAGGGTCGGAGACTGCAAACATACTGCTGGAGAGGGTCAGAGAATGCGGACATACCGCAGGAGATGACCAGAGACTGCGGACATGCTACAGGAGACAAATCTGAGACTGCAGACATGCTACAGGAGACAATCAGAGACTGCGGATGTACCACAGGAGACAATCAGCGACTGCGAACATGCTGCAGGAGACAATCAGAGACTGCGGATATGCTACAGGAAACATTTAGAGACTGCAGACATGCTGCAGGAAACAATGAGAGACTGCGGACATGCTACAGGAGACCATCAGAGACTGCAAACAAGCTACAGGAGACAATCAGAGACTGCGGATATGCTACAGGAAACATTTAGAGACTGCAGACATGCTACAGGAAACAATCAGAGACTGTGGACATGCTACAGGAAACAATCAGAGACTGTGGATATGCTAAAGGAATCAATCAGAGACTGCAAACATGCTACAAAAGACAATCAGAGACTGCGAACATGCTACAGGAGACAGTAAGAGACTGTGGACATATTACAGGAGATGATCAGAGAACTTTCAGCAATACACAGCTTTACAGTTAAATAACACAGCTCAGGGTTTCAGCAGTCAGGCATTTTATGGGTGTAAGGACATACCTGGCTAGCCAAGCTCACTACATACATTCAGAGGTCCATGGGCGGGGCTTCCACTCTCTGCTCTCATTTCAACTGCTCCACCCTGAGCATACAGGCTGCATGGGGCGGGGTTGGAGCGTCAGTGGAGCTCCCAGCCCCACCCCTTGACCTCTGTATTCCCCAGCCAGTATAGAGGGGGCGGGGCCGGGAGCTCCACTGACGCTCCCACTCTGACCACTGCTCTCGCTACAGCCGCTCTGTTCCAAGCATACATGCTGCATGGGGCGGGGTCAGAGCATCAGTAGAGCCCCCAGCCCCGCCCCCCCACTCTGCTGGCTAGCTCGGGAATACAGCCTCCCGTGTCCTCTCTGCGCTCTGCAAAGCCGTCATCGGCACCCCAATTTGCGGGTAGCGCGGGCCCCCCAACAAAGATTGGGCCCTGGGCAGGTGCCCCGTTTGCCCTGTGCTAAAGACGGCCCTGCACAGTTCCTTTAAAGTGGAACTGAACTTAGAAAGTGAAGATTTGCTATGTTATAGGGAACATTTAGAAATGTGGATTGTGCCTGAGCAAGATTCTGAAAATCGTATCTTATGTCTTGAAATTCTCCTGAAAAATCACAGTGTAATAGAGGCAATGCGGGACAGGGTCATCCAACATCCAGGGTGAAGATACCAAAATGCACCCACCTCCTCTATGATGTGTGTACCCAATCACCTTACCCATGCCCCATGTGCATGCTTCATCTTCATACCACGTACAGGGTGCAGGGGTCAGGAGTCGGTATCCTACAAAGTGCAGGGGTCAGAAGTAAAAGACGCACACTCACACCCCATACATACACTATATTACCAAAAGTATTGGGAAACCTGCCTTTACACGCACATGATCTGTAAGATCAAGGAGAAATGGCCCCTTCCTGTTCCAACATTAATGCGCACCAGTGCACAAAGCAAGGTCCAAAAAGACATGGATGAGCTAGTTTGGGGTGCAGGAACTTGACTGGCCTGCACAGAGTCCGGACCTCAACCCGGAAGAGTTGAAGCTGTTATAGCTGCAAAGGGTGGGCCAATTCAATATTGAGTCCGACGGACTAAGACTGGGATGCCATTAAAGTTCATGTTTGTGTAAAGGCAGGTGTCCCGATACTTTTTGTAATATAGTGTACCTCCCGAAGCCTGGCTGGAATACTCCCAGGACATTGCTAAGTACTCCCAGGACATTGCTAAGTGAGGCCTAGTCATCACTGCTCACCTCCACAGCAATGAGCTCTTTCTCTAATTCAAACTTCCTCACATACTCTCTCTCCCCTGATGCAGTAGCTCTGAGCTCAGCATTTGAGAGCTCATTCCTGTGATGGTGGAGGTGAGCAGTGATGACTAGGCCTCACTTAGCAGCATCCTGGGAGTATTCTAGCCAGGCTTCATAAGGTATGAATGGCCTACACCTATAGCAAGGACTTATTCATCTTTAGTCAGAGCTGCATAGTTTGTTTTTATCTACACATGCCCCTTATCTGCATAGGCAGTTTTGTGGTAAATGTAGACTATCCCTTTAAACCTAGTCACTTTTTAATTTGTTTTGGGCAGAGAAAGGAAGGGTTTGAGCCTCTCTAAGGGCTTGTTTACACTTGACTAACGCTTAACACTCCTATAGTGTTAGTATGGGCATTAGGCTCGCTTTAATGAGCTTTAGTATGGGCATTAGACAGGCGTTTTACGAGCATTAACGAGGAGTTAAACATGCTCCCCGAATGCCCTATGGGCAGTTTTCATGTGTTCGACGAGTGTTAAGGCGTGTTAAAACTTAAAACCACTCCATAAACTCATATTCTATTACAGATGAACTCATTTTAACTCCCTGAAACCTGACTAAAAAAATCATTCCCCATCCTGCCTTGTTGATAGGATGTTGCTAAGGTACTTTAAGCTGTTACTGCTCACCTCCACCATCACAGGATAAAATCTTTTTAGTTTCCTTACACGGGGTTACCTAAAAAATTTGCCTTTTGAAAATTAAAGTGTTACTAAACCCCGGACCCTGCATTCACTATGTAGCTATACCCCCTGCAGCAAGTATGTTTGTTGCGTACTCTGCCTCTCAACCCCAATAACCCCAATAACAGCCTCTGCCCCTCTTGGCACACCTGGTAATAGTGTAAGTGCCATGACCAATGAGAAACACACATGTTATAATAAAAAAACACAGAAATAGTCTTTACTGCAATATTTCTGTGGAAGGATACCAGACAGTAACAATATATAATCAAGTAATCAACTGAAGAGCAATAACTGAGATTAAGAGCAATATAGCTCAATACTATATTCAGGCTGCTTTCAGGGGATTGAAATCTGAGAATGTCCCCAACAGCAGAGGCACACTTAAAGTGGTGTTCCGGCCGAAATTATACTTTTTAAATAAAAATACCCCTATAATACACAAGCTTAATGTATTCTAGTAAAGTTAGTCTGTAAACTAAGGTCTGTTTTGTTAGTTTATAGCAGTAGTTTGTTATTTTATAAACTTACAGCAGGCCGTGGCCATCTTAAGTGTGGGCATCTGAAGCCAGACTGTATTTCTTCCTGGATCTCATCCTTGCAGATCTCGCACATGCTCAGTGCAGTACAAGCAGTGTAATAGGTTTCAGGTCAGGTTTCCATAGCAACGGCAGTGTCAGAGGAAGTTGCTGCCCCTTCCCAGAAGGCATTGCAAACAGGAAATGATGCGATGGGCCACGGCCAGGGAGGAGGAAGTGAAAAATGAACACAGCAGATATACAGTAGGTGCTGAGAAAAAAAATTAAAAAATATCCAATTTGTTTACAGTGCACAGTTTAGTGAGGGATGCTGAAGAGTTGTAAAAGTGGGTGGAACTCCACTTTAAATGGCAAATAAATCACAATATGTCATTTTATATTGGATTGGTTACCTCTACTCTAATGTGGCTCTATGAGTCCAGGCAGGAGGAGAGCAGAAGGCTGACCCTCTTTATGTCAGACCCCTCTCTCTTCTGTCTCCTGATACCACAGGCCTAACTACAAACACTGTATTCAAACCAACATTCAATGGATTAGCTTCCCAGATAAACTGAGTATGTGTGTGTGGGCCCATATGGCACTAGTAGCTTCAATCCCTTTGAAGAAAGACATAGCTCCCAACTGTCCCTGATTTCGAGGGACTGTCCCTGATTTGGAACAATGTCCTTCTGTCCCTCTTTCCTCATTTGTCCCTCATTTTGGTCTGATCTATATAGATGTCTATAAAATGCACTTTTTATCTAAAAAGTGTTTTCCAGCACTAAACCTTTTATCCAATTGCTGCATTTGTAAATTCCAAAAGCAAATATAAGGGAATAGTAGTGGTAAAAAAAAAGCACTTGTGGGTTTAACCAATCTTGTTTTTTTGTACAATTCACCTTTAAGGGGGCGTGGCAAATGGTGTGTCTTATACCTACATACTTTTGCTGATAGGTTGTCCCTCATTCCCATCTCAAAAAGTTGGGAGATATGGAAAGATGAGGCCTTCTATATTCAGCTAGCCACTCTCGTTGGTGCACTTAAACTCCTGAATAACAGGGCCAAAAAACACAACTGGGCCAGATTATCAAGTAAAGAATGCAGGATTGTCTTCAGCAAGGTAAAAGCAAAATGGCGTCTGTATACAGTGTCTCTGTACCTGAATGGCCTTGTGTCCTGCCGCACTACAGGTGTCAGCAAGGTGACTGAGAGCAATGATGTCTGTATACAGTGTCCATACAACTCTATCTGTGTGCAGTGTCCTTGTTTCCTGCAAATGGACAAAAGCCCTCTAACCCAATCCTGCGGTCAAGGCCCAAATGAACGTCCTGGAACAGGCAGGCTCTTCTAGTGACCCGACCGGTCACCTCATACTGAAACGCTTCACACCGTTGGTGCAGGTGTATCTGGATATGCACCTGGGGTCCCCCTCTCACAGGCTGGATGTCCCGACTGGCTGTGGATGCCTAAAATCACGCGGGGGACTGACCTGGGAGGCAGACCCTCTTCCCTGGGTCTAATCTCTTCCTCTCCCCCGTGTAGTCTGAGAAAATCCCCTCAGATCAGTAAGATAGAGTCTCTAGTTCCTTTGCCCCCAGAGCAGGCTGGAAGTTGTAGTCCTAAAACAGTGCAATCTCAATGTGAAACTTGAGTCCTGGATCTACATTTCCCTGTATGCTTTGCTCCCTGGTGTTAATCACTCTGCTGACAGGATGTGATGACTAGGGATGGGCCGAACACCCCCCAGTTCGGTTTGCACCAGAACATACCGAACAGGCAAAAAATTTGTCAGAACACACGAACACCGTTAAAGTCTATGGGACACGAACATGAATAATCAAAAGTGGTCATTTTAAAGGCTTATATGCAAGTTATTGTCATTAAAAATGTGTGTGGGGAACCGGGTCCTGCCCCAGGGGACATGTATCAATGCAAAAAAAAATTTTTTTCAAAGGCCGTTTTTTCTGGAGCAGTGATTTTTTTAAAGCTTAAAGCGAAACAATAAAAATGAAATATTCCTTTAAATATCGTGCCTGGGGGGTGTCTATAGTATGCCTGTAAAATTTTCCAGTGGTTAGAACAGTACCACAGCAAAATGACATTTCTAAAGGAAAAATTGTCATTTAAAACTGATCGCGGCTGTAATGAATTGTCGGGTCTCGGCAATATAGATAAAACTCATTGAAAAAAATAGCATAGGATCCCCCCCCCAGTCTATTACCAGGCCCTTTGGGTCTGGTATGAATATTAAGGGGAACCCCTAACCAAAATTTAAAAAAAAATTGCATGAGGGCCCCCCTAAAATCCATACCAGGCCCTTCGGGTCTGATATAGAAATTAAGGGGATCCCTGTGCCAGATTTTTTTTAAAAATGGCGTAGGGGTCTCCCCCAAAATCCATACCAGGCCCCCTTCAGGGTCTTCCCCATAGACTTTAACGGCATTCCGGCGGCTTTCGAATTTTTCCCAGAACATCCGAACAACCAAAGTTCGGCCCAAACCTATTTTCGGGCCGAACCGTTCGCCCATCCCCAGTGATGACACAGAGTCTTAGCTGGCACTAGAGGGAAACAGTTTCACTGCAACGATGTTGCAGAGTGTCTTCTGATACTGCAGGTAAGATAGCCAGCTCCCTGCTACAACTATATCTAGTCTCCCACAGTACATAGAACATGAAAATGCAATAGTCTTGTCGCAGTCCTGTGACTTCTATCTGTGTCCGGTTAAAGCTTGTAAAAGGAGTTTTCCTTCTCTCCTGATTGCCCTATAAAGCTGCAGGACCCCTGACCCATGTGTGGACAGTGCTGATTGCCCTGTGCTGATCACGCAACCTCCCAAGGGAAAAAAAAAAACCTTTCTAGCAATACGCACCAAACTGAGCATGTGCGGCTTGTCCCCTAGCCTCTGTGAGTATAGCATGCATGCTGTACTGCATATACCCTGTTTCCCCGAAAATAAGACCTAGCGTGATTGTCGGTGATGGCTGCAATATAAGCCCTACCCCCCAAATAAGCCCTAGTTAAAGTCCTTGTAGGTCTTATTTTTAGGGTAGCGCTTATTTTCGGGGAAACAGGGTAGGGCTTTTTTGGGGGGTAGGGCTTATATTGCCGCCATCACCGACAATCACACTAGGTCTTATTTTCGGGGAAACAGGGTACAGACTGATTTTACTGTTGTGGGTTTAGTAACACTTTAAAGTGAAATTAAACCCTCTATTTTTTAAAGCAGTTTTGGCAGCTGATTTTATCACTTACTGAGTATTCAGCTTTTTATCTCTTATTCCTTGTCTGTGTTCCTGTTTAACCTGATGCTATGACTGCTCCCACAGGTTTCCTGATTCAGGGTGGCTTATTTCTCTTGCAGCATCCTACTGAGCCACCATTGTATGCAGAGACTAGAGTTGTGTCTCCCTACACTGTGTGCATCAAAAGAATGACACAGCCCTATAGCCTAAGATGGAAGGGCACTCCCCTGCTGCTCTCACCTCCTCCCCTTCCCTTCTCCAAGCTAACAGACTGTCCCAAAACAACGCTGTCCACTTCTAACTCTTTCCTGCGAGGACTGGAAGTTTGGGGAAGCAGCACTGAAAGTTGTAAACTACAAGTGCTGAGGTAAGAATTTAAACATAATTACTGGGGAATGTTTATTTCATTGTGCTCAATGTGTTTAGCTAAAAAAAAGTACTGGGGGTTTATTGCTACTTTAAGGAATAATAAATATACTTCAATAAAAAAAAAGGAGACTGTTTGTGTATTAAGCCAACCCTTTATAAAGTGGAACCGCGAGTGCTGAAATTTTTGGCACCATCTTCAAAAATTGTAAAGTTCACAAAAGTGGCACATCGAGTTCTTCCCTCGAAAAACTGGAGGGTCACCAAAACTGCAAGAGGCCAATGACAAAGCTTATTGGAAGGAGATTGTTCTGGAAACAGCACAATCCTTGGAGCGTAATATCCTGAAAGACCTTTTAAAGGTTGGAAAAGAACATTTAGAAACAAATCTGACAGAATGCTGTATAATTATCATCACCAGTGTGCTCACCCAAGACATAGGGCCTGTCTTTCACCGCTCTGGAGATGAAGTCCATCAAGAGGAGAGAAACTAAAAAAACGCCCATTTGTCTCTGAGCAGAAGATTAGTGAAAAGACTGGCAGTACAGCAGATTATTACATAGACTATATAAAGATGATAATGAGGTTTTATAGTCCCTTTTTAGATTTTAATGCAAGGTGACAATACAAGATTTTGTATAAATCTGAAGCTGTAATATGGCATTAAAATGATGCTGTTGCCAGGCAATGGAAATCCAGGTGCTAGCACCTTCTTAATATGCCGCAAATGAGGTTGAAGCCAAGCCTTCACTGAACTCTGTAGATGCTAGAATTCTGGAGCAATTTGTTCTCAAAGTTCACAGCAAAAGCACTAAAGTGATCCAAGTCAAAGTAGCTCAGCTACCCCTTGTGTCCCTTGCAGAAGTAACTCAGCAGCTCAGCTCTTGCTCCTTTCCTCAGCTCAGTAGTGACTCAGTAGCTTAGCTCCACTGAAGGGGCATAAAATATAAATGGCCCACCATATGGAAATTTGGTATACCTAGGTATGGTATATTTAAAGCCGAAGAGAGCCAAAATAAAATTAAAATAACAGCAATCATCAGCACAAGGGACATAACTTACAGTCAGTAGGATGTGTCTCTTGTGTAGATGCCTTTTCTTTTAGATGAAATCCTCCTCCTTCCGGGAAACTTAAAAAATAGGTATGGTATAGGTATGGTATATTTAAAGCCGAAGGGAATCAAAATAAAATAAAACAGGAACATCAGCACAAGGGACATAACTTACAGTCAATAGGATGTGTCTCTTCTCCTGATGCCTTTTCATTTAGATGAAATCCTCCTCCTTCCGGGAAACTTAAAAAATGATCTCCTGCAGTGAAGTTGCACACCACACAGCTATGTGAAAAGGGAGAGCAATCCCTCCCAAAAACACTTCCAGATACATCCACCATACCAACCATCTAATGTCCACCACCCTCTCTGCCAAGGGCTTCTGCTCACCAAACAAATTAAATTTGAAATACCAACACCACAAACAAAGTCATCCAGAGCCCCCAGCTACATTACCAACCTTTTTTCAAAATATCAACCAAACCTCCTGTTTTCTAGCTCCCTTCTTACCTCCTCCAATGCTCGCCTCCAGGATTTTTTTTAGAACCTCTCCCATCTTCTGGAACTCCCCACCCTGATCTGTCTGGCTATCTTCTATTCTGTCCACTTTTAGGTGATCCTTGAAAACTCATATCTTCATAAAAGCCTATCTCCACTCCCACAGAAGATTCCTAAAATGTATTAAAGAAAATTCTGACCTTTAAAGTAAGAATTTTGAGATTCAAAATCAGGATTCTGAGTTTCAAAGTCAAATGCAGGACAGCATGTTCTTTGGTTCCATCACCACCCGCTTTCTGATTCCACACCAGTTGTATTGACTGGTTCATGAATGTGAAGTTGCACAGCACATAGCTGTGTGAAAAGAGGGAGCAATCCCACCCAAAAAAACTGGGAGAAGCCTGCTGAACTGCAAAAATTCTCCAAAACGTAGACTAAAGAGAGCGAAGAGTAGATTTAGAATAATGCCCATGTTCCCGGGATAGCACTGGCCGCTCACTTAGGAATTTTTCTTATTGTCTGCACTGTTTAACTGAGGTTCACTTTGCCTTTTCTGTTGTGAACTTTGCATAACCCTGAAAAAATCAGGTACCTACATCAAGGGCAATTTATCCATAAATCCATTACTCTGAAACAAATTGTAAAATAATGGTAGGACATCTATATAAACTCTCCATAGAGCAAATGGCTTTGAACGTTATGGGATATGCAGAGTACATGAAAGAAACACAAACATTAACAAAGCAGTAAGGATGTGTCCTAGTGTTCTCGGAAATTCCTCTTTTACTGTCAGACAGAGGGGTCCTCCACATATATCCTCTCAATACTGTAATATTTGTCTTGTCCTGTGTTCTCTTATTTTAAAGTAAGCCTGTCAGTCTCCCTATAATAGGTACGATAGTACAGGACCTCATCAGACTCCCCATGTACCTTCAGGGCCCATTCACGACAGGGCTGGCCATTGCAGTTTATTTAATGCATGCTTGTTAGCACAGATTAAAGTGTACTGTATTGCAGATTATTCACTTGAATGGGCTGCCTAATGCACCACAACGGACCAAAAATCAGATCTGCTGCATACTAGAACAGCCAGAAGAATGTCTAGGTTTAGCACCACTTGAGGTGGCCATTCTTATCGGCCCAGCTGCCAGCATCCTAGCAACCAATGACACTTTCCCACTGCCTCTAGGAAGGTGCAGGTGTTTTTCTCACCTCTAGGTGGCACCATGCCGGTGCTACAGGGGATGAGGAGTCTGATGAGGGCATTGTCCCCTTATGGACTCTGTTAGCCCCCCCGGGAAAGTAGATATCTGATTTGACATCCAATTCTTACGAGAGTTCAGGTGCCCATCTTAACAAACAAGCCTTTAAATATGGGATCCCATATCACTTGGGTGCACTTTGTGACAGGTTGAGGAAAGGAACCCTCTGGTTAGAGACAGTGTTTAGCTCAAGGAAAGGTTCCTGATGAGTAGGGATGGTGCAGGGAACACTATCTGGTGTGGAAAAGCATATTGCTCTCTAGCTCCCTCATCACCTCCTCCCATATCCGCCTCCAGGACTTCTACCAAGCCTCGCCCATCCTCTGGAATTCCCTACCCCAATTTGTCAGACTGTCTCCAAATGTATCCACTTTTAGGCGATCCCTGAAAACTTTCCTCTTCAGAGAAGCCTATCCTGCCTTCATCTAATAACTGCACTATTTTCTCCATTAGCTCATCCCCCACAGCTTATTACCCCTTTGTATAACTTGACCCTTCCTCCTAGATTGTAGGCTCTAATGAGCAGGGCCCTCTGATTCCTCCTGTAATGAATTGTATTGTAAGTGTACTGTCTGCCCTAATGTTGTAAAACGCTGCATAAACTGTTGGCGCTATATAAATCCTGTATAATAATAATAATAATAATATTGAGGACTCATTCCAGAGAGCCAGTGCAGTTTGCTTGTACAAGGTTTTACCACTCATTACAGTGCATTACAGTACTTAGAGCTGTGCTGAACTGTCCTATTCAACTAGAGCCATTACTATAAAATGTATACTTTGCTGAGGCCTGTAAGTGTGCGTAGCAACTCCCAGTCACTTACCTTATTGAGGTTCTGCCTCCAAGCCTGCCTGCACCATAACACCCAATTATGTTCTTTGGCCCAGCTGCTAGTGTTCTAGTCACCAGCTCAGTAACATTGGCCTGTGTGTACAGAGCAAGGCTACTGAGCTGCCTCATCGGTGTGGCATGTAGACATGTACAGTTTGTTTTGTTCCAAATCAAAATTCAGACAAATTTTTCATTATTCGGACATTCAGATGTATCCAAATCTTAGAATTTCAATTGTAATGAATTTAAACGAATCCGAAATAACAAAACAAAACTTTGCATGAAATTCAAATCAAATGCTAACCTTTTCCGAATTTGATTTGAATTGTTTTTTTTTTAATTTGATTCAAATTTCTGAATACAATAAAATAGAATAGAAAATAAAGGAATAGAATACAAAATAATGGAATAGAAAAGAATAGAAACAAATAGAAAAGAATAGAATAGAAAGGAATAGAACAGAAAATAAAGGAATAGAATAGAAAATAAAGAAATAGAAAAGAGTAGAGTAATACACAACAAAATTGAATAGAAAATAAAAGAACAGAATAAAATAGAATGCAAAATAAAGGACTAGAACAGAATAGAAAAGAATATAACCCTCTTCTGAAATTCGAATTAAAAATAGAATAAATTTGAATTGGAATAGAATAGAAAAGAATAGATTAGAATAAAAGAGAAAATAAAAGCATAGATTAGAATAGAAAAAAATAAAATAGAATAGAAAAAAAGAATAAATACTACTGTGACAGGCCCGTACTTAAGAGGAGTCTGTCCGCCGTATAAGCTTCACTTGCCCGGTACCAGCACAGTCCAAGATCCCTTAGCTCACCCATTCACTTGTGGAGACATAGTCTAGGGTGTTGCAAATACATAAACTGTTTATTGACACACAGGTACAAAGAGATATACACTCTGGGGACAATCCCCCTTTCTTTGCATAGTGTCACAGGGCGGGGTAAACTGTACATTCAGTAACATGACACACAGGTATATTCAGAATTTTCAACAAATAATTCAATCATTACCTGGGCACCCAGACAGCCTTTAGGAAGGGCTGCTGGAGAATTCCCCCCCAGCAGCTAATAGCTGACAGTGGTTTCATTAACCGCTTGCCAACCAGTCGCCGTCATTATACTGCGGCAGGTCGGCACGCTCCAGTGAGCCATCGTAGCTGTACGTTGGCCCAGGCATCAGCGCATGCCCGCTGCACTGCGGGGGTGCTGATGCGCGTGGCTGGCAGTCGCGATGACTGCCGGCCACGCACGATCGCGGGCCCAAGACTTAGAATAGGGATGTGTGTGTGTAAACACACACATCCCTGTTCTGTGAGGAGAGGAGAGACAGATCGTGTGTTCCCACTAGTTAGGAACAACGATCTGTCATCTCCTCTAGTCAGTTCCATCAACACAGTTAACCCCTTGATCGCCCCCCTAGTGTTAACCCCTTCCCTGCCAGTGACATTTACACAGTAATCAGTGCATTTTTATAGCACTGATCACTGTATAAATGTGAATGGTCCCAAAAATGTGTCAAAAGTGTCCGATCTGTCCGCCATAATGTCGCAGATCCCCGCCATTACTAGTAAAAAAAATGCCATAAAAATGCCATAGATCAATTGGCTTCTGTCTAAATTGGCCCTACTATATGAATGTGAGTTAGGGAGATTACATTGTAAACTCCTTGAGGGTAGGGACCAGGGCAGGACTTAGGGTGGTGGGGGCCCCTGGGCTTGAGTCACTTTCGGGCCCTACCTTCTATATCTATCTGGCACTGATGACAGATGGCACTGATACGTGGCACTGATGACAGATTGCACTAATACGTGGCACTGATGACAGATGGCACTAATACGTGGCACTGATGACAGATGGCACTAATATGTGGCACTGATGACACGTGACACTGATGACAGATGACACTAATACGTGGCACTGATGACAGATGGCACTAATACATGGCACTGATGACAGATGGCACTAATACGTGGCACTGATGACACGTGACACTGACAGGTGGCACTGGGGACAGGTGGCACTGATGACAGATGGCACTGATGACACATGACACTGACAGGTGGCACTGGGGACAGGTGGCACTGATGACAGATGGCACTGATGACACATGACACTGACAGGTGGCACTGGGGACAGGTAGCACTGGGGCAGGTAGCACTGGAGGCAGGTGGCACTGGGGACAGGTGGCACTGGGGACATTTGGCACTGATAGGTGGCACTGGGGAGTCGGGACAGATGGCACTATGTTGTGTAGTGTTGTGTAACTGTAACTAAGGTGAGTGTTCACTCACCGCTGCAGCATGGAAGCTCTCCCTCCTCACACGCTGTCTCTGTGTGAGGAGGGAGAGCCGGCGATGAGAGATGATCTCATATGAGATCACCTCTCATTGGACGAGTGCTAAATGGCCGCTGTGATTGGCCATTTAGCACGATCTGTGATTGGCTGTGTCCAAGGGACACGGCCAACACAGAACTTCCCCGATGCACGCACGCGGCAGCGCGCAGAGGGGCAGTATACAGGAGGACGGCCAGGGACGCCCTCCCGGCAATTGGCGTTCGCGCTATAGCGCGAGCGCTGCGGGGCCCCCTATTGGCCGGGGCCCATGGGCTTGAGCCCGCTCAAGCCCTATAGTAAGTCCGGCCCTGGTAGGGACTGATGTGAATGTACAATCTATATGTAAAGAGCTGCTTACACAAAAATAATAATAAATCTTTCCCATAGTTTGTAGACGCTATAACTTTTGCGCAAACCAATCAATATACACTTATTGCGATTTTTATTACCAAAAATATGTAGAAGAATACATATGGGTCTAAACTTAGGAAAAGATATATTGTGTTTTTTTCAAAATTGTCGCTCCTTTTATGTTCATAGCGCAAAAAATAAAAAACGCAGAGATGATCATGTAGCACCCTCTACCAATAGGTAGGTGCTAGTAATAGGTTTTACTAGGAACTTTAGGCAGGCCTATGCTGCAAGCTAGGCCTGTCTGTTTTGATCTGGGGGCTGGGAGTAGTCAGAGTAGGAGTGGGTGTGACCATCTGTGCTTCAGTTCTGAGGCGCCTCCCCTGCTTCCAGGGAGAATATTCTGGAAGAGGGGCTGGGCCTAGAACAGGTGTGGCAGGCAGCTCATGCCCTGAACTATCTGGTATTGGCAGGTGGCGGGCCTCCTATATAAGCTGAGGTAACATGCCACTGGGGGAAGATGACGGCTGAGTGAAGTGGAGGATGGAATACTAGGCAGCAGCAGGAGGGTACCCCCATCTGGGGGGGGGTTTACCAAATGCAGGAGGAGGCCCAGGGAGAGCTGTGAAGGAACTTTGCCTCTACATGGTCATTGGCGATGTCTTTTTCATCACACAGTGACTGATAAAGAACTCCTGGAGCAGAGGGGCAGGTGAAGCTGTCGGAAGGTATAGTTCAGTCAAGTTCTCCATCAAGGACTCAGGGCAGTGAAAGGTCGGTGAGTGTTACCACAGTGGAGGGCTGGATGTGCCATGAAGTCTGTGAGGGAACTTTGCTTCTACACGGTCATTAGCAAAGTCTTCATCATTCTCCCACTCTACAAGACTCTGGTCCGGCCGCACCTAGAGTATGCGGTCCAGTTCTGGGCACTAGTCCTCAGGAAGGATGTACTGGAAATGGAGCGAGTACAAAGAAGGGCAACAAAGCTAATAAAAAGGGTCTGGAGGATATTAGTTATGAGGAAAGGTTGTGAGCACTGAACTTATTCTCTCTGGAGAAGAGACGCCTGAGAAGAGATATGATTTCTTTTTTTTTTTTTTTTTTTTAACAACAAGGTTGGTCTTTATTTGAAGAAAAAAATATACATGAAATTGGTGCGAGACAATTGTTTGGACAGTAAATAAATACAATCAGAGTCATACAAGTATATAACCATTCAAGGATATTGGTACAGAACTTCAGGCATCATGGATAACAAAGTATTAACTCAGAAAAATTCACATAGTGCCTAGTAATTATAAGGATAGGGAATCGGTAGGGGAAGGGGAAGGGCAGTAGGGGGGAAGAAGGGGGGGGGAAGGGAAGGGGGGCAGGAGAGGAAGACACCCAAATATTTCCTGAGAATAACTACTACAATTGCAAGCCTCATCAAATGGGGCATATGCTATATGTGGGGTCTGTTCATGGCCTCCAAATCCGCTCATACTTCAAAGGGCACCCTCTACTCATGTAAGTTAACTTATATAATGGTAATATTGCATTAACAGAGTCCTCCCATGATCGTATCGTGGGGGCCAAATGTGAAGTCCATTTCAGCAAAATTTCTTTTTTGGCGTAAAAAAACAGTAATAAAATCAGTATCTTAGTATATCTTGGCCTCTGCTAATCATCCTGAATACCCAATAGGGCCAACTCTGGTGTCACTGCAATAGTCAACTGAAGGCGAGTATTAATGGCTTCCCCCACCTCTGACCAGTACCTCGATAGTCGAGGGCAGGTCCAAAACATGTGAAAAAAGGTACAGTACTGTCTATTGAATGACACTGTGGGCAGTTTGGGGAACGCAGCGGGTATATCCTCACATAGGTTGGACTTGATGGACTTGTGTCTTTTTTTCAACCTCACCTACTATGTAACTATGTAACTATCCTGTGCAGTCTTTGGGGCGTGTAGTATATCCTATGTAAAAACTTTGTTTGGATCAACTTGTCTCTAGATGAGATCACTAATTTAGAGCTATCCTCAAAACATTCCTCCCAGGCCTCTCTGTCTAATTCAGGCAAGTCTGCTTTCCATTTATTCCATAGAGCCTTCATTTTGGGTGACTCCTTTTGAATGAGGGCGAAATACAATGTAGACATAATCTTATCGAGGGATTCCTGTGCCAGCAATTCCTCAATAGGATCCACTTTAAGACTAGGAAGTAGGGGGAACTGTGCCTTAACTGCGTGACGCAGCTGATAATACCTAAACTGAATCCAAACTGGGAGGGAAAATCTATCTACAAGAGCTTTGAATGAAAGAAAAGATCCTTCCTGGAGCACATCTTTTAACAGCTTAATACCATAACGGGCCCAAAGTTGTGGATCTGGGATAGTCCTGAGGTGAGGGAGAGAGGGATTACCCCACAGGGGACAAAAGGGGGACCACTGATTAGGGCATATAAACCGTCGCCCAGCCATAGCCCACACCCGTAAGGTCACTGCGGTCGGGGCCGGCAGTGGGGGACACGCCGATGGGCCCCTATACACCAAGTTGTTCAGCTCCGTAAGAGATCCTACTATGGCCGCCTCTAAACACACCGCTGCATTGGCTCTAGACTTCTGAAACCACCACCTTACTGTAACAAGCATAGCCGCCCAATAATACACCAATAAACTGGGCAAGGCTAGGCCACCACAACTCACAGGAAGCTGGAGAGTCTGTCTGGCCAGCCGAGGGGAAGCACCCTTCCACAGAAAAGAGCCAATGCTACTATCTATCTCCTTAAAAAAAGACAGGGATAACCATACGGGACAATTCCTGAAGAGATAGGTAAACTTAGGGAGGTAAATCATCTTCAAAATATTAATGCGACCAAGAAGATTAAGCGGGAGGTTAGCCCAACGTGAGCAATGATCTCTAAGGCGCTGGACCACTGGTTGGAGATTAAGGCTCTGAAAGGAGCCCAGGTCCCTTGATATCCTAATTCCTAAGTAAGTGAAGTCCTCCACCCATTGCAAGGGAGTTCGTGTCCCATTCACCTTGGCCTGCTCATCCAGGGGGATTAAGGCGGATTTGGCTCAATTGATTCGGATTCCTGAAAATCTCCCAAATTCATCAAAGGCTGCCAGGGCCGCATCCAATGACATTTCAGCATCCTGCAGGTACAGTAAGGTGTCATCTGAATATAAGGATATTTTCTCCTCCAAAGGGCCGACCCGAAGACCAACTATGCGGTCCGACTCCCTGATCAGAACTGCCAGCGGTTCCAGTGCCAAGGCAAGCAGGCTGGGTGATAAAGGACACCCTTGACGGGTGCCCCTTTGAAGGAGAAAACAATCTGATAGGTAGTGATATGATTTCAATATACAAATACCATACTGGTGACCCCACAATAGGGATAAAACTTTTTCGCAGAAGAGAGTTTAACAAGACTCGTGTCCACTCATTAAAATTAGAAGAAAAGATGTTTAACCTTAAACTACGTAGAGGGTTCTTTACAGTAAGAGTGGCAAGGATGTGGAATTCCCTTCCACAGGCGGTGGTTTCAGCGGGGGGGCATCGAAGGTTTCAAGAAACTGTTAGATAAGCACCTAAACGACTGCAACATACAGGGATATACAATGTAATACTGACATATAATCACAAACATAGGTTGGACTTGATGGACTTGTGTCTTTTTTCAACCTCACCTACTATGTAACTATGTAACTATGGGGAGTCCTGGATCAGAGGAGAGACTGTGGGGTTATGTGTCAAATCGATGTGGCCTGAGGGCACAGAATTTTCAAGCTGGGCTGGCTGGGAACAGTAGTCCACCATCCAAGAGAATGCTTTTAAACTACTAGGCCTCCGGGGAGAGGTACTGCAGGCCTCAGGCTTAGTAATAGTGAGCAACCAGAGCCTGCTTAAGGACTTGTTCAGAGTGGGTCCTTATTGCTCAGTAGAAGAGGATGTGACATTATTTCACTTCAAGAAGTTTTGTGCAGGAGGAAAGAAGTTTTGGGCAAGGGGAAAGAAGTTCCGGGGACCATCACTCTTACATGGTCAAGAGTGGTGTCCTCATTCTTTACACGGTAATGGATGGGGAATTCTTGGAAGAAATAGTCTGCAGGAGTTAAGCAGAGGAGGAGCAACAGTCTTCATGGTAAAGCAGGAGGAAGATCATATCTAATCTTAAATGCACATCATCTCTTCGGGCTCTAATTATGTGCTAGTGTGTGTAATCTGTACAATATGATGGCAATTGAAACATCCTATGGGCATCCCATATACCCTTTTCCCCAACCAAGTTGTACCCCCAATAAACAAAAAACAAAACCAGCAAAAGACTGTTCATTGTCTCTGCAAGTGATGTATGGAGTCTGGCAGCGGGGTGAATTGGTGGATTTTCTGTTACTAGTGGCAACTACACTGCTACATTTGGAGGTCCCACCGAGATCCGCCTTCATGGTTAACCTGCTGGCTGTCACCCCTAGCAGCCGCTAAAAGCCAGGAGAGACTTTACTATGTTAAAAGGTGATCGCTGTATAGTTTGCCTGCCTTCAGTTTCAGCTTCTGTGATGCAGTTTTAAAACTAAACCTGGACAGTGCCTGCAATTCATCAGCGCCTGCCACCAGGTGTCACTACAGCGCACACTGTTTGAAGCATGCAACAGTTCTTCACACGCTGAACCAACGAGCATGTGGGCGGAGTCACTCCCCGGCGGAGGACAGAAAAGAAATCAGCATGCTGCGTGCCAGACACGAGGTGAAGGAAGATGGCGGAGGGTGATCGGAGGATGCCTGCTCTACAGCGACTACCTGAGAAGCAGGACCGGGTGCTAGTCGATACTGGCATCTGATTGGAGATCTGTGGAGGACCCGCTTTGGGAGTGATCGGAGGAGTGAAGCGGCTATGCATGCTGTGCCCCAGGTGCCACCTACCTACAATTGGAGTCAATGCCTGGGCCCAGTGCGGTCATTGTGGGAAGCCGCTAACCCGCTTAGGGCTGGTGCAGTGGGAGTCAAGGTATTGTAATATCCATCTGCTCACAGGACTATGCATGCTGCAGCCTCAGGACATTTGGAAGCCCGGAGAGGGCCACGGATCACTTGCGAGTGATGGAGAACAACCAACAGGTGTGTCCACTACAGGGTTCCGGGACATAGGAGAAGAAGAGACTGCTGTGGAGACTCGTGGCCTGGTCAGGGGCCTGGAGGCTGCAGGAGTCAGTGTGCGGCCTCCGGTTGATATCCCTGAAGAGCTGGCTCCAAGTAAAACCCTTGCTGTGCCCATGCGGAAGGAGCCCATGCTGCAGGAGGGAAAACCTTCAGGTGAGCTGGATGAGGTGAGCGAGGGCCGGGTTATAGACTGGGGTTCACCCAGAATGCGGGAGAGGTTCGGGTCAGTGGAGAAGTTATTTTCCTGGTCTTCTTCTGAGGAGGGCTCCAGTGAGGAGGAGTGGGAGACCGGAGATTCCCTATCCGTTGATACCCCATCTGATGCAGTGGAGGAACCACAGTCCCCAGAATGGACCATAGTGCAAGCAAGCAGAATCTTCACTAATCAGCCATCCACTACCCAGACCAGGGCGCCCACTTACAGGCAATGGGTCATCAGGGCCCCAAATGCCTGCATCCTGCCGTGAACAGTAAAACTTAAGGAGTTACCCCGACTCTCACGGTTCCAGCGAGAAGTACAAAGGAGGGTCGCCTTGGAGTGGAACTTAGATTACCCCTATGTCCCAGCCCAGACCATGGACGTCATAGAGAGCTCACGGGGACAGTGGGAGGATGACATGGTTTGGGACTTTTTGCACGCCCCCAAGCCACTCCGGGTACCAGAGAGTGATGCCTGGGCTCAGATCAAGGACATCAAGCAAGAGTGGAGCTTGGGTCGTGCAATCCACAAAGACCGGGTCCTGGTTGTAAATGCGGGTCGGCCTACCAGGAGGCACTCAGTCTCAGTCAAAGGAGAAGGGGATAGCCGGAGGAGATTGCCGAATCCACGGTTTTATGTGTAGGGAGAACTGCTGTGATGTGCAGCCCACATGGAACCGGCCACCAGGACTGCAAGGAATAGGGCAGTGCCTCTGTGGTTTTCTCCAATGACAATTTTAAAATTTCCACAGGGACAGCTTTTGCCCGCCACCCAGGGTGCCTGATAAGAGTACAAGTGATCATGGACACTAGGGTGCACTGTCCTTGTTAAACCTTTTTTGCTACCTGACTTTTGGGAGGGGCCCCTCCACCTAGGAGCAACTTGGTCATTGGCATGTCTGTTTAGACTGTACTCAGCAGGAGGTTCCCTTAGATCCCTCTTGCCGGAATGACAGTAAAACAGAGAACAGCATGCCACCCTCTTGTAAAGTCTGGAAAATTTATTTTTCTTCATCACATAGAGGATTGTAACCCCTCTACCTGGTGAATTTCTGTACAGATAGTTATGTGGATAGACTGTGTGTGTTTTGTCTTCTCTTAGGAACGCAGGGATGTGACGGTTGTCCATCTCCACCGCCGGAAAACAGATGAATGACAGGGACCTGTAGATTAGGATGTGTGTATAAAATGTACATTGTGAATATATGATCAGAGTGTATATACTTTATTTTTGTATTTTTATACAAAAACCCTGTCCAAGTTTGTACCCTTTCCCCCATCCAACCAAATTATATGGGATGCCTTTACTCCTGGGCCCAGGAGGAATTTTTGGAAACTTATTTCCACAGCTGAGGACAGCTGTGATTTTGGCGGGGGTGAATGTAGCACCCTCTACCAATAGGTAGGTGCTAGTAATAGGTTTTACTAGGAACTGTCAGCACAGGCAAATTTAGGCAGGCCTATGCTGCAAGCTAGGCCTGTCTGTTTTGATCTGGGTGCTGGAAGTGGTCAGAGTAGCAGTGGGTGTGACCACCTGTGCTCTAGTTCTGAGGCGCCTCCCCTGCTTCCAGGGAGAATATTCTGGAAAAGGGGCTGAGTCTAGAACTGGAGTGGCAGGCAGCTCATGTGGGAGCCCTGACCAATCCCCATCTGGTATTGGCAGGGGGCGGGCCTCCTATATAAGCTGAGACAACATGCCACTGGAGGGAAATATCGGCTGAGTGAAGTGGAGGATGGAATATTAGGCAGCAGCAGGAGGGTACCCCTATCGACGGGGGGCCTGCTTAAGGACTTGTTCAGAGTGGGACCTTATTGCTCAGTAGAAGAGGATGTGACATTATTTCAGTTCAAGAAGTTTTGTGCAGGAGGAAAGAAGTTTTGTGCAGGAGGAAAGAAGATGTGGGCAGAGGGAAAGAATTTCCAGGACCATCACTCCAGTGGTGTCCTCATTCTTTACACAGTAATGGATGGGGAATTATTGGAAGAAATAGTCTGCAGGAGTTAAGCAGAGGAGGAGCAACAGTCTGCAGGGTGATGCAGGAGGAAGATCATATCAAATCTTAAATGCACATCAACTCTAATTATGTGCTAGTGTGTGTAATCTGTACAATATGATGGCAATTGAAACATCCTATGGGCATCCCATATACCCTTTTCCCCAACCAAGTTGTACCATCCAATAAACAAAAAAACAAAACCAGCAAAAGATTGCTCATTGTCTCTGCAAGTGATGTATGGAGTCTGGCAGCGGGGTGAATTGGTGGATTATCTGTTACTAGTGGCAACTACACCACTACAATCAAATACCACCAAAAGAAAGCTCTATTTGTGGGGAAAAAAAGGACGTAAACTTTCTTTGGGTACAGCGTCGCACAACCGCGCAATTGTCAGTTAAAGCGACGCAGTGCCGTATCGCAAAAAATTGCCTGGTCATTAAGCAGCCAAATCTTCCAGGGTTGAAGTGGTTAACATGAGCTAAGTAAATAGCTACTTAAACCAGCGTAAATGAACAGACTATTCAGCAACAAGGCTACAACAAAGTACATTACACATTATCCTAAGACCCCTTTCACACTGAGGCGCTTTACATGCTCTATAGAAGAGACACTCCTGTCTCTCTAGTGTGAAAGCCAGAGGGCTTTCACACTGGAGCGGTGCGCTTGCAGGGCGGTAAAAAAAGTCCTGCAAGCCGCATCTTTGCAGCGCTGTAGGAGCGGTGTATACACCTCTACCAAAGCGCCCCTGCCCATTGAAAACAATGGGGGAGCGCCGCCAAACCGCTGCAACAGCGGCCTGGAGAGCGATACAATAATAATGAGTGTCTGCAGCTAACTCTGAAGCATGGTGGGGCTCCTTGCAAGTTTAGGGCTGCATTTTTGCAAATAGAGTTGGAGATTTGATCAGGATCAACAGTGTCCTCCGGTGGTAGACCCACAGACACCCCCAGACGATCGGTTAACCCGCACACCCCCCCTGTCCGGTTGGTCAGGTCATCAGGAGCACCGTAGCACTTACTCCATCTATGGCGGGCAGCACTTCACCCGGGCGATGGTCAGCGGCTTCTCCTTCCCCTGCTCTCCTCCAGCAGGCATCACGGGTGGCTTCCCCTTCCCTTGCTCTCCTCCGCAGGTATCACAGGCGGCTTCCCCTTCCCCTGCTCTCCACTGCAGGCATAAGGGCTGCTTCCCTTTCCCCTGCTCTCCTCTGCAGGCATCATGGGCGGCTTCCCCTGCTCTCCTCCGCAGGAATCACGGCGCTTCGTGATTGGCCGGGAGGAGAATCAGTGTGAAAATAGTGAATATTCATTCGCTATTGTTTCACAACTGGGTGGGCATAGGGTGCAGTGCTCTGCACCCCAAGCCCACCCTTTTTTGAACCCTATTAGAGCCTCTAGACCAAATCCGTGCTTTAAATAAAACCCTCCATTGCAATCCAAGCGTCTGGCGCCTGCATGTAGATTAGGGGGCCGGACACATGGATGGGGGGGCGGCCCCCCTGCACCCCTAATGGACGGTCCGCCACTGGTGTCCTTAATGCTGAGAAATACAGGCAGACACTTATCCATCATGCCATACTATCAGGGAGCCGTGTGATTGGCCCAAAATGTTTTCTGCAGCAGGACAACAATGCCAAACATACAGCCAATGTCATTAAGAACTATGTTCGGTGTAAAGAAGAGCAAGGAGTACTGAAAGTGATGATTTGGCTCACACTGAGCCCTAATCGCAACATGTGGTTAGTTCTCCAAGATGTTTGGAACAACCTACCTGCCGAGTTCCTTCAAAAACTGTGTACCTAGTGTACCTAGAAGAATTGATGCTGCTATAAAGGCAAATGGTGGTCCCCCCAAATATGACTTTGATTTGGATTTCTCTTCTGTTTATTTACTTCCCATTTTGTTAATTGATAAAAATAACACTTCTATTTCTGAAAGCATTCTTAATTTACAGCATTTTTTAACACCTGCCTAAAACGTTTGCACAGTACTGTATGTTGTATATGTTTCATTTTTTAGGCATATTGTGTGAATGGGAACACCTAACAAACATATAATGGGGTTTTCTGAAATATGACTGCAAAAGTGAAAATACACTTTAAATCTGTGCTTTGTAATGTCTTTCTCAGTTCTCTATTTTATTTCTGTGGTTCTGGGTGGTGCTACATCATGTCATAAGATCTCATACTGTAAAATCTCACAAATGTTGGAGCCATGCTGTAGTGGACCCAGATAAAACAGGAGACAGGGAACAATTGGCCAGAGTTTCCACAGTCCTAGATTGAGGTCCATTCACGAAATTGGAATGGGAGCCATTTAACCAGCCCGTGTTCTCTGAGCTAGCTAAATGTTCATATAAGGCTACTTTCACACTGAGGCCCTTTACTGGCGCTACAGCACTAAAAATAGCGCCTATAAAGCGCCTCTCTTGTGTCTCCAGTGTGAAAGTCTGAGTGCTTTCACACTGGAGCGGTGCGCTTGCAGGACAGTCAAAAAAGTCCTGCAAGCCGCATCTTTGCAGCGCTATAAGAGCGTTGTATTCACCACTCCTAAAGCGCCCCTTCCCATTGAAAACAATGGGGCAGCGCCGCAAACCCGCCGGGCGCTAGCGGGGGTTAAAACCGCCCCGCTAGCGGCAGAATAGCGCCGCTAAAACAACGGTAAAGCGGTGCTAAATATAGTGCCGCTTTACCGCCGACACCCCAGTGTGAAATTAACCTTAATGCCTTAATGTTTGAGTGGAGTGTGCCTATAAAATAAACCATTGTGTACATTCATAGTACTTAAAGTGGAGTTCCAAACCAAAAAAAAAAAAAAAAAAAATTAGTAATGTGTTTAAAAAAAAAAAAAAAAAACATTTGGAGAAATTTTTTTTTTTTTACTCACCTCTAAATGCCTGTTGCTAGGGGGTCCCTCGTAGTCTGCCTCCTTCGGTGCCTGGGCTCCTGACGTCACTTCCCTCTGTGCAGGAAGGGAGATCGCCTCTCTCCCCTCCCTCTTGTCAATCATCTGGGACACGTGACCGGCCCCAGATGATTACGGGGCCAGTGACAGCGGGCTGCGCGGCTCGCGCATGCGCAGTGGGTGCCCGGATTTGAAGCCACAGCCGGGCGCCCACAATTAGAATGCCGGCCCTGCAGGGGGGTGAACGGGGCTTCGAACCCCTGCATCGCTGGACCCTGGGACAGGTAAGTGTCCAATTAAAAGTCAGCAGCTGCAGTATTTGTAGCTGCTGACTTTTATTTATTTATTTTTTTAAATGGGAACCCCACTTTAAGGTGGTTGCTATCCTAACAATTTATATACCTTAGATTGTAAGCTGCTTGAGGGCAGGGACTGATGTGAATTTATAATATACTGTATATGTAAATTGATGGCGCCATATACTATAAGTACCTGAAATAAAGAAAAATACATATTCTTGATATGTGTATATTGTATCATGTTCTTGTGCTTAAAAGTATCTTATTATCTTTGCATTTCATCCTGTGTGTGAAATACCTGGTGATCCTTCCAGTCCCCCCATTTTCCTATTGCAAACTGACCACACTAGTGATGAGAGCACATCTATCCCAGCGTGTCCAGTTTTCTGGCTGTGCTGGTAGCATCCCTCCAGCCTCCCAAGTTTCAGTATTGGTCCATAATTGTGAAAGGCAGCCTCACTGACCAATAGTGAGGACTGGCCCTTAAACTTAAAATTAGGACTGGCCCTTTAAGGATGGAAGTTCCACTCTACTGAAAGCTCACAATTGCTCAAAGTCACCTATAAAGGCATTTTATGAAAGAAAAACAATTGCAGAAAAAAACTAACCTCAACCCCGGCTTTGGACTCTTTTAGAAGGCGAAAGTGGCTGGCTGGCTCCAGGGTTAGCTGGCTCCTAGGTTAGCTGGAGGTTAAAAATCCTGCAAGTTTGCACTCCAGTCCAGGGCTTGAGTCCTGCAGGAATGCATGGGAACGGCGTTCCTGTACTTTTTCCATAGCAGGAACGCCATTCTCGTTAGCAGCCGTGTCCTGCAGGACTGGCCCTTGCCTGCTTACACACTCTGCCCACCCACCCAACACTCTGCCATTCAGAGGTTAACTTACATCACACTGTTTCCAATATCTAATGATGGCACTGCTGACATCTCCCTCCTCACCCACCACATGTGCCTGGCTCTCAGTACTCTGTGTGTGTGTAGCGAGTGCTCAGAGGAACATAAAAATGCCAGGAGGAGCGGAAGACTGGAGATGACAGGGGTGGTGTGCTTAGGACTGGACACAAGTGTGCTATGTCATTGCTGCTCATTAGTGGCTCTGTACAGCATTGTCGATGGAAGCTGTATAGTGTGTTCTGGGGCAGACTGAATGTGTATTAGGACAGATCTGAAGTGTGGATATGGGATGGGCACTTCAAGTCACTATCATCTATTAGCTATGTGGGCATGAAGAGTTATGTACAACTTGGGGGGCCCCCCACCACACCATTTACTTGCCACAGTGATGAAAAATGTGCAAGCTCCAGATCATGTTAAGAGTTTCTGCAGGGCTAAGGACTCTCTGCTAACCCCCACATGAAGAAAAGGTGAGTATAAGCACAGTGGGAGAATCATGGCCGCACAGCCTCTGCCCATCTCCTGTATCATATCCACACAGCCTCTGACCATCTCCTGTATCATGTCCACACAGCCTCTGCCCATCTCCTGTATCATATCCACACAGCCTCTGCCCATCTCCTGTATCATATCCACACAGCCTCTGCCCATCTCCTGTATCATATCCACACAGCCTCTGACCATCTCCTGTATCATGTCCACACAGCCTCTGACCATCTCCTGTATCATATCCACACAGCCTCTGCCCATCTCCTGTATCATATCCACACAGCCTCTGACCATCTCCTGTATCATATCCACACAGCCTCTGCCCATCTCCTGTATCATATCCACACAGCCTCTGCCCATCTCCTGTATCATATACACACAGCATCTGACCATCTCCTGTATCATGTCCACACAGCCTCTGCCCATCTCCTGTATCATATCCACACAGCCTCTGTCCATCTCCTGTATCATATCCACACAGCCTCTGCCCATCTCCTGTATTATGGCCGCAGAGTCTCTGACCATCTTCTGCATCATGACTGCACAGTCTCTGACCATCTCCTGTATCATATCCACACAGCCTCTGCCCATCTCCTGTATCATATCCACACAGCCTCTGACCATCTCCTGTATCATATCCACACAGCCTCTGCCCATCTCCTGTATCATATCCACACAGCCTCTGCCCATCTCCTGTATTATGGCCGCAGAGTCTCTGACCATCTTCTGCATCATGACTGCACAGTCTCTGACCATCTCCTGTATCATATCCACACAGCCTCTGCCCATCTCCTGTATCATATCCACACAGCCTCTGCCCATCTCCTGTATCATATACACACAGCCTCTGACCATCTCCTGTATCATGTCCACACAGCCTCTGACCATCTCCTGTATCATATCCACACAGCCTCTGCCCATCTCCTGTATTATGGCCGCAGAGTCTCTGACCATCTTCTGCATCATGACTGCACAGCCTCTGCCCATCTCCTGTATTATATCCACACAGCCTCTGCCCATCTCCTGTATTATATCCACACAGCCTCTGACCATCTCCTGTATTATATCCACAAAGCCTCTGCCCATCTCCTGTATTATATCCACACAGCCTCTGCCCATCTCCTGTATTATATCCACACAGCCTCTGCCCATCTCCTGTATCATATACACACAGCCTCTGCCCATCTCCTGTATCATATCCACACAGCCTCTGCCCATCTCCTGTATCATATCCACACAGCCTCTGCCCAACTCCTGTATCATGTCCACACAGCCTCTGACCATCTCCTGTATCATGTCCACACAGCCTCTGCCCATCTCCTGTATCATATCCACACAGCCTCTGCCCATCTCCTGTATAATGTCCACACAGCCTCTGACCATCTCCTGTATCATATCCACACAGCCTCTGCCCATCTCCTGTATCATGTCCACACAGCCTCTGACCATCTCCTGTATCATATCCACACAGCCTCTGCCCATCTCCTGTATTATGGCCGCAGAGTCTCTGACCATCTTCTGCATCATGACTGCACAGTCTCTGACCATCTTCTGCATCATGACTGCACAGTCTCTGACCATCTCCTGTATCATGTCCACACAGCCTCTGACCATCTCCTGTATCATATCCACACAGCCTGTGTCCATCTCCTGTATTATGGCCGCAGAGTTTCTGACCATCTTCTGCATCATGACTGCACAGTCTCTGACCATCTCCTGTATCATGTCCACACAGCCTCTGCCCATCTCCTGTATCATATCCACACAGCCTGTGCCCATCTCCGGTATCATATCCACACAGCCTCTGCCCATCTCCTGTATCATATCCACACAGCCTCTGCCCAACTCCTGTATCATGTCCACACAGCCTCTGACCATCTCCTGTATCATGTCCACACAGCCTCTGCCCATCTCCTGTATCATATCCACACAGCCTCTGCCCATCTCCTGTATCATGTCCACACAGCCTCTGACCATCTCCTGTATCATATCCACACAGCCTCTGCCCATCTCCTGTATCATGTCCACACAGCCTCTGACCATCTCCTGTATCATATCCACACAGCCTCTGCCCATCTCCTGTATTATGGCCGCAGAGTCTCTGACCATCTTCTGCATCATGACTGCACAGTCTCTGACCATCTCCTGTATCATATCCACACAGCCTCTGACCATCTCCTGTATCATATCCACACAGCCTCTGCCCATCTCCTGTATTATGGCCGCAGAGTCTCTGACCATCTTCTGCATCATGACTGCACAGTCTCTGACCATCTCCTGTATCATGTCCACACAGCCTCTGACCATCTCCTGTATCATATCCACACAGCCTGTGTCCATCTCCTGTATTATGGCCGCAGAGTTTCTGGCCATCTTCTGCATCATGACTGCACAGTCTCTGACCATCTCCTGTATCATGTCCACACAGCCTCTGCCCATCTCCTGTATCATATCCACACAGCCTGTGCCCATCTCCGGTATCATGTCCACACAGCCTCTGTCCATCTCCTGTATTATGGCTGCAGAGTCTCTGACCATCTTCTGCATCATGGCTGCACAGTCTCTTTTATCTTTATTTTTTTATACACTATTTGTTTTAGAAATGCCCTGCGAGGGAACCATTATCACACATTGTGGTGTTTTGTTAGTATAGCATTCAGGTTATTTTGTTGTTATATTTGTTCTATATTTATTTGTTTAATGCATGTGAATTTTGAGAGGTGTTCTCGTAAACTGGCACTTTACAATAAATGTTGCACTTTATTTGTTAAAAAAGGAGTACATATTATATACAGGCATACCCCACTTTTAAGTACACAATGAGGTTTATTTACTAAAGCTGGAAAGTGCAAAATCAGGCTCACTTCTGCTTAGAAACCAATGAGCTTCTAACCTCAGCCTGTTCAATTAAGCTTTGGTAATAAAATCCGGAAGCTCATTGGTTTCTATGCAGAAGTGAGCCTGATTTTGCACTTTCCAGGTTTAGTAAATAAACCCCATTGTGTACTTAAAAGTGGGGTATGCCTGTATATACAGTGCCTTGAAAACGTATTCATAGCCCTTTAAATTTTCCACATTTTGTCATGTTACAACCAAAAATGTAAATGTATTTTATTGGGATTTTATGTGATAGACCAGCACAAAGTGGCAAATTATTTTGAAGTGAAAGGAAAATGATAAATGGTTTTCCACTTTTTTTACAAATAAATATCTGAAAAGTGTGGGGTACATTTGTATTCAGCCCCCCTGAGTCAATACTTTGTAGAACCACCTTTCACTGCAATTACAGCTGCAAGTCTTTTTGGGGATGTCTCTACCAGCTTTGCACATCTAGAGAGTGAAATTGTTGCACATTCTTCTTTGCAAAATAGCTCAAGCTCTGTTAGATTGAATGGAGAGAGTCTGTGAACAGCAATTTTTAAATATCGTCACATATTCTCAATTTGATTCATTTCTGGATTCTGACTGGGCCATTCTAACACATGAATATGCTTTGGTCTAAACCGGGGATATGCAATTAGTGGACCTCCAGGTGTTGCAGAACTACAATTCCCATGAGGCATAGCAAGACTCTGACAGCCACAAGCATGACACCCAGAGGCAATGGCATGATGGGACTTGTAGTTTTGCAAAAGCTGGAGGTCTGCTAATTGCATATCCCTGGTCTAAACCATTCCATTGCAGCTCTGGCTGTATGTTTGGGTCTGTTGTCCTGCTGGAAGGTGAACCTCTGCCCCAGTCTCAAGCCTTTTGCAGACTAATCTAACAGATTTTCTTCTAAGATTGCCCTGTATTTGGCTCCAACCATTTTCCCATCAACTCAGTCCCTGCTGAAGAAAAGCATCCCCACAACATGACGCCGCCACCACCATGTTTCATGGTGGGGATGGTGTGTTCAGGGTGATGTGCAGTGTTCGTTTTCCGACACACATATTGTTTTGCTTTTAGGCCAAAAAGTTCAATTTTGGTCTCATCTGACCAGAGCATCTTCTTTCACATTTTTGCTGTGTCCCCCACATTGCTTCTCGCAATCTGTGGACAGATTCTCCCACCTGAGCTGTGGATCTCTGCAGCTCCTTCAGAGTTACCATGGACCTCTTGGCTGCTTCTTTGATTAATGTTCTCCTTGCCCGGCCTGTCAGTTTAGGTGGACGGCCATGTCATGGTAGGTTGCAGTTGTGCCATACTGTTTCCATTTTGGGATGATGGATTGAACAGTGCTCTGTGAGATGTTCAAAGCTTGGGATAATTTTCTTATAACCTAACCCTGCTTTGAACTTCTCCACAACTTTATCCCTGACCTGTATGGTGTGTTCCTTAACCTTCATGAAATTGTTTTTGTACTAAGGTTCTCTAACAAACCTTGGAGGGTTTCACAGAACAGCTGTATTTATACTGAGATTAAATTACACACAGGTGGACTCTATTTACTAATTAGGTGACTTCTGGAGGAAATTGGTTCCACTAGATTTTAGTTAGGGGTATTAGAGTAAAGTGGGCTGAATACGCCACACTCTTCAGATATTATTTGTAAAGAAATTTGAAAACCGTTTATTATTTTCCTTCCACTTCACAATTATGTGCCACTTTGTGTTGGTCTATATCACATAAAATCAGAAAAAATACATTTACTTTTTTGGTTGTAACATGACAAAATGTGGAAAATTTCAAGGGGTATGAATACTTTTTTAAGGCACTGTATATATACACACACACACTTTTTTATTTTTGAGGTGGAGGGGGGAATCATGGGTGAGTTCCCACACTTTTTTTTCCCAGGACTTGACCCCTGCTCTAGTCCATTGTAAGGGTGCATACTGGTTCTTTGGAGCACCCATGTTTCCCAGGATGGAAAAAATGCTTTTTTTCTATAGAAGTTAAGCAGCTTGTAAGGAGGCCAACAGCAACTTAAAAGGTGGTCGACTCCAAGTAAGAAGGAGGTCAACCACAAGTAAGATGGAGGTCAACTGCAAGTTAAAAGGAGGTCAACTGCAGGTCAAATTCACTTGCAAATGAACTTAAAATTATCTCAGAGGTATCCCAAACTGATGTAATAAAACAAGCTAAAAACAATTTTAATTTTGTTAAGAAAAATTTATTTCTGCCATTTATATCTCATTGGGATATTTTCCTTCACTTCCTGTCCTGCAGACCCAACAAGAAGTGAGAGGATATCTTATCAATGTAAAGGAAATCCCCTCTTAGCAATTACCATGGGAACACATCTCCATTGGAAAAATGTACCTATTCCTGTTCTGGTGGCAACAAAAATTTGGGAATTTCCTCACTTTCAGTCCTAGTGACATGGGTGATCATGGCAATTAGAGAGACACAGACATCCATAAAATCATTTGTTCAGTGCCTGTTTACTCTCCATGGTCAGCTACAGGCACAGGCCCATTTAAATTCTTTTCCTACAACTCCTTGGGTTCCGGGACACATCCTGGAAAAAAATAATAAATAGCTTCAGTTGTGATATTCACATTCATTTTTTTCTGTTTCAATTGTTTTTATTAGTTATTTTGAAAAGAACAAAGAGAAAAGATCACTTAGGGGAGCAGCAAACAATCCTCGCATAGTCTGTACATGTAACAAAAAAATGGCACACAAATATGAGGGAGAGAAGGAAGTACAGAAGAAGACCTAACAGTCCAGTTAGGGTCTTAAACTTGTAGAGAAAGGAAGGACAACAGGAAGGACAACAACTGACTATAAACTGCGTATAAAGTGCATCATGAACTTTGAGAAGCAGCCATCTAACTGACCACCTAGCGAATCATATTTATACAAAACATACGGATCATGAGATCAAAATATAACTTAAAGGGTTTGTAAATCCTCGTTTAAAAAAAAAAAAAAAAAAAAACATGTCATACTTTTCTGCACTGTGCAGTTCATTTTGCACAGTGTGGCCCTGATCATGGTCTTCTGGGGTCCCCCTGAGGCTCTCGCGGCTCCTCCTTGCATCGGTAAACCCCCTGGGAGAAGCGCTTTCCCGGGGGTTTACCTTACGGGCGCGCTGCAGAGTCCAGCATTTGTGTCTTTAGACACAGAATGCCGGACTCGGCCTTGCCCCCGGCGCCCACGCCATTGGGAACAAAGGGCTCAGGTGAGTAAAACGGGGGGCTGGGGGACCGGTCAGTGTCAGAAGTTTTTTTACCTTAATGCATAGGATGTATTAGGGTGAAAATACACAAGGGTTTACAACCCCTTTAAACATAACCACTGTAAATTGGTCTAGGTGGTGATAAAGCCTCCGACCTGTATTGTACAATATCTAAGGCACTTCCCATTTCAGACATCATAACTCTCCCTTTTGGGGGACCTCACTCCCAAAAATTTGCACAGGAGTATCTAAGTAGCAAAGTAAATAAAAGGCTGTAGAAGCTTGGTACCAAGATTTGCAAGAAACAAAAGAACAAGAGAAAAGTTACGGAAAGGAAAAGAAGAAAGGGTGGATCTGTCCAGGGATCCTCCATCAGTCATTCATGGAGTCAACTCCGTACATCGGGGACCTGTAAGTAAGCAAGCCGGGGGACCATTACATTCATTTTTTTGTATTCCTGGTGCAGATACCTCTGTTTGTTGCTTGAAAATGTATTTGGAACTGAATCCTTTGTCTGATCATCCCTGGTGTGCTTTGGAAGAGAGTTGGCTGAATGTCATTGTTTCTAGCGTCAATTTTTATTAGATGTACAATTGAGCATGTTGTATCTATTCAAGATTAGCTTGACCCAGAACTTTCATCATATTGTTACTATTCTTAGACAATCAGATCAGTCTATTTACCTTGTGTACCCTCTTAGTTCAAACACTTAGAAAGCTTTTGTAAAAGCTGTATTAAACTTGCCCAGCTAAAAATATCCTATATATGCAGCCAAATAACTAAGCCATACACTCAACGCCATATAACAAAATGCACTAAAAAGCACTAAGAAACTCATGGCGCTTGTTTTTTCATTCATTAACCACTTCTTTTTCTAAAAATGATTGAATTTATTAACAAGGAACTACAACATGAAGGCAGTTGAAGAATACATGGAATAAGGTCACGTAGCAGCAAGCTTAGAACAGTAGAGCATAACGCAAGTAAACAAGGACTTAGATATCAATCAGATCAAGCAAACTGGGGGGAGGTGGGCCAGAGGTATAAGTGACCAAAGAAAGAGAGAGAAAAAAAAAACTATATATATATATATATATATATATATATATATATATATATATATACACACACACAGTATATAATATAATAATTGAATATAATAATTTTGCCTCCAAGCACCCTCCCGATGCCTCAGCAACTAAGCCACTGAGAACATAGAGAAGCCAAGCGTACTGTATCTACCATAGGGAAGAGAGAAAAGTGGAAGAATGGAGAAAGAACGAGAAAAGGACTGAGGGGAAATTGGGGAACAAGAGGGGTGGGGAGAGGGAGTGCCTCTCAGAGGCAGCGGTTGAGGTTGAGTTCAAGACCAGGCATTTTCATCCCTTTCCAGCCCAGGCCATTTTTCAGTTTTCATGGCTCTCATTTGAATGATAATTACTTAGTCATGCAACGCTGTACCCAAATTACATTTTAATCATTTTTTGAGACAGATATAGCTTAATTTTGTTGGTATTTAATCACCAGAATGTTTTTTCTTAATGTTTGATATATACAGTCAGGTCCATAAATATTAGGACATCGACACAATTCTAATCTAATCCAAAAGTAATGGGACAGTTGGCTGCTCAGCTGTTCCATGGCCAGGTGTGTGTTATTCCCTCATTATTCCATTTACAAGGAGCAGATAAAAGCTCCAGAGTTCATTTCAAGTGTGCTATTTGCAGTTGGAATCTGTTGCTGTCAACTCTCAATATGAGATCCAAAGAGCTGTCACTATCAGTGAAGCAAGCCATCATTAGGCTGAAAAAACAAAACAAACCCATCAGAGAGATAGCAAAAACATTAGGCGTGGTCAAATCAACTGTTTGGAACATCCTTAAAAAGAAAGCTCAGCAACACCAAAAGACCCGGAAGACCACGGAAAACAACTGTGGTGGATGACCGAAGAATTCTTTCCCTGGTGAAGAAAACACCCTTCACAACAATTGGCCAGATCAAGAACACTCTCCAGGAGGTAGGTGTATGTGTGTCAAAGTCAACAATCAAGAGAAGACTTCACCAGAGTGAATACAGAGGGTTCACCACAAGATGGAAACCATTGGTGAGCCTCAAAAAGAGGAAGGCCAGATTACAGTTTGCCAAACAACATCTAAAAAAGCCTTCAAAGTTCTGGAACAACATCCTATGGACAGATGAGACCAAGATCAACTTGTACCAGAGTGATGGGAAGAGAAGAGTATGGAGAAGGAAAGAAACTGCTCATGATCCAAAGCATACCACCTCATCAGTGAAGCATGGTGGTGGTAGTGTCATGGCGTGGGCATGTAAGGCTGCCAATGGAACTGGTTCTCTTGTATTTATTGATGATGTGACTGCTGACAAAAGCTGTAGGATGAATTCTGAAGTATTTCGGGCAATATTATCTACTCATATTCAGCAAAATGCTTCAGAACTCATTGGACGGCGCTTCACAGTGCAGATGGACAATGACCCGAAGCATACTGCGAAAGCAACCAAAGAGTTTTTCAAGAGAAAGAAGTGGAATGTTATGCAATGGCCAAGTCAATCACCTGACCTGAATCCGAATGAGCATGTATTTCACTTGCTGAGACAAAGCAAGTAGAGGCCTGGCAAGACAAAGACTGAAGGAAAAATGCCCCAAGAACAAGCAGGAACTGAAGACAGTTGCAGTAGAGGCCTGGCAGAGCATCACCAGGGATGAAACTCAGTATCTGGTGATGTCTATGCGTTCCAGACTTCAGACTGTAATTGACTGCAAAGGATTTGCAACCAAGTATTAAAAAGTGAAAGTCTGATGGATGATTGTTAATCTGTCCCATTACTTTTGGTCCCTTAAAAACTGGGAGGCACATATACAAACTGTTGTAATTCCTACACCATTCACCTGATTTGGATGTAAATACCCTCAAATTAAAGCTGAAAGTCTGCAGTTAAAGCACATCTTTTTCAAATTCAAATCCATTGTGGTGGTGTATAGAGCCAAAAAGATTAGAATTGTGTCGATGTCCCAATATTTATGGACCTGTCTGTACAGTAAATGAAAAATGACAGAACATTTTGAAAAATGTTTGTTTCTGTTATAAAATGTAAATAAATTATCTTTCTTCATTTATTTAGGTCAAAATGTATTCGGCTACATTTCTTTGGTAAATGTAACCCAAATCAGTGTATATTATTTAGTCTATGTGAAAGATATAGAATCTACAAACTATGGTATATAAATTTGAAAATGGTTCAATCTTGATGTACTGATGGCCTGTCTCATTTCTTGAGGCCCCAAAATGCCAGGATAGTACAAATCCCCCCAAATGACCCCTTTTTGGAAAATAGACAGTTCAAGGTATTTAGTAGGAGAGATGGTGAATTTTTTGAAGTTGTAATTTTTAGTCACCACTTTTTTGGAAAATGGAAAAAAAGTTGTCATATTAACAAGTTATTTCTCACACACAACATAGGCATACTTATAATTACACCCCAAAAAACATTCTGCCCCCCTCCCATAGGCATGCGCACGGGGTGTGCCTGGGCACACCCTAATCGCCCCGTGCTGTCTCCAGAAATTTGCCCCATGCTGCATCCAAGAGTGTGTCTTGCCCACGCTGCCTGTAAAACAGTTTCACAGGCAGCAGATTGTGAGAATTGCCAGAGCTGTTCAGTGTATGAAACTGTCAGATAATGACACTGCATGCAGGGAGAGAGACCAGCTGTCAAAATGTCGGGGTGATGTCGGGGGTGGGCGGGACTGAACAGCCATCAAACACCAGCCAATAGGAAGGGGTCTGGGCAGGCCGCTACATTTATGTGGCCCCGCCCCCTCTCTAAAGCAGCTCAAACATTGTCTGGTGTTTATACCGCTTGGTCCCGCCCACCACCAACATCATGGCTGAGTTGTAATTCATCACAACTCAGCTGTGATGCCGAGGGTGGGCGGGACCAAGCGCCAACACCAGTCAATGATTGGGCTACTTCAGAGAGGGGGCGGAGCCAGAGAAATGTAGCGGCTCGCCCAGACCCATCCTATTGGCTAAAGTTTGGTAACTGTTCAGTCCCGCCCACCACCAACATCACCGCTGACTTTTAACAGATGGTCTCTCTCCCTGCATGCAATGTCATTATCATACACTGAACAGCTCTGGCAATTCTCACGATCCCCTGAATGTGAAACTCCCCCTCTCCCCTATCTGTGCCACCCAATGCTGCCTATCAGTGACAACCAATGCTGCCAATCAGTACCAACCAATGCTGCCTATCTGTGCCAGTGATACTTATCAGTGCCAACCAATTCTGCCTATCAGTGCCAACCAGTGCTGCCTATCAGTGCCGACCAATGCTGCCTATCAGTGCCAGTGCTGCTTATCAGTGCCAACCAATGCTGCCTATCAGTGCCATCCAGTACTGCCTATCCGTGCCAGTGCTGCTTATCAGTGCCAACCAATTCTGCCTATCAGTGCCAACCAGTGCTGCCTATCAGTGTCAACCAATGCTGCCTATCAGTGCCAACCAGTGCCAGTGAGTGCTGCCTATCAGTGCCAACCAATGCTGTCAATCAGTGCCAACCAATGCTGTCAATCAGTGCCAACCAATGCTGCCTATCAGTGCTGCATATCAGTGCACATCAGTGCTGCCTATCAGTGGCAATCAGTACCCATCCGTGCTGCTCATCAGTGCTGCATATCAGTGCCCATCAGTGCTGCCTATCAGTGCCAATCAGTGCTGACAATTAGTACCCATCAGTGCTGCCTATCAGTGCCACCTATCAGGGCCCATCAGTGCTGCCAGTCAGTGCCTATCAGTGCTGCCTATCAGTGCCCATCAGTGCTTTCACTCAGTGCTGCCTATCAGTGCCAATCAGTGTCCATCAGTGCTGCGAATCAGAGCCTATCAGTGCCCATGAGTGCTACCAATCAGAGCCCATCAGTGATGCATATCAGTGCCTATCAGTGCTAATCAGTGCTGACAATCAGTACCCATCAGTGCTGACAATCTGTACCCATCAGCGCCACCTATTAGTGCCAATCAGTGCTGCCTATCAGTGCCACCTATCAGTGCACATCAGTGCTACCAATTTGTGCCCATCGACGATGCCAATTAGTGCTGCCAATCAGTGCAGCCTATTAGTGCCCATCAGTGCTGCCTATTAGTGCCCATCAGTTTTGCTTTAGCAGGGATGGTGAAAGCCCCTCTACAGATAATTGCAATACAAATTACCTTCAAGTGCAACAACTTTTTAGTTGGGAGGTTCACACCATTATAGCATTTTGGAATTTTTATTTTTTAGAGTGTTACACTTAATTGTATATGTTTTAGTTACTGTTATAATGTGAATTATTGAACTTGAAGTTAATTTCCCATCACCCCTGCTAAGTCCATGTCTTTATGGACTTTGCTTTGTGCACTGGTGTACAGTCATGTTGGAACAGGAAGGGGACATCCCCAAACTGTTCCCACAAAGTTGGGAGCATGAAATTGTCCAAAATGTCTTGGTATGCTGACGCCTTAAGAGTTCCCTTCACTGGAACTAAGGGGCCAAGCCCAACCCCTGAAAAACAACCCCACACCATAATCTCCTCTCCACCAAATGATTTGGACCAGCACAAAGCAAGGTCCATAAAGACATGGATGAGCGAGTTTGGGGTGGAGGAACTTGACTGACCTGCACAGAGTCCTGACCTCAACCCGATAGAACACCTTTGGGATGAATTAGAGTGGAGACTGCGAGCCAGGCCTTCTTGTCCAACATTATTATTATTATTATACAGGATTTATATAGCGCCAACAGTTTGCGCAGCGCTTTACAACATGGGGGCAGACAGTACACTTATAATACAAATCAATACAGGAGGGATCAGAGGGCCCTGCTCGTTAGAGCTTACAATCTAGAAGGGAGGGTCAAGTGGAAACAAAAGGGTAATAACTGTAGGGGATGAGCTGATGGAAAAAATTAAAATACAGTTGTTAGGTGTGGGTAGGATAGGCTTCTCTGAAGAGAAGGGTTTTCAGGGATCGTCTGAAAGCTAATAAAGTAGGAGATAAGCGGACAGATTGGGGTAGGGCATTCCATAGGATTGGAGAGGCTTTGGAAAAGGCCTGGAGGCGAGCATGGGAGGAGGTGACAAGGGAGCTAGAGAGCAGGAGGTCTTGAGAGGAACGAAGAGAGCGAGTAGGTTGGTATTTAGCGACTAAGCTAGTGATGTAGCTGGGGGCTAAATTGTGGATGGCTTTGTACGTAGTTGTTAGAATTTTGAATTTAATTCTTTGGCCGAGCGGAAGCCAGTGGAGGGATTGACAGAGAGGAGTGGCAGACACAGAGCGATTGGTAAGGTGGATGAGTCTAGCAGCGGCATTCATAATGGATTGAAGAGGTGATAGACTATGTAGAGGTAAGCCAATGAGAAGGGAGTTGCAGTAGTCAAGGTGAGAGATGACCAGCGAGTGAATTAAGAGCTTTGTTGTGTCATTGGTTAGAAAGGGGCGTATTTTGGAGATGTTGCGGAGGTTGAGGCGGCAGGATTTGGACAGTGATTGGATGTGTTGCTTGAAGGAGAGTTCGGAGTCTAGGACTACACCTAGAACCTTGGCATGTGGGGATGGGCTTATAGTTGTGCCATTGATTTTGACAGAGAGATCAGGGGAAGAGGCATATGGGGGAGGAAAAATTATAAGTTCGGTTTTGGCTAGATTGAGTTTGAGGAAGTGGTGTGACATCCAGACTTATATATCTGAGAGTAAATTGGTGATACGTGAGGAGACAGAGGGAGTGAGCTGAGGGGTAGAGAAATAGATTTGGGTGTCGTCAGCGTAGAGGTGGTATTGGAAGCCATGGGAGGCTATCAGTTGACCCAGGGAGGAGGTGTAGATGGAAAACAGTAGAGGTCCAAGAACAGAACCCTGAGGGACCCCAACAGAGAAAGGAAGAGGAGAGGAGGAAGTAGAGTTATAAGAAACGCTAAAGGTGCGGTTGGATAAGTAGGAAGAGAACCAGCGAAGTGTACAGTCACGGAGACCAAAGGCGTGTAGTTTTTTGAGGAGGAGGGGGTGGTCAACCGTATCAAAGGCAGCAGAGAGGTCCAGGAGCAGGAGTACAGAATAGTGTCGATTGGATTTGGCCGTTAGTAGATCGTTTGTTAGTTTTAGGAGAACATCAGCGCCTAACCTCATAAATGCCCTTCTGGAAGAATGTTCAATTATTCCCATAGACACGCTCCTAAACCTTGTGGACAGCCTTCGCAGAAGAGTTGAAGCTTTTAAAGCTGCAAAGGGCGGCCAACTCAATATTGAACCCTATGGACTAAGACTGAGATGGCATTAAAGTTCATGTGTGTGTAAAGGCAGGTGTCCCAATACTTTTGAATATATATATATATATATATATATATATATATATATATATATATATATTATATATATTATACACATACATACATACATATACACACGTATGTGTGCTTGAGCTTTCGGGTGCACACCCTAATGCAATAGGCTGCGCACGCCTATGCCCCCTCCAGTACAGGGATGCCACACTTCTCACAGTCTAACCGTATAGAGAGGCCTGAAGTCCAAGGAGCACCTTTAGAATTTCTATGGGCATTGATTACCCATCTAATTTCCTGATTGCCTATCACATTTTTAGAGGCCCTGGAGCTCCAGGACAGTGGAAATTACCACAAAACTGCCTTATTTTACAACACAACTACCCCAAGGTATTTTCTAAGAGGCGTAATGAGTTTTTTGAAAATGTATTTTTTCTACTGCAAGTTTTTGGACAATATGGAAAGAATATGAAAATTATTATTTTAATACAAAGTTGTTAATTAATATACCTCCAACACACAGTATAAGCATACTTAGAATAACACCTAAAAACAAATTTTCCACTCCTCCCTAGTAGGGATGAGCCGAACACACCCCGGTTCGGTTCGCAGCAGAACATGCGAACAGGCAAAAAATGTGTTTGAACACGCGAATACCATTAAAGTCTATGGGACACGAACATGAATAATCAAAATTACATAAACGGGTGGCCCCGCCCCCTCTGACATCCCAGGAAAGCCATAGGGAAGTTCTCGTGCGGCAGAGGGGGGCGGGGTCACCCAGGAACGCCACGGTGTGGCCCCGCCCTCATTTATAAAAGAACTGTCAAAGCGAAGACGCGTCATACGGAGGGAGCCTCCCATGGAGGCGGGTCAGTTGCGTTTTTTTATTTCCATTTTCGGTCCCTTGGCAGAGCAAGAGAAGAAGACTTTGTGGGACATTTTTATTTTTTAATAAAGGACTTGTCCCAAGCCGTGTCTTGTCATTTTTACCATTTTGACACATTTTTTGTGAAATGGTAGGGGTACAATTGTACCCTGTTACCATTTCACACAGGCGGGGAGGCCGGGATCTGGGGGTCCCCTTGTTAAAGGGGGCTTCCAGATTCTGATAAGCCCCCTGCCCGCAGACCCCCACAACCACTGGGCAAGGGTTGAGGGGATGAGCCCCTTGTCCCCATCAACATGGGGACAAGGTGCTTTGGGGGCTACCCCAAAGCACCCACCCCATGTTGAGGGCATGTGGCCTGGTACGGTTCAGGAGGGGGGGCGCTCTCTTGTCCCCCACTCTTTTCCTGCAGCCTGCCAGGTTGCGTGCTCGGATAAGGGTCTGGTATGGATTTTTGGGGGGACCCCCACGCCATTTAAAAAAAAAATTTGGCACAGGGTTCCCCTTAAAATCCATACCAGATCTGAAGGGTCTGGTATGGATTTTGAGGGGGACCCCCACGTCATTTTTTAAGAAAAAAAATTGGCGCGGGGTTCCCCTTAATATCCATACCAGACCTGAAGGGCCTGGTATGGAATTTGGGGGGACACCTACGCAATTTTTTGTCCATGCAGCCATTGTGACCCATCTGACATGAATGGAACTGCCTGCACGGGGATGCAAGGAACACCTGTGCATCACCACATGGGTAAACATGGCCTTCGCACTGGATACGCATTGATACGCGTGAATGAAGCCTTATGGTGACACTGAGACTGGTGTGGTGGTGTTCAGGGACACTGTGGGGTTGATTTACTAAACTCAAATTTACTGTGCACTTTTGAAAGTGCAGTTGCTCCAGGGCTTAGTAAATGATTAGAAGCTCTGCTGACTTCCATCATCCAATCATGTGCAAGCAAAAATGCTGTTTTTCTATTTATTTTGCATGTGATTGATTGTTCCTTGTAAAGTGAAGCTTTACCTCATTTACCAAGCTCTGGAGCAACTGCACTTGCAGAGTGCACCTGCACTTTCAAAAGTGCACAGTCTATTTGCGTTTAGTAAATTAAACCATGTGACTGGCCGCACATTTGTGGTGTGTAAGGGCTCATTTACACCACCCCTCAACCGCTCCCCCATTAGCTGGGAAGGTAGCTGCTGGGGGTGTACACATGTCATGGGGAATCTTACCCCATGTTTCCCATGGTGAACGTTACTGCCCACTGAGTGAAACCTATTCAAGTGGATGGGGCCAAGTTGTAACTGCATCACAATCATACACAATGCATGTAGTTGCTGTGCAGTAGTCCAGTATTTAGGGGGTTTAGGGGATAACAATGGGTAATGCTCTCTGAAGAGCGATTTGTACTCAGAGCCCCTAACTTTTGGTTTTTTAATCACAGTGGGGACAGAAAGTATTCAGACCCCCTTAAAATTTTCACCCTTGTTATATTGCAGCCATTTGCTAAAATCATTAAAGTTAATTTTTTTCCTCATTAATGTAAACACAGCACCCCATATTGACAGAAAAACACAGAATTGTTGACATTTTTGCAGATTTATTAAAAAAGAAAAACTGAAATATCACATTGTCCTAAGTATTCAGACCCTTTGCTCAGTATTTAGTAGAAGCCCCCTTTTGATCTAATACAGCCATGAGTCTTTTTGGGAAAGATGCAACAAGTTTTTCACACCTGGATTTGGGGATCCTCTGCCATTCCTCCTTCCAGATCCTCTCCAGTTCTGTCAGGTTGGATAGTAAACGTTGGTGGACAGCCATTTTTAGGTCTCTCCAGAGATGCTCAATTGGGTTTAAGTCAGGGCTCTGGCTGGGCCATTCAAAAATAGTCACGGAGTTGTTGTGAAGCCAATCCTTCGTTGATTTAGCTGTGTGCTTAGGGTCATTGTCTTGTTGGAAAGTAAACCTTCAGCCTAGTCTGAGGTCCTGAGCACTCTGGAGAAGGTTTTCGTTCAGGATATCCCTGTACTTGGCCGCATTCATCTTTCCCTCGATTTCAACCAGTCATCCTGTCCCTGCAGCTAAAAAACACCCCCACAGCATGATGCTGCCACCACCATGCTTCACTGTTGGGACTGTATTGGACAGGTGATGAGCAGTGTCTGTTTTTCTCCACACATACCGCTTAGCATTAAGGCCAAAAAGTTCTATCTTGGTCTCATCAGACTAGAGAATCTTATTTCTCACAATCTTGGAGTCCTTCAGGTGTTTTTTAGCAAACTCCATGCGGGCTTTCATGTGTCTTGCACTGAGGAGAGGCTTCCGTCGGGCCACTGGTGGAGGGCTGTAGTGATGGTTGACTTTCTACAACTTTCTCCCATCTCCCGACTGCATCTTTGGAGCTCAGCCACATTGATCTTTGGGCTCTTCTTTATCTCTCTCACCAAGGCTCTTCTCCCCTGATAGCTCAGTTTGGCCGGATGGCCAGCTCTAGGAAGGGTTCTGGTCATCCCAAACGTCTTTCATTTAAAGATTATGGAGGCCACTGTGCTCTTAGGAACCTTAAGTGCAGCAGAAATTTTTTTTTAACCTTGGCCAGATCTGTGCCTTGCCACAATTCTGTCTCTGAGCTCTTCAGACAGTTCCTTTGACCTCATGATTCTCATTTGCTCTGACATGCACTGTGAGCTGTAAGGTATTACTGTAGATAGACAGGTGTGTGGCTTTCCTAATCAAGTCCAATCAGTATAATCAAACACAGCTGGACTCAAATGAAGGTGTAGAACCATCTCAAGGACGATCAGAAGAAATGGACAGCACCTGAGTTAAATATATGAGTGTCACAGCAAAGGGTCTGAATACTTAGGGCCATGTGATATTTCAGTTTTTCTTTTTTAATAAATCTGCAAAAATGTCAACAATTCTGTGGTTTTCTGTCAATATGGGGTGCTGTGTGTACATTAATGAGAAAAAAAAATGAACTTAAACGATTTTAGCAAATGGCTGCAATATAACAAAGAGTGAAAAATTTAAGGGGGTCTGAACACTTTCCGTCCCCACTGTATTTTTAAAAAACATTTTTTTCACAATTCCCAAAAAGTTGGGACGCTGTGTAAATCGACATGAAAATAGAATGCAATGATTTTCAAATCCCATAAACCCATATTTTATTCACATAAGAAAATAGAAAACATGTAAAATGTTTAAACTACGAAAATGTAACATTTTAAGAAAAAAATAAGGTAATTTTGAAATTATTGGCAGGAGGTGGATAGAGTTCATCTGAAGCCAATTTATTTTTTTTGCTTGTTTTGGATAATGTAGGGGTAAGGGATGAAACACACTTTTCCATTGCAATTCATGAAGGTAATGTAGCCAAGAGTCGGCTATTATTACCTGCATTTAGGAGACACTGTGCAGCATCTCAGCTGTGAAGCTATTTCCTCCTAGTGTTTGGCTGGGATTCTTCCTGAATATAGAGTGACTGAGCTCTAAGTGTAAAGCAGACCATCTTGGGACGTGTAGTTCAGGAAGCTGGGGTCTTACTGGATTGTTTTGAACTACAACTACTAGCCTGCTGGAAGAGAGGAACAGACTGCTGGGAGAGGATATATAAAGCCTGTGTTAGGCCGAGATTACTCTCTTGGGACCTGGATCTGCAAGCAAGGACTCTGTGTCTGAGGGTGCTGTGGCCGAATCGTGGCCTGTGCAAGGAAGAGTCATCACGAGTGTGTCTAAGGGGCACCTGCTGCCAGCATCTCCATACTGTTCGAGAGCCGCCTCGAGGCCACTCCTGCTCCATTCACACCAGATCTGGCCGCGGCGTGACAGAGGTCAGACACCATCCCCTGAGCAAGGATGATGAGGGAGACCCTGTAAAGCCTTCAACTTTGTTATCATCATCAGTTACAGTATCGGTGAGCAGACACTTGGCCATCTACTCCTGATAGACACTGCATGTAGACAACGTTGTCTCTTCTCACATTGCTTATGCCTGTAGAACTCCATGACACAGTATACCTAAGTAAACACCACAATTACCACCAGCACAGGTTTCCTCAATGATACATTTCACAAGACAAGAGAGGTTCTAACCCTTCCCTTCACATTATCCAAAATTGGAACAAAAGTCTAAAGTTTTAATTGAAATCGCATCCCATCAAAACTTGTCTTTTAGGTTTTCTAGAGATGAGGAGTTAAAGCAAGTTTAGCGCTAAAAGTGATAAAAAAAAAAAAAGAATTTGGTGTAGTTGAGTCAGTTAAGCACCACCATTGCTGTTGCATTTTACTATGAGGGGAGACTGTAATTTGAACTTCTATTCCAAATACACCTGTAGCTGACGTGTCCTAACCTATCGGCTCACATGCATCAAGTACCACAGGCAGAACGCTAGCAGCGCTTGTACTTTTACCCTTTCTTATTGAAAAGCCTTGTATGCTTTACAAATATGTTATAACAGTACCCAACTACATTACAAATGAAAAAAATGGAAAAAAATATTTGTAGCTCCAAGAAATCTCAGAGCATTGCTTAGAACAATGGTGATCAGTGATAGCAAACAGCTAAAGAGAATCCCGAAGCAAAAAATAAATAAATAAGTGAAAGGCTGCATTGCAAGGGGGCAGTAGAAGAGGCTAGGATAGGGTTAATTTAGCAGGAGGGATGCGACTCACCTTAATTGGCCAGTTCCGAGAGAGGAGGAGGGGGTTATACATTGTTGGGATCTGTATAGACGGCAATCAGTTAGAGCCAACGGACATGAAAAAACGTCCCACCCTTCCGCCTGGTGTTGGATTTGTTTATGTTGATCATAATGTTTTAGCGGTTGGGATCTTTGGAGGCGTTCACATTTCTCAGTGTTAATTCATTGCAGGGGACCTATCTAAGGTATGGAGTCTTCTATGGTATCCCTGTTAATGGTGGATTAACTGGGAAGTTTTAAATAGTAAGTATCTGCGAAAGGTGAGTTGTCCCCAAACCGGTGTAGCGCGGCTGAGGAGTTTTACTAGCCACGTGGATACAAACAGGATATTTGTTCGTGGTGCCTCCCAAGATGGCAACCTTTAAATTATGGTTACTTGATTATGAGTCTTATTGTTTCTGTTTTAAAGGAATGTTCAATTGTTTGGTTATTGTAAATAAATGGCCACTGCGGCCAAATTTTCTACATATTGGTGTCATTCTCATTATTTGGTAGATGATGTAATGTGATGGGTAAATAAGGGATAATTTGAAGAAGCGGTGAACATCTGGGTTACCTTAGTAATGGTCAATCCAATTAAATTTCAAAAGGCCCAATGGCCCTGGTGAGGCAGATCCTACTAAACTAAATAGAGCATTACTACCTGGGATCCCTGTGTAAATTGTAGTGTAAATTCAACAAGTCGCATTAAAGCGGGGGTTCACCCACACCGCCAAAAAAAAATAAATATTAAAAGCCAGCAGCTACAAATACTGCAGCTGCTGACTTTTAATACATGGCCACTTACCTGTCCCAGGGTCCAGTGATGTCGGCAGGGGACTCCGAGAACCCACCATCCTAGGTGAGGGAATCAGGAAGTGAAGCGTTGCGTTCCCGTCCCAAGTGGTCCCCGCTTTCTCCTGGGAGCTGTGTGTTCCCAGCAGACAGCGCAGTGGGGACGGGAAGAGGCATAGACTCCCATGGGAGTCTATGCCGGAAGTGGGTGCAAATACCTGTCTTAGACAGGTATCTGCACCCCCCTCCCCCCTGAAAGGTGCCAAATGTGACACCGGAGGGGGGGAGGGTTCCGAAAAGCGGAAGTTCCATTTTTGTGTGGAACTCCGCTTTAAGAGCGCCAGACTTATCCCAATCTAAGTATGCTTCCAAAACATTGGAAGTGAAACAGCTGAGTTTGATCATTCATACTTCCCGTAGTGTACACACAGGAGGAGAGAGGCAGGAGGAGAAGTAGCAGATAGGCAGCTCTCTCCTCTCCTGCCTGTGGGTGGGGGACTGTAAGTGCAGGCTCTCGGCTGTATGAGAGGGACCTCCCATCTCAGAGCCCTGCTGATGGGCACTGATAGGCGGCATTGATGACCACTGATAAGTGGCACTGATAGGCAGCACTGATGGGCACTGATAGGCAGCACTGATGGGCACTGATGGGCACTGATAGGCGGCATTGATGAGCACTGATAAGTGGGAACTGATAGGTGGCATTGATGAGCACTGATAAGTGGCACTGATGGGCACTGATAGGGGGCATTGATGAGCACTGATATGTGGCACTGATAGGCTGCACTGATGGGCACTGATAGGAAGCATTGATGGGCACTCATAGGTAGCACTAATAGGCAGCACTGATGGGCACTGATAGATGGCATTGATAGGCACTGATAGGCAGCACTGATAGGTGGCATTGATGAGTACTGATAGGCGGCACTTATGGGCACTGATAGGCAGCACTGATGGAGTTGCACTGATGATCAGAGCCCTGATCATCAGTGTAAACAATGTACTGACAGTCTTGCTGGTTAACGGCTCTCCTTTCCTCACACAGACACAGCATGGGAAGAAAGGACTGCTGATAACCGGCAAGTCTGTTTACATGTGATCTGCTGATCACATGGTAAAGGGCCGCTGTGGTTGGCCCCAATACTGTGATCTGTGATCAGCTGTGTCACAAAGCGTGCTGGATGCACACCCCAGGCAGCACGTTAGAGGCAGGGTTCTGGGATGATATCCATGGACGCTCTCCCAGAACTGGAAGCCCAGGGCTCGGATGGAAGGGGGGGGGGATCAGGGGGGCCATGGTTTCTTGCACCAAGGCCCTGAAGGTTCTAGTTACGCCTCTGTATACAGAGCTATGTCCCACTGCATCCAGCTCCCAAAACAAAATTGATTCCGGCTCAGAGCTGCTCAGCCATTCACAGGAAGCTTTGTATTCTATGAATGAATACAAAGCTTACTCTGACTGGCTGAGGCAGAGATCATGATGTATCACCTGACCCTCTCTAGATTGTAAGTTCTAATGATCAGGGCCCTCTGATACTTCCTGTATTGAATTGTATTGTAACTGTATTGTCTGCCCTCGAATTGTAAAGTGCTGCACAAACTGTTGGTGCTATATAAATCCTGTAATATAATAACAATAATAATAATAATAAAATACAAAGCTTCCTGTGAATGGCTGAGCAGCTCTCAGTCCGACTCAATTTTGTACCGGGAGCGGAAAAGTTCACCCCCAGGAGGCATTCAAGCCCACTGTATCCTTAAAAACCTCCAAAAATCCACCCTAATTTTGTCTTTCCCATCAACTGAAAACTATATTTTTTTAGAAGTAAAAGACTAAAAAATATTTACAGGTATTTAAAATGGCAAAATTGTGTTGATGTCTTACTATTTTCATCCAAAATTTTGGGGAAAATAGGACCCTCAATTCTGTTCAACCCTATTATTGACCTTAGTTGACCCATAGACTCACAAAATGAGACAGTGGGGCTGATTTACTAAAGGAGTTGAGAATAGACATATGTGATTCGCTTCGTTATAAATCAAAATTTGAATGAAATTTTTGTTATTCGGAGATTCCGAATCTGCGGATCACAATAGTAACAAATTTCAATGAATCTGAAAAAAATTATAATGAAAACAGCAAATTAATTTGTATTCATTCATTTGTGACTTCGGAGGGTTATGTAAGTTCAGTAATATGTATCACATTCTGTATTACGATTGGACAAAGTTGCAAAACATCAAAGTGTGGCAAGCAAGTCGCAAGCAATTCACAATGCAAAGTGCCAATGGAAACCTAAGGAATGAAGCAGAATTTTCAGAAAATACAAATCGATCTGATTATACTAAATTAATCCAAATATATACAAAACTGATTCCTAAAACAAATTCTGCAATTATAACAAATATGACAAAACAAAATGATTGACTTAACAAATGAATCCGAAACTAAACAAATTTTTTCGCAATGCTGGTTGATAATCTTCACATGTGTGAATTGTGTGAATATTCAATTCAATTATCCAATCATGTGAAAAGCATCTTCATTTGATTGGGCCCTCAAATTAAAACAGGAATTTGCTTTTCATATGACTGGATAATTTTAGTAAATATTTACGCCATTTTTTGAGTGAATATCCTCAAGTCCTTTAGTAAATCAACATCAAATCATGGCACTGCTCTTGCAATCTGGGAGCACAGTATGTTTATGTAACAAGAGTGTGATTGCACCATTTACATAAATAGATACAAATCATGCACTGAAACAGGATCTTGTAAAATACTGATAATATTATATACATAAAAAACCCATAGCTTCCCATTAGAAAGTGATCAGAGTCAATCACATACTACCTCTTCAATCTTGTTGCATCCTTCATCCATTTGGGTGGTCTCCATTCTGCATGTTATTTATTTTCACAAAACTGCGTCGTGCCTTATAATCAAGGCCAAGCAAGACTGTTTCTGGAGCCCTGTTTTTATTTTTTGTATATTTAATGTAAAAGCATGTTTATTTTCCTGGAGCATGAAATGTGCATTACATATGTCTGCTCAGAGCTCAAAGTGCCACATGCACAGCACAGATGGAGATGAAATACGACTTCTGCACCTTTTGAGTGTGGGAAAATACCACTCTGGATGTCTTCTGTAAGACTGACCAATTCATTTACAGTGAGAATGACTTAATAATGTTTTACGATTAATGACGAAAATGTGATTTCTTATGCCGCGTACACACGAGGGGATTTTCAGTAGGAAAAATCTTAGATGGTTTTCCCGACGGAATTCTGCTCAAGCTTGGCTTGCATACACACGGTCACACAAAAGTTCACTGAACTTTTGACCGTCAAGAACGCGGTGACGTACAACACTACGACGAGCCGAGAACATGAAGTTTAATGCTTCCGAGCATGCGTCGAATTGTTTCCGAGCATGCGTAGGAATTTTGCTCATCAGAATTAGAACAGACGATCGGAATTTCCGATCGAAACTTTTTCCAACCAAAAAATTGAGAACCTGCTCTCAGTCTTTTGCTGGCTGGAATTCTGCCAGCAAAAGTCCGATGGAGCATACACACGGTCACATTTTCCAACCAAAAGGTCTCATCAGACTTTTGCTGGCGGAATTTCCGATCGTGTGTACGCGGCATTACAGTATGTATGTGTTGGTGTGTGTAGAAGTGTTTTATGGGATGGGTTGAGGTCTTACACAATTAAACGGGTAGTATCCAAGCCACTGTGAAGGAGTGGGAATGGATCAGCTGTTTTACTCCCCATATCATTTCTACTAACTAGGGAAAAGTGAAGCAGTGAAATGCTACTTTAAAAAATAAACTTGCTAAATTTTGCAAGTTACTGGAATAAAAGGGACAGGTGCATTGGGTTATAACCTATGTCTATCATGAGATATAGACAAGATGGAGCCGCACACTAAAGATCTCCTTCAGGCATGCTCAACCCGTGGCTCTTGGAGCCATCTGATGTGCCCCCCCATGACCTAGAAACCTATGGCAACCCGCACAGCTTCCTTCGAGTGTACCACTCTACTGATTGATTGGTGGTCCTCCATAATCCCGGCGGCTGTCATACACAAGCCGCTATTGTTGCCGGCTCCCTGCTGTTTTCTTTTGTTCCTAAAGCCTGGTACACACTAATAATTTTTTATTTGATTCAACCCAGCGGGTTGAACGAATAAAAACTGACAGCTGCTGTACTAACAGTCCGACGGTAACACAGCAATCTCCCCCACTGAGCTGTTGTGTTCTGACAGGGGGACGCCCCCCCCGATTGGCTGAGAGCGCTGACCAGGAGTCGTCGGCTGCTGGTTTTTCAGCATGTTCGTCTGACAGAAGGCGGCCAAAGGACCGGCTTCTGTCAGACTGGCTGACATACACATGCATTGAATGTTGGACAGTTTTTATTGAACTGGCCGATGTCTCCCAACATTCGTCCCGTGTGTACCAGGCAATACACACAAGTGAACATATTCGCCAGCACACCATGGATCAACACTTCCGTCCAAAGGTTTCTTTTATTGAGAGAGATCGCTACACAGAAATTGGTTACACCTATTTTTGTGATGTGATCTCTCTCAATAAAAGAAACCTTTGGATGGAAGTGTTGATCCATGGTGTGCTGGCGAATATGTTCACTTGCTTGATGTTTCCAGGACCCAACTGGTACTCGCTACAGCACCCACCATTTTAAGAGCCATACTTTCCAGGAACGTGTGCGATAGGAATATTGACAAGGTAATACACACAGACATGGGGGAGGAGCCTTTAGCCGAGTGGTTTACATCTAGTGGCATCCATACAGGGGTGATAGCTTAAAAGACCCTAATATAGTGACGGGCCGGCTGCAACACTGGTTTAGAGCTTTTTTGGCTGGTCACACCTGAGCGCGAGAGTGGGATTAATGGCGATCTGGTTATTAAAAAATTAGATCAGTGGGTAAACATCCAACAGGGATTGGTCCCGTGGAAAATGATGTTCTAAGTGTTCTTTATTGGAGCATTCATAATATAGATGCTTCCATGATGCTTCCGCTCAAGGATCTCCTTAACGCGTTCAACCGAAATTACTTGATGACAAGGAACCGTAAAGATCTTTGTGATCAAGCCATTTTGGTGAAACGTGTTAAGGCAAGGTGATCCTTGGGTGGAGGCATCATGGAAGCAGCTATATTATTGATAGGTCCAATAAAGAACCATTAGAAGGAAGAGGTCTTTGGTGTGTGACTCCTATTCATCTATATCTTTTAATTGTAAGTGGAGATGGGATTTTCAAGCCTGCACCCTAGACTAGACTCTTTTTGTTATGAATCGAAAATTCAGATGAAATTTTGGTTATCTTGATTCGGATGTAACCAGATTTCTGAATCACAATAATAACGAATTTCAACGAATCCGAAATAAATTATAACTAAACGAATTATCCAAATTTAAATTTGAAATGGAAACATATTGCAATAAATACAGTAAGGTATAAAAGTGAAATAAGATGATGATTCCTACTTAGGCTGCTTTATAGAATAGAATAGAAAATAATAGATTAGAATAAAACAAAATATAATAGAAAATACTGTATATACTCGAGTATAAGCCGAGTTTTTCAGCACATTTTTTTGTGCTGAAAATGCCCCCCTCAGCTTATACTGGAGTCAAGCACTTTTCTGCAGCAGAGAATGACATTTTCCGAACCAACTTTGGGGCCCCGAATCTCAGGGCCACTTGGTGCTAGGAACTCTACATTTGGTGTGCAAACCCAGTGGATTTAGCACTACAACATATCCAAAGCTGGGGTTCCTAGCAGCAAGTGGCCTCAAAATGGGGCTCCAAAGTCGGTTCAGAAAATGTCATTCTCTGCTGTAGAAAAGTGCTTGACATTTTCCGAAGCCGGTCAACTGTGTCCATCTGCAGCAATGTCATTTCGGGACTCTTTGGGTCCAGAGCCCCAAATTTTGGCTGCAGCTAGGGGGCATCTAGGAACCCTTAACTACCGAATTTGAAGTTCGGAGGATCTATGGCTGCAAATGGACACAGTGAGGCATGCAAATGGGCACAGTGAGGCTGCAAATGGGCATTGTTGACCCTCTTTTCCACTTACAGTAGCTGCACATTTTTCACCCTAGGCTTATACTCGAGTCAATAAGTTTTCCCAGTTTTTTGTGGTAAAATTAGGTGCCTCGGCTTATATTTGGGTCGGCTTATACTCGAGTATATATATAGAATAGAATAGAATAGAATAGAATAGAATAGAAAATAAATGAATAGAATAGAAAAGTAAAGAATAGAAAATAATCGAATAGAACAGAATAGAAAAGAAAAATATAGAATAGAAAAATAGAATAGATTAGAATAGAATAGAACAAAATAGAACTAATATATCCATTTTCCAGATTTCAAATACATTTGAGTTGCGAATAAATTCTAATTTTGAGTCGAATTTGAAAATAACAAATATACGAAAAAAATCAGAAAACAAATCAACTTAGCGAACTGATCTGAAACTAAACACATTTTTCTATTGTGCACATCTCTACTCTAGACGCCCATAGAGATTGCATGAGGCGAAGGTCTACAGCAGTGCTGTATATGTGGAGGTCTGAACTATGTCTATCACACCTTGAAAGTCTTTGAACATTTTACCTTTTTTGAACTAATTTTTGAAAAATCACCAAAGACAGAACTTTGTTTTCCTCATGGTTCTCTTCTTTTTCTTGCTTGTGAAACTTTGATTGAACCTGTAATGCTCTCCTCCTAAGTGTTTTCTTCATTGCCAGATACTGAGCTAAGGACACTCAATACTACTTTGGTACTGGAGGCTGGGGAGTGGTCAAGCTGCACCATGCCAAGCCTCTGCAGCCTTGGTGAGAGGGACCTTTCCAGGTTCTGTTGACTACTGCTACATCAGTCAAGTTTGGGCCCACCTGAATCCACACCTCCCATTTTAAAAATTTTTCCATGCCTTTCCTTTGTGATATCAGCATTCCAGGCCATTTCTATGACTGGATTACATGCATAGTAGGAGTCAATGCTTACTTAGAAACCCTGTTAAACAGATGTAGTCTTTCAACAGGGAGTTATTAGTTGTTTGCTGTTGTTTATGTGCTGCCTTTAAGCATAGTTGCTTAAGCCTAGTTGGCCTCCTATGTTTCATCTGAACCTATATTCTAGAAATATATCAGTTAGTTAGCAACCTGTAATTGGGATCCATTTTCTTGGATGGATTTAATTGATACTTGGTTGAGTTAGGCTCATTTTAAAAGCTAATTGGTGCTATTCTTGTTCTAGTGGAGTCTATTGCTATCTTTTTCATTTTTACCTTAGCTTTTCTGTCCCTTCAATTGAGAGTCCTGGGCAAAGTAGTGAAATGTTTTTGCTTTTAAGGTGTAAACTTGTTAAAAATATTCATGCATATGTGCAACAGCTTACCGAAATATATTATATCCTTTTTTGAGACAGATAGAACTTTCTTTTTTTTGAGCCATGATGAAGGCCAGATGGCTGAAACGCATTGGCTTTTTTGACGGTTGTTCACCTGCATTAATAAATTGATGTATTATCCAGCTTTCATGGCACCAGCCTTTTTCCCTTTTTTGCAAGAACTTTCTTTTGGTGGTAATTAATAACGATGGTGTCTTTAACTTATATTAAAGTTACTTAAATCAAACATTGCCATGAGAGACCTCAATAATCCTCAACCCATTATTACAGTGATGTAGCTCACACATAAGAATTCATAAAGTTCATATAAAAGAGTTCATGTAGGTAAATGACTCCTCTTCATGAATGTTCAAACGTAGTGCTCAAGTGTCCAATCACCAAAAAAAAGTTTCCAAAAGTGTAACACCACCACCTTAATCTGGATGTACCCTTACCAGAAGCCATGGACCCTCTAATCAAAGAGAGGTCAAATGCATATGTGGCCAAATACCCTGGCCAGGATGATCACAGTTCTCTCCAATTGCTTCAGATAATGTATAGTGCAGGCATGTCCAAAGTCCAATTGCAGCCCACGTTCCGGTTTAATATATATATATCTTTTGTGGCCTTCAAGATACATACCATATTTATAAGTGCTGCCTCAGAGGGGACAGGGAGGGGGCGGGACGAGTGCCATCAGATTACATACAGGAGAATCTCCTGTTTAGGCTGCATTCATGGCAATAGAGAGGCTGCATTCATTGCAATAGTGAGGCTGTATTCATGGCAATGGTGAGGCTGCATTCATGGCAATGGTGATACTGCAGGTGGGCACTGATTAGGCTGCATTGATGGGCACTGACCCTTATTTTGCTTAACAGTTTTTTATTTAAAATTTAAGTTTTTCCGTGAAACTTTCCTCTTAAAGTAAAGGTTCGTGTTAAACACTGATAAATACGGTATATTCAAATAACACGCCCGAGCTCATCCTTAGTCCTGAGCGGCGCTCATGGATTCGTTTGGGGCCACAAAAGATAATATATATATCCAAATAACACACCCAAGCTCATCTCTTCACCACACATAGCCACAAAGGCAAGAGAATTCTTGTTGGGCAATGTATTAGTGCTCGGACTAACACACTTAAACCGAATTTTAATGGTTCAAAGAATAGAATAACAGGCAAAATAGCCGGCCCTCACGCATGTTCACTTCATCAAATCTGGCCCTCTTTGAAAAAAGTTTGGACACCCCTGGTGTAGACTGTACTCCTTATCTTGCCGTTGCTCCAATATAGGAAAAAGAAGCTCAACATAGTGTAATATCGTACTGTTTGGTTTAATATTTAAAGAATTGCACTTACACTTAAAAGAACGTAATTCAAAAACAGCCGGCCAGCTAATGCAGAAGTGTCCCGCACTTCCTAAAACACGTGATGACGTCAGCACGTCACTCCACCCACTTTTCACGTTAATATATGATTTCTTTTCCAAGCGTGGTTTTCTTATGAATAGATTGAGTTTTTAAATTCCTATTCCTACTATATAATGCAAATAAGAACAGCTTTGAAAAAAATAATAATGTTCTGACTGCATATCACAGTCACAGGCCCTAACATGCATGTAAAGTACAAAAAACCCAAAGTAATCACTTTTTGCAAAAAAAAAACAATTGACGGTAATTTTTTTTTTGCCACACCATCACTGACAGTCAATGGCGCTTAAACACCAATACTCACCCCCCCCCCCCCCCCCCCGTGTGTTACTTACTCCTGATTCCTGCAGTGTATGCGTTACTTACTCCTAAATCTTGCACACGCTGCATTCCTTATTCCTGACCACTGCACACTGTGCGCTACTTACTCCTGACCTCTGCACTCTGTAAATCGCTTACTCCTGGTCCTCGCATTACTAACTCCTGACTTTTGCATTGTGTGCATTACTTACCACTGACCCCTGCACCATGTTTGCTAATTATTCCTGATCCCTACATTCACTGCAATACTTACTTCTGCACCCTGCACTCTTTTCAATATGCATCCCTAAACTGTACACTCTGAGATTTATGTACTCGACTCAGAGCACAGTAGGTTCAGGGTTTATTTAACCGATTGCCAACCAGCCGCAATCATTTTACTGTGGCAGGTCGCACGGTCCCGTGAACCGTCGTAGCTATACGTTGGCTCGTGGGATTGGGATAGCAGGCGCACGTGCACGTGCATGCGCCCGCTGCACTGCGGGGGTGCCGATGCTCAGGGCCGATGGTCGTGATGACCGCCGGCCACGAGCGATCGCAGGCACGAGAGGCAGAACAGGGACATATGTGTGTAAACACACAAATCCCTGTTCTGTTCTGTGAGGCGTGATAGATCGTGAGTTCTTATTAGCTAGGAACCACGATCCGCCACTTTCTCTAGGTCAGTCTCCTCTCCCTACAGTTAAAAACACACACAGGGAACACAGTTAACCCCTTGATTGCCCCTTAGTGTTAACCCCTTCCCTGCCAGTGTCATTTTTAGAGTAATCAGTGCATTTTTATAGCACTGATCGCTGTATAAATGCCAAATGTCCCAAAAATGTGTCAAAAGTGTCCGATGTGTCCGCCATAATGTAGCAGTCTTGATAAAAATCGCAGATCGCCGCCATTACTAGTTGAAAAAAAAATAATAAAAATGCTATAAACCTATTTTGTAGACGCTTTAACTTCTGCGCAAACCAATCAGTATACGCTTATTGCGATTTTTTTTTACCAAAAATATGTAGAAGAATACATATCGGCCTAAACTGAGAAAAAAAATTAGTTTTTTTATTTTTTTTTAAAATGGGGATATTTATTATAGCAAAAAGTACAAAATATTGTGTTTTTTTCAAAATTGTCGCTCTTTTTTTGTTTATAGCTCAAAAAAAAAAAAAAACGCAGAGGTGAACAAATACCACCAAAAGAAATCTCTATTTGTGGGGAAAAAAAGACGTCAATTTTGTTTGGGTGCAGCGTCGCACGACCGCGCAATTGTCAATTGTCAGCGACGCAGTTCTGAATCGCAAAAAATGGCCTGGTCATTCAACAGCCAAATCTTCCGAGGCTGAAGAGGTTAAGCCCCTTTCTACAGTTACAGCCAATTGGCTGCACACATCCTTCCTCTATTAGTGGTGCCAATGACATTTTGAGGTTATACCTTGAATATCTGCCTCTTATTCCACAAGTCTATTGCCAATTATTTACGTTAAATCTGGCCTGATTTTGTAGGTGTGGCTACAAATGGGGTGCTTGGTTTTGATTGGCTAGACATGAGGATATGGTAAAATAGGATGTCCCTGGATTTTATTTTGAAAATCTGGTAACCTAACTGTAACTGACACACACTGCTAATTGTCAATTAAATTAAACGCACTCCCCTCCGCATCTGTGTTTATCATTATGATGTAGTATTTAATGATGTTAGGAAATCTAAAGTGACCGTGCAGCTGTCTCTGAAAACCAAAATGCAAAATAATACCTAACAATGTACATTTTCTATAAAATATAGTCTCAGAACAACATCACTAATAAATATATCATTTCAGCCTAAGACAAATTCTAAGATAGATTGTTCTATAGTGACCATTATGGGATTCATGAACGGCTTCATTACCGCCTGGAGTTTGCTGTTTTCGATGCATCTGTCAAATCTACAGAGACCTTCATCAGAGCAATTCTGGAGCTTCCTTCAAGCCAAGCTGTATTATTTTTGTGCTGATGTTTAACTTACCACAATGAATTTGAGGTATGAGTAGATTTATTAAGTGCAACATTTGAAATCCCACAAAGTCATACAAACTTCCTGACCTGCTAGTATCGTGGCCTCCCATTGGGTGTAATTTTGGGGTAAGTTCTATCTCCGGAGTCTAATTTTCCCATGCTTAACAGCTACATTTTACTATAAAATTCAGGTTTTTGCTGCATTAATTTTGCAATGTTATGACTTACAGTTAAGTCATTTGTAATTTTAAAGGAAAATCAGCATGCTATGAAGGAGGGCTGTATAATGAGGGGAAGACACAAAGAGATTCATGTATTAAAAAGACACTGTCACTTTGACCATTTATTTTCTACTGATAACCCACCTACCCAATAAGGGATACTCAACTATTCACGCTTCCTCAGAACCTACCAACTGAAGGATCACACCCTGAAGAAGCTCAGATATGCAATGGTGTTGGTGAAAAACCAGGTGAATAAGAGTACTGCTCCTCCCCATGTGACAGGGTTTGACAGCCAGGAAGAGCAGTTGGGGGGTGGAAAAATACGGCTCAATTATGTGTCTATACCGCCCACTAAAAGCAAGTGTAAACATAGCCTTATGCCGTGTACACACGATCGGAAATTCGGCCAGCAAAAGACCAATAAGAGCTTTTGGTCGGAAAATGCGACTGTGGGTATGCTCCATCGGACTTTTTCTGGCCGAATTCCAGCCAGCAAAAGATTGGGAGCATGTTCTAAATTTTTCGGTCCTATCCGAAAATGTGATCGTCTGTAGCAATTCCGACGCACAAAATTACTACGCATGCTCGGAAACAATTCGACACATGCTCGGAAGCATTGAACTTAATTTTCTGGGCTCGGCGTAGTGTTGTACGTCACCGCGTTCTTGACGGTCGAAAGTTCAGCGAACTTTTGTGTGACCGTGTGTATGCAAGGCAAACTTGAACGGAATCCCGTCAGAAAAGCAATCATATCTTTTTCCGACCAAAATCCCGATCGTGTGTACGTGGCATAATAGAGTAGCCAAAGGCATTTTCCAGATCAACTACTGATGAGATTTGTGAAGATTATTACACTAGATGAAATGCTATTCATGTTCCAACCATTATTCAGTCCTAATGCATGAGGGTTGATTTACTAAAACAAGAAAGTGCAAAATCTGTTACAGCTGTGCATGGTAGCCAATCAGCTTCTAACTTTAACTTGTTCAATTAAGCTTTGAAAACAAAACCTGGAAGCTGATTGGTTTCTATGCAGAGCTGTGCCAGATTTTGCACTCTTCAGTTTTAGCAAATCAACCCCAAAAATTGGTTCTTATTGCACACTCTGATGAAGTTTAAGGCCCATGAAATGCATTGGTTACTTCTTTGATTATCCCTTTGACCCTTAGGCCCCATTCAGACATTGCATTGTGGGAATAAGCTCTCTCTTGCGATTCTGAAAGTGCAATTTACACGCGTGTCACGCATAGGGCAGCTCATTCATTTCATCTCTCTAAGTGCGTCTGGGCAATAAGCTTAGCACAATTTTCAAGCTCACAATTTGCCACCATTGCTGCTCAATTCTGTCGTGCAACAATTGCGGCAGAATTGCACCGAGTTTGGGGTGCCAGTAAGAATAATGGCACTCAAATGCGTGGCATGCATTTTGCTGCAATTTGATGTTACAGGCAGAATTGCAATGATTCTGCCCAGTGTGCCCACGGATTCCACATCGCCTAATGTGAACAGGGCTTTACCAGAATAACATTTTATGCAGACTACTAAGCAGTAATGTTAATGCTAGAGACAGACTCTAACATATAGGTCATTTTTTACTTTGGCCCATAGCTCTGCTGTAAATAAATACAGTGCAACCAAAATAACTGTAATTACAATTAAAAAAAATAATATAAAAGTATAATGGCAATATGCAGAAAAAAACACCCAGCAGAAATTCTAACCATTTCAAACTCTATCCAAAGCGAAAGAAAAAATGTTTTGGCTGGAGTTCCAATCAGTAACAGAAAAATATTGGTTCCAGAGGACAGACCAAACTGAGCCTGGAGGCTGGCTTTGTCAAGCCTCCTTATGCCTTGTACACACGGGCAGACTTTTCGGCATCAAAGGTCCGCCGGTCTTTCTGACGGACTTTTGACGGACTTTTGACGGACTTCCGATGGACTTTCGAACGAACGGACTTGCCTACACACGATCACACCAAAGTCCGACAGATTCGTACGTGATGACGTATGACTGGACTAAAATAAGGAAGTTGATAGCCGGTAGCCAATAGCTGCCCTAGCGTCGGTTTTTGTCCGTCGGACTAGCATACAGACGAGCGGATTTTTCTACCGGACTCGAGTCCGTCAGAAAGATTTGAAACATGTTCCAAATCTAAAGTCCGTCTGATTTTCGATCGAAAAAGTCCGCTGCAGGTCCGATGAAGCCCACACATGGTCGGATTGTCCGACGGATTCGTCCCGGCGGACCAGGCCAGTCAAAATGTCCGCCCATGTGTACACGGCATAAGAAGCTGAGGGTTAAGTTATTTTTATGCAGAGAAAGGCAGGTTCCTTTCTGTACATACAGTTACATTATGCCATGGCATTGTCTATTAACGACTTCTAGCCGTAGCTGCCACTGTAAACTGCGGTTCATATCTTGTCAATCACTAGCCACAAAGATGATGCTATTATGGCACATGAAATGAACACTGTATTCTCACAAACACTGCGACTTACACTGTGGTTTTTCTATATCTACTAAATTTTGCTTTGGTTTCCAGTCATGTTCAACTTATGAGGAAAAATACAGTTTTACACCCCAGAATAAAAACTGATTGCCAAAGCCTTCCCATGTGCTCATACATTTCAATGAAATACTGTATATATAGTGCTACCCCCACAGGAGGGGTAACTAATAATAAATGAGGTAATACCGCAAACGAATTGTGCAACGCAATACATTACCCCTTTTAGGCACGCCCACCCGTCCTGCAGTGAGGAACCTGGATGGGGGCATTAAGGTGAGTATAATGGCCTTCACACATTAAGAAAGACTTAACAGCTGGAAGGATGAGTTAGATGGGGGTGGGAGGGGATTGAGATATAAAAAAAAGTGATGTTGCTTGGAGTTGGGCTTTATTCAGATCTGTAATATTATTCATTTATTAAATGCAAGCAGTAGAAGTGCCTGAGTTTGAACTGCTATCAGCATCTTGTAATCGCTGTATAGCAGAGCTTAGATTGCAGAAGGGAGATTCAGCATAAGGGGCCAATCAGTTGTGTTTCAGGGCAAGGAGTATGCTGATAGGAGGCCTGGCCCAACCACCTCCAAGTAGTCCGTCTAATACAGTGGGGACGGAAAGTATTCAGACCCCCTAAATTTTTCACTTTTTGTTATATTGCAGCCATTTGCTAAAATCATTGAAGTTCATTTTTTTTTCCTCATTAATGTACACACAGCACCCCATATTGACAGAAAAACACAGAATTGTTGACATTTTTGCAGATTTGTTAGTAAAGAAAAACTGAAATATCACATGGTCCTAAGTATTCAGACCCTTTGCTGTGACACTCATATATATAACTCAGGTGCTGTCCATTTCTTCTGATCATCCTTGAGATGGTTCTACACCTTCATATGAGTCCAGCTGTGTTTGATTATACTAATTGGACTTGATTGGGAAAACCACACACCTGTCTATATAAGAACTTTGTCACGAAGATCCTGCCAGTAACCGGCTTTCCAGGCGCACGGGAACCCGGCCACGGGTCCCATTGCGCATGCGCGCGCGTTCACGGGTGCGGTCACGCACGGGCACGCGCACTCCCGCTGGTGTCCGGCGGGCTATTTAAACCTGCCTGTCACACTCCATCCCTGCTGTCTGCTCTACAGCGTTCTGTGAGTGTTACCTGATCTGATCTGTGTTTCCTGTTATCTGACCCGGCTTCCTGTTTGACGATCCTGCTATCTGCCTGCACCAGACTCTCTTGGCTTGCCTGACCATCCCTCTGCATTACCCCTGGTACCTCTGCTGTCCGAACGTTACTGACCACCGGCTTGTTGACCCTCCGCTGTGTTTCATCAGCTTCCAGTCTGCTATTACCTGCTGTTGTTCCTGGTTCCAGTCCAGCTTCCAGTCTGCTATTACCTGCTGTTGTTCCTGGCTCCAGTCCAGCGTTCCAGGCTACCTTCTGCTGTGTTCCAGCCCAGCGTTCCAGGCTACCTTCTGCTGTGTTCCAGCCCAGCGTTCCAGGCTACCTTCTGCTGTGTTCCAGCCCAGCGTTCCAGGCTACCTTCTGCTGTGTTCCAGTCCAGTGTTCCAGGCTACCTTCTGCTGTGTTCCAGTCCAGTGTTCCAGGCTATCTTCTGCTGTTGTTCCAGTCCAGCTTCCAGTCTGCTAGTATCTGCTGTTGTTCCTGGTTCCAGTCCTGCATTCCAGTCTCTGTCCTCAGTCTACTCCTCAGGCTACTGACTCCAGAGGGTGCCACCACTACTGGACTTTCAGCAACTGTTGATCCTGCCAGGCACCCATACCACTCTTCACTCCTGGCCCTCTGTCTCCATTCCAGGGGAACGGGAGTGGGAGCTGTAAGGGAGGTCTTTTCCTGCACTTCAGGCTCACAACCTACCAGGTACGTGACAGTAGCAGACAGCCATGTCTGAGCCTGAGCAGGGAACGTCTCCCATGGAGGAACTCTGTGCACACCTGGCAGGATTGACTGAAGCAGTCAAAAATCTGCAGCAAGGATATACCAGACTGGAGGAACGAGTGTTAACCCTGTCTAACCCCATTGGGGCCCAGGGAGCTTCCTCTGCTCCTGCTCCTTCAGTTGGGCCTTCCTCAACGGTGGTGATGCTCCCCCCGGAACCTAAGGTTCCCACACCTGAGCGTTTCTTTGGAGACCGCCATAAGTTCAGAGCCTTCCGCAATTCCTGCGAACTATTTTTTGCTCTTCAGCCACGTACCTTTTCCCTGGAGGCTACAAAGGTGGGCTACGTGATTTCTCTGGTGACCCCCAAACCTGGGCCCATCGCCTCTTAGAGCAAAAGGACATATCTCTGACCAACCTCTCCACTTTCTTTGACGCACTAGGCCAGTTATATGATGACCCCCAGCTATCTGTAACTGCAGAAGCGGCTCTACACACCCTTCAACAAGGTCGCAGAGCAGCAGAGGATTATGTGACTGAATTCAGGAAGTGGAGTGCGGATACTAACTGGAACGATGCGGCTCTCCGTTATCAATTTCGGTTGGGACTTTCTGATCCTCTGAAGGATGAACTGGCCAGGGTGGGTACACCACAGACTTTAAATGCTTTAATCGATCTAGCTATCCAGATCGATCGACGCCTACGAGAGCGCAGGTCGGAGAGAGCTATGGGGTCTTCTCGTCCAACTTGGGTTACCCCTAAGGTTCCACATCACCCATCATCAACACCACCTACCTCCACGCTTAACTTACCTGAGCCAATGCAACTGGGTGCCTTGCGACCTTCACTCACCCCAGAGGAACGACAACGTCGTCGTGCAAATAACTTGTGCCTGTATTGTGGGGAGCCCAGGCACTACGTCAGGAACTGTCCTCTCAAACTCCGTAAGTGTTTATCCCTATCTACTGACTATGTGACACCTCTGGTTAAAAATACCACTCACCTTGCTCTTCCTCTTCTGCTACAGCTTCCAGGGAAGGATCTACAAATCACCGCCATTATTGATTCAGGAGCTTGCAGCTGTTTCATGGACTCTCATTTTGCCATCCAACACCAAATACCCTTGTCACCTAAAGCCCATAGACTTTCTATCCACCTAGCTGATGGGACCGCTATCAAGTCTGGACCTGTCACCCAAGAGACTATACCAATACCCGTTTTCGTTTCCAAGGGGCATCAGGAACAGCTGCGCCTGGACATTATCGCTTCACCCCTGTTCCCCATAATACTTGGCATGCCATGGTTACAGGCCCATAATCCGGACATAAATTGGATCACGGGTGAGGTGACCTTTCCCTCTCCTTACTGCCAACAGTTTTGCAGAACCCAGAACATCCAGGAGAACTCTACTCTGTTATGCCTAGATACAGATCCTAGCCTGCTTCAATCCATTCCTTCCGCCTATCATGATTTCCTGGACGTATTTAGTAAACAGAGGGCAGAGGTGTTACCCCCTCACCGGGCCTATGACTGTCCCATTGAGTTACTTCCTGGTGCTGAAATTCCTTTTGGAAGAATATTTCCCCTGACTGAGGTGGAGCAAGGGGCATTGAAGGAATACATTGATGAAAACCTCAAAAGAGGCTTCATTCGTCCATCCACGTCCCCCGCAGGTGCAGGCATCTTCTTTGTGCAGAAAAAAGATAAAACCCTCAGGCCGTGTGTGGATTACCGCGAACTAAACAAGATTACTGTGAAGAATCGGTACCCTCTCCCCTTAGTACCAGAGTTGTTTCAGAGACTGGGGACGGCTACCATATTCACCAAACTTGATCTCCGAGGGGCCTACAATTTAGTTCATATCAGGGATGGAGACGAATGGAAGACCGCTTTTCGTACCCGTTATGGGCATTTTGAGTACCTCGTGATGCCTTTCGGCCTGTGTAATGCCCCTGCCACATTTCAATACTTTATTAATGATGTGTTACGTGACTTTCTAGACCTGTTTGTCATCGTCTATTTAGACGACATATTGATTTTCTCTTGTTCCCTTGAATCCCATCGCAGGCACGTCAGAAGTGTATTGGGCCGACTTCGACAACACGGTCTATATGCAAAGGCTGAAAAATGTGAATTCGAACAGGAAAGTATTCCATTTTTAGGGTTGGTCATCTCCAGTAAGGGCATTAAAATGGACCCCCAGAAGGTCACGGCTGTTCTAGATTGGCCAGTCCCGACTGATAAGAAAGGAATCCAGCGATTCGTTGGATTCGCTAATTTTTACCGCAAATTTATTAAGGGGTTCTCAGCTATCATTGCACCCATCACACAGCTTACCAAACAGGGTACACGCTTCCATTGGTCGGCCGAGGCTCAAAAGGCTTTTGAGACTCTCAAGGGCCTTTTTACCTCCGCCTCTGTACTGAAGTATCCAGATTCCTCTCTGCCATTTATTCTAGAAGTGGATGCAACGAAAATTGCTGTAGGAGCAGTATTATCCCAAAGACAAGGAACCAAAGCCCTGCTGCATCCTGTGGCTTTCTTTTCTCGTAAATTATCCACGGCAGAGAGAAATTATGATGTAGGTGACAGAGAGTTGTTGGCAATCAAGTCAGCATTGGAGGAGTGGCGCTATCTGTTGGAGGGTGCCGCTCATCCAGTCCTAATCTTTACAGATCATAAGAACCTGGAGTATTTGAGGTCTGCAAAGAGGTTGAAACCACGCCAGGCCAGGTGGGCTCTCTTTTTCTCCAGGTTCTCCTTCCATGTCACTTACCGTCCTGGCTCCAAGAATACCAAACCTGACGCCCTGTCTAGGATGTTCCACAAACCTCAAGAGATTTCCCCTCCAGACACCATTTTGTCTCCAGGGAACTTTCTTCTACTTCAGGGAAACCTGCTTTCCCAGATCAAACAGGCCTCCGCAGAAATAGAATCTTCCATTAAGACAGAACTCCAGGTTAAGGATGGGTTATTGTGGCATGAGGATAGGATCTTTATACCTGAAACACTACGAGTTCCTGTACTAGAGCTCTGTCACGATCATGCGCTGGCTGGGCATTTTGGTGTGGCTAAGACCACTGATTTGGTTCAGCGCACCTTCTGGTGGCCTCAGCTGCGCAAAGATTGTAAGGAGTTTGTAGAGTCCTGTACCACCTGCCTTAGGAACAAAGGGCACAAAACAAAGGCATGGGGTCTACTAAAACCCTTGCCTGTCCCAGATAGACCCTGGAAAATGCTCTCAATAGATTTTATTGTAGAACTACCCCCGGCCGGGGGCTTCACTTCAATCTTTGTCATAGTGGACCGGTTGTCGAAGATGGCGCACTTTGTCCCAATGAAGGGTACCCCTTCAGCTACAGAAACAGCACAAGCATTCATTAAAGAGGTCGTCAGGCTTCATGGGGTACCAGTTAACATCGTTTCAGATCGGGGGGTACAATTTACCTCTCGATTCTGGAGGGCTTTGTGTAAAACCTTGGACATTGAACTCTCATTTTCCTCGGCTTATCACCCCCAGACTAATGGGCAAACAGAAAGAACAAACCAGACCCTTGAACAATATTTGCGCTGTTTTTCTTCCTTTGCCCAAGATAATTGGATTGCTGTTTTACCATTGGCCGAATTCGCTTATAACAATTCCATTCATTCTGCTATCAAGCAAACTCCGTTTTTTGCGAATTATGGTTTCCACCCCTCATTTTTACCAAACTCTCTTCCAGAATGCACAGTACCCGCAGTCCAGGAGAAATTGGATTTTTTTACCTCTAACAACCAAGTTTTACAGGACACCATGACCAGAACCCAGGAGTACAACAAAGCAACCTTCGATAAAAAGAGGCGAGGTGAGCTCTTACTTGCACCTGGGGATCAGGTATGGTTGTCCACCATAAACCTCAGGTTGGCCTGCCCTTCCAAGAAATTGGGTCCCAAATTTCTTGGACCATTTCCTGTTAAACGGAGAATTAATGAAGTTGCATATGAACTTGAACTCCCGGATTCACTAAAGGTACATCCAGTTTTTCACGTGTCCTTGCTTAAACCATCTATTACTAACCCATTTCCAGGTCGAAGTACGGATCCTCCTGATCCAGTCCTGGTAGATGGGGAAGAGGAATTCGAGGTGGAGGCTATCATGGACCACAGGAAAAGAGGTAACCAAAACCAATTCTTAATAAAGTGGAAGGGGTTTGGCCCAGAGGAGAATTCTTGGGAACCAGAGGATAATATTCATGCTGAAGACCTGTTACAAGCCTTTAAAACAGCTCATCCAGAGAAATTTTTTCAAAGGGGCATCCGGAGGCTGCCCCTTGGGGGGGGGCAATGTCACGAAGATCCTGCCAGTAACCGGCTTTCCAGGCGCACGGGAACCCGGCCACGGGTCCCATTGCGCATGCGCGCGCGTTCACGGGTGCGGTCACGCACGGGCACGCGCACTCCCGCTGGTGTCCGGCGGGCTATTTAAACCTGCCTGTCACACTCCATCCCTGCTGTCTGCTCTACAGCGTTCTGTGAGTGTTACCTGATCTGATCTGTGTTTCCTGTTATCTGACCCGGCTTCCTGTTTGACGATCCTGCTATCTGCCTGCACCAGACTCTCTTGGCTTGCCTGACCATCCCTCTGCATTACCCCTGGTACCTCTGCTGTCCGAACGTTACTGACCACCGGCTTGTTGACCCTCCGCTGTGTTTCATCAGCTTCCAGTCTGCTATTACCTGCTGTTGTTCCTGGTTCCAGTCCAGCTTCCAGTCTGCTATTACCTGCTGTTGTTCCTGGCTCCAGTCCAGCGTTCCAGGCTACCTTCTGCTGTGTTCCAGCCCAGCGTTCCAGGCTACCTTCTGCTGTGTTCCAGCCCAGCGTTCCAGGCTACCTTCTGCTGTGTTCCAGCCCAGCGTTCCAGGCTACCTTCTGCTGTGTTCCAGCCCAGCGTTCCAGGCTACCTTCTGCTGTGTTCCAGCCCAGCGTTCCAGGCTACCTTCTGCTGTGTTCCAGTCCAGTGTTCCAGGCTACCTTCTGCTGTGTTCCAGTCCAGCGTTCCAGGCTATCTTCTGCTGTTGTTCCAGTCCAGCTTCCAGTCTGCTAGTATCTGCTGTTGTTCCTGGTTCCAGTCCTGCATTCCAGTCTCTGTCCTCAGTCTACTCCTCAGGTTACTGACTCCAGAGGGTGCCACCACTACTGGACTTTCAGCAACTGTTGATCCTGCCAGGCACCCATACCACTCTTCACTCCTGGCCCTCTGTCTCCATTCCAGGGGAACGGGAGTGGGAGCTGTAAGGGAGGTCTTTTCCTGCACTTCAGGCTCACAACCTACCAGGTACGTGACAAACTTACAGTGCATGTCAGAGCAAATGAGAATTATGAGGTCAAAGGAACTGCCTGAAGAGCTCATAGACAGAATTGTGGCAAGGCACAGATCTGGCCAAGGTTACAAAAAATTTCTGCTGCACTTAAGGTTCATAAGAGCACAGTGGCCTCCATAATTCTTAAATGGAAGATGTTTGGGACGACCAGAACCCTTCCTAGAGCTGGCCGTCCGGCCAAACTGAGCTATCGGGGGGAGAAGAGCCTTGGTGAGAGAGGTAAAGAAGAACCCAAAGATCACTGTGGCTGAGCTTCGAAGATGCAGTCGGGAGATAGGAGAAAGTTGTAGAAAGTCAACCATCACTGCAGCCCTCCACCAGTTGGAGCTTTATGGCAGAGTTGCCCGACGGAAGCCTCTCCTCAGTGCAAGACACATGAAAGCCCGCATGGAGTTTACTAAAAAACACCCGAAGGACTCCAAGATGGTGAGAAATAAGATTCTCTGGTCTGATGAGACCACGATAGAACTTCTTGGCCTTAATTCTAAGCGGTATGTGTGGAGAAAACCAGGCACTGCTCATCACCTGTCCAATACAGTCCCAACAGTGAACCATGGTGGTGGCAGCATCATGCTGTGGAGGTGTTTTTCAGCTGCAGGGACAGGAAGACTGGTTGCAACCGAGGGAAAGATGAATGCGGACAAGTACAGGGATATCCTGGACAAAATCCTTCTCCAGAGTGCTCAGGACCTCAGACTGGGCCGAAGGTTTACCTTCCAACAAGACAATGACCTTAAGCACACAGCTAAAATAACGAAGGAGTGGCTTCACAACAACTCCGTGACTGTTCTTGAATGGCCCAGCCAGAGCCCTGACTTAAACCCAATTGAGCATCTCTGGAGAGACCTAAAAATGGCTGTCCACCAACGTTTACCATTCAACCTGACAGAACTGGAGCGGATCTGCAAGGAGGAATGGCAGAGTATACCCAAATCCAGGTGTGAAAAACTTGTTACATCTTTCCCAAAAAGACTCATGGCTGTATTAGATCAAAAGGGTGCTTCTACTAAATACTGAGCAAAGGGTCTGAATACTTAGGACCATGTGATATTTCAGTTTTTCTTTTTTAATAAATCTGCAAAAATGTCAACAATTCTGTGTTTTTCTGTCAGTATGGGGTGCTGTGTGTACATTGATGAGGAAAAAAATGAACTTAAATGATTTTAGCAAATGGCTGCAATATAACAAAGAGTGAAAATTTTAAGGGGGTCTGAATACTTTCCATCCCCACTGTACCTGCTTCATGACACTGGACCTTAATGGCAGCCTCAGCCAGCACTGTGCTTTTCCATAGGGGGTCCTCATTTTGAACTTAGAAGGAAGAGTCCAAGCAACAGAAGCCTTTTGACTATTTACTGAACACAGTTAATGACATACGAGGTATGTACATTCTTACGATCAACCCAGTGATGATGTTAAAATTCGTAGGTTGCAAATGAAATAGAAAATGATTGAGCGAGAGATAGAGAGCCGACTCAAGGAGCCCATACCTTTGAGAGGGATTTTGACACACAGCATCCGATACAAAAAGAGGACGTAATTTGTCTTGCATCTTCCTCCCTTGTTTCCCCCCAAGGGGAAGTTCAGACAAATAGAGCTAACCTAACAATATTCTTGCTGAGCCTGGGTCCCTTTCAACACTTCCCAGGATGAACCCTGGTGGGCTCCTGCCCAGTCTATTTACATCTAAGCCCTGCTTCTCGAGTTGCCCCACACTGGCATGGGCAGGGCTGGCACTTCCTCACTTTTTATGGTCACACCCCACAACTACTTTGAGGGCCTATTGTGGTTACTTAGTAAATTACACTGTCTATTCACTACAAGGGGTCCCAAAGCCTATTCCCAAGGCTAACTAATGTAATACCTAGTGGCCAAATGGGTGAACTACACCAGGCACTTCAAGGTCCCTACCCTACTGAACTAACAATTCCCAGTGGCACCTGTATAGTAAATGAGTGCCATGGGTGCTATATAAGAAAATATAACAAATAAAATCATTATTCCAAAACAAAAAAAAGGAAATTAGTAATTGGTGAAGGGGTGAAAATCCCCAGTCCAGCTGTCTTGTTGGGGGTCTTGTGGCTGGTATTGCCACTGCCCGCCATGCTGCTGTGGTGGGTTGGTTGGCTGTGGTGGGTGGGGTGTCTGTGGAGGTGGTGGATGTGGGGCCACAAAATCACACAGGTGTGTGTTTTGTGAAATTTGGCCCATCACCCCCTTGTTGAGGAACTGCAGGGTGAGTTCCTCATACCTGCACCTTTTCTCACCATCCATCTCCCTTAATTTATTGGCCGTCACCACGGAAAATCCCTCAGCCTCATCTGGGTCTGTCCGGATGGCAGTAGTGGCCTGGCTGAGGAAGGCAGCTGTGGCCTCGTCCAGATTCCTGCTTTTCCTGGCCCTTTTAGCAGGAGGGCATAGGGGAGGGATCTGGGACTCCGTCTGGCTGCTGACTGCTGGCTCCTCCAGACTGACACTTTCCTGTGTATGAATATGGGATATAATTAGAATCATTTTTAGGGTTTGGTCATCAATCACACACAATTTTGATCTCCTCACTGTTGCAAATTGAATGTGTACAAATAGAAAAGACTATCATTCTGACCCTAGCATTTTTAACTCTTGTTCCAATCATTTTTGGTCACTATTGTCTATTGATATGGAAACCACTTTGTTTATACCCCTTTCACACTGTGGCGGTTTGCAGGCACTATTGCGCTAATAATAGCGCCTGCAAACCGACCCGAAACAGCTGCTGCTTTCTCTCCAGTGTGAAAGCCCCAAGGGACTGGAAAAAAAGTCCTGCTAGCAGCATCTTTGGAGCAGTGAAGGAGCAGTGTATACACCGCTCCTGCCCATTGAAATCAATGGGACAGCGCAGCTATACCGCCGGCAAAGCACCTCTGCACCTTTTAACCCTTTCTTTAACCCTTTCTTGTCCCCTGAATACCGACGGTAAAGCACCGCTAACAATAGCTGTGCTTTACCGCCGATGCTGCCCCCGCCCCAGTGTGAAAGGGGCCTTAGGCAGAAATATTTTATCAATAACGTCTAGTTATCATTATCGTATTTTTGGATACAAATATGTTCAACAATGCTATACCTGGGTCAAGCTGGGCTCCTCCACATCTTCTTCCTGTGCAGTAGGACCTGGGTGGACCTCAGGAGCTGTGGCCTCAGCAGATGTCGAAGGGAGTGTAGACAGCAATGGCCTGGGTTCTGTCTGGTCAGTCAAAAACCGCAGGCTGTGGTAATACACAGCCTGGGGACATATATGTCATCTGCTGATGCTGCAGATCTCTGTGAGTTCATGACCTTGTTGATCTCCCTTTTAAAAGTACTCCTCAGGTTTGATATTTTTATCTTGACATCGATGTCTTGACATTGATATCTGCCCTGTGGTATACTTTTTTCACCAACTCAAGCAGTTTCTCCAAAGCTGCCTTCCTCAATATTTTATTAGAGTAGTCTCTACTCTTAACCTTCCAGAGACAGGGCAGCTCCCGGTACAGGTCAATGAATTGGGGTAAAAAATCAGGCGCAGTAAATTTAAGACAAACCATAATGTCTGGCTTAAATCATAAGCTGGTCCCAATATAGGCCTCAATCTAAGCAGCATTAAAAATGCCCCAATTTCCAATTGTTTGTTTTATGGCTCCTTTCTTGCATTGGCGATCATTTGACCTCCACTCCAAGATCTTTCCTACTGCGCATGCGTGACCATCTCTCTTCTGCATGTGATACACACCACGGAACATTCCGGAGGGATAACATGATGGATTCGGCAGATTACAGGCAGCCTCGCGGTGGTGGAGCTCATAGAAGGCACAAAGCAACCCCCTTGAGCAAGGGTGAGATGGTGGAGATGGTGCGCATCCTAGAGAAGCACGATTACGACTGCAAGCTGCGCAATTACGAAAGGCCCAACAGCTGAAAGAACATAATTTTGGAGAAGGTCATCGCCGTTTTGCAGAGTGATTTTTTGGTGGAACGATCAAACGACCAAATCAGAAAATGATGGTCTTCTCTCAAACACCGTGAACAAGACCAGATGGAGTACATACGTGAGATCATAAAAAAGTAAGCAATATTTGGATCTAACCAATATGTGTAAATTAGCTGTCTGTATATGTTCTTTCTCCAAGTACCTCTAGAGAATTATATATAAGGTTTTCTAAAATCTTTGTACGACTTGGTATTCTAAAGATTAAGGTAAATATAAAGCAGATATGAACATTCTTATTTGGTCATGTTTTTGGACATTTCTTTATTTTTGGAACTAATTTTTTAATCTTCTTTCAACAGGGAGGCACCAAAAAAGGAGGCTCCAGCCAAGCCACCACAAGGGACGAAGAGAGGCTACCCTCGCTCGGGCCCCAACAGGGGAGGCAACAAGGTCATCTTCCCCCCAAAAACGTAAGTGACAACTTCAAACACACACATTTAGCCACAGACAAGGGTGTTTTTAGGTGGGCCAAAAGCCATGGGCTTAGGTCAAAACTTAAGGGGTAAAGAACACTTTCTGGTTGTTGCCTGCCTCATCAGTGCCCATTAATGCAGCCTTGCCAGTGTAGACATGGGTAGAGGAGAGGCCCCGGGGATCACAGTCACACAGTCACGCCTGCTAGGATGATCATCATATATCCCCTTTCCCATAGGAGACAAGAGGGGTGGGGGGCAACTGCTGGACTCTTTAAATGTTTAAGTGTTTGCTCTCTGTAAAATGACTTCACCATCCCTTTTCTATGCATTTTACACAGAAAAACAACCAGAGTGCAGCATGGTGGAGTCAATAAGTCAGGAGCAAACATTGACATCAGACCAAGTGTAAGGTTGGTCAACTAATATATCAAAATGGATGCTAGAAACATATGGGACTTGGGGTGGCTTAATGAATAGTGTATTGTTTCTTTTTAGAGGAAAGAGAGTGTGGTGAACTCACCCAGGTTGTTTTTTTGGAGGCATGGGATCTGACTCCTGGACCCAGCATAGACCTTGCCATTGTGGACGTCAAATCCCCTGACGTGAGTCACACTGAGGGCCAAAGCGACCCAGAAGAGGAAGAAAGTATTCGGGAGCCTCTTGTTTATGCAAGTAAGGAATCTGGCTTCAAATGTATATAGATGTAGAGTGTTTAGATGTCCAAACAAAACACCCCCTCCACACATTAGCAAAGTATGTAGTGCATTATCATTAGCATGGAGAAAGAAGAGGTGGAAGGAGCTGGCAGTGTTGCTAGGTACCCGAGTTTTGGAGACCCAGGCACCAGGGCCAAGATTACAGAGTAGTTGCAGTATGTACATTCCTAGTAGTGTAGCTGTCTGAAGGGCAAGCAGGTTGCAAGCAACAATAGACTGGGTAGGTAAGTATTTCCTGAATTTGACTAGTAACTTGACCATAACTGACTGTGTAGGGCCTCAGCCACTTGACCATCGTTCTCGTAATACTTTTTACTCTTCTTCCACGTGATCTTCCACGATGCACTATTGGCAGAATGAGCACAGATATGTTGCATTGTTTAAAGGATCTGGAGCAAATCAAGGAGGCTGCCACTGCTTTACAGTGAAGAATCAGAGATTTTGTGGACATGCTTGCCAAATTTTAATTTACTCTTGCCTGTTCTGAAGTTTTTTGTTCCACTTGTTGGCTCCTGTTTGACCTTTTAATACTTGCAATGTTTTTCGGACTTTGAAATGTGAAAGTTTAGGGACAGAACTCAATGTTTCTCAACTCCACTCTTCTAGGTGCACCACCAGGTCATGTTTCCTGTATTTTCCTCAGTCTAAAAACGACTGTGCAGTTTACTAACAGTGAACATGACAACATCACCTGTGCCAAATTCTACAAGTATAGAAAACATGACCTGGGTTTCTTGAGGAGGAGAGTTGGGAAACACTGCCCTAACTAATGTGAATTGTAATGTTTCTGTGTTTTTAAGAATATAAAATCCAAAATTTGAAGGTGCCCCCCAATTCTGCCTTAACATTCTTATTTCCCTCTTGATCCCATACCTAAAATGTGTGTATTTCCATTTAGTTTGCAAAAAGCTCCAAAGCACACAGTGTGTCAACATGTGCTTTCTACCATCACTGGGTATCAATGGATGCGTTTTGAGGGTGCAACCCCTTCCTCATAACTAATGAAGCTCAGAGGAAGGGGTTGCACCCCTGAAACACATCCATTGATACCCCCTGATGGGAGATAGCACATGTTGACACACTGCGTGTTTTGTGGGTTTAGAAAAAAAGACGTTTGTAACTACACACATTTGCGGCATGGGATCATAAGGGAAATGTAATTGATATGCCTCTACGTGTACGTGGCTTAAAATTTTGGCATTTAGAGGGGTGAGATTACCCCGTATGAGGAAGGCAACATCCACACAGTCTTGGCATACTAATGTCTCATTTGGCCTTCACTTTACTAAAATCGAACTTTGTAAGTTCCTGAGTTTGGGATGTGTATCTAATGTTTTTGAACATGCCTGTTTAGCCCCAAAAAAGGTGAAATAGTGTAAAACATACATGTTATACACCAAGATCTTGGTTTGTTTTAAATCCTTAAAATGCACATGTGGATGTGCTTGGAGTAAAATGTTTTTTACTAAACAATGTGTGGCTTATTATTGCAATGCTCAATACCAGTGTATTTGTTAAGTTGTTATAGTTACAGTGACAATGTGCTCTTAAATGTGGCCAACTCCTGCAATTTTTAGTCCTCAAAAAAATTATAAGAGTTGAAAAGGCATAATGTTTTTCAACTTCATGCATTAGATCCATTAAGAACAAAAACATTGTGTGTGTGTGTGTAGCAGACCCACAGCAGACCATAATACTGTAGTTAGCTGAAAAAGATATTGTCACCTCATGTAGCAAATAGGGTACATTTGCACTAATGGAGTAAGTGGCCAAAATAAAGCCCATTTATGAACATATTAGACAGATAAGAAACATAGACAACTGTAGTTAAAATGAAATATGAGTTTATGATCTCAAAATTATATTAGGCATAACCAGCTACAATTTGTTGCCAAGCCACTACCCCTCTACCCACAAAATAATCAAGGTATTTCTGCCGTAAATCTCTGGCAATTTGTGAGGGCAATCCAGCACAGGCATTTTCAATAGGCGTCAGCACGCCCACAGATGGCCGCGCTGCAGCCTCTTCAGCTGGGCCTGCCACTGCAGGGTCCACATCACTTGGCAGTGGTAGCATTCCTCCTTAAAAAATGATGTGAATTACAACAGCACAGGACAACATGGTTGTTCTTGTAGAGTGCCAGATAGACTGGAGTCAAAACAGCCTGAAACGACTCGATAGGATGCCAAAGGCGTTTTTGACCACCCTTCTGGCACGAGAGAGCCTGTAATTGAATATTCTCTGCTCTGGGGTCAGGTTCCTCATAGGAAACGGCTTCATCAGATGTTCCACCAGAGCAAAGGCCTCATCTGCAACAAAAACAAAATTGAGGCCCTCAACATTCTCCTCAGCAGGTGGTAAGTTTAAGGTGCCATTCTGGAGCCGCTTGTAGAACTCTGTCTGCATAATCACTCCTCCATCATAGTTGCGGCTGTTCTTCCCAACATCCAGATACAAAAACTCATAGTTGGCAGACACTACAGCTAGCATGACTATGCTGCAAAAGCCCTTATAATTAAAATAATATGAGCCAGAGTTGAGTGATGGGACAATTCGGACATGCTTGCCATCAATAGCACCACCACAGTTGGGAAAAATTCCACTGATGGTGGAACTGGGCTAGAATGTCCTACCATTGCTCTGGGTTGGAAGGAAACTGTGGATTAAAAAAAGAAAAAAGAAATGACTTCTGTACATAACATTGCAAGCAGATTTGACACATGCTTAGCCAATATAAGGTTAAAACTTAAATGAGTATGTGAAGACAAAAGTGTAAGGTCAACTTATCTGATTCATCTCCCCCTCTGGTGGCCCATTAGCAAAATTTTAGGGTGGGGGGGTAATGGGTAAATGTTTTTGACAGGTAACCCTCTCCACTTCCATGAGAGCTGTTTGCATAAATAATCTGTAATACTTTAGCCAGCCCCTCCTTACTTACACTATTGGCAGCCCAGTGGACAGGTAAGAAGTGTCATAATCTAAAAATCTGGATACACACTGTCTAAATTGCAGCGCATTTTGACATTCTGAAAATACTTATCAATATATTAGGAGACAAAAACTTTCTACGTTACAATTTGTAGGTAATCAGGTAGAACCTTGCACTACATGGTTTGCTGAATTTATACAGAAATTTTAACACAAAAGATGGATAGTGTGTATGGGTTTTGCAAAGTCAGCAGATGGAGTATTTGTATCTGTTGACTTAGCATTTTTGGGGGGAGGGAGGGTTCCAAATGAGTTTGGGCCCCAAAAAATGGTCTCTTGCACTCTGCCTGAATTTGAGGACAGCAATAACATTTGTACACATTTTAAGGGTTGTTTAGGGTAAGCCCCAAAATGTTGCTGACAAAAAAACTTTGTTAAGTTACTAGGCTAGATGTGTATGGGCCAAGGATAGCATGCTGGGGAGGTTAGTGAAGGAAAATATGCATGTAGGCCAAAAAAGGAGCAGGAAAAGCTTACAGCATGCATGAGGACAAAGAGGGCATTCACATCATATTACGATATTGATAATTATGTAATCAACAAATTAATACAATACATTAGCAAACATTAATACATAGAATGTGATCGTAAAGGTAAAAACTTACTGCCATTGTTATGCAGTAATGTTTGTCTGCCAGCTTACCTCTCCTCCATGTGTTCACCTTTAGAGGCCAGCCACTCTCACCTGGCTGCTTAAAAAATCTCTCCTTAAAGCATGGCTCCACCCCAGCCCCTATCAGGGAACTCTATATTAACCTGTGCACTGCAAGCCAGCCCTGCTGATCAACTATTGTGATTTGGCTTCCGTGTGCTCATTGCTCTGTGTCCTACGTCTGAGACTGTTTACCGATCTTGGCTTGTTCTTGACTATTCCTTCTTGCTTGTGACCCTGACCTTTTGGCGTGTTCTCTGTCTATTCCTGTCTGCTAGTCGCCCTGACCTTTGGCTTATCTCCTTACTATTACTTGTTGTCCTGGACTGCTGCTTCCTCTCTGTCCTCCTGTAGCCTACTTTGAGCGTGAGCTGGAAGACCCTGGGGGCTGCAACCTGGAGCCAGTTGCAGCGCAATCCATCCTCACCACTAGAGGCTCTGGTGAACACCTGCTGGCTCATAAACCCCGCGCCCTGGGGAATCTTATGCTCTAGCTCCCAGTGGGATCTGTGGTGTTGCTTTAGTGGACCTGCCTTCCTGAACCACCCAAAGTTCCATCCGCAGCAGTCAGCCGTAGGGTCCACTACCTTGCAGTGCACTCCTGTCTCCAATGGGGTGCATCTGTATCCTGGACTCAGGTGACCTGACGCTTACCCTAATATAGTCCTTCTGCAGTACTTGAATAATGGCTGAGCAGGTCTCTGGAATAATGAGTCCCAGAGCCTAGTACATCTAGTACGTGACTATGTTCATGTTTGTTGGCCGACAATTGTGTGCCGTTAGTATGCAAGACAAAATCCAGGCACACGCCCTTTTGACAAAAGTCTGACGCTCGGTTGGCCAACAATCGGATCGTGTGTACCAGACTTTACTCTTTTTTAACAAACCCTGTTTCTCCCCAGCGGTGACCTTGTTCCACTGACCACACTGTCATCCCTCGATTCTGTACTTTATATTTATGTCAGCTGTTGCGAGTACAGGTGTATCCAAGTGGCATAACCTAGGAATCATCCTGCAGCAAAGTCCATTCTCCCTTGCAGGGTATGCTGGCGAATACCAGGTTGTTTACTTAGATTGGGTAACTTGGCCTTCTTTATGGCCTACATTAATCTGGAAACGTGGAGGGTCCTCGCCGACCATGACAGTTTCTCTTTGGAAAGGTTTCCTTTAACAATAAAGCTGGAACTCCTAATCATGTTAATAAAATTTGTCTCAACAGAGCAGTCAACTTTAATTATATCGATCCATCCAGCACAGTTGAAGAGTTCCTCTTATTATTGAGATGCCTGTGGTTGGGTCACAACCTTTCATTATCTCTCTGAAGCTGAATTTTATTGCGAGTTGACATATCTTTGCAGGATAGCTCTTCAAATCTGTTCATTTGTGAGAAGAAAGGAGGCTATAATCTCAGCCTTTCATCTTTCATTTAGGGTTGGGCCCACCTGCAATAGTCTGAAATAACAACGGATGAGTCCATCAAAGGCTGTGCTGAGAATCACAGCGGATATTGCTGTGTTCCGCACTGCAATCCACCAGTACATTTTCGGAAAACACCTTCTGTGAACAACACCTACATATTTTCACCATATGAAAGCATTATTTTCACTTATGTAACTTTGACCTTTTTTTTTTACAATTTTTTTAAATGTTAAGAAAGTGCAAAGGGATGACAAATACAATGTGACGGCTTTGTGAAAATGGCATAGCAGCCTTCAAATAATAGTAAGTACAAAAAATATACAAAACAAGAGGTATTGGAACACAACAGAATACGCTTAGCGGTCAGAAGGAATCATCATAGAAAGGTAAGATACCCAGTAAGCATCAGAATCATACAGTGCCTTGCAAAAGTATTCACCCCCCCCCCCCCCCTTGGCTTTTTACCTATTTTGTTACATTACAGCCTTTAGTTCAGTGTTTTTTTAATTTGAATTATAGGTGATGGATCAGAGCACAATAGTCTAAGTTGGTGAGGTAAAATTAGAAAAATATATACATAAAACTATTTTTCAGACATAAAAAACTGATAATTGGCATGTGCGTATGTATTCACCCCCTTTGTTATGAAGCCCATAAAAAGCTCTGATGCAACCAATTACCTTCAGAAGTCGCATAATTAGTAAAATGATGTCCACCTGTGTGCAATCTAAATGTCACATGATCTGTCATTACATATACACACCTTTTTGAAAGGCCCCAGAGGCTGCAACACCTAAGCGAGAGGCACTACTAACCAAACACTGCCATGAAGACCAAGGAACTCTCCAAACAAGTAAGGGACAATGTTGATGAGAAGTACAAGTCAGGGTCAGGTTATAAAACAAATATCCAAATCTTTGATGATCCCTAGGAGCACCATCAAATCTATCATAACCAAATGGAAAGAACATGGCACAACAGCAAACCTGCCAAGAGACGGCCGAACACCAAAACTCATGGACCGGGCATGGAGGGCATCAATCAGAGAGGCACCACAGAAACCTAAGGTAACCCTAGAGGAGCTGCAGAGTTCCACAGCAGAGACTGGAGTATCTGTACATAGTACGACAATAAGCCGTACGCTCCATAGAGTTGGGCTTTATGGCAGAGTGGCCAGAAGAAAGCCATTACTTTTAGCAAAAAACAAAATGGCACGTTTTGAGTTTACGAAAAGGCATGTGGGAGACTCCCAGAATGTATGGAGGAAGGTGCTCTGGTCTGATGAGACTAAAACTGATACTTTTTGGCCATCAAAGAAAACTCTATGTCTGGCACAAACCCAACACATCACATCACCCAAAGAACACCATCCCCACTGTGAAACATGGTGGTGGCAGCATCATGCTGTGGGGATGTTTTTCAGCAGTCGGGACTGGGACACTGGTCAGAGTTGAGGGAAAGATGGATGGTGCTAAATACAGGGATATTCTTGAGCAGAACCTGTACCACTCTGTGTGTGATTTGAGGCTAGGACGGAGGTTCACCTTCCAGCAGGACAATGACTCCAAACCCACTGCTAAATCAACACTTGAGTGGTTTAAGGAGAAACATGTAAATGTGTTGGAATGGCCTAGTCAAAGCCCAGACCTCAATTCAATAGAAAATCTGTGGTCAGACTTAAAGATTGCTGTTCACAAGCGCAACCCATCCAACTTGAAGGAGCTGGAGCAGTTTTGCAAGGAGGAATGGGCAAAAATCCCAATGGTAAGATGTGGCAAGCTCATAGAGACTTATCCAAAGTGACTTGGAGCTGTGATAGCCACAAAAGGTGGCTCTACAAAGTATTGACTTTAGGGGGGGTGAATAGTTATGCACATTGACTTTTTCTGTTATTTTGTCCTATTTGTTGTTTGCGTCACAATAAAAAAAAAACATCTTCAAAGTTGTGGGCATGTTTTGTAAATTAAATGATGCAAATCTTCAAACAATCCATGTTAATTCCGGGTTGTGAGGCAACAAAACACGAAAAATTCCATGGGGGGGTGAATACATTTGCAAGGCACTGTATAATACATATACAGCTAACGTTTTTGCAGGAATGGAAACGTGGATATACACAGCCTAGCATAAAATACATTTGAATAAGTCATAACAAAATAGGCAGAAACTATTCTGTAACCTGAAAAAGGAAGAACATCAAACAGGAAAACCTTAGCACTATGCACCTGAACCTGATAGAAGGGCAGGATCAAGGGGCTGTCCAGAGTCTCAGATCTTCAAATTGCCCAATGTATTGTTGAGGTCAGCTTTCAGATATCAATCTGTATACTGAAACGGTTTCATGAGAACAGTAAGTTCCGCTGTTGTGAAAGAGTGCCCCATGAATCGTCTCCACCGTACAAAGAATCTCTGAACAATCGTGTCCATCTTTTCTAGGTGACTTTGACTTCCTAATGGTTTCTTACAGAGTTCCACCCTGCCTAAAGCTAGCTATAGAGTCTAGATGTATAGGGGTCTTTAAACTCATCTCCTTTAGAGGCATTATTGTATTAACGGTGCAAGAACCAAAATGCTAGGTTCCAATTGCAATAGCAACCATTCAGAATTAAAAGGGTTCCATGGTAAAGCATACACTTTTATTTCATAAAATCAGCATTGTAATAGCAATATAACCAATAGATATTTTTGACAATCCAGTATAAGCTTACTTGAAAAATCTCCTTTCGTGAAGTGAGTGCTGCCTGACTGAAGCTTTGCAGCTTCTCTGCTGCTGCATGCTTTCAATTTCTAAGGACTATATATCCCATGGTACCATATTGTCAGCAAGCAGTGATTCCTGTACTGACTTCACCTGCTGAAACTCCTCCTCTAAGTACCCTTGTAGTTCAGAAGGCAGTTTCTGTGAAATGTGTGACACAGTAGTGCCTACTCACAGGGCATAAAGAATGTGTCACAGAATTCAAGGAAGTAAATGTATGGGGATCTTCAAGGGGTTGTAAACCCTTGTTTTTTTAAATAACAAACATGTTATTCTTACCTCCACTGTGCACTATGTTTTGCACCAGATCCTCCTCTTCTGGGGTCCCTCAGCGCCGCTGGTGGCTCCTCCCCGCATCAAGTGTCCACATTGGAGAAGCGCTCCCCTTGGTGAACACACGTGCGGGCGCGCTCCCGTGTCCCACATCTGTGTCCATTCACACAGAATGCAGGACTCGGCCCCTTCCCCCATCGCAATCAATTCAATCAGGACACCAGACACCAGCTAGAGCTGGTGTGCTCGTTCCCGGACGGAGGATGACAGCGTTTAGGTAAGTAACACGGGGGGGCTGGGGATGCAGCACTACAAAAGGTTTTTAACCTTAATGCATAGAATGCATTAAGGTAAAAAACCATGAGAGTTTACAACCCCTTTAACAAAGTAAGTTTATAAACTTCAATATTGTTCAGATTAATAAGAGTTATGTGCTAAATCTGAGCTATCCTCAGGCCTGAGTATATAACACTCACACAGGCTGCAGGCACCTAGTAAAATCTGGACACAGGATTAAAGATTCTATTCCACCCAATACACTTTGGAACCATCAAGCTTCAGGCCCCAATCCGGGACTACACAATTACAGAGAAAACCAAACACAGAGCTTTATACGGTCAGAAATGATAGTCTGGAACTTTGCATCAACTTTTTGTCATTTTCTCCTACATTTTCACAGTGGCAGGGCCTCGCACTGTCACAACACCCTGTCATCAAACTGCTGCATCTAATTGCTGCAACTGTGCCTGCCCTCCATCTAAGTGCTCAATTGTATCCAAAGATAACATATACATCCTGCTCCCATGTTACGTTTCTTACCCTCCTTCTTCATCTTATCTCTGGGGATATCACCCCTAATCCTGGTCCTTCAGTATCTCACTACCACACCTGGCACCCTCCTTCCTCTGGCAATAGCCGCAATCCACTTAGTTTAATCTCCATCCCGTTGCTTCCAAAAAACACCCCCTTCTCATGTGCCCTCTGGAATTCCTGCTCTGTCTGTAACAAGCTCAATAATGTCCGTGACCTTTTTGTCTTCCACTCCATTAACCTACTTGCAATTACTGAAACCTGACTTTAAGCATCTGACTCTGCCTCTCCTGCTGCCCTCTCCCATGGAGACCTCCACTGGACTCAATCACCTTCTACTCCCACCCCCACTGAGTACCTTTCAATTCCTTCTTACCACTCCCTCCCTATCCTTCTCTTCTCTTGAGGCTCACTGTATTTGTCTGTCTTCTCCAATTTCTCTAAGAATTGCAGTGATCTATCGGCCTCCTGGACTGGTATGGCGTTTACTTGATGACTTCTCTGCCTGACTACCCTTTTTTCTCTCCTCTGAAATACCCAATATCATTATTGGTGACTTTTTCATCCCCATTAATGTTAACAGCCCTGCTACATTTCAACATTTCAACTTAGTCTCGTCTTTTGACCCAACACAAGGGACACAGTCCTCCACTCTCATGGTAACACCCTTGACTTTGTTTTCTCCCATTTTTGCACTCCTCGCAACCTTACCAACACCCCCTTTCCCCTCTCTGATCACTTTCACAGTGTCCCTGTCTTCAAACACTGATCTCTCGAAGCAGCAAACAATTACGCACAGAAACCTTCGCCACATCAATCCTTCTCTTTTCTACTCTGCAACTGACCACTACTATGACAAACTCTCACCCCTTTCCTGCCCTGACCTGGCCACTTCTGTCTATAACAGTTCACTATCATCCACACTAGACTCACTTGCTCCTCTCACTACATGGAGTATCACGCTCTGACCACTACAACCCTGGCAGACTGACGACACCAGAAATCGACATTCACTGATCCCATCTCCTTGCCCCCGAATACCTCTAAACTTTTAAAACGCTTAGTCTACAAAAATCTGAGCTCACCGACAACAACCTTCTTGACCCATTACAGTCTGGCTTTCGTTCACTACACTTCACTGAAACTGTGCTACTAATGATTTGCTAACTGCTATAACCAATGACCACTACTCCATACTCATACTACTAGATCTTTTTGAGGCCTTTGACACTGTTGACCATCCCCTCCTCCTCAAAAAACTCCACTCTCTTGGCCTTCAAGACTCTGCTCTCTCCTGGTTCTCCTCCTACCTATCACAGCGTTCCTTCAGTGTTACCTACAACTCTGTCTCCTCCACTTCCTCTTTTTGTAGGGGTCTTCCAGGGTTCTGTCCTCAGACCCCTCCTCTTCTTGATCTACACCTCCTCCCTGGGTTGCTTGATAAACTCCCACAGCTTCCAGTAGCATCTCTTTCCTGATGACACCCAAATCTATCTCTCTACGCCCACCTTTCACTTTCAGTCTCTTCTAGCATTACTAACTTATTAACTGACATATCAGAATGGATGTCACACCACTTTCTCAAATGTAATCTCTTTAAAACTGAGCTCATAATATTCCCTCCACCCCATACCCCCCTCCCCTGATATCTCCATCAAGTACAATAATACAAATATCAGTCCCTCCCCTCATGCCAGGGTGCTAGGTGTAATCCTGGACTTTGACCACTCCCATATCAGAATGGATGTCACACCACTTTCTCAAATGTAATCTCTTTAAACTGAGCTCATAATATTCCCTCCACCCCATACCCCCCTCCCCTGATATCTCCATCAAGTACAATAATACAAATATCAGTCCCTTTCCGTTATGCCAGGGTGCTAGGTGTAATCCTGGACTTTGACCACTCCTTTAGCCTTAAATCCAATCACTGCCCAAATCTTGTAGACTTCCCCTCTGTAACATCTCCAAAATATTCCCCTTTTAACCAATGAAGCAACTTATTCACTCCCTTTTTATCTCTTGTCTTGACTATTGTAACTCCCTTCTTATAAGTCTACCTTTTCGCAAGCTATCCCCTCTTCAGTCAATCATGAATGCTGCTGCTGCACTTATCCATCTTACCAACTGCTCAGTTTCTGCCACCCCTCTCTGCCAATCTCTCCAATGGCTTCCCGTTGCCCAACGAATAAAATTCAAAATATTAACAACAAACAAAGCCATTTACAACTCTGCTCCAAGCTACATCACCAATCTCATCTCCAAACATCATCCAAACCGTCCTCTCTGCTTCTCTCAAGACCTCCTGCTCTCTAGGTCCCTTGTCTCCTTTCATGCTTGTCTCCAGGACTTCTCCAGAGCCTCTCCCTTCCTCTGGAACTCTATACCCCAATCTGTCTGGTGATCTCCTACTCTGTTCACTTTTAGGCAATCCCTGAAAACTTACCTCTTCACAGAGGCCTATCCTACCTTCAGCTAACAACTGAATCTGTTATTTTTCCCATCAGTTCACCCCTCACAGTTATCTTTTGTTCCACTTGCCCCTCCCTATTAGACTATTTATAATGGGAACTTACAGTATATAGCACAGTCAATTTACGCAGTTTTACATAAATGGTGTACATGCACATCAGTCCCTGCCCACAAGGAGCTTACAATCTAAGGTCCCTATTTCACATTCGTACATACACATACTAGGGCCAAATAAGACAGGATCCATTAACCTACCAGCAAATCTTTGGAGTGATATACTGTATACAGTATTGCAGTTGTGTACCCTAAAGTTAATTTTTGTGTATTTTTAAATGAGATTTTGAACTTGATAAAGCATTGCATAAATATCATAATTATTGTGTAAAAAATTTTTGAAACTACCACTATTTTTTTCTGTCCCTTTTACGAAAATATATGTTTTGGGGTTTCATTAACCACTTCAGCCCCGGAAGGTTTTACCCCCTTCCTGACCAGAGCACTTTTTACAATTCAGCACTGCGTCGCTTTAACTGCTAATTGCGCGGTCATGCAATGCTCTACCCAAACGAAATTTGCGTCCTTTTCTTCTCACAAATAGAGCTTTCTTTTGATGATATTTGATCACCTCTGCCGTTTTTATTTTTTTCGCTATACACGGAAAAAGACCGAAAATTTTAAAAAAAAATGATATTTTCTACTTTTTGTTCTAAAAAAAATCCAATAAACTCAATTTTAGTCATACATTTAGGCCAAAATGTATTCGGCCATATGTCTTTGGTAAAAAAAATGTCAATAAGTGTATATTTATTGGTTTGCGCAAAAGTTATAGCGCCTACAAACTAGGGTACATTTTCTGGAATTTACACAGCCTTTAATTTATGACTGCCTATGTCGTTTCTTGAGGTGCTAAAATGGCAGGGCAGTACAAAACCCCCACAAATGACCCCATTTTGGAAAGTAGACACCCCAAGGAATTTGCTGAGAGGCATGTTGAGCCCATTGAATATTCATTTTTTTTGTCCCAAGTGATTGAATAATGACAAAAAAAAAAAAAAAAATTACAAAAAGTTGTCACTAAATGATATATTGCTCACACAGGCCATGGGCATATGTGGAATTGCACCCCAAAATACATTTAGCTGCTTCTCCTGAGTATGGGGATACCACATGTGTGGGACTTTTTGGGAGCCTAGCCACGTACGGGGCCCCGAAAACCAATCACTGCCTTCAGGATTTCTAAGGGCGTACATTTTTGATTTTACTCCTCACTACCTATCACAGTTTTGAAGGCCATAAAATGCCCAGATGGCATAAAACCCCCCCAAATGACCCCATTTTGGAAAGTAGACACCCCAAGCTATTTGCTTTGAGGCATGTTGAGTCCATGGAATGTTTTATATTTTGACACAAGTTGCGGGAAAGTGACAAATTTTTATTTTTTTTATTTTTTTTTGCACAAAGTTGTCACTAAATGATATATTGCTCACACAGACCATGGGCATATGTGGAATTGCACCCCAAAATACATTTAGCTGCTTCTCCTGAGTATGGGGATACCACATGTGTGAGACTTTTTGGGAGCCTAGCCGCGTACGGGGCCCCGAAAACCAATCACTGCCTTCAGGATTTCTAAGGGCGTACATTTTTGATTTTACTCCTCACTGCCTATCACAGTTTCGGAGGCCATGGAATGCCCAGGTGGCACAAACCCCCCCAAATGACCCCATTTTGGAAAGTAGACACCCCAAGCTATTTGCTGAGAGGCATGGTGAGTATTTTGCAGCTCTCATTTGTTTTTGAAAATAAAGAAAGACGAGAAAAAAAAAATTTTTTTTTCTTTTTTCAATTTTCAAAACTTTGTGACAAAAACTGAGGTCTGCAAAATACTCACTATACCTCTCATCAAATAGCTTGGGGTGTCTACTTTCCAAAATGGGGTCATTTGGGGGGGTTTTTTGCCACCTGGGCATTCCATGGCCTCCGAAACTGTGATAGGCAGTGAAGAGTGAAATCAAAAATTTACGGCCTTAGAAAGCCTGAAGGCGGTGCTTGGTTTTTGGGGTCCCGTACGCGGCTAGGCTCCCAAAAAGTCCCACACATGTGGTATCCCCATACTCAGGAGAAGCAACAGAATGTATTTTGGGGTGTAATTTCACATATTCCCATGGCATGTTTGAGCAAAATATCATTTAGTGACAACTTTGCGCAAAAAAAAATAAAAAAAATAAAAAATTGTCTCTTTCCCGCAACTTGTGTCACAATATAAATTATTCCATGGACTCAACATGCCTCTCAGCAAATAGCTTGGGGTGTCTACTTTCCAAAATGGGGTCATTTGGGGGGGTTTTGAACTGTCCTGGCATTTTATGCACAACATCTAGAGGCTTATGTCACACATCACCCACTCTTCTAACCACTTGAAGACAAAGCCCTTTCTGACACTTATTGTTTACATAAAAAAATAATTTTTTTTTGCAAGAAAATTACTTTGAACCCCCAAACAGTATTTTTTTTTTTTAAAGCAAATGCCCTACAGATTAAAATGGTGGGTGTTTCATTTTTTTTTTTCACACAGTATTTGCGCAGCGATTTTTCAAACGCATTTTTTGGGGAAAAACACACTTTTTTACATTTTAATGCACTAAAACACACTATATTGCCCAAATGTTTGGTGAAATAAAAAAGATGATCTTAGGCCGAGTACATGGATACCAAACATGACATGCTTTAAAATTGCGCACAAACGTGCAGTGGCGACAAACTAAATACATTTTTAAAAGCCTTTAAAAGCCTTTACAGGTTACCACTTTAGATTTACAGAGGAGGTCTACTGCTAAAATTACTGCCCTCGATCTGGCCTTCGCGGTGATACCTCACATGCATGGTGCAATTGCTGTTTACATTTGACGCCAGACCGACGCTTGCGTTCGCCTTAGCGCGAGAGCAGGGGGGACAGGGGTGCTTTTTTTTTTTTTTTTTTTTTTTTTTTTTCATTATTATTATTATTTTTTTATCTTATTTTTAAACTGTTCCTTTCATTTTTTTTTTTAAATCATTTTTATTGTTATCTCGGGGAATGTAAATATCCCCTATCATAGCAATAGGTAGTGACAGGTACTCTTTTTTGCAAAAATTGGGGTCTATTAGACCCTAGATTTCTCCTCTGCCCTCAAAGCATCTGACCACGCCAAGATCGGTGTGATAAAATGCTTTCCCAATTTCCCAATGGCGCTGTTTACATCCGGCGAAATCTAAGTCATAAAATGCTCGTAGCTTCCGATTTCTTAGGCCATAGAGATGTTTGGAGCCACCCTGGTCTCTGATCAGCCCTATGGTCAGCTGGCTGAATCACCGGCTGCTTTCTCAGGTTCCCTGTTGAGACAGGAGAGCCAGAGAAAAACACGGAAGACGTTGGGGGAGGGGGGGGCATTCCCTCCCACTGCTTGTAAAAGCAGTCTAGAGGCTAATTAGCCGCTAGGATTGCTTTTACATGAAAGCTGACCGCTGGCTGAAAAGAATGATACCAAGATGATACCTAAACCTGCAGGCATCATTCTGGTATAACCACTCAAAGTCGTGAATGGCGTACCTGAAGACAAAAAAATGGTTAACAATAAAGCACAGTAAACGGTAAGGTATAAAAAATTGTATACCTGAAAAGCAAACATGATAAAACATAATAACAATAAAACATTGCAGAATAGAATACAGTAAAAAAGAGAAGAACAATAGAGAGAGAATAGAGAGAGAGAGAACAATAAAACGCCAACTATTTTTTTTTTTTTTTTATATTTTTGTTTGTGTTTTTTTTTTTTTTTTCACTTTTTTTTGTAACTAACTTTTATAACTGTAACCGGTTCCAGGTTCGGGTCTCTCAAAATGTGATGGCATCTTGGGAGACCCTGTGAAAGTGTGCCTAGTCTGTGCAATGCTGTACCCTACGCTAATAGTCAACTAGTGAATGGTAGCGTTCAAAACATTCACCAATGCAAAGACCAGGATTGTCCGGACAGGAGGGACAATAATAGCGGGCGTCACGCCTATATCCGCGCTTGCTGCAGACACAACATCTTTTTTGGGGGGGTTCGTTGGGTAGGGGTACTCGGGAGGACATAAAAATGCCTCTCATGCAGCTGACTGAATTTGGTTGGGGATGTGAATGGGGGAAGTACGGGCGCTGCAGAAGCGGTGGGTTCCCAATTAGGATTGGCGAATGCAGCAGGAAGGGCACTATGGGCACGACGGGCCTGTGTTTGTCTTTTTGGTGGCAGCGGGACACTACTTGTGCTTGCCACCTCACCAGCTTGAACTGCACTTATGGGACTCGCCACGTCACCAAGTGTTACTGCAGTGCTGGTTTGACTACGACCGGGGTGTACTAGGCCGCTGGCGCTTGCCAGTTCACCAAAACGCTACCAAAAAAACTGTTAGCGATCGCAGGGATCAGGCCTGACTCTGCGAACGCTGCAGTTATGCGTTTAGTGTTTTGTAAGTGTCAGTGATCGATCGATACTGCACTTGGGTGGGCTGGGCCGGGCCGGGCGGAGGGGCAAAACGCAGGTGCTAGCAGGTATCTGGGCTGATCCCGCTAACACTGCGTTTGTGGGAACCCTAAACTGCTGGGGACGCCAGTATAGATCTGATCGGATCAGGTATTGATCCGATCAGATACTATACCACTAAGGGAGGTGTATGCTGCGTGCGTTGGTGTTAGCGGTACTGGCGCTAATCTGACGCTGCCTGGGGCTGGTGCTTGCCAGTTCACCAAAACGCTACCAAAAAAACTGTTAGCGATCGCAGGGATCAGGCCTGACTCTGCGAACGCTGCAGTTATGCGTTTAGTGTTTTGTAAGTGGCAGTGATCGATCGATACTGCACTTGGGTGGGCTGGGCGGAGGGACAAAATGCAGGTGCTAGCGGGTATCTGGGCTGATCCCGCTAACACTGCGTTTTTGGGAACCCTAAACTGCTGGGGACACTAGTATAGATCTGATTGGATCAGATATTGATCCGTTCAGATACTATACCACTAAGGGAGGCGTATGCTGCGTGCGTGGGTGTTAGCGGTACTGGCGCTAATCTGACGCTGCCTGGGGCGACGCATATCACCGCCGGGCGATCGGGGGGCTAAACCTTTATTCGGTAATAAACGGCGGGTGCCCTGACACTATAAAAAATAAACGAACTAACCAGCGTCACCCGTAACGGTTATACGGTGATCAGTGGTGAAAGGGTTAACTAGGGGGCCATCAAGGGGTTAAAACATTTATTAGGTAGTATATGGGGGTCCCTGTCGCTATAAAACACTGACGGCGAACCTGAATATTTACGTCCCTAACTACCGTCACCAGCGACACTAATACAGCGATCAGAAAAATGATCGCTTAGCGACACTGGCGACAGGGGGTGATCAAGGGGTTAAAACTTTATTAGGGGGGTAAGGGGGGTACCCTAGACGTACAGGGGGCTAAACCTTTATTCGGTAATAAACGGCGGGTGCCCTGACACTATAAAAAATAAACAAACTAACCAGCGTCACCCGTAACGGTTATACGGTGATCAGTGGTGAAAGGGTTAACTAGGGGGCAATCAAGGGGTTAAAACATTTATTAGGTAGTATATGGGGGTCCCTGTCGCTATAAAACACTGACGGCGAACCTAAATATTTACGTCCCTAACTACCGTCACCAGCGACACTAATACAGCGATCAGAAAAATGATCGCTTAGCAACACTGGTGACAGGGGGTGATCAAGGGGTTAAAACTTTATTAGGGGGGTTAGGGGGGTACCCTAGACCTAAAGGGGGCCTAAGACTCACTGCCCTAACACACTAACTGACACAAACTGACACCAATACAGTAATCAGAAAAAAAAAAAAAAAAAAAAAAAAAAACCTGCTTGGTGTCAGTTTGTGACAGGGGGGGGGGGTGATCGGGGGGGGATCGGGGGGCGATCGGGGGGGGGATCGGGGTGAAATGTGTGCCTGGCATGTTCTACTGTGTGTGTAGTGTTTGGTGCACTCACATTACAGTCTTCTCTCCTCGGCCCGGAACGGAAAATACCGAGCCGAGGAGAGATGACATCATTTCCTCTGCCTCTGTGTACAATACAGAGGCAGGGAAATGATCCCATTGGCTGGGAGCGATCGCGAGGGGGGGGCCACGAATGGATGGCCTCCCCCTCACCACCGATCGCCGGGGGACATTTGCCGACCGCCGCAGGCACCGGGGGGGGTCCGATCGGACCCCCCACCCGCGGGCAGGCAGGGACGTACAGGTAAGCCCTTTTGCCTGCCCGTGCCGCTTTGTCGACGTACATCGTCGTGCGGCGGTCGGCAAGTGGTTAATTTTTTGGCCTAAAATTATTGTAAAAAAAAATAAAGAAAATTAAAAAAAATAATAATATTTAGATTCTTAATTTTCTGAAAAATGTTGACAAAAAAAATTACAACTGTCTACTTTCCAAAAAGGGGTCATTTGGGGGTATTTGTACTGTACTGGCATTTTAGAGCCTCAAGAAATGAGATAGGCAGCTAGTACATCAGAAGTGATCAATTTTCAAATAGAAATATAGTTTGTAGATGCTATAACTTTCACACAAAGCAAATAATATGGACTTATTGGGATTGTTTTTTTCCAAAGACATGTAGCAGAATACATTTTGGCCTAAATTTAGATTTTTAAATGTTTTTATTGAATATGTTTTATAACAGAAAGTTATAACAGATAATATCATTTAATTTTCAAAAAATGTTAAGCTTTGTTTTCATTTACATAATAATAATAAAAAAAAAACTGTGTTCATCAAATACCACCTCACTATGTTTACGTGCTGGAAACCATGAGGGTATCCTGCTGGGCAGTCTTTCCACCAGGTTTGTTGTGAACTGTTGCTGCATTACTTCAATGCACCACGCTGTACTCCACCTACAAACAGGAGGCATCTTTGTTAAAAAAAAATATATATTTACTTGGGTATATGTGCACAATTCTACCAAGACTCCTGTTGGGTTCTTTGCTGATGTCAGATGTTTGTACATACTGCTACTAATCTTTTATCACATCCCAGATAGCAAGGATAACTTGCCACAAATGTGCGGCAGTGTTGAATTATTATGCCGCGTACACACGAGCGGACTTTATGGCAGACTTTGCCTGGTGGACTTTTCGACGGACTTTACGACGGACTTTAGGAATGAACGGACTTGCCTACACACAATCCACCAAAGTCCGTCGAATTCGTACGTGATGACGTACGACCGGACTAAAACAAGGAAGTTCATAGCCAGTAGCCAATAGTTGCCCTAACGTGGCTTTTTGTCCGTCGAACTAGCATACAGACGAGCGGACTTTTCAAATGGACTCGATTTCGACGGATTGATTTAAAACATGTTTCAAATCTAAGTCCGTCCAACTTTTGAGAAAACAAAGTCTGCTGGAGCCCACACACGATCGAATTGTCTGACGAAATCCAGTCCGCTGGGCAAAGTCTGCCGTAAAGTCCGCTCGTGTGTACGCGGCATAAGTCTTGTTAACTTGCTGCACATTTTCACTGGCAGGTTGTAGTGTGCAGAGCACTTGAGGTTCTAGTTGACACTTTTCCAATTTGTAGCAAATTTGTGTGGCAAGTCTCCAGCAAGAGCAAAGTTGCAGTGGTGGGTCTACAGCAAGAGCTCTGCAAGTCATAGTGACCCCTGTGGTGGGATGACTATTGCACAACATAACTGAACCAGAACTTGCAGTAAACTTGCAGAATGTTTGCAAAGAAAGTTGATCTGGAGTCATGCAATGTGGACTTGCTGCAATTGTGCAACAAACTTGTGAAGCCTGGCAAGTCTAGCAATAACTTGGCAAGTCATTTTCAAACTTGCAGCACAATTGCCTACTATCTGGGATGTGAAGTTTGTACAGTATTTCCTTCAACCTGGTGTGTATCAATATACTTATGGTTATTGTTATACCGTATGTTAGGTGCAGTAGTTCCTCGGCTCACAATTACATAACTTAGAATATTCTGCTCACAGAGGCCCTGCCCCAAGTGGAGGTACTGCCAAATGTATTAATAAACCCACTCTTCCTCTTGGCGAAGGCTCTGATTCTTCTAGTTACTAATGCCGCGTACACAGGAGCGGACTTTACGGCAGACTTTGCCCGGCGGACTTTTCGACGTACTTTACGACGGACTTTCTGAATGAACGGACTTGCCTACACACAATCCACCAAAGTCCGTCGAATTCGTACGTAATGACGTACGACCGGACTAAAACAAGGAAGTTCATAGCCAGTAGCCAATAGCTGCCCTAGCGTGGCTCTTTGTCCGTCGAACTAGCATACAGACGGCGGAATTTTCGACCAGACTCGATTTCGACAAGTTAATTTAAAACATGTTTCAAATCTAAGTCCGTCCAACTTTTGAGAAAACAAAGTCCGCTGGAGCCCACACACGATCTAATTGTCCGACCAAATCCCGTCCGCCGGGCAAAGTCTGCCGTAATGTCCGCTCGTGTGTACGCGGCATTAGAGGTTTTAGCATCACAGTCTGTATAGGAGGGGTCATTTCCCATAACTTCCACCATCAGAAGAAGGCTACACTAAACCGTAAGGTTTCCAGTATAGAAAGGCCCCCAAACTTCTGCTACAGATTGAAATGAACCCTATATATCTAATGCACTAAAAAATCACAGCGCTTTCCCTGTGTTAAATCCCTATTAGACAGCTGATATTTCTTATTTTTAATATTAGGCCCTGTTCATATCTGGGTATAGCTGAAACAACAACAAAAACACGAGTGTCTACCCATGTTTCTGCATGCGTGTGAAAAACATGCTAAAATGCCTGACGCTATTGTGGTGCCATTATTTGCTAATGACACCCCAAATATTCATGCATTTTGCTGTGCATTTTCCGTGTGACAAAAAACATGCGAAACGCGTTTGGCCCAGTGCTATCATTTGGTACATAAACTTCTTTAGTGTGTTTGTGGAGCGGAGGGAGGCCCATTCAAATGGACGGCGATGCTTCAAAAACACACTACAAAAACGTGCAAAAAAGAGCGCTAAAAATAAGATGCGGTATGTGAACGGGGCCTCAGTATTATTAGTATTATTGCTACTACAAGTATGACTTTCTATCCACAACACTGGCCAATTGGAGTGTACCCAGATAGCAAGGATAACTTGTCACAAATTTATGGCAGTGCTGAATTGTAAGTCTTGTTATCTTGCTGCCCATTTTACACTCGCAGAGCACTTGAAGCACGAGTTCTAGTTGACACTTTTCCAATTTGGAGAAAATTTGCATGGGAAGACTCTAGCAAGAGCAAATTTGCAGTGGTGAGTCTACAGCAAGAGCTCTGCAAGTCTACAGCATGAAAGTTCAGCCACAGTGACCCCTTTGGTAGGATGACTATTGCACAACATAACTGAGCCAAAACTTGCAGCAGTTTGCAAAGAAAGTTGATCTGGAGTCATGCAATGCGGACTTGCTGCAATTGTGCAACAAACTTGTAAAGCCTGGCAAGTCTAGCAATATCTTAGCGAGTCATTTTCAAACTTGCAGCACAATTGCTTCCTATTCTGGGTACTGACTATGCTGATAGTTCTCCCATACCTCCCAGCTTTTTGAGATGGGCATGAGGGACACCTATCAGCAAAAGTATGCAGGCATAGGACACACTCCTTACCACGCTCCTTTAAAGGAGAATTGTACAAAAAAACAAGGATTTGTTAAGCGCACAAGTGCTTTTTTTTACCCCTACTATTCCTTTATATTGGCTTTTGGAGTTTACAAATGCAGCAATTTAGAAATTAGATGAAAGATTTAGCACTGGAAAACACTTTTTGATAGATAAAAAGTGTTTTTTTTTATACAACTATATAGATCAGATCAAAATGAGAGACAAATGAGGAGGAATGAGGGACAGAGCTCCAAATCAGGGACAGTCCCTCAAATCGGGGACATTTGGAAGCTATGGTTCTCCTGCTGCCTAATGGCCCGTACACACGGTCGGACATTGATCGGACATTCCGACAACAAAATCCATGGATTTTTTCAGACGGATGTTGGCTCAAATTTGTCTTGCATACACACGGTCACACAAAGTTGTCGGAAAATCCGATCTTTCTAAACGCGGTGACGTAAAACACGTACGTCGGGACTATAAACGGAGCAGTGGCCAATAGCTTTCATCTCTTTATTTATTCTGAGCATGTGTGGCACTTTGTCCGTCGGATTTGTGTACACACGATCGGAATTTCCGACAACGGATTTTGTTGTCGGAAAATTTTATATCCTGCTCTCAAACTTTGTGTGTTGGAAAATCCGATGGAAAATGTCCGATGGAGCCTACACACGTCGGAATTTCCGACAACACGCTCCGATCGGACATTTTCCATTGGAAAATCCGACCGTGTGTACGGGGCATTAGGGTCCTGATTATGCCATTAATTCATCTGCTGTCCTAGTATACAGACCATGCTGACAGCTTTATTGCTGCCTGTTCATGATTTAGGCATACTTTATGTCAGGATCAATGACACTCATTGTCACAGTTGACATTTCAAGCTGCTACTAAAAAGTTAGCCAGGGAACCCCATCAAAGTTTTGCTATAGGGCCCCATAATTTATAGTTATGCCCCCGCATAGGGGTTATAAGGGAAGAAACGATGGCCATAAAGAACTTTGTTAATCTTAACAGCATAAAAAATATTATTGATCCATTAGAGCAGCCTTTATCAACCAGGCTGCCCAGGCACCCTGGGGTGTCTTCAGGCTTCCTCCGGGGTGCCTTGGCAAAATGCCTAAAAATTGATCAAAAGTTGTATACAAGCCAGCAGGTGGATGAAGCCTGCCTTTTAGTTACATAAAGCCACAGGTTTTCATTAGACACCATTATGACATTCTAGACCAGTGATGGCGAACCTTGGCACCCCAGATGTTTTGGAACTACATTTCCCATGATGCTCATGCACTCTGCAGTGTAGTGGAGCATCATGGGAAATGTAGTTCCAAAACATCTGGGGGTCCAAGGTTCACCAACACTGTTCTAGACACTGGCATCCTAACAACCAACGATGTCATCAGTTGATAAGGAAGATGTCTGTTGCCTCCACAGCATCCTTGTTTGACCCTCCTCTGCCTCTCTCCCTCAGCACTGGGGTCACAATAGAGAAATTGATGGAGGAGAGAAACATTGGAATACTAGTCAGTACCAGTGTGCAAAAGTGTGTTTGCTTTGGAAGAAAAAATCACCTGTAATGTTGGATGTTCTACATGTGTGGATGGTGCTGCATTTTGTAAAATAATTAGAATAGTTTTTACATTTTAGAATGTGGTGCCTCGAGACTGTCCATAATTTTAAAGGGTGCCTTGAGATTGTCTCTAATTTTATAGGGTGCCTTGACTGAAAAAGAGGTTGAAAAACACTATATTAGAGAGACAACATACATAGTACATTTAAATGACTCAAATTACATTTAAATACACAAATTACATTTAAATACACAAATTAAATGACTCCGCATCCAAGACTGGCTTTCCCAGTACAGTGATGAATGGAGTGTATGCACAGTCAGTGACACAGTGACATCTACAGGTAACTGGCCTGGTCTGCACCTTCAGTAAGTACAGTACTGTGTGCGAAAGAAAGGAGAGATTGAGAGACCTACAGAATGGCTGGTGGGAGTGAGTGTGTATATATTTTTTTTTTTACTTAGGAATACTTAGGATCCTTTTACACTTACATGCCTTCTAGAAATAGATGTTTTCAAAGCACGTTATGTGTTTTTTGTGCATTTGTGATGCTAAACATGAAATAATGTGCATTTTTGTGCAATTATATATTTTTTTTTTATTCATGCGCAGCACAAGCATCCAGCACACCCAGTATTTTTGGATAAAGATAATTCTACCCGAGGGCAAAGAACTGCAAAAGCATTGTGGCCACAGGCAGTAATTAGGATAATTAATAAATTATAATAATAAATTATGACATATTAATGAAGTAATCATATTGATCCAGGCATACCCCACTTTTAAGTACACAATGGGGTTTATTTACTAAAGCTGGAAAGTGCAAAATCAGACTCACTTCTGCATAGAAACCAATCAGCTTCCAGGTTTTATTACAAAGCTTAATTGAACAAGCCAAGGTTAGAAGCTCATTGGTTTCTATGCAGAAGTGAGGCTGATTTTGAACTTTCCAGCTTTAGTAAATAAACCCAATTGTGTACTTAAAAGTGGGGTATGCCTGTATATCATTAATTATTTATAATTATAATATACTACAATACATTATAATAAATACATTATTTTATCATGATATATTATACAATATATTATACAGGGTGGTATCAAAACGTTTCGAGACTAGTTTTGTAACACGCCAAAAGATGGCAGCACAGGGTTGCCAACCGTCAGTAAATTTACTGACAGTTTGTAAAAAATAAGTGATTTTTTACAACTGTTGATAAATAGAGGATGATATTTTGTCTTGCTGTGTTGACTTTTTAAGTGTAAACCAGGCAAATTACCTGTTATGGGTGTTGCCAGTGTTTCCATATTGTGTTTATTTATTTATTTCAGGCACTTATATAGCACCGTCAATTTTACGCAGCGCTTTACATATACAGTGTACATTTACATCAGTCCCTGCCCTCAAGGAGCTTACAGCCTAAGGTCCCTAACACGCATTCATACATACTAGGGACAATTTAGACAGGAGCCAATTAACCTACCAGCATGTCTTTTAGAGTGTGGGAGGAAACCGGAGTACCCGGAGGAAACCCACGCAGGCACAGGGAGAACATGCAAACTCCAGGCAGATGGTGTTGTGGTTGGTATTCGAACCAGCGACCCTTTTTGCCGCTAGGTGAAAGCGCTACCACTGTGCTGCCCATACTGTTTAAACATTGGTCGTCTCAGTTTTTATTAGGAATGCTGTCATTTTTCAGGTTGTTAGTAAAAAATGTGCTCTGTTAGTAGATTGTCCATGTTTTGTCAGTAAAAAAATGCTGGGAGAGGTTGACAACACTGTGGCAGCACAAGTCACAGGGAGCACCGACCTTCATAAGTCATTGTGCCAAAAGATATCATCCTTCATACATTGGGAGCTGTGCGACTGGTGCTATTCTGACCAAGTGCGTTACCATGTCTGCTATTTCTTCATGGGCAGCACGTTAGAACAAAGGGCAAAAGTGAAATTCTGTGTAAAAATGGGCAAATCTGCCACAAAGACATTTGACATGATTCAGCAATTTTACGGCGATGCTGCAATGAGTCGTTTGAGGTGTTTTGAGTGGCACGCATGCTTCAAGAGAGGAAGAACGTCACTGGAAGACGACGAGAGATCAGGAAGACCTTCAATGAGCTCAACCCTTGAAAATGTCTAAACCATTCGGCAACTTGTGCATGATGTTCCTCTGGGGAGACCTCAATCTCAACTCATGTTTGCTCTTTGTTCTAACTTGCTTTCCATGATGAGATACGAGACGTGGTAATGCATGTGGTCAGAATAGAACTAGTTGCTCAGCTCCCAATGTACACAGGACAATGTCTTTTGGTACACTGACTTAGGAAGGTCGGTGCTCCCTTTGACTGTTGCCATGTTATAAAACTAGACTTAAAACTTTTTGATACCACCTTGTATATTACATATGATCAATTATGAAAGGTATAGTTATTTAGTCTAACAAATAAAAACATATTTAATAGTATAATAAGTGATAAGTATATTTTTACACGTTGTGTTTACATACACATTTTCCACATTTTGTCATGTTACAACCAAAAACATGAATGTATTTTATTGGGATTTTATGTGATGGATCAACACAAAGTGGCACATAATTGTGAAGTGGAAGGAAAATGATAAATGGTTTTCAAAATGTTTTACAAATGTGAAAAGTGTGGGGTACATTTGTATTCAGCCCCCCTGAGTCAATACTTTGTAGAACCACCTTTCTCTGCAATTACAGCTGCAAGTCTTTTTGGGGATGTCTATCTAGAGAGTGACATTTTTCCATATTCTTCTTGCAAAATAGCTCAAGGTCTGTCAGATTGGATGGAGAGCGTCTGTGAACAAAAATTTTCAAGTCTTGCTACAGATTCTCAATTGGATTTAGGTCTGGATTTTGACTGGGCCATTCTAACACATGAATATGCTTTGATCTAAACCAGGAGTCTCAAACTGGTGGCCCTCCAGCTATTACGCAACTACAAGTCCCATGAGGCATTGCAAGGCTGACCGTTACAAGCATGACTCCCACAGGCAGAGGCATGATGGGACTTGTAGTTTCACAACAGCTGGAGGGCCGTCAGTTTGAGACCCCTGCTCTAAACCATTCCATTGTAGCTCTGGCTGTATGTTTAGGGTCGTTGTCCTGCTGGGAGGTGAACCTCCGCCCCAGTCTCAAGTCTTTTGCAGACTCTAACAGGTATTCTTCTAAGTTTGCTCTGTATTTGGCTTCATCCATCTTCCAATCAACTCTGACCAGCTTCCCTGTCCCTGTTGAAGAAAAGCATCCCCACTTTTGATGCTGCCACCACCATGTTTCACGGTGGGGATGGTGTGTTCAGGGTGATGTGCAGTGTTAGTTTTCCGCCACACATAGTGTTTTGCTTTTAGGCCAAAATGTTCAATCTTGGTCTCATCTGACCATCGCACCTTCTTCCAAATGTTTGCTGTGTCCCCCACATGGCTCCTCGAAAACTGCAAATGGGACTTCTTATGGTTTTCTTTCAACAATGACTTTCTTCTTGCCACTCTTCCATAAAGGCCAGATTTGTGGAGAGCACGACTAAAAGTTATCATGTGGACAGATTCTCCCACCTGAGCTGTGGATCTCTGCAGCTCCTCCAGAGTTACCATGGGCCTCTTGGCTGCTTCTCTGATTAAAGCTCTCCTTGCCCGGCCTGTCAGTTTAGGTGGACGGCCATGTCTTGGTAGGTTTGCAGTTATGCCATACTCTTTCCATTTTCAGATGATGGATTGAACAGAGCTCCGTGAGATGTTCAAAGTTTGGGATTTTTTTTTATAACCTAACCCTGCTTTAAACTTCTTCACAACTTTATCCCTGACCTGTCTGGTGTGTTCCTTGGCCTTCATGATGCTGTTTGTCCACTAAGGTTCTCTAACAAACCTCTGAGGGCTTCACAGAAGAGCTGTATTTATACTAAGAATAAATTACACACAGGTGGACTCTGTTTACTAATTAGGTGACTTCTGAAGGCAATTGGTTTCACTAGATTTTAGTTAGGAGTATCAGAGTAAAGGGGGCTGAATACAAATGCACGCCACACTTTTCAGATATTTCGTTGTAAAAAATTTGAAAACCATTTTTACATATTTACATAGTAGGTGAGGTTGAAAAAAGACACAAGTCCATCAAGTCCAACCTATGTGTGTGATTATATGTCAGTATTACCTTGTATATCCCTGTATGTTGCGGTCGTTCAGGTGATTATCTAATAGTTTCTTGAAACTATCAATGCCCCCCGCTGAGATCACTGCCTGTGGAAGGGAATTCCACATCCTTGCCGCTCTTACAGTAAAGAACCCTCTACGTAGTTTAATGTAATTTATAATTTTCCTTCCACTTCACATTTATGTGCCACTTTGTGTTGGTCTATCACATAAAATCCCAATAAAAGACATTTTTGTTTTTGGTTGTAACATGAAAAAATGTGGAAAATTTCAAGGGGTATCAATACTTTTTCAAGGCACTGTATACATGTGTGTGTATATATATATATATTCTTTTTAGCAGAGTTGTTTTACCATGCATACAGACAAAAAAATGCTACACGTCCTATTTTTGAAAATACATAGATGTGAACTGAGACATAAGAATAAATGATAACTTTTAACAGAAATGCAGTTTCGCCGATAAAGGTTTAAATCATATTTCTGGAGAAGAGTGTAGCACTAGCCCCTAAAGGGCTGCTGGATTTTGGGTCCCCCTTCACCTGCATAGCCAGGCAAGATGCAATTTCATCAAGCTTTCCACAGTCAATAATTCAAATTTTAAATGTATTTAGGGGTTATAACTTGGATGGGGATGGGAAGCTATGAGATGCCCAGAACTTGATCACTGAGGACAAATTGAACACTCAGACTTGTTAGTAAAGGTCCCAATCTGTACTCCCTCCAGAATACTGACACACTCTGGCTAGACAAAACTGTTCCAAGCTACATGCAGGTACTGCAGCTTTCCCTGATTATAAAATGCCAATGCACCTGGCTCACTGGTGCAGAATCCCCAAGCAAGGGATAAGGTTAACATTTCTCGGTCCCTTGGTTACGCTAGCTGAATATTGCCCTTGGCTGCAAATTCCTTTATAGGCTATGGGTGGTGGACAATGTGGAGGTTTATTCACTCAGTACCTTAATTCTAAAGCATAGCTGGTGACTTCCTGACCAGGCCTTTTGCTGATTAGGTACCACTCTGCAAATCAGGGTGTCTCCTAGCTGAGACTGAAGGGGCGAGGTTTCCTCCTTGACCTCTTCCTCTCTCTCTCCTCCATCATTGTTGGCCTTCTGCCTGGAGGCAGAGCCGCCCAGCACAGGGGTCCCCTCCTGGCCTCTGGTGCCTGAAATCTCTCCGCACATGGCCAGGCTCTACAATATTTAAGAACCATCTCCTCGCCTTTTGGGCCGTCCTTGCCCATTGGCAATTGGATTGCAAAGCAATTGTCAGAGATCCCTTGAATATTCAGTCTCTCATCTCTATATCCCCACCCACAAAGTTCTGGAACTTTCCAAAAGCTTCCAGAAGCCAGGAGGCTACCAAAGACTCAGCCTGCAGAGCCTGCCAACTAAACTTCACTGAACTTCACTTGACCACAAATGAACTGACTTTACAAACTAAAGTGAAGTCCAACTAAATTTGCCTAACAATCCCAAATATGTACACAAGGGGGTGCTACAAGTGTATGTTGTATATTTTATACTTCTTTTTTTCCCTATTTTATATTTACATATTTAAATATTACATATTTATATATTATGCTGGCTCTGTTTCCTGTTTAGTCATGATGCACAACTACATAACTTGCTTTGCACTACTAAATAACTACAACTTGCTTTTCCACAGTAAATTCTCACAGTAGATGTATTAATCCGGATGTGACTGACTGAAAATAATAGACTATCTGTAGTTCAGATGACATGGAACCAGAAACCTTGTGATCTTTGCCTAAGCTTTAGGTCAAATGTAGGAACAGCATTAGGTTGCTCATTCATGTCAAATAGAGGTAATTTATTTACTCATTTAGAGCTAAGGGCTAGGGTTAAGCAGTAAATTAAGGGGTTAAGATCAGTGGTTGGGGTTTAAGGTTAGGGTTGAAGGGTTAAAGCAGCTAATCTCCTCCCAGTTAACCAGGACAGGAAGCGGGTCCTGAGACCGAATTGGCCGGGAGGAGAAGCGACAGGATTGGCCGGGAGGGGAAGCCGGGGTAGCCGCCGAAGCCGCTTGGGACCTGGATGGGGTAAGTGCGGGGCTGGCGGGCTTGCGATCGGGGCTGGTGAGTGGGCTTATGATCAGAGCTGGCGAAAAAGCGGGGCTGGCGTGCGGGCAATCAGGGCTGGCGAGCAGGTCTGACAGGGGGTTGGGAGGGATGTTTGTTTGCGCCCCCCCAAAAAAATGGAGCACCAGCCGCCACTGGAGTGAGGAGAGAAGAGAAGCGGTCAGGGGAGAGGATGTGAGGGGTGTAGAGGAGTGGGAAGAGGATAGGAAAGAGGTACAATAGGAGGGGACAGGAATGGGTTGAGGTGATGTCCATGAGCTCACTTGCGGTGTTTTCACCTGGTTTAATCAAGGTTACACATCTTCTTCCTTCTTAGTTAGCATAACTCCAGTGCATAGGAGTAAAATCATGATAGGAGTGGAGAGGAGAGGGTTGATGGTAGAAGAAAAGCAGGCAGGGGAGAGGATGTGAGAGGAGGAGAGGGGTGGGAAGGGGATAGGAAAGGAGTGAGGAGAGAAGAGAGGCAAGTAGGGGAGAGAATGTGAGGGGTGCAGAGGGGTGGGAAGGGGATAGAAAAGGGGCATGATGGGAGAGGAGGGGAAAGGGTTGTGGATAGAAGAGAAGCGAGCAAGGGAGCAGTAGTAAGGGGTGCAGAAAAGTGGGAAGGAGAAAGAAAAGGATTGAGGAGAGAAGAGAAGAAAGGTGGGTTGGGGAAAGGTTGTACACAAGGGGAAAGGCGCCTCTGGGTGTAAATAAAAAAACAATTTATTAAAAACTAATGTGCAAACAACTCACATTTTTGTAGTTAACAGAAAGTATGTAAAGGAGTGAGAAGGTAATCCATCATGGGAACAGTTCGTCAGATCGGACACAATATCCTCTTCTGGCTTGCCGGGCATGTGGCTGTGCTGTACACCGCTAGATAGTGAAGCCGGTGTTCTGACATATACTGTCCTCCTATCGGATAGTGTCCGCTCCGTATTGCGCAGGCGCAGCACTTGCGCCGTACAGAGCAGAAGGAGATGCCGAAAATGTCCGAAGTTGATCAGCTGACCATCAGCTGTACACGGCGCTTCGGCACTTCTTAGCGATGGCAGTGTAAGAGGGCCCCTCGCGGGCTCGCTTCGCTCGCCACGCTTCGGGCACGGCCTCGCTGCGCTCGCCAACTATTTATTCTCACTCTATGTCCACTTGGATAGTGGGGAATAAACCTGGACATAGGGTGAGAATAAAAGCGCAGGCGCCGTGTACAGCTGATGATCAGCTGTTAAACTTCGGAGACTTTCGGCGTCTCGTTTGTCCTCCGTACTGCGCCTGCGCAGTACAGGGCGGACACTATATGATAGGGGACTGTATTTGACAAGACACCGGCCGCGGTGGAGATAGAACTCAAAGCGAGGCCAGGAACCCAGATGGAGGGCAGGCGCGGAGAGGTGACGTCACTGGTAAGCGACGCGTTTCCTGAGCGTATGGGCTACGATGACACTGTAGCCGTGCTCCTTCGTCAAGACCAGCCCTCCACCCCCATATGAAAAAGGAATCAAAGAAAAGACCAACCGGGTACCTGTCCTACCCCCGCTTCTACTGCGGCCCCTTGTGTTTTTCCTTCAGATTCTTTGGAGCTTGGTTTCAGTTTCCCTGTTTGTGGACTCCACACCATCACCTCCTTTCCCTATGCCTCTAATATGGACCTTTATGGACTAATGAATTATTCCCCTCCCCTATAACACAGTATTATTATATGCATTGTTTGCAAACTATGATGTTTTTATACTTCTCCAGATCTTGCGCCTTCACTTGTGTATGGGGAAAGGTTGTGAAGGTTGCAGAACAGTGGTAAGGAAAAGGAAAGGGACACGATAGGAGGGGAGAGGAAAAGGTTGAGGATAGAAGAGAAGTGGGCAAGGGAGAGAATGTGGGGGGTAAGGAGGAGTGGGAAGGGGATAGCAAAGGAGTGAGGAGTGAGGAGAGAAGAGAAGGAGGCAAGAGAGAGCGTGTGGGGGGTAAGGAGGAGAGGGAAGATAGTGGGGGGAGAATATGAGTGAAGAGGGATGGGAAAGGGAGAACAATGACAGAATAAAACAGAATAAAACAGAAGACCTGACGGTAATAGAGAATCCTAACCCACCTGCCAAAAACAAATTTTAACATGTAGCTCAACAACCATATACTGTATGTGGGGGGCCCGACTGAACGTTAAGCATGTGTCCCATTTTATATAAGCTGTAACATGCTGCACAATCATTAGCACTGTCGTGATTTGTATTACACATAATCAAAAGATTAATTAACTTTCATTTAAAGCCACAGTGAAACTCTGCGGTTTTGTGAAATGCGATACACACAGGAGGCTAAATGATTTCGGGGAATGAACAACTCGCAGTGATAATCCCATTGAAGGCTGGACACATTGCATTCTTCATTCTTATTTTATGATCCCAAAACACAGAAGCCCTCCCAGGAACCCCCCCAAAAAAACACCACCGAGAGGGCCATTATCTGTAAAAATCAAGGACTTCCACCTGGGAGAAATGCCTGGGATGTGCTTTGCATTATACAGGAGGATGGTTGGGATGAAAAATGGAGTACCCTCAGCCATCAGTACGTCCAGGCTAATTAAGGGAGATCTTTTAACTTCCTCAACTGCAAACACATGTTGAAAATAATAACCCATCTATTCTTTTCCCTAACCTTATGGCCGCGTTCACTGCAGCAAGGGTATCAGTTACAGGGCTGAACTATGGTAAACCATTTCCTCGAGTTCTGTAAACTTGTGTGTCCCAGGCCAAGATGAATTGTCTCTGGGGTCACAGTTTCAGCCTTGATGAGAAAGCGATAGGTTTCTGTAGTTTACATGTGAATTGTTGTATAGAATTTCAGCACTCACAAGTCAGGGGACTCAGGTCTGAAGTTCGTGATTGCTAGAAAGTGACTGTTGCTGCATTTGTTACTAGTTACCGAGCAATGTATAAAGTAATGTATAAACACAGTATAAAGTATTGTTTGAATGTACAGATCTGACGTGTACCCATATGCTGGAATATTGATGGAAAACTATTCAGATCATATTGGTCATTCATAAATATAAAAAGTAGCAGCCCTGAATGGTTGGTACATTGGGTTTTAGCTGACAGAAATCATTGCCTGTAGTTCTAAGCATTAAACTCCCAATTCACAGCTCAATTCCATGCATTAAAGCTGGCCGATGCACGCATGTTATGTTGTGCTTAACCACTTCGGTCCCGGAAGGATTTATCCCCTTCCTGACCAGAGCACTTTTTGCGATTTGGCACTGCGTTGCTTTAACTGACAATTACTTGGTCGTGCGACATTGCACCCAAACAAAATTGACATCCTTTTTTTCCCACAAATAGAGCTTTCTTTTGGTGGTATTTGATCACCTCTGCGATTTTTATTTTTTGCGCTATAAACAAAAAAAGAGAGACAATTTTGAAAAAAAAAGCAATATTTTTTACATTTTGCTCTAATAAATATCCCCAAAAACTTATATAATTTTTTTTTCTCAGTTTAGGCCGATATGTATTCTTCTACATATTTTTGGTAAAAAAATTTGCAATAAGCGTATATTGATTGATTTGCGCAAATGTTATAGCGTCTACAAAATAGGGGATAGATTTATAGCATTTTTATTATGAATTTTTTTTTATTAGTAATGGCGGCAATCTGCGATTTTTTTTGTAACTGCGACATTATGGCGGGCACATCGGACACTTTTGACACCATTTTGGGACCATTGCCATTTATACAGCTATCAGTGCTATAAAAATGCACTGATTATTATTATTATTATTATTATACGAGATTTATATAGCGCCAACAGTTTACTCAGCGCTTTACAATGTATAAGGGGGACAACACAATTACAGTAAAGTTCAATACAAAAGGTACAGGAGGGCCCTGCTCGTAGAGCTTACATTCTAAAGGGAGGGGGTGGTGGTACAAAAGGTAATAGCTGCAACTGTGTAAATGACAATGGCAGGGAAGGGGTTAAACACTAGGGGGCAATCAAGGGGTTAAGTGTGTCCTAGGGAGTGATTCTAACTGTGGGGGGGTGGGCGTCCACTGACGTGACAGCGATCACTGCTCCCGCTGACAGGGAGCAGTAGATCCCTGTCAGGTCACTAGGCAGAACGGGGGAAATGCCTTGTTTACAAAGGCATCTCCCCGTTCTTCTGCTCCGTGACACGATCGAGGGCCCCCAGCAGTCATCGAGGCCGCGATTTAAAGGGGACGTACCTGTACGCCCATTTGCCCAGCCGTGCCATTGTGCCGACGTACATCGTTGTGCGCTTGGACGGCTAGTGGTTAAAATGTGTTGCATTAAGGCAGCCTGTTAACTTTGAATGGGCTGCCATAGTATCAGAACAGACAAAAAAATGGATGTGTAGCATTTTTTTCAGAAGCAACACACCAAAACGCACTGTAGTGGGATACCATGCATTGTGGTACGCTGCTGCATGGGTGCTTTGGAGCTTGTTAGCCTTGGGGTGTCATGAATGGAAGCGAGCCATGCTAACGCATGTTGTGGTATTATACATATTAAATTGCACATTAATACAATGTTTATTGAAAAGGAAAAAGGGGTTTTGGGACTTTATATGAAGCAAGAACCAAAGGGGTACCTGCCTGCATCCCTGTCATTGATTTATAAGAAGGAAGAGAGCGAGAAGTGGGACTTCATTTGAAGCACACAGCAGTAAACAAAGAAGTCAAGTGACTGGGAAGTTATGTTTATTTATATTGTATAATCTCTTATAGAACATTTTTGGGCGTGAAACCTCTGAACGATAAACTGGTTTATTACATTCAACATAAGTTACATAATGATCCACAATCCAATAGACATTCATATTATTATTTATACATTTATATTTATTTATTTATTTATTTATTTATTTATACATTTATATTATTCATAATATACAAACACAAGTGGCAACGGATACATTTATATACATAGCCATGATACAGTTGGGGCCTAAATGGCCTGAATGACCTTCCTAGATTCCTCTCAAAATAAAAGGAGGGGGGGTAGGGGTAAGATAAGAGAATTACTGTGGTGAATTGTTATAGGCATGAGTTAGATCACAAGGAATCTTGTTAATCCATGAATAAAATGATAATAAGAGTTGCTGGCTCGACGCGTTTTGCGACCTTATATCTGCTCATCAGGAGCACAAACCATGGAATATATATAGAAATAGAGAACATACATGTCTAGATAGTCTCAAAAATTATGATTTTGGAAAAAAAAAACCTAAAAAATAGGTGCAAAAATAAAAATTATACATAGAAAAGATACTAAAAATAGTAAAAATAGAGTGGTATATTCTGGGGTCAAAATCCTCCCCCCCCCCCCCCCCCCGTTGCGTCCAACTCACATCTGCATCCACGCACCGGCGGTGCAGTAACAAAGAATGAAAGCAAATTCACCGCAAAGCATCACCTCCGGGTTCTGTGGTGGCTTTCGAGGACGATGACAACCGGAACAGACAAATCCAAGGTGGGTGGGTGTGGGTGTATGACCCTGATGTAGGGTGGGAGTGGTAACCCCCCAAAAAATACAATTTATAATGAATACAATGCACCCCAATGGCTAGATGCAAATGGACCTCAAGAGGGTCGGGGACCCTTTGCAGGAGCATGGTCACTTTGCCCTGCATGAGCAAGGTGACAATGTCTATTAATGGTCCCCATCATGGTAACTGTAACACTACCTGTAGCACTAACTTTCCCTGTAACCATCAACTTATCATCCCTCTAACCCTACCTGTACAGGCAGTCCCCGAGCTACATACATTCGACTTACATACAACTCATATAAACGGAAGGAGACAACAGGAAGTGAGAGGAAATCTACCCCTAGGAAGGGAAATTCACTCCTGGAGGAGTTATCATGGGAAAAAGGTACCTCCACTGATGCTTTATCACCAATCCTTGTTTCCACAACAACCCAAAATTTTCTAAATCCAACTGTCACAGGGACAGAAAGTGAGGTGGAATCTTTTGAACAAGAGTACAGACAGCAAAATAAAGATTACAGGGGCGTTAAGCCTTCCTTATGCTATCCAAAAAACGTAAAAATTATTTTTTTGTCTGTTTTACCTGTTCCAACTTACATACAAATTCAACTTAAAGTGATATTACAGTCTCGTTTTTTTTGTTTAAAAATAACAGTATACTTACCTGCTGTGTGCAGTGGTTTTGCACAGAGCAGCCCAGATCCTCCTCTTTTCGGGTCCCTTGCCAGCGCTACTGGCCCCTCCCTACTCCCGAGTGCCCCCCACAGCAAGCAGCTTGCTATGGGGGCACTCGAGCTGAGCTGCTGCTCTGTGTGTCAATTTAGACAAGGAGCCACAGCTCGGCCCTGCCCCCTCTCTCTCCTCATTGGCTCACTAATTTTTACTGGCAGCAGTGGGAACCAATGATGCCAGCTGCTGTGTCTTAGCCAATCAGGAGGGAGAGTCCCAGACAGCCAAGTCATTCGTGCAACATCGCTGGATAGAGATGGGGCTCAGGTAAGAACTAGGGGGGGGCTGCTGCACACAGAAGGTTTTTTTATCTTAATGCATAGAATACATTAAAATAAAAAACCTTCTGCCTTTACAACCACACATGGAGGAGTGAAATAGACGTGGAGATAGACCTATGAACTGAGGAGGTTCTCACATTACATGCTTTATGGTCACTTGTTGGCCGAGGAATTCTGGTGAACGCATTTTAAAGTCACTTTGGGTGAAGCACTATTGTGTCTGAAGTTTTGGAGCACATATTATTTTAGAAGCACGGTGTTGGAGCATATATTGAAGAATTGTATATATAGACATTTATGGACTTTGATTTAAATTGATGAATTGTGTTTTTTTGGTCACTTGTATTTATATAAGGAATTATCAATTTATCTCTTATATAGTTTTATCCAGATAGCGCCCTTTATACACACTTTTTCATGAATTATTAGTATACCACTAATTTTAGGTGCAGCACTGGGATATTTATTTTTTGGCGCCGTAACCTTTAATTTTTCACACACTTTAAGAACAAACCTACAAAACCTTGTTTGTAACCTGGGGACTGCCTGTAGTACTAACACTAAAACATTCTATAACCCTGACAGTAACCTTCATGTTACCCAATCACTAACCCTCCCTGTAACTCTAACACCAACACTTAATACCCCGTACACACGGTCGGACTTTGTTCGGACATTCTGACAACAAAATCCTAGGATTTTTTCCGACGGATGTTGGCTCAAACTTGTCTTGCATACACACGGTCACACAAAGTTGTCGGAAAATCCGATCGTTCTAAACGCGGTGACGTAAAACACGTACGTCGGGACTATAAACAGGGCAGTGGCCAATAGCTTTCATCTCTTTATTTATTCTGAGCATGCGTGGCACTTTGTCCGTCGGATTTGTGTACACACAGTTTGGAATTTCCGACAACGGATTTTGTTGTCGGAAAATTTTATAGCCTGCTCTCAAACTTTGTGTGTCGGAAAATCCGATGGAAAATGTGTGATGGAGCCCACACATGGTCGGAATTTCCGACAACAAGGTCCTATCACACATTTTCCGTCGGAAAATCCGACCGTGTGTAACTCCTTGTAACACTGACCCTTCCTGTAACTCTAACACCAACACTAACCCTCTATGTAAGCCTAACACTAACCCTTCCTGTAACTCTAATGCCCTGTACACACACTTGGACATTGATCGGACATTCCGACAACAAAATGCAATGATTTTTTCCGATGGATGTTGGCTCAAACTTGTCTTGCATACACACGGTCGCACAAAGTTGTCGGAAAATCCGATCGTTCTGAACGCGGTGACGTAAAAGACGTACGTCGGGACTATAAACGGGGCAGTAGCCAATAGCTTTTTTCTCTTAATTTATTCTGAGCATGCGTGGCACTTTGTGCGCCGGATTTGTCTACACAGGGTCGGAATTTAACCGATCGGATTTTGTTGTCAGGAAATTTTATAACCTGCTCTCAAATATTGTGTGTCGGAAATTCCGACGGAAAAAGTCCGATGGAGCCCACACACGATTGGAATTTCCGACAACACAATCCGATCGCACTTTTTCCGTCGGAAAATCCGATTGTGTGTACAGGGTATAACACCAACACTAACCCACAAACTCTAACCCTCCTTGTAACCCTAATACTAACCCTCTCTGTACCTCTAAGGTCAATACTAACCCTCCCTATAACCCTAAAACTAGCCTTCCCTATAACTCTAACACCAGTGCTAACCCTCCCTGTAACTCTTTTTATAACTGTTGGTATAATGCCTGAAGTAGGCATGCAGGGAATTCGTATTGCAAAGAGGGTAGTATGGTTTGTGTAGGGCCCCATGCATCAATCCCAACTGTCCCTGATTTCGAGGAACTGTCCTTGATTTGAAGCAATATCCCTCTATCCCTCATTCCTCCTCATTTGTCCCTCATTTTGGTCTGATCTATATAGTTGTATATAAAATTCACTTTTTATCTTTCAAAAAGTGTTTCCCAGTGCTAAACCTTTCATCCAAATTCTAAATTGCTGCATTTGTACATTTTAAAAGCCAATAAAAAAAGGAATAGTAATGGTAAAAAAAAGCCCTTGTGGATTTAATTAACCTTTTTTTGGGGTTAATTCTCCTTTAATGGGGTCGTGGCAGGGGGCATGTCCTATGCCTACATACGTTTGGTAGTAGGTGTCCCTCGTTCCCATCTCAAAATTTTATTTTTATTTATTTATTTATTTTAGGTACTTATATAGCGCCATCAATTTACGTAGCGCTTTACATATACATTGTACATTCACATCAGTCCCTGCCCTCAAGGAGCTTACAATCTAAGGTCCCTAACTCACATTCATACATAAAATGTTGGGAGGTATGCCCATGGTATGCTGTTATGGCACTACCAGGCCAGGAACTGGTTAAAGAGCAGACAGCTCCCCTTCTACATAACATAGGTATGCCTTGTATCCCATGGGGTTTGTCATCCAAAGGCCAATCCCAAGCTCTACCCATGAGCCCCTTCTATAAAATAGAGAAACACTCCAAACCTGCCAGTCACATCCACATAAAGAGGTCCTGTCACCTCTCTACATTCTTGCCATGACAGGTTTACCTTGCGTGAAGCCGGAATAGATGTAAGGTATTTTCTGTATGTCACAGACGCCATGACTGCATCTTATCGAGCCGAATATAAAGGCTGAGAAAGTGAAATCCAGCACCAGTCTGCCAAGTCACTTTGGCTGGACAAAATCTGCTCTAAAGAACATAATAACTGTCTTCTCCTTTGGAATGATATGGATACTTTGTGTCAAGGCCAGCTGTCTCTGTTGAAACTTCGGTGCCAGCAGTGATTTAGTGGAGCGACTGTGTTATGACTCCACCATTGTTTGAAAATTGTACTTTATTGCATTTTTTGGTCAACCACATTTACCTCATTGTTAATTAAGTTTATTTGTGTGCCAGATAATACATTGCTCAAAACGGTTTTTGTTCCTGCAACTGAATTTACTACTTTTATTGACAAGAAGGCAATATACACGTACATTTCTTTTTTTTATGTATTATTTATATAACGGTTCAGAAATCCATAAAGGCTTTCCGTTTTCTTTATAGATCAGTATATTTCACTGCCAAATTAGTAATCCGGTGCTTCCAGACAATGGACGATAGCTCCGCTGTGGACAGGTGGCAGTCCTCAGGTGGTCATGTGATGTCAACTTCCTTTATGCAGCAGTTGGTAAAGCTACAGATAAAAGAAGTCGCTGTCATTGCTAATATAAAAATGATGTAACTAATCTTCAGACATAAAAGATTACATGGAGATAGATCTCAGATTAGTCTTTAAAAATTGAAACAAGATTATTGGCATTTTTGGACCTAGAATTAAAGTGGAGAAATGGACCTGAAGTTCTCTCAAGTTGTAGCTAATCTGTACATTTGTGATTTGCCATTTTATATAAATAAATATGATACAATCCGATTTTCTTTCAGCTGTCCTGTTCTTAGCTGTCCATATATATACAGTAATACCAAGCTACTCACATCTTTCAAAGTCATTCTAGTACTTAAGGAGGAAGTAAAGCGCGCCAAAGTTTCTTTTTAAAAACCTGCAAAGTAAAGGCATAATGTGCTAGTATGCATAACATACTAGCACATTATGAAATACTTACCTTAGAACAAAGCCCTGCACCCCCGCGCTGTAAGCTCTGACAGACGCTTCCATCTTCAACCGGTCTTCCTTCCGGGTTCACATCCTCCGGCTGTCTGTTTGGCCATGCCGTGATGACATCACTCCCATGCATGCGTACAGGAGTCATGGACCGCAGGACGGAGCTCTGAAGGGACGGCACGGGTATACCATCCCTTCAGAACGCACGTGTCGGTGACACCACCGGCTGCATGAAATGTGAATATCTCCTAAACCATGAAGGTTTAGGGGATATGCATAGTACCTACAGGTAAGCCTTATCATATCTCTAGGTACAAGGATACAGAATGGGTTAACATCCACTTTAATAGGACTGGTGAGGATTATAATTTTGAAAGTCTGGCAAAGGGGATATGGAGACATATTGAGCAATCCATTGGGTGTTTGTAATTATAAAAAAGGTTAAAAAAACCTGATAGATTACATTTACGTTTGTCAAAAGGGGTATGAATACTTTTTCAAGGCACGATAGATGGATAGATAGATGGATAGATAGATAGACAGATAGATAGAGAGATAGATAGATAGATAGATAGATAGATAGATAGATAGATAGATAGATAGATAGATAGATAGATAGATAGATAGATAGATAGATAGATAGATAGATAGATAGATAGATAGATAGATAGATAGATAGATAGATAGATAGATAGATAGATAGATAGATAGATAGAGTGCCTTGAAATTTTTCACATTTTCTCATGTTACAACCAAAAAAGTAAATGTATTTTATTGGGATTTTATCTGATACCCCCAACTAAAATCTAGTAGAACCAGTTGCCTTCAGAAGTCACCTAATTTGTAAATAGAGCCCACCTGTGTGTAATTTAACCTCAGTATAAATACAGCTGTTCTGGTTTGGTAGAGAACCTTAGTGAACAAACAGCATCATGAAGGCCAAGGAACACACCAGACAGGTCAGGGATAAAGTTGTGGAGAAGTTTAAAGCAGGGTTAGGTTATAAAAAAAATATCCCAAGCTCTGGACATCTCACAGAGCACTGTTCAATACATCACCCAAAAATGGAAAGAGTATGGCACAATTGCAAACCTACCAAGACATGGCCATCCACCTGAACTGGAGATGCATGATTGGATGCGAAATGCGTACAGGCTTCTGGGTAACGCTGATGTCACGTCCTGTCCCAGACTCCCACGAGATCAAGGCTTGTGACGCACGCCGGCTCCTGTAGACGGAGCAGCGAGCACAGGCTCTAAACAGATTGCTGGAAGGACTCAGTGCTGGTCTATAGGCACCATACTTTGTGAGTGAAATACTTTTATATATTTTTAATGGAATAAAGTAAAAGAATGTTACGCAATGATGGCCGTTTGTCTCCTATGAGTTTTTAAGATCCCCATAAAGTGGAAATATTATAGAATGAATGATGAGATACCGGTTGGGAAACCCCAGATATATTCTGATGAAGAGTGGCTGATTCAGGCTTAAACAAGGCCTTTTTAATATTGGTCTTGTGAGTATTCATTTTGGAAGGTGGTGGTGTATCACGGATTAGTGGAAGTTTAACGCGGCATCGTGATTTGTTCAAGAGGGTTTTATTACCCATCTTTGAAGAAGAGCACCTGGACTTTCTTTTCTCTATATATATATTTTTTGTTGGACACACAGAGTTTTTTGCATATATAGTTCACATAATTTTTTCCATGGTTTAATTATTAATGATTATAATTGAAGAATGTAAATTAATGCTCACTGTCACATGTATTTTTTGGTAATATTTGGTTGAGGGTTGGCGCAGTCATCCATTATAATTAACACATTGCACATTCTACTCCATTGGTAGGAAATTCATGATTGCAGCAGACCCAACATATACATTTAAAGAAACACATTTTTTTACTTGTTTATTTATTTATTTAATTTTATTTTTGTGCCAATGACACAAAACGAACACACAATTGCAAACCTACCAAGACATGGCCGTCCACCTAAACTGACAGGCCGGGCAAGTAGAGCATTAACCAGAGAAGCAGCCAAGAGGCCCATGGTAACTCTGGAGGAGCTGCAGAGATCCACAGCTCAGGTGGGAGAATCTCTCCACAGGACAACTATTAGTCGCACACTCCACAAATTTGGCCTTTATGGAAGAGTGGCAAGAAGAAAGACATTGGTGAAAGAAAGCCATAAGAAGTCCCTTTTACAGTTTGCGAGAAGCCATGTGGGGGACACAGCAAACATGTAGAAGAAGGTGCTCTGGTCAGATGAGACCAAAATTGAACTTTTTGGCCTAAAAGCAAAATGCTATGTGTGGTCTGAAAACTAACACTGCACATCACCCTGAACACACCATCCCCACTGTGAAACATGGTGGTGGCAGCATCATGTTGTGGGGATGCTTTTCTTCAGCAGGGACAGGGAAGCTGGTCAGAGCTGATGGGAAGATGGAAGGAGCCAAATACAGGACAATCTTAGAAGAAAACCTGTTAGAGTCTGCAAAAGGCTTGAGACTGGGGCGGAGGTTCACCTTCCAGCAGGACAACAACCCTAAACATACAGTCAGAGCTATAATGGAATGGTTTAAGTCAAAGCATGTGTTAGAATGGCCCAGTCAAAGTTCAGACCTAAATCCAATTGAGAATCTGTGGCAAGACTTGAAAATTGCTGTTCAGACGCTCTCCATCCAATCTGACAGAGCTTGAGCTATTTTGCAAAAAAGAATGGGCAAAAATGTCACTCTTTAGAGGTGCAAAATTCATTAAAAATTATTTTATTCAAAAATACTGTATATTGATTAAAATGCATATTATTAAATAGAGGATTGGTGGTAGTCATTGACACATCTTTATACACAAAATGCCATCTACGCTAAACTTCTAATGTACATAAAAGATACTACTAATATAGGTTACATGAACCCTTAATAGGAGTGCAGATTGTTTACAGCTGGTGTATAGATCTTCAAAGTGTTTCGCTAAGAGCTTCATCGGGAAGATATACTACATGGCAGTAACTTGCCCAATATACTTAGAACCTCTGAGTTTGGGATGTGGTGCCTGGGGATTACCCATTAATCCTCCTTCTTGATGCTCATTGATGAAAGAAGGTATTTATTAAACCTCCTCCAGTATACAGCCATGTAAAGTACTTTAAAGTGACCCTCTCACCAACTTAAAAAGTGAATTTAAAAGCACAGAAAATCAAGTATTTCAAATGCGTACTTGTAGTATTTTTTACTTATATTAAAGTGGAACTTCACTCTCTTAATCAACATTAACATTTTTTAAACCTTATGCTGCTAGAATTAGTAAATACATAGGAAAGTAGATCGCATTTTCTTGTTTTACTTTTTTTTTTATATCTCTTTGGTTACTTCCTGGTTTCCAGGCCTGGGCAAATTATGTCATACATCACAGGAGTCTTCAGGAGAGGAGGAGTTTTCTCAGATAAACACGCCCTCCTGCCTGCATGCCTGAGCTAAGGGCAGATAGAATTCCAGGAAGTAAATGCTACATGAATCATCTGCCCTCACTCAAGATGCCCATGGCCAGAAATGCTAGGGAGGCATTTTCTCAGCAGAATAAATCATGGAATCATGGATAGACGGGTGAGATTGCTTTAAATATTAAAAATTAATTAAATAGCGTTTTTGGTTTGTGGTGCTCAGATGCAGTGTAGTTGCTCTTTAGATTTTTTTTTTCTTTTTTCTTATTCACTTGTGCATTTGAACTTGCTAATTAATTTGACTTCTTAAGGAAAAGTCAGTTCTTTAGCACAGCCCCCTCCCTCCATGCATGTCATTGCCATCTCATCCTTTGGAGATGCCTAATTACCGTCTGTACTGGCTCCTCTGCCCCTCCTCTCACCTGCCTACATGTCTGTACTGGCTCCTCTGCCCCTCCTCTCACCTGCCTACATAAACTTTTATGTACCGTAGCTGCTGGGGGAGAAGTGAAGGGGAATACCATAGAATGTCAATAGAGTGACAGCTCTGGGTCTGTTGAAGCTGCTGACATCTCAAGATGGCATTGCCCAGCATCAGTCTCAGGGCTTTTGGGAGACACAATGGAGGTTTTCACGAGTAAATAACATGCCTAAAATACATTGCATGCAAATATCATCTTATGGAAATATTGTTGTTAAAATGCATAGATTGTAAACAGCGTCTCTTTAAGTATATAGCTTACAAGCTTAAAGTGGTTGTAACCCTAAAAAAAAAAAAAAAAGAAGAAAAAATAAATAAAAAAGCTCCTGATTGCAACCAGCGATTGGGAGCTTTTGGTTAGTTTACGGCAACTGTGCTGGGTGGGCGCAGCGTGCGCGCTCTCAGCACAAGTGCATAGACAGTCATTTACGCAAATATGTGGCCCCTCGGCACTAAGGACCAGGCACCAAGAGGCCGCATATTTGTGTACGGCTGGCGCCAAGGGGTTAACAACCACTTTAAGCCAGCCATACATGGATCAAACTTCAGCCGGTTCAGCAGGGACCGGGCAAATTTTAATCTATGTATAGGCAGGCTGATTATATCCATGTCAATTCATCGATCGACTTGGGTACATCCAGCCGGTGAGGTTTTTCTACATACGATTCTGCCAGCCAGGAATGCTCCCCACTGGCAGAATACAATAGCACTGGGGAAGGCATCAAGTGATTTTTGGGTGGAAGAAATTAAAAAATCAAGTAATCTATGGCCGGCCTTACAACTCACATTCAATGTGTGGGGCATACCAGTCATTCGTGGTGTCAATTCTAGCGATAAGATTTTTTACCCTCAGCCCAGATTAAGATAGATAAGGTATTGTTGAGACTACCAGAAGAAGGATATTGAATGAGGCAATCTCATTAGTGAGATGTCAGATAAGAGTCTCCAGGGATATCAAACCTACAAGCCTAGGTTATGGAGTCACCTCATATAATCTGTGATATCTGGAGAGATCTGATCTCTTTCGTTCGGTCACTAGCTGAAGCTCCTGACTTCTCTTGACAATCATGAGTTGTACATGAACACACACTTCTGGGAAGGTAATTCTTTCCAGACATGTTAAAGTGGCACTGAGTACATTCTATGAACAGTTCTCTCTGGTTACGACAGACTACACATCCTTGTTGGTGAGTCAGAGAATGTGAGTAATACCGGGATAATCTGATACAATTAATGACACTGGATATGGGTGTGTAGAAATCATATTCAGGGATAGAGGACTATCTGGGCTGTCTGAATTGTCATATATTTCTTTAAAAATGGTTTAGGCAAAGTGGAGTCCTAGGCAAGTTAGTAGTCTTGCCACAACTCTTCCAGCAGTCCCTTCCATTGACAGAGATTAAGAATGGAATAGGCACAGAGAAGTTGCACCATGACCATTGCCCGTAGAATTTGCCTCCTCCCCATTACACACCAACTTCTTACAAGTATATCCTTCCTTGTGAAGTGACGTCAGGTGCTCAGCTTTGACCAATCGTGCAATCCACTAATTTACTGCAGAAGTCGAGGGTTGCAACTGAGCCCACTGAACATCCATCAGGCCCTAAGCCTGCCTTCGTAGTAGACTTGTGGATGATTCAACTTTTTTTTCCCTATTACCTGCAGGGAGACAAATATAACTTTTACAATTAATTTTAAGCACAGCAGCTAAGTGGTAAGCACTATCGCCTAGCGGCGCTAAGGTCGTTGGTTCAAATCCCAACCAGGGCACTAATTGCCTGGAGCTTGCATGTAGCTGTGTGGGTTTCTTCCTGGTACTCTGCTTTCCTCCCGCACTCCAAAATCATGCTGGTAGGTTAATTGGCTCCTGTCTAAACTGGCCTTAGTATGTATGAATGTGAGTTAGGGATCTTAGATTGTAAGCTCCTTGAGGGCAGGAACGGATGTGAATGTACAATATATGTGCATGAAGTGCTGCCTAAATTGATGGCGCTATATGAGTACCTGTAACAAATAAATAAAAACATATTCTCTCCATCTTCTTGCTCATCTAATGAGCAGACATTACAGAATATATCATTATACACTGTTTTATCTCTCAGTTTTGACCAGTTCCACTATCCAACTGGTTTACTGCAGAAGCAGAAGGTTGCAACTGGGCACCCTGGACATCCACCAGGCTCTAGGAACCTGCCTATGTAGTAGATTGGACGATGATCCAGTTCTGCTTCCTATTTCCCCAATAACTGCAGAGAGACAATTTGATATTTTTACAATTCATTTAAACATATCCCCTCAATCCCCTTGCAGAAGCCCACCTCCTCTAATGAGAAGACATCACTATACACTGTGCTTTCTGTTGATGGACTAATGATAAAAAGTCCAGGTTTTGCTTTATGATTTAATCTTTGTGTTTTGTAGTTCTAGGACCAAAGTCCATTTGAAAAATATGATTATCATTATATCCTCATTATAAACAGCAAGAAAGTTCTAGATGGGCAAAATGGTTGAGGATCCCTTTAGCCCACTTTTTCTCAACCAGGATCCTGTGAAACCCCAGGGTGTCTCCAGAGGTTGCAATGGGTTCCTTGAGCAACAAGCAATTTTTGCCTCTCTGATATATAACCACTGACACCAGTGATCTTTTTGCTAGCTGTAGGAGAAGAGCGTTCTTCCCACTAACCATTAAGCTAAATTATTGTGAGCTGTAGCTATAGTAATTATTAGCAAGGGTTCCCTGAGACTGGAAAGTTATTCCAAGGGTTCCTCCATGTTAAAAAAGTTTGAGACAGTCTGCTGTGGACACTTTTTTATCAGTGTGTTAAGAGAAAAATTCAAAACCGTTAGAACTGTCCATCTTGAAGAAAGGTCATGGATGCTGCTATGTTGGAAAGCTTCTATGTTGGAAAGCACAGTAGGAGAGAAAAAGGAGAGAAACCACCTTCAAGGAGAGAAAAAAGAAACTTCTTTCCTAAAGTGCATCCTGCGATGCCTGAAACATTGCTGTTTTATGCTGTGATGCGATCATTTAATACATTTCTTGGATGCTTTCTTAAAGATCCTTGGTGTGCTTGCAACTTATCTTCTGTTCTGTGTTGTTTCCAGGCTCTATCCAGTGGTCCATGCAGCACCCACTTACCTTACAGCCATTTCCAGGAACGTGTGTTTGGAAAGTGTGTTTGGAAAGCTCTTTGGCATCACTTTAATAGCTCACGCTCAACAGGCGCTATGCCCGTCATAAGCGTCAGGAGGTACAATTTCTGCCACAGCTGCAAAGCAAATCATAGTGGCCATGGCCATGAGTAATAAGTACTCCACCGGCTGCTGCCTGTGCAGCTAAAGGGGGTAGTAGTTGAGGGGACTGTAAAATCGTGGCTCAAACGCAGTATTTTACCATCCCCCATACACTAGTGTGAACGGGGCCTGACACAAATGCTGCAGTCTTTCAACTTGTAGTTAGGAGAGGAGACTGAGGAAATGCCTCCTGCCTTCAGCAAACTGAGGACATCTCAGACTAAGCAAGGTTACATCACTGGATCTCGGAGAACAGCTTTTTAATGATAAACGGCACATTGCATACTGTTGCTGTATATGGTGACATGCCAGGAATTTAATAATGTAGACTAAAAAATCTATTTCAAATCCATAGTAGCCAAAATAGTGACTCTCCGGCTTTGCACTCTAAAAGCATGAGAAGTATATATAGTGAGAATGGGCCAAAGAGTGAGAGAATGAGAACAAGACAAAAAGAGAGAAAGAAAGAAGAGAGAGGGGTGTAGGCCCACCATGACTATAAATTACAGGCAATCTAATAGTAGGGCTTTTCTAATAGCACAAATCTAATGAACGTCCCCTTTGAAATGTATTCTTTGCATTACTTCCAGTCTTTATTTTTAAGGTAACGCAGTATACATAAATTACTGTCTCTTTATCTCAAGGAACATAAAGCATATAGTAAAAGAGTGGAGCCTCTGTGAGTATGGAGAAAGTCGTCTCTCCTTTCGACTACATAGAAACATATGGAAACCATTAAGAACCATGACCGGCAATACATTGCATTTACATTTCACTTTTATGTGTCACATCTGTTCTTCATAAATCATTGCAGCTAGCAAGCTGGTAAAATGTACCCATACAGGCTCTACTAACCGTAATAGTACAGAATAATACAGGCTAATGCCCAATGACAGATGGACGCACCCAGGAACAGGTAATGCAGAGGGGACAACAGAGCTGAAGAATGAATGTCCTAGGTTTACACGGACCGTATTCGTTTTTAAAGGTTGTCCCTGGTAATATTTGCTGCTTGAAACGTCCCTGGTTTTGAGCAACGGACATTGGCAGCATAACATCGATGTTTCTCAAATCTTATCTTTTGATCATACTTATTATCCCCAGTGAATTATTCTAACATTTATGTTTCCTGCCTGTTGGTGGGCAGGCAGTCCAAGCAGATCGGATTTTTATCAGAACTAGGAGAAGCTCACACTCCAGCAGTGTATCAGTATTTCTACTTTTTAAGTGACATTATAGGCTTTGACATTATAGGTTTAGAAGGTTACACGGTAAGGGATGCCAGTAGATGGATTCAAGAGGTCTGATCAGTGGCGACTGGTGCTCAATATTTTTTTTTGGGGGGGGGGGGGGCAGCAAACAAACCTAAGACTCCTTGGCCAATGGGGTCTCAGGACCCCCTTCCTGATTGGCTGGGAGGGGTAGCAGGAAGACAGTAGCGAACATTAATTCACTAATGTCACACAACTGGGTGGACTCAGGGCACAATGCTCTGTGCCCTGAGCCCACCCTTTTTTTAAGCCAATTAGAGCCTCAGGCTGTAATCATGTGCTTCAAAACAAAAAGCCCCATTGAAATCGATGCGTCCGGCTCCCTGCATGCAGATTAGGGGCCGGGCGCACATTTGTGTAAATATTTTATTATATATTTTCATGTGACAACACTGAAGAAATGACACTTTGCTACAATGTAAAGTAGTGAGTGTACAGCTTGTATAACAGTGTAAATTTGCTGTCCCCTCAAAATAACACAACACACAGCCATTAATGTCTAAACCGCTGGCAACAAAAGTGAGTACATCCCTAAGTGAAAATGTTCGAATTGGGCCCAAAGCTGCAATATTTTGTGTGGCCACCATTATTTTCCAGCACTGCCTTAACCCTCTTGGGCATGGAGTTCACCAGAGCTTCACAGATTGCCACTGGAGTCCTCTTCCACTCCTCCCTTACAACATCACGGAGCTGGTGGATGTTAGAGACCTTGCGCTCCTCCACCTTCCATTTGGGATGCCTCACAGATGTTCAATAGGGTTTAGGTCTGGAGACATGCTTGGCCAGTCCATCACCTTTACCCTCAGATTCTTTAGCAAGGCAGTGGTCGTCTTGGAGGTGTGTTTGGGGTCGTTATCATGCTGAAATACTGCCCTGCGGCCCGGTCTCTGAAGGGAGGGGATCATGCTCTGCTTCAGCAATACATGCAGTTACTGTGCGTAGATGTAGGTTTTGAGGAGTTTAAATAGGCAGTGAGGAGGAAACATATCACCTCCTCACTACCTATTAAACACTCTCTGAAAAGTGACTCTTAGACTGCGTTCCTCACAATGAAGTCCAGGGTAGCTCTGGTAACACAGGCGAACAGCTGGAGGAGTCCAAGAACAAAGGGCCACCAGTTACGCTTACCCCTAGCATAAGTGGTCAAACACTATAGCTGGCTTCTTTGTTCTTCACCTATAGCAGCCCCCTTTTCCCATAAGGCAAGCAGGCCTACCAGTACTCCGAGGACTTATACACAATGCTATAGTGCCTGACTACCTTGCCGGGGCAGGTGGGAACTGAGTACAGCAAACAAGTACTTGCCGCTGACAGACAGGCAGAGTGGTTTAATGACAGTCTAGCTACAAGGCAGGCTAGGTTCAGAATGGTCAGGGTCAAACTCGTAGTCAAAAGGCAAGCAGAGTTCAGAGAGTAGTCGATATCCGATCCAAGGTAGTCATCAAGGGAATCCAATCTTGCAGAGCAGGGCAGACAAACAGGGAGCTTTAAGCATGTGGTACAAATGCAAAATCACAAGCATGAGCCTTCAGGCTTGGCTGGCTTAAATCAGTTTTGGTCTCTACTCAGAGACTGGCCACATCAATCACCTTGCAGGAGGACAGACAGGGATGCATCATAGTCAAAACCAGGATGGTGGAATGAGACCAGAAGCTGTCAAGGACCAGGAGCATTTACACGCTCACACCATCCCACTGGAACTATAGTACTCTGGCAGCAATTGGGTAGCTGAGTCTTCCAGAGAAGCTGAATGCGTTTAGACTCCTGTCCAGCTGGCTTGCATGCCAGTTCTGATAGTGGAGGGTCTCTCACCTGGGTACAGATCACTTGCCCAGCTACCTCTGTATTATCAGGTGTAGCCTCTCTGAGCTGCCGAGGAAGGGAAGCAGAGAAATGACCTTCCCTGAGCATTTCCAGGAAGCCAGGAAGTTGTAGGATAAGGAGGCCTGCGCCTACATCCGTACATGGTCATTAAATGGGCACTCTACATAGTACATAGTTACATAGTCAGTAAGGCCAAAAAAAGACAGTTCAACCTGTGTAGGTGCACGTGTATCAGTGTCTATATCACTCTGATATAGGAGTATTATTTTGGGTGCCAACGGCTGTGTGCCTACAGGTCCAGTGGTGGAAATCCAGCCTTGCCTATCATAAAGTCCAAAAGAACAGTGTATGAAGCTGGCCACACATACTACAATGAATTCAGGGGAGGACTGGGATCCTTTGGCCTGGTTGGCAAACAGAACTGTCCTTTTCCTAGTAGGATGCCATCAGCTGTTGAACATTATAATTGCTGCATGGTTTGGAGAAAAGGGGACCAAAAAATTTTGTTTAGCCAACATCCCTATATATATATATATATATATATATATATATATATATATATATGTCAAATATTCGGTACCATCTCCATTAACTTTATGGGCAGTTATCGTACACAAAAATCTCATAAAATATATTTTTTATTTTTACATCATACAACAACAACATTATAACATTATTAAAACCGCCTGATGACTGACATATTTTTCACATTATAACAATTTCCATTTGTTTGTAAACCCCAATGGAGATGGTACTGAATATTTTAACTGCTGAACATTGCCAAGTGCTTGCAATACAGAGTTTAAATAATTGTTTTTAGCCCATGCCAGAGGATACTGTATGTTTTAGGCCCTGATGAAGGGGACGATGCGTGGTCCCCAAGACGTGTTGGCTTTAGCCCCTAGTATATGTTTGGAATAAAACCTGATTTTGGACTAACAATTCAGTCACATCTTAGAGCCACAAAGGAAGTTGGTGCTGGAGAGCTCCCTTATGCCAGACACTGGGGTTGCAGGTATAGACGGGGAGCAGGTAGGTATACAACGCCCAACATGTGTCTCTGACTGCAGATCCCACTTCAAACCATATCTCAATAGTGATGGATCACAACTAGGTGACCCCTAAGACTACTTGTGGAGGGGGACCCTAGCACCTGGGTTAAGCCAGTTCCCAGACTCACATACAGGACCGACCCTACATCAGCAACTTTACTGGGATGGTGTGCCGAACACCCCCACATCCCACCGGTTACCATTACAATGTAAAGGGATGAGGCACTGAGTGAAATAGGGAGGGGTGAAGCACTGCATGTAACAAAGAAGGATGAAGCACTGCATATAATACAGAGGTATAAGCCACAGGATTTTATAGAGAACTATGAGGCTCAATGTGTAATAGAGATAAAACACGTTGTGCACAATAGATAGGTATGAGGCACTGCACATAATGCAGAGGTACACTATATTACCAAAAGTGTTGGGACGTCTGCCTTTACACGCACGTGAACTTTAATGGCATCCCAGTCTTAAGCCCTGTACACACTATCAGATTTTCTGCTGATTTTTTCCTTCAGATTTACCAAAACCATATAATATGAGGTCAAACCTTAGGAGTTTCAATTTGTATGCAATCAGGCAGGCCCTTGCACTACATGGTTTTGGTACACCTGAAGACAAAAATCAGCAGAAAATCTGATAGTGTGTATGGGGCTTTAGTCTGTAGGGTTCAATATTGAGTTGGCTCTTCGGGGAAGGCTGTCTACAAGGTTTAGGAGCGTGTCTATGGGAATGTTTGACCATTCTTCCAGAAGAGCATTTGTGAGGTCAGACACTGCTGTGGACGAGAAGGCCGGGCTCAAATTCATCCCAAAGGTGTTCTATCGGGTTGAGGTCAGGACTCTCTGCAGACCAGTCAAGTTCCTCCACCCCAAACTCGCTCATCCATGTCTTTATGGACCTTGCTTTGTTCACCGATCCAAATCATTTGGTGGAGGGGGGATTATGATGTGGGGTTGTTTTTCAGGGGTTGGGCTTGGCCCCTTAGTTCCAGTGAAGGGAACTCTTAAAGGGTCAGAATACCTAGAAATTTTGTACAATTTCATGCTCCCAACTTTGTGGGAACAGTTTGGGGATGGTCCCTTCCTGTTCCAACATGACTGAGCACCAGTACACAAAGCAAGGTCCATAAAGACATGGATGGGTGAGTTTGGGTTGGAGGAACTTGACTGGCCTGCACAGAGTCCTGACCTCAACCCGACAGAACACCTTTAAGGTGAAATCGAGTGGAGACTGCGAGCCAGGCCTTCTCGTCCAACATCAATGCCTGACCTTAGAAATGCGCTTCTGGAAGAATGGTCCAGCATTCTCATAGACGCACTCCTAAACCTTGTGGACAGCCTTCCCAGAAGAGTTGAAGCTGTTATAGCTGCAAAGGGTGGGCCAACTCAATATTGAACCCTACGGACTAAGACTGGGATGTCATTAAAGTTCATGTGCGTGTAAAGGCAGGTGTCCCAATACTTTTGGTAATATAGTGTATGTATAAAGCTGGCCATATACAAGTTGAATTTTATTTGAATGTTTGTGGAGAAATTCAGAACATTTGATGGTACTATTATGGACTCAACAATATTCATATGAAGATCCAATACGTTTGGTAATATAGTATATATGTCAAATATTCGGTACCATCTCCATTGACTTTATAGGCAGTTATCATACACGAAAATCTTATAAAATATATATATTATTTTTACATCATACAAAAATAATATTATTGAAACTGCCTGACTGACATATTTTTCACATTATAACAATTTTCATTTGTTTGTAAACCCCAATGGAGATGGTACAGAATATTTGAACTGCTGAACATTGCCTAATGCTTGCAATACAGAGTTTAAATAATTGTTTTTAGCCCATAGCAGGGGATACTGTATGTTTTAGGCCAGTGGTGGCTGGTGGGTGTTTTTGGGGGGGGCACAACCACCCACCCCCCCGAGTGGCACCCATCCCCCCAAGCGGCACCCACCCCCCCCCACCGCTGTTTGCCGGTCGGTCCGGCACTTACCCCATCGTGGTGGGTGGCAGGCAGTGTGGTGCAGCGGCTCGGCTCTGAGTGTCCTCTCCTCCATGGCGGCTTCCAGCTCCTCCCATCCTCCTCCTAGTCGTCCAATAGGATCACCTGTCCTTTCAGCCAATCGGGTGACCGGTGTCAAACCCCGCTTCCTGATTGGCCAGGAGGAGGATCAGTGTTAAAGCAGCAAATATTGATTTGCTATTGTAACACACCTGGGTGGGCTGAGAACGCACTCTCTGCGACCCAAGCCCACCTTATATTGAAGCCTTCAAAAAAACAGCCCCTCCACATCGAAATCCATGCGCTGGTGTCCTGAATGGGGTCGGACACATGGATAGGGGGGCGGGGATGGAGAGGGTGGGGGGCGGCGCCCATGTGCCCTTAATGGACAGGCCACCCCTGTTTTAGGCCCTGATGAAGGGGACGATGCATGGTCCCCAAAACGTGTTGGCTTTAGCCCCCAGTATACGTTTGGAATAAAACCTTTATTTGAACTAACAATTCAGTCACATCTCAGATCTACAAAAAAAGTTGGACATCATACCTCTGTGGGACCGCTGAGCGTGTCACCTGCCACGTCGCCTGCCACCAAATGCCATCAGGTGCCCCCAGCAGAGTTCGTCCTTGTATCAGGTGCCCCCAGCAGAGTCTATCCTTACATCAGGTGCCCCCAGAAGCAGAGGTCATCCTTACAGATCAGGTTTTCCCAGCAGAGTCCCTCCTTACACCAGGCATTCCCAGCAGAGTCCCTCCTTACACCAGGCATTCCCAGCACAGTCCCTCCTTACAGCAGGCATTCCCAGCAAAGTCCCTCTTTACATCAGGTGCCCCCAGTGGAGCCCCCCTTACATCAGGTGTCCCCAGCGGTGTCCCCCTTACATCAGGTGTCCCCCTTACATCAGTTGTCCACAGTGGAGTCCCCCTTACATCAGGTGTCCCCAGCGGAGTCCCCCTTACATCAGGGGTCCCCCAGTGGAAAAGCTCCCCTTACATCCGGTGTCCCCCAGTGGAGAAGCCCCCCCTTACATCAGGTGTCCCCAGTGGAGAAGCCCCCCTTACATCCAGTGTCCCCCAGTGGAGAAGCCCCCTAACATCCAGTATCCCCGAGTGGAGAAGCCCCCTGTACATCAAGTGTCCCCCAGTGGAGCAGACCCCCTTTCATCAGGTGTCCCCCAGTGGAGAAGCCCCTCTTACATCCGGTGTCCCCCAGTGGAGAAGCCCACCTTACATCCGGTGCCCCCCAGTGGAGCAGCCCCCCTTACATTCGGTGCCCCCCCAGTGGAACAGCTCCACTTACATCCAATGTCCCCCAGTGGAGAAGCTCCCCTTACATCCGGTGTCGCCCAGTGGGGAAGCTCCCCTTACATCCGGTGTCCCCCAGTTGTAGTGGGTAGCACTTTCGCCTAGCAGCAAAAAGGGTCGCAGGTTCGAATCCCAACCACGACACTACCTGCCTGGAGTTTGCATGTCCTCCCTGTGCCTGCGTGGGTTTCCTCTGGGCACTCCGGTTTCCTCCCACACTCCAAAGACATGCTGGTAGGTTAATTGGATCCGGTCTAAATTGGCCCTAGTATGTGTATGTATGAATGTGAGTTAGGGACCTTAGATTGTAAGCTCCTTGAGGGCAGGGACTGATGTGAATGTACAATGTAAAGTGCTGCGTAAATTGACGGCGCTATATAAGTACCTGAAAAAAATAAACTACAGAAGGATGAGGCATCTCATTGGCAGTATAGATAGTGGGAAAAGAGATGTAGTGAAGAGCTCTCTGGTTTCTCCTCCTGTACTGATGTAAGAACTATGGATTTCAATAATTCATTTTAAAACAATATCGGGCATTTTACTTGGAGAGGACTTTTTCTGTAAGTGGTACATTTACTCAGATTGTATATATATACATACTAATTATGTCCAATTCTCCTTCTGACCGAATGTCTGCCTTAGACACACACAACTAAAATAATGACACGTTAGCTATCACATGAAGCGGCCCACGGATGGAGTAACATGAGTATGGAGTCACAAGTCTCATTTGATGGTAGTTCTCCCATGTTCTCATTAGTACCAAGCCTTGTCATTAGTGGACATTGGTGTCACGCTAAATAAATCAGTTAGAGCTGATTTATTTATTTAGCTCCTTGTGCTCAATCTGTAATATTCCGTCTCAAGGATTGTAGTCTCCATTCACTGAGCACACATTCTGATTATATTTAACCAGGTGTCAGAATTTCAGCCAACCCTAAAGTGGTCATTAAGGTCTGTTTTGATGGGTAGACATTCACGATAGACCAGGTTTAAAGTGATTGTAAACCCTCATTTTGTAAAACAATCCATTCAGTTTAAAATAGAAATGAAAGGCAAAATATTTAGAGGCAAATAAAAAAAAAAACATAAATACATTTTTTCTCCTTTTTTTATAAGAGATCACATTCCCTCTGTTCTCAGCTGCATAAAAGCTAGGGAAGGAGAAACAGCAGCACACTGATCTTCCCAGTGAATGGCTGTGCGGGGGGGGGGGTGTCAGGACAAGTCTGATCATTGGAGGAGAGCAGGCTGAGTTCCCAGTATAGCTAGAGAACTGACCACACTGTTCTCTCATGCCTAGTGTGGTCAGTTTTTAACCTCTTCCCGCTGATGGTAAGCATATATGCGGCCTCCCAGTGGGTGAGCTTTAAAGCAGAGTTCCAGGCATTTTTTCCCCCCCTAAAAAACACCCCCGCGAGAGGTGAGCCTGACGTGCAGAGGGAGACCTCTCCTACGGCTCTGGTTCCGGGATCACTGGAGTGGGAACAGCGACCCTCGGAGCACAGCGGAGTAGGAGAGCCTGCAGGATCCGCTTGACTGGAGATGAAGTCAGCTTGGCAAAGACAGGGACAGGCTTGATTGCTGCGGATGCAGGAACGCTGAGAAGTAGCAGGCAGGTGCGCACAGATGCAGGACTTGTAGGCAGATGCACACGGATGCAGGACTTGTAGGCAGGAACAGGGTCAGACAAGCCAGGTCACAGCAGCAGGTCAATCAGACAGAAGCAGCAGGCAGAGAATGGTCCAGTCCAGGCAGAATCAGCAACAGGAGATCAAACAAACAGGAACACAGAGCAGGTCAAAGGCAAGCCAAGGGATCAGGACTGGAGACAGCAGCGAGGTCAGGAGAAGCCGGGTAACACAAGAGCAGATGCGGGTTCAGGATCGGGTACAGGATGAGCTGCAGATCAGACAGCAAGGATGCATTCTGAAGAGGCCCCTTTTAAGGATCACTGGGCGCCAAAGCTGTGTTAGTGTGCGCGTGTCTGCGTTCTGCGCATGCACATGCGCATTGGCGCGCGTCTATTCACTGCTAAATGCCTATGGACTGGAACACGTCCCAATGGACCCGTGCGCCCGCGGCCATTTGTAGAACCATGTGCATTACGTCCATGACAGGCATATGTAGTAAATGTAGTCTTATTGCGTCTATAATTATGCAAATTACTCACAGTATTCTCACTAATAAGCACGCTCCCATCTTCAGTGTGGGCATCTCAAGCCCACTCATAGCTACTTCCGGGATACAGTGCTGCTGGCTACCCAGCACGCACCTCCCGGTCTCTTGCATGCGCACTGCGTACATAGCTTGGCACACTCATTGAAATACCGCAATGCTAGAATCAGAGGCTTCCCATTGACTCTTGGGATTGATGACACTTATATCACTGATGATTTGACACAACTGATCATGTGGTAAATGGCCACTGTGATTGGCCCTGTACCCCGATCTGTGATCAGTTGTGTCCCAAGGACGACAACGATTACAGACCATACCGTCTACGCCCTGCAGCACTCTCAGAACTGGCCGACCGCTCTGTAGCCGTCATTTGGCTATAGCGTGGTCGGGAAGTGGTTAAGCTGAGATATCATAACAATATACAAATACTTCAATGGTGAGTCTAGCATAGGGAAAAAAATATTTTCAGGGACATTAAGAAGACACACGACCACTCATTGAAATTGGAGGAGAAGCGGTTAAACTGCATAGGGGGTTCTTTACTGTCAGAGCAGTAAAGATGTGGAACTCCTTCCACAATCAGTGGTGTTAGCGGAAAGTGCAGATAGTTTCAAAAATAAACACACAGATAGAACTGGATGGACTGGTGTCTTTATTCAACCTTACCAAATAAGTAACTAAAAAAATTTGAGTATATGTATTATACTTACAGAACAGAACTTACAGAATGCTGTGCTTATTATGTATGTAGCGGACAGCGGACTACAGTTATCTGGCACTGCAGACTTAACCTCTACCTTCTTAGACTGTCTCTGTATTCCCCTAGTGCTGGGCTCAGATTATATGCATCATATTTCCGAGCCAAGTTTGGAGCATTGTGGGAACTGTAGTCTCCTGAACAGACATCCTGGATCTGCTATCCATGAACTACACCTCCCAGCATGCCATCTGCTCCAGGGAGAGAACTCTGGGAGAGTCAATAAAGGAATCAGCAGACCAGGCCCAAACCCTCTTGCTTCCCGGGTTCCATCCAGTAAGCACCCCATTGCTGTTGTGAGAGAGGACTGCGGCCTACCACGTGGCAACGCGGCTCCCAGCTCTGACCCAGGTGGGTCAGACGCCACTTGCTGTACAAGGGGCACCTCCGCAGCACCACTGTAAATAGAAGGATCGGACGACTCACTGTTCCAGCAGCTAGTCCGTTTGCAGATGGAAGAATCAACTTAGATCGCTCTTCATGAAGTTCCTACACTGTTCTCCAGATTGGTGAGAGGGCACCTGCCCACAAATCCACTACCAGCCACTAGCATATTCCACAGGACACTGTATACAGACATCTTATACCTGGATTATCCTAAGGATTACTACTGGTCAGTCTCAGCTGCTTTGCCTTGACTGCATGTCACTGCCACACTTAGAATTCTTGTTTCTTTGAGCTTCAACTTCCAGTGAAGATAACTGCAAGGCCTTGTATTTCTGTTATTCTATCGCTATTTAAAGGGAACACACCACTGTTACCTATTTTACTTAATCTCTTTAGGATTAAAGGTATTTTAAGCCGGCCTGGGGTTCCCCTATAGAAGTGGTATTATAGACGGTAACCAGTAGCCTTTTTAGAGATCCATTCATTTATTGTCTGTTACTGTGTGCATTTATATGTCATTTCCAACTGTCATTTAATTGCTTGGGGACTTTTTCAACTGAGTCTTGGCTGTTTGGCTGTATCCAGGATTTGGCTAACTAATACCCTGTTTGAAGACTCTCCTCTTGATTAAGTAAAATCTGAGAGAGCTAATCAATCTTCATTGTGTTAGTGTGTTATTTAAAGGTATACACAACATGTCTGAACCTAGAGTGTCAGAAGGGCTGGAAAGTTCACAGGGTCAAGGCGGCGCAGAAGAACATGCAATTCTAAGCAACCCCCCCAAGGGGGCAGTGCTACATGTATTAGTATCATGTTTGACTATATGAAGACTCTTAAGCTGTCCATACATGAATTCATGTTTTTGGGGTTTTTTTTGATCAGCCAGTGGGATGCAGGAGGCGGTGCGACTCCTCTCAAACTGGAAGGGCCATAGATGGATTGAATTTCGATCCATCTATGGTCAGCTTTACTCAAGTAAAATCGTTACAAGAAAGCAACACAGGAAGAGGACAGCAGGGAGCACTGCCGGGCAAGACAGTAGGAGGGATCCATTCTGGGGTCGGTGAGTGACAGGCACCGTGAGAAGCTCTGGGAGAGACATGCCAGGATTGGATGTGAAGCCAGAGGGAGAGACTGTGATGTCACAAGTCAAGTTGCTGTGGCCAGGAGGGTTGGCAGGACTTGCACAGGACTTACTGGGATTAGTAGTTCACCAAGATTCAGTTAGCACAAAAGTACTTCTTTTCATCACTATTGGTTGCTACACCAAAGGGGCCTGCAGACCCCTGACAGCAAATGGCAGATATTGAACAGTTGGGACTTATTCAGAGTGAGGCCTAACCATGTGCTAAATGTGACAGGAATCTAGGATTGAGCAGTAGAGGAAGTCCACTTTACTCAAGTGATGTGCTGGAGGAGTACGGAGCTTTAGAGACTGCCAATGTAGGTCCAAAATTCTTTGTTCAATTCAATAAGACCAATTATCTGGGCATCCCATGTCCCTTTTCCCCATCCAAGTTTAATCCCCTAATAAGAACAACAAAAACAAGCTGAAGGACTGTTCATTTGTCTGTCAACATGTGTATGGAAGTGAATACCTGGCTGAGCAGGGTGACAGGTGGAACTACAACACTATTATTATTATATTATTATACGAGATTTATAAAGCGCCAACAGTTTACTCAGCGCTTTACAATGTATAAGGGGGTCAACACAATTACAGTACAGTTCAATACAAAACTTACAGGAGGGCCCGGCTCGTAGAGCTTACATTCTAAAGGGAGGGGGTGATGGTACAAAAGGTAATAGCTGTAAAGAATGATTTGATGGGGGTGGCTGAATATATATAGTTGAATAAAGCTTCAAAATGACACTAAGGGGGTTATTTACAAAAGGCAAATCCACTTTGCACTGAAAGTGCACTTGGAAGTGCAGTCGCTCTAAATCTAAGGGGTAGATCTGAAATTAGGGGAAGCTCTGCTGATTTTATTATCCAGTCATGTGCAAGCTAAAATGCTGTGTTTTATTTTCCTTGCATGTCCCACTCGGATCTACAGCGACTGCACTTTCAAGTGCCCTTGCAGTGCAAAGTGGATTTTCCTTTAGTAAATAACCCCCTAAGGCCCCTTTCACACTGGGGCGGTGGGGGCGTCGGCGGTACAACAGCGCTATCTTGCAGCGGTATTCGGCCGCTAGCGGTGCGGTTTTAACCCCCGCTGGCGGCCGAAAAAGGGTTAAAATCCCTCGTACAGCGTGGCTATAGCCGCGGTATTGTGGCGGTATAGCCGCGCTGTCCCATTGATTTCAATGGGCAGGAGCGGTTTAGGAGCGGTGAATACACCGCTCCTTCACCGCTCCAAAGAAGCGGTTTGCAGGACTTTTTTCATCGTCCTGCCAGCGCACCGCTTCAGTGTGAAAGCCCTCGGGCTTTCACACTGAAAAAACAGCGGAGACTGTTTAGGGGCGGTTTGCAGGTGGTATTTTTAGCGCAATACCGCCTGCAAACCGCCTCAGTGTGAAAGGGGCCTTAGTTTTGGCTTATTGCAAAATAGGAGGGCATGTCGAGCTGGAAACTTGTAGGGGCAACAGAACACTTACAAATACTGCAGCTGCTCACTTTTAAAATAAGGACACTTACCTGTCCAGGGCACCCGTGATGTCCTCAAACAGCATCTTCAGCAAGAGAACCAGGAAGATAAGCCTTGTGGCTTCACAGCCTGGTTCCCCACTGCGCATGCGCAAGTCGCGCTGTGCGTTCTGAGTGGTCCCTGCTGTCTTGTGGGACCTGTGTGTCTCCCAGAAGACAGCAGGGGGGAGGTTGAGGGGCCAGACGTGGCGTAGATCGGATACTGCTGTGATCTTTCACTGGAAATGGGAGCAAATATCTGTATTAGACAGGTATCCCCTGCCAAATGTGACACCGGAGGGGGGGAGGAACCGGATAAGCGGAATTTGTGGGTGGAACTCCGCTTTAATACTGCTTTAATTGTATCTGGACCACCGTAGAACTTGAGGCTTTTGGGTTAAAGTGTGAAGTAGGCCTATGGCCTGCAAAGAGAACCGATGGGTGGCGGTACTGGAAACCGGTAGGATGTGTTGGTGCTTCGGCACCCCATTCCTATTAAGTTGCTGATCAAAAGGCCTCCCTGAAGCTCCAGGAAAGGGCTAGAGGGCCCACCTACAAAATAATGAGTTTCATTACCATGGATCTCCAAGATTGACAAAGCCTTGCGCCTGAACAATGAAAACGTTCTCCCGTGAAGACACCAGTTCTCCTTTGGTATACATGCATATAGTTACAGCAAACAATTCTGAATTCAATAATCATTGTATAGAAAGAGAGATTTCTTTCTATACAGATGAGCATTTCCATCCAGCAAAACACATTTTACTGTTTTGAATTTTTGAAGCGTGTAGCTTTCCTAAAATGCTGTTCTACAAATTTGGAAAACATGGTCTTTGTTAGGTTCCCAGAGCTAAAACATATTTGTTTATTCAGTATCCAAGATCCCTTATGTCTGCTCAACTGATGTTCCCCCCATTTAATCAGCTTTAAATGACATCCTCTGCTGTAGTTACTGGAAACAACGATTGAAAACATCACTTTTTGGAGAAGTGAAACCGAACACAGCGAATGCAGGCGGTCTGAAAGTCCGGGGACTCACATGCAGTAACCACATGGCTTGGAACCGTTCCAGGTGTTGGATGAAAGAACCAGAGAGATGGCTAAAGGGAAACTCCTGTTAAATGAAAATACTGCTCTAACCATTTGTCATTTTTCAGTGCTGTGATACTTTGACAGACAATTACTCACTCATGCAACGCTGTATTTAAATAAAGTTCATATAATTTTTTTAAGACAGGTAGAGCTTTCTTTTGGTATTAACTGCTTGCTGACCACCCTCTATCAGTTTTACTGCAACACTGCAGCAGCTATGCGCTGAATCACATATATATACATAATCCAGCTCTTCCGGGTAGGGCGCGCCGCCTTCCGCTCACTTCTGCTGTGATCAAACACATAGCAAGAGCCTAACGGTGGGTACCGTGGACCTGATGTCCGCTGGCACCCGCCGATTGTTTAGTATACAGGCAGAACGGCGATCTGCCTATGTAAACAAGGCAGATCGTCGTTCTGTCAATAGGGAAGGCATTGGCCCTGTGTTCCTGCAAAGCAGAGACACGGATCTATGCCTTCCCTTAGTAAAAGCACCTCCCACCACAGTACACTGGCTAGGTACATATTTAACCCTTTGATCGCCCCTGATGTTCCGGAGGTCAAGTGGTTAATAACCGCTGAGGTTTTTATCTTTAAATTATAGAGGAAAAAACGTCAGGAATTAAAAAAAAAAAAAAAACTTTCACTTTACATTCTTTTATAAAACATAAAAAAAATGCCAAGCCAGTAAGAAAATCCTTAAATGACCCCTTTTTAGAATGAAGACACTCCAAGGTGCTGTCATTTTTTGCCACAATTTTTTTGAAATGTAGAAACATGCTGATATTTAGGTGGTTTGGATATGGCGCTTGGTGATGGTGTACTAGATACAACACATTATTAATGTACAGATTATATACAGTGGGGTTGAGGAGGTCTAGGGGTTAATGCATCGGTCCCCAACCTCCCTGGCACCAGGGAACGGCCTCACCAACGGCACGTATGTGCCGTTGCTTCAGTTTGCTTAAGTGCGCATGTGCCGATGACGTCGGCACATGCAAATACAGGAATATCTCCTAAACCATGCAGGTTTAGGAGATATCCAGTGTAGCTACAGGTAAGCCTAATTATGGGCTTGCCTGTAGTAAAAAGTGGTTGTAAAGGGTTTACAACCACTTTAAAATGCAATAATAAAAACATTTTTTGCATAATAATATGTGTTTCTATAATAATATTTTTTTGCATAATAATCATATTATCACAAAAGTGAGTACACCCCTCACATTCTTGTAAATATTTTATTATATCTTTTCATGTGACAACACTGAAGAAATGGCACTTTCCTACAATGTAAAGTAGTGAATGTACAGCTTGTATAACAGTGTAAATTTTCTGTCCCCTCAAAATAACTCAACACACAGCCATTAATGTCTAAACCGCTGGCAACAAAAGTGAGTACACCCCTAAGTGAAAATGTACAAATTTGGCCCAAAGTGTCAAAATTTTGTTTTGCCACCATTATTTTTCAGCATTGCCTAACCTCTCTTGGTCATGGAGTTCACCAGAGCTTCACAGGTTGCCACCGGAGTCCTCTTCCACTCCTCCATGACGACATCACTGAGCTGGTGGATGTTTGAGACCTTGCGCTCCTCCACCTTCCGTTTGAGGATGCCCCACAGATGCTCAATAGGGTTTAGGTCTGGAGACATGCTTGGCCAGTCCATCACCTTTACCATCACAGATTCTTTAGCAAGGCAGTGGTCATCTGGGAGGTGTGTTTGGGGTCGTTATTTTGAAATCCTGACCTGTGGCCCAGTCTCCGAAGGGAGGGGATCATGCTCTGCTTCAGTATGTCACAGTACATGTCCTCACCTGGTTGCCGCCACACACACTTGACACCATCTGAACCAAATAAGTTTATCTTGGTCTCATCAGACCACAGGACATGGTTCCAGTAATCCATGTCTTTAGTCTGCTTGTCTTCAGCAAACCGTTTGCAGGTTTTCTTGTGCACCATCTTTAGAAGAGGCTTCCTTCTGGGATGACAGCCATGCAGACCAATTTGATGCAGTGTGCAGGTGAATGGTCTGAGCACTGACAGGCTGACCCCCCCACACACACACACACACACACACCCACACACCCCTTCAACCTCTGCAGCAATGCTGGCAGCACTCATATGTCTATTTCCCAAAGACAACCTCTGGATATGACGCTGAGCACATGCACTCAACTTCTTTGGTCGACCATGGCAAGGCCTGTTCTGAGTGGAACCTGTCCTGTTAAACCGCTGTATGGTCTTGGCCACCGTGCTGCAGCTCAGTTTCAGGGTCTGGGCAATCTTCTTATAGCCTAGGCCATCTTTATGTAGAAGCAAAAAGGTACCGGTAATTAACAAGTTAATTACAAACCGTGCTCCTTTTAAAGTGCAAGTGCAAAATCACTCTATTGTGAAAACAATCGTGAAAGATGGTGAAATAATATCAGTGATAATGTCTACTAGCTGAGTGAAACACTAAAACATCATAGTGAAAAAATTCATAAATAAATTACTAAATAGTAGAAATAATCAAAATGTACAGGGTGAAAAATTAAAAAATTAAAGGAAAAGTCCACAAATAATTTCAAAATATCAATGTGTTCGAAAAATGATGAATCAATCATAAAGCAAAATGTTCAAATAATGATAAAACAGAACTTCTGAGTACATAAAGCTTCTGGGCAAATCTTCCTTGAGTTCAGCAGAGCATCGAATAACAGTATTCAGTCACCATCACCAGCCACACAGCCTACTCACCAGATGGAGGTGACTCCCATGACAGGAGTCAAACATGCTTTGGGGACAACCAACAGAGCTTCTCCCGGTCACGGCTAAGTGCAGATGCTGGAACTCAGGTACTGGAACTCAGGTGTCTTGATTAGCGTTGAGGCTACTTGGATGAATGCAACTGGACTGCAAACGAAGCCTCCATCGTCTTCCTTCCGGGGCCAAGGACTCCAGCTCTTTGACTGGTCGGAGCCGCGTGACCCAATCTGAAGAATTTAAATCAGCTTTATCCACCACACTGTCTCTTTTTCGGGTAAGAGGTTTCAGTGGATGTCACCTCCTGGACAGTTTCTGTCTCATCATAATGTGCGAACCAAGTAAGACGACTGATCTCTGTTGCTCTCAGGTGCCTTGCGCCTTTTGGCCTGCCTGATGAAATACTGAGTGTAGAGATCTTTTCAATAACCAACGCTCACCACAAACCTCATACATATTGGGGTGCCATTACAGGTGTATCAGAGTCTGCGCGGCGCACTTCGGCTCTTTCCGCCCCCGCTTGGCTCTTTCTGGACACTACACACATCTTCGGGCCACCTCCGGACTGCGCTCGTATTTTCCGTCACCGCTTGACTTCCCCCGCCCCCCTCCTCGCCGACAGCTCTTTGGCTTCGTCTGGCAAAACTCGGCTATCTCCGGCGGCCTCCGCGGTAACGGTCGCTGTGAGTTTAAATGAGTCCGAGACACCTGTGTGACGTTCTGAGAGCAGTCGACAGGCAGAGAGGTCCCCGGAGCGGACGAAGGAGGCCAGAGGATGACGGTGCTGTAGGAACCCGTCCAGGTACCTGGCCGGCCCGGCACAACCGCATAATGCAGAGCCATTGAATATATAGCAAAGGATGTGGCGTTAACTAAAATAACATCAAAATAACATCAAAACTCCATTCGGTGCAAATAATGATTCAAACAATATGCTAAATCCGTGTGTTCTCATACACGACCTAATATTGAAATGGTCATAAATCCCAATAGGTGCAATCATATAAATGCTAAACAAAATAAAAATAAAATAAAAGGTTGGCAAAACACCTATAATGTGTGAAAATGTCCAAAAAGTGATCTCATGACAATTCGAAAGAGACTACACGGCAGTATCACCCGTGAACAATAAAAGTCCATCCATACATGGTGCAATCTTCAAAATAAAAGGAAAACTAGTGAAGAAATCCACCACCGGTAAGGGGTTACTGCTTACCAGAAGCCCATGATCCCCCGCTACAGAGGATCAAGGGAAGCCTGCGTATAGAAAAGCCTTTCAGAGCATATCAGGTATATCAGCTATCCTCGATAGATTGGGGATAATGTTGCGATCTCCAGAAACGCCCAGCGAAACTCCTGACACTCAAAATCTCCTCATGTCGTTTCAAAATCATGGAAGGAGGTGCATGGCATGGAAAGATATAAGTGCTCCATAGTGTAAAACCTTCATAGTTTATTGAATAATAAAATACAATATTGCACTTACATAAGAAAGCAGAAAAAAAGCCTTATTGCCTGGTGCGCCGGCGGGTAACACACAGACCAACCCGTCCTTCTGGAACGATCAATAGCAACACAAGGTGACGTCAGCGCGTCGCTCCGCCCTACGCATTTCATAATAGGTTACGTCGTCCAGGGGCCACGTACACATGACCGGACTTTCCGTCGCAGTTCCGCTGAAACGGACTTGCCTACACACGATCACACCAAAGTCCGATCGTTTAGAACGCGATGACGTACGACAGGACTAGAAAAAGGTAGTTCAATAGCCAGTAGCCAATAGCTGCCCTTGCGTCGTTTTTGGTCCGTTGGAATAGCATACAGATGAGTGGTTTTCCCGATAGGAACTGATTCCGTCGGAAGGATTTGAAACATGTTCTATTTCTAAGTTCATCAGAATTTTAAAAAGAAAAAGTCTGATGAAGCCCACACACGATCGTAATGTCCGACGGAATGATTTGGACCTTTTCTGCCGGAAAGTCCAGTCGTGTGTACGCGGAATTACAGTAAAGAACCCTCTATGTAGTTTAAGATTAAACCTCTTTTCTTCTAATTTTACTGAGTGGCCACGAGTCTTGTTAAACTCCCTTCCTCAAAAAAGTTTTATCCCTATTGTGGGGTCACCAGTACGGTATTTATAAATTGAAATCATATCCCCTCTCAAGCGTCTCTTCTCCAGAGAGAATAAGTTCAGTGCTCGCAACCTTTCCTCATAACTAATATCCTCCAGACCCTTTATTAGCTTTGTTGCCCTTCTTTGTACTCGCTCCATTTCCAGTACATTCTTCTTGAGGACTGGTGCCCAGAACTGGACAGCATACTCCAGGTGCGGCCGGACCAGAGTCTTGTAGAGCGAGAGAATTATCATTTTATCTCTGGAATTAATCCCCTTCTTAATGCACGCCAATAATCTGTTTGCTTTGTTAGCAGCAGCTTGGCATTGCATGCCATTGCTGAGCCTGTCATCTACTAGGCTATTTATTTATTATTTATTTATTTCAGGTACTTATATAGCGCCGTCAATTTACACAGCGCTTTACATATACATTGTACATTCACATCAGTTCCTACCCTCAAGGAGCTTACAATCCAAGGTCCCTAATTCACATTCATACATACTAGGGACAATTTAGACAGGATCCAATTAACCTACCAGCATGTCTTTGGAGTGTGGGAGGAAACCAGAGTACCCGGAGGAAACCTACGCAGGCACAGGGAGAACATGCAAACTCCAGGCAGGTAGTGTCATGGTTGGGATTCGAACCAGCGACCCTTCTTACTGCTAGGCAAAAGTGCTATCCACTACACCACTGTGTACTACTTTAATATACTTATAATTGCACATAACCTATTTTTGATACACAGCGCAGTACAGCGCATTGCCATGCATTGCAGTGTGCTAGAAAATGAATGTTGTCACAATAAATCAGTATGTGTGGCGTAAGTTACCACATGTTGCAGTAAAGCGCATAGCAACTCATGCAGTAATGTGACGTCGGTCTTGCGGTAGCCCCATACATTGCACAGAGGACACTATGCAACACCCCGATTGTTGAGCAGCAGAAAACAAGTCAATATCATAAGAAGAATGAGTTGTTAGCTTTGTGAGCTCACCATCCCAAACCCAAGAAAGTCATTATCCAATATTGTGTTCTTACTACATATCATTGGCCTCAATCTTCAAAAGAATTGCCATACATTTTACACTACAAGTCTTCCAAAGAAGTTGGAGATGAATGCAAAACACTGGAACCTCCAGTTGGCCATCAGCCTTTCTACTACATGGGTTACCAAAACTTTTTTTTTTCATTATTATTTTCTAACAGACACCATACCTTCTGAAAGTATGAATTCAGTGATAGATGTGCTGCACATACCACCTAGTGGTAGGGGATGGTATGACACTATACATTTTTAGCATTATTTTTCTACAGGATTTGTATACTGTAACACCAGCAATTTGTACAGCTCTTTACAAAATATACATACTCATTTTAGCAATTTATTCATAACAAAAATATATACCTATATACCTCTTAATAGCAGCTTTAGAGGATCCATTTGGTTCATTTACACCATTTTCACACATCATTGGTCATATATATATATATATATATATATATATATATATATATATATATATATATATATATATATATCGATAGATGTTATTTAAGGCATTTTTTAATTTTATTTAATATATCATAATTATATATGTATTTTTATATATATATATATATATATATATATATATTAATTATACCAGTTTAATGTAAATAACATTACCAATGTGTGCTGTTTCACACAGTCCAAATGAGCCCTGTCTCTCTGTATAAGCATATAGTGATTGCCATATTCCCTTATTTTTCTGATTGTGTCTTTTATTGTTGCTCTAATCTCATGGCAAGTCTATAGAAAGATCAGTTCTGAACTATAAACTTTCTTTTGGCCTTATTCATAGAAAGGTGTGGGAACTATTCACAGGAATCTTCTACCTTTTGTTAAAAATTATTAAGCGCACCTATATTGAATTAAGAAAAAAAATAGCATTTACACATTTTATGTATATATGTATTTTATGTAAATATGTATATATTTCCATATACAGGATGCTAGTCAGCTAAGATTGGGGGGGGGGGGCTGGTTAAAAGTGAGGGGCTGTGAAATGGCACTATGTAAATTTAGGAGTAACATGGAACATAGTATGAAAGGTGGAGTCTTTGAAGCAAACTGGCACTTTGCCCATGCATCATCGTCTGAGAGGAAAGTAATATAGTCAAATGATTCCCCATACCTGGAAGTACTGGGTATCTTCTTATACTTAGTGGCTAAATGCTGGGGACCAGAACCTGTACCAGGAGAGAGAAAAAAAAACATTAAAAAAAAAAAATTCTGCAGTGCTTTTTTTAGTTAAACATTAAACATTTCCAGTTCCTTTAAAGAACATGTTTGGGGGTGTCCCAATCCTGCCCAATCCTGTCCCAATCCTGCCCAATCCTGTCCCAATCCTGGACAATCCTGTCCCAATCCTGAAGGACGCATCCTTGCAATGTCCAGAAAGTGCTGCAGCAGCAATGACATTTACAATGTTTTATATTATAGAACACCTTTAACATATTTAACTGTTTTAAATTGCCAGCAAATTACATTTTGTTGTATTACACCCTACATTGTGAATGAGTATATGGTATTCATTCACAAAAAAGAAACAGTAAAAAATTTAAAATAAACACAGTTTTTGGCCTCCCATCAAATGACAGGTCCGATGGATGACAGCTGTTATGGGTAGGGTCTCTCTGGTGATGTCATTGACCATATATGGACATGACTATACTATTATATTAAGTCCAGCAAAAGAGATGTCCCGAATGCTGCACACCAACATGCCCGACAGTCACTTGAGCATAAGAAGCAGCCTCAGTCCAGCTCCGTCGAGGCCACACACACTGACGTATTTCACCTTCATGACTAAGCCCAGTGGTGAAACGTGTGAGAGGTGTGGCTTGACACTGGGGCTGAGGATGCATTTACTCAAGCAATTATTGGTGTTTGGTGTTCAGGACATCTCTTTTGCTGGATTTAGTGCACTGAGCCAGGATGGGCTCTCCCCAGCCAGTACCCACTGTGTGAGCCACTGAATTGGGACAAAGGATCCTGGAGCGGCACCTCTAGTTTTCTGAAGTGGGTATACTATTAAATCAATTCATTTAAAACAGTCGCAGTCTCACCCTATCCGAAAAAAACTACCCCCTCCACAAACTGGAATTCCTGGCTTTAAAATGGGCAGTTATAGATAAGTTGAAGGATTACCTATATGGAGCCACGTTCGTGGTGAAGACAGACAATAATCCTTTGACCTACCTCCTATCCTCCACCAAGTTGGATGCAACAAGGCATAGGTGGTTGGCTGCACTTGCAGGATTCCAGTTCAGTCTGAAGTATCGAACTGGGGCTGGGAATCAAGATGCCGAAGCCCTATCCCATAGGCCCTTCCAGCGAGTGGAGGAGCCAGAAGATTGGACCTTTGTGACTGCTGAAGGTCTGCAGGCTTTGCGACAAGGTATGGCCCGGCGACTGAAAGGACTATCGGAGCTGAGTCCATAGGGGTCCATCCCACTGAAGTGCCCAAGTGCTACTGTGGGTTGACGCAAGTATGAGGCGAGGGTCTTCCTCGATTGTGCAAGAAGGATCTGAGGAAGGATCAGGATCCACAGTGTCACTTAGCTACTAAAGCCCTGATTAAGCAGGATCCAAACTTGTTGATGAAGAGTTCTGTAATTGGAGCTAAGATTCTACATCAGGAGTGGAATAAGTGGAATAAATTGCAATTGAGTGATGGATTACTGTATAGGCGAGGTCCCTCTGAGGATATGGAGGAAAAATGTCAACTATTTCTTCCTGAGAAACACTGTGCAACAGTTTTGATGGCCCTACATGACAGTCATGGACATTTAGGTACAGTGAGAACTTTTTGTTTAGTTAGGGATAGGTTGTACTGGCCCAACATGAGAGCTCATGTTTGCCATGCATTTAGCGGAAGACATTGCCAGTTCGGGCTGCTCTCATGGGACACCTGCAAAGCCAGGGGCCTCTGGATTTAGTGGGTATTGGCTTTGTGTGCCTGGAACCCGATACAGGTGGAAGAAGTAATGTCTTGGTGGTGACTGACCATTTTATCTGCTATGCTCAGGCCTACCCTACTAAAAATCAGCAGGCTACTACAGTAGCCAAAGTCCTTGTGGAGAAGTTCTTTGTGCATTATGGATTACCTGTCAGAATCCACTCCGACCAAGGACAGGACTTTGGAAGCAGGCTAGTGCATCAGCTGTGTACCTTGCTGGGCATAAAGAAGTCCCGGACCACACCTTATCACCCTCAAGGTGATCCTCAACCAGAAGGGTTTATCAGAACACTGTTAAATATGCTGTGGACTTTGTCCACGGAGAAGCAACACTGGGGAAATCGCATTGCTGCTGTGGTCCATGCTTACAACAGCACTGTGAGTGATGCCATCGGCTATTCCCCCTATTGACTCATGTTTGGAAGAGAAGCTTGCCTACCGATTGATCTAGCCTTTGGAACATTTGTTGATAATACCTCTTTGACTTCTCAAAGCGGTTATGTCGAAAGACTACAAAGAAATCTAAAGCAGGCACACAAGAAAGCTATGGAGCATGCCGCAACTAGAGAGCTAAGGAACAAGAAAAATTTTTGATTTGAAAGTGAGATTGCAGTATCTACAACCTGGAGATTGTGTGTTGTTAAAGAACTTAGGGGTCCCCGGAAAACCGATCTCAACCCTATGTCATCTGTAAACAGCTTCCTGGGTTGCCAGTTAATCAGGACCCTTGAAGATGTGGCATCGGAATCATTTGCTCTCATTGTCTGATGCTGTCAGGATGCCTCAAGTATCTCCTTCACCTTCTCCGAAACCAACCTCACCCAGGACTCATTCACATCGGCAAGCTCTTGCCCCCACTGTGGTGCAGGAAGAAGCAGCAGAGGAAGATAGTGAGGTCTAAAAAATAGTGCCTTACTGGTTGTGGCCTACGACAATAGAGATTAATGCGGGAACCAGCAGAATGAGTAGGGAAAGAGAATTGCCCAGGGCAGTGAGAAGCCCATCTAGCCAGGAGGTGGATATTTTACCATCTTTTTGAAAGACTGACCAGGTCAATTTTGAAAGTACCAGCCCTACCTCTGAAAGAGAAATACAAGATTTGATAATTTTGCTGATAATTTATTGTTGCCTGAGCCAGATTGTCCTTCAGAGACTGAAACATCCCTTATGGGTAGAGTAAGTGGGGAACATCAAGTGCCCATCCCTGGATTTACTGAGGAGGTCAATCTTTCTATTCCACGGTCTGGCCTTGAGTCTGCAGCTATGAATCTCCCATTGGAGTCTCGCAGCCTTGCCCATGTCAGGAGCCCAAAAAGGAACTCCGTTCAGATACCTGAAGAGCACTCTTTCATCAGGTTGAGGCGAAATATAAATCCCCCAAAGAGACTCACTTATGATACTCTAGGAGAGAACTTTGATGACCTAGTACCTACCTACCATTTAAAGGAAAGTTCCAACGCCAAATCCCTTTACTGTCAATTGGGTAGGGGGCGACTCTATTCCGACCTCTGACACTAATGGGTGGGACACAACAATTGCCCTGGCCTGTCGGAAAACTGACTTTGAGTTAACCGAAAGCGTGTATAAATGCTTCCAAAAAAATCCAGATGTGTGTCAATATTTGCTGAGTTTAGAATGTGTTTGATGCTATTACAAATTGGTTAATAGTCTTTTTCTCCATTAATGATCCCTGCCACTTTGGGGACCAAAGATTTCAAGTGGGAGGAGAATGTAGCCATGAGCCGGCTATTGTTGCATTGCATGCAATTCAGAGGACACTGTCAGTGCCGTGTTTGTGGAGTTGGTAACCCCTAGTGTTAACCTGGACTCCATGTTGTCATTTCCCAAAGGTAGAGCACTGAGCAGAGCAAAGCATCGTGGGGTGTGTAGTCCAGCAAGCTGGGGTTTCACTTCTAGTAGGGCTGTTTGAAACTACAACTACCAGACTGCTGAAAGAAAAGCACAGAATTCAGGGAGAGCATATAAAAGGGCTGAGTTAGGCCGAGATCGCTCTCTCGGGACCCCGGCCTGGATCTGCAAGCAGGGACCCTGTGTCTGGGTGTGCTGTGGCCGAGTCGTTGCCTGTGCATGAAAGAGTCACCACACGTGTATCCTAGGGGCATCTGCGGACAGCATTGCTTCACTGTCCAGCGGCAGTCTGGGGGCCTTTCTGCTCCATCTGCACCACGTTTACAGCTGATCCAGGTGGACCGCAGTGCAGTACAAAGGAGGTCGGACGCCATCCCCTGAGCCAGGACCCTGAGGGAGATCCTGTAAAGCCATTATCCTCTTCATCATCAGCAGCATCATCAATTACAGTATAGGTGAGTGGGCACTTGCCCATTCAGCTACATAGACACTGTATACAGACATCATTGCCTTTCTTCACATTGCTGGTACCTGTAGTACCACAGGATACAAGCCCATGCAGCTACATAGACACTGTATACAGACACCGTTGCCTTTCTTCACATTGCTGGTACCTGTAGTACCACAGGATACAACACCTTTAAGCAAAAAGTAACAGGGATCGCTTTGTGCTCAAAAAACACAGGCAGATTCTGCATTCTTTGCTCACTAAAATCATACCACCTGAATTGCTCTGCTCTACCATTCAGAATTGCCTCATATAGAGTTTTATTAATTGTTAGCTAAAGACTTCAACTTTAAGACGGAGCTACCTTTAACCTTTTCGCTTCCCCCCCCATCTACACAAGTGACTCTTGTTACTGAACCTAAAGGGTTTTTGTTCAACTACTTGGGACTCTGTTTAAAGGAGCCAGTTAAATTACAGATCCATCAGTTTGCTGAATGTTTTGCTATTTGTCACAGTGTTTTGTGCCTGTGGTTGAGGTACAGCAAGGAGTGGTCTGTCAAAAGTCATTCCCCTACTTTTCTTCTGCCTGTTCACATAGGTATCTATTGATTGAACAAGGGTTTTACTGTATTTAACCATATTGTGTTTCTTTGCATTTCTTTCTAACAAATATCCTTTGCCAGCATTATTGCATTTACCACTAGTGATTTGCTACCTAAGATATCCACATAACGTACAAGTTTATGTTTGTTCACTTTGATATGCGTTTCTTGCTACAGTAAACAAAGTTAACCACTTCAATACTGGGCATTTTCACCCCCTTCCTGCCCAGGCCAATTTTCAGTTTTCAGCGCTGTCTCACTTTGAATGACAATTGCGCGGTCATACAAAACTGTACCCAAATTAAATTTTTATATTTTCCCCCCCACAAATAGAGCTTTCTTTTGGTGGTATTTGATCACCTCTGCGGTTTTTATTTTTTGCGCTATAAACGAAGAGTGACAAAAAAACACAATGTTTTTAACTTTTTGCTATAATAAATATCCCAATTTAAAAAAAAAAAAAACAATTTTTGTTCCTCAGTTTAGGCCGATATGTATTCTTCTACATATTTTTGGTTAAAAAAATAAAAAAAAAATCGCAATAAGCGTATATTGATTGGTTTGCACAAAAGTTATAGTGTCTACAATATTGGGGACAGTTTTATGGCATTTTTATTATTTTTTTTAATTTTTTTACTAGTAATGGCGGCAATCTGCGATTTTTATCGTGACTGTGACATTGCGGCGGACATATCGGACACTTTTGACACCATTTTGGGACCATTCAAATTTATACAGCGATCAGTGCTATAAAAATGCATTGATTACTGTATAAATGTCACTGGCAGTGAAGGAGTTAACACTAGGGGGCGATCAAGGGATTAAGTGTGTGTCCTAGGGAATGATTCTAACTGCAGGGGGAGGGGACTCACAAGGGGAGGAGACCGATCGGTGTTCCTCTGTACTGGGAACACATGCTCGGTCTCCTCTCACCTGACAGGACGTGGATCTGTGTGTTTACACACACAGATCCACGTCCCTGCTCTGTTATCGGGCCATCGGGGGTGCCTGGCGGGCATCGTGGCCACCGGGCACGCGCATTGGCTCCCGAGTGACGCGGCCCCCAGACGCCCGGGAAGCCTAGGACATCATATGACGCCCCCACATGATGGGAGATCCCTCCTGCGGACGTCATATGACTATGGGCGGTATTGAAGTGGTTAGACTGTGTTATCAGAACCATGAAAGTCTTTCATTATTTATGTCAACAGGTAATAATGACTGAACCCAGGATATCAGAGGTGACTTGCAGAGTCGGGGCAACCAGTGGGGTACAGATTCTACCAGCGACCCTCACGAGGGTAGCGCTACACACCTAAAAATTGACACTATTCACTATTGTTTTATTCTGCAATTCATTTTCTTGCAGCACTTTTGTAAATATGCCCACTGCATGGTCTAATGTTAAGACCACTAGAGGGAGCAATAGCAGCAATGTCTATAATATATATTAATGAAAACATGGCAAAAATGATTCCAAAAATGACTTTTAACAATTATCGCTACAACTGAAATACAATGGGCTAGGTATACAACCTAATAATGGACTACAGACCTTCCACAAACCTCGGCGATCAACGTACTGCTTGCACCACCAAGTGGCGGGCCAGGAACAGCGCATTTTCTGGTTCAAACCTGACAGTTTTTTAGTGATCAAAGGGGATGCATTGGAAGTCTGAAGAGAGCCATTAATTATCCCCTACTTGAACGTGACCTTTGCAGACGCAGACAAATTAATGACGTTATAAATCTTATGAGTAAGGAGCATTTCATTCTAAAAACACCAAAAAAAAAAGACAACGTTTAGGGAAGGTGTGGTCGGTTCCCGTCTGTTTCAACTTAAACTGGATTGTCATAGATTTATTCTGAGCCCGGCTGTTGCCAAGACGACGCCTAGCGCTTGATGTGACATCTGACGGATAGACATGACCCTAGAAAGTAACGTAATACTTCCTGCAGCCACCATTGGGCTTAGGCATTGCGTCTGCAGACCGTTGAATGCATATTTTATATATACATTCATTGTAGAACGGAGGGTCGTTTTGTGTTATTTGGAGGAGGGTTGCCAGGCGACGCAAGATGCTCCGTTGAAGTTTTGGCCGCTGGTCTTCCAAAGTTTTTCTCCGACATTTCCTTTACATTAGGTTGCTGGGGTTAGATGAGGACACACACTCCCTGTCTCGGCTTGTTATCCAATTGCCGCAGGGTTTTTTTTTTTTTTTTCAGAAGACGCATTGTTATCCAATCAGACATTCAAAATGTTTTTGCATAAACATACAAAGTATGTTTTTGTGTGTGAAACGAGGGCCAACGTCTTGTTTGTGGCCCTGTATATGAGCAAATCTACAGTCAGATGTTAAGCTAAGTATATGTTTACAGTAATGCTGGGACTATTAAAGAAAGAGTAAGGCCCCTTTCACACTGGGGCGGTTTGCAGGCGGTATTGCGCTAAAAATACCGCCTGCAAACCGCCCCTAAACAGCCTCCGCTGTTTGTTCAGTGTGAAAGCCCGAGGGCTTTCACACTGAAGCGGTGCGCAGGCAGGGCGGTGAAAAAAGTCCTGCAAACCGCTTTTTTGGAGCGGGGAAGGAGCGGTGTATTCACCGCTCCTTCACCGCTCCTGCCCATTGAAATCAATGGGACAGCGCGGCTATACCGCGGCAATACCGCGGCTATAGCCGCGCTGTACGAGGGATTTTAATACTTTTTCGGCCGCCAGCGGAGGTTAAAACCGCACCGCTAGCGGCCGAATACCACTGCAAGAACGACGGTACAGCAGCGCTAAAAATAGCGCTGTTGTACCGCTGACGCCCCCACCGCCCCAGTGTGAAAGGGGCCTAGGGCCTGGTTTACACTTGTGGTTGGAGGTAAAGGTAAAAACAGGCAATTGAGCTGTATTTTTTCTTCCCCCAACCACTCCCCCACCCCTAGCCTGCAAAATGTGACCCATTCAAGTGAAATTAATGTGATTCAAGTGAGGGCTTTTACGAGTTCAAATGCCGCGTACGCACGGGCGGACTTTTCGACCGGACTGGTCCGACGGACTTTTGACGGACTTCTGATAGACTTTTGAACAAACGGACTTGCCTACACGCAATCACACCAAAGTCCGACGGATTCGTACGTGATGATGTACGACCGGACTAAAATAAGGAACTTGATAGCCAGTAGCTAATAGCTGCCCTAGTGTTGGTTTTCGTCCGTCTGACTAGCATACAGACGAGTGGATTTTACGACCGGACTCGAGTCCGTCGGAAAGATTTGAAGCATGTTTCAAATCTAAAGTCCGTCAGATTTTCGACTGGAAAAGTCCGCTGAAGGACCAGTCCGATAGAAAAGTCCGCTCATGTGTACACTGCAAAAGAAGCCACAAGGAGGTGATTTGATGCCTCCTCACCGTCTGTCCAATGTCCTCTGAAAAAAGGGATCCACTAGGATTGCTTTTCAGAGGGAAACGCAAGTGTAAACAAGCCCTAGGAGAGGCAAAGTTGTGTTTGTAAGAGAGATTAGAGAACAGGATTTGTTGTTCCATGTTGAGCACAGGATAGCGAAGTTTGGGATCAATTTGCATACCTCCCAACTTTCTGAGATGGGAATGAGGGACACCCATAAGCAAAAGTATGCATTAATAGGATACGCCCCCCCTGCCACTCCCCCTTACAAGGAGAATTAATACGCAAAAAAATGATTGGTTAAACCCACAAGTGCTTTTTTTTTTACCACTACTATTCCTTTATATTGGCTTTTAAAATTTACAAATGCAGCAATTTAGAAATGGGAATGAAAGGTTTAACACTGTAAAACACTTTTTGATAGACAAATACTGTAGTGCATTTTTAATACAGGTATATAGATCAGACCAAAATGAGGGACAAATGAGGAGGAAAGAGGGACAGAGGGACATTGTTCCAAACCAGGGACAGTCCCTCGAAGTCAGGGACAGTTGGGAGGTATGCAATTGTAACAATGCAGCATGGTCATTACTGTGTTTTTTTTAAACGTAATTAGAAACAGTGTGCCTTGTTGGAGATCGGTGATCAGTGTTGAGAAACGGTGCTTAAGAAGTTTCTTATCAGGCATTTTGTGCCAGGAAAGGAGTGTGGAGGATATTACAGGGGCAGTATGTGCAGGAAAAGAGTGGGGTGAGTATGACAGTGAGCACTATGTTCAGAAGAGTGCAGAGGGCATAACAGGGGGCAGTATGTGCAGGAAAGGAGTGGGGTGAGTATGACAGTGAGCACTATGTTCAGGAGAAGAGTGCAGAGGGCATAACAGGGGGCAGTATGTGCAGGAAAGGAGTTGGGTGAGTAGCACAGTGGGCACTATGTTCAGGAGAAGAGTGCAGAGGGCATAACAGGGGGCAGTATGTGCAGGAAAGGAGTTGGGTGAGTAGCACAGTGGGCACTATGTTCAGGAGAAGAGTGCAGAGGGCATTACAGGGGGCAGTATGTGCAGGAAAGGAGTTGGGTGGGTATGACAGTGGGCACCATGTTCAGGAGAAAAGTGCAGAGAGTATTACAGGGGGAAGTATGTGCAGGAAAAGAGGGAAGGGGGTATGAGGGGGGCAGTATGTACAGGAGAGGAGTCCAGACATTATGACAGTGGGCAGTATGTACAAGAGAAGAGCGCAGAAGGTATGACAGGGGGCAAGTTGTGCAGGGGAGGAGTATGGAGGGTGTAACGGAAGCAGTATGTGCAGGAGAATAGAGCGCAGGATATGACAGGGGTGGCATATGTGGGGGAGGAGTGTGGAAGGTATGACGGGGGTAGTATGTGCAGTAAAAGAGTGGGGTGAGTATGACAGTGAGCACTATGTTCAGGAGAAGAGTGCAGAGGGCATAACAGGGGGCAGTATGTGCAGGAAAGGAGTGGGGTGAGTATGACAGTGAGCACTATGTTCAGGAGAAGAGTGCAGAGGGCATAACAGGGGGCAGTATGTGCAGGAAAGGAGTTGGGTGAGTAGCACAGTGGGCACTATGTTCAGGAGAAGAGTGCAGAGGGCATAACAGGGGGCAGTATGTGCAGGAAAGGAGTTGGGTGAGTAGCAAAGTGGGCACTATGTTCAGGAGAAGAGTGCAGAGGGCATTACAGGGGGCAGTATGTGCAGGAAAGGAGTTGGGTGGGTATGACAGTGGGCACCATGTTCAGGAGAAAAGTGCAGAGAGTATTACAGGGGGCAGTATGTGCAGGAAAAGAGGGAAGGGGGTATGAGGGGGGCAGTATGTACAGGAGAGGAGTCCAGACATTATGACAGTGGGCAGTATGTACAAGAGAAGAGCGCAGAAGGTATGACAGGGGGCAAGTTGTGCAGGGGAGGAGTATGGAGGGTGTAACGGAAGCAGTATGTGCAGGAGAATAGAGCGCAGGATATGACAGGGGTGGCATATGTGGGGGAGGAGTGTGGAAGGTATGACGGGGGTAGTATGTGCAGTAAAAGAGTGGGGTGAGTATGACAGTGAGCACTATGTTCAAGAGAAGAGTGCAGAGGATATTACAGGGGGCAGTATGTGCAGCAAAGGATTTTTTATGGTTACAAATATATGTGTGTAGGGGGTATGTGGTACCCCTGGGGGTATGTGGTATTCTTTTGGGGGCTATAAGAAATTACTCCTCCCAAACAGGATATGGAGCTAAACCTGTAGATAAATAAGAGAACCAGAATTTTCGATAACTGGAAGAGTATAATAAAGTTGCCTTCACCAAGGACAGAGCCTCTGTAAACAGAGGGGATTTCCTTCCTGGAAAATTAACTAGTAATTTAATCAAAGTAATTGGGAACAGAGGAACTACTGAAACCAGCATATAACATTAACCATAAGTATACCTACTGTATATCCAATGTACAAACAGGTATTATCAGCACAGGGCATGATAGGAGTTCTGGTAGGATTGTGCACATACACCTGAGTATACAGCATATACAGTAGTTATTAATGTATACGTTTCAGTGTGTAATGACATGGAACAGGTCGCTTTTCAGAGGAACTCTGCATTTTATTACTGCACACAGTGTAAAACTCAACTCAGTTAGTCAGGGAACTGCCTTAATGTTTGACTTTCACATGACCGCATTCCCCGCCTGGTCCTGGGCATTGGTGAACGCGCTCCACGTGAAAGATACAACCACGTGCAGGGCAAGTAGGCCACATATATATATATATATATATATATATATATATATATATATATATATTATATATACACACTCACCGCCCACTTTATTAGGTACACTTTGCTAGTACCGGGTTGGACCCCCTTTTTGCCTTCAGAACTATCTTAATTATTTGTGGAATAGATTCAACAAGGTGTTGGAAACATTCCTTAGAGATTTTGGTCCATATTGACATGATAGCCTCACACAGTTGCTGCAGATTTGTCGGCTGTACATTCATGATGCAAATCTCCCGTTCCACCACATCCCAAAGGTGCTCTATTGGATGAGATGTGGTGAGTGTGGAGGCCATTGGAGTACAGGGACCTCATTGTCCAGTGGTGAGATGATTGGAGCTTTGTGACATGGTGCATTATCCTGCTGGAAGGAGCAATCAGAAGATGGGGACACTGTAGTCATAAAGGGATGGACATGGTCATCAACAATACTCAGGTAGGCCGTGGTGTTTAAGCAATGATCAATTGGTACTAAGGGGCCTAAAGTGTGCCAAGAAAATATCCCTCCCACCATTACACCTCCAGCCTGAACCATTACGAGGCAGGATGGATCCAGGCTTTAAAGTTGTTTACGCTAAACTCTGACCCTCCATCTGAATGTCGCATTTGAAATTTAGACTCATCAGACCAGGCAACGTTTTTCCAATATTCTATTGTGCGATTTTGGTGAGCCTGTGCCAATTGTAGTCTCAGTTTCTTGTTCTTAGCTGACAGAAGTGGCACTCGGTGTGGTCTTTTGCTGCTGTAGCCCTTTTGCTTCAAGGTTCGATGTGTTGTGCGTTCAGAGATGGCATTCTGCATACTTTGGATGTAACGAGCGCTTATTTGAGTTACTGTTGCCTTTCTATTATCTCAAACCAGTCTGCCCATTCTCCTCTGACATCAACAATGCATTTTCCTCCACACAACTGCCACTCACTGAATATTTTCTCTTTTTCGGACCATTCTCTGTAACCCCGAGAGATGGTTGTGTGTGATAATCCCAGTAGATCAGCAGTTTGTGAAATACTCAGACCAGCCCGTCTGGCACCAACAACCACGTTCAAAGTCACTTAAATCCTCTTTCTTACCCATTCTGATGCTTGGTTTGAACTTCAGCAAGTCGTTTTCACCACGTCTAGATGCCTAATTGCTGCCATGTGATTGGCTAATTAGCAATTTGTGTTACCAAGCATATGAACAGGTGTACCTAATAAAGTGGCCGGTGATTGTATATACAGTATCTCACAAAAGAGAGTACACCCCTCAAATTTTTGTAAATATATTATTATATCTTTTCATGTGACAACACTGAAGAAATGACACTTTGCTACAATGTAAAGTAGTGAGTGCACAGCTTGTATAACAGTGTAAATTTGCTGTCCCCTCAAAATAACTCAACACACAGCCATTAATGTCTAAACGGCTGGAAACAAAAGTGAGTACACCCCTAAGTAAAAATGTCCAAATTGGGCCCAAAGTGTCAATATTTTGTGTGGCCACCAACCAGGGGCGTTGATAGGTCTGCAAAAGATCTGGGGCTAGAGAACATAGCAGCGGTCACCAACCTTTTTGCAGGCCGGGGGGGGGGGCTATGCCAGTGGTAAGCAATTTTTCCCGGGCAAAGGCTGGTGTTGGCGTTTCAATCATCATGGCACCATGGTTGATATGGTGTCAGGGTGATCGAAGCGCATTGTTTCTATTGTTACATTCTAATACCGTTTCCCCCCAAAATAAGACCTAGCGTGATTGTCGGTTATGGCTGCAATATAGGCCCTACCCTCCAAATAAGCCCTACCCTGTTTTCCCCGAAAATAAGCCCTACACTGAAAATAAGACCTACAAAGACTTTAACTAGGGCTTATTTGGGGGGTAGCCATCACCGACAATCACGCTAGGTCTTATTTTCTGAGAAACAGGGTATATAATGAAGTGGTTCAACTCTCCATAATTCAGAATCAGTGGGAGCCCTGGGTGTGTCACTTGCCATATCTCCTGCCACCAGATGCAGCATGTCACTTGCCACCGTCGCCTGTCACAAGATGCAGCTTTTTAACTTGCCACCGTCACCTGCAACTAGATGTGGATTGTCACTTGCCATGTCGCCTGCCACCAGATGTGGATTGTCACGTCACCTGCCACCATTTGCAGATTGTCACTTGCCACGTCACTTGCCACCATTTGCAGATTGTCACTTGCCACTTCACTTGCCACCATTTACAGATTTTCACTTACCACGTCACCTGTCACCATTTGCAGACTGTCACGTCACCTGCCACCATTAGCTGATTGTCACTTGCCACATCACTAGATGTGGGTTGTCACTTGCCAACTGATGTGAATTGTCACTTGCCATGCCAGCCAGTGTCACCAAATGTGCATTTTCGCTGCATTGGTGGCAGGCTGACAGCACTGGTCTATTTATTGAGTGCAGGAGAGCGGAGAAGCGGGGCGGGCAGTGAAAGATGATGTAATCTCTCTGCTCCCCACCACACCTCTGACATTGAAGAGGCCCGCGCTGTGAGGGCAGAAGAGCGGTGACATTACTGATGTGCACTGATGAGACTGCATTAATAGGCTGCACTGATGAAGTGGCACTAATGGGCAATGATGAGAAGGCATTGATGAGGCTGCACTGAGAGGCAGCACTGATGGGCACTGGTAGGTGGCACTGATGAGGAGGCACTGAAACATAGAGATGTTTGAAGATAACTGGGATGTTTAGCTGTCCCGGAGAGACATTGTGAAAATAGACCTGATCAAGATCCAAGTGCTAGTGTGTTTGTAAAAAGGGGCAGTGCAGTGGCAGCTGGTGCTCCATCGGTTGGGGGGGGCAACATACGGACCTGACCACGGATGCCCCCCGTCACTCCAGCCCGCCACTGCGTACCATACACACCGCCCCTGGTGGCCGGCTCTCTTACCTTGTGCTGGCCCGCCGGCAGCGGCTTCCCTCCTCGGTGACCCAACCTCCTTGTCTCCCCTCTCCGGATGGGTACAACGTGCGCAGCACAAAGGCATTCCGGCTCCTTACTGAGCTCCAGCTGGAGGGAGATTATAGCCTATAGAGTGCTCCTCCGTGGCGTGAGTCGGGCTTCCCCTGCGTGACGTCTCCTCCCTCCTCCTCGATGGCCAATCGGAACACTTCTCCTTTCGGTCAATCGGTGACGGGTCTCAAGACCCGCTTGCTGTTTCGCTGGGAGAAGGATCAATGCGGCAATAGCGAATATTCATTCGTTATTGTCACACAATGCCCACTTTTTTTTAAGCCTATTAGAGCCTCTGACTTTAATCACGTGCTTAAGAAAAAAACACCACCTCCATTGAAATCCAAGGTCTGGCGCTCTGCATGTAGATTAGGGGGCGAGACGCATGGATGGGGGGGCGGCGCCCGTGCGCCCCTAATTGACGGGCCACCACTGGTGCAGCGTGGTGCGGCAACAAAGTTATATTATAGAAAAGGTTCAAACACATCTTATTCAGGCCTAGCAGGTAGGCATACCCATCCAGAGCCATTCAGAAACAGTGACAGCGGTCCGAAGACTTGAAGATGCCAACAGCATCTGCAACGAAAGAGAAGAATGCGGTCTTGCCAGTCCACACCCAAAGGTGAGGCTTCTTGAAGAGAGGTAGATGTAGACCTTGCGCTGTCCCTGCTCCACTGGAACCTTTCCCTACCTCTAAGCACTGTCAGACAAGGATCCTGCCCCTACTCTAGCCATTCACATAACGCACACCAAACCCAGGAGCCAGAGTTATAAATAGACTCTGCCTGACTCAAAATAGCCACTAGGGTCACATAGGGGACAAGCATCCACTTGGACAGTTATCTCTCTGTGACCGCAGGAAGTCATAGAGGAACTAAGTTCCTTACAACTTCCTCTCACTTCTGCATTGCCGCTTTGATCGAGCACCACCTGCAGTAGGGAGTACAGACCACACCTGCAGTAGGGAGTACAGACCACACCTGCCTACATGCTGTTTTGAAGGGTGAGTGCCAGCAGTAGCTTTTTACTGAGATAGCTCTTACAGGGTCTCAATTCTGGCCATTTCTATTAACCATTGACATAAAGAATGTTCAGAGAAGCCTAGCCTAGTCAACAGTGTCCTCCTGATACTATTCAGTGTGCCTTGAGCATTCCATACCACCCTCACCCATCTCCCATCCCAAGTTCTACAAGCAATAGACTACAAAAAGACAACCCCTAGACCAGTCTTTCTCCACCACTCAACCATTTCAATACAGAGGAATCCTTGATATAATTTTTCGGTCTCAAGGAACCCCTACTAGAAATGACTACATCTACATCTCATGGTATACAGTATTGGTGTGATGGTCAGTGTGAAGAGTGTTCCTTACACTTGTGGTCAGTGGGAAGCATTACCCCCTTAAAGATAGCTAAAAAAGATTAATAGTGTCAGTGGGAACTTGAGAAACCCTGCCCAGAATGTTTATTGGAGCCAGAGTGAATGGACTGGTGCCTGTGTGACTGGGGCCTTTGCACTGTCTTGGAAAGAACCAGGTAAAATCAGCAGCTTATGTGGGGTTAGTGCTATATGAATATACCCCAATCTGGCAGCCTTTGCGGCTTTGAGGCAGACAGTAAAAAAATAGCTTAATACCTCCTCCAACCGCAAGTGTAAACTGGGCCTTATTGATGTTTTTGGAAAATATATTAAGCATAGCTCTCTGAAGCCAGTACAGTGAAACATACGTAGAAGCGCGGACTCGTCACTTCCAGGTCCTCTATGTGACATCCTTTTTGGTATAGGTAACAAATAATTCTGCGCTGCCCAAAAAAAAAAAGGGGATAAGCAACTAACACGGCCAATAGGATATAAGCATATAACAGTAAGACAAGAAAATTGTGTAGCGCTAAAAGTCCAATATGAAAACAATGTAGTCCAATCGATGATGAAAGATATCCAAGAAAAACATAAAAGAAAGTCCTTGTATATAAGACTCAAGAGAGTAAATATAGTCTATATAAATTCAGTGACTTCGTGTGAGGAACATATCAAATGTGTGACATCTGGAGTGAACACAGAAGAAACACACCACCACCAACAATAGGGAGGCTTACCAGATCACGTAGACCCAAGAGGACATACGCCCAACTGGGTCAAATCAGGCTTGGGTGGTGGGTGATGGTAGATGTTCCGGAGTGGTGGTGAGGATGGGGATCCAAGAGTAAGCCCAGTATTAGTAGGTCCCAGATCACCTGTGATCTTCCTTACTCAGGAAGATCATTCAGCGCTTATTGGGATTATCTGAGAGGCAAACGTTGTTCATTTTTCAAGGAACCCCTAATAACCTCTGGAGGAACCCTAGTTGAGAAACCCTGCCCAGAATGTTTATTGGAGCCAGAGTGAATGGACTGGTGCCTGTGTGACTGGGACCTTTGCACTGTCTTGGAAAGAACCAGGTAAAATCAGCAGCTTATATGGGGTTAGCGCTATATGAATATACCCCAATCTGGCAGCCTTTGCGGCTTTGAGGTAGACAGTAAAAAAATAGCTCAAGTGCCTATTTTTACCTCCTCCAACCGCAAGTATAAACTGGGCCTTGTTGATGTTTTTGAAAATGGGTAAAATATATTAAGCATAGCTCTCTGAAGCCAGTACAGTGAAACATACGTAGAAGCGCGGACTCGTCACTTCCAGGTCCTCTATGTGACATCCTTTTTGGTATATCCAGAACGAGGCGTTATTCGCACGCCACCGCGATTCCGATATATCCACCCGCACATGCTGTAGACACCTCAAGCTGGGCATAGCAGAGTCACATGTGAGTGCAAAATCTTTTGTTACCTTTTTTTAAAAAAAAAACATTAAAACTTACTACACCATAAGAGTTCTTTTTGTCTGTCCTTGGTGGAGTCTGTTCCCTTATCCTCAGCAGCCATCTGGAGGGGGTTACATAGTGGAGAGATGTCTACCTAGGATTCCTCCTGTCCATTCAATTCAAGCACATTTTGACCTACTGTAAAAAGTGGTCAGACACCTTTGGTGAGTTGCCATCTACCTCATGAGCACTCGCGGTGAAGCTTTTATTTGAAAAACATCAAACCAGAGGATTTCATTTATTTATTTATGGTGTTGGGATTGTCACTTTGGACTACATTTATTTGCTTTTGTAAACACATTTTTCACCTTTAGTTTGTACGTTTTTAGCAAGAACACCTTTACATTTTATATCTCTATAGCTCTGTGACCGTTATCTCATTTCCACACTACAGGAATCACAGACTACCCTGAGAACAGAACATCTGATCATCCAACATTAGAAAAGTGGGGAGCAACACAGGAAGATGTTCCGTCCAGGCCTTGCAGCTGGAGCAGGTGGTCTCTGACCACTAAGGAAGGGTAGGTCCCTCCGGACGTCACGGCTGGCCGGGCCAATTCTATCAGCTGTCCCTGAGATCCCTCTTAGTACTCTCAGTGAAAATGGAAGCTGTGGATGGAAGTCCCTCCGGGGAGTTTTTTTAAGATTTTCACACAGACGTCCACCAAACTATTTTATCAACGTAGGAGGTCCGCTGATCAAAGATGACCGAGACGTACTTATTAAAAAGGGATGTACCTCATATTGTGACCTTTATAACACTCAACATCCTCCTCCACCCAAAACAATGCGTCCTTGCTGGTTATTAAATTGTCACCGTTTATTATTTCATTTAGTGATTTATGGATTTGTTCCAGATTACAGATGTCTAGCTGGCTACTATAGGAGAGCATATTTTTCAGCAGAAACATATGACATGTGATATGATGATATTAATACAATCACTGTATAATCAATTATAGATTACCAAAACAATGTAATATGAGCACCCAAGCTCTACAATCAATCTGTTTTCAATCAGGTTAGTCCTCATATTAAAGTTACCATATACTGTACAATCTGATTGTGGAATCTTCTTTAGATCTACCATCAACTATATAGTGCAAGGGCCTTCCTGATTGGATAAGGATTGAATGGGTTGTTTAGGTGTGTCCTCCTATTAGATAGTTTTGGTAAATCTAAAGGAGATTGTACAACCAGTATATGACCACCTTAGTAGCTATAAGTCCTTGTTTACACTTGTGGTTGTGGGCAGTAAAAACAAGCTGTTGAGCTGCATTTTTACCCCCATGACTACTCCCCCACAACCCCTTCCTGAATCCTAACAAGCATACACATACAGTACATGCAGCCTCACGGAAGTGGGTCTTTATAAGTGGGATGAGCTTCCAGCACAAACACTGAGCTGTCATGAAAAGTTCCAGGTCCCATATGAATGATCAGGAACTGGGCAGGTCAGTGCTCGATCACCTGATCACTGTGATTGTCTTTGATTGGCTTTTTACAGTGATCAGTCACTGTCCTATCCGCCCCTGTGTTTTCTCCTCTTGAATGGAGAAAAAGATACATTGTATACATACAGCAGGAGTAGAGAACCTTTGAGAGGTGGAGATCTATCTAAACAACATGGAAGAGGGCAATGGACAATATCTCAGAAGGGCAGTGGATGGTGTATGGACAGTGTCAGTAGGGCAGAGGATGGTGTCAGTAAGGCAGAGGATGGTGTCAGTAAGGCAGTGGACGGTGTCAGTAGGGCAGTAGATGCGTCAGTAAGGCAGTGGACGGTGTGTGGACAGTGTCGCAGTAAGGCAGTGGATAGTGTCAGTAGGGCAGTGGATGTGTCAGTAGGGCAGTGAATGGTGTGTGGACAGTGTCTCAGTAAGGCAGTGAATGATGTCAGTAGAGCACTGGACGGTGTCAGTAGGGCAGTGGATGGTCAGGAGGGCAGTGGACCACGTGTTGACTGTGTCAGTAGAGCAGTGGACAGTGTCACTACGGCAGTGGACAGTGTCACTACGGCAGTGGACAGTGTCAGTAAAGCAGTAGACAATGAGTGTCAGTAGAGCAGTGGACAGTGTCATCAGGACAGTGGACAGTGTCAGTAGGGCAGTGGACGGTGTCGGTAGGACAGTGGACAGTGTCAGGAGACCAGTGAATGGTGTCAGTAGACCAGTGGATGGTGTCAGTAGGGCAGTGGATGGTGTCAGTAGAGCAGTGGACAGTGTCAGTATGGCAGTGGACAGTGTCACTACGGCAGTGGACAGTGTCAGTAAAGCAGTTGACGGTGTCAGTAGGGCAGTGGACAGCGTCAGTAGGACAGTGGACGGTGTCAGTAGGACAGTGGACAGTGTCAGTAGAGCAGTGGACAGTGTCACTAAGGCAGTGGACAATGTCAGTAGAGCAGTGGAAAATGTTAGTAGAGCAGTGGACAGTGTCAGTAGAGCAGTGGACTGTGTTAGTAGAGCAATGGAGAGTATCAGTGGGACAGCGTCAGTAGGACAGTGGACGGTGTCAGTAGGACAGTGGACAGTGTCAGTAGAGCAGTGGACAGTGTCACTAAGGCAGTGGACAATGTCAGTAGAGCAGTGGAAAATGTTAGTAGAGCAGTGGACGGTGTCAATAGAGCAGTGGACAGTGTCAGTACGGCAGTGGACAGTGTCAGTAAAGCAGTGGATGGTGTCAGTAGGACAGTGGATAATGTCAGTAGAGCAGTGGACGCTGTCAGTAGGGCAGTGGACGATGTCAGTAGAACAGTGGACGGTGTCAGTAGAGTAGTGGACAGTGTCAGTAGAGCAATGGACAGTGTCACTACAGCAGTGGACAGTGTCACTACAGCAGTGGACAGTGTCACTACAGCAGTGGAAAGTGTCAGTTAAAGCAGTGGACGGTGTCAGTAGAGCAGTGGACAGTGTCAGTAGAGCAGTGGACGGTGTCAGTAGAGCAGTGGACGGTGTCAGTAGAGCAGTGGACGGTGTCAGTAGAGCAATGGACAGTGTCAGTAGAGCAGTGGACGGTGTCAGTAGAGCAGTGGACAGTGTCAGTAGAGCAATGGACAGTATCACTACTGCAGTGGGCACTGTCACTACAGCAGTGGACGGTGTCAGTAGAGCAGTGGACAGTGTCACTACAGCAGTGGACAGTGTCATTAAAGCAGTGGACGGTGTCAGTAGAGCAGTGGACGGTGTCAGTAGAGCAGTGGACGGTGTCAGTAGAGCAGTGGACGGTGTCAGTACAGCAGTGGACAGTGTCAGTAGAGCAATGGACAGTATCACTACTGCAGTGGGCACTGTCACTACAGCAGTGGACGGTGTCAGTAGAGCAGTGGGCGGTGTCAGTAGAGCAGTGGACAGTGTCACTACAGCAGTGGACAGTGTCATTAAAGCAGTGGACGCTGTCAGTAGAGCAGTGGACGGTGTCAGTAGAGCAGTGGACAGTGTCAGTAGGGTAGTGGACGGTGTCAGTAGAACAGTGGATGGTGTCAGTTGAGCAGTGGACGGTGTTAGTAGGGCAGTGGATGGTGTCAGTAGGGCAGTGGACAGTGCCAGTAGGGCAGTGGACGGTGTCAGTAGAGCAGTGGATGGTGTCAGTAGAGCAGTGGACAGTATAAGTAGGGCAGTGGACGGTGTGTAAGCAGTAGGGCAATGGATGGTCTCAGCATGGCAGAAATTTGTGTGTACACTGGTCACAGCAGGGCAGAAACTTCCCATACATGTAGAATGGTGAAGCACCGGCTACACTCTGCTATTTGCTCTTCTGCATTCTTATCTCCCTCTCAGTACACCTCTGCCCCGTAACTCATCATCTGCTAACCTCTGTCCCCCAAACCCCTACTCTGCTAACTTCTGCACTCCAACCCCTCCTTTCCATTCAACTCTACACCTCAGATACCTCCTTTGCTCACCTCTGCAGCTCAAACACCTCCTCTGTACCTCAAAGTCTATGATAATAGCAATTTTTTTTTTTTTTAAGTATAATTCTTTATTTAAAAGATTTTTTCATTTATAACAAAACAACTACGCAATAACAGAAAAAGGAAATAGACCTGTTAGAAAATGGAAAATAAATCAAAAGCAACCTCGCTAAACAAATATAACAGATAGACCAGCAGCGACACATATTAAATTTATAAACTAAAGATTAAGATAAAGATTAATACATTAATCTTAATACAATTAATTATTAATACATTATGAATTAATATACCACCCTAATGAAAATTCATTATCAAATCGAATAGAGTCCTATAGCCTCAACGTATACCTGGAATGTAAAATTTGCATCAACTATTAATCTATAGTACATTTTATATCGCTGCTTAATATCTTCCTTTATTATACCTTGGCTTATCTACTTTAGGGTAAAATAAACTTTTCACCAGACCTTAGCGTTTGGGGGTCTGGAGACAAAATCTACTAAAAAGAATACTACTAATCAAACAAACAAAACAAAACAAAAACGAAAACAAAAGCAAAACAAAACAAAAAAAAAGGTGAGCTATCTAGCTCAGACTCAAACCTTCATGACTTCCGACACCCTGCCCCCCCCCCCCAACTTAACCCATCGATCCCAGCCTGCCATTATAGATCTTCATGCCTAACCTAGACGAGGAAGCAATCAACATACTGGGGTGTACAAGCAAAGGTCATCCATGGCCACCAGGTATCCCTACATTCCTCCTCTCTACCATAGAGAAACGCTGTCATATATTCCATTGTCCTAATTTCATCTATTCTAGAGAACCAATGTTTCAAAGAAGGTGTAATAGCAGACTTCCACAAGTCTGGAATACATGTCCGGGCAGCATTCAGCATATGAGCTAACAGCAACTTTTTATAATGATGAAGAGGCAGCTCGTTTAGGTGCAGAAGGTATCCCAGAGGATCCGAACCAAGGTCAACTAATGTCAATTGTTTAATCATGTTCCCCACTTCCTTCCAGAATGATGTAATTAAAGGGCACAACCAAAAATGTGTAGTAATGTCCCTGTCTCTTTATTGCAGCACCAGCATAGCTTAGAAGTTTGCGGATAAAGTTTATTAAGTAAGACCGGGACCCTGTACCACCTGACCAATAACTTATATCCCTGTTCTTGAAAGCGGCTTGCTATGGAAGATTTATGAGCCAGTGAAATGATCCTGTTAATTTGCGGTCTTGTAAAAAGAGTCTGTAGATCCGCCTCCCAGAGACATATATACGAAGGGATATGGCTTTCTGGAGGTTCAATAATCTGTTTATACAGAAGTGATAGCATATGTGGTACATGTTTCCCCTCTGTGCATTGGCGCTCAAAGGATGTCATTGGCCTAGCATATATTACTGCTTCCGGTATAGACCTTAAATAATGTGACAATTGAAAGGCAGACCAAGAGCTTGGGGGGGCTGTGAAAGGGTAGAAAGATCTTGCATAGATATCCAGCCCTGCATCTAGTTATACCTAGTCCTATCAGCCCCTGGAGCTGTTTATTGTCATACCTGGGCGTAAAGTCTGGATTCTGAATAATGGGGATGGGTAGGGAGAGAGGCCTTGTGATGAAAGTATGTGGGTAAGAACTGCAATAGTAGCCCCAATTGTGGGGTGCCTCTTCAATCCCCAGTAGTATTTATGAGCGAACCCAAGGCAGTGCAGACAAAGCGATCAATGAGGCTTGTTGTTCCACTTGCACCCAAAGTTTGGTCTACGGGGTGGTGCACCATGACCCCACTCTAGACAGATGTAGAGCTCGATAATATGAGGTCAAGTCAGGCAGACCGATACCCCACCAAGATTTAGGCAAGACTAACAAGTAGCGAAGTCTGGCAACTTTGTTGCTCCAGAGGAGTTTAATTAACAGTGTCCGACACGAGAGAAAAAGCTTGTGGTAATTTAATGGGTATTGCTTGCATTAAGTATAAAATCTGTGGGAGCAATGTCATCTTAAATGCATTACACCTCCCAAACCACGTAAGAGTAAGGGTCTGCCATATTTGAAAGTGTGATCACATTTTCGATAATAATGGGCAAAAGTTTACCTCATATAATTAGGCCGCGTCCGGTGTCAATTTAACCGCTAGGTATTTCAAAAAGGACTGAACCCATCTGAACCGATAAAGCCTTGTAGTTAAGCAACACACTCCGTAGGGAGGATAATACTCATCGCTTCACGTTTGGCATCATTTATAGAGAAATTAGAAAGATCCCCATATTAAGCCAAACATTGAAGTAGACGTGGTAGTGAAACCTCCGGTTTGGTAAGAAAAAATAACCAGTTTTATGCTCCGTGTTTAAGACCTGAAGTCCACTGATTAAGGGGTCTGATATTACTTTGCTATGGGCCGATAGTTCCCACATTGAGCGTGATCTTTATCCTGCTTGGGAATCACAATAATGTGGGCCCTCAAAGCATCCTCTGTTAGCTTGCAATTAGCTGAAATAGAATTGTAGGCACGTAAAAAGTAAGGAGAAAGGACATCCTGAAAAGTTTTATAGTAAGTAAGATTTAACCCATCTGGGCCAGGGGCCTTCCCTGGTTTAGAGGATTCTATCGCCGAGGCTAGTTCTTTATTTGTTATAGGGGCTTCCAGACCCGCAATTACCTCTAACGGAAGTGAGGGCATACCCGATGATGTCAAAAAAGAAGATATCATTTCTGCCCGGATAGAGCATTGCTTGGGTTGAGAGTTATGAAGATTATAAAGCCTCCAATAAAATTTTTGAAATTCCTGAGCTATAGCCGCTGGGTCTGACAACTTAGTGCCAGACTCAGCCGTAATTTGAGTAGTATGCAGTTTCATTTGGAACCCTTTCAGTGCCCTAGCTAGAATAACACCTGGTTTATTTTTACACTCATAGATTGACTGTTTATATCGGCGCAATTTCTCCCTCACTTCTGTATTTGCAATTTGATTACCGTATATACTCGAGTATAAGTCAAATTTTTCAGCACATTTTTTTGTGCTGAAAGTGCCCCCCTCGACTTATACTCGAGTCAAGCACTTTTCTGCAGCAAAAAATTTCATTTTCCGAACCGAATTTGAAAATGTTATTCTCTGCTGCAGAAAAGTGCTTGACATTTTCTGAACCAACTTTGGGGCCCCATATCTCAGGGCCACTTGGTGCTAGGAACCCCAAATTTGGTGTACAAACCCAGTGGAACTGGTCCCATAACATATCCAAAGCTGGGTTCCTAGCACCAAGTGGCCCTGAGATACGGGGCCCCAAATCCGGTTCAGAAAATGTAATTCTGAACTGATTTTTGGGGCCCTGTATCTTCGGGCCACTTGGTGCTGGAAATGTTATGGTGCTAGTTCCACTGGGTTTGCACACCAAATTTGGGGTTCTTAGCACTAAGTGGCCCCGAGATACGGAGCCCCAAATTAGGTCAACTGTGTCAATCTGCAGCAATGTCATTTCGGGACCCTTTGGGTTCAGAGACCCCAAATTTTGGCTGCAGCTAGGGGGCATCTAGGAACCCTTAACTACCGAGTTTGAAGTTCAGGGGACCTATGGCTGCAAATGGGCACAGTGATGCTATAAATGGGCATTGTTGACCCTCTTTTCCACTTACAGTAGCTGTGCATTTCTCACCCTCGTCTTATACTCGGGTCAATAAGTTTTTCCCATTTTTTTTGTGGTAAATTAGGGCCTCGACTTATACTCGGAACGACTTATACTCGGGTATATATGGTATACTGCTGGCGTGGGGAGAGTAATTCTTTCTGTGTCTGCAAGGCGAGTGTTTTTTTATGGATAGCCTCAAGTTTACTAATCCTCGAAAATAACGTTGCAATTTCCGACCTCCTCAGTTTTTTTATCTTAGCTCCGTGTTTAAGGTAAATTCCTCTTATAAAACATTTATGCACCTCCCTCAATACTGTCGAAGACATATTGGGTTGGTCACTCTGACTAAAATATTCTTCTAAAAGCTGAAGAACCCCAGTCATGGTGATAGGGTCCTTTAACAATGTATAATTAAGCCTCCAAGACAGGGTCCTTGTGGCCACTATGTTTAGGCAAACAAAATTGGATCAATCGTAGTGGCTCGACCTCTGTCCAGATCTTTTTGTGGAAGGAAAAAGCAATTAATTCTTGAGTATGATGAATGGACTGAAGAAAAAAGTATAATCTCTGCTATTAGGGTGTTGTAGGCGCCATACATCTACCAGTTGAAGAAGTTTTAATTCTGTCTTTTGTCGCTTTAAGTAAGAGAATGATAAATAGGATACACCCCTTGAAACATCTAAGAGTGGGTCATATGCAAAGTTGAAATCCCCTCCTAAAATCAATACACCATCACTATGCTCTAAGATCAGGGGAACCAATAACCTTAAAAAGAGCAACTGGTTTGAATTTGGAAAATACACATTAACCAAGGTTACCCGGGTAGCACCGATTACGCCCTTAACAATCAAGAATCTACCTTGCTCATTGGTAATATATGTGCATAGCGACCATGGAACAGACCTTGCTATGAGAATACTAACTCCCTTAACTTTAGAGATCGGCGATGGGCTCGGATATACCACTGGATAAGCTATGTTACTCAATTTGGGGATTTTCCTGGCACAAAAATGTGTTTCCTGGAGGAAAACAATCTGACTCCGCACTTTTGTCAAATCTCTGAGTAATCTAGACCTTTTTTCTGGGACATTGAGGCCTTTCACATTAGGGGAGGTCAACCGTACCACAGTGGTCGATTGTGAACCAGGGGAAATATATGCCATGGTTCCCCCTTAAAGAAATTGGGATGGGGATGGGGAAGTTGTGGGGGTGGGGGAGGCAGAAGAGATACAGCAAAAAATAAGAGAAGAAAAAACATCACACAACTCTCCCAACCTAGCCCAATGGGACTGGGAGAAACCTATTTAGGGGTGTGCCTATGGCCTGCTGTGCTGCCGATACCACTATGGGTGACCAATATTATAGTGCTTCCTCCTCCAATGGCTATAATGATATATAATTTCCTCCTGGTGTGTTAATAGAAACTGGGGGGTCTAACAAATTTCAAAAATCCGTCAATAAAGTGCCCGAGCAAACATGTCCCACAGAGATATACAATATAATACAGTACAAGCAAAAAAAACCCCAAAAAAACATGAAGAAACACAAACATAAGAAAACACAAACCGGAAGGTAAAAAACAACAAAAAAAATCACCCCAGCACACTCAAGTGGGATCCAACTAGGGATGAGCTTCGAGTTCGAGTCGAACTCATGTTCTACTCGAACATTGGCTGTTCGCAAGTTCGCCGAACAGCGAACAATTTGGGGTGTTCGCGGCAAATTCGAATGCCGCGGAACACCCTTTAAAAGTCTATGGGAGAAATCAAAAGTGCTAATTTTAAAGGCTTATATGCAAGTTATTGTCATAAAAAGTGTTTGGGGACCCGGGTCCTGCCCCAGGGGACATGGATCAATGCAAAAAAAAGTTTTAAAAACGGCCGTTTTTTCAGGAGCAGTGATTTTATTAATGCTTAAAGTCAAACAATAAAAGTGTAATATCCCTTTAAATTTCGTACCTGGGGGGTGTCTATAGTATGCCTGTAAAGGGGCGCATGTTTCCCGTGTTTAGAACAGTCTGACAGCAAAATGACATTTGGAAGGAAAAAACTCATTTAAAACTTACCGCGGCTATTGCATTGCCGACAATACACATAGAAGTTCATTGATAAAAACGGCATGGGAATTCCCCACAGGGGAACCCCGAACCAAAATAAAAAAAAAAAAAATGATGTGGGGGTCCCCCTAAATTCCATACAAGGCCCTTCAGGTCTGGTATGGATATTAAGGGGAACCCCAGCCAAAATTTAAAAAAAAAATTGACGTGGGGTTCCCCCTAAATTCCATATCAGACCCTTCAGGTCTGGTATGGATTTTAAGGGGAACCCCGCGCCAAAAAAAAAAAAAAAAAAAGGCGTGGGGTCCCCCTAAAAATCCATACCAGACCCTTATCCGAGCACGCAACCTGGCAGGCCGCAGGAAAAGAGGGGGGGACGAGAGTGCGGCCCCCCCCCTCCTGAACCGTACCAGGCCACATGCCCTCAACATTGGGAGGGTGCTTTGGGGTAGCCCCCCAAAACACCTTGTCCCCATGTTGATGAGGACAAGGGCCTCATCCTCACAACCGTGGCCGGTGGTTGTGAGGGTCTGCGGGCGGGGGGCTTATCGGAATCTGGAAGCCCCCTTTAACAAGGGGACCCCCAGATCCCGGCCCCCCCCCTGTGTGAAATGGTAAGGGGGTACTTACCCCTACCATTTCACTAAAAAACTGTCAAAAATGTTAAAAATGACAAGAGACAGTTTTTGACAATTCCTTTATTTAAATGCTTCTTCTTTCTTCTTTCTTCCTTCATCTTCTTCTGGTTCTTCTGGCTCTTCTGGTTCTTCCTCCGGCGTTCTCGTCCAGCATCTTCTCCGCGGCGTCTTCTATCTTCTTCTCCTCGGGCCGCTCCGCACCCATGGCATGAGGGGGGAGGCTCCCGCTCTTCTCTTCATCTTTTTCTCTTCTTCATCTTCTTCTTCATCTTCTTCTTCTTCTTCTTCTTCCTTCTTCTCTTCTTCCTGTCTTCTCCGGGCCGCTCCGCAGCCATGCTGGCATGGTGGGAGGCTCCCGCTGTGTGACGGCGTCTCTTCGTCTGACGGTTCTTAAATAACGGGGGGCGGGGCCATCCGGTGACCCCGCCCCCCTCTGACGCACGGTGACTTGAGGGACTTCCCTGTGACGTTACGGGGAATGCCACAGGAAAGTCCCGTCATGTCACCGTGCGTCAGAGGGGGGCGGGGTCACCGGGTGGCCCCGCCCCCCGTTATTTAAGAACCGTCAGACGAAGAGACGCCGTCACACAGCGGGAGCCTCCCTCCATGCCAGCATGGATTGCGGAGCGGCCCGGAGAAGACAGGAAGAAGAGAAGAAGAGAAGAAGGAAGAAGAAGAAGAAGAAAAAGAAGAAGAAGAAGATGAAGAAGAAGATGAAGAAGAGAAGAAGATGAAGAGAAGAGCGGGAGCCTCCCCCCTCATGCCATGGGTGCGGAGCGGCCCGAGGAGAAGAAGATAGAAGACGCCGCGGAGAAGATGCTGGACGAGAACGCCGGAGGAAGAACCAGAAGAGCCAGAAGAACCAGAAGAAGAAGAAGATGAAGGAAGAAAGAAGAAAGAAGAAGCATTTAAATAAAGGAATTGTCAAAAACTGTCTCTTGTCATTTTTAACATTTTTGACAGTTTTTTAGTGAAATGGTAGGGGTAAGTACCCCCTTACCATTTCACACAGGGGGGGGGCCGGGATCTGGGGGTCCCCTTGTTAAAGGGGGCTTCCAGATTCCGATAAGCCCCCCGCCCGCAGACCCTCACAACCACCGGCCACGGTTGTGAGGATGAGGCCCTTGTCCTCATCAACATGGGGACAAGGTGTTTTGGGGGGCTACCCCAAAGCACCCTCCCAATGTTGAGGGCATGTGGCCTGGTACGGTTCAGGAGGGGGGGGGGGCCGCACTCTCGTCCCCCCCTCTTTTCCTGCGGCCTGCCAGGTTGCGTGCTCGGATAAGGGTCTGGTATGGATTGTTAGGGGGACCCCACGCCGTTTTTTTTTTTTTTTTGGCGCGGGGTTCCCCTTAAAATCCATACCAGACCTGAAGGGTCTGGTATGGAATTTAGGGGGAACCCCACGTCAATTTTTTTTTTTAATTTTGGCTAGGGTTCCCCTTAATATCCATACCAGACCTGAAGGGCCTTGTATGGAATTTAGGGGGACCCCTGTGGGGAATTCCCATGCCGTTTTTATCAATGAACTTCTATGTGTATTGTCGGCAATGCAATAGCCGCGGTAGTTTTAAATGTGTTTTTTCCTTCAAAATGTCACTTTGCTGTCAGACTGTTCTAAACACGGGAAACATGCGCCCCTTTACAGGCATACTATAGACACCCCCCAGGTATGAAATTTAAAGGGATATTACACTTTTATTGTTTGACTTTAAGCATTATTAAAATCACTGCTCCTGAAAAAACGGCCGTTTTTAAAACTTTTTTTTGCATTGATTCATGTCCCCTGGGGGAGGACCCGGGTCCCCAAACACTTTTTATGACAATAACTTTCATATTAGCCTTTAAAATTAGCACTTTTGATTATTCATGTTCGTGTCCCATAGACTTTAACGGCGTTCGCGTGTTCGAACGAATTTTTTTCCTGTTCGCATGTTCTGGTGCGAACCGAACAGGGGGGTGTTCGGCTCATCCCTAGATCCAACCAATTAGGAACTTGTATTGGTTCACACCCCAAAAAAAGCAATAGATCCTGAAGCTGGTCCTGAGTGTGAAGTAAGAAAGACGGGTTGTCTTTTTTGACCCTCGAATGGAATGGGTGCCCCCAAGAATATGTGGCCATGGATGCTTTGACCTGGTCTAAGTGTGGACGCAAGCATCCTCTCATCCATCGTGTATTCCTTGATATACCCGAGATGATCAATATCCGTACTCCTGCATGTTCAGTCTGGTCCAGCTGCCACACTCAGCGCATAATCTCATCCTTTATGTTGAAGAAATGTATGCGACAAAGAACTTCTCGTGGACCTAACCCCTGATGGCTCCTATACCAAGTAACTTGGTGTACTCTGTCTATTATAAGTTCTGCTAGCGGGGGTTTACCCAAGATGTTATTACAGATAGACTGTATCGTGGGTCTCAATTCTGTATCTTCAACATTTTCAGGAATACCTCTAACGCGGATATTGTTCCTCTGGCTATGGTTTTCCAAATCATCTACCTGTAGAAGAATTGAAGTAAACTTTTGCTGTGCTACGGAGTTTGATAGCACCAATTCATCCAACGTTTTCACGTTTTCTACTGTGGATTCTAGGTTAGAGACCCTAGTCTCCACAATATCCAGCTGCTCCCGAACCTCTGATATCTCCTTCCGTAAGGCCCCTTCTAAACGTTGTGCCACAGCTTTCAAGTCTCCTCTGTTTGGTAGTAATGCTAGATCTTGTTTAGTAGGGAGTGAAAGCAATATTGCCCTCAGCTCTGGGTTATCTTTCCATGAATAACTAGTTCTTGATTGAGCTAAATTTAAAGTAACCGCTGTTCCTTTTTCCGGTTGTAGATTGGCTGTACTCCCGATCTCCTCTAAACATATTGAGGCGCGTAGTTGAGAATCAGTAGCTATATATTCAGGTGCAGCCGATACTGCTGTCGGAGCAACAACTGTATTATGAGGAACAACTATGTTATGTGGAGGCACAGGCTCCCCAGGGTTACCAGCTGTATCTGGGTCCCTGGCTTTATTCCCCATATGAATTTGTGGGTCTGCTGAGCACATACTTGAGCTGCCAGCTGGGTTTGCTCTGTCTCTCTTCTCCGTTAGTTCCACAAAAGGGGCATTATAGCCAATAGAAGGAGTTGATAGCATAGGTAGTAAGCTCTCTGACCCGCCCATACTAACAGAATTATCAGCCAGAGCTATGATAGGGATAGGAGTATTGCCACTATCACCACTGTTGGTTGCTGTTTCCAAGACATCCCTGAGCCCCAGGTTACCCTCCCCCACCGTGCCCTGAGGGTCCCCTCTTGGACTAGCAACTGTTACTCCCCTGTTATCAAGAGGGTTTCTGAGAGTGTTCTCATTATCATGATGGTTCTCCATGTCAATAATGTCAACAGAGGGGCCTGCCGATTTAGCGTTCCGGGTATTTCGAGCTATTGCTGAAGAAGGAGTGGCTTTTGTTTTTGCAGTGATGGAAGTGGAGGTGGAGGTGGAATTAGAGGTGGAGGTAGATGCGGACGGGACGGAGAACATATAATAATGAAGGCTATTTGGTCTAGACAGTTTATGCTGTTTAGGCTGCTTAGCTGTTGCTCTTGTGATTTGTTCCGCACGCTTTCTACCCCTAGTCATGTCCTTACGGTTTCCTTAGTGACTCAGAGACCGGCCAAGGGATTTTTCCAGAAAAAAATAATTTAACATTAATCCTGTGTAACCAATAGTAGTGGGCCCAGACCTGGACTAGACTGGACTGGACTAGTCTGGGCTAGACTGGACTAAGCTAAAACTGAATCGAACTGACTTGACATTGGAAAAACTCAAGTGTATAACTTGTGTATATATAAGTACCGTATATAAAAGTACCCAAGTATTGTTTTTTTTTTTTTTGCTAATACATATTATGACACATATTGTGCATTTTTGGAACTGTTTCAGGTTTTACTGACAGTACTTTTTTTTTTTTTTTTGCTACAGCCATTGCCATTACCATTGCCATTACCATTGCCACAGTTACAGCCACAGTTATTAGTAAAAAAATAAAAAAATAAAAAAGTAATATGAATCAAATTAAGAGTTTGTGTATTTATGTCAATTTATGTCTATATATAACTATATACAAGTACCTAAGTATTGTTTTTTTTATTTTTGCATTATATACTTGTATACTTGTATGCTTGCACACCTATACACATATACAGAAAAACAGCAGAAAGGCAGCAGCTAATGGTGAATATCTTGTTACTAACTGTGGCTGTAACTGTGGCAATGGCAATGGCTGTAGCAAAAAAAAATAGCACAATATGTGTCATAATATGTATTAGCATAACCATCTCCCTCCAGGTATAAAATCAACCGAAGGCCGGAGGTCGTAGAACCAAAATGACAAAATAAGAGTTTTTTCCTATTTTTTTCCCAGCATTTCTGAAAAGAATTGTTGGTCGATCAAATATTCATCTGGTTCTTCTCCTCCCTCCGTGACCATATATACGCTCTAGCATGGGAAATACCACTGGAAGTACCTGGAAGACAGTCAAACAGTACTTTAACGGTAATTTAGTAATTTATAAATTACAGGCAATAGCAATTTTTTTAATTGTTACCATCCACATATACCAGAACATTTGCAGTTTATATAATCAGAAACTGCTCTTGTCATAAAATAACTGTCATGAAAAAAAAAAAAAAAGAATACTAACACAAATAAAAAAAAAACTGAGCTTTGTAACGGAAAACTGGATGTTATTGTTATACCATATTGTTGGTTGCTTGAGAGTTGAGACCAAAGATCTTCGCTCCCCTTTCTATTAACCACTTCAATACCAGGCACTTAGACACCTTGCTGCCCAGGCCAATTTTCAGCTTTCATCGCTGTTGCAATTTGAATGACAATTGCGCGGTCATACAACACTGTACCCATGTGGATGGCCATGGGGTACATACCTGGCCATCCACATGTTGCCCCTTCCCTGGTGGTCCTAGTGGCGATCCCTGGTGGTCCAGTGTGGTGATCTGAGGGGGGGCTGCGCTGATTAACAATCAGCACAGACCCCCCCTGTCAGGAGAACCGCCGATCGGCTCTCCTCTACTCGCGTCTGTCAGACGCGAGTGAGGAAAAGCCGATCAACGGCTCTTCCTATTGACATCGTGATCAGCCGTGATTGGACACGGCTGATCACGTGGTAAAGAGCCTCCGCCGGAGGCTCTTTACCAAGATCGGTGTAGCGGTGTGTCAGGCTGACACACTGCTCCACCGATCGCCGCGATGCGCACCCCCGCGGGCGCGCGGCGGCATGTTATCCTGCTGGACGTCATATATGACACCCAGTCAGGATAACTGAACCACTTAATAATAAATAATAATTTTTTAATAATAAAAAAAAAAACTCTTAATTTTAGGAGTGTTTTATAAAAGAGATAATATATAGACACATAACATTAAACTAAATACCATCCAAACAGACGGTGCAAACAGACACTCTCAGCTTAGACAACTGCAGCCAGCAACCCTGCTGGGAGGCCAGAGTCCAGTCTGAATAATGTGTCCGGGTTTCAGGCAGTTTGAAACCCGGACACATGATTCCAAAGGTAAAGGTTGCTAAGTTGTCACTGCCTTGCTGTCTGATTGGTGATGGTAGTTTGAGATTCTCCCGTAATTTCCATAATTAGGTTTATTTTAGAATTTCTCTGCTGTGCTTTACTGAAGTTTTCTCTTTTTTTTTCTAAATCATATAATGCTGATTGCAAAAAGATTCAAGTAAAATTATTCATTTAAATTTTATCCATTTAAAAAATAATGTTTTTCGGTCCATGAATGTTTGTAGAATATACAAAGTGGTCCTCATACTAAAAAATGTGGAAACCCCTGACCAGCAGTGACCCTCCCACTGTTAGTGAAATTTGACCACACCCACTATTTGATATGATTTGGAGGGTGTGTGTGTAGGTGGGGGAAGGGGGGGGTTTTGGGGGATCGTGATTGAGTTCCTGCACCTATTTTATGAGAAAAAAAAGCCCTGCCTAAAACTGTCAAAAAATTGTCACCTGGGCCTGCACTTAAAAGATATGTTGGGTTGGTGGCCTTTAGTGGAGAAAATTCACTATTCAGAGTGGGACTGACAGTCAGTGATACACTAGGATGACTAGATTTTCAAAATGAAATCTGGGGACACCCTACTGGCTCTTTATAGTGATGGAGATGTAAACTCACATCACCCTCTGGATTCTTGGGTTGCTTTGCAATAGGCCCCCCAGCTAAGCCTAGCTAGGACCTCTGTGTCTTCAGGCTTGCTTCCTTCCCTCACCTTCTGCCCTCAAAAGGGATCTCCTCTGGCAGGCTGGACACAGGAACACTGCCCTACACCCACATACTGCACGCTGCCCTTGTTGCACAGGTCTCAGACTATTTATGGACTCTTCCCTGCCTTCTGGGCACACCTCCCCAGGGATTGGCTGAAGTGCCATAAATATTCAGGATGACAGTCTCTGCCTTACCTCCTACTAAGTTCTAGAAGACAGGGGGAAGTAGCAGTGCAGCAACTTATGAAACCCTGAGCAGCCCCAATTATTCGACCACCTGCTCCTCTGATTGCAGAGGAGCTAAAACTAAATTTGGCTTAGCAGCCTACTGTAACTAGGAGGGTGCTACAATTCTTTAGACCACAGATGCCTGTCCCTACTATAAAAAGGCTAGTTGGTTGTGTTAACTCTGCAGGCCAAATGTTCCAAGTCCATTTAAAAAGGTACTCCCATTTAAAATAATACAGCAAATGCTTATATCTTTAACATAATTCTGCATTGGGGCCTAAGCGAAGACTTTGCACCATGCCTTTTCTATATAATATAAGCCCTTTGCCTAGACTATTACTCTGACATAGGGTTCACTTTGTATGAACACAGTAGCCTTCATATGCAAAGCTTTAACACAGGGATAAGAATCTTTATTTTCAGCCCTGAGAACAATTTTCACATCTCATTGGACTTCAAAGCTGGTGTGTTCCCCCCGGTTCACTATCTGAATGATCATTGCGCTCATGAAACATGACTTTACCATAGACTAATATAAACTCATTAGATCACAGAACGTACGGCGCAGGAGACGAGGATACACATTTCGGTATTTATCTGTTCGGGTGACACAGCTGTGCAGAACTCGTAATAGAGAAAAGACGAGCGCGCTATTAGGAGATATTTCTTTTCCGTGACTCATTATTTATACTCCCAGCCAGAGGCATAACTAGAAAGTTCAGGGCCCCGGTGCAAGAAATCCCCCCCCCCCCCCCCGGAGGAGCATGATTCTGATGTTTAGGTGGGGTTGGAAGTGGTGGTACTTGAGGGGGGCAGCAGCGGTGGTACTTGAGGGGGGGTGGCTGCAGTGGTACTTGAGGGGGGGTGGCAGTGGTGGTATTTAAGGGGGGTGGCAGTGATGGTATTTGAGGGGGGGGCTGCAGTGGTACTTGAGGGGGGGTGGCATCAGTGGCAGTGGTGGTGCCATCCTCTCCCACCACCACCTCTGCCTCTTACTGATCCCATCGACCACCACCGATCTCATCCCTATCCCCCCCATCACCTCTGTTAATGAAATCTGTGGTGGTGGGGGGGGAAGGATCAGTAAGAGGCAGAAGTGGTGGAAGTTGGGATCGATTGCACTGCAAAACGTCACTTTACTTACCGTCAAACAAACGATTCCCCCTCAGAATTCCGTCACCGTGCCTCTTCCAGGAATGCCTTGCCTCATGGGTAGTCGGGACAGGGACTCCACGCAGTCGCAGAGGGGAGAGCTCCTACCCCGCCATCACTCAATTGGTGTCAACAGGTCTGCTGACTTTATTTTTCAGTGTCCGCCCCGCCTCCCTACATTCTCTCTGTCTCTGGATAGGCGGGGGCGGGGCGGTCCACAGTCTCAGCGCTGCCTTCTCTCTCTCCCCTCAGTGGGTGAAAGCCCCCCTTCCCGCGACAAAACGAACCGACACATGCCACCCTCACCACAGCAGCCAAAATGGACACAGAACAGTCAGACGGGCCCCTCACACGGTCGGGCGGCGGGCCCTCCTGAAGCGGCGGAACTACAGGGCCCAGTCGCAAGTGCGACTGCTGCGACCCTGATAATTCCGCCACTGACAGTGCTCCTCCCAGTGATCACATCCCTCTATATATATTTTGGTGAGGTACTTCAATCCTGGGAAAGCAGCAGCTGATAGATATTAGGAAATCACTCCCATTGGGATCCAGCGGCTAAGGCTCGGTTCACACGCATGATTCCTGTGCGAGTTCCCGCATCGCATTTCACTTTCAGGCAGTTCACACTGCCCTCTGCGAACTGCTGCGGGTGTCAATAGAAAGGTAATGACACCCCCAGATCAGTTCGCAGTGCGAACTGTCAAATGGTACAGGAATTGGATCACATGGGTGTGAACACCTATGCGATCCGATTCCAGTGCGGACCAAAAAAAGGGTCCTGCACCATTTTGATGTGAATGCAATGCCATTTCAGCCATACAGTTTGTATGGCTGAATTCGCATCACACAGACATCGCATGTGATCTGCACAGCAATGCGGTGTGAATCACATGCGATGTCTGTGCTCACACCAGTGTGAACCCAGCCTAGGTGCACAACACAGACAGACAAACAGCTATTACTTCAGATAAACAAAAGGTATGCAATCTGTTCTCAACAAAAGTGAAGTTAAAGTGGAAATTATGCTGGACAACTCATCCCGAAATTCATACAAAGGTAAGCACAGCACACTTAAAGTGAAAGTCCATGCAAAAACTAATAACACTACATCTATAGCCACCAACATTCTAACACTAACCTTTTCTAGCCCTGAAAAGAAAAAATCAGTATACATACCTTTTCTACAGGCGATCCGACCCGATCTCCAGCGGCGGAAGCTCTGATCCCACGCCGAGCTGTCAGCCACGGCTTCTCTGTGGAGGCAGGTGCAGAGGACACGTCCGTCAAAGGAAACCCCATAGTAACTCTATGGGTGACGTGACTTCCCATTCATTTCACAGCCGTTGTCAGACGTGTACTCAGCAGAGCTTACGCCGATGGAGATCCGGTTGTATCGCCTGCAGAAAAGGTATGTATACTGATATTTCTTTTCAGGACTAGAGTGCTAAAATGTTGGTGGCTATAGATGCAGTCATTTTAGTTTTTGCATGGACTTCCACTTTAAGTGTGCTGTGCTTACCTTTGTTTGAATTTCGGGATGAGTTGTCCAGAATGTCCACAAATGACGATTCAAGTTTGTTGTATTTTTACCAGCAAGTGTTACTCCACATGATTTGCAAAGGGTCTTGTCCTTAGCAGCAAATGTAAAATACATCTATAGATCTTCTTTTCTCTTTCTACTTGTCACAGAAGCCGACATTTATGTATAGTGTGTGCAGCAGTGGGGATACATACACATAAGTGACTCACTCTAATGCCGCGTACACACGATCGCACATTGATCGGACATTCCGACAACAAAATCCATGGATTTTTTCCGACGGATGTTGGCTCAAACTTGTCTTACATACACACGGTCACACAAATTCCGAACGTCAAGAACGCGGTGACACGTACGACGAGCTGAGAAAAATGAAGTTCAATAACCAGTGTGGCTCTTCTGCTTGATTCCGAGCATGCGTGGAACATTGTGCGTCGGAATTGTGTACACACGATCGGAATTTCTGACAACGGATTTTGTTTTTGGAAAATTTGAGATCCAGATCTCAAATTTTGTGTGACGGAAATTCCGATGGAAAATGTCGAACGGAGCCTGCACATGGTCGGAATTTCTGACAAAAAGCACCATTGAACATTTTCTATGGGAAAATCCGACCATGTGTACGGGGCATTAGTCCGACTCGCCTCAGTGAGGTCTGGACATGGACGGTGAGGAGGAAGCCTGCAATGCATAGTGTTCTGGACAGTCTGAGGACAGTGAGAGGCCTGTAATGCACAGTGCTCTGGACAGTCTGAGGACAGTGGGGAGGCCTGTAATGCACAGTGCTCTGGACAGTCTGAGGACAGTGGGGAGGCCTGTAATGCACAGTGCTCTGGACAGTCTGAGGACAGTGGGGAGGCCTGTAATGCACATTGCTCTGGACAGTCTGAGGACAGTGGGGAGGCCTGTAATGCACAGTGCTCTGGACGGTGGTCTGAGGAGGCCTGTAATGCACAGTGCTCTGGACGGTGGTTTGAGGAGGCCTGTAATGCTGCACAGTGCTCTGGACGCTGGTCTGAGGAGGCCTGTAATGCTGCACAGTGCTCTGGACGCTGGTCTGAGGAGGCCTGTCATTGTTATGTACACACTCACAGTGCTCTCTGCTCTGGTCGTCATCGGGAGTGGGACTCTCATTGGGAGGCCTGTTGCACAGTTCTGCTCTTAACAGTCACCTGAGGACTCGGAGGCCTGTAATGCTGGTTGCACAGCCTGCTAACTGCTGCTAAGCGAAGCACGCTACAGACTCGCGTCACTTGTTTCCTGGGAGCGGAAGCAGGCAGAGCGTGGAAACCGGAGTAAATGTCCCAGCCTCACAACTTCGTTATGTTTCCGTTCACCAATGAAAACGTAATTGATTTTTGTCATAGTTTTCGTCAGTGGACAAAAAGGTGGTGTATTTTTCATTTCCTCACTGTAAAAAAGCCGCTGACGAAAATGTTTTCGTTGACGAAATTAACACTGGTTGCCGACCCCAACATACAGGATACATTATATAATACCTTGTATACATATGGGAGATATTATATAATACATGGTATACATACAGGAGTGTTTGGAGCCTGCATTTTTTTACTACATTCTTTTACTACATAAAGAGTGCAGGGTTGTGGGGGTGCGCTACGAACTGAGTGCAGGGTTGCTCTACATACTCAGTGCAGGGTTGCGCTACGTACTGAGTGCAGGGTTGCGCTAAGTATTGAGTGCAAGGTTGCACTACGTACTAAGTGCAGGGTTGCGGGGTACGCTACGTACAGAGTGCAGGGTTGCACTTCGCACTGAGTGCAGGGTTGTGGGGTGCGCTATATACAGAGTGCAGGGTTGCACTACGTACTGGGTGCAGGCACTCCGGTTTCCTCCCACACTCCAAAGACATGCTGGTAGGGTCATTGGCTCCTGTGTAAATTGGCCCCTAGTATGTGTATGTATGAATGTGAATCTAAGGAACCTTAGATTGTAAGCTCTTTGAGGCCAGGGACTGATGTGAATGTATAATGTACAGTATATATGTAAAGCACTGTGGAAATTGTCTGTGCCATATAAGTACTTATAATAAATAGGACAGACTAAGGAATGGAAAAAAGATGTTAGACAGGGGAGAGATATTTTCAGGATGGTAAAAGTGCATGTAGAGTTCTATGGAATCTGAACAGATACTTTAATAAATATGAAGTTGTATCCTTCAAAAGTGAATACAACTTTGCTAAGAGTGATTCTAGTTTGTAAGCTCTAACGAGCAGGGCCTTCTGATCCCTCCTGTATTTATTTGTATTGTAAGTGTACTGTCTGCCTTCATGTTGTAAAGCACTGCGCAAACTGTAAATCCTGTATAATAATAATAATAATAATAATAATAAATGATCAATTTCAACAAACGACTGATTATAGCTCAGAATCACAATTTCTAACTAGCAGTACTACTCTCTGACACTAGAGAGCAGGAGAGAACTGCTGGAGACTGTTATACAGATGGGGATGTTCAAACTTTTCAGTACCAGGGGCCACATCGAACGAATGAAATTTAAATGAATGCATACATTTTACATGCAAGTTTTGGTTTTTCTGTAATCATTATGATATGATTTAGAACAGAAGAAAACAAACTTCAGTAAAACAAAGCAAAGATATTCTAAATAAACTTGAGCCCCCTCTTGCATCAGAGTCCCCATCTGAGCCCCCTTACATTAAAGTCCCTATTAATGCCCCCCCTTGTCCCCCCTTCCCATCAAAGTCCTGCCCCCTTACATGAGAGTCCCCATCAGAATCCTCCTTTACAACAGCGTCCCCATCAGAAGCCCCTCATTATAGCCCCTCCTTACATCGAAGTCCCTATCAATGTCCTCCTTACATAGTGTCCCCATCAAATCCCCCTGCCTCTTACATCAGGGTCCCCATCAGAGCCCCCCTTACATAAGAATCCCCATCAGAGTCCACTCTTACATCAGGGTCCCCATTAGAGACCCGCTTACATCATGGTCCCCATTTCACCTGGTGATATTGCCAGTGACTCATTTGCTGTCCAAGGTGGCAATGCTCGCTCACCGTACTGTATACGTGAAGGAGCAGCATTGTTATGCCGTGTACACACGGTCGGACTTTTCGACCTGACTGGTCCGACGGACCGAGTCCGTCGGACAATCCGATCGTGTGAGGGCTTCGTCGGACCTTCAGCGGACTTTTCCAGTCGAAAATTTGACGGACTTTAGATTTGGAACATGCTTCAAATCTTTACGTCGTAACTCCGCCGGACCCAGAAATCCGCTCGTCTGTATGCTAGTCCAACGGACAAAATCCCACGCTAGGGCAGCTATTGGCTACTGGCTATCAACTTCCTTATTTTAGTCCGGTGTACGTCATCACGTACGAATCCATTGGACTTGGGTGTGATCGTGTGTAGGCAAGTCCGTTCGTTAAAAAGTCCGTCAAAAGTCAGTTGAAAGTCCGTCGGAAAGTCCGTCAGACCAGTCCGGTCGAATAAATCCGCCCGTGTGTACGCCCTATTACTGTTGGATACTATCCTGATTTGGACTACAAACACCTCCCCCTCTCTTCATCTCCATTACATATGAAGGAGAGGTTGTGTGGTTCTCAGAAGAGAGCTAGTAAAGGTGATAACATTGATTGAGATACCAGTTTAGTGCACAGGTTACATGCAAGTTACATGAACACTGGATTTCTATCTGGTATTTTCCCAGTGTTTGCAGAAATTGTACTTAGCTATGGAGTGGTAAGCTGCAATGTATTCCATTTTTTTTCTTGGGTGTACATATAGTTTAGGGCTGCAATCACATCTCTTCATTTTGGGAACGTGCGCAGAAAAATGCGTTTCCACATACGGGATGAGCAAAAAATATTTGTTGAGCTTGAGGTGCTGTTAACTCTTAATGGCCAGAAAATGACAATATCAGCCTCTACTCTATGTGTACAGTGCTGCCAATAAGGAGAGAGATTACAGATAGGAGAAGAGAGCATAAGGATGATTTCATGAGCAAACTGCTGCTCACAGTCCCGTCACAGGCTAAGCAGGCATATGTTCTGTGCATCCCTATGCAGTAAGTCCCACTGAGGTCAATTAGGACACAGGGGTTGCACAGACACAGCCTTTCTCCCAATTTGACAAAGGTGCCCCCTATCCATGCGTCCAGCCCCCTAATATACATGCAGGGCGCCGGACGCATGGGTTCCAACCAATAGGGGGTGACATGGAAATTTATAGATAGGCAACTCCTATCTTCATATTGATTAGTGGTTCCAAATTAACAATAACTACTGCAGTAGGGAACAGATACAAAAGATACACTCGGCATCTTTCCAAATAACTGTTCTGCTTGAAGGTTTTTATACACATGATTACGTAGGTATCACATTAATATTACAATTGTACGTTTATGGTAACAAGGGGCGTAACATAGGCAGGCTAATTCTAATCAACTCAAAATAATGCAAACATGTAATGAAAACATTATTAGTGCCGTGTGCACAGTGAGGGCAGTGTGCAATACATACAAAATAGAATACAATTATATACAGAACTTACACATTTCTTTTACAGGAGGGTTTTTTTTTTTTAAGCACGTGATTAGAACCAGAGGCTCTAATAGGCTTTAAAAAAGGGTGGGCTCGGGGCGCAGAGCACTGCACTCCGAGCCCACCCAGTTGTACGACAATAGCAAATGAATCCTCCCACTGAACCTCCTCCCGGCCAATCAGTAAGTGGGTCCTGAGACTGTCACCCAATCGGCTGAAAGGACAGGCGATCCTATTGGATGCCTAGGAGGAGAAGGAGAGAGGAGATGCACGGCAGAAGCCGCTGTGATGCAGAGGAGGAGACCCGATAGAAACCGCCGCCTGTAGGAGCGCTGCCCGCACGCAACCTAAATTGCGTAAGTGCAGGGCTGGATGACCGACCGCAAGACCCCCCCACCCAGAGGTGCAGGTGCATGCGGGTGCAGGTCCCCAAATACAGACAGTGTGCGTTCGGGGACCAGCACTCGCACAGATGTCAAATTGGGAGCAGCAGCTGTGTCCGTGCAGTCGATCCCAAATAGACAAAGGGAAGAAAAACTCACGCGCTAAAGGCCAAGTAATAAAAAGCTGCTAGCACAATACTCAGGTAAGTAGTATCACAGTATAGGGGCAAACAAAAAGTCTCCATAGGGACATTTTAAAATGTTTTACGGGTTACCAGTTTAGAGTTACAGAGGAGGTCTTGTGCTAGAATTAGTTCTCTCGCTCTAACGTTTGCGGCGATACCTCACATGTGTGGTTTGGACCTACGTATGCATTCGCTTCTATGTGTAAACGGGGACGGGGGGGGGGCTTTAACTTTTTTTTTTTATTGTTTATTTACTTTTTTTTTTTTTAACACTTTCCCTTTAAACATTTTTTTGGATCACTTTTATTCCTATTACAAGGAATGTAAACATCCCTTGTAATAGGAATAGGGCATGACAGGTCCTGTTTATGGAGAGATCTGGAGTCTATAAGATCCCACATCTCTCCTCTAGGCCTGAAAGCCTGAGATCAAAAAAACAACAAAAACAATCTCAGCTTTTCCAGTCGAACACACGGCAGTGTTTACAACTGCTGAGGCCATCATAACGTCGCGCCCAGCCTCCGAGAGTAGTAGAGAGTAATAGAAATGGCCGGGGACCATCTGCTCCTCGGTCAGCTCTATGGTAAACTTCCTCCGCCAGCGGTTTCCTTCCCCGGGTCGCACGGGCGAGCCTGTAGAAGCACTGGAGGGCAGCAGGAGTGGGGTGACATCCCTTCCCGCTGCCTGTAAAACGGAAAAACTGCCGCTATGATTGTTTCCCTGGCAGAAAAAAAAGATATCTGAATGATGCCTGTATCTGTACCCATCATTCAGATACTGTATCTCCACTGAAAGCCCAGGACATCACATGACGTTCAGTGGTATAGAAGTATTTTTGTTAATATTTCTTTCCACCCAAATAAACATGGTTTCCAGAACAGCCTGTCAGTCTCCCCGTCATACACATAAATATGGAACCATAAAGATGGAACAAAGAAGCCAACCATAGTGAAGTCCTGTCTTCACATTTCAAACATTTAGTGCAAATATATTGCACTTACAAACATAGGCAGCAATTAAGCATATATGTGGCACTGAACGAAAACCAACTCTGGTTACCAGATTCCAAAATGGTCGTGATCGGGCTGCGCATTCATGGTACCTCGTGCATCCTATTTCCAAGCTCCGCCCCAGCCATTTTGTCATATATGACGTTAACAGGGGCCATGGACGTACAACGCCTACATACATATGTCTCTGCTTACATTAGGGTCCTCATCAGATTCTCCCCCTTACATCAGTGTCCCCATCAGAGTTCCCCATCACATCAGGGTTCCCATCAGAGTTTCCTCGTACATCAGGGTCTCCACTGGAGCCCCCCATTACATCAGAGTCTCCATCAGAGTTCCCCATCACATCAGGGTGCCCTTCAGAGTACCCCCTCAAATCAGTGTCCCCATTGGAGTTCCCCGTAACATCAGGGCCCCCTTCAGAGTCTGCCCTTATGTCAGGGTCCTTATCAGAGTCTCCCTTTATGTCAGGGTCCTCATCAGAGTCACCCCTTATGTCAGGGTCCTCATCAGAGTCACCCCTTACATCAAGGCCCCAATTATAATCCACTCTTATATCAGGTTCCCAATCAAAGTCCCCCCCTTACATCACATCCACCAACAGCATCCCCCCGTTCATCAGGGTTCCCATCAGAGCAGAAGGAATCCTTTGCTGACCTTAATCCTCAATCAGTGCACATTGAGGATATGCCACTGACCCTAGCTGGGGGCCCAATAAAATCTTGTAGTGGGCCAGGTGTGCCCCATAGGCAGTAGTCTGAAGTCCCCTGGCATAGGTGTGCGCACAGGGCATGCCGGGTGTGCCTGTGCACACCCTAATCACCCTGTGTGATAACAATTCTCCCTGCTTCCTGGTGCCCCCTGTCTCTCCCCTGCAGTGCTGCCAGCTTCCCTCCTCTCCCCAAGGCTGCTCTGCTCTTATTTACCAGCCCTTTACTTTTCTGAATGAACACAGTGAGTGATCTGTACTGATCGCTCCTGTGTTCATTCTTAACTGAAGCATAGTCAACTATGCCACTCAGCACAGAGCACTTCCCATTGCTTCACTGTCCAGCTGGGGAAGTTCTGTCCTCAGTCCATTTCTCTGTCTCAAAAGTGAGACCTCAGGGGTCTATTTAGACCCTTAATATTCCACCAAAGCCCCCAAACAGGGCTCTTAAGAAAATTGTAGACAAATAATAAAAAAAAAATTGTAAAAAAAGAAATAAAAAAACAAAATTTAAAAAAATAATTAAAAATTAAAGCGGAGTTCCACCTAAAAGTGGAACTTCCGCTCATTTGTCTTCTCTCCCCCTTCGGTGCCACAATTGGCACCTTTCGGGAGGGGAAGAGGGGACAGGATACCTGTCACGACTTTGACGCGATTTGCGTTTTGCAATTTTTTTAAATTTTTTTGGTTCGGATGAAGTCATCAGAAGGCCCCGCCCCTTGTAACAGCACTAACCCATCATGCGCTGGTCAGTGACGTCACAAGGAGGCGGGGCCTCCATTATCTGATGGCCATGCCCCCATCGTTATCTAAGACATGCTTGACATCGGCGTGGACAGATCAGGGGGACGCAGCATCGAAGGAGGGTCGGCGGCAGAGGAAGAAGAAAACCGGACAAAGAAGACAGGAGAAAGAAGAAGTGCGGAAGAAGAAGCGGGAGAAGGAGAAAGCCAGAGGAAGAAACGGGGAAGAAGAAGATATTTTTAATAAAAGACTTGTCAAAAACTGTCTACTGTATTTTTTAACACTATACTACTTTTTTGCGGTGAATGGGTAGGGGTACAATGTATCCCATACTCATTCATATGGGGGGGAGGCCGGGATCTGGGGGCCCCCTTGTTAAAGGGGGCTTCTAGATTCCGATAGGCCCCCCTGCCCACAGACCCTGATAACCACTGGGTAAGGGTTATTGGGAAGAGGCCCTTGTCCCTATCAACATGGGGGTAAGGTGCTTTGTGGTGGGGGGCGCAGAGCCTCCCTGCTCCAAAGCACCCCCCCCCCATGTTGAGGACATGCGGCCTGGTATGGATCAGGAGAGGGGGCGCTTGCTCCTCCCCTCCCTTTCCTGACCTGCTGGGCTGCATGCTCGGATAAGCATCTGTTATGGATTTTGAGGGGGCCCTCGCCATTTTTTTTTTACATTTTTACCCTCCAAATCCATACTAGACCCAAGGGCCTGGTATGGACCGGGGGGGGGGGGGGGGGGACCCCACACTGTTTTTTTCAGAATTTTTTTTTTTAGCCGGCAATTCTTTTCATTAAAATTCAGAGGGGAAGCCCGCTGACAGCTGATGACTCATCGATTGTTAAGGACGCGGCGGCCATTGATCCATTGATAGGGTCTGCTCATTGTGCTCAAGTGCTACTCATGATGTCTGCCTGTTTCACACTGGTCCAATAGGACGGGGCATATTGGACAGTGGGAGAAAACCTGACAAACGGGAGCATAGGCGTAGTTACAGCCCTGGTCATTGGCAAAAGCAGGTGCCTCAGGGCATGATGGGTGACTGTATATATGCCTAGGGCACATGTGCTTGGGGTCTTCGGGTAGCAAGCGCGGGCCCAGAGGGAGGGGGCTGCTGCCCCTCCTCTGTATAGGCTGCCATGCGGCCTCAGGTGGTCGACCTGAGGGCCTGAATTGGTGAAGATGCAACTCAGATGTCCTGTAGAGCTGACTAGGAGGAGACACACCTAGAGGTATCTGTCCTGGTTACAGTGAGTACAGACCTGACTCTAGGGGCCTGTTCTGTGAGGGCCATCCCTTCAGGCCAGTGAAGTTAGTGGACGGGTGTCAGCTAAAGAGGATACTAGTGAGTGTTCTGAAGAAAAGTGTGCATTGAGTCTGCTGCAAGAGCAAGCAAAGGACTTACCTTCCCACACTGCTATAGTGTGGTCCAGCAGTGCATCTGGATTGATTTAATGGGGTCAAGCCAGAGTTGTCCTCATCTGTGCGTAGTTCAAGTTGGAGTATCCCACTAATCCCTTCTCCTATCCAAGTTCTACCAATAAATAGCAAAAACCCAAATACCCTAGACCAGTCATGGCGAACCTTTGCACCCCATATGTTTTGGAACTACATTTCCCATAATGCTCATGCACTCTGCAGTGTAGTTGAACATCATTGGAAATGTAGTTCCAAAACATCTGGGGTGCCAAGGTTCGCCATCACTGTTGTAGACTGATCATTGGTTAACGAGCAGATGGGAAATGTAGTTCCTGAACAACTGGAGGGCCATGGTTTGGAGGCCCCTGTCCTAGACTGATCATTGGTTAACGAGCGGAAGAGTGTGCGAGTGATAGTGTGAAAATACCTATGTGTCTGGCTGCAGGAAAATCAGAGGGAGGCCCAGGGAAGACTATACTCAGCAACTTAACACTATACTACTTTTTTGTGGTGAATGGGTAGGGGTACAATGTATCCCATACTCATTCATATAGGGGGGAGGCCGGGATCTGTGGGCCCCTTTTAACAAGGGCGAGTGATAGTGTGAAAATACCCATGTGTCTGGCTGCAGGAAAATCAGAGGGAGGCCCAGGGAAGACTTTACTCAGCAACTCCTAAGGGGGCAATGTTACACTAACATGGGGCATTTAAAGGCAGAAAAAAAAACCCACCAGACGCCCCTAGGAGCAGTATTTTTAACGTTCAGTGTCTATGAGGCTTCTTGGGTTATTGCCATATTACATTATTAATGTTCATGTTTTTGGGACTGAAAGCCCCTTTCCTAGAATTACTGAGCCAGACACTTATGTACCATTTTCCATATTCTGTTGCCAGAGTCCCTGGAGAACTGTCACTTCACCCAGATACACTGTCTGGAAGTCCCTGTTATTTAACAGTAACCTTCCTTTCAATTACACACATTACTAACCCTCTAATCCGCTCACCTTTCCTTTCATTCTTCTGCAGAGCGGAGCAATTCTCCCAGATGAAGAGGAATCACTTGTCTGAGCCGACTTATAACAAATGTCAGACAATAATTGCGACAGAGCCTGACACCGCCAAGCCAACAGATGTCGTCCATTTAGCAGACCAGCGATTTAATTCCTCAGTGACAGATCAGTAACATAATGACAGGCTGTACAAACCCTGATCTATAGACATGCCGGTACTCTGCGGGCGAGAGGGTGTTCATCCTGCGGGCCACAGAACTAGAGCTCGCCATACGCCAATTCAGGAAAAAAACATTTTCAGAACGTTCCAATTTCTGATAATAATTAGACATGTGCACTGCCCAAAAATTCGTTTGTTTTCGCTTCATTAGTTTTTTGGGGTTTTTTTCATTTTTCGGGTCATTCATTATGATCGCAATTCGAAAAAAAAACAGAAATTCAAAAGAGTTCGAAAAAAAACGTAAATTAGAAAAACTTCTTAAACTTCTGAAAAAGTCATAAATTCTGAAAAAAATCTGAAATTCGCAAATTCAAAAAAAGTCAGAAATTTGGAAATTCAAAAAAAATTGGAATTTCGATAAAAATCGGAAATTCGAAAACCCAAAAATTCTAATTCTAATTCCAATCAGCAGCCGCATAGCCCATCCTGTCAGCTATGCAGAAGATGGGAGGATGGAGAGAGGATTTATAACCGGAGATTGGGCCGATCCAGGTGAGCGGGACCGGGGGGGGGGCGAGGAGGGGGACCTGAGTAAGTTCACCTTACAGAGTTTTCTGTAAAGGTGAACTTACCCTTTAAATTATAGGTATTGGAATCTCCTTTCAAGTTTGGCTGTTATTGAACACAACAAATACAAATTTATCAGAAGTTACGAATTATTCGAAATAATGAATGCCGCATCTAAACAAATGGAACGGGACAAATTAATAATAAAAACGTTTATTATTGTAATTTATTATTATTAATTCGTTACATTCCATTCAATTAGATGCAGCATTCGTTATTTCGAAAGCTCTGTCCTCAGTTCAGATCACAGTGAGTGATCTGTACTGATCGCTCCTGTGTTCATTCTTAACTGAAGCATAGTCAACTATTCCACTCAGCACAGAGCACTTCCCATTGCTTCACTGTCCAGTGCAGCTGGGGAAGCTCTGTCCTCCGTCCCTTTCTCTGTCTCAAAAGTGAGACCTCAGATGTCTATTTAGACCCTTAATATTCCACCAAAGCCCCTGAACAGGGCTCTTAAGAAAATTGGAGACAAATAATAAAAAAATAATATTGTAAAAGAAGAAATAAAAAAACAAAATTGTAAAAAAAAAAATTAAAAATTAATAATAAACTACTGACACGGTCCACTGCCCTGCGGATATACACGCATGTATGTTTTTGCTCAGGAGTGTATACCCTAATGCAATAGGCTGCGCACACCAATGTCCCCTGGGTTAAAGGTTAAGAACAGTTAGGCCTCATGCCAGTGGCGTCGGCAGGGGGGAGGCTAACCGTGGCTGAAGCCCCAAGTAGGTCCCCAAAAAGCCCCGAGTCTCGAATGGGCACCGTTCTATTTATAGCCCCCAGCACCACCAAGCGGGGACCGATCTTATCCTGAGCGCCACCGAGTGCCGCCGAGTGCGGCCGAGTCACGTAGCAGGTCCCGCCTTCTGGAGCCTGCAGCTCTGATGGACGTCCCACTGGTCCAATGGTGGGACCGCGGGAGGTGTGACGTCCATCATAGGCGCTGCAGGCTCCAGAAGGCGGGAATTACAATGCAGCCGCCGCGTGAGATCCCCGCTCGACGCTCGGATCTCCTCTTCTCCTCCTCTTCTCAGGCTGCCTGCTGTGAAGATGGGTGCGCACTGCAAACCACGGCTGAGCTGCTGCTGCGGGACACGTGAAGTCTCCTGGTCAGGTAGGTCAGTGTGTGCCACTACCGTCAGTGTATGTAGGTCAGTGTATGTCAGGTAGGTAGATAAGTGTATGTATGTCAGGTAGGTCAGTGCATGTCAGGTAGGTAGGTCAGTGTATGTCAGGTAGGTAGGTCAGTGTATGTCAGGCAGGTAGGTCAGTGTATGTCAGGCAGGTAGGTCAGTGTATGTCAGGCGGAAGCTGAAGCCCCTGGTCTTTTTGCCACCTAGCAACGCCCCTGCTTCATGCACATAGGGCGTTTGCCCAGCTCTCCTAAATGCCTTTCTTCCTGGCAACTGTGTTTTTGTAGAAGAAACATTTAATGCATGTGTGTATGTGCATTTGGGTGCAATGCATATTGAAGCCAGTGGCGTCACTAGGGTCGGTGTCACCCGGTGCGATAAAACATGGTGTCACCCCCCCACTCCAACTATAGTCTCCCCCCAGTACAGACCCCCCTCCACTAAGTAAAGACCCCCCTCCCCCGTCAGTGCAGACCCTCTACGAAGTATAAACCCCCTCCATCAGTATAGACCACCCCCCTCGGTACAGACTCCCCTCCCACAGTATAGACCTCCCCCTTCCTCAGTATAGACCCCCCTCCATTAGTACAGACCCCCCCAGAACAAACCACCTCCCTCCTCCATTAGTACAAACCAGCCCCCTCCATCAGTACAGAACCCCTCAAAACAAACCACCCCCCTCCATTAGTACAGACCACCCCCCCTCCATTTGTACAGACCAACCCCCCTCCATTAGTACAGACCCCCCCCCCAGAACAAACCACCTCCCTCCATTAGTACAGACGACCCCCCTAGATTAGTACAGAACCCCCCCAAACAAACCACCCCCCCTCCATTAGTACAGACCCGCCAGAACAAACCATCTCCCTCCATTAGTACAGACCACCCCCCTCCATTAGTACAGACCACCCCCCTCCATTAGTACAGACCACCCCCCCTCCATTTGTACAGACCACCCCCCTCCATTAGTACAGACCCCCCCGCCAGAACAAACCACCTCCCTCCATTAGTACAGACCACCCCCCTCCATTAGTACAGACCCCTCCCCAGAACAAACCACCTCCCTCCATTAGTACAGACCACCCCCCCTCCATTAGTACAGACCCCCCAGAACAAACACCCCCCCTCCATTAGTACAGACCCCCCCAGAACAAACCACCCCCCCTCCATTAGTACAGCCTCCCAGAACAAACCACCCCCCTCCATAAGTAGAGACCCCCCCAGAACAAACCACCCCCTTCCATATGATATAGCTGTAACCAGCAGCATAAACCAACCTCATCAGCAAGCCCCACCCCCCCACCCCACAACATCTCACCTCAGGCAGCGGAGGACATCCCCCCCATCTCAAGCCGATACCCCCCGCCCGTTACCGCACCAGCTTGGGCGGCTCAGGTGCACAGAACACCCGGGCGGAGAGGAGGAGAGAGACAGAGTGCAGCCGCACCGCCCAGTTGGAGAGCAGCTGCAGATCGAGACAGGCTTGGGCAGGGGTCAGAGACAGAGGAGGAGGAGAACACATGGCAGGTACGGCCGTGGCGCTGGAGGTGTGTCCCGGCTGAAGGAAAAAAAAAGACTGCCAAAGGGAGCCAGGGCTTTCATTACCCTCGGGATGGTGTCACCCCTCTAGTGGGTGGCACCCGGTGCGGACCGCACCCCCCGCCCCCGTCTAGCAACGCCACTGATTGAAGCTAACCGGGAGCTTTGGTACAGTGAAGCTGTTTCCGAAAAACTGGATGTTCTGTTGCTATGGATGAACGCTTCAGTGGATGTTTTATGCACTGGAACTATGGTCGGCACATTCATGCTGACAAAGTGGTCATTTGCAGACCCGGAAAAGATGACTTTGTATATTTCATCACTACAGCGGATAAACTGGGAAAAACACAGACATTGCCAGATCCCCGGTTTTATTGGTAATTATGGACAAAAGAACTTTGGCATAGTTAGTTAGTTAGTGTCAGTATATAGAGATCTTCATGGTCAAGATCTGAATACTCATCTCAGTGTTTCAGATCCAAGGACTTCCATTTGCTAGCCGGATTTCTTTCATTTAAGAAAAAAAATGTATATATAGGGATGGACTCCTAAAGATTATTCTGATGTAGATAATGGGAAGAGAGTTTCATTTTTTTTCAAATGAGACTTTTCTCCTGAAACTGTATAGGTTGCATGTGTGTTTAATATGTTTTCCTTTTCAGGAACCATTTGATCTCTTATCAAGCTGTTAGGATTTTCAGCTAGATAGATAGTGAGGTTGTGTACAGTCATAGGATGGTTTTGTTTGCGGATGTGAACATATTGTTTTACAAATGTTAATCTTATAATGTCTTTCTACTGTCTTTCCTTCTTCTTTGCCTAGATCCAAGTTTTAAGCTCAAATACCTACTCTCAGGCTTGGGAGTTATTTTTGTGACAGACGTTGAGGACAACATCTATTGTAGTGGGGGGAGTATGTAGCGCTGGTAGATTTTTTAATCTACCACTGATAGGTTAATCTTGTGGGTTACTTGTTAGAGGAAGTTAGATTTGCCTCTGTTCCAGCTTGGCTGAGTTGCATGTAGTTCCACGCTGTGCCGGTGGGTGTCGTTGTCACCATTGGCTGGTGTTGGAAAAGCAACGCGTTGAAGCGCATGAGTGGTCCTGGAGACAACTCAATGGAGGTGGTCCTCCGAGTTGCATTCTGGGAGATGGTATTTATGGGACAGACGCCATGTTTAGGGGTTCGTTTGCAGCCACCTGCTGGCCCTCCTGGCTGACAGGTATGCGTTAAGAGTACCACATCGTGGTCCTCCGTTCTGGAGGCTCACGTCGCTGCGGCATGTGGGTGAGCCCAGAAGCCTGTCTGGGGCCTACCACAGCAGCAGAGGAACGGTCCTGAGCTGTCTATCCTGAGAGAAGAAGCTGGACAACCGAGAAGATCCCAGGGGAGGACCCGTCATGGAAGGATCATGCAGAGTTCTGGTCTGGAGAGGGGCCTGGTGACTCGGTTGGAGGACGTATCCTGAAGTAATCTTACTGCATAGTACTGCCGGGTTGGCTTAAAGGTTCAAGTACTGTGTCTGATATTCATTGCAAACCAATACATCCTGTGGCAGAGGATTGTAGGGGTTTTATTCCAAACAAGTCTGTGGCAGAGACTTTTGTTTGTGCTGCGTACTGGCTGCTAGGCAAGTGAGAGAGGCCTATCCAGTTGGGCAAAGATTGGGTCCCACAAGGGGGAGCGCATTCAACCATTCAACCGCAAGTGTTCAATTCAAGAGAATGTTCTAAAGAATACTAAGGAAAGGTATTTGAGCTTCCCTGCAACTTTCCTTCTGCCTCTTTCCTGCTACTTCCTTTATTATTTGTTCATTAAAGCATTGAAAAATCTACTCAAGCGTTAGTGTCATCATCGTCCAGAGGTAAACTCAACGGGACCCCTAGACCCGGTGCCGTTGAAACAGAGGTATCAAGAGTGAAGGTAACAGCCCGCTTTAAACCAGCAGCTCCACCGAGAGTTAGTGCTACAATAGCAAAAACCCAAATACGCTAGACCAGTCATGGCGAACCTTGGCACCCCAGATGTTTTGGAACTACATTTCCCATGATGCTCATGCACTCTGCAGTGTAGATGAACTTCATGGGAAATGTAGTTCCAAAACATCTGGGGTGCCAAGGTTCGCCATCACTGCTGTAGACTGATCATTGGTTAACGAGCAGATGGGAATTGTAGTTCTTGAACAACTGGAGGGCCATGGTTTGGAAACCCCTGCCCTAGACTGATCATTGGTTAACGAGCGGAAGAGTGTGTGGGTGATAGTGTGAAAATACCCAAGTGTCTGGCTGCAGGAAAATCAGAGGGAGGCCCAGGGAAGACTATACTCAGCAACCCCTAAGGGGGCAATGCTACACTAACATGGGGCATTTAAAGGCAGAAAAAAAAACCCACCAGACGCCCCTAAGAGCAGCATTTTTAACGTTCAGTGTCCATGAGGCTTCTTGGGTTATTGCCAGGGCTGGACTGGGATAAAAATTTGGCCCTGGAATTCATCCAGACTGGCCCACTTTAATTGTGCAAACAAGCACAAAAACAGTATATAAACTATATGCAATTGTGCAAAAAAAATAAGTAGCATAACATCCTTAAGGAGTCCTCACTAACCTCTTTTATTATTTCACCTATTCTCCTCTATATTTTTCTCATCTTTCTCACATCACTGCGTGAAGTTGAGGCCGAACCAAGAAAGCCATTACTTTGACAGGCTGTCACTGAAACCGGCCCACTGAGCCATCGGCCCACCGGGAAACTCCCTGTAGTCCCGATGGCCAGTACATGCCTGGTTATGGCCATATTACATTATTAATGTTCATGTTTTTGGGACTGAAAGCCCCTTTCCTAGAATTACTGAGCCAGACACTTATGTACTATTTCCCATATTCTGTTGCCAGAGTCCCTGGAGAACTGTCACTTCACCCAGATACACTGTCTGGAAGTCCCTGTTATTTAACGGCAACCTTCCTTTCAATTACACACATTACTAACCCTCTAATCCGCTCACCTTTCCTTTCATTCTTCTGCAGAGCGGAGCAATTCTCCCAGATGAAGAGGAATCACTTGTCTGAGCCGACTTATAACAAATGTCAGACAATAATTGCGACAGAGCCTGACACCGCCAATCCAACAGATGTCGTCCATTTAGCAGACCAGCGATTTAATTCCTCAGTGACAGATCAGTAACATAATGACAGGCTGTACAAACCCTGATCTATAGACATGCCGGTACTCTGCGGGCGAGAGGGTGTTCATCCTGCGGGCCACAGCACTAGAGCTCGCCATACGCCAATTCAGAAAAAAAAAACATTTTCAGAACGTTTCAATTTCTGATAATAATAGGTTCCTGTACTACTTTGGGGGCGACTTGAGGCGACTTGCATAGACTTCTATATAGAAGTCGCCGCCCCTGTCGTGTCCAGGTCGCCTGCGGCAGTCGCGCTGCAAGTCGCGCTGCCTCAGTGTGAACCGGGGCTTAGTCATGTGCACTGCTGAAAAATTTGTTCGTTTTCGATTTATTCGTTTTTTAGGGGTTGTTTTCATTTTTCGGGTCATTCGTTATGATCGCAATCCGTAAATTCGTAGAAAAACGGAAATTCAAAAAAAATTCAAAAAAAGCGTAAATTCTAAAAAAAAATCTGAAAAAGTCCTAAATTCTGAAAAAATCTGAAATTCGCAAATTTGAAAAAAAAATCAGAAATTCGGAAATTCAAAAAAAAATTGGAAATTCGATAAAAATCGGGAATTCGATAACTCGAAAGTTCTAAATCCAATCAGCAGCCGCATAGCCCATCCTGTCAGCTATGCAGAAGATGGGGGGATGGAGAGAGGATTTATAACCAGAGATTTTTGGAAAATTCGAAAAAAGTATGCCAAGTATGCCAAGTAGAGCACAATGTAAAAAAAACCGAGGCAGTCTAGAGGGTATCATTTACAGCGCAGTGTACAGAAGCAGCCCAGAGTATATCAATCTAGCCACAGGGCACAAAAATGAAGCAGTCCAGAGTGTATCAATTCTGCTACTTTCACACTGGGGTGTTGTGGGCGTCGGCTGTATTTTTAGCGGCGCTTTACCGTCCTATTTGCGGTCCTTTTCCACCACTAGTGGGGTTCTTTTAAGCCCCGCTAATGGCCGAAAAAGGGTTAAATGCGCCGCTGCAGTGGTGCATTGCTGGCACTACGGCTTTGCTGGTCGTTTGTCGTTGCTGGCCCTTCGGGGTTGCTGGCACTTCGGCGGTGCTGCCCATCGATTTCATTGATTGATTTCCATAGGAGTGGTGAATACACCGCTCCTACAGTGCTGCAAATATGGTGCTTGCAGGACTTTTTTTACCTGGAGTGGGGAAGCCCAGAGTATACCAAGTACAGCACAGTGTACAGAGTGGGGAAGCCCAGAGTATACCAAGTACAGCACAGTGTACAGAGTGGGGAAGCCCAGAGTATACCAAGTACAGCACAGTGTACAGAGTGGGGAAGCCCAGAGTATACCAAGTACAGCACAGTGTACAGAGTGGGGAAGCCCAGAGTATACCAAGTACAGCACAGTGTACAGAGTGGGGAAGCCCAGAGTATACCAAGTACAGCACAGTTTACAGAGTGGGGAAGCCCAGAGTATACCAAGTACAGCACAGTGTACAGAGTGGGGAAGCCCAGAGTATACCAAGTACAGCACAGTGTACAGAGTGGGGAAGCCCAGAGTATACAAAGTACAGCACAGTGTACAGAGTGGGGAAGCCCAGAGTATACCAAGTACAGAACAGTGCACAGAGCGGGGAAGCCTAGAGTATACCAAGTACAGCACAGTGTACAGAGTGGGGAAGCCCAGAGTATACCAAGTACAGCACAGTGTACAAATTGAGACAGTCAAGAGTGTATAATGTTCAGCACAGTGTGCAGAGGCAGCTCAGAGTATACCAAGCATGCCACAGGGCACAAAATGAAGAAGCCCAGAATGTATCACTTACAGCACAGTGTACAGTGTGGAGAAGCTCACAGTAGGCCAAGTACAACACAATGTACCAAATAAGGCAGTCTAGAGTGTATCGCTTACAGCACAGTGTACAGAGGCAGCACAGCACAGTGTACCAAGTACACCACAGGGTCAACTATGAAGCAGTCCAAAGTATATTAATTACAGCACAATGTGCAAATTGAGGCAGTCTCCTTACAGCAAAATATACAGATTGAGGCAGTCTAGAGTGTATCACTTACATCACAGTGTACAGAGGAAGCCCAGAGTAAATCAAACACACCACATGGTACACAATGAAGCAGTCCAGAGTGTATAATGTACAGCACAGTGTACAGAGTGGGGAAGCACAGAGTATGCCAAGTACAGCACAGTGTACAGAGTGGGGAAGCACAGAGTATGCCGAGTACAGCACAGTGTACAGAGTGGGGAAGCACAGAGTATGCCAAGTACAGCACAGTGTACAGAGTGGGGAAGCACAGAGTATGCCAAGTACAGCACAGTGTACAAATTGAGGAAGTTCTGAGTGTCACCCTTATAGCACAGTGTTCAGATTTGAACAGTCCAGAGTATGCCGAGTACAGCACAGGCACTCTGCCATATCTCTACCTACCACAGAATAATGAAATATGGAAAGTTGTGATAAGAGATCTCAGTTCTCGCTGTTAATGCTGATTTATCTTTTCTTTAATATTCATTGTGTAAGCAGTGTCAGTGAAACCTTACATTACCTGCTGTGTGCTTTTGTCTTTACAGATTAAATTGAAAGCGTATTAAATGCTGTGGTTGCCGGTTGTTAATGTAACGGCAGTTGAAAATTATCCCAATTAACTTTTATTAAGATACATTGTTGGCAACTGCTTCCTATTGTTTCTTTAAAACACAACAAAGAAGAAACGTAGGCGTGACCGCTGGCGTTCTGCTGAGAGGCATTGACTTACCAATTTACCCAGCGAAGAGCCCTTATCCAATAACAGCACAGAAAGCAACTTAAAGCCAATTTTTTTATATATATATATATATATATATCTTTTGACAGAATGTCACTTAGTGCCGGGTCACACAGGGGCGACTTACCCGCCTGACAAGTCGTGCTTCATGCATTGCAATGGAACCGTTCTAATAGGTGTGACTCAAGTCGCTCCGACTTGCAAAAAAGTTCCTGTACTACTTTGAGGCGACTTCGGAGCGACTTGCATTGACATCTATACAGAAATCGTTTTGCAAGCCGCGCTGAAGATACGCTGTACGGGGCGGCTGCAGAGTCGGACGAGAGTCGGGTGACTTTGAAGCCGCCCCTGTGTGAACCGGAAATTAGGGTTGCCACCTTTTCTTAACTCCAAGCCCAAACACTTTAGCAGCACGCAACATTTTTTGTTTTTGTATGCAAAACAAATGAAAAACAAGGTGGCAACCCCAGGTGTCCCCATCAGAGTCCCCCTTATATCTGGTGTCCCCATCAGAGTCCCCCTTATATCTGGTGTCCCCATCAGAGTCCCCCTTATATCTGGTGTCCCCATCAGAGTCCCCCTTATATCTGGTGTCCCCATCAGTGTCCTCCTTTTATCAGGTGTCCCCATCAGAGTCCCACCTATATCAGGTGTCCCCATCAGAGTCCCCCGTATATCTGGTGTCCCCATCAGAGTCCCCCTTATATCAGGTGTCCCCATCAGAGTCCCCCGTATATCTGGTGTCCCCATCAGAGTCCCCCGTATATCTGGTGTCCCCATCAGAGTCCCCCTTATATCAGGTGTCCCCATCAGAGTCCCCCATATATCTGGTGTCCCCATCAGAGTCCCCCTTATATCAGGTGCCCCCATCAGAGTCCCCCTTATATCTGGTGTCCCCATCAGAGTCCCCCTTATATCTGGTGTCCCCATCAGAGTCCCCCTTATATCTGGTGTCCCCATCAGTGTCCTACTTATATCAGGTGTCCCCATCAGAGTCCCCCGTATATCTGGTGTCCCCATCAGAGTCCCCCTTATATCAGGTGTCCCCATCAGAGTCCCCCGTATATCTGGTGTCCCCATCAGAGTCCCCCTTACATCAGGTGTCCCCATCAGAGTCCCCCTTATATCAGGTGTCCCCATCAGAGTCCCCCGTATATCTGGTGTCCCCATCAGAGTCCCCCTTATATCTGGTGTCCCCATCAGAGTCCCCCTTATATCTGGTGTCCCCATTAGAGTCCCCCACATCAGGGGTCCCCATCAGAGTCCCTTTTACATCTTCTGTCCACATCAGAGTCCCCCTTATATCTGGTGTCCCCATCAGAGTCCCCCTTACACCAGGTGCCCCATCAGAGTTCTCCTTACATCAGGTGCCTTTATGAAAGTCCCCTCACATCAGGTGTCCCCATCAGAGTCCCTCTTACATCTTGTGTCCCCATTGGAGTCCCCCTTATATCTGGTGTCCCCATCAAAGTCCCCCTTACATCAGGTGCCCCCATCAGAGTCCCCTCACATCAGGTGCCCTCATCAGAGTCCCCCTCACATCAGGTGCCCCATCAGTGTCCCTCTTACATCAGGTGCCCCCATCAGAGTCCCCCTTACATCAGGTGCCCCCATCAAAGTCCCCCTTACATCAGGTGCCCTCATCAGAGTCCTCTCACATCAGGTGCCCCCTTCAGAGTCCCTCTTACATCAGGTGCCCCCCATCAGAGTCCCCTTACATCAGGTGCCCCCATCAGAGTCCCCCTCACATCAGGTGCCCCTATCAGAGTCCCTCTTTCATCAGGTGCCCCCATCAGAGTCCCCTCACATCAGGTGCCCCCATCAGAGTCCCCCTCACATCAGGTGCCCCTATCAGAGTCCCTCTTTCATCAGGTGCCCCCATCAAAGTCCCTCTTACATCAGGTGCCCCATCTAAGTTTCCCCACACATCACAGTCCCCTGTTACATCAGGTACCCGCACGCATCAAAGTTGTCCCCCCCCCCCATACTCACAGATCAAAAACTGAAAAAAATGCAGCTCCCCCTTCCTATCTCCATTCTTCACTCCCCTGCAGTGCTACGCTGACACCCGGCTCTCTATTGCCCCCTGCAGGCTGGATGACACCCAATCCTCTCTCCAGCTATCTTAGGGAGCCACAGTCTGGTCTGAATAATGTGTCCGGTTTTTTAGGCAGACTGAAAACTGGACACATACTTCAAAACCCGGACTCTCCAGGTGAATCCCAGGCAGGTGGCAACCCTAGTGTCACTGCAACAGAAAGTGAAAGAAAAACTGCTTAGAGAGTTGTCACCAGAACAGGCTACCTCATTGGAACATTTCCCCAAGCCCAAAAAAGTTTTGCTGTGGGTCAAGTGCTCATATTGTCTTGGTCAAAAGGCCAAGTTTATTTTTCTTCAGATTTTAGGCGTCGGAGTGTGGCCAGCGGAAGTAGAAAATGTCCTGACATCAGTAAACAATGTCCTATCTTTGGTATTAGGAGGAGGAATAGTGACCCATCCTTGGTGACAGTGGGAGGAATGGTCCTCATTGTTGGTGCCAGCGGCAGGAATAGTGCCCCATAGAAGGTGTCAGTGGGAGGAAAAGTGTCCCGTCGTTGGTGTCAGTGGGAATAACCATGCCCGATTGTTGGTGTCAGTGAAAGAATTGGTGGCACATTCTTGGTGTCAATGGGAGGAAAAGTGCCTCAAGGGCTGGATAATGGCAAGCAAAAGGCTGCTTCCAGCCCCCAGGCCACAGTTTGGAGACCACTGGTCTAGGGGACTGGAGAAAGCTCATACTCACCCGATCCTCCACTCCACCTGCAAACGGCACTCCCCCATGATCCAGCGGTGGACAGTTCCTGACGTCCTCACATCCAGAGTAGGTCTATGGGCGTTATGATGTCAGGAACAGTCCACTGTACAAGACCACGCAGGGGGGGGAGGAGCCACAGGGACTGATCTTGTGCTGGGAGGATTGGAGGATTACTGTAGGTAAGTACACTGAGCAAAATTATAAAGGCAACACTTTTGTGTTTGCCCCTATTTATCATGAGCTGAACTTAAAGATCTATGACTTTTTCTATGTACACAAAAGGCCTATTTCTCTCAAATTTTCTTCACAAATCTGTCTAAATCTGTGTTAGTGAGCACTTCTCCTTTGCCGAGATAATCCATCCACCTCACAGGTGTGTCATATCAAGATGCTGATTAGACAGCATGATTATTGCACTGTGCATTGTGCTGGCCACAATGAAAGGCCGCTCTACAGTAATGTGTGCAGTTTTATCACACAGCACAATGCCACAGATGTCGCAAGTTTTGAGGGAGCGTTGCCCTTTAATTGAATGTTCATTTCTCTACCATAAGCCGTCCCCAAAGGCGTTTCAGAGAATTTGGCAGTACATCCAACCGGCCTCAAAACCGCAGACCACGTGTAACCACACCAGCCCAGGACCTCCACATCCAGCATCTTCACCTCCAAGATCATCAGAGCTGCTGCAACAATCGGTTTGCATTGTTACCCGTATACTATATTTGAGATTTAATATCTCTCAGATATGATCTGGGTTAAATGAGAGTTCCTTGACCATGAGTGAAAGCTTTAACACAATAACAAAAATGTATTGGTATATAGTAAAGTAGGCCTAGACTAATACACAGCAAGCTATCTAAGTGTACAGGAAAAGGGTAAAAATCATGGGTTACATGAAGGAATACAGAGTATATTCCGTAAAATAATCTACAAACAGTAGAACAGAACATACACAAGACCAACATATTTAGATACTTGTACAAGGGAGATTTCCCATATTTACCATTCCCATAGAGGTTCCATTCACGTGACTGCTCTGCCATAGAGTGTGAGTTTCCCTCCCATCTAATCTGTGTATATCATTACAGGCTGATGCCTCATTGGTTGGCATGGTGTGGCTCTGATTGGTGGGCTTCCCTATTCCTGGTTAAGGACTGGCTACATCTTCAATCACTATACTTTGCATAAGTCAGCCCCCTTTAATGCAAATCCTTGTGACTATTCTGAGCAGGAGATTAACTTGACCTTTTCCCGGGAAGTTAAGTATTGATTGCGGGTTGGCCTCCCTTCATTGTATATCCAAACATGGGATCCTTTGAAGTGAATATGTGTAGAACAATGAGGTTTGGGTCCCATTGTTTAGATACACAAGCCTAGACACCGAATTGTCTGGTCTAACAAAGACTTCTGAGAAGATAATATGGTGTCGCTGGGGTTATGGTATGGGCAGGTGTATGCTATGGACAAAGAACACAGGTGCATTTTATTGATGGAATTTTGAATGCACAGAGATACCATGATGAGATCCTGAGGCCCATTGTTGTGCCATTCATTCACGACCATCACCTCATGTTGCAGCATGATAATGCACAGCCCGATGTTGCAAGGATCTGTACACAATTCCTGGAAGCTGAAAACATCCCAGTTCTTGCATGGACAGCATACTCACCGGACATGTCACCCATCGAGCATGTTTGGGATGCTCTGGATCGGCGTATACAACAGCGTGTTCCAGTTCCTGCCAATATCCAGCATTTTGCACAGTCATTGAAGAGGAATGGACCAACATTCCACAGGCCGCAATCAACAACCTGATCAACTCTATGCAAAGGAGATGTGCTGCACTGAGCGAGGCAAATGGAGGTCACACCAGATACTGACTGGTTTTTGAACCCCCCCATACAGTAAAACTGCACATTTTAGAGTGGCCTTTTAGTGTGGCCATTCTAAGGCACACCTGTGCAATAATCATGCTGTCTAATCAGCATCTTGATATGCCACACCTGTGAGGTGGATGGATTATCTCGGCAAAGGAGAAGTGCTCACTAACACAGATTTGGACAGATTTGTGAACAATATTTGAGAGAAATAGGCCTTTTGTGTATCATGATAAATAGGGGCAAACACAAAAGTGTTGCATTTATAATTTTGCTCAGTGTATCTCCTTTCTAAAATCCCTTAGCCAAAAACAAGCATTTGACCCGTGCAGTGCTGGGCACAGGGGCTTAAAAAATTTGATTGTCTCACCACTTTCTGTACCAGAGCCACCAATGAGGGTGCGCCTCCCACGTGGAAACAGGGACTGCAATAAAAACTTTTCAGAGGTACTAACAATATTTTTGCTCACTGGTATCCAACAAAATTCTCTTTTCTATTCTATTCGAATTTCAGAAGATGGTTATAATTTTCAATTTAAATTTTATTCTTTTTTTTTTTTATTCTGTTCTATTCCTTTATATTCTATTCTAGTCCTCTCTATTCTGTTCTTTTATTTTCTATCCTATTTTGTTCTGTTTTACTCTATTATATTCTATTCTTTTATTTTCTGTTATATTCTTTTCTATTCTGTTATATGTTTTTCTATTATTTTCCTTTATTTTCTAGTCTATTTTATTCTCTTTGGAAATTGGAAAACTATTTGAATTCGAGATTGATTTGAAAACTTTTCGAATGAATCCGAATTCGAAAATTTTAATCGATTTAAATACGAATAAACAAAACCAATTTTGAAAACAAATTTAACGGATTAAACAAATTTATTAACCACCTCAATACTGGGCACTCACACCCCCTTCCTGCCCGAGCCATTTTTCAGCTTTTAGTGCTGTCACACTTTGAATGACAATTGCGCGGTCATACAACACTGTAACCATGTGATTTTTTTATCATTTTATTCACACAAATAGAGCTTTTTTTTTGTTTATTTAATCACTCCTGGGTTTTTTATTTTTTCCAAAAAAAAAAATCAAAAATTTTGAAAAAAAAGTATTTCTTAGTTTCTGTCAGTAAATTTTGTAAATAAGTAATTTTTCTCCTTCACTGATGGGCGCTGATGAGGCAGCGCTGATGGGCACTGATTAGGTGGCATTGATGAGGAGGCATGAATATGCCGCACTTATGGGCACTGATAGGTGGCACTGATATGTGGCACTGATGAGCACTGATAGGCAGCACTGATGGGTGGCACTGGTGGGTACTGGACACAGATAGGTGGCACTGGTGGGCACAGATAGGCTGCCCGGATATGTGGCACTGATGGGCATTGATGGATAGCATCGATGGGCAGCAGTGATGAGCATTGATGAGCACCAGTGCTGGGCATTGATGGGCAGCACTCATAGCCAGCACTGACTGGCATCACTGATGGCCACTGATTGCTGGCACTTGTGGGCACAGATTGGTGCCAATTGTAGGTAATGGTTGGCACTGATTGCTGGCAGTGGCATTGCTGGCACTTAATTGTAATCAGGGCACTGATGATCAGTGCCCTGATTACATGCCGCTGATCTGCTCTCCTCTCCTCACACTCTGTCAGTGTGAGGTGAGGAGCGACGATTACCGGCATCTCCGTGTTTACATGTGCCTGGCTGTGATTGGACACAGCTGATCACATGGTTAGAGAGCCATGGCCGCGATCACAGATCGGATTCGCATGGTGTCTTAGCAACACGACGCAGCAGCGATCGCCGCGCTGCACCGCCCGGGGGGCACATAAGAGCGGTCGTTCTGGAGGGCCATCATATGACGTCCACCCAGAATGAGAGCTGCGCCGCCCAGCTTTCATTTGACGGCCGGCAGGCGGGAAGAGGTTAAACAAACTTACGTAAATAACAAAACAAAACACATTTTTTCGTTCTGCACATGTCTAGTCCCCAGCACACTTTCAGGCTAGGTAAAAAGAAAAGCCTAATTAAACAATTCCAACTATTTGTTGCATATATTTGCAAATACGTGTTGAACCCACAGCACCAGTACCCCACATTGCATCTCTGTTAAAGGGTGGCCCCTAGATGAAAGTGAGATTGCTTTTTGTGGCCCTTTCTTGGACCGAAGTTTAACATGCATGCAGTAAACAGTCTACTGTAATGCTGTCTGGTCCACATACACTCTCTGGACCAGCCTTCGTCAACTAGGGTTCCTTCAGAAGTTACTAGGGGTTCCTTGAGTAAGGAGCAATTTTTTTCCACTTAGGTAAATTGGCACTGAAATCAATGATCTTTTTGGATATCTGTAGGAGGGGGATTATTCCCAGTGGCCACAAATGTAAGAAGCGTTCTTCTTTTGACCATCGCAGTATGTACCTTCAGCTGTAGATGATGTAAGGGTTCCTCAAGACTAGAACGTTTTTTCCAAGGATTCCTCAGTATTAAAAAAGATTGAGAAAGGTTGCTCTGGACATTCGGTAAGCGCCTACATCACATAGCAGCTCTGGTAGCTCTACGATCCATGGTCTATTGTGTCATTACAAGCTTCAAGGTCTACCCAGCCAGAGGGCAAATGAAGCCAATCATCACAAGGTCCTACCAGGAAATCCTCTGTCTGAACAAATGGTTCTCCTCAATACTTTTTATTGTCCGATAAGACCCAGGAATGAGGCTTCCTTATGAAGCGCATTCCTCTCATTCTGGCGGCGTATTAGATGAGTTGGAATGGGATTTAGATGCCAGCAGTCAATTGATGTCACTTCCTGCGGATATTATATATTTTAGGATATTTTCTTTGGAGAATTATGATGAAAATGCAATTACTTTTAGTCCATAGAAAATCATTTTATTTATTTATTTTTTTATCCATAGAGGAGCAAAAAATCCAGAAATTCTACCACCACAATTTTCTAAGCAAAGGGCCAGTTTACTGTCCTTCGGGCTTTAGGAGGGCCAGACTGTGGCTAGTGGGTACAGAAAATGCCCCGGCATCAGTGCCCCATCATTGGTTTCATTGGGAAGCGCAGTGTCCCACTGTTGGTATCCAATTGAAGAATAGAGCAACATTTATGGTGTCAGCAGGGGAAATGGTGCCCCATCATTAGAACCAGTTGATGGAATAGTGCCCTAAGGGTCAGATAAAGGCGAGCAAAGGTCCACATCTGGGCCGCAGTTTGGAGACCACTTTTTTAGCGTATATACACCCTTCCAGATGCTCCTACATTTAGGTATACTCAGTAATTTTTTTTAAATTACTTGTTTTATATTCAGCTTCTTCGCCTTTTACCTCTTCACCTGGCTGGGAGCTCCTTACCTGATGTATGATGCCTTTGCAAGCACCAAGGTACACCTGACCAGAAGGCAAATTCCTGTGACCATCACAGGATGTGGTTGTGGTCGGGAAGTCCACGATATGGTCAGTGCTCCCCTCCTAATCAGTACATTGTGAATGGAGGGCTCCATGTTGAAGCCCCATGGTGCTCACAATTTTTCACACGGGTGGCGGTAAAAACAGGCAGCTGAGCCATGGGTTTTAGCACCCTCCCAGCTAAATGAATGCGGTAGTAAACGGCTGAAAAAAAAAAAAACCTTCAAGACAATGGCATAATGTGCTAGTATGCACATTATGAAATACTCACCTTACAACGAAGCCCATCTTCTCCCGTCCTTATTACAGGATCACGGGCTCCGGAGCCCTCGGTTTCAGCAAGAAGCTCTAAAGATCCGGCGCGGTATGCCAGACCTTCAGAGCAGACATGCACCACTGACATCAGCGGCTGCATGCAGGGTGAATATCTCCTAAACGGGGCATGGTTAGAAGATATTCATTTTACCTACAGGTAAGCCGTATTATAGGCTTACCTTTCAGGTAAAAATAACAAAGCATGTGCAGAGTGCCCCCAAGTACTATCAGCAGATGGATTGGGAACAGTGGAAGAGGGGGAGGATCAGAGAAGACAGGATCAAACAGCCTTATTATGCAATGCAGAAGATTAACCCCTTAGGTTCCACAGTGAGTATAACAAGCATGCTTTACTGCATATATAATCTGATTTTACTGTTGTTGGTTTAATAACACTTTAAAGCATTTTTTTAATGGAGCCTCAGTTTTACCTTCCCCTACAACAGCTGGAGGAGGCTATTTATTTACATGTTGCGGCTGTGATACATTGGGGTTGATTTACTAAGGCTCCATGCACACTGGAGCTCAAAAACAGACGTTTTTTTGGCGTTTGGGCGTTTTTTTTTAACAGCCCATAAACTCCACTCTATGTTATCCTGCACACATGGATTTTTTTAGCTTTTATCAGCAGTGGAGTTTATGGGCTGTTGTCTGAATTCCCTAAGATCGCATTCAAGAGCAGTCCTAAAAACGGCAGACGCTGGTAAAATATGTTAAATGTGGTTTAACGCTGTAAACAGAGCCTTGCAGCGCGACTTCTGTGCTGAGGATGTTGAAGAGGAACCCCCCGCCAAAATGAAAAAAAATTGGCGTGGGGTTCCCCCCCCCTCAACGATACCAGACCCATCGGTCTGGTATGGATTTTAAGGGGAACCCCCCACCAAAAAAAATGGCGTGGGGCCCCCCAATTCATACCAAACCCTTATCCGAGCACACAGCCAGGCAGTTCAAGATTAGGGGGGGGGCGATGAGCGAGCGCCCCCCCCCGGACCATACCAGGCCACATGCCCTCAACATGGGGAGGTGGGTGCTTTAGGGCAGAGGGGCCATGGCGTCCCCACCCCAAAGCACCTTGTCCCCATGTTGATGAGGACAAGTGCCTTTTCCCGACAACCCTGGCCGGTGGAGTCTGCGGGCGGGGGCTTATCGGAATCTGGAAGGCACCCCTTGAAAAGGGGGCCCCCAAATCCCGGCCCCCCACCCTATGTGAATAAGTATGGGGTACATTGTACCTTTACTCATTCATCTAAAAAAAAGTGTCAATAAATAAACACACTACACAGGTTTTTAAAGTATTTTATTAAAGCAGCTCTTCTCCCTCTTCTAGCGACCTGTTCTCTCCTCTCCAGTTCTTCTCAATTCTCTGGTTCTTCTCCCCTCTGCGCTGTCCTCTCTTTCCGCTATCTTCTGCTCTTTTGCTGAGTCTTCTGCTCTTTTGCTGGGTCTTCTCCCGTCTCCGGTTCTTCTCCTCTCTGCGCTGTCCTCTCTCTCCGCTATCTTCTGCTCTTTTACTGGGTCTTCTCCCCTCTCCGGTTCTTCTTCCAAGGTTGACTCGACGCAATCTCCCAGTGTAATGCTGGGTCCGCTGTGTGCAATGACTTATATTGGCATGGGGCGGGGCCACCTGCTGACGTCATCCTGGAGGCCCCACCTCCTTATGACGTCACAACCCGGGGCATGATGGGACGATGACGTCATAAGGAGGTGGGCCTCCGGATGATGTCAGCAGGTGGCCCCGCCCCATGCCAATATAAGTCATTGCACACGGCAGACCCAGCAATACACTGGGAGATTGCATCGAATTAACATTGGAAGAAGAACCGGAGAGGGGAGAAGACCCAGTAAAAGAGCAGACGATAGCGGAGAGAGAGGACAGCGCAGAGGGGAGAAGAACCGGAGAGGAGAGAACACGTCGCCAGAAGAGGAAGAAAAGCCGGAGCTGCTTTAATAAACTACTTTAAAAACCTGTAGTGTGTTTATTTTTGACACTTTTTTTAGGTGAATGGGTAGGGGTACAATGTACCCCATACTCATTCACATAGGGTTGGGGGCCCCCTTTTTAAAGGAGGCCTTCCAGATTCCGATAAGCCCCCGCCCGCAGACCCCGACAACCACCGGCCAGGGTTGTTGGGAAGAGGCCCTTGTCCAAATCAACATGGGGACAAGGTGCTCTGGGGTGGGGGCCCCAGGGCCCCCCTGCGCCAAAGCACCCACCTCCCCATGTTGAGGGCATGTGGCCCGGTATGGTCCGGGGGGGTACTCGCTCATCCCCCCCCCTTATCCTGACCTGCCGGGCTGCGTGCTCAGATAAGGTTTTGGTATGGATTTTGGGGGGACCCCACGCCATTTTTTTTGGCGGGGGGTTCCCCTTAAAACCCATACCAGACCGAAGGGTCTGGTATTGTTGGGGGGGGGATTTTTTTTCATTTTGGTGGGGGGTTCCTCTTCAACATCCTCAGCATGCAAGTCAGATCATCGGGAACCATTGATTTTGAATAGAGGCAGAGAAACATGGCTAAAAGCTAGTGCGACTAAACACGCATTGACGCCAATGCAAAACGCTTATAAAACCGCGTTTTCCTGCCAACAATCTGACATCCAGAATAAGTTTTTTGAGCGTCCTGTGTGCATGGAGCCTCAAACCTGGAAGGTGATTGGTTTCTGTGCACAGCTGCACCAGATTTTGTGCGCTCTAGTTTTAGTAAATCTCCCCCATTGTGTCACGGTTGAGTGGCACCGCCTGTCAAATTCAGCCATTTGTTTTAATGGGGCCTCGGTTTTATCGCCCTAGCCACCCACTTTAAGGCTAAACAACAGCCGTGGGAGGCTGTTCACATGCCACCGCCACAATTCTTTGCATCATGGCCGTGACAAATTTAACACAAAATGTCAAGTTTCCAGGCAGCAAATACGTAGCCAGTCAATTCAATGCAGCCAGTCTGAAACCGCAAACCATACTTTTAGCTCCATTATAAACTGCCATTCTGCAGAAAAAATAAAAACAGGCAATGAGAGGTGGCAGGATCACCTTCTAAACGCCTAACAGCAGCTTCATAGCTGAAAAGCAATCCACCATGGATTGCTTTTCAGAGCTTAGGCTACCATGAACCTATCCTTACAGTATGTCCTCAGTCTTCCAGGCTGTGTGACGCTGGGCATCATTTAATCTAGACAAACTGAGGACATCTGGTGGTGAAGAAGAGGTAATGCAGGGGATAATTCTGTATTGAATAAGAGTATTGCAGCATGAGCAGCTTTTTTTTTAACATTGCATGGGGGACCATATGTTAAAAATAAAATTACCCTAAAGTAGGATTTGTTGTGCTAAGTCTCACGATAATGTGTGCTGAGCTATAGCAACCCATTAATTTTTAATGGGCTTCCAATACACCTCAACCAGCAAAAACAGCACCTGACCTCCTCTTATGGAATCAACATTCGGCATTGAGCAATAGTGTGTTTCTGTGTGTTGCAATAGGCTATAGCGCAGGTGCGTTGCCTTAAAGTGGTTGCAGACCCTTCCACTACACACACACTAAAGAGAGCACCGGCCCACCCATTTAGATATCTCAGTTTTATGTGGATATAGGAAGATTGACTCACCCATGTACTTATTTTACTATTGGTTGAACCATTTGAAGACCAAATTTAACACACCTGCCCCCCATTCACACCTGAGATCTTGTAACAGGAACGAGTCACATGACACCGGGGAGGGAAAAATGGCTAATTGGGCCCAATTTGGACATTTTCACTTAGGGGTGTACTCACTTTTGTTGCCAGCGGTTTGTGTTAATGGCTGTGTGTTGAGTTATTTTGAGGGGACAGCAAATTTACACTGTTATACAAGCTGTGCACTCACTACTTTACATTGTAGCAAAGTGTCATTTCTTCAGTGTTGTCACATGAAAAGATATAATAAAATATTCACAAAAATGTGAGGGGTGTACTCACTTTTGTGAGATACTGTATATAAATTAATATGCAAAGTGGTTGGAGGGAAGCTTGAGAATGGCAAAGATGTTTTTATTACAAATGATGTGAGCAGACTGCAGATCCTCTTTAAAGGTAAAGTTAAAGGTACCCTTTACTGGGGGAATATGCAGACTGCCATGCTAGTTGAAAATGTTAGTTGCCTGGCTGTCACGCTGATCTGGTCTCGTCTCTGACCCAGCACTTACAGACCAGATGTTCAGAATTAATTATTACAGCTAGAACCAGCCAGGCACCTAACATTTTCAGAAGGAGCCCAGCAATAGCTATCCCTCCTATCCCCTTCAATACAGGCTTCTCTTAATCTCAGGACCAACACACAGTCATAGTGATCCACTGGATGGAAACCAACTGCCAAGGTAATTAGTGCAGAGGAAAACTCGAGTTCCACATTCATTTTCATTCCACTTGAATTAATGTTATGTTTTTATTACATTGGATATGAACTAAAATGAATTAAATGTAAAAAAATCTATTTAAGCCAACAAAACGATTCCCGAGCGAGAGAGGAAATTCCAGCGGGAAAAGGGCACGCTAAGTAAATGTTGACTTTCATCCACATTTATTTTTGCCATTCCTCGCAGTTCAGGAGAGAATACGGAGGCTTGTTTAATAGTTCAGCTTGTGGTTACTCTACAAAGTGAGTCCGTTTGTAAAACGATCATAGCCCATGAAATCCACTCTAAAAATTAGACTCGCTGGGAGGGGAAGTACTACAGACGTACAGCCAGCACACATATCGCCTGTATAACCATGCATGTGAACCTCATATGGATGACATTGTGTTTGAGTGCTGAGTATCAATAATATTTTTCACCTTTTTTTCATTTTTGTTTCATATCATCACTGCTGATCTGCTGCAGCCTCCTTGCAAGCACTTTAGGTTTATATACAGTATCTCACAAAAGTGAGTACACCCCTCACATTTCTGTAAATATTTTATTCTATCTTTTCATGTATCAACACTGAAGAAATTACACTTTGCTACAATGTAAAGTAGTGAGTGTACAGCTTGTATAACAGTGTAAATTTGCTGTCCCCTCAAAATAACTCAACACACAGCCATTAATGTCTAAACCGCTGGCAACAAAAGTGAGTACACCCCTAAGTGAAAATGTCCAAATTGGGCCCAATTAGCCATTTCCCCTCCCCGGTGTCATGTGACTCATTAGTGTTACAAGGTCTCAGGTGTGAATGGAGAACGGGTGTGTTAAATTTGGTGTTATCGCTCTCACTCTCTCATACTGGTCACTGGAAGTTCAACATGGCACCTCATGGCAAAGAATTCGCTGAGGATCTGAAAAAAAGAATTGTTGATCTACATAAAGATGGCCTAGGCAATAAGAAGATTGCTAAGACCCTGAAACTGAGCTGCAGCACAGTGGCCAAGACCATACAGCAGTTTAACAGGACAGGTTCCACTCAGAACAGGCCTCATCATGGTCGACCAAAGAAGTGGAGTGCACATGATCAGCGTCATATCCAGAGGTTGTATTTGGGAAATAGACGTATGAGTGCTGCCAACATTGCTGCAGAGGTTGAAGGGGTGGGGGGTCAGCCTGTCAGTGCTCAGACCATACACCGCACACTGCATCAAATTGGTCTGCATGGCTGTCGTCCCAGAAGGAAGCCTCTTCTATAGATGATGCACAAGATAGCTCGCAAACAGTTTGCTGAAGACAAGCAGACTAAGGACATGGATTACTGGAAACATGTCCTGTGGTTTGATGAGACCAAGATAAACTTATTTGGTTCAGATGGTGTCAAGCGTGTGTGGCGGCAACCAGGTGAGGAGTACAAAGACAAGTGTGTCTTGCCTACAGTCAAGCATAGTGGTGGGAGTGTCATGGTCTGGGGCTGCATGAGTGCTGCCGGCACTGGGGAGCTACAGTTCATTGAGGGAGCCATGAATGCCAACATGTACTGTGACATACTGAAGCAGAGCATGATCCCCTCCCTTTGGAGACTGGGCCACAGGGCAATATTCCAATGTAATAACGACCCCAAACACACCTCCAAGATGACCACTGCCTTGCTAAAGAAGCTCAGGATAAAGCTGTTGGACTGGACAAGCATGTCTCCAAACCTAAACCCTATTGATCATCTGTGGGGCATCCTCAAATGGAAGGTGGAGGAGCGCAAGGTCTCTAACATCCACCAGCTCTGTGATGTCATCATGGAGGAGTGGAAGAGGACTCAAGTGGCAACCTGTGAAGCTCTGGTGAACTCCATGCCCAAGAGCAGGGATCCTCAAACTACGGCCCTCCAGCTGTTGCAGAACTACACGTAGGAAACAAAAAGAAGAGAGGGCGCACCGACCTAGCGCATTACCACTGGTAGCGTTTATTAAAAAGTAAATAGCAAGTAACATACTCACAAATGAGCTTGAAATACAGGCATGGACATGGACTGCAAGTATGCAGTAACAGACACCAGGATAGAATGGGACCGGACATCAAGTAGATGCGGCAACGGCTAACGCGTTTCGGGGGCGAGCCCCTTTCCTCAGAGCCTAAGCGGGTGGTGACTGCTTACAGGTAAGAGCTCCTCTATATATGTGTGCATACATGCAACCTAGCCTCCCAATGATCACCAGCACCAGCCCACCATGGCCACTCCCCCTCCCAAAGGCAAAAAAAAGAAAAAAAAAAAAAAAAAAAAAAGCTCGTTTGTGAGTATGTTACTTGCTATTTACTTTTTAATAAACGCTACCAGTGGTAATACGCTAGGTCGGTGCGCCCTCTCTTCTTTTTGTTTCCTCTTTGTAGTTTTTGAATGCCCAACATTCTGAAGAGGGCTGCAAGACGCCACATACCACTAAGCCTGCTGGCCTTAAATCACACACTGGATATCTAGACACTTGAGCGCAGGAGAGAGACTTTTTCTCTTTTGGTTATATGCAGAACTACACGTCCCATGAGGCATTGTAAAACTCTGACATTCACAGACATGACTAGGCATGATGGGAATTGTAGTTCCTGAACAACTGGAAGGCCGTAGTTTGAAGACCCCTGCCCAAGAGGGTTAAGGCAGTGCTGGAAAATAATGGTGGCCACACAAAATATTGACACTTTAGGCCAAATTTTCACTTAGGGGTGTACTTAGTTATTACTTAGTTGTTGCTAGCCGTTTAGACATTAATGGCTGTGTGTTGAGTTATTTTGAGGGGACAGCGATTTTACACTGTTATACAAGCTGTACACTCACTACTTTGTACTACATTGTAGCAAAGTGTCTTTTCTTCAGTGTTGTCACATGAAAAGATAGAATAAAATATTTACAAAAATGTGAGGGGTGTACTCACTTTTGTGAGATACTATATAAGATTTTTTTCCCTGATGGAGCAAGTTGGAGAATGCTTTAAGTTTTGTTTTTTTCCTTTCTCTGGAACAAATGTGGGTAAAGGGATCTGTATATGGAGGTTTTCTAAGTATTCATTTTTTTCCTATTGGTTGAACTAGATGGATTTGTCTTTTTTAACTATACATTTCAGCATCTGATGTAGGCAGGCTTCCTGATGATGACAACACTGGTGTAGTGTAGTCCATCCAAAGTGTGTGCCATTACATGTGATATGGAAAGGAAGCCCTAAAAGTCACACATCACAGCAAACCCCTTTAAGGGTCCTTTCACGTGGGCGATCCGTCCGTGGACTCCACTTTGCTCAGCAGGGATCGATCCGCTGATTCCCGCTGAGCAGATGGATGACAGGTCCGTCTCCACTCACTGTGCAGAGACGGTCCTGTCAGAGCCCCGCTCTCCTCTAGGGGGAGATCGGATGAAAACGGACCAACTGTCCGTTTTCAACCGATCCCATCCGATCCGCCAGACAGATGGAAAATAGGCCTTTCATCTATCTGGATTTCACAGACAGGATCAAATCGGATAGCAGCGGGTGTCAGCGGACACCGCTGACATGCGCCACTCCATAGAGGTGAATAGAGCGTCCGATCAGGTCCACCTGAAAAAACTGACAGACGAAAGCCTGTGTGAAAGGGGCCTGAGGAGGTGTAGGATAACACGTCGATTGGTATATGAATATCTATCCTGTTGTTCCCACTGTATCATGCTCCTTTTCCTGTCATATGACCTGACTAATATGAATTCTCTCTTGTAGAATGCAATATCTTTTGTGATCTTCTATGTTTATACTCCCTGAAGAAGGGACCGATCTTGTGCCGAAACGTGTTGGATGCATAGAAGAAAGACCACGAATGCTCCAATAGTCATTCTATGTTTTGTGACCATGTAATTTATTGGTGATGTATACACCTTTTATACTTGTAATAATAAACTTTTTTATACACATCTGTGTCTTCATCAGTTGCTCTTAAGGTCCCAGTAGTACCGGAGGATACTTACAACTTTTACTCTAGGTTTGGGAGGGCGTTGATAGAGGTCCTCACAGATCCTGCCTCCTGGGGCGCGCATCTGGCACACGCTGTTACTGCTAATCACAGATCGTGGTAAAGGGTAGGGATGAGCTTCGTGTTCGAGTCGAACCCATGTTCGACTCGAACATCGGCTGTTCGACCGTCCGTCGAATTGCGAACGATATGGGCCGTTCGCGCCAAATTCGTGTGGCGCGTCACGGCCCATAATTCACTGCGGCATCGCAGTGCATTGCTGGCTGATGATTGGCCAAGCATGCACTATGACCCGCATGCTTGGCCAATCACAGCGCCGCCTGAACAGAGAGCCGTAATTGGCCAAAGCCAAGGAGGCTTTGGCCAATTATGGCTCAGGGGATTTAGTACACGCCCCACACTATATAAGGCCGCCTGCACGGCGGCCCTGTGTAGTGTGTGTTCCGGCGTTGAAAGAGATAGACAGAGAGACAGTGTTTGATTTGAGTTAGATAGATTAGGCAGAACAGTCAGTCAGTTAGCTGCACTTACAGTGTATTGTGTATATATATGCATCCCAGGTGTTGCATATATATATATACACTGTATTCAGTTTAGCTAGATCCGTTCCTGTTATCTTCTATCTAGACTATTTACATTCAGTGCAGTGTGTCCTGCTCACAGTGTTCAGCTAGATCCGTTCCTGCTATTTACATTCAGTACAGTGCTTCCTGCTCACAGTGTTCAGCTAGATCCGTTCCTGCTATTTACATTCAGTGCAGTGCGTGCTGCTCACAGTGTTCAGCTAGATCCGTTCCTGCTATTTACATTCAGTGCAGTGCGTGCTGCTCACAGTGTTCAGCTAGATCCGTTCCTGCTATTTACATTCAGTGCAGTGCGTCCTGCTCACAGTGTTCAGCTAGATCCGTTCCTGCTATTTACATTCAGTGCAGTGCGTCCTGCTCACAGTGTTCAGCTAGATCCGTTCCTGCTATTTACATTCAGTGCAGTGCGTGCTGCTCACAGTGTTCAGCTAGATCCGTTCCTGCTATTTACATTCAGTGCAGTGCGTCCTGCTCACAGTGTTCAGCTAGATCCGTTCCTGTTATCTTCCTACTGACAGGCAGGCTTGTCTGGTTACAGTATATAAAGCTACCTGAAGAAAATTACAGGTGTTCTTTTTGATCCTATTAGTACCACGGTCAGGCAGCTAGACTATTTACATTTAGTACAGTGTGTCCTGCTCACAGTGTTCAGCTAGATCCGTTCCTGTTATTTACATTCAGTGCAGTGTGTCCTGCTCACAGTGTTCAGCTAGATCCGTTCCTGCTATTTACATTCAGTACAGTGCGTGCTGCTCACAGTGTTCAGCTAGATCCGTTCCTGCTATATACATTTAGTGCAGTACGTCCTGCTCACAGTGTTCAGCTAGATCCGTTCCTGTTATCTTCCTACTGACAGGCAGGCTTGTCTGGTTACAGTATATAAAGCTACCTGAAGAAAATTACAGGTGTTCTTTTTGATCCTATTAGTACCACGGTCAGGCAGCTAGACTATTTACATTTAGTACAGTGTGTCCTGCTCACAGTGTTCAGCTAGATCCGTTCCTGTTATTTACATTCAGTGCAGTGTGTCCTGCTCACAGTGTTCAGCTAGATCCGTTCCTGCTATTTACATTCAGTACAGTGCGTCCTGCTCACAGTGTTCAGCTAGATCCGTTCCTGCTATTTACATTCAGTGCAGTGCGTGCTGCTCACAGTGTTCAGCTAGATCCGTTCCTGCTATATACATTTAGTGCAGTACGTCCTGCTCACAGTGTTCAGCTAGATCCGTTCCTGTTATCTTCCTACTGACAGGCAGGCTTGTCTGGTTACAGTATATAAAGCTACCTGAAGAAAATTACAGGTGTTCTATCCCAGCTTAGTGCAGCTACAGGCCATTAGTATGTCTGGAAGGCCAAGAAGGAGAGGCAGACAGTCACAAGCCAATAAGAGAGGGCAAGCAGGCTCTGTGTCTAGTGCTGGTCGTGGAGACGGTGCATCCTCATCAGCACGTGGCCATGGGACACGCTTGGCCTTTTTTTCGGCAGCTGGCCGTGTTGAGCCGCAACATGCGGAAGACTTGGTCGAGTGGATGACCAAGCCGTCCTCATCCTCCTCATCCTCTCTCACCCATGCCCAGGGTGCTTTGTCTGGCAAAGCAGCGGCCTCTTCCCTCAGCTCAATGTCATCAGTGACTCCTTCCCTAGCCCCACCATGTCCTCCTGAGGATTCCCTCGAACTGTTTGACCACAGTGTTGGGTACATGCTCCAGGAGGATGCCCAGCGTTTGGAAGGCTCTGATGATGATACTGAGCTCAATGAAGGCAGTAACATGAGCACGGACAGAGGGGGTGCCCAAGAAGGACAGCAATCTGGCAGTCATGCTCCCCCTGCTGCAGCATACTGCCAGGTTTGCTCCAGTGATGAGGAGGGAGGGGATGATGAGGTCACTGACTCAACGTGGGTGCCTGATAGGAGAGAGGAGGAGGAGGAGGAGGAGGAGGAGGAGGAGGAGGAGGTGGCACATCACCAACTAGGCAGGATGCCCTCCAGGGGCCAGCCTAAGGGCAGCACATTGACTGCATCACACCCCAAAGCTCCACATGTGCAGGGCGCTGCAGTCTCTGCGCGTTATTCAAAAAGTTCTTTGGTGTGGGCCTTTTTTGAGACGAGTGCATCAGATCGCACCGCTGCTATTTGCAATATATGTCTCAAGCGTATCTCGCGTGGCCAAAACATCTCCCGCTTGGGTACCACATGCTTGACCAGACATATGTTGACCTGCCATGCAGTTCGTTGGCAAGCGTATCTAAAAGACCCACACCAAAGAACAAAGACGATCTCTCCTTGCTCCTCATCAGCTGAGATTTCCAACCCCACTAGACCTTCAGTCCTCTCTGCGACCTGCAGTGAGAGGAATGAAGGTGTAGAATTAGGTGTGTCACAGCCAAGTACTTATGGGCAATCTGCTTTTGGTACACCGACGTCAGATTGTACCAGGCAAATTTCCCTGCCCCAGCTGCTGCACCGCCGAAAGAAGTTTGCTCCCAGCCATCCACATGCCCAGCGGTTGAATGCTAGCTTGGCAAAATTGCTAGCACTTCAACTGCTGCCTTTTCAGTTGGTAGACTCTGCCCCCTTCCGTGAGTTTGTGGAATGTGCGGTTCCTCAGTGGCAGGTACCCAAACGCCACTTTTTCTCACGGAAGGCGATTCCGGCTCTCTACCGGCATGTGGAAGGCAATGTCCATGCCTCGCTGGACAGGGCGGTCAGCGGTAAGGTGCATATTACCGCTGACTCATGGTCCAGCAGGCATGGACAGGGACGTTACTTAAGTTTCACGGCGCATTGGGTGACTCTGCTGGCAGCTGGGAAGGATGCAGGACAAGGTGCAGTAGTGTTGGAGGTTGTTCCGCCACCACGCCTCCAAAATGCTGATTGTGACACACCTCTCTCCTCCACCCCCTCCTCTTCTTCTTCCTCCATGGCCTCTTCCTCGGAACCAGCGGTGCTCCGTAGGCGTTCAAGGGGCTACGCAAGTACGCAGGCCAAAAGATGCCATGCGGTGCTTGAGCTGGTGTGCTTGGGGGACAGGAGCCACACTGGGGCAGAGGTTCTGTCAGCTCTGCAGGGGCAGGTTCAGAGGTGGTTGACGCCACGCCAACTTAAGGCAGGAATGGTGGTTTGCGACAATGGCACCAACCTCCTCTCTGCCCTCCGACAGGGACAACTGACCCATGTGCCCTGTTTGGCTCACGTCCTTAACTTGGTGGTGCAGCGGTTCTTGGGCAGGTACCCGGGCTTACAGGATGTCCTGAGGCAGGCCAGGAAAGTCTGTGTGCATTTCCGCCGGTCATATAATGCCAGTGCTCGGCTGACGGACCTCCAAAAGGAGTTTAACCTGCCCAAGAACCGCCTAATCTGTGACATGCCCACCAGGTGGAACTCGACGTTGGCCATGCTGCAGCGGCTGCACACGCAGCAGAGGGCCATCAATGAGTACCTGTGCGACTATGGCACCAGGACAGGGTCAGGGGACCTTGGTTTTTTTTCCCCACGCCAGTGGGCCATGATCAGGGATGCATGCACTGTCCTGTCACCATTCGAGGAGGCCACGAGGATGGTGAGCACTGACAGTGCATGCATCAGTGACACTGTCCCCCTTGTCCACCTGTTGGAGCACACGCTGCGTGGGATAATGGACAGGGCACTTGAGGCAGAACAGAGGCAGGAAGAGGAGGACTTCCTTAGCTCTCAAGGCCCCCTTTATCCAGACAGTGTTCCTGCGTGCCCGCCGATCACACAGGAAGAGGACGAGGAGGAGGAGGAGGAGGAGGAGGAAGATTGTGTCAGTATGGAGGTGGAGCCTGGCACTCAGCATCAGCAGTCTTTAAGGGATCAGTCCCAAGGAACACATGGACTTGTACGTGGCTGGGAGGAGGTGGCTGCGGACGTTGTTGTCCTTAGTGACCCAGAGGACTCCGGACCGAATGCCTCAGCAAACCTACGCTGCATGGCCTCCCTGATCCTGCAAAGCCTGCGTAAGGATCCTCGTATTCGTGGTATCAAGGAGAAGGACCAATACTGGCTGGCAACCCTCCTTGATCCACGTTACAAGGGTAAGGTTGCGGACCTTATCTTGCCATCGCAGAGGGAGCAGAGGATGAAACATCTTCGGGAGGCCTTGCAGAAAGGTCTGTGCAACGCGTTCCCAGAGACTGGGAGGTTACAAACTCCTGTTTCTGGACAACGTGTTGCTGAGGCTTCGGTCAGTCAAAGAAGGAGCGGTGGAGAAGGTGGCCGTCTGACCGATGCGTTCAGACAATTTTTTGGTCCGCAGCCCCAAGGTATGATCGGTTCCAGCAACCATCGCCAGCGTCTGTTTTACATGGTGCAGGAATACCTAGGGGCAAGATCAGACTTGGACACCTTTCCCACCGAAAATCCTCTGGGTTACTGGGTCTTGAGGATGGATCACTGGCCAGAGCTTGCACAGTATGCAATTGAGCTACTGGCCTGTCCTGCATCCAGCGTTCTTTCGGAACGCACATTCAGTGCTGCTGGAGGCGTGGTAACCGATCACAGGGTGCGTCTGTCCACCGACTCGGTCGATCGGCTGACCTTCATAAAAATGAATCAGTCTTGGATCACCACCAGCTACCAAGCACCTGATGCAGATGTAACCGAATAATTTTTTTTGAAATCTCAGATCCCTTCAAAGACTGCCTATGCTGATGCTGAGTGACTATCCCTGAGTAATTATCCTCTTCCTCCTCAATCATCACGCTGATAGCTTGTAAGAACATTTTTGGTTCTGGGCGCCACCACCAGTGCCTAAGGCACAATTTTTCAGCCCCTGTTTAACAGGGGCGTGTAATTACAATTTTTGATGTAATACTTTGCAGCAGGGCTCGTTCCTGCATTCCAACTAGAGTGTCTGTGAGGGGTTGCAGTGTTGTGGCACCAGCACCAGTGCCTAAGACCCAATTTTTCTGCCCCTGTCTAACAGGGGCGTGTAATTACAATTTTTGATGCAATACTTTGCAGCAGGGCTTGTTCCTGCATTCCAACTAGAGTGTCTGTGAGGGGTTGCAGTGTTGTGGCACCAGCACCAGTGCCTAAGACCCAATTTTTCAGCCCCTGTCTAACAGGGGCGTGTAATTACAATTTTTGATGCAATACTTTGCAGCAGGGCTTGTTCCTGCGTTTCAACTAGAGTGTCTGTGAGGGGTTGCAGTGTTGTGGCACCAGCACCAGTGCCTAAGACCCAATTTTTCAGCCCCTGTCTAACAGGGGCGTGTAATTACAATTTTTGATGCAATACTTTGCAGCTGGGCTTGTTCCTGCGTTTCAACTAGAGTGTCTGTGAGGGGTTGCAGTGTTGTGGCACCAGCACCAGTGCCTAAGGCCTAATTTTTCAGCTCCTGTTCAACAGGGGCATGTAATTACAATTCTTGATCTAATATTTCACAGCAGGGCCCTGTGAGGGCTTACAGTGTTTTGGCCACAGCAACACCTAAGGCCCAAATTTCTGCTGAGTATATAGGGCAGGACCCTACTTTCAAACATCTAACTTACAAACGACTCCTACTTGCAAACGGAAGGAGACAACAGGAAGTGAGATGAAATCTACCCCTAAGGAAGGGAAATTCTCTCCTGTAAGAGTTAATATGGGAAAACAATTTTTCCTTTCCACTGATGCTTTCCAATCCTTGTTCCACAAAAAAACCCAAATTTTCAAAAAACATTTTTCATTGGGACAAAAAAGTGAGGTGAAATCTTCTGAAGAGGAGGAAAGACGCAAAACAAATGTCACAGGGGTGATAACCCTTCCCTATGTTTTCCAAAAAGCTTAGAAAAGATTTTTTGGCTGGAGCTAAACACATTAAAAATGTTCAAAATTACAAACAGATTCTACTTAACAACAAACCTACAGTCCCTGTCTTGTTTGCACCGCCTGTATACTGCTGTTCAGAGTATATAGGGACCTTTCCTTATTTTAATTTGGGTGCGGGGTTCCCCTTAATATCCATACAAGACCCAAAGGGCCTGGTAATGGACTGGGGGGTACCCATGCCGTTTGTCTCACTGATTTTCATCCATATTGCCATGACCCGACATGACATTAAACCCGCAAGCAGTTTTAAATGAGATTTTTTCCTTTAAAAATGACATTTGGTGCAGGGACTGTTCTAAACATGGGAAACACGCGTCACTTTACAGGCATACTATAGACACCCCCCAGGTACGATATTTAAAGGAATATTTCACTTTTTTTTTTTTACTTTAAGCATCATTAAAATCACTGCTCCCGAAAAAACGGCCGTTTTTAAAAGTTTTTTTTGCATTGATACATGTCCCCTGGGGTAGGACCCGGGTCCCCAAACCCTTTTTAGGACAATACCATGCAAATTAGCCTTTAAAATGAGCACTTTTGATTTCGAACGTTCGAGTCCCATAGACGTCAATGGGGTTCTAACGTTCGTGCGAACTTGCGGTCCGTTCGCGGGTTCTGGTGCGAACCGAACCGGGGGGTGTTCGGCTCATCCCTAGTAAAGGGTCAAGTACAACGGCCCTTTACCATTTGATCAGCTGTGTCCAATCACAGCTGATCACATGTAAACAGACTTGCTGGTAATGGGCAGGCTTTTTCTCCCATGCTGCGTTTGTGTGAGGAAAAGAGAGCCGTTAACCAGCAAGACTGTCATTACATTGTTTACACTGATAATCATTGCACTGATCAACACTGCCATGATTATCAGTGCCCATCAAAGCCCTTCAAGTGATAGTAAAGCCTTGTTTTTTTTTTAAATAACAAACATGTTATACTTACCTGCTTTGTGTAATGGTTTTGCACAGAGCAGCTTCGATCCTCCACTTCTCGGGTCCCACGCCGGTGTTCTGACGAGAAGTGTCCTCCTATCAGATAGTGTCTGCCCTGTACTGCGCAGGCGCAGCACGGAGGAGAAGGAGATGCCGAAAGTTTCCGAAGTTGATCAGCTGACCATCAGCTGTACACGGCGCTTGGGCACTTATTAGTGATGGCTTTGTAAGAGGGCCGCTCGCCACGCTTCGGGCACGGCCTCGCTGCGCTCGGCATCTATTTATTCTTACTCTATGTCCACTTGGATAGTAGGGAATGAACCTGGACACAGGGTGAGAATAAAAGCGCAGGCGCCGTGTACAGCTGACGATCAGCTGTTGAACTTCGGAGACTTTCGGCTCTAGTTTGTCCTCTGTACTGCGCCTACGCAGTACAGGGCAGACACTATCGGATGGGGGACAGTATTCGACAAGACACCGGCACTCCTGGCTCCTCCCTCCTGCAGGGTGCCCAAGGAGCAAGCAGCGACATAAGTGTTAGCATGTTAGCCAATCACAACCCATCTGTACCATGTGATTAGCTTTGACCAATAACAGCTAATCACAACAAAACAAACTGAATGAATCAGTTTCATTCAGTAAAATGCTTGCTTATAGCAATGTAATTTACTGCTAAAAGGCAAACATAATGTGTAAAAAAAATTTAAAAAAAAATTCTGATCAACTTCCCAGAGTAGTACAATTATACTATGGTCCATGTATGAAGTGAAGTGTGTTAAAAAAAAATTGTAAAAAAAAAAAAAAAAAAAGGATAAAAATAATAAATAAAAGAGAATTATAACTTCCCTGATCACCACCACACCAGTTATATGATGATGCAGTTGGATGCTGCACGGTGACAGTATGTAAAAAAAAAAAATAGCGAACATTTTCTTTCCCTATTTGTTTATTTTCCAAAAAATTATGACAAAAAATGACAACTTCAAAAAATGCACCATGCCTCTTACTAAATACCTTGGACTGTCTACTTTCCAAAAAGGGTCATCTGTAGTGCCCTGACGTTTTTGGGCTTCAAGAAATGAGATGGGCCGTCAGTATATCAGGATTGATCAATTTTCAGATATATACCATAGTTTGTGGACTCTATAACTTTCACACAGACTAAATAAAAAAACACTGATTTGGGTTATTTTCACCAAAGAAATGTAGCAGAATACATTTTGGCCTAAATTTATGAAGAACAATTATTTATTTGCAAAATTTTTATAACAAATGAAGAGAAACGTTTTTTTGTTTTTGTTTGTTTTTTTCAAACTATTCAGTCTTTTTTCATTCATGGAAAAGAACACAAAAAAACAGTGGTGATTAAATACCACCAAAAGAAAACTCTAGTAGTGTGAACAAAATGATAAAGAAAATGTTATGGGTACAGTGTTGCAATCGTCATTCAAAGTGTGAGCGCGCTGAAAGCTGAAAATTGGCCTGGGCAGGAAGGGGGGTAAAAGTATTGTGGTTAAGGCTTGTCTGGCTTGAGTCATTGCTAATGGTGTCCCAGTGCTATTTTCTGTCCTACTGCTGAAGGGACTGTTCTGCCCAGTGGAGAGTCTCCTCACATTCATGTTTTAGTGTTCTGGATTAGGATATCCCACAGCTCCCAGAACCCCATCCAAGGTAATATGCAATCATTTTTTAAAAAGGCATTCCCTAGACTGTTTTTTGGAGGCAGTGGAGTAAAAGTTGCTGAATGCTGCTACACAGTGGAAAAGGACCCCAGGACACAGGTTTACATCTACTTTAAAGTGATTTTTTTGTGTGATGTTCACATTTCTAAATGGCTGATCTTCCATGTTTTTATTGTAATATAGATATTTGCAGATTAGCCACTAGAGGGAGCTTTGTATTTGACTCAGCCTTATTCCGTATGACCCCTTTATGCCAGTGGGGGGAGTGGAACTTTAAATGAGTCGTGACGCCTGAGGCTCCCAATTATGGGGCACAATGATTAGTTGCACAGTTCTGATGTCATCAGGAGCCCATCCTCCCAGCTCTTGATTGTCGGTAGTTGATCGTGAGCTGTTGGTGTCAGTTTGGTGAAAGTTCTGGAGGCGCCAATACAGCACACCCTTGAACAAGCCAGTGGGGAATATTTACTAAAACTGGGGGATGCATTATCCGGTGCAACTGTGCACTGTAAGAGAGCCCCCCTCCTTTTTTCTTTTTTTAATTAGGGTCCCTTACTTATTACTCCCCATCTTTGTCGTTTCAGACAGCCATCAAAACTTGATGCTGAAACGCCAACATTTGGATCATAATCTTTTTATCCAGCCGTCTTGTAGACGATATAGGACATCATTAACCTATGGAGGACTAGGACTCCTTACCCTGACATTGAAGATTACATTAACCCACTAAGTGCTCTGTGAGGATGTAGGTAATGTAACAGTCTCAATGCAGGAAAAAAAAATATATACATAGATATACATAGCTTATAACATTATTGTTTTGGTTTTTCTTAGACTGTGATGCATTTCCCTGAAGAAGACTATATTTGAACTAAGCATGTTGAAACGCGTTGGAATTTCACTACTTTCTGTCTGTGGTGATTTCATCGTGTAGTGTGATGTATCACTGTCTTCCACAATTCTCCTTTCATTAGTGACTGCACTTTTTTAATCATTTGTAATATGATATTTCTACTTTTTGTTTATTTTGTGTTATTCCTTGGACCTATGTAGTCTAATTTTTTGCAATTTTTGTACTTTTGTATCTATTCAGATCGATAATTAATAAAACAGAATTTTATTCAAATCGACATTTCCATTGCCTTAAAAAACCCTTCAGAGGTTTATGTACTTTTTTCTTCAAATTCATATGGGATGATGGCAATGACACATCCATACCACTGAGGTCACTATATATAATAAATGTGCCTTTTTACTGAGGAGTGGCTTCCGTCTGGACACTTTACCACACAGGACTGATTGGTGGAGTGCTGCAGAGATGGTTGTTCTTCTGGAAGGTTTTCCTCTCTCCACAGAGAAACACTGGAGCTCCGTCAGAGTGACCATCGGGTTCTTGGTCACCTCCCTGACTAAGGCCCTTCTCCCCCAATCGCTCAGTTTGTCTGGTCTGCCCGCTCTATGAAGAGTCCTGGTGGTTCTAAACTTCTTCCATTTAGGGATGATGGGGGCCCCTGTGCTTACTGGGATCTTCAATGCTGCAGACATTTTTCTGTACCCTTCCCCAGATCTGTGCCTCCATACAATCCTGTCTTGGAGGTCTACAGACAATTCCTTAGACTTGATGGCTTGGTTTGTGCTCTGACATGAACTGTTACCTGTGGGACCTTTCTATAGACAGGTGGGTGCCTTTCCAAATCATGTCCAATCAACTGAATTTACCACAGGTGGACTCCAATCAAGTTGTAGAAACATCTCAGGGATGATCAGTGGAAACAGGATGCACCTGAGCTCAATTTTGAGCGTCATGGCAAAGGTTGTGAATACTTATGTACATTTTTTTTTTGCTTTTTATTTAGATGAAATTTGCAAAGATTTCAAACAAACTTCTTTCACGTTGTCATTATGGGGTATTGTTTGTAGAATTTTGAGGAAAATAATGAATTTAATCCATTTTGGAATAGGGCTGTAACATAACAAAATGTGGAGAAAGTGAAGCGCTGTGAATACTTTACGGATGCACTGTAGAGATGTGATACTCCATACACCCCTGATGAAGGTTTCTCTGAAACGTGTCGGGTAAAGGAAGACACATTGTACCATTCATTATACTCAGGACAGTTAGTGTATTAACAATATTGTATGCCATACTCATGTTTTTACATTTTTTTTATTTTGTACCAATAAAACTGTTTTACTTTTTACACTTATATGCATTTGTTGTTACAATACTGCCTCATAAAGTCTCACTAAGGGGAATGTACAATTTTCACAGTTAGCCTATCAGGGATGTGGCACTGATCAGAACACATCCACCATTATAGATAGCAAAACTTCTGCTGTGATTAGTCATGGATGTCCCCTGGTACCTGCTGATCGTCGGAAAGAGAGGCTGGTCAAGGTAGATTTCTGCAAAGCTGCCACCACCATGTTTCACGGTGGGGATGGTGTGTTCAGGGTGATGTGCAGTCTTACTTTTCTGCCAACACATAGTGTTTTGCTTTTAGGCAGAAAAGTTCAATTTTGGTCTCATCTGACCAGAGCACCTTCTTCCACATGTTTGCTGTGTCCACCACATGGCTTCTCACAAACTACAAACAGAACTTCTTATGGTTTTCTATCACCAATGTCTTTCTTCTTGCCACTCTTCCATAAAGGTCAGATTTGTGGAGAGCACGACTAATAGTTGTCCTGTGGACAGATTCTCCCACCTGAGCTGTGGATCTCTGCAGCTCCTCCAGAGTTACCATGGGCCTCTTGGCTGCTTCTCTGATGAATGCTCTCCTTGCCCGGCCGGTCAGTTTAGGTGGACGGCCATGTCTTGGTAGGTTTGCAGTTGTGCCATACTCTTTCCATTTTCAGATGATGGATTGAACAGTGCTCTGTGAGATGTTCAAAGGTTGAGATATCATTTTATAACCTAACCCTGCTTTACACTTCTCCAACTTTATCCCCAACCTGTCTGGTGTGTTCCTTGGCCTTCATAGTTACATAGTAGGTGAGGTCGAAAAAAGAGACAAGTCCAACCTATGTGTGTGATTATATGTCAGTATTACATTACATATCCCTGTATGTTGCGGTTGTTCAGGTGATTATCTAATAGTTTCTTGAAGCTATCATTGCCCCTGCTGAGACCACCACCTGTGGAAGGGAATTCCACATCCTTACCGCTCTTACAGTAAAGAACCCTCTACGTAGTTTAAGGTTAAACCTCTTTTCTTCTAATTGTAATGAGTGGCCACGGGTCTTATTAAACTCTCTTCTGCGAAAAAGTTTTATCCCTATTGTGGGGTCACCAGTACAGTATTTGTAAATTGAAATCATATCCCTTCTCAAGCGTCTCTTCTCCAGAGAGAATAAGTTCAGCGCTCACAACCTTTCCTCATAACTAATATCCTCCAGACCCTTTATTATCTTTGTTGCCCTTCTTTGTACTCGCTCCATTTCCAGTACATTCTTCTTGAGGACTGGTGCCCAGAACTGGACGGCATACTCCAGGTGCGGCCGGACCAGAGTCTTGTAGAGCGGGAGAATTATCATTTTATCTCTGGAGTTGATCCCTTTTTAATGCCAATATTCTGTTTGCTTTGTTAGCAGCAGCTTGGCATTGCATGCCATTGCCATTCATGATGCTGTTTGTTCACTAAGGTTCTCTAACAAACCTCCGAGGGCTTCACAGAACAGATGTATTTATACTGAGGTTAAATGACACACAGGTGGAATCTATTTACTAATTAGGTGACTTCTGAAGGCAGTTGGTTCCATTAGATTTTAGTTAGGGGTATCAGAGTAAAGGGGGCTGAATACAAATCCACGCCACACTTTTCACATATTTGTTAAAAAAAATTTGAAAACCATTTATAATTTTCCTTCCACTTCACAATTATGTGTCACTTTACGTTGGCCTATCACATACAATCCCAATAAAATACATTTGTGGTTGTAAGATGACAAAATGTGGACCATTTCCAGGGGTGTGAATACTTTTCTCCAGGCTGTGTGCTCGGGCTGGGTGTAGTACCTCTTTTCCAGCACAAGATGGCGCCCCCCGCCCAGCCCCTGGGTCTCCCCGTCCCCGTCGGTCCTGATTGCCCGTGTGTGTCCGGGGAGGAGGGGGGTGTGGGGGGGTGCCGGTCGGGTGTGGGTCTCCTCCCCGGTCTCCTCCCGGCGGTGTGGTTCCCCGGTCTCCTCCCGGTCGGAGCTCAGTATGGAGGAGGGATGGCGGTGGTAGAAGGTGGCGCCGGTGGCGGTGGGGTGGAGGTGTTGCTCCGGGACACTTGGTATAAAGTTTGGGGGAAGTTGTCGGAGGTGTCCCTGGTGCTGAGCGCGGACCGCTCCGGGGATAACGGGGTCAGCAATGGATCGTTCCGGGGGGATCCTCCTCCCCTCCACCCGGAGCCCGCCGTACCGGAGGCGGCGATCGCCAACCAGAAGCGGGCGGTGCGGGTGGTGAAGTCGGAGCCGGGCGGGCTGGGGATCAGTATAAAGGGGGGACGGGAGAACAAGATGCCGGTCCTCATCTCCAAGATCTTCCGGGGACTGGCCGCCGATCTCACCCACTCCCTGTATGTGGGGGACGCCATCCTCTCCGTCAACGGGACCGACCTCCGGGACGCCACACACGACCAGGCCGTCCAGGTACTGAAGAGGGCGGGCCGGGAGGTCACCCTGGAGGGTAAGTACCACCTGTGTATATATGGGGGGAGGGGGGTGTACCATGTGTATGTATGGGGGGGGTACCATGGCTGAGGCTTATTGGGGGACCTGCCATGGCAAAGTCTACTGTGAATACCATTGGGGGGGTCATTCCATGGCAAAGTCTACTGTGAATACTATTGGGGGGTCATTCCATGGCAAAGTCTACTGTGAATACCATTGGGGGGGGTCATTCCATGGCAAAGTCTACTGTGAATACTATTGGGGGGTCATTCCATGGCAAAGTCTACTGTGAATACCATTGGGGGGGTCCTGCCATGGCAAAGTCTACTGTGAATACCATTGGGGGGTTCTTGCATGGCAAAGTCTACTGTGAATACCATTGGGGGGGGGTCCTACCGTGGCAAATTCTACTGTGAATACTATTGGTGGGTCCTGCCGTGGCAAAGTCTACTGTGAATACCATTGGGGGGGTCATTCCCTGGCAAAGTCTACTGTGAATACTATTGGGGGGTTCTGCCATGGCAAAGTCTACTGTGAATACCATCAGGGGGTTCTTCCATGGCAAAGTCTACTGTGAATACCATTGGGGGTCCTGCCGTGGCAAAGTCTACTGTGAATACCATTGAGGGGTCCTGCCGTGGCAAAGTCTACTGTGAATACCATTGGGGGGTTCTTGCATGGCAAAGTCTACTGTGAATACCATTGGGGGGTCCTTCTATGGCAAAGTCTACTGTGAATACCATTGGGGGGTCCTTTCATGGCAAAGTCTTCTGTGAATACTATATGCCATGGGGGGTACTTCAATGGGAACCATGGGGGAAGTCTTGTTCTGGTCCCATTGGCATTGGGAAAAGTTTTTTTTATTGGTGGTCCTGCCGTGGCAAGGTCCTATTCTGCATACTATTTGGGGGCAGGTCCTGCCATGGGAAAGTCTTGTTTGGGTGCGATTGGGTTTAGAGGGGGTTCTATTGCAATGGAGGAGTCTTATTGGTGGTCCTGCCAAGGCAAGGTCCTATTCTGTATGTACCATCGGGGGGGGGGTCCTGCCATGGGAAAGTCTTGTTTTGGTGTGATTGGAGGAGTCTTATTGGGGAGTCCGGTCATGGCAAAGTCTACTGTGAACACCATATTCCATTAGGGAGGGGGAAGGGGGAATGTTATTGGGGGTCCTTCCATGGGGATGTTTTGCTCTGGTGCTACTGGGTAAATTTCAATTTTTCGAATGATGAATTGGGTGCCATTGGAAAAGTTTTATTGGTGCTCCTGCCATGACAAAGGTCCTATTGTGTATGTACCATGGAAAGGGGTGGGGGGGGGGGACGACCCTGTCATGCCAATGGAAGAGTCTCTTTGGGGGCCTTATTCTGTATGTCAGTGGAGGTAGGAGTCCTACCAAGTTTCATTGGGGGGCCCTGCCATTGCAAAGCCTTGTTCTGGTACATTTGGGTTGAGGGGAGTCTTATTGGGGGTCCTGCCATGGGAAAGTCTACTGTAAATACCAAATGCCATGGGGGCGGGGGGGGGGCTATTTGGGGTCCTTCTATGGGAACCATGGGGAAGTCTTGTTCTGGTGCCATTGGGTAGGGGCGTGCCATTGGGAAAATGTTTTATTGGTGGTCCTGCCATGGCAAGGTCTTATTCTGCATATATCATAGGGGAGGGGGTGATCCTGTCATACCATGCCCTACCATGCCAATAGGAGAGAGTCTCTTTGGCAGCCTTATTCTGTATGTCAATGGAGGTGGGAGTCCTAACATAGCAATGGCAAAGTTTTGTTGGAGGGGTCCTGCAATGGGAAAGCCTTGTTCTGGTGTGGTTGGGTTGGAGGGGGTGCAATTTCATGGGGGAGGTTTATTGGGGGTCCTGCCATGGCAAAGTCTACTGTGAATACCATATGCCATTGGTGGTCCTTCCATGTGAACCATGGCGAAGTCTTGTTCTGGTGCCATTGGCATTAGGGAAAGTTTTATTGGTGGTCCTGCCTTGGCAAGGTCCTATTCTGTATGTACCATTGGGGATTGCAATCCTGTCATGCCAATGGGAGAGTCTCTCTTTGGGGGCTTTATTCTGAATGTCAATGGAGGTGGGAGTCCTAACATGGCAATGGGAAAGTTTTTTTTATTGAGTGGACGGGTCCTGCCATGGGAAAGTCTTGTTCTGGTGCGATTGGATTAGAGGGAGTGACATTGCAATGGAGGAGTCTTATTGGTGGTCCTGCCATGGCAAGGTCCTATTCTGTGTACCATTGGGGATGCCGGGGGGGGATGAGTCCTACCATGGCAGTGGCAATGTTTTATTGGAGTCTTATTCTGTAAACCCCACCACCACCACCACCACCCCCCCACACATGGGGGGGTGAGGATGTGACATGAAAACAGGAGAGTCTTATTGGGTCTCCTGCAATAGGAAAGTCTTGTTCTGGTACCACTGTGGGGGGGAGGGGTGCCATTGCAATGGGGGAGTCTTGTTGTGGTAGTCCTGCCATGGCAAAGTCTACTGTGAATACCATATGCCATTGGGTTGGGGATCTGCCATGGTAATGGGAGAGTCTTATTGGGGGTCCTTCCATGGGAACCATAAGGAAGTCTTGTTCTGGTGCCATTGGGAAAGTTTTTTTATTGGTGGTCCTGCCATGGCAAAGTCTTATTCTGGTGCCATCAGGGTTAGACTTCTGGCAAAAGTCTACTTTGAACATTGTATGCTATTGGGTGGGAGTGGTCCTGCCATGGAAAAGTCCTATTCCGTACACCTTTGGGGGAGAGGTCCTGGCATACCAACAGGAGAGTCTCTTTGGGTTGCTCTGCCATGGCAAATGCTTATTCTGTACGTCATTGAAGTTGGGGGTCCTACCACAGTGATGGGAAAGTATTATTATCGGGAGGTACTGGCATGGAAAAGGCTTGTTCTGTATACCATTGGAGGGGGGCAATGGAGGGGTCTTGTTGGGAGCCTTGCAATTGCAGTCTACTTTCAATACTGTATACCATTGGATGGAGGAAAGTCTACATCTGGACACCCTCTACAATGGGAGTGACCTTGTCGGAGACAGCTGTGTGCTCCTCAGGGCTCCCCCCCCCCCCCCCCCTCGGTGGGCTCTCCGGTAGAAGTCACATGGTCAGTGGCGGGTGCTGTAATGTGTGAATTCTCATCTCCGTGTTTATTTTACAGCAGTCACAATACACGGTGCAAAAATGTGACACAGCCTATTTGCTTGTTTTTTGTTTTTTTTTGGACGCACACCAACACGGTGACACCGGCAGCAATGATCAAACACGGGGCAGATTGCTTTGTCAATGTATTGTGGGTCTGCTGCCCATCTAGTGTGGTGTGAACGAGCCCCAAGAGGTTCTGCAGCAGCTGTAGTTTCAGAAGTTGCCTCTCCTGCATGCTTTGTAGAAAACACGGATGTGGAGTCCTAGGAACACGGGACATTGTTGTCTTTCTGAGTGTTCGCTCTGTTAACCCCTTGGTGACTGCACTGTGACATTATAACTCCGAATGTAATCTTCCTCCTACTGTGTGAGCACCAATTACCTGTGTAGCAGGAGACTTAACATGGGCACCTGTGTGTGCTCCTAGTTCTGAGACCTCAATCACACGTGAGCTGGAAGTTCATGGACCAAAAAGCACAGGAGCAGAATTGCGCATTTCGGCGAGCATCTAAAAGTACGCGCATATTTTGTGCATTTTCTTGCCTGGTTTTTACTGTCAAGTAGTTTCTTGTTTTCTATTGGCTATTAAAAAAATAAAATAAAATAAAATAAAAAGACGCTCCGTTCCAGTGTGAATGAGGCCTTGGACCCTCATTATCAGACCAAAAAAATAATCGTAGAATTGTTGTGAAGTTTAACAGTTTCAAAACAGTTACATTACTGGCATGCTGGGAATGTAACTGTCACATTGGTTGTGCTCTCACCCAAACTGTCAAACCATCCAATGGCTGGTGTCATAACTGATCACATGTGCAGCATCATGGCAGTTGAAGATTAAACAGAAGCCAAGATGGCAGCTTCCTTGGCTGAAAAGGATAGGAAGGTTTAGTTCCGCTTTAACTGATAACATAACGACCCGCCAATTGTGGTCCGGGCTGCTGAGCTTCACAAATCCTCTAGTTAGTAAAAGGTTACATTTTAGCTCGAGCTGTACAGAAATCGCAAGAGGTCCTGCAGCAGCTGAGCACAACTCCTAAAGGTTTTTTATTTATTTCCCTCTGTTGGGTAGAGCTGCATGATAAAATTGGATAAAACGAGAATCGTAATTCTCGGCGTAACCTCATCTTTGACATTCTACAAAAAATCGGGCTAACTTTACTGTCTGTTTTGTTTTTTTAATTCATTGAAGTGTATTTTTTATTTCCCCAAAAATCGCGTTTGAAAGACCGCTGCGCAAATACCATGTGACATAAAATATTGCAACGACCGCTATTTTATTCCCTAGGGTCTCTGCTAAAGAAATATATAATGTTTGGAGGTAATCTTCTAGAAAAAAAAAATACTGGTTTTAACTTGTAAGCAACAAGTGTCAGAAAAAGGCTTAGTCTTTAAGTGGTTAAACCAGGGGCAGGCAACCTCGGCACTCCAGCTGCTTTGAAACTACAAATCCCATCATGCCTCTGCCTCTAGGAGTCATGCCTGTGATTTCAGGGACTTGCAATGTCTCATGGGACTTGTAGTTTTGCCACAGCTGGAGGGCCGAGGTTGCCTACCACTGGGTTAATCTGACCTCATTTACAGACCGAAGTTCATCCCTTTTGATCTAAAAGAACTAAATGATACAATGTTTCTTTTTATCTCTCAATGTTATGATAAAGTAGGGGTCTGAAACTGGTGGCCCTTCAGCTGTTGCGAAGCTGCAAGTCCCATCATCCCTCTGCCTGTGGGTGTCATGCTTGTAACTGTCAGCCTTGCAATGCCTCATGGGACTTGTAGTTTTGCAACAGCTGGAGGGCCGCCAGTATGAGACCCCTGTGATAAAGTTTGCCAGCTGCTTTTTTTTTTTTTTTTTTTTTTTTTGACAGCTGTGAGTGAGCAGAGACCGGCTCTGCACTTGTTACATGAATCATGGAAATGCCAGGTTAAGATCATAAGGGGGGTTGAATTGAGATCGTGATTTTTTTTTTTTTTTTTTTTGTGTAAATAATCCTGCAGCTCTAATGTTGGGTAGCAATCAGGGTGGATACGATTTAAATCACAATTTTTAAAGGGCAACTGTCATCTCTGTCCTGCAGCAGCTCCTCCTCTGACCTGCTGTTGTCTCACCGACAGTCCCATTCACTTTAATGGGATGGCTGGTGATGCGGCAGGGACATAACAAGGTGAGGGACGTGGCGGCAGCAGGTGAGTGGATGCCGCTAACAGGCGCTGCCATGATGGATCTAAAATGACAGGTGCTCTTTAAATGTAAGGACTTATTCTTGCTGATAGTTAGAATCTTTAATATTTGCAAACAAAATGAAGATTTCCAATTTAGGATAATAAGCTGTCGGGTTAGTAAAACAGCGATCTCAGGACCGATTCAATCATACAGTTTGTAGTGTACATAGATTTGCAAAATAATGGAATAATATTCCTGAACTTCGGTTTATCTCATGGTTACTGTGAAATTGTGTGAATGCATCAATGCAGTGCATATTATCTCAGCTTGCAGAGCTTGGATTCATTAAATGAGTTTACCAAAAATGTAAATATTGCAGAATATACAGCCTCATGCTACATAACTAAGCTCCATTTCATGCTGAATAAACAAAAATATTAATGTATCTTAAATAGAAAATTATCTTCAAATAGTTTTTTTTACTCCAGAATCATTTTATTTAAAATAAATTGGTTAAAAAGCAAACAAATAGATTTCAATAAAAACAAACAAACAAAAAAAAAAACACTTTTTTTTTTTTTTTTCTTTTTAAATTATTGATTTTTATCCACCCTGGTAGCAAGGCAGCAGCTGACTAGGAGTGTTAATTCTGCGCTGCATTCCGGAAACATGGGTTTTTGGAAACGCACGCAAAATAAGTGAAAAATGAAAGTCTGATGATTGGTTTCTATGCCGAGCTGCACCAGATTTTGCACTCTTCAGTTTTAGTGAGTCTCCTCTATTGTGTGCGGTGTCTCCGGTAAACTGAAGAAGTCACGGTAGCTTTGTCTGGATTGTAGATCAGGTCCCCCTTATCAGGGTCATGGATCTTCACCTGAATTGTGAAATCTCAGCCATAGGGACACCGGGTGCGGCGCTCGCTCTCGAAACACGTGGAGTTGACTCATACAAGGAAAGGAAAGTGGAGGTGTTGTCTGTAGCCACCAATCAGGTGCCAGGATTTGTTTGCCGAAAACCTGCTCTGCAACAATGTTCCCGGCCTTCCCTTTCACAGATCCGGATCTCTCTCCGTCCTCCACACTCCAGCCTCGTCTGCTTCCAGCTATAGATTTGTCTAATTCAATATTTCTCAACCTTTGTAACACAGAGGAACCCTAGAAATACCTTCCCGCTCTCAGGGAACCTCCAGTAATTATTGTATCTATGTTTAGTGTGATCAGTGATCTAACAATAAGGGATGAGTTCTACTTTGCATACATCATACCCTCACCATATGACTTTTTTTTTTCATTAATATTAAAGAAATTAAATAAACAATAAAGAAAACGGTTCAGCTCATTTACACTTGCAACCAAGGGATGGTAAATATAGGCGGTTGAGGCGTGATTTTATCACCCATTCCAAACCAAACACAGCGGCCAGAGGGTGTTGTACACCTGCTCCCTGTTGCATTCTCCAGGCACTACTGCCACTAAGGGCGACCCATTTAAGTGAACAGGGATGCACTGTGAATATGGTTGCGGCTCAATGGTGTAGGTCTTTAAGGGTTAAAATGGGGACCAAGGAAATTACATATCGCCTCCTAGCTGCCCCGTCAGCCATAGAATGAAAAGTGATCCACCAAGGACTGCCACAAATGTTAATTGGTCCTTACATAGGTGGTCAGTGGAAAAGGGCGTAGTCAATAGGAGAAGGGTCCCGTTAGGAGGAGGTTCACCTTACATTTGTGGAGAGTGGAAATGGGCCTCCATACATTGGTGATCAGTAGGAGAAGATCCATCTTACATTGGTGGTCAACACATGGGTTAATAGAAAGAAAATTCTGATTCCCCCCCCCCCTCATCAGAATTGGTGTTTATGGGGGAATAACGCAGTGCTATTGTGTTCTGCCAGCAGGGAGCCATCCCCACCGGCAGAATACAATGATCACTGCTGGCGACTATTTCCCCTATCAGTGACGAATGAAAAAAAACCTCAACATGCTGGCTGTACTGAAGTCAACTGATGGGTCAAATTCAGTACAACTGGCCTGCCCATAGATGGTTTGAAATTTGTCAGTTTTCTTCAGAACTGGCTAAATTTCGATCTGTTTATGGCTGTATTTAGTAGGAGAAGGTCCATCTTACATTCAGGGATGGGGGCTCTCTTAGATTGGTGCTCAGTAGGAGAAGGTCCACCTTACATTGCTGGTCATTAGGAAAAGAGCCCACTTAAATTGGTGGTCAGAAGTAGAAGGTCCACCTTGCATTTTTGGTCATTGGGAGAAGAGCCCCCTTGGATTGGTGGTCATTAGGAGAAGGTTAAACCATGTATTGGTGGTCATTGGGAGAAGAGCCCCCTTGGATTGGTGGCCATTAGGAGAAGGTTAAACCATGTATTGGTGGTCATTGGGAGAAGAGCCCACTTAGGTTGTTGGTCAGTAGTAGAAGGTCCACAGTGCATTGTTGGTCACTGGGGGGAGAACCCACTTAAATTGATGGTCAGTAGGAGAAGGTCCCCCCTACTTTGGTTTTCAGTTACAAAGGGCCTCCTTAGATTGGTGGTTGTAGGGAGAATAGCCCCCTTGGATATGTGGTTAGTAGTAGAGGGTCCACTTTATATTGGTGATTATTGGCGGAAAGGCTCCCTTAGACTAGTGATCAGCAGGAGAAGGTCCACCTTACATTGGTGGTCATTCGGAGAGAGCGCGCTTACATTAGTGGTCAGCAGGAAGAATGCTCTCCTGATGGATGGATATATATATTTATATATAATATAATTGTTTATGTAAAAAAAAAATAAAAATAAATTGCTCAATCCCAAAGGAACCCCTGGCAACCTCTGTTGGAATCCAGGTTGAGAATTGCTGGTCTAAATCAGTGTTTGTTTGTGTGAAGTGTTCTTAAATGTGATATGTAGCAGCATAATATAGGATGTACACAATTTGCTTTCTATGTGGAGGTTGTCAATTCTTTACATTCTGAAGTAGGTGTTTCTCTTTACTTCTTTTCTGTTTTGAGGGTGGCACCATTGCCTTGCAGGGTCCACTGGACCCCCCAGTAGCCACCCTTCCAAGCGCACTTTGGCCCAAGACGGAGCACAAACATGCCTTGTTATCATGGCACTATAAAGGTGGTCATGTGACCATAATACGATGTGTACATTGTGCACACTGCAACCTAATACAGGGCACACATGCGCTGTTTCCTCACTGGGGTGGGGGAATGGATGTGTTTTGGTGCTGCCATGGGAGGACACATTAACTGGCTCCTAGCAGTTAAATGGTTAATTTCATGTCTTTTACACTCGTATGTTTTTCTGTGCTGTCCATCACTTTTTCTTTTTTATGTTCCCCCCCCCCAATCCTTTTATAATTGATTTTACTGAGAGAAATATCAGATATGGTACAAGTAGTCTTTAAGGCCCCTTTCACACTTCAAAAAATAATGGAGAATGACAAGTCATTCTCCATGATTTTCAATGACTACCATTCATATTGGCACGACTTTAATTTGCACCGACTTCAAAGTAGTCCCTACACTACTTTGGTCCAACTTCCATGCGAGTTGATCTCCATAGACCTCAATGTTAAACCCTCAAGTAGCATGCAAATCATACCTGAATAATATAGATGCGATTTCAGTACGACTTTGTAAGCACAAGCAGCTTTTGTAAACCCCAACCCTGTAAAGTCGTACAAAGTAGTACTGATCCAAAATCGCGGCCGCATCGCGCGACTTTCAAGTTGCACAAGTGTGAAAGGGGCCTTAGGAGGCTGTGGGGAGCACAAATATGGAACTATTGACACGCCCCAGTCTCCAACAATTCCTATAGCATGTATAACAGTCTCCAATCATCCTCATATCATGTTCAGTCTTTGGCTATCTCTTGTAGCATACCAATAGTCCCCGACCATCAGTTTGCAGCATGCCCATAGTCTCTGACCATCACTTGTAGCATGCCCAGAGTCTCTGACCATCACTTGTAGCATGCCCAGAGTCTCTGACCATCACTTGTAGCATGCCTAGAGTCTCTGACCATCACTTGTAGCATGCCTAGAGTCTCTGACCATCACTTGTAGCATGCCTGGAATCTCTGACCATCACTTGTAGCATGCCTAGAGTCTCTGACCATCACTTGTAGCATGCCTAGAGTCTCTGACCATCACTTGTTGCATGCCTAGAGTCTCTGACCATCACTTGTTGCATGCCTAGAGTCTCTGACCATCACTTTTAGCATGCCTAGAGTCTCCGACCGTCAGCTTGCAGCATGCCTATGCTTGGCTCTTCCTCTGTCTTTTGAGCTAACGAAAACCTCTGAAAACATGCTAACTTCCACATGTGTTGGATGTATACAAGGCTTGTTATCCATCTGTCTTTCCACTTCAATCAGCTGAAGCCTTGTATTCATGGCTTTTCTTGAACGGTGGAGAAGCACTCAACCCAACTCTTTAATTCTGTCCCCAACTTACTGTATGTACAGTATTGGAAAAGGTTCCTTTGGGCAAGCTGTGATATTAAAGGTGGAATTCTTATTTAAGATAAGACTTTTAGGGAATTTCAGGCGCGGTAAGGGGTGAAGTATTTATACATCCAATCATGTTTACAAATGGAGCTTACAATATATTTCCTCAACAGAAGTCAATTAAACAATCTACTTCAGTTGAGTGGAGGAGACCACACATGGAACAAAATGTCTGGTCACTACACAACTGGCCACATTTGAATTAGTGTATGGCCAGCTTTAGTCTATACATCGCATTGAATAGGTTCAATTTACAAAGCTAACACTGCTGGATAAGGACATTAATTATCAGAAAAAGTGATTTTCCGTGTCCAGTGAGATTTAATCATTGCAATCTCATGGGTGAAATAGAAGGTCCGCTTTCCTTGTGAGCTAAGCCTAAATATATATGCAAGTCTGAGGTCTGTGGTCTGTTATTAGTAATTAGTCTACAGGAGTGACATTAATAGGCTAAGATCTGCTATGAAGATAGAGGAGGTGGATGAGGGAGAACAGATCTTGTTGGGTTGCAGAGCTACAGATAATTATATAATTAGTTTCCTGTTCTTTTAATTCATCTTGAAGCTCATTATAGTATAATTTTGTTAAACGACATAACTAATACAACATAATAGTGTTTGAACTTTTGGGTTTGAAAATAAGCTTTTAATTGGAAATCCTCATTTTGTAAAATTTAAAAAAATGTGCTATTCCTCCTTTTTTTGGGGGGGGGGGGTCAATTAGGATAAATAAACCATTGACCTGATCTTCCCTGTTTTTCTTTCATGTTTTAGGTTCTGTTTTTAGAGCTGAACTCCAGGTATGGGTTTTAAAGTAAAGTTTCATTGGTCCGGCATAGACCAAAGCAGGGGCGTTGCTAGGTCTACAAAAGATTTGGGGCTAGAGCCCATAGCAGCATAGTAAAGAAAGTCATAAGCTTGGGCGGGCATACACATGTATATACAGTAATATACGTGTGTGTGTATATATATATATCCCCAGAGAGCCTCCCCCTTTCATCAGGGTACCCAGAGGGCCCCCCATTTACATCAGGGTTCCCAGAGAGCCCCCCTTACATTAGGGTCACCTGAGAGCCTAACCCTTAAATCTGGGTCCTTAGCCTCTCCCTTGCATCAGGGTCCCCAGAGAGCCCCCCACTTACATAAGGGTCCCCAGAGAGCCTTCCCTCCCCTTTGGGGCCCCCTGCAGAGACTCGGGGCTATTGGACCTAGATTCGGGGCTATAGCCCCAAAAGCCACCCCCTAGCAACGCCCCTGGACCAAAGTAAGTGTAGATATTCCATACCTGGCTGATCCCCGTGGAAGTAGAAAATCACTGTAGTAGCTGCTGCTACTACATTGCTTTCCCAACCTGTGCCAAGCGGTTTGGGATCCACAGGAGGTGCTTGCTCAGCATGGGTGCCATTCATAGAATGCCTTGTATTTTTCTCAATAGATGCAAAGCGATTTCTGATTGGATGAAGTGGAGAGGCAGGGTGATAACATCACAATCCCCACCTTGTCCATTCAGAGAATGCTTTGTATTCATTGAGAAAATACAATGTGTTCTCTGAATGGCACCCATCAGGGCTGCTGTTAGAAATCACAGGGTCCCATACAGCCTACCTGACAGGGTCTGTCCCCCCGGCCCAAAGTGACTGAGGACATAGATTTTATCAGTCCCTTTGCAGCTTAGGTTGCAAAGATGAATGAATTGGCAGTGCTCTGTAGCTTCTTGCTCTTTCACAAACTGAAGCATAGTAAACAGTTTCCTATAAATTATAATGTGATAGTTGTGCGCTGCCACCTAGTGTTATGTGAATAAAAACACAATGTGTGAATGAAATTAATAAAGCTGCTGCTATCACCTGACAGTTCTCACAAAACTGCAAAATGATTAAAATATAGGTGATAAACCGTGTCAATATATCATAAAGTGCTGATTGCAAATACCCAAAGTCCAAATGCAATAAACTGCGATGAAAAACAGAACATATGATGAATAAATTGATATGATATAAATTGAGATAAAAAAAAATAAAATAAAAAAATTTCTTCACTGTGAAGAAACGTGCTTTATAAATCAAACGACACTCTGTGATAAGTGCTCCCTTCACCAGGGGCAATGGACGCTCGCCTCCTTTATGGACCCTGATGGGGTCAAAACACGCTCAAAGCTCAAAATGAATCACATCAGCAGATGGCTCCACATTGATCTCCAATGGCTCCTATAAAGACCCTGCAGGGGTCAAACACACTCTGCACTCCATATACTCCTTGCACTTCTCCACTTTATACACCCTAAACGGTTTACTATGCTTCAGTGATGAACAGACACAGGACTGATTGGTACCGATCACTCACCGTGTTCATTCAGGTAATGAAGGGGCCAATAAACTACATATTTACCGGCCCCTTCCCCCGCTTTCTATCCTGAAACATCCCCCTGTGTGCCCTCAGCAGCTTCTGGCAGGAGAGAAGGGAAGCCAGAAGCGCTGTGGGGGGAAAGAGGCACACAGGGGGGCACTGACAGCAGATGGAAGGGGTGCATGTGCTAGAACCACTCCCCTGTAGTGCAGCCAGAGGGAGAAGCTGGCAGAATTGCAGGGGAAGGCAAAAGAAGATTGGTGTACACAATAAGACAGTACAGTTGGCCCTTATGCTCAGTGGGTGACTGGGCCCCCGCCCCCCCTTTTGAACTGGCCGGGCCCAGTACAGGAGGGCTGGCTGTACTGCCTTATCCGCGGCCCTGACGGCGCCCATGCTTAGTGATTGACTCCTTGTAGTTACTGTGTAGCAGGGCAGCTATTTGGCCGAGGATCACTGTAGTAGCAGCAACTACTACAATGATTCTCCGCTTCCACAGAGGGATTGGTTGGGTACAATTACACTGGTCCAAACGGGACCAATTTAACTATACAGAAAAAAAAAACATATGGAGTTCAGCTTTGAATGAAAATGTAGTTTTGTTCATCTTCTACCATTCAGGGTTCAGGAACTACCTCCACTTCTCACTTTCCAAAATTTTAATTGCTAAGTTTTATATATACAGTATATATACTTTTTGGAGTTTTTTTTTTTTTTTTTTTACAGTGGAAACATTTTATGAATTTTGAGCGATTTCTCAGAACTGAAAAGGAAACGAAATAAAATAGGAGAAAAGCAGAAGTTATTTAGGGGCACTGAAGGTTATTTTTGTACTTTGAGAACCACTTTCTATAGTTTTGCTCAAAAGTTTTTTTTGATCCATGACTTGTATTTTAATCCCGTAACCATATGTGCTAAAAACCCCCCCTGCAGAGGCACTGTTATTTTTTTTGCAGTTTTGTCCTTCATCTGCAGCCATTCAGGGTTCCGGAACCACCTCCGCTTTTCTATATCAGTCATTTGAGTTTATAATGTTACCTTTCGGTCACTTGTCCAGCCTGATTGATATCCTTTTTTTTATAATGCAAATATTTTATGAATTTGGGCGATTTCTCAGAACATTTTTCATAGTAGTACAAAGGAAATTAAGCTAAATAAAATAGGAAAAAGCAGTTATTTAGGGGCACTGAAGGCTGTTTTTTCTTTTTGCTGTGAGGACAAAGTACACTTTTCTTACGTGTGTTTCAAGACTTCAAGAGGCCCATTGATAAGCGGACGTATCGCAGCATTTCTTGAAGTTGCTTCCATTGCAGCACCCTTTAAAACTATGTAAAATCTCAAGGAACCCCAGTCTAAAATGCAAAAAATATAAGTATAATTTATCAGGCTGGGTTCACACTGAAGCACGGAGCGGCTCACAGCAGGGGGTCCGGTGCGTCTCCGTTCACCCTTACAGGTCCGATTTCAGCGCAAGTTTTTGGCTGAATTTGGACCTGAAATGGACAAAAAGACGCACAGGACTCTTGTGCAATTTGCACCAGAGCTGCTCCGGAGATATGTGAACCAGCTCCGTAGAGAGCCGGTCACAATCTCCTGACATGCAAATTGGATGCGGAGAAACATGTCCAATTCGCAACAGTGTGAACTCGGCCTCAATGAGATATTCAAGCCTGGGACGATGCACACAGCCACCTTCACATCAGAGTTCACCCAACACATCATGTCAGTATTCCCATCATCACATTGGAGTCCCCCCCCCCTCCAAATCATATCAATAGTCTCCTTCCCCCAATTACGTAGGTAGTAAGTAGTCCCCCCATCACGTCAGAGTTCCTCCATCATGTCAGAAGTCACCCCTTCACCCAATAACCCTCTCATCACGTCAGTGTTTCCCTATCGCATCAAGAGACCCCCTGTCACATCAAAGACCCCTCATCACATCAGAAGTCCCCCCATCATGTCAGAAGTCGTTGTCCCCCCCCCCCCCCAATCACATCAGAGTTCCTCCATTATATCGAAAGTCGTAGCCCCCCCCCCCCCATGACATTAGAGCTCCTCTATCATGTCAGAAGTCCCCCCATCACATCATGGTCACCCCTTCACATCAGAGTCCTTCCATCACATCAGTATTTCCCTATCACATCAGAAGACCCGTCACATAAAAGATCCCTCTTCACATCAGAAGTCCACCCATCACAGAGTCTTTCCCATCATGTCAGAAGTCCCCCCCCCCCCATCAAATCAGTGTTTCCCCATTACCGCAAAAGACCCCCCCCCCATAACATCAAGGACCCTTCATCGCATCAGTGTTCCCCTATCACGTCAGAATCCCACCATCATGTCAGTAGTCCCCCCATCCCATCAGAGTTCCTCCATCATGTCAGAAGTCACCCCTTCACTTCATAGCCCCCTCATCATGTCAGTGTTCCCCAATCGCGTCAGAAGACCCCCCCCCCCGTCACATCAACAATACCTCATTAAATATCAGAGTTCCCCCATCACGTCAGAAGTCCCCCCCATCAGATCAGAGTCCCCCCATCACATCAGAGTTCCTGTATCATGTCAGAAGTCCCCCCATCACATCAGGGTCACCCCTTCACATCAGTGTTTCCCTATCACATCAGAAGACCCACTGTCACATTAAAGACCTCTCATCACATCAGAAGTCCCCCCATTGAGTCAGAATCCACCCACCACATCACAAGTCCCCCCATCATGTCAGAAGCCCCCCCCCATCACATCAGAGTTCCTCCATACTGTCAAAAGTCCCCCCCCCCCATTACATCAGAGTTCCTCTATCATGTCAGAAGTCCACCTGTCACATCAAAGACCCGTCATCATATCAGAAGTCCACCCATCACATTAGAGTCCCCCCATCATGTCAGAAGTCCCCCATCACATCAGAGCCCTTCCATCACATCAGAAGACCCCCCCCCCATCACCTCAGGGTCACCCCTCCACATCAGAGACCCCCTTCTACATGAGAGCCCCTTATCACATCAGAGTCACCTCTATACATAAAAGCCCCCCTATACATGAGCCCCCCCCTATCACCACAAAACCCATCCCAATCACACACTCCTCTCGTCACTTCAGAACCCTATCTTTTGGCCCCAGTAGCACAGAAGAGAATGAAGTGGAGGAGGCTGACTTCCATTTCCTCTTAAATGCTGGGGGGAGGCCCTGCATGCTACCTGCTGAGAATCTGGGTCATGCATTACGGGCAAGCCGGCTGCTACCACAAAACAAAGAATGACGCTATGCATCCTGGCCCTAGAGTGTCATTGATGTCATGCTGGTGGCCAGCTCATCTGCACCATGACAACTTATGACACTGCTCCAGGGCAAACTGGGTCTCAAGCTTGTGGCATCCCAGGAGAGATGGCGCCCTGGGGTGCCAAACGCTGATATATCTTATATACGCAACATCAACAATTGAGGGAAATTGTAGACCAGATATTTGCTTTATAAATAGTAAAAGAATAATTACAGGTCATATTTTTTTTTGATACTACTGAGTCCTTCTAAAATGTTAATAGATGTCACTGTCCAGATAGACAATTCGTAATACTATGGCCATTGCGCGTGTGTTAGAGAAGTTTTTATTTGTGGTATGATTTTTTCACGGGTGACTGTGTCTATTTTTGATCCAAGTTTTATATGTCTTGTATTTTAAAACTGTAATTATATGCGTCAAACCCCCATACTGAAAGCTCTGCTATTTGCTCTTGTATACCTGAGTGGGCCTTATGGCAATGGACCCGGGCTTGCCCAAGCAGGACACCGCAACAGGTTCACACATGGCCATACAAGAGTGTACAGCCCAACATCACCTCTCCACCTCATCCAGTCATAGAACACTGTGCATTCATTCAGAAAATGCAAAGCAGTCTTTGGTGCCCATGCTGAGCGGCCAACCTCCTGTATTCACAATGCATCAGGACCTTGACAAGTGACAATCACAGAGGGAGCAGGGTCTTCTTCATTGAAATCCAGCTTCCAGAAAGATCAGCCAGATATAGTGATATGCATAGTTGCATTGGTTTAAGCTGGATCAATGTAACTGTGTATAAAATATCCATATCTAAAATTCATCTTTAAAGAATGAATTGCACCACAGTATTTGTGGCTACATAGGTCAGTGAGGGTATGTAAGAATATGTAAACCCAACATTTTATATTCCTGATATATGTGCCTGCTGTACCATGTACTTGAAAAGTCTCCTGTTCTCTTTGTATTGCTTCCTTGGTGTGAAATCCCTGGTGTTCATGCAGGTCCCTCTTTCCTATTGAAAATTGATCACACTAGGCATGGGAGCACAGCATGGTCAGTTCTCTTGCTATGCTGGGAACTCAGCCTGTTCTCCTCTAATAATCAGACTTGTCCTGACACCCCCAGCCATTCACTGAGTCTCGGTTCACACCAGAGGCGGCACGACTTGCAGGTCGCCTCACCGAGACGACCTGCACACGACTGCCGGGGCGACTTGCAAAACGACTTCTGTATAGAAGTCTATGCAAGTCGCCCCCAAAGTCGTACAGGAACCTTTTTTTAAGTCGGACTTGCGTCGCTCCGAGTAACTTGCGTCGCTCCGATTAGAACGGTTCCATTGTACTGAACGGGACGCTACTTGTCAGACGACCTAGGTCGCCTGACAAGTCGTCCCAGTGTGAACCGAGGCTTAGAAAACCATTGTGCTGCTGTTTCTCCTCCCCTAGCTCTCTAAGAGCCTTATGCAGCTTAGAACATAGGCAAAAAAAAAAAAGGGGGGGAACGGGTATTTTATAATGTGTTTTTTTCATATTTATACACAAATGTTTTGCCTTTCATTTCTGTTTTAAACTGAATGGGTTGTTTTACAAGGTGAGAGTTTACAATCAATGTAAGATTGTGTAAATATCAATGTCCATAGCTCAGCGACAGTTTGACTTCAAACCCTTGGTGCCGGCTGTCCCGGCCCTTTTAAGGGGGATTATGATGCCCGGAGGCGGGGGTTTATGATTATGTGACCGCATTGGCTGTCATGGCGGTCACATGATCGGAAAGCTCTTGTTCGCAGGCAGCGAGTTCCATTAGCCGCCGGTAACTGTGCCAGGAGCACGCAAGGAGCTCGCTCGCAGCACATCTGTTTTTGCAATATTGCATGCAAATTTGTGGCCGCTCGGCGCCAAGACCCACCGCCGAGAGGCCGCATATTTGTGTGCTATCGGCACCAAGAGGTTGAAGGAGATATTAGGTATTCATTAGATGATATATTTTTATGTTATATTTCTGTAGTTAGAGAAGTCAAGCTCTTACTCATAGCATGTCCCCCCTGGATTAGAGAGCTCTCAGGTGCAAATAAAGGAAAAAAAAAAAGTAGGGGCAGGCATTCTGGGGTGCCCCCCTTCCCAGATAGGCAACACCGTAAAAACTCCAAATCCTGACGGTGGTAAACCTACGTAGCGAACTCGACATGCTGGAGCTGCCGCTGGTATGATTGTGCTTTCTGCTGTCTTATTTGGTTAGTTTAGCATTTGGAAGGATGAGTGTCCCGCGGGGGTCTTTATATTCACTGAATCTCATTTGCAGCGCTTTGTATTCACAGTAGAGCGTTTTATGGGGGTAGAAATAGCTGTAATTGAGCCATATGGAAAAACTAAGGAAATATGGAATTGTACATCGCAAATTGAGACTGAAAGTAAAGATAAAAAAAAATGAGTTGTGGGGGGATAGCAATGGCATTATTCTTGTCTTAAAGGGGGGCTCTGCCCTGCCTGAAGATGTATTGTTATGGTAAAGAACTTCTGTCTTAAAAAAAAAAAACAGAATATTGATTTTAAAATATTCTGAGACTATTCTGGGAATCTGATGAAATCATGAAATATAACCAATACACGTGTTACCCCTTTTCTCTTTAGTAATTGGGCAGCTAACTTGAAGTCCGGGGTCTGACATCCAGAAATGTTTGTGTCTGGCCCCCTCCTCTACTGCAGGAGATCTCAACTTTGTGGAGACCAGGGCTGGTAAAATTCTTCCAAAACCTTCCATGCCCCCAATATTAAATGCAATTTATAGTCACACAAAAAAAGTACTGGGCTGCAAAACGTGTTCTGAAATGGTGAAGGACTTGGAAACTGGTTCAGAAAGTCAAGGAGATATCTGCTAGCACATCATGGATCAATGTAGTAGCGTCCAAAGGGATTGTTTATTGCATGATCACATCACAAGAACAGTGCAATGTTTCGGAGTCACGCAGAACCTCTTCGTCTCGTCACCAGAGCCCCCCTTACGTCAGAGTTCAGAGTTCCCCCTTACATCAGGATTAGCAGAGTTACGGTGCAAGGGGAACTCTGCGGACTCTGAGGTATGGAGGAACTCGGCAAACTCTGATGTAAGGAGAGGCTCTGGTGACCAGAGAATCTCTTACACAAGAGTTCCCCTTTACAGCAGAGTCCACAACGTTCCCCTTTACACCAGGGTCCGCAGAGTTCCCCTTTACACCAGGGTCCGCAGAGCTCCCCTTTACACCAGGGTCCGCAGAGTTCCCCTTTACACCAGGGTCCGCAGAGCTCCCCTTTACACCAGGGTCCGCAGAGTTCCCCTTTACACCAGGGTCCGCAGAGTTCCCCTTTACACCAGAGTCCACAACGTTCCCCTTTACACCAGAGTCCACAACGTTCCCCTTTACACCAGAGTCCACAACGTTCCCCTTTACACCAGAGTCCGCAGAGTTCCCCTTTACACCAGAGTCCGCAGAGTTCCCCTTTACACCAGAGTCCGCAACGTTCCCCGTTACACCAGAGTCCGCAACGTTCCCCGTTACACCAGAGTCCACAACGTTCCCCGTTACACCAGAGTCCGCAGAGTTCCCCGTTACACCAGAGTCCGCAGAGTTCCCCTTTACACCAGAGTCCGCAGAGTTCCCCTTTACACCAGAGTCCGCAGAGTTCCCCTTTACACCAGAGTCCGCAGAGTTCCCCTTTACACCAGGGTCCGCAGAGTTCCCCTTTACACCAGGGTCCGCAGAGTTCCCCTTTACACCAGGGTCCGCAGAGTTCCCCTTTACACCAGGGTCCGCAGAGTTCCCCTTTACACCAGGGTCCGCAGAGTTCCCCTTTACACCAGGGTCCGCAGAGTTCCCCTTTACACCAGGGTCCGCAGAGTTCCCCTTTACACCAGGGTCCGCAGAGTTCCCCTTTACACCAGGGTCCGCAGAGTTCCCCTTTACACCAGGGTCCGCAGAGTTCCCCTTTACACCAGGGTCCGCAGAGTTCCCCTTTACACCAGGGTCCGCAGAGTTCCCCTTTACACCAGGGTCCGCAGAGTTCCCCTTTACACCAGGGTCCGCAGAGTTCCCCTTTACACCAGGGTCCGCAGAGTTCCCCTTTACACCAGGGTCCGCAGAGTTCCCCTTTACACCAGGGTCCGCAGAGTTCCCCTTTACACCAGGGTCCGCAGAGTTCCCCTTTACACCAGGGTCCGCAGAGTTCCCCTTTACACCAGGGTCCGCAGAGTTCCCCTTTACACCAGGGTCCGCAGAGTTCCCGCTTGCACTGTAAAGCAAACCCTGCAGACTCTGATGTACTGTAAAGGGGGCTCTGGGAATACTGAGAACTCCGATGGAAGGAGGCCCGCTGCAGAACACGTGAAAGGGTCCTCCTGTGGGACCATAATAAAGGGCCCCGGGCTTGGGTGTTTTTTGCACCGGGGCCCTGAAGGTTCTAATTACGTCTCTTTATGGACCCTATTCTGGTCTTGTTGACGTCAGGACCCTAGGCTGGTGAAGCATGAGGGTGCAGACACTGTATAAAAAAATACAAATTGGGCAACGGTCACCTCATGTCTGAGGGCGTTTGAAGGCATTTTACATGGTGGGGGATTTACTAAGACTGGAGCACACAGAATCTGGTGTAGTTTTGTATAGAAACCAATCATCTTCCAGGTTTTATTGTCAAAGCTTAAATGAACAAGCTGACGTTAGAAGCTGATTGGTTACTATCCACATCTGCACCAGATTCTGTATGCTCCTGTTTTAGTAAATCGCCCCCACTGTATCTATTTTTGTATTTGTCGTTGTCATGGAGTATTTTACAGCTGTGTGACATTTTCTGAGCCCATCTTATCATATATAATAGATTACCATTTGCGCTGTCACTAGAAGGAGATAAAGATTGCACTCTGGTCCTTCTCATTGCACCATTATATACAGACTAAGATGTACTGTATAATGTGACTGATCTTCTGATTGCTGTGCACTTATTTACTGTCATGTCTCTGCTGGTCTTCTGCGCATTCTCTTGCTGCATTCCTACACATTTGTTGGGTCGAGTCACATTTACCTCACATTCTTCAATGGGAGATCCCAATTATGGCCACATTTGTCGTATTCATAATATAGCGAATGTTACCATCTTCAGCTGCTGTCTGTAACACTGGTTTGCTCTTTGGAAAATTGCTGATCTTTTAATTGATTTCCAATAGATTGCTTTAAAGGGCACTAAAAACAACTACTATACATGCAAATTAGGAGTTTACTCTAAAATTCTCGTTGGCATTGGCTGGCATCAATCACAGGGTCACTCTATAACCACCAAAAGTCCGAAGGGCAAGAAAACGAGTGAATGTGGGTGTGGACTGGCCTGCTGTGTGCAATTTTTTTTATTACAGGGATTATATAGTGCCATTCTTTTATGCATTGCTTTGCATGTATGTTCACATTGATCCCTACCCTCAGGGAGCTTACAGTCTGTTGTAACCCTAACATTTCCTCTGTAACCTTAACACTAACTTTGCCTTAAAAACCTAACTCGAGCCCTCCTTGTATGTCTAACACTATCCTTCACTATACCCCTAACACTAACACTTCCAGAAAATCTAACATAAACCTTCCCTGTAATTGTAACACTAAGCTTTGTTGTAACCCTAGAACTAATCTCCTCTGTAGCCTTAACGCTAACCCTCCTGTAAAACCCTAAAATTGAGCCCTCCTTGTATACCTAACACCAAACTTTGGTGTAACTGTAATGCTTACCCCCCTTGTACCCCTAACACTAATCTCTAATACTAACCCTGCAGAAACCTTAGCAGTAACTCTTCCTGTAACCATAACACTCCATTAAAAGTGGGGCTAGGGGTTCATGTACCCTTAGCAGGAGCCCTCCTTGTACCCTTAGCAGAAGCCTTCCTTGTACCCTTGGCAGGAGCCCTCCTTGTACCCTTGGCAGGAGCCCTTCCTTGTACCCTTGGCAGGAGCCCTTCCTTGTACCCTTGGCAGGAGCCCTTCCTTGTACCCTTGGCAGGAGCCCTTCCTTGTACCCTTGGCAGGAGCCCTTCCTTGTACCCTTGGCAGGAGCCCTCTTTGTACCCTTGGCACCTTGGCAGGAGCCCTCTTTGTGCCCTTGGCAGGAGCCCTTCCTTGTACCCTTGGCAGGAGCCCTTCCTTGTACCCTTGGCAGGAGCCCTTCCTTGTACCCTTGGCAGGAGCCCTTCCTTGTACCCTTGGCAGGAGCCCTTCCTTGTACCCTTGGCAGGAGCCCTCTTTGTACCCTTGGCAGGAGCCCTCTTTGTACCCTTGGCAGGAGCCCTCTTTGTACCCTTGGCAGGAGCCCTCTTTGTACACTTGGCACCTTGGCAGGAGCCCTCTTTGTGCCCTTGGCAGGAGCCCTTCCTTGTACCCTTGGCAGGAGCCCTTCCTTGTACCCTTGGCAGGAGCCCTTCCTTGTACCCTTGGCAGGAGCCCTCTTTGTACCCTTGGCAGGAGCCCTCTTTGTACCCTTGGCACCTTGGCAGGAGCCCTTCCTTGTACCCTTGGCAGGAGCCCTTCCTTGTGCCCTTGGCAGGAGTCCTTCCTTGTGCCCTTGGCAGGAGTCCTTCCTTGTGCCCTTGGCAGGAGCCCTTCCTTGTGCCCTTGGCAGGAGCCCTTCCTTGTGCCCTTGGCAGGAGCCCTTCCTTGTGCCCTTGGCAGGAGCCCTTCCTTGTGCCCTTGGCAGGAGCCCTTCCTTGTGCCCTTGGCAGGAGCCCTCTTTGTGCCCTTGGCAGGAGCCCTTCCTTGTACCCCTAACACTGATCTCCTCTCTGACCTTAACAGTAACTCTTCCTGTAACCCCAAACACTAGCTCTCCATTAAAAGCTCCCCTTGTACCCCTAACAGGAGCCCCCCTTGTAACCCTAATACAAACCCTCCCTGAAACCCCAACTATAATCTTCCTTGTTCCCCTAACTTTATCCCTTCTTGTAACCCTATCCTACCATTGAGTAAGTGACTCCCCTTTGTTTGCATGCTCCCCTCTTCTGTACTGGGATCACCTGTGCAGAACTCCAAACCTCTCATAAAAGATACCAGCGCCCATATCGCTGCATTGGAACCTACTGACTTCATTTAAATCTGTATGACTTCTCTGGTCATCATAAGCATATTCTCTGCAGTGTCAAACCCCCTCAAATGCTGTTGATAATTGGAGACCATGCGATCTTTGCCTAGACTGTAGGACACGAGGCAAGTCTGGGTGAAGTATTTTTGGAAGTATTTTGCTTGTTGTGTATTGGGGGTGACATGGTTGAACAGCGATGGTCCTGGTTGTCACAGTTATACATTGATGGAACCCTCTGGAACATGCCGTGTAACGCGCGCTGTACACTTTTCAGGCACGTACATGTTGGCTCTTGCACAATGCTGTTTAATCTGCTCTCTGGTTGATAATGAAAGGAATGGTATGCGGAGCATCTGCTTCCCCCTGCATTGTGAAACAGGACTTTGTATGCAGTCACACCGTCTTTTTATATCATGTCATAGCCTGCCAGGCTGTTCTCGGATTGTACTCGGTATTGTATGGGCAGTGCGGGGGCTCAGCGGAGCATAGCGGTCATGGTGCTCTAACTGTCAGCCTTACTCTGCGCTCTCTTCTGTTCAATAAATCATTACAGATGGACTTTGTCATTAAACATGTCTCAGGACTCTTCATCCGTTGTGGATAGGCCTCCTAAATTCTCACCTGGGAGAATGGTAAAGCCGCCCCTCTAGCGGCAAACTGGTTGGAATAAATCTTTAGAGACTGCATTACGTCTACGTTCAATTACTTGCGTGTTTGCAAAGTGGAAAATTGGGCGCTTTCCCGTCACTCACAGAAACGCGCTGCCCATTAGTAGACATGCGGCAATGCCATTCATCTTTATTCATGGCTTCCGGTGCAGCGTGATTTTGCAAAAGGGGCAAGGACTTCTTTTGCACGTTTTCCACGCGTAAGGCAGCCCCTTGAAATGAATTGGCTGCAGTACACACAGAGCACAGTACATGCACTCCCTTGTACCTGCATGGTGTAAATGGAGCCTTAGGCTAGGTTCACATCTGTGCAGGTGGTGCCACTGAAGGACCCGCACAAATACGGGCAGCCAGCCGCTACCACCCATACAGAGAAATGGTCACAGGGGCCACGTACCTGATGTGAGACTGAAGTAGTGGGGAGGCCTCCCTTGCACCTCGGGTCCTCTGGAGATGGAGACAGAGTCTTGGTGGACACCGAGTGGCAGGGGTGCCAGGGGTGCGGAGCACCGTGCAAGCCTTAGTCCGAGATCCGAGCCGAGGTCAAGTCCGGTTGGGCAACGAAGCATAAAAGGGTTGATCCGAAGAAGAATGGTCGAGATCCAAGCCGGGGTCGGTTCCCATCTGGCAGCTGAGTACAAAAGGGGCAAAGAAGTAGAATGGTTAATGTATACATCTGAGGTCAATGGCAAGCAGCAATCAAGAGTAGTCAAATAGGTTTCCAGGTCACAACAGGTTAAGACAGATCACACACTTCACAGGTAAGGATGAGCTCCAGCGTGTTCGCAAGCTGCACGTGCCAAGCCCGCCAGGAAGTCCGCAATGCGCTGTGCTAATCACAGACAGTGAGACATTTCCCGATCTCTGTAGCCGCACATCAGGAAATGTTTCACTGCTTGTGATTAGCGCTGTGCAGTGCCGAGTTCCTGGCGGGCTTGGCACGTGCAGCTTGCGAACACGCCGGAGCTCATCCTTACCTGTGAAGTGTGTGATCTGTATGAACCTGTTGTGACCTGGAAACCTATTTGACTACTCTTGATGTGAAATTTCCGCCAACAAATGTCCGATGGAGCCTACACACGGTCGGACTTTCCGCCAACGACCTCACATCAAACATTTGTTGTCGGAAAATCCTATCGTGTGTACTTAGCATTATGCCGCGTACACACGGTCGGATTTTCCAACAACAAATGTTGGATGTGAGCTTGTTGGTGGAAAGTCCGACCGTGTGTATGCTCCATTGGACAATTGTTGTTGGACTTTCCGCCAACAAATGTTGACTAGCAGATTCTCAAATTTTTCGCCAACAAATGTTTGTTGTCAGATTGTCCGATTGTGTCTACACAAGTCCGTCGCACAAAAGTCCAGGCATGCTCAGAAGCAAAAGCAGTCGGTCTTGTAAACTAGCGTTCGTAATGGAGAATTAACATTCGTGACGCGGCAAATTATGAAATCTCGAAATGCAGCGCACAATTCTCTTCTTTAACGGGATAATAATGAAGCTGCTTTGCTGGTGATACTGATGGAGTTATTGCAAACAAAGTTTCAAAGGCTTTTTTTTTTCTAGTGATATCAAGAATAATAATTATTGTGCTTTTTTTTTTTTTTGGGCAAGTTACCACAACACCATTATCCCGTAGTTTTTAAGATCAAACATACAACTATGTTGGTGTCCCTTGTTAATTTTACATTGTATTTTATAAAATGTAACTGCCTACTCCCAAAGTGTCATTTGAAGTAAAACACATAGCCAAGTATTATTCTTCACTATTTTTTTTTATTGTGCATTAAAATAAATAATTTAGACATGTTATCTGCCAATAGAACTTAACCAAAAACTGCATTCTATGCATCCAAAAATATAGAAAATATACCAAATCAAATCATCATTCAACCAAAAAAATAAGGTCAAAGCAATAAATCCAAGGCCAATAATAAATAACACGTTATCTCCTCCGATTCCACAACATGTCTGGTTGACGAACGGCCGTTCAGAAACAAACTGAAAAGCGATAAATGAAAAACGCAAAAAGAAAAGCACGAATCAACACTCACCAAACTTCTACTAACACGAAATTAGCAGAAGGAGCCCAAAGGGTGGCGCTAAAGAGCTGAAAAACCACGTAGTACGTCTAGTACGTCACTACATTCGTACTTGTTGGCCAACATTTGTGTGACCGTGTGTATGCAAGACAAGTTTGAGCCAACGCCCTTCGGACAAAAGGGCATTGTGTGTACGGGGCATAAGAGGAGCTTCACCCAGTAAACAAAAATGTAAAAATCATCAGCCACAAATACTGTAGCTGCTGACTTTACAAAAAACACACACTTGCCTGTCCCAGGATCCAGCCATATCCTAACCCGACATGGCTCTTTGCCAGTCTTTGAGTCCAGGCGCTGGCATCTTAACTGTGGGCAGCTGACACTGATTCCTTGTGGCTTCACAGCCGGCTGCTCACTGCACATCTACAGCTGCACTGTACCTCCTGAACAGTCCTGCAGTCTCCTGGGACCTGTGACGTGTCCCAAGAGACTGCAGGGGGTTGGAGGAGGGGGGGGGGGGAACTTCCATTCAGCTACCCACTGCCCCCCCCCCCCAAAAAAAATACATTCCAATTATGGGAAAGGAGGAAGGGGGGAGGAGGAAAAGTTCCCTTTTGGGAAAGTTCTGCTTTGAACTAATATCACGTGGCATAAAAAATTTAAACTGCCACTATTTTGTTCTCTAGGGTGGCTTCTTTCATAAAATATATACGATTTTCAGGGGTTTACATAATCTCCAGGTCTAAAAAGACCTTTCCCAAATGTAAGGAGGGGCTCTGATAGGCACTCCCAGATGCAAGAAGGGACTTGCATAATAAAACTGATTTTTTTTTCAGCCACAAACATTTAGATGTAAGATATGAAATCCACAATGTGGCCCTCAGGCTAACTTTGGGCACGCCTGCTCCAGAACTAAGATTAGGGATGCACCAATATATCAGCAGCCAAGAATGATCAGCTGAAAATAGGGTTAACTGTATTGCAAATAGAAAAAAAGGTGCCGATAATGACAGCTGATAATTATTGGCTGAAAACAGGGTTATCAGCATTATGCTGATAAAGTAAAAAAAAAAAATGGCAGAAAATAAAATCTTATTCATTTCAATTTATGATATTAAATATTTTTTTTTTGGATATAATACAATATATATATATATATATATATATATATATATATATATATGGGATGGAAAGTATTCAGACCTCCTTAAATTTTGACTGACCGTGACTGTTCTTGAATGGCCCAGCCAGAGCCCTGACTTAAACCCAATTGAGCATCTCTGGAGAGACCTAAAAATGGCTGTCCACCAACGTTTACCATCCAACCTGACAGAACTGGAGAGGATCTGCAAGGAGGAATGGCAGAGGATCCCCAAATCCAGGTGTGAAAAACTTGTTACATCTTTCCCAAAAATAATCATGGCTGTATTAGATCAAAAGGGTGCTTCTACTAAATACTGAGCAAAGGGTCTGAATACTTAGGACCATGTGATATTTCAGTTTTTCTTTTTTAATAAATCTGCAAAAATGTCAACAATTCTGTGTTTTTCTGTCAATATGGGGTGCTGTGTGTACATTAATGAGGAAAAAAATGAACTTAAATGATTTTAGCAATTGGCTGCAATATAACAAAGAGTGAAAAATTTAAGGGGGACTGAATACTTTCTGTTCCCACTGCCTGTGTGTGTGTATATATGTGTATATATATGTATGTATGTATGTATGTATATGTGTGTGTGTGTGTGTGTGTATATATATTTGCTTTTCGGCTTTTTTGGGGGAAGTTCCACTTGAAGCTAATATCGCGTGGCATAACATTTTTTAACTACCACTATTTTATTCTCTAGGGCAGCTGCTTCTTTCATAAAATATATAACATTTGGAGGGGTTTACATAATCTTCATGTCCTAAAAGGATTTTTTAAATATGTGCAAAAATGGCTCAGGCAGCCAAAGGGTTAAAGAAGTGTTGGCTGTGATGACAGCATAGGTCTGCTTTAATAAGAGCTCAGAAATAATGATTAGCAAGGTACAATTAGCAGCCAGTCATCTCACAGCAGCATGTCATAGCTAAACTGGGACTAGAAGGTGATTTTCGCTGTATTATGGCATTTGTAGCAAAACAGGCGAGCTTTTGTGAGATCCGTCTACATCAGGTCAAAGCAGTATTGTGTCTCTGGAAAAGCGTGTCCTTAGTCACTTGAGTACTAGGCTGTAATAGCTCTTCATTATCGGGCTATTATTCTGTTTTCAGTTTTGTGATAGTTTGACTGACAATTACTGCTCATGCAACACTACCTAAATAAAGTTGAATTTTTTTTTTTTTTGAGACAGCTAAAGCTTTCTTTTAGTGTTGTGTTTTTTTTTTTTTTTATCACTACGAAAACCCTCAAAATTATCCCTTTTTTTTGAAAAGTAGACACACCAATGTGATCTCATTCTCATTTTTATTGGAAATGAAGAAAATTCTGGTGTTGGGGGGGGGGCTTAAATCATGGACCCTCCTCCGAAGGAACCTAAATCTGCTCGCTCTTGTGCCCTAGAACAGGGCTGCTCTGCAGTTGTGCAGTGTTGGCGGTGTGATGGTGATGTTCTTTGTTGTATAGAGTTATTGGTGTTCTTTGTATAGTGATGGCGATGTTCTTGTTGTATAGAGTTGGTGATGTTTTTTGTTGTATAGTGTTGGCAGTATGATGGCGATGTTCTTGTTGTATAGTGTTGGCAGTGTGATGCCAATGTTAGTTGTTGTATGGAGTTGGTAGTGTTCTTATAGAGTTGGTGGTGTTCTTGGTTGTATAGAGTTGGTGGTGTTCTTGGTTGTATAGAGTTGGCAATGTTCTTGGTTGTATAGAGTTGGTGGTGTTCTTGGTTGTATAGAGTTGGTGGTGTTCTTGGTTGTATAGAGTTGGCGGTGTTCTTGGTTGTATAGAGTTGGCGGTGTTCTTGGTTGTATAGAGTTGGCGGTGTTCTTGGTTGTATAGAGTTGGCGGTGTTCTTGGTTGTATAGAGTTGGCGGTGTTCTTGGTTGTATACAGTTGGCGGTGTTCTTGGTTGTATAGAGTTGGCGGTGTTCTTGGTTGTACAGAGTTGGCGGTGTTCTTGGTTGTACAGAGTTGGCGGTGTTCTTGGTTGTACAGAGTTGGCGGTGTTCTTGGTTGTATAGAGTTGGCGGTGTTCTTTTAATGAAAGTACTTTTTCGGCTGGGCGGTGTCCTCTCTACACTCATCTCTGACAGTTTGGATCTATTTGTATTTGAAAATCTTTTAGGAGTAATGAGAGGAGGGTCACTTCTCTCCCTAAAGCGACAATAAATCCTACAACAAAGTGACATAAACATCTGACATCTCCCGGCTCGGCAGGTGTGGGAAGATTTATGTACATATTTTTGAATGGTATTAGAAGCCGTGTCAGAAAGTGGAACTATTTGACTTTCGTCTCTCCACACTAATACCATAAAGACGTTCCTTTTCATTTCATGTGTTTCGTAAACCAGTAATAGAAATGAGAGCCAGGACTGCACCTATCTTCCAATGTGGTTTTAGGCTTTTAAAAAGAGCCCTTTACCCCAAACTAAGCAAATCACAGATACATGCGGCATCGTGTTGGTCACATTGAGACACTGGTGATATAGCCAGGGCAACACAGGTGCCCCCTGGGAAGGCTACATCACCAGTGCAAATTTAAAAAAAATATATAATTAAAGGAGAAGTACAGCCAAAGCTCGTTTGGCTGTACTTCTCCTTCTCCTGTTGATCACAGGGATGCAGTTCGTTCTGTCGGCTGATGTCACAGAGCCGGCCCAGGCTGGGGCAAGATTGTGACAATATAGTCGGGATCCACCCACAACCCTGGACCGGCACCTGGCTCAGCCTGTCAGAGAGTGGCTGAGAGCCTGAGCCGATCACCACTCCTGCCCCCTCCACAGCTCAACGCTCCATTGAGTGCGGGGGGGGGGGGGCAGAGCAGACAGCAGTGACTGACAGTGACCAGCTCTCTGCTCGGGGAGCTCTGAGAACTGAACAATCAGCAGTGTTTGATCACTCAGTTCTCAGGCCGATGCTGCATCCACCTAGGTAAGTATGAGTCTTAACAAAAAAATAATTTCAATACTTCTCTTTTAACCACCTCAATACTGGGCACTTTTACCTCCTTCCTGCCCAGGCTAATATTCAGCTTTCAGCGCTGTTACACTTTGAATGACAATTGCGCGGTCATGCAATGCTGTACCCATACTAAATTTTTTTATAATTTTGTTCACACAAATAGAGCTTCCTTTTGGTGGTATTTAACCACCACTGTTTTTTTTCTTTTTTGCTAAATAAACGGAAAAAGACAAACTTTTGAAACAAAAAAAAACGCTTTTCTTTGTTTCTGTTATTATTTATTTGCAAAATTTTATCTTTCTTTATAAATTTAGGCCAAAAAGTATTCTGCTACATTTCTTTGGTGAAAATAACCCAAATCAGTGTATTTTATTTAGTCTGTAGGAAAGAGTCCATAAACGATGGTATATATCTGAAAAATGATCAATCCTGATGTACTGACGGCCTATCTCAATTCTTCAGGCCCAAAATGCCAGGGCAGCACAATTACCCCCAAATGACCCCTAGTAGACAGTCCAAGGTATTTAGTAAGAGGCAGAAATTTAACTTTTTTTTACATACTGTCACCAGTACAGTGTCCTCATATAATGGGTGTGGTAGTGATTGGGGACATATATATATATATATATATATATATATATATATATATATATATATATATATATATATATATATATATATATATATATATATATATATAATGTTTTCTTTTTTATATTTTTTTTAACACACTTTGACCAGAGCAATATGTTACCACAGTAACATTGTACTACTCTGGGGAAGTGATTAGTATTTTTTTTTTTTTTTACACATTATGTTTGCATATAGCAATACATTTTCATTGCTACATGCAAGCATTTTACTGAATGAGATTGATTAATTCAGTTTGTTTTGTTGTGATTAGCTGTGATTGGTCCAGTCAATACCATGTGATCACACTGACCAATCACAGCTAGCAACACAATTGTATGCAATGGATGACTTGAAAGGAAGTCATCCATTGTTTACTGTCATGTGACTGGCTGTGATTGGTTACAGCAGTCACATGGTATCGGCAGCAAGCCGGTACAGTGATCAGTCATTGGCTGTGTCTGGTGGACACAGCCGGTGACAGATTGCGCGGGCACACATCCACCCGGATCGATCAGAGGTTCCCACCAGCGTCATACCGCTGTTGTACTGGCTGCAGGGGCAATGACAGCTCATCACCCTCGGAGGCAAGTACAGCAGGTACCGGGTGGGGAGGGTTGTACAGTATTAACCTTTTTTTTTTTTTTCTATTTTTTTCTATAAAGGCGAACTAACACTTAAGGCTGAGTTCACACCTATGCGAATTGGATGTGGATTTTCTCCGCATGCAATTCGCAGAGCAGGAGAATGTGTCCGGCTCTCTATGAAGCTGGTTCACATATCTCCGGGGCGGCTGCGGATCGCACTGCACAGAAACGTCTTTGGCTTTGTTCCAGGGCCAAATTCAGGCAGAGATTCGGCCCCGATTCGTCCCTGAACCAGAGAACAGGGACGCACAGCGTTCCTGTGTGATCCGCAGCTGGTTCCAGTGTGAACTGAGCCTGTTCACCTTTACAGAAAATCTGGACCCCCTGCACCCCCCCCCACCCCCGGTCCCGCTGACCTTGAGTGCCGCGATCACCCGCTGTGACACACCGTATAGCCGCTTTACTGGCCTGGGGATTTAAAATCCCAGCAGCTTAATCTCCTAAATGTACTTCGTAAAGGAGTCATAGTAATTGGTCGGCGCCGTCACAACATGGACACCGCCGACCATCCAGAATCTGCGTAGCAGAGAAAGCTGCAGAGATTTCAAATCCCCGGACCGATAAAGCGGTGATATGATGTGTCATAGCGAGAGATCGCGGCATTCAAGGTCAGCGGGATGGGGGGGGGGGTCCAGTGTAAGTGCACCTTACATGCTTAAAGTGTAACATGTAATAATATTTCTAATGGTACATGCTACGAGGCATTTTCATATTTCTAAAAAAAAAAAAAAAAAAAAATGCAGAAAGACCGGACGCTGAACCCTTCTCATCTCCACATTTCACAGCGATTAACCCTGAGCTCACAGGTCATTCGTCAGTTTGGTCTTGGCAGCAGGTTGTGTAAATATCAGCAGAGTGACAGCGATTGACGTGTACAGGTATTCAGGGTGATCGGTGTCAGATCAGAGCCACCCTGCCATTGCTGTCTGATGTCATTCCCTTCATTAGCTGGGATTATCTTGTAGAAGAAAACTCCTAACTATTGTCCTATAGGTCCTGTCATTGAGGGATCATGTTTTAAAGCTGATCTCCAGGATAAGCACCTATTCTCTTAATCCATTCATCATGTGTATTCTTTCTTGAACCTTGCTGTACTTGGTGTATTTCTTCCAGATCTGTTCAGTAATCCAGTGTGAGACTTTTGTCCTGTAATAAAGACCGCTCACTGCTGCTCTCTCTCCTTGTGCAGGGTGACTGGTCTTGTCTCCGCCCACTCCTGTCCCTGCCCTCAAGGAGATTACAATCTAAGGTCCCTAACTCACATTCATACATACTAGGGCCAATTTAGACTGGAGCCAATTAACCTACCAGCATGTCTTTGGAGTGTGGGAGGAAACCGGAGTGCCCAGAGGAAACCCACGCAGGCACAGGAAGAACATGCAAACTTCAGGTAGGTAATCCTATGGTTGGGATTCGAACTGTCGACTCTAGTGCTGCTAGGTGGAAGTGATAACCATTTAGCCACTGCGCTGCCCATATCACAGAAGACAAATTAAACAGTTTGTATACATAGTATTCGTGTGTCCAAAAAAAAAAAAAGTCCAAGGTATTTAATTATTTTTATTATTATTATTATTATTATACAGGATTTATATAGCGCCGACAGTTTACGCAGCGCTTTACAACATTAGGGCAGACAGTACAATACAATTCAATACAGGAGGAATCAGAGGGCCCTGCTCGTTAGAGCTTACAATCTAGGAGGGAGGGTTTAATGATAAAATTGATTCATAGCAGAAAAACTGAAGAGTTTCAGGCGCCAAACACACTCCCCCCCTTCATCAGGGCCTGGGACATTTGTTGGTGCTAGCACTGGACTGTATGTATGTGGATTCACTACTCTTGGGCCCTTTCCCCCGTTTCTAAGGGGAGCCCCCGTTTTGTAAAGAGCTGTGGAACTGGAACCAGTGTGCCCAATGACAATGTCAGTGACTCTTAGAAAATCTGAATCCAGCACCCCCTTTGTTCCAGGTTCCTGTGCAGAATCATGGCGATTCCGCCCCTTGATTCCAAATTGCAAAATGTGAAAGAGTCCTAGAGAAGAACTAAAAGTAAAAATACTTGCCTTAGTTCAAACACCCATTAGGTTCCATGCCAGAGCTGGCGTCTTCTCCCTAGCTTATTTCAGGTGCCAATCTTTGGTTGTCTTAATGCAGGGCTCTACAAACCCCCGGCGCCAGGTCGCCATGACGACCAGAAGTTTGGTGCTGGCTCCTGGGGTGCCGCCCGAATTCTCCCCACGCATCCGTCCATCCACCCCCCCCCCCCCCACACTATGTATTCTGGACTCTGCTTGCCCATCTGCGGGCAATCAAGGCCAGGAAAGAATGTAATGCAGTATTATGTGCATTGCATTACATTCAGTGGAGCACAGAGGAGACATGCATGTCTCATTAAAGAGAACCTGTCATCATCAAAAAAAAAAAAAAAAATCAACCCCTAGGGGAATTTTTGTCCCCTATGTTATGGAAAAAAAAAGTTAAGTACGTTTTTTTTTCAAATTGTAAAGTTACACCCAAGCACATAAAATCACCCCCCCCCCCAGAAAAAAATTGAGCCACCCCCAGATATACGCACGTACAAATGTAAATGCGCGCGGCGGGGTGCCTACACCTGAAAACGTTGATAGCGATACACATGTTACATATCACTGCTCACGCCAGAATGGGAGAAATAATTCTAATACGAGTGTAAAAAAGGAGACCCAAATTGGGTAAAAGCTGCGCTTAGGTTAATAAAAGGAAAAAGAAAAAAGCTGCCAGCACCCTGAAAAAATCCTGTATCTGACTTCCAAAAGTATAATAAACAATAAAGTGCAGCGCTAATATGTGAAAAAATACAATTGAGTTCCACCAAGTGACATATAAAACAATTAGTGACAAAACATATTGCAAATACAAGTACAAAGCAAAACTAAAATCACAAGTGTATGTGAAAAAATCCAAAAGTTCTTGGTAAGTCCACAAATAAATATAAAGAACACCCGTCCAAGAGAGGTAGTGATGAAAGGTGCCTAGATATGATCCACCAAAACGTGTATGAGTAGAGTCTGCTTACCGGACGGCGATGACTGCTATGATGGCAGTCTCGCCCAGCATAGGGATTATGGTCTCCCAAAACCCAAGGTGCAATGCGGGATCGGTGGTTTCAGTCCCTTTTTAGTGAATCCTGAGGTCCAAAAGGCTGCTGCACAGGCTTTCTGTTATACAGGTCCAGATCTTGAGTGTCAGGATGGCTTCAGCTACGCCTAGCTGAGGCTGGAACTGGTATGAGATTTTAGCTGCTCCTACTCTCATCCACTGGCTCTCTCCTGTCCTTCCTTCTGCCCAGGAGCAAAGCCCCCCAGCACAGGGATCCCCTCCAGGCAACAGGACCCTGGACTCTGCTCTCTCACTGCCAGGCTCCTGAAAATTTATGGCCTATTTCCCCACCCCAAGGCCCAGAAGGTGGGGAAATAGGCCATAAATTTTCAGGAGCCTGGCAGTGAGAGAGCAGAGTCCAGGGTCCTGTTGCCTGGAGGGGATCCCTGTGCTGGGGGGCTTTGCTCCTGGGCAGAAGGAAGGACAGGAGAGAGCCAGTGGATGAGAGTAGGAGCAGCTAAAATCTCATACCAGTTCCAGCCTCAGCTAGGCGTAGCTGAAGCCATCCTGACACTCAAGATCTGGACCTGTATAACAGAAAGCCTGTGCAGCAGCCTTTTGGACCTCAGGATTCACTAAAAAGGGACTGAAACCACCGATCCCGCATTGCACCTTGGGTTTTGGGAGACCATAATCCCTATGCTGGGCGAGACTGCCATCATAGCAGTCATCGCCGTCTGGTAAGCAGACTCTACTCATACACGTTTTGGTGGATCATATCTAGGCACCTTTCATCACTACCTCTCTTGGACGGGTGTTCTTTATATTTATTTGTGGACTTACCAAGAACTTTTGGATTTTTTCACATACACTTGTGATTTTAGTTTTGCTTTGTACTTGTATTTGCAATATGTTTTGTCACTAATTGTTTTATATGTCACTTGGTGGAACTCAATTGTATTTTTTCACATATTAGCGCTGCACTTTATTGTTTATTATAATTCTAATACGAGACCTGCTTCGTAGCGCTAAACTGACCTATAGGGGGCCTTTAAAGAGTTTAAAGTTTAAGGTTTGACATGTTGGGTATCTAGTTACTCGGTGCAACCTCCGCTTTTATATTTTATTAAAAAATGGGTAATTTATTGCATTTTTTTGTTTCCCCTACAAAATCAGCAGGGGATCCAATACTATTTCCCCCCTCACTGTAGATCCTGTACATCAGGTGCGTTCGCCTTACAGGCGCAGCGCAAGGTAAAATATAACTGATGCCTGCGGGCGTTGGCACCGATAGTGGTGCATTCTGGGAATTCTCCTCTTACATTGCATGATGCTAACAATCCTGGAGCTGTTTTTTTGTTCTCAGTAACTTTTTGACCCGAATGATAATAATTTCAGGATCACAGGCCAATCTCTATACAAGGTCTCAGGTGTTGGCTCCCCGGCTCAGAGGAACAATCTCGTCATTGTCCGGAGACGTCTATCACAGAGGCTGCCTGTTCACAGCGGACACTAACAGACGATTGTACAAGATAAATCCTCTGATCCCGGGCTACATGATCCGGAGGGTTGTGGCATTTTACATGTGAGTGTTAAAGAGCAAAGCAAGAAGACGCCAAAGAATGTAACTTGCGGCTCATGTCATTGTGTGGAGTTTTCGTGTGTTTGCGCACGTCAAAATATGTCAGCAAAACCCTATTGACTTTAATTGAGTAGTACACAAGGTTTGACCTGCTTTGCGTTGTGTTTCTTTGAATGCAGCGTATCCTATTAACCACTTCAGAGCGTTTTTTATGTTTCCGCGATGTCTCGGTTACTCACTTTATTCAGCGGGTAAAATAAGTATTGAACACTTCACCATTTTCCTAGGTAAATATATTTCTAAAGGTGCCATTGACATAACATGAAATTTTCACCACATCTCGGTAACAACCCATCAATCCATACATACAAAAAACCCAAAATAAATACCGTATTTATTGGCGTATAACACGCACTTTTTTCCCCTGAAAATCAGGGGAAAATCGTGGGTGCGTGTTATACGCGGATCCCCCACCGATTGTGAGCTTTTTGGCCGCTTTCGGCTGTTCTCGGCGGCTTTCGCCTGCTTTCGGCCATTCTCGGCGGCTCTCGCCCGCCTTCGGCCATTCTCGGCGGCTCTCGCCCGCCTTCGGCCATTCTCGGCAGATCTCGCCCGCTTTCTGCAATTCTCGGTGGCTCTCGGGCATTCTCGACGGCTTTCGGCCGCTTTCGCCCATTCTCTGCGCCTCTCGCAGTCCCGCGGGAGCCGCCGAAAGCCGAGTGCGTCCGAGAGCCGCCGAGAGTGGCCGAAAGCAGCCTAGAATGGCGGCGCCATTTTCAAAGATGCAAACGACACAGGGCAAGGCTACAGAGGGACACTGAAAAGGCTGCAATCGGGTACAAGACTACAGATGGACACTAACAAGGCTGCAATGGGGGACAAGGCTGCAATGGGGGACAAGGCTGCAATGGGGGACAAGGCTGCAATGGGGGACAAGGCTGCAATGGGGGACAAGGCTGCAATGGGGACAAGGCTGCAATGGGGGACAACACTACAGATGGACACTGACAAGGCTGCAGATGGACACTGATGAGGCTGCATTGATGGGCATTTAAATGTAAGTTTTTTTTCCTTAAAATTCCCTCTTAAACTTGGGGTGCGTGTTATACGCCGGCGCGTGTTATACGGCGATAAATATGGTACATTCAGAAATGAAGTTATGTGTAATAACATGGAATGGCGCAGGGAAAAAGTATTGACCACATGAAGAAAGGGAGGTGCAAAAAGGCACGGAAATCCAAGACACCAGCTGAACTCTATCAGTAATTAGAAAGCAATCTTGCGCCTTGTCAGTACAAATTAATATCAGCTGGTTCAGTCTCAACTGATGGCCTATAAAAAGGTGTCTCATTACCAAAGTGTCACACAAGAAATATCTCATGATGGGTAAAAGCAAAGAGCTCTCTCAAGACCTTATTGCTGCAAAACATACTGATGGCATTGGTTACAAAATGATTTCTGAATGTTCCAGTGAGCACTGTTGGGGCCATAATCCGTAATTTGAAAGAACATTATTTCGCCATCAACTGCCCACAACCAGGTGCTCTTTGCAAGATTTCTGACAGGAGTGAAAAAAAAAATCAGAAGAGTTGTCCAAGAGCCAAGGACCACTTGTGGAGAACTTCAGAAAGACCTGGAATTAGCAGGTACAATTGTTTCAAAGAAAACAATAAATAATGCACTTGCTCGCCATGGCCTGTATTAGAGGTCGACCGATATATCGGCCGATATTTGGCGTTTTTTAATTAATCGGCATCCGCCGATTGTGCTGATAAAAAAGGCCGATTATAACCAGCGCGACTTGCAAAAAATTACTTCTGTAATAGAAGTCAATGCAAGTTGCCTGAAGTCTTCAGTGGAGCAGCTTCTCTCCTCTCTGGGCAGCCTGCCAATTCTGAGAAAAGAAGCTAAAGAGATACAATGGGATTTTTTTACGAAAGGCAAATCCACTTTGCACTGAAAGTGCACTTGGAAGTGCAGTCGCTGTAAATCTGAGGGGTAGATCTGAAATGAGGGGAAGCTCTGCTGATTTTATCATCCAATCATGTGCAAGCTAAAATGCTTTTTTTTTATGTGTACATCTATAGAAACACCCTATAGCCCAGGGTGGCAAGGCACGCCCCTGCTTCCTCATTCCTGTTCCAAGTTCACAGACTGGAGATTGTACTGTCCAGTATTAAAGTATAACTAAAGGCAAAACTTTGTTTTCTAGTTTTGGAAAGAGTGGAGAGGGATTAGAACTAAGGCTGCAACTAATGATTATTTTCATAATCGATTAGTTGGCCGATTATTGTTTCGTTTAATCGATTAATCCTTTAATAACCTTTAAAAAAAAAAAAAAGTGTGGCGTATAATTTAGCTAATATGTAAAGTTTTTAAAAAAAGGCAATTTATTCTTGAATATCTCTATGCAGTGGTAAATATAAATAACCAACTATATGGTTAGGGAGCAAAATATCTAATCCACTCTGAGAATAACAGACAGAAGAGATATACTGTATATACTATTAGAGGAGATATACTGTATAAACTGTTAGAGAAGAGATATACTGTACATACTATTAAAGGGTGAATCTGATAAATATTATCAGACTCAGAGATCAAATGTCTTCCTTCAAAAAAAAAAATTTCATTTTAAGAACGTTCGTTCGATTTTCTAATCGTTAGTGGGGGTCAAGTCGACGTTCATTTTTAACCACAGTGACGGGAAAATTTGGAAATAGAAAACTTCTTGGTGAAAGGTTTTTCATTCAGAAATTACATTCATTTTAAAAACAGAATGTTAAAAACAAGTTAAAATTTCAAACAACTTTCTTTCATTCAGTGAATGTAGAAAGATTTTTCGTCTGAAAATTGATCGGTGTGGCCAGAATAAGGCTCGCTACACACCTAGGCAGTTTGCTTTTGATCTGTTTCTGCAGTGCGTTTTGATTTTTGCACAGGTAATTTTGCTGCGATTTGCGTTTTTGCATTTTTCTTGGCCAATTTGTTGTTGGACAGATTAAAAAACACAAATTGCTGCAAAACTCATTAAACGCTTTTCTGCAGCTTCTCCATTGAAGTATATTGAAACAAAAAAGCACCGTTTTTGTGTTTAAAAAAAAGTCCCTGACCCTTTCCAAATACGCAGCGGCTGAAAAAAGAGATGTGAACGTGTCCTATGGGAAACCATGTTAATGAACTGTAGTGCGCTTCTGCAAAAAAGCACCAAAAAAACACACAGGTGTAAACCAGGTCTAAGACTTTTAGTAACATAATGGGGTTAAAAAAAATAAAATTAGCAATTTATAGTACAAAAAAAAAAAAAAAAAAAGCAGATAATCACTACTGTAAGGGGTTCATTTTTTTTAATGGAGAACTGTGAAAGTAACATCTACAGTAGCGATTATTTGCTCTTTTTGTACTATAAAAGGGCTCGTTTTAGTTTTTTTAACTCCATTATGTTACTGGCCGATTAATTGATTATGAAAATAGTAATCGATTAGTTGTCGATTAATCGATTAGTTGTTTCAGCCCTAATTAGAACCCCTGTCGGACACTTTTGGCCCTATTTTGGGAACATTAACATTTATACAGCGATCAGTGCGATTAAACATGCATTGATTACAGTGCAAATGTGACTGGCAGCGAAGGGGTTAACCACTAGGTGGCGCTGTAGGTGTTAAGTGTGTACTAGGAAGTGATTCTAACTGTGGGGGGGAGGGGCTGTGTGTGACACGACACTGATCACCGCTCCTGATTACAGGGAGCGGTGATCAGTGTCACTAGGCAGAACAGGGAAATGCTTGTTTACATTAGCATTTCCCCCGTTCTTCCTCACTGTGAGACGATTGCGGGTTTCCCCGCAGACATAGAGTCCGCGGGACCCCGCAGTCACGCTCACGGAGCTCCCGGCGGCGCGCGCGCGCAAGCCGCCTCTTAAAGAGCAACGTACAGGTACGTTAATCTGCCTGTACATGCCGTTCTGCCGCAGTACATCTGCGTGAGGCGGTTGGGAAATGGTTAAGACAACTCTCATAGGGAACCATTGATTTTAAATAGAGGCAGAGAAACCCCGCTAAAAGCTAACATGGCTAAAAGCGCATTAACCCCACTGCAAAAAGCTACTAAAAGCACGTTTTTATAGCCGCTTTTTCCTGGCGTTGGTAGCGGCTTTGCAGCTCGTTTTTTTTTTTCTAACGCCCCATGTGCATGAGGCCTAAGTCTCACCTTTACAAATATTGTCTGTATTGTAAGGAGGTTCTACTTTTTGCAGTTGATTTGTGTGTTTAGCGATATGGATTGTTCATCACCTATTGGTACCAGTCACCCTGGAATACGATACTATCAGAGCCAGGAACAGACGTTGTTTGTGGGGCTTTTGGAGATGTTTGTGAGGTTGATGAACCTGTATGTCTGAGATCTCTGCTATCCCTACCAGCGGCGTGCCACAGCTCAGCTGTCCGCCTCCTCACAATACATATCTATGCAGGTACCTGGCCTCTGAGCAATTAGTGTCTAACTTCTCCCGTGAATGAAGCCTGAAAAAATGTGGAAACTGGTAATTTCAGGGCTGGAAATGGCAGTGACTGATATACATGTTTATACAAGACATGTTAGAACACCGGGCCTATTTTTTTTCTCCAAAGTGACATGAATAATGTTTGCTGGATTTAGAAAGGAACGCTTTTGTCAGACATAATAAGCATCGTGGTTTAGAAAGGGAAGCTTTAGAAGGGATTTCTTTTCAATTGCTACAGATGTTAAACGCTTGACATTTTACATTCGGGCCTAGTCATCCATCGACAAACTCTACCTCCTACTCCTGGTAAAGCTGCAAAGCTTCACCGCTAAAAAATCTGTCTGTGAGGGGAGACTGAGGACCACAGCTTGTCCCGATTTTATACACTCTTTGGTATGCGAATGGTTCGGGCCGAGCAAAAGTTCGGCCTAAACATTGCCTGTTTGCCGAACACCCAAATTTGCAGGGCTCTCGGCAGGATGTTCTCCCATGAGCGCCCCACAATGCACTGCACAGTGCATTCTAAGCCCTGATTGGGACAATTTCTTTATTAAAGATAAAGCAATTATGTTCATGGTAACCCATACACAAGTTTTTGACAATTCTTTCATTAAAAATAAAATAAAACGATGTCCCCCCCCCGATCCATCATCAATCACAACGCCGCTGCCACCGCCAGACCCAAAAAAAGAAAAATGCTCCGCCTGGGAAGAAGGCTAACCACCATCTACCTGCACCGTTGTTTGATAGTTCTTATATAGGTAAGGGGCAGGGCCACCTAGGGATGTCACCTGGTGGCTCCACCCTCTACCTATATAAGAACTGTCAAACGGCAAAGGCTAACAGGGTTAGCCTTTGTTGCGGGCAGAGCATTTTTTTTCGGGTCCAGCGGTGGTGGCGGCGTGATTGACAACGGATCTACACGGGGAGACATTGTTTTTTATTTTTAATGTAGGAATTCTCAAAAACTGTGTATTTCTTTTTGACACTTTTGGTGAATGGGTAGGGTTTCCATACTCATTCACATGGGGGGGGGGGGGATCAGAGGTCCCCCTTGCTAAAGGGGGCTTCCAGATTCTGATAAGCCCCCTGTCTGCAGACCCTCCCACAGCCACAGCCCAGGGTTGTCGGGAGGAGGCCCTTGTCCCCAAAGCACCACCCCATGTTGAGGGCATGTGGCCTACTATGGTTCAGGAGGGAGGGTACGCTTTCCCGCCCCCCCTTCCCCCCTTTCCTGACCTGCTGGGCTGCATGCTTGGATAAGGGTCTTGTATTAATTTGGAGGGGGGGGGACCCCACGCTGTTTTTTTTTTTTTTATTATTATTATTATTTTGGGTTCTCCTTGAAATCCATACCAGACTCCAAAAGGCCTGGTGTGGATTGGGGTGGGACGCCATTTTTTTTTCACATTTTTCTATTCCCGGCAATGGTATTGTATTGCCAGCAATAATAATGTCATTATGTTTTTCTTTATAAATGTCAGTTTTGCTGCAGCAGGTTCTATACATGGTACAGATGCGCCACTTTACAGGCAGACTAAGGGGATCCCCCCCCCCCCAACAATAAAATCACTGCTGTACTTTGGCCCCCATACCCTTTTTATGGCCAACTTGCATATGAGCCTTCAAAATGGGGACTTTTGATTTTTCAGGTTCGGATCCCATAGACTTTAATGGGGTTCGGAGTTTGGGTCAGAACTTTTGCTATGTTTGGGTGTTGCAAACTGATGCAAACTGAACCGAGGGGGTGTTTGGCCCAATTCTAATCAGGAATATGAAATGTTGGGTTTACATGTTCTTTAATAAATACAGTTCAGCAGCACTTGGAGATATTGCTCAGTTTTTTCAAAAAAGCTTGACTTTTTTGTATGAATAGACATATTTTCTACCTATCCTGTACCCTTTAATGCAGAGATATGCAATTAGCGGACCTCCAGCTGTTGCAGAACTACAAGTCCCATGAGGCATAGCAAGCATGACACCCAGAGGCAGAGGCATGATGGGACTTGTAGTTTTGCAACAGCTGGAGGTCCGCTAATTGAATATCTCTGCTTTAATGTATAATATACATACACTGTATATGATCATTCAAGGACTTGCCTGGCTCTGCCCAGCTCTATACTATCTCCCTTATCTTTATTATCTTAAAGATAAGGAAGCCGTGCATTATGGAAATCTAGATCAATGCGTTGCTAAACATTTCCTTTTTTTTTCCTATATTTGGCTTTTTCAATAACGCCGTTCAAAGGGCAAAGATGATATTCAAATTGGAACTGCCCATAGCAGCCAATCAGATGACATATTATTAGACCCTGTATGCAGAAACAGATAACTTAAGATATTTGGTTGCTGTAGGTTACAATTACCTTATTGAATAATCTTGATTGGATCAGAGTTTTTACAATTTGGAGCAAAGAAAACATAAGGATGGCCCCATAGCATCCAGTTTTATATTTTGCTTCTGTGTCCTGCAAGCGGGGTCTGTTTTATGGAAATGTTCATTAAAATAGACTAGTAGGAACAAGGCCTTAAAGTGGAAGCCAGGACATACCTGTTTGTTTTGTTTTAGATTGAGTAGGGAGGGGTTAGAACCTCTGCTGGGTTTTTGTTGCTGTCTGTGTCCCTTTTTTGGGAGATTTCCCCTGATTTCCTGTTATGGTAAGTGAAGGCAAAGCTATTTTTTTTAGTAAAGTTAGTAATGTTGCAGTCTGACCATTGGGGAAAAGAAGAATGTGGAAATGCTTCCCCCTGCCTACAGGAAGCTGATGGCATCATCTTAGCCTAAGCAAAGCCATTTGTCCGGAGTCAGAAGCTGCTTTTTAATGATAAAAGTTGAAGATTTTTTGTTTACTGTATATCAGGGGTCTCCAAACATTCTAAACAAAGGGCCGGTTTATTGTCCTTCAGACTCTTGAAGGGCTGGATTTTGGCCAATGGGAATAAACATCTGGTATTAAGGGGAGGAATAGTGCCCCATCATTGGTATCATAGGGAGGAATAGTGCCCCATTCATGATATCATAGCGAGGAATAGTGCCCCATTAATGGTATCATAGGGAGGAATAGTGTCCCATTAATGGTGTCAGTGGGAGAAATAGTGCTCCATTGTTGGTGTCAGATGACAGAATAGTGTCTTGTATCAGTGGGAGGGATGGTGCCTTAAGGGCCAGATAAAGGCAAGCAAGGGGCCGCAGTTTGGAGACCACTGCTGTATATTATAACTAGAGATGTGTTTGAGTTTGAGCCAGTGAGATACAGTTGGGGGGGATTCCTTGCCCCGCAGCTTCATATACACAAAGGGAGCTTATGACATCATTTGACCCAGTATGACCACATGACCAATGACCAAGCTTGGAGCCGTACCCAAGTCCATTTTTAATTGTGACATGTCATTAAATTAGCCATGCAGTCTTGTTATGTTACTGTACAATTACCACCCTAATGCCCCGTACACACGGTCGGACTTTGTTCGGATATTCCGACAACAAAATCCGATTTTTTCCAACGGATGTTGGCTCAAACTTGTCTTGCATACACACGGTCACACAAAGTTGTCGGAAAATCCGATCATTCTGAACGCGGTGACGTAAAACACGTACGTCGGGACTATAAACGGGGCAGTGGCCAATAGCTTTCATCTCTTTATTCTGAGCATGCATGGCACTTTGTCCGTCGGATTTGTGTACACACGATCGGAAATTCCGTCAACGGATTTTGTTGTCGGAAAATTTTATATCCTGCTCTCAAACTTTGTGTGTCGGAAAATCCGATGGAAAATGTGTGATGGAGCCTACACACTGTCGGAATTTCCGACAACAAGGTCCTATCACACATTTTTCGTCGGAAAATCCGACCGCGTGTAGGGGGCATTAGAGTGTTCCTAATTCTTCCCCATTCGTTTGAAAAAGAAGTTTAGGCTTTTATGTACACATAGAGGTTGATTTACCAAAGCCAAATAGACTGTGCACTTTGAAAAGTGCAATTGCCTTATCTAAGAGCAGTTGCCCCAGAGCTTAGTAAATGAGGTAAAGCTTCACTGTACAAAGAATACCCAATCACGTGCAAGGAAAATAAAAAAAACAACAGTTTTGCTTGCATGTGATTGGTTGATGGAAGTCAGCACAGCTTCTGCTCGTTTGCTCTGGAACATCTGCTCTTTCAGACTCTTTTAGTAAAGTGCACAGCCTATTTGCCTCTAGTAAATCCACCTCATAGTGCCAAAAGAGAGCACTTGTTTCACATTCCTGGCACTCCTGTGATGTATGAAAATTGCATTGGACTATACAGTCCAATATAGTCATATATAGACTGCAATGTAATACAGAGTGACCACCATTCCTTGGTCCATCCTGTTGCTTCCCATCTGGGAGAAACAGTCCCGAAAATATGAAGTTCTATGCAGGAGCTATGTATACATTGTGGCAGCGCTGTGCCTGGCCACGGTATAAAAGAGAGGTTATGACCCAGGATTCTCATCCAGGAAAGTCGAGGGGCTCCAGGGAACTTGTGTCATTCAGAGGAAACTGACTTTTCAGTTTCCTCATTGGTTGGTAAAACCTAGTTTGGGACATGGAGCCCGGAGATTTCCTAGAGATCTAGGAGGGATGAAATCTCCAATCCTTGGTCCGTGTTTTGAGGACCACCAGCACACTAATTAGGCAGGTGTGAGCTGGGCTTTTAGGAGAGGCCTGACTTGGGTTCTGGGATCCATCCACGCAGACAGAGGAGGAGGGACAGGTAGGAGCCAGAACAGCGAGGGGCAGCAGTCTTGTGTATGAAGACTTTCTATAGGGGGCAGACAAAGAGCCTAAAGGGTAAGGCCAAAGCAGGAGTACCACCTGTATAAGCCTGGAGGCCGAATATGTATTTCTTTGGATGGAAATGCTGAAAACCCCTGTGAGGGGAAACTCATTGATTTTGTTTTCTAGAAGCTTGTTGAACTTTGTTTTAATAAAATTGGGCAAGAAAAGTCCTTAAAAAGAAGAGAAGCGAGTGGTGGTGTCCCTAGAAGCTCTATTATTTGAAGCGAGTTCTCACAACATCCATAGCCCACATGCACTAAGCCCTAGTGAAGGTGTGGGTTGGTGTGGATTGCTGTGTGTATGTTTTACCAAAGACAGAGTCAGATTTTGCTGATGGAAAACTTTTTGCTTACAGGACTTTTTTTACAGCTACCCAGACATCTGATAGGCCGGATTAGAAGAAATTGCTTGAGCAGAATCCCATAATTGTGTTAATGTGCTTGAAAATGGAGAGTGGCTTTTTTGGGGCTGTGCGAGGAGACACAAAGGGTGTATCCTGGTTTTCTGAGCCGAAAGCATTACATAAATAATTTCTTACAGACCAACTATCAACTTGTTCCATTTCGTGTAGTCATGTTGTATGGTCATTGCATAGTAGGCTAGTTCCTGGTCTTTATTATGTTCAGCAATGGTATTTCAAGCCCCCGAGACTCATGGAGCCTGTGTAATTATTTACTTTTTTTAAGTGCTACAGTAATTTGTAAATGAGCAGTGGTTCTTGTTCAGTCTCGCCAATATATCTATGCTTATCCAAGCCCAGTCAGTGGATAAATTCAGTTCCCAGTAGACTAGAGTTGCCACCTCATCCCTCTAAACCCGAACACATATTGATTACACAGGTTCTGTGGCTGATTAAGGTGGTAATTAAACTCACTTGGTGCCTTGTCTGCATTAAATAGACCTCAGAACCTGTGTAATTCATATGTGTTCGGGTTTAAAGGGATGAGGTGGCAACCCTACAGTAGACAAAGCCTACACGTGTCCTTATTGTGGATCCAAGTATTCCTGTCCTTTCCATAGTTGCCCATTGGGAGTAGCAGAGTTGTGTAAGCTCATTAAAGGATAAGTTCACTATGTAAACCAGTCCACCCTCCCCAGCTCCATATTTACCTTGCAATCATACCCAGAACCTCCACTGTTTAGATCCTGGTGGTAGATCTTAGCCACACCAGTGCAGTAGCTTCCTATAGGTTTCTGTGGAGCCATCTCCCATGGCCAGAAACCCGTCCTATAGAACCCCTGGTCTACACTAACCTTTCTCAAACTTTTTACCCAAGAGGAACCCTGAAATCACTTTCAGGTCTCAGGGAACCCAGGCTAAGATTAGTTTATCAGGAGTCATTGGGAAATTGCCCAGTACATTGGTGGACAGTGAGGAGATTGCCACTCTTACCAACCAGCTGGCTCTGCTAAGTGACAATTGACTTGGAACTATGCAGGCACTATCAGATGGGAGGTCAGCCAGTCACAGCCTAAGAAACTCCTAGCAACCTCTGGAGGAGCCCTGGTTGAGCATGGTTGTTCTAAACCAGGAATCCTCAAACTACGGCCTTCCAGCTGTTGCAGAACTACACTTCCCATGAGGCATTGTAAAACTCTGACATTCACAGACTTGACTAGGCATGATGGGAATTTGAAGTTCCTGAACAACTGGAGGGCCATAGTTTGAAGACCCCTGTTCTAAACCGATGAAAAGTAATTGTGAATGAACTAGACCTTGTGCCTTCTTCAATATCCCGTTCTAGCATTAGATTTTACTAAAATGATCACTTGACACAATGGATAGAGCTCGTACAAAACGTCGCCATCGTTTTAGGTGTGCTAAAGCCAACGTGATATCTAAATTTAATCTTGAGCACAAACATAAATGCAGGGCTGGTGTGTTTAAAGTTCACCTTGATGTTTTCTTGACTTTTGCTCTCGTATCTTAATCCTCAGTCGTCACAGTTCTGCAGGTTGAAAGTTAGGAGTACGTCGACATGAGAAGCGTTTGGCAGGAACTGAAATGACAATGGAACAAATCACTTGTAGGAAAAACAAATATTGAAACTGAAAACGTGTGTTCCTTGCACTGGCGTGTTACCTGGTGCTTTGTGAGCTTTGCGTTTTTTTTTAAAGGCTGAAATTTTATTTATTTTTTTCAGTTACAATAAATAACTTCGCTCATACTACTTTATCTACAACCTGTCTCACAGTTAGTAGATTTCACTGCCACCCCCTGACAACAAAACCAAAAATTCTTCAGAAACTCTTTATGGGCATTTTATCTGCCTGACCTCCTCGATCCTGTCACTGGTTAGTAAAATTGGCTGCTTTACCTATTCCTGAGACAGGACCTTGGAGCTTACAACTAAAATCCATAACTTTTTTTTTTTCAAAGCGGACAATGCAAGGTCTGCTTATAATACCCGGACCTCTCCCCCCAAAAATGTGCCTGTTGAAAAGATATGTAAATAAAAAAATTCAGATTTTTACTTGCTTTACCTCCCTCTACTGCATCTCTGGGCGTGACGTCACCATTTCCAGTCCAGGCCAATTCTGACATTTCTGTCATACATGTAAAAATCAGCATTTGTTTGCTAGAAACTTACTTAGAACCAGGGTTGCCGACCTCCCGCAGCATTTTTTACTGACAAAACATGCAACATTTACTGACGGAGCACTTTTTTTTTTACTGGCAACCTGAGAAATTACAGAACTCCTATCGAAAACTAACACAGTGAATATTTTAACAGTATAACCATGATATGGAAACACTGACAATACCTAGAACAAAGTATTTTGCTTCATTTACACTTAAAAATTCAACACCGCATGAAATTATCAGCCCCTGATATTTACTGGCAGCTGTAAAAAAAAAAAAATCACTGATTTTTACAGTCAGTAAATTTACTGGCGGTTGGCAAACCTGCTTAGAACCCCCACACATTATACTTTTTTAAGCAGACACCCTGGAGAATAAAATGGTTGTTGCAATTGTTTTATGTTGCATGATATTTGTGCGCAAATTTTCAAGAAAAAATACATTTTAATACACCAGTATAGTGAAATGACGGACGAGAACACTCTCGTTCTGGGAGGACGTCATAGGATGTCCTCCCATTTTTGCCGCACATGCGCGCCCATCGGCCCATTCCCTTTCTTACGCTGACAGCGCACGAGGAGAGGAGAAGCCAGTAAGCAGCATTCCTTGGTGGGGACATCTGCACTGACAGTCAGGCACTGATCATCAGTGTCATTATTATCAGTGCAGACCCATCAGTGCTGCCTTTCAGTGATGCCTGTCAGTGGTTATCATTGCCTCCTATAAGTGCTGCATTTTAGTGCCTCCTCAGTGCCACCTCATTTGTGCTCATCCGTGCCCGTTGTTGCAGCCTCATCAGCACACATCAGTGAAGACGAAAAAATTACTTATTTATAAATTTTGTAACAAAAAGGAAGAAAATTTAGGTCTCATTTAATTTTGGTCTTTTTTCATTTGTTTACAGTGGTGATTAAGCCCTGGAAGATTTGGCTGCTCAATGACCAGAGCATTTTTTGCGATACGGCACTGCGTCGCTTTAACTGACAATTGCGCGGTCGTGCGACGTTGTACCCAAACAAAATTGACGTCTTTTTTTTCCCCCACAGATAGAGCTTTCTTTTGGTGGTATTTGATCATCTCTGCGGTTTTTATTTTTTGTGCTATAAACAAAAAAAGAGCGACAGTTTTGAAAAAAACACAATTTTGTACTATTTGCTATAATAAATATCCCCAATTTAAAAAAAAAAACAGGCCGATATGTATTCTTCTACATATTTTTGGTAATAAAAATCACAATAAGCGTATATTGATTGGTTTGCGCAAAAGTTATAGCGTCTACAAAATAGGGGATAGATTTATGGTATTTTTATTATTACTTTTTTTACTAGTAATGGCATCAATCTGCGATTTTTTTTTTTTTTTTTTTTTTTTTTTATTTTACTTTTTTTTTTTATTTTATTTTTTTTTATTTAACTTTTTTTTTTTTTTATTATTATCGTGACTGCGTCATTATGGCGGACACTGATTACTGTAAAATGTCACTGGCAGGGAAGGGGTTAACACTAGGGGGCGATCAAGGGGTTAACTGTGTTCCCTGATGGTGTGTTCTAACTGTAGGGGGAGGGGACTGACTAGAGGGGGGTGACAGATCGTAGTTCCTAGCTATTAGGAACTCACGATCCGTCTCTCCTCACAAAACAGAACAGGGATTTGTGTGTTTACACACACACGTCCCTGTTCTGCCTCTCGTGCACGCGATCGCTCATGGTCGGCGCACACCTGCTATCCCGGTTATAGGAGCTGCCATATAGCTACGACGGCTTGCGGGAATGTGCCGACCTGCCACAGTATATTGCCGGTTAAAGTGGTGTTCTGGCAAAATTATACTTTTTCAATAAAAATACCCCTATAATACACAAGCTTAATGTATTCTAGTAAAGTTAGTCTGTAAACTAAGTTCTGTTTTGTTAGTTTATAGCAGTAGTTTGTTATTTTATAAACTTACAGCAGGCTGTGGCCATCTTAAGTGTGGGCATCTGAAGCCAGACTGTATTTCTTCCTGGATCTCATCCTTGCAGATCTCGCACATGCTCAGTGCAGCACAAGCAGTGTAATAGGTTTCAGGTCAGGTTCCCATAGCAACGTTAGTTTCAGAGGAAGTTGCCACCCCTTCCCAGAAGGCATTGCAAACAGGAAATGATGCGATGGGCCGCAGCCAGGGAGGAGGAAGTGAAAAATGAATACAGCAGATATACAGTAGGTGCTGAGAAAAAAAAGAAAAAAATATCCAATTTGTTTACAGTGCACAGTTTAGTGAGGGATGCTGAAGAGTTGTAAAAGTGGGTGGAACTCCACTTTAAATACCACCAAAGAAAAGCTCTATATGTCTCAAAATACTTATAAACATTTTGTTTGGGTACAGTGTTCCATGACCGCGCATTTGCCATTCAAATTGCGACAGCTCTAAAAGCTGAAAATTAGCCTTGGCAGAAGTGATAGTGCCCAGTAGGCACGTGGTTAAGGTAAGTATGGCTTACATTTTATAAAATGATGTATGGGAGAGGATATAGATTGGGGAATTGTTAACCTAAAGTTCAGATTTAAATGATACATTTACCTGGGTTTGTTCTTGGTACTTTGTTTTGGCACTCCTATATTAAAGGTGGTGTCTATGGCTGTTATGGCAGGCAATAATGGCATATTGATAACGAGGAGAACATGACCGGTGTCAGTGCCGCCTGACCCCTCCACAGCCACAAGGGCATTCAACTTACTGGCTATAAACTACTTTGTGGTATCAAAGCCCATCTTTTATTGCCGGCTCACTCTCAGCTTTGCTTTTATGAGGCTGTTTAGTGGAATTAAGCTTAAGGCGGCCACACATGTATCAAGATTTGGCCGGTTCAGCTGGGACCGGCAAAATTTCTATCCACGTACAGTGGCTTGAAAAAGTATTCACACCCCTTGAAAATTTCCACATTTTGTCCTGGTACAACCAAAAACGTAAATGTATTTTATTGGGATTTTATGTGATAGACATAAAGTGGTACATAATTGTGAAGTGGAAGGAAAATTTATTATTTTTTTTTACAAATAAATATGTGAAAAGTGTGGGGTACATTTGTATTCAGCCCCCCTGAGTCAATACTTTGTAGAACCACCTTTCGCTGCAATTACAGCTGCAAGTCTTTTGGTGATGTCTCTACCAGCTTTGTATATCTAGAGAGTGACATTTTTGCCTTTCTTTGCAAAATAGCTCAAGCTCTGTCAGATTGGATGGAGAGTGTCTGTGAACAACAATTTTCAAGTCTTGCCACAGATTCTCAATTGGATTTAGGTCTGGACTTTGGGTCATTCTAACACATGAATATGCTTTGATCTAAACCATTCCATTGTAGCTCTGGCTGAATGTTTAGGGTCGTTGTCCAGGGCTCGACAAATCCCGGGCGCCAGGTCGCATTTGCGACTAGAATTAGCGACCTGGCGCCTGGGGCTGCACAGCTGGGGGTATCCTGCCTCTGTGCGGACTCCGACCCCCCCCCGTGCGATCGCGTCGGGCCGCGCCGGCCGGTAATTGAGGCCCCGGCTTTGCGGCCTTCTTCGGTAGTTCTGGAGTCCTTCTGAAATCTGGCGCCATCTTGTGGTGGCCGTTGGTATTGCAACCAGCAATGCTAATGCAATGCTAATGCAAAATACCTGCCTGTTTTCACTGCCCATCTCCTTCCCAAAGTGGAGAAGAGAAGGAAGTGAATGTGGGGATAGCCTTTTTTTTTTTTTCGTAATAGATTTTATTTTTTTTTATATTTATATAAAAACTCTTTATTTATTTTTTTTTCCTAATTAAAATTAATTTATTTGTTATCTCCCTGCTTGGCCCCTTTCACATGGGCTGTCTGATCAGGTTCGCCTGTCTGTTTTTCAGGCGGACCTGATCGGACCCTTAGAGCCCTTTCACACCGAGCCGCGGGGGGCGTCGGCGGTAAAGCGGCGCTATTTTTTAGCGCTGCTTTACCGTCGTTTTAGTGACGCTATTCGGGCCTCTAGCAGGGCGGTCTTTTTCTGTGTAAATTTAAGATTAGTTATTTTTTATATTGAAAATAAAGCTTTGTCGGTCGTTTAAAAAAAACCTGGCTCCTAACTTTTTTAGCTGGCTCCTAGATTCCAAGCAAATTTGTCAAGCCCTGTCGTTGTCCTGCTGGAAGGTGAATCTCTGCCCCAGTCTCAAGTCTTTTTGCAGACTCTAACAGGTTTTCTTCTAAGATTGCCCTGTATTTGGCTTCATCCATCTTCCCATCAACTCTGACCAGCTTCCCTGTCCCTGCTGAAGAAAAGCATCCCCACAACATGATGCTGCCACCACCATGTTTCACAGTGGGGATGGTATGTTCAGGGTGATGTTCAGTGTTCGTTTTCCGCCACACATAGTGTTTTGCTTCTAGGCCAAAAAGTTCAACTTCTTCCACATGTTTGCTGTGTCCCCCACATGGCTTCTCGCAAACTGCAAATGGGACTTCTTATGTCTTTCTTTCAACAAGGGCTTTCTTCTTGCCACTCTTCCATAAAGGCCAGATTTGTGGAGAGCACGACTAATAGTTGTCCTGTGGACCTGATCTGTGGATCTCTGCAGCTCCTCCAGAGTTACCATGGGCCTCTTTCCTGCTTATCTGATTAATGCTCTCCTTGCCCAGCCTGTCAGTTTAGGTGGACGGCCATTTCTTGGTAGGTTTGCAGTTGTGCCATACTCTTTCCATTTTCGGATGATGGATTGAACAGTGCTCCGTCAGATGTTCAAAGCTTGGGATATTTTTTTATAACCTAACGCTGCTTTAAACTTCTCCACATCTTTATCCCTGACCTGTCTGGTGTGTTCCTTGTCCTTCATGATGCTGTTTGTTCACTAAGGTTCTCTAACAAACCTCTGAGGACTTCACAGAACAGCTGTATTTATACTGAGGTTAAATTACACACAGGTGGACTCTATTTACTAATTAGGCAATTGGTTGCACTAGATTTTAGTTGGGGTTATCAGAGTAAAGGGGGCTGAATACAAATTCACACCTCACTTTTTTCTGATATTTATTTGTTAAAATAATTGAAAATTATTTATTATTTTCCTTCCACTTCACAATTATGTGCCACTTTGTGTTGGTCTATCACATAAAATCCCAATAAAATACATTTACATTTTGGTTGTAACATGACAAAATGTGGAAAATGTAAAGGGGTATGAATACTTTTTTAAGACACTGTATTTGCTATTTTAGCAAATTGGATTGCGCCTCATTAAAAGATGTGTTGCTCATAGTTCTATTAAGGTTCTATGTAAGTTCTGGGGAACCAAATCCGCAGTAGCTTAACTACAACTCCCAACCTGGTATAGATGACTAGGAGACTGCTGCCTGCTAAAAACGCTTCACTCTTGTCAATTGCACAAAGTCTCCTAAAGATAACGCAAAACAATTTTGCTGGTAACTGCACTGTGTATGGCCGTTATCGGACCGGTCTGATGGATGAACGTGTGCTGTAAAGTATTGCAGTTTAATGATGACTCAGCACGTAATTATGTAGGAGATTAAAACAAAGTGCCTTTGCATTTCCCATTAATATTAGTGTTCTGCTGGCACAGAGAAGGGAAAACAAGATACATCATTTAATCTTGTCCATACACTCCGGTCAACAATTTCTTTGTAAAAAGAAGAAGAAAAATATGTTCCGTAATAAAAAGTAAAAGAAAAGTTTGCCTGTTGTACGCCAGTCCAAGCGACAATTGGGGCAACATTCATACCATTGTGCTGGGAAGCTGTGGGCCAATGCTGATCTGACCGCTATGTTGTCTCTCCTTGAAAAATGATCTAGCTACCAGTCCCTTGTCATAGAAGAAGCTGAATAGTAACCTATCCAGCAGGTGGCAAGTGAAATCCTCACAATGTTCGCCGAAAATCATCGGATGAAAATAGGGTTATCAGCGTTTTGCAGATAGAAAAAAAAGGTGACGATAGTGACATGCTGCGTCCCATTCACTTCAATTCAAAAATGCCTCCTACTGACTTCAATGCGAAAATGCCCCCTACTGACTTCAATGCGAAAATGCCCCCTACTGACTTCAATGCAAAATTACACCCCATTGACTTCAATGCAAAAATCGTGTCCTATTGACTTCAGTGCAATATCACGTTCCATTGAGTTCAGTGCAATATCGCGTCCCATTGACTTCAGTGCAATATCGCGTCCCATTGACTTCAGTGCAATATCACTTCCCATTGACTTCAGTGCAATATCGCTTCCCATTGACTTCAGTGCAATATTGCGTCCCATTGACTTCAGTGAAATATCGCTTCCCATTGACTTCAATGCAATATCACATCCTATTGATTTCAATGCAAAAAACACAGCCACATTAAATAAAAAAAATAAATTTTTTAAAAACTGCGGACATGATACAAGAGATGGTCAGAGACTGCAGACATGATACATGAGATGGTCAGAGACTGCAGACATGATACATGAGATGGTCAGAGACTGCAGACATGATACAAGAGATGGTCAGAGACTGCAGACATGATACAAGAGATGGTCAGAGACTGCGGACATGATACATGAGATGGTCAGAGACTGCGGACATGATACAAGAGATGGTCAGGGACTGCGGACATGATACAAGAGATGGTCAGAGACTGCGGACATGATACAAGAGATGGTCAGAGACTGCGGACATGATACAAGAGATGGTCAGAGACTGCGGACATGATACAAGAGATGGTCAGAGACTGCGGACATGATACAAGAGATGGTCAGAGACTGCGGACATGATACAAGAGATGGTCAGAGACTGCGGACATAATATAAGAGATGGTGAGAGACTGCAGACATGATGCAAGAGATGGTCAGAGACTGCGGACATGATACAAGAGATGGTCAGAGACTGCGGACATGATACAAGAGATGGTCAGAGACTGCGGACATGATACAAGAGAAGGTCAGAGACTGCGGACATGATACAAGAGATGGTCAGAGACTGCGGACATGATGCAAGAGATGGTCAGAGACTGCAGACATGGTACAAGAGATGGTCAGACACTGAGGACATGATACAAGAGATGGTCAGAGACTGCGGACAGGATACAAGAGATGGTCAGAGACTGCGGACAGGATACAAGAGATGGTCAGAGACTGCGGACAGGATGCAAGAGATGGTCAGAGACTGCAGACATGGTACAAGAGATGGTCAGACACTGAGGACATGATACAAGAGATGGTCAGAGACTGCGGACAGGATACAAGAGATGGTCAGAGACTGTGGACATGATGCAAGAGATGGTCAGAGACTGCAGACATGATACAAGAGATGGTCAGAGAATGTGAATATGAAACAACAGATGGTCAAAGACTGAAAACATGCTGCAGGATACTGTCAGAGACTATGAACATGCTATAGGAGTTGTTAGAGACTGGGGACATGCCTCAGGAGATGGTCATAGACTGAGAACATGTTACATGAGACTGCTAGAAATCACTGCTACAACAAGGCAATAAGGAAACACAAATTAGTATCTGTGGGGCCCCGAGGTCTACACAAATAGTCCACAGGACCACAGGTTGGACACTAGAGCTGTAGGTCAGAGTCAGAATCTCAGAAATGTGGGAGATATGGAATAAGGAGCTATTCTTATATATGTACATTGGGGGAGGTCTGTGTTGGAATAGCTGGTAATAAATAATGATTCTATAGGCACTTTCTGCTCTCCATAGTATCTGCCGATGTATAGGAACGATTATCATGTATATTTTTAATATGTACTATTTTTATATTAAACGTTTTTTTCTTCTTTTTTCATTTTTCACAAATTGCTCCTCCAGTTCTGTATCCCAGACTTGTAGAAGGCCATAGATCGTGTGGATCAATTGTTCCCAAACAGTGGAAAAGAACACTTCTTGGCTAACGGCCTCTAAATTGTAATGAAGTGTACTTGACATTTGCTCTCCGCCATGACGCTTCAGATATCACTGTTCACATTTTTCCCTTCAACACACCATCTGAAGTCAACTGGAACTTCTTTCTGCCATCATTATGACTAAAACAACAGTATTGTTTGGAGAGTTCTTAATAAGTTCGGTCTGCAAAGGAATATGTGAGAATAGGCAATATTAGCAACAGTTTTTTTTTCTTTCTTTTTTTTACTATGTTTCCTAACTAGGTGTAAGCCATTTCTACTTTTTGCTACTAATCATAAACTTTTGGTTGTAACTTCTGTAACTCTTTCCATCTGGTGGGATCGACTGATTATCCAGGGGTCGACCGATTATCGGTGGCCGATATTCACTTTTTTCAAACATCGGTATCGATCACAAACTTACCGATTGTTACCGATTATTGCTTCAAGGGGTTGTACTGGTGTGAAGCCCGTCATGAAGGTTTCCCCCCCACCCCCCACCCCTTCATGACCAGGCTATTTTTTGCGATACTGCACTGCGTTACTTTAACTGAAAATTGCGCGGTCGTTCGACGCTGTACCCAAATAACATTTATGTCAGCTTTTTCCCACAAAGGGAGCTTTTCTTCTTTTTTTTTTTTTTTTTTTTGTAGTTTTTGATCACCTCCGCGTTTTTTTTAATTTTTTTGCGCTATAAACAAAAAAAGGTCGACAATTTTGAAAAAAGAAAAACAATATTTTTTACTTTCTGCTATAAAACATATCCAATAAAAAAAAAAATTTAAATGTAATTTCTTTATAAATTTTAGGCCAATATGTATTCTGCTACATGTTTCTGTTAAAAAAAATCCCAATAAGCGCATATTGATTGGTTTACTGCCGGTTCACACAGGGGCAACACGACTTGCAGGCCGCTTGTAGCGGCCATTTACCACGTGTTTGACGGAGCGATCACTTGTAAACAAACCGGCTTCATGACACCGGTTCCTCCCTCCCCTCTCTGTACCGATCTGTACAGTGCGGGGGGAGAGATCGTTTTTAGCAGTGCTGTGGGCTGGATCTGTAGTGCCCACAGCGCTGCTCTGTGCCCATACTGTGCAATACTCTGCAATAATGTGCAATACTCTGCCAATACTCTGCAATAATGTGCAGTACTCTGCTAATACTCTGCAATAATGTGCAATACTCTGCAATAATGTGCAGTACTCTGCCAATACTCTTCCAATACTCTGCAATACTCTGCAATACTCTGCAATACTCTGCAATAATGTGCAGTACTCTGCTAATACTCTGCAATAATGTGCAATACTCTGCAATAATGTGCAGTACTCTGCCAATACTCTTCCAATACTCTGCAATACTCTGCAATACTCTGCAATACTCTGCAATACTCTGCAATAATGTGCAATACTCTGCAATAATGTGCAATACTCTGCAATAATGTGCAGTACTCTGCCAATACTCTGCAATAATGTGCAATACTCTGCCAATACTCTGCAATAATGTGCAATACTCTGCCAATACTGTGCAATACCCTGAAATACTCTGCAATAATGTGCAATACTGTGCAATACTCTGCAATACACTGCAATAATGTGCAATACTCTGCAATAATGTGCAATACTATGCCAATACTGTGCAATACTCTGCCAATACTGTGCAATACTCTGCCAATACCCTGCAATACTCTGCCAATACCCTGCAATACTCTGCCATACTGTGCAATACTCTGCCAATACTCTGCCAATACTCTGCAATACTCTGCCAATACTCTGCCAATACCCTGCAATACTCTGCCATACTGTGCAATACTCTGCCAATACTCTGCCAATACTCTGCAATACTCTGCCAATACTCTGCCATACTGTGCAATACTCTGCCAATACTCTGCCAATACTCTGCCAATACTCTGCCAATACTTTGCCAATACTCTGCCAATACTCTGCCAATACTTTGCCAATACTCTGCAATACTCTGCCAATACTTTGCCAATACTCTGCCAATACTCTGCCAATACTCTGCCAATACTTTGCCAATACTCTGCCAATACTCTGCCATACTGTGCAATACTCTGCCAATACTCTGCCAATACTCTGCCAATACTCTGCCAATACTTTGCCAATACTCTGCAATACTCTGCCAATACTGTGCAATACTCTGCCAATACCCTGCAATACTCTGCCAATACCCTGCAATACTCTGCCATACTGTGCAATACTCTGCCAATACTGTGCAATACTCTTCCAATACTCTGCCAATACTCTGCCAATACTGTGCAATACTCTGCCAATACTCTGCCAATACTCTGCCAATACTGTGCAATACTGTGCAATACTCTGCCAATACTCTGCCAATACTCTGCCAATACTGTGCAATACTCTGCCAATACTGTGCAATACTCTGCCAATACTCTGCCAATACTGTGCAATACTCTGCCAATACTGTGCAATACTCTGCCAATACTCTGCCAATACTGTGCAATACTCTGCAATACTCTGCCAATACTGTGCAATACTCGCCAATACTCTGCAATAAATTTTAACAGAAACGTTTTTTTTTTACCGAATTTTCAGTCTTTTTTTATTTATAGCGCAAAAAATAAAAAACCCAGCGATGATCAAATACCACCAAAAGAAAGCTCTATTTGTATGAAAAAAGGGACAAAAATTTCATATGGGTACAATGTTGCATGACTGAGTAATTGTAATTCAAAATGTGAGAACACTGAAAGCTGAAAATTGGTCTGGTTAGGAAGGGGGTTTAAGTGCCCGGTGATCAAGTGGTTAAATAAAGTTCCGCTTTAACAGCTGCGTGCCGTGAAGTCTGCTTTGATCATATCATTGTGTGGTTTATTAGAAGAGTTACTTCCTACACGCATGTTATCAATCACATGACCCCGGCCATGTCTAGTGTTGGACTCCTAGCCGTGTATGTGCGCACCGCCTCATAGTGCTGACATGACACTTGGAAAAAGTTAATCAAAGATGGATAAAAATAAATAAGAGCCAAGATTACATTTGTGAGAATCGTGTAATTATAGGAAACGCTTGTAATTGTAACCGGGAGAGCTTGTTATTTTTTGTTTTATTACCCCCGACTTGTGCTAAGGGAGCGAGAAGAGAGATGTTCCCTGGCAGCTAATTTGTGGTTTGTCGAGTTGCTGAGTCACGGAGCGTCTCTGCCAGGTCCTGTGTACAGATCTGATGGAGGAAAGGGAACATGGCGGGGAATGGTGTTCTGGTTGCTATGGGTTACCACGCTTTGCTGTTCACCCTCTCAAAGGAGCCAATATATCTAAATCTATAGGGAGCTCTGAATATAATGGAAACATCTCTCTTAACATAACCCTCACTCATCTTTGCATTTTCTGTGCACCCCCTGATCCTGGCTTCACTTTACTGTCCCCCATACACCTCTGGAACTGAGCTACACCGCCAACACCCAACAGCGCATTAAAGGGTAAGTTCACCTTTTCACAAAAAAATGAAAACTAACTCCAAATATCCTGGCCACCCCCCCAGACCCTGCTACACATAGACACATAAACTGAGCGTTTTATACTCTAGGGCCTGACCTGCAGCCCAGGGGCACTTTGGCACTTTTTGTGTGGCCCTCAGGGGCCCCTGCAGACACTAATCTGTTTCCCTATTGCCCTGTCCCAGTGCCTTATGTAATATGTCTCCAGTCTATGACTGTCTCCTGAAGCATGTCCCCAGTCTCCAACAACTCCTATAGCATGTTCACAGTCCCCTGACTATCTCTTGTATCATATCCGCAGTCTCTGACCATCTCTTGTATCATATCTGCAGTCTCTGACCATCTCTTGTATCATATCTGCAGTCTCTGACCATCTCTTGTTTTATATCTGCAGTCTCTGACCATCTCTTGTATTATATCTGCAGTCTCTGACCATCTCTTGTATCATATCTGCAGTCTCTGACCATCTCTTGTTTTATATCTGCAGTCTCTGACCATCTCTTGTATCATATCTGCAGTCTCTGACCATCTCTTGTATTTTATATCTGCAGTCTCTGACCATCTCTTGTATTATATCTGCAGTCTCTGACCATCTCTTGTATTATATCTGCAGTCTCTGACCATCTCTTGTATTATATCTGCAGTCTCTTATCATCTCTTGTATCCCATCCGCAGTCTCTGACCATCTCATGTATTATATCTGCAGTCTCTGACCATCTCTTGTATTATATCTGCAGTCTCTGACCTTCCCCTGTATTATATCTGCAGTCTCTGACCATCTCTTGTATTATATCTGCAGTCTCTGACCATCTCTTGTATTATATCTGCAGTCTCTTATCATCTCTTGTATCACATCCGCAGTCTCTGACCATCTCTTGTATTATATCTGCAGTCTCTGACCATCTCTTGTATTATATCTGCAGTCTCTGACCATCTCTTGTATTATATCTGCAGTCTCTTATCATCTCTTGTATCACATCCGCAGTCTCTGACCATCTCTTGTATTATATCTGCAGTCTCTTATCATCTCTTGTATCACATCCGCAGTCTCTGACCATCTCTTGTATTATATCTGCAGTCTCTTATCATCTCTTGTATCACATCCGCAGTCTCTGACCATCTCTTGTATTATATCTGCAGTCTCTTATCATCTCTTGTATCACATCCGCAGTCTCTGACCATCTCTTGTATTATATCTGCAGTCTCTGACCATCTCTTGTATTATATCTGCAGTCTCTGACCATCTCTTGTATTATATCTGCAGTCTCTTATCATCTCTTGTATCACATCCGCAGTCTCTGACCATCTCTTGTATTATATCTGCAGTCTCTTATCATCTCTTGTATTATATCTGCAGTCGAGATATAGATATATACATCTATCTATCTATATATACATATATATCTATCTATATATATATATATATATATATATATATATATATATATATATATATATATATATATATATATATATATATATATATATATATATCCATGTTGATTCCTTTAACTTTGACTGGAGTGTTCCTTGTAGAATGTTAAGAAGAAAAGATTTAAATTTGCCATAAGCCCCTGCAGCCAGGAGATGACGTGTGACGTACACATGGTGGAGCAGATTGACGTGAACAAATATTTGTACTAATTCACACTTAGTCCAGTGTTCTAATAACCAGGATAGGAGACCCGTAGGAGATCTCTGCTGGTCTTGCAGGTTTCTCTTAGCAGTCGGAGTTGATTAGCGCTCGTGATCAGCGTCCGAGAGTCGCTCTGCAGTTTCCAGCAGGGCTTTGCTGCGTATGTTTTTGACAAATTTGCATGTTTCAGCCAAATGCCGGCGCTTCCCTTCTGGAGATTAAATCTGATCTCACTGGCATTGTCTCTCTGGTACAGGTGTGGCAATGCACGGGATTGACTTGGGGGTTTTTTTCAGTAAACTCTTTGTGTGTTGACAGATGAAAGAAAAAAAAAAACAAAAAAAAAAATTAAGCCTGACATTTAAACATTGAACTAATTGAATACCAGCCTGTAAGACTCCATCATCTCTGGGTTGTTTTTCAGTGCTGTGATAGTTTGACTGACAACTACTCTGTCATGCAAAGCTGTACCCTCATCAATTTTATATATATTTTTAGAGATAGATAGAACTTTATTTTGATGGTATATAACCTCCTGCTGACCGCTCACAGTATATATACCACCACGGGCGGCAGGTGCAGGCTCTGTAACGTACATGTACTTTGCCGGCTTGCTTCCGGGTCTGGGGTGCGCGCATGTGATTGGACACAGCACAAGTTTGGCAGCAGATTTCAACCAATGATTTTGGCTGAAGCCTGCTGATTTGGCTGTGTCCATTCATGGCACAGAAGCTCTGTGTTTACAAATACACACAGAACAGCGATCTGGCTCTCTTCTCCCTGAAAAGTCATGTTTTTGATGTTAAATATCGTTGTTATGGCAGCAACTAGCTTACTGGAAGCGTTGGTAAGCTCGCAACCAATCCGATGCAGCCGATGGGTAGGCAGAAAGTCGAGTGAGGGTAAAATAGCCCCAACTTGGCTCTATGCCCTTGGAGGACCAAAGTAACCTCCGATGTCCCTTCCTGTTCTCGGGCTTAACCACTTGCCGCCCGCCATATAGCAGAATGACGGCGGCAAAGTGGTTTCAATACCCTGACTGGGCGTCATATGACGTCCTCGGGATATTAAGCTGCTGCACGTCCACGGGGGGCGCGCATCGCGGCGATCGTTGTTGCGGGGTGTCAGTCTTAACCCCTTGTGTTTAGTCCCTTCCCTGCCAGGGTCATTTATACAGTAATCAGTGCATTTTTATAGCACTGATCGCTGTATAAATGACAATGGTCTCAAAATAGTGTCAAAGTGTCCGATGTGTCCGCCATAATGTCGCAGTCACAATAAAAATCGCAGATCGCTGCCATTACTAATAAAAAAAAAAATAATAAAAACGCCATAAATCTATCCCCTATTTTGTGGACGCTAGAACTTTTGCGCAGACCAATCAATATATGATTATAGCGATTTCTTTTTTTCTTTTATAAAGAATACGTATCGGCCTAAACTGAGGGGAAAAAAATCGTTTTTTTTATATATTTTTGGGGGATATTTATTATAGCAAAAAGTAAAAAAATATTGCTTTTTTTTCAAAATTTTCGCACTTTATTGTTTATAGCGCAAAAAATAAAAACCGCAGAGGTGATCAAATACCACCAAAAGAAAGCTCTATTTGTGGGGAAAAAAGGACGTCAATTTTCTTTGGGTACAACGTCGCACGACCGCGCAATTATCAGTTAAAGCGTCGCAGTGCCGAATCGCAAAAAGTGTTCTGGTCAGGAAGCGGGTAAAATCTTCCAGGGCTGAAGTGGTTAAGTAAACCTTTTGTATTTTTTTTTTTTTTTTTTGTATTTTTGTATTTATTTATTTTACTGTTTGTACATAAATATTTCAATTTTACTTTTGGCTTCCGAATGCCGAATTAAAGATCTGGGTGGGCATCCTGGCTTCGGGTCCCTGTCCTGGCACTGGTAATACAATCCAAAGCTGTTGGTAACATTCTACCCCTTTTGGCAATTATATCTTGTTTATTCTCCATGAGACTTTGTAATGTCATGCCAGCTCTCTGCCATTTATAATGAGGTGACTGCTGGAAGAATGAACCATTGTCCTCATATATATTCACTGGGAGCCAAATAGTGCGATCTATTGTGTCTGTGACCTGCTAGTGGGGCCTGGATAACCACAGTCCGTTTATTCTACAGGCTGGAGGAATCCTGCTGAGCTCTGGTTATTCTGTCCCGTGCGCTGCAATATCTCCCTCCTTCAGAAATAGAGCAGGAGGACAGCAACTATAGGCACATATAGACGTAAGAAGGTGATTAGTGGAATAAACATGCACCATCACACCAGCCTGGCATGCTTGTCTATGCCCTCTACAGACTTCACTGGCTGTGGCCAGACCTCTGTGGAAAGGTAATGGTCATTTATATCAAAGGTCCCCAAATGTCTCAGGACAAGTGCAGCATTGGATATCAACCCAAAGTCCCTCAATGTCCCTATCGGGGCACCCCTGTACATCAGGGTCCTCTTTTAGGACCCCCCCCCACTTCCTTTCATCAAGTTCCTCATCAGAGGTACCCTTACATTAGGGTCCCCCTAACATCAAAGCCCTCTTTAGGAGCCCCCCTTACATCAGCGTCAAACTAAGCACCCCCTTTTACATGAGGATCCCCATCAGAGTCCCCCTTAGAAGTTCCCCTGTACATCAAGGTCCCCATCAGAGCTCTCCTTACATTGGGGTTCCCATTTAGGTCCCCCCTTATATCAAAGTCCCGATCGGAGCCTTTCTTACTTTATAGTAACCATTAGAGCCCCCCTTAACATCCAAACATCCAACCCCCCCCCCCTTATATCAGGGTTCCCATTAGAACCTCCCTTTACATCAGGGTCCCCATCGGAGCCCCCCTTACATCAGTGTACCCCTTTAGGAGTGCCCATATACAGCAAAGTCCCCATCTGAGCCTTTCTTACATCAGGATCCCAATTAGAGCCCCCTTAACATCAGCATCCCCCTTTAGGCATCTCCACCTACATCAGAGTCTCAATCAGCAGACCCCCTAAATCAGGGCTCCCATCAGAACCACCCCCCTTTACATCAAGGTCCTCATCAGAGCCCCCCTTATATTGGAGCGCACCTTAGAAGTCTTCTTGTACTTCAGAGTCCCGATTACAGCCTCCTTTACATCAGAGCCCCCTTACATTCGGATCTTATCAGAGTCCATCTTAAGAGTTCTCCTTTTCATTAGGGTCCCCATGAGAGTACCCCTTTAACATCAGAGACCTAATCTCCACCCTATTTTATCAGGGTTCCCATCAGAACCCCCCCTTTAAATTGAGGTCCCCATCAGAGCCCCCCTTATATTGGAGTCCACCTTAGAAGCCCTCTTGTACTCCAGAGTCCTGATTACAGCCTCCTTTACATCGGAGCTGAGAAGAATGGCGGCAAATCCAAAGGTTCCAAAGTGCCTTTTATTGAAGATCACCCGATATTTAGTCATGTAGACGCGTTTCACACACCCAACCTGTGCTTAATCACCAATGTTCTCAGGTATTCCAGGGAGGGGGGCGGGGTTAGCACTCCTACTTGGTTCCATTTGGGTTATTGTATACACCTGGAGCAGCGGATTCCTTCTCTCTTTACATCAGAGCCCCCTTACATTCGGGTCTTATCAGAGTCCACCTTACGAGTCCTCCTTTTCATGAGGGTCCCTATCAGGGTACCCCTTTAGCGTCCCAATCACCACCCCATTTTATCAGGGTTCTCATCAGAGCCCCCCCTTATATCAGAGTCTACATTAGAAGTCCCCCTGCGCTCCAGAGTTCCCATTACAGCCTCCTTTTACATCAGAGCCCCCCCCCCACCCCTTACATTAGGGTCTTATCCCCCCTGCGGGGTCCTGTCTGACTCCGCCCCCTCAGCTCCCTGGTGAGGCGTCTTCTGAGAGCCGCCGACCTGTCGCCCTGGTCAAGTTCAGTGGTGAGTATGGGGGACCCAAGACCCCTCTTACCCCGTGCCCTTATAATCAATACCATGTTATATCGCCAAATTTATACTTTTTCATCCTAGGTACATTTTTACACACATCTACCCCTGAAGAGCGAGCTGGGTCTCGCGAAACGCGTCGGGTACCAAGATGCCCGTGTACTATGACTGTTACTACATTTATGTACCAATATTCTATGTTTATGTATCTCTTTTAAATTGGCAATTGTTGGTGATATCTATGCATGTGAACTTCTCTACTCGAATAAATCTTATACTGTATCTATTATGTTTACTGGCGGAAACGATACCCACTTCATTTAAAGTCCTGAAAGGGCCAATTCTTCGTTTTACTATATATTACAGAGATGGAGGTGTGTCACTGTGTCTCTGTGCTTCTCTAGGCAGTGCGGGCAGACTATGGCTGGTTGGAGGGAGGATACGGCAGGGTGCTGTACATTGGCTTCCCAATAACCTCTATCAGAATGCCTTGATGGGTGGATGTGAGGCTGGAGGAGTCTGTGTTCCCAGACTGTGTTTGCATGCAGGCTGACCTTGTTATCACCCACCCACATGTGATGATGAGCCTACATGATTGAAAGACCTGAAATCCAATGAATGAAAAGGGCGGGCCAGGGATATTCAGGCTGGGGAGGAAAGGGTTAGATGATGGTGGTTGTCCTCTAGCCAGGAAGCGAAGCGGGCTCTATCTGACTTGCTGGAGCTTTTGAGTGCACATTGTGAGAAGCTCACAGTGTGCAATGAAATCAGAGGAAGATATTTCAGCTCAGGAGAGGAGCCGATACAACTGTACAAAACGGAGTCTTGGGCTGCAGTCACACCTGAGCGTCTTTGAGAGCTTTTCCGGTGTGTTTTTGCAAGACTTGTGCGTTTTGTATGCAGTGTTTTTTGGGGTTTGGCTTTTTTTTTTTATTAGCCAATAGAGAAAACTATTATCTGTTGCATCATCTGTTGCTAGGTATTTCAGCTTGGTTAGCTTTTCCATTAGCCTTTATTTCTTCTTTTATTATTATTATTATTATTCATTTATTATAATGTTTTTTTTGTTAGGATAAGGGGTTCAAGTTTAGTTTAGGTTAGGGTTATTAATATTTTATTTATTTTTATTTATTATTATATGAATAATAATAAATGAATAAATAAATGTAAAATAAATACACAAATAAAAATCATAAATAAAAAAATGAATACTAAGTAACAATAAATAAATAATTAACCTCTAACTTTAACCCTTACCCCTTAAAAAAAAAAAAAATATATATAATAAATAACTAACTAAACACCCCAACCCATCATCATCATTAATATTATTATTATTATTAATGTATTTTTTTGTTTGAGTTTGGGTGATTATTGTTTTTATTATTATTATTATTATTAATAATAATGTATTTAATATTTTTTAAGGTTAATTATTATTAATGTATTATTACATAATATTAATTAATTGTACTTAATTATGATGATTTTTTTTGTTATTTGTGTCTTTATTTTACATTAATTTATTCATATATTATTACTATTTTATTTTTACAATTTTTAATTTGAGCAGAAAATCGCACAAAAATCATCATAATTAAAATCATAATTAAGTAAAATTAATTAATATGTAATAGTAATACATTAATAAATAACCTTAAATATTAAATACATTATTATTGATAATCATAATAATAAAATAATCACCCAAACTCGAACAAAAAAATACATTAATAATAATAATATGTATTTTTTGTTCGAGTTTGGGTGATTATTGTTTATTATTAATCAATAATAATGTATTTAATATTTTTTAAGGGTAATTATTGTTAATGTATTATTACATATTATTAATCTTAATTATTATGATTTTTTGTTATTTGTGTCTTTATTTTACATTTAGTTTATTCATATATTATTACTATTTTAATTTGAGCAGAAAATCACACAAAAATCATCATAATTTAAATCATCATAATTAAGTAAAATTAAATTAATTAAAGTAAAAATAATTAATATTATGCAATAATACATTCATAAATAATAATTAAATATTAAATACATTATTATTATTGATAATTACAATAATAATTAACAATAATCACCCAAACACGAACAAAAAAATACATTAATAATAATAATTATTTTGGGTTGGCGTGTTTAGTCATTTATTAATATTTTATTTTTTTAAGTGGTAAGGGTTAAAGTTGGGGGTTAATTATTTATTTATTGTTACTTAGTATTAATTTATTGAATTTATTTTTTATTTATGATTTTTTATTTGTGTATTTATTTTAAATTTTATTTACACATTTAAATGTGCAATTCCATTAATTGCTATGAGAATAGAAACGTGCCAAAAACGCCCAAATCTGCTTTATTTGAGCGACAAAAAAGCTCCAGAACTTCAGGTGACATGGAGTAGAGATGTGAACCATCTCCATAGAGAATCATTGATTTTTTTATTTTTTTTTCTCCAGCGTTTTTGAACTTCAAGCTACAAACTGCTCATTGTGTGAATGCAGCCTAAAGTTTAACCTGAGATCATTCTGACCAATCCAGAAACAGTCCCGGGATTCCTGGGATGGAAACCTCTCCTCCTGGGTACAGAAAAGTGACACGTCCGTTTTTGGGTGCGCTTCCCCTTTAAACGATGACGGCTCCGTTGTGTTCGGTAATCTCGGCATTTTCCCAGCTTACAGAATTGTACATTTTGTCTTCAGCACCCCCCGAGCTCCGGCCTCCCTTCCCCCTCTGATGTGCTTCAGGATTGCAGCTCCACTTTACATCATCTCAGCTTGCCCAGACGCCAAACGTAAAGGTGGAAGAGCTGGCCTCCTTTCCTTTTCTTTGATGGGAAAACATATCTATAAAAATAGTCTACAAAGCAAGCGGGACAAGAAATCGTACAAACTATAGAGGGAAAATACAACAGGAGCCGCCATATGAAGTACAACCGATGGAACGGGGACTTTTATTAAAGCCGTATTAAGCCCACAAATAAAAATTTTAATATATTGCAGCTCACCAATTCTTAGATCTGATGGCTTTTTCCTTTTATTTTCACCTGTGATCCGGCCAGTCAGTCTCCGCCGTAGCCAAAAGACTGCTACAGTGCTTCTCTAGTTCTGGGAGGACGTCCTCTAAGAACACGCCTCCCGTGCGGCCCTTGGGGTGCGTTCTGTGACCGCTGATCACAGATCGAGGTAAAGGACCAATCACATCGGCCCTTTACCATGTGATCAGCTGTGTCCAATCACAGCTGATCACATGTAAATTAGCTTGCTGGTTATCAGCATTCCTTTCAAGCTGTCACTGTGTGAGGAAAGGAGAGCCAATAACCAGCAAGTCTGACAGGGCACATTTACACTGATTGACAGTGCCCTGATTATCTGTTTAGCCCGATCAGACCAGTTTGAGTGCAACCTCACTAGTACCCATCAGTGCAGCCTTATCAGTGCTTCCTCACCATTGCCTATGAATGCAGCCTTACCAGTGCCCATCAGTGCCTCCTCATCAATGCAGCCTCATCAGTACCTATCAGTGCCTCCTCACCAGTGCCCATCAGTGCAGCCTTACCAGTACCTATCAATGCAGCCTCATCAGTTCCTCCTTATCAGTGCAGCCTTACCAGTGCCCATCAGTGCAGCCTCACCAGTGCCTATCAATGCAGCCTCATCAGTTCCTCCTCATTAGTGCAGCCTCATCAGTTCCTCCTCATTAGTGCAGCCTCATCAGTTCCTCATCATTAGTGCAGCCTCACCAGTGCCCATCAGTGCCTCCTCATCAATGCAGCCTCATCAGTACCTCCTCACCAGTGCCCATCAGTGCAGCCTTACCAGTACCTATCAATGCAGCCTCATCAGTTCCTCCTTATCAGTGCAGCCTCACCAGTGCCTATCAATGCAGCCTCATCAGTTCCTCCTTATCAGTGCAGCCTTACCGGTGCCCATCAGTGCAGCCTCACCAGTGCCTATCAATGCAGCCTCATCAGTTCCTCCTCATTAGTGCAGCCTCACCAGTGCCCATCAGTGCAGCCTCATCAGTTCCTCCTCATCAGTGCAGACTCACCAGTGTCCATCAGTTCCTCCTCATCAGTGCTTCCTCACCATTGCCTGTCAATGCAGCCTTACCAGTGCCCATCGGTGCCTCCTCATCAATGCAGCCTCATCAGTACCTATCAGTGCCTCCTCACCAGTGCCCATCAGTGCAGCCTTACCAGTACCTATCAATGCAGCCTCATCAGTTCCTCCTTATCAGTGCAGCCTTACCGGTGCCCATCAGTGCAGCCTCACCAGTGCCTATCAATGCAGCCTCATCAGTTCCTCCTCATTAGTGCAGCCTCACCAGTGCCCATCAGTGCAGCCTCATCAGTTCCTCCTCATCAGTGCAGACTCACCAGTGTCCATCAGTTCCTCCTCATCAGTGCTTCCTCACCATTGCCTGTCAATGCAGCCTTACCAGTGCCCATCGGTGCCTCCTCATCAATGCAGCCTCATCAGTACCTATCAGTGCCTCCTCACCAGTGCCCATCAGTGCAGCCTTACCAGTGCCTATCAATGAAGCCTCATCAGTTCCTCCTCATCAGTGCAGCCTCACCAGTGCCCATCAGTGTAGCCTCAATAGCGCTCAGGAAAAAATAAATACACCAAAATTAAGTTTAGTGCAAACAAACAATATTATATCCAGTTTTTAAATGAAGTATAAAAGATGAGGATGTATCAAGTTAATTGATAACGAATATGTCAGCCCTTAAAACTGCACGTTCGTGAAATCACTAAAAGCTACGAAACCCTAAATTGTCCATAGGCAACTATTATATTATAAACGACTTTACAGGTTATCAACTTAGGGAGTTAAATGTAAATGATGGCCTTAGAATTATCACTCTGACTTTCGCAGCGATTCCTCACATGTGTGCATCAATTCATTGTTAGATACAGTCAGGTCCATAAATATTGGGACATGGACACAATTCTAATCTTTTTGGCTCTATACACCACCACAATGGATTTGAAATGAAATGAACAAGATGTGCTTTAACTGCAGACTTTCAGCTTTAATTTGAGGGTATTTACATCCAAATCAGGTGAATGGTGTAGGAATTACAACAGTTTGTATATCTACCTCCCACTTTTAAGGGACCAAAAGTAATGGGACAGATTAACAATCATCCATCAAACTTTCACTTTTTAATACTTGGTTGCAAATCCTTTGCAGTCAATTACAGTCTGAAGTCTGGAATGCATAGACATCACCAGACGCTGGGTTTCATCCCTGGTGATGCTCTGCCCGGCGTCTACTGCAACTGTCTTCAGTTCCTGCTTGTTCTTGGGGCATTTTGCCTTCAGTTTTGTCTTCAGCAAGTGAAATGCATGCTCAATCGGATTCAGGTCAGGTGATTGACTTGGCCATTGCATAACATTCCACTTCTTTCCCTTAAAAAACTCTTTGGTTGCTTTCGCAGTATGCTTCGGGTCATTTTCCACCTGCACTGTGAAGCGCCGTCCAATGAGTTCTGAAGCATTTTGCTGAATATGAGCAGATAATATTGCCCGAAACACTTCAGAATTCATCCTGCTGCTTTTGTCAGCAGTCACATCATCAATAAATACAAGAGAACCAGTTCCATTGGCAGCCATACATGCCCACGCCATGACACTACCACCACCATGCTTCACTGATGAGGTGGTATGCTTTGGATCATGAGCAGTTCCTTTCCTTCTCCATACTCTTCTCTTCCCATCACTCTGGTACAAGTTGATCTTGGTCTCATCTGTCCATAAGATGTTGTTCCAGAAATGTGAAGGCTTTTTTAGATGTTGTTTGGCAAATTCTAATCTGGCCTTCCTGTTTTTGAGGCTCACCAATGGTTTACATCTTGTGGTGAACCCTCCGTATTCACTCTGGTGAAGTCTTCTCTAGATTGTTGACTTTGACACACATACACCTACCTCCTGGAGAGTGTTCTTGATCTGGCCAACTGTTGTGAAGGGTGTTTTCTTCACCAGGGAAAGAATTCTTCGGTCATCCACCACAGTTGTTTTCCGTGGTCTTCCAGGTCTTTTGGTGTTGCTGAGCTCACCGGTGCGTTCTTTCTTTTTAAGGATGTTCCAAACAGTTGATTTGGCCACACCTAATGTTTTTGCTATCTCTCTGATGAGTTTGTTTTGTTTTTTTCAGCCTAATGATGGCTTGCTTCACTGATGGTGACAGCTCTTTGGATCTCATATTGAGAGTTGACAGCAACAGATTCCAAATGCAAATAGCACACTTGAAATGAACTCTGGACCTTTTATCTGCTCCTTATATTGAATAGTGAATGCAGGCTCCTGGGTTTAGTAACCATTATTAATACTAATGTATTCTCTGCATTAAGGTAACAAAAACTTACCATAATCCGCTTCCCCTCAGTCCCTCTAAATCCTGCTTGGGGTCGGGTCATCTGCATCCCCCCCCCCCCCAATCGCTAGGTCCCACGATCATTTGGCCGGTCATCCAGCCCCGCACTTACCCCATCTAGGTTACGGGCGGCGGGCAGCCGTCTCCTCCTCCTCTGCAGCACAGTAGCTTCCGCCGTACGTCTCCTGCCTCCTCTTCCTAGGCGTCCAATAGGATCGTCTGTCCTTTCAGCCAATGGAGTGACGGGTCTCAGGACCTGCTTCCTGATTTGCCGGGAAAAGGATCAGTGTGAAAATAGCGAATATTCATTTGCTATAGTCACACAACTGGGTGGGCTCAGAGCGCAGTGCTCTGCGCACTGAGCCCACCCTTTTTTTTTTTTTTTTTTAAGCCTATTGGAGCCTCTGGCTCTAATCACGTGCTTAAAAAAAACAGCCCCCCCCCCATTGATTAGGCCCCTAATTGATGGGCCGTCACTGCTCTCTAACATATATCTCCTCACAGGATAGAGAGGCAGGAGCCATTGGCGCTTGCTGCTGTCAGTCAAATCCTGTGAGGAGGGGGCAGCTGAGCTGCTCTGTGTGTGTCTATGGACTCGCATAGCCCAGCTCGGTAGTGATCCTGCACGTGTGCCCCCATAGCAAGCAGCTTGTTATGGTGGTGCACGCAGAAGAGGAGGAGCCTAGAGCACCAGAGTGGGAACCCACAAGAGGAGGTTTAGCACCACTCTGCAATACCATTACACAGAGCAGGTAAGTACAACGTGTTATTTTAGGGAAAAAAATGGGAGCCTTTACAACCACTGTAAGTTCACAATCACATATATCATAATTGCATAAATAGCTTTTACAAAAAATAATCTAGATCAATAAAGGCCTATAAATGAAATGACGCCCGGCCGTTGTGAGCGATGAGTCTAGAGAAGGGTGTGTTCAGACATTGTGCAGTGTGGGTGATGGAAGTGGAGGAAGATGAAAGCCTTGGTTTTCTGTTCATTGTTTTACGAGTGGGACTCCGTATGTGTTATAAGAATGGTTGAAGTGTCAGATTTACTGGCTGCCTGTAGATCTGTGAGGTTGGAGAGTCCCGTGTGATATACAAGAAGAGGAAGTGGAAGCTTCACACCTCTATCTAGCACCATCCATGGTCTGATCTTAGTTCTCAGACTGTAAGGCTGATCTTACCTCTGCCGGCTCAAAGACCTTTCATGTCAAACCAGTTTTATTTTTAAGTTTCTTTTTTAATTTATGGTGGTTTTTTTTATTATCTTTTAGGGCTCTTTTACACTTGCGGCTGGGGAGGAGGGGGGGCAGTAAAAATAAGATGAGTCGCAGTTTCACAATCCCTGGCCTCCCCCCACTATCCAAATAAAGCAATCGTTGTCATATTTGACCAACAATAGCATCGCCGGACGTGATGCATCAGATGATGAATTGCCGATCACATCGTTACCGCAGAAGCAATGTTTCGGAGCCTCACAGGACCCCTTCATCAGGCCTGTGACATCCAAGTATATGGGGGCCACTCCGCACGTTGTTGTGGCGCTGTAGTGCGAGCTTTTCAGGATTAAAACAGGAGGCGAGGAAGTGACACCGCCGCCGTTCAACCGCCCTCTGCAATGCGATCCACAGTCTTGTCTTAAAGTGGAACTTCACCCTAAAGGTGAAATTCTGCATATTGGCCCCCCCCCCCCCCCCCCTCTACTATTTTTGGCAATTCTGGTGGGATTGCTGTGGCACATCCTCCAGGAGTTCTCCTCCCCCAACACCAATGGCTTGCCATAGAGCGTTATATTCCATAATCTATGCTGTATTACTGGACAGATTATGTTCTGGTCTTTGGTTTGTCATTGGGCCGAGTTCTTCTAAAGCCCCATAATCCCCCATAGTGTCCCATATTACCCCATAGTCCCTCTTAGTCCCCATAGACCCCCACAGTCCCCCATAGACCCCCACAGTCCCCCATAATGCCCATAGTCCCCCATAGTCCCCCATAGTGCCCCATAGCCAGCCTAAGGCAGTTATTACATCATTGATACTCATTGGTTGGCTCTGAGGGGACCCTTGTGCTTTATATCTGTTATAGGTCCCCATTGTTGCTCAGGAGGTTTGGCTGTGTTGTTCTTCCTCATATTCTGAAGAAGTAAGATATGTACACTGAGAAATGATTTGAATTTTTCTGTGACGCTATTGACTGATCAAAGCTATTGGGGGATTGAATCTGTGATTTTTTTTTTTTTGTATAGCAGTGGTTTCCAAACTGCGGCCCTTTTGTTAGCCTCTATCCAGCCCTCGGGGTTCTGTTCTTCCCACGAGGCACATTCCTCTCACTGACACCAATGATGGGGCACTGTTCCTTCCACCGATACCAGTGATTGGGCACTATTCCTCCAACTGACACCAACAATGGGGCACTATTACTCCCAATGATACCAACAATGGGGCACTATTACTCCCAATAATGCCAACAATGGGGCACTATTACTCCCAATGATACCAACAATGGGGCACTATTCCTTCCACTGATACCAATGATGGGGCACAATTCCTTCCACTGATACAAGGGATAGGGCACTATTCCTCCAACTGACACCGACTATGGGGCACTATTGCTCCCAATGATGCGATGATAGCGCACTATCCCTTCTTCTGATATCAGTGACGGGGCACTATTCCCCCATCTGACACCAAAGATGGGGCACTATCCCATTCACTGATATGAGTGATAGGGCACTATTGCTCCCAATGATACCAATGATGCGATAATGGGGCTCTATCCCTTCCTCTGATACCAGTGATGGGGCACTATTCCTCCAACTGACACCGAAGATGGGGCCACTATTCCTTCCTCTGATACCAGTGATGGGGCACTACTTCCACTGACACCAATGATGGGGAACTATTGCTCCTAATGATACCAATGATGGGACACTATTCCTCCCACTGATACCAATGGAAGGGCACCATTCCTCCACCTGACACCAATGATTAATAATGATACCAATGATGGGGCACTGTTGCTTCCACTGATACCAATGATGGGACACTATTCCATCCACTGACACCAACAATGGGACACTATTACTCCCAATGATTCCAACGATGGGGCACTATTCCACAGGTGTCTGAGGCATTATTTACTCCCACTGATATTGGGAAATTTACTGGCCATAATCTCTCCGCCGCCCCCCCCCCCCTCCAATTGATACCAATGATGGGGCATTATTCCTCCACCTGACACCAACATTGGGACACTATTACTCCCAATGATTACAATGATGGGGCACTATTCCACAGGTGCCTGAGGCATTATGAACTCCCACTGATACTGGGAAATTTACTGGCGATAATCTTGTCTGCCCCCCCTCACCTAATGTCTGGAGGACAATAAACTGGCCCTATATTCAGAAAGTTTGGAGACCCCTGATATACAACAAGCTAAATGAATGTTTAACACGAGGACAATTAGAGGACAATTGTAAATGACTGAAAACTTTTAAGATCTAAAACTGAAGGAAGCACATACGATTTTAATATTTGTTTTTATGAATTTCCTATATTAAAAATAAAGAGGGTTTTATACCTTTTTAATATAATAAACAGTTTTGTTTTTAAAGAGGTTCTAAAGGCTGAAGGTTTTTTTTTTTTTACCTTCATGCATTCTATGTGTCCAGTGCCCCCCCCCCCCAATCCTTACCTGAGCTCCCGCCGATCCAGCGACATTCACGATAGCCCCAGCTGTCCCGGGACCCTCCCTCTACGTTGACTGAGACAGCAGCAAGAAGCCCATTGGCTACCACTGCTGTCAATCACAGCAAGTGAGTCAATGAGGAGAGAGCAGGGAGGGCAGGGCCGAGCCGTAGCTTCATGTGTCTTAAGGACGCATAGAGCAGCGGCTCAAGAGTGAGCAGGAAGCTGTGCCCTCAGGGCAAGCAGGTTTCTCTGGGAGCATTTTTCGAGGGGGAGGAGCCAGGAGGAGTGCCAGCGGGAGAACGAAGAGGAGGATCGGGGGCTGCTCTGTGCAAAACTGCTGCACAGAGCAGGTAAGTATGACGTGTTTGTTTAAAATAAAACAAAGCTTTAATACCACTTTAAAGTGGAAGTAAACCCATCGATTTGCCAGTTAAAAAAAACGTTACAGTACATTTCCGGCATGTGCCAGGATTGCTAACTGTCACATTGGTTGTGGTCTAAACCAAACTATCAAACCAGCCATTGGCTCCCGCTGCTATCAATCAAATCCAGTGACCGGGGGGCGGGGCCGAGTCCTGCTGTCTGTGTCAATGGACGCAGCAGCAGGACTCGGGAGTGCGCTCGCACGAGTGCCCCCATGGAAAGCGGCTCTATGTGGGGGCACTCGAGAAGAGGAGGATCGGGGCCACTCTGTGCAAAACCCTTGCACAGAGAGGGTAAGTATAGCATGTTTGTTATTTAAAAAAAAAACAAACCTTTACAACTCCTTTTAAGTTAGAATTTGATTGGCTACCATGCAGAGCTGCACAAGATTCTGAGCGCTCCAGTTTTAGTAAATCTCCCCCAATGAGTCATTTTGTTTCTGAATGTTGCATTGTCATGCAAATTTCTACAGTTGTCACCAGAGCAGGATGTGATCCTTTAACCACGTGCCGACCAGTGCACGACAATATATGTCGGCACAATAACACGGCTGGGCAAATAGGTGTACACCGCGCCCACCGCGGGGACTCTATGTCCGCCGGATACCCGTGATTGTGTCACGGAGCAGAAGAACGGGGAGATGTATGTAAACAAGGCATTTCCCCATTCTGCCTAGTGACAAGACAGCGATCTACTGCTCCCTGTCATGTGAGTAGTAGCCCATCCCCCCCACAGTTAGAATCCCTCCCTAGGACACACTTAACCCCTTGATCGCCCCCTAGTGTTTAACCCCTTCCCTGCCAGTGTCATTTACACAGTAATCAGTGCATTTTTATAGCACTGATCGTGTATAAATGACAATGGTCCCAAAATAGTGTTAAAAGTTTCCGATGTGTCCGCCATAATGTCGCAGTCGCGATAAAAATCGCAGATCGCCGCCATTACTAATAAAAAAAAAAAAAAAAAAGAATAATAAAAATGCCATAAAACTATCCCCTATTTTGTAGACGCTATAACTTTTGCGAAAAACAATCAATATACGCTTATTGCGATTTTTTTTTTTTTTTTTTTTTTCCAAAAATATGTAGAAGAATACATATTGGCCTAAATTGAGGGAAAAAATTTATTTTTTATATATTTTTGGGGGATATTTATTATAGCACAAAGTAAAAAACATTGCTTTCTTTTCAAAATTGTCGCTCCTTTTTTTTTTTGTTTATATTGCAAAAAAAAAACAAAAAACCACAGAGGTGATCAAATACCACCAAAATAAAGCTCTATTTGTGGGAAAAAAGGACGTCAATTTTGTTTTGGGTACAACGTCGCACAACCACGCAATTGTCAGTTAAAGCGACACA